>CM044325.1:23006940-27806940 GCA_024291935.2 Okapia johnstoni
AGCTGATTCCTAAGGTGCTCTCTCCAGCGAGGGTGCTGGGGATCCAGCGAGGAGAGGAGGAGCAGGGAAGGGATGGAGGGGAGGGGAGGAGAGCATGGAGGTGGAGGCGGAGGTGAGACAGAGGCGGGGCCAGGGAGAATGAAAACCCAGCCTGTTGGTGGTTTCTTCTTTTTTTAAGAGCCACAAGCTGAGATCAAAGATGATATTTTTAAAGCAACTGAAATAGAAAACCACTGGGCGCACAGTGGGAGGTGAGCGGCCGGAACACAGGCCCTTTTATGCAACCTGTGGCCTCAGCAAGCACGCTGCCCTCTGCCTTGGGGCCATGGGGCTTGGGGGACAGTGTGGGCCCAATCTTTCCAACTCAGGTTTGAGAAAAAAGTAAGAGATGGGCTGCAGCCCTCGGTGCTGGGAGCAAAGACAGACAGCAGTGAGGGTCACAGTGAGCAGTTCCCAGAGCCCGTCATCTTCGGACACCATGGTTGTCACTCTTGCCTGGGTGTTGGAGTTGTTGCAGGCCTTGTTTCATCCTCACAGAGCTCAGTGAGGAAGGATTATAGGTACCCCTGTTTTACAGGGGAGGAAACCAAGGCTGCAGGGGAACATGGTCAAGTCCCATACAGAGGTGGGAGCAAATTCAGGACCAGAATCCTGGGGCTCCTGGTCCAACACCCCTTCCATTCCCTGTAATCATCACTCACTCACTCACATGCGAGGTTATTTATTTGTTGTTGTTCAGTCACTAAGTTGTGTCTGACTGTTTGCGATCCCATGCAGCACACCAGGCCTCCCTGTCCCTCACTAGTTTGCCCAAATTCATGTCCACTGAATCAGTTATGATATCCAACTATCTCATCCTCTGCCACCCTCTACTCCTTTTGCCTTCAAACTTTCCCAGCATCAGGGTCTTTTCCAATAAGTCGGCTCTTCGCATCAGGTGCCAAAAGTATTGGAGCTTCAGCTTCAGCATCAGTCCTTCCAATGAACATTCAGGGTTGATTTCCTTTAGGATCGACTGGTTTGATCTCCTTGCAGTCCAAGAGTCTTCTCCAGCACCACAATTTATTTATTTTGGGGTTTTTTTTTTGTTTTTTTTTGTTTGTTTTTTTTAACTTTTTTCTTAATTTTTTACTTTACAATATTGTAGTAGTTTTTGCCATACATTGACATGAATCAGCCATGGGTTCACATGTGCTCCCCCTCCCGAACCCTCCTCCCACCTCCCTCCCCATCCCATCCCTCTGGGTTATCCCAACGCTCCATTCCTGAGCATCCGTCCCATGCATAGAACATGGAATGGTGTTCCGCTTCACATATGACAATATACATGTTTCAATGTTATTGTCCCAGAACGTCCCACCCTCACCTTCTCCCTCAGAGTCCACAGGACTGTTCTATGCATCTGTGTCTCTTATTCTGTCTCTCATATAGGGTTACTATTACCATCTTTCAAATTCCATATACATGCATTAGTATACTGCATTGGTGCTTTTCTTTCTGGCTCACTTCACTCTGTATAATGGGCTCCAGTTTCATCCATCTCAATAGAACCGATTCAAATGTATTTTTTTAATGGCTGAGTAATATTCCATTGTGTATATGTACCACAGCTTCCTTATCCATTCGTCTGCCGATGGACATCTAGGTTGCTTCCATGTCCTGGCTATTGTAAACAGTGCTGCGATGAACATTGGGGTACACGTGTCTCTTTCAATTCTGGTTTCCTCAGTGTGTATGCCCAGCAGTGGGATTGCTGGGTCATATGGCAGTTCTATTCCCAGTTTTTTAAGGAATCTCCACACTGTTCTCCATAGTGGCTGTACTAGTTTGCATTCCCACCAACAGTGTAAGAGGGTTCCCTTTTCTCCACACCCTCTCCAGCATTTATTGCTTGTAGACTTTTGGATAGCAGCCATTCTGACTGGTGTGTAATGGTACCTCATTGTGGTTTTGATTTGCATTTCTCTAATAATGAGTGATGTTGAGCATCTTTTCATGTGTTTGTTAGCCATCTGTATGTCTTCTTTGGAGAAATGTCTGTTTAGTTCTTTGGCCCATTTTTTGATTGGGTCGTTTATTTTTCTGGAATTCAGCTGCAGGAGTTGCTTGTATATTTTTGAGATTAATTGTCTGTTGCTTCGTTTGCTATTATTTTCTCCCATTCTGAAGGCTGTCTTTTCACCTTGCTCATAGTTTCCTTTGTTGTGCAAAAGCTTTTAATTGTAATTAGGTCCCATTTGTTTATTTTTGCTTTTATTTCCAATATTCTGGGGGGTGGGTCATGGAGGATCCTGCTGTGATTTATGTCGGAGAGTGTTTTGCCTATGTTTTCCTCTAGGAGTTTTATAGTTTCTGGTCTTATAGTTTAGATCTTTAATCCATTTTGAGTTTATTTTTGTGTATGGTCCAGCACCACAATTTAAAAGCACCAATTCTTCAGAGCTCAGCCTTCCTTATGGTCCAACTCTCATATCCATACATGACTACTGGAAAGACCATAGCTTTGGCTATATGGACCTTTTCAGCAAAGTGATGTCTTTGCTTTTTAATATGCTGTCTAGGTTTGTCATAGCTTTCCTTTCAAGAAGCAAGCGTCTTCTAATTTCATGACTGCAGTCACCATCAGCAGTGATTTTGGAGCCCAAGAGGAGAAAATCTGTTACTGCTTCCACTTTTCCCCATCTATTTGCCATGAAATGATGCAACTGGATGCCATGATCTTAGTTATTTTTTTAATGTTGAGTTCTAAGCCATCTTTTTCACTCTCCTCTTTCACCTTCATCAAGACTCTTTATTTCCTCTTCACTTTCTGCCATTAGAGTGGTATCATCTGCATATCTGAGGTTGTTGATATTTCTCCCAGCAATGTTGATTCCAGCTTGTAACTCATCCAGTCTGGCATTTCACGTGCTACTCTGCATTGAAGGTAATAAACAGGGTGACAATTACTTACTGAGCCTCTGCTATCAAGATTCCTAGCTGGCCTGGGACAACTCAGGTCTGCTAGAGTGCTGCTTCTCAGAGTAGGGTCACCAGACCGGCAGCATCAGCTTCACCTGAGAACATGCTAGAAACACACATTCTCAGGCCCCAATCCAGACTTACTGAACCGGAGACTCTGGGGGCAGACCCAGCCCTCCACACTTTAATGAACTCTCCAGGTGATTCTGATGCACCCTGAATTTGAGAATCACTGCAGTGCATCACCTCACTCTCCACCCCTGTGCTTCAAGGAAAATCTCAACACCCGTCTCCCAAGGTTGAGCTCAGTATCAGTTAACACTTGTGCTGGGTATGTGTTCTGTGCCAGGCATTCTTCTAAGCCCTCTACAGATATTAACTAATTTCATTTCACAACTCCACGAGATAGGAACTAATACTATCCTCATTTCACAGATGAGGAAATGAAGGCACCGAAAGGCAGAGTCACTTGCCTAGAACCACACAGCTAGAATCCAAGCTCTTACCAGTTAACCAATGGAACACCCCCTGGCAGAGGGTCTGGTGCCCAGAATGTGTTCCGGGCATGTCTGAGGGTGTAATTACAGCAATTAGGATTACCTCACCTGAGTTTGTGATGATGACCCCCACATTCTGTGAATATGAAATCTGTTGCCCTGTGAAGATGGAAAAGTGAGTCAGCTGCAAAAGCAGCCTTGGTGCCTGGAACCGCAGGGCAGCCCACAGGCCCTCACCATTCATGTAGCTTTGAGACGATAATAACACCATCCTGGTCTTCTGGAAACATCTCAGCTTGCTGTAGGGAAGAATCTGGACTCTGACAGGAATTAAAACTCTAGTTTGGCCATTCAGAGGCTGTGTGACCCTGGACACACTGCCTCACTTCTCTTATCTTTAGATCAGCTTTCCTCATTGTAACGTGGATGGTGACAGTCCTATCTTGCAGGGAGCCTGTGAGGGTTGGAAAAGATGACATCTGTGCCCAGCCCAGAGCATGCACAGAGCTGGCCATCAAAAAGCAGCTCGCCCACCTCTCTTCCCATCCATGCTGCTATCTCAGTGTAAAGACCAGAAAAACTTTGAAAGTAAAAGAAATAAATTCCCAAATGATCAAAATGCCTTTGTCCTCCAGCCTCCCTGCCCTTTTCCAGACCTCCTTGAAATAGACACCCCAGCCAGGGTTTCTGGGGTGAAACTCGGGCACCTGCTGCTTCCAAGTGGAGAATTAAGCACCCTGTGAAGGGAAGAGGGGGGGACCTCTTTGAGCTACCCCAGTGGCCGGTGTCCACAATCAGCGCGAGCATCTCAGCATCCGCCTTCCATGAGGCAGTTTGTCCTGGACATCTGAAGCTCGTTAACTGCCTTCTCCCAGAGGGCTGACCCCACTCAGAGAGAATTATCCCAGACAGAGCTACAGAGGACGGAGCAAACAAAGACCAGGTGAGATGTGGCCATGGGAGATGGGGGAACATAGTCTCTGGAGTGGCCTCTGGGGACTTGTGAAGAACAGAGGAGGCTGGGAAAAAGCATGAGGCTTGTTCCCAGCTCCAGCCCAGCCTTGGGCTCCCTGGCTATGTAAATAGGAGATGCAGGGTGGGAGGGGATCTCTTGCCCCTTTTGGGCCTCATTTTCCCCATGTGTATACTGAAGGAGGGGTCAGCAAGGTGCATACTGAAGTCCTTCCAGCCCTGACATTATGGGGTCCCAGGCTGACCTAGAATTCCAGGCCTCTGAGGCTTAGAACTCAGAGCTGGTGGGTGGCAAGTGATAGTTGGTGGTTTAGTTGCTAAGTCATGTCTGACTCTTGTGACCCCATGGGCTGTAGCCTGCCAAGCTGCTCTGTCAATGGGATTTCCCAGGCAAGAATACTGGAGCGGGTTGTCATTTCCTTCATCCAGGGAACCTTCCTGACCCAGGGATCGAACCTGGATCTCCTGCATTGCAGGCAGATTCTTTACCACTGAGCCACCAAGGAAGCACTGATAGGTGGTGGGTGGGGATGTAATTCAGAGATGGAGAGCCATGATCCTTCCCCAGCCCAGACATCAGAGGGGCGGTGAGATGGGAAGACCAGAGAGCATTTTCAGAAACGTCAGCCAGGTGCTCTTGGGAGGCAGACGTTGTGTGAGCTGAGTCTCAGAGAGACGAGGGCTCCAGCTGGACAGGTGGCAGGACCAAGGCACCCTTCCCTCTGTGGATCCTCGACTCCACCCATCTGTCCAGACTGGCCACTGCTAACTTTCACTTAACAGTTTTTATTAACTTCTTATTTTATACCAGGCAATGTCCTAAACAATATACACATATTAAAATGAGATAACCCTTTTACTGGGTGACAGGTCCCAGGTGATTGACTAGCTTGGAGTCTGGCCCTCATCTGGCTGTCCTGACATTGACTTTTCTCAAGATACCCGGGGAGGTTGGACAGCTGGCTCTAACCATGTCACTCAAGATCACTGCCGCCTCCTAACACTATTATGACTGATATCAGGCCATCTCTGTTTCTACTGACAGGAGTGCTCTTGTCTCCTCTCCAGTTTCCTTCCCTCCTGGGAGGGAGCCGGGTGTCTGAGAGCCATTGCCTGGTGGGCGTGGAACCTGGGTGAGGAGGGCTGGGGCAGAGGGCAGATCACTCAGACCTTGGTGAGGCCTGGTGAACCATCTCCACTCCAAGCCGAGAGGCCCACTGTGGAGACTGGAATGGGCATGGCCCTCAGACAGTGCCTACGTTCTGGACTGTGCTGAATGGGTGCACAGCGCAAGTGGGCTTCTCTGAACCTTGGATTTTCTCTAGATACCTCACTTCTGGGTTGTTCTTCCTTTGGACAGATGAACAGCTCTGATGTCCAGGCCAAAGAGCTGTGTCCTGAGCGAGGGAGCCTTTGGATTCATTTACTTTTCATGGGGCAACCTTATTTACTGGCATTTCCAAGACAGGCCCAGAGAGAGGTGAGGGGCCTGCCCAGGTTCACACAGCCAGTCAGGACTGAGACAACCCTGGATTTCCAGACCATGCCCAGTTAAATAGTTTATTACTTTTAAAAAGGAAAAATGAACTTTAGAACTGCAGAAAAATTAGAAAATACTGATAAGCAAAAGCAAAAGTAAATGTGCCTTCGGTTTGTCTCTCGGAGGAATTTCCACCGCCCTTTCCCATCCCTTCTCTCCCCACCTCTGGGCCTCACCACACTCCCCCAGCCCCAGCCATAATCAATACCTCACCTCCCTTTGCCAGCAGCGGTTCCCTGAGGACTAAGCCTTAACAGCAGATCCTGATTCAGACCGGATTCTGGAAAGGCCTGGCGTCTCTTCTGGAACAGCAGAGCTTCCGCCCAAACGGAACTGCTTAAGTGCAGATAGAGTCAGAAATGCTCCCCACCAGGAGTCCAGAGCCTGCATCCAGCCCTGCCTGGCCTGTGGATTGTCTCCGTGACCTTGGTCCAGTCCCTGCCCTCTCAGTTTCTTCCGCACCATAAAATGAAAACTTGGACTTGACCAAGTGCTTACCCCACAGCTTGTCTCAGTCTGTTGGCTGCTTGTGGGCAAGGACCATGCCCTCTCCTCATAGCATTCAGAGTCAGAGGGCAGGGCTCCCCTAGTGATGGGCAAGGCCAGCACTCCCCAACTATGTGACCGGGAGCAGGGCGCCACACCACTCTGCTGCCCCAAGGACAGACACAGAGCAGAGTGCTGAGCCTCTGTGTCAGGGCAGCCGCAGATCCCATGAGGGGAGGACTTCAGAGACCTCTGGATGACAGAGCAAGGAGCTGAACCGGGCTCTTACCGGAGGGTGCCCACTGTCTGCCCAGTGCCTGGCTCCATCCTGGCTCAGGGGGTCTGGCCCAGGCTTGTAGATGGAGCCACTGCCTGCCCACAGGCTCACACAGCTCTGGCAAGAGGAATGTGTGGATCCGGGCCCCAGCCTACCACATGAAGTGTCAGTAACAATGCCCAGAGGGCCTTGGGGCCCATGACATCATGGACAGCAGTTTCCCACGTTGGAACTCACAGAGCTAAGGCCATTTTAAAACATAGCACTGCCGTTTTTCCTTCCTTTCATTTTCCATTTTGGCTAAGGCATGGAATGTGAAAACTGCTAAATTACTGTAGGAAGATGTACATGCTGGGTTCATAGGCTTACTCAGCTTTCTGGGGTCCTAAAAACAATGGGAAACCTGGGAAGTCTAGCCCCTGCTTCCTCATGCCCACTCTGAGCCTACTCTGACCACAGAGGAGGCCATGTGGTCAATCGGGGGAAGACACCCCCAGCTATGAAAGGACACTGGCTGTTGTAGGAAGCAGGGTACCAGTTGGAAATGATTTCTAGATGTGTCTTCTGCCCCTCAAAAGCCCTCAGATCTATTCCAGGCACAGGCAGGTTTTGGGCATAACTACGGATGGTCTAGTCTAATCTTACCTGTTAGCCTCAACTTAATTGGCCTTTGCTAAACAGCCCTTTCATGTCAGTCACCAGAGAACACTGGAAGCCTCCAGAGAGAGCTCAGACGTGAAGCAGACAGGGTGTCAGGAGGCCTGGCCTCTGGTCCTGGCTCTGCTGCTGGCTGGCAGTGTGTCATTAGATAAGGTACTGTCCTCTCTGGGCCTGTTTCCTTGTCTTTAAAATAAGATGGCTGGTGGTTGCCAGGGGCTGAGGGGAGGGGAAAGGGAGGCATGAATGCTATTGGGTATGGGGTTTCTTTTTAGAGTAATGAAAATATTGTGGAATTAGATAGTAGTGATGGTTGTACAACTTTGTGAATATACTAAAATCTGAATGGTACACTAAAAAAAACCCAACAACAACAAGAATATAAAAAACAAAAATACGGTTGGTTGGACAAGATGACCTCTTAAAGAAGAGACACTAGCATTTTTTGTAGTACCCACGGGCCTGGACTCAGTATTTGCATATTATCTCGTGATTTTCTGTGATCCACTCAAGTGATATTTATGTTGTCATGACTCACCAGAAAGTCCAACTTGAGTCCCTTGTTCAGGCCCTAAACTAGGATAGAGACTGGGGAAGAGATAAGCGAAAGTCTCTCAGTCATGTCCACCTCTTTGCGACCGGATGGACTAGATAAGACGGGGGCAAATTTCTTCCCATGGGAGCTCAGAGCCTGGGGAAGAAGTCAGAAGTGCACATTGTGTCCAAGAAGGGTTAGCTCCTTCCTTTCCTCATATAGGGAATAACCCCAAATACAAGAGGGACACACAGCTCTGTGGCCATTCGGGGGCCCTGGGAGTTGATTTCTTCATTTATGCACTGGCTTCATTTATGCTTTTGGCTGGGTGTTCAGGATACAACCATGGGCAAGTCAGACCCCCTGCCCTCAGGAAGGGAAATAAGACTTTAAAACAATCAAACACGTTAATTATGAATTTCTTTGATTATTGTGATTGTGATTGGAGCCGTGGAGGAAAAGCACAGAAGGTACTGAATGGCTCACCAAGGGCACTGGCGTGGCTCGAGCTGGGTTCTGGGGGCGAGCAGGAACAATGAAAGGGTGTGGAGACTGGGAGAGCATGGGACAGGGTGCTCCAGACAAGGTGAGGCCCGCTCCAGAGTGTCTGCAGAGGAAGACGAGAGGAGGGGGCGTAGAGAGCCTGGGGAGGGGGCAGCTCCAGCAGGAAAGGGCCAGACCTGACCATGTGGGGCCTTAGAGGTCAGAGGCCACATGTATCTGTTTGTGCTCGCTTCAGAGTGTCCCAGTTTGAACAATAAACTGTGAAGCCACCCTATTAACAGGTCACATTAAGGAGTTTGTCCTAAGAAACAACAGAGTGTTCCAGGAAGGCCTGGTCCCTGCTCCTACCTCTCGGCCTCCCGGACCTGCTGCTCTGCACGTCGGGAGCAAGGGCCTGCCAGCCCCCATGGCCACGGTGGTTATTTGAGCTGGACGGTGTGTGAAAGGCCCTGCTTGGCAGCCCCTGGCCATCCGGTCCTGCTGCCCTCCTCCCAGGCAGACCCTGCTGCCCCCATGCCAGCCTCCCCCCCTCTTCAGGATCTTGAGGTGAGAGCTCTGCCACCCGGTCTCAGGCCAAGCAGGGTTCTTGGATCCAGGCTCCATGAGCCGGTTTCCGCCCGTTCCCGCCCTCGGCGGCTCCCCGAGGACCCACTCCAGGCTTAGTTGCGGCCTCACGCTCTTTCCACTCTTGGGTTTTATTCTTGCCTCTCCTTGTTTTCCTCTCAGTGTGACTCTCTCTCCTGTTGGGCCTCTCTCTATTTTGCCTTCCTTCTCTTTTCCTCTCTCTTTTCCAGGGTAGCTTGGCATTTCAAGAAAAGCCTGTGCTTCAGAACAAACAGAATAGGACACGAGGTCTAGTTCTGTCATCTGCTGGCTTTGTGATCTTCGGAAAAGGCATCATTTTCTGAGCCAGTTTTGGGTTCCATGAAGTGGACACGCTCCTCCTGATCCCCGCTTCTCTGGTGGCTGTGAGCCGAGATGAAGTCCACAGTTCGTCCTGGAAGTAGTCGGTGCTCAGCAAATGGTAGTTGCCTCTTACTTTCCTTTTGCAAGTTCTCCTTCCTGACCTGAATATTTTGTTCACTTAACCACAAATCCAGGGAACCAGAGTGCACCCACTGGACCCCAATCACCTTGCACTCCCAGTACAGCCCCACCAAACCCAGACTGGAATGGAGCTGAGAGCTTCAAGAGCCGGGCAGCCTGCTCACTGCTACCCCGGTGGCTGGGAGGTGTGGGGTGTCAAGGCTGGGCCTCTCGCCATGGGGCTCCCTAGGGGTATGTGGGAGGGGTCTTCTGTGCTATGCTGTAATACAGGCACCAGACTTTGGGTTTTCACCAACTGAAAGAGAGGCAGGGACTGCCCTGGTAGCCCAGTGGTTAAGAATCTGCCTTGCAATGCAAAGGACACCGGTTTGATTGCTGGCAGGGGAAGATCTCACATGCTGCGACTGCGTGCTGCAACCGTGTGCCTCAACTACTGAGCCCACACTCTAGAGCCCGTGAGCTGCAACTACTGAAGCCTGTCTGCCTAGAGCCTGAACTCTGCAACAAAAGAAGACCCTGCTCACTGCAACTAGAGAAAGCAAAGCCCACGTGCAGCAATGAAGACCCAGTACAACCTAAAATAAATAAAGTATAAAAAAAAGGAGAGAGAGAGGCCATCTTTCAATGTGCTACCCCCACCCCCACCAAAACCTACAGACTTCTCACCATTCCCCACATCCGACTCTGCACTTTTCAGCTTCCAAACCATTGCTTATGCCCCTGACCCCACCTGCAACACCCTTCCACTCCCTGCCTCTTATGTAGGGACTTACACCAGCTTTGGGGCTGAAACATGACAGAGAAGGAAACCAAGGCTCAGGAGCACTCAGATGTTGGTATTTTTTTACAAGAACAGTACAGTGTAATACATTGTGTGTGCATGCCAAGTTGCTTCAGTGTGTCTGACTCTTTGCAACCCAGTGGACAGTAGCACGCCAGGCTCCTCTGACCATGGGCTTCTCCAGGCAAGAATATTGGAATGGGTTGCCATGCCCTCCTCCAGGGGATGTTCCTGACCCAGGGGTAGAACCTGAGTCTCTTACATTTCTTCTGCATTGGCAGGCAGGTTCTTTACCACTAGTGCTGCCTCCAGGTGGCCCTAGTGGTAAAGAACCCACTTGCCAATGCAGGAGACTTAAGAGACACAGGTTTGATCCCTGAATCAAGAAGATCCCCTGGAGGAGGGCATGGCAACCCATTCCAGTACTCTTACCTAGGGAATCCCCAAGGACAGAGGAGCCTGGTGGGTGGGCTACAGTCCATAGGGTCACAAAGAGCTGGGCATGACTGAATCGACTTAATACACACACACACACACACACACACACACACACACACACACACACACACACTAGGAAGTCCGTAGTACATTGTGCTATTTATTTAAAGACAAAATAGCTTGCCTGGGGTTCCAGTGGATCTGGAAGTAACCCAGGTCTGCAGGAGTCCACATTTCCCACTTGTTCTTCTCCCTCTGCCACACTACCTGTCACATACTTGTGACTACATGGAGGCTATTGTAACCTACTTCCTAGATGTCACTTTAAAAGTAATTGTGTAAATAAACCCATACATTTATGGTCATTTGAGTTTTGACAAGGGAGCCAAGACAATTCAACAGATAAAGAATAGTCTTTTTAATAAGTAATGCTGGGACAACTGGATATGCACACACAAAAGCATGAAGTTGCACCTTCACCTGATCGTATTTAAAGATTAACTCAAAATGGATCAAGGATCTAAATTTGAAGTTAAAACCAGAAAACTCTTAGAAGAACACACAAATGTAAATCTCTATGACCTTGGATAAGACAGGGATTTCTTATCTATGACACTAAAAGCACCAGCAACCAAAGGAAAAAAGTAGAGAAACTGTATTTCATAAAAACAACAAACTTTGTACTTCAAACAACACTATCAAGAAAATGAAAAGACAATCCACATAACAAGAGCAAATATTTACAAATACTATATTTGTTGAGGATGTAGAATCCAGTATATATTAAAAACTCCTACAACTCAACAATAAAAAAAAAAAAACAGATAACCCAACTTTTTTAAAGGGGCAAAAGATTTGAATAAACATTTCTCCAAAGCAGGTACACAAATGGCCAGTATGGCCAGTAAGCACATTAAGAGATGTTCAGTATCACGGATACATGCATATGTATGGTTGAGTCCCTTCGCTGTTCACCTGAAATTATCACAACACTGTTAATCAGTGCTGCTCCAATAAAAAATAAAAAAAAATTTTTTTAAAAGATGCTCAACATCATTAGTCATTGGGGCAAGTCAAGTCACAATGAGTTACTACTTCCTACCCACTAGGATAGCCAAAAACAAAAGCGATCGAAAACGAGTGCTGGCAAGGATGTGGAGAAGTTGGAACCTTCACACATTTCTGCTGGTAGAAACGTAAAATGGTGCAGCCACTGTGGAAAACAGTTTGGCGGTTTCACAAAAGTCATATAGAGTTACCATACGATCCAGCAATCCTTCTCCTACACACAGAAACACACACACACACAAATTGAGCATATATTTCATACAAATCTTGTACATAAATATGCAGAGCAGCATTATTTATAATAGCCAAAAAGTGGAAACGACCCATTAACTGATGAATGGATAAGCAGAATAGGGTATATGCATACAGTGGAATACTATCCTGTTACAAGAAGAAATGAAGTACTGATACATGCTACGACATGGATGAACTTGAAATGTCCAAAAATCCATAGGAAATTAGCAGCTGCAAGGGGCTGAGATGGTAGGTAGAATGAGGACTAATAAGTATGGGATTTCCTTTTGGGGTGATGGAAATGCTCAGAAATTAGAAAGTGGCAATGGTTGCACAAATTTGTGAATATACTAAAAACCACTGAACTGGATGGCATCATCATATCAGTGGACATGAGTCTGAGGAAACTCTGGGAGATGGTGAAGGTCAGGGAAGCCTGGCGTGCTGCAGATCATGGGGTCACAGAGTCAGACACGACTTAGTGACTGAACAACAACGTATACTTTAAAAGAGTGAATGTATGTTATGTGAATTATACCTCAATTTTTTTCTTAAAAAAAAAAAAGTAGTTGTGTAGATCTGTAGGGGATCTTGCAGAACATTGAACCCAGCATCCACTCCTTGGCCCTGTGTCAAAGATGGGAAGCTTATAGCCCAGAGAGGGAAAGGATCACACTGCAAATCTGAGATAGAACAGAGACAGAACCCAGAACTATATCCATCCCATGTTCCCCTGCACAGATTGTTAGTTCTTGGAGGACAAGAAACTTTATTCATCCTGTACATCCTCTAACAGCAGCACACAACTCTGGGGCACAGTGCAGAGGTGACAGTCAGGATGGCTCCAGATGCAAGACTCTAGATGGAGAGCCGAATCCAATGAGCCTAAGGCACATGGATCCACTGGCCCACATAACTGGGAGGGACAAGGGTGCGCTGGGGACTCGGATGACCTCCCCACCCCCTGCCTGTTTTTTTTTCCTGCCTCCCTCCTTCTCCTTATCTTGCTCACATGGCAGGGAATAGGGCTGCTGTCTTCTGGAAACTCTGAGGATCACACCTTTAGAACTTGCATTCCAGAGGGGAGCAAACTGCGTTCTCCCAGAACCTATCCATGTTAGCTGAGGGTAACAGCTCTATGTGGTCCAGTTGGGTTATATTAGGTGGATCGGAAAATGGAAATCTTCCAAAGGTCAGGCCATCTAGTAGAGTACTGAATTCTGTGACCAGCAGTCCCAGAACCCCAGATATTTGGGGATGGATGAGGAGGGGTGCTTTTATCATCTGAAGTGGGAGGGAGGCTGGGCAGGCAAAAACTCAGCCTCCCTCTCCCCCAGGGGCCACTGTGGGATAATCTAAGAACTGAGGTAAAAGGCAGTCATGGATTTTAGATGCAGAGTGGTGTGGGGTGTAAGTCTCAGCTTGTCACTTTCTGGCTGTATCCAGGTAGGCAAGTGACACTCCTCCCACCCCCCGCCTCTGTTTTCTGAACTACAAAGAGAGAACAGTAATCCCCAGCCCAGCGAATCATAAATATTTGAGATAAGAATCATAGAGTGATTGCCCAGAGCCTAGCACACAGTGGGGACAAAGGCCAGTTATTACATTGTTATTGATGCTTTGGGTGGCTTGATCTTTAGCCTCTGGTCAGATGCTGGGGATTCTGAGAAAATGCTTCAGACAATGAGGGCTTCCCAAGGTCCAGATCCCTGGCCCAGAGCTGAGGAGGTGGTGTGAGAGGGACCACTCCTCCTTGGGTAAGGACTGCTCCTGTGGGGCATGACTTGGGGTCAGCCTAGAGCTGCCCCAACCTGCTGGTGACCTTGGCCTGTTGACCTGCTCTTTCTCAGTTCAGTGTCCCCTGGCTCAGATAGCACAGCCCTGGGTGACTGCTCAGGGTTCTTCGTCACCTAAGGCTACTATGAGCTCAGTGAGTGTCACCTCCTGGAGTGGTCTACATCCCCTTTTTATAAAGGGATCAAGCAGCCTTTGCTGCAAAGTTGAGGTCTGCTCTGTGCAAGGCCCAGATCCGCTGTGCTCAAGACGCCTGCACCCTGCTGGATGAATGGACATGGTCACTGACTCCCTGTGTCACCTTGGGCAAGTCACCACCTGCTCCAGAGCTCCCTTTTGCCCCATCTGTTAAGGGAAGGAGTTAACCATGAGGACGATAGCCTGTGGCTAGGCTCACAGCCCCATCTAGTCCCAAAGAGGTGGCTGAGTAGCCCATCCCCCATGCCTTAGCTTCAAACTTAGTGACATCATCTCCAACCCTCTCCGTTTCCCAGGCAACTGGGGTGCTGGCCGAGGCTCCCCAGGGGCCCAGACCGTCTGGATTTCCTTACGCATAACTGTACCTCATCCACATTTTCACAATTAAATTGTCAGTTTGGGTTAAGTGTTGTCTGCTGATGGCTGTCAACCTCTCTCTGGCTCCCCTCACTCTTCACTCAGAGCAGGTAAGTGAGAACGTCTTGCCCAGCTGGTCCCTCTGTGCTGTGGAAAGAAGCTAGGATGCAATGAGAGGCAGGAGGTCTGGGTTCCAGTCCAGCTCTGCCAGACATTTACTGTGTGATCTTGGGCAAGTCATTTCCCCTCTCTGGGCCTAGGTTTCCCCACCTTAAAAATAGGTTTAATCATCTCTGCCCAGCCTTCTTTCCTCCCATCCCAAGGCAGTTACAAGTCTCACAGGACCCATAACTGTGCCGGAGCTTAAAAAACTGTAAAGCCCAGCTCTTGAAAGGGACTTCTCTGAGTCCCTGCTAGATAAATGAGTAAGGTTAGTCTCTGCTCTGGTCTGCCCTGCATCCCTCTGGCTGCAGATCTGGCTCAGGCCTCCTCCTCTGGTCTTCATCAGTCTGTTCCTAGACCAAAAAGGCAGAAAAGTTGCTCTTTCCAACAAAGCCTGGTGGCCCCGAAGATGCAAGAGTAGAGATGCTAGGCTGGAGGGTCAAGGGCCCTGCGTCTCATGACGGGTGTGCATGCAATAAATGGCCAGGCTTTCCCTCCCCATGATGGGCCTAAGTCACTTCTCACCCCAACTTTCCCCTCTCGGCTCCCAGGAACTCTCTTTCCTCTCCGCTCCCTTCCAGATCCACCCCAGATCAGCTCCAGACCTCCTCCAGGCCCCGCCTTGGCAAAGCCCAGTCTCTTTAGTCCAATGCTCAGGGCCCTCCCTGGCATAAACCTGTCTCCTCCCCATTCATTCTCCCTCCTGCCCTCCTTGATGCCAGCAGCAAGGAGCCCCGCGCTTACCCTTCCCTGAAACCAGACTTCTCCCTCTTCTCTCTGCTTAAGCTGTTCCTGCTGCTGGGAAGGGACTCCCTCACTCCCTGGCCACCTGACAATTCCTCCCCCACCTGCACATTATTTATATAGACATGAGTGCTAAGTACAAATGAGCTCTCCATCTGGAATTGTTTATGTACCTGGCAGAAAAGGAACTAACCTTTATCAAGGACCAATTACGTACAGAGCATTTTACATATATCATCTCTTTAAGCCCCACAGCAGCCCTCGCTGGTAAATTTCACTATTCCGATTTTCCAGATGAGAAAACTGAGGCTCAGAGACAGGAAGTTATCTTTTCCAAGGCCAGAGGTGGGGGATGGGATCGAAACCCCTAAAACCCACACTTGTTTCAGGTCCTAGTGGAAACACTTCCCTCAAGATTACAAGGTTCTAGGCATAATAAAATACTTGCTATTAAGGGAAATAGTGCTTCTTTGCAAATTCCAGGGACCACTGTGAAGTACCCAAGGCTGTCACATAGAAGAGGGCAAAGAGAGCCAGGGCCATGGGAGGAGTCATGGTCTCTGCCCTAGATGAAGGAGGACCTTCTCCCAGGCAGAGTCATCTCATCACAGAAGAGGCTGCCCTGGAGGGAGTGAGCTCCCTTCCCCGGGGTTATGCAAGCAGAGGCTGGGTGAGGAATTCACCCATTCCTGCAGTAATTTTGGAAGAACCACTGTTCACTGACCCTGATGGAGCACGTGGGATGCAGCATGGCCGAGACAGAGCCAGTGGCTGACCAATGCTGCTCCCGGAGCAGTGGAGACATTAACAGGGGCTTTGGTAGCCAGAACTTCAGGGATCTAAGAGGGTGAGTGGCCCAACTCTGAGATTCTGGTATCACCTGAGACAAATGCATAATTTCCATCTTTTCACTATATAAGCCTGGCTGCTTCAGGTATCTCTTGCTACATAACAAACTATGTCAAAATTCAGTAGCCAAAAAGAATGATTGATTGATTGATTCTCCTGATTCTGCGGGCTGACAGGGCAGATCTGCCCAGCTCACTGTGGGCTCCTTGTTGAGGCTGCCCTTGGTGGGTGCGTCAGCCAGGCCTGGGTTCTGCTGGGCTGACTGGGCCATCTCCATGTGGTATCAGGGCCTCTCCCTGCATTTAGAGCCCAGCCTGGGCTTCTGGGGGAGGCTGGGCTGGGCTCCACGGGGCTGAGAGCAGAAGCTGCAGGGACCCTGAAGCCTGGGCTCCAGAGCATGCGTAGCGTCACTTTTGTCACATGCCACACTGACTCAAGGAGATCAGCAAGTCATGAGGCCTGCCCAGATCAAGGGATGGCAACATAGCCTTCACCTCTGCATGGAGTCATATTTCAAAGGGGTGTGTTTGTCCTGGGATGGGAGGAATTGGTGTCATTCAAAACCTCCCTTGCTGGAACGTCCAGGAAGAGTTCAGACCAGTGACAGTGCGTGGCTTATGGGCTGGGTGTCGGGAGACCTGATTCCTCTTGTCTCCTGCACCAGTGACCTAGTGATGTGAGACATCACATCTCTCAGCCTTGGTTTCTCCCTGTGTGCAATGGAGACACTGAGTGTGGCGGATCTCTGGCCCTGTGGGTGTGCAGGGTGAGACCCATGTGGCAGAAACACTGACTTGTATTCATACCAGAGATGGGGAAATCCAACTGGAGAAGGCATTGCCAACCCTGGTGCCTGCTGCTTCCCATTCCTCTCGTTCTGGGGGCAGCACTGTTGCTTGGCTGGAGTTGAAAAGGAGGAGTTGAAAGAGGCCTGAGAAACCCAAACATTGTCTCCTGAGCAGCCACCACCCTGATTAAACAATGGAGGGTTGAAAGTGGCTTTTCAGAAGTAATGCCTTCAGTAGACATGACCAGTGGAGTGGTGTTACCTGCACCCAGGACAGAAACCTCCTGCCTCACCCCAACCAACCCCAAGCCTGCTCCCTGAGCCTTATAAAAGAATAGCCCCTCCCTCTAGGTGACTGAGAAGGAGGAGAATGTCCCCCTTCCCGACACTCACAATAGCACTATTTCCCTTAATAGCAAGTATTTTCTTATGCCTAGAACCTTGTAATCTTGAGGGAAGTGTTTCCACTAGGACCTGAAACAAGTGTGGGTTTTAGGGGTTTCGATCCCATCCCCCACCTCTGGCCTTGGAAAAGATAACTTCCTGTCTCTGAGCCTCAGTTTTCTCATCTGGAAAATCGGCTCAGTGGGGCACAGGGCTGGGATTGCAGACCTGGCATAAATGATATAAATGATTGGATGGACCTGGGGCTCAGTCTGCTCAGCCACAGAGCAATGCCTGCCTCACTCACAAGCACAGAACAGCCCGGCACACAGTAGGTGCGCGATGTTATCTCCCAGGAACCTCGGGAAGGAGTGGCTTAATGGTTTCCCATTTTGCAGATGATGAAACCAAGGATCACAGAGGTTGAGTGACTTATCCAGGGGCACACCTTGGGTGAGCACAGGAGCAGAATCAGGCCAGATGTCTGATGATATGTCTGCTGCTATTTGATCCCCCTCCCCCTTGCCTGGAGGATCTGGCCTCACAGGGCTTGCTGACCCCTGGAGCAGGGGACCCCTGGGCTAGGCTACTCTGCTCAGCCCCTCTGTTCACCTGCCTTCCCAGGTAGGCCATTCTGAAAAACACCCTGTTGCTGAAAACAGCACCCTCTGGTATCATTGTTTCTACCATGTTCACAGTTCATCCTAAAACAATCATGTAAGGAGAACTAAGACTTGGGTTCTAGAGTTGAAAAAGCCCTTGGAGTCTATCTAGTCAACCCCCTCACTTACAGATGAGGTGATGGGCTCAGAGAGGGCAAAATAATTATCTGCTGTCACACAGCCAAGCACTGATGGGACTAAGGACTATAACCAGGTCACCTGTGCCCGCATCCAGGGCTCCTGGAAATAGCTGACTTGCCCACACCCATCTCCACCAAGGCCTCGGACCCAAGGGAGGGAAGGTGAGGTGGGTGGAGGGGTCAGTAGAGGTCAGCATGGGAAATGGAACTGTGTCCCTTCCTGGTGCCCCCCTGGGTGCAGTGTATGCAGGGGTGTGAGGTGGAAAGGTGTGTACCCCAGAACAATGGCAGGCAAGGGCTGAGAAGCCTACTGACAGGAAGCCCCCAGCACATCTGGGCGATCAGATACCCAGAATCACCAAGGGGAATTGAGGAGAAGGAAACTATATTAACATCCACAGCAGCAGTAGCCAAGAGCATGCCTACCCTGCCCAGCTCAGCATTTCCTCCCCTCTGATGGGAGCTAGCAGCCCAGGCCACCAGCACAGGCCTGACCCACACCAATTCTTGAGGAGGCTCCTGACAGAAGGAGGGAGGAGGAAAAAGGAGTGTGCTTGTGCATAAACGATGCGGACAGTCTGCATGTTCAGCCTGATCTTGAAGATGTGTATGGCCATTTAATATGCGCTACTGAGTGTGTGGGGGCATGTGGTTTGCCCATCTATCTCCTGAGCGTGTTTGTGACCATTTGGAGGGTAAGTCTAGCCCTGTATGCAAGGGAGACTGCCTGCTTACATGCAGAGATACTTGCATGGCTGAGAACCTTCAGTGGGTTCTGTGGGCTCAGATGAATGTGTTGTGTATGCAGGGACCTGTAGCCAGGTTAGGACAGCCTATAGGAGCCACTTCACAGGTGGCTGCAAAGAACAGGGGAAAGAGTGCCAGGTGTTTTGGGGACCCAGAAGAAGTCTTTTTTCACTAAATCTGTTTCTCCTTCTGCTAATGCACTAGATTATCCTTGGAATTGAGGCTCCTGGGGTGGAGGGGATGGGGGGAGACAGAAGTCAAAAAATCCAAAGCACCTGACCCAGCAGTTTGAAATGGGAGTGGAGTAGTGTCAGCCAGGAAGGGCCAACGTGGGGGTGAAAGGTGTGGGTACTCAACTAGTCCCAGGGAAGTCACCCCAGAAACATAGCCCCAGCTCCAGCCCCAGGCTAGGTCTACAGTGGACAAGAAGCACCATAGTCTGCTTTAGCTTC
Organism: Okapia johnstoni; assembly: GCA_024291935.2. Classification (NCBI taxonomy): domain Eukaryota; kingdom Metazoa; phylum Chordata; class Mammalia; order Artiodactyla; family Giraffidae; genus Okapia; species Okapia johnstoni. Next base: position 23,026,214 of record CM044325.1, read on the forward strand.
TGAAACCCAGTCCTTGGCTGGTGGTATCCCCGGGACCAGGCAGACTCCCCAACACTCATCCCATAGATGGGACATCTGCCTTCTTGTTGCTTAAGGTTTACAGCTGCCTCGCACGCAGCACACAGCCCTCCCATCTCTTTTCTTTGCTGAGAGTACCCAGAACTGGAGCAGAGGAGGTCTGGAGAGGTGAGCTGGAGAAGGTGGTCCTGGGATGCCACGGCAGCTCTCCTGACCCACGACGCTTATAGTAATGGAGCTTCAACACCAACTGCTTGTGACACCCGGGCTGCGCACTCAGACCTAAGTCTGACTTCCCTCTGAGCAGTGGCTTCCTCTTCTGCCCAACCAGAGAGGGTGGAGAAACCAAATGGGGCTTGCTGTCAGGTTTAGAAATCAGACCTACCTGGGCCCCAAGCGCCCCGGGCACGCAGTAGGCTCACAGCCCGCGCGCTCAGTACACACCAGCTAGAGTTATAATTAGTCAGTCTCTTCTTTGTAGCTCAACAGGGTGCGACGTCCTCTCGGCCGCTGGCGCCGCGGGTCCGTGGCATCCGCGGGGGGGACCCCGCCCCCGCCCCCTGCGCGCGCGCGGCCCGAGCCACCCGGTGGGGTTTCTGCGCGTTGCCGTGGGCGGATCAAAGCAGCTGCCAGCTCCTTATAAAGCAGTTCGGGCTGCCAGCGCCCGGAGACCGTGCCGGGTGAGGAGCAGAGCTCGGGCAAGCGAGCGAGCGCAGGCCGCGGGAGCCGAGCGCCCTCCAGCCCCGCGGGACCCCAGCCGGCTGCGGCTCGCCAGGATCCCGGGAGTCCTTTCCAGGCAGCTCGCGAAGAGGACGCCCCTCGCCGCCTGCCCAGCCCAGAGCGCGCTCGGGTTCTCCAGGGGCCGCGCTCGCCGCTCCCCGGCCCGCCCGGCCAGGCGAGCGCCCCAGGAGGTGAGCCGTGGCCGCGGGCAGAGGGCGGGCTCTCAGCTGGGACCTGCCAGAGCGGGGGGCGGGAGTGGGGGGACCCCGTTGGACACCCGCTCCCCGGCAAGCAAAGCCAGTCCTCCTCCGTAACTCTGTTCCGCGGCTCTCCCAGCCAGTCCCTTCGCTGAGAGCAACCGCTGGGGCCTGGGGGCGCGGACTCTACGCGGATGAGAGGTAGAGGTAGGCTGTACAGACCCTGCGGCCCGCCTCGAGCCTTCCAGTCCCGGTTCCCCCCCCATTCGACCCTCTCCCTCCGAGTCAGCCCACGGATGAGGTCATGCCCGAGCCATCCCGGGGGTGGGGGACTTGGATCCAGCGGCAGAGGGTGTGTGTGGTTGGGCGGGAGAGGGTGGCAAAAGGCAGAGAAGGACTGCAGCTCCTACTAAATTGGGGGGGCGGGGGCGGACGCCTTGATTTGAGACCTGCTTTCAGAAGCGGCGGGGTAGGGGGAAGGGGGAGAATCGAGAGTTTGTTTACAGACCTGAGCTCCAGGCTGGGGGACGTAGGGAGGAAGAAAATCCAGTCCGGGCCCCGAGGCACCTCTAGAGCAGCCGCGAACATCTGGCTGAGCTCGCGCACGGGCCCCACACCTCCCACCTCCCCGAGCTTGGGTACCTCCAAGACCCTCACGGTCCTTAGGCGCTCGAGGTCTGGTTCAGAGCAGGGTAGTGGGAGGAACCCCGAGTTCCCCCACCCCACTCTTCCCAATTCCAAACTAACCCGTTTCGCGGGTCACACGGCGCATCGTCCGCAGCCCAGCAGACACATCTAGGAAGACTCGCGGCCAGAGTCAAAGCCTTGTTGAGGGCCTCGCCTCGCTCGGCGTCGCAGGTAACCTTGAAGCAGTCGCTCAGCCTCACCGGTTCTCTGGGTCGGCTCTGTGAGCTGCTCAGCCCCGGGCTTCGGACCGGGCCCTAGGCGACCTTCCGCGCGGCGTGGACACTCAGCGAGAGCTCCGGGTGCGGATTCCCGGCCCGGTGCGGGCTCATGCGGGAAGGGGAAGTTCGGTGTGCGCCCGTCTACTCTGGCTCAGAGGGGCAGCCTCGCAGGCAGCGGGGTTTCCAGGGCCTTCAAGAGTCCAAGCCTTATAACCACCTGTTGGAGCGGGCCTGCGGCTACTGCGCTTGCGGTGCCCACGGTGTGCACAGCCTGGGAGGTTTCAGCTCTCGCCTGCTGCAAGCCGGGAAGCTTGAGCCTTCTCCCCAGCGGGAGGAGGAAGGGACCGCTTATCTTTCCAAAGACACTGTGCTTTGATGCGGGTCCACTACACGCCTGACCCCAAGGGAGGTTCCGAGCCGGGCCTGAAGCAAGAGGTCGGGCAGTCCGGGGCGGACCGCGGCAAGTGAAGAGTCTTATAGAACGACCAGATCTGAGAGGGCACTTAGTTTCCTCTTCATCCCATGCCCGGAGCGGGATACCGGGGCCCAGGAAGAGAAGGGGACTTGCCCAAGGTCCCAGGGCACGGGAGGCTGCTACCTAGCCCACCTTGAACCCCGGTTTAGCGCCCCCTGGCGGGCCAGGGGCTCCGGGAGGAGAATGCTCCCTGACCCCCCAGGCTCAGGCTGAGGGTGACCCAGCGGCCCTCGCGGCTGTCCTAGACACTCTGACAGTGGACAGGAATAATCTGCAAGGACCCAGAGGCCCAGACCGGGAGCCTCCTCCCCCAGCGACGTGCCAGGGTAGCGAAGGGAGAAGCCCCGGACCACCGGGGCCCCTCCGAAACAGCCAGGGATAGCTTGGAGGCCTGGGTCCCGGTGAGCACCCGCGCGGCCCCCTTCTCTCTCTGCGCGCATTGGGCTGGACACGGATCCCCTGCGGTGAGTCCGCTCTCTCCTCTCTTCGCGTGCAGCCAGCCCTTCCTTCTCTCCACCCTGGCATGCTGGGCGCCTTAGGGGGCAGCCCACACTTTGGGAGCGGGTGGGGGCGAGGAGGGACAGTGACCAGAGTTTTTGATCTCCCCCCCCCCCACCGCCCCCTCCCGGCATATCCAGCCGATATTTTTCTCGTTCTCAGGAGCGTGTGGGAAGAGAGGGCTCAGTTAGACTTAAGACCCCAGCTGAAACACCACTCCTGCTTCCCGGTCCCCAGTGCCTTAGAGCGAGCACCACTGGCTTAGGAGAACTCTGCGGAGGAGAAAGAAAACGTAATTCAGAGGTTTCTCCCTGCCTTGCTTTGGGTCATGCCGGAAGGTCCCAGAAAACAGTGGGATTTAAAATGTGTGTCTGTGCGTATGTGTGCTCTTAAGGCGCACACACACATGCACACACCATGCAGGTAGACGTAATAGTGGTAACTTGGGGAGAGGGGGCTCAAAATACCTGCAGACTACTGAACACTGGAAAGACCTCAGGAGATGCGTGAAGTCCGGGCCCTTGTTTTTATAGACAGGGAAGCTGAGGCTGGGGTGGTGGAAGGTCCAACGTCAGACAGTCAGATGAAAACGCCTCCTTTTTGATCAAGCGCCCCCCACTAAGGCGCCTCCTTTTCCCAACTCCCCAAACTCTTTAGAAAGAAATACCTTTGTCTGCTCCTCCCCAGGGAGGAGGGGCTGGGACTGTGTTTGTTTCCGGACTAACGCCAGGTGTTGGTAAATTTGGGAGAAGCTGGGAAGGGAGTTAGTTAATGAGGTGAGAATGAAGAAGCAGGGGAAAAGAAGAAATAGAGAAAAGGCGGAGAAAGCGTCTGCGGCCTGCGGGCGGGGTAAGTGTACTCCGCGACCCCAGGACTCCGCCTGGCGGCCAGAGGCGGCATCCCGCCGGCCCCGTGAGCTTACCCGCTCAGCCAAGGCCAGGCCGCCCCGCCTCCGATCCGGCCTGGGCACCATCCAACCCTCCAAGAGGGCACCGCTAGAGGAACTAGGAAACTCAGGACCCTGAGTTGCCCTCACTGCACAAAGACTTTTGCCATCCCCTTTCTCATCCTACCCGTCACAACTTGAGAAACTGTTGCCCCAGAGCAAGCCCCATTTCCTTGTCTTCTCACGGTCCATGATCTCACTCGACACTGGGTAGACTGAGAGTAGAAGACTGCCGCTCGTTGGCTGAACAATCCCATTTCCATCTCCAGGCCTCAGTTTTCTCATCTGTGAGATGGGGGCAGTGATAGTACCATCTCCCAGGGTTGCTGGGAGGAAAAAAAAAACGATCGCGTTAGGTTGATGTTCTTTTTAAAAGGTGAATTGCATCATGATCACAGTTTGAATAACAACTGTGGTCCCAGTTTACAGAGGAGGTAAACCGAGCCCCGGCGGGGAAGGAGAATGTCCAAGCCGGCAATAACTAACAATATTGCGGCGATGAGAACCCAGATTCTGGGGGCGGAATCTGCTCTTCCCATTGCCCGCCTGCAGCCTCTGCCCTCGACACCTTCCGTCGCTCTCTAGGGCTGTGTGTCTGTCCCTCTGAGCAGTTTCTCTCAGCCTCGCTCTCCGAGGTTCTCTCTCCCTCTGGCTGTCTCTCCGTCTGGTCTCTCCTGAGTCTTTGATCCTGTCGCCTCTTTCCCTTCTCGCCGAGGGCGGTTCTAGGTGGACACGCCCTCGGCCGCGGTCCCGCGGCACCTAATTTGAGCCAGACGCCGGCAGCGTCCGAGACTATGTTGGGCTGGAGGCGACGCCCGCCGCGCGCCCGGCCTCCCCGGGCCCCAACCCCTCCTTTGTAATTTGAATAAAACGCCCCCACCCCCACGCCCGTGGCCCCCGCCCCACGCGCCGCCTTAACCCGCAGCCTCCGCTCTCCCCGACTGCAGGCGGCCTGCGCGCAGGACGAGCGACGGCGGCCGGGAGCGCGGCTGGACTTCGGCGCGGCTTCCCCAGGGTGAGACCCCACTGCGCGCCCCCCGCGCGAGGATGAAGGTGCGGCCGCAGGTCTGCCAGGCGCTGCTCTTCGCCCTGGCCCTCCAGACCGGCGTGTGCTATGGCATCAAGTGGCTGTGAGTAGGGGATCCGCGTCTACGCAGATGGGCCCCCGAGGCCCGGGGAGGCGGAGAGCGTTAAGGGGCCCCCTGGATCGGACTAGCGTACCCAAGACCGGGGAGCAGAAGTTGTTTGGGGGCTGTGGGCGAATCACCCTTCTTAAGCCTCCTTTTCCTCCTCTGTAAAATATTGTCCTTACCTGCGGGAGGAGCGAGACAGGGCGTGGAAGGCGGCGGAATTGCTCTGTCCTGTGCAGCTGAGAGTTAAGCAAGACCTCCACCAGGACAGATGGAGAGAGCGTGGTCGAGGGGCTCAGTCTTGAGGGTCTGTGCACTGCACACAGGGCCTACTGAATATTACGTTCCTTGTCAGTCTCCTGACCCTAGCTGGAGGTCCTCAAACAGTCCAGACTGCCCCACCTGCGTGACCTTGGGGAAGTGTCTCTCAGCTTCTGGGAGCCTCAGCGTCCTCCTTTGTCAAAGGAGGGAAAGAGCCTCTGTCTCACTCAGGTCAGATGAGAAGGGGCTCATAAAAGTACCTCCTTAACTGTCAGATGCTCTGCACATGTGAAAGACAGTCCTTTAGATAGAAATTATTAATGGAAGGTTGGGTGGGAGAGAGATTCCCTTCCATTCAGCCGAAGGGAGTGCCTGCTCTGTGCAGGACTGTGAGCTGTGAGGGCAGGCAGAGAGGAGTAAAACCCAGCCGCTTCCTGGAGAAGCTGCCCTCTGGTCTGGAAGAGATAAGCCCAGGCTGTAAATAACTCCCAAGTGCTCCAGAAGAGACCAGTGCAGTGTTGTGGGCCTGAGAGGAGAGGAGACCATCTGGTGGGGGGCACGTATTGGGACCCTGGGTAGATTTTTCCGGGGTAGGGCTCCTAAGGAGGGACCTGAGGAATCTCTGGAAGTTTGGCGGGTCAGGGCAGTGAGAGAAGGGCCCTTTGGGTGGAGGAACTCCCGGCGTGGTTGAAAAGTCCAGGATGGGACACACTCTATAGAGTTCCAGGTCGGGGGCGGGGAGCCATGCAGATAAGACAGGCAGGGGACAGATTATGGAGTTTGGGGAGGGACTGTGAGGAAGGTTCATGGATTAGCTGGAAGACAGGGTGATAGTGGCTGGGCCACCAGCAAACAGTCTTGAGGTCACCAGCCCTGCCTCTTCTGGGGCTGAGTTATTGATTAATAACTCTGGAGAGGGGAACCCCATCTTTTTGCATTTCTTGTTTGCAAGGCGAAGCCTGCGCTCAGCAGCTTCCCAGCCTAGGGTGGGGTGTGTGTGTGTGGGGAGGGGGACCAGCTTTTCTCAGCTGCTCTTGATTAGTTTTATGAGAAATCAGCTACTTTCCCCCTACTGCTGGTACCTGGCACTGCCCCAGTTGGTGAGAACCTCTGATCAGGGAGCCCAAGCCCTTCTCGCTCACCACTAACATTGTATAGATAAGGAAACTGAGGTCCAGAGAAGGAAAGGCATTGTTAAAGGGCACAAGGAGCGTCAGAGGCCAAGAACTGGGCTTGCCACTAACATGTTGTGGGGAACATTGCTATCATTCCCTCCGAGAAATGTGTGACTTGCACGGGCCCCCAAGCTGGCATGTGGCTTGGTAGGGTCTGCAGTAGATGGCTAGTTAAGCCCAACATACATGCTATCCCCACTGCATAGCCTAGGCTGCCACAAAAAAATGAGTATACCTCAGTGTCTGCCTTAAAAGCACTTCCAGCCTCTTGAGGGAAACAGACATATAACGATATGAAGTGGACTTTGGGCTGTGTCCTAGGAGAGGGAGCATGGGAGCCCAGAGGAGGAGTGGTTAGTCCCACGTAAGGGAGGTGACTTTGAGCCAGGCTTCAAAGGATAGATAGGATTTCAATGGCCACGGATGGAATGCAAAGCAGGCATCCTAGGCAGAAGGAACCGCAGGGACAGGACTGTGCGTGTGGGGAAACAGAGAAACCAGGAATTACAGGAGCTTACTAGTAAATCCCCAGAGCTTTAGACATTTAACTTTGATAATACTCCTGTGAAGTAGGTGACATTCTTATCGCTACCATTTTACAAATGAGGAAACTAAGGTACAGAGAGGTTAAGTAACTGGCCTAAGGTCACACAGCTAGTTAATTAATGGTGGATGTGGGATCAGAAGCCAGGCAGACAGGCTCCATGAAGCCAAACCTCTTTGATAGTGGTTAAATTGCTGAAGCTGAAGATACAGGAGGAAGCAGGATAAAGAGTGGAGTTTAAGAATAACAATGTGTGTGTGTGTGTGTGTATGGCCTTGCAGACCATATGGCAAGGTCATATATATATATATATATATATATAATATATATATATATATATATATGTATATGTATATATGGCCTTGGAATATGCCAGGCACTGTTCTAAGTTCTTGATGTATGTTGTTTCATCTGTCTCCCAACCACCATGTGAAGTGGGTTCGGCCATCTCCCTCATTAAACAGAAGAGGAAGTAGAGGCTCAGTGGGTCTTTAAGAACAGGGTGTCACAGCTAGTAGGCAGCAGAGGCAGGATTTGGACTTAAGCTGCCTGGCTCTGTTTCCTCTTGGTCTCAGGGAGCCATAGGAAAGTTAGGAACAGAGAAGGATACAGTGGGGATGAAAAGCTGGGGGTCCTGAGGATTTGCCAGGGGCCCCTGCTGCCCTGGGCTTTGGAAAGTAAGCTGAAGAGGAGAGGGGAATTTGACATGGGAACTGAAAGTAGATGTGGCTGAATGACCCAGAACGCCCACCTATGGGGACCCGGGACTCAGCCTGAATTTCCTGTGGAGCGGGGGTTAGGGAGAAGGAGTGGAAACACCTGGGGGAATCCCTCCCCTACCTTGCCTCCCACCCAAGCCAAATGGTGGGAGACTCAGACCAGAGAGTGTGAGGAGAACCTTCTCTGGCTGTCTTGGGGGTAGAGAGGATGGTTCCAGCCTTCTCTGAGCCTCTGGAGGCAGCCCCAGGGTGGGTGGAGTGGCCCCAGTGAGCCTGCTGCTCACTCTGGGTCAGGCCTCTCGAGGAAGAGTCTGACGAGACTCAGAGGGACACAGCTGCCACAGAGGCTGGGAGGAGCACCGGACCCGAGTCAGGAGACCTGAGTCCCAGCCTGAGCTCTGATAGTTCACTAGCTGTGAGCCGGACCTCAGGCAAATCAATCACTTAAGCCTTTCTGAGCCTCAGTTTCCTCATCTCTACAATGGAGTGAAAGAGCCCTAGCCTGGGATCTAGGAGTTCTAGCTTGGCTCTGCTTCTGATTCTCTGATTGGCTGCTTGTGTACAGGTCTCAAGCCCTCCCCTTCTCTGGGCCTCAGTGTCCCCACTTGCACAATGGAGGGGGGACACTGAGGCTCGGGGAGGGACAGTGACTTGCCCAAAGTTGAACATTAGATGAGCAGCTGAGCTGGAGCTGAAACCCAGGTCTCTGGGCCCCTCACCACCACCCCACCATTCCCAGGAGAGCCCTAACTCCCGAAAGAGAGAGACCGCAGCCATCCCCACGGACCCCTTGGCATAGGCCTTGCCTGTGAACTCTCTGTTCCCTCCTGTCCTCTCTTCTACCTTCTCCCCCACGCACCCGCCCCCAGATAAACCAAAATGTTTTCAATTAGGGGTCTGCTGCAGTGAGGCAAGGCGGACGAGATGTCCAGACGGGTAACTCCCCTGCCTCCCACCCTAATCCTTGATTACCTCCCCAAGGGGGCCTTAGTTAGAAACGGTCATTACCACTAATTACCAGATGACCGCATCGCCCTCCTCTGGAGTGGAATCCGCTGCCTCCCGCCTCCTGATCTCCCGGTCTGCACACTCCTGTGAGCCGGCCTCTCCCAGCACGCCACTGCGCACTCCACAGCCCCGTGCCCACCCAGCACCTCCAGGATGGTTCCCATTTGTCTTCCGCCCTCCTGGGAAGGCTGAGCCTCATTGTCCACGCCGGATTCCCCTCATAGAACCTCTCTCACCACCTGCTGGGGAGGTGGATGCTTGATGACTTCAGAGATGGACAGACTGACCCAGAGTGGCTGATCCAGACCCCAGGAGTCCAGACAACCCCTCCTGGGAGCCACAGTGCCCGGCGCTCAGTAGTTACCTGAACTGAGCTCCCCAGGAAAAGTCTGAGCTTACGTTATCCACGTTCTGAGCAGGAGCCCAGGGAAAGGACCTGGAAGACAGCCACCCTGCATGCGTGCTTGCTGTGTGCCCAGTACCGTGCTGGGTGTTTTCTCATATATCTCCTGTAATCCTTCCTGTTGTGAAACAGAAAACTGGCTCAGAGGGGAAGGATGTAAATTGGGCAAGGGTGATGGGCAGAGTGGGCTCAGGGCAGGCTGAGTGTGGACGGACCCCAGCCCAATAGAGAGGGGACCCAGGAAGGTGGCATCCGGAGGAGGCCGAGCACCCAGGCATTGGACTGCCTCAGTGTCCTCCTCTGTTTTAAGTGGGTAATATTCTCCCAGGCCCCTCCAGACATTGTGAGAATGGAATGAAATGAGAGGCTCTGTAAACTGGGAACTGCTGTGTCCATCTGGGACAGTGGGTCCATGTGCATGGACAGTGTTTGCTGGGTGGAAGCAGAAAGGTTTTAACAATCAAGAAACAGTCTGGAGTGGGGGGTGATATCTGCCCCTGTGTGGTCACCCCTCACCCATTACGGGCTGCAGGAATTCAGGCAGCAGATTCCCCAGGTGTCCCGGCATAGGCAGGATCAAGCAATCATGCCTGAGGTCTGCACCAGATACACCAGGTTTCTTGGCTCATGCCTTGGGTGGTGGGGGAGGGGTGGGCCAGGGATGGCAGTGAGGGGAGAAGCCCAAGTCACCCACAGTCAATCTCAAGACAGGCTGGGTTGTGCCACCCCAATGTGGCCCCCTGGCCATGCTCACTTGCCCTGGCTTTGCTTCCCAGGCCTCTGGGAAGATTTCTCTATTTTGGAGTTGTGGGGGCCTGGCAGAGAGAGGCAGGAGGAAGCCAGCTATTAGTACCTATAAGCACATATCATTTCACTTGGCCCCTGCAAGGCCTCCAGGAACCCCCATTTTGTGGTTGATGCTCAGACAGTGGCAGCAATTTACCCAAGACTGCACAGCACGTAGAGGCCAAGGCTTGAGCCCCAACCCGGGTTTTCTGACTCCCTCTGGTCCAAGATTCAAGTGGCAACAAGTGAGGAATTCCATTTATGAATACTCCAAATGCTTTACAGCCATTATCACATTTAAATCTTACCATAATCTTTGGAAGTAGAATTTATCATTTTCTTATAACAGATGAGGACCATGAAGCCCAGAGAGGTTGGGTAACTTACCCAGGTCACACAGCTGTTGCCCAAAGCCTGAGCTCTCCCCTGGGCCAGTCCATGAGCTGGAACATCTAGGTTGCCTTATAACCAATGATAGATCTGTGCAGCTATCCACTGAGGGGCTCCTTGAGGAAAGAATCTATATCCTTCATTACCAAATGAGTCTGGGAAGAGCTGGTGCTTAGTAAATATTTTTCCCACAAGCAGATCAAGTTCATTTATTCATTTAGGTACAGGAACCAGGGGAAGGGCATTCCTGGCACCAGGAAAAGTTGGGTACAGGCATGGTGACAGGGTGGTCCCTGTCAGAGAAGCTAGGAGTCTGGTACGGTGGATATTTCAATATGTGGGGGACAAGGACAAGAGGCTGGAGAGTGCTAGGGGGGTTGGCAAGCTTTGAGGGGCTGTGAAGTCAGAGGGAAGCCCTTGGCCTTGACTAAGTAGGTGCAAGAGGCTAAGGTAGGAAGAGGCCACCAATGCAGTAATGTAGTAGATTTCATCACAGAGCACTGACCATGATGTGTCAGCCCTGGACAGAGCATGTGACACACATGGAGTTAATCCCCCAGACAGTACTGGGAGGGGAGAGGTTACTTGCCTTGCTCAAGGTCACGGGGGAGTGGGGGTGACGGAGGTGGGGGTGACATGGCCAAGAGTCTGCCTAGGCCTGTGCTGTTCTTTGGCACTGGGCTGCCTCCCTTGGGATCTCAGGCCAGGGGCTCAGGAGTCCTAGGCCTTGCCGGGTCTCAGCCCTGACCCTGGATGAGGTCTGCTATGGCCTCAACAAGTTGGACACACAGCCCTCAGGCCTGAAGGCTGGCCCCTGCTTCCCCCCTGTCCCTCCAAGGTCTCTGCTGGGTTTCTGAGGACCAGCTGGTGCTACGGTAGGGACCATGTCTATGTGGAACTCTTTAAGACTGTGGGGTCCCTCTAGCCTCCACTTAGAGGAGGTGCAGCCTGATGTAATCTGCTCCTGAGAGAAGGCCTGGGAAGAAGGCGAGTCCAGGATGGTCCCCTGGTCCTAGAGTTTTAGAATCTCAGTGCCCAGAGCCAGGATCTGGGAAGCTCAGAGGTCCTATAGCATCATCAGGGTTCATAGAGAACCCCCTAGGCCAGCATTCCCAAGGCATGGATGAGGTCAGGACTCCTCAAATAAAGGGTTTTGTGCTCAGCAGACTTGGAAGTTACAAACCAAGCCTGTTGCTTTGCTGCAGGACTTCTCAGGGCCTTTAAAATGGAAATATGCATTATTATTCTTCAAGAGGGGATGTAGTATATCACATCCCCAAAATGTGCTTGGCCATGGATCCGCTTTTTCAGAATGTCTCACTGGAACCTGCTCTGGGGAATACAGTTTACAGGTACAGACACTGAGACCCAGAGAGGACAGTGATTTATCTAAAGTCACACAGCAAGTTAATGGCTGTGGGCTTAGCCACTCAGTTGTGTCCAACTGTTTGTGACCCCATGGACTGTAGCCTGCCAGGCTCCTCTGTCCATGGGGATTCTACAGGCAAGAATACTGGAGTGGGTTGCTGTGCCCTTCTCCAGGGGATCTTCCCAACCCAGGGATTGAACCCAGGTCTCCTGCATTGCAGGTGGATTCTTTACTCTCTGAGCCACCAGGGAAGCCCAAGTTAATGGTTAAATCCCATTTATCACAAAATTGAGTGGTTTTAATCTTTTCATAAGTCCCTTGCATGTATGTGGGATTTTTACAGCCTTAATACATGGATTTAATAATTAAACGAAGCCAAAATGGGAAGCTCCTAACTCACACTGTGCATCTAGTAAGTGCTCAATTAATAATGTGTATTATGCTGATGACTATAATCTAGCACCTAGCATAGTGTCTGGCTCAGTATTGAGTGAATATTGCATAAAAAGTAATAATCCACAGCTGTGTGAGGACTAAATAAGGCAGTGGATGTGAATGCTTTGTGAACTAGAAAACTGTTTGTCTAATTATAATAAAGCTTAGGTGGAGGGGGGGCGGTGGTCAGTCACAATCCTATGTTATGAATGAGGGCCTCAGGCCCAGAAAACGACAGGGATGTGCCCAAGGTCACACAAGGGCGGGATGGAGAGCCATTACCCTGCTGGGGACAGCAGTGCTTGGCCTCCTGCTTTCCCAGCTCCTTCCAGCAAAGGCTCCAGACCCACTGAGAAGAGGCTGGGGCCATACAGTGGGTGGAGGCAGCAGGGTCCCTCTTGGCCCTGACTTCCTTTTCACTGGTGCTGCTTTCCGGCCATGTACAGGGCCCTGTCCAAGACCCCGGCGGCCCTGGCGCTGAATCAGACGCAGCACTGCAAGCAGCTGGAGGGCCTGGTGTCGGCACAGGTACAGCTGTGCCGGAGCAACCTGGAGCTCATGCACACCATCGTGCACGCTGCCCGTGAGGTCATGAAGGCCTGCCGCCGGGCCTTCGCCGACATGCGCTGGAACTGCTCCTCCATCGAGCTCGCCCCCAACTATCTGCTCGACCTGGAGAGAGGTAGGGGCCGGCAGGGCCTGCTAGGGCCTGCGGAATGCGTGTGGGTCGAGATGGATGAATTCAGGCATAAATATATGTGTGTTTAGATAGGTGGCTGTGTTCATGGATGGATGGATGGAAGCGTGATGGGTGGATGAGTGAATAACTGGATGATGGATGGATCCACGGATGGGTGGGTGGATGAATTAATCATGGCTATGGGTGTTTGGGCATGAATTGATGAATGGATGAACATATAGGGAGTGCGGGGGAGCCAGGGTGACAGTACAAATGCATGCATACCCCTCATACCTGGACAAAGGAATGAATGATGCAGGGAGGCTGGTGGGCGGGGTGGGGAGTCTATAATAGAGTGTGACTGAGCCCACCCTCAGGGCAAACAGGTGTGCCACATGGTAATTCTAGACCAACCCGACTGAAAGTGCTGTGAGAGGCCCAGAGTGATACAGGGACTAAAGAACATCTGTGGAGAAGACTTTCTGGAGGAGGGGGCTTCTGGGGTGGATTGAGGGGGGCAGTACTGTGTATCATAGGGAGCCTTTCGAAGGGCAGGGAATCAGTTCTGTCCCTCGCACAGTGACAGGTCATGTGTGTGCAGCACTTTACAAAGAAAGCCTCCCTTCTTCCTGAATTATCTCAACTCCAGAGCAGGCCTGTGAGGTAGGTATATCATTCCCACCTACAGTTAAGGAGGACACCAAGGCTTGAGAAGGGCAGTAACTTACTTGGACCTGAGGCCAGGACCCCATAGCCAAGGCATGTTGGGCTCCATGTTAGTTGCTAAGGCTGCTGTAACAAAGCCTCATGCTCTGGGGGGCTTCTCACAAGGGGAGAATCATCTCCATCTGGAGGCTAGAAATCCGAAGTCAGAGTCAGGGTGTCCACAGGGCTCCCTGTGAAGGCACAAGGGGGAGGACTTGTCCCTGCCCCGTCTTCACTTCTGGGGACTGCCGCAGTCTGTGTGTTCCTTGGCTTGTAGCTGCATCTCTTCCGTCTCTGTCTCAGTCACGTGGCCTCTGCCCTCTATGTCTCTGTGTCCAAGATTCCCTCTTCCTCCAAGGACCCCAGTTGTTGTATCCGGGCCCACTCTGATCTGTCTAATGACCTCAGCTCAGTTACACCTGCAAAGACCCCATTTCTAAATAAGATCCCGTTCACAGGTACCAGGGGTCAGGACTTGACCATATCTTTTTAGGGGACACCTTTCATCCTGCAGCAGGCTGTTTGCTCATCTGTCTTTGAGGAGCTCAGGGACAAGACCCTCAGTGCCTGAAAGCAGTCCCTAACGCTGGGTGTGGGGTGTGCAACGTGAAAGTGCAGTGTGGTGAGCGCGTGAGGGTGTGCTTATGGGGTTGCTGGCTTTTTGGGCTTCACGAGTGAGTGTGCCTGTCAGCTAGTCCATTTGGGGGAGGATAGGGGGGTGACAGATGAATGGTCCTGGTGCCACCCTCCACCTGCTCCATCTGCTCCCCACCCCTGTCCCCATCTGGCCCCACAGAGGCAGGTGGGGACCTCAGCCCTGGGCACGGTCCTGTGCTTGGGTCGCCTGCCCTGGTTGAGCTCGCTCCTCCCCACAGGGACGCGGGAGTCAGCTTTCGTGTATGCGCTGTCGGCGGCCGCCATCAGCCACGCCATCGCCCGGGCCTGCACCTCCGGCGACCTGCCCGGCTGCTCCTGCGGCCCCGTCCCAGGTGAGCCACCCGGGCCCGGGAACCGCTGGGGAGGATGTGCGGACAACCTCAGCTACGGGCTCCTCATGGGGGCCAAGTTTTCCGATGCTCCTATGAAGGTGAAAAAAACAGGATCCCAAGCCAATAAACTGATGCGTCTACACAACAGTGAAGTGGGGAGACAGGTAACCACCCACCCCCCCACCCACCCCAGATGGTTGTGCTTGTGCCTGTTGGCCCGAAAAGGGCCACCCGGTGTGCCCCAGTGGAGGGGGTGGTGGGGGGACAGGCCCTGATATGTCCACACTGATGTGCTCCTGGCCTCCCCTGACTCTTCCCTCTCCAGCTGCTTGGGGCTTGCCTGGCTTCTTCTCCTCCAGGGGGTCCACCGGGGTTTGGGTTGGAGAATGTTGGTGGAGCAGAAGGAACGCTAAGCTGGGAGTCAGGAGCTCTAAACTCACTGTGTGACACTGGGCGAGTCACTTCCTCTCTGCCCTCAGTGTTCCCATCTATAAAATGGGGTGGGTGGGTGCTCTCTAGTCCTCATTGTCACATTTCCTCAGACTCCTCCTCCAGGGCTCTGGGCCAAGGCTGGGCGTGAGAGGAAGCATAGAGAGGGCTGTGGGCTGTGGAGAGTTAAGGATCGTCTCCTTGGATCTAATGAGAACTCTCTCCCAGCTCAAAAACCCACCCTAGTCTCCAAAATGTGATTTCCCCTCCCTGTGTGTCATTATCAGTGTTGCTTTAATTCCTCACCTCATTGTACATAAGGTTGGAATGAATGCATAAATGAATGAACAGACCTTTTTAACAAACTTTACACTCATCTGTGTGCCAGACACTGTGGTGGGTGCTTGATTAGTTTTCTCTCCCATGGTCCATGAAACCAGACTGTGAAGAGATACTGTTAGCCCTCCTTACAGATGGGTAGCTGATCCCAGAGGGGCGGAATGAATGGGAATGAATCAGGTGGGAATGAATCTCAGGAGGTCATGAGGGTCCCTGCAGCCCCCTTAGGCCCATTGTGCAGAGGCTCCAAGTGAGGCAGAAGGAGCTTAGGTGGTTTGGCTGAGGACACACAGTGCGGTGGAGCCCAGGTCTATGGGACTCCAAGTCTAGAGGTTTCCACGTCCTCACCTTCCTCTTTCTCTGATCTCCCTTGTGTAAGGATTCTAGGACGTCCAGGCCATCTTGGACAGTTGAGGAAAAAGGTCAAGTCACTCTGTGGTCTGTAGCAGAGTCTGGCTAGGGACCAAGAACTTCTGCCTCCAAACCCTGTGGGCTTGCTCCCCACAACCCTTGGAAACCCACTGGGAGCCCTTCACCATCCTCCCATCCAAGAATCCAGCCCTACTCCTGCCCATGACCAGGCCCGAGCCTCATGCTGCCCTGCTTCCGCTACACTAGCAGTCACCCCATCCCGCAGTGCAGTCCACTCAGGGTCCTCAGCTTTGGGGGCACCTCAGGCCTGTCCCAGGGCCCTGATGCCCCAGAGCTGGCCTCCCTGGGGCCGTTCGCAAGGGTCCGGGAGGGTCAATGACAGCATGCCCTGCCCTGGCACTGAGGCCTTGGGAAACCTGGCCCTTCCTGCCCTCTGAGCCGAGGAGCTGAGTGTGGTTTCCTTTCCTGGATGACTCAGAAGTACCTCGTGCCCTTGGGAAGCCCATCGTGCCCTGCAGTCAGGCTCACTTCTTGTGTGCTCTCCACAGGCCCTGCTGAGACAGTTCCAGCCTCTAGACCCAAATGGACTCCCTCACTTCCCACTTCCTGGCACTGTGAGGGGTAGGGAACCCTGGGACCTTGACCAGCTTCCTCACTAACTCCCCATGGGATTTGGAGCGAGGCTCCCTCCTTGTCCCTCAGTTTCCCTGTATTTTTGATGCAGGGGCAGGCCTGGGAGACCTATAACCCTTGCAGTGGAGCCCACAGGGCAGGCGGGAGGGCAGAGGGATCCCAGTCCTGTGTGCAGAGGGGCGGAGCTTAGACTGCAGAACTGAAAGACCTGCAGAAGGCGTCTCACTCATGCCCCTCAGGTACACAGGGAGAAACTGAGGCCTGCAGAAATCAGTCGCACAGAGTCATTTCCAAAGCCACAGCTAGAGTCTTCCCAGGCCCCGAGCCCAACCCTGCCCACCATAATTCTTACTTAGACTGATTTTTCAAAACCAAATATTGATTTAACTTTAGTAGTTCACAAAACGCTTTCATATATGTCATCTTGTTGAATCCTTTCAACGACTCTATAAGGTAGCAATTACACACCTGCTCAGTGCACATGAAGACAGGTGCTGAGTGATGATGCGGCAACAGGCAGCCGCGGGGAAGGCCAGCCCCTAGTACCCACCTCTTGATTCTTCTTCTCCTCTCCCTCCCTTCCTTTTCTTCTCCCGCTCCTTTTTTTTTAGCAAGCATTTTGTGAGAGAGAAAAAGCAGAGAATGTGAAAAGCCGTGGCTTATAGAATTGTCCTCAGAACTGTATTCAAATCCCAGCCCAAGATCTCCTAACTGTGTAGCCTTGGGCAGGAGACTCAGCCTCTCTGAATCTTCATTTACTCTTTTTTTAAATGGGGAAATTAATGATATCGCCCATGAACGACTTCTGTGATGATGAAACCATTTGTTGTGAGAGCACTAGGTACAGTAGGTGTATGAATGGCATCGTTACTCCTGCAAAAGCCACTCTCTTCCTGCCCCTCCCAGCTGAACCCCCAGGGTCGGAGGAGGAGCTAAGGATCTACCCTGCAGCTTTAGAGCAAAACGCCCTGTCCCTTGTCCCTTGAGGCCCGGAGCAGGCAGTGACTCCCTGAGAACACTGGCAGGCGGAGAGGTGGGGCCAGGGCCCAGGGCAGGCAAGGGAGGGAGCCCCACCACCCAGCCCAATGCCCTCTCCCTGTCCGCAGGCTCTGCGCGCCTCTCTGGAAATGAAGTGTAAGTGCCATGGGGTATCTGGCTCGTGCTCCATCCGCACCTGCTGGAAGGGGCTGCAGGAGCTTCGGGATGTGGCCGCTGACCTCAAGACCCGCTACCTGTCGGCCACCAAGGTGGTGCACCGACCCATGGGTACCCGCAAGCACTTGGTGCCCAAGGACCTGGACATCCGGCCTGTGAAGGACTCGGAGCTCATCTATCTGCAGAGCTCCCCTGACTTCTGCATGAAAAATGAGAAGGTGGGCTCACATGGGACGCAGGACAGGTAAGGGCCTGCCGCCACCCTGGCAGGAAAGGTCAGCCATGTGGGGCATGCCCCTTCCCAGCTCAGGCCCGGGCACACACAGTCGGTCGGGTTTCAGTTGGCATTTGGAGAATGGAGTCCCTGCCTGGTCGAATGCTGAGTGGAGGTGTGGGGTACCAGGGGCCCCTGGCAGAGCTCCTGGGAGAGGCTGTTGTGTACCTCACCCAGGCAGGGGCTCCTTGGGAATGGAAGCAAATGAGAGGTCCCTACCTCACCTGCCCCCTAGTGAGGGAGACAGATGGGAAGAGACAGTGACTGTGTGGGAGATAAGGGCTAGCAAAGAGGCTGCCTGACATAAAATAGGTTCTCAGTAGATGTCTGTCAGATTAATATGTGAAGGATCATGTCACACAACCTGCTGGTTGGACAAATGAACTGAGGCATGGGGCGGGGGAGGCAGCAGGCAGCCCCCATGGCCACACCTGAAGTCTGCGCAGCGTGAAGGCAGGACCAGGGCAGCACGCTCCAAAGGGGCAGCAGGACAGCGAGGCCAGTCTGCATTTTGTGGACAGAGGGTGCTCCCACGTCCCCACCTACATCCACCCCTCCCAGACCCTAGCTATCTCTTCTAGCACACCCCCCGCCCCCGCCCCAGCCCCATTTCAGAGCCAGGGCTGGGAACCCTATAGCAAAGCCTATCCTAGAGGCTGAAGCTGATTCAGGACTGGAGAGAGGGATGGAGTCAGTGGGGACAACAGACCTCCTGGGTGCCAGGAGGGGCTGGTGAGGATTCAGGGGAGCAGCTCTTTCCGAAAATGGTTCAGGAGGAATCCAATCCTGAAATGCTATAAAGAAATAGTTGTGCAATCAAATACACTGGGAAATTTTCTTTGCAAGGCACGAGAACATATTAAAAGCTCTGAGGAATCCCGCAGTAAAGGATCTGTCTAAGCCTCTGTTTCCCAGAGGTGTTTGGCTGTGGAACTCTTTTATTAAGGAGCCCCTAATAGCATTCCACAAGACGAGTGTTCTTCAGGGTTAAAAGAATATTGAACCAGAGTGAGGGTGTCTGAGAATGTGTCTGGCACATAGTTGGTGCCTGGCCAGCTTTTGCTTCCTCCTCAGCCCACGTTCCTGTCTCTAGGAGAAGGGGGCTGCTTTGGGGGGATCCCTCCTCACGGACCAGGGCAGCAGGCTGTAAGAGGAGGCCCAGGCGCCCATCTGGAGGCCAGATTGAGGAGGTCAGGCAGAGTGAAGATGGAACCAGGTCAGGCCAGAGAGACAGGAAGGAGCAAGAGTCTAGGCTGAGCACCCAGGGTGGGTGTGATGAGAATGGGGTATGGGGAGGATTCTAGAACCCACAGGACCTGGGGGAAGCCCACTGAGGACCCCAGAGCAAAGAGGGTTCTCCCTGGAGCCCTGGGGCAGCTGTGCCTGTGTGTGTCTCAGGAAGGACAGCTCCCACCCTGATGCCACAGCTTTCTAGAGAGGGGGACCTTGAACAAATCCCTTCCCTTACCTGAAGTTCAGGGTCATCTTCTGTGCCTTGGGGACAATGCCACACACCTGGAAGGTTGGTGTCATTTGAATCACACAGCCCCTCCATGCTGAGTGTGATCAGTGCCCTGGGAAGGGTTTGTGAATGACGGGCTCCCCGCACCCCCTCGAGGCTGCTAGGCCTCTTCCTTCCCAGCTGTCGTGACTCTGCCCCAAAGACTTGCCCCCAAACTGTTGATGAGGAGGCCCCCTCCCACAGCACTAGCAGCCACCTTTGCTTTCTCAGAATACTCTCCCCCTACCCCCAGGTTTCCTGCTATGCTCAGCCCTCAGCCATTCCTCCAAGGATGGGCCTTGGCAGACAGCTATATGGGTCAGCTTTTTCTGCAGTAACAAACCACCCCAGTGGCTCACAACTACAGACACTTTTTACATCCATTACATGAGGCTCTGGCTGGCATCAGGGGCGGGGAGGGACATCAAGTGCTCAGATTGTGACAGAGGGAAAACGAGGAGCCCACAGGGACCCTGACTCAGCCTGGACAGCAAGGAAGTCTTCCTGGAGGAGGGGAAACATGAGCTTTACTAGGTTGGGGATTTAGGGATACGGGGGTTTGGATGGAAATGAGCTTTGTTAACTGTAAAAGGCAGGTGCATAGGTGGTACACGTAGCTGGGCCCCCTAGGCTGGCAAGATGCCCTCCTCAAATCCAGCGTGGTGAACTGAGGCCCCCTCAGCAGTCCCTATTCCAGACTCTGAAAACTGCTCTTTCCCCAGGCCCCAACCTCCCCAGCTCCCCCTCACAGGCACCATCATAGGTCTTGTCTGGGTCTGAAGCTGAAGGCCAGATTTCAAAAATTGCATGTCAGGGGCCCAGAAATAAAATGAAACCCTTTCCACCATCCTTTCTTGGTCTAGAGACCTTCAGGATAAGGCTGAGAAGGACTAATGGTGTTGAATGACAAAAAAAAAAAAGCCCAGAAAGGTTAAGTGACTTGCCTGAAGTCACACAGCCAGTGAGCAGTAGAGCTGGGGTTTGAATCCAGGTCTGCTGGCTCTGGGGAATATGTTGTTCTGCTGTTGCTTCCTGTCTCCTCCCTCCTTCCTGGAGCTGCCTACAGCCCCCACATGCAGGTCATCGTCTCTTCCTGACTCCCCCTCCAGGTGATCTCTGCTTTCCTCTCTGTGGCTCCTTTCCAGCTCAGGCCTCGGCTTCTTTTACTCAGCTGCTGTCCAGCCTCCTCCCTGGCCTCCCTGCCTCCAGCCTTGCTGCTTCATCCGTCACCCTCCCCCCCCACACCTTACATTAGGTCGGGTGTTTGTTCTCCTTGCTCTCACCACCCTATGCCCTCCCTTCTATCTTGGATTCCTACTCATCTTTCATGCAATGGCCTGGATGACCCTGCCCCCTCCAGGAAGCCTTTCTGAACTCTCACAGACCCAGTGCTCACCCTGTGTGATGCTGGGCAAGTCCTTTGCCCATTCTGTGTCTCAGTTTCCCCATCAGGAAATACGAGGGTTGGATTACTAGGGCTTACTCCGGAGAAAGCAATGGCAATCCACTCCAGTACTTTTGCCTAGAGAATCCCATGGATGGAGGAGCCTGGTGGGCTGCAGTCCATGGGGTCGCAAAGAGTCGGACAGGACTGAGAGACTTCACTTTCACGCATTGGAGAAGGAAATGGCAACCCACTTCAGTGTTCTTGCCTGGAGAATCCCAGGGACGGCGGAGCCTGGTAGGCTGCCATCTATGGGGTCGCACAGAGTCGGACACGACTGACGCGACTTAGCAGCAGCAGCAGCAGCAGCAGCAGCAGCAGCAGGGCTTAGTCACCTAGGATGCTCTGAGATTCCTTGGTCCACGTGGCTGTGGGCACCCAGCTGCTTCCCATGACAGCACCCCAGCGAAGCCTTAGCCCAGCTAGATGAAAATGCCAACCTGCACAGACGTTTCCTCACTAGACAGAAGAACCGATGGCGAGGATATTTGGGTTTTATAGGGACCTTCAGTGTCTTCTTTGTCCACATGAGTGATTCGTTTCTTCGTGAATCACTTTCAGCCCATGGATTCTCTGCCCCTTAGAGTGGGGAGAACGAATAAGCACTGGACTTGGTTTCAAAGGACCCCTAAGTTTGAGCCCTGCTTATCCTCAAACCCTTGTGAGACCTTGAGCAGGCCTCTGCCCTTTGCTGAGCCTGTTTCCACGTGTAAAGTGGGCATAGCAATTCCACTGACCCAAAGACCCTGCCTGCCTCAATAAGATAAAATCTGGAGGGAAGCACCTGATTCAAAGGGGTCAAATGATTGACAGACCCTCTGTCTCCAAGAAGAGAGTGCCAGATGCTCCCTGTGCCTCACGTCCGATGCCATTTGTTTCCAAATTTATCCTGAGATTCTAAAAGTAAAAACGATCTTTGTATTTGTTAGAATTTAAATAAGGATAAAACATGAAGATAGGATTATTAAGCAATGATTTGAGACATTTTCAAGTATTCAGAAGTAGAAGGTATAGGAAGAGAGGCAAAAGAAACCAAACACCTCCTCATTTTAATAAACACCTATTAGAAATATAGGGAAAAGTGAGAAGGACCCCTGGGAAAAAGAGTTATTTTAAATTCCCCGAAGACCAAGACACTGTCCACGGGGGACTGAGGCAGCAGCCATGGTTGGAGGAGACTGCGGCTGCCTGGCTGGGAGAGAGGGGGACTGGTGAGTGATGGGGGTGCTCACTGACCTCCCCATCCCTCTCCAGGCAGTGCAACAAGACATCACATGGCAGCGACAGCTGTGACCTCATGTGCTGTGGACGCGGCTACAACCCCTACACAGACCGTGTGGTCGAGCGGTGCCACTGCAAATACCACTGGTGCTGCTACGTCACCTGCCGCAGGTGCGAACGCACCGTGGAGCGCTATGTCTGCAAGTGAGGCTACGCGGCTCCTCGGGGGCCCTTGGAGCCCAGCCAGGGGGGCCGGAGACACCCCGTGGATTTTGGCTTGTAAATTCCAGATGCCAAGCGTAGAAGGAGGCTTGTGCTTTGCCTCCATTTGGAAGCCGCCAGGAACAGAAGGCTGGGCCATCAGGGAAGGAAAGCCAGGACATCAAAGGAGACCGACAAGATTAAAAATAACCTGGCAGCCCGAGGCCCTGGAGTGCCCACTTGCTGCCTTCCAGGCGGGTCTAAGGAGCCAGGGGCGTGGGTTTGGCAAGACTGGTACGGACTCGATCTTTCGTAGCCAGAGATACCAGCTTCCTGGGAAGTGGGAGGTCAGCCTGTCCTCACCAGAATGTTCTGTAGGCATAGCCCTTGAGACCCCTGGCCCACCCCAGGGTCTGAGCCTACTGGGCCACCACATGGAACCACTAGCTTGGGTTGTAAATGTTTTTTTCTGTCGTTTTGCTTTTCTTCCTCTGGGATGTGGGAGCTATAGAAATATTTATAAAACATAGCTTTTTCTTTGGGGTGGCTGGCTTCAATTCCTCTTTATATATTTTATATATATAAATATATATATATGATGATCTATATTTTAAACAAGCTCTTTAAACAGCTGTTTGAAATAAATGCTGAGAACCCCAGCCCTCCCCTACAGTTTCTGGCCTCCTCAAGGGAACTCAGAGGATTCCGGGGCTGGTGGAGTGAACTCTCCGGTTTCTAGGCAAGGTGGCGTCTTATTGATGTTTCCCCTCCATGGTCCCCCCATCCGGTTCTGGCCCCAATCTCCTTGTAGGATCTCCAGGTCAAGGGCAACGACAGACATCTTGAAACCCAAACCCAGCTGGCAGACTCTTTGTTCCTCAGGGACACACATGCGGGTGCACATAGCCTGGCAGTGGCATCAGACCTGCTAAGTGGCTTCAAGAGAAACCCTATCCAGGCGCTGGGAACACAGACCTCAGGGAGGTGGTGGCAGACCCAGGCTCCAGCTAGCCCTGGCAGGATTTCTGTGTGACCACGGGGAAGGCTTTTCCCTCCCTAGCCTCAGTTTTCCCATCTGTAAAGCTGGTGGTAGAGATCAAGGCGATGGTTGGGAAAGGCCCCCAGCTTCATGCCTGGACCAGTGGGCATGGCTGCAGTGGCTGTGATTGGAGTCCTGTTCTGGTTTGAAGGTGGAGCCATCAAGATTTGTCCTTTTCATGGTTGTGGTGCATGAGGGTGAGGAGGATGGAGAAGGACTACAAGTGTTTTGGCCGAGTGCTTGGAAGCATGCTGGGATGGGGGTGGAGAGAGGACTAGGGTTCAGACTTGGTGGACTGTGATGTTGGTTGGGTCCAAGTGGAAATACCGAATAGATGGGTACATAATCGAGCCTGGGGTTCCAAGGAGAGCCCAGGGGTGAGATGCCCATTTGGTCATTGTCACTAAAAGATGGGATAGAAAACCAAAGGGAATCAAGGCTTGGGCCTGGGACACTTGTGCTTTGGAGGTCAGGGAGATGAAGAGGAAAAAGGCAAAGAGAGCAAGAGGTAACAGCCAGGGAGATGGAGAATCCTGGGGGTCTTAGCTGTTGTCAAGTGAAGATGGGGAATTGGAAGGGTGAGGGTCTCAGTGCCCACAGCACTATTGCGCTCTGAGCTTCAGCCTCACTTCCTGGGACATGGGCAGCACTGATGAGTGAGTCAAGAATATCCGGGGATCACAGCTGTTCCCCCTGCCCCAATGGAAGTAATTATTAATAACCTGTATCTGCTGTGGCTGTGGGTGACTGCATCAGACAAAGGATGTAAAAGACCATTATAAACTGAATTTTGGTGCACATGGAAGAGACACATACACTGAGGGGAAAGCTTTCCACTCCCCAGTCCCTGCAGAGACACAGGGTGGGAAGAGGGAAGGCTGTGTCCAGAGTCCTGGAGTCAGTCTGGAGGGAACCTGGAGATTAGTCTTCTGGGCTCTCAATCTGCTTTGCAGATGAGGAAATTCCAAGATGGGAAGGGCCTTTCCTGTGGTCACAGAGCTGATACGGGGCCGAGGGCCGGTGGTGGGGCATCCTAGCGTGGGCCTCCCACCAGCATCTGTGCAGAAAACTCAGCCTATGTTGAACAAGCGCCTGGAGTGTGTGCTCTCCCAGGTCCAGGGCTGCCCCTGCTCCACACTGGCTCCCGTGGCCCACAAAACCAATTCCCTGGCCTGGCATACAAGCCCCCTCCCCAGGGCCCAGGTGACTCTTCCAGCCACATTTCCTACAATTCCTCAGGCATCTCTCTGTCCAGCCTCCCTCTGGGCATCTGCTGCTCTTTCACAGAAGGCCTGGAATGTCATTTCTCTGTTGGAATTCCACTTAGCTTTTGGAGCTGTCTCTATAAAGCCTTCCCCGATGCCCATAAGCTCCATACCACCATTTGAATCTTATTTTTTTTTTAAGATTTTTTTTTATATGGACCAGTCTTTATTGAATCTGTTACAATATTGCTTCTGTTTTTATTTTTAATGTTTTGGTATTTTGGCCATGAGACAAGTGGGATCTTACTTGCTGCTGCTGCTGCTAAGTTGCTTCAGTTGTGTCCGACCCTGTGCGACCCCATAGACGGCAGCCCACCAGGCTCCGCCATCCCTGGGATTCTCCAGGCAAGAATACTGGAGTGGGATGCCATTGCCTTCTCCGAGATCTTACATGACAAGGGATCAAACCCACGCCACTTGCATTGGAAGGCAAAGTCGTAATCACTGGACCAGCAGGGAAGTCCCTATACGACCCTTTGGATCTTTAAAGCAGCCATCACACTCATGCTCACAGTGGTCAGTCACCACCCACTTTTCCTCCAAGGCCCATGTAAATGGTGCTCCCCAGGAAGTCTTCCCTGACCACCCTCAGCCTGGGTCAGTGGCCTCCTCTGGGTTCCCACAGCCTCTGTGTTCTCCTCCCACTTTGCACTGAGCCATGGTGTTGTAGAGAGGTCTGTGCTGTGTCTGTGTCTGCCTCCTCCTCCCATCTGGGGCCTCCACATGGGCTGGGACCAGCCCAATGCACCCGTGGGGGCCCCAGGCTTCAGCAAAGGCACCCTAGAGCCTGAATACATGCCTTGGAAATGTTGGATTTTGGGGTGTCCTTTGGACCTTAACCAGGACAAGCAGATGGAGAAACGAGACCAAGGACCCACAATGACTCAGAAAGGGTGGTCATAGTAATATAAATGCTGCCTGTTATTGTGCACCTGATGTGTCCTATTACATACACGTTGTCCATAGCCATCTTCACAACAGTTCCCGGTGGATGTTGTTATCTCCCTCTGACAGGTGAGAAAAGTGAGGATCTGAGAGGGGAGGCCGCTTGGCCCAGATCACACAGTAAGTTCATAGCAGTGTAGGGAGCCCAGGTGTGTCTGACACCGAACCCCTTCTCACACGTCCTCACTCGCACCAGACACGGGGAGAGCAGGGTGGAAGACAGGCTACTTCCGGCTCAGGACAGGCAACTCAGCTGAGCCCCTGACTTAGCAGGCCTGCTGCTGGCCAGTGCCAGGCCTGCTGTGAAGCCTTGTGCCTTTCTGCTGGTCAGGGGCTGGGCAACCCAGGGACCGTGGAGACCTGCTCCCTGGACTGCTCTTCCCTGGCCAGAACAGGGTTCTAAGAACGCAGTTAAGCTGAGCCCCCCTCCGGGGAGGTAGGAGTGGGGCTTTCGCCTGTGGGAAGGCCATAAACTCAGAGCTCTGGTGTCCCCCAATCTCACCGTGTTCTGAGATTTAGAACCATAAGATCTTGGTACCCTGGACTTTCAGAGTAAATATCCTCAAACCACTGCACTGGAAGTCCTTTTGCAGCCCTTTGGTCCACGAGCCAATTCAGAGAATTTAAAAGGCCCAGGTATGGATATTTCTGTGGGTGTCAGAATGCTTGTCACCAGCAGGATTCCTGACCCGGCCCACAGGTCATCTCCCTTCTTCCCTCGGGGGCAGCAGTCTCAGACTGGGCAAGGCCTAGAGATGGTGAGTCCCCAGGCATACTAGGACCAGCCACTTTGAGGAGGCTCCTGAGCCAAGTGTGGGAGGCTGGCTGGAGACACAGGAGAGACAGGGCCCGGGGAGAGAGACAAGAAGGCGGCAGAGAGGAAACAGGAACTCTTGAAAAGAGGGAGAGATTAGCTCGGTGGGAAAGGAGAGAATGGGCAGATAAGGTCCTCTGGGGAGGCCAGGTCAGGCCAGGGGAACAACGAAGAGGGGACTGGCCCCAGCCTGAATAGGCTGACGGTCTATTTTTCCTTAGTTCATGGAGACCAGCTGCCAGATTACACAGGCCAGGCCTCCAGCAGGATGCAGGCCCCAGCCGGGGACCCCAGACCTGCGAGGGACTGGATGGGGCAGGGGGAGTTGGGGGCTGGGAAACTGGAAGCCCAGCATCTTTTCTGCTCTTTTGCTGTGTGACTCAAGGCAGCCACTTGGCCCTCTTCTCTGCAGTGATTGTCTCATTTAATTCTTAAATCACTCTGAGGGGTTGTGTCCAGTACCTCTTTTTTTATTATTGATGAAGAAACTAAAGAGCAGAGAGAGAAGCGATGGCCCATGGTTACAGAGGGGCGAGTGGGAGAGCAGGGATTCGAGCCCTAGACCGCATGGCTTCAAGTCTCTGAAGGCCATCCCAAGAATGGAGGCCTAAGCAGTTCTTGACATCTGTCGCAGGGACTGGGGGCTGTAGTCAGGTGCAGAAGTCAGGTGCCTCCTCCCCATGGCCATCAGGCCGTAGCTCAGCCACTACTTCCTGCCCTGTCCTCCCCTGACTGTGGAGCTCACCATCACCTGGGTGCCTGGAATCACAGGAACCATCTGTGTGTGGGGGCAAGGGGGTGAAGTGCACGTGTCCCTCTTCTGGGGGACAACTCCCAACTCCCAGTTAGTGTAGCAGAGATGGCTGAAGTCAGAAGACGACAGAGTCCTGAGGGCTATGGGTATGGTGGGGAGGTTAAGCCCCCTCCTATGAGGGTGACAGAGTAAGGAGTGGGAAGTCTGGAATACTTCTTGGAGGAGGTACCATTTGCAAGAGGTCTGGAAAGTGAATAGAATTTTAACAGATGGAGAAGGAAGTGAAGGGGAGAGTCTGCAGTGTTTACTTGGAGGAGGTCAGAAAGTGGGATGTGAATGGAGCTCAGGGACCCGTGGGCACCAGGGCAGCACAGGTCTGAGCTAGGCTACCCCAGGCCCCAGGTTGGAACGTCGGAATCAGGTGTCTAAGACCACCCCACCAGGGCTATAGCTGCCAGCTGGTCTGTCCACCACCTGCCTGCCTGGTCCCTGCCCACCCTCAGAGATGGCTGGCTTCCGGCAGAGCCATTTTAACAGCTGTACGTTTAATGGGTCCCTTTGCTCTTGTAGACCAAATCAATATCCGCTTGGCTCCCAGACCTGTGGCTGCTGAAGACTCTCCTTACGGGACCTTTGGTCCCCGTTGCTTCACCTGCTGGGCTCCTTCGGGGGCTGAAGGGCTGGAGTAGGGGCAGAGCAAGGGGAGAGGGCAGATCACACAACTGACCCAAACACCCCCAGCCAGGCTGGAAGTGGGGATGGGGCTTGTGAGAGCCCCGCCCCTAGTGCTCCCGGACAGGGGCATGGCTGCAGTTAAACCCAAGTGTTTATTTTATGTCTCCACCATTTTTGCATCCGTACTATATGAGCGAGCTGTCTCTTGGGGGTGGGAAACTGGCTGAGATGCACTGGGACAGCAGCCTGTGAGGCTGCCCGTGAAGGTGCCTTCTGACTCAAGATTGTGCTTCACTTTTCTTAGATTCTGAACTTCCATCCAGGACATTCCATGGTCCTGGGAGTTTAGAACCCAAGACTGGAGGACACTAAACATCTAGCATGTCTAGAATCTGAAGAATCCCAAACTGAATGGGATTTGCTTTCCTCCACCTGAAATGGGAGCGTCATTGAAGTTTTTCTAGTTTTACATCATTCCTCCTCTCCCCCTTACACCATTTCTCCTCCCCCAAGAGATGTCCTCATTTCTGACCCCGGAGGTGGTGGAGGGCAGGAATCCTGCTTGCAGCAGACCCTGGTTTTATTCAGCATCTCCATGGACATTTCTGGGGGAAAGGGTGGGCAGCCTGGGCACTATCTAACCACCTCCTGGGACAGACTCCTTGTCTGGGTGGTTTCCCTGCTTGTCTGTGATGGGCTTATTCTCCATGCTCCAGGTGACATCCACCAGCAGACCCCTGCTCCTCGGGTGTAAGTTTGGGGGCCATTGCCCTCCTGGGGGTTGCTGTTCTTCCCTCCTACTGTCCTCGATGGCTCCTATCCCCACAAACAGACCCACGGTCACTGCCCAGGGATGGGACCTAGATCCTCAGGAATAGAGCGTGGATGGCTGCCCTCCACACTCTGTCCCAGCAAAGCCCAGGCTGGGTCTAAATCCATTTCTGGAGCAAAAGAAAACAGATATCCACTACCTCCTGCACACACACACAGCTTACCTCCCACCAAACACACATCCACCCCAACACACCAGGGACCCCCCACCATCCTCTGCAGAGTACACGTGAAATGCACAAACTCTGCAGGGAGGTCCCATTGTGTAGCAGGTAGGGCCATGGCTCATTAGAATCACATAGCCAGGGTTTTCTCCCTGCCACTGCCCCTTACAAGCTGAGTGATACTGGACGAATTTCAGACCCCAAGGCTCCATTTCCTCACTTAAAAATGGAGGTGAACCCAGGCCTCTCCTGACCTGGGTAAAGCATTGAGCACCACACGAGGCTGGACCCTCCAGCCAGAGCTTGGCCAGTGGTCCCTATTATGCTCTCCACCTTTCCTTCTCCAAAGCTTCCCTGGGCTTGTTCTCCATGCCCTGTGCTCTGCTGAGTGCTGGGGACACAGGAAAGCCAGTTCCAGCTCACCTGCCAGGGTTGAGGGACCCCCTCAGAGAGCAGACTCTGCCATGGGAGGGGCTGGGAGCATGGCTGTGGCTAGCATGCTTTGCTCTCGGCTGGCTCTGACTGACTCCTAGCTCTGCCCTCTCTGGCTGTGTGGCCTGAGATAAGCTACTTAACCTTTCTGAGTCTCTGTTTGTGCATCTTGTTCATCTATAAAGCAGCACAAATAACAACACCCACATCTCTGGATTGTCCTGAAGCTCCAACTAGATAATGGACATCACGTACTTGGTAGATAGCAAGTCATTCATTGGTAGATTGTTATCAAATCAGACTTCAGTCACTCAGTAAGTCAACAAATGTCCAGGGAGCAACTGCACTGAGCTAGTCACTGCCGGGCTCTGGGGAATCGTTGCTGAGGTCAACATGGGTCCAGCCCTAAGAGTCCCCACTCGTGACAAGTGGGCTGGGAGAGGGGGCAAAGTGGTCCAGGAACCTGGGACTGGGGATGGGAAGGAAGTCAGGGTAGCCCTCCTGGAGGAGGCCCCTTGGCCCTGCAGCTGGATCTTACAAGGATGAGGAGCCATGGCCATGTGGACTGGGGGACACCCAGGCAGAGGGACAGCACCACACAGATGGGGAGGACAGGGTCTCTTCCTTCAGGAGACACACTCTCAGAAGCCTTGAGGCTTACAGAATAGCCCAGCTCTGGAGGGGGGGGGGTGTCCTATAGGAGGCTGCAGGGAGGGCCACACAGGAGTGAATCCCAGCTCCATCCTCACGCACTCTTCCTTTGACCTCGGGACAATCTGAGGATCGGGAGGGTTTGCCCAGCTCCTTGATGAAACCCTTAACCCTGCAGCCCCCTGAGTACTTGGGCACCTCCCATCTTCCCCCAGGAAGCTGTGGGCCTCTGGAAGGGCCCTTCTCCACCATCAAGTCCCCAAGCCCAGCTCTGCACAGGGTACCCCAACTCCAGGGGGACCTGGGGCTCCTAGGGATGCCACCTTATTCCCACTGCCTCCCCAGAATCTAAACCAGGCCTGATCCAGAGACAGAGCAGGGGCACATGACTTGATGGGCTGGGGGACCCACATCAGAGGGGTAGGATGCTGCCCACCTGGTGACTGGTGGTCACTCAGAGAGGCAGCCAGACCATCCTCCTCCAGGTTAACCCTCCTCTATAGATGAGGAGGCTGTTCTTGAAGGGCTCGGGCTCCCAGTGGTTCTCCCAGCCTGTGCTAAGTATTTCTCTTCTTCTCTCGCTCACACTCACATCTCCTGAGCACCTACTGTGTTCTGGAGCTGCCCCAGTGTGTGTGCCTGGGGTATCATCCCCCTGAGTGCTCTGAGAAACCGGACTCATGGAGAGTTTGAGATGGAAGTCGAGGGGCTCCCAGCCCCAAACCCTGGGCTCTAGGACCTGGCTTCTGGGGGTCTTGGAGGGGGTGCCACCAGCAGGCAGGGTGTTTTAGAGTCAGATCCACAGACTCACGGGCTTCCCAGGTGGTGCTAGTGGTAAAGAACCCACCTGCCAATGCAGGAGATGTCAGAGATGCAGGTTTTAATCCCTGGGATTGGGAAAATCCCCTGGAGGAGGACATGGCAACCCACTCCAGTATTCTTGACTGGAGAATCCCCATGGACAGAGCAACCTGGCAGGCTACAGTCCATAGGGTCACAAAGAGTCAGACATGACTGAAGCAACTTAGCACATTACAGATAACATCACCGACTCACATGCTTTAGAACATGGAAAACTAGACTGAGACCTACAGTGGGAAAGCGCCCACCGAGCGCCTCCTGCACCCAGGCGTTGCATCACTCACGTGTCCTGACAGCCTCACCTTGCATGGATCCCTGGGAGTCATCACATCATCATTGCCACAGAAACAACTTCCTTGGAGGTGACTTTAGAGCAAGGCCAAGGCTCAGCCCCACCATTCATTCCTGGGCAACCTGTGTCACCTGTGTGCTTCACTTTCTTCATCAATAAAACGGGGACAATCACGGTTCCACTCTCTCAGGGAAGCTGTGAGAAGTCGGTGAGATCAAGGGCTCAGGCAGCCTGTGGCCTTGTAAACATGTGCTGTGAAGATCATGGTGCTGAGATCTGAGGCCTGGCTATTCAGACCCGATTCCACCCTGGAAGATGGTCCCATAATGGGCCACCCCTCCCTGGGAAACAGTAGACCTGGCCTCCTGCTCAGCACTGGCCACAATTCTGGGCAGAGCAGGTGTTTATAAATGGCTGTTTTTATGATTTAGGGGAGGGGACAAGTGGCATTTGGAGATTTCTTGATAGCCCCTCCAGAATGCCACCCTGGCAAATGGAGTCCCTCTGAGGCCCTCCGTCCTTGGTAAAGGGACTCCATCTGTGTTGTCACTGAGTCTTCCCATGTCTGCTCAGAGAGATGGCCTTGGTTCCCTTCGCAGATGCTCACAGAGGTCTGCTCAGCAGCAGGTGCCGTGTGTGGGTGGGGTAGGGGTGGGGGCAGGTGTTCAGGGAGGGTTTGGTCACTAGAGAGACAGAGGGGCTTTGAAAGGCACCCTGTCCAACCTCCTACCCCCACGCCCACTCTACAGATGGGACGACTGAGGCCCAGAAGGGCCAGGCTGCGCCAGGTCCCACTGTGTCAGAGGCAGATTCTCCAGCCTTGCTCTGGCCTTTGAAGGTGCCTAAGCCAGACAGAGCCTGCTGTGATCAGTCTCAGCCTTGTCCCCGAGGCAGTCTCCTCCCTCTCTCCACACTGCCCCAGAAGCCAGAGCGGCCACACCAGACGGGATCCTGGGTCCCGCCAGGCCCGGAAAGGACAAGCCCAAATATTTAGTCTGTGCGGAAGGGAGCAGAGCTCAGATCCTGGCCCAGAGGCCCTTCCTCAGGCCCCAGGCCAGGAACCATGTCACACAGGGACACGAGCCCCTGCTCCCCACCATGTCCTAAGGCCCCAAGCAAATTTTTTCCCTACAAACCTGTTACTACCTGAAGTTATTGAATGAGGTCACCATTTTCATGTGACTTCATATTTATCATTCATGCGTAAATAATGAATGATGCCACCATTCATTATTCCTCTGGGTCAAGGCATCATGTTCTCCTGGGAAGCTCCCTGAAATAGTAGCCGTAATAAGTTGCTGTTCTAACTGTTGCTTCCTGACCCGCATACAGGTTTCTCAGGAGACAAGTACTCTCATCTCTTTAAGTTTTCCACAGTTTATTATGATCCACATAGTCAAAGGCTTTAGCATAGTCAATGAAACAGAGGTAGATGTTTTTCTGAAATTCTCTTGTTTTCTCTATAATCCAGTGAATGTTGGCAATTTGATCTCTGGTTCCTCTGCCTTTTCTAAACCCAGCTTGAACATCTGGAAGTTCTTGGTTCATGTAATGTTGAAACCTAGCTTGGAGGATTAGTAATAATACTAACAATAATAACAACAGCAACTCACACATCTACAAGGTACAGTTCACACAGGGTTTCATATCCTGCAGCACCTCATAACGGCTTTGTAAGGTGAGGAATATTATGGCCATTTTAAATGGGAAAACTGGGCTCAAAGAGGTGTGACCCAGGGTCACAGAGAGTGGCTGGACTCAGATTCAGGTCTGATGGCAGAGTCCTGGTCCCATGTTTGGGGAGACAATGGTGCAGACAGCCTTGCCCATAAGGGAGGCCTCCTCCAGGTCGGGGCAGGGACCAGCTGCATCCCCAGGCTCCTCCCCTTCGTCTCTACAGCCAGCCCCCTGCCCCTGCCCCTAGCCTCAGGCTGGCTGCTGTGTGAAGCCCAGATCAGGGTTCCCGTGGGTCCTCTGGAAGCCTCTTACCCTCCCCCCATCACCCCCCAGTCCTGAGTCCCTTTGGTCTCTCATCTCCGTAAACATGAAATCCCATCTTTCCCCACCCCATGCGTTAGAAATGCAAATTATCAGAATCAGCACTCTGGGGGGAAGGGGTCAGCAATCCGTGTTTTAGCAGATTCTCCAGGTGGTTCCAATGCTACAGACTAAGAACTATTGCTCCAGTGTGCATGCCCTACCTCTTCTCTCCTGTGTAACACCCTCCATGGCTCCCTATTGCCTGCAGGGTAAGTCCTAGCTCCTCAACCTGATGTGGAGGTCCATCTGATGTGGCCTCGGACACTCCTCTCCAGCCCCTTCTCCCAGCCTGCTCCTCTCGACACTCACACCCCCTCTGGTCCTTCCCCAGCACTTCCCGAGCTCCATGCTTCTCACACGTGCCATCTCCTTTCACATCTCCAGGCCTGTGCCCACGCCATCGTTTCTATCTGTCATCCCAAGGAGCTATAGTAAGTTACCCAGGGTGGCACAGAGGGAAGGTGGAGAGCCAGGGTTTGCCCTCAGGTCTGAGGAAGCCACGCTGTGCTGTTCTGTCTGAACACTAGGTGGATCCTGAGGGCAGTGGGGGAGGCCTTGTGGGCTTTGGAGCAGACGAGGGGAGTGGTCCAAATCTTAGGAAGTTATTACATGCCAGTGGAGAACAGGCACCTCCAGGGAACCCACCATCAGCTCCTCTAGGGAAGAAGTTAGGCTCCCCCAGGTCTTGGTTCCAGAAAAGTGTTTGTCATGCTCCCCATTTCCCATCCTCCCCCAGATAGAGACTCTCTCCTGGGGTCTCTCCTCCCCCAGATAGGGACTCAGAGTATCTGCAGCTAGGAGTCCTCCAGCCCCAGCTGAACTGTGGCTCCAGAGGCCCCTAGGAGCTGCTGTTGCTGTCCTGGAACAAAACGGCCTCCACCTAGAAGCCTCCTACATAGATGCCCTTCTCCTGCCTCCAGACTGCAATCCATCACCCCCACTCCCTACCCTCATCCTCAGCCCTGGTTTCCCCTCCTGTCAGCCTTCAAAGTCCCATAGTTAATTGTTTGAATCATAGCAGCTCCTCTTACTAGCTGGATGACCTCGGCCAGTGACATCTTGTCTCTGAGTCCTGGTTTTCCCAAATATTGCTGAAATGTGATAACACAGGACCAGTGAGGACACCTGACTTTCTTGGGCTCCTTGGACTCCTCCACTTCTTTCCTCTGACAGTTCAGCCACAGGATACGTTACTCCTAGAACTTAGTGAATCCTGAACTGGTGTGTTTTTATGTTGAGGCGGTGCGAAGTATTTAACTAATCATTATTTCCTTGATTGCTGTGGTTAACAGGAAGTTCAGAGTGAAACCTCATCTTAATCATAATCATTATATAAGTTACTATGGGTTGATAAATTTACTTCCTACTCTGTCTAAGGGGTTTTAGCTAAGCCCGCTATTGCATCTTTTCTTTTAAACTCTCATCTTTAAAAAATTATGTGGGGGGAAAGCATGTACACCCATGGTGGATTCATGTCAATGTATGGCAGAACAAATACAATATTGTAAAGTTCAAAATAGAAAATAAACTAATTAAAAAATTAAAAAAAAATTATGTGGGGAATACACTGTTATTTTTCAATCCTGCCATACACAGCTCCCCATTGTTGGGCCCCACCTGCCCTGTACCTCCTCCCGGCCTGCTTTCATCTTCTCTCCAGCTGTCTGGCCTCCTGGCTTTCCTGTGTTCATGTTCATGCCTGCCCCCAGGCATAGTTTGGTTGTGCCCCAGGCCAGAGTCAAGTGGGCCTTAGGAAGCATCACTACGAACAAAGCTAGTGGAGGTGATGGAGTTCCAGTTGAGCTATTTCAAATCCTAAAAGATGATGCTGTGAAAGTGCTGCACTCAATATGCCAGCAAATTTGGAAAACTCAGCAGTGGCCACAGGACTGGGAAAAGTCAATTTTCATTCCAATCCCAAAGAAAGACAATGCCAAAGAATGTTCAAACCACCGCACAATTGCACTCATCTCACACGCTAGCAAGGTAATGCTCAAAATTCTCCAAGCAAGGCTTCAACAGTACGTGAACCATGAACTTCCAGATGTTCAAGCTGGATTTAGAAAAGGCAGAGAAACCAGAGATCAAATTGGCAACATCCGCTGGATGATAGAAAAAGCAAGAGAATTTCAGGAAAACATCTACTTCTGCTTTGTTGACTATGCCAAAACCTTTGACTGTGTTGATCACAACAAACTGTGGTAAATTCAAGAGATGGAAATACCAGACCACCTGACCTGCCTCCAGAGAAATCTGTATGCAGATCAAGAAGCAACAGTTAGAACTGGACATGGAACAACAGACTAGTTCCAAATCGGGAAAGGAGTACATCAAGGCTGTATATTGTCACCCTGCTTATTTAACTTATATGCAAAGTACATCACACAAAATGCCTGGATGGGTGAAGCACAAGCTGGAATCAAGATTTTTGGGAGAAATATGAATAACCTCAGATACACAGATGACACTACCTTTATGGCAGAAAGAGAAGAAGAACTAAAGAGCCTCTTGTTGAAAGTGAAAGAGAAGAGTGAAAAAGTTGCTTAAAGCTCAACATTCAGAAAACTAAAATCATGGCATCTGGTCCCATAACTTCATGGCAGATAGATAGGGAAACAATGGAAACAGTGAGAGACTTTATTTTCAGGGGCCCCAAAATCACTGCAGATGTTGACTGCAGCCATGAAATTAAAAGATGCTTGCTCCTTGGAAGAAAAGCTATGACCAA
Organism: Okapia johnstoni; assembly: GCA_024291935.2. Lineage (NCBI taxonomy): Eukaryota > Metazoa > Chordata > Mammalia > Artiodactyla > Giraffidae > Okapia > Okapia johnstoni. Next base: position 23,061,626 of record CM044325.1, read on the forward strand.
CCTAGGCAGCATATTAAAAAGCAGAGACATTACTTTGCCAACAAAGGTCCATCCAGTCAAAGTTATAGTTTTTCCAGTAGTCATGTATAAATGTGAGAGTTGGACTATAAAGAAAGCTGAGTGTGAAGAATTGATGCTTTTGAACTGTGGTGTTGGAGAAGACTCTTGAGAGTCCCTTGGACTGCAAGGAGATCCAACCAGTTCAACCTAAAGGAAATCAGTCCTGAATATTCATTGGAAGGACTGATGCTGAAGCTGAAACTCCAATACTTTGGCCACCTGATTCGAAGAACTGACTCATTTGAAAAGACCCTGATGCTGGGAAAGATTGAAGGCCGGAAGAGAAGGGGACGACAGAGGATGAGATGGTTGGATGACATCACTGACTCGATGGACATGAGTTTGAGTAAGTTCCGGGAGTTGCTGATGGACAACCACCAACACCATCAAGATGGTGGTGGCGTGCTGCAATCCCTGGGGTTCCAAACAGTCAGACATGGCTGAGCGACTGAACTGACTGACTGACAGGCCAGAGTGCCTTCCCATGCCACCTGGCAAATACCATGCCCTCATCCCAGGCCCAGCTCCCCTAGGGTGATTCCCTGGCTCTACCAACCTGCACCTTCCCTCTCCCAGAGCCCAATCACCCTTCTCTCCTCCTCCCAACCCATCCACGTTTACTGAGCATCTGCTTTGCTCAGCCACTGTTCCAAGGATTCTTCAGTAAGCAAGAGACAAAACCTCTGACCTTGTGGAGCTAACATTCTAGTTGGGGGAGAATGACAATCAACAAGTAAATCTTTTTAAAAAAATCAGATGGTGGGGATTTCCCTGGTGGTCCAGTAGTTAAGAATCTGCCTGCCAGTGCAGGGAGACACAGCTTAGATCCCTGCTCCCGGGAGATTCCACATGCTTCAGGGCAGCTGAGCCCGTGTGCCACGACTACCCAGCCAACCACTCTAGAGCCCATGAGCCATTGGTACCACTAGAGAAAGCCCACTGGCAGCATGAAGGTCTAGTGCAACCAAGAATAAATAAATAAAATATCTCAGGGGGTGGTAAATATTAAGGAGACAGTTAATAAAACTGCCTGAAGAGGAGAGGGCAGTTGATACTGGTGGCGAGGAAAGATTCTATTTTATTTAGGTTTTCCAGGAAGACTTTACAATGAGGGTGGAGGTGAGGAAAGAAGGTGCTTTCCTCATGGGAGTGAGTGTTTCAGTAGGGGGTCCTCAGGGCCAGTGAGGCCAGAGTGGAGGGAGCAAGGAGGAGGTGGCCAGAGAGGAAGTCAGGCTGAGGGAGCCTGGGAGCCACAGCAAGCTTGGGAGTAAGGGCTCACTATGACCTACCCTGTCCAGGCTCTGAGCTGAGAGCCTGACATCCAACTTCTCACTGGATCCCCCTGGCAATTCTGTGATTTGAGGCAGGTCTTCAGTCCCATTTCAAAGGCAGCAGAGGCCCAGAGAAAAGAAGGGATCTGCCCAAGGTCACAAAGCAGTGAGGCCCTTTCCCTTCCTCCTGAATCTGTGGTGGGATGGCGGCTGCCGAGGAGAGGGGCGGAACATGCCCTGAGACTGCTTATTTTCCCCCAGCCTGTCCTCCCGGCATCTCCCATAAATCACTCTGACACCCGACGAGGGGGGCACGGACAGATTCAACAGCATCGCCGTGGGTGAGTGCTTCCCAGGCCTCTGCTCTTGTGGTTCTTGGCTCCGGACACTGGCCGCCCAGCCCAGGGCTCCAAATGTCGGGCACAAAACACCAGGGGAGTCCTGTCTGCCCTGGGCCAGGAAGGGGGTTCAGGAGAAAGGGGAGGACCCCACAGGGCCAGAGGATCTGGCTACCAGATGAAGGGTTGTAAATGCTCGAGTCCTGCTGCCCAAAGACCTGGGTGAGACCTGGGCCAGTCCACTGGAGGGTTTGGAGGGCGTGTGAGGCCAGAAGCTCTGGGGGAGCAGAAGAGGGGGCAGCCTTACAGCTGGGGCCCTCTTCTCCCTCTACCGCATTGCCCCCCTCCCTGCCCAATGTGCTGAAAGCTCCTGGTTGTGCCCGTCTGGAATTATTTTGGAGCTGGCATGGGAGCAGAGGCAGGCAGACAGAGAGAAGACCCCCCTCAACCCTGACTGCCTCCCACCCATTTGCCCCCACTGGTGAGTCGCCAGCACAAGAACCAGCCAGAGCTGTTTTGCTCAGAAGTAGGCTGGTGGACTTTTTGGAGAAAGCTTCATGGCTTCCCAGAGGGCCCCCTGGAGAAGTGGCCTCTGTCTGACACACCCTGAGGATTCCAGGACCACCTGTCCTGTGTGGGGCTCTGAGCTGCAAGGCACCAGGCCCTCAAGGAACAGCTGGTGTTCAAGTAAAACTCACTTGTCAGCCTGTATTCAAGGCCAAGGCAGTGGGCCCGGCCAACCTCACCCACCCCCCCACCCCCCACCCCCCGACCAGGTGCCACCCCATTGTTCTCCACATGTGCCTTGGACTTGGAAGCCACCCTACCTACTCAGAAGCCACCTGCCTGCCTCACACCTCATTTCCAGAGGGAGGGGTCAATGGGCATGGGTCAGGCCACACGTGGAAGGCAGTATGGGACAAGAGGGTGGGAAATCTGGGGTCCAGGGGTCAGAGGGGCCTGTTGACTCTGGCTCTGCCACCTATTAAACGGGGTAAGTCTCTATATCTGTCTGAACCTCAGCTGATTGATAGGACCCTTGTTATTAATCTTGTTAGGACATAAGTAAGTGTAGGGCTTCTCTGGTGGCTCAGCTGGTAAAGAATCCGCCTATACTGCGGGAGACTGGGTTCGATCCCTGGTTTGGAAAGGCTACCCAGTCCAGTATTCTGGCCTGGAGAATCTTGTTGGGAATACAGGGTTTATATGTGTACACACTACTGAAGTTTCCGCAAAGGACTTGGCCTACCTTTTTGATCATTAACAATTCAATGTGTGCATGTGTGCATGCTTAGTCATGTCTGGCTCTTCGTGACCCCATGGACTATAACCCACCAGGCTACAGGCAAAAATACTGGGGTGGGTTGCCATTTCCTCCTCCAGGGGATCTTCCCAACCCAGAGATCAAACCTGCATCTCCCGCATCTCCTGCATTGGCAGGTGGATTCTTCATCACCTGGAAAGCCCAATAATTCAATAGTTCTAGCTCAGATAGTAAGCCTGGATGATAACCTGCTGCTGAAGCTCCTGCCAGTTGTCACCACTGGGGATGCCATGAGCCAGGGGCCTCACTGGGGGCTGGGAGGTGGGATCACATAGCCCACGCTTCTCTTTTCCACCCTCAGGACGATGAGCCCAAGGTAGGTCCCTGGCCCAGTGTGGGCCCTTCCAGGATTCTAGAGGTCCCGGAACGTGGGGATGATGTCTGTCCCTACTCGATTCCTCTTCCCTTCCAGAGTCGAAGGAAGTGAGAGGCTGATCCCCAACTCTGGCTTGTTCCTCAGGGCCTCTTCTCTCATCTCCTCCGGGCCTTGCCATCTCTAGGAGAGATAGCTTGCTCAGAGTTTGGGCGGCCCTGACCTCCCACCAAAGTGCCTTGGAGGGAGCAGCCTGAGCCCAGCTCTGGCTCTTCATAGCCTCAGTTGTGTGGCCTTGGACAAAGTGCTGCCCTCTCTGGTCATGAGAAGGCCAGCCTCACAGAACCATGGCGCAGTCAGTCCAAGGCAACTGAGGCGGAAGAGTGCTGAAGCCCCCCTTCTCCAGTCAGAGCTGTTAGTGTGCTGGGGAGGAAATGGGGGAGGGCCCAGCAGGGGCCTGGGGGGGACTGGCAGAGGCTAGGCAGGAGGGCAGTGAGGGGCCACTGGAGGGCTGGCAGGTGGCCAGCCTCACCGCAGGCTCCCCAGGGCCCCCTAATGGACCCCACAGAGGCTGCTTGTCAAGGCCTCTTGCCTAATTATCAAATTGTTCCCAGATCCCCTCCCGTGGTCTGACCTCCCCCCAGCCCGGGTCTATTAGAAAATGTCAGCCCCAAGGTGGGGTGCTGGTTTGTAGGGCAGCGGCGCCCTGCCTGTGCCCCTCCGGCTCCACTCCCCACCTAGCCGCCCAGGCCCAGGCAGACTCTGCCTCCCAGCCCCAGGTGGGGAAGCGTTGGTTTAGGAGTCAGCCCCACTAGGGAGACCTTGGCTGGGTTCTCTGGGTGTTGGCTTCTTTCTCTGTGGAATGAGAATTTCAACCTCAACCTCCAGGGTCATTGAGACAGTCTGTGCTGACTCCTGAGGGAGCTGGGTCCCCTCTTCTTGTCTTCGAACCAGACTCTGGGAGGCAGAACATGGGCCGAGGGCCAGTCTTGGCCTGCACCCCTCCATGCCCCCATGCGCAACCCTGACACCAGGCTTCCTTTGCTCTCAGCAAGTGCCCTCACTCCTGCATCCTCCCAACACAGCCTTGCACCCCCCGAGTCAGCCTCTCTGTGGAGGACCGGCTCTCTGCTGGCCAAGCCCAGAGCCCCTGATGAGGTCCTGTTCTGAAGTGTACTGCTTGGGGCCACAGGGGCTGGGTGCAGCCCCGTCCCTTACCCACCATTTGGTGCTTCCCCTACTCCCAGTGCACCCTTGCATGTGTCTACGCACACAGACTCACCTGCATATGCACAGGCGTCTGCATGCACGCCTCAGATGCACGCTGTTGTGCACACACATGCAGGATCCAGCGGGGGTGATGAGGAGCCGACATCTGCCAGCCAGGTGCACCCCAGCTGTTAATCGGTGCTTGGAAGGAGCCACTGGCGCAGCGACCACCAGGGAGAGGAAGGCAGCCAAAGGTCACCCCTGGTTGCCACAGCCCCTCACAGTGGCCGCATGAAAGGAGTCAGGAGCCTGTCAGCCCATCAGCTGCCCGCTTCCATTTCCAGATGAGGAAATGGGGCTCAGAGAGGAGCAGGACTTAGTGGGGGCCACATATCAGTGGCAGGTGGGGTTGGAATTCCTGTCCAGCCCCTGTGGCCTGAGCTGGTCCTCTGCCCTCCCTACCCAGCCCCAGATGTCTGCCCCACACCCATCCCTGCCCCATGCTCCTGGCCTGGAAGGAAGAGGCCCCAGGGGGCCTTGCCCACTGTCTCCAGACTGTAAGGGGCTGCAGGGAGGTGCAGGGAAGACATTCTTCCAGTGAGTGAAGACATTGTTCCAGTGAGAGCTGCCCTGCGAGGGCAGGGGCTGCCACAGATTGAAGAGGGAGCTCTCCGTCTCTGGGGGTGTTCAAGCAGGGGTCGGAGGCTTCTAGGAGATTGTGGGGTGGGCTCAGGGACCACAGAGAGTCCTTCCAGGCAAGGAATTTCCCTGTTCTAAGATTCTGAGGGCTAGCGACCCCCTGAATTGTGAATTCCTCTGAAGTTTGGATTAAATGCATCCCCTTCCCCAGGCTCCTTCCAGCCCCCTGACTTCAGGACTCCCTGAGCCTCTAGAATCCTCTTGGTCAAGCCCCACAGCATAAGCAGACAGACCGGGACTCCAATCCCTGCTTATCAAGGACAGCTGATGACTTTGCCTTGCCAAACTTTAGTGGCTCCACCTGTAAGATAGGAACCATCACAAAGGCCTCACACGTCTTGGTTGTGCTGGGAATATAGTGAGGGACCACCCATGAAAGACACAGTGAACCTGACCAGGAGCTGTGAACTTGACTCTGGCTTGGCAGGCTCTGCAGGAGGGGCAGAGAGTGAGAGTGAAGGTTGGAGATGGTTGGGGAGATAAAGGGCTTGGGTTGAGCAAGGGAGACATTGAGGGCCGAGGCTGGTGGGCTTCACATGTTGGGCCGAGGCCCCAGGACCTGCGTGACTGGGCTTGTGTTTTCCAGCAGGACGATGCCAGGCAGGCACATCAATCACTGCCCAGGGCCTGCCAGCCCAGGCTCCGGCCATTGGAGCTGGCAGTGGATCAAAGGGCCTTGCGGGTGAGGCTGACAGCTGCGCCAGGCCCGCTGACCTCACTGACCCTGGCTGGTGGCCTCACCAGCCTCACCCTGAGAGGTGTCTGAAGATGAAGTCGTGGGGAGGCAGATCATGGTTCAGTCAACAGGACCCACTGAGCACCAGGACTTTGCTCTCATCATTGAACTGGGACCCCACATCAGCAGATAAGGACGCTGAAGCCCAGAGGTCTCTTCTGCCCCCCATCTTCAACCACAAAGGAGAGATGATCCAGGGAAACCTAGTGGAAGTATTCAGATTGAGCAGGAGCGATATTGGAAAGCCGAGAGCAGGGAAGGGGGCCCTTGAACCCCAGGGTAATGTCTCTGGAGCTTATCTGTTCAGCCTAGAGAGTTCAGAACCACAGCCCTCCCTGGCCTGGCTTGGCTGTTGCAGATCCACAGCAAGCGCCTTGCAGAAGTTTCTCCAGGCCTCCATCTACCCATCTGTCAAATGGGTGTGTTGGACTCCCTGCTCTCCCAAAGGCCTTCCAGCCCTGAGGTGGGACAGGGAGGGCTTAGAAAGGGGGTTCCAGAAAGGAGGCCTCTCTGGCTTGGATTTAATAAGCCGTCTGTTAAGTTGGAACTGATTAAAACCAGATTTGAGCTCAGCCGTGTCTCTGATTCGCACGAACTGAAGCCGCCAAGAATGCATCCCTCACTGTTTCCAGTAAATAATTGGGCTCCCGTGGGGTTCCCAGGGCAGACCGGATGTCTTACCTCCTCTCTTCACTGTGAACCTGACTAGGGGAGGCCAGGTGGGAAGGAGACCCCCAGCCAGGCTTCCAGTCGTGCTCCTGCCACACCAGCCCAAGGTGGGTGGGAGCTAGCTCAGGAGGCCCCAGCCCTCATGCAGTCAGAGTAGTCAGAGCTGCCAGTTGGAGCCCACAGGGCCACATGTTGGGGAGGTGGCCCCATTTTTCCGTTCATTCACACAGTCAACAAACCTTCCCAGAGCTCCCAAGAACTTGATGGGAGGTCCCGCCTCAGAACTGCCCCCAGCCTCCCTGGAGTCCTGAGAAGTAACACCATTTCCTTTGTTGTTCCTCCTGCTTCGTAAAAGAAATACCAAGACTGGGTTTCAAATAGTAACGTCATGTAAGTTGTTCACTGTGCATCTCCTTCTTCTGGTTCTGCCTGTTATTGCTGTGACTGTGGGTACAACAGCCTTGTGTGAGGTGCCCGCAGAAGCCCAAGGGGCTGTGCGTAGGGTAGGTGATGGCTGAGCTGAAAGACCTCTGCAGAGTAAGCACAAATGAGTGCACACACTCATGCGTGCACGCACACACATTACTTGGTGTCAAGACCTGGTTAAAATACAGGAGTCTTGTCTGATTCGAGGGGTGGGGTCTAGAAATCTGCATTTCAACAAAAGTCTCAGGTGATTCCCCCTCCCCACCATGTTTAGGTACTTAGACTAGAGCCTCTTGATGAAAGAGGAGAGTGAAAAAGTTGGCTTAAAGCTCAACATTCAGAAAACCAAGATCATGGCATCCACTCCCATCACTTCATGGCAAATAGATGGGGAAACAGTGGCTGACTTTATTTTTAAGGGCTCCAAAATCACTGCAGATGGTGATTGCAGCCATGAAATGAAAAGACGCTTACTCCTTGGAAGGAAAGTTATGACCAACCTAGATAGCATATTAAAAAGCAGAGACATTACTTTGTCAACAAAGGTCCGTCTAGTCGGTTCAGTTCAGTTCAGTTCAGTTCAGTCAGTTCAGTTCAGATCGCTCAGTTGTGTCCGACTCTGCAACCCCATGAACTGCAGCATGCCAGGCCTCCCTGTCCACCACCAACTCCCGGAGTTTACCCAAACTCATGTCCAGCGAGTCGGTGATGCCATCCAGCCATCTCATCCTCTGTCATCCCCTTCTCCTCCTGCCCCCAATCCTTCCCATCATCAGGGTCTTTTCCAATGAGTCAACTCTTCGCATGAAGTGGCCAAAGTATTGGAGTTTCAGCTTCAACATCACTCCTTCCAATGAACACCCAGGGCTGATCTCCTTTAGGATGGACTGGTTGGATCTCCTTGCAATCCAAGGGACTCTCAAGAGTCTTCTCCAATACCACAGTTTAAAAGCATCAATTCTTCAGTGCTCAGCTTTCTTCACAGTCCAGCTCTCACATCCATACATGACTACTGGAAAAACCATAGCCTTGACTAGACGGACCTTTGTTGACAAAGTAATGTCTCTGCTTTTTAATATGCTATCTAGGTTGGTCATAACTTTCCTTCCAAGGAGTAAGCGTCTTTTCATTTCATGGCTGCAATCACCATCTGCAGTGATTTTGGAGCCCCTAAAAATAAAGTCAGCCACTGTTTCCACTGTTTCCCCATCTATTTGCCATGAAGTGATGGGAGTGGATGCCATGATCTTGGTTTTCTGAAAGTTGAGCTTTAAGCCAACTTTTTCACTCTCTTCTTTCAATTTCATCAAGAAGCTTTTTAGTTCCTCTTTACTTTCTGCCATAAGGGTGGTGTCATCTGCATATCTGAGGTTATTGATATTTCTCCCGGTAAACTTGATTCCTGCTTGTGCTTCATCCAGCCCAGCATTTCTTATGATGTACTCTGCATATAAGTTAAATAAGCAGTCTAGTTAAGGCTATGGTTTTTCCAGTAGTCATGTATGGATGTGAAAACTGGACTATGAAGAAAGCTGATCACTGAAGAATTGATGCTTTTGAACTGTGGTGTTGGAGAAAACTCTTGAGAGTCCCTTGGACTGCAAAGAGATTCAACCAGTCCATCCTAAAGGAGATCAGTCCTGGGTGTTCATTGGAAGGACTGATGTTGAAGCTGAAACTCCAATGTTTTGCCCACCTGATGGGAAGAGCTGACTCATTTGAAAAGACCCTGATGTTGGGAAAGATTGAAGGCAGGAGGAGAAGGGGATGACAGAGGATGAGATGGTTGGATGGCATCACCGACTCAATGGACATGAGTTTGGATAAACTCTGGGAGTAGGTGATGGATAGGGAGGCCTGGTGTGCTGCGGTTCATGGGGTTGCAAAGAGTGGGACACGACTGAACTGAACTATAGACCTGACCTTGAGAAGGTAGCCACACTTAAGGAGAAGCTTTCGGATTATAAACTTGGAGTTCTCTGAGCTTCCAAGTCACTCTTCTTGCTCCAAAAATGAAAAAGAAAAAGTCACAGAAAATATCAAAATGTGCCTGATTATGTGAATGGGTTTTACCCCAAAGAGGAGAGTTTGCATTTGAAGAGCCATTGATCAGACCTAGGAGTCCAACAGGCTGACCTGGCCAAGGATGGTGTGGCCTGGCTGGCTGCCTTCTGCAGATCCCCTCCCCCATGAGAAGGAACACCAGAAACCTTGTGCAAGGGAAGCCAGAGGTCTCCACCTCCTTGCCAACCCTGTAGCAGTGATTAGGTGGGGAGGGCAGGAGGGCCCTGTCAAATGAGGGCACAGCTAAGTCTCATTGCCCTCATTCACATTTAGTCACAAGATTAAATCCAATTTTAATTTCAAATAATATTAAAAGACAGCATGAGATTGTATTTTTACCAAAAGGAAGCATGAATTTGAAGTTTCAGAAACATTGTGAGGGTTGGTGACTAACTGCCAGCCAAACACCTCCAAGTCTTCCATCTGGGCTCCATGTTGGAATTTTGAGCTCAGATTCTGAATTATCACTTTGATTCTAAGTTCTAATTGGTTCAAACCAATGTCTGATAGATCTTAGATGAACCTCTGGGCTCCTAACAACATTATATGAATAAATCCACCAACCAACTGAACAGAAGAATGAAGAAGAAGGGAGGGAAAGATGTGGAGGGGAGATGGGGAAGGGAAGAAAGGTGAGCATGCTCTGATCATCTCATCCTTCTGGGCTTTGGCTCTGCCTAGCGGCTCTATTTCCCCAGGGCCCCGGTTATCTGTGCTCTCTTTGGGTCTAAAAACCCAGGTTTTGGGCAGGTATCCCCAGAGACTGGGCCATTCATTCTCTTGATACCCTGGGAAAGGGATCTGGGTGAATCTGTCTTTTGAGCATCCTCTCACCGCCTGGACCACTTATGGTTTCCCCTCCTCCCCCAGAGGCCCTTCTCCAGTGAGCAGTCAGCCTGGCCCGGGAAAACAGCACTCCGGCCCTTCCCTGCTCATCCCCATCCCTGTTCCCTGCAAACCTGGGGAGGAGGGGTTGGGAGGAGGGAACTCCTGTCTCTACCTCCCACCTCAGATGGTTGAAACCCCAAGAGACCAGTTTGCAGTTGGAGGGTCCTTAACACCACTGAAGGGTGTTCTGTGGACCCAGCCTCAGTTGTTCCTTCGTTCCCTTAACAAGCCCTTTGTCCAGCTCTGAGGACCTGAGAGGAATCCCAACAGGTACAGGTCCCACGTGGGATCATCTCTGGCTCTGTCTGAACACAGATTGGGGGCATCTCAGGCGAGGGCGAGGTCAGCTCCTCCTCCAGATCTCAGCACCTGGCCTAGGTGGGGAGGGTCTGAAAAGATTCTGGAAAATAAGAGTAAGAACCCTGCCTCCCCATAAAGTGATGTCCAGATTCTGGGTCTCTTATGATTTCAGTTTTCATTCCTATCACTTTCACATCCCACCCCCACGCGAAGAGAGTGCGAGGTGTGAGGATCAGGGAGCACTCTGGCTGTGGGGCGGCAGGGGTGCGGCAGACTGTTGAAGATGCGTTGGGGACAGAGTCTCAGAGTATTGTGGATGCGGGGGCCACCCAAGGGCTGACCCGCTGGCCTCAAGCACACTTTGCCCTGAGTGCTCTCCTGTCTTGGGGAGTCCTCCCTGCCTTTGGGAAGTCTGCATGACCTGCCCAGGCTACTGGCACTCTGGCTTCCCCAAGGCCTCAGATTGGCTCCTCAAGAGCGGCACCAGAGGGGAGAGAAGACAAACATCCCACAGAGGGCTGGTGGCTAACGCTGCTGGTGGACAGCTTAGCTTCCAAGGGGCCAGCCGCCCCTCCCCTCCCCGCCCCCACCCCCCACTCCTGCACCTGGAATAACAGGAGTGTGCTTGTTTCCAGTCTGTGACTTTTATTCCCTTGTAATCTCCCTAGTTTGACAGATTAATATGCAGAGAAGCCCCGAGGGATGGTTGGAGGGAGAGGCACTGCCCTGGCTCTCTCTCCCTCCTCGGCCACAGGCCTCGGCAGCCTGGTTCTGCCTCATCACCATCTCATACCTGCAGATGGATGGCAGACAGGCATCTGGTGTCTCCGCCACCTCTCTGCCCTTCCTAAGCCCAGTCAGAGGAAGTCAACATCAGGCAAGTCATGGGCCCCTGAGTACCTGTTGTATGCAGTTCTGGGCTACCCAAGGGGAGGGGAGCCCGGTATAAGCCTGGGGTCACCAATGAAGGGCGTTCCTTGACTTTGCCCACAGGCCCAGCCCTGCTGCCATGAGATCTGACCTAGACCTGGCCTTTGTGCTATCAGATTTCTGGGGGGCCTCTGACCCTGACAGCAGCCACACCCAGCCCTTCATTCCCTAGGGAGAGATCAAGAGAGGGTGTTGATAGACACAGCAGGAAGGACCCTGCAAGCCTGGGGTTTGGGCCAGACATCATGGTTCCCAGGTTGCCCCACAGCTTCCAGCCAGCACAGCTACTCCCTCAACAGGCAGATCCTTGGGCCCCTCTCACCTTCGCCATCTCCCATTGTTGAGCTCTGCTCACAGGGTCAATAGTTGGCGTCCTTAAAATGCTCAAATTCCCCAGGGCACCCTCCAGCCTGCTGGATCACATGCAGACTTCAAGACCTTATGATCCCACCTGAGGCTATTAATACAGCCTTCATCCAAGAAATATTTCTAGGCACTTTTCTCTTCTTAGCCCTTGAGGACTTATCAGAGGAAAATCTGGTGTCGGAAGAACTGACTTTGCAACTCTGAACCAGCCCTAATTGCTGCATGACCTTGGGCAGTTCACTGTCCCTCTCTGGACCTTAACTGAAAAGTGATGCCCAGATTCTGGGCCTTTTATGACTTATTTTTTCATTATTTTTTTATTTCTATCACTTTTACATCCCATCTTGTGGCTGTTTAGACAGTGCCTAAGTCAGGGTCTTATTCTAGCCATCTCACAAATAGGAAATGAAGGGAAAGGAGAGCTGACACATATGAATTGTGTTCCTTGCAGGTACCTTGTCCAGAGGCTGGTCACAGCAACTCCATGAGACCTAAATCAGGAATCCCATCCTATAAAGATGGTCCATGGCCCAAACGGGTCAATGACTAGTCACAGCAGTGACAATAATCAACATGGATTGTTTACTTTCCTTGTGCCATTAGTCTGGCTAGGTGTTTTGTGTTAACTCATTTAATCCTCGGAACACTCCAATGAGTCTGTCCGTTTTATTACTCCTCTTGCACAGATGAGGAAACCAAGGCTTAGAGGGGTGAAGCGATTTGCCCACAGCCACATAGCTTGTAAAGGGTAATACTGAGATTTGAGTCAGCGTTTGACATCTGGAGCCTAATCTGTTTTAACCTGTCTCTGGCAAGACTCAAACCCAGGTAAACCTACCCCAGAGCTCTCCAGGTATGCCTGCTCCAGCTGCCTCTATGGGTCCACGTCTGGGAGGAGACTCCCAGGCTCAGAGAGGGCAGCAATAGAGTAGGGACCAGTCCCAGCAGCAATCCACTCCAGTATTCTTGCCTGGAGAATCCCAAGGACAGAGGAGCCTGGCGGGCTACAGTTCGTGGGGTCACAAAGAGTTGGACACGACTGAGCAACTAACACACCGGGGCTCCTCCCAACCAAGTGCTCCCTGGTAGACAGTGGTGAGTAGTGTGAGAGGGTGCTGCCTGCTTGGGGCCCAGGGCTACACCCAAATTCCCCAGAGGCCAGGCCTGAGCACAGAGTGGTCAGTGGTCAAGTGGTTCTCCCTGGCCTGCCTGCCTTCCCCTCCTCGTGCCCAGGGATGGAGAGCCTGGCAGTCTTGTTTTCTTTGAGTGAATGAAGGCAGCCATTCCGGGAGGGGATTCTGTTAGTTCAGAACCAGGAAGGGTTTTCTGTGGGAGGAAGGCAGGAGCTCATAGACCCAGTCAGAGAACCCCCAAAACTATTAGGTAACCACAGATCCAAATCCCAATCCCCCAATGTAGTGCTGCCATCTGGCCCTCCACTAGCCCAGTTTCTGTACTTGGAGAACAGAGGCAGCCTGCTTATTGCCTTGGTCCAGAACCTCCCTCCACCCTGGCCAGGGGTGCCTGTCAAGCAAGAAGGCACGGAGGATGACACTAGTGTCCCCAGAACACTGTGTGGCCTAAGATGAGTCATTTAACCTCTCTGAGTCTCTTTCTATCTCATGGACATTACAAGTGGCTTTGAGGCTTGAGTGAGCAGAGGCTTTGGCAGTGGAAGAAGGAGGCCAGGTGGGGTGTGGCCATCTGGGAAGAGAGGGCCCCAGAAGGTTCTTATCTAACTGCTCCCCTCCCCTCAGGGTGAGATGGAAAAAGTAGCCCACAGAGAGTCAGTGACTTGCCCAGGGTCATGTAGCAAGCCAGTGTCTGTCTCTGCAAACTCCTGGGCCTCAGTGTTCTCATCTGTACAATGGTTCCTCTCCTCTGCCTACCTTGAAGAGGGAAAGGCACTTGCTGAGAAGAGCCAGAAACACAGAAGCTACTCCTGCTCCTGCTTTGGGACCACAAGGTTCAGGATCTAGAGCTGGTGGTAAGTGAATATCTGAGGACACAGCATGAAATTCCCCCACTCCAGTGCTCTCTTGCTGCCAGCTGTGTGGGAAAAGGGGCTGGCTCCCTCCTCACCCTTACCAGGACTGAGGGAGGTGCTGAGAAGGGACAAGGTCTGGTCACCAACCCACAGTGGTCATGAGTGTGATACACTGGTGTTCCATGGTACATGCCTGCCCGTAGCCCCTACCCAAAGGCTGTGTTTGTGCTCCAGACAGCCAGTCTCCCACCCAGCTCCTACTGGACCCCAAATCCCTGCAGCTGGGATAGTCCTGGTCTCACAGACCAGTGAATGGCCTGGGAAGTGGAGGCCCAGGCTGAATGAGAGAGAGAGATGGAGAGAGACAGGCTCAAGCTGTGCTCTGGCCCAGCCTGATGATCACTTTCCCAGGACAAGTCTCACTTCCGTGTGTGTAAAGTGGGGACATTAACCCTCTCTTGGTGGAAGAGTTTAGATGTGGGTTGGGGGTGGGTCTTCAATATTCTTAAAAGTCTTTTTGTTGGAAACAGGTAGCTAGGACCTCCCCGCTGCCTCCCAGTCTTTGCTGTTCTTGGCCTCTAATTGTCCATCTACTCAATGGGAAGATTGGATTAACGACACAGAAGGCTTCTTCTTAAAGATCACCTGTCACCTCCACAGTTGGGAAGGAAGGGCCGCCAGCAGGACTGAGGAAGATGGTCCACAGAATATTAGGGAGTTGGCTGGCTTCCAGAAGTGAGATGCCGGGGTTCCCTGAAAGCCTGTCAGTGTCCAGCAGAGCCCCTGCCATCTGGAGCAGCCTGGAGCAGGGCCAACCCCACTGGGCTGGAGATGAAAACGGCCCCAGGGATGGGGCAAGGGGTCGGCGGGCGGGGAGGGGTCTGTCACCCGCCGCCTTGCCGGCGGGATGCCGGGCAAGGGGGATGAGCCGAGTCTAAATAAATCACTAACACACGGGTGGAGAATTCCTTGAACAGGCGCCCTGGATTATGGACAACAGAAGGGGGAGGGGAGGGGGGAGATGGTCGAGGAACCATTCCTGGGACCCCCTTCCTCTCAGGCACCGTGGCCCTTCCCCCTCCCACATCCAGGGCTGTGAGAGTCTGAGGACCAGCCCCTCTGGGGGGTGGGTGGCCTTGGCTGGGGGCCTCCACTGCCCATGCCCAGCCCCTCCGGTCCAAGCCGTGAGAAACTCAAAAAGCCCCGAGCCCATCCTAGGGGACAGAGGTGTTGAAAGCCGCATCCTGCTCGGAACCCTGAGCCAGAGCCAGAGATAATATGTGTTGGAGAGCCAGGGTGGGGGTGGGGGTAGGGGGGCTGGGGGGGTTTGGGCCTCACTGGCCCCTCCCTCACTCCATCCCCACACGCTGCACCCCTGCCTGGGCCGGAGCTGGTGGGTAGGGGCTGTGCAGCTCCCAGCCTGGGAGGTGGCCTGGCCCCTGTCCCACTGGACTCACTCCAAGCCTGAGAAATCCCAGGCCCGCCCGGCCAGGGTCAGAGATCAGCATGGGGAGGGGCTTGGGAGAGACTGAGGCTGCGGACAGGAACTGGTCAGATCAGCCTTGGTTCCCTCCTGCCTCTCTCTGGACCTCAGTTTCCAAGTTTAGAAAGTGGAAGAGGGGGACCCCAGGTCATCTCTAAGAGTATCTAATTGCTTATGGGGTCTGGACTGGGTGGAGGGCACGGGGCTGGCCAGGTCATGCCATAGAGGCTTTAGCTGCAGCTTCTGGGCAGGTTGGTGGCTGTTGGATGGATAGAGGGATGGATGAGTGACTGAACAAGAAACAGCTAAGATCCACAAATCTTAAAATCTGACCATGACTGGAGACCAAGTCAGAGAAAAGTGCTTCTATTTCCCTGCTCAGTAAGGATGCTTCATGAGTCCCACACTTGGCATTCATCCCCTTGACCCTGGGAGAAAGGACAGGGAAGGCCTGATTGCCCCTGAGGCAGGTGAGGAAGCTAGGATGGGCCCAGCCAGGGGTGGCTTCAGGCAGTCTGCCCCACAGTAGCCACATCCTCTGTCTCTGAGCTCTGGGGGGCCCCAAGCTGCTAAGAGGGCAGGGAATGTGCCCCTACTCAGTAGCAGTGACAGCTGGGTGCAGGGAGGGTCACAGGAGACTACAAGGTCCCACAAGGACCACAGTGCTGGTGGTCAACTCCCACCTGGCTGGAGTCTGCTGTGTGGCAGCTGTGGGAGACCTGGGCATGGCCCTTGTCCAGAGCACAGGACCTCTGCGTGGTTGGTGCCCTGGGAATGGCTGTGTGGTGCCAGGCCCCAGCTTAAAACTCTTGCTTGCTCAGACTCTACTTTCCAGTATTTGAAGCCTCTCGTGCATGGCCCCTGCCAACCTCTGTGCTGTGCCCACTTGCTGCCTGCTACAATGCCGGAGCTCCGACAACTTGCCAGGCCAGAGACGGAGGCCTTTCCCACCAAACAAGAACGACCTCCAATGCCTGTAGCTACTCTGGACTGCAGCCCTCACCTCCCCACAATACACATCTGTTCTGGGGCCTGAAAGTGCCTCGTGGAAGAATGGCTCTGTTAATTCATTTCCACTCTCAACAACCCCAATCGCCAACTCAAATGTTGTTCCTTGCCAGGCCTCAGGAGGGGTGGAGAGAAACTAGCTTTGGCTTTGGGTTGAATAGGTTATGTCCCTTACAATAAGTGAGGACACACTTGACCCACCCACCACCCTTCTCTAAACCTTGGTTTGTTCATCTGTAAAATGGAATGATGATTCATACTTCAGAGGATGCACAGTACTGCAAGACTCAAAAGAGAGGAGAGATGAAAGTCAAAGTAAAATGCTGCTCAGAATACAAATGAAATGTGAGGGAAGAGCCTAGGTGACGTCCAGGATCACATGGGGTGGGGGCTGGGGGACACATTTCTGCAAAGGTGGTGGACAGACTCATCGTGGGCCCCCGGACTGGTCATCCCACACTGGGAGAGACCACCATGGGTGGCTTATTCTGAAGAGCCTGGGGAGCCTCTGCAGGGTCCTCTCGGGGAAGACCTGAGGGCACCTTTCCTGAGCACAAGTAGGCTCTTTCCTGTGAACTTCTCAGTAACCCCAGTCATTCCCTCAGAAAACAGGCTCAGCAAACAGAGACCTTCCCTGAGTCACTTGGCCACTGAGCTGGAGGAGGTCCCTGGGTCCCGATGTCACCTGTTGAGTTAGTTCTAGCTCTCTGGGGACCCTGTGAACACTCACACCCCCTCAGGCCACTCCTCGGGCTCCAGCCTCGGTAGCAAGGCCCAGGCAGGTGGCCAGGCGGGTGTCTGGAGGTGTGCAGAGAGGCAGGACAGGCAGACAGGGCGTCTCCAGAGAAGAACCAGAAGTGGTGCTGAAAGGGGTTTGGAAGAGGCTGGTCCGGAGAACACGAGAAAGAATGATAATGGGAACCAGAGGCCCACGGGAGGGAGAGGCTGCTGTGGGCTCATCCGGGCCCTCTCACCCCTCAAGGTTCAGGCGGGAGGCTGAGGCCTGGCCCGGCGCAGAGCTCATCTGGCTCTTTGGCCCCTGCTCAGCACTCTCCCCACTCAGACGGGAGAAATCTAGGATTGGTAATATAGGATTGTGTGGGGCTTTGGGGTGGGGCCAAGTGACAGTTTCTTTTCAGAGGAGCTTGTAAAGCTAATAAATACAGTCAACATGATTGCTTAACCTACTGAGGAGGTTCAGCAGTCATTCAGGATGCAGGCAAGCAAAGGAGTTTGGGGTCCTCTGCCAGGCAGGGAGCAGTGAGGTCCTACTGTGTGCCTGGGTCTCTTGTTTCATTTTGTCTCTCATAAGAGCCTGGAGATGAAACAAGTATCCTCTGATTTCTAGAGGAGGACACTGTTGTCACTTGCCCAAGGTTATGCAGAGGAGTAAGGATAGAGCAGGTGAACTCAGGTCTGAGGATTTTAGGTCTGGGCTCCTTTCCACTCCCAAGCTCCACCTCCACCACTGTGGTCCAGAATGAAATTTCACAGGAAAATGAGGGGTCTGCTCTGGCCTCAGCCAGGGGAGATGCAGGCATCAGGATGTGGGTATTTCCCTGACCCATGGGCCCTCATCTGTCAGGTAAGTGCCAAGCGCTTCCTTGGGATCTACGAAGCACTCTTCCTGCAAGAGCCTGTGGGGGCTACTGCTGTCTAAGCTTATCATCCTTGCTGTCCTCTGAGTTCATCCACTGGCTCCCTATCTTTGCTTCCCCCACGAAAGCCCATATACCACAGCTCCTCAGGAACAAAGGAATCTAATGAACTCCCTGTAATAGTGAATGCCCAGCTTTCTCCCTAGGGCACTGGGGAGCCAGGGAACGGCGTGGAACAGGACAGGGACAGGCGTGGAACAGGAGAGGGACAGGATAGAACTGAGCCGGAGACGGAACCTGAAGAAACCGGAACCCAAAGAAACGGAAGCCTGATTTCCCGAGGAGCTAATGCAGTAGGAACTTCCGGTCCCACATTGGCCCTAACTCTTTTTCAAGGCCGGGGAGGGGGTGAGAGGTGCATGGCTAGCAACGTGTTCACAGGTAGCAACGTGTTCACAGGATTATATGTTTTTGTGAAATTGCGAAAATATAATGTTGTAGCTCCAGTTGATTCAGACCTCTGTGTTTCCCCACTTCAACTTCTATTGCACTGCTTCCTCTGCAGTGGCTATAGATGTTTTTGGAATCAGACAGAGGGTAAGTTAAGTCCAGCTTGAGTTTCACTTGGATCCAGCCGTGTCCGCGCCGTCCCTTTATGTGGAATTCTGCTAGTGCTGATCCTCCTGGAGTGGAATGGTTTCCAGGATATGCCCACTGCCCCCTGCGCAGGTGCGCCTGAAATCGTGACACCGCGGTGCAGGGCCACGTGTCATGATGTGACAGCAACGTGTCCTGCAGAGGCTGGCACTGGCAGCACGTGGGCAGGAGTGCAGACGCAATATTTGAAACGGACAAAGCCAGGCGATAATCTATGGAAAATTCTGCCAACCGTCAGATTGTGTAAAATGGTGAATAGAAGATTTAGTTCTCATCAGTGCATACTCAAGATAGAAGTTGTCTCCTGTCAGGGATATACACCATAAAGCAGCAGGTTGAACTATACATGTACCACCCATTTTTTCCTTTTCTCTGATGACAATCACACAGAATGAATTTGTCAGAAAATAAATAAATTTGTCAGAAGTCCTGTGTTTTCAGCAAACCTGTAGCAGTTCTACAAACAGCAGATGTATCTGTATATAATAAGTTGTACATTTTTTGCATCGCAACTGACAAAACCCCATGTGAGTATACTGATGCACTTTGTCCCAGTGAAGTCTGACTGTCCTTGCTGAAATCTGTTTCTCAACAGGCCTCGCTTGTGACCTCTCCAAGATGCTTCCTCTGGCTGTAAGTTATGTGACCAGAACCAGGGACTCCTTGCAGATTCAGGAACCCCCAGAACTCACCTGTCCTCCTGGAACCTCTGTCTGCAAGCTTCCCCAAACCCACACACTTCACAGCCTGAAAACCTCATCTCAGGCTTCCTGACATTGAGGGTGCATTTCATTTCAGTGGGGAGTGCCTTGGTGTCTGGGCTAGGGCCAGGAGAGCAGGGGTTCTGAAGAGACAGACAATGGGGCCCCATCCAGGCCAGGCCTCTGCAGCTGGACTGCACATGTCTGATAAAGCTGTCAGGGGTGCAACTTGCATGGGAATCAAATCTGGCAAGCCTATGTTCCCATTAACCTGTCTCTCAAGGAGTGGGGAGAGGGGTGATAACCAGCATTGGTCAGACTCTCTGCTGCTTTCCTCCTCATGGGCACTCAGCCTGTGCTGGCACACTTATCCACACCTCCGCAGATCTTCACCCCATCCCAGGAAGCCCCTTGCACTCTGGCCAGACAACTGTGAGAAACCTGCGAGGGGTGGACACCTGCCTCCTTGGGACCTCCACCATCCTTAAGTCTTGGGTCCACCCTTTGGCTAAAGTAGAACAAATGCAGCCTCCCTTTCACCATCTGGAAAATCCTTAGTCCCCTCTTTCTTCTTGGCACTGGTTAAACATTGTTCCTCTTTGAGGTTTTTCCTGCTCCCTGTCTCACCTCCAAAGTCTGGGAGCTCTCAGAGCAGTGCAGTTATCCATCTATGTGTCCCAGACTGGGAGCTCCTGGGTGGAGGGCAGGGATTGGATTGGGTCTTCCCTGTGGCACAAAGGTCAAACAGCAGAGAGGGGGGGCACCGAGGTGGGGCTCAGCAGGGTTTGCCAACTACCTGCCTGGTGGGCAGGCCTCTCCAAGGGCAGAGTGCAAGATCATAGCCCCAGCCTGCACTCCTCCCAGGATCAGCCTTATCGGCCCTGGGGCGGACACCTGTCTCCTGCCCCTCCCCTCCCATAGCACCAGGCTCACACCTGACTTTTCAGCAGTGCTTTCTGCTGCTGGCCATGCCCTTTTCCTCAAAACATCCTTTTCTCTGGACTCTTGAGCTCCCTCCCATCTCTCTGGCCATTTCTTCTTAGTCTCTCGCGAGGGCTCCTGACCTCCTCTTTCTTTCGTCTTTAAATGAAACCAAGAACTTTTTCTGAGCCCCTTCCTCCCACCCTATAGTAGGACTAATGCCAATAGCTTTTTGTCTGCACAGCCAGCAGCTGCCAATATCTTCTAAGGCCTCTCAAACTAGACACATCTAAGCCTGAAATCAGTATTTCTCCTTATAAACCTGCCTTTCCTTTTTGCATTACAGCCACATCTTGCCTCCATTCTAGCCCATTACCCTTCTATTCCTCTACCCCTCTGCATCCACTGTGCTTAAAAAAAAAATCCCATCTTATTGAGATATAGTTATGTACAATAAACTGCACTCACTTAAAGTATACTTTTATAATTTTTAATTTTTTCCATGTGTTGAGCCTTTTGTTGTCATTATGGAATATTTTTTAATGCCTGATTATATACTCATTTTCGAGTCTTTACCTAGTGTTAATACAGTCATTCCAGCTGTTTCATGTTTACCAATTGCATGGTATCTTATTCAGTTCCTTTATTTTCAGTATGTATCTTTATATTTAGAGTTTATTTCTTTAGGCAGCATTGAATTTATTCTTGCTTTTTAAAAAAAAATCCAATCTGACAGTCTCTGCTTTTTGATTGAAATATTTGTCCCACTTGAATTTGCTGTAATTATTGGAATGGTTTTATTTTAGTTTGCCATTTTGCCGTTTGTCTTATATTTGTTTCACCTGGAATTTGTTCCTTAGTTCCTCCTTTCCAACTTTCTTTTGTATTAGTCTTGTATTTTAAAAAATATTCAATTTTATTTCATTTTATTGGCTTTCTAGCTATCTCTCTTCACACAACTTTTAGTGGTTGCTCTAGAGATTAAAATATGTATCTTCATTATCTTCATATGTATATGATATGTATGCATATGCATAAGTCTACTTAGAGTTAATGATTTACTTTAGGTAAAACTTAGGAATGTTGCAATAATACATTCTCATTTATCCACCATCCCCACTGTCCATAATGCTGCTGTTGTCAGTTTTATGTGTATACTTTATAACCTCCCCAAATGTAATTTTTTAATTGACCCACATATTTACCGGTTCCAGTTTTCTTCTTTTCCTTTAGCATGAGAAATATCCTTTAACCTTTCTTGTCATAAAGGATTCTTGATGATAAATTATCTCCCTAATTACTTACCTTAAAATGTCTTTTACTTCATTTTTTGGAGGGTAGTTTTGATACATACAGAATTATTGTGATTTTTTTTTCTTTTAGTACTTTGAATGTGTTGTTCTTCTGACTTCCATCATTTCTGATGAGAAATCAGCCATTAGTTGTATCACTGTTCTCTGTATGCATGGTATCTTTTTTTTTTTAATGTCTGATTTCAAGATTTTCTCTTTATTTTTGGCTTTCATCAGTTTGGCTATTGTATACCTACAGGTGGTTTCTTTGTGTTTTCCTGCCTGGGATTTGTTGAGAGTCTTAGCTCTTGAAGTTAGCTTTTCACCAAACTTGGGGAGTTTTAGGCTAGTTTGTATTCAGATACCTTTTAATGCCATTTTATTGCTCTCTTCTCTCCTGTCCCTGCAATTACGCAAATTTTGGACTTCTTGATATTATCCCTCAGGCCTCCAAACCTCTATCCATTTTTCTTTAATTTTTTTCTTCTTTTAGGTTGAGTTCTGTTAGTCTGTCTTAAGGGTCAGTAGTTCTGTTTTTCCTGCCTCTCCAATCTGTTGTTGCGTTCAGCCAGTGAATTTTTATTTCAATTATTATACTTTCAGTTTTGTAATTCCATTTAGATTTTTTAAAAATATATGGTTTCCTTTACTCTGTTGACATTCCCTTTCTCTTCAGTCATTAAAACCACTTTTTTCTTTAAATCTTTGAACATATGTTTCTTTTATTGTTTATATAAAAGCTTCGATGAAATCTGTTTGCTAAATCCATCATCTATGCCCCATTCAGAATCAGTTGCTAGTTTGCCTTTTTTCCTCGCTGAGTATGAATGACATTTTCCTGTTTCCTGCAAACTCTGTCTTCCACAGTGTGCAGCAGGAGATGTCTGCTCAGTTCCTACAGCTTCCAACTGCTGCTAATTTTTTTTTGGGGGGGTCTGGCTCCCAGAGGTCTCCCTGCACCTCTGTAATTTGGTAATCATCCAAGGATTTGGGCAGTTCACATTCAGATTTTGGGGCTCATTTTTCTGTGATTCTCTTGTTTCTGTGGATTCTCCCCTCAGTTTTCAGCTGTTATGCAGTCTTGAGCTCTGTTCTCTGACACCTCAAGCCAGCAAGGTTTTCACTTTCTGCTACATGTGTAGCACACAAGTTGGAAAATACACTCAGTTTTTTAAAAGTAGCAAATTTACATATATTCCCAGTCAACTGCAGCTCTGTCTTTCAAGGATAGCTTCCTCTCTGGTCCCTGCTTATTTTTTTCACAAGGCCCTCTAAGCATTTGACTAAAGATTTGGACAGACTTTTTACTCAGATTTTAGGGCTTTGGCATTCTGGAATTCTCTCACTTCAGAGTTCCCCTGTTAAATTTACAGATATTCTGCGGTTCTGCAACCTAAAGGTAATGAGGCTGTGGTTTTCCACCTGTTCTAACCTTGGGGGTTTGAGAACACTATCATGACTCTTACCTCTTCCAATTATAGTTTTTTAAGAGTAAACAGTCCTCTGGCTTCTGTTTTGAGATATTTCTCAGGGCCTGTAAGTATACTTTAAAAAATATTGTCCAGATTCCATAATTGTTATCTGCAGGATGGTTCATGGAATTACATCATACTGCCACCACTACAGGAAGTTTCTCTCACTGCTTTATTTTTAAAACGTGTACTAGAACACGTCACTCTCCATGCTTATGACTCCTTAAAGATTTTCCACCACTCTTAAGATAAAGTACAAAATTTCTAATAAGTCCAATGATACCATGCAAAAAGTAATGTATAGACTCTTTTAAGGTTAAAAATTCCTTTAGCTTCCCTAAGGTTGAAACTCTGTTTTCATTTATAATGTTGCCTAAGCAAGTCTGTACCAGTATAGGGTTTTCCCTTCTCCATCCCCTTCCTGGGGCCTGGCACACACTGAAGCCAGAAAACAGAGGGGGTATTTGGAAATGTGACCAAGGTGAAAAGAGAGACAGAAACTCTTTTGGTTAGGAGGGGCCGCAACTGGGCACAGTAATCAGACTGTCTGTGGATGCTCTGCCAGCAGGATCCAAAGCCCCCTTCCTTCTGCCTACACCCTTCGGAGGGTGAGTAGAAGAAATGAAAGAGTTCCATGGAAATGGTAGGGAGGGATTGGGTCTCGAAGAAAGGGCTGGCTACAGTGGGCGCTCAAGAGTCTAGAACAGAGGTCAGTGTTGGGGGCAGGTGACTGCAGTCCCTCTGTCTCTCGGATGGGCATGTATATATAGTCCAACTCTGAAGTCAGGAGTGTTTTGTGGGAGGTGGGTAGGGTGGTTTTGAACAACCACAAGGAAAAATTGTTCAGTATAGATGGTACCGTTCCATTTTTACTCTCAAAACACTTTACAAACAAAAAATTAAAAAGAAGCTAATGTTTATAGCTCTCCTACAACTCAAGAAGGAGTTCAACTCAAGAGGTTCAAGAGGGAGGGGATATATGTATACTGATTCACATTGTTGTGCAGCAGAAACCAACACAACACAGCATTGTAAAACAATTAGCCTCCAATTAAAAAAATTCTTATTAGCATTATTAAGCTAAAGTAGTCCAAGAGGTTCAAGAGGGAGGGGATATATGTATACTGATTCACATTGTTGTGCAGCAGAAACTAACACAACACAGCATTGTAAAACAATTAGCCTCCAATTAAAAAAATTCTTATTAGCATTATTAAGCTAAAGTAGTCCATCTAGTCAAGGCTATGGTTTTTCCAGTAGTCATGTATGGATGTGAGAGCTGGATCATAAAGAAATCTGAGCGCTGAAGAATTGATGCTTTTGAACTGTGGTGTTGGAGAAGACTCTTGAGAGTCCCTTGGACTGCAAGGAGATCAAACCAGTCAATCCTAAAGGAAATCTGTCCTGAATATTCATTGGAAGGACTGATGCTGAAGCTGAAGCTCCAGTACTTTGGCCACCTGAATCAAAGAACTGACTCACTGGAAAAGACCCTGATGCTGGGAAGGATTGAAGGTGGGAGGAGAAGGGGATGACAGAGGATGAGATGGTTGGATGGCATCACCAACTTGATGGACATGAGTTTGAGTAAGCTCCGGCAGTTGGTGATGGACAGGGAATCCTGGCGTGCTGTAGTCC
Source organism: Okapia johnstoni (assembly GCA_024291935.2). Classification (NCBI taxonomy): domain Eukaryota; kingdom Metazoa; phylum Chordata; class Mammalia; order Artiodactyla; family Giraffidae; genus Okapia; species Okapia johnstoni. The sequence continues at coordinate 23,085,976 of CM044325.1, forward strand.
ATGGGGTTGCAAACAGTCGGACATGACTGAGCAACTGAACTGAACTAAACTGAAGCTAAAATAGTGAATGATGTTTTGCTAAAACTAAACCTCCTCCATCCCATGACTGTGGCCCTATCTGCCAGGTTGCAAATTCTACAGCCTTTAATACACTCACACATCAGGTACGACTCATTTCACCCACCATTTCTCTTGGGATTTCTGGGGTTCCTTCATTTGGGCCACAGGCTCTGACAGCACTTGAACTTCTCTCAGTGGGAAGCCTTCCTCATTTGTCCATTTGTCCTCCTTTGTCCCTGCTCCATGGCAGTGAGAGCAGTGTCAAATTTAGCTAGGTTGTTTTCACTCACTGGGGCACACCTGGCCCCCAGCTCTTGTACCAAGGCCTGGATTCATCAGCACGCGGGGGTGGGAATTGCAGGCTGAGCATCAGATGAGGGTGTCTGTGCCTCACATTACCTCTGAGGACCCACTTTGAGTTCAGCCTCCGTCGGGCCTCTCCCTCTGAGGTTTGGTTTTCTTCCTGGGCTGCCTTTATCTGTGTGAGGTTACAAGCAGCCTCCTGCGGTGCTGAAAGGCTATGATGCAGGTTGGCCTCCCAGGCAGAGAGAAAGCAGCAGAGATTTTTAGATGTCATTTAAATTACCATTTCCAATTAGTATTAATAAACTGAGATTTTGTACTAATACACACAGCTTTATTTCTCTCTTTCTGTGTGCGTGTGACAGAGAGAGAAAAAGTCTTTTGGAATATATCATGTAGGCTAGATATCAGCATTTGCCAAGCTTTGTTTATTCAGCTAAGGGTATGGAGGGACTCTCGTGACAAAGTGTGTGTTGTATTTACCTCAAGCAGTGCCTTTGAAGTTAGATCTGTATTCTCTGTTTATCTGCACATTTTCAGGGAATTCCTGCTTTTATGTTGTTATTTTCTGTCTCCACTTTGAAGACAATTTGGAACATTCTCTTGGGAGTATTATTGCTGACAAACAGGGATATTTGAATACTGGGTTTTTCTCATTCGCCTTGATGGCCTTGATTTAATTCACCTGAATCAAATCATCATCTATGTGCCTCCTGCAGGTGGTCCTTGGCAAGTCTTTGTAGACCCAAGCAAAACAGGCTGGATGCTAGCCCAGGGTGGGGTTATAACGCGTGTGCCGTGAGAATAGGAGAGCGGGGTGACTCGGAGACATGATGCGCAGAGCGGAGCTCCGGACCTGGCCTCAGCGTCTTGCAAATGTGGAAGGTAAGGTGCTTCCTGGCATTAGCTGGTGTAACAGAGGTCCATGGCTGGAACCTGACACTGACCCTTCACCCCTCAGTGGGGGAGGGCGGTGTAGAAACTGACAGCAGAGAGAAGACATCCCGAATTCCAGAGGAATGGCTTATTATAAAAAACTCCTTTATTTGTGTTCTTGTCCTCATTCACTCAGTTTGAGTACGGGCAGAGGTGGATAGCCTGAGTTAAGGGCCTCTCTTAATGCACCCAACACAAGTACAAGAGGAATCTGTGGGTTCCATGTGTGAACAGGAAGAAACGCCTTGGGGGTGATTGTCCCTGGTAACCACTCTTGATGGTTGCCAGTCATCAGACATTAGCTGTCGCAGTGTCACAGACACTGTGACAGTGGGAATTGCCCCCCCTCTTTGCGCTTCCCCCACCATGGAGCTAAAGCTTCTTTAGAAACGGCAGCTCAGATGATGCTGTGATGTACTGGAGCAGTGGTTCCTTTCCTGAACTCGTGTCTAAAACGTTACTTAATCTTCACCCTCCAAAAACCACTCGGAGCCTAAAATTCTACACTCCAAAACCCTTTCTTTTTTCTGTGTTGATTTTTAGATTTATTTTAAAGTTAATTTATTTTAAAGATAATGCATCTGAACAGCATGGCTTTGCCCAAAAGTCAAGAAATCTAGCCCTCACCCGTGTGTAAGTCTGTTTTAGGAGTATCCACAAAGAATCTGAGCTCTGCCATGTGTAGAAAGAGAAACACATTTTAAGAACATTTATATTCTAAAAAGTTTTTTTGTGTGTGAACACTGTATTATTTTTTGTTTGTTTTTTAGTAACCAAGTGCTTCTATGTTTTTATTTGGTTTTTAACTTACGTGAGGAAAGGGTTATGAGTGTGCTGAGCCACACAAATAAGGAGAATGCTATTGGGGTTGAGAGACATGAAGTATATAATCAAGAGCGTTTGAAATATTGATCCAGGGCTCTTTTTTGAGGGAGCAGATAAGAATGCATATATATATTAAGGCCTTCAGAGAAGAAATACATTTATTACATGAAATGTATGTATTTTATCTAAGGATATCTGTAAGGCACATAGTGGGTCAAATTCAATCCATGCAAGCATAGATCATATAGATATGCAGTCATCTTAAGGTCATAATTGCATTGTGGCTGTAAAGGAAGTGGGGAAGAGCTGTCCTTAGGCCACTCCTGTGCTTTACTGGACTAGCTTTAAATTCAGTCTTCATAGATATCTTTTTTTTTTTTTAAGAACTTATTTTGGCTGTGCTGGGCCTTTGTTGCCGCACGGGCTTTTTTCGAGTTGCGGTGCACGGGTTTGTCATGGCAGTGGCTTCTCGTGTTGTGGAGCACGAGTTCAGTAGTTGTGAGCACGGGCTTAGTTACTCCACAGCATGTGGGATCTTCCTGGACCAGGGATCGAACCTGTGTGTCTTACATTGGCAGGCAGATTCTTTATCACTGAGCCACCAGGAAAGCCTATCTTTTTTTTTTTTCAAAACTTCATTTCAAAGGTTTTTAAAGCTCTGTAAGTGACCCTCTCTAAATTTCTCTTGATCTCAATATAAAGTTTAGACCTTGGAACCAGTGTGCTAAAGCAATTACTATCATTTTATTATGGTTATTCTAGTTATGGATTTCTCCCATAAGTATATAGTGTCGTTTTGTAATCCAACATAAAACTGCAGTTGTAGTTAATAGTGAGTCTTCTCAGCATGGTGAACACAAGCTTGTAGAGAATCGGTTGTGTGTGTTTGAGTAGCTTTGCCTAGTTCTTATATCAAGGCAGTTTTTCAGATGAGAAAACAATCTCCAGGCATTGCTAAAAGCTGCACAGAAGGTGCTGTCAGAACCCCTTGGCTGCAGGTCTTCAGCCCTCCCTGCCAGGCCTGCTCATCCAGGGGGAGAATTTCAGACAGCAGGCGTGGAAAGTATCTGTGTCTCAGCTGTATCTGCCTTTTATTCAGTGACACAGAGGCTATAAACCATGTCCATCAAGCCTGGCCATAAAAAGGTATGGGTAGATCAGCGGGACTCATGAGGCAAACTCTCCAGGACAGAAAGGCTAAAAGATTTTTTTATTTAAAAAACAAAAAAACCCTTCCTCACCAATTGGGCATGACTTTTAATGTTGTTCTATCTGACTGAAATTTTTCTATCCAGTGCCTTGGCAGAAAGATGCAAAATCAATTTGGGGAAATTCTGAGTGGAGGTCATTTGACTTCCTGAGACCTGGGCTGGGAGAGGGGGAACAGGTCCCTTGGCTCTACCTGTGCTCCTGCGGAGGAAGGCATGGGCATCCCTCCTGTCAGCCATGGGGGTTACAGGTGGGTTGCATGGGCTCTGTGTTTCAGCCCCAGGGTGGGAGAGGCAGTGTTCATTGGGCAGAGTGGTTTGGAATAGGGCAGCCTGTGAACACGGGCCCTCCTCCCCTCTTCTGTCCTTGGAGGCTGGTCTTCCAACACAGCCCCTTCCAAGGACCAGGGCGTGGATATAGCCAAGAATTAAACCATAAACTAAACCAAAGGTCAAATACCAGCTACAGTGAAATCCATGAGACTGCCTTCACATCGCTTTTATCTTTGGTGCCCAGATATTGGCTTGCAGTGAGAGAGCAGACTGGGGCATTGGGAAGCCCAGGTGTGGTGTGTCCAATGTCTGAGGCTGGCAGGTTAATTTTAGAGGCCTTGCTTTCTTGCTGTTGAACGACCCCTGGACCTCATCTTTACAAGAGGCAGAAGCCTTGATATATTTTAAACTTGTGGGAAGACCTCTTAGCAAGCTCTTGGCATAAGGCTGTGTTTTTGGCGCTGACAGTAAGTGGAACCAGGAGTGACAGCCTTTTGAAGTTGAAGGTACCTTTGAGAACATCCATTCTGACCACCTCAGTTGGCCTGATCCTTTCTATGCTTATTTGTAAAATGGAAATGAGTGTGTGCCTCATAGAACTGTTGTGAGAATTACATGAGATAATTTCTGTAAAGCACTTGGAATTGTGCCTGGCCCTGAGTAAGCCCTTGATAACATTCACCACCATTATTGTTGTTGCTGTTCATGAATGAGAAGGCTGGGGTCCAGAGAGGTGAAATACCTTGCCTGAGGTCACACAGGCGCACCCCCTCCCTCCCAAAAAAAAGCAGAACTGGAACTGGCGTCCAAGTCCACTACACTTTGCTGGAGGCAGCTGTTTTTCTGACATCCTTGGTCTAGTTGCAACTGAGAGCTCAGATTCATGTGCCCCTACTAGATCACAGCATGTGGAATAGCTTTGGTTTTGTTGTGACTCCACAAGTACTCTCAGTGTCACTGCCTTTGTGCCTGATGCCCTGTTTGAGTTAGAAGTTTGGTGAAGCTCCGTGTGTGCGTGTGTGTGTGGTGGCCCTTCCTACATAATTTAGTGGTCTCCTTTGCATTAGTGTATTAACATGTTTTCACTTTTAACCTTTCACCCTCTGAGCCTGGCATTTAAAATGCTATTAAACTCAATTACGTTTCCTATAAATAATCTTAGAGGGATGGGAAATAATTGAAATGACATTTTTAATAAGCTTCTGTTTCTCAGCCCTCTGGGCTGCATGAACCCAGCCAGTGCTGGCAGAAGGGGGCCTGGTCTGAAGTTGGGAGAGGTTGGGCATCCTCTGGTGTGCCAGAGGACCATTTAAAGAACAGAGAATGGTTTCTGTGCTGGAAAAGTAGAGGGTTTTGGGGGGGACAGTCTTTTTATTTTCTTAATGAATGAATAAGGTCAATCCAAGAGCTGATCACTCCTTCCTCCTTCCAATGGTTTCAAGACACCAAATTTCTGGGCACCTTTAGCCAATGAGTCAGACTTTCTGGAATGTGGTTTTGTACATTCTCTTGCTTTCAATGTGTATTTTTTTGGTCCTCCTGTTTCTATTTTATGTCACCATTCTATTTTATGTGCCAGCGTGTGTGTCTCCTAAACTTGGGAGCACATCTTTTAAAAAATCTAGTTGGATGTTGTCTTTTCTGCTTATAAATTTGTGAGGCCTTGCTGGGGAGGAGATCTTTCTGTGCCCCAAGTTTAGCTTCTTTGTCAATAAAACGGAAACGGATGTTATATTGCCAAGACATGTTGTGTGGGAGCAAGCACGACTGCTTACAAAGAATCATGTATGACTTGGAATGTTTTTGCTGCTATGATCACGGGGGGAAGGGATTGAAACATACTGGAATCTTGAATGTTTTGCCTTAATCAGAGTTTCAGATCCTGTTCTCACAGAATGACGTTCAGAAAGTACTTGTTAGTCATTCACCTCTGGTGAATAAATATTATAGCTGCTTTCAGTATTAGCTCATTAAATAGTATTTAAGAGTCCTACTATGTGCCTGGCACTGGGACAGACCTCAGAGAGGGAGGGGGGCATGCACAGGAGAATAAATGACTGCAGACGAGAAGCTGGAGCTCAGGTGACCGCACCGTGTGGCTCCGCTACTTAATCATGCACGCATTTCACAAGCACGGCTGTGTCTAGGCGCTGTTTCAGGCAGCGGGTTGAAGATAATCAAGACGAGTGAAATCCCCACTTTCCTAGAACTTATATTTCAGTGAAGGGAGAGTTTAAAAACAAGGAAAGATAAACCCCATAAAGCTGTCTGCTTGCCAAGTGTAAATTTTTGGGGTTTGTAAATTGTATCTCAAAAACGTAAAGAAGGAAAAAACCTCGGCCCTCATTGGCCTTCGGGTTCACCTTAGGACAGCTGACCCTCACTCTTCACTGGGGTATGCTGCTGCTTGCTGACGTGTGTCTGTGAGCCCGGAAACCAATCTCCTGGAAATTTTGTGGTCGTTTATGGGTGTGCACAGGGCAATGGGACGTATGGCTCGCCTGACGAGCATGTCCTCCAGCTGAAGGGGAACCAGGTGACACTCTGCCTTCCCAGTCCAGCTCCTGCTGTGAGCAAGTAGCCTTTTTGCTGTCTGTTTAGTGCAGTGTCCTTGTATCTTTGTGCTTTTTTGTTGGTGACTTAGCTGCTTACGATGGCCCTCATGAGTGATGCTGGGGTGCTGTCTTGGGATCCTGATCACAGGAAGGCCGTGATGGGCCTGGCAGACAATAGTAGCTTCCTTCAAGCACGAGCCACGGTGCTGTTGCCCTGAGTTCAGTGTTCATGCTTCCACAGTGTGTGTTACATGCAGCATGTTTCAATAGGAAACATAAACCAAGGTTACAGATTGATTGGGTGATGGAAATGTTGTAACTAGAGGCCTGTAGGGACCTAACCCTGTATTCCCTCCCTTTGGAGTGGTCCATTGTTGCTGGGATCATGCTGACTTCCCAGAACAAAAAAACTCAGAGTAACGAGAATTGACTGGATATGCAAGGCCAGGCCAAGGGCATCTGTCCAGCCTGTGTACCTAACGGCTGTCTTCTCTAAAATAATCCCACTTTATGGAATAGCTCTCTCCGTCCCCCTCTTTCAGTCTGTATGTGTCCCTAGATCTGAAGTGGGTCCTTGTAGACCGCATATTTACAGGTCTTGTTTTTGTATCCATTCAGCCAATCTATGCCTTTTAGTTGGAGCATTTATTCCATTTATGTTTAAGGTAATTATTGATATGTATGTTCTTATTGCCACTTTGTTAATTGGTTTGGATTTGATCTTGTAGGTCTCTTTTTTCTTCCTCTTTTGTTTTCTTGTGATTTGACAACTAACTTTAATACTGTGTTTGGATTCCCTTTCCTTTTGTGTGTGTGTGTGTGTCTATGGTTGGATGGCATCACCATCAACCTCAATGGACATGAGTTTGAGCAAACTCTGGGAGATAGTGGAGGACAAGGAAGCCTGGTGTGCTGCAGTTCATGGGGTTGCAAAGAGTTGGACATGACTTGGCGACTGAACAGCAATAAAATCTATTGTAGATTTTCATTTTGCAGTTACCACGAGGTTTTGATATAGCAGTATATGTATAAAAAGGATTGCTTTAACTTGCTAGTCTTTTAACATCAAATGCATTCCCAATATCCTGCATTGGTACTCTCCTCGTGTTTGCTGGGTTTGATATCATATTTCTGTGTGGATGATCTCCTATCTTTATGTTTGCTTTTACTGGTGAGCTTTCTCATCCGTAATTTTCCTATATCTAATTTGTGGCCTTTTCCACCTTGAGAAGTTTCTTTAGCATTTGTTGTAAAACTGGCTTAGTGGTGCTGAACTCTTTTAGCCTTTGCTTGTCTCTAAAGCTTTTTATTTCTCTGTCAAATCTGGGTGAGAGCTTTGCTGGGTAAAGTATTCTTGGTTGGAAGTTTTTCCCTTTTATCACTTGCAATATTTCCTGCCAGTCCTTCCCGGCCTGCAGAGTTCCTGCTGAAAAAGCAGTTTATATACCTTGTGTATATATATATATAAGGAGGATTCCCTTGTATGTTAAGTGTTGCTTTTCCCTTGTCGCTTTCAATATTTTTTCTTTATCTTTAATTTTTGTCAATTTGATTACTATATGTCTTGGCATATTCCCCCTTGTGTTTATCCTGCCTGGGTTTCTCTGTGCTTCCTGGACTTGGGTGACTATTTCCTTTCTCATCTTAGGGCAGTTTTCAGATGTTATTTCCTCAGATATTTTCTCAGATCCTTTCTCTCTCTCTTCTACTTCCAGGACCCCTATAATGTGCATGTTGTTGTATTTAATATTATTTCAGAGGTCTCTGAGACTATCCTCATTTCTTTTCATTCTTTGTTCCATGGAAGTGATTTCCATCATTCTGTCTTCTGCTCACTTATCTGTTCTTCTGCCTCGTTTATCCTATTGATTCCTTATAGTGTATTTTTCACTCCAGTTATTGTATTGTTCATCTGTTTTTCTGTTCTTTCTATCTTATTGGTCTGTGCCTCCATTCTTTTTTCTGAGATCTTGGCTCATCTTTACTATCATTATTTTGAATTCTTTTTCAGGTAGACAGGAAGTAGATCATTCTAAAACTTCTCTCTCTCAAAATGGAAATGTGAAAGACAGATCAAGAGGGCCCTATATTAAGGGAAAATGATGGAGAGCATAATGTGCAGGAGCCTCTGTATTGAAAGAATTTATCTTAAGACACCTGAACCACTTTGCTCATTGCATTCCCCACCTGGCCTCTGCAGGTGTTTTGCTGTGACTCAGGACCAGAATCACCTCTCTAGTCTAAGAGCTCAGATGTGCTAAAACATACTCTTTAAAAAAAAAAAATCACCGTAGCTCACTGCTAAGCCACTGCTGGTCTTTTTGAGGGCTTGAGGAAGAAGAATAGGGTTACTGTGTAAAGGGTTGGAGCTCTAATTTGGGGAATGAGAAGATTTTTGTAAGAATTAATGAGCAACCAGAAATTTAAAAATAAGAAATATCTATTTATTTATAGCTTCCTGGAAAAATGCAAAATTCTAAATACCATAGCTCTGTGGCAAGCAGAAGAGGCCAAACCAACCTACTTTCCTGCTCTGATAAAAAGTAGAAAGGTAACAGATAATGCAAAAGCTATAGAGATAATTTGTATGACTCAGAGCACAACCTTTGAGTGTTTGGCTATGATGCTGCTTGTTACGTTGTAGGAGAAAGAGATCAAAGGAGCAGCTTCTTACCTGTTAGGGTGTGGGGTCAGGGAATGGTGCCGTGTTCACCCTGAGATAGCTTTGGTGGCTGGGCTGGGGCGTCAGACACTGGGAGACCTGAGAAAAAACCCCTGTCCCTTAGCCCTTTGAATCCTGTTTCTTAATCCAGTATGCCCACCCATGGATTTACAAGAATCAAACAAGATCACACACTGAAGAATTCTGAAATCATGGAGGCTGCAGAGGTCAGATTTTAATAGATTTTAGAGGAAACTTGAGGATCATTCGCCATGGCCAGTCCACCAGCTGGTCCTTTTCATTCCATCACCCACATCTCTCAAAATTTGTCTTCTCCATCACGCTGCTACCATCTGAGTGCAGGGCACCCCCTGCCCCCTAGTCTGGGCTCCCGTGGGTGCCTCCTAAGTGCCTTCCTGGCCCCATTCTTGCCTCCTAACCCATCTATCTGGCAAGAAGAGTGATTTTCCTAAATGTTTCTGTGACTAAGCCCTCCAGAACCTTCCCTTGCCTTTGGGTACATGTCTTGCCATGACCTGTTGGGGACCCCCATGGCATGGTCTGCCCACCCCTGCTCTCTAGGTCGCTCTAACCCTCTTCTATCTGGATCATCCCCAGACACCTCCGCTTAGACCGCTCTGCCCTCACCAGCTCTCTCACTTGCACCCCTCAGTTACCTCCTCCATGAGGGCCCTGCCCCTCATCATTTCCTGTCCAGTCTCTGTCCATGTCAGCAGCACTGATCACACCTGGGCACTGGTGTTTTTTCTTAATTGTAGTGAAATACACATAGCATGAAATGTACCATCTTAACCATTCCTGAGTGTACAGTTCAGTAGTATTAAGTACATTCACACTGTCGTTCAAGCTCCAGAACTCTTCATCTTGCAAAACTGAAACTTTGTATCCATTAAACAGTAACCCCCCCCATCCCCCTGTCCTCCAGCCCCTGGTAACCACCATTCTTCTTTCTGTCTCTATGAATTTGACTCCTCTAAGGAACCTCCTGTGATGGAATCATACGGTATTTGTTGTTCAGTGATTGGCTTATTTCATTTAACATTATGTCCTCTAGGTTCATCTGTGGGTAGCATGTGACAGTATTTCTTTCCTTTTTTTAAGGCTGAATGATGTTCTGTTGGATGCATAGACCACATTTTGTGTTGTCATTCATCTGCTGATAGACACTTGGGTTGTTTATACCTTTGGCTGTTGAGGACAGTGCCATGAACGTGGGTGTGCAGATCCAGATCTTGCTAATACTTTTGAGTATTGTGTTTGCTGTGCTGTGCCCATCACTGTGGCATTTTCTCATTTGTGTGTGTGTGTTCTCTGCTGCCTGCCTCTCCCACTAGGTCCCGTGCAGTTGGGATCAGGCACTGTGCTTACTGCTATCCCCCTGGTGCAGCTCCCAGCATATACTAAGTGCTCACTAAATATTGTTGTAAGAGGGAATAAATAAACTCTAAGTGCATCTTCTTGTTCCAACTTTCAGCAATTTTTTAAAGTAATGAATTGCTTATTTTTATGAACATCACTGATCATTTTTTTAAGTTTAAAAAATTAAATAAAAATTGACTCTAAGTCCCTCCTCTGTGAAATAACCAGTTTTATTTTGGTGTTGGACTCAGACATTTTTCTTTGCATTGATCCAGGCAGGGTTATAGAGTTGTGGATGGGCCAACTGATAATTTTCATTATTATTTACTTATTTTTGGTTGCATTGGGTCTTTGTTTCATGTGGGGTTTCTCTAGTTACAGTGAGCAGGGGCTACTCTTCTTGCAGTGCTTGGGCCTCTCTTTCTGGTGACGTCTCTTGCTGCAAAGCAGAGGCTGTAGGCACATGGGCTTCAGTAGTTGCAACACTGATGATTTTTTAAGAATGTCAACCTCTACCTTTAATCTAGCTCTAGCTCTCAACTACTAGTCCTTGTTCAAGGGAAACAAATACATAAGCAAAACGTTCTATTCCCTCCCTTTGTAGTTTAAACCTGCAGCCTGGTGCTCAGTGAGAGCCTTGCCCAGGAACACCTTTGATGCAGGTGTGCACGTCAGGGCCGACTCCTCCTGACCGCTTGCAGCAGAACCTCAGCTGTGGGTGTTCCTGAAGGACCAGTGGGTCCAGGTAACAGCTGGCTGTGTTAGGTTTGGACTCTGCTGTTCCTGTAGTGCCTTTTGTTCATTCATTCACCAAGAAGGAAGGCTGTGGAGGAAGGGTGGGAGTGTGCCAGCTTGCTCAGCAAGAGAACTATGAGAGAACAGAGGGATTTACCGCCTCCAGGGCAGAGTGGATAGACTCCAGAACAAGAAAGGGAATTAAAGGGCTGAATGTCTCAAAAACTAGGCTTTCACTGCAAGGTCAGGCTTTGAGGAGCAAGAAAAATTTTGTCTGACTGGACAGAGCCTGGGGAACTTTGAATGTACACCCATTAAAAAAAAAAAATTGCCATGGAGGAGAGGAGACTGCATGCAAGTGGTGATGAAGGGGTATTTTCCCACCTCTGAAAAAAAGGGTAGAGCCGCAGGGGGTTATTTGGAAGGGGTACAGCTAGATCGCAAAAGATGGGTGGAGCCTGAGGGGGCCCTTCCTCCCCTGTCCCCACCCCCATTTGGGCTCTAAACAGGAGATAGGTTTGGGCCAGTCACATATAAGGGACCCAGCTGCTCACGGTCTTCTAGGTAGACTGAGTCAAGCTTTCATAGGAGCTCCGTGCTCCTCAGGGTGCCAGGCAGCCAACTAGCAGAGGGGAGAAGTCCAGGCTGGAAGCCCTGAGAGCAGCCTCACAGGGTGGTGAGAGAAGGTGGGCCAGTTGGCCTGAGTCCCCACGGGAGCCGAGCAGGGCTGAGAGGGTCTGAGGAGAGGGAAGGATGACATAGGTGTGAGGACCCAGAGATTAGAACCACAGAGGCCAGCAGCCAACATCCACCCTGACTGTGGATAGGTCAGAGAGGCTTGTGAGAAGCCCTGGAGCCATGTGGGTGAAGGATAGGTGAGGGAGGATCTGGGGATTTGAACACTTAACCCAAAGAAAATATGTTTTTTATCCAGAAATGATCAAGTTGCCTTGAAATGGCAAGATCAAAAGTCTTCTGCCATTAGCTGAAAAGAGCATTAATGAGCTTGGCTGAAAGACTGTTATGGGAAAATAAAACTACATTTCTGTACATCTGGGCTGTTAACATACATTAAAAACTGCCCCCCACAGTAGAATTACTTGTGCCAGTGGGTTGGTGCACACAAATGCTGGGGCCAGCACTGAAGCTGAGTCCTAAGGGGGCCAGGCCAGAGGTGTCAGGATGTACTTAGACTATTTTTTTTTAAAGATCATCAACACGACAATGCAAAATATAATTGAAAGAGAACAAGCCTGGTAGGGTTGGAGGTGTTGTCTATGGATCTAGTTTGCCACTGTCCAGCCTCATGGCTTGTCACTCTCTGCTCTGGCCCTACTGGTCACCTGCAAGCCCTCCACATGTGCCATGCACATATGAACTTCAAAGCTTTGCATATGCTGTGCTCTTGTCCAGGAATGGCCTCTCTTTAGCTTCAAATCTGTTTAAATCTCACTTCCCCAAGGAGGCTTGCTTGAGCTCCCAGGCTCCCCCGTGTCAGACTCCCACCATTGGTCGCCTGTGGTTTCTTTCACAGCCTTGCCCCGTGATTTGTTCAGCCAGTGCTGACCAATAGGGGGCGCCCAATCAATGCTGAATGAATGAATGCCGCATGGAACTGTGGCCTGCAGCTCCGATGGAATGTAGAGAAAGGACTCACAGGTTCTGGTTTCAAGTCCTAGCTCTTGTCACATTTTAGCTCTAGGAACTTGGCTATGACACTGACTTCTCTGGGCCTCAACTGCTTCATCTATAAAATGGGCATTCAGCACACTGATCTAGCAGACTTTCCCGAGCACTAGTTGTGCCTTTCAACATGCTCACAGCCTGCCGAAGGTGGCAGACAGGGAAACAGACACTTGAGAAAATTAAAGAGTGGCTGTGGGAACATACACGGGTGGTGGGGAGGACCCCCAAAGAGGGAGGCCTCCCTGTTTCAGGGTGGATGTGGGGGTGGAGACTGGGGAAGATGACGGGAAAGACTTCAGAGAGCAAAGGAAAATGGCTGAACTCTGGCTTACAGGAGGAACAGTGGCTTGCCGTTGTGCTGTGGGTTAGATAAGACACTCTATGGGTTATGGGCCTGAGGCATTCAGGGGCGTTCTGGGAATGACAAGCATCCACCTGGCTGTAGGACAGGGGGTGGGTTAGAGGCGCCAGAGTGAGTCACGGACCCCCAGTTGCCCATCACTCGTCACCCATGGGCAATCTTGTTTCATCAGTACTCCAATTGGTATTCCACTACATACCTCAGCCTAGTCCTGGAAAAATGCATTTCATCTGTAAATGTTTCAGTATGCATCTCTAAGAGAAACAAACTTTTCAAAAAACTGTTTTTTTTTTTTTTTTTTTTTTTACTATTATCATACCAAAAAAAAAAAATCCTTAATACAATCAAATACTTAGTGTTTACATTTTGATTTTTCCTTAGTTTATTTTCAGACTGTTTAGTTTATAGGAACTAAAGAAGGTCCATAATGAGATTGATATGCCTATTGTGTCTCTTTTTAAGAGGTTTTCCCCTCCTTCGGGTTTTTTTTTGTTTGTTTTTTTCTTGCAATATACTTACAGAGGAAACCAAGTGCTTTGTCCTATAGAGTTTTCCACTGTCCAGATTTTGCTGATTGCACCTTCCAGGTGTTAACATGCTCACTTGCCCTCTGATTTTCCTGTAAGCTAGTAGTTAGATCCATAGCTATTCTGACCAATAGTGATATATCATGAACCACAAATGCAAGTCACATATGCAATTTAAAATTTTATAGTAGTCACATGTTAAGTAAAAGAAACAGATGAAATTAATCATAATATATTTTACTTAATATATCTAAAATATTATCACTCCAACATGGAACCAATAAAAAATTTACATTATATTTTTGTACTAAATCTCTGAAATTCAGTGTGTTTCTGACTCTTCAGTTCAGTCGCTCAGTCGTGTCTGACTCTTTGCGACCCCATGAATTGCAGCACGCCAGGCCTCTCTGTCCATCACCAACTCCCAGAGTCTACCCAAACCGATGTCCATCGAGTCAGTGATGACATCCAACCATCTCATCCTCTGTCATCCCCTTCTCCTCCTGCCCCCAATCCTACCCAGCATTAGGGTCTTTTCCAATGAGTCAGCTCTTCACATGAGGAGGCCAAAGTATTGGAGTTTCAGCTTCAACATCAGTCCTTCCAATGAACACCCAGGATTGATCTCCTTTAGGATGGATTGATTGGATCACCTTGCTGTCCAAGGGACTCTCAAGAGTCTTCTCCAACACCACAGTTCAAAAGCATCAATTCTGCGGCGCTCAGCTTTCTTCACCATCCAACTCTCACATCCATACATGACCACTGGAAAAACCATAGCCTTGACTAGACGGACTTTTGTTGGCAAAGTAATGTCTCCGCTTTGAAATATGCTATCTAGGTTGACCATAACCTTCCTTCCAAGGAGTAAGCGTATTTTAATTTCATGGCTGCAATCACCATCAGCAGTGATTTTGGAGCCCCCAAAAATAAAGTCAGCCACTGTTTCCACTGTTTCCCCATCTATTTCCCATGAAGTGATGGGACCAGATGCCATGATCTTAGTTTTCTGAACGTTGAGCTTTAAGCTAACTTTTTCACTCTCCTCTTTCACTTTCATCAAGAGGCTCTTTAGTTCTTCTTCACTTTCTGCCATAAGGGTGGTGTCATCTGCATATCTGAGGTTATTGATATTTCTCCCAGCAATCTTGATTCCAGCTTGTGTTTCTTCCAGCCCAGCATTTCTCATGATGTACTCTGCATATAAGTTAAATAAGCAGGGTGACAATATACAGCCTTGACGTACTCCTTTTCCTATTTGGAACCAGTCTGTTGTTCCATGTCCAGTTCTAACTGTTGCTTCCTGACCTGCATACAGGTTTCTCAAGAGATAGGTCAGATGGTCTGGTATTCCCATCTCTTTCAGAATTTTCCACAGTTTATTGTGATCCACACAGTCAAAGGCTTTGGCACAGTCAATAAAGCAGAAATAGATGTTTTTCTGGAACTCTCTTGCTTTTTCGGTGATCCAGCGGATGTTGGCAATTTGATCTCTGGTTCCTCTGCCTTTTCTAAAACCAGCTTGAACATTTGGAAGTTCATGCATCTCAATTTGAATAAGCCACTTTTCAACTAACTAGCCGTAAATGGCCAGTGTCTGCTGTATTTGACACCACAGATAGATGTTTGATCATACTTAGGGTCGAACTTTTGCCCAGAATTCTTCATGGGTGTTGTGTCCTTTCATTAGGCAGCATAAAATGTCTAGTTTTCTCTTTTTGTGATACTTATCTTAGATACATTAGATTCATTAGAACTGCAAAGTATTGATGGTCTAATTCTATTATCCCTCTTGAATCTTATTTTACTTGGAGTATTTCTGATAAGAGAAACTTCCCCTCATCAGTGATTTGATTAACTAGTAAGTATTTGATTTTTTCCCTTATTTAGCAGTTCCTAGAAGGTTAGAGCTGTGTGTAGGGCAGGTCACTGGGCTTGCAGTATGGAGAATGGGTTGCAGGGCAAGAAGGTGACTGAAGGGAGTCAGGGGGGAGGTGATTACAATCCAGGTGGCAACCCCAGCCATGGCCAGCCCCTGGGCAGCCAGCCAGTTATTGTTGTTCAATAACTAAGTTGTGTCCTACTCTTTGCCACCTCATGGACTGCAGCACGCCAGGCTTCCCTGTCCATCATTATCTCCCAGAGTTTGCTCAAATTCATGTCCATTGAGTCTGTGATGCTATCTAACCTTCTCATCCTGTGCCACCTGCTTCTCCTGTTGCCCTCAATCTTTCCCAACATTTTGAAGAATGAATGCTAGTTTGCTTCTGTGACAAAAGGAGTCTCTGACCAGGCCCATGGGAAAACCTGAGTAAGGGGCTGACTTCATTTTCAGAGGAGCACATGTGCTAAGAAGTCAAGCGCCTTGCCTGGGTCACACAGCCAGTGAGCGGTGGGGCTGGGATCTGAGTTCCTGACTGGCTGTTCTGTGGGGCCGAGGGCTTCTCACTCAAGATGCCCAGGCTGCCTCCTTCCTGCCTGTTTGTATCTGCTTCTTGCAGTCTGGTTATCCATTATTTCTTTGGATCATTATTTCAACCTTGATTCCTTTCTAATTTGGTGCTGGTACTTTGTTCTTGTTCAGTCACTAAGCTGTGTCTGACTTTGTGACCCCATGGACTGCAGCACAGTTCTCCCTGTCCTTCACCATCTCCCGGAGTTTGCTCATACTCACGTGCTTTGAGTTGGTGATGCCATCCAACCATCTCATCCTCTGCCGTCCTCTTCTCCTTTTGCCTTCAATCTTTCCCAGCATCAGCGTCTTTTCCAATGAGTCAGCTGTTTCCATCAGGTGGCCAAAGTATTGGAGCTTCAGCTTCAGCATCAGTCCTTTCAGTGAGTATTTAGGGTTGATTTCCTTTAGGATTGACTGGTTTGGTCTCCTTGCAGTCCAAGGGAAATCTCAAGAGTCTTCTCCAGCACCACAATTCAAAAGCATCAATTCTCCGGCGCTCAGCCTTCTTTATGGTCCAACTCTCACATTCGTACCTGACTCCTGGAAAGATCCTAGCTTTGACTATACAGATCTTTTTCAGCAAAATGATGTCTTTTCTTTTTAATATGCTGTCTAGGTTTGTCATAGCTTTCCTTCCAAAGAGCAAGCATTTTGTAAAATCATGACTTTGGTCACCATCTGTAGTGATTTTGGAGCCCAAGAAGAGAAAATCCGTCAGTGCTTCCACTTTTCCCCTTCTATTTGCCATGAAGTGATGGGACCGGATGCCATGATCTTAGTTTTTTGAATGTTGAGTTTTAAGCCAGCTTTTTCACTCTCATCTTTCACCCTCTTCAAGAGGCTCTTTAGTTCCTCTTCACTTTCTGCCACTAGAGTGGTATCATCTACATATCTAAGATTGTTGATATTTCTCCCGGCAATCTTGATTCCAACTTGTAACTCATTCTGCCTGGCACTTTGCATGATATACTCTGCATATAAGTCAAACAGGGTGACAATATATAGCCTTGATGAACTCCTTTCCCAATTTTGAACCAGTCCATTGTTCCATGTAACGTTCTAACGGTTGCTTCTTGACTCGTATACAGGTTTCTCAGGAGACAGGTAAGCTGGTCTGGTATTCCCTTCTCTTTAAGAATTTTCCACAGTTCGTTGTGATCCACATAGCCAAAGGCTTTAGTATAGTTAATAAAACAGAAGTAGATATTTTTCTGGAATTCCCTTGCTTTCTCTTTGATCCAATGAATGTTGGCAATTTGATTGATTTCTGGTTCCTCTGCCTTTTCTAAACCCAGATTATACATCTGGGAGTTCTCAATTCAAGTACTGCTAATGCCTAGCTTAAAGGATTTTGAGCATAACCTTACTAGCATGGGAAGAGAGTGCAATTGTCTGATAGTTTGAACATTCTTTAGCACTGCCCTTCTTGGGAATTTGGATGAAAACTGACCTTTTCCAGTCCTGTGGCCACTGCTGGGTTTTCCAAATTTGCTGACATATTGAGTGCAGCACTTTAACAGCATCATCTTTTATGATTTGAAATAGCTTGGCTGGTATTCTATCACCTCCACTAGCTTTATTGGTAGTAATGCTTCCTAAGGCCCACCTGACTTCATACTCCAAGATGTCTGGCTCTAGGTGAGTGACCACACCTTTGTGGTTACCCTAGTCATTGAGACCTTTTTTGTACAGTTGTTCTTTATTTGCTTGCCACTTCTTCTCAATCTCTTCTGCCTCTGTTTGATCCTTTCTTTTATCATGTCCATCCTTGCGTGAAATGTTTCTTTGATCTATTCACTTTTCTCAGAGAGATCTCTAGTCTTTCCCATTCTATTGTTTTTTTCTGTTTCTTTGCATTGTTCATTGAAGAAGGCCTTCTTATCTTCCCTTGCTGTTCTCTGGAACTCTGCCTTCAGTTGGGTATATCTTTCCTTTTCTCCCTTGCTTTTTGCTACTCGTCTTTCCTCAGTTATTTGTAATGCTTCCTCAGATAACCACTTTGCCTTCGTGCATTTCTTTTTCTTTTTCTAAATATTTATTTATTTTTTGTTTTGCTGCACCGGGTCTTAGTTACAGCCCGCAGGATCTTTAGTTGCAGCATGTGGGAGCTAATTCCCTGACTAGGAAATGAACCTGGGCCCCCTGCATTGGGAGCATGGAGGCCCAACCACTAGACCACCAAGGAAGTCCCATTTTTATTTGGGATGGTTTTGGTCACTGCTTCCTGTACAGTGTTATGAGCCTCTGCCCATAGTTCTTCAGGCACTGTTTACTAGATCTAATCCCTTGAATTTGTTCATCACCTCCATTGTATAATCATAAGGGATTTGATTTAGGTCATCCCTGAAAATGGCCTGGTGGTATTCCCCACTTTCTTTAGTTTAAGCCTGAATTTTGCTATAAGGAGCTGATGATCTGAGCCATAGTCAGCTCCAGGTCTTGTTTTTGCTGACTGTATAGAACTTTTCTATCTTTGATTGCAAAGAATATAATCAATCTGATTTTGCTATTGACCATCTGGTGATGTCCATGTATAGAGTGATCTCGTGTTGTTGGAAAAGGGTGTTTGCTATGACCGGTGTTTTCTTTTAGCAAAATTCTGTTAGCCTTTTCCATGTTTCATTTTGTACTTCAAGATCAAACTTGCCTGTTTCTCCGGGTACCTCTTGACTTCCTGCTTTGGTATTCTAATCCCCTGTAATGAAAAGGACATCTTTTTTTGTTGTTAGTTCTAGACGGTCTTGTAGGTCTTCATAGAACTGGTCAACTTCAGCTTCTTTGGCATCAGTGGGTGGGGCATAGACTTGGATTACTGTGATGTTGAATGGTTTGCCTTGGAAATGAACCGAGATTATTCTATTGTTTTTGAGACTGAACTCAAGTACTGCATTTTGGACTCTTTTGTTGACTATGAGGGCTAGTCCATTTCTTCTATGGGATTCTTGCCCACAGTAGTAGATATAATGGCCATTATGAATTAAATTTGCCCATTCCCATCCATTTTAGTTCACTGATTCCTAAGATGTTGTTTACTCTTGCCATTTCCTGCTTGACTACGTCCAATTTACCTTGATTCATGGACCTAACATCCCAGGTTCCTATGCAATATTGTTCTTTACAGCACCAGATATTCCTTTCACCACCAGACACCTCCACAACTGGGCGTCTTTTCTACTTTAGCCCAGCCACTTCATTCTTTCTGGAGCTATTAATAATTGCCCTCTGCTTTTCCCCAGTGGCATATTGGACACCTCCCCACCTAGGGGGCTCATCTTTCACTGTCCTATCTTTTTGCCTTTTTATGCTTTCAGGGGGTTCTCACAGCAAGAATACTGGAGTGGTTTGCTAGAAGTTCATTAGACTTGTGTTCTGTACAAAACCAAAAGGGTAAGAGCCTGCCACTCTCCCCCCTTGTAGGTCTGGGCTTGGCTGACTAAAGCTATTAATATTTCTTCAACTGACTGCCTTTTTTATCTAGATTCATGACCACTCTTTTTCTGGATTGCTGACATTGCCAGTCTCTAAAACAGTATGGAATTATTTTATAGACATGTATTTTTTATTCATTTAAAATCCACAAGGCTGAGCTGTCTACCTACAAAACTATAATTAGATATGCTAAGAGGGAAAAAAAAAAGAAAGCCTCTATCTGCTTTGAGTGAAATTAAGAGCTCTGGGCACCGGTTCAGGGTCCACTGAAGCAGCCAGAAGCTATGAAGACAGAATATGTATGAATAAGGTGGCCTAAATAAACTCATCTTCCAGGTGTTAAAAAACCATGAAAATTAAGCTAATTAGATTTATAGACCATATCTCAACACTGTGTCCATGCCACCCACCACACCACTTTGGAACTCTTGACATTTGTTTAGAGCTTAGTTTTTCAAAAGAGCAGTTTCAGCCCGGATACATTCTCAGTGTGTACAGAATGGAGATCTCCATTTCAAAGCCTGATGTGTATGTTTCAAGAAATCCTTGTTGAATGACTAATTCCTCCCTGCGTGCATGGTGCTTTGTAAAGATCAAGTGTTTCATAAAAATACTGATCACTTCTTACACTTTATCAAGTACCGGGTTGTGGGTTGGGGAGAGGTGTGGGTATCATCCCTACTTAAAAATAATTTTTTTTATTGGAGTGTAGTTGATTTACAATGTTGTATTAGTTTCAGGTGCACAGCAAAGTGAATCAGTTATACATACATCCATTCTTTATTTTCCCAGATGGGCCATTACAGAGTTATTGAGTAGAGTCCCCTGTACTACACTATAGGTCCTTATTAATATGGGCTTCCCTGATGGCTCAGTGGGTAGAGAATCTGCCTGCAATACAGAAGACAGGACACATGGGTTCGATCCCTTTGTCAGGAAGATCCCCTGGAGAAGGAAATGGTAACCCACTCCAGTATTCTTGCCTGGTAAATCCCATGGACAGAGGAGCCTGGCAGGCTACAGTCCATGGGGTCACAAAGCAGTGTGTGTATGTCAATCCCAATCTCCCAATTTATCCCTCCCGACTCCTCTACACCCTGGTAACTGTGTTTTCTCCATCTGGAACTCTGACACAGATGAGTTTATTTGTGTCGTTTTTTCAGATTCTACATATAAGTGATATCATATGATACTTGTCTTTCTCTAACTTACTTCACTTAGTATGATAATCTCGAGGTCCATCCACGTTGCTGCGAATGCCATTTTTCATGACTGAGTAATAGTCATATACACACCACATCTTGTCGATGGACATTTAGGTTGTATCCGTGTGTCTTGGCTATTGTATATAGAGCTGCTATGAACATCTGGGTGCATGAATCTTTTTGAATTATGATTTTCTCAGATAAATGTCCAGGAGTGGGATTGGTGGATTATATTATAGCTGTGTTTTTAGTTTTTTAAGGAACCTCCATACTGTTCTCCATAGTGGCTCTATCAATTTACCTCCCCACCAACAGTGTAGCAGGGTTCTCTTTCTCCACCCCTCTCTAGCATTTATTATCTGTAGACTTTTTGATGATGGCCATTCTGACTGGTGTGAGGTATCATCCAACCTGATAGATTAGGAGCCAGATTCAGAGAAGTGGCCGGGCTCAAGGGCTAGAACAGAAAATGGTGATAACAAGTCTCAGATATCCTTTCTATCACTAGGCAGTGGTCTCCAACAGGACAAAAAGGAACCAACACTGATGGTGTAGGTCCTATACAAACATAATGGCAAGGGCAGAGTTCTCTTCCTTCTTTGCAGATTAAGAAATGAGGAGTCCTTAGTTCAGTGACTTGACCAGGGTGGTAACGTCAAAGTGGCTGAGTTGGGGCATTCAGAATCTAGCTTCTAAAGAATAGACGCTGGCTGCCCTTTGTACCACATAGTTAAAATCCAGCTCATTATTCAGTACTTACTCCGAAACCATTAGGAACACAAGGATGAACTTCTTTTTCAGACAGTTTTTTTTTTCCCTAAACAAAATGGTACAGAAGATTAAGAAGAGTATCACCCGAGTCCAGCTTCAACTTGGCTGCTAGTTATAATTTACATCTAAACAAGTTACTCTTCCGTTTTAAAGACTGGAAAGGTCCATTACGTGCATCTAAATCTCTTCATCTTTTATCCTAAGTCCTTCCCCATGGGCCTGAATTCAATTTCTCCTCTTACCTTTCCTCACATCCATTTAAGGCCCAAGCACAGCAAACTCCTTGCAGTTTTGCAAATATGCATGCAGCCCTGCCCTGCCTCTGGGCCTTTGCCCATGCTGTTCCCTCCATCTGTAATGTGAAGTCTCACACATCTTTCATCTGTATTAACTTCATGACCCTTTCTTAATCCTTGAGTTAGAATAACTTCCTGTGAATTCTGTAGCATGGCTAGACATCTCTCCATCATAGAATTTATCGCACTGAACTATACTTAATTGTTAATGTACCTATGCCACACTCCCTTCCCCCACTCCCAACTGGAGACTGTGGCAGGGGTCAAGGTTGACTAATTTTCATATAAACTTGTTTAGCCCAGTCCCTTTCAAAGTGGAAGGGGGCTAGCTCAGTAAATGTGGAATGGCTGGCAGACTGTTAAAGAATGAGGTTTTCATAGTTAACTCTGCTTCAGTATGAAATTCAAAACAATGAAGAAGACAGGACTCAAACATCACAGGGAAATAACATACACTTTTACTCTCAAAATAAATACTAATCAATTTTATTTTATAAATACAGATGCTGACTTTTCTTCCAATTACCAACAGATCAGTTTCACATGCCATTTATTATTGGTGGTGGTTTAAAAAATTATTTAAATAACCAGTTAGGTCAGGATAAATGGGCACCATTAGAACTGCTAAAAAAATATAGCTGGATACAATCTTCCAAAACTAATATTCTGGGGGGAAAAAATCTCTGGAATTTTTGAAGTGGGTAAGGGGAAGCAGAGAGAGAAAACACAAGCAAATATTCATCTGATAACATTTGCTGGCTGTTAAGAGTGTCTCGGCTACATGAAAACTGAAAGGGCCCTTAGCAGTTCAGAAATGGACAGGACTGAGTTTCCATTTCAACTTATATTCTCAAAGCAATTTTTTAAATTGGTTTACAAGAATAATTACAAAGATTAGTAGGAGATAATAACTTCATCCCATATTTTGGCCTTGGTCACTTTAAACAGAGGCAAAATGAATTCTGAAGCTTTGGGAAATGGCAGAGAGTTATTCCTGGAGAATGTAATGCTGTAGGATTTACATACATCCAAGTATGGCAGAAACTGCAGACATCAAACAAACTCAATGAAAACCCCAAATCTAAACAAACCCAAACCTACAAGTGGTGTTTCGAGGCATGTCATTGGACACAGTGTGGATCAGGAAAATGTGCAGGTAACTATCCATCAGTTCTGGGCTACCTGATCACATTCAATGGTGGGGTTCCATGCTGTGGGAGTGAAAAGCTGTTGAACCCCAGAATCAGGCAGTCCATAAATGGGAGACTGATTGACAAAGTCCCAGAGCTCCAGGCTCTACTTGGTTTTGTGGAACCTGAGATGAACACTGTAAAACATGGGTGCTCCTGTATGTGGTCCCTCTGCTTGGTGGTGCCAGGAGCCAAGCTGCATGACCTAAATCGAATGTACCTTGTCTTTGAGTTTGGCATGGAGTTTAAAGGTCTCTCCCATATCTGAGGAACCACAAATCACATGTGATTCACCTTTCATTGTTCAATACTAACACAGTCCTTCAAAGTCTTTCTCTTGGGCTTGGGAGGTAGATGTTGCTTCACTGGAGGACCCACAGCCCAGTTGGATGTACATCTAAGACCATGTCTAGCTCCACCCTTACTGACTCTAAAATGAATGACAGTACACTGTCAAAGAAGCCATGACTCTACAGATGGCTTCTGCTCCAGGTTTGGAGTAGTTCCACCTCTTTATGAGAAATAAGATGGACTTCTTCAGATCAAGTTAAAGCTTTTAATTGCTTGCAGGTCGGGTCTGTCTGTCATGCAATGATTTTGTGAGTTCTTTACATGAAAAAATAACAACATGAACTATTCCATTAACAATGTAGCTATATATTAAAATTGAGCCCAGGAATGCTTGGATGAAGTATGACAATGATTATGAAACCTGTGAGTTAAGTTGTTACGTAGGACGAATAAGCTATTGCAGAGTACACCTGTGATGGTGTGTTGCTATATACAATAATGTACACTCAAATGAAGTCAACATTAGCTTAGATACAGCCACAGGTTTTGCTCAGGCTAGTCCTGTCATGATGTAACATATGGAGATGTAGGTTCAAGAGGAATTTCAAAGCTGGGGAAAAAAATCAGGTCGAGTGAAGTAAACTCAATTTTTATTCTTCTATATAATACATGGATATAAGCATAAAATCTCCTTGAAGAGCTTGCAACCCTGAGGCGATATCCTTGGGTATAGAAAGTATACAGCAATAGCAAATGAAATATGAGCTCCAGGAATGAAAATGGACTTCAAAAACATAATTTAATTATTTATGCAATTGCACACATATCAATAGTATTCTATTCCTCATCTAGTCTCTAAATCCAACTACATCAACTGCCTTGCAGTATGCACACTGGACAGCCTGACTCCCTACGTATATTTCATCATACACAATGCCTCCTTTCCAATTGAAATTTAATAAATTAACATGGGATCTACATATCGGGATTTCTACACAGTGAGTGCATTGCCAGAAAGCACACCCAGTTTTTGACAACAGCATCTGCCCACATAAAAACTTTGGCCTCAGAGAGAACTTGATGCCATCTGACTATAGTAACCTCGGGGGGGGAGGGTCCTTGAGGGTCCCCTGGGATCCTCCAGAGGTGAGGTTTTTCATATAATCTGAGGGCTGCATCAAGGGTATGGCTGACTGAAAGAGGTGGGAGGTCATGGCAACTGCATTAAAGAACCAGCGAATGTGATGTCCTCTGTGGTCAGGAGGCACAAGGCATCTACTGCGCCAATGGCATAACAGCTGGGTTGACGGTGGAGCCTGGGGGAAGAGGCTGATGGGCCTTTGTATAGGAGACCATTGTGCTTCTTACTCATCAACCTAATGGATGGCCAAAGATCCTTCAGTCAATGGTGGGGACCTTTTACTGAATATTCAATTTTCCCAAAAGTTTCACAAACTATGGTGAGGGCAAATGCTATGAGAATCTAAAGGCGAGTTCATTATATTATTTATATATTATCATCTTCCCTCTGAGGATAACATATAAGTGTAAATAAAAAAGCAGACAAATGCCTATAAGGTGACTCAAGCTAGAGAGTGACTTTTGCCTTAAAATAACTGTCAGGCCTGAAAAGCAAAATCTTGCAAGCAAAATCCAACTTTGTCTGGCCATTGATACACAATGATCCTGAGTCCCTCCGTGATTCACAAAGTCTATTTTTCTGAGGAATATCCTCCATTAATATTCATTTTGTGTCATAATTACTACAAAGGGTAACCAGTGAAGCTTTATCCTCATTTCAAGCAGTGACTCCATCCTGGTCCTACCATCTGTCTGCTCGCTTCACTTATCAGAACTCCTGCGTGGCCTGCGGAAACTGGATACATTTTCGTTCAGTGCATAGATCCTTCGGGAGAACTCTTCAAATTCTCCCAGAACTTGTTCATCACACTCCACTGCCACGGCACTGTCCACAGGGATGCAGTTAAACGCTTCCAGCTGATCGCCTGAGGTGAAGCCTGTGGCTTCCATTCCGATGATCTCTTCTGCTCGCTCCACGGTGCAGCAGAGCTCGGCTTCCGAGACTGGGTGGAAGCCCCCGGGGAGCTGGGTGCCGGAGGAGCTGGCCTGCTCACCAGGCAGGAGGGTGCCATTGACTGTGGCCGGAGGGCCCGAGAGGGCCTGTCCCTGCTCCTGGCTAGTGTTCACACTCATGTGGCCTCCATTTAAGCTGTTGCCCAGATCTACCCCTTTTTTCTTGTTTTCTTTGGAGAGGTCCAAGGAGGTGTCCAAGGAGGAAGACAGAGACGCTGTCTTTCTGTCAGATTCTCCCGTGGAGGGCACAGGGGTCACAGGCTGGACTAATGCAGAGTTGTAACTGGGGGGAAGGGTTTTGTACTGGAGTCTCTCATTCTCTGAGCTGGCCCGTTTCCGGTATCTGTCTGGTGAAGGGATCCCCCCAGAGAAGCCTACATCTGCACCCCCAAATATGGAGCTTTGTCTCTTTGGAACAGGGATTGCACTGGAGGTGTGATGTCTGTCACTAGAAGACAAAGAAAAACGAGAAGTTACTTTCAACTTCAGAACTTAGCTTAAACCTTCTGGATCAAGAGACAGTAAATAATATGTTCAAGTTTGAGAAAATACAAATTGATAATACTCAAATCTTAGTAGTAACTGTAGCGTCCAAATGCAAGATACAACAAAGTATTACGAGTTCAGCACTGGGAACTTCCTTTAAGAAGGATACAAGACATACTAAAATATATGCAGAGGGGAGTGCCCAGGGTAGGGCGGAGGGTATAGGCCGTGTCATATGGGGAGGAGTCGAGGCAATTGGAGGGATTGGATCTGGTAAGAAAAATATATGAGGATGTGATCAAATTCATATGTCTGTAGGGCTACCAATATTCTTGTTCCTGATATTCAAGTCTTATTTTACCTTCGTAAAACAAATATTGTCATTTGGCAGAGAACTTCAAAGACTTGCCCGTGATAACCTCAGCGAGGCAGGGGCAAGGCTGGACTAAAATCCATGACTCATAACTCAATGGTCAATAGCTTTTGCAATACCCAAATGCTAATCGCCTTGTGTTAGACAGCTGGCAGAGAGAGGACCAAGGAGATGTGTGTGTGTGTTTCATGAAAAATTAACTTGGGAAATGACCTCCCCTATATGATGGTAGCTGCACACATTTTGTAATACTTGGTCTTCATGTTCCTTCAAACTTAAGTGTTTCCAGGAAGATACATTTGGGCCAGCGGTAATAATCACTGTTTGGCTATACAAAGCATTATAATTTCTGAAGTGATTTCACAGACATCATTTTACTTGGCCCTCACAAAAACCCTGTCAAGAAAGCAGGGTGTACACTATTACTCTAAATCTGAACTAATAAATAATAATTAGTTAATGGAAATCGAGTATCCAGACTCTGGAAATGATGGTCATTTTATATTCTGGACTGGGGAAGCCACCCCTGGAGTACTGATCACAGCTCCAGACATCATGCTTGGCTGAAGCTATCAGCTTCAATACAGCTGTATGAACAAACCAGGTCCAGAGACAGAGGGAGCTATGAACATAAGGTCCATCTGACGTGTGTTCTTCAGATGAGGAAACACACAGAGAAATTGCCCACAAAAAAGGCAGCTACCAGGCAGGAGTGGAGGTTAGACTTGAAACTATACTCATCCAACAAATAGCTACTACATGTGCCAGGCCAGGCCCTGGGGAGAGGAAACAGATGTAACAGAGCAGGCCCTGCCTCTGAGGAGCTTCCAATCTTATAGCAGAAAGACACAGAGAGGAGGAAGACAGCCACGTATATACCGGACATACTCTATTACATTTTCAAATTACAGACATGAAAAGTGCCCTGCAGAAGAAGAAAGGATCTAGGGTTCCTTCTACCTGTATCCATGGCCACAAACCCTTATGCCAGCTCCCTCTCTTCTCAGACTTTTTTTTGATGCGGGCTTATGCCTGTGGTCTAAGCAAAGATTCTTCTTGAGAAAAGGCAACCACAAGGTTTCTTCTAATCTATGCACCCACCAGACTCCCTTGCTTGGCTATCAGTGTTGATGCCAAGAGTGATTTCATAATTAGGGGTGCTCACTGGGGCACATATAGAACCAGGCAAGTAGACTGGTAAATTACTGTTTTTAGTTCTCAAGAAAAACAAAACAGAGCAAAACCTGTTGGCCTTAATCTAGGTTTTCAGTTAATATGCTGTCAAAACTCACCGTAATGGGATAAAGCTGCACATTTTTGCCAACCTTGTTGTTTTCACTCTGCTACTTGCTGACAGTATCCCTCTCTACATGATTTTGCAGGGGGCCTAGGTAATCAAACCAAAACAGCATCAGCACCACCCAAAGACAAGTCTATTCTGGGCAGATGGGCCACGCTTTCAGTTGCCACCCCACCCAGGAAGGGAGAGAAGCACCAGGTGAGCCTGCCCAGAACACTGAAGGTGACATTGCTGGTAATGCGACCCCAGGCCAGGTGCTTAAACCACCTACGGCTATGGAAGCTGAATGACTTGACACCCTCCCTGCCACCATCTGCCCTCCCTCCCTGGGGGACCCTGCTCTGCTTCTCTCAGCTGGGCTCCAGGTGGGCTGATAAAAGGGCATGAGGAACAGTAACAAGTAGTGCTTATGACACAAGAACAAAGGGGATTTTGTAGTCGTCTTTGCCTCGAAAGCTCGCCTCAACTTTGAAACCCCCCATCCCTCCCCCAAACTGCCCCCAGTTACAGCAAGCAGGGAACTACCATTTTCTTGAGCATCCAAAATGCTGAATTCTCACACCTGCCCTGTGAAAAAGGTAGGCAGGTAGGAGGTTATGTGATTTCTTCAAGGCTGCAGAACCCACATCTGACTCCAGAGCCCACACAGTCATTTGCATCCCATGTGGGAAAATCATATTCAAATTCGACTAACATTTGCTAAGAACCAACGTCTGATATGCCAGATATCAAGCTAAATGCCATTATACACAGGCCTTCCTATTTAACCCACCCAACCTATAGCTAAGCTCTGGGGTGTTACTCTTTTTTTTAATTTAATTTTTTATTTTATATTGGAATATACTTGACAATGTTGTGCTACTTTCAGGTTACAGCAAAGTGTTTCAGTTGTACATACACATATATCCATTCTTTTTCAGATTCTTTTCCTATATAGGTTATTACAGAATACTGAGTAGAGTTTCCTGTGAGGTAGAGTAGGTCCTTATTGATGTTTCTCCTATTTTGATGCATGGATTCAAAGGCTTTGCTAGATGGAGACTTTGGCATTTGCTGACATCCTCATTCTAGGATCTTTTCCAGTTTCTCTGAATTTTTATGAGAACTGAGGTAAAGACAGTATCAAATACAATTTAGAAAACCCAAGTAACAATAAAACATTCCCTCTTAAGAATGGTAAGAAGATGAGGTATTAGACAGATAAGGAAGTCGACAGGTCTAACGTTTACCCTAATAATCACACACTTCCCCCCCCATTCGTAGCTATGTGCCACGAAACCTTTCAAAAATTTTTACTAGTCTTTCTTATGATCTTAAAAAGAGTAAGTTGAACAAAAAAGATATATATTTTTTAATTTAAAAAACTTTTTAAAACTTATCTTGGAATATAGTTGATTAACAATGTTGTGATAGTTTCAGGTGTATAGTAAAGTGATTCAGTTATACATATACATGTATCTATTCCTTTATCAATTTAAAAAGGTATTTTCTTGATAACTGTGGGCCATCAGTATGAACACGTCTTACTGACTATGACATAGTAAGAGTGACTATAGGCCTTTCAGCGGTGTGTTTCTGAGTCTGAAGTCTGCACTCAGGCTTTTGTATGTCCTCTCTCTGTGTCAGGCTGTTACTTGAGGCCGAGTCAGTTCTTCCCTGCAAGGGCTTCTCCTTTTTTTGACGTTTGTGTCTTATTTGTTGTGTTCTTATAAAGTAGCTGTCTTGAGAACTGTGTGCAAAGCAAGAATAAATAGGATTTGAGAGATGGACCGGCAGATATCCTGGGTACAATATGCATAATTATATGAGTTTTGTAACATTAGTTTTGGCTGCTCAGAATTAATTTTTTTTTTATTACTTCCAGGATCTTAGCAATGTTCCAAATTTTTAAGATAGCTGAGTTTAAACAGCTCAAGCACTGAATGACTGTATTAAAATATATACAAACACACATGCATTTTAAATTATTATAATAATTTATTCTCCTTGGACAACTAAAAATATAAACCATATTAAAAACTAAAAATCAGTCAAAAGCCTATTGGCCATCAAATAACCACTATTTGGATATTTTCCTTGTAGACTTTGATTTTATATATGTGTTTAATTTAAAAAAGATACAAAACCAATCAAACAAAAAACAAAATGAAAGTTGTGTTTGCAGTATGTATACATATGTATATACATACACACAATTCTGTATCCTGTTGTTGGAAGTTATTAAAACCTCTTGGTAAACAATTCTAAGTGGCTATTACATTAAATGAAGTATCAAAAGGTACTTAACCATTTCCTTATGTTTGTGGATTTAAGGTATTTCCAAAATTTTATATTAAACTGTTGTATTTCTGTATAAAAACATAATGCATAGGTTTTTCATAAAATAATTTTATTTTCATATTTAATAGAAGGTTTCTATAAGGAATCTTCATTACACATTTTGGTATTAACTAAATTCTTACCATAAAAAAAGGAACATTTTACCTCTACTGTTGCCTAAAAAGAGAAAGGTAGCAATTAAAAGGGCAAATGCCCAAAAGCTTTCAAGATTCTTTTTGTCTAATTAGAGTCTGGCTTCATAATTATTTTATTAAGATGGAAGAAGAAGTTGAAATCCTTAGATTTACTAATTATTAAGACTAATTTTTAAAGGCAATTGACAATTTACTTATTAAATGAAATTATTACATTATTTAAATTGTGATGAATAACTTATAAATAATTTCTACTCCTGGAAACAACTAAAGTAAACCTGAGTGTTCTGGGAGGAACAGGTGCAGCAGAAAATGTGGCATTTCTTTACCCACCACTCCAGCCACAGGTCCCTTGTTCTAAGGCACTAGATTTGGGGACATAAAGCCTGAGGTCTAGCAATTGGACAGAGTCCCCGAAGTTCACTGCACAGTCTCCTTATCACCTGTTTGCTTTGAATGGATGGCTCCTTCCCCTTGGCTTAGGTCCAAACTGGAAACATGACATTTGGGGTTTAACGCTATAATTAAAAGGAATGTATTTAAAAACAACAACCCAAAGATACTGTAATTACAAACTTTCTAGGCCATGGTTTAGTGAAACAGGACATAGACTGAATAACTGAATCATATCAGGGACTGTTAAATAATAATACTCTTTTCTGCTACAAGCACAAAAGGGTATCTTAGGATCCCCGACAATAGCAGGTGAGGGAGAAGCCAAGTGGTTCAGAGTTTAGAAGTCAAGGACCACAGTCTGGTTTAAATTTGGCTTCTTTGGATCAAGTCTTCTCTGATGTCTCTAAATTAAGGTCATTAATTTCTTTTTCATTCTGTCTTTATTGCGGCCAGTTATTTTTGTTATCTCTTCAGCTATATCCAGAGCTATCTCGAGATAGTAGCGGTGATGAGAAAGGATACTCAAACTTCTGGATCGGCAACCATGATTGACCCTGTTATTTGGAGCTATACATTAAGGCTGAATTCACCACTTATTAGTTATATGACTATAGGCAGTCATCTTCTCTCTGCTCTGGTTTTCTTCTTTTTAAAATAGACTTTTGGACTGTGGCAAGGATTAAATAACACACTTCAAACCCTTGGCAGAATGCCTGCCATGTATACCGATGACAGTAGTAGCTGTGATTGTGGTTTCTGTCATTATTATTTGCTTCCCTAGGCTCTGGATTCCAAAAGTATTAGCCTCATTTTACAGAAGAGGTTAAAAAAAAAACTTAGTCGCCCAGTTGTGTCTGACTCTTTGCAACCCCATGGATGGTAGCCCAGCTCCTCTGTCCATGGAATTCTCCAGGCAAGACTACTGGAGTGGGTAGCCATTCTCTTCTCCAAGAATCTTCCCAACCCAGGGATCAAACCCAGGTCTCCTGATCACAGGTGGATTCTTTGCCGTCTGAGGCCCACAGAAGAGGTAACTGAGACTCAAAGACATTAACATCTGAGACAGAAACTCAGTGTAACAAGTAGCAGAGGAAAGACTACAACCTAGATCTCCTTCCTTCTACTGTTTTCTTCTATACAAAATACTGTTTAAAGTAGGAACAAACTCAGAACTCCTCCCACACACCCACGTCTCCACTCCTGCACATCAGGGAGAGCTGCCTGCATGAAGATAAGGAGTCAAGGCAAGTATGAAAGAGTGGGGGAGAAAGTACTAAATCAGAAGGTTTATTCTGCTCAGGGTGAAACTTCATTCCAGCTTTTTCCTGAGGACATGGGGTGGGGAAGGCTTTGAATCTAGTGGAAATGCTCAACTGCCTCTATTTACACGATCTACCAAATGCTGCAGGTCTATAAGAGCTCCCCAGAATCCTTTGAGCCACGTTTTTATTGTCCCCAAACCTCTGATGTGTCATTTTTCTATAAGAATACAGGTTCAGGGAAAGAGAATTTTTATAAGAGGGAGAATTTCTCTGCTTCCCCAAGCTAAATGAGGAGGACTCTGTTTAGCACTTCTATAACCATTATACACATACCTTGCCGTGAAGCTAATCTGGGAGACAGCAGAACCAGCTCACTGGACTCCACTACCCTTGCCCCACCACTCTTGCTCCTTCTTCCTTTTCTGTGGGTTTTACTGCCTGAAGCTATAGCCTCTTTTTACAGAAAAGGGACTGAGAGAGAGGAAAAGAGGTACAGAAGCATTGGTCCAAAATGTGTTCCCATTTCCACATCTCCCGTATATAATATTCCAGACCCCCACACATAGCTCTGCCATTATGAAATATGTGAGCCTAGTGAAGCACTGAACCTATGTTTCGTCTCCTGTAAAGTGGGTATATCCATCTAACAGTTGTTGCAGTTAGGATTAAATGGGGTCTACAAGTAAAATTCTTAGTACAATGAGTAGGTACTCCATAAATTATTAATAATAAAACAATAGCAACTGATATTTACGAAGTGGTATGAAGTACTCTATTTACAGCTTTATACATGGTCTCATTTAATCCTCACATCTCTATGATGTATTAAGAAAATCATCCTTATTTTGCAGATGAAGAAACTGAGGCACAGAGGTTAGGTAACCTACCCAAGATCACAAAGAAACTAATTGTGGTTTTCTAGTTTTTGGCCACGCTGGGTTTTTGCTGCTTTCTGTGCGAGCTTTCTCTAGTTGTGGGGAGTGGGGGCTGCTCTTCATTTCAGTGAGTGGGCTTCTTATTGCAGTGGCTTCTCTTGTTGTGGAGCACAGGCTCCAGGGCACGTGGGCCCTAGAGTGAGTGGGCTCAGTAGTTTGTGCATGGGCTCAGTTGCTCCACGGCATGTGGGATTTTCCCAGACCAAGAATCGAACCCTTGTCCCCTGCGTTGGCAGGTGAATTTCTATCCACCGTGCCACCAGGGAAATCTTACTGTGTTTTAACAGAGGGTGTCTGACTAAATAAATGCTAGTTTTCTTCTCTTTCCCAATCCATAGGACTTGCCACCAAAACTCTGTCCACTTCTATACGAGGGAGGAGTGAGAATCAGAATAATGTTTTTAGGTCAAGTGGTTTGATAACTTTTCCTTCTCTTCTTGCCTACATTAAGTCTGTGGGGCATTTTTACTTCCTAAGACTTGTTACGCTGTCATAAGAATTCTAATGCATTCTAAGTGTCAATTGTGAACATACCTTCTACCAGGAACTGTTATAAATGTGGAGACTCAGTGAAAAATGAAATAAAGCAAAGAATGTAAAGATTTTCCGCCTCAAGAGCATTCTTGAAGCTGGGTGAATTTTTAGCTCTTTGAAAAGTTTTTTTCTCTGTTCTCTCTTAGATTTGCTTGCGCTTGTTTTATCTGTCTACAACCAGATCTCACACTGTAAAGTATTAGGAAGGAGTACATTCACAGACTCAAATATGTGTCTTTCCCTCCTACAAAATGTTTCCTCTGAGGAACATTACTAGATCACAGCTGGTCAAAATGCTAAATCTTGATTGTCTGGAACCTGGCCAAAATCTACAGCTACAACTCGGTGGAATAAGAATACTTAAAAAGAAGGAAAAAACCCCACACTTTTAAATAACATTTGATCTTCTTCTTTCTCCCCTTGTAGCAAGCTATGACCTCATGGCAGTGAGACCTCTACATGGAGGTGTTTAAGTTGGTTTACAGCCATTAGAAATGTTTGAAGCTCTAGGTACTCCTCTGTGCCAACAGCATGTCAACTGTGCTAAAAAGCAATAATAGTTTCTCACCTTCTTAAAGATTACTGCTTAAATAATGCAGAGCAACGACAGGGCTGCACAGAGTGCCAAAAGCAGGTTGCCAAGGCGAAGCTAAGGTGGAATTACGTCTTTTGGCAGCTGAGAAATTACGACATAAAGTTACTTTAAAAAAAAAACCTCCATAAATTAGGCTACTAACCTTTTTCAAAACCTAGCAAAGGCTGGGATTTATCTTTCTTCTTTTTCTATCTCAGATCAAGTAGAAGCACAGAGCCTCCTTTTGGAAAAGCCAAATTGAACAGCTAGATCTTATCTCCCAGGAGGTCACTGGAGGTTAATAGTTTTAAGCATGTAAACTCTCGGCCACAGGCAAGCAATCTGAAGGCCTCTCACCATTACAGATAAGTGAAAGTGCTTAATCTTTGCCCTGGATGTTAACAAACACGAGAAACAAAATAAAAATAGAAACAATCTTGGGCCAGAGCACAAGCTAGAATCTGTGCCGGTGGTCACTCTTCCCCCGGGCTCAGCTTAGAAGGCTTCCTGCCAGGGTCTGACTAAATAAAAACAGAGTTTTAAAAAGGAATAACTCAACAAGGGAGCCTTTGGATTTTATTTAAACGGGGTTCTGATGGAGAGATGAATTTGTGAAAGAGAAAGTTCCACCAGCAAAGGATAAAAAACCAAGCAAGCTGAAGAAATCCTTTTTCCCAGGCTCTGTGATGTGAGGGGCTCCGTGGTCCTGGGCAACAGGGTCCAGCTTGGAAAACAGAGGTCCCAGCACAGGCTATGAACAGAGGCTGAAGGGGTGCCCACAGCCCGGAGCCCACCTGGAGGCCAGCTCAGTCTCAAGGCTGAGTTCCTTGGAGTCAGGGAATAAACAGTGATCCTCCAGGGAGACAGACGGTCCCATGAGCTGAGAGGTCAACCACTACACCCATCAGCTTTCACTTCTAAGAAATCATCACACAAATAACGTATTGAAATCACAGGCAAGGCAACATACATTATGAGGACTGTAACATGGTCTGTAGAAACAGAGATGCCAGGAAGGTTACCTGACGAACCCTCAGAGTGTCTAGATAGCACCTGAAATGTGGGAGAGTGATAAGGTGTTTGTGCTGAAAACTAGAAAAAAAAAATCTACTTTTGCCAGGGAAACCAGAGTAATAGCGATGTCACAGCCCAGTCACAGGAAGAACTTGACCAACTAAAACCTTGGTCAGAATTTATAAAGTAGACTTGCAGAGACAGAGCACTAAAGGAAGTGTCAGACTCCAGAGACCAATGACAGAATCTGTGAAGTTAAGTCTTTGAAAGACACTGCAAAGCTGAACCACCATCTCATTTCTAATATGCTCTGACATGAACCGAACCATGAAAAGAAACAACTTCAGTTGTTTGTTATTTTAAAAGAAAAATGGATAGCTTTGCCACCATATCCAGAGATGCTGAAGGCCTTTGGAAGAAATGCTTGAATGACAGCTGTCACTGAATTGCTGCTTAGAGACTGTGGGACTCCAGGGATCATGTCTTGGGAAGCTTCTCTCTTGTAGCCCTCTGTACTACTATAAGAGGTGCAGTATGAACAGAACACAGCAACACATTTATTCCCTCATTCAAATATATGTTGAGTGTCTACTATACACCAGGCACTGTGCACTAGACTTTGGGGATACAATAGTGGTTGAAAAAAGCCATGGCTCCTGCTTTTGTGGAGCTTATATCAGAGTGGGAGTGGACAGACATTAATGTAAAAATTGCACAGATAAAATGACCACCGCTGACACATGCTGTGCAGGAGCGATCATGGGTTGAGAGAGCTTATAACAGAACTGACCCAGCAAAGGCCAAGATCTGAAGGACTAGACTTCTGCACCAGGTGAAGTGTGGGTGGGTAGGTGAGAGCATCCAGGCAAAAGGAACAGGATATGTCAAGACCCTACATCAAGAAAGAGAACAATGTTTGAGGACCCAAAAAGTCATCAAGTGAACAGCAGCCTGGTAGAAGATAAAGCTGAAGAGGAAAACGTGGTCTAGAGTAGACTACGCAGAAACCCAGAGGCCATCTTTAGAATTTTCTCTTCAAGTCATTAAAGTGTTTTAGGCTAGGAGTGTGTGTGTCTGTCTTGTCTGTCTAGTGGGTAGGGAGAGAAAGAGAGAGACACTGATCGATTGATCTGTATTTTGCCAGGTACACTCTGAGGGAAGCTGGAGAACAGACGGGAGGGGGTCCGGAGCGGATGCTGGAGGACCGACCACAGGCCGTGAGGTCGTGCAGGTGAGAGAGAACGGGGGCTTGGGCCGGAATGGAAATGTGTAGATACAGACACACAGGCATATTAGGGGAAACCAGCGGAGGCTGCGAAGGTTGGAGTTAAGAGGCTGCGAAGGTTGGAGTTAAGAGGAAAGGTAGAATCAAATAGCTTCCTGGCCAGTGTGAAAGACTGGATGGACATCCCATTTGCTGAAAGCAGAGCCCTGGAAGACCATGAGGCTTATGATGGTTCTGGTGAAAGACAGGAAAAAAACAACAACATGGGCACAGACAATGTGCTATGAAAATGTCCAGGAGGCGATCTGAATAGAGGTCTGGTATCAGAACAGAGATCTGGGCTAAAGATTTATACTTGTGCTTCAATTCAGTGTGGGTGATAATTATCTAGTTGTAGATAAGATCATTGGGCAGGGTGGGTGAATAAAATCAGAGAAAAGAGGGCCAAGGACTGAGCCTTGAGGCGCTCCTGTTTTTCATGATGAGGCAGAAAAAGAGGAGCCTATGAGTGAGATAAGGAGCAGTCAGAGAGGAATGAAGAGAACTAGAGAAAGGTTAGAACGATAGGATTACTGTTCTGGAACCAAGGATGCTAAATGATCTTTGTATAACACATTTTATTCTTAACATAGCTAGAAGAGAGGCTGTACAGAGTAATGGTTAAAGGAGAGGCCCTAAAACTGTTCTTCTGGGATCAAATCTTAGCTCCTCCACTTGACGGCTGTGTTACGTTTAAATTATTTAAACCTCTCTGTGCTTCAGTTTCATCCGTAAAATGACAGAGGATAAATGGGCCCCAGTTCACTCAACTGTTGTGAGGATTAAATGAGTTAACTAAATAATACATTCAAAATGCTTTGGGAGGATACCTGGTTTGCAATAACAGTCATTTGATATTATCTATAATGATGTTACCTCTTCTTATATATACAGTTATCCCTAGCAGAAGGATTATTGAACAAGCATCAAATAAAATGACCTTTAACATCTCCAGAGTTGAAACGCAGCTTAAACTCAAAGATCACATGAAGCAGCCAGTGGTACTTTCTAATTCTGCAAAGCCCTGTCAGCCTTCTTGAAACTTACTACAGTATTTTAGATCTAGAAAGATATTTATCTGCTGATACATGCTAAAGGATTCCTCCTGAAAAACAAGACTTCCTGGAACAGGGCACCTCCCCTCCATTCACGAAGGTATAACCATCTTCCCAAAGCCCAGTTCAAGTCTTGCCTCATTTGTTAAAGCTTTCTTCAACCATATGCCAATTTAAAACGACTCTCTGA
This sequence comes from Okapia johnstoni, assembly GCA_024291935.2. Taxonomy (NCBI): domain Eukaryota; kingdom Metazoa; phylum Chordata; class Mammalia; order Artiodactyla; family Giraffidae; genus Okapia; species Okapia johnstoni. The sequence continues at coordinate 23,123,075 of CM044325.1, forward strand.
ACTCCCTGATCAATACTTATAATTATACCATCCAATTGATGCTTAGTATGATCACTTGTATTTCAACACGTATTTCAGTAGACAGTACTGAAATCCACATTCACTGCCTGGCAATCTGCTAGGCACCGGGAATAAAGAGGCTCATAAAATAAAGTTTCTATCATTAGAGTTTCCACTCTAGCAGAGAAGACAGAGAGTTGGCCAATCACCGGAACACCACAGTGCTCTGAACACAATACACGTTTTGTATGATGGAGGAGGGGAGCCAGTAGTCGCCTAGAGGACTCAGGAGAGGTGACTATCTTTGACTGGACTTTGAAAGATAAGGTAGAGTCAGTCAGTCAGGCTGTGTGTGTATGTATATTAAGGTGCAGAGGGAGTAAGAAATGAAGGAAATAATATTTAAATCAGAATAAAATACAGTATGTGTACAGTCCAACTGTGGAGCCAAGTCTTGTAAACAGTGTATGGAAGGGACCTGGCCTTCTATTTTTTGAAACCCACTCCTCCACTTCCCAATCTAAGGAAGTACAGAGCACTCAGTAGACACTAAGTTAATATATTTGTTTTATGAATAAGTGGATTTGATTAACTGTACCCAAAAGGAATAATCTGTTGTTGTTTTTGGGCAATGTGTTGAGAAACACTCAGTTAATGTGAAAGAAAAAAAAAAGTAAAAAGAGAGCACTACATGGTTACTTATGAAGAACAACACTTTCTAAAGATACACTTATAGTAAGTCTAATTGATGAAATATTATGCAGCCACTAAAATGATGTAAAAATTTGGTGATGTCATTGGTAAAAGGCTTAAGATATGACAGACAAAAACAGTGCATACATCTGCAAGGACTGTGCTTCAACACTGCAGCTACACGTTACTGAGTACCTGCATGGTGGCTAGCTGGACTTGAGATGTGCTGTGAATGTACAATACACACTGGATTTAGACGGTCTGGAGTAAAAATGGAGTGTAAAATACTAATAATTAAAAATACTGATTACACACCAATAAGTTAGTATTTTAGAATTACAGGAACACTACTATTAAAATTAGTTTGCCTATTCCTTTTTACCTTTTTTCAATGTGGCTGCCAGAAAATGTTTAAGTTTCTACACATGTAGCTCAGACTATATTTCAGTGCTGATACAGATGATATGATCTCAACTGTATAAGAAACACATAGAAAACTAACTTAACAGTGTTTTCCCTCCATGGATTGTAGGGCTATTGTTTTCCCTTCATCTGTGTATTTTTACATTTTCCAAATTTTATTCATTGATAATTAAAAAGAACAATGAGAGAGAAACAAGGCACAAATAAAAACAGAAAAAAAAAATCCCAATTTGGTTCAAAGACTTGGCTGCTGGAGGGTGAGAAAAGCAGCCTGGGGATACCCAAATGACTTTCTCACTGATGGAGGGTTAGCACACAAAGGATGCTGGCCAGCTGTTCTCCATCCTGACTGGAGACAGAGAAAAGCGGAAATGGGTGTTAACCGCAGAAGGGGGCCTGTAAGTTAAATATAGGGAAGAATTTCCTGAAGTGAGGGTGTTTAAATTCTGGAATGAGTTACAGAAGAAGCCTGGTCCCCCAAGGTCTTTTAAAATACTACAGATACCCATATGCCTTGTGTATTCCTGTCTAGAGGCAATGAGATAACTTGTCAAGGTTCTGTCTGAAATAGCTGTCTTAAGAGTAAATAACTCCAATAAAACTTTCTTTTTCATTTATTTTTGACCAGCCTTCACTTTTCACATTAAGGATGCCAGCCAGTAAGGAGTACTTTGAAAGGCACGCCCCACTGATATGGCTACCTTAAGTAGTACCCTTGAGACTTCAAAGACAATGTCATTTGATCTAAATTTAAAAACCAGAGTCAGCTAGACGACATGGTTGTTAAGTCCCTCAGGTCACCTGCCAGAGACTAGTTCTGAATTCAGCATGAGCAAATGATGGAGGGAAGGAGAGTAGATCTGCTTTTAAAAAATAAGGCTTAAAAAAATGTTAATACAGGATAGGGTCTCATTTTTACAGGTGGATGGTTTGGCTTAAAAGCTGAACTATTATATCACTACCCTCTGCTTTTAAAGAAAGATGGGTTCCAAAATTTTCATTATCATCAACTGACTGAAAAAGCCCATTTTCTTAAAATGTGTCAAAGTCCTTACTTTCTTAATCATTTGTTCATTTAAAAAACTGTTGAATTTGATTCTATTTATAAAAAAGAACAGAGAACTAGATCAGAAACAGGTCAGCAGAAACACTATCAGGAGATTTTACCAATGAAGTGATACGACCTTACGTAAAGCCACTAGTTGCTTCTCCCCAAATCACATCATTAAATGCTGGAAGGAATCAGAAGTATTCCAGGAAGCTGCAGAGTAGCCAAGGATACGTCTCCTTAGTATTCCAGGATAACTAAGGTCACGGAAATTGAGGCAGCCTCAATAAAAATGGTATGCCTGGTCCTAAAACATCAAGTAAGTCAGTGCAAGGTTGAGCACCATCACTGCAGAATGCTGTTCACTGAAGCCGGGGCTCAGGCTGTGAGTCCCACGTGACAATGAGACTGAACAACGCATGACAGTATTTTTGTAAGTCTTGTTCTTCAAAATATTTAATTTGTCTTATCTACTCATTCAGATTATAAACTAAACAACTGTCAACTAAGCAAAAGCAGGGCAGATCTCACACTTTTGAATTTTCTTTCGTCTTTTGAATAGTGCTGTATGCAGAGGAGACCCTTAATGAATTGTTAAATGTATGAATAATACTTATAATATTTTGTGTAGTCCTTTTTAGTTTATAAACCACTTGGACAGACATTATCTCATTTGTTCCATATAATGATGCTTGGGAAATAGGGCTGCTGCCATTAACTCCACTGAAAAAACTGATACTCAAAAAATTTACGAAAATTAAATGACAGAGCTGAAGTTGGAGCCTACGTTTTCTGATTCCCAAATCCAGTGCTCCTTCCACTGTATTGTGAAGCTTTATAGTCAATAAAAATTGAACTTAGAATAAAACATTTCATGTATAAAGCAGGACAGATGGTTCTGAAATCCTGCTTTTATCATGTCTTTTTCTGAAAGAAAGAAAATGAAATTTAAGGAAGGCAAACACTGTGGACAAACATATGTTTTAAACCAACTCGTGTTTCCCTTCGCTTTCTTGTTTCTTAACCAATGGAGCTGAAACATATCATTTTTGTTTCTTTTAGTCTTAAAGTTTTAAATTCTAACAAAGTTTTATGACTCTTATGAGTTTCCTATCTCTCTGAGGTAAGTGGGGAAAAATAAGCAACAAAGAATGTCTTCCTGTCTGATTTTGCAGTATATTTTTCTAGTACTCTCGATCTGACTTTGATGGGCTTCCCTGGGGAAGGTAATAATAGGTGTTAGAAATTCAGTGGCAGAGAGAGAGAGGAGGGCTGGGGAAGGGCAGAGAAGGAAAAGAATGACCACTAACTAATAAGAGGCACCCTGGTATGACAAAAAGAACATCCAACTAGGAGTCAGATAACCTGTGTTTCTGGCCCCAGTTCCATCACTTGCTATCATGTGATCTTGGCAAGCCACCTCATATTTCTAAGTATTCTGATATGTAAGATAGTGATCATCATCCTTGCCCTGCCTCCTTCACAGGGTTGTTATAAACTTAAATAAGAACATAGTAAATTCTGCAAAGAAGAAACTTTCATTTTACATAACTTCTAACTATAGCTGAGAGTTAACCTAAGAAAATAAGTAAACCAAAAAAGTAAGCAGGCAACTAGAATTGTGGGATACTTTTCTCTAAGGCTTCAGAGAAAGGTCGTATTAAGTACTTGGGGAAAAGTAGAATGGAGATGGTGACTATTTTGTATCACTAAGCACAAAGAAGCATGAGCCATTATTACAAAATGTCATCAAGAACCATGTTCTATACCTATTTTATTTTTTTTAATTTTTTTATACCTATTTGTAAAGAGATGACTGTAGAATTTTTTTACGATTGTAGATTTTAAAGGAAAAATAAAATACCTATAATAAAGGATGGATTTAATTTTTAAAAGAGACAACTATGATTTCATTTACCCATGATATAGTTATAATAATACTTACCATTTGTTACTATTATGTGCCAGGGAGTATGCTAAGTATTTATGTATTTAATCTTTATATCAACTTTATCAGGAAGGCACTATAATCTCCATTTTACAGATACTTTTAAGCAGAGAGTTTAAACTTGCCTGAAGTCACAGAGATAGTGAGTGGTAGAGCTACTCTTCAAACCGATAGTCTTCACATGCTCCTTAGAACTGGGCAGCTGCTTCCCACTCTGGCCTGCCCTGCAATCTTCACATGACCCAGTCCTCCTTATGCCCCAGGGCCACTAAAAGTCACATCTCCTTAGTGAAGGCTTGGCCAGTCCTCACCTACGCTGGTGTAAATGACATCCTTAAGAATGTTCCAGATAACTTTCCCACTTTCCTTCAGTACTTCATACTTCTGTCGTCTATCACATCTTGTTTCAGTGCCTGCTCATCGCTGCTCAGAAGCTGGTGGGTAAGACTTGGTGGAGAGTGAGCCTAAGGTACCGGGGAGGGCCTGCTATCTCTGGCCTGCTGAGTGAGTGAATGAATGAGGATGTGAGCTGGATCCTGAAGTGAAAGCAACGTTTGGAGAGAGCAGAGGCAAAGCAGGCAATTCTAGGTGGTGGGAACTTGTCTGAGAAAAGAACTGAGGTCAGAAATGATGGGGGCCTGTCTAGGGGCCAGTTGAGCCGGGGTTCTCACAGTGGAGAGATGTAACTGAGGCCTGTCCTCCGGACCTGGATGCAGGAGCCCCCTCACACAGTCTGTTCACAGCAGCGCAGCACAGAATGTCTTCCCCTCAGTGCTAAACATATCGTCTCAGGGGCAGCAGTCAAACAGCGGCTTATGTGTCAGGGAAGCAGTCAGGCTTCCCTGACCATAGTTTGAGCATCGGCTGTGCACAAGCATGTCGAATGGAATCCTGGACCACTTTGTAGTTAGTAGTAAAAGAGAGGAAAAATGGGATGTTTAAGTGGCATGGTGGTGGCTTTTAACCAAACCATTCAAGAGTACAACCTCTGAGCTCAAATTCTGCTTTTCTAATTTGTGTTGCTTGGCAGTCACAACAAGGTTAATGACTCGAGGATGAGAAAACGGAGACTTCTTTTGGAAAGGATCAGCATAAAGTGCTGGGAACTGTGCCCCAGGTAACTGTGTTCATGAGGAGAAGGGATAGTTTTATGATGAGTCAGGTAAGATGCTTTGATGTTAGATAAGAATTCTGTCATGTGAAAGGAAAAAAAATAATTAAAGTAATTTTAATCATACTGTCTTTTCTTTAAGAAACAAAACAAGCTGTCACACAACTCGGAAGCTTAGCATAAGGAGGAATTCAGTGACTGCACTGATCGTCAGCCAGTCTGAAATTCTCGACACCAAAAGAACACACAGCAATCTACTTCCACCGGGACCAGTCTATGAATGGTAACCACCACACAGAGGATGGAAGTGTTTTCTTTTACAAAAGATTTAAGAGGCTCCCTTAGGAGTGTGAGTTTTTTTACCCTTTGCCCTAAGGAGCACAGGCTGGGGAGGTAATTCCTCAGTTCGTGGCTGCTCTCGGAAATTCTCAGGTTTCCCCTGAGGCTGAAGTGTTTGTTCCAGCTTTGTTTAGGTTTGGAACCTCCAGGCTGCCTTTCCACAGTGGTCTTTTCTGGCTTTGTAATGTGGCAGACGTTTTGCGCTACTTTGCACCTGTCTCGGCAGTCCACTTTTCATTATGGCACCATAAAGTGGTGTCTACTATTCATTCAGTGTTAATGTGCTTGGCGCAGCTGGCATAAAGGGGCACTATACAGATGTGGGAATTGGGGGCTTAATGGGTTTACCATGTCAGTGCCAGGAGACCTAGACTCCAGTCTTACTGCCATAGGCTCATGGAGCAGCCGTGCTTGGAAAGTCATTTAATTTATCTGAACCTCAGAAATGGAGAGTTGCTGGAATAGCCATGTTTTAGGAGGGAAAAGACAGTCAGGTTGCAGTGAGGAAACACTTCTATGTAAGCATCTTGGGTAAATTGTCTAAAGAGATTGTGGAAGAAAGGGATTTAATCTCTGAAGTTCCAGTAACTGGTTGAGATTTTGTTTCTCACTTAACATATTTACTTCCCCCGCCAATTTTGTATTTTCGGTTTTGTATTGTTTTCTTTAAAGGGTTCCCTAGTTGTATAAGCTCAACATGGCACAAAACCTAGATCCTTTCTGTTTCTGAAATGAATTTGCACACTAGCCAAGTGGTCTATTCTTTGCCAATAAGGCTGCTGTGCCTTTTCTAAAGCTGTTCCTGCTATATGAGGGTATGGGTATGGATGGAGGTAAGAGAGATAGAAAAGGGAGAGCACATACTCGACAGTGTGTGACGTGAGGAGCCGGTATAAGGACCATATGTGAGAGCAGGGGGAGGGGCGGAGGTAGGAAAGAGCTTGGTGTGAGAGCAGGGGGAGGGGCGGAGGTAGGAAAGAGCTTGGATTTTACTCTAGCCACTGCAGCTAGGGAGTGATTAAGATACAGCTAAAATTTAAAAAAGATCGTGCTGGCTACTGTGAAGAATGAACAGAGATGGGACATGAATGAAACCAGGAGACAGACTGGACTAGTGCAGTGCCTGGTAAGAGCAGGTGGTGGCTTGGGCTGGGGTGGTAGCAGCAGAGAGGATGGGAAGAACACTTGGTGGGTGGAGAGAACAGCATTTTTGCTGATGACTAGACTGTATCAGGGAGGAGTGAAGAAAAGAAGGAAGAATGCTCCTCTGGTTTGAGCAACTGGGCAGACAGTGTGTCCTGGGTTGAGCTGAAGAAGGCTGGTGGAAGGACAGTTTTAAATGCTGAGGCTGAGGAGCCTGTGACAGTCCAAGGGGAGGTGTCAAGCACGTCTCTGACTAGAGCTCCCAGGAGAGGCTGACGCTGAAAACAACGTGAGGAGTCATAGCGTGCAGACAGCTTTCCAGGGTAGGGCGTGACACCTGTGAGGAGAAAGCAGAGAGAACAGGGGAGGAGACCCTCAAACAGAACTGTGCAACTCTTCATACTTACTGATTAAAAAAAGGCGGACGAGTAGGAAAAAGAGGCAGAGAAGAACAGCTGAGAGGAGGAAAACCAGGGGCAGACAGTGCTGTGGAAGCCAAGAAAGGAAGATGCATCAAGAAGGCAGGAATGGCCAGCAAGGCCAAACGTCACTAAATACAGACTAGGCTAAGGATGAAAAAGTGACCGCTAGGTTTGGCAACATTGAGTTTTAGGCACCTACCTAGATAAGAGGAATTCCAGTACACTGAGAGAACTGGAAATCACACTGGAGTGATTTAAGGAGGAACTGGAAAAAACAGAACATAAACAGACCCATAATCATCATAAAAATTAAATTAGTAGCTAAAAATCTATTCTTTCCCCCCTCAAAAAATGAAAACCACTAGGTTTTTCATACCTTCATGATAGATAATTCCTATTATACATAAACTGTTCCAGAGAATGGAAAAGAAGACTAGAAAAGAAAAGGGAAAGAGCCTCTGTTTATTTTACAAGGCTGTTATAATCCTGTTACCAAAATCAGACAAAGATTATTGTATACATAGGCTAGCCTCATCTCAGTTTAGAAAAGTAGATATTCTAAAAATATTAGCAAATCATGGAATCTAATTAAAAATGATATAAAAGAACTTATTTACAAAACAGAAAGACTCACAGATTTCAAAAACAAACTTATGGTTATCAAAGGGGAAATGTGGAAGGGAGGGATAAATTAGGGGCTTGGGATTAACATTCACACTACTATAAATAAAACATAACCAACAAGGACCTACTGCATTGCACAAGGAACTCTATTCAATATTCTGTAATAATCTATATGGGAAAATAATCTGAAAAAGAAGGAGTATATGTATAACTGAATTACTATGCTGTACACCTGAAACTAACACAACATTGTAAACGAACTATTAGTTAGTGTCAGTCACTCAGTCGTGTCCGACTCTGCGACCCCATGGACTGTAGCCATCCAGGCTCCTCTGTCCATGGAATTCTCCAGGCAAGAATACTGGAGTGGGTAGCCTTTCCTTTCTCCAGGGGATCTTCCCAACCCAGGGATCACACCTGGGTCTCCTGCATTGCAGGAAGATTCTTTACTACTGAGCCACCAAAGGAAACACAAATCAACTATACTCCAATAAAACAAAAAACAGCATGTGTGTATGCATGTGTGTGTGTGTGTGTGTGTGTGTGTGTGTGTGTGTAATGGAATACTATGCAGCCATAAAGAGAATGAAAGAATGCCATTTGCAGCAACATGGATAGACCTAGAGATTACCATACTAAGTGAAGTCAGAGAAGACAAATACCATACGAGATCACTTATACATGGAATTTGAAATATGACACAAATGAACTTATCTAAAAAACAGAAATAGACTTACAGACATAGAGAACAAACTTGTGGCTGCCAAGGAGGACGGGGGTGAGAGAGGGATGGATTGGGAGTTTGGGATTAGCAGATGCAAACTATTATACATGTTGCTTTTCAGTCGCTTAGTCATGTCCAACTCTTTGTGACCCCATGGACTACATACAGCACACCAGGCTCCCCTATCCTTCAGTATCTCCCAGTGTTTGCTCAACGCATGTCCACTGTAGGTATTATATGTAGAATGGATAAACAACAAGGTCCTACTGTATAGCAAAGGGAACTATACTTAGTATCCTGTAACAAACCATAATGGAATGAATATGAAAAATAATATATATGTATGTATAACTGAATCACTTTCCTGTAAAACAGAAATTAGTACATGGTAAATCAACTATACTTCAATAAAGTAAATTTAAAAAATTAGCAAATGAAATCCAATACTATACAAAAAATAATGCATTACAATCAAGTAGAGTATATCCCAGGTGGCAAAGATGGTTTAACAACAGAAAATATGTTATTAGTTATTAACACAGAAAAGAAGAATAAATGTATTATCTCAATAAACATAATAAGCATTTTATAAAATTCAGAATGCACACATTCATAATTTCAAGAAAAGCAACTCTTAGAGAGCTGGGAATAGAAAGAAACTTCCTTTTGCTAATAAAGAATATCTGTCCAAACCTGTAATAGAATACTTAATGGTGAAAAGAAGCATTCTCTTTAAAGTCAGGAATAAGACTATTGGTATTATATTATTGTATTATTAATATCCACTACTGCTGCTCCTCTTCCATAGAACATAAGAGAATAAAAAGTAATAAACATTGTAAAAAGAGGAAGAAATAATACAATCATTCAAAAAAATGATTGCATACACAGAAAAACTCAAAAGAATCTAAGATAAACTATTGTAATTAATGTTTAGTAAGGTTGCTGGATACATTCTCCAAAATCCAAAATCAGTGGTGTTCCTGTATACTAGCCACAAAGAAGTTGGATGCTATAATAAAAAATTTATAACAGCAACCAAAATGGTAAGCTACCAAGGACTAAGTATATAATAAAAGATGTGTAAAGCCTGTATGAAGAAAGTTTTAACACTTCACTGAGGTATGTTTAAAAAAAAACAAAACATATAAAGAGATACCATGTTCACAGAAAGACTCAATATCATAAAGCTGTCAAATCACTCAAATACAATTCATAAATCAAGAAAAGCTGAAAGAGATTTGAAGAAGGGCCGTAAGTAGGAGCCTCACCAGACCAGATATCAAGAAAGTTGGGGAAAACTTCCTTTCCCCTTGCTTTGAAGGAACATGATTTAAGAGTGACACTCTTGGCCTCTCTCCATCCTCCCACTTACTTGATCTTAGGGGAAGAGGGCCTTTTCTGATTGCTGACTTTAGAGGGAAAGATAAAACCTGGGTATTCTTGGCTTAGCCCCATCTGGGTTTCTGCAGGAGTCACTGGACAGCTCTGTACAGTATAGTCAACGGCTGGTCACTGGGCAGGGGGAAGGCTGGGGTTCTCCAGTTCACATCCTGATTGCAAGAGTAGGTTTAATTTTGAGTGATGTCTTTGCAAGCACTTTTATAATAGATCTAAAGCTGCATTTTCCAAGTGGCTTTATCAGTAATAAAACTGACATTTTGATTTCTGTTAGTCTGTCTCATATCTCCTCTCTCAAGTGGTTCCAAATGTTAGGAGGAAGAGAGATGCTCAAACCTCAGTAAGACTTATAGAAATTAACTTTATATTAATTAAAAATATGGTACTAGCCTATAGGTAGACTATAAAACAATGAAACAGAATAAGGAACCTGGCAACAGATCCATGTGTAAGTTAACTTGATATATGAAACAGACTGCATTATCAACAGTGGATAAAAGATAAAGACTTCAATAAATGATACTGAGACAATCTGCCGTCTGTACTGAGCAAGATTTATTTTAGTTGGTTGATCAGGTGGTACAGTGAGTTGCCTCTCTTTTTGATTATTTTAATTTACCATTTGTGTTATAAAACCTTTCATGATTTATGTAGCTTGTTTCCAATCAAATCACAAATCCCTTGAAGGTAGGGCTTGAGCCTCATACTTACTGTTACCTCCAGAGTACCTATCATGGAACTGAACACTGACAGTGTTAAATACATGCCTGCTAGCTCACTTTTAAAGTAAGAGTGGGGATTTCCCAGCAGTCCAGGGGTTAAGACTCTGTGCTCCCAACGCAGGGGGTACAGGTTTGATCCCTGGTTGGGGAACCGAGCTTCCACACGCCACACAATGTGGCAAAAAAATTAAGAAGTAACTAATAATAATGACGATAAAATAATTATTATTTTACATTAAAACTTAGTTCCTAGCCTTCATTCCTCAAGGTATACAGGTCTATGTCAACACTAACTTTTTATGATGATTTTGATATTCTGAGTAGAATTGTTTAAACAATTGTGTATTTGCTTAACAGGAGTCCTGTCTAACGTCAGACATCCATATTTTTGAAGATCATGAGACAAAAATAAAAAAACAAAGTGACGGTAAATCACAGATGTCACTTTATTATCCTCAAGGCCTATCCTGACGGCACACAAGAAAATGAAACTATTCTTGTACTTTCCTCCTCACAAATTATTTTTCCACCTACCATCTCATTTCATCCTCACCACAAAACAGTGAGATGAGGAGAGCAAGGATTAGATGAGGAAATTACCTTTTAGAGAGGTAGGAGTTTAAATTCAGACAGCAAATCAGAAAATTAAAGTGACAAGGTTACATGCCTAACTTATTTACCTGAGGTTTTTAAAAACAGGTCGTGACCTTGTACAGGAGGGCAGGGATCAAGACCATTCCCAAGAAAAAGAAAAGCAAAAAGGCAAAATGGTTATCTGAGGAGGCCTTACAAATAGCTGTGAATAGAAGAGAAGCTAAAGGCAAAGGAGAAAAGGAAAGATATACCCATTTGAATGCAGAGTTCCAAAGAATAGCAAGGAAAGATAAGAAAGCCTTCCTAAGTGATCAATGCTAAGAAAGAGAAGAAAACAATAGAATGGGAAAGACTAGAGATCTCTTCAAGAAAATCAGAGATACCAAGGGAACATTTCATGCAAAGATGGGCTCAATAAAGGACAGAAATGGTATAGACCTAACAGAAGCAGAAGATATTAAGAAGAGGTGGCAAGAATACACAGAAGAACTATGCAAAAAAGGTCTTCAAGACCCAGATAATCACAGTGGTGTGATCACCAACCTAGAGCCAAACATCCTGGAATGCAAAGTAAAGTGGGCCTTAGGAAGCATCACTACGAACAAAGCTAGTGGAGGTGATGGAATTCCAGTTGAGCTATTTCAAATCCTAGAAGACGATGCTGTGAAAGTGCTGCACTCAATATGCCAGCAAATTTGGAAAACTCAGCAGTGGCCACAGGACTGGAAAAGGTCAGTTTTCATTCCAATCGCAAAGAAAGGCAATGCCAAAGAAAGTTCAAACTACTGCACAATTGCACTCATCTCACACACTAGCAAAGTAATGCTCAAAATTCTCCAAGCCAGACTTCAACAGTACATGAACTGTGAACTTCCAGATGTTCAAGCTGGATTTAGAAAAGGCAGAGGAACCAGAGATCAAATTGCCAACATCCGCTGGACCATCGAAAAAGCAAGAGAGTTCCAGAAAAACATCTACTGCCTTATTGACTATGCCAAAGCCTTTGACTGTGTGGATCACAATAAACTGTGGAAAATTCTTCAAGAGATGGCAATACCAGACCACCTGACCTGCCTCTTGAGAAACCTGTGTGCAGGTCAGGAAGCAACAGTTAGAACTAGACATGGAACAACAGACTGGTTCCAAATAGGGAAAGGACTACGTCAAGGCTGTATGTTGTCACCCTGCTTATTTAACTTATATGCAGAGTACATCATGAGAAATGCTGGGCTGGATGAAGCACAAGCTGGAATCAAGATTGCCAGGGAAATATCAATAACCTCAGATATGCAGATGACACCACCCTATGGCAGAAAGCAAGGAACTAAAGAGCCTCTTGATGAAAGCGAAAAGAGGAGAGTGAAAAAGTTGGCTTAAAACTCAACATTCAGAAAACTAAGATCATGGCATCTGGTCCCATCACTTCATGGCAAATAGATGGGGACATAGTGGAAACAGTGACAGACTTTTATTTTGGGGGGCTCCAAAATCACTGCAGATGGTGACTTCAGCCATGAAGTTAAAAGACACTTGCTCCTTGGAAGAAAAGTTAAGACCAACCTCGACAGCATATTAAAAAGTAGAGACATTACTTTGCCAACAAAGGTCCGTCTAGTCAAAGTTATGGTTTTTCCAGTGGTCATGTATGGATGTGAGAGTTGGACTATAAAGAAAGCTGAGTGCCGAAGAATTGATGCTTTTGAACTGTGATGTTGGAGAAGACTCTTGAGAGTCCCTTGGACTGTAAGGAGATTCAACCAGTCCATCCTAAAGGAGATCAGTCCTGAATATTCATTGGAAGGACTGATGCTGAAGCTGAAACTCCAACACTTTGGCCACCTGATTGGAAGAACTGACTCATCTGAAAAGACCCCGATGCTGGGAAAGATTGAAGGCAGGAGAAGGGGATGACAGAGGATGAGACATTCGGATGGCATCACTGACTCGATGGACATGAGTTTGAGTAAACTCTGGGAGTTGGCGATGGACAGGGAGGCCTGGTGTGCTGCAGTCCATGGGGTTGCAAAGAGTCAGTCATGACTGAGCGAGTGAACTGAACTGAACACTGTGATAATGCTGAACAATTTGCCATGAATGATGGAATCTCTAAACTTAAAACAACAAAATTCACACAGGAGATGAGAAAAAGATCTGGGACTCAGAAGCCAGTGCTCCTTAGAACAAAGCTCTAAAGGCCTGATCTGAACGCACATAATTTTGTAAGTTATTGCCCATCATCCAAGGGTTCGAATTACTAAATGACTAGAGCCAACAGCTTTCCTTTTATTCAAGTCAAGTTAATTATCTCATGTCTTCTTTGCATCAGATGGTCCCTTTCCCCTTGTCGTTTGAAGAGGGTCATGTCCATCCTGACAAAGCACTTTTAAGCAGCAGCTTGCCCTTATGGTTACAACAGGCACTGACATCACAAAGGAGAAACATTCCAGTACATTTGTTCCTCCTGGTCTCAGACTATGTCCTGACAGCCTGACCTGTTCCTTGTGTGCTTTCTTCCCTTTATTCTCAACCACTGATCCTGATGTTTTTTTTTTTTACTGTCCTGTGCTTGTTCTTTGGAAAAGTCCTGGGGGTTCCATGTGCCCCGTTTACAAATCACATGGCTGTCTTCCAGCTTCTGCCTCAACCATGCATTTAAGAATTCCTCGTCCAGCCAACCTTCCTATGTCCAAATAATACCTCCTTGAACCCACCTCCCTCCCATGGGTGCTTCACCCCTCTTAACCAGACTGGAGCTTAGACCTATACAGTGCCTTTTCTTTTCTTCAGGTATCTCATTACAGAAGAAAACTCAGAAGGCAGGTGTGGAGCAGAAGTCAGGCCAAGTTCCTCCAGATCACTATCCACATTGCAGTTACTGTATGGCAGAGAAAGGTACTTACCACCTGACCATTAGTCCATGCTCCATGAAGTTTTTCAGGTTAGGGAGGGTTTGCCTCAAGTCTGGAGTCCCTAGTCCATGTTGGTATCTTAGCTGCAAAGATGGAAAGATAGAATTAAATTCTGGCAGATACTAGGTAATGCTTCCCAAACAGAACCCACTAAAGAAGTCGTACTCCTCCCTGACCCTCCTTTAAACTCTAATGAGGAAATGTGACTATATGATCCTAACACCATCCCAACCACACTTTCTGGATGGTGTTTAAAGGTAGCCTGCTCACTTCCTGCTCCCTCGCCTCCGAAAGTGAGAGAAGACTAAGAATGACCAACTATATGGAATCAGGATTATTTCCAAGACCCCTGTAGAGTTTGCTAACATCAACCCCAGGGACGTATACCACAAAGCCAGTATTTCATTTTAGGTACTGAAGGCTGGGATCACACACTCTAAGCACATTCAGCCCTTCTTTCACTGACTCTTCCCTTTGTAGAATCAAGAATAAGGTTCATGTTGTATGTGTCTCTGATGCCCAAGTATCTGACACAGTCCTAGTGCTCATTTCATGTTTATTAAACAAACAAAGAGCAAGTCACTTTTGACAGAGGCTGTGCTTTATGTTATTTCTCTTGTGCTTCTAGCTTTCCTTTTTCTCTAGGACCAGAGAATAGAGTTGCTATGGCCTGTGGCTAAGATCTGTTCTTAGTTTTACTTATTTCTGATAGAGGCTGATTTTCTACAATTCAGTGCCCTTCTATGTGTCTTGGGTAATCTACTAAATGGTTTTCATCTGTCTGTTTCTGCCTCCTCTCACTTTGTCTCTGAAGACTATTTGCTTCCTCACTAAGCATAATAAAGATCCGAGGTTAAGTATAATGTGCATATTCATACACACACAATGTCAAATACATAGTTAAGTATACAACATAGCTCTGTAGAAATTTATTTTTCAAATGACATAATATATATGAAGAAAGGACTTTGTAAACTGCATACTGATGTACATATATGAAGGGTCATCTATCTGCCTTAAAGTTTTGCTTTTCCAGCACCTAATTTAAAAGTGGCTAAGTTAAACTTTAAATATTTTCCCCTTTTAAAAAAATAAAACTACTATCAACAAAAAATCAAAGTAAGTTTTCTTTTATTTGTATCTAGTACTCAATTGACTTTTCACTTAAGTGGGAGTGAGTGACATTTAACAAAGAGTTCACTCTGACTACATTTAACTTTCAAAGAAAACGCCCAAACCTAATCAGGGCTCTTTAATGGTCGGTACATACACATAAGGAGGAAGAAACAGAATGTTAAAGCTAAAAGGTATCTTGTTAACCCTCTTCTTGTGCAGATGGGAAAACTGAAGGAAGAAAGAGGAAGGAATTTCTCCAGGGCCACACGTTTCAATGGCAAAAATATTAGTCAGAGCCTCCTTTTCACAATCATGCTACTCGACCAGCTACCCCAAAGTCTGACAGGAAAATTGGTTAGAAAAAAACAAAACCCCAAACCTTGAGAAGACAAAGGGAAAATATTCTTTTTCTTTTCCAAATCTAGCTTGGTGACCTAAATCACCTCCTGAGATTTGCTGACCTTGAATTATAAGATCTCCTCCACATTATATGACATCATTTCTTATATTAACAGAAAAGTATTTTTTCCATACACTGATAAAATCAAAATGGCTGACATCCCAATATGACATTCCTGAATTCATTGTTTCAATAAAAAAGTGAAATTGTTTACACATGGCATGGAAATTTCACCTGTGATTCATACTGAAAAATATTAAATATCAAAAAAGTAAAACCACCCCATACTAAAATAACACTAAGCTATGTGTCCCTGAGCCAGTATGTAGTCAACTGCCTGCCCCAGGCTCAACAATGGAAGGTGGGTGTTAAATTCTTTTCAGAGACCACAATGAAAATTTCTCTCCAAGACTGATTTTGACTAAAAAAGGAAAATGTAGGAATTTCAAGCCTCCACCCAAATCTTAATTCCTCATTTGCTGTCTAGCATTATTTTTATCATAGAATCTTGGGATATCATAGCTAGAAAAGATCATGGAGATCATCTTTTCCATCCTCCATTTTTTCATAAGTGAAGAAACTAAGACTCAGTAGGGCAAGTGTCCTGCCCAAGGTCTCAGAGCTGATAAGGGACAAAGCCAAGGCTAGAACCTTTCAGTAACAACTCTGAATCCTTTGTCATGTCACCCTTTCAGTCTTCAACATATAGAACTAAAATAGAAATTCCCACATAGTACATATATGTTGTTCAGTCACCAAGTCATGTCTGTCGCTTTTCAACCCCATGAACTGTAGCATGCCAGGCTTCCCTGTCCTTCTCTTTCTCCCTGAGCTTGCTCAAACTCATGTCCATTGAGTCAGTGATGGTATCCAACCATCTCATCCTCTGTCGCCCCCTTCTCCTCTTGCCCTCAATCTTTCCCAGCATCAGGGTCTTTTCCAGTGAGTTGGCTCTTCACATCTGGTGGCCAAAGTGTGTGTGTGTGTGTGTGTGTGTGTGTGTGTGTGTGTGTGTGTGTGTGTGTGTGTATGGAAAATATTTAAAAGTACATATAATGTTTTAAGTCTAAACTACTAAAAGGCTTATATTGAAAAAGCAACAGTTCTTTGCTCTTCAGTAGTGACCACTTTTAGTTGTTTTTTTCTTTACCTTCATATTTCTAAATACGGTTATACTAATATTTCTTATTCCTTCCCTCTCATTTAGACATAATCTACTATGTTCCTGTTATGCAAAATGAGGATTTAGCCCTTTTGTTACTCTTTTCTTAATACATTTTATCTCCTTACCCATATATTACCTACTTTTTATTAAAGAATATGAGGATTTAACTGTCCACTCTCTCAATACACTTTTCCTCATTCTCTTAAGATATTCAATTATTTTGGAATGTAACATTTTTTGTTAAATCAATATTTACTATTTACCTTATACCTACAAAAATACTATTCACTGCTAAGCCAATACTATACTATTCCTTTTTTGCCTTATGTTTGTTTTTCCTGAAATGATAATTGCCATTTACCCCACTTGTGGAGTACCCATGTACCTATCACTAGATCCTCCCCCAATTAGGAAAAAACCTTAAATCCTTCCAATCTGGTTAATAAATACACCATATAACAACCTACCAAGCCCATTCCCCATCCCTCGGAGACTATTTCCTGCAGTACCTTCTCTCTGCTCCAATCTGAACAGTTTGTTCTCTAGGCTGGTTCTCTTATTATCTACTTAGAACATTCTTTCACCATCATCCTGGAAATTTTGTTTACAATCACCCCTCTATATCCCAAAGGGACTGGCTCCAGGAGCTCCTGCAGATACCAAACACTGCAGATGTTCAAGTCCCGCATCTAAAATGGTGTTGTATGTACAGTGAACATTCAACCCTCCATACCCCATACCCAGGTTTTACGTCAGTGGATACAGAGGGCTGACTGTAATTGTGTTGAAGCTGTTGTTTTCTAGATCTCATCACTTGTTCCTTGATTTACTGCCTCATTTTGGTGGAGCATATTCTATAATAGAGAATATATATATATATATTCTCTAGAATATAATAACCTAGACATCATATTAAAAAGCAGAGACATTACTCTGCCGACAAAGGTCCATTTAGAAAAAGCTATGGTTTCTCCAGGAGTCATGTATGGATGTAAGAGTTGGACTATAAAGAAAGCTGAGTGCAAAGAATTGATGCTTTTGAACTGTGGTGTTGGAGAAGACTCTTGAGAGTCCCTTGGACTGCAAGGAGATCAAACCAGTCAATTCCAAAGGAAATCAGTCCTGAATGTTCACTGGAAGGACTGATGCTGAAGCTGAAACTCCAACACTTTGGCCACCTGATGCGAAGAACAGACTCATTGGAAAATACCCTGATGCTGGGAAGGATTGAAGGCAGGAGGAGAAGGGGACAACAGAGGATGAGATGGTTGGATGGCATCACCAACTCTATGGACATGAGTTTGAGCAAGCTCCGGGAGTTGGTGATGGACAGGGAAGCCTGGTGTGCTGCAGTCCATGGGATTGCAAACAGCGGGGCACGACTGAGCTACTGAACTAAACTGATTCTATAATGGCTTTCTGGGAAAGGGCCACATGAGAGGTATCTTTTTTAACACTTTGAATATTTAAAAATATCTTTAATTCCATTCTCATACTTGAATGATAGTTTGCTTGGGTATAAAATTCAAGGCTAAAATGATTTTTCCTTTGGAATGTTGTTTCACTGTCATTTAACTTTGCACATAGCAATTGAGAAACCTGGTAACATTCTGATTCCTGATCCATGTGTGTGAGGTGATTCTTCTCTCTTTAGGATTTTATTCTTTAATGTCAGTATTCAGAAATTTCACAATGATAAGCTTTTGTTTGGGTCTTTTATCATTTACTGTTTTGGTCTGAATTTAGTGAGTCCTTTATTCTTATTTCCTTCCAGTTTTACTGAGATATAATTGAGATACAATTCTGTATAAGTTAAAGGTGTGCAGCAGTGATTTGATTTCTATACATCATGAAATGAATACCACAGTAAGTTTAGAGAACATCCATCATCTCATATAGACACAAAATTAAAGAAAAAAAATTATCTTTTCCTTGTAATGGCAACTCTTAAAATTTACTCTCTTAACTTTCATATATAACATACAGCAGTGTTAATATATTAATCATGGTATACAATACACCCCTAGTAGTTATTTGTCTTATAACTGGAAGTTTGTACCTTTTGACCACTTTCATCCAATTCCACTCCCACCACGCCAATTCACCCCCACCTCTAGTAACCAGAAATCTGATCTCTCTTCCTATGAGTTTATTTTTGAAGTAAAACTGACCTAAAACACTATGTTAGTTCCTGGTACAAAACACAATGATTCAATTATTTCCATACATTACAAAATGATCACAATAAATATAGTTACCATCTGTCACCATACAGAGATATTACATTATTATTGACTATATTTCCCACACTGTACATTTCATCCCTTTGGCTCATCTGTTTTGTAACTGAAAGTTTGTATCTCTTAATTACCCTCACCTATTTCACTCACCCCCACTTACTGACCTTCCTCTGGCAACCTCCTGTTTGTTCTTTGTAGCTATGACTCTTATTTCTGTTTTGTTATGCTTGTTCATTTGTTTTGGTTTTAGATTGCATGTATAAGTGAAATCATATAGCATCTGTCTTTCTCTGATTTATTTCACGTCGCGAAGAGTGGGACACAACTGAGCGACTTCACTTCACTTTTCACTTTCATGCACTGGAGGAGGAAATGACAACTCATTCCAGTATTCTTGCCTGGAGAATCCCAGGGACAGAGGAGCCTGGTGGGCTGTTGTCTATGGGGTTGCACAGAGTCGGACAAGACTGACGCGACTTAGCAGCAACAGCAGCAGCAGCAGCATAGCATAATATCCTCTAGGTCTACCCATGTCGTTGCAAATGGCAAGATTTTGTTCTCTTTTATGGTTGAATAATGTTCCAGTGTATGTGTGTGCATGCACATGTATGCCCCACATCATCTTCATCCATTCATCTACTGATGGGCACTTAGGTTGCTTCCATATCATGGATATTGTGAATAATGCAGCAATAGGGGTGTATTTGTCTTTTCAAATTAGTGTTTTTGGTTTCTTTGGAAAAATACCAACAGTGCACAAGTGTTCCCTTTTCTCCACATTCTTGTCAACACTTATTTCTTGTCTTTTTCATAACAGTCATTCTGACAGATATGAGGTTGCTGTAGTTTTGATTTGCATTTCCCTGGTGATTAATGATGTTGAGCATCTTTTCATGTGTCCATTGGTCATCTCTGTGTCTTCTTTGGAAAAATGTCTATTCAGGTCCTCTGTCCATTTTTTAATTGAGTTGGCTGTTTTTTTGATGTTGAGTTGCCTGAGTTCTTCATATTTTGGATATTAACTCCTTTTCAGATAGATCACTTACAAATATCTTCTCCCATTCAGTAGGTAGTCTTTTCATTTTGTTCATAGTTTCATTTGTTGTGCAAAATATTTCAGTCTGATATAGTCCCATTTGTTTATTTTGCTTTTGTTTTCCTTGCTAGTGAGTCCTTTCAATATGAAAACTCTTACCCTCGAATTCTGATTGTATTCTATTATCATTATTGTTATTTTTATTTTGTTTCTCTATCTTCATTTTCTGTTACTTTTGGATTTTTTTCTTTTTTGTTTTTGTTTCAGCCTTAAAAAAAAATTACAGGCTTTCTTTAATGTCTAGTAATCTTTGGTTGTCAATTCTTTATGAATGAAACTTTAAAATGCTGATCAGATAAGTCTGTATATTGGCAGGACTTGCTGAGGATTGGAGGATGTACCCCTATGTTCATTGCTGCATTATTCACAACAGCCACAACATGGAAGCAAGCTAGTGCCTATCAGTAGATAAATGGATGAAAAAGAGGTGGGGTATACATATGCATGCACACACATACACTGGAATATTACCGAGCCATAAAAGAGAACAAAATCCTGCTATTTGCAACAACATGGATAGACCTAGATGGTACTATGCTAAGTGAAATAAGTCACTCTGGAGTTCTATGGCTTGAAATATATTGCTTCTTGAAGGCTTTAGGTTTTGGTTTTCTCCATTCTGCCTACTCACAGTTTATCATTTATCTGCTTGTGATTTTCTAAAATGTTGTCAACTCTATTACCTGCTCTTGTTTCTTCTGTTCTTTTCATCTTTGTGTGTTTACAATTTTAAATTATTTTGTCTTTATTAGTAGCATTTCATTAGGATCTGACATAAATGGGTATATTTAATTTGTTTACCATTAAGTCCCCTATATATATAATAGCTTTCCAATACTGGTTACTGGAACTCACCTCTCTGAGAGAGACTCTCTTTTCTGTCACTAAGTCTCCCTCTAAGCATCCTCCATCTGTCTATTCTATCCGCTCTGAAAGAGCCAACACCAGTTCTATTTCCTGTAGGAAGCTCTCTGATTATTCCAAGGTAAGGGGGCATTTTCCCCTTCTGCCAAATCCCTTCCTACACCACCTTTCCATCTGCTGTCTTTGGAAAGCCTAAACTAAATGACTATATACTTAATACATATTTGTTAGTAAGTTAAAATTAATGCTGTATGGGAGGAAATGAGAGGCATCATTACACACTGGAATGAGCTTAGATGCAGAAGATATGGGTTTGAAAACCAGTGCTGTCACTTACTAGTTGTTTGACTTCAGGTTTGTCACTTCTTGTAAATGGGGATGTTATCTGTCCTGCAGAGCTACTGTAAAGTGTAAATACAATATAGTATGTAGAGTACCAAAAACAATAGCTGATACATAGTAAGTGGTCAATACACTGTACCTATTATCATTATGCTACATATATACTCTCTCTATATATTATCACAGCATCTGCCATTAAGCGAGGCATAAGATAGGTGCTCAAAAATAGCTTATCACTTAATTAGGATGAGAGTCAGAAAAGGAGAACAGAGCTCAAATCAAAGGAAAAAAATCTTAAGTACACAGTTCACTTTTTAAAAAACTAATTTCTACTAATTCACTAAGTTCCTCACTACAAGCACTCCAGAAAGGCAACAATAAACACATACATATTAATATCTTTAAAACAATTGCACAGTGAAGCAGAAAGTTTGACACATGATGTGGGTGGTCAGTAGATCTGGGTGACAGACACAGTTCTGCTCTAAGGCCATGAGCAAGTCCCTTCCCTGCTGCTGCTGCTGCTGCTGCTAAGTTGCTTCAGTCGTGTCCGACTCTGTGCGACCCCAGAAACGGCCACCCAGGCTCCCCCGTCCCTGGGATTCTCCAGGCAAGAGTACTGGAGTGGGTTGCCATTCCCTTCTCCAATGCATGAAAGTGAAAAGTGAAAGTGAAGTTGCTCAGTCATGTCCAACTCCTAGCGACCCCATGGACTGCAGCCTACCAGGCTCCTCCATCCATGGGATTTTCCAGGCAAGAGGACTGGAGTGGGTTGCCATTGCCTTTCTCCGTTCCCTGCTAGGGCTACTCAGATAATTGTCAAACTACCTTTTTTGGTAGCCATGGAATCCTTTATTCACATGAAATATTATACAGAAGCCCAAAGTGTAAAACAAACAGGACATTGTAGGCAACTGTGGAGGAGCAGAGTTAGAACCAAAGAGGCATTCCCATCTGGAATTTAAACCCCCCTGGACTAGATCATCTCCAAGAGACTTTCAAAGTTCTGACTCCACTTTCAAATGCTCTAAAAATTATAGGTGTGAACCATGCATCTATACATTTAAAACACGGGTAGGGTAGTGCACCTTCATAATGTGAATGATGAAGGAACACTGATGCACTCAGCCCCGTTTCTGGTTTTGCTCACTTCTGATGTGTCAGAAGTCAAAGCTGGATAAGAGGGTGTCAAACCTTCATGTGTTCACTGAGGCATAAGTCAGATGGAAGAGTCTACAAAAGATACACTTCTGGACACCTTAAGGGAAGTGTCTAAAAATGGAGGGAGTAAAATGGGGTCCAGTCTAATATTCTACTGTTTCAGGTAGAGATGCTGTTGCTGCTGCTGCGTCGCTTCAGTCATGTCCGACTCTGTGCGACCCCATAGACGGCAGCCCACCAGGCTCCACCGTCCCTGGGATTCTCCAGGCAAGAATACTGGAGTGGGCTGCCACTTCCTTCTCCAGTGCATGAAAGTGAAAAGTGAAAGTGAAGTCGCTCAGTCGTGTCTGACCCTTAGTGACCCCATGGGCTGCAGCCTATCAGGCTCCTCCGTCCGTGGGATTCTCCAGGCAAGAGTACTAGAGTGGGGAGCCATTGCCTTCTCCCAGGTAGAGATGACCCACTATTAAAGTGTAAATACTTCAGGAAAAGAACAAATCTAAATTTTTATTAAGTGATTCTTTAACAAGTTAACTCCCTGGTAAGGTATTAGTAAAAGCAAGAAGTTAAAGAAGGAGTGAGGCCAAGGAAGAAAGACTAAGGATACAGAAAGGAGAGAAAGGACTACAAACCAGTTCTCTGTCTTCTGACTGACCGGCTGGGCCTGTAGTCTACTTCTCACCATGTAATGTATGTAACCTTGAAGAAGGTATAGAACCTGTCTGTGCCTCTTCTATAAAACAGGAGCAACAATGTTTGTCTCATAAAATTGTTGTAAGAGTTCAATCAGGACTTTTATATAGAATGGACACTCCTGAGGCTGGATTTTTAGAGAGTATTCATTAAAACTATTAAAAGTCTAGTGAGAAGGGACTGTTAACCAAAAACTGCCAAGTGATACTATGTATGGTATGACATCAGTCTTTGAAAAATATATCTATGCTTACATAAACACAGAAAAAGATCCTGCAGAATAAAGTTCTAACAGCAGTTTTCCCTGAGTTCTAGGAAAATGTGGTCGATCAATTTATTTTTGTGCTTTTCTCTATTTTCTGTTTCTATTATAAATATATAGTCCTTTTGTTATATTTTCTGTTCTCTAAAATACTGCATCATAAAATATGGATATATATGGCTAGTTTTCTTTCTGCTCAATTTTGTTGTGAACTTAAACTGTTCTGAAAAATAAAGGCTATTTAAAAACAACAACAAGGGCCCAGAACACTTAGCTCAAGGATTCAGATTTATCTTCCTTGATAGCACTAAGAATCTACTACAGGGTTTTAAGCAGGAAAGTGAACTAGGAGGCAGCTGTGAAGGATAGATTTAAAGACTAAAGTATTCTTTTCTGTGAGAAATCTTATGTCAACATTCCATCAAAATCTGCCCTTACGAACTACTATCAATAAATACCACACTTCCCTAAAAGGAGCTCCCTCTGTTCTCAATTCTGATTGGGGAAGGCAGATGCCAAGAAACCTAGGCAAATAAAATGTTGCTTTGGGTCTGTCTAACTGCTTCAAATTAGTCTCTGAAATAAACACCTTTTGTAAAAACTTCCTACTGCACCTACTGCACTACCACCCAAAGAGTCTAAGCAGTTGTAAGTGGAATTTTGGTTTCAATTAGCTTGAATTTCAGCTTTACTCTGACTGGCTTAGGATTCCATGGGAGCTGTTAAATTTCTGTGTAACTCTATGGTAGGCTAGTAGATGAAAACTACACGCAGATGACAAATTAGATGGGAAGTGAGGAGAAGCAATGTTCAGTGGTTTCCCTGGAAAAATGAGCAAATACTGTTGTCTACTAGCAAAAGAAAATCCTTATACTAAAACAACCAGGAGGAGGGGGCGACAGAGGATGAGACGGTTGGATGGCATCACCGACTCGATGGACATGACTTTGAGCAAAATCCAGAAGATAATGAAAGACAGGAAAGCCTTGTGTGTTGCAGTCCATGGGATCGCAAAGAGTAAGACATGACTGAGCGACTGAACAACAATCACCACCACCACCAGGAAGATCTAGCTTTATGGTTACTGGAACAACAACAAAAAAGAAAATCAGAGCCAGGGATACATTCAGCCCTCAGCAGACAGCTACAGCCATGTTAATTCCATTAACTATCATTTCTCCATTTTCCTCTCCCACATCACCTTTTTGTATAAAGATACAGTATTTTCCCAAAGCCACATGTGGGGTTCATCTCAAATCACTATATAGACAGATCAACTATGATGTTGGAGTTCTTGTAGTTGAAATTAACTAGTTCATACAGTTTGATAAATGGTGCTCCACTGACTAGGTAAGATCATTTACAGCTCTGGAGATCATATTTTAAAATAAAGTGTGATTGTACTTTTGAGAAATAAATGCTGAGTTCTTGTACTCAGTGAGCACCCTCCTATTGAGCTAAGAGGCCTAATTTAATATCAAAGTGCTCAATTTTATTTTTATTTTTTAAACACTCAATTTTTCCAGGCTGGGAAAGACACTGGGGGCTCAAGAATCATTCTGTCATTTAGGTTTTGGCAGGAGAAATTCAGTTTAGACAACATACACACACACTCTCACCCTTCCAAGCCATATATATCTACACAAGGCCACTTATTGCGTGGCTTATTAGTTCCATATGGGGCCTGAGCTAAGCTGCATGATATGTTTGATACAAACCGTCTGTTACCGTGTGGGAATGTGGATTAATACAATGCTTCAATAAAGGTTACTAAAAGATCAACACTTTTGTGATGAGATTACAATGAATTTGACTACAAAGAGAGAACTGGTCTAGAAGAGTTGAAAAAATAAGAAATTAAAAATGCACATATGCATCAAAGACTTTACTTTAAAATTCTGGCTTATGTAGTCAAAAGTCTCTATAGGACTAATTACTGATATTTCATTTTTAAATATTAAGGTTTCACTGACATAAAAGGAATTAGATTAAGCTTAAAAAAAGGGTACCACCACGTCAAAAATAAAACCTTCCTTCCTAGTAGAAAATACAACTCTTTCAAAGATGTGGAAAAACTACTTAAAGAATGTTTAATATGAGCAATAATATTGTTTCTTACAGTGAGTTATTGCAATATACACCTCTAAGGAAAAGTATAAAAACCTGATTATGGGCCACTAGTTGCAAGAACAATCTAAGTACTTTTCCATCCTTATCTATAAACCTTGCCAGTTCTTTTCCCCCCAAATAGGTATGTTATAATGTAAACACTGCACACAGCTGAAGCCTGCCAGTCTGAGACCTGAAAAGTCTAAAAGTCAGGTCTAAAAACTCTTAAGTCTAATAATAGAAAAGTTTTTCTATTCATCCTCCCAATCATTCTCCCAACTAACCTCAGAATCATGGGATTCGTGTTGGAGCATCAATACACCTGCTTCATTCACCCTGGAAGTTAAGTGAGAGGCTAAGTGGCCAAGCCAAGGGTGAACAGGTGGAGTCCAGGGACCAGAATCTAAATTTGTGAGTTTAACCACAGGCTCTTTTCTTTATAGCACATGTTGTATTTATGAGGTACAGGTTATATCTGAGCCAAGCTTAGCATTATAAAGTATGTCGTATTAAAAACACTTCAATTAAGATGGTCCTTTGCTTCGGATTCTTACGTTTGCCAGAAAATAACTAGGAGCATGATAAACTGACACAACTCTGGGGTCAACCTGGTCTGTAAGTGGGGTCTCTGTCACTGCCAGTTCTTAAGAGTTGTTGAAGAGGGTCAGGAAAGCATACTGCAGCTGGACAAGCAAAGTACAACTGGAAATTTGTCAAAGGCAGGTAAATCAGACCCTTGATAGCAACTGCAATCAGCTTTAATTAGTGATCATCAAAGAAAGGTTACCTTCTCTGGAGGCTGACAGCTATGTGAGTGGATGAACTTGTGTAGGATCCATTAGAGCTGATATTCATGATGTCACGTCCAGCAGGCTTCACCTTGGCTTCCTGTCCTCCTGTTAACAGTCTGGTGCACTCTGATTCACCCCAGGCTATCTTATACTGACCTTTGGCCAAATCTAGATTCCTGATTCACTTGAGAGCTAAAACACTCTCCCTAAACTGATCAAATTTAGCCATTTCTGCTTCCAGTTCACTGACTCTGATGCAATCCTGGTGTAGGGACTGTATCAGATCAAAGAGATCACAGTCTAACAGGGCAGAGACAGTTTTCTATAATGTCTACAAATGGAATCACAGAATATTTAGTGTCTACCGCCTGCCTTTTTTCATTTGTTTTTGAGATTCATTCATGCTGTTGCATGTATATGTTCCTTTTCATTGCTGAGTCTGAGTAGTATTCCATGGTATGGATATACCACAAATTGTTTATCTGTATTCTGGTTGATGGACATTTGGGTTGTCTCCTGTTTCGGATTATTATGAATTAAGCTGCTATAAACATTTGGGCACAGGTTTTTGTTTTGGACTTGCAGTTTTTACTTCTATTGGACCAATACCAAGGAGTGGAAATTCTGGTTTGAATGGTAGCTGTTTATTTTTAAAATACCAAACTGTCTTCAAAGATGGCTACACAATCTTGCATTCCCACCAGCAATGCATAAGTGTTTCAGTTGCTCTGCATCATCATCAGAATTGATGATACATCTTAAAAACTCTAGCCATTCTGGTAGTAGTGTCTCATTATAGTTTTAATTTGCATTTCCCTAATGGCAAGGCCTTTGACTGTGTGGATCACAACAAAGTGTGGAAAATTCTTCAAGAGATGGGAATACCAAACCACCTGACCTGCCTCCTGAGAAATCTGAATGCAGGTCAAGAAGCAACAGTTAGAACTGGACATGAAACAACAGACTGGTTCCAAATTGGGAAAGGAGTACATCAAGGCTATATATTGTCACCCTGCTTATTCAACTTATATGCAGAGTACATCATGAGAAATGCTGGGCTGGGTGAAGCACAAGCTGGAATCAAGATTGCTGGGAGAAATATCGGTAACCTCACACACGCAGATGATACCACACTTATGGCAGAAAGCAAAGAATAACTAAAGAGCCTCTTGATGAAAGTGAAAGAGGAGAGTGAAAAAGTTGGCTTAAAACTCAAGATCATGGCATCTGGTCCCATCAATTCATCGCAAGTAGATGGGGAAACAATGGAAACAGTGACAGATTTTATTTTTGTGGGGCTCCAAAATCACTGCAGATGGTAACTGCAGCCTTGAAATTAAAAGACGCTTGCTCCTTGGAAGAAAAGCTATGACCAACCTAGACAGCATATTAAAAAGCAGAGACATTACTTTGCCAACAAAGGTCCATCTAGTCAAAGCTATGGTTTTTCCAGTAGTCATGTATGGATGTGAGAGTTAGACTATAAAGAAAGCTGAGTGCCGAAGAATTGATGCTTTCGAACCGTGGTGTTGGAGAAGATGCTTGAGAGTCCCTTGGACTGCAAGGAGATCCAACCAGTCCATCCTAAAGGAAATCAGTCCTGAATATTCACTGAAAGGACCGATGGTGAAGCTGAAACTCCAATACTTTGGCCACCTGATGCAAAGAACTAACTCACTGGAAAAGATCCTGATGCTGGGAAAGACTGACGGTGGGAGGAGAAGGGGGCGACACAGGATGAGATGGTTGGATGGCATCACCGACGTGATGGACATGAGTCTGAGTAAGCTCCAGGAGTTGGTGATGGACAGGGAGGCCTGGTGTGCTGCAGTTCATGGGGTCTCAAGGAGATGGACATGACTGAAAGACTGAACTGAACTGAACGACTAGTAATATCTAGCATCTTTTCATGTGGCTTTTTTTTTTTTCCATCTGTAGCTCTTCTTCTGGCCATTCTATACTTTCTGTGAGGTATCACTAATGAATACATGTGATTAATACCCTCTGATTAATCTTAATATCTTTTCATTGGAAACCCTCTAAACTAATACCAGTTTTGCTTAATCAAGTTAGAGTTGATTCTATAACAACACAATCCTATTTGTAAAGAGAAGCCACAGGGAACTCTTAGGTGTGTAAAAGACAAAAATGAAAATGCCATTATAAAAGCAGGGATTCTTTCATAGAAATTCAGGTAAATCTAAGTGTCAGAGTTTTATTACAATGAATAATGCACTTAAATCTATTTCCATAAATTTGATTACACAAGGAGTATAGAAGCCCATTGCAGCATCTCTGTAGCAATCCACAGTGTCCACAAGTATTTGACATGATTATTGGTAGAACTTAGTAGATTCAATTCAACAAATAATTACTGAACTCGTGTGTGTGTGTGTGTTGATTATGATGGAAACAGAGGTATGTATATGGCATTGTTTATACTAGGGGAAATTTGGAAATAATTTGAATATATACCAGTACTTTGGTCAGGTTCTCCGTGGAATGATGATGGTGTTAATGATAATTAAAATAACGCTACAGCTACTAACAAATTTACTGATTAATGTGCCAAGCATTATGATAAGTATTTCACACTATATTATTTCATTAGTCCTCACTATTATGCTCAGAGGGCTGGAGAAACTGAGACTTAGAGGTCGAGTTAATAAACTGTAGAGGGCTTCCCTGGTGGCTCAGTGGTAAAGAATCTGCCTGCCAATGCAGGAGACAGGAGCTTGATCTCTGATCTGGAAAGATCCCACATGCCAAGGGGCAGCTAAGCCTGTGTATGACAACTACTGAGCCTGTGCTCTAGAGCCCGGGAGCCACAACTACTGAAGCCCAAACGCTCTAGAGCCTGTGCTCTGCAACAGGAGAAGCCACCATAATGAGAAGTTCGTACACCGCAACTAGAGAGTAGCCCCTACTCACCACAACTGTAGAAAAGTTTGTGCGGCAACGAAGACCCAGCACAAATAAAAATAAAATAAAAAAAAAACTGAATTTGCACTCCAGGTTTGTCTGACTCTAGCACTCTGAAGTCTTAACCACTGAAGAATGAATACCCATAGTATTTACCATTCTTTTCAGTTTGCAACCTGTGCCAGGCACAAAACCTCACTGTTTCATTTAATCTTCATAATCACCCCATGAGGTAAGTCATATAATTCCCACTCTACACATGACAAAGTGGAAAAGGCTAAAGGAGTTGTCTGAATTATCACAGGTAGCATGTAGAGGAGCTAAGATTTGGACTCAATTCTGACACTTCACATGCCAACACACAGTCTAAATATTGCTTACGAGTTGGATAGAAAAGATTGTTTTCTCACTTAATTCTAATACTTAGAAAGGGACTCTCAACTCTTCAGAGAAACACATTCCTTCTCTTGATATCAGACATTTGACAATAGTTACATCTCTACTCAGCTGTTGTTTAGTTAAGCTATACATGTTTAGTTGTTTAAAATCTTTGCTTGTAAATTAATCCCTACAGCCTCTTCATCATTCTTTATGTCTCTGAACTCCTTCCAGTTTCCTTTAAATAATCTGGTAATGAGGTGCCCTAAATGGAACACAGTTTTCTAGCATGCTCTTTTCTTTCTCTAACGACGTTCCCCCTTACAAATAGCAATTTTACTATAATATCTACTTCATGCCTTTTAAGGTTTTTTCTTTTGTGGAATTCTGACCTCCTTTGAATTCCATTAGAGTCCAAGCCCATGCAACCACTGTTTAGTCTCTCTGGTTGATCATAAATAAATGTAGCCTCAAAAAAAGAGAAGCAAAAACAAACAAACAAAAAACCCTTCCAAATGTTAATGAAGTGTCAAGTGCACACTGCCCCTCCAATTGGATAGATGCTCTTACAATCTGGTCTGGAACAATTCTGCTCATTTTTTGATCTCACAATTCATTTAATATAAAGTATAATTAATTCACTGGATATGTACTGAATATCTACTAAGGGAAGGTGTGCAACATATGATGGAATATTGCAAAGTGACTCAGGCATGGATGTCACCCTGGGGAGGTTACCTTGTAAACGAATGATAACCAAGTAAACCTAGAGGGACAGTACATCTTTCAATGACAGCCTGAATGGTGGGACAACAGACAGAATTGTAAGATGGCCTCTGTGATCTTTAGCCCAGAGTTACGCCCCTGGTCATTTCATGTTTATGGCAAAGGGATATTACCTGGGTAGGCCTCATTTGATCACACGAACCTTTAAAAGCAGACTGTTTTCTCTGGCTGGCAGCAGAAGAGAATGTTCTGACAGATCTAAGCTGTGAGAAGGGCTTGACAGGACATTACAGGTCAGAAGATAGAGGCGCTATGTGAGAAGGAATGTAGGAGGCATCCAGGAACAGAAAGCCAGCAACTAAGCCTGCTCAGACCTACAGCTGCAAGACACTGGATTCTGCCAACAATTAAATGAGTTTGGAAGTGGATTATTCCTAAGCATCACCAAGGAGAGCCCAGGCTGACCAACACCTTGACTTTGACCTTGTTGGCCCCTGAGCCAACATTTCATTATAAACTAATCTCTAAACTTATGATACTTGTAAAGATACCAAAAGGATTTTTTAGAACTAGATGAAGTATTGCGAAGTTAAGTCTTGTTTTGGTAAATAAAAGCAATTCTGTAGTATTTTCTGTATGCTAGACTCTGTTTTAAGTACTACACAAACACTAACTCATTTAATCATCATAAGAACTGTAACAAAGCAGGTACTATTGTCACTCCTGTATGACAGATGAGGAGACTGAGATACAGACAGATTAAATAATTTGCTCCCATAGACCGTACACAATACCTACAGTAAGACTGTTAATGTCAGGGATCTATTTATTGTTCATTATCTGGTAACTAACACTATGCCAAGTGATGGTAATTAATCAACTTTGGGAGGATAATTAATAAACTTTTGAGTGCATATTGCAGGGATAAAATCCAAATTTGCTTATTTGATTTATAGAGAAATCTCTGTGGGAAAAACTTTCTTGAAGTACTGGAACCTACAGAAAAGGAGTTGAGCTAAGCTGGGTAGAAAATGGTAGGAAAGAAGAAAAAACAGTGGAGATGGGGGAAAGAATCTAAGTGACACAGGCAGTGAATAAGTGTATTACATGAATATATGTGTAAATGTATGTGTATGTGGGGTGGTGTCAATGGGAAGAGGAGCAGATTGACCAAGGAATCATTTTATTTCATTTCTCACAATAGAGTCTGAATACATTTTTCTTCTTGACAAAGTGCATTGAAAATAAAGCCTCTATAATGTGTTAATCATCTAAGCAGGCATGAACAATTTTGGACAACTGTCCAAAGAAAAATCAAAAATTTTAGACTGTATTAAAATTTGCATCAAGAGATTTGGTGAGAGCTCTAATTGCTGTTTAAATATTGTTCTCTGCACTATTAGTTAATAATCTTTGAACAGGTTATAATATAAAACCACCCCCTCAAATCAGTTAGCTGTTTCTAAGGATTATTCTAAGGTTATTAAACCACATGATCTTCTGTCTTCAAACTGCCACTTCCATGTTAACTTCTGAGCTAACTTCCAAAACTCTTAAATCAAAATAAGCTAATAAAACACCAACTTAAAATATATGAAGCAGAAGAGGAGAGGAACTAAAACGTGAAAACGTCTTGGGTTGAACTCCAAGTTTGCACATTAACATCTCTGTGACCTTGAGCAAGTCACTTAACCCCTCTGAACTTCTGGTTCCTGACCTACATAATACACACAACATTTGCTTCACAGGGTTATTGTATGGAATAAATAAAACAATGTATGTAAAACTCTCAACACAGTCTGTGAGTTATAAGCATCTTAAATTGTTAGTTCTCATCCTCTTCCCTCAATAGCTATTGCTAAGAACATTACTGTTTTTTATACTTAACCATTAATGTTGCACCTTATTTTTCTACTCCATTACTAGTTTTTCTAACTTCCTTTTGGTTAAGCCTGTATGTTGTTATTTTTGATCTCAACTAAATCAGATGTGTCCTAAATGTAACACACTATAGCCTTAAAAGACAAAAGACTCATGAAAAAGAAAACATCCAAGATAAGCAAATATGTTCACTACATCTTGAGGATAAGAAATGCCAAAAGATTAAAGTAAGAGGACTGGAAAACTGGCAGAAACACAAAAGTAGGGTGACAGTGATAGAGTTAACAGGAATAAAGCATAAAACTATGGGAGGTAAAGGGCAGACTTACATTCTAAACCTAAGTCCACCAGTGGTGTGTCTGTCTTTAATTATTACCTATTTGAGCTAGATATGAACCAGCTATAGTAATAATACCAAGTCTCCTACTTTTCATTCGACCTTCACAGTCTTGTACGGGCACACAGAAGACAAGCAGCTGGAATCGTATGCATTCTGCCAGTAGGTACTGAACACCTTCTATTCACTAGGCCATGGGTTAAAGTTACAAAATATAAGAACAGGGAGTTCTTGCTTTTCAGGTAATAATAATATACTGGAGAAGACATTTAAAAATCAGAAGCAAAATATATTAAAGAATAATAAATATCACATTAGAGAAAATTATAGGAACACAAAGGAAGGAGGCCTGACCAACTCTAGGGGAGACAGATCCATCTGGGAAGGAAGTGATAGCCTATCGGGCCACACACTGCAGGCTGGATTTTATCAGGTGAAAGAGTAGGGAAACAGTGTTCTAAAGAGAGGAAACTTTAGGCATAAAAACACAGGAGCAAGAGAGAACATGGGAAATAGCACACAGTCTGGTATGGGAAAGACAG
The DNA here is from genome assembly GCA_024291935.2 of Okapia johnstoni. NCBI lineage: Eukaryota > Metazoa > Chordata > Mammalia > Artiodactyla > Giraffidae > Okapia > Okapia johnstoni. Next base: position 23,156,201 of record CM044325.1, read on the forward strand.
GGGATGATATTAGGGTAAAACACAGTTACTATAGAACTAGTGGCCTATGATTCATGTCAATGTATGGCAAAAACCACTACAATATTGTAAAGTAATTAGCCCCCAACTAAAATAAATAAATTTATTAAAAAAAAAAAAAAAAGTAGTAGCAGCCTAGAACGGAAGATCTTAAGTGAGGTTCCAAGTTCTGAGTGCCCCAAAGAAATAACCAGAATATCAGATGATCATGGCTAGGTATAATAGAGAGTTGAACAATTAAACAGCTCCAAAGCAGGATGATGGTTTTAAACAAGGAGGCAAAAGTAATGGTCTGGAGAAATGGACAAATTACTCATCCCAACCTCCACCTTCATCACCTTCTGCTCCTGTGGAGTGTCAGCAAACAAGTCTCCAATGGAAGGGGCTCAGATTTCAGTTAAGACAAAGAGAAGGAAAGAGTTTTAGAGCTACTGGGGGTTGCTAGGGGCTGGCAAGCCCTATCTCAAGGTGGCTGCAGGCTCCCACTCAGGTGAAGATGTTCTTGAGGGCTGTGGAGTAGCGCCACAGGCTCCACCTGGATGGAGACTGTCCCACGGTTTTCAGCAAACTGTGGAGAAAATCCTCCTCTCCAGTGACAGCTTCTGGAGCTCTCTGAAGCAGTTTAAATAGGTGACTACAGGACCCGACTGTCTCGGGGGATTTGTAACCATCTTCAAGGTTCTAGTTCGTGGAATAGGTTGTCATGGCCAAAGCGTGATACAAAGTTTACATCTAGATGATATAAGAGCCCTGGTCAGGCACAGAATCATATGGAGTTGAGCATAATCTTAGAAGGTGCTTGCTTTTACCATTTCACAAAACAGTCCCATTTTCTACAGCATCTCTGATAATCATTTAGCTCTAGTATATACACCTCTAATGACTAGATCTTTAATTCACTTCAAGCTTTTCATTTCACTGTTGGGCAGTTTGATCTGATAAAAAATATTATTTCTCAAGGGAACTAAAAACTCCTTTCTGATTTCTTCTGATCCATCATCAAGGTTTAATTTTACTCCTTCTTCCCCTGACAGCCTTTGAAAGATGAAGATAGCAATCTTCTTCTCTTGGACATAGTCTTTACTTACGTTCTTGACTTGTTCAGAGTAACAAACAAGTTACATGACAAGTATACTTGTTTAGGGTATATATATATATACATATTATATATATATATATCTCATACATTTTTCTGGAGAAGGCAATGGCAACCCACTCCAGTACTCTTGCCTGGAAAATCCCATGCACGGAGGAGCCTGGTAGGCTGCAGTCCATGGGGTCACGAAGAGTTGGACACGACTGAGAGGCTTCATTTTCATGCAATGGAGAAGGAAATGGCAACCCACTCCAGTGTTCTTGCCTGGAGAATCCCAGGGTAGGCGGAGCCTGGTGGGCTGCCATCTATGGGGTTGCACAGAGTTGGACACGACTGAAGCAACTTAGCAGCAGCAGCAGCATACATTTTTCCGGGTATATCAATAACTTCCATTATGATTTTGATCTCTATCAGATCAAGCTGTTAAAAAGCCATATTAAATAAGCTTTACTACAGAAGGGGGCCTTAATTTCCCAATGGATCCTTGCTTTGTCTGTGTCTCACTCATGCTGCAATATACGAGAACACCAGCCTTTTAATTTTCTTGCTGAGGTGCTCCTATATCAAAACCTTCCCAGCCTCACTCCCATTGTGCTACAGCCTTTCATGTTCTGTACAGTCCAAAACACCTGGAAGTACTTTCCAGTCCTTAAATAAGTGTCAGACCTTGATTCTTTGACATAGCTATGCTTTTGTCACGCTATTCTTTCAGTCTGGAAGGTCTATCCTTCCAGGAAGGTCTCCATCTCTGGCTTATCTTTTAAAATCTTATCCTCTCTTCAGGTGTAGTCCAAATGTTATACACTGAAAAGCTTACCCTGATTGAACCAGTAAGAAGAAAAACGGGTATCATTCAGTCTTCAGCTTCTATGTGCCAGGTTCTTTAATATCGTATCTTATTTAAAGTTTATATACCCTCAAAATATTACAGATGCCTCCTGGTATCAGTGGGGGATTGGTTCCAAGAACCCTGAAGATACCAAAATCCAAAGATGCTCAAGTCCTTGCATGGGCCCACTGTAACCAGGGATGCCAAATCCATGGACATGGTGGGCCAACTGTACTTAATCTTTGCTTCATAGATGAAGATACAAGTTCAGAGGGTTAAGTAATTCCTAAAGATTACACAACTGATAAAACAAATAAAACTCTAGCCTATCTGATTTAAAGTCATGAATATCAAATAATGCTCTTCCCAAGATACTATTTTTGTGAAGTGTATATTATGGAAGAACATTAGGAGGGGCAGAACCAACTTTCGAACCTACTTCATTCTCTATTTTCCCAGTCTAATGTATGAACTTTCTCAGAGGGTAATAATATCTCATCAATTAATTTTAAGAAGCACGATGAGTATCTGCTAGGAAAACTGGAGAAAAGTGTTGGAAATTAGTGGAAATATCTCTGAATCTCTAGGTTTTGTGACCTTCTGGATTTTAATTCTTGATCAGAAAAAGAAAAATATTCATCAAAACCTGGTTGTGGCTTTGAGACATTCACTAGTTTTATTTGGATCTCATTCTTCTACCGTTGGGAAAGAAAATCAGGCTGAATTCAGTTAAAATAAAGAATATTTTAAAGTTTGCTGGTTTCTTTTACCTTTATAAAAACCTTTCTCTATTTAAAAACTTATGGGAACTTGTGGGTTAAGATGGCAGATTGAAACATGTACACTGACTTCTGCAACCTCCTGAAACTTCCATAAAATGTCAGTAATGGGGTTTTCTATCTTTACGCTTCCTTTGTTTCTAGCAAGAAGACAGTAATGTTTTAAATTATTATCCCCTGTATGTATTGTGCTTATATGTAAATACAACCAAGAGAGAGCTACAAAGAAAACAGCAACAAAATTTTCGAAGTTGAAAAGCAGGATGGACAGATTTTTAAAAAGCTGAATTCTAAGCCAGAAGAGGGGGTTTGAGAGGCAATGTGAGCTACAACCATAAGGCTCAGGAATTGGTGGCCCCTAAGTACTTCTTAAAGTGGCAGTAAAAGTGGGGCTAAAAACAGAAAACTGGGTGATCATTTTGCAATGTATACAAATACTGAATCATTATGTTATGCACCTGAAATTGATATAGTGTTGTATGTCACTTATACCTCAATTAAAAAAACAAAACAGGAAGACTAGCTGAAAATCTGTATAAGACAATTATATTTCTAGATCCCCTCTCAATTCCACTGACTCAGGCAACAACCACTCTTAATACCTTGGCAAATAAATTAGAATTTTAGATTTTGGAGAGGGAAACATCAACACAGTTAAGGGCAAAGGCACTGTACTGGAAACAAGGTGATTAAATGAATGTATGCATATTAGATGCTGAGGCCTAAAGTTCTCTTCCCCTCCACTCTGCTTCTAGAACAGGGCAAATACTTTACAGGTGGATACTGAAAGATCCTTGACAAGCCCAAGAGGAAAGACCTAAGAAGAATGATATTAGGTATTCGCCAGTGAAAAGAGCCCAGCCAAACCCCCTAAAGTGAACCTCACAGTGAACAACACAAAGAGCTCCCAATGTTTTCTAGTCCTCTCCTCTTAAAAAGAAATATGCAATCCAGTATCTTTAAACTTAAGAAATGCCTCTAAGGCAAATGACAATATCAAGATCAAACTGAAAACAAAAACAAGAATAAACATTTCAGAAACCATTAATATGCTCAGATGGATAAAAGACAATACTAAACACAGGATGCTATTCAGAGAAAAAAGAGTTCTTAGCAATTTAAAATATGAAAATGAAATATGAACAACAAAAAATAGAAGGGCAAGACACAAAGTTAAGGGAATGTCTGAGGAGTTAAAATAAAAAGACAAAGAGACGGAAAACAGGAGAAAAGAGATAACATTAGAGGATCAGTGCAGATCTATTACCTAGAAAATAAAGAAGAAATCATCAATGAAATAATTCAAAGAAATCTCCCAGAACTTAATGACTTGAATTTTCAGACTAAAAGGATTCACTGGGTACCCAGCACAATGGATAAAAATAAACGCAAGGGCCCATGAGCCTGAAATTTTAAAACACTGAGGACAAGAGGAGTTTCTACGGATTTCCAGAAAGGAAACAAAGCAAAGCAAAACAAACTATATAGGTCACATTAAAAAAAAAAGGGGGAGTCAAATATCTTTAGGCTAATCAAATACAAAAATCAAACATCAAAAATAATACTGGAAGCTAAAATATAATGGAGCATTGACTTGAAAATTCTTTAAAATATATCTGTTGTTGTTAGGTTGCTAAGCTGTGTCCAACTCTCTGCAACCCCATGGACAGCAGCACGCCAGGCTTCCCTGCCCTTCACTATCTCCCAGAGGTTGCTCAAACTACTATTCATTGAGTCGGTGTTGCTATTTTACATACCCATATAGGTATATAAAATACTTACACATATATAATATTTCCAGCCTATTCCATACCAAGCAAAAAAAGAATAAAGATATTTTCAGTTTTACAAAGTCACCAAAATTTACCTCCATACATCCTTTCTCAGGAAGCTAAAGGAAGGCATTTGTCAACAAAACGAGAGTAAACTGAGAAAGAAGACATGGAATCCGTTCAGGAAATGGATTTCAACACAAGAGAAGTGATGGGAATCCTGAGGATTTTAGTTAAGGCAGAAAGACTGGAGCAGGTCAGAAGACTTCAGGAGAGATTTCCAAAGATTAAATTGACTGAAAACCTGACAAACAACTGACTGTACATCTGACATGTCTGAACATCTTGAGAGGAGATTTAGATAACTGGTGGAGAGTTTGGGATAGAATTAGCTATAAGCATATTGAAAACTAATCAAAGTAAAAATAAGAGAATCATAAACTTCAAGGAAAACAAAAAAATATTAGGTAGAAAAAAGTAATCATAGTATGCTCTATGTCTTATCTATGAGGCAACTTTACATAGAACTGGTAGTTTAAATACGAACCCCTATGGATAGAATGGAATATGCCTGCAGTAAAGATGTGGTGAAAGGGAGCTAGAGTATCATCCTCTACTGAAGGAATCACGGATAATCTTAAAACCCAAGAAGAAGCAATATTGTCAGGTTATTTAGAGACTAGTAAGTGTCCCTGGTGGCTCGGATGGTGAAGAATCTGCCCGCGATGTGGAAGACCCGGATTCGATCCCTGGGTTGGGAAGATCCCCTGCAGAAGGGAATGGCAACCCACTCCAGTATTCTTGCCTGGAGAATTCCATGGACAGAGAAGTTTGGTGGGCTATAGTCCATGGGGGTCACAAAGAGTTGGACATGACTAAGAAACTAACACACACACAAGACAGAATCTGTTAAAATTACTAAAGTAGTTTCCTTTAAGGTACAGGGAAAAATATTGTTTCATAATAAACCTTAAAGAAATATCTGGCTCTCTAAACTAGCAGCATGTACAACTTTTATACAACTGAAAACAGTATTAATGGGCCAGAACTCCAGGGTTGAGTTATCTGAAGACACAATCTCTTCCCTTCCCTTTTCAGAGCTTCAAATGGTATCAAGTCACACATCCTGGTGAGCTGTAACAATCTGCCCTGTATCGCCATTTTAAGTGCACTAGTTGAATTACACACAAGGTCAGTAATTTACTGTTGAATCTGAAATGATTAAATAAAAATGTCAGCGAAAGACAAACGATTAGAAAATTCTGGTAACACTTGGAAAACATTTGTCAGCTTTCTGTTTGACTAGAAGAGAAAAAGGTACTCAATAACTTAAAACAACTTATTACCAAAATGCTCTCTCGTTGTATAATTTCTCTTTAATCTCACTCCACTTCTCAAAGCCCTGCATTACCTTCCTAGACACATGCAAAGCCCAGCACATTTATAAGAAGTGAAGACACTAATTTCATCTGATACAAATGTGTGCCCTGCTCGCCTTTCAAATGGCAGGCTTTTCCTTTCAGTGTTGAATTTTTATTCCTTAATTCCAGAGGAGGATCACTGATGCTTTCTGTCTTCCAGGCACAAACCTTTGCTCAGTCCATTTTTGGTTCTAGACACTGTGTTGGGATAAAGGGATAAGTAAACTTTGGTCTCTCATCCTGTGAGTTTATTAGTCTAGTAGGGAATATCTACACACACAATAATGACAACAGAAATGTAAAAATGTTGATATACTTGATTGAGGCTTTGTTTTGTCTTTTGGCCAGGCTACACAGCTTGCAGGATTTTAGTTCCCCAACCACAGCAGTGAAAGCATCCAGTCCTAACAACTGGACTGTGAGGCAAGTTCCAAATGAGTATTTTTTTTTTTGAAGTTGAGCACGGAGAATAGAAGATGAATAATAACTCTGTTCAGGAAGGTAAAGAAAGGCTTATAGAAGGAAAGACCACAGAGCTGTACAGTGGAGACTGAATGGCAATTTAGCACATGAATGACAGGGGGAGGTATCAGGCAAAGTGGGTAAAGAGGGATTTAAAAAAAGCAAAAGCAGAAGGTGGGCCTCACCTCAGTGAAGTAGTTCAGCTTTCCTGGCATAAAGGGCCAGTGGCAGGGGTTTTGGGGTAAGTGGCAGCAGAAGGTGAGGCTGAAAAGGGAGGAAGAAGACAGATCATGTGAAGCCTTTGGCATGCTGAAATATCTGTTTTTGAGGGGGAACGGTTGTGGGAAGGTAACCTTGGGAAACGATTTGAAGGTTTTAAGCAGGTGGTTGACATGGACAGATATGCAAGGCTCACCGCCACCCCTCCGCCCTCCACACACATTGTTTTTTCATTATAAAAGTGCTTACTTGAACACCAAGTATTTGAGCAGGGTGGAGGCAACAGAGAATCACTTAACAAAAGTCGGCCACTGGTGACCACACTAAAATGGTGTGACCAATGCCATTACTGACCTATAAACTTTAACAAACGCCAAGTAATATCAGAGTTCAGATGACAGTACTGGACTGAGCCAGGCTCACTATAGTGACCATGTACTCAATAGCATACTGTCCACTTCAAGGACTGGTATAAGGATCAAATATAATAATGTACATAAAAATCTTCTGATAAAGCATCCCAATCCTTCATGTATAAACTGTATGACTTTGGGTAAAGTGTTTACGTTTTCTGAGCTCCAAAATCTTCGTTTGCCAAGTGGGGACAAGGCCATCTATCTCACAGAGTGCTTGTCTGACATACAATATTTGTAATAGTATCAGTCATTTACACGGGCTTAGGAAATGTCATTGGTCAGTTACACAGTTGATAAGTATTCATTGAGGACATGAAGTGTACAGCGCCCTGACTAGTCAGAATCCCCAGGAAAAATAAGCAAAACTGGAGCAAAAATTTAAAACCACCACCAAACTGTTCACGATCAAGTCAACTTGAGAACACAGCAACCAGTATCTATAAGTTTAAAGATTTCTCCAGAATCTCATGCAGGAATTAACCAAGAATAAGTTGGACTTTCTCACTGGCATTCCTATATACCCACACACATTCACAAGCATGTGTGTGTGTGTGTGCAGAAACATTAGGACTCACTAAGGAAAAATAAATCTCTCACACTTGAAAATTAAGGAATTGCACAGGCAGCAAATTTCTGGGTGAAGGTGATGCAGTGGGTTATACAAGCCAATTAATTTATGTTAGGGCTTCACAAAATGTTAGACAACAGGAAAGGAACCAAAATAAGTCAAACTACATTAATAAAAAGGTATGATTAGCTGTGCTGCCTAGGCTATATGCTCTGTCTTGCTATAAACAGAAATGGCTAGAATTTGGATGACTAACTAAACAGAGCAATAATAAAAACAAAGCACGTTGTAATAGTTGCCGCTAGATCCATAACCTTGGGGATCAATGAAATAATGCCTGTTGCCTTATATACACAACCTCGTGGGTTTTGTGTTTTGGGGAAAAATAATTTCAGATCATTTCTAAACCAGCAATTTGTCTGCCGAGGTTTTGCTAAGTCTGTTATGGTTACGATAAAATATGATCTTTCATATTAAATCACTTATGACCTTGGCAAAATATTACTTTATATTAACCGACTCTTGGGATACTTTAATTTTATGAAACATGCACTTTAGTTTTTAAAAGTATGAAGGCAAAACTAGATATTCCTAGTCTACTACATCATGTTAACACATCGTCAAAGACCTGGGAATACATAGAAAAAAAATACACTAAATCTCCATCTAATTCGTTTCAATATGAAAGCGTATGTGTGTGCATGAATATGAAAGGATGCCTGCAACTAAAAACAATATGCAGCTAATATTTTAAATCCTTAAACATACAAGGAAAAGGTCTGATTGACCTCCTGGATTCATATCTCGGTGCCCAACGTCATTCCATGGAAGAAGGTTACTAAAGTGAAAGGTTGTGGGAAAACTCAACACCCACTTTAGGGCAGAGGTCAGCAGCTTTACAGATGTGTGATGACAAGTATTTCTGGTATACATGGTGAAAAGAACCAAAGAAAGATTATAACTCATGGATTAAGATACAGCATCCACAGTTCAAAAATATGTCTTAATATTGTTTCAGTAACAGGCTCAAATTTTAAATTGCAATTACATAACTAGGAGGTCAAGTCACCTCTGCATTACTGAGGGAATAGGACTCAGAGTTCCCTGGAACTGTGAAGGAAGGCGGATTTTGGTGAAGCATCACAACTTGGGGGCTCACAAGGTTGTAACAGAGCAGCGTGAGAACACTGGGCAGCAGTAGGCACATGGTATCTCGCAGGTGGCGGAAGCTCAATGAGTATTTGTTGGTAAGAGTTGGGCAAAGGACCTAGGAATATGACAGTGACAAACCCGCCTACTTTGATATTTGATCACAGGCCCTGAAGCTGACAAATGCTAACAGTGCTACTGGCTGTCACTGACATAAGTAACATGAATTACCAGTGCCCAGCTTCCAGTGATTTCCTCTTTAGCAAACAAGCAGAAATATGTATAATGAAGTCGTATGTACAGTGAAAAAGAAAATCTGATTTTTAAAAGGATATTACATTTTCATTATATTTGACTAAAGTCCAACACTATTCAAAGTGCCAATATGCAATAAATAAGGAGCTTGTGCTGGAATTTAACTCAACACACTGCTTCCTTCCTTATCTTGATATGAAAAAAAAAATTGCATTTGAACAAAGTAGTGTGTTTATTGACATCACTGACTCACATCTGGTATAAGCGCCTTATTTTGCTGCTAGTAACATACTGGTCTGTAGAACACACCTTGAGTAGTACTGACACAGACAACCTCAGTACATCTGCTACTCTAACGATGTTCCTCTATGGAAAGTAAGTTAGAAAACCATCACATTCTATTATAAATGGGGGTCCGGGAAGGCAAAAAAAAGAACTAATATTTATTCAGTATTATCATGTTCCAAGGTTTTAAAATACATTATTTAACCTTTACAGTTAACACTGTATTGGCAGTATTACATTCTGAACTGAGGTGCTAAACTTATCTGAAGTCATGTAAGCGGTATGGAAGTCATAAAATGTGTCCCTTAGATCTTCTGCAGCAGGGAATACATACGCAGGCTGATGGCTCCAGCTACTGCACCTCTGGATCCCCAATGCATTCACGCCAAACTTCATACAGGCTTCTCCCAGCCAATGACATGCACAGCAATGGTGCTAAGGTAGGCCCACTAGGGTAAAACGTGGGACTCTTCCAGTGAGCAGCTTTGGCTTGAGGATTTCACATAAACTTAGACCTAAGCTGTAGTCCAAGAGTCTTCCAACTCAGTTCTCCTTCCTTCCCTTCCTCCTTCTCCAAGTATCATATCTGCACTGCAGTCTGAAGGCTCTTCTCACCTTCCTCTGCTCCTTCTTTCAATAAATCATTTGGCCCTCTAATTCCCTCTTGAAGTCTGCTTCTTATTAAACCCAAACTAATGCAGCGCCAGTAAATGTGGGTTAGTACTGAACCATGTGATTATTTGGGGGGAAGAGAATCTTAGTACAGATTTAAATATAATGAGTCTAAGACACTGTGTTTTCCTCACCGTAGAGGAAGTCTGATGTAAGGAGCAAATTAAAAAGGCTGCCACTACCTAACTGTCTCTTTCTGCACCTGGGATAACAGACTAAGGAGTGAGGAACAAAGGTAGAAGGTAATAACGCCGTTGGTAGTGAGACGAACAGAAGCGTATGTGCTAACAGATCTGCCAAATTGCTACTTCTTGGCATTATTCATTTCATGTTACCAGCTTTGAAAAAGCAGTAATAGCAAAAACTCAAAGCAAAACAAAAGGGTACCAGCTTTTGCTGTAGGGCCTGAAGACAGTAGTTCATGGATTTCTCAAATGGAAAGTCACATTAGCAACTTTGCCAAATGTCTCAAATGCATGTGCTAATGAATGGAAATGAGAGATTTATGGAGTATCTATTTTGGTTAAGAGAATTCACCAGAATAGTTAGATTTTATACACATGTGGTCTGTTTTTCATACAGGGCATCTACTTTTATACCCACCAGAGCCTAGAACAGTACATTCAATTAGTACTTTTTGACTGGCACATTCAAAAGGGACACAAAATCCTGTACGTACTCTGAGTTTCAAATTAAAATTCAAAAACCAAGATAACCTAAAGATAAACTATAGGGAAACTAAGATAGTATACTTTATTTAGAAGAGGCGATTATATAAAAGATATTAACTTACTTTTAAAATAAATGGTATCATGTGTATTTTAATGACTATGTTTTAGAGAGAGAGGGGGAATAAAAATGTCAACATAATAATGGATGACTTGGCTTTTCATATCTTCCACATCTTGCCAGAGTAAAAGATCGTAGACCATTACTAAAAGCTTTGCGTTCTCTTGTACTTTTAAATTCAGATATTAATAACTCCATTATAGAAATAAATAAAAAAGCACTGATGGAAGATGTGAAGTGCATTAGTGTTCATGTTATCTCTCTCAGGATGAATTTAATGGGTACCTTAATAAGGAGATATAAACTAATGTCACTGATTAGGAAATACATCCACTCACATCCTTTAGTAGCCTCCAGTGGGCTTGATGGTGATGTCTGTAGTGGAATTATTATAAAGCAGATGATGAATTAGTGTTGGGGCAAAGGGATACATAAATGTGCCTCAGAGATGAAACAATTATATTCTATATCGTTAAGTTAAAGGTCAACTCCAAAGATAATACAGTCAGTCCTAAAGCGGGCTAACCAATTTGGCTAAGCCCACTGCCCAGAACTGGCTGCAGCTAAGCTGTTTTGATAGCTGGGGCACAGGCTTCCTTGGCTATAATAACCTGAAAGTAACATTTATGTGTTTTAAGTCTTTTTTAATCTCCTAAATACCATGAAGTGATGTTTATCACAATTTTTTTAAAGACACGGGCACATTCCACATAGATGATTTCACTCTCAGGGGACTTTGTCATTATGAAGGCTTATTAAAAGAAGGCGAAGGTTCATAAGCCTTTAGAAAGAACCTTAGGTGACGTTACAAACTAAATCTAAAACAACTTTTTTTTTGGGGGGGGAGGCTTAGCTCGACAAAGTAATTTCCTTTTCATAGTTAGTTTAGTTGTCACAGTCCAGCAAACTTTGGATAAAGTGACCATCACAATTAGTATATCAAAAATGTAGACATTGTTTCTCTCTTTCTCTTCTAATTAGGTTCAATTTTAACGCTCAGTGCAGGGGCTTGACCTACAAGTGGTAAATGCCCAAACACCCACAAACTCATTTACTACTAAACAGCTGGAAATCTACCATACTTTAAGGCACAAAGAAATGGTATCTTTAAAAAGAAAAAAAAAGATATCTATCCAAAACTCAGTCTATTCATTTACTCAGAGCTTATTTTCATATTAAATATTTTAAAATGTTCACAAAAGTTGTTTTCAATTTATCTTACCACTACATGGAGGAGGAAAAATAAAAGTCAAAACTAGTCCACGCAGATCTCTTTCAGTGATTTATTTAAAATCTATTAAGTGATTTATTTAAAATTCCTCCTCTACCAAGGAGTTATTTAATTAATCTAAGCCTCAGTTTCCTCATTTGTAAAATAAGGATAATAATAAAAAACATTATTGTGAAAATTAGAGAGAAAGAATAAAATGTGCTTTGCATATAGATAAAATCAATAAAAGCAGACACTCCTATTTGTGAAGCTAAGACAAATGAATTTCCAAGTGCTCTATTTCAAAATCCTTTTTCTTCTGGTTTATGACAATGATTATCCAGTCCTTTGCATCGGTAAATATGTCTTAAAGACTACAAGAATGGTGTCATATATACTTTTTTCCAGCAATGCCACATGGCTTGCAGGATCTTAGTTCCTTGCCCAGGGACTGAACTCAGAGCCCGGAAGTGAAACCGCTGAGTCCTAACCACTGGACTGTCAGGAAATTCCCACATATATACTTTTTTAATTGCTGTTATCCTGTAACTGTTTAATGTCATGATACAGCATACAAATAGTAAAATGCTTTGTTTAAAGGATCATTAAAAGCAAACCTCTGTATAACCGCTACTCAGTCAAGAAACAGGATGCTGGAGCCTTACAAGCTTCCTGTGACACCTTTCTCATTACAGCCCCTTCTCTCTCTCAGAGCTTGTCATTATCCATGCTTTTTACACAGTTTTCATCCTTAACAATACAGTCTAATCTTGCCCATTTTTGAGCTATACAGGAAAACAGTAACTCTGTGGAGATTCTCTTTTGTTTTGCTTCTTCTACTCAACATTCAGTTCAGCTCAGTTGCGTCCGACACCTCGCAACCCCATGGATCACAGCACGCCAGGCTTCCCTGTTCATCACCAACTCCCAGAGTTTACTCAAACTCATGTCCATAGACTCAGTGATGCCATCCAACCATCTCATCCTCTGTTTCCCCCTTCTCCCGTCTTCAGTCTTTCCCAGCATCAGGGTCTTTTCAAATGAGTCAGTTCTTTGCATCAGTCAGCCAAAATATTGGAGTTTCAGCTTCAACATCAGTCCTTCCAATGAATGTTCAGAACTGATTTTCTTTAGGATGGATTGGTTGGATCTCCTTGCAGTCCAAGGGACCCTCAAGAACCTTCTCCAACACCAACAGTTCAAAAGCATCAATTCTTTGGCACTCAGCTTTCTTTATAATTCAACTCTCACATCCATACATGACCACTGGAAAAACCATAGCCTTGACTAGATGGACCTTTGTTGGCAAAGTAATGTCTCTGCTTTTTAATATGCTGTCTAGGTTGGTCATAACTTTCCTTCCAAGGAGTAAGCATCTTTTAATTTCATGGCTGCAGTCACCATCTGCAGTGATTTTGGAGCCCCCCAAAATAAAGTCTTCCATTGTTTCCCCATCTGTTTGCCATGAAGTGGTGGGACCGGATGCCATGATCTTAGTTTTCTGAATGTTGAGCTTTAAGCCAACTTTTTCATTCTCCTCTTTCACTTTCATCAAGAGGCTCTTTAGTTCTTCTTTGCTTTCTGCCATAAGGGTGGTGTTATCTGCATATCTGAGGTTACTGATACTTCTCCCAGCAATCTTGATTCAGCTTGTGCTTCATCCAGCCCAGTGTTTCTCATGAGATACTCTGAAAATAAGTTAAATAAGCAGGGTGACAATATACAGCCCTGACGTACTCCTTTTCCTATTTGGAACCAGTCTGTTGTTCCATGTTCAGTTCTAACTGTTGCTTCCTGACCTGCATACAGATTTCTCAAGAGACAGGTCAGGTGGTCTGGTATTCCCATCTCTTGAAGAATTCTCCACAGTTTTCTGTGACCACACAGTCAAAGGCTTTGGCATAGTCAATAAAGCAGAAATAGATGTTTTTCTGGAACTCTCTTGCATTTTTGATGATCCATTGGATGTTGGCAGTTTGATCTCTGGTTCCTCTGCCTTTTCTAAAACCAGCTTGAACATCTGGGATTTCATGGTTCACGTTTTGTTGAAGCCTGGCTTGGAGAATTTGAGCATTACTTTACTAGCGTGAGATGAGTGCACTTGTGCAGTCGTTTGAGCATTGTTTGGCATTGCCTTTCTTTGGGATTGGAATGAAAACTGACCTTGTTCAGTCCTGTGGCCTCTGCTGAGTTTTCCAAATTTGCTGGCATATTGAGTGAAGCACTTTCACAGCATCATCTTTTATGATTTGAAATAGCACAACTGGAATTCCATCACTTCCACTAGCTTTGTTTGTAGTGATGCTTCCTAAGGCCCACTTGACATCACATTCCAGGATGTCTGGCTCTACGTGAGTGATCACACCATCATGATTATCTGGGTCATGAAGATCTTTTCTGCATAGTTCTTCTGTGTATTCTTGCCACCTCTTCTTAATATCTTCTGCTTCTGTTAGGTCCCTACCATTTCTGTCCTTTATTGAGCCCATCTTTGCATGAAATGTTCCCTTGGTATCTCTAATTTTCTTGAAGAGATCTCTAGTCTTTCCCATTCTCTTGTTTTCCTTTATTTCTTTGCACTGATCACTGAGGAAGGCTTTCTTAGCTCTCCTTGCTATTCCTTGGAACTCTGCATTCAAATGGGTATATCTTTCCTTTTCTCCTTTGCTTTTCCCTCTCTTCTTTTCACAGCTATTTGTAAGGCCTCCTCAGACAGCCATTTGGCCTTTTTGCATTTCTTTTTCTTGGGGATGGTCTTGATCCCTGTCTCCTGTACAATGTCACGAACCTCCGTCCATAGTTCATCAGGCACTCTATCAGATCTAGTCCCTTAAATCTATTTCTCACTTCCACTGTATAATGGTAAGGGATTTGATTTAGGTCATATCTGAATGGTCTAGTGGTTTTCCCCTCTTTCTTCAATTTAAGTGTGAATTTGGCAATAAGGAGTTCATGATCTGAGCCACAGCCAGCTCCCAGTCTTGTTTTTCCTGACAGGATAGAGCTTCTCCATCTTTGGCTGCAAAGAGTATAATCAGTCTGATTTCGGTGTTGACCATCTGGTGATGTCCATGTGTAGAGTCTTCTCTTTTGTTGATGGAGGAGGGTGTTTGCTATGACCATTGCGTTCTCTTGGCAAAACTTATTAGCCTTTGCCCTGCTTCATTCTGTACTCCAAGGCCATATTTGCCTGTTACTCCAGGTGTTTTTTGACTTCCTACTTTTGCATTCCAGTCCCCTATAATGAAAAGGACATCTTTCTTGGGTGTTAGTTCTAGAAGGTCTTGTAGGTCTTCACAGAACCATTCAACTTCAGCTTCTTCAGAATTACTGGTCGGGGCACAGACTTGGATTACTGTGATATTGAATGGTTTGTCTTGGAAACGAACAGAGATCATTCATTCTGTCGTTTTTGAGACTGCACCCAAGTACTACATTTCGGACTCTTTTGTTGACTGTGATGGCTACTCCATTTCTTCTAAGGGATTCCTGCCCACAGTAGTAGATATAATGGTCATCTGAGTTAAATTCACCCATTCCAGTCTATCTTAGTTTGCTGATTCCTAGAATGTCGATGTTCACTCTTGTCATCTCCTGTTTGACCACTTTCAATTTGCCTTGATTCATGGACCTAACATTTCAGGTTCCTATGCAATATTGCTCCTTACAGCATGGGACCTTGCTTCCATCACCAGTCACATCCACTACTGGGTGTTGTTTTTGCTTTGGCTCTGTCTCTTCATTCTTTCTGTCTCTTCATTATTTCTCCACTGATCTCCAGTAGCATATTGGGCACCTACTGACCTGGGGAGTCCATCTTTCAGTGTCCTAACTTTTTGTCTTTTCATACTGTTCATGGGGTTCTCTCAACATTAGGTTTGTGAAATTCATCCTTATTATTGCATATATTGATGGTTTCAAGGCTGCACAGTATTCCATGACAGAAATATGTCATGATTAAGGGTAAACATATTGCTGACAGATTTTCAACTCATTTCCAGTCTTCAGCTATTATTAACAGTGCTGTCATAAACATTCTCATATGTATATCTTCAGTTTCACTGGAAAATGCCATAGGGTTTTCTAAAATGATTTTATCAGTTTACACTCTCATCACCTCTACCTAACTAATTTATTGTGCTTTTTTTTTTTTTAAATCATGCATGTGCTCAAAACAAGATTGGGAGGAATTAAAGAATTTCCAGATGAAAATGAAGAGGTTATTTATTTCAACTTCCTTATTTTATTAATAAAAGAATCTAGAGCTTATAAAGATTAAGAGAATTGCCTAATATAACTGGGAGGCAATTCTTTGCTTAGAGGTTAGCGTACTAGAGCTCTTCCTAAGACACTAAGCTGCCTTGCAAAGCAGTTTGGAAAGAAAGAGATACAACCATCATCTATACATGTGAACACAGAGGGGACACAAAAATGTTTTGAAGCTGTTTACAAAAACAAGTCAAAAATAATGTTCTGTTGTACAATGAGTTTTTGTGAGCCTCATTATATAAATAAGGACTCTGAGACCCAGGGTGAAATCTTACACAACACCACAATTATCAAGTAGCAACACTCACATAAGACAAGCATGCAACACAATTTTAGCATATATCTGGGCAGTTTTCTTACCCCTACAGAAAGGGTAAATGTTTGGTGTCTTTAAAGTTTTTATTTTAATAATTGTAATTGTGGTATATGTATTCAACTCCCTAGTCTCCTTTCTTCACTAATAACAAATGAATCCTTTGGTAATATCTAACCTTCATAAAACTTTTAATGACTATGGATGTTCCTCAGTTTATCTAACTTACCCCTAGACAGTTGTTTTCAGTATGATAAATGTCTTTTAACTGTTTCCAGGAAGTTAGAATTATTTCCTTATGATAGATTTCCTACGAAGAATTTCTTAATGTTGAAAATTCTTACCAACTCTACTTCAGAGAAGAAATTGTGAGGATCAATTATGAGCTGTTTGTGTGAAAGCCCTTTGAAAACTACAAAGCACTACTCAAATGTATGGTGGTATTATCATTATTATAAATTCATCTTATACTTGACTTATATTGACCCTTTATTTATATGGCATGGTACTCCATAAATCTCTGCTTATTTTCTATAAACAAAATTACCAACATATACTGCTTGTAAATTATATCTTAAAGAATCTTAAAATCTCTCTGATTATGTTGAGGTAAGTCAAAAAGCTTGAAGGTGATGATTAAAAGAAAAAAAACACAAAAACTATTTCCCAAAGAACTTTACATATTTATCTACTATAATACGCCAACAGGATACATACATCTACACACACATCTACTATCCTGTTAGTGTAATACACTGTAATGTCACCCTGGCTAGAGGGTAAACCAGGTTTAAGAATAGAGTCCTATTCACCCTTACCTCCTCAATGCCTAGCCCAGAACCTGATACAGAGTAAGTGATCAACCAGCAATGCTTGGAGCCAAAGAAACACCAAGAGAGGAAACAGAAGTTATTATACCAGTCACAGGACTCAGATGAAAGAAAAGAAGTATGTTAGAGCAGATGAAAAGTGCCAAGGAGAGGAAAACAGTGAAGAAATGAGTCAGACAGCGGGAGCTGGGATTTTAGATGCTTCTTCCAAAGGCTGTATTCAGTCCAGCCTTTGTCTTAACTGCCATAGACTGCTTTTTATACAGCAGGGGAACTGACACTCCTAGAGAGGACTGGGGGAAGAAAGGAGGCAAATCAGAGAAAAACTGACACAAATTTGTGACTCAGCGAATTCTTTACCCTTACTTGCAAGGTCTATGTATTATTTTCTTATATTATTTTGGGAGTTCTACAGTCTACCCGTAATTTTTTTACAAGGCATATTTATCAAAAGGTATTGGTGATTCACCAAAGAACTTGAAACAGCAAATGTGTATATATATATATTTATATGAAGTGAAATATATATATTTATGCTGCTAAGTCACTTCAGTCGTGTCCGACTCTGCGCGACCCCATAGACGGCAGCCCACCAGGCTCCCCCGTCCGCGGGATTCTCCAGGCAAGAACACTGGAGTAGGTTGCTATTTCCTTCTCCAATGCATGAAAGTGAAAAGTGAAAGTGCAGTCACTCAGTCGTGTCCGACTCTTAGCAACCCCATGGACTGCAGCCTACGAGGCTCCTCCATCCATGGGATTTGCCAGGCAAGAGTACTGGAGTGGGTTGCCATTGCCTTAGGGTTGGCCAAAAAGTTCATTTGGTTTCCTATACCCATCTTATGGGAAAACCTCAATTTTTTGGCCAACCCAGTATTTAAAAAGATATATGAAATGCCTGAACTTAACATTCACTAATAATCAGAGCTACAGACAAAAGCAGAGATATTATGTTTCTTCTCTCATATTAAAAAAAGGTTAATAACAAGCAACATTGGCAAGAGGATATAAAACAGATATCAAACTTTAAAATTTATGTATTCTTTGACCTAGCAATTTGATACTTATCTTAACGGAATAACTGAACACAGGTATAACTATCTAAGAAGATAGATACTTCTCTCACCGTAATGTTGTTCATGACAGGCAAATCTTGGAAATCTACTACTAATGTCCACAAACAGAGTGCAATGTGGACAACAAGATCTTATACAATTGTATTCATCAATATGAAACTATCTTCACAATATACTGAATGAAAAAAGTAAGACATACAACAGAATGCACAATGTGAAAC
This sequence comes from Okapia johnstoni, assembly GCA_024291935.2. NCBI lineage: Eukaryota > Metazoa > Chordata > Mammalia > Artiodactyla > Giraffidae > Okapia > Okapia johnstoni. The sequence goes on from CM044325.1 coordinate 23,174,847, forward strand.
TGTTTATGTAAATTTTACCTGTTTCATTTAGGCATGTATATTTGCATAGATGTTTGGAAAGCTGATTACCAAAATACTACAATGTTTATCTCTGAGTAATAGAATCCAAAGTGGTTTAAATTTTTCCTTAATACTTTTCTATATTTTAAAAACAAATTCATATTGAGATTGAATCATTTGTATGATTTGAAGTTATTTCTATTTTGAAAAAAAAGGAAAAGTATTGCCTTAACTTGAAACAACTAAAAGCTCACTACACTGAGAGTGAACAAAGTGTCTGAATTTTCCTTTCCTATAGCAGCATTCACTGATGCAGCTAAAAAGGCAACCCCCCACCCTTTCACTTTTTAACTTGCATTTAGCTTGTAATCCACTTCCCTACATCTTCACTTCATTTCGTATTTGTGGAACATGGAATTTCTTGATCACAAGGATTACACTGCACTTTGCATTTTATTTATTTAGCAAGCTTTTTTTTTTTTTAACTACTTACTCTGTTTCAGGCACTATTCTAAATGTGTTCCAGGCACTATTCTAAATGTTTTAAAAATACCATTTAATCCTTATAACAACTCTAAGAGATGGGAATTATAATTGTAGGTATTATTACCCCTATTTTACAGATAAAGACACTGTAACAGAGAGATTAAGTAACTTACCTAAAATCATATAGCTGAAGTGATAAATGGGCATTTGAACTTTGTAGTCTAAATCCACAGTACTTGCTCTTCTTAAATATTCAACTACGTTGCATTTTTTTATTCATTTTATTCTAGGATTTTGGCCTTTCCCTTGATAAATTTACATTAATTAGGATACTAATTAATTTCCTCCCTGGAAACCCGAATCAGCACATTTTAAAACGCTTTTTTCTATTAAACACCAAAATTAACATATAACGATTTTTTGAAGTTCATTTCTTTAAAACGCTTAAACCTAAGCTATGTTGGTCTTTTTGATGCCAACTAAAATCAGATCAAATTCACTTTTCATACATATTATTTCTTGTAATTTGTTTCATGAGGCTTAGCCATAAAAGATAGTTAGAATTTATATTCTACCTTCTCTGAGCTAAGCATTATGTATTTCATTTCAACTGAAGTATATTCTTTAAATATTTTTCTCCCAGTAACAAATGTCACTCAGTGGTGCCTTGGAAAAGGCTCATGTCATTACTGAATAAGCAATTTATTTCTTTAATCAAAGAAAATAATTTACCTTCTTAAAATATTAAAATATGCAAAATAAGGAGCTAAAGTGAATTTTTAGAAACAACTAGGACAAAAGAGGAGATAGAAGGTATAAAAGACGTTAAGCCAAATAAAGTGCTAAGCTTACACTTGCTGTTAGGTGGCCACAGACAAAAGGCAAGCCTGTTCTTTAATGTTTCTTTCCATCTGATAAAAGAAAGGCAGCAAGTACCATCCCCTGAACTTACAAGTCAGATGATTAGGGTCTGAATTTCTTTGCTTGCTATTCAGAGACTCAGTTTATCTATATGTAAAATGCAGATAATAATACCGACAATTTAAGGCTTTTTAAAAGGACAAAAGAGGTAATATAAGTGAAGTAAGCTATATGAATGTAAGTTAAAACTGTTTTATTTTTCATTTGATATTTTTGGCATTGGGTTTCTAGTTTCAGTTTAAAATACAAGAAAGTGTCCAACTGATGAAAAAGCCAATTATTTTATCTTGTTAATTTATCACTGTCAGCATTTGAAAGTACAGTGATCACAGTCAATAAATCATTAAAAATGTTTAGTAAACTGGTTAATTGTCAATATGATTCTTTAAAAAAATTAATACAAGAACATTTAACCAATCACTTGCAAGTATATAAAGGTAGTATGTGATCCCTTAAATACAGAATGGAACTTTTGAAAAATAACTATATACATTTTCTACTTCAATTAAAGCTTCCATTTGGAGATAAGTCAAGATACATTTAAATATATATTTAAATACACACATATTTAAATAGAAATAAGTACATTAACTATCAATCTTAAGGAGGAAAGAACAATCTCCTAGTTGATGCATTCACCACTCATTCTTTCAATAAATATTTACTAAACATGCCTAGGGAGCTCACACAGACCAGTTTTAATTCCAAGTATAACAACTGGTAACAGTATGGTGCTAGGGCTGAGGGTGGTCAACCAAAAACACCTTTCCTGTCCCCACTAGTAAGGTAACCTATTCCAGCCAGGTTGGCCTTGATACACTTGAAATAGCCTTCTTTTGCACCTCTGCCCCTCCTCCTCTCTCACTAGCCAGATGCTTCCTTCCTTGAATTTCCAGTTCAGGCTGAAGCGTTCCTGCTCTGTATTAGCCTAACAAGAATAACGACAACACAAAGAACAAAAAATAGCAGCTACTATTTACCATGTACCCTTTCTGCAGATGATGCCTGAGCTACAAACTTAACCCTCACTGTTTCTTGTCCCTGCAATGATCCTATGGGGAGTATCCAATCTCTACAGAGATAGGGGATGGAGGTGCAGTGAACTATAGTACATGCCCAAGTTCACCCGCTCAGTGGAACGCACATCCACGTGTGCGGGGCTCTCCCTGCTGAAGCCAGAACCACACTTGGACAAGAACTTCTCCTCTGACAGGGATCACTGCATGCCTTGTACTGTTTACACAGTGTGCATATTTTTTCTTCCTGATAAACACCTTGGGGATAAAATCAGCCTCTCATAGGCCTTGCACAGCTCATTCAGATATTTGATTGATATTACATACATAACACGAAAATGCGATGGTTCTAACATTAAAAAGAAACAAAGCTCACCAAGGAACACTTAGGAGTAGAGTTCATCATTATCATCTTTCAAACTGAGGATCTGACTGAAAATCTGCTTTGTCCCCAGCGGTTTGAAGTTTAAGTCTGAACTGATTTATAGGAAACAATGTTGAGCCCATGGAAAATCTTAAGAGATAGGATTTCTGTCACTACAAAGTGTTTTAATATCTACCTTACTGTATCTCTTATAACTGAAAATGTCACAAGACCATATATGTATATGTAAAACACCTTTTAAGTGCTAATATGGTAACTTAATATTTAAGAAAATATTTTAAGAAAAATAGGGAAGAACAAATGTCCAAGATTAGAGGAACGGTTAAATGAATTACATATTTTAATATGCACACTATGCACACAAATGAAATATTACATATTAAAAATACTGACTTAGAGAGCTTCTAATGGTTTGGGAAAACGCTTGTGTCAACAAAGGAAAAAGATGTTGAGCACTATATATAATATTATCTCAACTATAAAGGAAAAGACAAAAAAGTTTGAAATATCAGAAGGTACATGTAAGTTGTAGACTATTTAAAAAATTCTGCTCTTCTATCTTCTTTCGCACTTTAAAAATTTTCTACAATTGGAATTTTTATTTTTGAAAATATCTTTTAAAGAAAAAAGACATGGTATCATTAGCAGAAGGACAGACACATAGATTAATGAAATAGAATTTAGAGTTCAGATATAAATCCTTATAGTTAATTAATTTTCAACAAAGGTGCCAAGATAATTCAATGGGTATGAGTAGTCTTTTCAACAAATTTTTCTGGGCTAAATGGATATCCACATGCAAAAGAATGAAGTTAGACGCCTTCCTTACAGTACACAAAAAAATTAATTCAAGATGGACCACAGACCTAAATGCACAGGCTGAAACAACACAGAAGAAAACCTAAAAGTACTTGGGCTAAAGTTTCTTGGAAATGACATCAAAAGCATAAGCAAGAAAAGAAACAGTAGGTAAAACTGGACTTCACTGAAACTAAAGACGTTTGTGTTTCAACAGACACTATCAAGAGAGTGAAAAAGACAACCTGCAGAATGGAAGAAAATAGTTGCAAATCATACATCTGAGAAGCAACTTTTATTCAAATTATATAAAGATCTCTTAAACTCAAGAATAAAGACAAATTATCCAATTTAAAAATGGGCAAAGGGTTTGAACAGATGTGTCTCCAAAGAAGATATACTAATGTCCGATGAGCACGTGAAAAGATGCTCAACATCATTAGCCTTTAGGGAAATTCAAATCAAAACCACAAGGAGATACCACTTTACACCCAGTAGGAGGCTATAATAAAAATGACAGAAATTGGTACTTTAATACATCAATGGTGGGTATGTAAAATGGTGTAACTGCTTTTAGCACACCCTCTAGCAGTTACTCAAAATGTTAAACATAGTTACCATATGGCTCAGCTGCTGTTGCTGCTAAGTCGCTTCAGTCGTGTCCAACTCTGTGTGACCCCACAGACGGCAGCCCACCAGGTTCCCCCATCCCTGGGATTCTCCAGGCAAGAACACTGGAGTGAATTGCCATTTCCTTCTCCAATATGGCTCAGCAACTCCACTCAAAACATGTCCCCACAGAAAACTTGTACATGCATGCTCATAGCAGCATTATGTATAATAGCCTGAAAGTATAAACAATCCAAATGTCTATCAACTGATGAATGGGTGAATAAAATGTGGTATATCCATATATATCTTTGAATTGCCAAAATGATTTGTTAATAAAAAGCAAAGACTGATGCATACTGCAACATGGATAACTGTAAACCTATCCTGAGGGAAAGAAATCAGTCACAAAGACCACATATTTTATTCTATTCCATGAAATGTTCAGAAGAGACACAGAAGTAGAATGGTGGCTGCTTAGGGTTGGAAGTCTTACAGGAACAGGGTGTGACTGCTAATGAGTACAGGGTTTCTTTATGGGCAACAAAAATATTCTAAAACTGACTGTGGTGATAGTTGCATAATTAGTTGAATATATTTTTTTTAAAAAAATATTGCATTGTATTTCAAATGGGTCAGTTGTATGGTTTGTGAATTGTATCTCAGTAAACTGTTGTTGTTTATTTTTTAAGATATAGGACTTAAAGTTTCTACTCTGTTACTGGCAATTTTGTAGGCAGCGGGGGGTGGGGGCGGGGTGGAGTGGGGTGGGGATGGTATCTTGACTATTAAAATATTCTTGGAATTTAAATTCTTGATTCCAAGAAGAATTAAGAAAATAAAAATGCATTTTCTCCTCGTGTGGCATATACTCTGAACTGTATGTTAAAGAAATAGACGTGAATTTAAGCCGCTGGGTAAACTGGCACTGATCCCTTCTAAATAGCTCTGCACCGTGGGCCCCATGAGTCAAGTCTTACAGAAAGACTAAGTCCCTGGCAGAACAGAAATTTCCAACTGTTTTTGGAAGGAGAAGCTACTTTTACTGTCTATGAAATCTTAAAGTAAACTGAGAAAAAAGAGCTAATACGATAGAAAGAAGAGAGGTCATGAAATCTCCAGGACCTAATCCTAGTTCTTCTACTGAATTTCTGATCTCGGGGGTCTTATATGTAAAAGGCAGATAACTGTCCATGCCTTATTCACCTCATCGATTGTTGTAAGGCCCACATTAAAAAGGAAAAAAGAAGAAACAAAGTGGGCTATTGTTAGATCTGACCTCAGAAGATTTGGTCTTGAATTCTGTTTGCCAATTTCTTAAAGATAGACCTGGTCAACATACTTCACAGAGTATGAAATGAGAATCACAGGTGTAAGTATACCAAATGCCACTGAAATCAATACGAATGTATATCATGGTTAGTATTTGTAAACTACACCCACAAAATGTTACTCTTAAGTCCTTGGACATTCAAGAAAGAAGAGAAAAAGCCTGGCTTTAAGAAAACCCAAAAGCAAAAGCAATAGGGGAGAATCCACTGATAGATGCTAATCTGATGACTTGTACTGCACGTATTACTGGAATTCCAAATTTGAGGTCTCTTATATAATGTTTCCACATTTGGATAACTGACACATGTGTCTTGGTTTATCAGACTATGAGGAATTGAAGTTTCTGGGACAGTGGTTCTCAAAATTTTTGGTCTCAAGATCCCTTTATCCTCTTAAAATTGAGGACCTCCAAAAGCTTTTGTTTAAATAGGTCCATATACAAATATTTACCATATTAAAAGTTAAAATTGAAAAAGCATTTAAATATTTATTAATTCACTTTAATAAAACAAATCTATTATTTGTTAATATAAATAACACTTTTAATGAAAAACAAGCATATTTTCAAAGAAAGAAATTTAGTGAGATGAGTGACATCATGTTACATTTTTGCAAGTCTCTTGCAATGCCTGCCTTAACAGAAGACAACTGGATTCTCATATATTGTTCTGCATTCATTTTGTTACAACATGTTTCATGAGAAAATGTAATTTGGCAAGAAAGGAGAATTTTAATAGCCTTTTTCAGACAATTGTAGATATTCTTCTCTGATACTATCTCCATACTTAACAAGTAGTAGTTTTTTAAAGGTTAGTAGCAATATAGCTGGAGAAGGAAATGGCAACCCACTCCAGTATTCTTGCCTGGAAAATCCCAGGGACGGCGGAGCCTGGTAGGCTGCCGTCTATGGGGTCGCACAGAGTCGGACACGACTGAAGCGACTTAGCAGCAGCAGCAGCAATATAGAATCTGAAGCCGTATCAATATACTTTTTGCATCTGTTAAATAAAATCCATTAGGCTTTTTGCACTGTGAAGAGATCTTTACCTGTACATGACTTCAGGGCAACATACATTGGTCATTTTGAAAATACTGGCTCATTGAGTTATATAGATTTTCAAAGCTTATGCATTTATTATAAAATATTTCAAAATCTCATTCATTAAGTATCACTACAACTTTACCAAAAACACCTTTAAGAAATGGGAGGCTGTCAATGTCATGGTGGCAAATCCAAGTTTCCCGACATACTATTTTCATTCAAAATCTTGAACTTCATCATCAGTTAATTTCCTTTGAAATGCTCACCTCATTTATTTTTGAAAAAAATATCTGTCAAATACCTAAGTCTGTATAGTTGGCTGTTTATTAGACAATCTTTCAAAATGTTGCGCCATGAAAAAAATCAGCTATTTTAGTTAGCAACTCAATTGCAGAAGTGGTTTATGCCTATTTCCCTTTCTATCACACAGAATATTTTAAAAATACATACTCAAGGGTCAACATTTAATACAATAAAATTTTTTTTTAAAATAAATTTATTTATTTTAGTTGGGGGCTAATTACTTTACAGTATTGTAGTGGTTTTTGCCATACATTGACATGAATCAGCCATGGGTTTACATGTGTTCCCCATCCTGGACCCCCCTCCCACCTCCCTCCCCATCCCATCCCTCTGGGTCATCCCGTTGCCCCAGCCCTGAGCATTTGTCTCATGCATCGAACCTGGAATGGTGTTATGTTTCACATATGATAATATACATGTTTCAATGCTATTCTCTCAGAACGTCCCACGCTCACCTTCTCCCTCAGAGTCCATAAGACTGTTCTATGCATCTGTGCTTTATTAAGGACATTCTTGACATTACTCCTTCAACTATTCCTCCTTTATTTTGTATTGGCAATTTCTCCCTCCATTTGATCACTTATATTAGCATATAAATATGCCTTGATATTTCCCATCTTAAAAAAAGAAAACACACCAAAAAGGTTCCACATCCCTCCAAAACCAAATAAAAAAGAAAATAAAAAAAATCTCCCTTTAACATACAATCTTTCCCAGTTATGAACCCATTTGTCTATCTCACTTCACAAAAAACACCTCAGAAGGGCTTTCTACAATCTCTGTCACTTGCTCACTTCCTATTCCCTCTTCTCCTCCTCTACTGAAACTGCTCTTGTCAATGACGTCTATGTTCCCAAGTCCACTGGACACTCATCTCATAGGAGGATTTCATATAGATGATTACCTTTCTTTCCAGAAACTCTCTTAGTTACCAAATTATTACTTTCTCCTGGTTTTCTCTCTATCCAACTGGCCATTCCTCTCAGTCTTTGCTGGTTCATCTTCCTCTAAACTTCTAAACCAGAATTCCCAGAGCTAAATCCCACTGTATGCTTCTGTCTGTATCTGTCTCTCTTTGGAGCTAGCGCTGCACTCTCTTCCTGGTTGATCACACTGGTACCATGAATTTTTTTTTTTACCATTTTTTTTCCCATCACCACACACAGTAGCAAACTTATTAAGATATGCCCTCCCAGCAACTTTCAAATATACAATATGGTATTAACTGTAGTCAACATGCTATATTATACATTACATCCCCAGGACTGACTGACTTTATAACTGGAAGTTGGTAGCTTTTGACAACCTTTACCCAGTTCTGCCACTTCCTACCCTCGCCTGTGACAACCACCATATAATATGTTCTTTTTTACCTATGAATTTGGGCTTTTTGTTGTTGTTGTTGTTAATTTAGATTTCATGTATAAGTGAGATCATATGCTATTTACTTTAGCATAATATCCTCAAGGTCAATCCATGTTGTTGCAAATGGCAGGATTTCCTTCTTTTCATAGCTGAATAATATTCTAGTGTGTGTGTGTGTGTGTGTGTGTGTGTGTGTGTGTGAATGTGTGTACACATACCACATTTTATCTGGTCATCCGCTGATGGACACAAGTAATTCCCATGTCTTATTTTAAATGGGCTCCCCTGGTGGCTCAGATGGTAAAGAATTTGCCCACAATGCAGGAGACCCAGGTTTGATCCCTAGGTTGGGAAGATACCCTGGAGAAGGGCATGGCAAACCATTCCAGTATTCTTGCCTGGAGAATCCCATGGGCAGAGGAGCTATTTTAAATAATGCTGCAATAAACATGAGGGGGTGTAGATATCTTTTCAAGTTAGTGTTTTCATTTTCTTTGGACAAATACCCCAAAGTGGAAATGCTGGATCAAATGCTGTCCTTTTCACTATGCAAGGTGATGATGAGGGTCACGTGGATAATTAATATATGCATGTATATTATAGACTGTAAAGCTCTCCAAAAAAATATTATAATTTTTGATTTACTACTCTGGGAACTAAAAGCAAACTACTGTGCTATATACAAATACTAATATAATGTCCTTATAAACTTACTGACAATTATGGCAGAGCTGGTTTCTTAAACCATGTTAATTACACTGTACCTGAATTTGCCAGGTCCATTTCTATAGTGTTACAGGCTGCCCAAGAGGGAAGACTATTTCCAGCCAAAGGGGCTGGCACTTGAAAAATATTAGTAAATGGTGCTAAAAACAAGGCACTTTGCTTTATTCACTTTTAATACCAACGCTGCACACACACCCCTTTAGACAGCAGTGACAGGAAGAGGGCAGGCAGGCCTTACCAACCCTCTCAGCTCTTCAAACAACACTTGAGGATTTCTATTTGAAGGCCTGTCTTTCTAAGCTTGGGCTTTCAAAACTTGGGCTGGACTGATCCCAAATACTGAAGTAACAAATATTACTAAATTCTGTCATTTCCTCTACCAAAAAAACTGATTTTACTACTACTTCTGGTTGTGATGAAAGGTCCTATTGACTATTCAAACCCTCAACCAAGTTATGGATGCAGTATTAAATGACTTCACTCCTTTTTCTCTGACACTTTAACACATGCCAGCGCTTTCATCCACCTCCACTAACGTGGCTTATAAATTACTGAGGTGGGGTCATTTTAATAGTATGATTTGTTCACATCTCTAGAGATGGGGTATAAATGAGACTGGCTGAGAGGACAAACTCCCCTTTGACAACATGTATTGGTGTATGTATGTATATATGTATATATGTACATAGAGATATATAATTAACCTTCACAAGTTGGAAGTATCTTATTAATATAATACCTGGTTAGGAGCCATAATAATTATGGTTCTGTGATTTCTTATAAGTTGAAATATAAGAAAATGATGGTACTAAGGCTAAAGACAAAATGGCGTTAACGTGAAAAAAGCTGAAGGTCACAAATCTGTTGAAAGCTTCTTTCTAAACCCTCAGAAGAGGCCTCATGAACGAACTATGAAACCTAAGAAAGTCTGTTTATAAGAAGTTTATTGTCGTCTCCTTTTAAAACTGCCATAACAGTGATGAAAAAACACTAGAGAGCAAGATACTGGCTCCCTATGGAATCAGGGGTTAACCCATTAAACACACACACAAATGTACTACTCTCTGAATTTCAGAGTATAAAGTTGCAGAAGATACAAAATTAGTAGAAGTAATCCATTTTTTAAACAGAGAAATAAAACTAGCTCAGCATACTTGTGGTTTTAGTTCAATTAAGGATAAAATTAGAAGTGCTCTAAAGTGAGGACCAAACAGTGCTCCAGGGAGTCTGATCAAGAGGGCTGGCTGTCTCCAGTTTTCCATTGCACCCAGTCAGCCTCCCTCTTGGTCTTGTTCCCAAAGGAGGCTATTCTTAGCACCCCCTTTATACCTTACTTTGCCATTCCCATTGGATCTGAGAAGAATTAAGTGTGCATGTGTGTACATGCATGCATGTGTGCATGCACGTGTGTGTTTGAAGCTGGGATTTATGAGGAAATCCAGGAATTTCCTAATTAGGAGTAGGTTTCACCTGGTAACTTCTAAAAGACTCCTGACTTAGGCCTTACATGTTTAAAGCAAGAAACAGAAAATAGGGCACAAGAGAGAAGAACCTCTGAACTCAGATCAGAACTTAATCCTACTAAATGAGGACAACCTTCCTGACATCCTGACTCCCAGACTCTGGACCCCAGTGTCCACATGCTCTTTTCCACCTTGGCTGACTTTACTGGAGGTGCTCTCTAATTTACTTAGATCTCTTCTCCCTTAATGCATCCTTGGTCTGGCCACTGCTTGACAGTTTTCATCTAAGTATTATGTTTTCTATGGTATGACAGCTGTCATTAATAATGTGAGCTGCACAGACTTGAAATTAAGGTCCTGTTTCTTAGTCTGAGATATTCTTCTGCCAAAACTGGAGGGAGGGAAAGCCATCAGTTGTGGGAAGAATGGCACATGGAAAGATGAGTCATGGGCCAGAGGCTGTGAGCAAGGCTGCCTGCGCCTGGAATGAAGAACATGAGCTGGATGGCAGTAACAGTAAAAGCAGTGTGAGTGTGAGGTTATAAGCAAATGATTAATCGATGACTGAAAACTAGAAATCTGATTCAGTATTGGAAAAGTTAAGAGTCTAATAAAAACCAAATTAAAAAAAAAACAAACAACATTAAACTGAAGTTAGATGACAGGAAGAAAGGCAATTCTTCCACCATATGGAATAATTCTAGATCCATCAGAAATGAATATGGGAATTGTTCAGTGAGTCTTTAGAATCATATGGATAAAAAGCAACTCAGTTCATAAAAACAAAAACATCACAAAACTTATTGCTTCTATATAAAAGAAAGGTCTGAAGATACAACTGATAATGTCTTTAAATAACAGCCAAACAGTGGGATCTCTTCCATGTGACAGTCCAACTGGAAGGATGTCCGAATAAAAACAAGGCACTGAAGCTGATCTTCTACAATTAGAAAATTTACGTCATGTTACCTCTTGAAGTAGAGCCACATGTGCTAAGGAAATGTGGTATATTTGTTTCAGGAAAATGCAAATCCAAGCACCTGATAGCCTTTCTATGGCATACAGGAAGATATTAAGTGAGATATGAATGGGTATGACATTAGGAAAGCCACAAAAACCCAAGATGGGCTGGAAGGACCATGTGCTTGGACTTTTCTTTAGGGCTTTGGATAACAGGTGAGGAGACTGTCAGGGACTTGCCAAAGTCACTAAACTTTTACTCCATAAACAACTCCCTATGCAAAATGAGTTCCTAGAAGTGGTCTAAGAGAAAAAAGTTATATGAGAAAAATGCTATTACCAGTCAAGCTGCAGTGGCAAAAGATTATAAAGCCCACACATTCAATTACAACCTACTAGCAGGTAACAATTCAGTAAAAGTCTTCTGAGTTTAGCAGGAGGAATTCAATTTGTACCCACTGCTTCTCTGTAGTATTTATAATGGCACAGAAAAATACTGTGGCCAAAAAAGAACTCTGTATTATCATTGTAACTAGTTAAATAAAAGAGTACACTGTAGAACTTATTCATAAAGAGGGTTAGCAATCCAAGAAAGCAGGCTGCCATGTGCCAAGTAGGAGATGAGCACAGAGGGGTTACTTACCTGTGCTATATTTTTGTTCAGAAGATAGACACCGTAATCAAACTGCAACTTCTCTCCTCCTTTTGGGTATAATGGAAACCTAAAAAAGGTAAAGTAGGGTCAAAAGTTTTCCAAAACTGGAGTAAAGCAACTCCAGGACAAAGGTGGAAGCTTCTTGGATACAGCATAAATATCTGAAAATTTGGACTAAGCTACTTATACAGTCACTGCAACCTATTACCTTAATATCTTCATACCATTAGGCAGATCAGGATGATGGCAGTTTTGTTTCAAAGGAAGAATTGAGTAAGTCTTGCAACAAGGGACTAATAAATAAGATAGTGATCCACCAATCTCAAGGAGCTGAGGCCCCTATGTCTCATATTTATACAGCATAAACTTACCACCCTAAGATTAAGATCCTAGAATTTTTTTCCTTTAACACTTTGGATCTAACATCTCAACTTCTATTAAATAAGAGAGAAAGATTAAGCAAAAAAAATCACACTTGAAAGCAATATATAAGCCTTCTGTTTTTTTCTGAGGTGGTTAGTCAAATCAAGAGCACCAATGAGCAAAAATGCATCAAAAATTCATTTACATTCGTAGGGAGTGCTAATTTGGATGTTACTTCTTCAAGGCAATGTACTCATGCCATAGTGTTCTTCTAAGACTTTCCATTTTAACCTGACTCACTGAAGCAATAAAGGCATGAGATCTACAGATCGTTATATAGGTGATGAGTTATTTTAGGGAATAAGTTCCCTGCACTATTTTCCTTATTCTGCTCCTATAAATGAAGAAGAAATGGTTAGCATATATCTATGTTCTATCATATCTTCCCGATTCTCCAGACATACATTTTAACCTCTGCAATAGATTTCCGTACAAACAGATCAATCACAACTTAAATATGGTCAAGAAGAAACTTTACTCTCCTTAGTTTTGCAATATATGACTATTTTAATCTTATAGAAATAAATTACTAGATAGTTATAATTTCAATTGTGGTTTAACTGTCTAAGAAAAAGATACATTCCATAATGCTTGAAGGATATATTGTTTTCTAGGGAAAATAAAAGAAAGGAAACAGAATTTAAAGCCTTATATTAAATTCTCAAGTTGCTGATATCATAGTGTCCAAAAGGTAGATTTGCTGCACTATAAAATTATAGGCACTGGGGAGAAAGGCAGGTCATGAACTGTCTTTACGCTCTCCAGTGGAACACCAAATGCTTCATACACCCATCAAGAAGATGTAGCTTTGTATTTAATTGAAGCTATAAAAAAATAAAGTAAGACATATGGTTTGGCCCTAAATTGAGATGCATTCAAAGTGATAGCAAAGCAAAGTCAGGATAAGCAAAGTGTAACACACCAGGCTTTTACAGGGTATCTGGGAATCATTCAAATTTGTATGGAATAGCTTGCAAAGAAACTACCTAATTGAAAGGATATACCAGCACAGGGGTATTTTGAAGAAATCTACTAGAGTCCTCAAGCTCTATACTATATAGTTGTTATTTTATAAATCACTACAAGTAGACCATCTGCACAGCTCTCCAAACCCACAATATATCTCCCTTTTCAAGTTATAAATGCAGAAACTGTTTCAAATGTTGGAAAATAAATTGAATTAAGCACACACTGAAAACTAAGCCTCTAAATCCTGAAAAATGGATGTTACAACATTGACTTTATTACTTCATTGGGATTTCTTCATAGAAAGAAAGAGCCCCAAGGTGTGCATGTACCATTAAACAAATCTAAAGAGTGAGTAGAGCCAAAGATTCAAACAGGAATTTTAAGACAGATCAAATATTAGGACAGAGTTCACATCGTGAGAGGACCACTCCCCACCCCCCTCCGCCCCCCACCTGTCATCTGTGATCGTCCTCCTTTTTTGTTAGCTATGAGTTCTACAGTTGGGCTTCCCTTGTGACTCAGGTCTGCCTGCAATGCGGGAGACCTGGGTTTGATCCCTGGATTGGGAAGATCCCCTGGAGAAGGAAAGGGCTACCCACTTCAGTATTCTGTCCTGGAGAATTACATGGACTGCATAGTCCGTAGGGTCTCAAAGAGACATGACTGAGCGACTTTTTTTAAGCACAGAAATGTTATTCTGTGCTTCTGGTTTTGTGAAGTTATAGCCAAACTTGATTTCTGTTTAATGCATCTTTAAGGCCTCACTCTTGTTTTAAGGTCAGGCATTTTCCAAACAGGTTTGTTTTGTATTTTGTGTTATACGCTTGCATGGTGGTTTTTATTTTAAGCTGTTTGCACTGAGACTGACAGACTGGATAATTTCTTGAACACAAACCCAAAAATTGCCTTTTCAACATGAACCAAGGCAAACCTTTGTCTCAGAGGCTGTTGTGGGGGATGATGTTGGGCCCTGTCCCTTTGCTTCCTCTCTCCTTCTGTGTAATAAAAATAAAAACAAACACAGCTACAAAAAATACTAACTATGAATTCAGAGGCCTAGGGTGGATGAATGGTGGCCACCAAACATGTCCATATTTGGAAACCCACAACCTGTGAATGCAACATTATTCAGAAAAAGGGTAAAAATCTTGAGATTAGAGTATCCTTGATTATCCAGTTGGGCCCTAAACCCAGTAACTGTCCTTATAAGAACACACAGAGGAGGGACACAGAGAAGAGGAGACGGTCATGTGAACATGGAGGCAGAGATCTGAGTTATACAGTTACAGGCCCAGGAATGCCTGGAGCCAGAAGCTGAAGAAGGCAAGGAAAGAGTCTCTCCTAGAGCTTTCCGTGCCCTGATTTCAGACTTCTGGCCTCCAGAACTATGAGAGAATAAATTTCTGCTACTTTAAGTCACCAAGTCTGCGATAATTTGTTACAGCAGCCCTAGAAACTAACACAGGGGGAATCAAACACTGGATGGCCCATTGCACTTGATGAGGTATAATAGCTCATCCATCTCCAAGATCCTGTAGTTCTGAATATGCCAAACTAAATAAATTGAATATGACTTCACATTTCCTTCACAAACTGAGAAAATATTTCAAGAGTATAATGCCATAGGGTCATCATGATAGGCATCAGCTAAGGCTGCAAAGACCTCTGAAGTGTCAGCAAATCAAATGTGAGAAAAAGAGATTCCTATGTATGTGCTGAAAGTAGGAAAATTTTTTAAAATGTATATATACACATAAATTTTATATATAATACATATTCAAATTACTTTATGTGTGTATGTATATTAAGACTATGCTGCATTCAACCTGGAAAAAATTATGAAATAAATTTATTTTGAATCTTTTTTCCCAAAAGACACAATTATATTAAGCCTTTTCCTCTCCTCCCCAAGCCAGACATTTCTCAAAAGGATTCCACATTGGTTATAGTTTCTCCCTTCACCTTTGGAGTCCCACAACCATGTCTGGTTCTTTGATGGCTCCGTTGAGGATGAAGATATGGCTATGGTTAATTCCAAATCTTTATTATGTATATTAAGGTCACTTCTGCTCATTGTATGTATAGAAAATGTGACAACATGTCCTCAATATGTTCCAAGGCCAACAGTTTTCTTCAAACTCAACTTACTTTCTCCCATCTAGGTCAGTATCCCCCACAACTTTCTTCAGTTACTCAGGCATTTGATTTTTACTCCTTTTTGCATTTTATGTATGCAGTTCAACAGGTCCACAAGTCATTTTTTTTTTTGGTGAAACATTCTCATCTCTCTGTTCTCATCACCACTCTGGAAAGTTCTTAGTGGTCATGTGCACTACAGGATGTTTAGCACCATTCCTGTCCTCTACTCACTGGATAAGGTATTATTATTATTTTCTTTAAGTAACTTTTTATCATGTCAGTGAGTAGCCCTGCTTTCTAATTAGTTATTGTTGTAAATGTCAACTTCTCTGCCTCACTTCAAGGCCTCAGTGGTCTGACCTGTTGCAGTATTTGCAACCTTATCCTGTTCAAGTGCGTTCCTCACAATCTCATGAACATACCAAGCTCCTATCTTTTCTACTTTTGCTCACTTCCTGGAAATGCTCGTTTCTCTCTTTCCTTCCACCTGGCAAAGTAAAAGAGATTACTATATTTGGTCATGACTAATAAAAGGAAAACGTTTTTCCACTGAGCTTTATCACTCAAGTTTTATGCACAACTCATTGCAAGCTGGTGATAATGCAGAAGAACTGTAAGTTGGGCCAGAGACACACAAGATGGAAAACGGCTAGAGAAGGTGAGGGAAAAGGAAGAGGAGACAAAGTGAGCAAAGTGATGGGTCCAGATCAAACCAGGCCTCACAGAACAGAGTAAGGACCTTGGTTTTTACTCTGAATCAGAGGGGAAGCTCTGAAGGTTCTGAAAAGATGAGTTTCTCTCACAGAAGTAAGTTCATTTGTATCCCCCCCTTTTTTTTAGATTCGACATAAGAAATATCATATATTTGTCTTTCTGTGTCTGACTTACTTCACTCAGTATGACAATCTCTAGGTCCATCCATGTTGCTACAAATGGCATTGTTTTCTTTTTTATGGTTGAGTAATACTCCATTTTATATATGTACCACATCTTCTTTATCCATTCCTCTGCTGATGGACATTTAGGTTGCTTCCATGTCCTGGCTATTGTAAACAGTGCTGCAGTAAACACTGGGGTACATGTGTCTTTTGGAATTATGATATTCTCTAGGTATATGCCCAGGATGGGTTGCTGGGTCCTGTGGTGATGGTTTTGGTTAGGGTTCCAGTAGTCAAGAGGAACATATGTGAAGAGACTTGAGCTATAATTTGTAGGCAGAATGCAAGAACTTTGTGACTGATGGTTGTGACAGTGGTGAAGAGAGAGGGGTCAAAGATGACACTTTGGTTTCTCAGTAGAGTGACTTAGGCAGACAGTGGTGTCTATGAACTCAGACATGGAATGAAAAGAAGCAGGTAATACATACTATTCACGTGTATAACATATATGATAAATTTGACATAAAATGTTGTTATACATAAAATTAAGAGAGAAATTTGGGGTAAAAATATCAGTTCTTCTTTCAGTTGTGTGCTCAGCTGTGTCCACCTCTTTGCAACCACATGGACTGTAGCCCCCCAGGCTTCTCTGTCCATGGGATTCTCCAGGCAAGAATACTGGAGTGGGTTGCCATTTCCTTCTCCATAAAAAAACAAAAAAAACACAATTAAAGAATTATAGAAAAACTTGAATGGAAACCAAAGCCACAGGTGTGAATGAGAGGGCCTAAAGAAATCATGGAGAACAGGGTTGTTTCAGAGGCTTAAGAATATCAACAAGAGATGAAAAATGAAAAGGGACCTGAGAAAGACTGCTCAGAAGGATTTTGAGGAAAACCAGGTATCTCACCAGAAAAGCACTGAAAAAGTGTTAGTTTAAGAAGGAAGATATCATCAGTAGTCAAATGCTGCTGACAGTTCAAGCCAAACAGATATGAAAACATGTCTACTGGATATAATTACATGAGTTCATTGGTAGGTAGCTTTGGTAATATGGCAAACACAAGTTTAAATGAAGCAGTGGGAGATGAAGGAAGACTGGTGTAAGCTCAGGGGTGATAAGGTGAGGAAATGGAGATGATGTGAAGTTTGGCACAAAGAGAAGAGAGCTCAGTAACTAGAATGACAAGGTCAAGAGTAGCAGGATGCCCTGAGAAGGTGAGATGGGATGGGTTCTCCATCCTACAGGTGGGGAGGGCCCAGGAGGAGGATTTGCCTAGGATAGCAGGTGGGCCAACTCTCCCCTTATAATAGGAAGGATGAAGGAAAGTGATCACCAGAAAATGGTCAACTCATTCAACAATGTTCACTGCACTCACACTGTGTGCCAGGTGTGGTGATGACAACGGAGCCTAAAGTGCAGTGGACACACAGACACCGCTCATAGTGGAGCACATGGACACTGCTCATAATCAACCACCAAATATATAATCTACAAAGTAAATACTCTGAAGGCAAGGAACACTATTCTGGAAAAGAGGTGGACAAAAGACTGAGAGAGTCAGGGAAGACTTCTGAGAGAAAGTGACGTTTTAGCTGAGACCTCAAAGATGAGTAGGAACTAAGGGAATGAATGTTCCAATTAAAGAAAGCAGCATATACAAAGACGCCACTGCAGTGGGAAGCGTGCTGCTACATGGAATTGAAAGAAGGCCAATACAGTTAGTCTGAGGGGAGTTCTGGCAAGAGAGGTAGTTAAAGCTGGATAGGAAGGTGGATTATGCAAAGGTCTCAAGATCATGTCAGATCACAGTCTGATTATTTTCTTTTTTCCCTAAGAAAAATAAGAAACCATGGAAGGACTTCAAACAAAGGTGTGTAACCTGCTCACATTTGCATTTGATGTGTTCCTTCTTTAATTAACTCTTTCTCCTTGAACTTTCCTGACAATGACAGATTAACATTTTGAAAAAAATATGCTGACTGAAAGTGGAGGATGGTTTGGAGAAGGTGAGAGACTCTCTTGTGGCAGTGACCTTGGTGGGAGATCATGGGTGCTTGGACTAATGTGGCAATGTTAGAAATGGAAAAAACGAGACTAATTCAGAAGACGTTTAGGAGATAAATCATAAAAATTTGGTTACGGTTTGGACGTGAATGGTGATAAAGAGGGAGAGATCATAAATAACTCAATGTTTTGTTTTGGATGAAAGTTTGATCAAAAGGAAGAACAAGTTGAACAAAGAAATGTAATAGAACTGCTGAGCACTAATGAGAGCCCACAAGTGGTCATTAATCAGGAGTTTATAATCAAACTATTGTGTAACTCTCTACACATCTGCTTGCATGCGGCAGGTACAGAGAAAATAGACAGCAAGGCTATAAGAATGATAAGAAGTCACAGTTCAGCAAGACAAGGGTGTTACTAAAATAATGGGCCATGTAATGTAAAGTGATCATGAGAAACACTGGGCTGGATGAAGCACAAGCTGGAATCAAGATTGCTGGGAGAAATATCAATAACCTCAAATATGCAGATGATAGAAGAACTAAAGAGCCTCTTGATGAAAGCGAAAGAGGACAGTGAAAAAGTTGGCTTAAAGCTCAACATTCAGAAAACTAAGATCATGGCATCTGGTCCCATCACTTCATGGCAAATAGATGGGGAAACAGTGGAAACAGTGTCAGACTTTATTTTTCTGGGCTCCAAAATCACTGCAGATGGTGATTTCAGCAATGAAATTAAAAGACACTTACTCCTTGGAAGGAAAGTTATGACCAACCTAGACAGCATATTAAAAAGCAGAGACATTACTTTGCCAACAAAGGTCCATCTAGTCAAGGCTATGGTTTTTCCAGTGGTCATGTATGGATGTGAGAGTTGGACTATAAAGAAAGCTGAGTGCCAAAGAATTGATGCTTTTGAACTGTGGTGTTGGAGAAGACTCTTAAGAGTCCCTTGGACTGCAAGGAGATCTAACCAGTCCATCCTAAAGGAGATCAGTCCTGGGTGTTCACTGGAAGGACTGATGTTGAAGCTGAAACTCCAATACTTTGGCCACCTGATGTGACAAGCTGACTCATTTGAAAAGACACTGATGCTGGGAAAGATTGAGGGCAGGAGGAAAAAGGGATGACAGAAGATGAGATGGTTGGATGGTATCACTGACTTAATGGACATGAGTTTGGGTAAACTCAGGGAGTTGGTGATGGACAGGGAGGCCTGGTGTGCTACAGTTCATGGGGTCGCAAAGAGTCAGACGCGACTGAGCGACTGAATTGAACTGAACTGAATGTTAACTGGATAAAGAGGACATGTCTGAAGGTCACCAGCAAGAACAATGAACAGGCTAGCATACAGGCTGAACAAGCCAAGGTAGTCATCAGAGAGCAAGATGCTAGAATCAGATTCTGGATATGGACTGACAGAAATGATGACCTGATTCAGAGTGTAACCATGGAAGTAAATAAAAATGATGGGACAAAAGAGGTCACTGGTGCCAAAGATCAAGCAAATGAAAGGCCAAGGTGTTGAATGAATCATCTATTTGTGTGTTAATGTCATCCATCATAACAAGATTTTCAATAGAAAGAAAAACTGTTTCTCTTTCCTATGTTATCTGTTTACTTTGTTTCTCTGTTGCCAAAACACATGATGAGTAATGGGGTCATGTTTAACAGAGACTGGCAGGGGAAAAGAGCATGTCTCAAAGGAATAGGTTTTTGTATGTTTGCTTTGCCAAAAGGGTAAAGAGGTTAGAATCTAGAAAAAGCAATGAGGAGCATGAAAACCCCAATCTCATCTCCTGAATCTGAATACCTACTAGCATATAACAAAATTAACAGCAACCAGTGGGTACCCGTGGGGTCTTCAGAAAATCAGATTCAGTTAGGGCAAGAGATAGGCCGAATTCCCAGAGAAGAGAGCCTGAAGACACAGGAGACTTTGTTGATTTTACAGATGCACTTTAGAGGAAGCACTGGTGGACTAGAGGGCTGGGTCAAGGTCGACAAAGTAGAGGGCATTTTGAAGGTAATGGAGACGATTACAAAAGGTTTAGAAGTATTTTGATGGAAGGTTGAGGTACTCCCATTTGGTAGCTTCTATTTTCTTTATCAAGTCAGAAATGAGATGCTTTATCAAGAATGAAAGGGAAAACTGCAGATGGGTAAACACAAGAAGAGGCTTGAGACAGTCAGATAGAAGGAGAACCAGATATCTAGGATGTATCAGTCCAACTCAAACAGATGACTCTGAATTTACAGTGCTCCAATCTTTCCAACTGTTCCATTTTTTTTCCTGTAGGTAAGTGGGTTAAGGATGATGGAGTAAGAATATTTAGGATACTGAAAAGACAGACTATAAGCCTGAAGCTACTAGGTTAATCACAGTGGCCTAACAAGGGCAGGATGATGGAGGCAGTCTATAAGAAGGTGCATAAATCTCAATAGGCTTTTAAAATGATAATAAAATAGGTTAAAAACAACAAATTTAATGCCAGTGATAAAATAATCCGGGGGGAGGGAATCTTTTGTTGGTCTAAGTTCTAAATAATTGCTGAAGTGACTGTTTGATTTCAATATAAATGCAATCTTCAAATCAGGATGTTTTCATTATGCATATGCTAATAAACTTTATATCAACATGGAAGTTAATCTGAAGAACTCCTAGCTATACAGTCAGCCCAACAAAGTGGACTAAACTACACACTTCCAAACTGACTAAGTTTTAAATGGTTTAGAGTCTTCCAAGCTTTCTCTGGACACAGTCTGTGTTCCCAGACTGTCTGGTATTACAATATTCTCATGCTTAAACAGTAGCTTCAAAATAAACAATGATAGCAATGTGCAATTTTTCTTAGTTCTGAACTATTTTTTTTTCCTGGTGTAGTTATATAAGGTTATCCAGATACAAAAATATTTACAATCAGCCTTGAACAAGGTACAGTAAAACATAAACCTTTAAAATTGCTCCCTGAAGATGGGTACACAGAAATCGTGTTCAAAAGAAAAAGTAAATACATATATATGTATATTTTTTTCAATAGAAGAAAATTTTCTGCTTTTCTTTTTTGGCTATTATCATCTGTGTAATTTCATGATTTTTACTGAAAATAACTTTATCATATAGAGAAAAAGGTATTGAAAATGATCCATTCTGGGACTTCCCTGATGGCCCAGTAGTTAAGACTTTGCCTTCCAACGCAAGTAGTGCGGCTCAGTCCCTGGTCAGGGAGCTTAGATTCCATGTGCCTCCCAGCCAAAAAACCAAAAACAAAACAGAAACGATATTGCAACAAATTCAATAAAGATTTAAAAAATGGTCCACATAGAAGGAAAAAAAAAAAGATCCACTCTAAATGTCAAAACATGAGGTATATGCAACTGAGTAGTGGGTTTGACATTACCTTCTCTACACTCAGAGACATGGGAGGTAGAAGAAACAGTCTCCTCTTGAAAAGACTCCAAGGTGATACTTTCAGAAGAGAGACAGTTATTTAACTTACATCAAGCAGTTGTATACTACAGTTATATAGTAAAGAGGTTGAAGACTTGTATATATTATAATCACTGAAGAGAGACATCAGAAAACACAGCAAAGATCTCAGAGGGAAGTGAGAAGAGAGATAATAGATCAGACAGAGGGTAACAAAATCAGTCCTCATAAAAGAGTAAGAAGAGTGATCTTCCCCTCTCCTTTGGGAAAAGACAAGAAAAATAGAATATATAGTAGGAAATCATATATAACTGTGAAAAAATAAATCAAATTTTATATAACAGGTAGTAAGATACCATCACAAGTTTTTAAAGGAGAAATCATGTAATGAAAAGATTTACATCAGATCATTCTCTTTGCCAATATTAAATATAGTTCTTTAGACAGAGCTGTACTAAAAAAGAGAAGAGAATTTCAGGGAAATAGTATTGCAAATAATTTCAGTAAGAAGGTTAAAAATAATCCCCATTTTTTAAAACTTGGTAAGTTGCAGGGTTGCGGAAATTGTTAAAGAATTCAATATCAATTTCCTTGTAGAAACCTTCCAGTTTTTCCACACCCTCTTAGTAACTGTTGAAAAATAGTCTATAGGCAAATTTCAATGAACAGAGCAAAATTAAAAGATGGAAAGCATGTCTATTTTAATAGTTATTTTTATAAAATAAAAATTCTGCCAAGTAAATCAAAATCACATTCCACAATATTAACAGCCATCCTGCATTTGCCCGGGTTTAACAGCACCTGTTTCCCACAAAATTTGTAAAGGTTTTTTTTTTTTTTAAATCCTACAATTAAGCGTGCAAGGTGCATAAACTTACCATACTTGGAAATGCCAAGATGTTTCCATCTGGAAAATGAATTTGGATGAAAAACCACTCTCCATTTTAAATTTCTAAAGACAACTTCACAATGTGTGCATATAATATAGTTTTGCTTAAATATATCAGTGCAACTAATGGTATATGCTCTGGAAGCCACTTAGGTGCTCAACTTTACATCAAAATTATTTATTTAATTATAACACCCATTTCTGGGAGGTGAAGAAAAGTAGAAGGGGGATTTAGGTGTAAGAAGTTAAGGCTTTAAAGTCAGAAAGGCATAGGCTCAGCCCCCAGTTTTGTTACTTACTTGTGTGAACTTGTGCATACTACTCAACCTGTTTTTAAATCTCTAAAATGGGTTTAAAATACCAATCTTTCAGGACTGCTATGAGAATTAAACTAAACAAAAAATCTAAGACCCAGCATGGTTACAGGATTCAGCAGGCATTCAATTATTATTACTAGGCTTTGCCTTCTCAGTATTTGTCTTTAAGTGCACAAGAGAAGATACTATATTTTACTCATTTCTGAATATTTGTTATTCAATTTGTTTTCTTCTAAAATCACAAAGCATTCTTATTCCCCCAGTACTTTCAACCATACATTTTAGTTGTTTGTAACAAATTTGTCTTATTTCCTCTATTAAAATGTAAGCTCCTTGAGTACATGTATGTTAAGCTCAGAGTCTTACCCACAGAAGGTACTCAACAAATATCTGCAACTAAATGAATAAATCAAAGAATAAATTCAAATATTAAGTACCGACCAACAAATATCTGTGACATATAGCCCAGTAAATTTTCCAAAAGGTAAGATTTTAAAATTCAGAAATATTTTTGTCATTCACTGTTTCTTTCTTAACTTTAATATACCTAGACATCCAACTCTTATTTTTAGAAAGTGCCCTGACTTTTGTTCAAAAGAAAAATTCCTTGGTGAGGAGGAAATTTCAAGTTACAGAATGAGGTTTGCTGTGCATTAACAGGAGGCAACGAACTTAGCATGAGTGAAACAGCCAATGAGCACTGCCAAACAACAGCGATGCTAATGCTGGATTTTATTAACTGAGTATCTGTTATGCAGTAGGTACTGCACTTAGCATACATTATCCACACAACACCAGCACTTGTCCTATAGGCACTGTTACTGAGGTGCCCAAGGTCACATGGTCTTCCTAACACCCGACTACAACCACAGATCTTACTCTCCTTGACCTCACTTCTCTGCCCCAAGCTGGGATTAGTTATTTCTCTCTCATGTAGAACCCTGCACACTCACCAACACAGCACCTTCGACTTTGTATTGTAACTGCGGGTTTTTTCCTCTGTATCTTCCACTAGAATGAAAACTGTGAGCCTACGTCACCTTAATACTGCATCCTAGCTCTTAGAACATAATGTCTGGGACATTTTTACTTGTTTAATGTAGGCAGGAGTGAATGAACGGATGAAATGGTGGAGGCAGAATTACAACTGGTGCCTATCTGACTCCCAATCTTATAATTCTTTTCTTTTCTAAATTTTCGGCCATGCTGTTTGACATGTGGGATCTTAGCTCCCTGACCAAGGATTGAACCCGCACCCGCTACATCAGAAGCATGGAGTTTTCACCCCTGGACCGCCAGGGACATCCTGACTCCTAATCTTGGACTGTAGTTCTATACCGTGGTCCCCACCAACACCCCCGCCTAATAACAATCCCATTTTGTAAATTTGTATTATTTTATAAACTTCACTTATTCAAGATTTTTATGAAAATTTGTGGGATTTCTTCAACTCACAAATCAGATGTTAATGAAACAAATTTTTACCAAATATACCAACTGATTTGATAAGCTGGCATTGTGAAAACAAGCAAATCTAGTTATTTCATATGAGAACATTCTGGGTTTAGTAAGTCAAAAAGGCAGAAATGTTGACACCAATAAGCATAGATCTTATTACAGTCCAAATCGCAACTTCTAAAATCCTAGTAACAATATTACATACATTTATTATTTTGGAGACTTATATAAAGCAAAGTAGACAAAAGGCTTGGAAATAAATCCACAAATTTTTGAAATATCCACTTAATTTCACTAAACTGATTTTTCAATAACTGTGTGCATAAATCTGTTAACTACGTAAGTTTAAAGGTTAATTTAAGATGACTTATTAGAAAGCCTAAAAACTTCTTGCCTGCTTTCTAGATGTCAAAGCTCAAAATTACATACATAAGTTAGCTAGTCAGTTTTCTAGAATGAATATGCTGTCTACTAATTCCATATACTCAGTATGTTTGAGAAAGACGTATCTTTTTTTTGCAATTATAAAATTGCAAAAGGAATCACCTCAACTCACCATCTTACCCAATTTCAACACACAAAAGGACAATTTAAAGGTCCCTAAAGTCATTCTGTTTAAGTACGGATTTCACAGGAGGAGGAAACTTGAAGGATCATTGATCTGGGAGCAACCAATGCTAACTTCTAGGTTGTCATAATCAATCTGCTTTAATTATCAACAAGGTTTTCCCATTTCTGACCAGTCATTTGGAGCTGACCTCTGACAAGTACTTACAAGTCATCGAAATCTCATTTTATTTTATAGCCTCATATTTGTTATTGGGCTAATCTTTACCTGTTCTACATCACACAACAGCTTAAATATTTGAATGGCCCAGCAATAAATTTCCATGGTCCCCCTGGGTCAGTCAGATGTTAGCTGTTAAGTAAAGCTAAAAGGATCTATGCTTCATAAATTTCCTTCAGGGTCCACATTTGCTCTTACAGGCTAGGCTTTCAAGCCCAAACATCTTTATAGCTTTGTGCAGTGATTTATTAACTCCTCCTTGTTTTTATCCAAAAAGATCAATCACATATGTATCAATAAGCTGGTGTGCTGGTGACTGCTTTTTATTGTACATATAACCACCTGCCTTTAATACAAACTCGAGTCTAAAGCTTTTGTAAGCTCTTGCTGGATTTTAACAACCTTCACCTGTTTCTAATTTGGTACAAAACATATGGTTTAGCTCTGCTATTTCATTCTAGGCCAGCCTTTCCTCTTATGGACCCAACAATATAAAAGAAAACAAATCCAGAGCACAAAAACTGAAATTTGGAGGATGTTATACACACCCCCCCCCACACACACACACACTTACTTGCCCCATTACTTCTGAATTGCACTTTTGACAAATAACAGGAATGAATTATTTTACAGTTGTGAAATTATTACATTTCTTTTGCAAATAATTAGATGTGTCCTACATTACTCTTGAGGTTTCTAAGAATTATGTTCAAACTGCGAAAATGGCTGTCTAGCCAGCAACAGCCATATCTAGCTGCTTGTGTAGCTGGGGAAGAGAGTATCCTATCTTTTTATTAAGGAATCTACACTTGGCTAAGTGAAACCAAAATTTCCCTTTTTCTCTCCTTATCCCTCTCTAAATGAGACCAAAAGTTTAAGAGGCAGGGTGCCAGCAGCTCTCTCAGAGAACCACCACCTAACCCAGCATGGTAAAGTCAATACTAAAATTCAGCATGTCTGGGTGATAGGGTATGGAGGAGTAAATCCTCAGGAAAAAATGACTAATAGAAATGTCTAGGAAAGGCAGAGAAGTCAACACAGCCTCCCACGGCTCTACCAGACTCTTCTATACAGTTACATCTGCAGTCATGGTGGGCCCTGACAACACTGGCCACAGGTGGCATTTAATCTCCCAGTCATATTCCTCTCATCCTTCGAGGCCCCCTGCAAATACTCAATCCACTGAAGCCTCCCCCCAGGTCCCAGGTAAGAATGGATGGTGCTTTAAGACATATCAGTATTTATCCTTCATTTGGAAGCATGTACTCAACGTACAGCTTTGCTTTACAATCATGTATTTCCATGCCTCTATCTTGTACAATGTTACATAACAGGCACTGAATAAATGCTTGTTGAATTGCTTTAAATTGGTTTACAAATAAAACTGGTTTTATATAACTAAAGCATACTTAAAATTTTACATTTATTTATTAATACATGTACAGGGTTTAAAATGTCAATTGCTGTACAAACCTGATGGCAAACATATTAGTTTATATGTTTATTAGATAATACCTTACCTCTACCTCAACTTCTAAACCCAACGCTTTAAGCTGCTTTTAAAAACTTTACCCTATATATATATATATAAATATAATTAATATCCTGTATTCCTGTCTCATGATTCTCTGGCTTTAGAAACAATCTATTGACAACCTACTGAGAAAGATGAGAATTCCTCTCTTTTACACATTGCTTCTCCATCTCCTCCCAAAACACCCACACTTTTCAACATTCTCTCGACAGGGTCAACACCAGATTTTTTTGGAATTCCCTGGTGTTCTGGCAGTTAAGACTTGGCGCTTTCACTGCCAAGGACCAGGTTCAGTCTCTTAGCTGGGAAACAGACCCCACAAGCAACGTGTGATGAAAAAACAAAAACACACCACACTTTGAGGTGAAATTAACATGCAATGTTACAGTATTATAACCATGTAATTATTACTTTGAGTTGAGTCATACAATGAATAATAACTTATATTTTCTTTCTTTTCAACTTGGTTCTTCCTGGAGTTCAACAACCATCTAGTTTCTTCATTTATTGATGAAGTGTGTGTTTGTCACTCAGTTGTGTTTGACTCTTTGCGATCCCATGGACTGTAGCCCACCAGGCTCCTCGGTCCATGGAATTTCTCAGGCAAGAATACTGGAGTAGGTTGCCATTCCCTTCTCTAGATCTTCCCAACCCAGGAATAGAAACCAGGTCTCCTGCATTGCAAGCAGATTCTTTACCGTCTGAGCCACTAGGGAAGCTTTATTGATGTACCTCTAACTAATTCATACCCTGATACCCCGAAAGCAATGAAAATTTCCTCAAAATGTAATTGACTAAATCGGACAATTTATCCACTTCACTGTTCATCCTCCTGCTCTGTAGGCCAGTTGAAGAGCTGACCTTCTACAGTTTCCCTTCACCATCATTCTGAGATCCCTTTGCTTCTCTGCTGTTCTGGATCCCTTCTTTTCCTCAAATGATGTTTACCTTTCACTTGGTTTGTTCCCTTTTATTAGTAGAGCACATCTTTCAGGAGTTCCCTAGGAAAGGTGTGTAGGTTGATGTTTTTTAGGATCTCTATGTCTGAAATGACTTTTCTACCCTCTTATCTGACTGATACTTTAACAGATACAGGCATACCTTGTTTTTATTGTGCTTTATCATGCTTCACAAATACTGCATTTTTTACAAATTGAAGGTTGTGGCAACCCTGCATTAAGTCTACCAGCACCACGTCTTTTGGACAGCACTTGCTCACTTGCACCTCTCTGTGCCACATTTTGGTAATTTTTGCAGTATTTCAAACTTTTTCATTATTTTATTTATTATGGTGATCTGTGATCAGTGATCTTTGATGTTACTATTGCAAAAAGATTACCACTTGCTGAAGGCTCAGATGATGGTTAACAATTTTTAGCAGTGAAGTATTTTTTCATTAAGGTATGTACATTGTCTTCTTAGACATAATACTACTATACATGATAGACTACAGTATAGTGTAGACCTAACTTTTATATGCACTAGGAAACAAAAAAATTCGCTTTGTTGTGGCAGCCCAGAACCCAGCCCACAGTCTTGCTGAGGCATGTCATATATAAGCTGAACTTACAGAAATAATTTTCCCACGGTATTTTGAGGGCACTGTTCCCTCATTTTCTTTCAGTGTTGCCTTTGAACAGTCAGATATCACCATGCCCATTCTACCATATGTATCTGTTCCCTTCTGCAAGCCTTCAGAATCTTCACCTTACCTCTAACATTTCAAAATATTAGTATCACTAATGCTGCTGGGCACTCACTGGGCGCCTACAGTCTGAAATCAAGTCTTTCAATGACTGGAATTTTTCTTGTATTACTTCTTGGGATAATCTCCTACCTTCCTGTTTTCTCCTCCTTTCCTGTACTCACTGTTACATGAACGTCGGATCGAATTTTCAATCTCTTTTTTTTGGTTGTTGTTGACGGTTCCTCAAGTTCACCTTCGAACTTTCTGTCCTGATGTTTTTATTCCATCATTTTCCTTCCTGAAGCTCTGTCTGTCTTCTAATGAATGCTCATTCATTTTCATATCATCTTGTTTTTGTTCTTGGATTAAGTACTTTTCCTTGTCTCGTAGAGCATATTAGTAGTCTTTAAACTTTTTTTTTTGCTTTTTATAAGAAGTCAACTTTATTGAGGTATAATTGATATGTAACATTATATTAGTCCAGTTGTACAGTGTTAGCTACTTATATATTTTTCAGTTTTCTGTTGATCCCTGTTCTTTCTTCCCTCCACATTTCTTTGATTATTTTAGCTTCTGTATTTCATGTAAGAGCTCTCTCCAAATATCTGATGATCCTTGGTTGACCATTCATTTTAAAAGTGAGGCACTAAAAAAGTGACTGAAAATTTGCCACAGGATTGGCCAAGTGGCAAGTTTTATTACTCTGGGGTGGTCAGCTAAGGCTTAACAGTTTCAATGGAACACATACAACTGTAAGGAATTGTACTTACTCTTGTGAAGTGAAAGTCGCTCAGTCGTGTCCAACTCTTTGCGACCTCATGGACTATATAGTCCATGGAATTCTCCAGGCCAGAATACAGGAGTGGGTAGCCTTTCCCTTCTTCAGGGGATCTTCCCAATCCAAGGATCAAACCCAGGTCTCCCACATTGCAGGCAGATTCTTTACCAGCTGAGCCACAAGGGAAGCCCAAGAATACTGGAGTGGGTAGCCTATCCCTTCTCCAGCGAATCTTCCCAACCTAGGAATTGAAGTGGGGTCTCCTGCATTGCAGGCGGGTTCTTTACCAACTGAGCTATGCAGACATTCACCTAATTTCTCTTCTTAGCCTGGCAACTCTGCCTTTATTTATGGTGGCTGTCCCTAAACCCAGGGTTAGTCTAGTTCATTCAATCTCTTAAGAATAAACTTTATGTTTTCTGTGGATGCAGGGAGAGGTAAGTGCATGAGAATGACATTATTATGGAACACTTCTTTTTTTTTTTAAATGTTTTATGTTGTATTGGAATATAGCTGATTAACACTGTTGTGATAGTTTCACGTGAACAGTGAAGGGACTCAGCCATTCATATACGTGGATCCATCCTCCCCCAGACTCCCCTCTAATCCAGGCTAGGACACACTGTTTTCTAATCCAGACTTCCAGCCCTGTCTGTCTCACCTACCTCCAATTCTGAGCTTTTGGGGATTTTTGCAGCGAGAATAAGGGTTGCTTCCTAGCTTTACCCCTTGCATGCTCTTAAATGTTTCCAGTCGGCTCAGTAGGTCAGTTGCTACTCCCCCATCCATTTTCTGTTTTTCACAAATTTTTGTTGATATGTCCTTTCTCTTGAGGTTGCCTCTCATATTCTTTTTGTCATTATGGGTTTATGCCTTTTAAATTTTAATCCTTTTTTTTTTAGTGTCACTTAGGGGAGAAAAGCACATCTGTTCAGTTAGAAGTTTAAAGTTCATTATTAACTAAAATAGCTTTTATCTGTCATATTTTTGTGCTGTGCTTTACACATATAATCTAATTTTTAAAACAACCCTATGGCAGAGATGAGTGATCATTACCCAATACTCATTCTCTTTTTCAGTGGTTAGCAGAACCCCTAAAGGTTAGTAGTTCACTCAGAAGAAACACATTTCTCGGGCTCTTGTGGAGGCTAGAGAATGTGGAAGTCTTTAGATCTTTAGAGAAGGGAAGAGTGCCCTTTTCCTGCTGGTTGAATAATGACTGACACTCCAACAACCATTTTGTTTGATGAGGGCCATACTCTGGGGATGGCAGAGCAGAGAGCTTAAAGGAGCCTGGATTTTCTGAAGCATTTATGGAACTTCATTCCAACCTTGGATTACTGATTCCTGGATTTTTATGTGCAATAATAAAATTTTATACACTTAAGTCATTGTTAATTTGAGGCTTCTGTTACATACAGACAAACCCCAAACTGGTATCATTTCCCCAAAATGAAGCTTAGAAAGTGATTTGTCCAAGGTTAGGGTGAGAAGGAGGAGAGCTAACTCAGGTCTTATACCAAAGTCTATATTTTAACCCCAGGCTTTCTTCAAACTCTTCTTCAAACTATTGTATCCTAGAACCAGATACACATATATGTCATAATTTGAGAATTGAATTTGATTACTATCCCACGAAAAAATAATATAAATTTACGAGCCAGAGTTCACTCACTCTTACACAAGAAGTAAGAATAACTTCTTTTCAGAATTTTACTTAACTAAATGATAGGAAAATACGCTTTTGAATCACACAAAAATGGTTATGTGTTTTTCACCAAATGTGGATATAATGTTAGAGACGATCTATCTAATTGAAAAGGTAGACTTTAGCACAAATGTAAGGGAAGTTATTGCACAGAATAATGAAGATCCATACCAGTTATTAAGATGCTCTTCACAAATAAAAAACAGTGATTTCAAACATAAGCCTCACATTAAATGGTACAGTAGCTTACAGAGAGAGTAAAAAGCCAGTAATGTATTTATTAAATGAATACAAACAAATCGGTTCTTAACTGATTTGCTGAGAAATACTTCCCAGATGCCCCTCAACTGATAATAATCATTTCCATGTCTTTGTTGATGATGCATATATAACTCATGTGGCACTCTTTTATTTTTAAATTTTAAACTGGAGAATAATGAGCAAATTACTATACACTACCTATTTTTTTTTTTGCCTTTTTCATTAAAATAAATGAAGTATTTACAGATAAAAGTATGCCTCCTTTGTTCCCTACCATTACTATCATTAGTTAGGACTCTTTCAACTTCAACTAACAGAAAATCCAAATTAACTGATTTAAATAAAAAGAATGGAGAGTGATTAGTTTCAACTAACTCAGGAACTTGATAACTTTATCCAAAACCCAGGATTTCCCATCCTTCCACTCTGCCACTATCTATATATATTACTAGCACCCCAAGTCGTATCTGGCTTAGTACATAAAACCATTCCCAGAAACACCTCAGAAAACTTGCCATAACTGTGACAGAGTTTATGCATGGAACCAAGCACTGGTGATGGAATGGAATTACTGTGACTGGTAAAAAGCCAGTTGTAATTTATTCCCTGGGGCTGAGGCCCAACTTCCATATAGCAAATGAAGAGAAAGAGTAACCAAATGGAGCTCTGCTGATAAGTAGGAATCCAAGAATGGCTGTAGGTAGACAAGCAACTTCACCTGCCATGGCTTTTCTCACAAGCCACTAGCTTTATAAATTTGGTGAACATCTATATACATTGCTTTTTATACTCTTAAAATACAAATGTTTAAATCAATAATGATAGACCATGTATATAATTCTGCAACTCACTTTTCCCCTCAATATTTTTAGGAGGTATTTTTGGCTGATGTGCATGCATGCTCAGTTGTGTCTGACTTTTGTGCCACTTCATGCACTATAACCCGACAGGCTTCTCTGTCCATAGGATTTCCCAGGCAAGAATACTAGAGTAGGTTGCCATTTCCTCTTCCAGGGGACCCTCCTAACTCAGGGATCGAAGCTGCATCTCCTGAGTCTCCTGCATTGCAGGCAGATTCTTTACCACTGAGCCACTGGGGAAGGCGCTCCCCCACCTTTTTGCTGATATACATATGTAATGCATTTCTTCGAACTCCTAATTTAGTACTCTATCTTACAGACCGTCCAGATTTTACCTCTCCACTCCCCTACTAATGAAGATTTATGCTGCTTCTATTTTTTTCCTAATTTTTAACTTATATAAATACATTTAACAGCATTAAATGCCTTATTTTGAGCAAGTTTCTCTAGCATGAATACAGTTTCTCAGTATGTTCTAATTTTACTAGATTTTTCCAGAATGTAGCTGCTGTTAATCCTAGAAAACAATGTGTAGCCCTGGAAGTAAATGACTTCTGTGACTCAGGTTACACATTATTATAAGGGGAATAATAACAGCATTAATCTCATATTGCTGTTGTGACAACAAGTATATAATTATATAGGTAAATCATTTTCAACAGTATCTGAAACACAGTAAGAGCAACTATAATTTTCTGAGTGGTTACTATTGTTGTTATTAATCTTTGTATTCCTAGAATACAGAATCTATTCATATCTATCGTGGGTTTTTACTGTGTGCATTTGGCTAAACAGGAACTATTTCCCAGAATACCATCAGCCGTGCGGATCCAGGCTAGAGCCGAACAACAGTTGGTATGAGATTTGGAAGACAGACGTGAAGCAGCAACCATTAAGCGCTGAAGCAAATTGTGGTCAGACCCAGTAAGTGACAGACATCAAGCCGCCTGCGGATCCATCTGGTCTTTGTGCTCCCGTTCTGCATTGAGCTCTAGTTCCTAACTGCTGGTGCTGCTGACAAACAGTGACTCCTGGCCCACTAACAGATGCAGTGGTAACAGTCTCCTCACCTGCTCTCCTTTGGGGTTCCACTCAGCAGCTGGTTAGATCTTGCTTCCCATTTCCTGGCCTGAGCTGTCCACCTGTCCAGAGCTTCTGTAGAACTGGTTAGTGACTTTCTCTAATCTTCCAACTCCCCCTTTCTGCAGCTTCTCCTACAATTTTATAATATCTTACTCTTATAATAAATCCCTTATACCATAATATTCATAGTGATTCTGCTTACTTGACTGAAATCTGATGGAATTAATATCCTTTCATAATCCTTTGATTGAGCTGTTTAACTACTGAACCAAAAGCTTTTTATACTGTCTGTGTCCCATCCTTCCTTCTTTCCTTCCTTTCTTTTGCTACTTATATGCTAAAGTTTTCACTCACTAACTTAAAAGAATTTTTTTATTGCATCTTGTTAGGAAGAAGGGATCTCCAATGATTTTCTGGCCAAAAAAACAAAGTTTCCAAAAAGTACTTGAATTTCCTATTTATTTTTAGCCAAATTAGTTTCTGATATACTTTCACATGAATCAGAGTAGCAGACAACCTAGTTAAACCAACTACATATATATATGTACATTCATTTATTTAGGTCTTTCATGTCCTTCATTATCATTTTTATAATGCTCTATATTTTTCATTGATAAAGGTCTTTCACATTTTTATTAAATATATCACAAGGTACTCATATGATACTTTCTATTCGGTTATTACTGGTATATAAAATCTTATTAATTTTCATGTTGATCTTATATCCAACAAATGTGCTAATTTTCTAATTCTAATAGTTTACAGATTCCCTCACATTTTTAATATTATAATATTCATATCATTAAAAATTTATCCCTTTATTTAAAATATTTATACTTCATCTACTTACTCTATTAAACACATAGACCAGGACCTCAAGTATAATGTTTTATTTTAAAGATAATAACTAGCATCCTAATCTGCTTTTTGACTTTCATGGAAATAGTTTCACTATTTAACCTAATGGTTGCTACAGGTTTGATAACTGTTCTTTATCATTTTAATGAAATTCTGTTTTTTTCTAGTTTTCAAATAGTTTTTATAACAACAACTGATACTACTATTTGCTATCATTTGAGGCTTTACTAAATGCCACATATATTTTTCATATATTGCTTATTTAATCCACACAGACTCCTAACCAGGTGGGTACTATTATTATCTCCATTTTACAGACAATAAAGCATTGGGAGTCAAATAATCTGTCCAAGGTCACACAGTGTAGTGGTTTCCTATTATTGTTTTAAAGAAATATAAATCATTTATCAGATTAAAACAATATATGTCATGAATCTTAAAAGTTTTCATTACAAGGGAAAAATCATAATTTTGTATGGTGATGGATGGTAACTAGCCTTATTATAATGATTAATTCTCAGCATATACAAATATTGAATCATTATATTGTATATCTGAAACTAATGCAATGTTATAGGTCAATCACACCTTAATTTTTTAAAAAACTACTCATATTAGCTCATATGTTCTGTAGGTCAAAAGTCCATGCAGAGCATAGCTGACTTTTCTGCCCAAAATCTAACAAGTACAAAATCAAGACATTGGCCAGGCTGTGCTCTCATGTATAACTCAGCATCATTCTCCATGCTCACGTGGCTTGTTAGCAGAATTTAGCTCCTGTGGTTGTAGGGTTGAGCAAGTTCCTTGTGAGCCATCAGCCGGATTTCACTCTCAGCTCTTAGAGGTTGCCTCATGTCTTAGCCACATGGCATGCTCCATAAGCAGTTGACAACATAGCAGTCTGCATGTCTGCAGGTTAGCAGAGTATCTGTCACTACTTCTTGGCTCTTTTGGGGGGCCACCTGATTAGGTCTGGCCCACCAGATAATCTCCTTTAATACTAACTTAAAAGTCAAACGATTAGTGACCTTCATCATGGGAGTGAAATTCCATTATATTCATTCCATTCATTCACTCCATTATGTAAGTCCTGTCACACCCAAGGGGAAGGAACTGCACAGGGCATGTGTATCAGGACAGTGGGAACTGGAGTGCTGTTTTCAATTCTGCCAACTGGACACAATAAATAAAGAGTCTGGATTCAAACTGATGCCATGTCATTCCACAGTTTATGCTCCTAATCAAAACCTATTACTGTCTTTCTAAGTAAGTGTTGAATTTTATTGAATGCTTTTCCTGCATTTATTAAAACAACTATCTGATATTTTTGTTAATGAGTAAATTATGTAGAAGACTTTAAGGCTGAACCATGGACTCTTCTGAACTGCTAGATTCAGCTTGCATACATTTTAATTTGTATTTTTGTATTTATGTCCATAAATTGGTTTGTCTATCAGTTTGCTTTTCATATTGTCCTGATCAGGTTGTTTATTAAATGCCTTCAAGGCAAAAGTTTGCTTACCGTACCTCTTTAGGTTATTGCCTTCACTCAGTTTTTGACCTACGTGTTGCTTATTTTATTGTTAACTAATATATACATTTAAGATTCTTTTTTTAATACTACATTTTCAGTGTTGGTCCAGATATCTAGTTGCTCATGTCTGACTCTTTGTGACCCCATGAACTGCAGCCCAACAGGCTCCTCTATCCATGGAATTCTGCAGGCAAGAATACTGGAGTGGGTAGCCATTCCCTTCTCCAGAGGATCTTTCAACCCAGGGACTGAACCCAGGTCTCCTGCATTGCAGGCAGATTCTTTACCGTCTGAGACACCAGGGAAGCCAAAAAAAAAAAAAAAAAAAAAGATTGCTACGTGTGTGAATTGCTCAGTCATGGCCGACACTTTTGCAACTCCATGGACCATTTAGCTCACTAGGCCTCTCTGTCCATGGAATTTTCCAGGCAAAATCATTGGAGTGGGTTGACATTTCCTACTCCAAAGGATATTCCCAACCCAGGGATGGAACCCACGTCTCCTGAGTCTCCTGAATTGGCAAGCAGATTCTTTAGCTCATTTCATAAGCTAGCAAGGTAATGCTCAAAATCCTTCAAGCTAGACTTCAACTGTATGTGAACCAAGAACTTCCAGATGTACAAGCTGGATTTAGAAAAGGCAGAGGAACCAGAGATCAAATTGCCAACATCCACTGGATCATCAAAAAGGCAAGAGAGTTCCAGAAAAGCATCTACTTCTGCTTTATTGACTATGCCAAAGCCTTTGACTGTGTGGATCACAACAAACTGTGGAAAATCCTTTAAGACATGGGAATACCAGACCACTTTACCTGTCTCTTGAGAAGCCTGAATGCAGGTCAAGAAGCCACAGTTAGAACTGGACATGGAAAATCAAACTGGTTCAAAATTGGGAAAGGAGTTACATTAAGGCTGTGTATTGTCACCCTGCTTATTTAACAGAGTATATCACGCGAAAAGCCAGGCTGGATGAATCACAAGGTGGAGTCAAGACTGCTGGAAGAAATATCAACAACCTCAGATTTGGAGATGATACCACTTAATGGCAGAAAGCAAAGAGGAACTAAAAAGCCTCTTGATGAGGGTGAAAGAGGAGAGTGAAAAGGCTGGCTTAAAACTCAACATTCAAAAAACTAAGATCTTGACATCTAGTCCCATTTCACTTCATTGCAAATAGATGGGGAAACAGTGACAGATTTTATTTTCTTGGGCTCCAAAATCACTCTGGATGGTGACTGTAGCCATGAAAGTAAAAGACGCTTGCTTTTAAAAAGCTGTGACCAACCTAGACAGCAGAGACATCACTCTGCTAACAAAGGTCCATATAGTCAAAGCTACAGTTTTCCAGCAGTCATGTATGGATGTGAGAGTTGGACCATGGAGAAGCAGAGTGCTGAAGAATTGATGCTTTTAAACTGTGGTACTGGAGAAGAATCTTACGAGTCCCTTGAATATTAAGGAGATCAAACCAATCAGAAAAGGAAATCAACCTTGGATATTTACTGAAATGACTAATGCTGAAGCTGAAGCTCCAATACTTTGGCCACCTGATGCAAAGAGCTGACTCACTGGAAAAGACCCTGATGCTGGGAAAGATTTAGGGCAAGAAGAGAAGGGGGCAACAGAGGATAAGATGGTTAGATGGCATCACTGACTCAACGGACATGAGTTTGAGCAAACTCCAGGAGATAGTGAAGAATAGGGAATCCTGGCATGTTGCAGTTCATGGGGTCACAAAGAGTCCAACACAACTTAGTGACTGAACAACAACAACCATATCTATTCTATGATGCTCTGGAAACAGGTCCTATTCAGTTTTTCATTTCTTTTTAAATAAATTTTGTTATATTTCTAAAAATTTTCATCCTTATTAAAAGTTGTCCATAGTATGTAATGATTTTTCAATCTCTACTGTATCTATAAGAATCTCCTTTTTTTGGTCATAATTTTCTCTATTTTTTTACTTAGCCACTTTTAAATAATACTTCTTCACTGCCATTTCCTCTAATCTCTACTCCTAGGATTCCTATTAGATCCATGTTGACACTTCTTTATTAATCCCTATGTCCTATAATTTGTTTCATACATCTTTTTATCTCTTTGGACTGCATAATGGGTGATGTTTTCATTTCTATTTTACTGTTCACAAAGTTTCTCCTTAACTGTGTCTAGTCTACTATTTATGAAGGTTTTAAAATATTTTTTCTATGTTTTACGAGTCACAACTACCTTTTTCTGTTTCAGAGACTCTCATTCTTTTTCTTTATAGATGCTATTTCCTCCTTTGTTTTTGGAAATTCTGAAATTTTTAAAAGTCCTTTTTTAAATATTATTATTTCCTTAGACGTATATTCTCCTATTTTTTTGACTTTTCTTCCTTTGTATATCCATGGATTACCCCCTTCGGATTTCCCACCCTCAGGATATTTTATAAAAGATTAAAGTAGCAAGAGAGATGACTGAAAGCGCTATAAACAATTTAACCTTTAGTAAGTGTATGACTCTTAGATGAACATAGAGATTGGGCAATCTTCAAGTGTATCTGTACTCACATTGATTTCTAGTGTCTTCCAGTTCAAGTGTTTGAAACACAATAGAGAAAGAGGAATCTTTTCCTCAAAAGACATCTGGTAAACATGATGATTATCTGAGTTCTAGGAATGTATGCTTTTCTAGGATTATCTGATGTTGCTCTGTGTATACGCATGTACACTCAGGTACACTCATGAGTGAAATGTATGACAATGAATCATTGATAATTTAATATTTATAACTTTTATTTCACTGGCTAGTTTTGAGTGAGTAAACACTACTACTGTCCCTCTGAATTAATCCTGTCAAACAAACAGGTCCTGATGTCAGTGTATTTTTACAGGGAGTAAATACTGGGTCATTTAAGCATAATTATGTTATTTTCATTTGAAAGCCAAAAAACTAAAATAGATATTCTCCGCTAGTAATTTGTAAGTTGGTCCTAAAACTTTAAAAAGTGCTGTCTAGTTAATAATTGGGCCTTTACTCTTCTTACTGACAAAATGACTGCTGAAATTAATTTCGTCACAAACCACCCATCAACCAGCCATATCTTTCTCTGTTCAAAATCAGATTTTTTTTTTTTTTTCCCTCTCCCAGGGATGAATCTTGCAATGTGGTCCTAAGACAAGGGCATACCAGGTAAAGAAAGGAGTGTTACTGAATAAAAGGACCAACACAAATTAGATAATAAGCTGAGATAATACACTCTCTTAGTCTGTATCTGCTCTATAAAAACATCTAGCCCTTACAAAATTGATTTTAAACTAAACATTTATTTTAAAAGAAAAAAAGATGGTTTTAACTCTTGATGTTGCTCAGTACTATAATTCAAATACCTAGAAAAATGTCTGTTGGGCAGGATCCACTGGCTAAACATTTGAAGAATGAATGAACAGGTGAACAGGTTAATTTCAGTGTTTATAATTCTGATACTATGAACTTTTTGAGTTAGTATTTAAAAAAAAAATTTGCTGGAGTATAGTTGATTTACAATGTTGTGTTAGTTTCAGCTGTACAGCAAAGTCAATCAGTTATACCTATACATATTTCCACTCTTTTTAGATTCTTTTCTCATATAGAACATTACAGAGTACTGACTAGAATTCCCTGGGCTATACAGTAGGTTCTTATCAGTTATCTATTTTACATATAATAGTGGGCATATGTCAGTCCCAATCTCCCAATATATCTCTCTCTCATCCCCTGGTAAGCATAAGTTTGTTTTCTACATCTGTAACTCCATTTCCATTTTGCAGATAAGTTCACTTGGACCCCATTTTTAAAATTCCATATGTAAGGGTTATCATATTTGTCCTCCTCTGACTTACTTCACTCAGTAGGACAATCTCTAGATTCTACCATATTGAATTTGATAATACAAATACTATATTAAAAAGACAGATAGGCTCCCCCAAATGATACAACATGAGAAGGGAAACTTCTCCAATTAAATGTGACAACTTATATCCCCTTAGGACGGAATACTGCTTAGCATTTCTCCCAGAAATCTCTGAAGGAAAATTACATGCTATTTACCAAATTCCTCTTTAATCAACTTATGAATCTCTCATTTTGTGATTTATGCAGAGATCACAAATCATACAGAAGCCAGAAAAATAATAAAAGAAATTCCTGACTCTCTTACACTGAACACTATTTAGCAAATTCAATATTAGGAGGTGAATTCTAAAAAGTTTTTTCTCTAGCAACCATACAGCCAGAAATGACAAAATTATGCTACCACACACTCAAAAATAAATATTCCGAACTCTATGGGATATCTTACAACAGAAGTTGTCTCATTAAATTCAGTCGTCATCTACACATTTTAAAAAGGTTTAGTATAGCTGACAATCAAACTCCGAGAGACTTGGCACTTCTCAGTAGGTTACCAACCTTATATTTACACAAATTAAATGAAATGCTCTTGTTGCTTACTGGTGTTTAATTAACTTACAGCAGTCAATTTCTATAACTAACTACAGTTAACACTTCTACGTTTTTCATCACTAGATTCTCCACATCATGAACCTGGGAGTCATCATTTATATTAATGGGAGTTACTAACAAGCAGTATGGGAAGAATTAGCTCTTTTTTAAGTTTTAAAAAGGTTTCCAATAATATGAATGAGTAGCACTCAAAATCTGAGGCATGATTATCATCAGTATTTGCTCGACAGGAAATAACACAGAATTACTAGTATAAATGAATATGAATAGCAATCAAGAACTGATGTATGAAATGATACGAACTAAAAAAAATAACCACTGTATCAACTCTGTGTAAGTAATGAGAAAGGAGAAGCTGTATACAAAGCAACACATATTCTAGTTTTAAAGGAAGTAGCTTTAAGAAAAAAACAAAATAATGTTTCACTGTAACAGAGACCCTGGAATAGTACAAAAGGATAGAGGCACTTAAAAAAAATTAAATACCAGCTATATAATTGTGAATAACTCCAATACAGAATAACTGAAGTAACCAAGAAATAATTCACTTAATTATCTATAGAATATAGACACAATAAATATTAGTAGACTACACATATGTAAAAGCTACTCAAGAATCTAACATATAAGCAAGAGTGAGGTTGTTAGGTTGAGAAAGGTTTGTGCAGATTTAACTCTATTATCAAACTGCCCTCTGAAATATACAAACTAATTGAAACTCTCACAATGGATGAAAGTTCCTTTTCTTCTACATGCTCACCAAATTAGGTACTAAACATTCTCTTTTTGGCCAGGTTGATTGATGAGAAATGGTTCTCTTGTGGAGTTAATTTGCATTTTCCTGATCCCTAGTGAGACTGAGGAATTTTTTCTTATGTTATTAGAAATTTAGGTTTTGTTCTTCTGTAACAGTTTCCTAATATACTATGCCCATATTACTATGCAGTTGACTGCTCCTTTTCGTATTAATATACAAAGGTTTTTCTTATGTATCCTGAATACTGATCCTTGGTTAAAGCTTTGTGACATAAATCTCTTCTCCTGATAAGTGGCTTATCTTTCCATTTTGTTATAGGCAAGTTTAAAAATGAAATCAAATATATGAATCATTTCCCATATTAAGGTCTGTATGTTTCTGTGATTTATAAAGAGCTTTTCTGAATTAGAAGGCATGGACTTTTCAAATTTCTCATTTCTACTTATTATTATCACTGAATACATAAATATTTACTGAGTGACTGTTATTTGCAATGGTAATTTTATATAAATTCCCTCTTTAATTCCTCACATTTCTTTAAAGCCATTATCTTCATTTTCAGATGAGTACACTGAGACTAGTGAAAGCGAAGCCACTTAGTCGTGTCCGACTCTTTGCCACCCCATGGACTATACAGTCCATGGAATTCTCCAGGCCAGAATACTGGAGTGGGTAGCCTTGCATTTCTCCAGGGGATCTTCCCAACCCAGGGATCGAACCCAGGTCTCCCAAATTGCAGGTGGATTCTCTATCAGTTGAGCCACAAGGGAAGCCCACACTGAGACTAGTGAGGTGAAACAAACTGGTTCAAGATACATCTGACAACAAAGTTCTTTCAGAAAAGTGAAGCTGGAAACCCATGGTTTCTCCTTTCTTAAGTTTAGAATACTTTTATTATTTACATGCCATATAGTTTATCACTGTTAAAGAATTATATATGGAAGTGAATATATGTTTAAGTCAAAGTAGTCACATATTTATTATAACCACTCTGTGATCCAGAACACTTTATATATTACTGTGCTTTGAATAAATGAATATATGTATATTGATATTTAAACACTCAAACCTAATCATCTTTGAAAGTAATTTTCATTTTTATATCCACTAAGGATTGAATTATTAATTAATGTTTCTTTTATTTAGGCCTAAGAGAAAACTGCTGAGCAATGTACAGTGAAGTCATTCACCAGGCTGAGTGAGAAACTAGATGCTTTGATCAATGGAAAGGTGCAATATCTATTTTGTGCTGGGTATGTGTGTTTCTGCTGTTATCTAGTCTGCTTGGGCAGCTTCTAAGTCTCTTCCACACTCAGTGGCTCAAACATTTAGGGCCACCTCCTAAAACATACCTTTGCTGGCTACTCAACTCAACCCCATGTATCTCTAACATGAGCCTTAGAATGCTGAGGATAACTGTCTACTGACTTGCTCTCCATCCCTGATACCACGTGACAGCTGAGTAATTTTACCTAATGCCAGCATCTTGTGCAGTGAAAATACGTACTAGGCCTCAACGTATGGTTTGACTTTGGTGATGTCACCTTTTGTAATTTATCTCTTGTGATTTAACTATACGTGAATTAACTTTCCTATCAGTTTTTCAAGGAATTAGGAAGAAAAACACCCTGAAAATCAATTGATCATTTAACCTGATTCAGAGGTTACATTTGGTGATCTACAAGTTATTGTAGGGAGAGGTATAAAACATGGCAGTGAACAGAACTATGTGGTTCAAAGAATGATATAACTTTGTTGTGTAATGTATTATTGTCTAGGACATAAATGTTACCCCTAGAAAACTGTCTACAGAACTATTATAATAAGATGCTTTGGGAAGTTAAAATAGTTCATATCTACCTAGAAGTAATTTTCTTACTCCTTCTATCCATTTTTTTCTTCAGAAAACCAAAAGATTCCACAAATCATTTAATCCAAACTTTCTGACTTGATATAATTACCTCATATCCCTTGCTGTTTGCCTACCAAAAAATCAAACATAAGAATTAAAGGAGGACTTCCCTGGTGGTCTGGTGGCTGGGAATCTGCCTGCCAATGCAGGGGACACGGGTTCAATCCCTGTTCTGGGAAGATTCCATATGCCATGGGGTAACTAAGCTACTGAGCCCACATGTGGCAGCTACTGAAGCCTGCATGCCTAGAGCCCACGTTCTGCAACAAGAAAAGCCACCACAATGAGAAGCCCAAGCACCACAACCAAAGAGGAGCCTCTGCTCGTCACAACTAGAGAAAGCTATGCACAGCCAAAATAAACAAATTAAAAAAAAAAGAATTAAAGGAAAGAAGGAGCTACTTTCGATGTAGCATCTTTTGAAAGTCGCTCAGTCATGTCCCACTCTTTGTGACCCCATGGACTATACAGTCCATGAAATTCTCTAGGCCAGAAAACTGGAGTGGGTAGCCGTTTCCTTTTCCAGGGGATCCTCCCAACCCAGGAAACAAACCCAGGTCTCCTGTACTGCAGGCAGATTCTTTACCAGCTGAGCCACCAGGAAAGCCCCAGTGTACTATCAATAAAGTCTTATTTATTAGAGTAAATGATTAATTCGTATCAGAACCCAAAGCATCTATGCTGTCATATGATACACAATAATAACAGACTGGAGAAGGCCAGTCCATGCTACCTGCAGAACTCACTGAGGCTCTGGGGACCTCCTTTTGAGAAACACTGATCTCAGATATTCTAATAATGTAGCAATCTTTAAGCCATGACATAGCCCACTATTAATTAAATATATTATTTCTCTACCTTCCCTTTTTCTCCAAAGCATTACATCGAACCTCTTTACTCTGACTGGACTACACTGTGAACCAGAAAAGCAGTAAGTTCAACTTGGGGTCACATGTCAGAGTCATCTGGTTTTCTTTTTTATTCCACTGACTCATTACATTACTGTATTTTAATTTAGTTGGTTGCAGAAAGCTGAGATGACAATAATACTAGAGAAGACTTCCTCATCCAGATAATAACATCAGCACTATAAAAGCACACTTCATTAAAAACAACACACCCAACAGTGTGCTCTCAAGTATCGACGATGAAATGGCTGCACAATTACTTTTGACTCGTTTTCTACATTTCCCCTCTCTCAGTGGAATGCCTAATCTTCATAAGGTGTTCATTTCCTGTTTCACCCAGCAACCACCTTCTGCATTTTTATTTTGTTGATCTCTCCTGCCTAAATTTCCATGGGGATTCTTCACTTAAAACACACTCTTTGCTCTCACTCCTAAACACAACCCCATCAGTACTGCTGCCTGTGCCTTGGATTACAACAGGCACTGAAGTTAATAGCTTCTCATGGTCCTAAGGGAGTGTATGAAATAAGGATTGTCCTGGCCAGAGCATCTAGAGTTAAAACTATGGGCTAGAACATGGAGTGTCAGATTACTTAATAGCATTTACAAAAGTAACATCCCTTTTGCTCTCCTAATTCAACTCAAAAAAAAATATTTATTGAGTGTTTACACAATATAAAGCTCTCGGTAAGGCAATGGAATGAGTTTCGTGCCAAGTAAGATGCAGTTTCTACACTGAAAATATTTCAGACAAGAGTAAGACAAATACTTGTATCACTGAGTTGTTGTTAAAATGAAATAAGAACATGTATCAACATAGTTCATTTCTGAGGTAAATATATAGAGAGAATTCGTCACAGGATTACAGAAGGCTATTACAATCCATCAAACTATGGGGAATTAAGAAAGACTTTATGAGGAAAGTTTTAGATAACAAGGGAAAGG
Source organism: Okapia johnstoni (assembly GCA_024291935.2). Classification (NCBI taxonomy): domain Eukaryota; kingdom Metazoa; phylum Chordata; class Mammalia; order Artiodactyla; family Giraffidae; genus Okapia; species Okapia johnstoni. Next base: position 23,219,514 of record CM044325.1, read on the forward strand.
CTTTAAGTACAACCACAATTATGATCCTAGAGATGGCTAGGGAAGGCATTCCAGATAAGTAGAATAGTAAGGACAAAGAGTGTCAAGTGGGAAATAATGTGATGTGTTTGGAAAACAACAGTTTGACTGAAGCACAGGTCACGAACTGAGAGTACACTGGGATAGGACTAAAAAGAGTAAGTAGAGGGCCAGGTTTGGAACTGTGGAACTATTTGAACATGCTCTACATTCCTTTTAAGAATAAGGGCTTCAGCATTTACTATACTGATAGGTTCTAAAACACAGGCACTTACTTGAGTCATTAGTGTATATAAGTAAACTCCCTGAGTAGCTGAAGTAAAAGAGACAAGCCTTAAGATCTGCAGTAGTTTTTTTTCCCCCGTGTTCTGGGAACCTTCATTAGTTCTCTCCATTCACACTACTAACGGAAAGATGATGTACCTCCTGGTGTTGCTAGAAAAGAAAATCTCATACTATGCTATGGGGGCTGCATTTTTAATTTTCCTTAACCTTTTCCTGGGCTTCCCTGGTGGCTCAGTGGTGAAGAATCCACCTGCTGATGCAGGAGCCATGGGTTTGATCCCTGGATTGGGAAGATCTCCTGGAGAAGGAAATGGCAACCCAGTCCAGTATTCTTGCGTGGGAAACCCATGGGCAGAGGAGTCTAGCCTGGTGGGCTACAGTCTGTGAGGTCACAGAAGAGTCAAGTCGAACATGATTTAGCAACTAAACAACAACAATAACCTTTTCTTAGGCCAACTTTCCCTTTAGGCACCTAAAATTAGCAAAAAAGAAAAAGAAATTACACAGCTGCCTGGAATTCCTGTTGCAAAGCTCAATGTATACATAACAGTAACTGGAAAATTTTATTGAGCATCTTTTATGTGCCAAGCACTGTGCTTCATTTAAACCTCATGATAACCTAGTGCCACATATATTATGCCAGGTGAACCAAGAAACTTAGGACATTTCCCCAGTCACTCTTGATTAGACATTAAGTCCCAATGTAACTTCAAAACCTTAAGTGATTAGAAATAAAAAAACAAAATGAACAAAAAACTGCCCAGTTTAAATAAATTGAGGAAAGGGGGAAGAAAAGAGAAGCATTGTGCACTATACCTTTTAGAGAAAAAAAAAATGTCAAAGTGAACCAACAGATAAATAAGATTTAAATAATTAATGTTTTCAATAAGAACTTAACATGGGAACTCCACATAATATACAGGAATTTACATCAGGGCATTTTTCACCAGTGAGCTTTCCCTAAAAAGGAAAGGGGTATTTCAGTCTCATATACAGCTCCTTTTTGATAAATACACTTCTTCTATCTCCTTTGTTGTTGTTGTTAAGTCGCTAAGTTATGTCCAACTCTTTTGCAACCTTGCATACTACAGCCTGCCAGGTTCCCCTGTCCATGGGATTTCCCAGGCAAGAATACTGGAGTGGGTTACCAATTCCTTCTCCAGGGGATCTTCCCAACCCAGGGAGTGAACCCACGTCTCCTGCACTGGCAGGAGGATTCTTTATCACTGAGCCACCGGGGAAACCCTTCCATCTCCGAAAAATGTTTGCTTAAAAATACTTCACCTATAACTGGTACATCATCTCTTGGGCTTCATTTCCTCGGTGGAATAGATCAAAGTGAAGGCTTAGTTAACTTCTTATATGACCTTACTTCATTGTTCAACGTCTTTCTTCATTTGTGAAATGAAGGGTTGAATCATACAACCTAGGAATATTTTGTCTGGTTCTAAAACACAATGTCTACAATTCAGCATGTACAGAAACATTTTTTCCCTTCTATTTCTGTTTTACAGTATACCCTTAGGTAGTTACAATGGAGCTGGACTAAAGACATTTGGGAAAGCTTTCACATGAACAGCAATTTTTCAACTTAGGTCACATTCTTGTAATCAAGTGGAACACCTAAAAGAACTAACAATTCTATTCATTTCAGTTATATTAGTCACCCTGAAAAATATTTGTTTGATTATACTTCTAAGTTGCACAGCAAGAAAAAATAGAAAACCACAGCATTTGGTTCACCCACTGCCTCAAGTCGTAACAATCAATGTTCAATTTAAAGATCTGAGGTCTGAGTTCCTGAGTACTTTAAATGCCAGCATCTGAACAACAACCTATAATAAAATGAAGATGAAAGGTTAAAAAGAGTGTTCTAATTTATAGGATAAACAGAAGAAGAGTTGAAAATTAAAGCCACAGCACTTAAGCCTAAACATGATGTGAAAATCTCCCATTTCTGGAAGGAGGCCATCCGATTTAATTGGACACCATGAAAGCAAAGATGGCAATTTAGTGAAAATGGTGACCACTTCTGAACTCTTCACATTAAAACAGCTTGATTAGCAAACAGAAGCTGAAAATGTTTATAGGAAAGTATTCTTAATGTAAGATGGGTCCACAAGTGTTTAAGTATGTGTGAAGCAGGTAAAAACAGAAATGAGGAGTCAGAATTATAGCTGTCTGAAAATTACAGCAGCGTAAAAACATTTATGTCTTCAATATATGCCAATGAAATCCCAAGGGCCAGTCACTATTGCTATGGAGAATTTGCTACTTACGCAAGTAACATTCAAAGTATTTTAACTGATTCAAGGAGATGCCACTAGAAAAAATTCTCATTCATTTATTAACAGGTCAGTGTTGCCAGGTCAAGAGATAGACTGTAGGAATATACAGATAGGGAATCAATCTGATCACTGCCACTTGAAAATTCCTTTGTTCCTTCCCCTCTGACAGAATGCAACCTGGTTATGCTGAAGGGGAAGATAAACATCCATAAACATCCAGACATGCCCAGGTGGCTGCAAAGTGGCTCAAGTCACAGGCTTGGGGACCTGTCCGGCCAGTTCCTTTATAGATAAGTATGCATGATCGCCACATGCACCCACTCACAAAAAAATGGTGGTAGATCATTAAAACAGACTATTCCTTCTCTCATGAGCAGGAGATCCATATGCAGTGACTATGGTCTGGGCCCATGAATAGCTGATTTCCGATATATCACAATTTCTTTGTACTCTGGAATTTCTGTTTTTAAAAGAAATCAGAATCAATCAGGTAAAAAAGGCAACTCCTGGCCATTTAGTCAAGATCTTCCATTGGAATAAACATAAGCACAAAAATATCCATGAAATGGGAAAAACAGCACTAATATTTCTCTCAGTTCCAATAACTCTACTAGAGGAAAAGAGCTGACCAGCTCTTAGAGATCTGTAAAAACCTTGTGGTGGACAGGCCAGGAAGTTTCAAAAGTGTCTGCCAATTTACACCACTCCTTATTTCTCCTTCTGAGAATAAAACAAAAAAATGTCAGACATCTTTTGAGGACTTGAAAAAGCCAAATGCTCTGACCAGCTACGTCCTAGCTTGATGACTGTTTCACTGCTCTATTGTGTCTGTATTACCTAACATTAGGTAATAGGAGCGAAATAACAACGGCCAACACATTTTATTTCAAAAATCACTTTAGAATTTACTTTTCAGTCCTCAGGAAAAAAGAAGTAAGGGGTAAAAGAACACTGCAGCTGGACTCTGGCTGCATTCCTCTGTGTTTTGTGGTCTGAGCCTGAAAATGAAATGCAGCAAAGACTGCAGAGCTCCCCTTTACAGTGTGCAGGCGCCTAAGCAACGGTTCAGGCGACGCGTCCGTCCAGACCTGGGCTTCAAACAGGCCGGACAAAGGGAAAAACCTAGCTCAGCAAAACTAGCTAAACAGGACCCTCAACCCTAATATATCACATGCCAATAGCCAGAGGAAACAGGTAATCAGAGAGGGCAGAAGCTGAGGATTCCTAGGCCTATTACATTAAATATAATTTGTCCAATGAGTCATTTAATTCCTATTTTCTCATGAAGACCTGATTCTACCTAATACCCTGGAAAAGTTCACATCAAAATCAACACACTCTTTCAGTGATCCAGGCTAATAACTGAGAGGTTGATTCAATCAACAATCATAATTAATAAATGCATTTGTATTTAGAGATATATTTACACATTTATGCTGTTCCAAAAAGGATCTGAGGTGCTTTACTGCCCCAGAGGAAATATTTGACAGTTCATAAAATCTAAGATAGCATCAACTGTGAACTGCATTATTAACTTATGTACCACTAAGAAAAAGATCTTCCCTGGTGGCTCAGATGGTAAAGCGTCTGCCTATAATGCGGGAGACCTGGGTTCGATCGCTAGGTCGGGAAGATCCCCTGGGGAAGGAAATGGCAACCCACTCCAGTACTCTTGCCTGGAAAATTCCATGGACGGAGCAGCCTGGTAGGCTACAGCCCATGGGGTTGCAAAGAGGTGGACACGACTGAACGACTTCACCTTCACTTTCATCACTAAGAAAAGATAAAACATCATTTTTTATTTTTTATATGATAAAACACCATATCTATCATGCCATTAACTGGAAGATGTATCTCATTGTTAGCAACATTAGTAAGATGTCAAAAGTACTTACATTAGAATCAATAAAATACATTTTTTGTTTCAGTAAAATGGGGAGACAGAGGTAGAATATAAAATTCATTCACTAAAAAGCAATTCCTGTGGTTCTCCTGGCTGCCAAAGGGGGGAAAAAAAAAGAGCAACGTAATCACCTAAATCTAACTGGCCTTTCCAGACTGCTTAGGAAAATCAGTCAGTCAATAAACAAATCATCACTACTACTCACACTAGAGCATACACTACACGGAGTGCCCACATGTTGAGCTACTCCTTCACAAATTAAAGTGCACAGCTGATCTGGAGAAAGAGTATTTACCATTCTGAGGAATATTCCTCCCTTCAAGCTCCCAAAGTGATTTCCTACATAACTATTATTTCAAGGCAGATCATTATGAGCAAATTTGATAAAAATCTGGAGAGATACTTAATTTTATTAATATGGAGCCAAAAGAAAGTTGGGAGGGGTGGGCATTCTCCACAAAACTACAAGGTTTTCTTTGTGAAAGATATATCTGGTTATGGTATTCTCTTCTCTTAAAATCACCTAGGGGATCCCTTCATCCCTTATAAGTAGTGTTTTTCATCATTACATGAACAAATGGAATGATATCAGCAAAAATGGCAGAGTAAGGAGATCAAAGGACTTGTCCCTCCAGAGAAGCATTGAAAAAAGAAAATCAAGCAAAACCTGTCCATCAAAGGTTCACAACTGGCTGAACAATCAATCAAGAAAAAGGAAACTCAAAATCAGAAGGAACACTTTGCAGTATTTTTACTTATCCTGTCCCTCACCTCCTCTCCAGCTCAGCAGTGGTCCTACAGACAGCAGACTGCCAGTGTGAGGCCCTGACTCCTGGTTCTTAAGGGAGCAGAGCAGATCTTATTTTTTTTACCAACACAGTAAAAAATTTGTGTTGGTTTGTCCTAACTTGTCTGGGGGCAATCTGAAAGACTAATGCAAGGCACTTGCCTTTGTTTTGCCTAGTCAGAACTCACTCAGAGAGGAAAAACAGGACAATGTTCAAGAAGTAAGGCAAACAAACAAACCTAACTGCCTCCTAAGGCAAAAGATTAAGGCTGAGACACACAACAGACTGTCTAAAGTCTGGGAGGAACAGCTAGGGAGAACTTCTTTCAGAAATTAGTGTATTCAAAAGTATACCCACACACTGTGGAATCAGAAGTTACGGTGGGAATGTAAGTGGGTGCAGCCACTGGGCAAAACAGTATGGAGATTCTTCAGAAAACTAAAACAGAATTGCCGTATGATTCAGCAATCCCACTCCTGAACATATATCCAGAGAAAAGCATGGCTTGAAAAGATATATGCACCGCAATGTTCATCACATCATTGCATACCATAGCCAAGACATAGATGCAACGTAAATATCCACTGGCAGATGAATGGATAAAGAAAATATAGTACATATATACAATGGACTATTACTCAGCCATAATAAAGAATAAAATAATGCCATTTGCAGCAACATGGATGGACATGAAGATTACTATACTAAGTGAAGTTAGTCAGACAAAGACAAGTATCATATAATATAGCTTATATGAAGAATCTTAAAGAATGATACAAATGAACTTATTTACAAAACAGAAACAGACTCACAGAGAGTAGACTTATGGTTACCAGGTGTGAAGGGTCGGCGGAGGGATAGATTAGGAGTTTGAGGTTGACATGTATACACTGCTATATTTAAAATAGATAACCAACAAGGACCTACTGTATAACACAGGGAACTCTGTTCAGTATTCTGTAATAACCTAAATGGCAAAAGAATTAGAATAGGTACATGTATATGTTTAACTGAATCACTTTGCTGTGCACATTAAACTAGCACACTATTGTTAATCAACAACACTCCAATACAAAATAAAAATTAAATAATTAAATAAAAATTTTTAAAAATAAAAAGGACATTGTATACATGCTCAGAACAGAATGCATGCTCAGAAAAGACCTGAGAAGACCCTAGGCTTTCGCCTCTGGCTAACTGCTAGGCTTATTGCAAGAAGTGAAGGCTAAGGCCTTCTGGTTGAAATGAAAGGACACTACACAGTTACTGAAACTGAACAAAGAAATAAAGGTCTCCAGTGAAGAAAACTACACGGGTAAATTAAAAAAGACAGTAGTATGGGCACACAATGCATCAAGATGTCATCAGTGACAATAAGAACCTAAAGGTGGGAAGACAGAGGTATAGAGGAGCAGAGTTTTTACATACTAATGAAGCTAAGTGGGTATTATTTCAAAGTAGACTGTTATAGAATGTTAACTATAATCCCAGAGTCACCAATAAGAAAATATCTTAAATACACTGAAAAAGAAATCAGACGGGAATCAAAATGGTACACTAGAAAAAATCAATTAAGAAAAACAAAGGCAGTAATGGAGGAAAATGAGGCACAAAAAAAGGTATAAGAAATATGGGGGGGGGGGGCGAATGGCAGAAGGAAGTCCTTTCATACCATAAATTATGTTAAATAGAAGTAAATGAAACTCTCCAATCAAAAGGCAAAGATCTGCAGAAAGGAGTTAAAATGATCCACTATATACTGCCTGTAAGAGACTCATTTTAGATCCAAAGACACAAATAGGTTCAAAGTGAAAAGATGAGAAATATATTCCCAAATACAGTAACCAAAAGAGAGCTGAGAGGCCATGCTAATATCAGGCAAAATAGTTTTTAGGTCAAACTTGTTTCAAGAGGCAAAAAAGTTCATTGTATAATGATAAAAGGGTCAGTTTATCAAGAAATAGTATCTCAAAACATATGCACCAAATGACAGAACCTCCAAATAAAAGAAGCAAACACGGACAGAATTGAAGGAGAAATAGTCCTACAATAATAGTTGGAGAGTTTAACACTCCATTTTCAATAATGGAAAGCATATCTAGATAGAACATCAATAAGGAAATCTAAGACTTGACAACACTGCAAATGAACTAAACCTAACACATATATAGAACATTGCATCTAACAATAGAAGATACTTTCTTCTCAAATGCTTGTGCAACATTCTCTAGGACAGACCATATATTAGGCAACAAAGCAAGTCTTAATAAATTTAAACATACTGAACTCATACAAACTCTCTATTTCTCCATCACAATGGAATTAAACTAGAGTTCAATAACAGAAGGAAAACTAGAAAATTCACAAGTGTGAAAACTAAACCCTTTTAAAATAACCAGTGGGTTAACTGAAGAAATCACATGGGGAATTGGAAAATACTTTGAGATGAATGAAAATAAAAATGCAACATGCCACAATTTATTGTGGAAGTAGAAGTTTAAAGATATAAACACTGACACTAAAAAAGAAAGCTCTCATATCAGTAGCCTAACTTTACATCTAAGTAATAGAAAATGAAACCCAAAGCTAGCAGAATGAAGGAAATAATAAAGATTAGAGTGGAGAGAGAATACAAAAATAATATAAAATAATAGAATCAACAAAATAAAAAAGTGAGTTCTTTGAAAAGATCCATCAATTCTTCTTATTCTAGGTAAGTTTTTCATATCAATAAGAAAATAAAAGAGAAAAGACACAAACAGCTAAAATCAGAAATGAAAATAGACATCATTAAAGACTTTACAGAAATGAAAAGGATTACAAAATAATATTATGAACAACTATCATCAACAAATTACATAACCTAGATGAAATAGTACTGTTCTTGGAAACACTCAAATTATCTAAACTGAGTCAAGAATATATAAAAAAAATATGAACAGACCTATAATTGAATCACTAATCAAAAACCTCCCAACAAAGAAAAGTGCAAAATCACATGGCTCCACTGGTAAATTCTAACAAACATTTAAAAGAAGAATTAACAGCAAACCTCAAACTCTTCCAGGAAAGCAGAAGAGAGGGAATACTTCATAATGCTTTCTGTAAGGCCACTACTGCATGCATGTCGCTCAGCTGTGTCCAGCTCTTTGCAACCCTGTGGACTACAGCTCGCCAGGCTCCTCTGTCTATGGGATTTTCCAGGCAAGAATACTGGAATGGGTTGCCATTTCCATCTTTAGGGGATCTTCCTGATCCAGGGATTGAACTTGCATCTCCGGCATCTCCTGCATTGGCAGGTAGATTCTTTACCACTGAGCCATCTGGGAAGCCCCGATACTTGCCTCACAAAAGCAAATTAAACTTGAATGGGTCAATTTTGCTATCACTAGTAATTCTGCCTACATTTTATTTAAAAGAAATGGAGCACTTCACAAAGGATATACAAAAATTACCACAACCTAGGTCACCTTTTATATTTTTAATACACTCGATGCTTCATACTGGCCCAGTGTTAAAAGTATATTGTAAAAGGATACTTACTCTCTCTCCTTTTCAGTCAGCTTGTCATTAATATTATCTTTGATTGTTGATCTAGATCCCTTATGAATTACAGGATATCTGAGGGGCACTTGTAGGAAAAAGGAGATCATGGATACCAAATGTGCAGTATAACCAAGGGCAACAGCAATGCTCCCATCATCTTTTGCTGTTAATTCAAAAACAGAAAAACAGAAAACAGCTATTTACTTCATAAATGTAGCCACAAGATCATAATGAATCAATTTCAAGAGAGATTTTATAAGAAATAATTGATAAAATATTATTCATCTATCTAAATATGATTTTACACACATCTAAATATATTAATAAGATTTGAAATTTCATCTACTATATTTAAAACTATTTCCCAATAATTAATGTAGTGAGATTAACATCTGATGTATAATCTTAAGAGTTCTTAGTACAGTCAAGTCTTCATTACTTTCTTTCCCAGCATTTTTAATGCCAAAAATAATACTTGAGTCTATTATACAATGTGAAAATTAGTTTCAAAGATTTAAACATTGCATACTATATAAACATCATATATTTTATTCATTAACAACTTTACCAAGCAAAATAGTTGTACTGTTATACTACTGTACAACATTATTAATTCCAAGGTAAAGTGAAATAGCACAGCACATCCTTATAGGGTACATTCTCAATATTCATAGAGTATTGTTTAAATAAGTCAGTGATGTTTGAGATAGGACAGAGAAAAAAAGTGTTTTAAGTAGTAAAAGGTAAAAAAACCACACTGTTCATATATTAATACATCCTATTAATGCAATTTCGGTGGAAGTAAGTGTTGGAAAAAGAATACATGTATCCTACAGTACATATCTTGTAAGGAGTCACAGATTTTTAACTCAACATCTAGATTTCTGCTACTGCCTAGGAAGTGATAATCATTCAAGTATTCAGAACTGAGAATAATACAATAAGAAGTTTTAAGCTTGCCCCAAGGGAGAAGAAAAAAGTAACTGCTTGGTATATGCTATTCTTAAAATACTTTAAAAAGTTCTCTCTTTGTCTCTCTCTCTCTCACACACACATACACACATAGATTTAACACATATCTAGAATACTTCTGGCTAGAGAAAGGCTAAAATGATTGAGATGACCTTGGCTTGAGTATTTCCTGATTTCTAAGCGTAACTTTTAACTTCAATTGTTAGTAATATTTCCCACCTTCTTCTATTATATTTAAACCTGGTTATCTAAGCACTATCTTCTTACTGTATAGGAAAGCCACTATTGCCATATACCACTCAGTGCATTCTCCACACCTGACTACCAAAACAGATTCTTTGATCATACTGTAAAAATAGGTAACTTTTATTGTACACTTTTCTTTTCCTGCCAGGAATTGACCATGGTGCTCTATTTCTGGCAGTCACTCATTCATCAAAAGTTAATAAACTGGGCATGTTTTATATGCTATTTCATTCAATTTATAGATGAATAAATAAGGTTCAAGAACTTAAGGAACTTGTTCAAACTAATATAGCGAGTATAGCAGTTGACCTGACACCAAGGCCTTTGTCTTTAAACACTCTACCATACTGTTGCAGAACGTTACTGTGGGATACATAACAATTTTTTTAACTTGGGAGTCTAGAAGCATATGACACATGTTTATTATTTTAGTTTCTTCACTCTTTTCTAGTAAGAGCAAAAAACACATAAAAAGTCTGTGAATCTTTGGTGACATGTTCTCTCAAATCAAATTGACGGAAAAAAAAAAAATCAAACAGCACTCCATGCAACTCTCGGGCATACCTTAACTAACTAGGATTATTTTTAGAGACCATGTGCTCCTGGCTCAGTCCCACTCAAGTACCTTTACTACTATAATACTTTACTTCTGTTGAAATATGCATATCAGGTTACCTTAGAAACTAAAATTATATTACACTGTAAATTCATCACAATATAATTTAATCATCATATAATATCAGAGCTGGGAGAAGCCTTAGAAATCACTGAATCTGATGCTGCTAATTTAGAAATGAGAAAAATAAGATTCAAGTGGTATAAGTGAGTTAGTCAAAACCATATAAGTAAAAACTATGAATGCAGGAGTAAAAGAATTGTACACCCCAGCCCCTTCAAGCATCTACACCTGGAATCACAGCTGGGACAATGAGTTCCAAGAACGAGGTTGCTGAATCCCACCTCCTGTAAAATATTCCTATTAGTACAAGGACTTGGTCTTTAAGGATCCTCTTTTGAAGGGAGAGGAAAAGAGGAAGAAGAGGAAAACTTCAGTGAGTAGTGAAGAATAAAACTACATTAAGTTTGGACTTTCCTTTGTGTACTTTGGGATTCCCAGGAGGCGCAGTGGTAAAGAATCTGTCTGGCAAGCAGGGGAGGCGGGTTCGATCCCTGCGTCGGGATCGATTCCCTAGAGTGGAAAATGGCAACCTGCTCCAGTATTCTTGCCTAGAAAATTCCATGGAAAGAGGAGCCTGGTGGGCTAGAGTCCATGGGGTTGCAGAGTCGAACACGACTGAGTGACTGAGCACCCACACACATATGTGCTTTACACTAAGCTTTTCCTTTTCTATGTGACCTACAGAAAAGGATCTCAAAACTTCCAAAACTCAGAGGGCCTCTTAGCCGGCCAAACAGGTCAAATGCAAAGTATTAATGTTTAAAAAAATCTATCCAATATTAAACACTCAAGCATCTCCATTTTTCTATATTACTAAAAGGGTAATACTAAAGCATTGCATTTATCTATTTCAAGGACTACATCTACATATCTAGTAAAAGAACAGAAATTGGTCTTCTAACATTACCTCCTTTCAATAAAACAATTTTGCTTAAATTAAACATAAAAGGCATCTCTAAGAGAATTCTGTATACATACAGCAATAACCAAAAGGAAATAGCAAAAAATGAAAACTTGGGTAATACTGGAAATCAGCTTTGATTCTGGTTATTCACACTCACCATTATTTTCACCACAAGACTCCCCCAACTCACCCATTAAAAACCCTAGGTTGCTTCCCATTCCAGGCCATAGTGCTCAGTCACAGCCTCACAGTTAAACACCATGGTGTTGGATTTCCAATATTGAAGCTTTATATTAAAAAGCATTTTAAAAGGACCACGGGTGAGGCATTACAGGGCCCACAGGTACTCCAGTACCCTCAAAAGGAAAACCACCTCCTGGTAGGGAAGTCACTTTCATCACCCCAAGACCACTGAATCTCCAGTGGGAAAATGTGAGCTCATGTGGTTAATTATGGCTATTGCTGGCCACGAAACCTCAGATGTCACATTCTGTTGCCAATCACTTTAGCTAAAAAAACTGAAAGGTTTCAGGTTTCCAGCATTCCAAGATCTAAAAGACTTTTTACCTGCCAAAGCCAAAACCTGGCTCTCTGGGGTGTGCTTTTCCAGGAACCATTAATGACGTCCCTAACACCCGAGGCAGAGCAGAGGCTTGTGTTCCTTATGCTGCTCTGCAGGGTAAGGAGGTCACAGATGACAGGCTTGTTGGTGCAAAGAAGCTAGAGGGGGAACGGGAGGGTTCAGGGCAGAACAGGAATAAGCTGTTAAGACTCAGGTAAAGGAAAAAAGCCCTGATTAAAAGAATGTTTTCAGGGGCTTACAAACGAACAAAAAATTCTGCAGTTTCCTCACAATAAATATTTCCTATTTGTTCTTTTAAAAATAGGTAGCTACATTTACCTGGGGCTGTAGTAATTTTTGTGATAATAAATCTTTTATATAATTTTTCTTTTTTTTTTAAGCTGAAAAGACTTAGACATGCATTTCTTTTGGTTAATTAAGACAATAATGTGGATCTGATTCATATTACATTACAGATCTTCCTCAGTTTACAATGGGTTTACATCCTGATAAATGCATTGCAAGTTGAAAATCTTGTAAGCTGAAAATTTTAAATGTTTTAAAATGGATTTAAAATATCTAACCTAGTCTTGCCTAGTCTATTTTAAGCATGCTCAGAACAATTACATTAGCCTCTTTTATGTAGTTTTTATAATAATAGATTCCACAAATTCACAATGGCCATGACAACATTATAAATTAATTCAAATGTCTCTTTGACTTACATGTTGGACAAACTATTAATATCCAAATGCATCCAAGTACAATAAGTGATCTAAAAGCTCTTACCATCCTGCCTTCCCAATCACTGAGGCAGTTGATTTGGTAAGGAACCAAGCACCCACTGATCCAGACAGGACAAAATATTTAAGACTCTAATCATTGCCACAGCATCTATGGAATCATTCCACGTTCTCAATGAGACAGTGTTTGACATATGGACTCTCCTTTCCAAGAAATCATGCCTGCATAAAGGGATACAGACACAGAAGGAAATCTGGGTCTCATTACCACAAAAGGCTCTTGTGTTATAGATTACTTAAAAATACACACAAACAGTTTTCTTCTTTTTTTGGATGAGAAATGTCCCAGTCAATGGAACTCAAGTGAATACCCTTCACGGGACAACTTTTCCCACTTGTGTCCAGGTCTCTCTGCCATATTCTAACAGAAACTTACCCAGTTAGAAAGAAGAACACAACAAATGTTGGGCCACTATGCAGGAGTTTCCCAAACAGTATCAAGCCACGCAATGTAAAGTCTATCTCAGCAAAGTTTCATGAATATAACACAATACCAGTTTAGATTTCCATCACTAGAGTCTTACTAAGCATGCAGCTGCTACAGAAGACTAAAAACTTGTTAGATGTCTGGAAGAGGTTATTACTCGAAACAAGGAGGAAAACTGCATCATGACAGGAGTAATACGGGCCTTAAAATCAGGCCAACCAGGGATGACTTTAGTTCTGCCACTGGCTAGTATGAGTCTTCAGAAAAATTAACTAATCTCGCTGAGCCTCAATTTTCTTGTCTTTAGAAAAAAACAACAAAAAAGAGCTGAGTGTAATTCTTTCCCTCACAGAAGGAACTAATTCTCACAGTGGTGGGAATTAAGTAAACAAGACAGCATTATGTATGATATTTCACGTTACATATTTCTACTCACTGAATCTAAAATTTCCCATCCTTCTTTCAACAAGGTAATACTATTTTATCTTTAAAAATACCTCAGGTATCATCTTCTCTATAAGACTTTCCTGATTCCCTCCTGGTAGATCTGATTATTCCCACTTCTTTAAGTCCCACATACCCAGTGTAAACTTCTAAGTGCCTGAAACAGAGTACAAATTCAATAGATATTTATTGATTGGCTTGATTGCAAGTTAACCTCAAGTGGACTGAAGTTTCACTGAGGTAGGATCAATGCCTTGGTCACCTTTGCATACCCTCAGCACGTGGCACCATAAATGACACACACAAGGCACTCAGTAAATTCAAAAGTACATGGAAGTACCTTGCAGAATGCGAACATAAGATTTTAAAGTCCAATACTACCATATGTGCTTCTTAAAACTAATTCCTACAAGTTATGGTAAGTAAATAGGGCCTCAGAGTAGAATTAAACATTTATTTCATTTTTTTAGCAGTAAAAACTACACTAAAACTAAAAGATAAACTAATTTTTTAGGGGAAGAAGGAATGTATTCAGCTTGGATGTATAGACAGGGAACAAAAGCTGGGAAAAATTAGGAAATAAATCAACTCCAGAAAACAAAAACAGAATCGAGAAACATCCAGAATGAACTGAGGTGATACCCCAATACCAGCAGCATCCCTGCTTCTCCTGCTGCCACCTATCATTCCATATGTAGCAGCCAGAGTGACTTTTAAAAAACATCGATTCATATCATCCCCCTTCTTGAAGCCCTTCAGGGTTTCCCACTCCACTGACAATAAAATAGAAATTCCTCTCAGTGGCCTCAAGACCCTGGCTGACTCTCCTACATCTACTGAGGGAATTCGTCTCTTTTCTCACCCTGCCCCAGCCACACAGGTTTGCTCCGGTCTGTCCTTCCTTCCTCTCTCTGGCAACTAATTCCAATTACATTTATTGAGTGCCTTCTATAGGAAAAGCTCTTCCAAATGCTATCTCATTCAATCATCACAATGAACTGAAGATGTAAATATTACCTCATTTTACAGGTGAAGAAATTGAGCTCAGTCGCTCAGTTGTGTCCGACTCTTTGCGACCCCATGAACCGCAGCACACCAGGCCTCCCTGTCCATCACCAACTCCCAGAGTTTACCCAAACTCATGTACATTGAGTCGGTGATGCCATCCAACCATCTCATCCTCTGTCATCCCCTTCTCCTCCTGCCCTCAATCTTTCCCAACATCAGGGTCTTTTCAAATGAGTCAGCTCTTCTCATCAGATGGCCAAAGTAATGGAGTTTCAGCTTCAACATCAGTCCTTCCAATGAACACCCAGGACTGATCTCCTTTAGGATGGACTGGTTGGATCTCCTTGCAGTCCAAGGGACTCTCAAGAGTCTTCTCCAACACCACAGTTCAAAAGCATCAATTCTTCAGCGCTCAGCTTTCTTTATAGTCCAACTCTCACATCCATACATGACTTAAGCTCTGAGAAATTACATGATTTTCCCAGAATACACGTATCTTCTCCCATGCCCCTCATCCTGAATTTTTTCAGATATATCAAGCCAATTCCTCAGAATCCTCAATCATGACCTCCCCCTCTTCTAGGAAATCTTCTCCCCCAGCTGTAGTGGGTGAAGTGAAAGTCGATCAGTCGTGTATAACTCTTTGCAACCCTATGGACTATATAGTCCATGGAATTTTCCAGGCCAGAATACTGGAGTGGGTAGCCATTTCCTTCTTCAGGGGATCTTCCCAACCCAGGGATTGAACCCAGGTCACCCGCATGGCAGGCAGATTCTTTACCAGCTGAGCCACCAGGGAAGCCTGGTTCCTTTCAGCCTTCAGATTTTCTGTTAAACGTTTCTCCTCAGAGAGGTCTTCTCTGATTACTTTATCTACAGTAGGTTTCCCTATTCTCCAAGATAGCATACTCTTTCATTAAATACTTGTTAAATACTTCTTTTCTTATTTATTGCCTTTATTTTTTATCTCCTTTAAGAGGTTGTATGCTCTATGAAAGAAGAGAGTATATTTGCTTTTTCCATCATCATATCCTCAAAGCAGCACATGCCTGGCATTTAGATGCTCAGTTTATATTTTTTTCAATGAAAGAATATTCTGTATTCCTACAACCTGGCCAAGGGCTCAAGGTACTTATTAGGTTTATTAAATAAATGAATGAAAGAAAAAATGGGGAAAAAGATGTGTCATGAACTTCAAGACACCATGACTTAAAATTAACCCCAAAGCACATGTGTGTGACTTACAGAGATGAGTGGGAACACTGTACAATGGAAACCAGACAAATCCCAGCAAGATCATTACCTAGTTTTGTGGTCTTGAGCAAGTCACTAAATAGCTCATTCATACATCATAAAATGAGATTATATCACCTTTCTTATTGGGTTATTTTGTTTTTGGGAGGATTAAAGATAAGACAAAATGTCTTGCTCTTAAATAAAATCTTAACAATCATCTAAAGTAGGTAGTACATGAACTAATGTGTTCATACTATCAATTAGAAAATCAACTCAAAGCTTAGATGACTTGGTCCAAAATATGTGACTTATAGAAAGGGAACCAGGACTCAAATACAGGTCTTCCCATACCTGTTTTAATCACTTAAAAAAAATTTTTTTTAATTGCAGTATAGTTGAATGGTAGCTCAGTCGGTAAAGAATCTGCTGCAGTTCAGGAGACCCAGGCTGGATCCCTGGGTCAGAAAGATCCCCTGGAGAAGGAAATGGCAAACAATTCCAGTATTCCTGCCTCAACAATCCCATGCACAGAGCAGCCTGGTGGGCTACAGTCCTTGGGGGTTGCAAAAGTTGGACACAATTTAACAACCAAACCACCACAATAGTTGAATTTACAACATTGTATTAATTTCTGCTGCTGCTGCCTTGCTTCAGTCATGTCAGACTCTGTGCCAACCCATAGATGGCAGCCCACCAGGCTCCCCTATCCCTGGGATTCTCCAGCCAAGAACACTGGAGTGGGTGTATTAATTTCTGCTGTACAGCAAAGTGACTCAGTTATACACACACACACACACACACACACACACACACACACACACACACACACAAACACATATATAAAACTATACACACACACACACATTCTTTTTAGTATTCTTTTCCATTATGGTTTATCAAAGGATATTGAATATGGTTTTCTTTACTATACTGTAGGACCTTGTTGTTTCTATATATATCAGTTTGCATCTACTAATCCCAAACTCCCACTCCTACCTTCTACCATCCTTTTCCCTTGGCAACCACTAGTCTATTCTCTTTGTCCCTGACTCTATTTTTGTTTCTTAGCTAGGTTCATTTATAACACTTTTTACATTATGTCCCAACTACTTGTTGTAAAGGACAAAGAAGGTAATATACTAAAGCAGTCTTAAATGTTAAAGGATCACAAATAACATATTCTTTACAGGGAAATGGAAGAAAGTCCCAATAAGAACTAGTAATGCTCTATTCTGGAATAACTTACTCCCAAATAGATTAATGTGCTAGCTTTGGGTATAATCTATAGAACTATTTAGTAGTCCTCAAAGCATTGTTTACATTAGGAGAAAAGAACCCACTCTGCTAACAATAAAAGCAATCTTTCTATCCAAATGTCAAATAAGTTCTTTTCTCTGGCATACCGGTAAAGAGATTAGGAAAAATATTTTAAAATATAGCTATTACTGTAAATGCTATTTGTAACATCTTTAATATAAATTTCTTTTAATTAAAGAGGACAGAAATGACAGTATAACAAGTTTAACCTATGGGAGTAGGAATGTCACAAAATTTAATTTTCAAATACATTTTATGTCAGAAGAAATATAACTTTATAAACAGAGCAGACTAAGGTTTACTGCTTTGCTCCCAACACAATTTTTTCATGAAAAATCAAACCAAAAGGACAGGAATATTATTAGTATTCTTGAGAACCCTACTGTCTGATTTTCTTAAATCCCATTCAAAAACTATTTTAACTTTCAAGTAGAAAGCTCAACAATTTTTCCCCCATGATTAGACCAAATATCCTCTTAAGTCTGCCATCAGGGAATCTGACTCTATATACCTACAATTGGGAAGGGACAGAACATTCCAAAACCTTTCTGGAAGAAGGGACAGGCAACCAACATTTCAAGATATCTCTTTTTCCTTGCAACACAACCATATTTTATACCAAATCTTTATAAGTAAAAAGAAATAAAATACCTTGGAAGTCCTCAGAATTGGGCAACTTGACACCACATACAAAGTAATCTTTATGCTCATTCTGTGAATATAACCAAAGAATGAAATTAATTTTATGTATAAACAAAGAAGCTCTAAGTCTAAAAAATTTAGGCGTTAATTCAAAGACAATACTGTCATAGATATAAAATATTACCCTAACTGTTGAAGCTGAATACATGATCATTTATTATACTATTATCTGTATCTTGATATACACTCTAAATTTTCCATATAATACAGACATTTAAAAACATATCTAACAAAAAGTCATGTAAAATTTTAACCATAAAGCTAACTATTCTTTGACCAATTCAAAGCTATAGATGAGAATTTTTAAGTAGAATTAACAAGAGACTGTGAGCAACCTAAAACTCTATTAGCTTTCCTTTCAGAAAATTATAGTCTTTTAAGTTCCTTTTCATTAGAAAGAAAACAAAACCATCAAATTTAGAAGATTTAATTCTCTAAAAAAGAATCCTGATAATTTACATTTGTACTTACTCTAAGAAACCAAATTCAGAAACTTAACATCTTGACAGCTACCACAGGAATATCTTAAGTAATACTAATAAATATAAATTAACTAGTAGTTATATATTTAAAGCAATGTGTATGTATTTGCATGCATGTCTCAGATAAGGTAGAAGTTAATAATGTGGTTGAGAGAAAAAGTCCTAAAGAAACCAGAAATAATTTGGCATTCTTTCAGGTGAAGATGAGTTCACTCCACCACTAAATTGACAGAAAAAAATAAATAAACTAGTGACACCTCATGTCAACTAATTCTAAATCTACTTTTTAAATAAATATTAGCTTCTGAATGAATAATAACAGAGCACACGATTAAGACAATTTCTTTGAGAGGAAATTTCAAATAGAAATCTCTAAAAAAAAAATTTTTTTTTCCCCAGAAAATCTGAAACTTACCAAATCAATAGGGTAAATGTAGGAAAGCTCAGATAGTAACTGCCTGCAACGAATTGTCAACTGAGCATTAGTCTTCAGAAAGAGTTCTCTAATGAGGAAAGAAAAAAAGCACATTTGTTAAAAAACAAAAAACAAACAGGTTTGCTTGCTTTGTAACGGTTATTTCCAACTAACTGACACAGAGAAAAATTAAATGATCTGCATTGGGCCACAGAAATTCAGAAGCAGAAACAAGAGTAATAGCTAACATGAGTCCTGATCTGTCTCTATATACCATCAATCACCCTAACTATATAAGGCCTATTGTATGTAACCAGCACCATGATAAGAGATGTAAAACATACAAATAATCATTGACTGGACACCTACTACTATACGCCAGGAACTTTACAAATGGCTTTAATTATCATATCAATGACAACTTATTTGGTTGATTATTACTATATCTATTTTACAAACAAGAAAACAAGATTTAGAGAGGCTCCGTAAACTGACCAAAATCTCATTTAAACTGAGGCCAATTTGCAGGAAATACCCATATGGTATTTCCTCAAAACAGCATTCTACTTTAATTTGCAGCTACAGATGTTATAACTATCTCAAAAAATAACCTGCTGTCATACTACAAAAATAATAGAATAAAAAGGACAAAGCCAAAAGGTGTGGCATGAGATGATGCAGCTTTTCCCTTACACTGTTTAAGAAATATGACTAACAGCTAAGTTACCCATAGAGCATATTGCCTGCTCAACTGTGTCAACAGTTAAAAAGGAGGTAATTTAGGAAACGCAGTAGGTCAGAGTGGAACGTAAAGCAGTACAATGCAAAGAGAGCTGAAGACTTAAAGGCATCTAGTTCTGCTTTCCTAGTGAACCAGACAAAGAGTAACCTCTACAGCTTTGCCTTCCTATCTGCAAATTGAGGGGATTAGATTAGATGATCTCCAAGGTTCTTTCCAGGTTTCTTAACTGCTAAAGTTTCTCAAACAAAAATGCACAATGTGATGACTTTCCAGTAAAAGTGAGTGAAGATGAGGAGATCAGAGGTGGCAACAAGTTAAGCATGTGCTGCAAAAAATAAAGGGAAAAACTATTAGTATTTGTTAAATGAATGTCATGGAGCAACTGAAATTAGCTACAGTTCTCTCTCCAGTGTACGTGCAATCGGTCGTGTCTGACTCCCTGTGACCCCATGGACTGGAGCCCGCCAGGCTCCTCTGTCCATGGAATTCTCCAGGCAAGAACACTGGAGCGGGTTGCTATTTCCTCCTCCAGGGGATCTCTCCGACCCAGGGATCGAACCTGCCCCTCCAGCACTGCAGGCAGATTCTTTACCCCTGAGCCATTGGGGACCACTTTATATTTGACAGTGAAGGAAAATAATCACCACTTGTTGTTAAGAAGAGAAAAAAATAATGGTAAAATAGTATTTTAGGAGAAGTCTGCTAGCAACATGGAGAATGAACTGGACAGCTGGAGAGACTTATGTCAGAGAATCTGAGAACTGCTGAGGTAAGGCAAGTGAGCTAACAGGAGTAAGACTGAAGAAATTACTAAAGAAAAACTGTAAGCTGCACTAAATGTAGAAGACTGGAAGAGGAGGAGATTCAAACATGAAGTCATGGTACTGTAGTCCTGCAATCTAGAAGTACAGTGTTCAGGCTTCCAATTCTGACTACGTACTAGAAGCCCTCGTAACCGCCTCTAGCACAGTGCATGACACAATAGGGGCTGAATCAATGAAAGTGGCACTGAGCATATTAACTGGCATTAACACTGGCAGCTTTAAAAAAATACTCCATTTCTAAATCCTCTCCTCAAAGTAAACTCAACACTCCTAACGACCATCCTCAGTGTTCTGCTTACCTTTTCGCAGCGCACTCCTTTCTCAACTCATTTAGGGACTCCTTTTGGAGTTGAAGCTTGAGGTGCTCAGCTGAAAACGCACTTCCTAGAGAGAGATGAAAGGAGACAATTGCAGATGTGACACTGCAGACAGCACTGCCTAGTCACAGCCACACAGGCAGAGCCCAGTCCCCTGACTGTGAGAGGAAAATAAAAAAGGTAAAATGAGGATAGAGGACTTTGGGGGGATTAACCAGAATAAAATTCCGACTGCTTCCATTTTTATACAGTCTCTAGCAGGAGTCAAAGAGTAAGAGTTCAAGATTCTCTACTTACAGATTTCTGGGTTGCTGATCAAGAAACCCCAATGAGATGTTCAAAATTCAGACAACTTCACTAAAAAATAAAAAACTGGCTATGAACTCTGGGTGTTAAGGATGATTTACTAAAGGTTAATCAACTGTAACAAATGTACCACTCTGGTAGTGGAAGCTATGCACAGGTAGGGGCTGGGGGTATATGGGGAATCTGTACCTTCTGATCAATTTTGCTATGCACCTAAAACTGCTCTAAAAAATAAAGCTTATTTTTTCAAGTGGTTAATTTGTTTTCAACCACGAATAATACAGAACATTGCTGAAAGTATAAAGAGTAATAGAGCAGGAAAAATTACCTGCATATCGACTACAATATAGTAGTTCATAAATTTTTTTATGATGATTCATCTTCTTCATATATATAAATAGCTTTAGTTACAATCATAGTGTGCAGGAAATATATATTCTGATTTTTCCAATTTATGTCTCAAGCATTTTTACATGTTGACAGATAGTCTGAGTTACAATGTTTAATGGCTTGTAAAACACAACTCAATAGATGTGAATTAAAAGAACAGTCTACATTTTAACTGGCAGTCCAATACCTCAATTCCATTACAGGACATTTAATTTCCTCTAAGTATCTGCATGGCAATGATTAATATTTGTGTATATATGCCTAGTCTTTTGTGTTTATATTACCTTTGGGACCTCCATTTTCATTTATGTGATCATAAAATCCTTTTATAACTTCTTACTCTAAAAAATGATCCTGTCTCAGGCTCTCAATAACCAGGCCTGAAAATTCCAAAGGTCCTAAAGCACAGGAAAACAGTCTTAGATTCTGACATACTAAGTTCTAGATCTTAAAAAGGAGTTTAGTTCCAAGAACTGTGATTAACAGGAAATGGTAGCCGAATCTCTTCTGTACATCTCCTCTAGGGAGGAACAAGAAGTAGATGAACTGATCAAAATATTGTTTGGACTTGAGCACTAAAATCACCAACCTAAGTAATTTTATCAACATATGTCTAAGCACCCTGCTCTTCTCTCTCAACTCTATGTTAACGACCAGTAAGTTATTAACTCTGCTCCCCAGACAGAACTTAATCAAGAAATACTACTTATCTTCTTTAGCCCCAATATAATTCCTCCCCAGATTTCGCTCTCAACGATTTCAGAAGATACTCAGATTGACAACTGCCACCCCTCATCCCATGTACTTTTTCCAGAAGGCACATGAATTCTTCCACTACTATACAAGTTTGCAGTCTTATTCTTCATCCCAGATAAAAGGCTGCCTCAATTCTAGTGAAATCACAAATAAGGTCAAGACAGATCTGGGTTTTGAAATGCAAATATTATGCACCCTCTTTAGCTTTGAAGGTCTTTAGAACATATTACATGACCAAAAGAAAACAAAAACGCTTGCAAAACAAAGAAAATAAAATCTAAAAATACACTAGCCAGCTAACAGATGGGGTAAAATAACAGTGGGTAAATCTGGGTGAAGAATATAGGTGTTCTCTGACCTCTTCTTATTCTTGCAGTTTTTCTGTAAGTCCAAAATGATTTTCAAATAAAAAGAAGAAGAGTAGACCCAAACCCAGAAAAAGGTCTCCTACAAGGCTTTTCCACAGGCTTTAAAACGCAGAGGCACCATCTAAGGCACCATCTCTCCACATTTTTCTGTTAAAAGGTAATACACCTCTCATTGGTTACATGGTAGTCTCTGGAACAAAACTGAGTGAGTCTGGTTTAGCTAGGCTCAGGTAGAGAAGAACCAAGTATCTCGAAATATTTGCATGGCAATGATTAATATTTATGCATAGTCTTTTGTGTTTATATTAACCTTGGAACCTCAGAAAAGTCAACCTAAGTTCCAAAAGTCACTTCATAAGAAGCAGTAACAAAGAGGCAACAATGTGCTCAATCTCTTCACATGTTGTTCAGGTTATATATTACCAGCCTGAATACGATACAGTTGGTGTTGTATCCTCCCAAGGATACTACATATATAATATCCATCTTTACATATGATATCCATCTTTCAAACCACAGATATATCCTGCTTCTCATCTGATTTTCTCAAGATTCAGCATTGACTGGTATCTTCTGCTTGAATCATTCTTTACTACAATGGTTGCAAAATAATAATCAAATTCCAGTGCCCCCTCTATATTTATCAGTTAGCATTCAGCATTCTTCTCTAAGCAAGAAGCTTTCCCTCTCCATTAGCTATCTGTTATCAATATGGAACCATGAATTCCCTTTTATTTTTCAAAGATTTATAATTCATTATTGTATTTAATTATTTTGGTGCTCAAGTGGTACCAGATTTGATCAGCCTTGCTCTAGTGCCCTTCTGATGTACTGTGATCATGCTATTCAAAACATTACCTTATTTATCAGTTTAATTACTGTAAGATCTGTAGTGATATTCCCTCTCTCTTTCTTGATACTGTTAATTCATGCTTGCTCTCTTTTTACTTGGTCAGTCTGGCTAGAGGCTTATCAATTATATTGATCTTTTCAAAGAACACCTTTTAGTTTCAATGACATTCTCTACTCTTTTGTTTTCAAGTTCACTGATTTCTGACCTTAATTATTTCCTTCCTTCTGCTTGATTTGGGTTTAATTTGCTCTTCTTTTCTAGTTAAGATGTAAGCTTAGGTTACTAAATGAAGGACTTTCTTTTCTACTATAAGCATCAAATGGTATAAATTTCCTCTAAGGTAGCATCGCTTCAGATGCTGATATATTTTCATTCAGACAAAAGTATTTCCAATTTTCCTGGTTTTTTCTGCTTTGACTCATGGTATGTGTATGTATGTATGATGATACACAATATTTTGCATTATTTTGATTATTTGTATTTATTTATAACACCAAATCTGGCCTAACTAAATATCCCATAAGTACTCGGAAAAAAAAAAGTATATTCTGCTTAATTAGGCCAAGTTAGTTGATTATGTTGTTAATGTCTTTTATCCTCACTGATTCTCTGCTTGGTACATAAATTACTGAGAAATGAGTGTCATGGTTACCAACCACAACTGTGTATTTAGCTGTGTCTCCTTTCAGTTTTTGCTTTATATATATATAAGCTCTGTTGTTACATTCATACATATTTAGAATTGCTTTATCTTTTCATGAACTAGTCTCTGCACCATAGTGTAATATCCCTCCTTATTGCAAGTAATATTCATTGTTCTGAAGTGTCAACCTTGTCTGATATTAACAGAGTCATTTTGGCTTTCTTTTGGTTGGTATTGGCATAGTGTACTTTTTTATTCTTTTACTTTAATCAATCTATTACTTTATACTAAAAATGTGCTTCTTGTAGATAGCATTTAGTTGGGTCTTTTTTTATCTTTATAAAATCTGAATAATCTTAATTGTGGTATTTAGAACATGTACACTTAATATAATCACTGATACATTTAGGTTAAAAACTACCACTTTGTTAGCTGTCTTCTCGATGTGTTCCTTGATGTTCTCTTATTCTTTGTTTCTTTATCCCTCTTTTTCTATGCTTTTGGATTATTTTTTTATTCCCTCTTTCTTCATTATTGGCTTACTCTTACCTCCCCCTAAAATTTCTAGTGGCTGCCCCAGAGTTTACAATATATAACTTTAATTAATAACAGTCTACCTTCAAATAAGATTAAACCACCTCATGTAGAGTATAAAATCCTGAAAACAGTACACTCCCAACTTTTCCCTTCTCCACTCTTAAAATACTTCATAAATTTTACTTTACACCTGTTACAAACCCCAAAACATTGCTGTTGCATTAGAAAATCAATAGTCTTCTAGAGCAACTAAAAATAAGAAAAAACTGATGAACCTATTTGCAGAGCAGCTCTGGACACACAGACATTGAGAACAGATTTATGGACATGGCTTAGGGAGGAAGGGCGGGAGGAGAGAGTGAGATGTATGGACACAGTAACATGGTAACATAGATTACCATATGTAAAATAGACAGCCAATGGGAATTTGCAGTATGACTCAGGGAACTCAAGTCTGGGCTCAGTGACAACCCAGAGGGGTGGGATGAGGGGGAAGTGGGAGGGATGTTCAAGTGGGAGGAGACATGGGTAGACCTATTCACGTTGATGTTAGGTTCAGTTCAGCTCAGTCGCTCAGTCGTGTCTGACTCTGAGACCCCATGAACCGCAGCACGCCAGGCTTCCCTGTCCATCACCAACTCCTGGAGTCCACCCAAACCCATGTCCATTGAGTCGGTGATGCCATCCAACCATCTCATCCTCTGTCGTCCCCTTCTTCTCCTGACTTCTATCTTTCCCAGCATCAAGGTCTTTTCAAATGAGTCAGCTCTTCACATCAGGTGGCCAAAGTATTGGAGTTTCAGCTTCAACATCAGTCCTACCAATGAATACCCAGGATTGATCTCCTTTAGGATGGACTGGTTGGATCACCAATGTTGGGTAGAAACCAACATAATACTGTAAAGCAATTATCCTTCAATTAAAAATAAATTAAAACTAAAAAGAAAATGACTTTATAATATCTTCCTTTCAACCATTTGTGGATCTCTCAATTTTTGTGTGTAGAGCCAAGTTTCTGTATGGTATTATATTTCTTCTGCTGAAGAAGTTCCTTTTTTATTCCTTGAAGTATAAGACCACTGATAATGAAATAATTTATTTCGATGTGAAAGAATCTCTTTGTACTTCAGGTTAGATAATTTCTATTGACCTATCTTCAAATTTAATGATTCTTTCCTCAGTTGCGCTGAATCTACCAATGAGTCTGTCACAGGCATCCTTTATCAGTGTCGTTTTCAGTTTACAGCCTATCCATTAGACTGTTTATCTTAGAGTTTCCACCACCTCTCAGCTGAAATTTACCATCTGTTCTTCTACGTTATCTACCTTTCCACAAAATTCTGAAGCATAGTAACTATATTTATTTTAAATACTCTTTCTGATAGTTCCGTCACCTAAGTCATCTCTGAGTCTCTTTCTGTAAATTTCTTCTCTTGTCAACATTTTGTTGTTGGTAGTGGTAGTGAGGGATTTTTTTTTTGGTTTTGCTTTTTTGTCTCAAAATTTTAAATTTAATATTGAACACTATTTGCAGGGCAACAGAGAACAAAAAGGACATGCTTATTCTTCCGTTAATTTGGAGGGTTGAATCAATGCAATCAGGAATTGAACTGGATCTGAGTTCTGTTGCTGCCATGATTACCTTCAGTGCATGACAGTCTTCCTTTCATTTTTCTCTTTTGGGGGTGGTGGTGGCACTGGTGGGAGTGGTGAAGATGGTCGGACATGGGCTTTTTCTCAATGGCACATCCTATTCCCAGATTTAGGTGCTCCCTGGGACTAGCACCTAAGGAAGGGGGCCTCACCATGTTCTCGTCTCTCCTCAAGTGGTGAACGACAGCGGATTGTTGTTCTGTGCATTCTAGACGTGCTGGAGAGGAAGGGAGGGAGTTCCTCTATCACTCTGGTTAAACCACGCCATACTGTATGTCCCTGGGGAGGGCTTTCTCACTGATTTTGGCCCTCCCCTAGGGACTGACTGCCCTAAGATCTTAGTACTTGGATAGATTAAAACAGTTACAATTCTGTACATCATCCAACTTTCTGTTGTTGTTAGGATGGAAGTGA
The DNA here is from genome assembly GCA_024291935.2 of Okapia johnstoni. NCBI lineage: Eukaryota > Metazoa > Chordata > Mammalia > Artiodactyla > Giraffidae > Okapia > Okapia johnstoni. The sequence continues at coordinate 23,246,342 of CM044325.1, forward strand.
TGCTCCTTTCATCTTTCTACTTCCCCAACAGAGGCTGGAAGTCAAATCTGAGGATATCAAGTTTATTTAAAGCTCTATTCTATGTATTTTCTATTTCTTTGAGGTCAGCTATTCTGTTTGTTCGACTTGGTCTCATTCACAGTGTTTTCCTCAAATATCTGATGACCTTTAGTTTCCCCTTTAAATTCATGATTTAAATCCGTGATTAGATTGGTTAGCAATAGGAAATAGTGCAGGTTTCCTCTGAAGCTATAAGGACTTATTTACGTAAAAGACTTCACCTCTGAATGGCAGCTCAGCGTAAGTGGGCAGGTCCTGCTCACAATTAGTTTTCCTTCAGGGTATATATGCTGAGAGAAGGTAGTACCTTTCACTTTAAACCATTGCAACTATCAAATAAGGAGAACTTTACTTTGGGATTATGTTACTTTAGGGTATTCCAGTCTTAAGTAGAGCTGCTTGTCATGTTTTCCCTCTGGGTTGGTTGTAAAATTCCACAGTCAGGCTTTGCTCTACTTTTCTATGCCAAAATCTCATAGCATGGGACCTAACCAGGTCAGGAATCCATTACGTGAAAAAGTAGTTGGAGTAAATGTTATAGGAAGTTACTCCAAATTCACAAAGAAAGAAAATGAGCCAGTAGGCTGTTACAATAATTACTGCTCCATTATTTCTGATTTCCATACTTGGGAGTTGCAAGTTGAGGCATCTGAGAGCTCTCACTGCCTTTCCAGAAACTCCCACTGCAATCTTTTCCATTTGTGTTCCAGGCTGCAGTTTTCCTCTACTCTACCTTATTCATCAATACAACTCTACTTTGTGTATCTGAGAATTATGTCAAAAATCTTTGCTATTCCAATAGTATGCGCTTTCATTTTCACCATCATCAAGAACTTATTTTTTATGCATGTATCTTTATCATCATATCAATAAGTCATTGAGGGGGAGAGAAAGCAAATGCATGGGGCTTCGTTTATCAACTTCAAAACTGCTTTTTGAAATCCTTGACCCTATGCATGCATACACTATGGCCTCTCTGTTCAACAAGAACGCAAATCAAGCACCTTAATAACCAAATGTCAATGCTGTCTCCTATAAAATGAATAGCTAAAGAATATGGAATCTTGAGTCAATCAACAAAACAAAACAGACTCTTTAGGCTCTCTCTCACCAGAGAATTTGGTCTCAGACTGGCTAGTGGCCAGCTCCTGTCAAAATTACGTTTAAAACCAATAAACTGTCATTCTTCTGAGTTTTCTACACTGAGGCAGATGACCAAAAAGCAATATACTTAAACTATTTTAGTTTTTCTCCCCACAGAAATGCCTTTTCTGTACTATGATTTATGATGCTGCCCTTCTCAAGGGTTAACAGATATTTCTTGCTGTAACTTTTGCAAAATTACAATTGACTGTCATTTCATTATGATATTTAATATCTAGCACATAAGACAGTGGATGCTAACTTCCTCTTGGAATTTAGTGCCCAGAGAAGATTTTTTTTCTCCCTAAAGAACTGATATACTTCCTTGTAACAGGCAACAGGAAGCAACTGATACCTTTCGTAACTCTACACAACTGGCTTAATAGCTAAGAAGGTAACAGCTAATTTAATGCTTAAAAACAATAGGCAGATCCTATGGGAAGCAGTGTACTATACTGGAAAATCTGTGGGCTTAGGAATAAGAAAAATCTGGGTTAAATTTTACTTTCAGGACTCTAAGCAAGTGCTAACTTCTCTGAAGTTCATTTTCCTCATCTGTAAAATGGGGATAATTTTACTTTGACTGAGTATTTGTATTCTCTCAACCTGTCCCCATGAAGCTCCAAGCAGATAAAGTATACAACCAGCTTGACTGATTGTACTTAAAAATAATCATCACAAAGCACAATCAGGCACAACATCCAACAATTCTATTACAATTTCCTCCTTAATTTGCTTTCTCATTCTTGGAGATCACTACTCCATACATTACCCAAATCCTTAAAACTCCTCTAAAGCCTATATATTAATTACTTTACCTCATAAACCTGGAAATAATAGAAAGATTTCTTTATAATCCTACCTACAACCCAACATGAAACTCAGTGGCCTCTAATGCCATTTTCTTAGCCTTCTCCTCCTATTCAGTGGATGAGGAAAATATCTTCACTTACACTTAAAATTTCTTCTTTTCCAATCCCATGTCATGCTACTCTCTTCCTAATAAATTATTTTCCAGCAACAGTGGCCTCCTTTCTATTCTACAGTACAGGCACTTCCTATGTCCAAGCCTTTCACTTGCCATTCCTATTGCTGGAATTCTTATCTTGTAAGACTGAGCTCCTCAAGCACTTCTTTCCTGAGCAATCTTTGTAAAAACGGTCTCCCAAAGTTCTCTTCTATCACCACAGCTTGTTTAGAATCCTTCTCACAATCTGATATTCACTTTACTTGTTGGTTTCTTATTTATCATCTTACCCACTAAGCAACTATCCAAAACTGGAAGTCTTAATTCTTCCCCTTTCTCCCAATATCTGCTTCTCTCCTGTATTTGTTTTGATGAATGGTTTAATTACCTGGCCAGCTGTCCAAATCAGAAATTGGAAAGTATCTAAATCTTTCTCTCTCTCTCTCCTCCAATCCACTAAATCATCAACAGAAGAGTCCATCATTAAATATCTTTTGAAGCCAAACATTCCGTCCTCCCTTTATATTTCCAAACTGTTTAGATTTTAATTATGTACTGCTTAGATTACTGTAATAATTTCCATTATGAGAATTCCTTACCTATAATTCTTCAAAGAGAACTTTCTAAAACATACACCTAATCTCCATTCTGGGTAATCGTCATCAATACAGTCTTGTCTACTTTTTTGTCTTTGAGAAATTTGCTTAAGTTATTTCAATAGATCTCCAAACTTTTTGACATAACTTCCTATTAGGTCATTTTTTGCCTCTTCAGCCTCTCCTAGGGACCTTTACTCAAACATTAGTTGAAGCTTTACGGAATTACCTGAAATTCTCTAATCAACTTCCATGCCTCTGTGTAGCTGTTTCCTCTACCTGGGAAGTCTCACCTTCTCCCCTCAGCTATCAGCTCAAGTGTCACCCCTCTTACATGGAGTTCTGGTTTTCAGATGCTCATCCTCTGTGTTCCTACAGTATTTTCTACATATTTCTGTCATGTAACTATCACATCTATCCTTCTGTTTCCAACATCTTACGTAATGCCTGGCTCCTTTGGCTGCTCCAAAAATAATAAAAAGCAACTGACAAAAGTACACATGTACGTCTACACATACTCAGTGCCCTTTCCGCGTCCTTCACTTGCCCTATGATTGATCCCTTTTACTTCTGTGTTGAAACATCTAATTGTAAATATTTTTTTGTAAATGCCATTTCCAATGCTTTTGAAGAGTAAACAGAGAAAAAACGATGACAAACCAAAACAAAATTCTGTCAGGTGGCTTACTTATACACGTCTATATCTTCCACAGCAAGAGGGGGAGATTAAAATATGCTAGTTTGACTTTCTCACAATCCAATTAAGATATTACTGAAATAAACCATTACAAATATATGGAAAATGAATCCTTCTGAAAAGAAAATCTGAGGTTTACTAAGAATCCACCTTTTCCCTCCCCACCACAAAGTTGTTTGTCTTTTACTGCCTTTCACAAGCTACATACAATGCTAACGACTAAAAATAAAGAAACTTTAATAAATCCTGGGAAAACTGCCTTTGGGTCCAAAAAATTCTGAAAGGCAGTTATTCATTTTGAAGGATATTTGTTTAGGAATTTCTGTCAGATGGCTATAGGAAATTAGAACATACACACAGACGAATAAAATTTAAATTTTGCCATCACTTCTAATAAATATATCTTGAATTACAAAGTCTGTGAGAAGCAATTTTTCAATTTGTGACCTTATGACCTAAGAGGAGAAAATTGTTACACAATGCTTAATAATGTCTTTGTAGATTCAAATGGAAATCTATGACCTTTTGATGGAAGCTAAAGCACCAATTTAAACATACTGTGGGGGGACTTCCCTATTGGCCCAGTGGTTGAGAATCTGCCTCCCAATGCAGGGGACACTGGTTCAGTCCCTTGTGGGAGAACTAAGACCCCACATGCTGTGGGTTTAGTTGTGTGGGATCCTATTCCAAGTGCCACAACCCAAGGAAGTCCATGCGCCATAAGCTCCTGCACGTTTCAATAAAGATAAAAAATACCACATGCCACAGCTAAGACCTGACACAACCAAAAATAAATAATACATAGCTATATTTTAAAAAGCAAATATACCATGTGATTCTTCTTTTATCTGATGTGCAGGCCAAATGATTCACTGACCAAGCAGAAGTTAATTAAATTAAACATTATATATATACACACACACATATAGTAGTCATGTATGGATGTGAGAGTTGGACTACAAAGAAAGCTGAGTGCTGAAGAATTGATGCTTTTGAACTGTGGTGTTGGAGAAGACTCTTGAGAGTCCCTTGGACTGCAAGGAGATCCAACCAGTCAATCCTAAAGGAAATCAATCTTAAATATTCATTGGAAGGACTCATGCTGAAGCTGAAACTCCCAATACTTTGGCCACCTGATGCAAAGAATTGACTCATTGGAAAAGACCCTGATGCTGGGAAAGATTGAAGGTGAGAGGAGAAGGGGACGACAGAGGATGAGGTGGTTAGATGGCATCACTGATGCAATGGACATGAATCTGAGTAAGCTCCGAGAGCTGGTGGTGGACAGGGAAGTCTGGCATGCTGCAGTCTATGGGGTCGTAAAGAGTCGAACACGACTGAGCAACTGAACTGAACTGACACGCACATATAAATAACTTCAATTACTCAAATTTCTTGCAAAATGATAATAAATTATAATTTATAGAAAATTTCATATAAATCATTTCTTATTTTGGCAATAAGAGATCAAAACTTTTTTATTCACTACAATTACCAAGAAGAATTTCTTTCCAGATCTGAACAATGAAATCTGACATTTCTGATCTCTTCTACACACAATGTCATTTAAAGAATGTGCTTTGGTTCTTGTTTATCAAAACACATTCAAGACTGTAAAATAGGAGTTGAGTATGGCTAATTAGAGAACTCCAATAGGTCATTCCCACCAAATGGCTTTTCAGTTAACAAATGACATCTATAGAAACATGTAGGTCAGAGAATCTTTCCCCCCTCCCATTTTATATTGCTGGGAAATATATCATTAGCATAAAACTCTGAAAAATAAAGAGATTCATCAAAAAAGATGAATAAACCCATAACCTTTCTGCCAATTCTATCTCCTAAAGTAACTAGAATCTCGGAGATGCAAGAAATCTTGACTATAAAATCCAAAAGTTTGTTTAATTTGTCTGTGAAAAGGAAATAAGCCCCCCCCCCCAAAGTTGGATGACTTGCCTAAGGACATACTGAGAGACTGGCAGACCTTTCATCCAGATCTCTTAGTTAATTAAGATACAATCAAATCCAAGAAATCTTTGGAGAAAATTCACTTTACTCATCTTGTAATAAAAAGGAATACAGCAGAACAAAGTTCTCCATCTAATAGTCTACAGGTCAAATGGAAAATCAGTAAACTATCAGTCAGTTTATCTGTTAAGACATATACCAGAAAAAGCAACAATGATATTATATTTACTAGAAACAAGACAGGCTTTGGGATGAAATAAATCTAAATTTGAATCTGGATCTGTTATTTATCCATGCCACCTCGGGAAATGCCCCAGCTTTCATCATTTGGAAAAGGGAGTAAAAATTATTATCTCTTAGTACTATTTTAAGAATTAAATGATAATACTGTAAGTGAAAAAAGATCTGGCATGTTACACGATTTTAATAAAAATTACCTGCTTCATAGATTTGTGTAGGAGTAAGATTTTGCAAGGTTTTAGATAGCATGGAATGGTAAGAAAAGCAAGAATCTGGAGATGAAGGGTGTGCATCTACATTTCAACTCTGCTCCTGTTTGTACCTCGCTAAGCCTCTTGCTTTCTCAGCATCTTATGAAATGAAGTAACAATACTTGCCAGGGAACTTTAAGGACCAAATATAATCATCTTTGTATAAGCACTTCCTAAGTATAATATAGTGTTGCTGCTAAGCTGCTGCTAAGTCGCTTCAGTCGTGTCCGACTCTGTGTGACCCCATAGACGGCAGCCCACCAGGCTCCACCGTCCCTGGGATTCTCCAGGCAAGAACACTGGAGTGGGTTGCCATTTTTTTCTCCAGTGCATGAAAGGGAAAAGTGAAAGTGAAGTCACTCAGTCATGTCCGACTCCCAGAGACCCCATGGACTATAGCCCACCAGGCTCCTCGGTCCATGGGATTTTCCAGGCAAGAGTACTGGAGTTGGGTGCCATTGCCTTCTCCGATAATATAGTGTTACATATATGTTATTGTTAACATAAAGAAACTAATTGGATTAAAAAGTAGTTTGTTACTGCAAGGATTAGGGGGAAGTATTAGTTACTTAATCATGTGGACTCTTTGCAACCCCATGGACTGTAGCCAGCCATGCTCCTCTGTCCATGGAATTCTCCAGGCAAGAATACTGGACTAAGTAGCCATTCGCTTCTCCAGGGGACCTCCCCGACCCAGGGATTGAACCTAGGTCTCCTGCATCGCAGGCAGATTCTTTATTGTCTGAGCTACCAGGGAAGCCCCCAGTTAAGGAACTCTGCTTTTGTAAAGTTAATATCACTCCCCAGGCACCAATGAAGAGTTCTCAAATTTTATCAACATGTATAATTGTGTTTCAGTTCTACTGAAAACATTTCCTTAAGACCGATGTTTCAAACCATTTTCTAAACCAAATTTCAAGCAAATTAATGCAGGTTGAGTGCTGTTTCTTATCTCAAAGATTCGAGGGTTGAGTCAGAGCAAAAGACCCTATAACCCAATATATAATTAGTTAATGTGAAGGTTATCTTTCTTGAAACGCTAAAAGAGGGGAAATCTGCTTTTCTTTTTTTTTACTTAAACAGCGTAACTAAATATCTGATGGAAATGAAAATATATACATTAACAAACATTAATGTTGAAAAGATCAGTTCCTGACCCAGCTGGAAGTTGCTGTGGACCACAAGTTGAGAATCACTGCATTCCAGGAATGGGAAGGGGAAACTTTTAAGCGCGGATTAACGAGTCCCCTCAGAGTTATGTGGCCACCCAGCAAGCCAGGAACATTGGACAGAAATTATCTTTTTGTTGCCTCTTTGCATAAATCATTCAGCTGCAATGAATATTTGCAAAACACAACACATACATACATATATAAAATACGCATTAGCTTCTTCCAAATATGTACACAAATCAATCCCTATGGCACCACTATGAGCTGCTTGCACAGATGCATAAAAAGATGCAGAAATTAATTAACTCCTTTACGGTCATTCAGAAAAATCAGTAGCAAAGGCAAAATGTCATATATTACTGACTCTGTATCCTAACTGAGCTTTTGGGTTGAGAACCAAGTACGAAAATTAAGCACCAAGAATCAAAGAGAAGCCATGATATGTAAGAAGCCACTAGTACTATTTTAAGCAGCAAATTATTTCACTACTGGCTAGCAAACACACTAAATCAAAGCTGCAAACAGAGTGACAGACACAATTTTCCCCTTCATGTTACCAATACCAATGGCTCAAGTGCTTCTAAAATATCTTAACATGGCTCAATATTCATTAAATAGTACATTCATGTCCATGTACAAGAATGATGTTCAACACAAATGAACTTTTAATAGGTAAGAATATGTCTCTGGTAACCTAGCACAATCACTATAAAAATAGGGGTCCCCAGCAAGTAGAGTAGGGTCTACTGGTACCTAAATATGGTTACCTGTATCTAGTCAACTTTTCTTTCCAACCCCTCAGGTCTCACCACCAGTCTACAAAGATTCCCAATGGCAGAAAAGTACAGCCAACAACAGCACTCATTCTCCTGCTTAAATCTGAGCCCAAAGTGTCAACGTTAGATTTTAATCTGCCAACGATTCTAAGAGCTCAGAGAAATACAAAATACTACTCATCTCCAAAAACATACACAAAAGTGGGAAGAAAGCTCCTGAAGTACAGTGTTCAAAACCAGTAATTCTGAACCATTCTGGCAAATCCATATTTAACTTGAGCATTACCATCCTTTCTTTCTATGATAAAATGGAGATATAAGAACATGCTGACTAACTCTGACTTCACTCTCAAGAGTCAAAATGGGTATCTACAAAACCTTACACTCTTCGGCATCAGTAACTCTGAACACAGGCTCTGTCATAACTTGCTACATGGCTTTGGACCTCTGAAACTCAGTTTCCTCATCTATAAATCGGATAATAACATGTATAATATCTTTATTAATAGGTGGATTTAACAATGCCTTTAATTCATAGGACAATCAGTAAGAACAAAATGAGATAAAGAATGGGAAACACATGACACTGCCTGGCACTAACAAAGCACTCTACAAATACTAGCGATTACCATTACACCTCAGTCTTTTTAAATTAATTAATTGATTTTAATTGGAGGCTCATTACTTTACAATATTGTGGTGATTTTTGCCATACATTGACATGAATCAGCCACGGGTGTACCTGTGTCCCCCATCCTGAATCCCCTTCCCACCTCCCTCTCCACCCCATCCCTCTGGGTTGTCCCAGAGCACCAGCTTTGGGTGCCCTGCTTCATGCATCAAATTCGCACTGGTCATCTATTTTACATATGGTAATATACATGCTTCAATGCTATTCTCTCACATCATCCCACCCTCGCCTTCTACCACATAGTCCAAATGTCTGTTCTTTACATCTGTGTCTCTTTTGCTGTCTTGTATATCGGGTTGTCATTACTGTCTTTCTAAATTCCATATATAATACATATGTTAAAATACCGTATTGGTATTATTACACCTCAGTCTTTTAAATGGGATAGAAGTCACTGTTTAGAAGTTCACCTGCTTCAAGTCTGGTGATAGGACTTCTCTCTATCAGTATAAAAGGGAAAAATACAACTGGGAACACAAGTGAAAAACTATATATCTCCCTATCTTTTTACCATATGCCAGAATAATATAAATTCCATGGACTTTACACATCTTACTACTGATAAAACATGGTATCAATCTGTGATTAAGTTTTGGAATCAATAGAGTTTAATCATATCATTTGTCAGTTGTGAACTTCAGTAAGGTATTTAATGTTTCTGACCATGATTCCTCAACTATAAATGTAAATAGTAACAGTACCTACCTAATAAAGTTACTGTGGTGATTAAATGACTCTTATCTATAAAGTGACAAGTATGGTAACCTGGGCTTCCCAGGTGGCTCAGATGGTAAAGAACCCGCCTGCAATGCAGGAGACCCAGGTTCGATTCCTGGGGTGGGAAGAGCCCCTGGAGAAGGGCATGGCAACCCACTCCAGTATTCTTACCTGAAGAATCCCATGGACAGAGAAGCCTGGCAGGCTATAGTTCATGGGGTCATACAGAGTTGTGCACAACTGAGCAACTATCACTTTCACATGGTAAATGAAATACTGTAGTTATCATTATTTCTGCTTCTCTTATTAGAAAAAGGCAAAAGTTCCTAACCCCTCTAAAATCCTATAGTGTTTTCATTTTAAAAACTGATGATCTTGAAAAAGATATGTAGACATACAGGTAGCAGGCAATTTAAGTATTATAATAGTTGATGGTACTTTCAAAGCATCAAAAAAAAAAAAAAAAAACAACAACATGTCTTTTCATAGAAGATTAGACCTCTAAAATAGATCTTGTATGTACACAACAGATATCTATTTATTTGGAGTCATTCTAACAGACACTCTAATAGAAACAGGCCTTGATCATAATATCTCATTAATTTTCAATGGCAGTAGCCCAGACTTTCAGGTATAAATGTCAATATGCAACCTGTACTGGAACACAGATAGTTCTGACAACCATTGTCAAAGAATATACAATTCTTCTACAGTATTTCTCAGGAGAATATCAGTTTTCCCAAATGAATACTAAGCTAGAAGCTACAGAAGTCCTTGTTCTTTAGCACTGATGGTGATAACATTACACTGATAACTGTAACTACGATTCAATCCTTCAACAGGTATTTACTGAATGCTACTCTGTCCCAGGCACTACCCCTGCCCTCAGCGATCTTACAGTCTAGAGGGAGACAAACTAGCAATTATGTACAATGCTATAATGAAAAAGCACAAGTGCTACGGAAACACACAGTAGTACATCTAATCTAGCGGGTAAAGGTGGGAGGAGAAGGAGAAGGGAACCAGTGAAGATTTCCTGGAGAAAGCAAAAATTAACAGAGGCCTAAATGCAGGTGAGACAGACTAGAGGAAATTTTAGTTTCTTTTAGTTCTAAAAGAACTTGTATATGGCTAAAGCATTAAGACTGAGGTGGATCATAGGAGGCTATCTTTAGTCAGGAAGGACTTAATTTTAAATAGTACAGAAATTCAAAGAGGTGAGATACAGGAATAAGACAGAAAGCATTTTGTTCCTATTTTCTTGAGATCATTTCAGTTTTACAACTCATCTGATCATCATATACATCCTTGCTACACAAAGTGTGTTCCATAAACCAACAACATCAGCAGAACTTAGGAGCCTCTCAAAACTCAGCAGGGTACTGACATAGTTATAAGTATTATTATTAATTTCATTTTACAGATGAAGCCAAGTAACCAGACAAGGGTATATAGCTGGCAAATAATGAGCCAGGCATGCATCAAGGAACTCTGAATCAAAATCTATACTTTTAAATTTAAACTATATTTTTCAAAAATTACTGAAATAAAGTAAAATCACAGTTTCAAAATTATTCTTTAGCCCAACCTGTATTTTATATAGTTCAAAAATTTAAAACTTGTTAGCTATGGCCTATTTTATTCACATTCCAAATACATTCCCAATACAATAGATTTTGTTTGCAATTACATTTTATTTATCTATCAATCTCAACGGTCTGAAATACACTGAAGACAAATAGGAAGCAAAAAAAAGGATGCAATGAAGATAAACTAAGGATAAAGAATTCATGTCCTATATGTAATGCACATGACCTACACAAGAGCCCCTCAGAACCTCACTCTATGCTAATGCTCCCTGGGTGCCATATAAGGCACTACCCCAGACAGTAAGAACGAAGCTAATATAAAAATGACAGGTTTCTGCCCTCAAAGTTCAAACCAACTAATTGGTAAAATAAGGCAACATCAAAAATACTATGGGGATACAGACGAGGGGTCAAGAAATTTCTGGAAGAGGCAGAAAAAAGCCCCAAAAGAGAGGTCATATTTAAGAATGTCTTTGAAGAAACAAAACAACGGAACCAAGCAGAAAAAAGCAACCTTCTCATAATAACAAGCACAGAGGTGAGAAAGCACAGGAAAAAGACTATTATTTCTGAATGATGGATAAATATGTATCAGATTTACCCTCCCACTGTAAACAACTAAAAAAAAAATCATACAAAAGTAAATGCAGCCAGTTTCAGATTCTGGATAACAGGCAGCCCAGGACGATGGTTGCTGAGAGAAGGGAAACAAACTCTGCTGCTTTATCATCCAAGTTTATGTAATATTTTAAGTCCTTTGTTGTCATTTCAACAGTCTTCACAGCACCTTCACCAGGAACAGTTTCCATCCTGAGAAACCACTTTCTTTGCTTATCTGTAAGAAGTAACTCCTTATCTAAGTTTTATCATGAGCTTGTAGCAATTCAATCACATCTTCAGACTTCACTTCTAATTCGAGTTCTCTGGCTATTTCCACCACATCTGCAGAGCTCTTGGGTGACCAGGTACACTATCAACGAGCAATAATATTTTGAAAGTAATCTTTTCTCCTAAGCAGTATGTCTCAACAGTGGGCATAAAATATTCAGGAAGCTATGTTGTAAACAGATATGTGCTGTCTTCCAGGCCTTCTTTTTCCATTTATAGAGCACAGGCAGAGTAGATTTAGCATAATTCTTAAGGGTCCTAGGATTTTGAGAATGGTAAATGAGAACTGGCTTTGACTTAAAAGTCACCAGCTGTGTTAGCTCCTAACAGGAGAGTCAGCCTGTTCTTTGAAGCTAAGCACTGACTTCTCTTCTTTAGCTATGAAAATCCTAGAAGGCATCTTATTCCAATAAATGGATGTTTTGTTTTCACTAAAAATCTGTTGTTTAGTGCAGCCACCTTCATTCGTTATCTACCTAAATCTTCTGGATTACTTGCTGCAGCTTCTACATCAGCACTTGCTGTTTCACTTTGCACTTCTATATTCTGGAGACAGTCTCTTCCCTTAACATCATGGAATAATCTCTACTAGCATCAAACATTTCTTTTGCAGCTTCCTCACCTCTCTCAATCCTCAAAGAATTGAAGAGAGTTAGAGCCCTGCTCTAGATTAGGCTCTGGCTTAATGGAATTTTATGACTGATTTGACCTTCTATACAGACCTTAGTCTTACAACTTTCTCTATATCAGCAATACAGCTATTTAACTTTTTATCATCCATGTACTCAAAGGAGTAGCACTTTTAATTTCCTTCAGGAACTTTTCTTTGCATTCACAGCTTGGCTGTTTGGCTCAAGAGCCTAGCTTTCTGCCTATCTTGGCTTTCAACATGCTTTCCTCACTAAGCTTAATCATGTTTAGCTTTTGATTTAAAGTGAGAGACATATGACTCTTCCTTTCACTTGAACATTTAGAGGTTACTGTCAGGTTATTAACTAACCTAATTTCAGTATTATTGTGGCTCAGGGAATAGGGAGACTCCAGGTGAGGGAGAAAGACAGGGAAATGGCTAGTCAGTGAAACAGAACATACAGAGCATTTATTGATTAAGTTCATTGTCTTATATGGGTGTGATTTGTGGTGTCCCTAAACAATTACAATTGTACATCAAAGATCACCATAACAAATATAATAATAATGTAAAAGTCTGAAGTATTGCAGTTATCATAGGATCTAGCAATTCTACTCTCAGACATATTCAAAAGAAATAAAAACATACCTTCCTACAAAAACCTATATATGAATGTTCACAGAAGCATTATTCAGAAGGGCAAAAAAATGGAAACAATCCAATTTTTCATCAATGGATGGATATATAAATAATATGTAGTATATCCATGTAACTAAATTTTATTAAAAAAAAAGTAGTGATGCATGCTATAACATGAATGAACCTTGAAATGTTACATAAATGAAAAAAGTTGATTACAAAAGATCATATATTGTATGACTCTATTTATATAAAATGTACAGAAAATACAAATTTATAGAAACAGAAAATAAATCAGTGCTTGCTTAGGATTTGTGAAAGGGGGCATGTGGATCAACTGTTTAATGGGTACACATTTTCTTTTAGAAGAGACAAATTGAGATCATTGTACAACCCTGTGAGTAAACACCAAAACACTGATTTATACACTTTTAAATGACCTGCATGGTATATGAATTAAATCTCAATAAAGCTGTTTAAAAAACTTTTTATAATTTTCTTTATCATAAAATAATTAGAATAGAGTCAATTTAATTATGTGTGTGTGCATCTGTGTGCACTCAGTCGTGTCTGACTCTTTGCAAACCCACCGCAGCCCACCAGGCTCCTCTGTCCATGGGATTTTCCAGACCAGAATAATGGGTTATGGCATAAACTGAATTATAAATATATAATTAGCTTATAGTATAAATAAATTTTAAAAATTATAAAAAAGCACAAAAAATTACGCAAACCAATTTTTAAAAAAGCGGAGTAGGGGGGTTACTTTAACAGGTGCTTCCAATCAGCAAGAAACACAAAATAGTGTTCAACTTCATTAGTCTTAAGGGAAATAAAAATTAAAATTGCAAGCAGACACTACAACATACCTACCAGGAAAGCTAAAATACAAAAACAGACAGTATCAAACACCAACAAGGATGTAGGCTACATTGCTGGATGGAGAAGAGGTAAACTGGCAAAACTACTTTGGAAAACTTTTGGATACAACCTACTAAAGCTGAAGATACACATATCCTATGACTATGTAATTCTGCTCCTGCATTTATATCCAAAAGAAATGCATTAAAAAATGTCAAGAATCGATGGGGAGGGAGGTGGGAGGGGGGTTCAGGATGGGGAACACATGTAAACCCACGGCTGATTCATGTCAATGTATGGCAAAAAACACTACAATACTCTAAAGTAATTAGCCCCCAACTAAAATAAATAAATTTATTAAAAAAAAAAAAGTCAAGGATCATGTATTATACCATTCAATGGTATAGTATTATTTGGAAGCATTATTTGTTATAGTCCCAAAGTAGAAACTAAGGAAATACCAAAAGCAAGATTAAATAAATTCATATTCATACAGTGGAATGCTATTAGCAGTTAAAATAAACTAAGACTACATTACGTTCAGGAAGGGATGAATCTTACAAACAAAATGTTGAACAAAAGCCAGCACATAAAATGTACATATTATATGCTCCTATTGTATACAGTTCAAAATTAGGCAAACTCAATCTATGGTATATGGAGTTAAGGTGCGGTTAGTCTGGCTAGAGATGCCATGAATGGGAGAGAACATGAAGAAGCTTCTGGGGTTCTGGGGTCCTTATAATGCTGTTTCTTGATGGGAGATTCTGCTTATGCCAGTGTGTTCAATTTGAAAATGTGAAGTGTGTGTGTGTGTGTGGGTGTGTGTATACTTTATTGTATGTTATCAATTTCAAAATACTTCAAAAATTTTTTTAAATTTGTTTTAGTAAATTTATAAAAGATGACTATTTAAGCCCATGAAGAAAAAGGAAAATTACTAAATGTAGAAGCTAGGCAGTTTGTAAGGTATTTTCACTCACCTTTGTCTTGTAATGCAATTTGTTCTTTATGCAGCAAGACTACCTCCCGTCCCAAAGCTTTCTTCTGTCTTTCCAGTTCATTTCGAAGCACCAAAATTTTTAATTGCAGGCACTCACTTTCTTTTTTCTAAATAATTAAAAATACAGGTAAATTTATGAATATAAAAGTTATGACTGACTAACAACATGCACAGTGTTTCAAATATGAGTGGTTTAAAGCACTTTAATACTCATGTAACTTGCAGATCTTGAGTGATTTAATTATCAGCATCTGACATTTTAATGGAATGAATACAGATGTAAGCAAAATACAAATTAGAAATAAACCTAAAGTCTGGGAACAGTTCTTTCTAAAAGACACTATAAAATATCTCAGGCCTCTTTCCTGACACCACAATGCAATATGACACAAATTAATAATAAAAGAAGGGCTTTCCTTGGTGTTTCAGTGGTTAAGAATTTGCCTTGCAATGCAAGGAACACTGGTTCAATCTCTGGTCCCTTCATGCCTCAGAGCAACTAAGTTTATGCGCCACAACTACTGAGCCATGCTCTGGAGCCCAAAAGCCACATCTACTGAAGCCAGTGCGCCTTAGAGCCCGTGCTCTGCAACAAGAGAAGGCACCACAATGAGAAGCCTGCACACCGCAACTAGCGAGTAGCCCTGGCTCACCGCAGCTAGAGAAAGCCTGCACGTAGTAATGAAGACACACCGCAGCCAAAAGATAACTCAACTTTTTAAAAAAAGCCCTACTGGAATTAGAAATTAGACTGATATTGAATTGAATTAAAAACAATAACAATAAAGAAACAGAGTTTTCAAAATGTTCAACACAGAGTTATCTTAGGACCCAGCGTTGCACCCAACAGAATTAAAAACATGTCCATACAAAAATGTGAATATGACTGTTAGAGCAGCATTACTCATAACAGCCAAACAATGAAATCAATCCAAATGTGCACTATCTGATGACTAGATAAATAAAATGTGGTGGATATAAAAGGAATACCATTTGGTAATAACAAGAAGTGAAGTACTGATATATGCTACAACATGAATGAATCCTGAAAACATTATACTAATTGAAAAAATCAGTTTTAAAAGGCCACAGACTCCTATTTATACGAAATTTCCAAAATGAGCAAATCCACAGAAACAAAAAGAAGACTTCCATCCTTACCAAGCTAAACTAAAGGTTCTCTAATATCCTACTAAAATCTACTAATATTTGCCAAAATATTTAATGGTGAGAAACCAGATCCTTTCTTCCTATGCTGGAGAACAACGCGATGTTCCCCACTTTCACCACTCTCTTAAGCATGTACTGAAAGTCCTAGCTAAGCAATAAGGGAAGAAAAGGAAATAAAAGATATATATACTGAGAAAGAAGAAATCATCTTTGTTTACAGACAGTATGATTGTCTATGCAGAAAATTCCAAAGAATCAACAACAACAGCAAAAAAGAAACCAAAAAACCAATCTAAAACCTCCTAGAACTAACAGGTGATTATTAATAGCAAGGTTGCATGACACAGGTTTAATACACAAAAGTGAACTGCTTTGTTACATAACAACAAAGGATAATGGGAATTTGAAATTAAAAACACAGCATCAATTATATTCGCATGAAAGTATAAAATACTTAGGTATAAATCCAACAAATTATGTAGAAGAGCTACATGAAGAAAACTACTGAACTCCAATGAAAGTAGTCAAAGGAGACACCCCCCCAAAATGGAGAAATTATCCATGTTCACAGATAGGAAGATACTATTGAGATATATCAATTTTTCCCAACTTGATCTATAGATTTAGCAACATTCCAACAAATTATTTGTGGATATCAACAAACCAATTGTAAAGTTTATAGAGAAAAGCAAAACACCCAGAATCACCAATAAAATACTAGAGAAGTACAAAATAGGAAGACTGACACTATCTTCTGTCAAGACTTACTATAAAGCTACAGTGATCAAGACAGTGGGGTATGGGCAAAAAAAAGAGACAGACAAATCAACAGAACAGAATATAGAGCCCAGAAATATAGCCCCCAACTAATCTTTGAGAAAGGAATAAAAGCAATTCAATGGAGAAAGGATAGCCTTCTCACCAAAGGGTGCTGGAACCACTGGACACTCACATACAAACGAACAAAAACAAAAATCAAAAATCAAAAACTCAGATACAGACCTATACGTCTCACAAAAATTAACTCAAAATCAATCACATATCTAAATGTGAAATAAAAATTACTACAACTACACAACTTTTAAAGGGTAACAGTGGAGAAAATCTAGGTGGCCTCAGGCTCGGAGATGATTTTCTACATCCAATACCAAACAACGAGCCATGAAAGAAGAAATTGTTAAGCTGGACTTCATTAAAATTAAAACTTGTGCTCTGCAAAAATGACTATTAGTAGAATGAAAAGAGAAGCCACAGACTGGGAGAAAATATTTGAAAACCAATTATCTGATAAAGGAACAGAATACAAAATGTGCAAAGAACTCTAAAAACTCAACAACAGAAAAACAGACAACCGAATTGAAAAATAGGCACACAATCTGAACTGTAACCTCATCAAAGAAGATGTAGAGATGGTAAATAAGCATATGAAAAGATTCTCAATATAATAAGTCATCAGGGAACTGTAACTCAAACAACAATTAGATACCACTACACAACTATTAGAATGGTTTAAATTGAACATACTGACAATACTAAATGTTTGCAAGGATGTGGAGCAACAGGAACTTTCATTCATGGTTGACGGCAATGCAAAATGGTATAGCCATTTTAGAAGATGGTCTGGCAGTTCCTTACAAAACTAAACATAGGTTTACTATATTATCTAACAACTGTGTTCCTAGATATTAACCCAGATGAGCTGAAAACTTCTGTTCACACAGAAACCTACACATAAATGTCTATAGCAGCTTTATTCAAAATTGCTAAAACTTGGAAGCAACCAAAATATACCACAAAAGGTTAAAAGATAAACTGTAGCATATCCAATAACAATGGAGCATTATTCAGCAAAAAAAAAAGAGAAAGAAATGAGCTATGAAAAGCTATGAGAAGACATGGAGGAACCTTAAATGCATATAGCTAAGTAAAAGAAACCAATCTGAAAAAGCTACATGCTGCATGATCCCAACTATGTTACACTGCTATGTTACATTGTTACACTGAGTGCTGCACTCAATATGCCATAAAATTTGGAAAACTCAGCAGTGGCCATACAACTGGAAAAGGTCAGTTTTCATTTCAGTCCCAAAGAAAGGCAATGCCGAAGAATGTTCAAACTACCACACAATTGCACTCATCTCACACGCTAGCAAGGTAATGTTCAAAATTCTCCAAGCCAGGCTTCAACAGTACATGAACCAAGAACTTCCAGATGTTCAAGGTGGATTTAGAAAAGGCAGAGAAACCAGAGATCAAATTGCCAACATCCATTAGATCATAGAAAAAGCAAGAGAATTTCAGAAAAACATCTGCTTCTGCTTTATTGACTATGCCAAAGCCTTTGCCTGTGTGGACCACAACAAACTGGAAAATTCTTCAAGAGATGGGTATACCAGACCATCTTACCTGCCTCCTGAGAAATCTGTATGCCGGTCAAAAAGCAGCAGTTAGAACTGGACATGGAACAACAGACTGGTTCCAAATTGGGAAAGGAGTATGTCAAAGATGTATACTGTCACCCTGTTCATTTAACTTATATGCAGAGTACATCATGCAAAATGCAGGGCTGGATGAAGCACAAGCTGGAACCAAGACTGCCAGGAGAAATATCAATAACCTTAGATATGCAGATGACACCACCTTTATTGCAGAAAGTGAAGAAAAACTAAAGAGCTTCTTGATGAAAGTGAAAGAGGAGAGTGAAAAAGTTGGCTTAAAACTCAACAGTCAAAAAACGAAGATTATGGCATCCAGTCCCATCACTTCATGGCAAACAGATGGGGAAACAATGGAAACAGTGACAGACTTTTATTTTCTTGGGCTCCAAAATCACTGCAGATGGTGACTGCAGCCATGAAATTAAAAGACGCTTGCTCCTTGGAAGAAAAGTTATGACAAACCTAGACAGCATATTAAAAAGCAGAGAAATTACTTTGCCAACAAAGGTCTGTCTAGTCAAAGCTCTTGTTTTTCCAGTAGTCATGTATGGATGTGAGAGTTGGACTATAAAGAAAGCTGAGTGCCAAAGAATTGATGCTTTCAAACTGTGGTGTTGGAGACAACTCTTGAGAGTCCCTTGGACTGCAAGGAGATCCGACCAGTCAATCCTAAAGGAGATCAGTCCTGAATATTCATTGGAAGGACTGATGCTGAAGCTGAAACTCCAATAGTTTGGCCACGTGATCCAAAGAACTGACTCACTGGAAAATGATACTGGGAAAGATGGAAGGCAGGAGGACAAGTGGATGACAGAGGATAAGATGGTTGGATGGCATCACCAACTTGATGGACATCAGTTTGAGCAAGCTCCGGGAGTTGGTCGTGGACAGGGAAGCCTGGCGTGCTGTAGTCCACGGGGTCGCAAAGAGTTGGACACGACTGAGCAACTGAACTGAACTAACGTTACATTCCAAAAAAGGCAAAACTGTGGAAACCATAAAAAGATCAGCGGCTGCCAGATGTTCTGAGGGAGGGAGAAAAGGATAAACAGGTGAAGTGTGGGAGATTTTTAGGCCAGTGAAGTGGTTCCGTATGACACTGTAAAGGTGAAAACATTGTGCATTTGTCAAAACTCAGAATAATACAATACAGAGTGAATCCTATTGATTCAACAACAGTAACAAATGTGTCACTCTAATACAAGATGTTAACAACAAAAGAAATGGAAGTGGGGAGCTTTGGGTACTTTCTGCACAATTTTTCTGTAAATAGAAAACTATTCTAAAACACAAAATTCATTTTTTAAAAAAGTGATAGAACTGTACTTCAAACAAGTCAATTTTACTGAATGTTCATTTCATAAAACAAATAACAGACACATTCTACCAAAGAAACAATTAAGTATGCTAAATTAAGTTTGCTTATTTATCTTTCCATAAAAATATTTCCTTTTTAAACCTATAAAATCATGCTTTAAACTTAACTCTGCTTCCCTTTTAATCCAAATATCCTGCCAGAATTTGCCTCCAGATAAAATGTGAAATCCTACCCCCACAAATGAACATGTATCTGCCTGCACATGTTTGTATTCACACACTATCACCACACTATGAATGTATGTGCCCTTCTCTCTTAAGTCTTTATCCAGTGTCAAGAATATGGTTTTCATGATTTTCTATGACAAAATTCTTAACTAAACGGTCCTTTCCCCAAGACATACACTAAGCAAAATTTTAATGGGGAAAAAAATACAAAATTCATTAAGTAAACTGAATAGGTTACTAAGCCCTGGGATGAGCTGGTGGAAAACCTTTAAAAGAAAAAACTCAGCATCTCCATTTGATTCCCAGACAATGAGAAAGCGTGGGTACTCAGTGAGATGAGTACTAGTACGGCCTTGCTGGGGCAATGAGCATGGAAAATGACTTTTGGTAATTGTGTGGAAACTACTTTGCAGCTATCGTCTCTCACCCAAAATGCTTTCTTCCTCATCTCTGAAATACTGATTCTAAACAGATGGTATGATCATCTCTTAAAGACATTCAAGCCAAAAAAACAAGCAGTAAAGCTTATTTCCAATCATCATTATTACATTTGACTGGAAAATTTTATGAAATACAAGACATCTCTATGCAATTTTTTTCTGAACAAATAAAATATTTATGAAGGGACTACTACGTTTTTTAGATAAATGAGAAATGGTTTCTGCTTTCTAAGGGCTTGAGTCTAGTGGAGACCAAAGCCATTTTGCCAACTCCCTGTAAAAACAAAAACCAAAAGTCACTGAGGCCACTTATCATGAAAGAAATAGGAATCAAGAAACTGGGTGTCTTTGGTTATCCAGTGGAGAGATCAGTGTTTTCATATCACTGAGGGAAAAACTATATAAATTCTTAGGAACAATCATTTTCTCCAAAGAGCGCTCATTTTCCTTAACCTGAATTTTTCCACAAAATATGTAAACTAAATTCTACCTATGTAGAGGAACAAACTAGAAAAACAACTCTTCAGAGAACACAAGGATATGCACAGGTAGGAGAGTTAATCTGCTCTTATTGCAGGGTACATGCTCAAACTGGGTTATATTTACTAGAATCAAAGAACTAATGGTACAAGTTAGTCTAAATACTAAACTAATACAGGAAGGCATGTGTATAGTATGTTTGTGTCATAGTCCATGTGCAAAAATTGGCCCATTTACAGAAATACATCAAGTCATTCAAAACCAGGATTGTTGGCTCTAATTTCTGATGAATAAACAAACCCCACCCAAGTGGAATATGGTTCTGCTTCCTTTCAAGTGAACCAAAGCACTAAAAGATCTTAATGCTCCATAAGTTTCTTCTAATGGGTTTCTGTGCTCTACTTACTTGTTAACTCTAAGCACAGATGTCATAAGTGCATCTCTAACGCATCCTTTTCAATTGGATATTAGTGTTTTTATACAACACTGTATCTGATCTGAAAATCACAGATATATCCATCTATTTGTAAGCACACACACTCCTTTTTATGCATCTTTATAAAGATAGTGATGGGCAATGTTAAAGATTCATTTCAGAATGACAGACCAATCTGTAAATGACATATTAGACAATTTTCTTCTCGTAGATTACACTGGAGCCAAAAAGGCTTAGGCAAAAGTTATCAAAGCAGGGTCCAAGAAACATGAGGGTTCCTAAAAGACCATTTTAGAGTCTGTGAGATCAAAAATATTTTCATACTACTACTAAGCTGCTATCTCCCCTCTTCACTCTCATTTTCTCATAATTGTATAGTTGAGTTTTCCAGAGTAAGATCTGTCATATCACAACACACTGACTGCAGGAGTAAATGTGCAGATTCAGCTGTCTTTTGTTAACCCACACATTATTAATAGAAATACTCTAAAATTCTTTGAGATCCTTAAAATTTTTAGCGTATAAAGGGGACTTGAGTGATTTAGGGCCTTATTCATCTATATTAGTTTTCCCACCAAAAGTGGAAACAGTTAACAACCTGAAAAAAAGTTTTAGATCTATAGCAGTTGTCCTGTAAGTTAACAAATTCGCTTCAAAATGTCATTTACCGGTTACTTCTATTGTACCTATCCCTACTTAACCACTAAGAAAGTGTAAAATTTTCCTTAGAAAATATTTAATCCAACCCATTAATCTCATAGACTCAGTAGCAATATCAGGCCTAGACAGGTCCAGCTAAGAAGATAAAGCGAAGTGAGTGAAAGTCACTCGGTCGTATCCTACGCTTTGTGACCCCATGGATTATACAGTCCATAGAATTCTCCAGGCCAGAATACTGGAGTGGGTAGCTGTTCCCTTCTCCAGGGGATCTTCCCAACCAAGGAATCGAACCAGGATCTCCTGCATTGCAGGCAGATTCTTTACCAGCTGAGCTACCAGGGAAGACCAAGGAGATAAAGCAAATCTATACATAATAATAAAACATAAGGAGTTCTGATTTTGATATAAGAGAATAACAAAGTTTAACAAAGTATAAGTTTCACCTAACAAACTGGTCCTCCCGCAAGTAACTGCTACAGATGCTAGGTAAAATGCAAAAAGCTACTATTTGAGGGTTCTAAAGATTGATCAGTGGCAGGCAGACTTGGGGATAAACTCAGAACCTGGTGACACTCGGGATGAAATGCCATCTTTCTGTTACTTTGCTCGGAGAGTGAAACACCAACAGAAAGACAACTACCATTCTGTCAAGAGGAACCAGAGAAAAGAAATTAGGCAATCCAGGTCACCAGAATGGAGAAAGCTGGAGAATGGGACACCCCAAATTCGTGTAAATTCAATCTGAGGAGTTCCCTGGTGGTTGAGTGGATAAGAATCTGCCTGCCAATGCAGGGGACACAGGTTTGATCCCCGGTTTGGGAAGATTCCATATGTCACACGCAGGGCAACTAAAGCCCATGAGCCACAACTACGGAAGCCCACACACTCTAGGTACTGGGAGCCACAACTATTGAGCCTGTGTGCTGCAACAACTGAAGCATGCCCATGCTCCACAACAAGAGAAGCCATCACAATGTGAAGCCCACACAACGCAACGAAGGAGCCCCCACTCACAGCAACTAGAGAAAGCCCAAGCACAGCAACAAAGACCCAGCGCAACCAAAAATAAACTTAAAAAATTTTTTTAAATTCAGTCTGAATCCTAATCATATAGGCATGAGACAACAGAGAGCAGCTGTGCCTAAGGATGAGAGTACTGAACTGAAATCTAAGACAATGTCCACTGCAAGCATGACAGTTTGAGCCTAACCAAGTTAACTACCTGCTAAAATGAGAACATCAATATCTGAAGCAAAGCAACCAAATCCAGAGATTCCACAAAACTACATCCACAATATCCAGGGTGTGCAATACTACCCAATACACAAAGAGCCAGGAAAACATGACTCACTCTCTTGGGAAAAGACTGTCCACATATGCCAACTCTGAGATGACCCAGATGTTAAAGTTATCAGACAAAGACTGTAAAGTCACTATTATAAATGCACTGTGCTTAGTTGCTCAGTTGTGTCTGACTCTTTGCGACCCCACGGACCACATAGAGGATCAGGTTCCTCTATCCATGGGGTTTCTCCAGGCAAGAATACTGAAGTGGGTTGCCATGCCCTCCTCCAAGGAATCTTTCCCACCCAAGGATCGAACCCAGATCTCTGGCATTCCAGGCAGATTCTTTACCACTGAGCCACCTCGGAAGCCCACTATTATAAACATGCTAAGTGGAAAAAAAAGTTAAATATTTGGTTGGTGTAAAGGTAATTACGGTTTTGGATCCTGAATTTTAAATCATTGTAACTAGGCTCAAACACATCTTTATTAATCAAAATAGGAACCATTACCATCAACACATTTTTGCCAATGAGAAATAAGTTTGTTTTTCCTGTAATATAAAGTGTAAAAATCCTTGCTTCGGGGTTCAACAAACTCCTGGAAAGCATTTTCTGCATTCTGTTGGTTACAGAAGCATTTTCCCGACAAAATGTTGAGATGCTTGAAGAAGTGGTATTCAGTTGGCTAGAGCGCAAGTGAATATGGCAGATGAGGCAAAACTTCATAGCCCAATTTGTTGAACTTTTGAAGTGTTAGCTGTGCAACGTGGGGTCAGGCATTGCCTCAGAGAAGAACTGGGCTCTTTCTGTTGATCAGTGCTGGCTGCAGGCATTGCAGTTTTCAGTGCATCTCATTGATCTGCTGAGCATACTTCTCAGATGTAACAGTTTCATTGGGACTCAGAAAGCTGCAGTGGATCACAGAGGCAGCAGACCACCAAACAGTGACCATGACCCTTTTATTGGCGCAAGTTTGGCTTTGGGGAGTGCTTTAGAGCTTCTTCTCGGTCCAACCACAGAGCTAGTCATTGCTGGTTATCCCATAAAATCCACTTTTCGTCACATATCACAATTTGATCAAGAAATAGTTCGTTGTTGCATAGAATAAGAGATGACATTTCAAAATGACAACTGTTTTGATCTGTGGTCAGATCAAGAGGCACCCACTTATCAAGCTTTTTCATCTTTCCAATTTGCCTCAAATGCCAAATGACCATAGGATGGTCAACGCTGAGTTCTAGGGCAACTACTTGTGTAGCTGTAAGAGGATCAGTTTCAGTGATCCTCTCAGTTGGTCACTGTCAACTTCTGAAGGCCGATCACTGCACTCCTCATCTTCAAGGCTCTCATCTCCTGTGCAAAACTTCTTGAACCACCACTTCACTGTATGTTGGTTGGCAGTTTCTGGGCCAAATGCGCTGTTGATGTTGTAAGTTGTCTCCACTGCTTTCAGACTCTTCTGAACTCAAATAAGAAAATTGCTCAATTTTGCTTTTTGTCTAACATCATTTGCAAAGTCTAAAATACATATAAAATAAACAACAAGTAATAACTCATTAGCAAAAAACATAAAGCAAGAAATTCACATTAAAATAATGTATAACATAATGACATTTAAGAATGTATATCAATATCAAATGGCAAATTTCAACAATGCAAAACTGTAATTACTTTTGCACCAACCTAATATTTTTATACTGAGTAAAAAGACATGAAATCTTGGCAGAGTGAAAATGTTAAAAATCCAGGTGAATTCTGCTACTAGTCAAGATGTAGTAGGCAAAAGGAACACTGCCCAACTAATTTTACCAGGCTACCATAATCCTAATATCATTCTAACAAAGTAATTTAAAACACTGCATCCCAATATTCTTAAGGACTGCAGACACAAAAACTCTTAAATTATTACCAGATCAAATCTAGAAAGGTCAAAAAAAAATCACACTGTATATTGTAACCCTTGGTTTATTCCAGAAATGCAATGTTAGTTAAACACTTGAAATTAAATCAATGCAATTCACAGAATCAAGAAGAAAATGTCACGATCATTTATTTCAATAGATGTAGAAAAAGCATTTGATAAAATTCAACATGACAAAAATTCAGAAATTAGGAATAAGAGGGAACTTCTGAAAATCAATAAAGGGCACTGCTAAGCTTATATTTAATGAAGAAAGCATGAATCATTTCCCCTTATGATTAGAAAAAAGTAAGGGATCTCCATTGTATCACTTTTATTCAACACTGCACTGTATGTCCTAGTTACTGAAATAAGGCAGAAAGTGCATAAAGTAATCCAAGTTTGCAGATATGATTGTTTATATGGAAAATCTCAGGAAATCTACAAAGTAACTACTAGAATTTAAAAGTTAATAAGACTGCAAGATGCAAGGTAACTAACTTAAATTGAATCATATTCTTATATATTTGCAGTAAACAAAAGAGAAACAAAATTTCAAAACAATCCCACTTACAATAATGCCAAAACCAAATAAAAAGCCTCCCATAAAATACTTATGAAAAACATGAATCAAAGATGCCCAGAATCTGTACAGTGAAAGCTGCAGAATATTATTGAGAGAATTAAAGAAAAAATCAAAATAAAAGAGATATATGTCATGTTCATGGATTGGAGAACTTGATATTGTTAAGATTGCAATTCTCCACAAATTGATCTACAAATACTGAACAAATTTCTAGTAGGCTTTTTCTTTTTTTGGTAGAAAGTGATAAGTTGATTCTCAAATTCACTTGTAAATACAAAGAACCTAGAAAACCCACGGGAATTGTTCAAAAGAACCAAGCTGGAGAACTTACCTCATCTGGTTTTAAGATGACAAAGATATAATAATATAATAATAAGGGAGTTTTGTATTAGTAAAGGGCACACATATAGATTAACGGATCAAAATAGAGAATCCAGAAATAAATATACTCATATATGGTCAGTTGATTTAAGACAAGCTTTCTATTAAATTAAATGGGGAAAGGAAAGACTGGTCAAGAAATGATGCTAAATCAACCAGACATTCATAGAGAAAACGTTACCTCACTTAACTCATTAAAAAAAAAAATACAAAAAAAATTTAAGATGGATCATAGATCTAAATGTAAAGCCCCAAACTGTAAAATTTCTAGAAGAAAACACCAAAGAAAATTTATATGACTTGGGGTTAGGCAAAGATTTCCTAGAAAGAATACAAAAAGCCCTAAACATAAATTTTTTAAAATACACCGGATTTCATTAAACTTAAAACTTTTGCTCTTTGAAGCATCATTAAGAACACAAAAAGGCAAGCCACAAACTTGAAGAAAATATTCCCAACACACATATCAGATAAAGGATTTGTATCCAAAAACACACACAAACACACACGCTCACGTGGTCTTTAACCACAACATATGAAGACAAAAACCCATTTAAAAATGAGGAGAAAAATATGACCTCCTTACCAAGTACACAAGGACTAAAAACGTAAGCAAATAAATTGTACTAATGGTTTCTCACTATCAGAAAAAGATACTACAATAAACACAATAAGGGGAAAGACCAGAATAAACTCTGTGGAGTCTGAATTGAGTATACTGGTATGAACTCATGTTAATTTTAATACATAGAGAGACAGATATTCGTGTATACAGGTTCTGTCCACTGAGAGGGCCTAGAAGCAGTTACAACTCAGCTGCAATGGCACACCCATGCCCACATCTTGTTTCTAAATACCATTATTCAGTGAAAGGAACAGGACTCCTAGGAGAAATGGATGAGTTTAGGGCTGAGACTGGGATCACATAGTGCCAGAAATTAAGAACCTGCTGTAAAAAGCAAAAAAACATAAAAGAAGAGATGAGGGCAAAAAGACACAGAGGCCAACTTGAAAGAACTCTCAATGCCACAGCTGAAGCAAGAAAACAAATAACACTGCATCAGACTGCGACCTAAAGTATAAAATATATAGACAAAATCCATACCTATGATGAAATGATTGAATAAATAAATAAATGAGTGGGGGAAGAAGGGACAGATCTTCCTCACAAAGAATTTCAAATAGTGTGTTAAGATTGTCTCCCCTCCAGGAGGTGGAGCTGAAGTCCCCTCTTGCGTGGAGGCCAGGTTGAGTATCTTGCTTTCCAAACACTGAGTGCAGAAAGAGAACTTTAGAGTGCATAAACACTAAATCGGAGACATTACCTTTAACCAAGGGATCAAGGTTACTATCAGCAGTGATTAGTCATGATTTAAAAGTAGGAAAGAAAGAAAAATTGTCAAAGATCTGAGAAGCCTAGGAAGTCATGATGACTAAATAAATGTGGTGTCCTGTACTGGATATTGGAACAAAAAAAAAAGACATTAGAACCGAGTTTAACTGCAACAAAACATCAGACAAACCCCAATTAAGGGATATTATATAAAACAGCTGACCAAGTAATCCTTGAAACTGTCAAGGTCATAAAAAAAATCAAAGTCTGAAGAATTTTCACAACCAAAAAGAGTCTAACAAAGCATAACTACTAAAAGCAATATGGTTTTCTGGATGGGATTCTGGAACAGAAAAGGTATATTAAGGTAAAAATTAAGGAAATCTGGAAGGAAAGGTAATTTGACAAAATCCAAAACATTTAAGCAAAAAAAAATCAAAATGATAACAGCAGAAATTTCTTAAAAAACATAATTACGTGCCACCAAAATTATATTGGACATTGATGATAAGATCCCAAAGTTCAGAAAGTATGAACCTAATTTCTTCTAACAGTTAATTATATTTGATCTTAGAAGGTAATCTAATTTCTTTCTACATCAAATATGCCTTCTGACTGTATTTATACTTAGACTAAAATTAATTCTTATACACTGAAAATGATTGGGATGAAGAATAAGGACCTTGGGCCACATTTGGAAAGGGAATGAAGGAAAAAAAGGTAATAGTAAGGGCTTCTAATTTACTACAGATAAATCTCACAGTAGGTAACAAACGAATATTACTTCTTGAAAAAAAGGCAAGGAAACCAAAATTTCTGACTCTGTCTAATGATCATAGGAAAGTTGCTTACTTTCTTTAGGCCTTATTTTCCTGTTCCTTAAAAAGATATTACACTAGATTCATTTTTAAATTCAAAAAATATTTACTGAGGACCTACTGTGTGTCCACCACTACACTGGAAAATACAGCCACGAGGAGAAAAAAAAACAGACAAAACTCCCTCTCTTCACAGAGTTTAGAGAGACAAATAAAATACACATGTAAAGTGTATAGCATGTTAAACGGTAATATTTTTATGGAGAAAATCAAAGGAGGGAAAGGAACAGAATGTACTAGTCGGGTGTGGTTTTAAGTGAGGTTATAAAGGAACCAGATTTCTAGGTTCACTTTCAGTTAAAAAATCCCATGATTTTGTTCTATGTTGACTAGGCCGCATAAAAACACACAGTGAACCTCTGAACCTGAGCTCTTTAAACTCCTACATTCTATCACCTTGCTCTGCATGTCACCACTTATATTTTAGAAAAATAGGATTAAACATACATTTTTCCATACTGAGACAAAGCATATGCTGTCACTTAATGAAATAAGTAATTTCCCAGTCTTGCCTTGGGAGAGGAAAATAAGAAAAAATCTAGCAGTTTCTCACCAGACAAAGGCTCTAAAAATGTGGTATTTTTGTACACTATAGAAATGATTAAAATTAGCTATTTTTTCCTCTTCCTCCAATATATTTGTGGCCTGGAGTTTGGCCCTTTTTGGGGCCTGAGTTACAGGAGGAGGTTTAACAGCTTCTCCAAAGTGGAAGATTTTCCACAGGCAAGAAAAGTCATATGAATAACAAGTATTATTACCGTAGTTATTGCAGCTACCACATTTGCATGCTGGCCATGTACAGGCACAGAACTAGCCATTTTATACATTAGGTTGAGCTACATGACACTGCCATTTATAGGTTAAAATCAGCAGTTTTATATAGATTAAATACTTTATCATCCATTAATTTCAAATTCCATGAAAGAAAATCTGTGTAGGTTAATTGCTTTTCTATAGTTAATCCCCTGAATAATTATGTCAGGCAAATCTTACAGGTAATGGAACTTTTGTCTGGGGACATAAAGAGCTTTTGCCAAATTGGTAGTGCTGTGAATGACAGCTGGAATATACTGCCTATTCACGTTAGTGAGTTTGTGCAAACAAATACTTTCAAGGTTTTTACTTCAGACTTAATTTGAGGATTTGAGTTTTATTTTAAGTACCATTACCCATAGCATGGGCTTCCCAAGTGGTGCCAGTGGTAAAGAACCTGCCTGCCAATGCAGGAGACATAAGAGACGCGGGTTCAATCCAGGGGTCGGAAAGATCCCCTGGAGGAGGACACAGCAACTCACTCCAGTATTCTTGCCTGGATATTCCATGGACACAGGAGTCTGACAGGCTACAGTCCATAGTGTTGCAAAGAGTTGGACACAACTAAAGCTACTTATTAGAATGCACTCACACAGTCATAGCACAAATTTCTTCAAAAGCTATCATTAGCACTGTGACTTCACTTCGAGAGAAGTTCCATCTATTGGTTATACTCACTATTCTACTTAAAAAGAATCTTCATTCGACTAGGAAGAGTACAAAGCAACCCCAAAATTATGCTAGTATCTTAAATCTGTCTATTTCGGTTGGAATTTCTATTCTTTGGAAATATCTCTTTAAAAGAATCTTTCCCCAAAGAGAACACTATCCATAAACTAATTTACTAAATTCAATACAAATAATTTTTAAAATTTTAAAAGCAGATTAGTCTCTAAAGTTTATATTTTTTTCTTCTGGCAGCTATTTTTCATTCATTATACAGTTTGTGTCTGTACAGTTTGAGTTCATATTTATAAGACATTACTAAAATAGCTTTTGATTATCTTCTAAGTAACTGTATGTAATCTAAAATTTCAATTAGCACAAAAAGGCACTTTGCATGTTACACTATTAGCAGATGTGAAAGTTGATTTCTAACATTTAAATACTAACAGAAGTCTCAGTGAAACATTAAGGGGGAAAAAAAAGAAAAAACTACCTGAAGGTTTTGGAGGAGTGGAGAAAGAGAGAAATTAATACAAGAAGAATATGATGATCACCCTTAGAAATCAAGGAATTTAAAGATGTTAATATGTAAAAACCTACCAGCCCATTGCTTGTAGATGTGAGTCTTAGTTTTTCTTCAATTTCCTTTCCAATTTTCTGAACAGTTACCTGAGTCTGTTTAATTGCACACTGGGCTCTATGAAGCCTAGAAATAAAAGTTGTAGAAAAATTTAAGTGAGTTAACTATAAACTCAACCCAGAGCCACAGGCATAAATGGAACAAAATGAAAACAAAGTTTCCAGGATAAACAGAATAATGAACTCAAACTGATCATTTCACAATTCTCTAGCATATTTACAACAGGGAAATAACAGGGGTTACAGTATGTTCTAAAACCACCCTTTCTATGCCCACCTGACTGCCTATGACGTATTGAGAGCTAAAATGAAGAACTCATGGGAATCTGAGAGACCTCAGAAAATAATCTGATTGAATCCTATCACTTTAAAGATAGGAAACTTGAGGCCCAGAAATATTAACTGCATTAGTTATAGGCACTAAAAATATATCATTTCTATGAAGGCTATTACTTATGGGTATCCAGAAGGAAAAAAGAAATTAACGATAATTCCAAGACTGAATTAAAGCAGCAGACCTTCTGAAACAAGGAGCACTGAAAAATTAAGAGCTATTTTCTTTTTTGCTTTAATTATGGGTTTGTGCTTTTCTTGGTATCTGTCTTCAAATATAGCTTACATATTTCGTGTACATGTACATATTTAAAATGTTCAAATTTTCTTTATTCACAGATGACATGATTTTCATGTAGAAAATCATTAGGAATCCACAAAGACACAAGGTCAACAAACACTCAGTTATATTTCTGTATGTGGGTCAATAATTTCACAATTACAATCAAAATCACAATAGGCTTTGTGTGTGTGTGTTTCTTTTTGTAGAAATTAAGAAGCTGATACTACTAATTATATAGAAAAACAAAGAATCTAGAAGAGATAAACCAATCTTTAAATCTACTAGATTTCAAGACTTCCTTTTATATAAAGCTATACAATTAAACAATATGGTACTAGTATAAGGACCAGGGACAGGCATCCCTGGTGGCTCAGTTGGTAAAGAATCTGCCTGTAGTGCAGAAGGCCTGTGTTCAATCCCTGGCTTGGAAAGACCCCCTGGAGAAGGGAACAGCCACCCACTCCAGTATTCTGGCCTGGAGAATGCCATGGACAGAGGAGCTTGGCAGGCTACAGTCCATGGGGTTGCAAAGAATCGGACACAACTGAGCAATTTCACTATAAGATCAAAAAATAGATCAATGTAACAGAATAAAGAGTATACAAACAGACCTACACATGTATGGCCAATTGGTTTTGGACAAAGGAACGTAGGGAGATTAACAAAAAAGGAAAATTTTTTGAACAAATGGTGCTGGCAACACTGGATAGGGGAAAAATGAATTTCATTCCCTACCTCACAGCACACAAAAAAATTAACTCAAGAATATCATAGTAAATATAAAAGCTAGAATCATAAAAACTGTAGAAGAAAACAAAGGAGAATCTCTTGCAACCTTGAGGTAGGCAAACATTTCTCAGAGAAGACACAAAAGCACTAACCATAAAATTAAAAATGAATAAATTAGGCACTGCTAAAATTAAAAAAAAATCTCTGTTCATCTAAAAATGTCATTAAGAAAATATAAAAGCAGTCCATGGACTAGGAGAAAATACTTACAAAACATCAATTCGATAAAGTACTATGCCTGGAGTATATAAAGAACTCTTACATATCAGTAACAAAGAGACAACCTAATTAAAAATGAGCAAAAGAGTGAAACACTTCACAAAAGAAGATATAAAAGAGCCCGTGCTCTGTGACAAGAGAAGCTACCACAATGAGGAGCCCGTGCATCACAACTAGAGAAAACTCACATGCATCAATGAAGACCCAGCACAACCAAAATTAAATGATAAAAACAGTAAGATATAAGACAATAAGCATAGGAAACTGTGCTCAAAATCTTAGTCATTATGGAAATTAAAATTGAAATTGTAATACAATACCATTTCATACCTGATAGAATAACTAGAATTAAAATAACACCTAATGCAAGAAGGATGTGGAGCAACTAGGACTTGCATGCACTGGCGGTAAAACAGTGTCATCACTTTGGAAAACTGTTTCTTATAAAGTTATACAAACATCTAACCTGTGACCCAGTATTTCTACTCCTTACCATTTACTCAAGAAAGATAAAAAGATATTCACAAGAAGATATTTATAAGAACATTCACAGAAAACAACCCAAGTATCCATCAAACAAGAGAATTAATAAGCCAACTGTGGTATACTTCTATAATGAAATTCTACTCAGCATTAAAAAGGGACACAACACTGGTATACACAACATATGAATGACCCTCAAAAATACTAGGTTGAGTGAAAAAACTCAGGACCAAAAAAGTACATACTATATGATTCCATTTAAACAAAGTTCAAGAACAGGTAAAAACATGATGACAGAAATTAAGAGTGGCTGGTTGCCTGTGTCAGGCAGGACTGACTGGGAGAGACCAAGAGGAATAAAGCAACTATCTGAAGTGATGGAAATGTTTCATCTCTCGGTTGAGGTGAGGGATGCACAGGTACACACAGAATTTAAACTTAAGATCTAAGTATTTCACTGTTAAGGAAGTTTTACTTCAGTTTTTTAAATGAATAAAACCGGTGAACTCTCCTAACCTGAAAGTTACCCTATACACGAGGATGTTAATTTTGTGAGGGAGTTGATAACATCAATACCTCTGCCAACATTATTATTATGACACCTTGCACTAAAAAGAGTCAAGACATATTTTGCACTTTCAGAAACTGCCTGATAAGTTAGTGAGGACTTCTCAGGTGATCTAAACAAGAGCAACTCTTCTGAGATTGCTCATGAGATCAGTTCTTTTGCAACTTCCTCGAGACCCCAAAGGAATCCAATAGAGGAGACTATTCTCTACCCCACTGACTCTTGCTCTGTGTGTGTAGGCGTACACTCTCTTGAGAGCAATACTCTCCTATAAAGGTGACTAAAGAAATATGAAACCAAGGAAAGGCCCTTTGTGATGTGGCCCCAGCCTCATTTTCTGCTGTTCTTACTTTGCACACACAACTCCAACAACACTGAATGACTAGCAACTCTCCAAACACATCATGCCATTTCTTCCTTCTGTACCTTTGAGTGAGCTGTTCTATCTGCCTACAAGCTTCCCTCACTCTTAACAGACAAGTACACCCGTAAATCCACTAAGTAGCAGCTCAAGTATACATTCTCCTTCAAAGGCCTTCCCCAACTATCCCAGACAGGCAGAGGTACTTCTTCCTATGGGGATCCACGGCATCATACAGACACTAACACTAACAAAGATTATAGAACCACATTTTACGGCAACTGTCTATTTCCTTTTCTATTTCTTTACTAGATCCTTCTGAGAAAAAGAAACAAACACGTTTTTTTCATTTACATTCCCAGTGCTGAGCACAGAATGTAGCACAAAACATATTGCTGACTCAATGTCAACTAATGCCTGTATGTAAAAGTACAGTACCCAAATTTTGATTATTTTTACTGATATTGATATACTGATGCTGGGAAAGATCGACGGCAAAGGAGAAGAGGGCAACAGAGGATGAGATGGTTAGATAGCACCACTGATTCAATGGACATGAATTTGAACGGAGACAGTGAAGGACAGGGAAGCCTGGCGTGCTGCAGTCCATGGGGTTGCAGAGTATCAGACACGACTTAGTGACTGAACAACAATGGATATCAGTGAAAGAGTTAAAAGATTGAAGTGACAGTTTTCTATAACTTCAAAATATATGCAAAAGAAAAATCATATAAATTAAAGACCATTCATTCTGGCAAGAAACAAGCAGTTTCTACTAAAAATGTTATCAGCATTCTAATTTGAGAGGCATTATCAACCCAGAGTAGAAATCAACAAAATAACCTGTTACTTTAAAAGGAGGGAAAATGCTGCCTAAAACTCACTATGCAAACAACCTTGTCAAACGGTAAAGACTTTAAAAATAAAAATGATTCATGACCATAATTAATGTATGACTTCAACTATTTGGCTCTCACTGCCCCAGACGCTTTCTGATCTTACCTTAGGGGCTTAAAACACACAGACAGAGTCACATTTCCTCCAATCTTCACTGTTATCCAAATAGACTTTCAGAGCCCCTGCTACATCAAGACGGAGCTAATAACGTTCCCCCTTTCAAACTCAACAGAAGAATAAAAGTTTGACATGTTTAAGGCTTTCAAACATAATATGGGACATCCTGATTCCCCTGGGGGTGAAGAGGTGAAGAACTGACAAGAAGAAACAACTGCTTTACCTCCAAACCAACCGCTTTATCCAGTTTCAGAGGAATGTCTCTTGATTTTGTGAACTGTGAAATGGTACTATACAGAAACATAAACCATCCAGTCATCTGGGTAATTAGTCAATACCAACACTAAGACTCTCAAGCAGAGATAAAACTCATCACCACCGGTGCAGGAAGGAGGGTGATCAAGTAGCTACTTGACAGGTATTCTGGCCAGAGCAAATAGATATATGTTATCTCAATATGTTTTGAGATAATAGCAAAACTGAAAGTGTGCTAAAAATAATGTTTTTCAGCTAGATTTTGCTGTGAAAGTAAAGATACACAGAATAAAAGGTATTATGTCAAATAAATACTGAGCTCATACCTAGCAGATATTAACAATAATCTCAGCAAAAGAGAATTAGGAAACTGTTTTTGTTTACTTAGTATTGATCATATCACATCTAAATGCTGCATTCAATTTTAAGATGCTGAGTGACAAATTAGAGCAACTAGAAAGTCAGTGAAGCATCGCTCCCTGTGGCTTGCAGGGAGAGATGAAAAGGTAAAGAATACATGGGAAAAACAGGATTCTATTCAGAGAAATAGATATCTTATCAATAATTATTTTGTATTCCATATGAAGGAGCTTAGATTTCTATTTGGAAGGTATTAGGAAACTATTAAAAAGTTGTAAGCCAAGAAAGATTTAATTACATTTGTACTTTAGAAAGATCTTACCTCCTGTAACTAGGTTACTGGGATACAGAGAATCAGACTATAAACAGGAAGGTTAGTATGAGGTTACTTTAATAGTCCTACCAAAAGTTTAGGCACTGTCCTAAACTAAAATAGGAACAGAAAGGATGATGTAGATGTGAAAAGTTAGAGAGGAGATACAAAGAATGATGCCTGAAAACAAATTATCAACATGAAGAATGCAAGAGAGAAACCATCATCAGAGATCCTATGGACATTTAAAAGGAATTAAAGGAAATTATGAACACTATGCCAATAAATTTAACAACTTAGATGAAATAATTGTTTAAAAACCAAAAGTTTCCAAACCAAACAAATGAAACAGAAAACCTGAATAGTTGCTATCAGTTTTAAAAGCTAAATTTATCATTAAAAACCATCTCACATAGAAAACTCTACATTCAGATGGCTTCTGATGAAATACTAGCCTTAACAAAAATCTTTCAAAGAAGAAGGAACACTTCTGGATTTGTTTTAACAGGCCAGGATAACCTTGATACCAAAAAATTACAAGAAAATTACAGACAATACAAAAATCATTAATAAAATTAGCAAATCAAATCTAGAAGTATATGAAAAAGATAATACATCTTGATCAAGTGGATTTATCTGAGGAATACAAGGTTGACTTAACATGTGAAAATCAATTATGACAGAATGAAAGAAAAAAAGAAACCAATCATTATCTCAAAAGATGCTACCCAAAGAGCATCTGATAAAATTCAATACCTAATGATTTAAAACAAAAAACTTTCAACAAACTAAGGAAAAAGGAGAGCTTCCTCAATCTGATAAAGGGTTTATACAAAAAGTCTGCAGGTAATACTTGATTGAGTTCAGAAACAAGAAAAGATGTCTATTTTCACTATTCAACACTGTACTCAAGATCCAAGCCATCATAATAATGTGATATTAAAAAGTCATAAACAAAGGAAAGGAAGAAGCAAACATATCTACTCGCAGATGCTATATGACTGTGTACATAGAAAAAAATTTTAATCTACAATCAAACTAATAATAAACTTAGCAAGAGGGACTTTCCTGGTGGTCCAGTGGCTGAGAATCCACCTTGCAAGGCAGGGGATGCAGGTTTGATCCTTGGTTTGGGAACTAAGATCACACATGCTGTGGAGCAACTAAGCCTGTGCACTGCAACTGCTGAGCCCAGGGGCCACAACGCCACAACAAGGCGCAACAAAGACCCCACGGAAAGCAATGAAGATCTCACGTGTGCAACAATAACGCAATACAGCCAAATAAATTTTTTAAAAAATAAGCAAGATTGCAAGATTCCAGGTTAATACACACAAATCAACTGGTTCAGTTCAGTTCTCAGTTGTGTCCAACTCTATTTTTACATAATTTCAATAAATAACTAGGAACAAACATAATAAAAGATGTGAAAAATCTGTACACTGAAAACTAAAAAACACTGCTGAGAGAAATTAAAAGACACCTAAACAAATACAGCCAAGTACTATTTCAAGGACTAGAGGTTAAGAAGTCAAGGCTCCTGCATTGGCAGGCAGGTTCTTTAAGACTGCGCCACCTGGGAAGCACAGAGAACAGTATGGAGATTCCTTAAAAAACTAAAGGTGTCGTATGATCCACCAACCCCACTCCTGGGCATATAACCGAAGAAAACTCTAATTCAAAGAGATACATGCACCCCAGTGTTCTCAGCAGCTCTATTTACAACAGTCAAGACATGGAACAATCTAATATCCATCAGCAGATGAATGGATTAAGAAGATGTAGTATATACATACAGTGGAATATTACTCAGCCATTAAAAAGAATGAATGCCATTTGCAGAAAAATGGATGGACCCAGAGATTATCACACTAAGTGAAGTCAGAAAGACAAAGACAAATATCATATGATATCACTTACATGTGTAATCTAAAAAAAAATGATACAAATGAACTTATTTACAAAACAGAAAGAGTCTCACAGACATAGGAACCAATTTGTGGGTTACCAAAGGGGAAATGGGATGGGAGGGATAAATTTGGAATATGAAATTAACAGATACACACTCTATATGTAAAATAAACAACAACGACCTATTCTATAGCACAGGGTAAATAACTCAAATGTCCATCAACAAGATAATGCATAAACAAACTGTGGAAAACCACTCACAGCAATAAAAAGGAACAAACAACTGATCTAGTCGTCTGACGAGGTTGTCTAATGAGGCCTTACAAATAGCTGAGAAAAGAAGCTAAAGGCAAAGGAGAAAAGGAAAGATACACCCAGTTGAATGCAGAGTTCCAATGAATAGCAAGGAGAGATAAGAAAGCCTTCCTCACGGATCAATGCAAAGAAATAGAGGAAAACAATAGAATGGGAAAGACTATAGATCTCTTCAAGAAAATTTGAGATACCAAGGGAACATTTCATGCAAAGATGACCACAATAAAGGACAGAAATGGTATGGACTTAACAGAAGCAGAAATATTAAGAAGAGGTGGCAAAAATACACAGAAGAACTATACAAAAAAGATCTTCACAACCCAAATAATCATGATGGTGTGATCACTCACGTAGAGCCAGACATCCTGGAATGTGATGTCAAGTGGGCCTTCAGAAGCATCACTATGAACAAAGCTAGTGGAGGTGATGGAATTCCAGTTGAGCTATTTCAAATCCTAAAAGATGATGCTGTGAAAGTGCTGTACTCAATATACCAGCAAATATGAAAAATTCAGCAGTGGCCACAGGACAGGAAAAAATTAGTTTTCAGTCCAAGCCCAAAGAAAGGCAATGCCAAAGAATGCTCAAACTACTGCACAGTTGCACTCATCTCACACACTAGCAAAGTAATGCTCAAAATTCTCCAAGCCAGGCTTCAACAGTATGTGAACCGTGAACTTCCAGATGTTCACGCTGGTTTTAGAAAAGGCAGAGGAACCACAGATCAAATTGCCAACATCCGCTGGATCACTGAAAAAGCAAGAGAGTTCCAGAAAAACATCTACTTCTGCTTTATTGACTATGCCAAAGCCTTTGACTGTGTGGATCACAACAAAGTGTGGAAAATTCTTAAAGAGAAGGGAATACCAGACCACCTTACCTGCCTCCTGAGAAATCTGTATGCAAGTCAAGAAGCAACAGTTAGAATTGGACATGGAACAATGGACTGGTTCCAAATCAGGAAAAGAGTATATATCAAGGCTATATATTGTCACTCTGCTTATTTAACTTATATGCAGAGTACATCATGTGAAATGCTGGACTGGATGAAGCACAAGCTGGAATCAAGATTGCCAGGAGAAACATCAATAACCTCAGATATGCAGATGACATCATCCTTATGTCAGAAAGCAAAGAACTAAAGAGCCTCTTGATGAAAGTGAAAGAGGAGAGTGAAAAAGTTGGCTTAAAACTCAACATTCAGAAAACCAAGATCATGGCATTCAGTCCCATCACTTCATGGCAAATAGATGGGGAAAGAATGGAAACAGTGACAGACTTTATTTTTTGGGCTCCAAAATCACTGCAGACGCTGCATCCATGAAGTTAAAAGACGCTTGCTCCTTGGAAGAAAAGCTGTGGCCAACCTAGACGGCATATTAAAAAGCAAAGACATTACTTTACCAACAAAGGTCCATCTAGTCAAGGCTATGGTTTTTCCAGTAGTCATGTATGGATGTGAGAGTTGAACCATAAAGAAAGCTGAGCGCTGAAGATTATTGATGCTTTTGAAGTGTGGTGTTGGAGAAGATGCTTGAGAGTCCCTTGGACTGCAAGGAGATCCAACCAGTCCATCTTAAATGAAATCAGTCCTGAATATTCATTGGAAAGACTGATGTTGAAGCTGAAACTCCAATACTTGGGCCACCTGATGTGAAGAAGAGACTCATTGGAAAAGACCCTGATGCTGGAAAAGACTGAAGGCACGAGAAAGGGACTACAGAGGATAAGATGGTTGGATGGCATCACTAACATGATGGATGTGAATTTGAGTAGGCTCTGGGAGTTGGTGATGGACAGGGAAGCCTGGCGTGCTGAAGTCCATGGGGTCGCAAACAGTTGAACACTACTGAGGGACTGAACTGAGAACTGATCTATACAACAATATGGATAAATTGCAAAAGTATGCTGAACAACAAAGTATACCATATGGTTCCATTTATAAGAAGTTCAAGAACAGGAAAAGCTAATAAATGAGGAGGCATTAAGAAAAGTGACTCAGCCAGGGGTGGGGGCAAGGGTGTAAGAATGACTGGCAGAGCGATATAAGGGAACTTTCCTGGAGAACAAAAATATTCTATATCTGCACTGAATGATGACAATGAGGGTGTGTATATTTGTCAAATTCATCACACTGTACATTTACATTCTCTTTATTTTATATAAATTATACTACAAAAGAAAAAGAAGAAAACGATCAATGATGTATGGCTTGGGGAACCAGGAAAAGGGTGGTAGTATTTATTGAAAGGGAGGACGGGGGATGAGCAGTTTGAGAGGAAAGTTCTACTTTCAGTTTGAGGCGCCTGCATAACATCTGAGAAGAAGTGTTGAGTATGGGTTGAATATAAGGATCTGGAGCTTAGGAGACAGATCTTGGCTGGAGATAAAAATATGGCAATCATTAACACACAGATGGTTATTAATGCTATGAAAGTAATGACATCATTCTGTAAGACTGTGAGAATGAGAGAGAACAGAGCCTAGAACAGAATTCTGAGGAACATCAATTTTTAAGGGATTAAAAATAAAGAAATAAAAGCTGCAAAAAATTCTGGCCCACAATTCCAGAGAAGCAGAAGGACAGCTGGGAGAGTTGGTGTTACAGCAGTCAAAGGAACTGACTGTCTCCAAGAGGTAATAATCACTGTCATAAAGTCAAGTGACCTGAGCCCTAGACAGTACGTACAGATTTAGCAACAAGAACTTGATTAAAGCCATTTCAAATCTGTCTTGCTCTTCTCAATTCCAATCTCAACTTGGTACCAAAGGTAACCCTGCTCATCATTTGGTCAGTGCTAATTGTTGCTTAGCAGCTTCCCAGGTGGCACAGTCCATGGGGATGCAAAGAATGGACACAAATGAGCGACTGAACACACACACATACATACACAATTGTAGCTTATCTGCCCAGTCTGTAGAATGCCTGCCTCACAGAGCTATACCCACAGTCTGATATCACCAGATCACTATGCATCTTGTAACATGCTGACAATCTTTCTAGATCAGGAAACAGAATATAAAGACTAAAGACCGTCCCAACCAGCAACACAGTCCAGTACTCCAGGTT
The DNA here is from genome assembly GCA_024291935.2 of Okapia johnstoni. NCBI lineage: Eukaryota > Metazoa > Chordata > Mammalia > Artiodactyla > Giraffidae > Okapia > Okapia johnstoni. The sequence goes on from CM044325.1 coordinate 23,287,156, forward strand.
TCTCTTCTCACAGGCTAAGAGAGATAGTAACCAAGTTTTCTGTATATTGCAATTACAGAAGCTCTAGTACATGTCTGCAATTAAACTCCCTTAGAGACAACTATAGAAACATCACAATCTATAATAAAAACTTGCAGTTTAAAAGATTAGTCCTGTATAATACAGCTAGGCTTAACCACTTTACCTTTCTTCATCTCTGACAGACATGAAATGTTTTACTCCAGGATCTAAATTATAGCTAGTTTTAAAATTTAGTGCTTGATTGTCTATATATCTATTACATATATAACATATTAATAATGTATATAACATATAATATACTATATATATAAAATAATATATGTGTGTAGTTATATATAGTATATGTAACTATATATATAATATATAGTTCCTTTATGTAATACATTTAAAGGTAATTAACATATATGAACTTCTAGTCATGTTTATATTACATTCCATCAATGATAAAAGGATTTTTCTGAAGGATTTTGACTGAAAAGGCTATGACTATAATTTTTTCCACACTAAATTGTCAACGTTTTTTTTTAGAAAAAACACAAAATTAAACATGGTATTGTCTTCAGCTACCAAATTTATTGTAATTTATTACTCATCAATAGAAAATTAATCCTCTCTTCAAACCAAATCTCGTACATCTCGCTGTCAAGGTCAGCTCAAATGTCATCTCTTCATCATTTCATTCATAGAGCACATTACCACATTAGTCAAGGTAATACCTGTACTTTATAAATCTTTAGCCTAAGCCTTTGTCTGGTAAGACTCAACGCATTTTTTAATTTATTCATTCATCCTCTCTTCACATTGAGCACCTTCCATGTTGCTAAAACTGAGTCTAGTGTCGAGATTTAAGTCATTGGAGACTGTCTCTTCAGAAACAGACTATTTATTCACATATTCAGTCAACACTTTAGTGCCTAAATGTGAGCCCATGCCCTGTGTCAGGTAATGAAAGTATACAGATCAGAGATACATCTTATATTCATAACGCTCAAACTCTGGAGAAATGGGTATGTAAAAAATTATAATAGTGTGATACTATGGTAGAGACATGTACAGAGTGACAGCTGAGCAAAAAGGAGAGGCATGTGTTTTAGGGGTCATGTCGAGTAGAAGTAAAGGTCTTCTAGGAAGAAGTGAAAACTAAGCTGATATTAAAAATAAGAGTAGAATTAGCTAGGTGAAAAAAAAGAAAGATATTCCAGATAAAAGGAAAAGCAAACACAAAAACAGAAAAAAAGGCTGCATAACATTTTCAACAACTGCAAGTACCTTTAGCAAGGCTAGAGCACAGGGCTGTATGGGAGAGGACGGCAAGAGACGAGGGTGTAAAGATAGACAGAGGTTAGATTATGCAGGCTTGGTAGATCAGGCTAAGGAGTTTTATTCCCAAGCCACAGGATAAAGTTTAAAGTGGGAGAACTGATCAAACAGATGTTTTAAACTTAAGACTACTTTGGGCTGGGAATTCCCCGGTGATCCAGTGGTTATGATTCTGTGCTCTCACTGCGCTGGGAAACTAAGATTCCACAAACCAAGCAGTGGGGGAGGGAGAGGCGGAAACTACTTGGGCTGCAGTGTGAAAAGACCAGGGTACTGCCTAGTACAAAATGATGCAGAAATCCCTTTCTAGAAGAATAATAATTCAGGGAGAAACCCAGAAATAGATACTATTTGATAAGGCTACCCCTCATCTCAGTTGCGGTCCTCCTTAATAACCCTGGGAGCCTGGCTCTATCTACAATTCATATTATGCTGTGATCGTCTGTTTACCGCGTTTTTCCAGCACCGGATTCCATACTCCTTGAAAACCTAGACCTATATCTTACTAGTGTTTGTGCTCTTGAGCTTCCCCACCGTGCTGATACAGACCTCCAATGTGCACTTTCCCCTCCATCCCTCAGGATCAGGGAGGCACCTATCTCACCCTTTCTCTTAAATTTTCAAAGCACAGCACATGATATATAACAGATGGCTATTTGAAGATTTCTTCTGGTTTTGTTTTCCTCAGATTCTATGAAATATTTGTTGACTGATATTTACTCATGTTGTCTTATAAGTGTATCAATCATAGAGAAATTCCTGGAGAATTGCCTTGAGAACTTTTTTTATTATTATTATTGTTGTTACTGCACTGTGTGGCTTACAGGATCTTCCTCCGAGATCAGGGATAGCACCCATGCCCCCTACGGTAGAAGTGTGGAGTCTTAACCACTGGACCTTCAGGGAAGTCCTGAAAACACTTTTTTTAAGTTTACAAATCATGTAAGATTAGAGTACAAATTTCTGATTTTAAAAGCTCTCTAACAGAGTGATTTTTATAGAGGAACATAGAAATTCAGATGTGTCTGCCTGAAACAAAGCAGAGAAGATCTATCACTTCTCATTCTAGACACTATAATATGTGTCTAACAACAGAGCCTGACTTTTCTGGCAATCACATTCCACTGATCATTAACACTGACTTGACTGCTGATTAAAGGTTCAATGTCTTTTCTTCACTCAGACTGTGTCCATATGTCAAGTCTTCCTCTTCTTGTGCAATTTGTTTCGGGAACTTAATATATCCCAATTAAATTTCAACTTGAAATTAAAGCTGGGCTGAATATAATCTACCTTCCATTCCCCAGAGATCATTTTATGTACTGATTCTGTTATACAAAATAATCACCATCTCTACAAGCTCCACATTAGCACTGTATTAGCTAAGTTTTTTTTTACTCTGCGTAAGTTTCTATAATTTAGTTCAAACGCTTAGATTATAATGTTCTAAAGGGCAGAACTATGTCTCTGTTGCTTCCCATTATACTGCCAGCATATTGCAATTTCCAACCTGTTCTGTTCAGTTCAGTTGCTCAGTTGAGTATGACTCTTTGCGACCCCATGGACTGCAGCACGCCAGGCTTCCCTGTCCATCATCAACTCCTGGAGCTTGCTCAAACTCATGTCTATCAAAGGAGTCAGTGATGCCATCCAACCATCTCATCCTGTGTCATAACCTTCTCTTCTTGCCTCCAATCTTTCCAAGCATCAAGGTCTTTTCCAGTGAGTCAGTTCTTTGCATCAGGTGGCCAAAGGACTGGAGCTTCAACTTCAGCATCAGTCCAATGAATGTTCCTCTAGGATGGACTGGTTAGATCTCCTTGCAGTCCAAGGGACTCTCAAGAGTCTTCTCCAACACCACAGTTCAAAAGCATCAATTCTTCGGCGCTCAGCTTTCTTTATAGTCCAACTCTCACATCCACACATGACTACTGGAAAAACCATAGCTTTGACTAGATGGACCTTTATCGGCAAAGTAATGTCTCTGCTTTTTAAAATGCTGACTAGGTTGGTCATAGCTTTCTTCCAAGGAGCAAGCATCTTTTAATTTCATGGCTTCAGTCACCACCTGCAGTGATTTTGGAGCCCCCAAAATAAAGTCTCTCACTCTTTGCATTGTTTCCCCATCTATTTGCCATGAAGTGATGGAACCGGATACCACGATCTTCGTTTTTTGAATGCTGAGTTTTAAGCCAGCTTTTTCACTCTCATCAAGAGGCTCTTTAGTTCTTCTTCGCTTTCTGCCGTGAGGGTGGTATCATCTACATATCTGATGTTATTGATATTTCTCCCTGCAATCCTGATTCCAGCTTGTGCTTCATCCAGCCGGCATTTTGTGTGATATATAAGTTATATATATAACTCTGCATATAAGTTAATAAGCAGGGTGACTATATACAGCCTTGACGTACTCCTTTCCCAATTTGGAACCAGTCTGTTGTTCCATGTCCGGTTCTAACTGTTGCTTCTTGACCTGCATACAGATTTCTCAGGAGGCAAGTAAGGTGGTCTGGTATTCCCAACTCTTTAAGAATTTTCCACAGTTTGTTGTGGTCCACAGAGTCAAAGGCTTTGGCATTGTTAATAAAGCAGAAGTAGATGTTTTTCTGGAATTCTCTTGCTTTTTCTATAACTCAACGGATGACGGCAATTTGATCTCTGGTTTCTCTGCCTTTTCTAAATCCAGCTTGAACATCTGGAAGTTCTCAGTTCACATACTGTTGAAGACTAGCTTGGAGAATTTTGAGCATTACTTTGCTAGCGTATGAGATGAGTGCAATTGTGCAGTAGTTTGAACACTCTTTGGCACTGCCTTTCTTTGGGACTGGAATTAAAACTGACCTTTTCCAGTTGTATGGCCACTGCTGAGTTTTCCAAATTTGCTGCATACTGAGTGCGGCACTTTAATAGCATCATCTTTTAGGATTTGAAATAGCTCAGCTGGAATTCCATCACCTCCACTAGCTTTGTAGTGATGCTTCCTAAAGCCCACTTCACTTCACATTCCAGGATGTCTGGCTCTAGGTGAGTGACCACACCATCATGGTTATCTGGGTCATGAAGATCTTTTCTGTATAGTTCTTCTGTGTATTCTTGGCACCTCTTCTTAGTATCGTCTGTTTCTGTTAGGTCCATACCATTTCTGTCCTTTATTAAGCCCATCTTTGCATGAAATATTTCCTAGGTATCTCTAACTTTCTTGAAGAGATCTCTAGTCTTTCCCATTCTATTGTTTTCCTCTATTTCTTTGCATTGATCACTTAGAAGAGCTTTCTCATCTCCTCTTGATATTCTTTGGAACTCTGCATTCAGATGGATATATCTTTCCTTTTCTCCTGTGCCTTTCACTTCTTTTCCAGCTACTTGTAAGGCCTCCTCAGACAATCATTTTACCTTTTTGCATTTCTTTCTCTTGGGGATGGTTTTGATCACTGCCTCCTGTACAATGTCACGAACCTCCATCCATAGTTCTATTGCAAAAGTCAGACTTAAATTGAAGAAAGCAAGGAAAACCACTAGACCATTCAGGTATTATCTAAATCAAATCCCTTATGATTATACAGTGGAAGTGACAAATAGATTCAAGGGATTAGATCTGACAGACAGAGTGCCTGAAGAACTGTGGAGAGAGGTTTGTTTCCAACCTGTAGTATTCAATAAATATATGGCGAGTAAATAGCTGAATGAATGAACATGTTGAACAAGACTAGATAAAAACAGAGGGCTTCCCTGATGACTCAGACTGTAAAGAATCCACCTGCAATGTGGGAGAGCTGGGTTTGATCCCTGGTTGGGAAGATCCCCAAGAGGAAGGCATGGCAACCCACGCCAGTATTCTTGCCTGGCGAATCCCCACGGACAGAGGAGCTTGGCTACAGTCTATGGGGTCGCAAAGAGTCGGACACAACTGTGAGACTAAGCACAGTGCAGATTAAAACAGACCCCTACGCCATGCCATTAGAAGTTTCCCTCTAGGTTGATATGTCATTAAGCAGTTACAAATCTTCCTATCTTTACTATCATCTAGCTTATCCTTCTTATTTTGCTCCCTGAGCTTTTAATACATAGCTTGCCAAAGATGCTACTAGAGTTATTATCTGGATCTACAAATCTACTTACCCTTTCAAGTTGGACACATTAGTCTGAGTTAACTTTCTGGAGAAAGGCTCATTAAAGGGAAGGGATTTAAGCTTCAATCTGAAGGGAAGGGTAGGTAGGATTCTGACAACTGTATGTAAGATAACAGTCATTTAGGGTATTGGGAATAGCTTTTCAAAGTCATTAAGGGAGCAGAGAGCAGTGCATGTTCAAAATAGGAATAGGTAGTGTGCTAAAGCAAAGGGCACATGAAAGCAGCATTACGGAGTCTGGGAAGGTTGATCACAGCCAAATTGCTGTGGACTTTGCACACCTGAGAAATCTTCTGTATCTTCATAGCACCTACAGCAGTCTTGGGCACATGGGAATCACTAAAATACTTGTTGATGGGTTTACTAAATATGATAGTTTCCCTAAAGACCAGAAGTCTATAAGCTTGCTTCTACATTCCTCCGTCTAGACCGTGCACATAGTTGAGAAGATACACACAGTCTCATTGTAATGGCATTAAATAAGACAGAACACTACTGCTACTTATGAAATTAATATACTCTCATGGAAATGGAAATGGTAGCATCGTGGGTGGGAAAGTCCTATTGAAAAGACAGTAGGTGGTGTGAAAGCATGTGATAATGACTGTGTCAGGTCTAACCAAGATGTGTCCTCAAAAACTAACAAGCAGCACTAATGAAGTCAAAGTTCTAGAATAATCAACTCTGTGAATTTCCAATACATCCCCAAAACTCACTTCAGTCAAGAACAACCACAGTTGGCCTAAAAGCAGGCCAGATCATTCCCAGATTTTTTTCATAATACCATCCATGTGCTAAAATGTAAGTTTAATTTAAAATATATTCATTGTACAATAGACATATTTGAAGAAGTACATACAAAAGCACTTTAAAATCAGAAACAAGAGCAAACTAGGATACAGGCAAGGTTTTAAAACTTAAAAGTAATACTATATATGACTTCATGCCAGTAAACTAAAAAACAGTAAATGGTTTTCTAGAAAACTATTAATTACCAAGTTGTCACAACAAGAGATTAAAAATTTGAATAGATTAATAACCATGAGGAAATCAGAAAGGTAACCAAAGAGTAATACCTTGTGGAGGCAGAGAGACTGTGGGCCCTGATGGTTTTCTATGTGAGAACTACCAACTAAATCTAAATTACATAAATTGTCTCACATCATGAGAAAATACAGAGCTTCTCTATTCACTTTAGGCTAGTTTAACCTTTACCAGTTTTGATTTTGAACAGGATCAGCACACATAAAAATAAAACTAATTGTCTGCCTCAATTATAAAAAACTGCAAAATAAAAAATATTAGTGTCAATAAATACATCATAACCAAGTAAAATTTATCCCAGGATAATACAGATACTTTAACACCCTTAAGGCTGGGTAGTTCATTACATTAATAGAACAAAGGAGAAACAAGAAACACTAAACTTGTTCCTGCGAAAAATCCTTAGTTATACTAGACATATCAAAACTTTCTTATTTGATAAAAGGAATTATCAGAAAACTTCAACTTATAATCAATGGTGAAATGTCAGAATATCAAGGAAGCCCTCTGTGGCAAACTGAATTTTCCATATATGACCACAATAATATCTCCCATCCTGCAATGTAGTCTTCATATTTCTCCACCAAGAGGTAGAATCTATTTCTCTGCTCCTTGAATCTGGGCAGACTCTGTGGGTGCTCTGACAAACCGAATATGGCAGGAATGACCCTGTGCTACCTTTAGGCATAACCCTTAACTTCTACTTCCTCTCTCTAAACACTCACTCTGGGGCAAACCAAACTGCATGTAAGAAATCTGACTACCTTGAGAATGCCATATGTGAGGAAGCTGGACATACACGGAAGTACTTGGAGAAAAAGAGAGATGGTTGGCCAGTCTCCAATGTTCCAGCCATCCCAGCTGAGACATCAAATATGTCAGTGAAGAAGCATCCATTACGTCCGGCCCAGTTGAATCTTCAGACGACCCCAGCCACAGCTGCCATCTCATTACAACTACTTGAAAGGTCTCCAGGGAAAACAACCAAGCTAAGTTTAAAGGCATCTCACAGAACTGTAAGGATCTGAGGATAATAAACTGTTGTTTTCAACTGTTAAGTTTGGGAATGTCTTGCTATGTGATAACAGAATACTCATTGAGGAGGGCTTAGCCAATGTAATAAGGTACAAAAAGCAAGACAAACACACTTAGAAAATAAGAGACAAAACTGTCACTATTTACAAAGGATATTATAACTTATATAAATGTCTTTAATTTAAACAGCTTCTCCATTAACTTTGTATGATATGCTGAATAGACCAGTTATCTCAATTGGTGGAATCACTGCACCAGTGCAGTATTAAATATAACTGCCTTACCACAATTGTACTGTTTGCTTTTAGCTTATGACCATAGATTGTATCTTTAACCCTGGTCAACCTGCTTATAAATTTAAATGCTTGACTGCAAGAAAGATGGGGCAAGAAGAATGTACTTGAAGTAGTATTATATATTCATTCTAAAAATAGTGTCTAAATCTCATCACTCTCAGGCCTCATTAAAAATAAGCCACTGCCTCGAGACAGCCTATCCCACCAAATTAACACTTCTGAGTATGAATTTCACTGTCCTGCACTCTATATAATTTCAAGATGTCCCTTCCATTCCAGTAGACTCTTCCTGCTATATAAACTTCCCTTCATCCTTATTGTATGCTCTTATACCACTCTATAGACCCTCAAAATTCTTCTAATCCAAGAGCTTTCTTTATTTCTTCCCTGAAGACTTCAGGGAAATCACACTGGCTTCTCCTTTTTCTAAACCTATACTGTATTATGAATAAAACTGTAATATTGTTTGCTATGAAGAATTTATAATGACTCACTCATGAGTGTATAGGCTAGACATGATGACTTCTATCAGTTATATTAGGTTATCATAAAGCAATTATTGCTGCTGCTTCTTTATCAATCCATGGATCATTTAACCTGCAAATAAATATGATTTTTTTTTACATTACCTTTTCATTTTTCATGTCCAGCTTTAGTAATATGTATAACATCTACAGTGTTTTGCAGCATGTAAGACAACACTGATGCAGATACTGGCAGATGATTCATCTTGAAAAGACAATGTAACTTACAGTATCAATATATACAATACAGAAATAGATGTATTATCTTTTCCATATGATATTCTTAAGGATGCTTTTCTCTAGCTTACTTCACTGTAAGAATACAGAATATAATACATATAACATCCTAAATATGTGTTAATTGACCATTTATCTTACCAGTAAGGCTTCCCAGCCAACATTATGTTACCAGTAGTTAAGTTTTGGGGAAACCAAAAGTTATATGTGAATTCTCAACTGCATGGGGTTAGCATCCCTAACCCCTGCACTGTTCAAGGGTCAACTGTAACTAGGAAATCTCATTGTCAACTAAGGTCATCTTTACAGTCCAAGGACCACGATAATGTTAGTATTCAGTTATTTTAGAGGTCTTTTAATTCAATGCTCTCATTTTAAATATGCAAATGGAACCCCAGTTCACTAAAGACATTTGCCAAAATTGCAAAATCACATCAGTCAGAAAGCAGGAACTGAAGTTCAAATTCCTAACTTCCAATTCACTTTTCCACCCTCTGTACCACACTGCCTTGTTATCTTCTTTGTCACATCTGCATGCTATATTTATACTTACACAAATGGTCTTATTACTAGTATTAGAAAATAAAACCCCGAAATGTTTTCCTGCAGTCCCCTATTGCTAATACATATGATTAACTTTGCTCATTTGGGTTTTTAGTATAGTATTTCAGAATTGGCTTAAAAAATTTCTCCATTTGGCCTACTATCTGAAGAAAATGAGCAAATACAGAATTCCTTATAAATTGGCAGCTTTGTTGCAGCTTTAACTGGATACAAATCAAAATTACTGCCATGTCTCCAAAGACATGCTCCGACTAGCACACTAGTGTTTAACACTCTGGAAGTCTGTTGCAAAAAAAGAAACCAGCACAGCTCTCTTTTTTCATCCTTTTCTTCCCATTGGATCACCAGTTCATTACTAGTCTCACACACTTACAAATGTCTAGTAAGTCTTTTAGTCACTGATAAGCAAAAAATCCTGATGCTGGGAAAGACTGAAGGCAGGAGGAGAAGGGGACGACAGAGGATGAGATGGTTGGATGGCATCACCGACTCGATGGACATGAGTTTGAGTAAGCTCCAGGAGTTGGTGATGGACAGGGAAGCCTGTCAGGCTGCAGTCCATAAGGTCGCAAAGAGTCAGGTAAGACTGAGCGACTGAACTGAAGCAAAAAATGATCTGAAGAGGGTGAGACTTTATAGTATTGTAGTCTTTAGTCCATAAGTTCATGCGGCCTCCTGAGTGCTACAGGGTATGTATACATGTATGTATGTACGCATATATGCATGTGTGTGTGTATATATATATATATATGTTTTGGCGCTAGTGGTAAAGAATCCGCCTGCCAATGCAGGAGATATAAGAAATGCAGGCTGAATCCCTGGGTCTGGAAGATTCCCTGAAGCAGGAAATGGCACCCTACTCCAGTATTCTTGCCTGGAAAATTACATGGACAGAGGAGCCTGATGGGTTATATAGTGCATTGGGCCAAAAAGAATCAGACACACACACGCATGTAGGGCTTACATACAGATGCATTACTACAGTGAGAAGGAAATTCAACTGGAAGCTAAAAGATCTGATTCTAACTCAATTCTACCAATTTAAGACCTCTGATTTGGAGGATATTACACAATCACTCTATTCATCTCTAAATTCTGAGTTCTCTATGGAAAGGGATCAGATTATATTAATCTTTTTAAGTTCCACTCTGCTGTCCCTGGCCCATAGAAGGCTTTCCATAAATTTGGCTCAATTCAAATTTGAATGAAAGAGAAACAAAGAAAATGATACAGAGGTAGCAAGGCAGGATCCACACCTTGTATTAAAGTGGAGTATAAAGTCCTTTTTTTATCCTGAAGTTTCTAAAATGGTCTTCAGGACATCAAAATCCTTAGGAACAGCCCAACTTATTATACTTCAGGCCAAGAAAGAGTAACAAAGACTAGATTTACTCTCCCACCTAAAACTACTAAACTAAAAACTAAGAACACATGTGAAACAGTGGTCTCAAGACACTGCTCATCAGGTAACAAAGGACAGTACTACCTGAGAAAGATAAAGTGAGCCCTATGATTACCCCCAACTTACTGCCTAGAGGAAGTTAAAAGATGAAAGCACAGGGAGGGAGATCCCAACAGAACACAGAGATCTACCTGAGTTAAAGAGAAAGCTGAAAGTCCAGAGGAAACCACACATGCTAGAGCTCTCAGCACACAGTACTAGAGAAGAGAGAGCCCGAAGAGAAAATTCCAAAACTCCAAAATCTGTAGAATATTTAAGTATTTAGCTGTGTACTAATCCAGTGAATCATCTGAGGAAACTACTCAAGGCCAAGGGGGGAAAAATGTCACCTGAAAGGACTAGAAAAAAAGCAAGCAGAGACTGCAGATGGCCAGGAATGGTGCCTTTTCCTTTTAGAAATGATATGGCCCCTAATCCATGGGCCATTTAATAACATATTGGCGTGGTTGTCTGGAGCTGGGGTAGCAATGGTTAGCGACAGCAAGTGGGCACAGGTGATCTTCCTGGTGATGGGAATGTCATAAAATTGGACTCTGGTGACACAGGTCTTGTGTTGCACAGCTTTGTAAATTTACTAAAGAGTATTCAATTGTACAGTGAAAACAAGTGAGTTTTGTGCTATGTAAATAGTACTACAATAAAGTTATTCATAAAAAGTAAAAAAAATAAAATCAAATAACGTATTGGGAACAGTATGCAGATAAAATCAACCCTGGACTAAATGCTATTTTAGTTCAGCCTTACAAAACTTAAAAACAAGACCTGAATGGATGAAAGCTTTTCCAAGTAACATAACTGTATCTCTGAATAAACCTCAAGAATATTATAGGACTACAAAAATACCCCACAAACAAGTAGGCAAGTTTACAATGTATGCCATCCTACCCCAAATTACCATACATGCAAAGAAGAAAACAGAATCCACAATAAGTAGCAGTATCAATCAATCAATCAATCAAAATTGGTGCAGAATTAACAGTGATGATACAGTTAGTACAAGGCCACTGAAACAGTTATTACAATTATAATTCACATGTTCAAAAGCTAGATAGAAAAGACTGAACATGTTAGAGACATGTGTTAAAGACTCAAACTGAACTTCTAGAGGAGAAAACTATAATGTTGGAAAAGGAGAAAAAAAAAATAGGGGATAAACAAATTAGACAATAGAGAAGACAAGCTAAATGTCTATGGACATTTGAATAGGTAATATTCAAAATGAGAAAGAAATAAGACTAAAAGAAAAAGAAAACAAAGCATCAATGAATAGTGGGACAATTTCACAAGATCATATATATATATAAATATATATATAAACATATATATATATATATAAATTGTAGTTCAAGAAGGAGAAAAAAACAGAGAAAGAGACAGAAAAAATATTTGAAAAATTAATGACTGAAAAATTTCCAAATTAGATGAATACTAGGAACCCACAGATCCAAGAATCCCCAACAAGTCCCAAGGATAAGAAACACAAAGAAAACTATACCAAAGCACATCATAATCAAATTGCTCACAGCAATAATAAAGAAGAAATCTTAAAAGCAGCCTGAGAAAATGACATAAAGGGGAACAAATACAAGAATGACAAGTTTCACATCAGAAACCGTACAAGCTAAAAGACAGCAGAGTAACATCTTTAAAGAATTAAAAGAAAAAAACTTAACCCAGATTTCCATACTCAGTGAAACTATCTTTCAAAAACCAAGATGGTATAAAGACATTTTCAGACATACAAAAGGGGAAACAGTTCAATTACCGGCAGAAACGTACCATAAGAAATGCAAAAGGAAATACTTCAGGCATAAGGAAAATGATACCAGATGGAAATGTGGATCTACATTTGAGAATGAATAGCATCAGAAATGATAGCTATGTGGGCAAACATAAGATTGTTATTATTTAATCTTTTTAAAAGTTAATCAACTGTTTAAAGCACAAATAATAATAATGTATCATGGGGTTTATAACATATGTAGAAGTAAAATATATGACAAAAGTAACAAAAAGGCTAGTAAGAGAAAAATGTAAGTCATTGACGTTAAGTCCTTAATACCGTATGTGGCACGGCATACCATCACTTGAAGATGTACATTATAAGCCTTAAAAGAACCATTCAAATAACAAAAACAATTGTAGCTGAGAAGCCAACAAATGAAATAAAATCTAAAAATAAACACATAAAGAGGGACTGGGAACAAGAACAGACTGGACAAATAGCAGATTTAAATTCAACAAAAGCAGTAATTAACGTAACTTAAAAAACAGTCTGAATACACAAATTAAAAGGTAAAAATTTAATATTGGATAAAAAAGCAGGACAACTTCATGATATTTTCAAGGAATTCCTTTTAAATATAAAAAGATATAGAAAGGGTTGAAATATAAAAAGTAAATAAGTAAAAGATGTACCATGCTAACACTTTTCAAAAGAAAGCCGAAGTGGCTATGTACTTGGTATTACACAAAGTTGACTTCAGAGTAAAGAATATCACCAGGAATACAGAGACACTATCATAATGATAAAGTCAATCTGTCAGGAGAACATAACAATTCTAAATGTTTATGCACTTAATAGTAGTTTGAAAATGCATGAGAAAAATGTGATAAAACTGTTAAGGTGAAACAGACAAATTCACAATTATAAGAAAGTATTTTAACACTTCTTTTTGAATAAGCAATAGAAAAAGCAGGCAAAAAACAAGTAAGCATATACAACATTTGAACATATGGAACACTCTTCTCAACAACAGCAGCATACATATTCTTTTCAAATGCACATGAACTGTTTAACATGAAAGAACATATTCTGAACCATAACACAAGTCTCAATAAATTTAAAAGGAGTCCAGTCATGCAATGTTAACTTCTCTCATCACAATGGAATTTAATTAGAAATCAATTTTTTTTTAATCTGGAAAACATGCAACTATGTGAAAGCCAAATAACAAACTTCTAAATAACCCATGAGTCAAAGAAAAAAATCAAAAAGAAAATTATAAAGTATTTTTAAATGAATAAAAATGAAAACAAAATACATCAAAATGTGTGAAAAGCAGTTAACATCCTCCTTAAAAATTTACAGCACTAAAACTATCTATTAGAAAACAAGAAAAACTTCAAATTAACAACTTCAGCTTTCACCATGGGAGGAAAAAAAAACCTAGAAGAGTAAATTAAACTCAAAGAGAGCAAGAGAAAGGAAATAATAAATTCAGAACTGATATCAATGAAACAGAAAACAAAACAGAGAAAAATTGATGACATCAAAAGCTGTTCTTTGAAAAAAATCAACAATATAGGTAAACCTACAGCTAGATTAACCAGGAGGAAAAAAGACTTAAATTACCAGCAGTACAAATAGAAGTAACAGTACTACAGATCCTGTATATATTAAACTTTACCACTCAGACAAAAGGGACAAATTCCTTGAAAGACATAAACTATCAAGAGTCACTCATGAAGAAATAGATAACCTGAACAGACCTGTATCTAAAGAAATTTTAGTTAGAATTTTTCTACAAAGAAAATTTCAGGGCCAAATGGCTTTACTGTGAATTATACAAAACATGTAAAGAAGAAAAGAATACTAATTCAATACAGTCTCTTCCAGAATACTGAAGAGGGAATATGTCTCACTTCATTATATGATATCTTTAAGAGGAATCAAATATTGATGGACATTTCGATTGTTTCCAGCCTATGGCTAATGCAAATAAGTATTTTAAGAACATTTGTATACAAATATGTATTTGGACATATGCTTTCATGTCTCTTGAATAAATATCTAGGAGTAGAATGGCTGGGTCAAACAGTAGGCACATGAATTGTGGAATATTCGTACACTGCAATACAACTTAACAACAAAAAGAAATGAACTGTACTGATAAACTCAACAACATGGATGAATCTCAAAATAATTATCTTGAGCTACAGGAAGCAGACAAAAAAAAAAGAATATATGCTACATGATTATATTCATTTAAAGTTCTAGAAAATTCAAACTAATCTATGGAAACAAAAAAGCGTATTAGTGGTTGCATAGAGATGAGGAAAGAATGAGTGGGCAGGAGGGATTACCAAGAACACCAGGAAACTTTTAGAGCTGTTGAATATGCTCATTATCTTAATTTTGGTGACAGTTTCACGGAAGTTTGCATATCAAAACTTTTCAAACTGTGCACCCCAACTATGTGAAGTTTATACGTCAAGATACTTTAATACAGCTTAAGAAAAAAAAAGTCCTTAGCACCAGAACTCAAGAATCTTCATCTCCATTCATTTTTATACAGGTACACAGCTAGGCCCTTAGATAGAGATACTATGGTATTTTCCTAAAAACCACAGTGGAAAATTTACCAAGTATTTATTAGACACACTCAAACATGGGCATCCACTCATTCCTTTAATCAATACTTTCTCAGAACCTAAAAGGCAGTACAGTGCTGAGCTAGATGTTAATAGTACAAAGATGAATTAGACTGCTGTTCTCCAACAATCTCTTTTAAAAGATTGAATTAAAGTTTAATGATATTAACAAGAAGCAGTGATCTTTCTCATTTTCTGGTCCCTCATTCATAGACAAGCAAACAGAGATGCACACACATGTTGAATATTCATGTCTCTCTACAAAACTGATGCAACATTCTGCTCTTTATTTTAAATATATTTGATCATGAGTCTGGTAGCAAACTTTAGAATTACTACAGATTGTCAGAGCCTGATCATGGTTACAGGAGAGTCCAAACAGAGGCAGGAGGATGATGACTTATTGCAGAAGACAAAAACCATGGTATCCACATGGTGATGCTGGGATGGCAGGAGCAATACGAGATTATTACATATAGAGGAAACTGATCTAATAAGTAACTTGAAGGTAATGGTAAGCCAGATTTTCATTTTTGGAGAAGGGAGTCACAAACACAGAAAGAAACCTAAAATGAACCTGTGGTGTTGGATTAGAACTGAAGATATCTATGTGAACTCATAATTATTTTACATAGGTAAGTAGACAGGTAGGTAGGTAGACAGAAAGACAATATAACAGTACAAATGTGTGTGTGTGTGTATGTGTACACATGCATGTATCTCCTAGTTCTCTCCAGTAAGGACCTGGGGCAGTGATAACCCAGGTGCAAAGAACATACACAGACTCAGATCTTGGTTGCTAAAAAACTGTTCTTCACTGAAAGAAATCAAACCTCCTTGGAGAAATGACTAATTTTTATGCAGGGGCAAAGGGAATATAAGCCTGGAATATTCTGTGCCAGAAAGTAAAGATGGACTCCAAGAGTGATGGAAATATGTCATAAGAAAATGGAAGCCAGCTTGAAAAGGTTCCCATAGCCAAACCTGGAATAATTTGAGTATTAAAAAAACAATAATTATAGTAACAGATTATTACTCATTGGATGAAACAGGAATCATGAATCCATACTCATGTAAATAAATAAATGAGGAGGAGAAGAAAGCTGCTTTCCCTGGAAGTAGAATGTCAATGGATGAATATAGAAGAGATGATAGAATTATAAAGCAACCATTTGGCAACCATCACCTTATAATTAATTCAGCCAAGAAACCTCAAAGTATGTTAAAACTGATGGGTAGAAAATTGATGAGAAATGAAATAGTTACATAATTTAAAAGTACCTCCCCACAAAATACTTATAGACTGCAAGTCAGAAAGGGTAACTTCACAGAAGTGAAACGTGGCAGATACCACTCCAATGAAGTGTTCACAGTTAACATCACTAGTAATGTGGCAAATCAAAATTGTGTACCACTTGAGAGGATGCAAGAAGAACACAACATCACTTGTATAATATTCCCTCTAAAATACATAACCTGAAAGGACTTCCCTGGTAGTCCAGTGGTTGGGAATTTGCCTGCCAGTGTGGGGGATGCGGGTTTGATCACTGATCCCGGGGGATCCCACATCCCAGGAGGCAACTAAGCTTGTGCCCCGAAACTACTGAGCCTCTTTGCTCCAAATACTTAAGCCTACACGCCTAGAGCCTGTGCTCCACAAGAGAAGCCACAGCAATGACAAGTCCACGCACCACAACAAAGAGTAGCCAGCACTCACCGCTACCAGAGAAAGCCCATGCACAGCAAGGAAGACTCAGCACAGTCAACAATAAATCAATAAATCAATACACAAACAAATGAATAAATAAAAAGACATAACCCAAATCTCTTCATGAGGAGACATCAGAGATTAAAACGGAGGAACACCGCAGATGACACCACCTTAGTGGCAGAAGGGAAGAGGAACTAAAGAGCCTCTTGATGAAGGTAAGAGTGAAAAAGCTGGCTTAAAGCTCAATATTCAAAAACCTAAGATCACGACATCCAGTCCCATCACTTCAGGACAAACAGATGGGGAAAAAATGGAAACAAACAGACTGGGCTCCAAAACCACTGCGGACAGTGACTGCAGCCACGAAATAAAAATACACTTGCTCCTTGGGAAAAAAGCTATGAAAAATCTAGACAGCATATTAAAAAGCAGGGACATCACTTTGCTGACAAAGGTCCATATGGTCAAAGCTATGGTTTTTCCAGTAGTCATGTATGGATATTGGGAGTTAGACCAAAAGAAGGATGAGTGCCAAAGAATTGACGCTTTCGAGCTGTGGTGCTGAAGAAGACTCTTGTGACTCCCCTGGACAGCAAGGAGGTCAAACCAGTCAATCCTAAAGGAAATCAGCCCTGAATATTCATTGGAAGCACTGATGCTGAAGTTCCAACACTTTGGCCACCTGATGCAAAGAGCCGACTCATTGGAAAAGACCTTGATGCTGAAAAAGACTGAAGGCAGGAGAAGGGGGCAACAGAGGATGAGATGGTAGGATGGCATCATCAACTCAATGGACAGGAGTTTGAGCAGACTCCAGGAGATAGTGAAGGACATGGAAGCCTGGGGTGCTGCAGTCCATGGTGTCACAAAGAGTTAGACACGAGTGAGGGACTGAACTGAAGAGTCATTACCTAAAATTCACCAAATAACAGAAACCAAGTATATTAGTTCAAGTTTTCATAATAACCATCAGAAAGAAAAAGAGTGTGTTAAAGATGGCTGTTGCTAAGGAGAGAGACTGGGGCAGGGCTGGCTTGGGTAAAACAGGAACTTCCACTTTTCACTCGGAGTTTGATTTTTTAAAATAAGAAAAGTATGCAGGATTCACTTTTAACTTCTTAAAAGGGGTAGAGAAAGGGATAGTGGAGAAAAGAAAAGGAATCAATGTCTCACTTCCTCCGGGAAGTTTCCCATGACCAGCTTTTCTCTGTGTTCCCAGGAAAGGAAGCATGGGACACTATCAGAGCATTTAATACATAGTACTGTGTTTCTGGGTATTGTTTGACTAATCCATAGGTTGAAATCACCTAGAAGACAGGGGTCATATCTTACTTACATTTGCATCCCCAGCATGTAACTTGCACAATAACTAGTAGGAGAGCAATAAATTAGCTGTTGCATGGATGAACAACATATGAATGATGATCACAGTAAATAAAACTAATAATACCAATTCTCTACTTAGAAAACAGCACTAAAACAGGAAAACAAAGCAAAAAAACCATAAAGCAAGCACCAATATTTACAGTTGTGTCATGCCATAATTCACACACAAAAAATTTCATTTTGAAAGGCAATTTCATGAATTCTCAGGAAACGTTAAAAGGAATTTAAAAAGCAAACAAAAGGGAAAAACCCCAACCCCAATACCTTGCCTTTTCCATTTGCCTTCTATCAAAAGCCCTTTTCGCCACCTCTTACGAGTTGTCTAAATTCAGCATCAAATATGAGCTGACTTGCAGATGCCAGCACATACTGTGCCCGTTGAGAATATTTTTCAAAATAGTGAATTTATTTATGCATAAACAATGTTTCAAGTCTGTTCAAATGGCTCCACAGAGTAATTGCACATGACAACTTTTTCTACCATCAAAATCTACTTATATTAAAAAGAAAACCATAGTTTAAAAACAAGCACTGAGAAGTTACAGTTTCCAAGGCTACAGGGGACAGCTCAATGTTGAAGCATCAAAACTGTAATGCTTACCACACTTTAAATAAGTATATTTTTTCTCTGACCAATTTTAAAACTTTCTTTTTCTGTCTGCTCTATATAAAAACATCTTTATAATAATAGTTTATCATACAAGGAATTGCTAACTTAGACAGTCACGTTTAGCCTTGAAAATGTAACATTTGAAGTTAGATTTCACCAGTTTTGCTGTTGAGCTCCAAAGTTTGAAGAAGTGTTAGTATTACATGGTCCTTCAATCAAATAATAATTAAAAAAAAACAAACAGAATGGAATTGTGGTAAGGTCTATAAAGTATGAAAGATTCTCATGAAGTGTATAAATTCTACTAAAGCAATGTATCCTGTTAGAAACAGCAAAGAAGGGCAGAAGAGCCCTCAAGCTTCTGGAGGGGGCAAAGAAAGTGACGTGCAACCTTGGGCAAGCTATTAAGCCTTCCTAGGCCTCAACTTCCTCATTTGCTTACTACGCTGAGTTGCTGAAAGGATTAAATAGGTTAACAAAATAGGTACTACACCTAGCACAATATTTGCACATGACAGGCATTCCGCCCTCCCCCCAGAGTAGCTAGCATTGAGGAGATAAAGAATCTTTAAAAAAAAATAATAAAGCAAGGTTAATAAAACCAAATAACCAAGGCACAGAATGGTTGATAAGTGCAATAAGGGCACAGGAAATGAATTGAGATCCAAGAAGACTTCCCAGAGCAAAGGAATGTGATTTACATCTGGAAGAACTTATTTTACGAGTCAGGCAAGCACTCCCTATCTTTCTAACATGCTGTTACCCGGCATAGTCTTCTGTTCCTTGTATTGCCTGACAAACTTCCATTTATTCTTTATTAATTTAACACCTACCATGTGCTAGGGAATAAGCTAAGCACCAGAGGCTCTAACAGTGAGCAAGATAAGCCAGACTCCTTCTCCACACAAAAGTTACAACCGATTGGGGGAAACAGAGTAATTAAACAGGCAATTATGTCACCATGTAAAGTTTTATAATAGAAGACACCACGGTGTCTCCTTAGTCTCCTCCACCAATACACAAAATGAAGATGCAATGCTAAGGCCAGGATTTAGATTGTGGGTAGAAGGATGTGAAAAGGCAGAAGAACCAGAGATCAAATTGCCAACATCCGTTGGATCATTGAATAAGCAAGAGAGTTCCAGAAAAACATCTACTTCTGCTTTACTGACTATGCCAAAGCCTTTGACTGTGTGAGTCACAACAAACTGTGGAAAATTCTTAAAGAGATGGGAATACCAGACCACCTTATCTGCCTCCTGAGCAATCTGTATGCAGGTCAAGAGCCAGACATGGAACAACAGACTGGTTCCAAATCGAGAAAGGAGTATGTCAAGGCTGTATACTGTCACCCTGCTTATTTAACTTATATGCAGAGTACATCATGAGAAATGCTGGACTGAATGAAGCACAAGCTGGAATCAAGATTGCTGGGAGAAATATCAATAACCGCAGATATGCAGATGATACCACCCTATGGCAGAAAGCAAAGAGCTAAAGAGCCTCTTGATGAAAGTGAAAGAGGAGAGTGAAAAGGTTGGCTTAAAACTCAACATTCAGAAAACTAAGATCATGGCATCTGGTCCTATCACTTCATGGCAAATAGATGGGTAAACAAGGGAAACAGTGACAGACTTTATTTTCTTGGGCTCCAAAATCACTGCAGATGGTGACTGCAGCCATGAAATAAAAAGACGCTTGCTCCTTGGAAGAAAAGTTATGACCAACCTAGACAGCATATTAAAAAGCAGAGACATTACTTAGCCAACAAAGGTCCATCTAGTCAAAGCTATGTTTTTTCCAGTAGTCATGTATGAAATTGAGAGCTGGACTATAAAGAAAGCTGCACGCCAAAGAATTGATGCTTTTGAACTGCAGCGTTGGAGAAGACTCCTGAGAGTCCCTTGGACAGCAAGGAGATCCAACCAATTCATCCTAAAGGAAATCAGTCCTGAATGTTCATTGGAAGGACTGCTGCTGAAGCTGAAACTCCAATACTTTGGCCACCTGATGTGAAGAACTGACTCACTGGGAAAGACCCTGATGCCGGGAAAGATTGAAGGCAGGAGGAGAAGGGGACGATAGAGGATGAGATGGTTGGATGGCATCACCGACTCAATGGACATGAGTTTCAGTAAGCTCCGTGAGTTGGTGATGGACAAGGAAGCCTGGTGAGCTGCAGCCCATGAGGTCACAAAGAGTCAGACACGACCAAGTGACTGAACTGAACTGAAGGTAGGAAGGAAAGACTGAGGGCAGAAGGAGAAGAGGGCATCAGAAGATGAGATGGCTGGATGGCATCACTGATGCAACGGACATGAACTTGGGCAAACTTTGGGAGATGGTGAGGGACAGTGAGGCCTGGCGTGCTGTATTCCATGGGGGTCGCAAAGAGTCAGACACGATGGGGCGACTGAACAACAAGGTAGGAGGCTCCAGTAGGCCTACACCACCTGCTCTAACTCAGTCTTTTTCCAGAGAGCTGCAACGATTGCTCTCTTCCTTTGGGTATCTACTCATAAAGTTGTTCCGATCTTCATTCTGCTATTGTTTACTGTGTGCAGAGCTCCTGTTGGAACTGAAAGGGAGGAGTGACTGACAGAGTAACACAAGGCCCTATTAATAGCAAGTTCTCAGTAAAGATTTGTTGCTACTGACATTTTATTTCAAATGACTGCCCAACATTCTTTTTTCAGATCACTGGATTAATAAACCCTGAACCCAATTCATCCTAAAATTCTCAACTGTGAAGTTTATCACACAGCATGTTCCATAATTTACATGGATAATATATTATAAAATTCTTTGTTGTTAATATTCTTACACACTCTTATAATCATGCAATCATAATTGTTTGATAGTCACAAATGTTAGAAGACCCATGAATTCAATCTAATAACATGAAAAATATCAGCCATCTCAACTGAGGGATACTCTAAAAACCTGACCAGTCATCCTTAAGACTATCAACAGGGACTTTCTTGGTGGTTCAGTGGTTTAGAATCCGTCTTGCAATGTAGGGCATGTGAGTTTCATTGCTGGTTGAGAAATGAAGATCCCACGTGCTGCAACTAAGACCTGACACAGCCAAATAAATAAACATTAAAAAAAAAAAACCCACACAACCTATCAAAAGCATCAACAACAAGAAGTATCTGAGAAACTGACAGCCAATAGGAAACTCAGGAGACACAATGACTAAACACAATACGGTATCCAGAATGGAATCCTGGAAGAAGACATCTGAATGAACTATGGACTTGAGTTAATAATATACCAACATTGGTTCACTAAACATAACAAATATACCATTGTGAGACAATAGAAAATATGTATATTGGTCTCTGCCCCTGGTTCCCAACACAGAACTTCCAAAACGCTTGTAATTTCCTAAATGACAGATGCACTAGGAGCATCTTTTGTTCTAATATTTGGTCCTTGACCCCAATTCCTAACACACAGTTGCTAAATCCTTTGGAATCTCCTGAGAGACAGCAGTGTCTTTTGTTCTAATGAGATGAGTCAGTAGGCTGCTGGATAGGGGCTGGTCACCAAGAAGACCAAGTCATGACTAAAAGCTTGGAATTTTTAGCCCTGTCTACCATTCTCCAGCAAGCGGGCAGAGGCTGAAAACAGAACTAATTAATAGACCATGCCTAAGTGATGAAGCCTCCATAAAAATTCCAATAACACGGGGTTCAGAGAGCTTTCTGGGTTGCTGAACACAAGGAGGTGCTGGGAGACTGGAGCACTAGGAAGGGCATGGAAGCACCACACCTCTTCCCATACACCTCATCCTATGCATCCATTCCATCTGGATGTTCGCCTGTATCCTTTATCATAGCCTTTTACAACCAACTAGTAGTCAGCCAGTAAACTGAGCCTTTCTAGCAAATTGATCAAACTTGAGGAGGGGGTTGTAGGAACCTCTCCTCTGATTTACAGCCAGTTGATCAGAAGCACAGGTGACACCTGGACATGAGACTGGTGTCTGAAGTTGGGGGCAGTCTTGTAGGACTGAGCCCTTAAGCTGTGGGATCTGCCCCTGTCTCCAGGTAGACAGTGTCAGAATTAAGTTAAACCCCAGGACATCCAGCTGGCAGAATTGCCTGGTGTGGAAAAAAAATCCACTGATATGGTATTAGAAATATTTTGAGTGTAATGGCAGTGTGAGAATAAAAAGGAAACACAGGAGGAGGACTGAGTTTTTCCTATTCAACCACACTTGTGGATGATAATAAGAGAAGAAACTAGGTGCAGGGTATACAGAACACTGTACTACCCTTCAATGTTTATGTAAGGCATTTTGTAAAATAAAAACTGACATGTTCAAAAATGAAAACAAAGAACAGCTAATTTTTCGTAACATCAAACTCAGGATGTTTACAACACCATTGTAAAAAAACAGTACCTAAAATGCTATTAGAATTAGCCAACAAAACCTGAACAAACAGTCCTTTTTATTTTAAACAAAGAATATATTTTCCCAAAAAAGTTCTGCCAGATTGTAATCAACCCTAACAAAAATACAACCATCCCCTGCAAGAACAACAATCCCATATTTTGCCACTGAGTCTGTTTCCTGGGGACTTACTTGACAAGATGTTCTTTTTAAATATCAATTTAATCCTCTTCCACGAATGTCTGAACTGATGTCATAGTTGAAGCTGAAAACTGAGCAAAGTGGGCTGTCCCAAGTTCTAACATACTGAGAAAAAGCAGGATACCTGGAAAGATGTTTCGTGCCAACTACACTGTGGTCAGAACAGGTAGCAGAACCCATGTCCTCAGAAGCTCGACAGCAATCATTCACATTATCTTGGGGCACTTAAGATTTACCACCTCATGCGACCAGGTAACTATTCATACACTTAGATATGTATACATTTACCCCAACTCTTTATGAAAACAACAACCACTTTTCTACTTTTTGTACCCAAGGTGTCTTGCATGTGAAATTCTGTAGACAAATGAATTGCCAATAGAATGAAATGAAAATAAACAGTTTAATCACAGACATTTTAAAACTATGGTGAAATATACATAACATACAACTAACCATTTTAAAGTATACAATTCAGTGGCATTTAGCGCACTCAAAATATTATACAACTATAAT
Organism: Okapia johnstoni; assembly: GCA_024291935.2. Classification (NCBI taxonomy): domain Eukaryota; kingdom Metazoa; phylum Chordata; class Mammalia; order Artiodactyla; family Giraffidae; genus Okapia; species Okapia johnstoni. The sequence goes on from CM044325.1 coordinate 23,310,989, forward strand.
CATCAACTCTTAGCTCAGAGATAACTGGATTCAACCATCTCCCTGTCTGCCCACTCCCCCAACCGCTAATAAATATCAATTCCCTTCCTCCTTTATTACATATTGGGCTTTTTTCTTATGTCATTCTGTGATCAAATTAGTTTGCGATGGTGATGGCAGCAGGCAGACATCCACTCCAACGACAAGAAGCTCCCCCCAAAGTAACACTGTCACTTACACACCTCTAACTGCTGAAAGGTACTTTCTTATACTGAGTTGACATTTGCCTTCCTTTAGCTTCCACTGGACTCACACAATGCTGCCTCCAACAGTCACCAGCTATGACTGTCAAGGCCAGTTACTTAAGTCTCAGTTTCCTCATCTGTCAAAGCGGGAATAATGGGGACTGTTCTAAGAACTAAATGAGCTCAAGTGTTTTTTTTTTCTATATTCTATATAACACTAAGCATGGGGATGGAGTAGATGTCTCCTTTGTAACTCTGCTGCTTTTCAGACTACTGCTTTCCTCCACTCCTTAAAACCCTCAGTCCTTTCAATGTACATGTGATTTTGCTGCTTTCCCTTCCTGCTGCTCTTATCTGCAGTCCTCCCATCCCAGCTTAATAACTGAAGATTTTAGCACCTGACTCACCATCCTCTCTCTCCACCACTATTCCTGCCACGCTTCCTGATGACTTTTATGTCCAGGCAATATTCCAGCCTCTCGGATTCTTGACCTCCACCCGTTCAGTCAGTTCAGTTATTCTCTTACTTTATATCATAATTAATAACTGCATCTTTAAAACCTCAACTTCAAGCATCCCAAGCTCTAACCACTGCTCTCCATACTTCATTCCAACAATTTGTTTCCATCATTGGAATTTCCAATCCATTGATCTTATATCTCTTTTTTCACTGATCATCACTTCCCTCGTGTCCTCACTTCTCTTCTTATCCAACTTAGAGTCCATGGTCCACCATTATAAACCACTCATATGGACCTCTCCTCTTGCCCATGAATTTACCTGGCAAAACCCTAATTCTGGTTAAACTGTCTTCACCTTTGCACTCAAGAGGCTGAATACAGCTGGTAAAAAACAGCATGCTGAATGTTCTCCCTTAAATGTATAACCAAAGTATGGAACCTGGACCAGAAGCATTGGGTTCACAGGGGAGAGTCAGAGATGTGAATTTCCAGACCTTGCCCAGAACTAATGCATCAGGAACTTTGTGGGAAGGCCCAGCCATCAGTGTTGCACCAAGCCATCCAGCTGATTCTGATGCAGGCTTAAGTTTGAGAACTATCAGGCCAAGTTAATTCACTCTCTCATTCTCCAAGATGATGATTTTAAATCTTCTCTTTTCTCTTCAAACTTTAGATAAACCTTGCACCTTCTGACACCTGACTGATGTGAAAAGTGAAGTCGCTCAATCGTGTCCGACTCTTTGCGACCCCATGGACTGTAGCCCACCAGGCTTCTCTGACCATGGGATTTTCCAGGCAAGAATATTGGAGTGGGTTGCCATTTCCTTCTCCAGGGGATCTTCCCGACCCAGGGATTGAATCCGGGTCTCCCACATTGTAGGCAGACGCTTTACCGTCTGAGCCACCAGGGAAGTTACACAAAATACATGCCTACCAGGCAAATCATATGTAGATGTCGTTTTATAAAACTAACATTTGTCTACCACATATCTAGCAGCCTCACAATATTCTCCAGCAATAAATAAAGCTCATAAGCTAAAGCTTCCTACATCATCTGCCCTCAAACAACCCAAAGAACCTAAGACTAAAGCCAAATGATAACTGGCCCCCAAAATATTTCCGTTCTATGACTTTTAGTATCACTAGTTTTATACACACATATGTGCATGTATTCATATGTGTTTATATGTTCGTATGTGTTTATATGTATGTAAAAACATCCCTGCAAATCATGGGCTAAATGTTTAGAGCAAAGGACTACATATTCTATTTTATTAACCACTATCTAAAAAAATCCCTTAACTGCCTGACTGATGACCCTACTGAAAAACAAAAGCAATCAGAGGACAACTTACTCATTCTTCCATCACCAAATATATCATGTGGTTCTGTATCTATACTCATATATTCTGCCTTCCCCACATATATACACCCCTTCTGTACAAGGCCTAACCATCTACTTATACACTGGATTCCATTGTCTTTCACTTATCAAAGCCTTTCGTGCCTGCTATTATCCCCTCTCTTTCTCAGGCATCCAGTTTTTCCTTTAGCACATGAGTATGCTAAATACCTTCCACCTCAAAACAAGACTCTTCACTTGACCCCTCATCTCCTTCCAGCTTTAGTACCATTTCCTGGCTCCTCTGTACAGAAAAACTTCACAGGAACAGTTTACACTTCTTGTCTTCTTTTCCTTACTCTTATTCTCTCCCTAAACGACTCCTGCAACATCACAAAAACTGCTCTTACAAATGTCACCAGTGGAGCCCCCAACTGCTCGATTCAGTATTCAATTATCAGTCCGTTTCTTACTCAATCACAGCATTCGATTCAGTTATCAATTCCGTGAAAATATTTTGGCTCTGGGATGCCACATTGTCCTAGATTCCCCCCAGACCGTATTAGTTGCCCCTACTCCTCTGCTACATTCTCCTCTTCCAACATGTTGGAGAATCTTGAACAAAGTCTGGAAGTTAGAAGGTGGGGAAGCCATTCTTCCAGGAGCAGTGACAGACCCTCTCCAGAATGAGTTTCTGCAGCAGTCAGTTTCCTCATTCAGGTGTCTGGGGATATGGGGTGGTTACTTCACTAGCAGCAGTTCTGTGAGCACTAGATCGCCACTGTGCTGGGCTGACCTCAAAGCCTAGTAGAAAGCAATGTGTCCCTGAAGCCTAGCAGCTCCCTAACTTCTACTCCTTCAGCCTTCAAGTGATTCTATAAATATCCAACTCTCTGTGTGAAATCTCTTCCTGACGAAAATATCTAGAGTGGTTTGTTTCCTACACTGAACCTTGACTGACACTATTTCTAAGTTCAAGTCTCCAGCAGCACCAATTAGCTCTGAGATCAAAAGTGCACATCCAAATGCCTTAGTACCTCCACCTTCATGACTGATACATATCTCAAACCTAATGTCCCAAATATATTCTCGATTCCCCATGAGCTTGTCCTCCTTCTCCCCTACAAATCTCCCTCATTTTCATAAATGCCACCACAATTCATCTAATTGCACAGATTAAATATCTATACGTTATTTTGAAGTCCAGTTTTTCTTGCATGCCCACATCTAATTACCAAGGCTGGTTAGCTCCAACTTCAAACTATGTCAGGAACTGGACTACTTCTCTTCATATACCTCAACTGCTATCAGACCTCAACTGGTATCTTGTCTCTTGCCTGGATAAGACAATAGTCTCTTAACTAATCTCTCACTTACTACTCTCCCTCCCCTCAGTCTATTCTCCAAGCCAGAGTCATTTTCTTTAAATAAAAGTCAGATCATATCACTCCCTTGGCTCCAACCCCTCCAACATCTTTCCATCATACATGGAAAAAATGTAAACTTCTATACAATCTGGCCTCTATCAGCTTTGCTCACTATGCTCAAATCAGACTGACCTCTTAGCTGTACTTTCAGCAAAGCAAGTTCACTCCTTCCTCAGGGCTCTTACACCAGCTATGCCTGCTCTTTGGGATGTTTTTCCTAAAGGTACCCACACAACTTGCTGCCTTATCTTTTTCAAATCTTTTCTTCACAGTGAAGTGTCTCCTGACCACTCTATCTAAAATAACTCATCCTACCATCCCCAGTATCTACTGCCATAGCACTATCACTATTCTACCCACAGGAACACTACACCTACATATTTTTTTTCTTCAGAAAGAGTCCAAATTCTTTACAACGTGGGAGGCAGCATGGAAAAAAGAAAAGAAAATGGAGTAAAACCTTTGACTGGTTCGTTCTGTCACAACGCAACCTTAGGCAGGTCACTTTCCCTATCTGGATCTGTGTCCTCATTAGCAAAATGGGGATAATAAAGAATAGCACCACATACACTTGCTTCGACAAATAAAAGAGAGAAACCATATAAAGTACTTACCTGACAGATGGCACATATTCAATAAATATGTCTATTTTACTATTATTACCCAACAACTGTTTGCCAATTTAACTAAATAACTCTTTAGTTTAAAGACAGCAACTATATTCCCGAAGTCCCCTCTTCTCCAAGCTAAATATCCTCTATTCTCGACTATTTAAAATCCCTTCATTCACCCTGGCCATCTCCCTTGGCTCTTTCTCATCAAAGTAAACTGGGACCCAAATTAAACAGAATATTCCAAATATGACCTAATGAACACAAAGTCCAGGAAGACTATTACTTCCCTTGATCTGGGCACTTTAGTTTAATTAATGCAACATAAGATAATCTTAACTCCTTTTTGAGAGCTGTTGAGTCAATTTCTTGGCTTATACTAAATTTTTCATACATTTAAATCTCCAAATGTTCTCCCCATAAACTGTTTAAGGTCAATTCTACTCCAAGGTTCATATTTGACACTGTCACTAGAATCAAAGAATCAATGCTACCACAAAAATCATTTTACCTCAAATTAGTATGCTTCTTGCAGAGTCGGCATTTAATGGTTCACAGCTTGAAAACAGAAATGCCAACAAGGAAACATCACTGTGTCTACTCACTCCACACCATAATGAAAGAAAAGGAGTAAAAGAAGCCCTGTGGTCATAGAGTTACAGAGACGCTCCTCAACAGCAAACTTACAGATTTTAGTTAACACTTCCAGCCGGAGGCACAGAGGCACAGAACTTTGAAGGCTCTTAGGAGAGCTCATTATGAAAGTCTCCATTGTGCCAGGGCCAGAAGACTCTCTGAGAAATGTCTGGCCCATTCACATCCAGGTGCACCACCAAAGAAATTTTATCAGATGGGGCATAGGAGCTGTTAGGCAGCCTCAAGGAATTCTTACACATGAGATGAGGAAATATATTGGAAAGGTCTTTGCCATCAAATGGACCAGGACTCTGAATAACACACACCAGCTCATCTTTTTTAAGTTGTCATTTCACTTACCAGCAAAACAGAATTATAACAGTAGCATAGCATTGTGAATATTATAAATATATATATGTTAAGTTTTTAGTATTTAAATATCTTTCATATTTGAGAAGGGACTTCCCTGGTGGCTCAGACAGTAAAGCCGGCCTATAATGCGGGAGATCCGGGTTCAATCCCTGGGTTGGGAAGATCTCCTGGAGAAGGAAATGGCAACCCACTCCAGTATTCTTGCCTGGAAAATCCCATAGACGGAGGAGCCTGGCAGGCTACACTCCATGGGGTCGCAAAGAGTCGAACACGACTGAGCAACTTCACTTTTCACTTTCATATTTGAGATATTCAAATAGTATTTTCTTCCCCTACCACCTGTGAAGGCATAGAAAAGGGTGGGATTATGACTTTTTCCTACAATACCAACAAAACATTTAGAAATTATTATTACCCTCTCAATGAATCTAAGACTCCTTTGCTTGCTGTATCTGTTAACCTGTCCTACTAAAGTATAAGTTCCCAAAGTAAGAATCTGGCTTCTCATGCCAATAGAGTACTTCCAGCCATAAAGAATCATAAGAATGAGGTTATCACAATGGCTACTCTTCTCAACAGATAAACATGCTGAGTCTCATATTCTGTTCAAAGGTAAAACACCCTACCTTTTAATATAAAAATTACTTCAAGGGCCAGGTGATATCCCGATGAGCATAATGTATTAATTCTCCTAAAATCTCTGATAAGTTCTCTTAATAAAACAGCATGTAAAAATCAAGTTATGGGTGGGGTAGGTGTTTAATGGTAACTGGTTATTTTTATTGGCAGAGATATCAGGGTGAAATCACTAAACCTTGGAAAGCTGCCTTGGAACATGCCTGGCACCAGTGGGAAAGTAGAAGTTACAAGGCAGCTATGAGGGGTGTGATGCTAAAGCTTTAATTTGCAGTGACATCTTAAACAAAGCCGTCTTAGTAAAGTAACCCTGTGAAATCAAGCCAGAACTGAAGGACAGAGGCAGGGACAGAGAACATGTCTTGGGCAGAAGACTATTCATATATTTAACTGCCCTCAAAGGATGCTCCTTACCTCTTTATACTGATTTTATACACCTCTTTCACCATTCTAAAAATATCTGAATGAATCTGGCTACTGCTCCAAGCCAGAAATTCTGAACATTATTTTGGGGAGGCTTATTTATTTTACCTACTGTGTTGCTACCTCTGTTGAACATTCAGTTCACTAGAGAAAAGGGGCTTAGCAGCATGAACAGCCTACAAAAGGTCCTAGTTAAAGACCATGAGACATATCAGTAACTCATGACTACTGGTTAATTCATTCAATAAACTAGTTAATTTACCACACAATGCCTTTATGTGACTTTCATTAGCAAGCACTTTGTCTACAATGAAGTATTTAGATGTTTTATAGTAAATATATACTATAATTGTGGAGGAATATATCCAAGATTAGTATTAATTATCTTAGAAATGGTGACTTAAAACAACCATTTAAAAAAATTCCTCCAAAAATCTATTATTCAGTGATTATCCAACTGGATTGTATTTCATGCATTCACTTAATAATTTATCATTCATTCAGTTAACAAATATTTACTAGCATAAAGGAGATCAGTCCTGGGTGTTCATTGGAAGGACTGATGTTGAAGCTAAAACTCCAATACTTTGGCCACCTCATGCGAAGAGTTGACCCACTGGAAAAGACCCTGATGCTGGGAAGGATTGGGGGCAGGAGGAGAAGGGGACGACAGAGGATGAGATGGTTGGATGGCATCATTGACTCTATGGACATGGGTTTGGGTAGACTCTGGGAGTTGGTGACGGACAGGGAGGCCTGGAGTGCTGCAGTTCATGGGGTTGCAAAGAGTCGGACACGACTGAGCAACTGAACTGAACTGAACTGACTCTGAGTTAGGCTGGTGCTATATATGCTGGGGACAAAATATAAACTAGAGCTCTAAACTCCCTACACTTATGTATTGGTCTGTGTTCTCTGTTCTCATTCTGAGAAATATTTTAAAGACAAAAAGTATATAAAATATTTTGTTTCAGTTCACACACAAAAAAAGCATTCAACTTCAGCATTAGAAAGCATCCTATTCAGTAATATAACTAAATTTCTAACTGGTTTCTGGGCTTAATTAGAAAATCTGCTGTAAATTGCTGAAATGATTTAAAGAATTACAAAATAAAACTATATGCGCTGTTTCAGCAATAAATTTAAGTATCTAGAGGAAGTACATGGTTTCCTAGCAAAAAATAAACTATCAAGAATAAACCATGGAGAAGCAGGATAAAAGACAGCAAATAGCACTAGAAGTATGAGAGTCAGATTTATCATCATAAAAGTCACCTGAACTAGATGATTTAATTGCTAAATTCTCTAACAAACCTTTAAAGAATTAAAAATCCCCAAAATCATTTAATATGTTTCAGTTGATTATGATACTAATAGCTAACAAATACAGTATTAACTAATTTGGGCACTGTACCAAGCACTTGATATTAATTCACCTAATCTCCCAACAACCCAGTGAGGTTATTATCATTATTTTACAAAGGAGGGTCACAGAAAAAGATGAAAAGCTTCCCAATTCAATTTCAGGATCTCAGGAAAGAAGATTACCTATCCCACCTTCCTTCCCACCCCCCCACCAAAAAACAACAAATACTATATACCAATTCACTTGTAGTAATGATCAAAAGAATAATCTATAACTAATTAGTAATACAATACCAAGAAATCTACATCCCTTTTTGCAACTATAAATTGAAGAAAAACATATAACATTAATAAATATGGAAAGGCAATTCAACAAATTCAACATCTATTGCTTTAAAAAGTTAAATAGGAAGGAAGAACTATCAAAAACATTTTCTAAAATTAACAGAATATTCTGAACAGTAAAATAGTGATCATTTTTAATTAAAATAAGAATTGGACTAAATTGCTCACTATTTCCATTACATTTCAACATTAATTTTAAAGTTCTAAAAGGTGTAGTAAATGCAGTAAAGATAAGAAAACAGTATAAATATTGCAGTATAAATAAAAAAGAACAGATAAATCTATCCTTTTATTGATAATGAGTATATGGCCAAGAAAATCAAAGGTCTTTCCTTAAAAAAAACCAGAAAAACTAACTTGATACCATCACTGAATATGACTTTCTTAAAATTACAGTTTTTCCCTATAACAGAAATGAGTATACAAGAATAGAAATGGAAAACATTTTATGAGAGAATCGTGTAAAAACTGTAGCATACCTAAGAACAAACTTAATGGAAAGGCACACGACCATATGAAGAAAACTATAAAAACTTACCAAAGGATTGAAATAAAACTTGAACAAATATAAGACATGTCCCGTCTTGGATGGGAATACTAACATAAAAATGACTCTTTGCGACTCCATGGACTATACAGTCCACGGAATTCTCCAGGCCAGAATACTGGAGCGGGTAGCCTTTCCCTTCTCCAGAGGATCTTCCCAACCCAGGGACTGAACTCAGGTCTCCCACATTGCAGAATTTTTTACCAGCCGAGCCACAAGGGAAGCCCAAGAATACTGGAGCGGGTAGCCTATCCCTTCAGCGGATCATCCCGACCCAGGAATCAAACCAGGATCTCCTGCATTCTTCACCAACTGAGCTATCAGGGAAGCCCCTATAAAAAACGACAGCTCTCACCAAACATAAAAAGTCAATGAATATAACAATTCCTGTTAGAATTCAAGAAAGTTTTTTTTTTTTTTCCAGAATAGGATGAAATAACCTTAACGTTCCTATGGAAGAATAAAGTTCTGAGAATAGCCAAAAAATAGTATGAAAAAGAAGAGTAGCAGGAGGGGTACTTGCCTAACTTGGTATTAGGATACCAAAAAACCACTGTAATTATCTGAAATTGGCAAAGAACTACACAAAAGGATCAGAATAAAAAGGGAATCCAGAAATGAACCCCAGCTTATATGAGCTTTTAATATACGACAAAGGTGGTACCTAAATTCAGTAAGAAAAGGAAGTTAGTTGCACAACTGGATATTCATCTGTGAAGAAAATGAATTTCTATCTCAATATATGGAATATCTACACAATATATTTAAGAATAATTCCAAATTGTATTAGAGATTTAATTTTAAAAGTAAAATAATATAAATCTCAAAAGAAAACTTAGAAAATGTACGTAGAACTAAGATGGAAGAGAGACTTCTAGTAAGGCAACTATACTCCAGTGTAAAAAATATCTATTTTTTTTAAAAAGAGAGATACTTCTTAAACCAAGACAGAGTGCCCAGAAGACATCCAAGGAAAACCAAAATTATATGATATGACAAATATAAACATTTTGTATAAGGTATACTAACTCAAGATGTAACTGAGAGATTTGGAAAAAAGACCAAGGACTTGTAAAATTATATGAAAAAACACAAGCAACTCAATTAAAAAGATAGGTAAAATATTAAGAACAGGTAAATTCACAGAAGAATCCTGAATGGCTAACAAATCCAGGATATTCACTTTCACTTCTGGCTCAGACTAAGCACTGGTACTGAAACTCATAAAAATTAAAGTAACACTGAGGTGTTGTGCTCATCAAATTAATAACAATCACACAAAAAAGATGATACCCATGGCCAGCAGGGCTTCAGGGTAAAGAGGAAAGTCACATATTATATGTACTTTTTGGGGAAACAGTAGGTTAATGCCTAAAATGAAAATTATACATGTCCTTTGACTTAGAAATTCTACTCCTGGAAATTTAATACATAGAAACAGAAACATCACAAGTATAAAAATAGATACATATACAGATACTTACTCCAGTATTGCACATAATGGCAAAATGAACAACAAAAAAAACAGAGCCAAAAGTAAATATTAAATGTCTATCCATAGGGTGATGACTGAAAAATATAGTACACCTCACCATGGACTATTAAGAAATCATTAAAACAGTGAACTGAAGAGATTTGTACATGGAATGTTAAACAAGAAAACAAGAGGTAGAGTTAAGCATATAACATCCACTCCAATTTTGTCAAATAACAATTAAAAACAGATATACATAATTATGCATATAATGATATCTATGACCTATACATAGAGATCATAGGGAAAAATATGAAATAGATACACAACAGATTGTTAATATGGGTACACAGGTGACTGGGGTCATGTCAACATGTGTTCTGTGTTTGGATGGTATCTTATTCAGTTCAGGCTGTTGTAACAAAATACCATAGACAGGGTAACTTATAAACAGAAATTTATTTCTCATAGTTCTGGGGCTCAGAAGTCTATGATCAAGGCACCAGTATGGTTGGTATCTGGTGAGAGCCTGCTTCCTGGTTCACAGTTATCTTTTCACTACATCACATGGAGAAAGGGACGGGGTCTCCCTAGGGCCTCTTTTATAAGGGTACTAATCCCATCTATTGGGGCTCTGCCTTCATGACCTAATCATCACCCAAAGGCCCCCACCTCAAAGTACCATCACACTGGGAATTAGGTTTCAATGTATCAGTTTGGGGTGGGGATGGGGGACTACAAACATTCAGTCTACAACTGGTGGTTCTGATAGTGAGGGAAAGGGTTTAAGGAAGAAGACAAGCCAGAAACTAAAAAGAAAGGGGGAAAAAAACACTGCACCTAAAATTACTCCAGACTTTGTTTAAAATTCTATCAATATTTTTGTAAGTATATATGTGTCTTTCTCTGTGTGTATATATAGAAAGATGAATAAAAATAAAATGTGCTATTACACATAAATACCAATTTTGTTTAACTAAAACATTAAATACCTAAACATTTTTTAATATCTAACTTTTTAATTTTAAATTTTGATTAAAAACCTTTCTAAATCTTGCCACATATCAACTGCTCTCTTACGTAGACTTTAACAAGGACAACTTTGTATTCCACTGATGATTTGGTATCAACATAGTATAATGGAAGAACGCACATGGGCTCTTCATTCAAACCTGCTTTAACACTTACTTATCTTGTGGTGCTAGACACACACTGATCTAAGCCTCAGTGTACTCATCTGTTAAATGGAGAGTGCATTAGTGAAAACTAACATGGGACACTTAATAATTCTCATTATTAACTTCAGTCAGGAACTATAGTATGGAGCTGTACTTGGGTAAAGCTGCTCACACATAGATGAGAGATGCTAGCTATGCCTTTTTTCATACTTTGGCCACCTCATGAGAAGAGTTGACTCACTGGAAAAGACCCTAATGCTGGGAAGGATTAGGGGCAGGAGGAGAAGGGGACGACAGAGGATGAGATGGTTGGATGGCATCACCGACTCAATGGACATGGGTTTGGGTAAGCTCTGGGAGTTGGTGATGGACAGGGAGGCCTGGTGTGCTGAGATTCATGGGGTCACAAAGAGTCGGATGCGACTGAGCGATTGAACTGAACTGAACTGTCTCTTCACAGCTGGGCTATTTCTATTTCTCCCTGCCCGCCTTTTATATGAAGTAGTGACAGAGGGCTATTTACAAATCCAAACATAGTGAGTATAAAGATAGGACAGTAGCTAATATGATTTACCATTCAGTTGGAGAAGGCAATGGCACCCCACTCCAGTACTCTTGCCTGGAAAATCCCATGGATGGAGGAGCCTGGTAGGCTGCAGTCCATGGGGTTGCGAAGAGTGGGACACAACTGAGCGACTTCACTTTCACTTTTCACTTTCATGCATTGGAGAAGGAAATGGCAACCCACTCCAGTATCCCAGGGACGGCGGAGCCTGCTGGGCTGCCATCTATGGGGTCACACAGAGTTGGACACGACTGAGGTGACTTAGCAGTAGCAGTATACTCCAGAAACAGAGTAAAGCACAAACAGCAAACTGTCAGATTTTGCTTCTCCTTGCTGTCAGTGTGTCTACCTTAACAGTTATCCTCTTAATTCCCCTCATTTATCAAAAATGAGTACACAGACACTGGGTCTAATGTCTACCAAGAACAGAAAATTATACGAGTCTTAGGACATAAATTTGGTGACATCTTTTGCTTACAATCAGGTTCTTAATTATATTCTCTACATTTGCGCTTATCTCTTAGGGAAAGACATCATTAGGAGGGGAAAGAGGAGAAAACTCTCCCTGCAAACTAAGTTGGTCGTCGCATTCAAAACTTAAAGATTATAAACAGTTACACCCGTATACATGTCATTCTCCCCGTTTTCTAAACATTACGGCAAGAATAATTTATTTGATATGAGCATTTCCCTTCTATAACTGAAATTCTGTAGGAGAAAGTATTTTCTATCAAAATGGGGGGTGGGGATATGGCAACAATTTTCCAGATAAAGATCTTCCCCAAAGAATCTGCATAAGGAATAAGACTGTAAGTCACAAAATCTTGAAATCGTTATGTTGAAGGCAGTGGCAGAAAGAAAAGAGGCAGCTGAACCTTTATGGACCTGATTGTATTTTAAACATTTTTTTTGATAATGGTTGAGAAATTGTTTACAACTCTCTTTTTACCAGGTGCAAACCAGAAACAGGAACAAGAGAATCCAGTTCCCTGTAACCTGAAGAACAGTTTGAACTGATCAATTAAAACAGCATTTCTGGAAGGGGGGGGTTCTGGAAGGGGAAAGCATGTACAGCCATGGTGGATTCATGTCAATGTATGGCAAAACAAATACAATATTGTGAAGTTAAAAAATAGAAAATAAACTAATTAAAAAAAAAAACCAGCATTTCTTATCTGCTAAATATACTTGATATGTAGCCGTCATAGGACTGATACAAGGATCAACAAAAAGAGGATTCTTGTCTAAAGCAGCTCTCAGTTTCCGGGTGCTAAGCAGAGAGCAAATCGGACAATGAAGAACTAATTACCACAGTACCTGCTCAGTAAAGCCTAGCTACTAGTTGCTACTAGCTACTAGTGGCAGGAGAACTTGAAAGAAGAATATTAGTCCCTTTGGATTATTTAGAACCATGTCCTTCAAATACCAAATTAAGAAGGAAGGACTTTATCCTCTATGTGAGAGCTCAAAGATTTCTAAACCAAATGAGTGACAAAACTGATATATCTTTGATCATTCTGGAAGCAACGTGGCAGATGAATTGTACTAAAGCAGTATGAAAAAATAAAGCAGTAAAACATGCTGGTTATGAACACAAGCTCAGGAGCTAAACTAGGTTTAAATACAGACTAACATGAACCACCTGTATAACCTTGGATAAGCTACTCAACTGCTTTGTGCCTCAACTTCCTCATCTGTAAACAGGAATAAACATTTCTTACCACGTGGGGTTGTTGTAAAAATTAAAAGAATCAATTCATATAAATCACTTAACATAGTTCCTAACACAAAGGAAATGCTCAATAAATAATATTTCTTAGGACTTTCCTGGTGGTCCAGTGGTTAAGAATCCACCTGCCAACACGGGGGACACAGGTTTGATCTCTGATCCAGGAAGACCCTGCATGCCATGGAGCAACTAAGCCCTTGTGATGGGTTACTGGGCCTGCGTGCCTAGAGCCTGTGCTCCAGAACAAGACAAGCCACTGCAATGAGAAGCCCGCATGCCACAACGAAGAGTAGCTCCCGATCACCACAACTAGAGAAAGCGTGCACAACAACAAAGACCCAGCACAGCCATAAATAAATCAACGATTTTTTAAAATAATACCTATTAATTGCATGAAAGAAAAACTGAAAATAGGAAGATCAGAGGTCAGGAAATAGTCCAGGAGAACAGAGGTGAGAATAAAGAAGGGTATGCTCACTAGCATGCCTGAGATGCTGATGATACTACTAGAGAAACCAGGGAAAGCAAAAGGAAGAAAAAGACCAAGCCAATGTATGTAGATTAAGCCAGGCATTTTACGGTTGAGGTTCCTACAGAACATGAAAGTCTACTCGTCCCTGGAAACTACAGAGCAGAAATCCAAAAGAAAACTTGGAACTAGAGACATAGTTTTTGAGAGCTATTAACACGTGGCTGTGGTGGTTGAAGTTGTGGTAAGGAAAAAGAGTCCTTAGGGAGAAAGAGTAATGCAGGATCCACAGGACCAAGAGCTCCGGGAGCACAACAGAATCCACAGCAACTCCAACATAATGTCAGTAAGATGGAGAGGAGAAAACATAGCCCTATGAAACAACCCCTTCCTTCAAGGAGTTTTCAGTGCCATCAGGGAGACAAGACATGTACATGTTAAATAATTTTTATAATGATTGTTAGAGGATTAACAAAAGTAATTCTAAAAACAGAGATGGTAGGCATTAGAATGGCAAGAAGAGAAAGGGAAATTATGCCAAAAACTGGAAAACCTAGTGGTAATATATAAAGGGAACACTGGCATAGAGAAGAAAGCTAATTTCAAGGTGGAAGAAGTCAAGGGGGAAATGAAGACTATTATTTATTGAATGTCTACTATGTGCCAGTAACTGTCCTATGATCTTTCAATCTAGTTTACCTTCTTTAATTCTCATAATATGTCTATGAGACCAATACTACCCCCACTTTACAAGCACAGTTTGAGGTATACCAAAGTTAAGAAACTTGCCCAAAGTAGCTTGGTGGTTTAGGACTGGAACCTAGATGAAGGACCAAAGCCCATGGTTTCTCCACCATACCTCCATTTATTAAACTGGGAAAAGGAGGACATGTCAAAAGAGAAGAAAAACAATAATGAAAACTATACTCAGAGAAAACAATTAGTCTCGCTTAATTCAATAGTTACCTTTCTGAGAAAGTATGAAAGGGAAAACCAAACCAAACAAAAACATTTTAAACACTAAAAATAATCTTTCAATTCCAGAGGACAGGTAGGATTACAGCCATCTGCTTGCTTATAGTCTTGTCCCTCCAGTCTCTTCCATACCATCATCATGGTTAGAATTCAAATTCACACTCCTGAGCACGTCACTCCTCTCTGTGCAATCTTTCAACAACTCCCTATCACCAACACAGTGAACAGTAAATAAAAAATTTTAAAAATCAACAGATCCCGAAAGAGAAAGCTGTTGATAAACTCATTAACCTAGAAGGAATAATAACAAAGAGAAGGAAAGTTAACTTCTAAATTAAAGGCTCACTTACAATTCATAAGTCTACTTTTCTCACTTCAAAACTGTAAAATAAAGGAAATTTCAATTGCCCGTTAAAGAGCAACATTGACACCTTGTGGTGAACATCCTAAAGTATGAAGTGTGACAATGAGTGAAGTGTCTCCTAATTAAATGTCTGCTTACATGAAAACTAATGCTTAATCCAGGGATTTCCAAGGGTTAGGAAGCAGAAATCAGTTACCACCACATATACTGAATGTAAATTTGGAAAGAGCTGCTCTTTCTTTGGTAACACTGGAACCGGTCTAAATTCCTAACTGTTGGCAGAAGAGTAAAACCTCAGGTCATTGTTCTCCTACAAAATGTGGTACAACACATCCATCAGAAGGAGCCATAATGCTAGCTAGGGTCACAGATGCTCTAAAAGCAGCCTCTACTTAGTCAAGATTTCCTATTTTTTTGTTATGACATTTACAAATAAAAGGTGGGACATAATCAATTCACAGCAGCTACCAACACAAAAACACAGTGAGAGTTACTAACAGGAGACATGGATTCTAACCCTGACTCCAAACAGTACTGAGAATTTTGTGGAGTAAGTCATATTAAAAAATTCAGACTCTGTATTTTCACATAAAATCACAGATCAAGAAGTAACAATTAAAAAACAAAACAAGAAATCATCAGGAAAGGAAAAGGTATATTTTTAAAAATTACTCCACCCAGGAACAATGTTGCCTGAGTTAAGGCGGGGAAACAATGAACAAAATTGATTAGCACCACATTAACTTTCTCAGCAATCACTTTATATATATCTCATGATAAGAACAGTGGGAAAAGAACTTTTAATCGAGCAGATACATGACAATTGCTCTGAACTGTGTGAATTAGAGAAGAAAGTTCCATTTTACTCATTAACATTGACAAGTACAATTTAAAGTTTCTAGCTCCAGAGTAACTTTCCGGGTTCAGGCAATTTACTTGATAAACAGACACTAGATTTGGTTCAGAAAAAAGTATATCTGTGTTACCAGCTACAAATGATTTACATAAAGGTGATGAGCAGGCAATTGTTAACAAGGTTATTCAAACTGCTGACACACCTAAGGCATCTAGAAGGCACTCCAGAAGTGAAACTCCCCAGAGACATCTCACTGCAAGATCAGTGTTAATTAACTGAGCAACTACCAAACTAATTTTATGATTTTGCATTTATGGAGGGCTCTATGACTTTCAGAAATTTTCTCCATCATTATGCTACACGCACCCAATAACCACCAGTCTAGGATAAGTCAGAGCGTGAAAAGGGTTTGCAAACTTTGTTTGCCAGAAAACCTTCATACCAATCTCCAGTCTGGCTCTTACTTGGTGTGTGTCCCCTCAGCTAAGTACTGATAAGTAATTTACTGCCCCTTGGCCTCAGCTTCTACATGCAAGACAAAAGCTGATCTCTGATGTGGGAACACAGAAAACTTCTACGAGAAAAAGGTAATAGATGTGAAAATGCTTATAAATTGAACAAATTATAACACCACTGCTTCTATGTTTTAGAACATCAAAGAGGTTAAATGAATTAGGATAAATCAAGGATAGTAAAGTCACAGGCAAGTCAGTCAACACATTCTCCATTATACCAAGTTGATTCCCAAGATTCCACAGTTTTTCTTCAGGTCTTATTCTCCCGGATCATTTCTGTACAAAGCCTTCAGGAAAGGAAAGTGAAGTTGCTCAGTCGTGTCCGACTCTTTGCGACCCCATGAACTGTAGCCTACCAGGCTCCTCCATCCATGGGATTTTCCAGGCTAGAGTACTGCAGTGGATTGCCATTTCCTTCTCCAGGGGATCTTCCTGACCCAGGGATCGAACCCTGGTCTCCCGCACTGCAGGCAGACACTTTACCCTCTAGGCCACCAGGGCTTTCAGTACCCCTTAAATCTCTATTTTCTTAGATTCTATGATATTACCTTTTCCAAATTCTCTTCTTCTCACTGACTCTGTATTCCTTTTGCTTTTAACTTTACTGATTTCTCTAATAATATAATAAAATCTCACACTTCAAAAATATCTTTAACCATAATACTATCTATTACTCTCATTTTACTGAGGAAAATAAGCCAAGAAATATTAGTGGCTTACTCACATTTCAAACTATTTCTGTGCATCCTTCTTTAATACTTAAAACTCAATGTAATCCAAAATGAATAGGCTCAAATATAAGAGTTATATATTTTGACGCAACTTGTTTTCTATCTCTACCATTCTATTACTAAATTCTGTCCATTCTGGTACATATCCTAAGAAGTCAAAGTATCTCTCAGGTAAAAATCAAAAGACATCAAAAGTGTGCGGTTACTTTAGTTGAAATCATTGTCTCTTAAGAGCAATTTACATAGTCCATGTGACCAAACTCTCTATCATTCTGTATAACAAGATTCAAGATTTGCAAAGGAAAGGCTCATTTAATAACGTTTACAAAATAAACAATCATCCAATTGGACAAGGGTCCAATCATCTTTCTGGACTCTTCTTCCAGCAGATATACAGAGGATGTCTAATGGTCTGAAATTTATGATGTGTTATGTAAACATTAGGAAAAGACTGCCAAAATTGAGTTTCAATGAACCATCTGTCTGAGTAGGGTGAACATAGGTTGAGTGTCACTGTTAGCTTTATTTTAAACTGCATTTATTTTGGTAGTCTGCCTCCTGGGAAAATGTCCTTGATGATCTACCACACTGAAAATTAAAACCAAATTTAAAAATCTTAAAAAATTAAGCCCAGACATTATGAAAATACAGAGCTGAGGCAGCTAAGCCTCTGAGCACATGAACTTCACGCAAAGCTCTTTGACTTGCCAAACATGATTCTTTTACAGCAGGTCAAAACTCTAAGCTATGTCTAGGGCTATTGGAGAGCTTTTCTAAGTAATGGCATCACTGTTAAAATTTTGGTAAGTCTAAATTTTAAACCTCTGGTTGCTGCTCTTTATAGTGCAGAAGACCGGAAACAGCTCATGTCCCTGCTTTAAGATCACCAGCTTCCAATCATTCTCTCCCACTGTCCACAGGAAAAAAATGGCATTTGAAAGGCTTTGTAAAAGAGATAAACTTAAATAACTGTAGCTACAAAATTTATGAACCTCTCACTAAAAAATGCTAAGTCTGAGTAACAGCTTCTAAAGCTCCCATACGTTTCCTCACACTGAAATGTCACAAACTCAGAATGAGGAAGATTCTTTGGAAAATGCAAGAGGACTCCAAGAAGTTTCTTACCGCAGCAAAGAGAAGACATCATAAGAATTGCGAACACAGTTCTGATCCACCTGAAGGAGAATATTCTTCTGAGCATTTGAATAACCCTAAAAGATATTGATCAACAAATTAATCAAGGTAAAACAAAATACGTGTCCAAATTACTCATGATGTTTGTCTTTTTTAAATTATGATTTAATAATAACCCAGTAGGTTCAAATCATTAAGAAATTAGAAAAACATTAAGAAACACTTTCACATAATCGAAGTTTAACATTTTATGCAAGTGAATTTAAAATAAATTTCTTCTAATATTTTCCCACAGAAACAATGTTTCACATTATAAATTTTGGTGAACTTCCCAGCAAAACCCCAGAAGTCTTTTTAACATATTATGTGGCTGAAGAAGAGTATTAACAATAATATTTCAAGTATGCTTAGCCAACATATGTAATGTTTTTATGGGAGAAAAGGCATTCCAAGTTTTAATTAGGAATACCTGAAACAAATATTTCCACTCAGCAGTGTAAGGTGTTGGGAGCAAGGATGGTTTCTACAGCGAACACAGCACAATTTCTTAAGAAGAACAGAACAGCTATCTGGCATTTCAGAAAGGCAAAGTAAATAGTAGTTAAGAAAAAAGGACTCTGGACCCAGACCACCTGGATTACAATTTAAGCCCTTAACACACCAGTTCTGTAACCTTGAGCAAGGCACCTAACTTCTTCCAGTTTAACTTTGGTTTCTCATCTATAACATGGAGATGATAATACTATCTACCTCACAAACTGTCATGGGAATTAAAAGAGCTAATAGTTGTAAAATCAAAGGTATGTAATAAGTACTGTATAAATGCTTGCTATAATGCTAATATAAGCATTTTCCAAAAATTACATTGCTGCAGATATTAAAAGGTTATTAGGAGAATATTATGAAGAACTTCATGCTAACAAATTTGACAACTTAATTAGACAAATTCCTTGAAAAACTACAACATGCCAAAATTGATGAATAATAGCTGAGTAATAACTTCATTAACTATTTTTAAGTGAATAAGTAATTGAAAAATCTTTCCACAAAAATAGTCTTGGTCCAGGTTGCTTCACTGAATTATATAAAATGTTTAAGAAAAATATCATCAATTTAGTACCAACTCCTTCATAAAACAGAGTGGAAAGGAACAATTTCCAACCACGTTACTGACACTAAACCTTCTCTCTCTCTCTCACACACACACACATAGATAATTATAAGCCAATATCCTCATGATTACAGACACAAAAATCCTTAGCAAAACATTAGAAAGTTGAACCAGAAATACATTATAAGGATAAAACAACAACACTTCATTTTGACTGAATTTATTTTAAGAATGCAAGAGTGGTTTAGTATTTAATATCAATCAATTGGCAAATAACTGAAGCAATCATCATAAATCTACCTTTATGGGCACATAAAGATAAATGTAAAATGTATTTTACATAATAAAGATGTAATGTGATGATAAAAATGGGGGAACAGAGCCATAGAGAAGAAAAGTTTTACATAATACTAAAACTAATATTAACTTTAGCTAAAGTGTTACAAATTAACATGTTAACTATAATCCTTGGGGCAACCACTAAGAAGATAACTAAAAGACGCACAGTGAAAGAAATGAGAAAGGACTCAAATGGTACATGAGAAAATAACTAATACAAAAGGTAGTAAATGGAAGAAATGAGGAACAAAAAGAAATAAAAGAACAAATCAAAGAATGGCAGAAGTCCTTCCATCTGTAATTACAGTAACTGTTAATGAATTACACTACAATTAAAAGGCAGAGATTGGCAAAATGGATTTTCTTTTTAATGATCCACAATATGCTATCGAAAAGAGATGCACTTTAGAATCAAAAACACAAATAGGTTGAAACTGGAAGGATGGAAAGATATTCTACGTAAGTAGTAACCAAAGAAGAGCTGGAATGTGTAAACTAATATCAGACAAATAGACATTAAAACAAAACAAGTGACCAAAACAGACATTATGCAGTTTTAAAAGGATCAAGAAGATACAAATGATTACAAACATATATGTACTTAACAACATATAACAAAGCATATGAAGTCAAAACTACAAAAACTAAAATGAGAAAGAGCAGAAGTCAACATCCCACTTTTAACAATGGATAGCACAACCATAAAAAAGAGAAAGAAGGAAACAAAAAGCATCAACAATACTATAAATCAACTAGACCTAACAGATGTATATAGCATGCTCCACTCAACAACAACCATACAAATATTCTCAAATGCACATGGAAATTTCTCTAGGACAGACCATATGTTGTCACAAAAAACACTCAATAGATTAAATCATACAAAGTATCTCTTCTGATCACAACGGAATGAAACTAAAAATCAGTAACAAAAGGAAATTCAGAAAATTCACAAACTGCAAAGTAAACAACATACTCTTAAATGACCAGTGGGTCAAAGGTAAATCACTAAATGCTATGTTGCATAAAAACACAACATATCAAAAAATAGGATACAGTGAAAAAGTGCTCAGAGTGAAAAGTGCAGCTGTAAATATTTACATTAAAAAGAAGAAAAAGAAGAAAGAGTTCGAATCAGTAACGCAATCTTCCACCTTAAGGAACAATAAAAAGAAAACCTAAACCCAAAGTAAGAAGGAAGCAAATAATAAAGATTAAGGCAGAGATCCTGGTGGCTCAGATGGTAAAGAACCTGTCTGCAACACGGGAGATCCAGATTCAATCCCGGGGTCGGGAAGATCCCCTGGAGAAGAGAATGGCAACCCACTCCAGTATTCTTGCCTGGATAATTTCATGGACAGAGGAGCCTGGAGGGCTACACTCCATGGGGTCACAGAGTCGGACACAACTGAGCAACTAACCCTTTCCATGAAATATAGAATAAAAAACAATAGAGAAAAATCAATAAAACTAACTTAGTTCTGTGAAAAGAGCCAATAAAAATGACAAACATTAAGCCAGACCAACCAAGAAAAGAGGAGAGAACACTCCAATCACTAAAATCAGGAATGAAAGTGAGAACATTACCATCAATCTTATAAAGACAGGAAATATTAATTACAGAAGAATACTGTAAGAGCCTCTTGATGAAAGTGAAGGAGGAAAGTGAAAAGGTTGGCTTAAAACTCAACATTCAAAAAACTAAGATCATGGCATCCAGTCCCATCACTTTATGGCAAATAGATGGGGAAACAATGGAAACAGTGAGAGACTTTATTTTCTTGGGCTCCAAAATCACCGCAGATGGTGACTACAGCCATGAAATTAAAAGATGCTTGCTCCTTGGAAGAAAAGCTATGATCAACGTACACAGACAATACTTTGCCAACAATGGTCCGTCTAGTCACAGCTATGGTTTTTCCAGTAGTCATGGATGGATGTGAGAGTTGGACTGTAAGGAAAGCTGAGCGCTAAAGAATCGATGCTTTTGAACTGTGTTGGTGTGTTGGTGAAGACTCTTGAGAGTCCCTTGGGCTGCAAGGAGATCCAACCAGTCCATCCTAAGGAAATCAGTCCTGAATATTCATTGGAAGGACTGATGTTGAAGCTGAAACTCCAATACTTTGGCCACCTGATGTGAAGAACTGACTCACTGGAAAAGACCCTGATGCTGGGAAAGATTGAAGGCAGGAAGAAAAGGGGACAACAGAGGATGAGATGGTTGGATAGCATCACCAACACATCACCGACTCGATGGACATGAGTTTGAGCAAGCCCCGGGAGTTGGTGATGACAGGGAAGCCCAGCGTGCTGCAGTCCATGGGGTTGCAAAGGGTGGGACACGACTGAGCTACTGAACTGAACTGATGAATAAATGTATGCCAACAAATCAGAGAACCTAGATAAAATGAAAATTCCTAGAAAAACAGAAACTCCCAAAAGCGATTCAGGAAAAAACAGAAAATCTGAACAGATCCAAAGCTGTCAAAGAGTTTAGCTAGGCTACTCCATGGTACCACCGCCTTGGCATCCATTTTGTTTGGCCAAGCAGCCTTTAGAGACCTTAAACCAACACTAGACCCCTCTTCAGGGAAGTGCAGGCCCTAGATTGCAGGCTGCAAAGTTACAAGTAAACGTAGATTCTGTTAATACTTGTGATCAACAGTCTCCCCTACTTCCCAGGACCTATATGCTCTACATGCCCCTTAGATAAAAATCCCCATGGAGCTTACCAAAACCCTGCTCTTTTGGTTTAAACTGAACAACCCAGCCCAAGCCCATGAACCCCAAAGCACTCTACACGCAGACTCTAATAAAGACATGTGTCCCAGGATCCTCTATTTCTCTGTCTGCACTCTGCCTTGACCTCCCCATGTGGCCACTTCAAAGCCTTCTCTATAATTCCTCCAGAACCTATGAGTAACAAACGTCTCTATTTTCATTTCTCTTGTGGTTTTCTGTGCTCCACTCAACAAATGTTAATTTAACAAACTTATAACAAAACTAAAGAAGTTAAATCAGTAATCATAAAACTCCCAGCAAAGAAAAGCCCAGAACTGCATAATTTGGCAAAATCTACCGATCATTTAAAGAAAAAATAACACCAATCCTTCTCAAAGTCTTCCAAAAAATGAAAGAGGAGGAAATACTTCTTAACTCATTCTATAAGACCAGTATTACCCTGATCCCAAGCCAGATAATAACATCACAAGAAAATTATAAACCAATACCCCTTATACATATAATATATAACATATATACATACATTATAGAAAAAAAAATCCTCAACAAAATACCCTTGAACAAAGAGGAGGTGAGGGCAACGACCCTTATATGGTTAAAAATCCACATATAACTTTACAGTCAGTTCTCTGTATCCACAGTTCCATATGCATTTTTCTGAATCCATGGATTTGCCCAACTGTACATTATACAGTACTGTATTTCAGACTTATTGAAAAAAATAAACCCACATGTAAGTAGCCCTGCCCAGTTCAAACACATGTTATTCAAGAGTCAAATGTATTAGCAAAGCTAATCTGGTCTAGCAATGCTACTTCTGGGAATATACCCAAAAGAACTGAAAGCAAAAACTCAAAGAAAGAGAAATTTGTACACCCATGTTCACAGGAGCATTATTCACAGTAGTCGAGGGGTGGAAGTAACCCAAGTGTTCATCAACAGATGAACAGATAAAATGTGGTATATTCATATAATGGAATACTATTCATCCTTAAAAAGGAAAGAAATTCTGACACATGCTGTAACACGCATGACCCTTAAAGACATTATGTTAAGTAAAACAAGCTAGTGACAAAAGGACAAATATTGTATGGTTCCACTTATATAAGGTACCAAGAGCAGTCAAATTCACAGAAACAGAAAGTAGAAGGGTGAGTGCCAGAGACTTGAGGAAGAGGGAGATGGGGAGCTATTACTTAAAGGGTAGATAGAGAGTTTCGTTTCACAAGACAAAAAGAGTTCTGGAGATGGACAGTAGTGACAGTTGTACAACAAGATGAATGTCCTTAATGCCACCAACTGTACACTTAAAATGGTTAAGATAGTGAATTTCATATTATGCATATTTCACAATCAAAATAATTTTTTAGAAAAAGATTTATACACCAGGAACAAGTGGTATTTACCCAAGGTATGTAAAGGTGGTTTGATAGATGAAAATCAAGTCAACACAACATACCAAGTTGAAGGACTCATATTTCCCAATTCAATATTTGCTATAAAGCAACACTAATCAAAACAGCATTGTATTGGCATTATGACAGACATATACATCAATGAAATAGAACCGAGAATACAGAAATAAATTCATCTATCTATAGTCAACTGATTTTAAACAAAGGTGTCAGGACTGAGAAAGAACAGTCATTTCAACAATGATGCTGAAACAACTAAATGGCCACATGCAAAAGAATAAAGTTGAACCCATTCCTAACACCATATACAAAAATTGCAACTAGGATCAAAGACCTAAGCATAAAAACTAAAACAAGTAAACCATTAGGGCATACCTATATAACCTTGGAGGTTATCTATAAAACTTTGGATTTGCCAGTGGATTCTTGGATATGACACCAAAAGCATAAGCAACAAAACAAATAATAGATAAATTGGACGTTATCAAAATTAAACTTCTGTGCAACAAAGGACACTATAAAGAAAGCAAAAAAAAATCCAAAAAAAGGGAGAAAATATTTTCAAATCATGTATCTGATAAAGGTCTAATATTCAGAACACATAAAGAAGTCTGACAACCCAACAACAAAAAGACAACCCAATTAAAAACTGGGCAAAGGACTCAAAGAGACACTTTTCCAGAAAATATATACAAACAGCCAACAAGCACATGAAAAGAAGCCAAATATCATTAGTCATTAGGGAAATATTATTCAAAATCACAATGAGATTCCACTGAATATTTTGCAAAAAAATAAACAAAATTTAAAATTTGGAAAAAACAAAAAACAATGTTGGTAAGGATGTGGAGAAGTTGTCAACCCTAGTATACTGCTGTTGGGAACATAAAGTGGTCAGCAGCTATGGAAAAAAGTTTGGCAATTCCTCAAAAATTGAAGCACAGAATTACTATATCATCTAGCAATTCCACTCCAAGGTATAAAACCAAAAGAACTGAAAACAAATTCTTGTACATAAATGTTCAAAGCAGCACTATTCACAACAGCCAAAAGATAGAAACAATTCAAACATCCATCTGCGGATGAACAGATAAACTAAATATCGTATATTCATACAATGGGATATCACTCAGCCAAAAAAAGAAGTACTGACACATGCTGCATTTGGATGCACCTCAAAAACACTAAGCAGCCAGACATAAAAGGTTACGTATTGTATGATTCCATTTATATTCAATACTCAGAATAAGTGAAACCGCAGAGAGAAAAGAAAGTTGGTAGTTGCTGGGGGTTGGGGAACACAAAATGGAGAGTGAACGTTTAATGGCATTTTCTTTTGCCGTGATAAAAATGTTATGCAACTTGATGGAGATAGTGTTTGCACAACATTGTGAACGTTCCCCATGCCACTGAATCACACACTTTAAAATGCTTAGGGAATTCCCTAGCGGTCCAGTGGTTACAACTCAGTGCTTTCACTGCTGGGGCCTGGGTTTGATCCCTGGTGGGGAAACTAAGATTCCACAAGCTGTGCGATGAGGCCAAAAACAAAAGCATAAATTCATGTTATATAAATTTCAACCCAATTCAAAAGAAAGAGAGTTGGCTATGAAATAATCTACATATCATGAGGGCAGCTGAAGAGAAAAGACAGAGATAGGAGATAATCCTATAAATGAACTACAAAAAGACACCAGAAATAAACTTAAGATTCTCTGGAGAAATGATTGGTGACACTCCACTTAGCTGTTCTTATTTTATGCAAAAAGCTGCCAAACATCTTTTCTACTAAAAACTTATCCACACTCACATACAACTAAAAGGAACACATTATAGCAAGAATTCTGGGTCTTAATCCACTCTGCCTGTCATGGAAGTGAAGAAAACCATTTAACTCCTCTAGGTCTTAGTTTCTTTAACAATAAAATGAGATGAGACTACTACTAATATCAACAATGATAAACAATAATAGCCAAACACAAAAGTAACACGTATGAGCATTCACAGTATTCCAGGCGTATTGTTTTTCACGTTAAATGAATGTTTTGATATTAACGTTAAAGGTTAACGTACATAATACTCACGAGACCCTGTGAAACAGGTACTATTCTTATCCCCACTTTAAAGGTAAGGAAACTGAGACACAAGGAGGATTAAGTAGAAGAGCCATGCAGTCTGGCTCCATGGCTTGTGTTCTTAATGACTATGCTTTACTTGATCTCTAAGACCTTTTCCAGTTCTCAAATTCTGGGTCCATGTACATTTAAGGCAACTCAAGGACATTATTAAACCCTTCTGCTTCAGCCACAACTCAGCAATTAACATTCTTGAAATATGCTAAGAGCCTTGCTCTGAATGACATCTAACGTCACCAGATGTGCAATCCCGACAGACCTCTGATGAAGGATCATAATGGAAAGAAATGGCTCATTTGTATCTGGTTATCTGTGTGAGATACTGCCAAGTGCCAAAGAGCCCCAAGGAGATTTACATGTCACTCAAAATTATCCTGAAGCCAGGCCTAACAATTCTTTTACAAAGAAGCAAATAGGATAGGCACCAGTCTGGGTGAGTGCCTATTAAACTGCTCAAGGAAACAGATAATTTCACATACCCAAAGACCAAAAGTAATTCCAGGTAGATGATCAGGTGTGTTTCTAGATCAGTGATCTACAAACTTTCTCAATCAATGGCCAGATTGTAAATATTTAAGGCTTTGCAAGCCACATCATCTCCATTGCATACTTTTGCTTTTACCTTCAAATTCTTTACAAATGTAAAAACCATTCTTAGCTCTAAGGCCACATAAAAACATGTGGGGACTGTAATTTGCTTATCCATGTACTAGATCACTGAATAAGTCAACTTTTAAAATGTGTTATGTACGTTTTGAGAGTTGTCAGCTACTAAAACAGTCAAAGACAACCCTTATTAAAACTCTAAAAGTTCTACTAAAATAATCCTGTGGACAGGATAACTGTTTATGAAGCAAACAACAACATACACGTATACCTATGCATTTCAGTGTTTATTGAATATCTAATACATACAAGATGTCAGGCAATTTCTATCATCCTTAAAGAAGTATACAACCTAATGAAGTATATAACCCAGTCAAGGTTCCAAGTGAAGTAAAATTGCTGTAAGAAATGTTAAAAAGAAAAGCTATAGGAATTCCAATATGGTAAAGATTCCACCTAGTAGAAGCAGAAACATCAAAGGCTGCAGGGGTAGCAATACTTGAGATAGATTAACAAGTACAGAAAGCAGAATGGCAGCGAAGGAAAGTCCCACACAGACTGAACACCTTTAGCTGAAGCATGGCAGTGGGAAAACATAAGCTGTATTCAGAGAAAATCAAACAGTGGTCCAATTTGTTCAGCTCCAATGATGTCAAAATTACTTGGAACACCAGAGGGGAAAACAGTGGGAGATACAGCTACGTGACAAGGTTGAGAGGGCCAGAGCACAGAAAGCCTTGAATGTCATACTAAAAAGTGAGACAACCTTCATAAAGGACTCATGAAAAGTTTCCGACAGTGTAGGACAATGATCAAAGCTGCATTTAAGGAAGGTTACTCTGGTAATGACACATATGACAAAGTAGAGGAAGCAGAATGCCCAAACGCCCACTAGGAGGCTATTTTAGAAACCCACATGTACTAGAGGGAATGAGAACTCAAATTCTGAAGAATAAAGCAGACAGACAGAGAAAAGAAGTAAAGATAAAACCAGAGATATACCCAAAAGTACTATACCACTGACTGAATTTAGGTTGATGGAGAAAAGGAAATTAGGTCAGAGATTTGGCCACATCTAGCAGACAAGAAGTAACTCCATACAATCTTTAAGCAAAGGAATAAAAAAAAATGAAAGTATGCTTTGGGAATAAGATTAATCAGGCAGTGGTGAATCAGACAAAGTGGATACAAAGAGACCAGAGCCACAGGCCTGCCAGGAAACTACTGCTGTAATCCTGCCTTATGAAGGTGCCAGGCTGAGCTTGGATCATGGCAATGGATGTGGAAAAGCAGCCAAAAATGAGTGACTTCAAAGAAGGACTCAAAAGAGTCCAGGAGCTGAATGAATTGAGTGGATAAAAGAAATCAATCAAGGCTAACTGCGAAATTTGAGACCTCAATAAATGGAAAAATAGTTAATAAAAATGCAAAAAAAAAAAAAAAAAAAAAACCTGAAAGGGAAAGCAAACCTGGAGAGAAAATTAAAGAGATCCATTTAAAATATAATAATTTGCAAATGGCAGATGTCTATGAAGAAGTGATCAGAAACTATTTAAACACAGATGAATGAGAATTTTGAAAAACATGCTATACAACTGATGACTAATGAAACAGTATATCCCAGCAAAGTTTTAAATGATCTGCTGCTACAACATTCATTCACTCATTCAACAAATGTTTACTGAATTATTACTACATGCTCAGCACCGTGCTAAGCACTAGGGATAATTCATTGATAGACACTGTCCCTGCCCTTACACAGTGCACAGTCAAGTAAGAAAGAGAGTTGAGCAAACGGGTAATCAGAATATAACTAGTTAAGGACAGTGACAAGAAAAATGAAAAGCAAGGTTCTATGAGAGTACATAGAGAGGTGTCCAAACTGTACTTAGGGGTATGTCATAGAAAACCACTCTATGGAAAGGAGGTCTAAGCTATAAAACTGAAATGGATAAATTTTAGCTTTTTAAGAAACTGTTATTGGTGGGGTGCTTCAAAATCAAGAATTAGATCACTGTAAGACCTTACAAGTCCATTAATTACTCTGAAATGACTTGAATAAGAAGGACATGATGAACATTTTAGAAAGATAAATCTGGCTCTAGTGTCAAGAACCAGGAAAGAAACAGACGTTCAGCAGATATCTCAAGTAGTGATTCAAAAAAGTAACTCAGAAAAAAAGAGGGGAGCGTTTAGGATGACTCCCTGCTCTGACCTGAGAAAATGTATGGGCAAGAGTACCATGCACTGAACCAAGGAACACAATAAGGGTCGGGGAGATTGAGCTCAGTATAGGAATTGTGGAAAGTATGTATCTCTGAGATGGTTGGATGGCATCACCAACTCAACAGACTTGAGTTTGAACGAACTCCAGGAGATAGTGAAGGACAGGTAAGCCTGGCGGCCTGGCGTGCTACAGTCCATGGGGTCACAAAGAGTCACACATGACTTAGTGATTGAACAACGAGTCTCTGAAACACTCAAGCAACCTGACTCAAGTCTAGATATATGGAAGTACTGACTAGAGAAGTAGAATGGGAGAGATCTGAATCACCCAGACACAATGTGTTGATGGGAAGACAAAAGGTCTGAGTGGAAGCCTGAGGACAATACCTTAAAGGCTCCAGCAAAAGCCTGCCCCGTGGGACTAATAGTAGACTATACGAGTATATGCATGTGTGTGTTCAGTCACTCAGTTGTGTCCGACTTTTTGTGACCCCATGGACTGCAGCCCACCAAGCTCCTCTGTCCATGGGATTCTCCATGCAAGAATACTGGAGTGGGTTGTCATTTCCCACTCTAGGGGAGTTTCCCAACCCAGGGATCAAAGCCATGCCTTCTGCACTGACAGGCAGATTCTTTACCACTGCACCACCAGGGAAGCCCTAGTAGACTACATACATTACTCTTAAAACTGTTAAGTGAGCTCTGCAAATAGTCCCTCTTCTATTTACTTAGGGAGAATAAGGAATCATACTGGACAAGAGAAAAAAAAACAAAAAACTGTGGCTCATTCTACTAATTGAGCACATTTTCAGATATAGTGAGCATGCTTTTTTAAAATTTAGTATTTATTTGAACAAGGACAGGGAAGCCTGGTGTGCTGCAGTCCATGGGGTCGCAAAGAGTTGGACATGACTGAGTGACTGAACAACAACAATTTGTACAACTCCTCCTAAAATGGCTACCTAAAAAAATCAAAAGAAAGCCTGTGTTCCTATGTGTGTATGTCAGTTTGGACATTAACACACTTTTAAGTGTCACTAAGGTTTAAACTGAGAAAAATGTGCATGTATCTCTGTCAAGCACCTTCAAGCCTCAGACACCCACTGCCACTGAGCTCTGACGAAGCCCAGATGCTGAGCTGCTAAGGAGGCAAAGTGAGACCGCTTCCTCGACACTGAACCTGAGCTGAATATGCAGATTCCCCAAGATCTGGTTTGAGGCTTGAGACAGCATATGTTTTCTTCTCCTTCAAAACAGAAGCAATGAAAATAAGAATAATGTTATTATTAAGCAAAGGTATACAGATCCTGAACTAAATTCTTTTAAATTCAAGTCAATAGGGATGAAGAGGTCCTTGTTCACACTTCAGTTTTTTAAACTACCCTCAAAAAATGATCACAATCACAGCCACACACTCCAAGTATGAAATGGATTAAACGTCACCAATGCAACTCCGTAACAAGAGGGTTGACAGTGACCCTGCTGAAGTAGCCATCCTTTAAGAGAAAAGTATACACAGAACAGAGACAGGACCCATGCGATCCTAGTGGACCTCATTCACTCAAGAAAAAGATCTTCTAAGCAAAGTCTACACTAAATCCTGGGACTAAAAGAATGAGTAACAGACAACCTCAGCCCTAAAGCAAATTACACTCTAACAGGACGAAGGACATACACACAGTTACTATAATTGTGAGAGAAGAGAGAAGTGAGAGGGAAGAGAAGGCAACAGTGATATCATGTTAAAACTAGGTGAAAAAGTTGAAGAAAGGTTCCCAGCTTTCTGCTGCTACTGCTGCTAAGTCGCTTCAGTCGTGTCCGACTCTGTGCAACCCCATAGACGGCAGCCCACCAGGCTCCGCTGTCCCTGGAATTCTCCAGGCAAGAATACTGGAGTGGGTTGCTATTTCCTTCTCCAGTGCATGAAAGGGAAAAGTGAAAGTGAAGTCGCTCCGTCGTGTCCAACTCTCAGCGACCCCATGGACTGCAGCCCACCAGGCTCCTCCGTCCATGGGATTTTCCAGGCAAGAGTACTGGAGTGGGGTGCCATTGCCCAGCTTTCTAGAGAAACAATTTAAATGGAAACTGACTCCCAGAGGGGAAAGTTTAAAAAAAGAGTCAAGAATGCCCTCACTACAAATCTAAGAAAGAATAATAAAGGTGAGTTTACAAAATTTAAACAAAGTTTTCAACTCTCTGAATCCCCTAGTGAGGATGAGTCTGGAGCTATGTTTCTGTTTACTTTCTAAGAACCTAAAACATCTACATGAAGAGCGGTGCTTGGCTTTGAATTTTCCAGTATTAAAATTCTGAAAAGCTCAAAAATTGTGCTAAGGAGACAAGATCCTCCAAATTCGTAACAGGAAACATGGCATTTTCCCAGATTATTCTCTGGCTTCAATGAAGAGAGAGAATGGGGACCACACTGCAGCAGCAGGATTTATAAATATGAATTACAGGATGAGATGATTTTCCAAACATCTGTCAGAAGCTAATCTGATCCAAGAGAAAAGGGGACGGGGAGGGGGAGAGAGAGAGACTCAGAGGAAAGCCAGATAGAGAGACTAACGTGTGGAAATTTTGTGGACTTTGGTGGGTTGATGGCCTCTTGGGCATTGCATGCCCACTCTACAACAATAAATACCCAAAGTCTGTACAATAATATACTTTATACCATTCAGAGCACTTATGTATGCACCCTCATTTGATCCTCACAATGCACATAGTAGATATCTCTAGGTAAATGTAAAGAAAGTGACATGGTACTTTGACATCCTCTGTGAAGTAGGAAGAAATCTAGAGATACCACATAGCATAGTTGTGAAGAGGCTTTTGAATAAATCAGACCTGGTTTCAAATCATTGTTCTGCTACTTACTAGGTCAAGGCTATGGTTTTTCCAGTAGTCATGTATGGATGTGAGAGTTGGACTATGAAGAAAGCTGAGCGCCGAAGAACTGATGCTTTTGAACTGTGGTGTTGGAGAAGACTCTTGAGAATCCCTTGGACAGCAAGGAGATCCAACCAGTCCATACTACAGGAGATTAGTCCTGAGTGTTCATTGGAAGGAGTGATGCTGAAGCTGAAACTCCAATACTTTGGCCACCTGATGCAAAGAACTGACTCATTGGAAAAGATCCTGATGCTGGGAAAGATTGAAGGCAGGAGGAGAAGGGGACGACAGAGGATGAGATGGTTGGATGGCATCACCGACTCAACAGACATGAGTTTGGGTAAACTCCTGGAGTTGGTGATGGACAGGGAGGCCTGCTGTGCTGTGGTCCATGGGGTCGCAGAGTCGGACACTACTGAGCGACTGAACTGAACTGAAGTAATCCTCGATTAGTAGTTGAACATTTCCTTCTAGGATACTGTATCTACAGAATGATGATAACTACCTCATGGAGCTGTTATACAGATTAAATAAAACATGAAAAGTAGATAGTATAGTGTCTGACATACAGTAGGTACTCAGTAAACAAAAACTAGCAATGATAGTTTTCAAAAGTTCCATATCCACCTGAGTAATACTGTTATTAGGATACCACACCAGCTCAAATAATTCAGAAACAAGATTTTACCCTGGACTTAAACTGAGCTCAGATACCTAGAGGTTTTATAAGAAAGCCAGCAGTTATTAATTAGAAACAGCCCCTTAGGATCTGTCTGGTCTGTTTCTTGGATTTCATAATCTACCTGAGGGGGCAGGGTGGGGACAGAGCTCTTCAAGGAAAACTGAATAAAATATGTATAAGAATGAGCTATTTTTTGTGATCCTCCAACCTTTACTTGATGACGTACTAAGAGACCTGGGTAGAAATTATACCATATCCCCTTCTCTGTGGTTAAAATACAGGCAGTACCTGACACACGTAATCCCCACTTCTGAATGTTCTGCTTGAGTACCATGTGGGACGTGCTTTGGCAACAAGTTAGCATCCATGAATTTGACCAGCAAGAGGAAACAGCCATCTTTTAAATTTCTCAGTTCTATAAAGTTAACTAGACAAAAATCTCTTTTTAAAGTTTCAGCATCTTCAGTTTGAAAACAAAAATAGTAATACTTTGCCCACCTGAGTTGCCATAAGTTAAAGACAGTATTTTTAACACCATTTAATCACACAAATAAAAGGATGGAAGAAACCTCAAAAAGCACTTAAAAGAAGGAAATCATCTATTCATCACTTTCACACAGGTGACATGGTATAATGAAGAAGAGCATATCTAGAAAGACAGAAATCTATGTTCTGATCCTGGTTCTGCCACTAACTCATTCTGATTTCCTGGTCATTCATTTACTCCCCAAATACTTAAACTGTTAGCTGCTAGATGCCTGCAGCTGCTATTACTACTAAAACTTCTAATAGCAGTCGCTCTGCCTTCCATACAGAATAGAGTAAAATAATTTATAGAGCTATGAAAGTATGTAATGATTTTTTATATGATATTTGATATTATTATATAGCTATGTCTAAGTTACCACCTAAAGCATGAAACTACTCTCCATGTCAAGTTCAAGAGGTTCTCCAAGCCTCAGTTTTCTTTATCTATGAGATAAGAGCGCTGAGTTAAATAAGCCTAATATTCCCTCCAGCATTAATCAGCTGATAAGAATTTTTTTAGTTTGAAATGAGGAACCTAAAACTAAGAGAGGTTAAGTGATCTGCTCCAGGATACACAGTAGCAGAACAAAACTGGGAATAGAAATCAGGTTTTCTACTTAGCAAAAGTATCATGCCTTGACCAATATAAAATAAGGAATTCCCATTTGTACAGGCTCTGAAATCTGCTGTTGTCCCTAAATCTTCAATCTCAGTTGGACTATGCACTTGAGATGATCAACTCATGTGGTTGCATTTGTGAATCTAATCACCAAATTGTTATTTCAATCTCCTGAGAGTGTTTTACTCCAAAAAGATTTGACCCTTTTTATTTGGATTCTTGTTATTCAGTCACTCAGTCGTGTTGGATTCCTTATGACCCCATGAATGCAGCACACCAGACTTCCCTGTCTTTCACTATCTCCTGGGGTTTGCTCAATTCTACTGCTGCTTCAATTTTTTTTTTCCATTAAAATGAGAATGCATTGCCATCTGCTGGACTCTGAAGACATTGCTGCTACAGTTTTTTGAGAACAAGAATTCTTAACAATTTAAAGCTTTTTATACTTTATCAATGACATAATAGTTATTATGACAATATAAGTTATATAAAAATAAAACTCCAAAAGTTGAGGCTAGGGATAAGGTAGGGTAAGAGAGAAAAATACTATCCCTTTGAGATTTTTAATCTCAACTATTACTATGACAGTTCTAAATATAGCAAGCATTCACCTGCATTTGTTAACAAAGTGAGCCCCTCCTACATGCCAGGCACTGTTCAAGGGACACAACTGCTGATAGAGTGGTAAGTATTAGAGATGTAACCCCGCTTTTCATATGGTTTAGAGACTACTGAGTAGCAGTGTCCATACTGAACTTTCCTCAGGTGCCAGGCTCATAATATACATTATCACCTTTAATATTCAAAATAATTTATGATGAGGAAGAAATTGTTATCTCCATTTACAGACAAAAAAAAACAAACTCAGAGATGACTCAGTTTGCCCAAAATCTCTATCATGGGTAAGCAGAAGTGGTGCCTGGAATTCAACTCACATCAATCTGACTCCAACACCCATATTCTTAACCACTAGGAGTGTCCATTCACCCAAGTAGCTGTCAACATTCTTCCAAAAAGAAAAGTTGTTGCCAAAAAGAAATTCAGATAATGATAACTTGACATGTCTTTATTAAAGGTAAAACTCCTGCACAGGGATCTGAAAAGTTTCCAGCTTACTGGGTCAAGAGCTGGCCCAACAGCCTCTCATTCCCCATGCTCCTCCAACTGCCCTCCCAGTAGCAAAATCCACCTGGGAAACATCTCTCCAGGTCACCTAGCCTGATTCACCAACCTCTCCCTAAGGTTCTCTTCAAATTAGTTACAGTTCTGCTATAACTCACTGTGTTAAGATACAAACAACTGACATCAAAAATAATTTTTCAAACTAAACCTACTGGTAAACTGGAGCTCTTCTGGAAAAAATGCTACTTTATCTCAGGTAAAAGAATAAACGTTGGTGAGTCTACACCTAACATTTCCACATCCCAGAGTACTTAGTTTAACAATGGGCATATAGTAGGTATTTGATGTGTACTTATGGCAGAAAGTGAAGAAGAACTAAAGAGCCTCCTGATGAAGGTGAAAGAGGAGAGTGAAAAAGTTGGCTTAAAGCTCAACATTCAGAAAACTAAGATCATGGCATCTGGTCCCATCACTTCATGGCAAATAGATGGGGAAACAGTGGAAACAGTGTCAGACTTTATTTTGGGGGGCTCCAAAATCACTGCTGATGGTGATTGCAGCCATGAAATTAAAAGACGCTTACTCCTTGGAAGGAAGGTTATGGTCAACCTAGATAGCATATTTGAAAGCAGAGACATTACTTTGCCAACAAAAGTCCGTCTAGTCGAGGCTACGGTTTTTCCAGTGGTCATGTATGGATGTGAGAGTTGGACGGTGAAGAAAGCTGAGTGCCGAAGAATTGATGCTTTTGAACTGTGGTGTTGGAGAAGACTCTTGAGAGTCCCTTGGACTGCAAGGAGATCCAATCAATCCATCCTAAAGGAGATCAATCCTGGGTGTTCATTGGAAGGACTGATGTTGAAGCTGAAACTTCAATACTTTGGCCACCTCATGCGAAGGGTTGACTCATTGGAAAGGACCCTGATGCTGGGTAGGATTGGGGGCAGGAGGAAAAGGGGACGACAGAGGATGAGATGGTTGGATGGCATCACCGACTCAATGGACATGGGTTTGGGTAGACTCCGGGAATTGGTGATGGACAGGGAGGCCTGGTGTGCTGCAATTCATGGGGTCACAAAGAGTCGGACACGACTGAGCGACTGAACTGAACTGAACTAAGCGTTCATTTTGCCCAGAGAAGTCCACCTTTCAGCCAATTACATCAAATGCTTCTGCCCACTTCTTTGTGCTTCTATTCCATTTCTGTTTCAGAGATGTTTATTATCTTGCTTTTTGTTTGTTTTAGCAAAGAATGTCTCTTTAAACTTCTCTGGTTTCATCAATCACTGTCTTTGGTTTGGTTCAAAATCAAACCAAAACAAAAACCTCTCATTCTTTAGCCTCTGAGATTCCACAAAATATTTCACTCCCTTTTCCTCATCCATCTCTCACCATTCCTTCTCTGCCACCTTTTACAACATCTCCTCCCATATTTGGCCTTTAAAAGTGGGAGACCCTCAGGCCCATTACTAAGTCCCTTTTTTCTCACTAAGTACTGCTTGTCCTTGGTCTATCTTATCTGAACTCAGATTTCAGTAACTATTTGCCATTGTTATATCTCGCTATTTATACCTCTATCTTGCTTCTCTCCTCTGAACTCCAGATTCATATAATCCAAATGTCTCCTTTAAAACCTACACAGGGCTATCTTGAGGTATTCTCAAAGTCTGTATGATCAAATCTCAACTCATGATCTGCCTCCAATAAAGCTTGTCTTCCTCCAGTTCCTTAGTTCTCTCAGTGCCTGGTACTTTTATCCATCTGGTTACTTCATCTAAGCCAGAAACCCAGAAGTCATCCTTAACACCTTCTTTTTCCCTCTATCCTCTACCCTAAATTCAAACCAAGTCCTAATGATCTTACTTCCTAAAACTTTCCTAAATCTATCTGCTATTCTACCATAACCCTGTTCTAAAGTATCAAATCTCTTACCTGATACTCTTATAAGTAAGATCCTTCTTACTGTCTTCCCACATATATTCTTGCCTCTTCTAAAATCAGTTCTTATAGCAGCCAGAGTGAAATTATTAAAACACAAATCTACTTATACCTCTACCATGGTAAAAATCCTTCAACACATTTCACTGCTCTTAGGATAAAATCTTTTAAAAGGTTCTGTATGTGGTACCTGACTACCTTTCCAGCCACATCTGGTATCATTTTCCCTTATTACCCAGACCTTCCTTCAGTCCTTAAAACTCACCACTTCCTCTAGCATTTCATGGCCTTCCAACATTACTCTCCTCTACTCAGAATGCTCTCTCTGTTCAGCCCTCACTCTCTCCACACTGTTCACTTCCACTCATCCTCACGATTGTAACCTTAAAAGTCAAGTCCTGAAGACCTTTCTTGAGCCACTAGAGTAGGTAAGATCCTTATCACATGCTTTTATAGCACTTGCCACCATTTATGCTTAAAGTTACCTGTTAGGTTACTTTACCAGTGTGTGTCTCCTCCATACACTCCATGACAGCAGGGAAATCTGTCTGTTCACCATTGTACCCTTAGCACTTAGAGCACAGCGGCTGATGTATAGTAGGTGCTCAATAAATAGCCACTGAATGAATGGAGCATTCTAGCAATAGCATTTCAGATCATCAAGAATTAGAAAACAACATGATCACTAAGGAAATCATGTAGAAAACTCATTTCACTGGTTTGTGGCTAAAATTAAATAGGATAAAAAACATGAATCACCTGACATGGTACCACAGAGAGCAGGCACTTAGTAAAAACAAATTCCTTCTCCTTTCTCTAATCACCTTTAGATACAGAGACAGCAAAGACTATAATATAACTGACTACAATATAATTTGCCTAAGGATTCTTAAATTTACTCAAAGTTGTAAAAGATACCTGAAACATTTAATGAAACTGTATTACATTTAATCAAAAGCTACTCTTCTTCCTTAACTCCTAAAGAATTGTTAGAAAACAGCCAGTTGAGATTTTCTTTTAGGAAAATTAATATAATATGGATTTAGAAAAGATGTATGGGTGCAGTTACAAAATGTGTTTTCACCCTAAGCCACACTAAACAACAAACTTACACTTAAAACATGATTCTGTTTACACAGAGCTTTTGCCTGATGTATCAGCACACACCTGCACTAACAAAACTCACAGCATCATGCAAATCCTCTTACCTTATGTTCAAATGGAGCACCATAATAGCCATCATTCAGCCCAAAAATTATTTCATTCTGGTTGCGGGCATGAATCTAAGAGAGGAAAAAAATACATTATTAGTTCATCTCACTCCAATCAAGTTTTAATGTGATTAGAAAATGACAGGACCTACTTCAATGTTGAAAAATAATGGGCCATGTCTAACAAGCCAGCAGAAAACAAACTGCATATCATAAGACAAGGTAATCAATTTCGAGTTTCCTGTTTTAGTCAAAGTTCTCACAAAATCATCACATGAGATCAGAGGCACCACCATTCTCACACATTTTCCACAAACACTTCTTGAGGTTGTTACAGAAAGCAAATTCCTTAAGCACAGGGGATTAAGAGGCATACTATACATTTTTAATCTCAAAGAAAACACAGTCCAGGACTTCCCTGGTGGTCCAGTGATTAAAAATCCACCTGCAATGCAGAGGACATGGGTTCAATTCCTGGTCTGGAAAAATTCCATATGCGTTGGGGCAAGTAAGCCCATGCACCACAACTACTGAAGCCCATGCACCCTAGAGTCCGTGCTCTGCAATAAGAAAAGCCACCCCAACGAGACACCCGAGCACTGTAACGTAAAAAAGAGTAGCCCCTAATTGCCGCTGCAACTAGAAAAAGCCCATGCATAAGCAACAAAGACCCAATGCAGTTAAAAATAAATAAAAATTTTAAAAAATAACAGTTCAATTAGTCTGCCAATGCTTTAAAAAAAAATGAAGTCCTAGAAAAAACATAAAAGGTTAATACTATTTTTTATCTTCAAAAAGACAGTCTAAAGATAATATCCAATCCCCAAAACCTTTAAAAGTCTACTAATTATTTTCTGCAAACTACTCTTTCAAATATAACTGATTTGAGCTTCAGTCAGTGTTACTTCAAATTAAATTTCATCTAAAAAGTGGAGGAATAGAACTTTCAAAACTGAAGAAGTAAGAATTTTTAAAAACTCAAAGCAGCATTAAGTCTATAAAAACAAATTTGATTACTTGATCAGAAAGAGTTGTGGCTAAAATGTTTTTTAACTGCTTTTGCAATGAGGAATTAAAGTGAGGGGTTCAAGTGGGGGAAAGAACAAAGACCACCAGAATAGAACATTTCACCTTATCTTTCTCTAGCTAGAGATACAAAGGCCAAAGTCAGCAGCAGAAAATTCCTGTGAACATTTACCTGACTTCCATACCTGCCATATCTGTTACTAAAGCACAATTAATCACATGCTTCCTGTTAACCTATATCTTTACTCAACTGAATACAACAATACCAAAAGATGGACCTGCTATAATAAACTTATAGTGAAAACTATAAACCAATTTCAAGAAGTGTCCCATTTTATGACAGAAAAGGAGAAAGCACTATGAAATCAGTTTCAAGATTAGCAGAAACGCAAAAATTTTACAAACATATTTTATACGTATATATACCTCGAGAGGAAAAAGATTAAAATCATATGCATCAAAATGTTAACGATGGTTGATCTGAACAAACATTTCACACACACACACACAAAAAACAGAAGAAGGTGGAGGATTGAGAACAAATATACATTTTCTTAATGTAAAACATCATTTCATCATTAGGGAAATCAAAGTTAGGATGAGATACCATCAGAATGGCAAAAATTAAAAAGACTGACAATAATAAGTCCTTACAAAAGTAAGGAACTTTCATACATTGCTGATGGGGACTCAGAATGATAGTCACTTTGGAAAAAGTTTCACAGTTTCTAAAACTTTCAACACAGCTCTTACCATTAGACCCAGAAGTTCCATTTATTCAAGAGAAATGAAAATTTATGTCAACAATTTAGTTATTCACAGCAGCGTTATTCACTGTAGTGGTGGTTACTTCATACATTTGTCAAACGCATTGAAATGTATACATTAAAAGGATAAACTTTATTGTATGTAAATTTTACCTCAAAAAACCCTAACTTGTAAAAAAATTTCATTCAAAAGTCATTCCTTCCCTGACCCTATGCAGGCTTGTCTAAATGCCTCTTAAACGTACTCCCATAGCTCTCTTTGCAGGTATTTATCTATCATCAGTTTACCAGGTCCTAAGAACCTTATCTTATTCATCTCTGGATCACTAACACTAAGAACAATGCCTGTCAGAAAGCAGATGACCAATCAATAAACCTAAGTGATTCTGGCTATTAACCTAATACAGCTTAGCTTTGCTTTCCTCTAAAAATCTGTAACTCTATTATATCTGATTTTTAGTAGTATGTTGTTATATCTATTTCACAGGTGACTTTAACTGTCTAATTGGCTTAGAAAAATGTTTTCCCTTTCTCTCTTGTTCTCTGCTATACCAACTTTGTAAGAGGATACATGAATGCTAACTCTCTGAAAGCAGGGTAAGTTAGACCTAAGTACATTTGGGTATTTTAAGAAGACAACCAACTAAGGAATGTTATGAACTGAAAAACATGATGAAGGGCATCTTCTCTGGCCAAAAAAAGACTTTGCCACAAGCCTATAGATCTGCAACTCTAACGTTAAGAAGCACCACCCCGTACAAAATGTAAACAAGTGCTTAGTGTCGTTGTGCACAGGGTCTTTGCACAAAGAGCCAACTAGAGCATGTAGGAAGACAGAGTATGTGCCCCAGTGCAGGGCTCTGGTTAGCCAGGCTAAAGGCAACAAGCATTTGGTACTAAAAGAGAGAATGACCCTAAGCCAAAGTCATTACTTCATGAGTTTTAATTAAGATCAGTCCTAAAACAGAAGAAAAAATATAAAAATAAAACAGAATTTGGAGCAGGTTAGAATTTAGTAAAGGAAAATATTTATTGCATGCATTGTTCTGGTCTCTATCCAAGAGCACAAAATAAACTATGGTGTGCAAAATAACGGCAGAGTTGTTTTGTTGGGTTTTTTTTAATCTGAAAAATATATAGAGAGAACTGTCTAAGAGAAATATACCAGATGGTATATGCTGAATAAATATTAAGAAATATGAAGGATGTTTGCAGATACGACTAACATTTTAGCATTGCACTTATCAGTAGTCCCACAGGTATCACAAAATAGAAATGGCATTTATTCCAATGTGGGATGGGTGGTTACCAAGGACTACATGTATACAGGAGGGCAGTTCAGCAGAAAGAGAATGAATTTTTAAGTCAGCCAGGCCTCATGTAAATTCCAGCTCCACCTATCAGTGTGATCTTGATCAGTTTCTTAAACTCTCTGAGGCTCAATTTTCCCATCAGGAAACTATGGGCAATAATATCACCTTTCACAAGGTTGTCATAAACATTAACTGCAGTTACCTATGTCTGGGAATGGCAAATAGGTTTCATTTCATATGCAATTCTGGCATATTGCTAGGTGCATTATAGAACACTGTGTTAGAAAAGACTGTACAGCTACTTCTGAGCTCAGATAGCTCAGTCAGCTCCACCAGTCACGGGGAAGGGGTAGCAGTAGATAAGCCAGGCATTTGTCATCCCTGTGTTCAACAAATACTAGTTCCTCTTATTCTTGGAAAAACCCTACTCTACTGGTCATAAGAGAGGTGTTTATTTTCAACTTATTTTTCAGGTTCTAGGGGAAATAACCAGCATGACAGAAGAAGCAGAGTACTATAAGAAAGCATATTCTTTCTACTGCCTACCCCACTCAAAATCCTCTTAAATTAGCAGCTTAAAGCAGTTCTTCATAAATGTTTTCAGTTATTTTTTAAACTTCTCAATGACTCAAATTTCTGTAATTAAGTGAACAATCATAAAAGGTCTCTCTTTATTAACAGGAAATACAGAATCTGACAATTCAACAAAAAAAGCTAGATGGTTTCTTTAGAGAGGACAACTACTTGAAACTGCAGTCTAAAAATTACCTGCTGACCCAGGTATTTCAGTCCATCCAAACAGACTTTCCATTCAATCAACAGCTGGTAGATGTCCTCCCTTCCACCCCATATCTTCACCACAAAACAAGACACAGATGTATCCAGACGGTCTGGCATTATTCCAAAATCAAGACTCCGCCATGTTGGATTCTGTTAATGGAAATGAAAACATGCTTTAGGAAGATCCTAAATGTTTACAGTTATAAACTCATATATTACATTGCAAACTTAAGTGAACTAAGAAGACATTCCAATTAACATGAAGAGAGTGATACTGATACTTTTTAATTTCTCTGCCTATTTATTATAGTCACTAGAAGGAGCATATATTCTAGTCTCTAATTAACATGGCTTCCTATGGTAATTCTTTATTTATTCCACAAAATACACAATCATTAAAAAACAACACATAAACAATGCCCTCAAAGTACCTCCAACTTATTGCTGGATTTGAACGTCTCTTTAAGTAATTACAGTTTTCATGAAAAGTCCAATTTTCAAAAGATTACAAAGTGGCACAGGAGGGATTAATAAACTATGAAGGAACAGGGGGAAAGAGGGCATGCAGGCCATGAAGCTTGGCTTTTACACGACAAATAATATTTCACCAGGTTGAAATAGGTAATTCCCCAGCAAAATAAGGGCTCAGAGGTGTGAAATAGCACAGTGTGGTCAAGTAACTACGGCAACTGCTAGAAAATACAACACAAGAGTGGCAGGATGCAAAGCTGGAGAGATCAACAGGAGACTTGATGCTGAGGAGGTAGTTTACTGTGTACAAGATGTGGGGACACTGAGAGATTTTAAGGTTAAGAATGACAAGGTCATCTTTATGCTCCGAAAGAAGTTTGTTTTCCATTCAGAGAGTTGAAACATTCTCTGAAAAGGGAAAAAATTAAGGGACTTTAATATTATCAATAGACATGAACTACAATGCATCAATTACTTACTTTCAATTATTTCCCTACTTTTTAAAAATTCTTTTTTTAATTTTTATGTGGAGGATAATTGCTTTACAATATTGTGTTAGTTTCTGCCACACATCAACATGAATCACCCAGAGGTATACACGTCTCCTCCCTCTTGAACCTCCCTCCCACCTCCCACACCAACCCACCCCTCTCCTCTAGGTTATCACTGAGCACTGGGTTTGAGCTCCCTGTGTCATACAGCAAATTCCCACTATCTGTTTTACATATGGTAGTGTTTCAGTGTTACTCTTTCAGTTCATCCCTCCCTCTCCTTCCCTCACTGTGTCCACAAGTCTATTTTCTATGTCTGTGTCTCCACTGCTCTTCTGCAAATAGGTTCATCAGTACCATCTTTCTATATATATAGACGCATTAATATAGGATTTCTGTTTTTCTCTGATTTATTTCACTATGTGTAATAGGCTCTAGGTTCATCCACCTCATTAGAACTAACTCAGATGTGTTCCTCTTTATGACTGAATAATATTCCATTGTACAGATGTACCACAACTTCCTTATCCATTCATCTGTGATGGACACCTAGGTTGCTTCCATGTCCTAATTACTGTAAATAGTGCTGCGATGAACACTGGGGTAACGTGTCTTTTTAAAGAATCTACCTGCAATGCAGGAGATCCTGGTTCAATTCCTGGGTCGGGAATACCCCCTAGAGAAGGGATACACCTACCCACTCCGGTATTCTTGGGCTTCCCTGGTGACTCAGATGGTAAAGAATCCACCTGCAATGCAGGAGACCTGGGTTCAATCCCTGGATTGGAAAGATCCCCTGGAAGAGGGCGTGGCAATCCACTCCAGTGTTCTTGCCTGGAGAATGAACAGAGGAGCCTGGAGGGCTGCAGTCCACAGGGTCACAAA
Organism: Okapia johnstoni; assembly: GCA_024291935.2. Taxonomy (NCBI): domain Eukaryota; kingdom Metazoa; phylum Chordata; class Mammalia; order Artiodactyla; family Giraffidae; genus Okapia; species Okapia johnstoni. The sequence goes on from CM044325.1 coordinate 23,354,667, forward strand.
CAGTCAGACATGACTGAGCAACTAAGGGCACAGCACAGGGTATATGCCCAGCAGTGGCATTGTTGGGTCATATAGTAGTTTTATTCCTAGTTTTTTTTAAGGAATCTCCATACTGTTCTCCATAGTGGCTGTATCAATTTACTTTCCCACTAACAATGCAAGAGGGTTCCCTTTGTCCACACCCCCTCCAGCATTTATTGTTTGTAGATTTTTTGATGATGGCCATTCTAACCTGTATGAGGTGATATCTCATTGTAGTTTTTATTTGCTATTTCCCCTACTTTAAATGTTAGGGCTCTCATTACTGAACACAACTCTAATTAATCTCGTTAAATTATCAATTTTCATATTATATAAATCAGTAAATCAAAAAGCCCTCATGTAAGGGTAACTGATCTTTGCTTTGTGACAGTTTTTTTCCTGACCAAAGTGGGGAGGGGACCAGAGCAGTATTTTTGGTTTAGGGGATATATTGATGTATGTGTTTTTGTGAATTTAACTGCTGGCATTTCAGGAGAGGGTACATGACTTCTAGTTTCATGGTGCTTATGTCTGATCTTTTTCACTTGTATATATTTCGCTTGTATATTTTTATTTTCTGATTTCCCTGTACTAAAATAAAAGCTCTGACAGACAGGAACATTGCCTGCTTTGTTTACCACAAGATCCTCAAAGTTTGAAAAGTCCCTGGCATGTGCTCAATAAATATTTGCTGAATGAGTGAATGAATGCCCACTTAACCAAAATGGATGTTTGAGGACACCAAAAGATTATCAATAAACAGCATGATGATAACACAATAAGCACGCTGTGCAAACAGTTTTATATGGATTACACAGCACCCATGAATTTCAACCTAAGATCACCAGAACTCCATTCTGATATGACCCCCACCCCGTCTCTATCCCACCAAAATTGTTTTAGCAACCCTGTTAAATAGGGGTACTGTGCTTAGTCACTCAATGTGTCCAACTCTGTGATCCCATGGACTACAGCCCGCCAGGCTCCTCTGTGGGGATTCTCCAGGCAAGAATACTGGAGTGGGTTGCCATGCCCTCCTCCAAGGGACGTTCCCAACCCAGGGATTGAACCCAGGTCTTCTGCATTGCAGGCAGTTTCTTTACCATCTGAGCCACCAGGGAAGCCCACGAATACTAGAGTGGGTAGCCATGCCCTTCTCCAGGGGACCTTCCCAACCCAGGGTCTGAACCCAGGTCTCCTGCATTGCAGGTGGTTTCTTTACCGCCTGAGCCACCAGGGAAGCCCAAGAATACTGGAGTGGGTAGCCTATCCCTTCTCCAGGGAATCTTCCCGACCAGGAATCCAACGGGGTCTCCTTCACTGCAAGTAGATTCTTTACCAGCTGAGCTACCAGGGAAGCCCAAATAGGGGTAGAATTTCATTTAAGTATGGAGATGAACATTAAGGTCTAGGAATAAGTAGGCAGACCTCTACTACAAAAAATGCTAAAGAAAATCCTTTACACTGAAGAAAAATGACACCAGACAGAACCGTGGCTCTCTAAGAAGGAATAACAAGCACTGGCAATGGTAAAGAGTGAGTAACTATAAAAGGCTATCTACTCTTCTCATTTTATTTATATCATATATGACTGTTTAAAGTAAAAGCTATAAATGTATAAAGAGTTTTATAACATATGCATAGATTCACATATACAAACATAATAGCACAAATGAGAGAAGATAGACAACTGGAACTACTCTGTTGCAAGGTTCTGTTTACATGAAGTAATTAAAAGTACATACAGCAATCCTAAAGTAATGATTTAAAAATTAATGCAAAGAAGTACAGCTGAAAAGACAAGGCAAGAATGTAAAACAATATGAAAAAATAGATATTCTATGATGATTTCATTTATATGAAGTTCTAAAACAAGTAAAACAAATCTGTGGTGACAAATGATTTCCTCTTGTGGGGAGATGGCTTTCTGGGCACAAGAGAACTTTCTAGAATGATAGGAAATGTATATATCTTGACAAGGTATGTATGCACTTACCAAAATTCAGCTAACAAAATAGTTAAAATTTGTGCATTTCACTGTATATGACTTTTACTTAAGGAAACAGACACTGAACTCCAAAGTATAGGTTTGCTTCTTAACAGTGGTTAAGGATTAGTAATTCTGAGGCCACTTTTTGTGAATTCTAAGCATGAGCAAAGATGTTGAGGTCAGTGGAAGCCAGGTTTTTCACTATCAGAGAACAGAGTGACAAATGAACTGAGAGTTCAGCTGGGCTAAAATTGGAGATATTGGTATGAATGCATGGTTTTTAAAAGACAGAGCAGTAGATATATTGTGTGTGTGCCTGTGTGTGTGATTTCCTAGCTCAGTACCTTAAGAAAGGCTAGAAGTAATGAGCACACTAGGAACAATGAGCATGCTCAGATCTTGCTGTCTATTTAGCAATCTCAAAAAAAGAGAACCAAGGGTTCCTTGGGGAGAAAACTGATTCCAGAGCTATGGCAGGAAGGGTACAACACGAGTCTGGAATATCTCATGCCAGAATGTAGGAAGTACTCAATGATGTGGACACATCACGAGGACATAGGAATCAATTTACAGGGCTCTCAGTAACCAAATGTGGGATAATGTAAGCATCAAAATAAATTATAGCAACAGATTATAATCCACTGAATAAAATAAGAATCTTTGAGTCCATAATGATACAGATTAATAATTAATTAAATGGGAGAGAAAGTTAAATTGCCAACTAATAAATAATAAAAGGAAAGATGAAAATTAGAAAATCACCAATGGATGCTAAAACTGGTAAGCAGACAGTTGATAAGAAGCAGGATATATAAAAAGTCTCAAAGTTTCTCCCTCACAAATCACTTATTAATTATAAATGGAAAAATTATAACTTCTCAGTGGAGAAACCCGACAGGAATTACCTTAATCAAGTGACAAATTGGGACAAACCAGGAACAGGTGCCTCTAAAAACAAAGCACTGAAAAGAATACAGTACTTCAGGTACAGTTTTCCGGCCAAGAGTGCATAACCTGAATCTAATCATGAAGAAACATCAAACAAACTGAAAGAGTCTACAAAATAACTGGTCTGTATGGTTTTAAACTGAGGGCCTGGTTCCAAATTGAGAAAGGAGTAGGTCAAGGTTGTATATTGTCACCTTGCTTATTTAATTTATATGCCGAGTACATCAAGCAAAATGCCAGACTGGATGAAGCACAGCTCAAATCAACATTGCAGGCAGAAATCAATAACCTCAGATATGCAGATGACACCACCCTTATGGCAGAAAGCAAAGAGGAACTAAAGAGCCTCTTGATGAAAGAAGAGAGTGAAAGAGCTGGCTTAAAACTCAACATTCAAAAAACTAAGATTAAGATCATGGAATCTAGTCCTACCACTTTATGACAAATAGATGGGGAAACAATGGAAACAGTGACAGACTTTATTTTCTTGGGCTCCAAAATCACTGTGGATGGTGACTGCAGCCATGAAATTAAAAGACGCTTGCTCCTTGGAAGAAAAGCTATGACAAACCTAGACAACATTTTAAAAAGCAGAGACATTACTTTACCAACAAAGGTCCAATAATAGTCAAAGCTATGGTTTTTCCAGTAGTTGTGTATGCATCTGAGAGTTGGACCATAAAGAAAGCTGAGCACCGAAGAACTGATGCTTTTGCACTTTGCTGTTGAAGAAGAATCAGGAGATTAAACCAATCAATCCTAAAGGAAATCAGTCCTGAATCTTCATTGGAAGGACTGATGCTGAAGCTGAAGCTTCAATACTTTGGCCACCTGATACACAGAACTAACTCATTGGAAAGACCCAGGTGGTGGGAAAGACTGAAGGCAGGAGGAGAAGGGGACGACAGAGGATGAGATGGTTGGGTGCACATCCAGTTCAATGGACATGAGTTTGAGCAAGCTCCAGGAGTTGGTGATGGACAGGGAAGCCTGGCATGCTGCAGTCCATGGGGTCGCAAAGAGGCAGACACGATTGAGTGACTGAACTGATGGTTTTAAACACTGAAGTCAGAACACCGCCAAAAAGGCTAAAGAACTGTCCAAACTGAAGAATAAAGCAATATGACAACTAAAGACAAAGTGATTCTAGATTGAGTCTTGGAGAGTTGACAACACCTGAATAAGGACTAGGAATTAATTGGTGGAAACCTAAATTGGTACAGCCACTTGGAAAACACTATGGAAGTAACTCAAAAAATTTACAATAGAACTACCATATGATCCAATAATCCCTCTTCTGAGTAGATACTCAAAGGAAATGAAAGTGTCTTAGAGATAAAAGTGCTCCCGTGTTCACTGCGGCATTATTCACAATAGTCAAATACATGTACAACCCAAGTGTCAATCAATAGATGAATGAATAAAGTAAATATAATGCATATATGTGTGGAACATTATTCAGCCTTAAAAAGGAAATCTTGCCATTTGCAAAAGGATGGATGAAACTGAAGGATAGTATGATAAGTGAAATAAGTCAGAAACAGAAAGTGAAATACTGCATAATATCACTTACACTTGGAATCTAAAAGTCAAACTCTTAAAAACGGGTGGATAATGGTGGCTGCCAGGGGCTGAAGGTTGGGCAAAATGGGGAGATGTTGGCCAAAGGGTATAAGGGTACCAAGTTTCAGTTTTGCAAGATGAAACCATCTTGGAAATCAAATGTACAACACTAAAGTTAATAACGCTATATTGTATACTTGAAATTTGCTAAGAGAGTACTAAGCATTCTCACTACAAAAAAAAAAACACAGTTAACTATGGGAGGTAATAGATATATTAATCAGTTTGATTTTGGCCATTATTTTACTACATATATATAGGTATATATATATGTATAGATAATATATATACCTGTATATATAGATATACCAATATGTTTGTGTATGTGTATATATATGTATAGATACACCAATATGTTTGTGTATATATATATATGTATATGTATAGATATACCAATATGTTTGTGTGTGTGTGTGTGTGTGTGTGTGTGTGTGTGTGTGTGTATATATATATGTATATGTATAGATATACCAAAATGTCATGTTGCATATCTTAATACACACAATTTTTGTCAACTATACCTGGGGGGTAGAGGATGAAGGACTGTGTTTAACTGTACTGTGTCAATGTTATACTTTCCTGATTTTAGTCATTTTAATGTAATTATATAAGAGATTGTCCTTGTTTGTAGGAAATATACACTGAAGTATTTGATACCAGCAAATCTTTCTTTGAAGGTAGTCAATTATTTTAAGAAGCCAAAGTTATGCTTAGATAAATTTATTGAAAATATTGGCAATAAAGAAAGACAAAAATATTTTGAGTAAAACATGATGAGTAACTATGAAATAGCAAGATCAGATTTCACACATGACCCAAGGAATGAATGGAAGGCAACCAGCCATTTCTGATAATGGTAAGCTAGATGGTCCACCAGCCATTTCTGATAATGGTAAGCTAGACGGTCCTCCCACTGAAAACAACTAAAAATGCTGGCTAAAATATAACCACCATCATCACTAAAGATTTTCCAAGCCAAAAAGGAAAGCTACAACCCAAAGAAATAAATGTAAATCTAGAGGATTTTTTCCTTAAAGGAATTTGCCAACATATATAAACTTGAGGCGTTGGTTTGGGCAGTCTTAAAGAGAGACGATAACATAATTCAAAGCCCAGGCCCAGGCCTCACTCAAGTCTACGAGAAGTCCTCTACACTGAGCTTGAACAACAAAAAGGCTATATACTCACAGGCATGAGCGAAAGAACAGAGTAGAGTAGAATTCAACAAACCAACTGCACAAAACCTGAGGTAATCAAAAACAGGAAACATGAGAAAAAGACTACTTAAACTATCATATGAGATTGAATAGATCTCATAAACATATTAAAAAAAAATAAAGCCAAATCCTTGCACAGAATGCGTTCATTTTTAACACAGAATGTGTTTATTGACACTAACTGGCACTGTTTCTCCAGAGCAGGCACTTCATAAAAATATAAATTCAGGAAAAAGAATATCAAAATGGCCAATAAACACTGGAAAAGGTGATCAATTAGAATAATACATGAGGAAATGTAAATTAAAATCACAATATAATACCACTAGCCCACCAGAATGGCTCAAATTTTCAAAACAAATAATAACAAGTTTGGGCAAGAATGTGGAGCAACTCAAAAATATACAAGCAGCTCCTGCAGCTCAATTTCAGAAAAATAAAAGACCCAATCAAAAAGTGGGCCAAAGAACTAAACAGACATTTCTCTAAAGAAAACATACAGATGGCTAACAAACATATGAAAAGATGCTCAACATCACTCATTATTAGAGAAATGCAAATCAAAACCACAATGAGGTACCATTACACACCAGTCAGAATGGCTGCTATCCAAAAGTCTGCAAGCAATAAATGTTGGAGAGGGTGTGGAGAAAAGGGAACCCTCTTACGCTGCTGGTGGGAATGCAAACTAGTACAGCCACTATGGAGAACAGTGTGGAGATTCCTTAAAAAACTGGGAATAGAACTGCCATATGACCCAGCAATCCCACTACTGGGCATACACACTGAAGAAACCAGAATTGAAAGAGACATGTGTACCCCAATGTTCATCGCAGCACTGTTTACAATAGCCAGGACATGGAAGCAACCTAGATGTCCATCAGCAGACGAATGGATAAGGAAGCTGTGGTACATATACACAATGGAATATTACTCAGCCATTAAAAATAATACATTTGAATCAGTTCTAATGAGGTGGATGAAACTGGAGCCCATTATACAGAGTGAAGTAAGCCATAAAGAAAAACACCAATACAGTATACTAATGCATGTATACGGAATTTAGAAGGATGATAACGATAACCCTATATGTGAGACAGAAAAAGAGACACAGATGTATAAAACAGTCTTTTGGACTCTGTGGAAGAAAGCGAGGGCGGGATGATCTGAGAGAATAGCATTGAAACATGTATATTATCATATGTGAAACAGATCGCCAGTCCAGGTTCGATGCATGAGACAAATGCTCAGGGCTGGTGCACTGGGATGACCCAGAGGGATGGGATGGGAAGGGAGGTGGGAGGGGGGTTCGGGATGGGGAACACATGTAAACCCATGGCTGATCCATATCAATGTATGGCAAAAACCACTACAATACTGTAATTAGCCTCCAACTAAAATAAATAAATAAATTAAAAAAAAAAAAAAAGAATGTGGAGCAACTAAAAACTTCACATTGCTGGTATGGATGTAACTGGTACAAGCAACTTTGGAAAACTATCTTGGCAGTACCTACTAAAGCTGAAAACAACCTATGATCCAGCACTTAGTTCCACTCTTACGTAGATACCTAACAGAAATAGATATACTTGCCAAAGGACACGTACATACAGAATTAATAAATAATTTGTATGAATCTCACTAATATGCTAAGCAAAAGAGCACATGCCATATAAAAGTTCAATAGCAAGCAGGACTAATCTAGAAATCAGGACAGTGGTGGTCTTTGGAAGGAGGTAGTAACTAGAGGGAGAACACAAAATAATGCTATTGTTCTTGATCTGGTTACATGGATCTGGTCCCTGTCAAAGTCACCAGGCTATTATTTGTGCCCTTTACTGTAATGTGTGCTGTATCACAATACAAAGTAATGACAAAAGTTTTCAAAGATTCAATAACGGAAAAAATATAGCATCTTACACAGAGGTACCTACAGAGATAAAAACAACGGTATCTCTTCATGATGTCATTTCGAGCCCTGAAGCCTGAAGACAGGAGCTGGAGGATTAACCACCTGAAAAGACAGCCATTTACTCCCCTGTGCGCAAGGCCATCTCTCAACTAAACTCCATGTGCTCTGGAATATGCAATAGCGTAATTCAAATTCTCAGCAGAAAAAGCATGAAATAACCACCCCTTCCCAAAACGAAAAAAAAAAAAAGACCTGGTGAATGTATGGCCTTTAAATACGAAGGGCCATATTTAAGGGGTGGGATGATGGGCACAAAGAATACTTCATTCTAAAACTAATTAAAAGTCTTTGGAAAGGAGAGTAGTCTTTTGAAGTTGTTTCTGTGGCTGAGTAGATGGCCTGAACCAACATTTTAAACCAACAGAATATTAACACAGCAGAACTATTGTCAATCTTCTCATTACAATGACCTTCCTTTGTAATTTTACAGAATAGCTGCCAGACAATGACCAATCATTCCTGAGCTTGTCCACTCAGATACAGACATGGTCTGCCACATATTAAAGACTCCACTGCCTAATAATGTTACTGTGAAGATTTAGATGATTTGCTACATTTAACCTATACATATAAGTCCATGTCTAGATGGAACAAATTATTCAAGTACTAGCATCATTTAGGGACCTATATCTTATTCACTGAAAGTACAGTGGCAGAATATTAGGATATTTATAGCTTTGAAAAGTTCACCTCCAGGAGAATCTAAAACTATTATTTATTACCTGGGCAATTTCTCTAAAACACTGCTCAACTGATACTTCTTATTTATTAAAGGAACACATATACAGAAAAGTTTCAAAACACAAACAAGTTGTCACTATTTTATCACTCAAAAACAAACATACCATCACAAGAAACACAACTAGGAATTCATAAAAGCTGTTACTACTTCCACAAAACACACAAGATAACTCTCAGGAATGGCATACTAAATTCATAAGCAGTAATTATTCCCCAGCCCAAAACTCTCTCTCCTTTGTCTCATTCACCTTTATTCATTCTTCATGTCTCAACTTAGTAATTACTGATTGTGAGACGCCTCTCCTAATCACCCTCACCAAACTAAGGTAAATGACATTCCTAATGTTCCCACAGAATCCTGTTCTTCCCTGGTCTTATAAACGCATGATGATGAAGTTTAACACAAAGTAACATAAGATGGCTAAGCAAGAGGATCCAACTCCCTTCTCTCTCTCTCACGCGCGCTCTCTCTCTCTCTCACACACACACACAACAAAGATGAAATGTTAATTCAGTTCAACTAGAACATACACTTCTGTGACAACCCCTCAGGCCAGTAACTCATAAAAAGTATTTATTGTCCAGTCAATTTTTTCCCAAAGATTTAAAAATATCTCAGGCAGTCTCAATTCAAACAGAAGTTTTGGTTCTGATAACTCTGTCACATGCTTTCCCTAAAAGCACAAGCTCTAGAACTTTGTTTATTCAATTATAAGGCCTATCATTGACCTCTGTTGAGACATTTAACCAGTAGAAAGGAGTGTGATGTAAGGGGGGCAGCACAATGCTGTGAAAGAGATGGATTTCCAAACACATACGAACTAGCTATCGCTCTTCTTCCTGCCACTATGAGATTTTTAATTTTCTAATAAAAAAGAAAAACATTTTGTAAAAAATAAAATACACAATAATTAACTTGATAATTGTTAAAGATGGTGCACATGGGTTCACTGGGCTTCCCTGATAGCTTAGTTGGTAAAGAATCTGCCTGCAATGCAGGAGACCCCAGTTCAATTCCTGGTCAGGCAGATCCGCTGGAGAAGGGATAGGCTACCCACTCCAGTATTCTTAGGCTTCCCTTGTGGCTCAGCTGGTAAAGAATCTGCCCACGATGTGGAAGACCTGGGTTTGATCCTTGGGTTGGGAAGATCCCCTGGAGAAGGGAAAGGCTACCCACTTCAGTATTCTGGCCTGGAGAATTCCATGGACTATATAGTCCATGGGGTCTCAAAGAGTTGGACGTGACTGAGCCACTTTCACTTTCATGTGGGTTCATTACACAATTTGTCTCTACTTTGGTGTATGTACAAAATCCAATTTAGAGAATTTAGTTACTTCCATTCTTACTACTTCAATTATTTTAGTTTTTAATTAACCAATGGCCCTTCAATAATGTTAAGAATATTAACTTCCCCCTCAATCAAAAATCAATAAATAACTAGTTTGGAGGGTATGGTTAGCTGAACCCGAAGATAAGAAAGCTGATTTATACATTCACCATTAACTGTTCAATGCTAAATATATCTGAGAAGAAATCAGGACTCTGACACATAACTTGGAGACACAGCTCCACCATCTAGCCTGTCAACAGTGGATTATTCTAGTTAATGCAATAGACACTGGACTTCACTGTGCTAGGGACATTAGAAAATAGAAAAATGAATAAGCTGGGGGTCCTTGCTCACTAGCTGCCCTCAATTTTGTGTTACCTCTCAAAAACTCATTCCCATGCCATCCACCCCTTGACGACCATCTGCTATCTCTCCAGGTCACTTCCTCTGCTGTCCTGATCTTCAATTCCTTTCTACCTGTCAAGCTTGTCAAAATCGCAAACCACTCACTCCACTCCGGCCATACTAACTTCTTAGCCATTCCTTGAAAACCTCAAGTACACTCCTGCCTTCATGTTTTCCTACTTCTTGGCCTGAACAGTCTTCCCTTCTTAGATACATGGTCATTGTTGTTCAGTTGCTAAATCGTATCTGACTCTTTGCGACACCATGAACCGCAGCACACCACGTTTTCCTGCCTACCACTATCTCCTGGAGTCTGCTCAAGTTCAGGTTCACTGACTCGGTGATGCTATCTAACCATCTCATCCTCTGACACATGGTACGTTCCCTCATTTCTTTCAGTTGTCTGCTCAAATGAAACCTTTCATGTGACTACCACAGAAATTCAGCCACCACCCCTGCCAGATACTTCATTATACTGCTTTATTTTACTCAATTATATTTATTACCATCTAACATATTCTAATTTATGAACTTCCCTGATGGCTCAGATGGCAAAGCGTCTGCCTACAATGCAGGAGACCCAGGTTCAACCCCTGGGTCGGGAAGATCTCCTGGAGAAGGAAATGGCAACCCACTCCAGTATTCTTACCTGGAAAATCCCATGGATGGAGGAACCTGGTAGCCTATAATCCATGGGGTCGCAAAGAGTCAGAGACGACTGAGTGACTTCACAACACACAAACATATTCCAATTTATCATCAATTCTAACAAGTATTTTCCTTCCACTGTAAGATAAATTCTGATTTTCAGTTCAGTTCAGTTGCTCTGTCATGTCCGACTCTTTGTGATCCCATGGACTGCAGCACACCAGGCCTCCCTGTCCAGCACCAACTCCCAGAGTTTACTCAAACTCATGTCCAAATGAGTCAGTGATGCCATCCGACCATCTCATCCTCTGTTGTCCCCTTCTCCTCCCACCTTCAATCTTTCCCAACATCAGGGTCTTTTCCAATGAGTCAGTTCTTTGCATTAGGTGGCCAAAGTATTGAAGTTTCAGCTTCAGCATTAGTCCTTCCAAAGACTATTCAGGACTGATTTCCTTTAGGATGGATTGGTTGGATCTCCTTGCAGTCCAAGGGACCCTCAAGAGTCTTCTCCAACACCACTGTTTAAAGCATCAATTCTTTGGTGCTCAGCTTTCTTTATGGTTCAACTCTCACATCCATACATGACTACTGGAAAAACCATAGCTTTCACTAGACAGATCTTTGTTGGCTAAGTAATGTCTCCGTTTTTTAATAAGCTGTCTAGGTTGGTCATAACTTTTCTTCCAAGGAGCAAGCGTCTTTTAATTTCATGGCTGCAGTCACCATCTGCAGTGATTTTGGAGCCCCCAAAATAAAGTCTCTCACTGTTTCCACTGTTTCCCCATCTATTTGCCATAAAGTAATGGGACCAGATGCCGTGATCTTAGTCTTCTGGATGTTGAATTTTAAGCCAACTTTTTCACTCTTTTCTTCCATTGTAAGATTTTTCTTCCATCTTCCATTGTAACATTTTTCTTCCATTGTAAGATAAACTCTGACTTTAGAAATGTTAAAATCAATAAGGTCCTATACTCGTTGACCACTAGGTGGCAGTCATCAGGTGTCACTATCTACATGCACAACCTTAATAATAGTTGTCTTTTTGTGTTTTTTTTAATTGTAGTATAGTTACTTTACAATGCTGTGTTACTTTCTGTTGTACAGCAAAGTAAATAAGTTATACATATACATATATCCCCTATGTTTTGGATTTCCTTCCCATTTAGGTCACCACAGAGCACTGAGGTCCCTGTGCTATACAGGGACGTCATTAGTATACATAATAGTATATAGTTGTTCTTAACATCAATTCTTTTAAGTTATTGACACTACTGACACTACATGTGCTTAGTCTGCCAGTTAAAAATCTCTTGATTTAAACTGAAACAATCTTATATATAATATCTATCAATAATTTAAATTCAACACATTTAAAAAATATCAAGTATTCACAATAATGTAGAATAACCAGAAAGCACTTTCATAGACTGCTAATGAGAATGTAAACAAAAAAATAACTTTAAACTATTTAGCAATATATACTAAAGCTTATAATATGCATATTCCCAGCAAGCCCACTTCTAGATATATACGCAACAGAAGTGCATACAAACATTCAACCAACATACATATCCAAGAATATCCATAGCAGTACTATTCATGTTAGCTCAAAACTAGAAACAAGCACTTCCCCCGGTGGTCCAGTAGTTAAGACTCCACGCTTCCGCTGCAGGGGGCTCAGTTCATTCCCAGGTCCGGTAAGTAAAATCCCACATGCCATGCAACGTGGCCAGAAAACAAACAAACAAAACCAGAAACTATCCAAATTCCCAGCAACAGAAGAATGGGTAACTTCTGGTATATTCACACAATGAAGGACAATAGAGAAAACAAGTATACCTCACATATGCATGACTCTTACAATATATAGTTAAGACATCAAAGTCAGACATCAAAGTCATCAAAACAGACACTATGATTCCATTTCTACAAAGCTCACAAACAGGTAAATTAATTTATGGTGTTAAAAGTCAGAAAAGTGGAAGTCACTCAGTCATGTCCAACTCTTTGCAACCCCATGGGCTATACAGTCCATGGAATTCTCCAGGCCAGAATACTGGAGTGGGTAAGTTGTTCCCTTCTCCAGAGGATCTTGTCAACCCTGGAATTGAACCAGGGTCTCCCGCACTGCAGGCAGATTCTTTACCAGCTGAGCTACCAGGAAAGCCCATGTTAAAAGTCAGAGAGGAGTAGTAACTGAAGATGGTATAAGGGGGCTTCTGGGGCACCGAAAATATTCTATTTCTTGATCTGGATACTGGTTACACATGTGTATTTAATTTGAGAAAACTGAGTTTTCACTATAGTAAAGGGAGTAAGAATAAATCGAGGAGTCTTTCTACTCTATTTGCTCCCTAAACCTACCCTCCCCACCTCTCAATTGTCTATAGACCATTTCTGTCTCCAACTGAGACAGGATAAGAGCAGAAACGATATTTAGCAGCTACTATATGTCAGGCTTCCCTGGTGGCTCAGCTGGTTTTCCCAGCAGTTCAGTGGTCAGGACTCCAAGCTCTCACTGTTGAGGGCCTGGGTTCAGTCCCTGATGAGGGAACTAAGATCCCCCAAGCCATGTGGCGTGGCCAAAAAAAAAGAAAAAGACAGCTTGATGAAGAGGAAAGAGTAGTAGAGACTTGAAGATGGAGGGCCTGGATTTAAGTTCTGGTCCCACAGTTGTGTGTGACTCTGTAGAAGTCAGAGACTCTTTGGATGTCAGTGTCTTAAGATCTACCCTGTCTACCTTACAAGTTGCTCTAAGGATCAAAATGAGATAACATACATAAAAGGATTCTGTAAAGATAACACACTGTGGTTATCCATTTATTCATCTAACGAATATTTACTGAACATCTACAATATTCTAGACTCTAGGGTTTCAAAGGTGAACAAGACTGGCAAGGTCCCTACTCTCATGAAACTTCATACTTGTAAGTGGGAAGAGACGTAATAAACAGCTAAATGGGCAAGAGTTTCCAACAGTGATAAATGATCTAAAGAAAATAAAACTGATGTGAAAAAGAGTGGAAAGGGAACTACTTTAGATGGAATAGTCATAGAAGGCCAGGCTGAAGTAGCTCAGACCTCAAAGGATTCTTCAGCCAAGTGAAGAAGCAAGGAAACAGGTGCTGTAGGTGTAAGGAACAAGGCAAGTTTGGCATGTTTGAAGCACTGAAAAAATGAGGTAAGCCTGGAACACAAGGCTGAATGAGAAAACTGTTAGGAGACAAGGTTGAAAAAGTGGACAGGGGCTAAACCCAGTATGGCTGGATTGTTATAAGAATATTATCAGTACCATAAAGCTTTTCTTTTTATTAACGTGGCCAAATTGAATCATCATGCAAATATCTAGTGTGCCCATTCACAAAAGAAGGACATTTCCAACTTTCTACTTGAGTAACTCTATGGCCAAAAAATAAGTGGAAAGATCCTATACAATGGCCCTAGACATAAAATTCTTAAGAACTACCTCCAAAAACATCATTTATTATGATGCTTGGAAAGTCAAATAGTCAAAAACCTTAAGAGCAAACAGAAATGACAGAATTATAGAATGATTTGAAAAAAACAAAGGTTTTTAACAGAAAAAGTATCACTGCATTCAGCAAATATTTATCAAGCACCTACTTTGTGCCAGGCATGCTCGAAGCACTAGAGATACATAAATGAACAAATCAGTGAAGATTTAAGCAATAATTGAGCAGAAGATTTAACTGTAGAAATATAATACCAGAACTGAACTTCAACTTATTTTATAGACATTTCTAAAATAGGCATTTTCTAAAATAGGAGTCATAGGCTTAGTCATATGCACCTGTCAGAAAGCAAACTTACCAAGGAATTCTTAATCACTTCACTCCTATAAAATTCTGGAAAAGAAGAAAAAGAACAATAAGTGATGTGGAAGAAAATAAGTTCACTAACTCTTAATCCTATAAATTTTTTAACATATGCTCTAGTAAAAAATAAAAACACTTAAAACATTTTCAAGGGTCTATTCTCTCTATATATTTATCTGTAAAAATTAAAATACAGATAATTATTAAATAAAAGTTTTTTAATTGAAGCATAGTTGATTTACAATGTGTTAGTTTCTCGTATACAGCAAAGTGATTCAGTTGTACATATACAAAGATTTATTATTTTTCATATTCTTTTCCATTATAGTTTATTATAGGATATTGAATATAGTTCCCTGTGTTACACAGTAAGACCTTGTTTAAAATTAAAAAGTTTTAAAGGGAAAAACACTGGTAAAGAAAGGTCAAAATCTATTAAGATTTAATTTAGTGACTTTTCCCTGACCGGCTTCTTTTACCCCAGAGTCTAAGGCAAGGCCTTAAAAACTCAGACTTTATTCTCCTCTAACTACTGCCATTGTCTACAACCACTTCCATATGCTCCATTTGTCTCGAACATCTCCAGTGATTATCCATTGTATACTGTGGAGAGGACACTCATCTAGCAACCAGGGAACCAAAGTTCTAGCTCCACATGTCATTAATATTCTGCCTCTCATTTCCTTGGGCCCGTTTCTTCATGACACTTTTGACAATCAGACTAACAATCAAGGCCCTCGGTAACCACTCAAGTTCCGTGATTCTACACACATTCATTTATACTGTAAATGTTACAAAACCTGAAGATACAATCAAAAGAGAGACTGTGTCAGAGGTTCAATGAAGATACAATCAAAAGAGAGACTGTGTCAGAGGTTCAATGAAGATACAATCAAAAGAGAGACTGTGTCAGAGGTTCAATGAAGATACAATCAAAAGAGAGACTGTGTCAGAGGTTCAATGAAGATACAATCAAAAGAGAGACTGTGTCAGAGGTTCAAACAGACATTCCCATGAACCCTTCAATATTGCCTCTGTTGTTTCTGCCAAAGTTCCTCTGTGATGCTCTGTCAATGCAGAGCCTACAAGGACTCTGTATCCGTATGCTGCTATAGGGCAATATTTCCCATGGGTGATGCACATGTTACTGATATATGAGACGACTTCAGGTGATACATGGATAAACTTTACTTTTTTCTGACACTGAAATTTATGACTCATATACCCAACCCCTAATAGTAAGCTCCATAAGGGCAGCAGCATTTGTTTTGTGTAACTGCTGTCTCCTCAACATGTAAAACTATTCCTGGCACAGGGTAGGTACTCAGTAAAATTTTGATTGAATCAAAAACTTCACAGATTGTGGGAAAAATGGACTTCTTAAAATATATTCAGTATGTAGCATTAGAGATGAAATTCAAAGAGAGTGAAACTTGCCAAAGTAGTCCACAAGACTTAAGTTTGGGAATCATCAAGCAGTAAAGGAAAAGTGGACCTGGATATCAAGTTCTTATGGGCAAAGTCTTTTGGTTAAAATGTTTCTTCACAAAACATACCATCTATACTATTCTATGCTCCTCTTCCCTTAAAAAACAGTAATAATGATAATCATCCTATTTTGTGGCAAGATAGCTACAACGCACTAAGTGAAAAAAATAGGTTCTATGAGAGAATTTACCACAGGCTCCAAATTTTTACAATTACATGAACAACATTTATCTTAGGTGATAGGATTAGGCTGCTTAGTCTTATTTTTTGCTTGGCAGTTTTTAAATTTTTCTATTTTGAACAATTATTTTAAATAAGAGAAGGGATAATTCTAATTGTTTTTAAAAGGAAACTTTTCTCGATGAATATTTAAGTTACTGATAGTTTTTGGATATTTCAAGTAATATTATATATAATCTTTGGAAGATATATAAGACACATGAATCTATGAGAGAGACTTCAAGTGAAACTGCAAGATAAAAGGGAAAAAAAAGCTTGAATTTGATAGATATTGCCAGATCGTTCTCTATAAACATTGTACCAATTTACAGTCCCACTTAACACTAGCCAACCCCACACCTTTTTGTTTTTAATTAGTTCATTCACTGGCTGTGCTGGGTCTTCATTGCTGCACGTGGCGTTTCTCTAGTTGCAGAGAGTCGGTGCTACTCTAATTGCGGTGCACAGGCTTCTCATTGCTGTGGCTTCTCTTGTCACAGAACACAGGCTCTAGGCACTCAGGCTTTAGTAGTTGTAGCACATGGGCTCGGCAGTTGTGGCTTGCAGGGTCCAGACTGCAGGCTCAGTAGTTGTGGCACACGGGGCTTAGCTGCCCCACAGCATGTGGGATCTTCCCAGAGCAGGGATCAAACCCATGTCCCCTGCATTGGCAGGTGGATTCTTAACCACTAGACCACAAGGGAACCCCAACCCTCAGTATTAATCTTTTCATTTTTTCCCAAACGGTTAATCAATGCCAATCATAAACTGGCTACATAAATGTACATATCTATGTACGTGCATGTGTGTATATATGTACATATACATATGTTCTTTTCTAATATGCATACATATACTCTAATTCATTCCCAATATGTTTCTGTTGGGGGGAGACTTTTAGGGCTAAAATTGTGTTGCTTGTTATTACAAGGTACTTTCACTTAATATATTTTTGTATTGTCTAAATTTGCTGCAAGTATGTAATACTTTTTAAACCAGTAGAAAAAAATTAAAGCTATTCCTTTTTTCTTTTGAGAGAATTCCTCAGCTTAATCTGTAAAGTGTCTAAATTAAAGTCTCCAACATATATATCTCCAGCTCTAAGAAAATGAATAGCATTATTATTTTTTTCAAAACTTTGCTGACTAGCTATATATATACATAAATGAAACTAAACAATTTACCTTCTCCATTAGACCCTCAAAATGGACTTGCTAATTTTAATGGAGAAAGGTCAACAAAAGAGCTATACAGTTTGGAAAGGAATCACGGAGTCTAAATTAATTTCTAAAGTGTTAAATGTGGACCTACACTGTCTACCATTCTGCTATACTTTTATTGTCAATGAAATCAGCAACATGGTGCACAATAGAATAGTGAATTTAAAGTGAAAAAAACAGTTCCAGTCCCCAATGCACCATGTATAAGCTTGACCCTGGACAAGTTAATTAACTTTTCTGGGCCATAGTTTCTTCACCTTTAAAGGAGAATGACACCGGGAAAATAACAGGGTTGTTATGAGGCTCAAATGAAATACTGAATTAACAATACTTTATAAGCTATCATTGTTATTAATATAATTCTATGAATTTTTATTAATACAACTTGAGCAAAACTACTAGACAAATAAATTTTCAAAAAGATATCATAAAGATATCATGCAAGACTAGTTCTACATGAAAGGGACTATTAGATACAAATGCTTCTCAATCCATGCTAAGACCTAAACAAAGCAAGCAGAGATTGCAAAGCATGGTTCTAACGGCATGTCAAAACATGCTAATATACAGCATTCCATTTATTTAACAAATGCTTTTTTAGTATCTCAACCTCACTCAGAAAAGAAGAAACAAACTTAAACTCTACTATGAAACTATTTTTCAACTATCAGATTGGTAAAATTTCACAACTTTGATTGCACAGTCTGCTGGTCAGGCTGTAGGGAAAAGGGTACCCATACAGAGCAAATGGGAATGTCGACAAGGACAATTTTGTGATATTTGTACTTCCACTCTGGAATTTACCCTATAGCCATACTAGCACTCACACAAAATAATATATACCAATGAAACTGTTCATGGCAATGCTGTGTATATAGCAAAAGACCGAACAACTAAATCCTCATCAAAAGAAGTCAGTTAAATAAATTATGGCACAACTGTTCAATGCAAAACTAAACAGAAAAAAAGAAAATTAGAGAAGCTCTTTATGAAATAATATAGGAATACATCTAAAATATATTAAGTGAAAAATGCAAGGCACAGAAGTACACATATACACATATATAATTTGGTACAATTTTTACTTGCAATTGCATAAAGAATCTCAGTAAAGATAAACCAGGGTGCAACAAAAAACTAGCGAGATGAGACAGGTGAGAGAAAGATTTTAATATAAACCTTCATATATATTTTGAGCCATGGACTGTATTAGCTATTCAAAAATTCAATGAAAATATCTGGGGGCTTACTTTGTGCGAAGTACCGGAAACAGTGCAGTGAACAAAACTGACCCAGAAATTTCTACTCAAATGGAGCTTACATTTAGTGGAGACAGACATGCATTAAGCAAATAAGTAAACATACGGTTATGTCAGATGATCTGGAGTATCATGGAGAAAAATCAAACACAAAAGACAGGGAGGAGAGTCACAATTTTTAAAAGGGTTAGTCAGTGATCAAGGAGAGTTTCTCTGACAAAATATCTGGAGTAAAGACCTGAAAAAAGGCAGAGGAGCTAGTCATGTGGCTATCAGGAGGAGAGTCAGGGCAGATGCCTTTAAACTGAAGCTGATTTGAATTCAAGGAAGGCAAGAAGGGCAATAGGGATGGAACAGAGAGAATTCAAGAGTAGAAAGAGATAAGTGCCGAGAAGTGACAGCCAGCCAGTTCATGAAAGGCCTAGGAAACAAAAAGAACTTTAGCTTTTACTCTGAACAAAATAGGAAGACACTGGAGTGTTTGGGGGTTGGAACATGACCTGACTTTCATCTTAACAGGATCTTGGTTGAGACCACACTGACAAGAGTGCGTGCGCAGACAGATCTGTTAACAGGTCTGTCAACAACTCACCCAACCACTCCATGCTAGTAGTTTGGAGGTAGTAAGAAAAGAAATGATCATAGATATATTTTGGTAGTAAGAACCAAAAATATCTGCTGAAAAATTGAGTATGGAATATAAAAGAGGACAATGCAGGGTGATTCCAAGGTTTCTGGCCAAGCAAATGTAAAGACCGAGTTGCCATTTTCTGATAGAGGGATGAATACAGGAGACAGATCAGAGTTAGAACATCAGACTCATTGCTGAATAAGTCACCTCCTAGGCTCCAAATGGAGATGTACAGTAGGCAATTGAATACTTGAGTATGAGTTCGGGGGGGAGGCCGAAGCTAAAGAAACACATTTGTAAGCTGTTCGAGTGACAAGTGATATTTGAAACTATGACACATGCATGAGACCACCAAACTGAATTATGTAGAGGTCGTCTTCTTATGTATCAAAATAACTGGTTGGTATTCCAGGAAAGCACAGGCACTCACATTTCATGGGGGAGAAATAACTATGGCTGAAGAACAAACTTGATTTTATAAAACTTCCAAGTTTAAGAAGGAACCAGGATTAGAATATAGCTCCTCATCCATTAAGACAAGGTTTTGTTCTCTGAGAATGTAATATATGGTGTTCAATTTGAACTACCTGAGAAATAGACAATCTCCTAAGAGCACTAAAAAAAAGTGTCAAAAATCAAAAGAACTCACACATAACTTCTTACGCTCTGCTGTGAATTCAGCTGAAATAAAAGAATAACTTAGAAATCAGCATTTCAGATATTCTTCCAATTAAAAATAAATAAATAAACTTCTTTTGAAACTGAGAAATGATGCCACTAGGCAGGCGGTACAGGTGGTTTTTAAGAAGAGTCCATAGGCCTTTCATTGTGGTCATCCTACACCAAGGGCCACATAATGACCATGCAATGAATATTCAAGTTTATCATCACAGATCCAAGAAGATAGTTGAGTTCAGTTCAGCCGCTCAGTCATGTCCTACTCTTTGCGACCCCATAAATCACAGCACGCCAGGCCTCCCTGTTAGTCACCAACTCCTGGAGTTTACCCACACCAATGTCCATCGATTTGGAGATGCCATCCAACCATCTCATCCTCTGTCGTCCCCTTCTCCTCCCGCCCCCAATCCTTCCCAGCATTACGGTCTTTTCCAACGAGTCAACTCTTCGCATGAGTGGCCAAAGTATTGGAGTTTCAGCTTCAACATCAGTCCTTCCAACGGTGGTATTAATTAGGCTTACTAAAGAAAGAGTGTTCCAGCTCCTCCTATGGCAGTGAGAAGTTACAGAGCCGAACATGCAGGCCCAACAAGTCTACTATGTCAATATACTTCATTCAACCATGACATTCTGGAGCCCAGGGAAGTCTCAGAAATCATCAGTCCCCTCATTTTAGAAATAAATGAACAGCACAAGAGGAACTAAATGTCCTAGCCGAAGGGCTTGTCAGTCAGTGACAGACTCAACACCACTACAGACACTGGGCTTCCCTGCGGTCTGAAACCAGCTAGGCCCTTATTGTGTTAATAACCATTTTATTGAAATAACTCAAGAAACAGTCCAAAGGGGGAAAAAAAACCAAATATTCCATAATAACTTCTAAGCTCAAGATACAAAGTGAACTAGAGAAGACAAGAAAAAGAATAACAACAACAAAAAAATCACTTTGTTTTCATGGTATCTCTTGGACAAGATGTTACATCATGGTCATGAACCATTCCCATGACTACTCTTTTTAGAAACTACTATTATGCCTGTTAACATTACAATTCCAATAATAATTGCTATCATTTACCAAACACTTAAAATGTACTAAGTTCAATGTTGAGTAACTATTATCAGAGGTAACACTTGAGCAAGAACACAGAAGTTCTAACAAAGACAACCAAGAACTGATTATCTAGAAAACTATAAAAAATGTAAGTACTTTGGCATTGCCTCATACATTGCTGGTGATGAAACCAATTAGTGAGCAGCAGACCAAATGTAGTAAGATCTGCAAAAATACTTATACCCTTAGCACAGACAGTGACCAAACTGTTTCATTTTTCTTCTGAACACATAAGAAGACAATTTTTCCCATCCCTTGTTCACCTAAAAAGAATGATGTAACTGATATACGGCTAATGGAATGCCATGGAATTGATACGGAACATTTCCATTTAAAAATCTCCCTCAAATAATCCCTCTCCCTTGCCATATCAGAAGCATCATTCCAAAACAGAAGCAGCCTGGATACCTGAGCCAGCAGTTAGAGGAGAACTGCCAAGCCAGAATCTGATAAGTAACACCTACACTGAACTTTGTTCGGTTGCTCAGTTGTGTCCGACTCTTTGCGACCCCATGGACTACAGCACACCAGGCTTCCCTGTCCTTCACCATCTCCAAGAGACTGCTCAAACACTGAACTTAAGTGTTTAAGAAATTTATTATGTCAAGACACTGAACGACTCATAGCATTTGTTACAGTAGCTAGAATTACTCGTTCAGATTAATACAATTGTTTTAAAAATATGCAGTGGTTAGAATGAAACCTAAGAATGAAATAAAACTGTAAAAATGGTGGAATTTACAGTCCTTTTTTCTTTGTCCAAAAATTACATAGCAAGCATATAGCTATTTTAGTATACAGTATATATACTGGTATATAGTTGGTATATAGTTACATACTGGTACATAGCTGGTATACAGTTACATACTAGCTGAAATAGCCAGAACTAATATCAATGTAGTTTTAATCCTAATTCAATATTCCTGTCATTATACCATTCTTCCTCTTTTAAGAGTATTCACCATAAATCAACTGATTATGTCAAAGTGTTTTTTGCCTAATATATATTCAAAAGATGCTTGTGATTCTGAATCAAATATCTGATGTCCTCTTAGAATTATCACTTATGGAAGAATCCACATTTTAGTATGAGGAAATGAATTCAAAGAAACCATGCAATTCTTCTAAAAATGAGCCCATATACACAAAGAATTACAGATATGAGAAGATATGAGCTAGGTCCAAATTTTACCACAAGACTAAAGGAATCAATTATATTTTAAAGACAAGCAAATTAGTACTAGATACTGGACTCAAGTAACCTATTTCAAATGACAGCTACTGGAATAATTAAACATTACCATTCATAAAGGAATGATAAATTTATCACTGTAAGGCTCAGCTATCCGAAAGAACTATCCAAAAGACATGTTTCTTCAATTTATATGACAACTTCTCAAGAAATATTCTCAGACAGCATGACAACTTCGTTTTCTAATAAGCAATACTAGCAAAAGATGCAGAGATCATCTGTGTTATAAAAGAATAAAATGAGACATACCGACCTGTGGGTAGCAAGCCCAGATTCTCTTACCTTTGTATACCTTCTCAGTGATACACAAGTGAAGTGTGAAGTAGGTGTCAAGAAGCTCATGGCCATTCCTATTAACAATGTTCCGGGCAGCAATGTTTCGAAGATGTCTAAGACGCCGCTGAAACATAAAGAAAAACAAAAAAAGAAGAGCATTCAGCTTTTTCCTCTTCTAAAAATTTCTGAAAGCTACAATTCAAAGATAAAATTTAGTAAGTTGTCCTAGTCATTTATTTGCTGAGCCAGCAACCTTAACCCAGTCTCTTATTTATGCCTCAGCATCTCTTCTGTTAAATAGGAGTTATTCCTGCCCTATATCATTTACAAAGCTGTTGGAAGCATGAAATAACAAATGAAATATTCTTGAAAAGTATAAATATTATATAAATCCTATATACCTGTAAAATAGCATCAGCATTTCCTGGAATATTAACTAAGCAGTAATTTGCTTTTTTCCCATCAGAAGGATGCTGGTAGAGATGCAAAGTCCAACACACACCAACACAAAATTAGCAATTATTACATACACACACCTCTGTTGCTAGTTAAGTCTGATGCCAGATCATCTGTTACAACCAAGAAAAGAAGACAAAGACAAAGCCAAAAAAAACAAAAAAAAAACCCAGTAACTCACTGTTCACTTCATCAGGCCAGTAACCCAACTGTTGTCAGCTTAAATTCTCACTTGACCAGCAGTCAACCAGTCCCTATTTTTTCATCAGGCCTCCTTCCAACTAGGATGCATTAATTATTTGGAAGTCACAAGTATTGGAAATGTAAAAGCTCCATAAGCAACAGAAGAAATCAACAAAAATACAAGATGCCTAAGTGTTAGTCGCTCAGTTGTATCCAACTCTGCGACCCCATGGACTGTAGCCCGCCAGGCTCCTCTGTCCATGGGATTTCTCCAAGCAAGAATACTGGAGTGGGTATCCTTCTCCAGGGGATCTGCTCGAACCAGAGATCAAACCCAGGTCTCCTGCACTGCACGCAGATTCTTTACCACCGAGCTACAGAGTACAGAATACCTTAAGATACCTTAAGAGATAGCCAAATCATCTCATATCAAAGAGAAAAGTTGGCAGTGAGGTCTGACCACAACAGATTCATTCTCAATAGCTAGTCCCCTGTGTCAGATGATTATTTCAGACTGAAAAATAGAAAACAAGTGCTCAGTTTTAAAATATGCTTAAAGCTCTCCCTTTAGGCCAAAAGCCCACTTTGTTGAGGTAGGTCCATCATCAATTACAGGTGCAGTCAGCCAGCAAAATATAGTTCTTTCTTTCCATGTACACACCAACCCAATCCTTTTTCCCAATCTAGAGATTAAGATTCTTGGACAGAGAAGGTTATTGTCTAATAAATTTATTTAACATTCAAGTATGAAAAACTCAAAATGTATTTATAAAAAGTTCCTAGGGCTTACTTTAAAAGACTTATATTTCTACAATCTGCCAAAGGTTTCTATTTCACACCCTAGATTACAGTGACTATTTCCTCCAACTATATATTTTTCATTAGCCTCTGAGTCAAGATTTTAAATTGACAGGAACCACTAATATCCTACATACATAATAATCACATCTATTTTGCCAAAAGATTCCAATCTTGGTCCTCTATTCAAAGACCTGAAAACATTACTCTAAGCCTCCAGCATAAAGTACAAACTTCCCATTATTCCCTTCAAAGCCTTGCACAACCCAACCTCTCCATACTCGATCCTTACTTCCACTAGATCTTCCACACACCCAACCCCCAGTCACAAGTGACTGCTTACTGTTCCATGAAAAAGATCATGTATGGTCCTAGCTCCATGTTTTTGCCAATGCTAGCTCCTAAATGCTATCTACTGAGATTACCATACGGTTTTTATCTTCCAATTTGTTTATATGATGTATCACATCGATTGATTTGCGTATACTGAAACATCCTTGCATCCCTGGGATAAACCCCACTTGATCATGGTGTATGATTCTTTCAATGTATTGTTAGAGTCTGTTTGCATTTCGTTCAGGATTTTTGCATCTATGTTCATCAGTGACATTGGCCTGTAATTTTCTTTTTTTATGATACCTGAAGCACTAAGATAAGTATTTTCATTACACCATGCTTAACTAAATACAAGATGGTCTCAGAAACTGGAACAGACAAAGGAAATCAACTCGGGTAAATTACGGATGTGATCTTGGTGAAGGCAGTAAATATACACAGGGACCTCTTGTGCCCTTTGTCTTGGTTTCCTCTTTGAAATATTCATTCTAATTTTATCATAAAGCTGATTATTTTAAAAAATATTAAACCTGCGAAATGCCGGGCTGTATGAAGCACAAGCTAGAATCAAGATTGCCGGGAGAAATATCAATAACTTCAGATACGCAGATGACACCACACTTATGGCAGAAAGCAAAGAAGAACTAAAGAGTCTCTTGATGAAAGTGAAAGAGGAGAGTGAAAAAGCTGGCTTAAAATTCAACATTCAGAAAACTAAGATCATGGCATCTGGTCCTATCACTTCATGGCAAATAAATGGGGAAACAGTGGAAAGTGAGAGACTTTATTTTTTGGGCTCCAAAATCACTGCAGATGGTAACTGCAGCCATGAAATTAAAAGACGTTTGCTCCTTGGAAGAAAAGCTATGACCCAACCAAAGTAGCTTATTAAAAGGCAGAGATATTACTTTACCAACAAAGGTCCATCTAGTCAAAGCTATGGTTTCTCCAGTAGTCATGTATGGATATGAGAGTTAGACCATAAGGAAGGCTGAGCACCGAAGAACTGATGCTTTTGAACTGTGGTGTTAAAGAAGACTCTTGAGAGTCCCTTGGACAGCAAGGAGATCCAACCAGTCCATCCTAAAGGAAATCAGTCCTGAATGTTCATTGGAAGGGCTGACACTGAAGCTGAAACTCCAATACTTTGGCCACCTGATGTGAAGAACTGACTCACCGGAAAAGACCCTGATGCTGGGGAAAACTGAAGGCAGGAGAAGGGGACGACAGAGGATGAGATGGTTGGATGGCTTCACAGACTCGATGAACCTGAGTTTAAGCAAGCTGAGAGTTGGTGACGGACAGGGAAGCCTGGAATGCTGCAATCCATGGAGTCGGAAAGAATCAGACGCGACTGAGAGATTGAACTGAACTGAAACTGTAATAAATTAAATTAACAATATTAATAATATGCCAAAGGACCTACTATGCACAGGGAACTGTACTCAACATTTTGTAATGATCTATTAGAAAAGAAAATATAAAGAAGAGTATGTTTTTTAAAAAAAAAGATAAAGAAGAATATATATGGGACCTTCCCTGGTGGCCCAGTGGTTAAGAATCTGCCTGCTAATGCAGGGAACTAAGATCCCACATGCCACGGGACAACTAAGCTTCGTGAACCACAGCTACTGAACCAGCACTCTATATAGCATGTGCTCTGCAACAAGAGAAGCCTGTGACCCGCAACTTAGAGAACCCCCTGCCTGTCACAACTAGAGAAAGCCTGCATACCGCAGTGAAGAGCCAATACAGTCAAAAATAAAGAAACAGAAGAAAAAGTGTGTGTGTTTGTCTGTATAACTCAATCACTGTGCTGTACACCTGAAACTAACAGGATATTATAAATCAACTAAACTTCAATAAAAATAAATAAGAATTAATAATAATAATAATATGCCAATGTTAACTTATAGTTTTGAAAAATGTAAAATGGTAATGTATGATGCTAACCTTAGGGAAAACTGAACGAAGGGAATTCTGTGTACTGTTTTTGCAACTTCTCTGTAAATCTAAAATTATTCCAAAATTTTGAAAAATGAGAAGTTATTTATTGCTTTTTTTCAGAACTAAGAGTGGAAAGGGGACAAAGAGTGCCAGTAAAACAACACTTCACAAACATTAAACAGAGCTCCTCTCTTCCATCCCCACCCATTCATCTCCTTCCTTCAGTCTCCCATCTCCTTCCTTCCTCCCCTTCCCCCAAGGTTTAATGCAATTAAAAAGAAACACTGGAAGGTTAAACCAGAAACTCAGAAAATGACCTATGGGCGTGAGAACAGGTTGGAGGGAACAGAGATAAAAGCAAGACTTCCCTAATACTTCGCTATGTGGTTTTGCCTTCTGTACCATAAGAATGATTTACATAATCAAAAAATAAAAGTTAAATAAGAAAAAGTTTAAATCAACTAAACCTAGTCAAAAATATAACAGCAATACCAAAAATTACCACCAGTCTTAGGCTATATCACCCACTTTTGCCCAAATTACTACCTTATGAACCTAGGAAATATTAAAGAAATCAAGGTGACCTAAAGGATCCTCTCTAGTTCTCAGTTTTCCAGAACATCTATACTTGACCAAAACAATGTATAATTATGAATACTTTCAAATATTTTTCTATTTTCCCAACTAGACTAAAAGTTCTACACAGGAGAGATTTATTTTATTAACTGCTGTATCTCTAGCACCTAGATGAATAATCAGCAAATAGTAGGAACACAATAAATGGTTTTTGATTGAATTTATACATGTCCAGAGAATTAACACAGTCAAGAAGGTCTTGGTATGACCTAGGTCATGCAATGAACCTGAGTGGCCTGGAACCCATAGTGGATTCTGACATCCACCCATGAGATAGTGGGAGAATACAGAGCACTTCAACCTAAGACTGGACCTCAGAACTGAAAGTGGGGGTCAAATCTTAGCAGTGCTCCTGGACTATAGCAAATTCTCAGCACTCACCTACCTGTAAGTATACCAGGGTATACCAGACACCAGGAGTTCATGGCCTGGAGGCAACATCAAGCATAAATGTACTGCTTTAGACTTTGTCTAAACAGAATTAAATATTAGATTATCTCTTCAATGGCCCATCCAAAGATAAATTCAAACCTGTCTTATGATCTAAACTGGCTCAAATATCTCAGAAAAGTAAAAATAGTTAAGTAATTAAAATTTATGCCAACTTTGGAACTAAAACTTTTTGTTTTTGGCTGTGCTGGGTCTTCATTATTATGCATGGGCTTTCTCTAGTTGCAGCACGTGGGATTCTCATTGCAGTGACATCTCTTATTGCAGAGCATGGGCTCTAGAGCACAGGCTCAGCAGCTGTGGCCCACGGGCTTAGCTGACCTATGGCATGTGGAATCCTCCTGGACTAGGGATCGAACCCATGTTCCCTACATTGGCAGGTGGGGATTCTTAACCACTGGACCACCAGGGAAGTCCTAGATTACTCTTTAAGATAACATTCCATGCAGCTTCCTAAACTGCCAATCTCCTCACACTTTTCTTAAAGCTTTAAGCATTCACAGTTAAAAAAGGCTCTTTGCATCTCTTTCTACAGCAGTAGCTTTAGGCAGCCACTTGTACTCTAAAAACACCTATTCCCAAAGTTGAATAGATTTTAATCTTTAAGTTGGAATTAAAATGGCTTTAAGTCTTTGAAGCACTACCTAAAAAATATTCAAGGTTAAAAACAATCACTAAAATAAAATCTTATTCAGCTTTGATTTGGAAGATTGATGTATTATAGCTAGAGCACAACTCTGCTACCTGAAATGTTGGCAGTGGGAAAGAGACCAGAATGATCCTAAATCCCTCAACCTTTTTTTTTCTTTATTAAACAAATCTCTCAAGTATAAATTCTAAAACAAGACTTAACTGGCATGTGTTGTAGATTTGAAACATCTGCTTAAGTAAATAAGCATCACATTAGTATGATTGTAAACTGATGCCTCTAAAGAATCTAAAAGGGTTGGATTTTGTTAACAGTACTAATGTTCTTAGAAAACTGCTTTAAAACGTGAGTGAAAGTAGCTCAGTCGTGTCCAACTTTGCAATCCCATGGACTATACAGTCCATGGAATTCTCCAGGCCAGAAGACTGGAGTGGTTAGCCTTTCCCTTCTCCAGGGGATCTTCCCAACCCAGGGATTGAACCCAGGTCTCCCGCATTGCAGGCGGATTCTTTACCAGCTGAGCCACAAGGGAAGCCCAAAATGTAACAGTAGATTAAAGAACTTTTTTTGCCTTTTAAAATTTTGCTCTGTTTTATCTTGCCCAGCATCTATTTGGTTTAAAAAACAAACAACAACAATAAAAAAGAACAAAAACACCTCAGATATTCCTCTGCAGAACTACCTGGGAAGGATTGGGGGCAGGAGGAGAAGGGGACGACAGAGGATGAGATGGTTGGATGGCATCACCGACTTTATGGACATGGGTTTGGGTAAACTCCGGCAGTTGGTGATGGACAGGGAGGCCTGGCGTGCTGCGATTCATGGGGTTGCAAAGAGTCGGACACGTCTGAGCGACAGAACTGAACTGAACTGAACTGAACTATCAATCTACTGTAGAATTAACCCCACTTCCAACTCCAAGGAGGATCATGTGACTCAGGTCAGGTCAATCAGCCCTGATCATTCCCTCCCCCTGACCATAACAACACAATAAGGATCCATGGAAAACCTAGAAGTTGTATTAAATTGTTGTATTAAATAGTCAATAAAATTCTTTTTTCCCCCCTACTGGCCCAGAACCTGGAAGGACATAGGGCTAGAGATGGGACAGTCATCTTTACATCATAGTGAAACCTGAGATGAAAACTGCAAGAAAGCAGAGTTCAGAAACGAGGAGCAAGACAGAAACAAGGTATTGCAAGAGTAAGGTAAGAGATAAAAACTACTATGCACAAAATAGAAGCAACAAGGATACAGTGTATAGCAGAGGGAATTATAACCGATATCTTGTAACAACTATTCATGGAGTATAACCTGTAAAAAGAGGAATCACTATGCTGTACACCTGAAATTAACATCGTCAACTATACTTTAATAAAAAAATAAAATTAAAAGTCCCGCCAAAGGAATTTCAGTCTCTGTCAGTACGACCAAATCCTACCTAAAATGAGAATAATGACAGACACCAACCCCGACCCGATAAAACTGTTGAAGATTACAACTAGAGAACACTTATATCCTAACTGTTTATCAAGAATTTTTCCCACTAACGGGTTAGTAAATGAAAAACAACATTCTAACTGAGCTGCAAGGTACAAAGAAATGTTTCATTTTGTTAAACATCTCCATATTTTAGAAAATGGGAATTTCTGATGGGTCAATCCATTTTTACTGATATAATTTTGAACCTCATCCTTGGTGATAGCAAGTCCAATCACACCTCAGAAATAAAAGAAAACCAAAGCAACTTTTAGTAGTAAAGTAGGCCACTGGTGTTCTACGTTATTCCCAAATGTTACCTTTCCTTTGCTGGTCTGGCTTCTGAGGTATAAAAATGACCAAAGAGAAATGTGATGTTCTTCCTCTCTGCTGGAGAGTGACTCAGGGAGGCTGATGATGGCTATCCCCTCATTCCTTGCACTCCTCGCTTATTAAAACAAGAGTAACCGTGTGTCTCGCTGTATCCTGCCCACTATGCCAATTGTTTCGCTGTTCACTGAACCCAGGGTAGGCAAGGCGTGAGCGAGGAAGCAGATAGAAAGAAGCTGAAAGAAGCTGCGAGGTGCCACAGGAACTGCAAACATTCTTTATTCGCAGCAGCAAAGCAGACATGCTTTATCCTCTAATGGCTGCCGCTGCCGCAAAACGCAGCAAGGGCTTTTCAGGTGTTGCTTACATAGGCATGATGCACATGCCCAGTGCTATAAATGATCTCAGCTGTTACATAACCATGCACAGTCACTGTTCACAGAATGTGGGACCAGAGCAAGGGAACATGGGGCAGGAGTGAGAGAGAGTTGGGCGAGAGAGCCTGACCACCACCATCTTGGCTAACTGCTCTTTCCCAACACCATGGTTCTTAAATATAATGACTCCACAAATCTCCACGATCACCAAACTAAACTACCACCCCACGCACAGCTTTTATGGCTCCCAAGACCACAGTGAGGTATCTTCTAAGCAAATTTTCAGTCTAGTATGCTTAGTTCTAGAAGAGCTCTTACAAATCAACAAAACAATCCATAAACTATAGTCCTATAGAAAAGGGGGCAAAGGATATAAAAAGGCAGACCACCAGAAAAGAAATGGAAATGGTCAGTAACCATATGAGAAGATATATAACCCTACTCATCAAGATAATGCACACCAAAACAAATAGTCCAGCTTATGGAGACTGCAGTTTCCGAAGAATGGTCCCACCAATACACCCCATCCCACATGCTCGCTTCCAGTGTGACGCTGCCACTTCTCCCTTATGAAACGAGGTCTCTGCTCCCTCCCCCTAAACGAGAGCAGGCCTGTGACTATGGCGGAAAGGATGTCATGTGATTTCTGAAGCTGAATCACAAAGTTACTTGGTCCTCTTTGTTGGATGCTTTTCCTCAGAATTCAGTCATGAGGATGCCAAGCAGCCACATGTTAAAGGCTTGGCAGGTGTTCGCCTCAGTCCCAGCTGAGAGAGTCCAGCAATAACCTGACACACAAGTGACCACTTCAGCACCCAGCAGTTGAGATGCCAGAAACGACATCAAGTAAAGCACAGACAAGTTGTTCTCACCCAGTCTGAAACAAAACTTTTCATGAGCAAAATAAATGATGATGTTTTAAGCCACAAAAATTTTTGTTACTCAGCAATATAAAACAAAGAAATCTATCTGATTAACCAAACAGTTTAGTTTCTGTCAGGGTTGATACTAGTAAGGAAAATGATGTTGGGGGAAATATAAAATGGTCCATTTTGGAAGAAGGGTGATTTAGCAACAATTACCAAAGTGCACATAATATTTGACCAAGCAATTCCACAAGTCACAAAAATGCATGCAAATATTAGATATAAAAGCAGAAACTGAAAAACCACTCTTAAACTGTGGCATATTCATACAATGGAAAATTACATAACCATTACAAAAACAAAGTGATAATATGAAACACAAAAGAGCAAAACATTTTAAATGTGCACATAAATACTACTGTACACCCTGAGTGATGTGGATCAGGGGTTGGTCAACTTGCTTTAAAAGGTTCTGAAAGTAAACACTTCAAGCTTTTCAGGTGCATTCTGTCTCTCCAAATTCTTTGGGTTTAAACATGTTTGTTTGTTTATAATCCTTTAGCCATGTCAAAATCTTTCTTATTTCATCAGTTGTTACAAAAACCAATGACCATTAGCCACAGTTTGCTAACCCTTAAAGTAGAAAATTACTGATATGAGAATTTTTAAAGTAGAATTTTATTTGAAAAAGTAGTCAAACTTGTTCTGAATATCTTTTCCCTTCCCTATTCTCAATTCACTTCCTTTTCAGATCAAGCCTTTACTCTCACCATGGGACCAGGCTAAAGGGCACGGGAGAATTAAGGCCCAGGTTAACTCAGATTACTGCTACTTTGGCACACTTTTTTGAGGGGCAACAGAAGCAAACCTGGGAGAAAATGTTTTCCACATCTCCACAGAAGGTAAAAATGCTGAATTACCAAATCAAGAATTTAAGCTTGATAAATCAGATTAGTCTTTTTAAAACAAAAAAGCCCCTTCTATATTACAGAATTCTATTTTGTCTAATCTTTTGATCCCACCTGAAAGACTCACTGTGAAAAGTTTTGAAAGAACACAAAAATGCTTTAAAACTACCGCTTGGGGCTACTGGATAGAAAGCAAATGGTTCCAACAGGCAATGTTACAGATTTAAACAAACCATCAACTCTAAAGTCTCATAAAACACTTTATAGCTCCTGTTCCTAATTGAGAACTTTCTCTGACATAAATTACACAACCTCAGACCCAAAGTCCTCATTTTGACATTAACTCTCCTCTCACCCAAGTTCAAATAAGTCCTAGAACTTAATTCAGTCACTTACGAAGCACTAACAGCCTACAAGAAAAGACAAAATCTATCTGAACTTTCTATACTTCTTAGACATGTTGACTCTGGGTTGGTTTTGTTTTTTTTTTTTTTTTTTTTTTTTCAATCTCCATCCTATTCACCGCCAGTCTTGGGGGAAAGTCCAAACTTGCCCTTTCCCCTGCCCCATGACTCCTGAGTCGAGCTGCTCTAAAAAACAGGTCTTTGCAGTGACAGATCAGTACAGTTCTCGGTGTATGTCTCTCTTGTGCTCCCTCTCTCATTCCCCTTTTTCCTATTTTCCTTGCCAGACTATGCCAGGAACTGTGGGGATACAAACACGGGATTCCCTAGTTTCAGAGTACATAATCTTTCTAAAGAACTGGAGTTTGTGCACATCAAAGAAAGCTAGTAAAAGTATCCAGCATATACTTCCAAAGAGCATTTAATTAAAGAGCGGTTATTACAGAAATGTAAGACCGAACAAGACAGACACAGAACTATACAGGATGACCTGGAGGAGAAACACTGGAAGACAGAAGATAGCTTCAGGGGTCCAAGCATAGAGTAATATCGTGCTTGCAATCTGCTTCAAAATAACTGGGGTGAGGCAAGTAGTTAGGCATATAGATTAAAAAAGACCTACCATGAGGTGACAGTTATTGATGGTTATTACCAATAACAAGTAATAGGTACTTGGGAGTTTATTATCCCGTATGTATGCATTTCAATATACATTGATACATAAAATATACATATAGATAGTTCATTATTCATTGAAATTTCCATAAAAAAGTTTTAAAATAGTATCAATAAGAACAGAAAGGATAAGAGTATATAGGAGTGCAAAGACAAAATTGGGCTTAATGGGGATGCTAATTAGATAACTGATATGGTTGAGGACAAACAGAAGATTGTTAAAAGAAATATAGGCGTTAAAGGATCCCTAGAGAAATAAGAACTAATCAATAAAAGTGTTAGGACAATAGAGTAGCCATCAGTAAAGGGAAAGGGAAGGAAAGTAAAGAAATATGTACATATATCAAATTTCAGATGGCTTAAAAATATTCAAATGTAAATAATTAAAGCATAATAAAAGTTCCAAAAGAAACCATGCAGGATTATTTTATAACCTCAAAGGTCTAAGAATGACATAAAACTCTGAAGCTATAAAAAGAGAGGGGAAAAAAAAAAAATCAATAAAATTCCCTACATAAAATGTTTTTAAATTATGCATGACAAAAACTATCATATGCAAAGTCCAAGAAAAAAACAACCTAACAAAAAAATTTTAATTCTTATAACAAAGACAATTGCACTAAAACATAAAGAGTTCATATGGGAACCCCCAGGTGGTCCAGTGGTTAAGGCTCAGTGCTTTCAGTGACAGGGGCCTGGTTTTTCCCTAGTCAGGGAACTAAAATCCCACAAGCTATGAGGCACAGCCAACAATAAAATAAAACCGTTCACAGAACAAAAAGCCAAACAACCCAACAGAAAAACTGACAAAGAATATTAACAGATTAATTCACAGAAAATATGAATAGCACTTATGAAGAGATTCTCAACCTCACTTATAAGAGAAATGCAACTTAAAGCTACACTAAAATTGGCGCAGATCACAAAGTCTGACAACCTATTCAGAGACAGGCAGCGGCAATACAGACACTTTCCTGACAAAAGTATAATTGGTAAAACCTCTAAAAGATGGCACAATTACAAATGCATATATGTTACTTCCACACCTGTATTAAAAATACACTTGCAGATATACAATATGATATATGTAATACAATACCAGCAAAAACTGGAAATAAGTTAAATGTTAATCAATAGGGGACTACTGATGTATATATATATATCCTACATTGGAACAGTATGGGACCATAAAGAATAAATTATGTGGCAGCTTTCTGAGCACTGATATGTAACAATCTGTAAATACACTATCAGTTTTTTAAAAAAATAGTACAGTTTATACAGTATGTTTAACAAGTTATCATTTGTGTTTAACAGGAAAAAAGAATATAATTACGTAATGATAGGAGAAGCATAAAATATAATTGATAACACTGGTTGCCCAAGCGAAGGGAAAAATGGGTATTTGGGACACAGAGTGGTATGAAGACTCTTCACTGCCTCCTCTTATATACTGCTGAATTGTAATCCATATGAATATATTATCTATTTTTTAAATAAAACTAAATTTACATTTAAAAAAAAAACAGAGATGGCAACGAACCCTCAAGCCTAGGTATCTATAGTAGCCATTACCAGAAGTGGTGTGACATTGTGGTAAGGGAGTCAGTAATCCTGAACTCGAGGGTGGTTCTAACCACTTACTAGTGAGTAAGTCACTGAGTCCCTCTGAGCCTATTTCCTCTTCCATAAAATAGAAACATTTCCTGCATGCTTACCTCTGTGGGTTATTTTAAGGATCAAATGAAATTATGGATATAAAAGCTCTCTGAAAAATTAAAATATCTTACGAACATAAAGTATGAACAGAAATACGGATGTCAAGAAAGGGATGTGGTTAGTGTTAAGCTGACAAATTGATTTAGTCATTTTCTAATCTGAAGTAAAGAGACAGATTTAGAATTTATCTATCTAAATAGAGGTAATAAAGTCACAGGAGTATAATATAACACATCTCCAAAGAAAAACGTTAAATAAATAGAATTATAGAACTGAAAAGGATCTTGAAAGTCATCTAAACCTTTCCTACGCAGTATTACCTGGAAGCCTGTTGGAATTGCAGAATTTCAGGTCCCACTACAGACCTTACTCAGAATCTACATCTTAACAAGCTCCCCTGGTAGTCTGTTTTACTAAGCATTAATCTAAGCCATTTTACTTATTTTTTAGATAATAAAATTAAGGCCCTAAGTAAACGGGCCCACCCATGTTTACGCTGTTAGTAAATAGCAAATTCAAGATCTGCACCCAGGTCTGATCTCCTAGGCTATGTGTACATGTGTGCATGTATACCATGCATGTGCTTCCTTATTTCAAAACCTTTGAGACATCCTTGCCAGGCAGATGGCCCATGCCCCAACTCTCATTTCTGATCAGCAATCCAGCCCATCAATTCTTCCTTCTTTAACAATATCTCTGGCATATGTTTCTTCTTTTCCACACTTCTCATTTATTTTCCTAAAGCTATCGTTGCTTATACTATGAAAACCCAGCTTCCTTCTTGTACATATATCGACTTCCTCTTCTGCAAACAAGAGCTCACTTATAAACTCTAAATTCTATACAATTCCTTAAGAAGTACAAGCTATTATGCTTTTTCTTGGGGAGGGGGGTGCAGGGGGGACCAAGGTGCTCGGTATACAGGATCTTAGTTCCCCGACCAAGGATTGAACCCACGCCCCCTATAGTAGAAGCACAGAGTCCTAACCACTGGACCACCAAGGAATGACCCATTATGCATTAAATGTTAACATACTAATTACAGGCAGAATCTATGTTTAAAATCTACCAAGATTAGCAAACTGTAACTTCATAATTCTAACCCAGAACCTTCATGTTTTCATTTCCATTATTTCTTCCCATTACCCCTCCCTCTTTGCCCCAGAACCCAGGCTCACTGTAATCAAGCTTTATTAAATAAATCCAAAGGCCTTAAATCTTCTTTCTAGTACCATCTTCAATCCCAATCTGTTTCAATAAACTCACAACATTCATAAACATCCTCATGCCTTCATAATTCTTTCCCATACACTGTACCCTAAGAAAGCAAAGTAACTGAACATTTTCTCAGCACTCATGATGCGCCAGGATCTACACAATGAAATAAAAGACCAAATACCTCTGACTACCTCTCCTACACAAATTCAGTTAAGATTAAGAGCCCTGGTCTCTGCCCCATTTCCACATCTACACCAAGAAGCTTTGACTTTTTAAGACCAAATAATATGGGAAGACTTTGATAGATGCTCAGCCACAAGAGAAACAGATGAACAGGCAGATTAAGCCACCCATAACATGAGGACTAGCTCCTGTGCAACAGCCAGCACACTGAAGCACTAGGGTAAACAGTTCTAGAGACTACCAGCCACAAATTGAGTTCAATTAAATAAACTGGAGAAAAACAAAGGGTGTGTGCTTCAGTTCAAAATCAGATTGTGAGCTATTTATTCCAATTATATCAAACACTGGTTTTGTGTTGTGGTATAAACTTAGCTGACTTCGGTTTGATTCCCAGCTCTGCTATCTCACTTCAAAGGGAAGGTCGCTCAGTCATGTCCAACTTTGTGATCCCATGGACTGTATAGTCCATGGCCAGAATTCTCCAGGCCAGAATACTGGAGTGGGTAGCCTATCCCTCTTCCAGGGGATCTTCCCGACCCACGGAATCAAACCGGGGTCTCCTGCAGCGCAGGCGGATTCTTTACCAACTGAGCTATCACTTGGGTATGTAATTAATCTCTCACCTTCAGACACCTCATCTGTAAAATGGAGCTAATAACAGCTTCTACCTGATCGAGTTGCAATGAAGAGTAAACGAAAAGAAAGTGAAAGTGTCTGTCACTCAGTCATTGCAACCCCATGAACGTAGCCCGCCAGGCTCCTCTGTCCATGGAACTCTTCAGGCAAGAATACTGGAGTGGGTAGCCATTCCCTTCTCCAAGCCATTCCCTTCTCCAGGGGATCTTCCCAACCCAGAGATCCGTACCTAGGTCTCCTGCACTGCAAGCAGATTCTTTACTGTCTGAGCCACCAGGAAAGCCCTGAAGAGTAAATGGAAGAACTGCAAAGCATGAAGACAGTACTGTCACATATGGTAGTTCAATAATATTACCATTATCACCAGTCACCATACAGCTGTTTCAGCTTTTAGTGGTCAGTTTACCTGTAGCTTCAAAATCTATCCACCTAACCTGAGCAATACAGGTTTATGAAAGTAGAGATAAGGATGAAACTGGAAAACGAAGTTTTCAATCCAAGAAACTAACAGAGTGAGGTAGTGGGAAAAGCTCTGAATTTAAAGCCAAAATAGCTAGAGCATGAACTCTAGCTCTTCACTGTTCTTTTCTGGGCCTAGATTCTCTCACCTGGTAAGTGGGGGAGATGGTTCTAACTTCTGTGGCTAAAAATACTATGAAAATAGTTCTAAAGACATTAGCTACTAAAAACACAAGGCAGCATGACATAAGATAAAAAGGTAAGGACTTATATTTTGTCACAACTCTTGGCCCTTTTGTAGCCTCAATAACCATAAGCTCCTTAAGAACCAGAACTGTCTTTTTATCCCAAGCACAGCTACACAGATATTCAATAAATGTCTGTCGAAGGAATGAAGAAATGGTGAATTATGACTATCTCACACTGCCTCACAGCTCAGGCCTCAGTCTCCCCTTATTTAGAAACTTCATCAGCAGTCTTCTCCTCACCACTCTCTACTCAACCACTTTTCTCATCACCAGTCTCTCCTCAAAACTATCCTCCCATTCTCACAGCACAACGCCAAGGGCAGACTGATAAATGTGGAGAAAGTGCTGAGAGCTGGGAAATCAGTTTTAGCACAATCATGGCACCAAGATTAGCTCAGACAAAAACCATCAATGGATGAAAAACCTCATGGGGAGTGGCGGGATATATGCACAGTCTCAAAGACTGTTCCCGACAGTCTGTTTATTAGTTAGTTGCAAGGGCAGACACACATAAACAGAATTACATGTTTGAGAAATCAGATAATATCTTGACCAAGTGACCAAAATAAACATCACCAGTAAGGGACAAATGGACATTACATGCCTCCAGAAGTGATACCCTATGAAGAACACATCACCACACGTGAAATCTCAATTGAGAGGATGCATAATCTGAATCTAACCATGAGGAAATACCAGATACACAGAAAACGAATAGTCTACTTTAAAAAGGGAGGAAGCGGTCCATCTGTATTATGACACTGACACTAAAAAGAGACAAAGAAAAGTTGCAGAAATGTTCTACTTTAAAGAAGAGATAAAGCAACTAAATGGAATATCTGACTCTGGACTGGAGAAGGAATTGGTGAAGGAAATTTTCTATTAAGGACATTATGGGATCAACTGACAGGATATGAACCACAGATTAGATAAAAAGCATTGTATCAATGTTAATTTACTGAAACTAAAAACTATACTTTGGATGTAAAAGAGAACACACCTATTCTAAGAAATACATACTAAAGTATTTACGGTCATGAAGTATGTAACTTCAAATGATTCACACACCAAAAAACCTTATCTATATTTGTATACACCTAAGAAGAGAGAGCTTGCAAATAATAAAGCAAATGGAATGTTAACAATAGATGACTCTGGGTAAAGGGTATAAAGATGTTCTTGTGTAAGTTTTGCTTTTGCAATTTTTCAATAAGCTTGTAATTCTCTCTAAACAAAAAGTTTAAAAAAGCAAAGAAAAAAGTACTAGCTTGTACTAGCAGTAAGACCAGAAAAGGTATAAAAGGTATAGAGATTGAGAAGGAAGAAATAAAACTGTCTTTGTTCAACAGATGATATGATCATCTATGTAGAAAATCTGAGAAAATCAACCAAAACCTCCTGGATATATCAGCAACAAACAAGTAGAATTTGCATTTAGAATCATAATATCATTTACACGAATGCCCCTTCAAAATGAAATCAGTCGCATTGGTGAAAGTCGCTCAGTCGTGTCCGACTCTTTGAGACCCCATGAACTATACATTCCATGGAACTCTCCTGGCCAGAATACTGGAGTAAGTAGCCTTTCCCTTCTCCAGGGGATCTTCCCAAACCAGGGATCAAACCCAGGTCTCCCGCATTGCAGACAGATTCTTTACCAGGTGAGCCACCAGGGAAGTCCCAAATGAAATACCCGGGTATAAATCTAACAAAATAGGAACAAGATCTACAGGAAAACTATACAACTCTAATGAACGGTAGCAAAGAACAACTAAATACATGGAGAAACACTATATATTCATGTATAGGAAGATGAAATACTGTCAAGATGTCAATTCTTTCCAATTTCATCTATAGATTCAATGCAATCCCTATTAAAATTCCAGCGAGATTTTTTTGTGAACATTGACAAACTGAATAAACAAGTAAATCAAAGGAGCAGAATAGAGAGCTCAGCAAGAGACCACAAAAGTATAATCAACTGATCTTTGACAAAGGAGCAAAGGCCATACAAGAGAGCAAAGATGGTCTTTTCAACAAATGGTGTTGAAATAACTGGATTTCACGCAAAAAAAAAAAGAATCTAGACACAAACCTTACACCTTTTACAGAAACCAACTCAAAATGGCCCATACACTTAAATGTAAAAATGCAAAACTATAGAATTCAGAGACGATAACATAGAAGAAATCTAGGTGACCTTGGGAATGGCAGCTACCTTTCAGACACAACACCAAACACTCTCTCCATGAAAGAAACAATTGATAGATAAATTAGACTTCATTAAAATTTAAAACTTCTGTTCTCTGAAAAACAATGTCAAAAGAATGAAAAAACAAGCCACAGGGGAAAATATATGCAAAAGACACATCTGACAAAGGACTGTTACCCAAAATATACAAAGACTAGTAAAACTCAACAATAAAAAAAAAACCTGAATGAAAAATGGGCCAAAGACCTTAACAGACACCTCACCAAGTAAGATACATAGGCAGCAAATAAACATATGAAAAGAGGTTCTACATCATTTTCACTAGGGAAATGCAAACTAAAGCAACATGATATCACTACCCACCTATTAAAAAAGCCAAAATCCAGAATACTGACAATACCAAACGCTGACAAGGGTGTGGAACAATTTTCATTCACTGCTAGTGGGAATGCGAACTGGTACAGTCATTTTGGAAGTCAGTTTGGCAGCTTCTTATGAAATTAAACTTGTAACATAAAATACTCATAACATGAATTGCAGGGATTGTGTTCCTTGATATTTACTCAGAGGAGCTGTATGATTCCAGCTATGACATTGTGTAACAGGCAAGACTTAGAAGACAGTACAAGGATCAGTGGTTGCCAAGGGTTAAAAGAGCAGGAGGTGTAGGTATACTGCAAAGCATTTTTCAGGTAGTGAAACTACTCTGCATCACACTACATTGGTGAACACACAGTATACGTATGATCAAAACCAAGAATGTACCATACCAAAGGTAAACCCTAGCGTAAACTATGAACTCTGGGTAATGATGATGTGTCAATGTAGTTTGTCAACTGTAAGAAATGTATAACTGCAGTAGAAGAAGCTGTTAATGGGGGCAGCTACAGCTTCCTAGGTAGCTCAGTGGTAAAGAATCCGCCTGCAATGCTGGAGACCGTGGTTCAGTCCCTCAGTCAGGAAGATCCCAGTGGAGAAGGAAATGGCAACCCATTCCAGTATTCTTGCCTGGGAAATCTCAAAGACAGAGGACCCTGGCAGGCTACAGTCTATGAAGTCACAAAAGAGTCAGACACAACTTAGCAACTAAAAACAAAAATGTACATACAGGGGCAGAAAGTATTTGGAAAATCTCTGTAACTTCTGCTCAATTTTGCTGTGAACCTGAAGTTGCTCCAAAAGCTAAAGTCTATTTAAAAAAAGAAAGTCCTCCCCTCTACCTTGAGGACAATGTCCAAATTTCAAAGCTGGGAATACATGGCCCTTTATAATCTGATCCCAAACTACACCTCTCCAGCTTGTTTCCACCATTCTCCTCCATGAGCCTTAAACTCCAGCCTCATGCAATTTATCTGCCATTCCCTTCTACACCTACTTACCTTTCTGCTTAAGCTGGTCTTTCCGCTTGAATGCTTTTCCTACTCTCTTCCACATCAGCATTTAATTCAAACCATCTCTTACTTTACACTAAAATGGTCTGCTGATGTAGCTGCCTTAACCATTAGATTACAAATCCCTCCAGCACAAAGACAGTGCCTTATTTATCCTGTATCCTCAGAGCTTGACAAACAGCAGTAGTAGTAGCAGTGGTAGTAACAGCTAACATTTCTTGAGCATTGAGCAGTTACTACATACCAAGCACCTTTGCAGGCAAATTTATGACCCACATAATTCTTTCAACAACCCTAAAGGATAGGTATTATTCTGCCCTTTTGATCTGAGCCTCCCAGAGGCATAGGGAGAGTAAGTAACTTCCAGACTGCCAACTAGGAAGGATTTGAGTCAGTATTTGAATCCAAGCATCCAGCTCTAGAAAACAATATTCTTCACTACTGTGGTACACATGGCAGAAACTCAAAAGAAAAAAAAAAAAAAAAAAACTCTGTTAAACAAATGATAGTGTAGAACAGAGGTGAGCACAATATTTGTGGAATGAAAATGATAGGGACAAAAAGGAAAGCAATTGACAAGTGAGGAAATGGAGGCACACAGAGGTTCAAGATGTGTACAGAGATACAGATAACCCGATCTTCTCACTGTGAAGTCAAGAACCAAAGTCCAGGACATTTGCTTTCCCCAAAGACACCTTAGTTACACTCAGAACCAGCCTTACAAGTCTTCCTATCATACCATATTAAGGAAATAATTATGTGCTTTTGAGAATTTGTAAAACCATATTCAGAGATACTCGGGTACTTCTACAATAAGATAAATTGGAGAAAGAAGTACACCAGAGCCTAATGCAGTATTTGGTACACAACAGAAATTTAATATCTAATTAAATTTTTCCATTTTGTAATAGATTTTATGTTTACTTCTAAGTATCAACTCATTTATTTTTACTTTTGATATAGTATCTAAAATGCACTGTATATTTTACTAGTTTATTAAAGAGGGTATTGATAAGGTAACCTTTTCCTGAAAATACAAGGTAAGAATAGTGAACAGAAATTTTTAGTAATTTTCAGGTAGTTTTAAAACATCCATATTTGTGAAAAAATGCAGTTAATGTACAATTAAGAAATTCTGCAATTCTAGTGTTCCCATCTAATAATTAGATTGATTTCTTCCTGTAGAAATACATGAATATTATACATAAACCAGTCACTCCAGAGCACCAGGACAACTGTTTTTTATTTTTATTACTTATATTAAATACCTTCCATGTAGGATAAACTCCATTCATGAAAACAAACCTGAAATACCTACATCATATACATGATGGGACCAACTCTAATCCA
Source organism: Okapia johnstoni (assembly GCA_024291935.2). NCBI lineage: Eukaryota > Metazoa > Chordata > Mammalia > Artiodactyla > Giraffidae > Okapia > Okapia johnstoni. The sequence continues at coordinate 23,397,443 of CM044325.1, forward strand.
TAATGAGTACAGTCCCGTCAAATATCCTAGACCTTAAATGAGCACCCCACAGCTTACCTGCCTAGGTAGCTTTGTGATCTATTTATTTTCAAAATGAAAAATTAGAAAGTCTTCCTCCTGTTGTTGCTTCTCATATATACCCTGATAGTAACATTTTAGTGGATGAAAGCCCTGCCAGTTTTCTCAATGACGTTACTCATTAAGGTGGGCGAAATTTTAAAACACAGCTTTTTCATACTCCTAAATTATTTTCATGTTGTATTTTTTTTTTAAAGTTTAGTTTTCCTGTATTAGCTCTTATACAAAAAAAGACTGGAACTGTGACAGGTAGAGTTTCAGATCCTCTGAAAGACTTAATTAGATTGAAGGAAACAAGACATATAAATTGCTAATCCCGTATTTAACATAAATCAAAGGAGCTACTTTATAAATATCTGTTGAATAAACGGATTACTCAGTTAATTTCTTCCACTTCTGCATGTGCAACTATTTACTTTTGACACAGGCTAACATGGACACATGAATTACTTGTAGTCCGGTAAAGCCCTCAGTCAAAAAAATACAGTCATGTTGAAAGAGGACCAAGTTTTTCCAGAAAAAAAAAAAAAAAAACAGACTGTAAAAGTCTGATTTCCATTCTTACTCATTTGCATCTTCTCTTTTTTCTTACCCAGGAATCTACTGAAAAAAGCCAAAGGTAGCCACCACCTTCAGCTTCCTTGTTTTCCCTATTATTTTCAAAAACGTCTGAGGGCATCTTTTAAGACATTTAACAACCATGATGGGGAAGAGCCAATGGATCAACAAACAGATTCATCAGTACTGGGTTCTAATGCTCAGCTTTCTCAGCTTCTCAACCAATAAATGCACTTAACTCCAGTTTTTGATAACTAGTAAAAGCAGTGGCCACAGGACTGGAAAAGGTCAGTTTTCATTCCAATCCCAAAGAAAGGCAATGCCAAAGAATGCTCGAACTACCGCACAATTGCACTCATCTCACACGCTAGTAAAGTAATGCTCAAAATTCTCCAAGCCAGACTTCAACAATACGTGAACCATGAACTTCCAGATGTTCAAGCTGGTTTTAGAAAAGGTAGAGGAACCAGAGATCAAATTGCCAACATCCACTGGATCATCGAAAAAGCAAGAGAGTTCCAGAAAAACATCTATTTCTGCTTTATTGACTATGCCAAAGCCTTTGACTGTGTGGATCACAATAAGCTGTGGAAAATTCTTAAAGAGATGAGAATACCAGACCATCTGACCTGTCTCTTGAGAAACCTGTATGCAGTTTAGGAAGCAACAGCTAGAACTGGGTATGGAACAACAGACTGTTTCCAAATAGGCCAAGGAGTAAGTCAAGGCTGTACACTGTCACCCTGCTTATTTAACTTATATGCAGAGTACATCATGAGAAATGCTGGGCTTGAAGAAACTCAAGCTGGAATCAAGATTGCTGGGAGAAATATCAATAACCTCAGATATGCAGATGACACCACCCTTAAGGCAGAAAGCGAACAAGAACTAAAGAGCCTCTTGATGAAAGTGAAAGAGGAGAGTGAAAAAGTTGGCTTAAAGCTCAACATTCAGAAAACTAAGATCATGGCATCTGGTTCCATCATTTCATTGGAAATAGATGGGGAAACAGTGGGAAAAGTGTCAGATTTGATTTTTGGGGGCTCCAAAATCACTGCTGATGGTGATTGCAGCCATGAAATTAAAAGATGCTTACTCCTTGCAAGGAAAGTTATGACCAACCTAGATAGCATATTCAAAAGCAGAGACATTATTTTGCCAACAAAGGTCCGTCTAGTCAAAGCTATGGTTTTTCCAGTAGTCATGTATGGATATGAGAGTTGGACTGTGAAGAAAGCTTAGCGCCAAAGAATTGATGCTTTTGAACTGTGGTGCTGGAGAAGACTCTTGAGAGTCCCTTGGACTGCAAGGAGATCCAACCAGTCCATCCTAAAGGAGATCAGTCCTGGGTGTTCACTGGAAGGACTGATGTTAAAGCTGAAACTCCAATACTTTGGCCACCTCATGCGAAGAGTTGACTCACTGGAAAAGACCCTGATGCTGGGAAGGATTGGGGGCAGGAGGAGAAGGGGTCGACAGAGGATGAGATGGCTGGATGGCATCACCGACTCGATGGACATGAGTCTGGGTGGACTCCGGGAGTTGGTGATGGACAGGGAGGCCTGGCGTGCTGTGATTAACGGGGTCGCAAAGAGTCAGACACGACTGAACTGAACTGAACTGAAATGACATCTATGGCAGTCAGCAAAAATAAAATTTCTGACAACAGAAACCCATGATTACCAGATGACTGCTGTTTTAGAAACTTGAAGAGGTAAAGAACGAAGACTTCTTAAGTGAGATATTCAAAAAAGGATAAGCATGGTAAGTACCCAGGGACACAACAAGAAGACTGATCACTCAAATTACAGAGGGACATTCCAAAGTTTCACTAATACACACTATAAAAGGGGACAAGAGGATGGAGCCTGAGCCCACAGCCTGCGAAGCAAGGTATTTTCTTTCTGAAGCTTCCTCACAGTTTTGTTTACAAAAAGCAAAGCAGCTCAAAAATTGCCATCATTTTCTTGTACAGCTATATAACACAACTATATACTTGTTTCTGAGTCACAAGGAAGGAGCTCAACAAATATCTGTGGAAGGAATAAAAATACATAACATTGCACAGGGCATATGTTCCCAGTAAGATACAGCTTTCTCTCTGCCTTCAGTGGCCTTGTCAAGGAAAAAGATCTTTTGAACACATAATAAAAAGATGATTAAATCAGACAAACAAATTTTAAAATACAGTCTTTCCCACATTTTACTTCTAGCCTAAAATCCCCAAAGTTGTAGGGATAATGTCTCAAAGCCCAGAGGTAAGTTTAAGAAACAAATTCTCAGAACACCAAGCCAAGCAGAGTGAAACTGCTCATGGGAGTCACAGGATCTAGTCATGTCTCTGCCACTAACAGGAAGAGCAGGGCACTCAAATCATATTTGTTAAATTAATATTCTTTTACTGACTCCTTTAGGATGGAAATAAATGGAGGGACCAAGTCTCTGGCCAGGGGAATAGTTAATCTCTGAGGGCTTCAGATTTTGCATCTATAAAATTCTATGATTCAAAATTCATGCTTTGATCTTCAAATAAGATGGAAAACAAGGTAGTTGTTGTTTAGATGCTAAATTGTGTCCAACCGACCCCATGGACTGTATAGCCCGCCAGGCTCCCCCGTCTATGGGACTTTCCAGGCAAGAACACTGGCGTGAGTTGCCATTTCCTCCTCCAGAGGATCTTCCCCACCCAGGGATCAAACCCACATCTCCTGCATTGCAGGCAGATTCTTTACTGCTGAGCCACCAGGGAAGCCAGAAAACAAGGTCAGGTAATATTAAACCAAAACGTATAATACAAATATGTTTTTGAAAAAAATCCCAATGTCAGATTTCCCTTCTCTATGTGCTCCTCTACATATATAATCTAAGAACGCAACTCCTAAAATACAAGACATTTAAAAAAACTTTCACTGAGATATTACTGATGCCACTAAACCTGAAGGTATAAAGCCTAAACTGTTTCAACCCTCCTCTTAAAATAGATCTGTCTTTAGTTTTTCTAAATCACCCCTAGTTTGTACCCGCACTCCTTAGAGCACATTAAAAATGACTAGTATTTCTTTTTCCTCCAGTAGTGATATGTCTACTGATGAAAATACACATATTATCAAAAATATACATTTGGAAACTATGAAAACCTAATTTTTTTCTTAATTTTATTACTCATTCAGGCCCAGCTTACTAGTTTCAATTCTGCTCTTGCTCTATTTCCAGTCAGTTTCACTTCTGAATTTTCTGCCACAAAGCTAAGAATTGTGACCCAGTAGATAAATTTTAAAGTTAACACTGAATAAGAACACAGCTTTTCCTTTCAAAGGAAAATTAAACATTTTCACCAAAAAAATGAAAACCTTAAAATCCTAATGGCATTTTATCACATAAAAATAATGATTTGGGGATGCTGGTATTTTCTTTCTGAAGCTTCCTCACAGTTTTGTTTACAAAAAGCAAAGCAGCTCAAAAATTGCCATCATTTTCTTGTACAGCTATATAACACAACTATATACTTGTTTCTGAGTCACAAGGAAGGAGCTCAACAAATATCTGTGGAAGGAATAAAAATACATAACATTGCACAGGGCATATGTTCCCAGTAAGATACAGCTTTCTCTCTGCCTTCAGTGGCCTTGTCAAGGAAAAAGATCTTTTGAACACATAATAAAAAGATGATTAAATCAGACAAACAAAAGATATCTAATAAACAGAAACATCAAGGGAAAATAAATATATCACATACAGCTAAATTAAGCTTCTAGCATTTTTGCTTTTAGCAAAATTTTGTGCTTCTAGCATTTTTTCTTGTATGTGTTTCAATCCCATTTCCTTCCTTTCTTTAGGCTGTTAAATTCTTCAAAGGAATGATTCATATACAAATAAAATTTTAAAATAAAAAATATACTGAGCTCCTACTATGTAATCAGCACAGTGCTGTGTACAGATGCTGTGGGAAATAAAATAAAAAGCATGATTATCTCAAACCTTGAGATAACTTCAAGCTTCTGTTTTTTTACCAGAACCCTGCAAAGAATAGGTATCTATTGTAAGTGGGAATCAAAGACCTAACCTGAAGTCCCTGTGGCGACATCCTATGTGACTCTGAGAAAGCTACCTAGACTGTAGTTTCCTCATCTGTAAAAGGAAGTGGTTACTGGTAGCACTCTCCCATGCAGAAGAATTCCAAATAATTTATGTAGATACTCTGCCCTCAAGGAGGGGCAGCATCACTTCCCACTCCTAAAGTGTGGACTGGATAGAGTGACTTCCTCTCAAAGAGGAGAGTATGGAGGAATGAGTGGGAAGAGTAATCTTACAGAGGAGAAACCTGACAAAAAACAGCCTCAATGGTGATGACAAAGGTTTAACATCAGTAGTGATAAGTCATGTTAATAGTATGTACATTTGATACAATAAGATGAAAATGGCACTTTACCTATCCAGGCTTTCTCCCCAAAACCCATAATCCCAATCTAATCATGAGAAAAAAAACACACCAAATTCCCATAGAAAGGCATCCCACAAAATACCTCAGAAGTATGCAAAACTATCAAGGTCATCAAAAAGAAGTCTGAGGAACTGTTACAGCCAAGGGGAGACTAAATACAATGTGGTGTGCACGATGAGATCTTGAAAAAGTGTATCAGGTGAACACTAAAGATCCATCAACAGATGAATGGATAAACAAAATGTTGTATTTAAACACAATGGAACACTATTCAACCCTAAAAGAAATGAAATTCTGATACATGCTACAACATGGATGAATGTTGAAAACATTATGTTGAATGAAATAAGAAAAGCAAATATTGTAAAATTCCCTTATATGAAGAACATAGAATAAGCAAATTCATAGAGAAAGAAAGTGGAACAGAGCTTACCAGGAGATGGGGAAGGAAGAATGGAGAGTTGTTTAAAGAATACAGTTTCTGTCTGAGATGACGAAAAATTCCAGAAATGGATAGTAGTGATGTTTGCACTACATTGAGGATGTACTTAATGCCATTGAATTACACTTAAAAATGCTTACAACAGAAAATTTTATATTATGTATATCTTACAACAATTTCCTTTTGGGATCTTTTTTATGTGGACCACTTTCTTATTATAAATTTTTATTTATTTTTAATTGGAGGATAATTGCTTTACAATATTGTGTTGGTTTCTGCCATATACCCACATGAATCAGTCATAAGTATATATGTGTCCCCTCCCTTTTGTACCTCCCTCCCACCTTCCCCGCATCTTACCCCTCTAGGTTGCCATCACAGGGCACTGGGTTTGAGCTCCCTGTGTCATACAGAAAATTTCCACTGGCTATCTAATTTTGCATATGGTAACGTATACGGTTCAATGCTACTCTCTCATTTCGTCCCCCCCTCTTCTTCCCCCACTATGTCCTGATGTGGACCATTTGTAAAGTCTTTTATTGAATTTGTTACAACACTGCTTTGTTATATATTTTGGTTTTTTGGCCTCAAGTCACGTTGGATCTTAGCTCTGCAACCAGGGATGGAACCCTGCTTTGGAAGGCGAAGTCGTAATCAACAGACTGCCAGAGAAGTACCTTCAGCCAGAGAAATCCCAACACAATTTTTAAATGAAAAAAATTTTATAAAATAAAGGCCTTAGTTAATAATAACGTATCAATATTGGTTCTTCAATTGTAACAAATGTACCATATTAATCAAAGATGGTAAGAACAGAGGAAAATGGGTATACAGTATGAAACCTTCTGTACTATCCTCAATTTGTCCATAAATCTAAAATTGTTCTAAAAAATAAAATCTATTTTTAAAAATTCAAGGGAGCACTGATATATAATAGCTATATATATATAAATAATTATATATAATATATAACTAATAATAATATATAACAGCACTAATATACCCCACACTTCCTTCCAAAAAATGACAAGAAAAATGCTCTTTAAATGAATGAAAAAACACAAGTAAGTAATCAGAAAAATTAATGCCAGGGACATAAACAAGCAAGTCACAAAAGAAATTAAAATGCTACAGAGATCTATGCAAACTCAGACTCCCCTGGTGGACCAGTGGTTAAAGAATCCCCCTGCCAATGCAGGAGACACAGATTGGATACCTGGTCCAGGATGATTTCACATGCCTCTGGGCAACTAAATCCGTGCACCACAACTACTGAGCACATGCGCCACAACGACTGAAGCCTGTGAACCCTAGAGCCCCTGCTCCACAAAAGAGAAGCCACCGCAGTGAGAAGTCTGTGCACCCCAACTAGAGAGTTCTGCACCTGCTGCAACTAGAGAAGGCCTGTGTGCAGCAATGAAGACTCAGCACAGCCAAACATAAATAAATAAAAAATTTAGAAAAAAATAGTGAAACTCATAGGGTTGTGTACGGATAAATGAGTTCATTGTCCCCTTCTCCTCCTGCCCTCAATCTCTTTTGAGGGCAGGAGGAGAAGGGGGACAACAGAGGATGAGATGGTTCGATGGCATCACCGACACAATGGACATGGGTTTGGGTGGACTCCGGGAGTTGGTGATGGACAGGGAGGCCTGGTGTGCTGCAGTTCATGGGGTCGCAGAGTCGGACACGACTGAGCGACTGAACTGAACTGATGTATATATGGGTGGTATATATGTGCATATTTACATGTGTAAGTGTGTGTATACATATTCTTTTACTGAATGATTTCAAAGATACCTGTATATGGATAGTCACTGCAACAATGTAATACAGAAGAACTAGAAACAGACCAAAAATCTATTAACGGGGGTTAAACAAACATTGTCAGTCACTTAGTCAACTCTTTGAGATCCCAAGGACTATAAACCGCCAGGCGTCTCTGTCCATAGGATTCTCCAGGCAAGAATACTGGAGTGAGTTGCCATTTCCTTCTCCAGGGGATCTTCCTGACCCAGAGATCGAAACCTCATCTCCTGCATTATAAGGCTGATTCTTTACCACTGAGCCACCTGGGAAGCCCCTAAACAAACATAACTAAACATTATTATACAAAAATGTGGTAAATGTAGGTATACTGACTACGACAACTGTCTAAGAAAAGTAATAATGAATTGTAAAGTTATTTTAATGGAAGGGATTAAACTAGGTTAGGACCATACCTATATGCAAAACTACGTGTTTATGTATGTAGTGACCCTAAAAGGGTCACTATGTATGCGTATGTGCTTAGTCGCTCAGTTGTGTCCCAACTCTTTGTGACCCCATGGACTGCAGCCCACCAGGCTCCTCTGTCCATGGGATTCTCCAGGCAAGAATACTGGAGTGGGCTGCCGTGCCCTCCTCCAAGGGATCGTCCCAACCCAGGGATCAAACCCAGGTCTTTTGCATTGCAGGCGGATTCTTTACCATCTGAGCCAGCAGGGAAGCCCTAAGCAATCACTAAAGAGCCTCCCCAGCTCTAAGTATCTGAGAAATGTAGTTAGGTTATACCCAAAGGAGGAAGCCTTTGGGGAGGAAAGAAACACTCTCAAACTTTTAAGGACATAATAAATACCTCTCTCACAAAACACAAACTGTTATTTCAAAATGCCTAAACCTAAGGTGTGAAGGAAGTTATTCTTCAGATAAGCTTATTCACTAGTTAATTACAAACCTCAACCAAAAATTAAAAAGAAAAAACAAGTCTTCAAAATGCATGACTAGTTCATGCTTAAATTACAGGTAAAGCAAGATCATTAAGAAGCAAAAGAAGAAAAATTAAGTAGCAGTCCCATCTGACACAATTAAGTAGCTATTATGCACTGTAGTTAGTACTCATACATATAAAGGTTCAGGATTTATGCAGAGTTAACTAGATTTTTTTTTTTTTTTAAGAAAAGTGGGTTAAAATAAAAATATTAGTTAGGTCTTATAGTTTTGTGTGCTTTCTTTGAGCCAAAACAAAATAAATCTTTTTCTGGAGGCAAACTGGGGGTAGGGGGAGTCCAACACTTTGGGAACTAATATACAGTAAACTAATACTTTAAACAATATAGCCACTAGAATCAATGGTACTTAAGGATGACTGAGATGAGATAAATCAGTAAGTAATAGAAGGGATGCACTCTCAGTTCAGTTCAGTTGCTCAGCTGTGTCCGATTCTTTGTGACCCCATGGACTGCAGCACTCCAGGCCTCCTTACCCATCACCAACTTTCGGAGTTTACTCAAACTCATGACCATTGATTGAGTTGGTGATGCCATCCAACCATCTCATCCTCTGTCATCCCCTTCTCCTGCCTTCAATCATTCCCAGCATCAGGGATCACATGGACTATACAGTCCATGGAATTCTCTAGGCCAGAATGCTGGAGTGAGTAGCCTTTCCCATCTCTAGGGGATCTTCCCAACCCAGGGATCAAACCCAGGTCTCCTGAATTGCAGGGAGATTCTTTACAGCTGAGCCACAAGGGAAGTCCGGGATACTCTCTATCCTAAAACAAAAATATATCCTAGAACTGTAGTTTTCAACCAGAAAAAATTTTGCTCTCTCTGAGACATTTGACAACATCTAAAGACAATTTTTGATTGTCAGGCCTGAGATGGTCCTGCTGGTATATTGTGGGTAGCGGCCATGGAGGTGACAAAATACTTTATAGACCCACCAACCAACCCAAATGTCAACAGTACTGAGGTTGAAAAACTCTGCCTTAGAAACAGGCTGGGGGTAGTGGGGAGAAACCACTGAATGTGTGCTTGGAAATAATCAATTTTATCATGAAAATCTTAAATCAACAGGATCTTTTTTATGTTTAAAAATACTGACATCTTATCAAATAGCATGTAATCTATTAAAACGACACAATTTTCAAAGTGTTATTTAGAAGAAAGTTAACTGGATTTCCAATTTATCTAAAGCTTCGAAATTCTGCAAAAGCCATAGGCAAAAATAACAATAATACTAAAAAAGGTTTTTACGTATACACACATTCTCTGACTCTCACAAACAATATTGAGCAAAAGAATAATAACTTTTAGTGTGATTCCATTTATACACAGTTTCAAGAACAGGCAAAAACTTTTCTCTTATACATCAGAACAGTAGTTCCTTTGGAGAGAAATGTAGACACGGGAGAGGATGTGAGGGAGACTTCTGGGATGGTAATGATTTTGTATTTCTTAATCTGGGTAGCACTTATATAACTTTGTTTTGTGACAATTCATCAAGCTGTGTACTAATAACTGGTACACTTGACTGTATACCAATAATATTTTAACAAAAATGTTTACTTTTTTTAAATGTTATATATTTATATCCTAAAATCTTAAACATTTTGACCCAGAAAGCAAAATTAATGTCAAGAGCAAAAGTAAAAGTGCTTTTGCTGTATAGGCTGCCTTCCAAGAATTCAAAAAGGATGACACCCCCAGAAAGCTGTAAATACCATACTCAGTGATCATACAGCATTCAGCCGTACACTTAAGCCACTATATATCCCTTGGCACAAACCCTAAAACTGGACAACTGCTTACAAATGCAGTTGGATTTATTCCATGGACAGTTTGTTTGGATTATTTCCCCCAACGTTAAACTGGGAACTGTTATCAGAGAACAGGCTCTATGAAACAAATGATGCTTTCTCTTTCCTAATCCCACAGTTTCCCAAAGCTCTCCCAAACTAAACCCCTCCTGGCTCCTCCTTCAGGATTTCTGCGCCCATTACTGCCTCTCCCAGTATCCACTCTCACAATCCACCAACACATACATACATACACACACACACACACACACACACACACACACACGAAAATTCACATTAATGCTCATTCCAGAGGCTAGTCTCCCTCTCCCCCAGACTTTCACTCTCCCCAAGAAACCTTGTAAAGGCAATCTAAACTTCACTACCCTTTCTCCACAAACTCCCTTCCCAACAGCACCACAAAACCAGAGCCCAAGCTCTCCCAGTATCTTAAATCCTCTCTCCCACCGCACAAAAAGTCCTTGCTTCTGCAAACAACTCAGCTCCATGGCCACCGCTGTAGCTCGGATCTCCACCTTTCTTGCCCTTTAGCAGCCCCCACATCCCCACACTTTCCTGTATTCAAATCCAGCCCATTTCCCATCCACCCTCTGTCCCCAACCTCTGTTCTCTTCTGTCTGACTCTTTCCTAAGACAGGGATGGGAAGCTAGAGGGAGGGTGTGGAGCAAAGGACTCTGTTCCACGTGAAGACAGTGGAGAAAAGATTGCTCAAGTCTCCAGCACAACAACCACATGCAGGGGCTACAGTCAGAGGCTGGATTCTGAAAGCCAGCCTCACCCTTTACTAACTGCAAGGCTCTGGCTAGGCAATTGTACATATTTAAGCCTCTGTCTCCAGAATTACAAAATGGAGCTAATAAAAAATAGCCACCTCCCAGAGTTGGAAGATTGAATCAACTCCCAGCCAGCTGAGCACTTGGCACAAACCCAACACGGTAGACTCTCAACAACTGGCTATTTTTCTTAGGTCCTCTTTGTGGATGGGGGAAGATGAACGGGTACTTTCGTTCAGTCTCTTAAATGCCAAACTTCCTGCAAAGTCTCTTCCTGCGGGATAGCAAAAAGGCAGGGGAAAGAAGGAAAGAAGTACTCTCCAGATAAATCTGTGATACAAAGAGTTTTGTCAGGTCCCCAAACTCGGTGTCCTCTCTTTATTATTTGCTTACGGTGTGGATACAAGTTGGATCCAAGAAGCTCTGCAAGCCTTGCTAAAGGATGGGAAAGACGTGAATATGTACTGTACATCAAATGTTCTTTCTTCCACAGTTACTCTTTTGAAGGAATGTAGCAGCACCCCTCAAATTGCTAAAGTGCCTTCTTTGGGGGGTCGGAGAATAGGAAGGAAACCCGAAGTCCCAAAGGATTTTTCTTGAGAAGTTTATAGGAGTACTTCATAATAAGGAGAGATTAAAAGCAAATGCGGGAAACCTTATTTCTGCCGCAGCAGAGAGCACCAATCGGTTTGTCAGCAAGTGAATGAGTTGAAAATGAAAAAGCGCTTTCCCCATCTCTCCTGGGACACCAGGGCTTCCCCGGGTCCCTTCCCAAGAGGGATAAAGCGGAGGGTCTGCGCGTGGGAATCCCCAGCTCCCTTCGGGGGTAGAGGCAGGGCCCGGGGAGTTTCAGTGGGTCCCTTCCCATCTCTTCCCAACCCATCTCCTGTAACGGGATGTCTCCTGGGACTCGAAGATCCCCCCAGAGATTCGGCCATCCCTGGATCCCTCCCCTCCCAAGACCTCTGGAGAGCCCTCCTCAGTCCACGGAGTTCTCCCCGGCCAATTCTCCCGGTCTCCCGGCTGGCACTGGGTCAGCCCGCGGCCCACGGAGATCCCTCACGGGCCTCCTCCCGGCCCCTCCAGAGCGCCGCGAGCCCGAGGGGTTTACCTGCTGAGACGGCAGCTCCACATGCAGGGCCCGCGCGGCAGAACCTGGAGGCAGCGCGGCGGCCGGGCCCGTAGGCGGCGGGGGGAGTGGGCCCCCCCGACCGACGCCGAAGAGTTCATCTTGACCCAGGGGCCGCCAAGCGGCGGGACCGACGCTCCTCCAGCATCCGCCACAACCGCCGAGTCACGACCCGCCGAGACCCTGCAGCCCAGAAACCAACCACCCTACAGGCAGGACCGTTCTACCCCCCCTCCAGCCGCCGCCGCTGGCTAAGGAAGAGCCATATTACCGCAGTGCAAGCCCCACCACCCGCTGAGACCTGGCTTGCCCATTGGTTCAGCTTCCAAGGGGGCGGGACCAAATGACAAAAAGAGGACACGCTATTGGGCAGAAGATTTGTCCGTCGCCGGCAGAAATAGGGGGCGGAGGGACCCGGGGATGGCCTAAATTGCGTCTGTCAAAGCGGGGTGAAACCTGGGGCGTTGCTTCTTTTTTCCCCAGTCTAATTGGCTGTTTCACTACCATAGGGCGGGGTCTCCTGGAGGAGCCTCAAGGACCATTGCTCGAGGTCGCCGTCAGTTGTCAGTAAAGGAAAAAAGGGGCGGAGTCCGACTAGGTAGACCTGCGCCTGGGCTCCGGTGTCACGTGCAGGAGGCAGGAGAGTCACCTGATTAGAGAGAGTCAATTTGGGGAGCCACTTCCGCCCTAACCTAGTTGCCATGGTAACCGGCCTCCCTTGGGGGGCGGGGACCCATTTGGCGCCAGCTGGGGCGCGATGGTCTGTCTGTCTGTAGTTGCAGATTCCCTGAACAATCTTTTCCTAGGGGCTTCCGTCAACGTGTGAGAATTGAAAAGGAATACTTTATGGTTCGGCAAAAAGCCACCACGCAGGATGCCCTGAGACCAGAAACTTGGGCAATGTCGCCAGCTCCACCCACGACCAACTCCAACCCTTAAGTCCCCGCCCCTCCGCATACTCCACTAACTGGTAGGATGAGCCAGGCACTCAGGATGCTGTTTCAGTTCTATGAGTAGGTTGTTTATGCTTTCCCTGGAAAGCCTTTGCTATGTTCTTTGCTCCTCCTAACTAATGCTTACTTAGCCATCAAATTTCATCTTGTGTTGGGATCCCAAAAGGCTTCTCAGACTCACTCTGGGACCCTGCGTTAGAAACCTTGCCTCTGCCACATTCCTGATTATTCTATTGCATTCAATTGTATTTTATTAAGTGTGTAACACACTTGGACGTCACACATACCCTTCCCGCAAACACACACTGTTAATTTCTCAAGCAAAAGAACCTTCTCTGATTCATTTCTGGATTCCCAGTTCCTCGCAGAGAATCAGGACATGTGTTTTTGAAGCGAAGGCACAATTTAAATGGCACCTCTTCCGTGAAGACCTCCTTGGATTATAATGATAGCATCCATAGAATTGCTTCTATAATAAATATCGAGTCATTCTTCAGAATAATTATCTTTTACCTCCTTTGCGAATTTCCCCACCACCCTGACTGATAACAGCAGAAAGAACAGAGTATTTTAGGCTCAGGATTCAGAAACTTTTAGAATCCTGGCTCTTCCAGCTGTATGTTCCTAGGTAAGCCAGTTCCCCTTCTCAACTTTAGTTTTCCCATTTGTAAAATAGTAACAAGGTTGCTTTGAGGAGTAAATAAGCCATTGTAGACATAGTGCCCAGTGTGGGACCTGGCATATAATAATTTCACTAAAAATATTTAATAAGATAAGCATGCTATCTTTCAAGGGTATTTGGGGGGATGTTCATATTGTTTCATTTCCTTTTTAACAGCTATAGAATGTATGGTAATGTTGCCTGAAGATACTTTGGATCTGATCCCAGAGATGGCTAAGATATATGTCACACTGGCTCCTGTTCATGGCTAAAGCCTAGGGTATGCAGTCAGGTGTTTGTTGAGAAGGTAGTAACTGAGAAATCCCAAATCTCATCATGTTCCACCATCTGCTGGAATTTCATAGAAGACATTTGTCTGTTTCCAAGCTATATTAGTTTCCTGAAGCTGATGTATCAAATTACTACAAACTGGGTAGCTGAAAACGACAGAAAGTTATTCTTTCACAGTTCTAGAAGCCAGAAGCCCCAAATCAAGGGGCTTAGTGCTGGGTCTGAGCAGGGAATGTGGGAGCCAGAGAAGACACTCAGATTTCACAGGTGAGATGACATTTAACCTGGGTATTGGAGAACCAATAAGAGTTCACAAGCGGGGAGGGAAGAAAGGATGTTTCAGCAGAGAGCGCAGGAGTGATTTTCCACAAGCCTTTACTCTGCATGAGGCAAATTACTGGATACTGGAAATACAAAACTGAAGTAAATAACCTTTCACAGACTTTTCCACCTACATGCCACAAACCCTAGGAAAGCTGGCACTCACCCCTAGGGACATGGCAGAAAACTGAAATAGCCTGCTGAGTATGTGTTCAATAAATGTTGCCTATCATTACTTTTATGTGGACTATTTCATTCTGAAGACTCTTGTATTATTTGGGGTCTTACTCCATAATATGGCTGTACTTGTTTCAACATTAAAATATTTTTACTCACTTAGAATCGAGTTATTATAATATTTATAGTGTTATATACTAGAGAAACAAGTATTCAAGTATAAGGAGCATGAATTTAAAAGGTGGCCAAATACAGTATACATGCTATGGTTGAATAAACATCAAGGTCAAGTGGTAATAGACTAACAGGCTCTACAGGGGCTGGTGGGCAAAGTCAGAGCAGGCTTCACAAACATCTTAAAGGCTGATTAGAAGTTTGATAGGTAAACAACAGACAGAGCCATTTGGTTCAGGGATGGCTCCTGTTTTAACAACTAACTAGTACCATGTTGGGTTCTAAAATCAAAATGTCAGTTTGTAGAACCAAAAAGCCAAACTTGTCCCAATACACTTTGCATCCTCTTCCTCTACCCTCTTCACTCTCCAGATCTCCTGGGTGTGATGCATTAGGTAAATAAGTGCAAGACAGAGCAGATTGGTATTTCTATGTCTTGAATCTAATTAAATTAAATCTATCCCCTTCCTTTCAACAGAGTCCTCTCTCTTCCATTCACTTACTTATTTAGTCAAGGACCAAACCTTTACCAGGTGTCCAGCCTTGTTACTACATTGACAGAAACCATGCAAATAGAATCCCTGACTGCAGGGAGTTTACAGATAATTTCAGCACAAAATGGCAACTGCAATCATTGAGATGATAAAGTATAATGGAAACACAGAAGAGGACATTGCTAACTGCGATGTGTTGTGCAGGAAGGCTTTCTAGAGGAGAAAGAGTATTCTAGGCAGAAGGAACAGCAAGAGCAAAGGCACTGGGGCAGAAGACACAGTATTTGCATAGTCAAACAGGGCTGAAGCCAAAGCTGCCTGGAGGAGCAACAGCCTAGAAAAGGAAGGTGGGGCAGGTGAAAAGAACCTGACCACCAGGCTAAAGAACTTGAGTTTAACCTTAGGCAACAGGAATTTGTTTAGAAAGATCCTTAGGCAGCCTTGGAGATGCAGCTTTGAAGGGGCAGGACTAGAAGAGCAAGACTCTTGCAAAAAGTCAGGGGAGAATTGTAAAACAAAGAGGCCATTCCCCAAAGAGCCTGTACACACCCAACAAACCTGAAAGGCAAGTTCCAGGCAGGATTTCTCCTCCTTTCTCAACCCCTCAAGGTCATTTTCTCCAAAAAGTCTTCCTAGATGTAGGCTAATAATGGCTCCCTCCTCTAGGTTCCCACAGCAGCTGCCTGATCTCTCTTAGTGCCAGTATTCATGTGCCTTGTCATATACTAAGAGGTTTATATTTGTCTAGCCCATTCCACCCTGGACTTTTGTTCTTGATTTCATTCTACAACCCCAGCATCCTGACACAGAGGCTTCATCAGCTTCAGTGAGCAAATGACTGACTGAATAAAATCATTGAATGCCTGAATGCTTGAGGAAGTGAATGTTTGGATGACATGGGGCCTCATACCTCCCCAACTGGACACAGCCCCCGAGAGAGGAAATGAGCTTGTCCAAGGTCACTCGAAATTTGTAGCAAAGCTGAGACAAAGACTCAAACCTCTTGCCCCTGAAACTGGCGCTTCTTCCTATGTTCCAGTGGTTTTCACACTGTCACAGACTATATTTGTACCAACTGAGAGCACATGAGCTGGTGAATTTATAGGCCAGCCCGGGGTGACACACACTGGATCCAAGTGAATCTAACCCAGGGGGCTGATTTAGCCAAAGTCCCCAGAGAAAGCTTTCTTTGGGAAATGACTTTTACAGTGAGGTCTGAAGGATGAGTAGGAGTTAACCGAGCAAAAGAGGCTAGTGAGAGCAAGAGGAGCAATTTGGACAGAAGGAACAGCCTGAAGGAGCTAAAAGGAAGGCCAGGTGGGAGTAGGCAGGGAGGCAGCCAGTGTGGAGGAGGAGGAGAACACTTTTGGAAAGAAATTGTTATTTCAAAAATAAAAGAAAAGCAAAGACCTCCTTTAATTTCTTTTACAATTTCGTGTTGCTTTTATGTGTAATTTCATATGGCAGAATTTCATATGGAATTATCTTTTAGGTGCTGAGTTTCTGGAGTTTTAATCCAGGCTTGATGGCATAGAATGAAGGTGGAGATTCTGGCAGGGGCCAAACCTACCAGGTGTTGTAGCCCCAGCGGAGTCTGATTTTGCTTGAGGCACATAGACTGAAGAATCTAAGCAAGGGGAGTGACATAATCTGATTTACGTTTTAGAAAGGCTGCTTTTGCTGCCAGCTCAAGAGCAAATTTGAAAACTGCACAACTCAGATAGGACTGCAACCCAACTGAAACCCAGATTGGGACTTGAACACATCTAATCTCAAGATTTAATGAAGCTCAGGTTCTTTGCATCTCTATGCAGAAGGAATTCAGGGAGAGACAAAGTGATAGGTAAGAAGTGGATTTATTTAGAGATAAACATTCCATAGACAGAATGCAGTTTGACTCAAAAGGCAAGAGCGGCCCTGGGAGAAGCACTCCACAGACAATGTGTAGGCCATCTCACAAGTCCAGAAGCCAGGAAATTAGTTATGAAACAGGACGCGAAGGGGCAGGGCACAACCTTTAAAAGAATGACATAACCCCTGAGGATACAACATAAACTGGTTAGGACTAACTAGGTCCAAGATGGTAGAACACCCAACTTCCAATAGACCTTGAAACTCAGTATATATTCATCATAAAACATCAGCAAACTAAATGACACACCCACAAGTGCCATGATGGTTCCAAGACCAACCACAAAGTTCAAAAAGTGGACAATGGCCCAATTCCTGGAAATCCACATCTCTCATCTCCCAAAACAGCTGGAAAACTCCCACTCATTAGCCTATGAAATCACCCACTCCTATAAAAGCTGACAGGGGCTTTCCAGGTGACTCAGTGTTAAAGAATCCCACCTGCCAATGCAGGAAACGCAGGTTTGGTCCCTGGGTCAGGAAGATCCCCTGGAAAAAGAAATGGCAACCTACTCCAGTATTCTTGCCTGAAAAATCCCATGGACAGAGGAACCTGGTGGGCTACAGACCATGGGATTGTAAAAGAGTTGGACACAACTGAGCATGCACGCCTAAAAACTGACAACCCCATTCCTTGGGGCCTCTCTCACCTTCTGAGATGGCCCACACTCTTGTCTGTGGAGTGTGTTTCTCTCTAAATAATCCAATTCCTACCTATCACTTTGTCTCTCACTGAATTTTCTGCGATGAGACATCAAGAACCTGAACTTCATTAAACCCTGAGACCAGGTGTGTGATCTCAATGAAAAAACCATGGGTTCAAGTCCCAATGCATGGTTTCACCAGGATTCTTTGGCTAAGTGACCGATCAGGATTGGGCCAGAAAAAGTACAGCATGATCCTAGGACCTTTAGCTGTCCCAGAAAGTAAAGAAGTACTCAAAAAAAAAAAAAAAAAGATGTCAAAGGGACACAGAGGCCAATTTGAAAGGACTCTGACTGGCTTAATCTGGGGGAACTTGAACATCAAAATGAATGACAGAATGGCCTATAGCCCACTAATAAAAAATAGAGATTCATGAGTTTTTATTGGTATAATAAATGTCTCATTAGGAAAAATGGAGAAGGCAATGGCACCCCACTCCAGTACTCTTGCCTGGAAAATCCCATGGACGGAGAAGCCTGGTAGGCTGCAGTCCATGGGGTGACTAAGAGTCAGACACGACTGAGTGACTTCACTTTCACTTTTCACTTTCATGCATCGGAGAAGGAAATGGCAACCCACTCCAGGGTTCTTGCCTGGAGAATCCCAGGGACGGGGGAGCCTGGTGGGCTGCCTTCTATGGGGTTGCACAGAGTCGGACACGACTGAAGCAACTCAGCAGCAGCATTAGGAAAAAGATATTTACATGTTGATGAAATAAAATGTCTATTTTATGGCAAAGTGAAAGTGTTAGTTGCTAGTTGAGCCCACCAGGCTCCTCTGTCCACGGCATTCTCCAGGCAAGGATACTGGAGTGGGTAACCATTTCTTTCTCTGGGGAAATCTTTCCAACCCAGGAAATGAACCTGGGTCTCCCAAATTGCAGGCAGATTCTTTATCATCTGAGCCACCAGGGAAGCCTTTTTTTTTCTTTCTTTTTTTTTAATAGCAAGACAAGAAAAATTTAAACAAAATGTTCTTTGTCTATGTAGGCCTCCTCCCTCCCCTTTTTATTTATTTATTTTTTTTGATGTCTGATCTTATTTATTTGTTACTCTCTCCCTCCCCTTTTTAAAGTGTATTTTGCACTTACATTAATTGTTGTCTCTTTAGGAGATAACAATTCCTCTTAACTTAATCAAGGGTCACAACTCCTTAGAAGATAACCTTTCTTCTTAATCTTGTAAGGGGCCATGATGGCCTCTGAACTTCCTTAGATCTGGATTGTGTAAGCTGTCATAACACATTATTTAATGTACAGCCCTGTGAATTTGACCTCTAATAGATGGAACAGTTCTCAAAGGTTTTTAGGAGGTAGTTCCCAGATTATAATCCTATAATCCAATTTATAATTGGATAAAGCCAATCCTTATAACTGGCTCGGATTAAATTTTCCATTTCCTTCTTAGATTGACTGTTCAATTTTTTCATCAATGATAGTCTCAAAGTATGGAAAAAGAGTAACTTTACAGTGTAAAAGCCTGACAGTCCACCTTAATCAAATGATCAAAGTGAGTATCATGAAATTGAAATCATGTACCAGCAGATGCGATGTAGTGAGAAAAACTTATCTTCACTTATGTGATATTTCTGCTAAAAATGGATAATCTGAATCAGTCGTGAAGAAACTTGAGACATAACAAAACTAAATAATGTTTTATAGAATACCTGGCCTGTAATCTTTAAGACTGTCAAGGTCATGATAGTCAAGGAGAGAATGGGGAACTGTTTCACATAAAAGGAGTGTGATACTGTGATTTATGGGCTTCCCTTGAGGCTCAGCTGGTAAAGAATCCGCCCGCAATGCGGGAGACCTGGATTCAATCCCTGGGTTAGGAAGATCCCCTGGAGAAAGGAAAGGCTAGCCACTCCAGTATTCTGGCCTAGAGAATTCCATGGACTATATGGTCCATACGGTCGCAAAGAGTCGGACATGACTGAGCAACTTTCACTTTCACTGTGACTTATAAGAAGAAATATATATTTGATCTTTGTTCCTGGCGTATACCTCCTAAAACTCTTATGAAAGTGAAACTGTTAGTTGCTCAGTTGTGTCTGACTGTTTGTGACCCCTTGGATGGTATAGCCCACTAGGCTCCTCTGTCCATGGAATTCTCCAGGCAAGAATACTGGAGTGAGTAGCCACTCCCTTCTCCAGGGGATCTTTAATTTCTTATGTAAGAGCCACAGGGGCATCTTTGGTTATAATACTTAGTTTTGTCCTCAGTTCCTGAAATAGCTTCAGAATATATACAAGTGAAATGGGGATCTTCTGTTTTCATAACAAACCCCATTCAACCACATGGGAGTTTATGTAATAAAATGGCTTTTGGAAAGCCCTTACATAACCTAAGGTTGGCAGTTGCCAGGGGAACCAAACCTGATTAGAGGGAGGGGACTTTTAGACTCCTCCCACTCCAGACATCTGGGGAGGGGAAAGGCACTGAACATTGACTTCAATCAACAATGGCCAACAATTTAATCAATCATGCCTGTGTAATGAAGCCTCCATAAAAACCTGAAAGAATGGGGTGTAGAGAGAACACAAGGAAATGCTGAGACGGAGACACACAGAGGTCTTGGAAGCTCTGCATTCCTTTCCACATACCTTACTCTGTGCAGCTCTTCCATCTGCTATTCCTGAGTGATATCCTTTTACAACAAACTGATAATCTAGTGAGCAAATGTTTTGTTGAGTTCTGTGTGCTGCTCCAGCAAACCAATGGACCTCAAGGAAGCGTTTGTGGAAACCTTCAATTTATAGCCAGTTGGTCAGAAACATAGGTTAACAACCTATGCTTGCTATTGGCATCTGAAGTATGTGGAGGTGGGGTGGGGAGGTGGGGATGGGAGTGTGTGTGGGGGGGATGGAGGGTTGAGAGGGGTGCAGTCCTATGGGACTGAGCCCTTAACTTGTGGGAGCTGATGCTATCTCCAAGTAGATAAGGTCAGAATTGAGTTAAATTGTAGGACAACCAGCTGTTATCAGATAATTGTGGGTCAAGTCCCCACACACTGTGGTGTCAGAAGTGAAGTAGTGATGCAGTGTTGAGAGTAGAGGAGAAACACAGGATTGCATTTTTCCTTTAGAATGAGATTTAAATAACAGGTGAGTCTGAACTTGATTCTTTTGCTAAAATGGGCATATTAACACAAATGGTGATGTCCTTGACTAACATATGAGGACTGTGTTTCTGGATTAATGTAATGGCCTTTGTGATTTTACTGTGGTATTTGTCTGTAGGATAATGTTCTTGTTTGGTATGATGTGGCATCAGGTCTGCAACTTACTCTCAAGTGGTTTGCGGAGAAAATTTTTTTTGAATTTTTTTGAAAATTCTTTTTGAATTGTACTTGCAACTTTTTTGTGAGATTGTTTTCCGTAAAGTGATAAAGAAAATTTTGTGATGTTCCTTACATAGTAACTACTTTCTATAAACAAAATGAAAGTGAAAATGATTTTACACAACATTTTGCTCATTAAACTTTATATTTTAAAAAATTTAATAACTTATTGAGAGTTTGATATGTGCCAGGCATTGCTATAAGCAGTGTGTGTGTACCCTCACCACAGTGCTAGAGATTACAGAACTAAGGCAAGAGTTCTGTTACCTGCCTAAGGTCACATGTTTTGAGTTTTGAACTGGGATTTGAAAGCAGTCTAACTCCAGTGTTATTAATCCTACATTTTTCTACCTCAATAAAAGAGTATTACAGTATCTCCATCATGCTGCCAAGAGTTCTCATGTTGCAACTAAAGATGCCGTATGGTGCAACTAAGACCCAGCATGCGGGCTAAGTCACTTCAGTTGTGTCCAACTTTGCCTGCTCCTCTGTCCATGGGATTCTCCAGGGGAGAATACTGGAGTGGGTTGCCATGCCCTCCTGCAGGGAGTCTTCCCAACCCAGGGATTGAACAGGCATCTCTTGTGTCTCCTGCATTGGCAGGTTCTTTACTACTACTGCCACCTGGGAAGCCCAAGACTCAGAACAACCAAATAAATAAATATTTTTAAAAATATGTATGTATATATATGTGTGTGCTTAATCAGAGGAAAAAATACTTTGTATTGGTTTTCATCAAAAGTAATTAGAAATCTCAAAAATAATTTGGCATTTTAGAGCTGTGAAAAGGTGCTTTTTAAATACGCCTAAGTCCAATGTAATATTATGTTAAAAAAGTAGGAGATACAATTGTATGTGTGCATGATAAAAAATATGAAATGAAAATACTCAAAACTCTTTAAGCAGTAAGTTGTGAAAAATAGCTTGAGAAAGAGTTTACAAGGAAGAGAACAGGATTATATAAAAGACACTTGGAATGTGTACTGGGCAGAAGTTTGTTATAAAAACTGTAGCTGAAACAAGGGGGTAGAAAACTGAAAAGTGAAAGTCACTCAGTCGTGTCCGACCCTTTGCAACCGCATGGACTATACAGTCCATGGAATTCTCTGGCCAGAATACTGGAGTGGGTAACCATTCTCTTCTCCGGGGGATCATCCCAACCCAGGGATCGAACCCAGGTCTTTACCAGCTAAGCCACAAGGGAAGCCCAAGAATACTGGAGTGGGTAGCCTATCCCTTCTCCAGGGGATCTTCCTGACCCAGGAATCAAACTGGGGTCTCCTGTATTGCAGGCAGATTCTTTACCAGCTGAGCTACCAGGGAAACCCATAAGGGGGTGGGGGGAAGATCCAATTTTCTCCCCTTACTGACCCCATTATAATCTATTAAGTGAGAATTTCTTCCACCTTCTCAGAAGTATTAGAAAAAAGTGTCAGTTGCAGCCCACTCCATGTAAAGAAAAGTGGAATGTTTTACTGATGAGACCAGACTTAGCCATCCACTGGCACGCCACCTCTAATACACTGAAGGTCACTGTGTTAGTTTAAGCCATAAACTGCCTGGCTTAAAACAGCAGAAATTTATTCTCTCACAGGTCTGGAGCCTGGAAATTCAAAATCGAGGTGTTGGAAGGGCTATACTCCCTCAGGACAACAATCCCCCACCTCCTCCAGCGTGTGGTGGTTCCAGGTGTTCCTCGGCTTGTAGCTACCTAACTCCAGTCTCTGCTTCCATCACGTGGCCTCTCCCCTGTTCCCTGTGTCTCCTCTTCCTTTTACTTTTAAAGACACTTCTCATAGGATTGAGAGCCCTTCTAGATAATCCAAGATTATCTCATCTTGAGATCCTTAACTTAATTATATCTGCAAAGACTTTTTTCCAAATAAAGTCATATTCACAAGTTCCAGGGAACAGGGCATGTCCATACTCTTTCATAGGCCAGTATTTAACCCATCACACCATTCCTATGTAAGGCCTGCCCCTCTTTTCTCTCAGGCCAGCCTGCCCAAAAGATGGAGAAATTAAGTTGGCATTGATCTAAACTAGATTGTTTTAAATTAAGATGTTAATTGTAATCTCCAGAGTAACCACTAAGAAAACAACTCAAAAATATACAGTAAAAGAGACAACAGAATTAAAATAATGTATTAGAAAATATATGTTTAACACAAAAGAAGGTAGGAATGGAAGGAGAGTGAAAACAGCAAAATGACAGATGTAAATCCTACCTTAGTAATTACATTAAATGTAATTAACATTACAGAAGGCAAAAAGTAGAAGTATGTATTTTAAAAAGCCCAACATTATTATGTCTACAAAAACACAATTCATATTTAAAGACACAGGTTGAAAGGGAAAGGATGAAAGATATTCCACACACATAACAGCCAAAAGAGACCTGGGGCTATATTATACTAATACAAGCTACACAAAACAGATTTTAAGAAAACTGCAAACACCATTAAAAGAAGCTAGAGAAAACCAAACGAATAGGAAAACATCCAGAACATTTAATATTGTTAAAATGGCAACATTCACCAACTTGATCTGTCCCTTCAAAGGCAATCGCTATCAAAATCCTGGCTGCGTTTTTTGCAGACATTACTAAGCTGATCCAAAAATTCAAGTGGGCTTCCCAGGTGGCTCAGAAGTTAAAGAATCTGACTGCAATTCATGAGACGAAGGTTCGATCCCTGGGTCAGGAAGATCCCTTGAAGAAGGGAATGGCAACCCACTCCAGTATTGTTGCCTGGGAAATCCCATGGGCAGAGGAGCCTGGTGGGCTATACAGTCCATGGGGTTGCAAAGAGTCAGACAGGACTGAGCAACTAACACTCTCACTTTCCAAATTCATATAGAAATGCAAGAATAATCAAGACAATCTAAAAAAGATCAAAGGTAGGATTCACATTTCCTGATTCCAAAATTTATTACAAAGCTAATCAAGACAGTGTGCTACTAGAGTAAATAAAGAAACATAGATCAGTGGAATAGAACTGAGAATCCAGAAATAAACCCTTCCATTTATGATCAATTGATTTTGGACAAAAGTGCCAAGACAGTTTTATGAGGAAAGAAAAGGACAGTTTTATGGTCTTTCTAACAACCAGTCCCAGGATAACTGGATATCCACATGCAAAAAAATGAAGTGGGACCCTACCTCAACCATACACAAAAATTAACTCAAAATAGATCAGAGATCTAAATATAACAGCTAAGGACTCTAAAATGTTTAGAAGAAAACATAGGAGTAAATCTTTGTAATCTTAGATTAGGCTGTGGCTTCTTTGATACAAAAGCACACACTTGAAAAAACAAAACCAAAAATAAACAGAAAAAAACCCTAGATACATTAAATTAACTTTCATGATCCAAAGGACAAGTGGTACATCTGATTCATGAAACATGCTGCATCACAGATGTACCTCAAAAACATTATGCTAAATCAAGGAAGTCAGACACAAAAGGCCACCTACTGAATAATTCCATTGACACAAAATGTTCCAAATAGGCAAATTCATATAGACAGTAAGTTAGTGACTAGTCATTGGCCAGGAGCTGACAGGAAGGGTAGCAAGGAGTGAGTGCTAATTAATATGGGGTTTCTTTTGGTGGTGATGAAATTGTTCTGAAATTAGAGTGGTGTCTGATGTACAACTTTGTGAATATACTAAAACCCATTGACATATACTTTAAAAGGATGGGCTTTATGATATGTGAATTATATCTCAAAAGAGCTTTTATTAGAAAAAAAAAAAATAAGGAAGGCTGGCCACTTTGCTGTAGGAACAGCGAAGTGGAGAAAGGCCTGGAAACAGGGAGTTCAATTTAATAGGTTTGGGAGACCCAGTAAGGGTGTGATGATGAAGATGATCATAGCTATTATTTCCTGTTGAGAGAGCTGGATGAATATTTTTATTTATGTATCATATATTTAGATACATATTATCACACTTATTCAGGAATATAGATTATTCCCGTTTACAGATGAGGAAGCTGAAGTTCAGAAAGGTTAAGTGACATGATAAAGTGAAAGTGAAAGTGAAGTTGCTCAGTTGTGTCTGACTCTTGGACTGTAGCCTACCAGGCTCCTCCACCCATGGAATTTTCCAGGCAAGAGTACTGGAGTGGGTTGCCATTTCCTTCTCCAGGGATCTTCCCAACCCAGGGATCGAACCCAGGCCTCCCACATTGCAGGCAGACATTTACCCTCTGAGCCACCAGGAAAGCTCTTTTAAGTGACATGATAATGCAGCTGTTAAGGGCAGTGTCACAGGGTGGGTCCTGCTCTCATTCATGTATGTTTTTAGGGAGGAGAAAGGAGGCAAAGGTTTAAGAGACAAAAACATCGCCTTCAGCATCAGCAGGCAGTATTAGAATGGGGCAGGGAGTGGGGAGGAGAGCTCACTAGGTCCAGAGGCTGTTTCTGCTGATGGTAGGCAGTACTGACATCTAGAAACTAGACAGGCAATATAAAAGGAGGCAAAGGTTTTTTTAAAAGATAAGTGCTTCACGTATGTCTCTGCCTCCCTTATTATATTACAAGCACCTAAGAACAGGGGACATTCAATGTGGAAGTTGCTTATTTCCTGACGAGAGGCTTTTTGGGAATGTTGATTTGCTGAGTGATAAGGGGTAGACTTATAAGGTTGGCCTTTCTGGTCCTAGTTTCCCAGACTAGGAGGAATTGCTCTTGATGAATGCTAAACTACTCTCTCTGAGCTTTTGAGAGTCTGTGATTTTACTTATCTCTGGCTTCTAGCCCCAGGTTGGAGCTAGATCAGTGTCAAAATTCAAAAGGGAAGGAAGGAAGCGGAGCAGCGTTTGCCTCAGGCCTAGCCTCAGTGTCCCCTAGTGGCCATATCTGGGAACAACAAGCAGAACTTTGGAATTGACCTTCAGGCAGAAGGCATCACCAACTCAATGAACATGAGTTTGAGCAAACTCCAGGAGCTGGTGAAGGACAGGGAAGCCTGGCGTGCTGCAGTCCATGAAGTCGCAAAGAATCAGACATGACTGAGCAACTGAACAACAACTGAGACGACAGCCCCACTCCCGCCGTCCATAGGCAGTGGGTCTTCTGGAAAAGGAGACTCCAGCTCTCTCCCTTTAAGGTAACAACTCCCAGCCCAACACAATGTTCACAGCATTTACCTAGAGTACCCCACACACAGCTTAGAGGGAGGCTAGCCTCTGCTCTGCACAGGTGACTGCTAGACTGACACCCTTGCTATTTGCAGGGGATTGGTTATAGGATCTGCCACCCCTACTCCAAGCCCTCCCCCAAACAACATTTGAGGATGCTCAAATCCCTCATAAGAAATACAGTAGTACAGTTGGCCCTACATATCTGCAGATGCAGGATCCATGGATATGGAGGGCTAACTATACATTGACCCAGGTGAAGGTGGCCCCTCCAACATTTGCAGCCTCCTTATTGCTCGTGTTCTTAAGTAGAGACGGTGGAGTTTCTTGATGCAGAGTAGGTATTTAATCTTCACAAAATTAATGCTGAGAATACTGGGCTGTGTTTATAGGGGTAGCCTAGCTTAGTCTGAAGCCAGATCCTGAGGGTCATGGCTAGCCTCAGGCTGGGGCTGGTACGGGAGATGCATCAGAAAACGGGCCTTTCCCTGATCCTAAAGGAAATATCTGTTCTTTAACCCAGGCTCAGTGTCCTGAGGCCTAAGACCTGCCTGGAGCCACAGAATCCAGTCTTTGTCGGCCCCTCCAGGGCACCTCCTCACTGCCCTGCCCACCTCCCCATGGAAAAACTCCAGAGAAGCCAGCTCCCTGCCCTTCCATGAGAAGCCCCTTGCAGACCTCTTTACCGTCACCTCTCGGTGGTTCAAATCAGCAGCCTCTCTGGTCTGCACTTTGCTACTTTGCCCTTCGTGGCAAATTTCCAGTCACCCACTAAGTCCCAGCTCAGGCTGGGGCCCCAGCTCACCAAGGACCACCAGGGTTGGACTAGGGCCTCTCTGTCACAGCTCTGACCACTCTGAGTATCCTTAGCTGTTTCCAGTGTTTGTTTCTGCTCCCAAGCTCACAGCTTCTGGCAAAGAGAAATGGTCCCTGAGGTAAACGGTCGGGACAGGCATTGCGTGAGTGCATGCTAAGTCACTTCAGTCGTGTCAGACTCTGTGTGACCCTATGGACCATAAACTGCCAGGCTCCTCTGTCCTTGGGATTCTCCAGGCAAGAATACTGGAGTGGGCTGCTAGTCCCTCCTCCAGCGGATCTTCCAGACCCAGGGATCGAACCCACGTCTCCTGCATTGACAGGCAGGTTCTTTATTAGCGCCATCTGGGAAGCCCCAGGACAGGCGTTAGGCAGTGGAAAGTGGGAAGTTCCTTTAGCTCAAGTGGGAAAGATTCCCAAGTATTTGGTACTCATTGAGCTGAATGGAATTAGAACAGAGAGACAGCATCTTGTGAGACCCAGGTGTGGCATGAAATCACTAGATGCCAGCAGGCCAGGATTTAGTTGTGGTATAACTAAGCCCAGAAGCAAGGAGCATGGTTGAGTGATCCATATGGACCTTTCTAGTTCAGCTATTCCAGGACCTTACTGGAGGAGAGTAGCCTTTCCCACGGGAGGAAGGCAGCTGTGAAGGGAGCTCCAGTGAGCCCTGCCCCCTGGTGGTCACTGTGTGTTGTGTAATCCTCACGAGTACGAGCTGGACGTAGTGACTTCCATCTAAAGAAGAATATGGCAAAAGTGATAGGTTGTCACTGCTGAGATTAGATTATAGAAGACTATGGTTTCTGTGATGCTGCAGCTGAAGCTCCAATACTTTGGCGACCTGATGTGAAGAACCAACTCATTGGAAAAGACCCTGATGCTGGGAAAGATTGAAGGTGGGAGGAGAAGGGGACGACAGAGGATGAGATGGTTGGATGGTATCACCGACGCGATGGACGTGAGTCTGAGTAAGCTCTGGGAGTTGGTGATAAACAGGGAAGCCCGGCGTGCTGCAGTCCATGGGGTCGCAAAGAGTCAGACATGACTGAGCAACTGAATTGAACTGAACTGATGTTCCTGTTTGCACTCTGGTTCTTCTTGCTTACTCTCTCTGATGCGGCCAACTGCCATGCTGTGAACTACTCTACCAAAAGGCCCGTGTGGCAAGGAACTGGGAGTGGCCTCCAGTCAAAGCCAGTGAGAAGTGAATCCCACCAGCCGTCAAAAGAATGACCTTGGAAGTGGATCCTCCCCAGGTTGAGCCTTGGGATGACCGCAGCCTTGTATGAGACCCTGAAGCAGACCCAGCTAGGCTGTACCCTGACTACTGACCCTTAGAAACTGTAGACAATGTTGTTTGCAGCCACCAAGTTTTGGAGTAATTTATTACACAGCAATTGATAACTAATATACCACAAAGGGCCATGTGGGCCGAAGAAGAAAAGCGGGAGAGGGCTCGGCAGGCAGCTCGGCTGGGGCAGTGGTCTCCCCAAGCAGCAGCAGCAAGATGCTGATGTAGCCCCGACAATAACTCGTAGAGGACACTTGTTTCCATTTATTCATTTAGGAGTATACACAAGTCTCACATGGTATAATGATCTCATCAAGGGAGAACAGAGTAGACAGAGGATTAGTTTTCCTCCCTGGCTCCCTCTCTCAGAAAGGCACAAATATATGAGGTTTGGGCTCGGGGAACTTCTGTTCTGGTACCAGTCTACTGCTCAGGTCCCTCTGTAAACAGGAAAAGGGACCCCTTCCTCACATCCACTACTGAGGATGTGGGTTAAGCAAAGCGAGGCCACTGGGAAGTTTGCGATTTAGGCCCAGGCAGGGTCTGTGCTGGGTCCATGTCATTAGCCCCCAGAGGAAAACCAGTCACTCCAACCAGAAAGTGATGGGGCTTGATAACCCAAGAGATGGTTCATCTGGACAGCTCTGTTCTCCAGCACAGGAACAATGCCACCCTGATCCTCTCTTTGGAGGCCAGTCCAGGCTCAGATTTCAGAGTCTGGGGCCATGGGGGGTGGCAGAAAGGAGACTGAAGCTTGCATATTTCAGGTGCTTACCCCTGTGTTCTTCAAAATGGGAACACCTGTTTCCTCTGAGTCTTCCCTTGGCAAGAGGGGTTAGTCCTGCAGTCAAGCTTTGGGTAGTTGGGCATAGCTGCTACTGTTGCTGCTAAGTCACTTCAGTCGTATCCGACTCTGTGCGACCCCACAGGCAGCAGCACACCAGGCTCCCCTGTCCCTGGGATTCTCCAGGCAAGAATAATGGAGTGGGTTGCCATTTCCTTCTCCAATGCTGGGCATAGAGATGTTTGTATTAGAGGAAAGTTCTGCCCCTCATCCCTCAGGGCCAAAGGGCAAATATTCTAACTGGCCCGAGACACTAATGACTGTCCTTCTTCCCCAGTTAACCAGTACTAAGTTTTCTCTGTAATTTGGGGAAGGAGAGAAGAGGGGTTGTGAAACCTTAAAGGCCCAGATGTGGCAGCCCCCACCTGGAACAGGACAAACTGGAAGTGAGAGAGCTTGAAATATTCCCTTTCTCCTTCTTAAAAAAGACCTAACATTGTAATGGTTTAACAAAATTATTATAATTTCTTTTAAATAACCCACAGACACCCATGACGCTTCCAAATTTACAGAACAAAAAGCACTTGAGAACTTGGTAGAAAACGATTTGCAGCTGGTTCCTCCCCAGAAGCTGGCCCCTGCGGACAGGCTCAGTTCACCTCCAGGACCTCGGTCTCCAGGAGGCCGAACTTGGTCTTATGCTGGTCGAAGAGCTTCACCAGGGCTTCCATGTACATGGCGTGGTACAGGTCAATGTCCTGCTGGGTCGGGTGCTCCAGCTTGGGGATGGTAATGGGCTCACCCACTGCAGGGAGGGGGCAGAAGCCTCTGGTTAGTCAGTGCCATTTGGCCCACCCTCCCTGGGCATTCACCACGATGCTCTCGGCGGTGACCTTGTGCTATGAGCCAGCCATGTGCCAGGAACTGTGCTGGAAGTGCTCCATTTCAGGTTGTCCCTTTCACAGGTGAGAAGACTGGGGCCCAGGGCGATGGGGAGGGGCTTGCCCAAGGCTACCTACCCACTAAGCAGCAGGTGGGATCAAGTCCAGCCACACTCACTGCTCGTAGTACTCAGTTGGGAGCTCCCGTGAGAGGTGTGGGATCCAGTAATAGCTTTGCTTTTGCCTGCTCTGGGCAAGTCACTGCCTCTCTGAGCCTTAGTTTCCTCACCGATCACAGGGGGACCCTTCCTTACAGGGCTTTGCTGAGGATTCTGTGCAATATTGTGATATGCTATGAGAAGTATAGTAAGGGCAGGAGAAGGAAAAGGGGACCACTTTCACAAATCCATGCATAATTTTATTTTTCTCATCGTCCTGCTTCCTGTCCGTACCCAGCTCATCCTGAAGTCTTATCAATGCTATTTCTGAAATTTCTTCCAAGTTCATGCACTTTTCTTCCATCTCTGCTGCCATTCCTTCTGTCCAAGCCAATGGCTACTACAAAAGACTCTGGACTGGTCTTGCGGATTCCATTTTTGTCCCTCTAACTCCTTTTTCTAGGGCTTCCCTGGTGGCTCAGCTGGTAAAGAATCTGCCTGCCAATGCAGGAGACTCAAGAGACTTGGGTTCGATCCTTGGTCGGGAAGATTCCCTGGAGAAAGAAATGGCAACCCACTCCAGTATTCTTGCCTGGAAAATTCCATGGACAGATAAGCCTGGATGGCTATAGTCCATGGGGTCGCAGAGTCGGACTCGACTGAGCAAACAGGCCTTTTATAACTCCTTTTCTATTCAGCAGTCCCGAGGATCACTTTAAAATGCAAATCTGAATCTCCCCTCCCCCAAACCCTCAAGCAATATTCCATTCTTAAGGTGAAGAGCAAACTCCTTCACCCTGGGCACCACACCCTGTCCTTCTCCAGCCACCCTGTGCACAAAAATGTTCATGCTTCCTTACAGACATCAGACCTGGTCTGGTCTATAACAAGAGTCAAGGGTGAGTCTGGGTCATGAGATTTAAAATGCAGGAAGTTGATCTCTCCGGAAAAAGTACAAAGGGAAACTTCCAACCCTGATAACAACTCTAAGTATTTATGTGAGCTTTGGCCCCTGAAGTCCATGGCTTGTAGCCTCCTTGCTCTTGTGCGAGTTCTCGATTGTGAACCATTAACAGACACACACACACTCCTATAATAGATAATTCTTTGGAATCCTCTAAATTGTCTCATATAAAAGCATAAACAACATGGCTGGGGGTGAAGTGCAGCCAGTTTTTTCTTCCACTTCTCATAGACTTCTGCTCCAATCATATTGACTTCCTTCTGTTCCTCAAAAATCTAGGCAGTCCTGCTGTGAGAACTTCATTTAGGCTATTGTTTCTGACAAAAAGTCTCTTCCTCTTCTTTTTTTTACAGGATAATTCCTATTCAGCCAATAGTGTAAGAGTCACTCCTCCCTGAGATCCACGAGGACCCTCCAGAGCATATCCTTCTCACACCCCCTGTCGGTCTTTACTGTAAGGGGGTCTTCCCTAATAGACTCATGCTCTGCAAACACAGAACTGCTGAGTCCTGCTTTCTCATCCAGACAGCTTAGCTCATGGTAATGGAACTATCCCCATCTCCCACCCACCCCCATCATTGCTATCAGCACCCAAACAGGTCCAAGTCCTCATGGTTTAGAGCATGGACATCAGAGCCAGGGGCCTGGATTTGAATCCTAACTCTGCCACTAAACTAGCTATGGCACCCGAGTTTGGGGGAGCTTACCGACAGTGGTGATGGGCTTGGAGTAGGGCACCAGCCCCCAGGTGTCGGAGGAGAAAAGGCCTCGACCATGGAAGATGCATGGGGCAAAGCCAATGTACTTCTGGAACTTCTTCTGCACCCATCGGCCCCAGGAGCCCTCCTCAAAGATCACCTGCTTGTACACCTCATTTTCCCCAAAGGAGTAGGTGGGAACCAGGTCAGCTCTGGAAGAGAGAGGCCAGGGTCTGTCTTAGCCCAATCACCGGCTTCAGTCTCTCCTGGCAGCCCCAGAGGCCCCAGACTCCAGCCAAACTGCCCTCCCGCAGGGGTGTACAAGAGTCACCTGGGGGACCCCAAACCACATGTCCCCTCAGGGTCAAATGAGCACAGGCCTTCTGCCCCTGCTAGTGGCTGGGGATCATGTCAGGGTTTTACAACGTGGCCCTGACTAGGCCCCTTAGCCTCACTCGGTTTACTCAAATGGAAAATGGGGATGGCATTTCTGCAGGATTTTGTAGGAGAATCCAACGGGGTGGTAGAAGTAAATGTGCTCTATCTAATGAAATGTGCTGAACAGGTGGCTACACAGAATGTGCCCTTGGTTTTCGAGAAAAGGTCACAGAAACCCAAGCTGCCCTGCTCCTCTCTGCCTGTCCTCAGGGTTACCGCTCCAAGAAGCCTTCCTTGATATTTCCAGCCACACACCATTTTCCTCCCTGGTCTTCTGCTCTCCTAGCTGTGTGACAGGATTTGGCATGCGGCACAGTCCTGCCTCTGGGCCTGGTGGGCCTCTCACCCCCACCTGCCGGGGCCCAGGAGACTCAGGCTGCATTTTTGTCCACCCAGCCACCCTTGGCCTGAACCTTTGGTCTCCAACATCCCCTTCCCCATGGATGGTTAACTCCCTTCTCTGCCTTCCCAGAGTCTGGGTCCTGCCTCCAGGAGGCAAGGAGCTGCTGCCCTGGGCGTGGGCATGCATGTGTACACACGTGTTCTGAGAAGCACTCACCCATGGCGCAGGGCCAGTTTCACAAAGCCCTTGCGATTGCGCAGGGTGACTGCATTCTTGCCGGGCATGGAGCTCAGGGACTCAGCTGCACCCCCCACCACGATGATGATGGCATTGCCGCTCCCATTCTTTGAAAGCAAGTAGTCTATGGTGTCCCGGTTCACAGGGCAGATGCCTGGGGAGCAGACGGGGGACACACAGTCAAGGATGGACTTCCTACCTTCTGCACATGGTCAAATATAGACAGAGCCCTGGATGTGGTTCCCAGACCTCGCCCAGCCACTTAGAAGAAGAGCCCCATGTAAGTCATTCTATTTTCTGTGCCTCAGCTTACTTATCTGTAAAATGGGGATGACACAGGGTTGTTTAGGGAATGCATTCATTTGGAAAACATGCCTTGAGGTCCTAACTCTGCTGAGCTGGTGGCAGGTGCCAGGGAACCCCAGTAAGTCAGGCTGGTGGGGATCAAGATGGATAGAACATGAAAGTCATGGACAATGATTAGGTTGTGCAAAGGGTAGCACAGGGGCTGGGGATGCCCAGAAAAAGGGGTCAGAGGTTTCCTAGGGGCAACATTATGCTAGTTGAATCCAGAAGATCATATGAACAGTTCTCTCGCTCAGCCCTGACATATCAGGCCATGGTTGGCCACATCTCACAGGACCGGGCACTGGAGCACAGTGGGTTGGCTCCCTGGCCAATGGAGAGGCTCAGACAGGGGCACTCAGAGGTGGATTCTCACCTCCAGACATCAGGTACTCCCGCAGCACTGGCATCCGGAAGTTGCCGGCCAGCGTGGCCAGGTAGGGCCTTATGCCGGGGAACTTCTTGCTCACTTCTGTGGCCTCTGTGCTGAAGTTGCAGAAGGCACCCAGGCCCATGATGCCATGGGGATGGGACCCAAAGATGTAGTTCCTGCTGGTCAGTAAGTTGTGTGTCTTCACCAGCTGCAGGGAAGACCTTGGGTCAGAGCAACCTGGCCAGGAAGGGGTACCGGGGAACACCCAGAGGTAACGGAAGCACTGGGTGTGCCCTGCTCTCCTGAGCCTGGGTCTGAAGGACTGGAGTGACTCCCCCTAGACCTCAGACTCTCATCACTGGGGCCTCACTACTGGGGACTTGAAAGTCACCATTTGGACTTCAAGTCCCTGGGAAGGGAGTAAGACACTTCCTCATTCCCCCTGTTTCTCCAGCCAAACACACCAAGTCCTCTTAATTGCACTCTGCCGGCCTCCTGCATTCCCTCCCTCTGGGCCCAGCCCCCTCATCACAGCCAGAGTGACTGCTCTAAAAGCCCAGTGCAATCTCTGTCACTCTCAGATAAAGAGGGATGTCCAGCTCCCATCAGGGTAAAGTCCAAGTCCCTAACTTTGGCCAGAGAAGGGACAGAGCATCTGGCCTGAACAGAAACTTCCTCCCAGGCAGCCAGACTCAGGTCAGGCTCCGATGCAGGAAGGACAAGGACAAGTCACAGCCCTGGTGCCAGCCACAGTGGGGGTGGGGAGGTCAGCTGTGCAGCTGGGGTAGCTGACCTGTGGTGCTATCAACAAAGCTGTCCTGGGATGGTCTCGAGGGTGATTGGCTTCCTCGGGGCCCACCCCCTGCCCTGGGGCTGGTGGCCTGGACGGTGGGGTGGGTGGTGCAAAGTTTCCCTAATCCCTGAGCACTAAGAGGCACCCACCCAGCACTACAGGGAACACGAAGAGGGTGGAATGTGCTGAGAGGGATGGAGAGGATGGGCATTTTGTT
Organism: Okapia johnstoni; assembly: GCA_024291935.2. Taxonomy (NCBI): domain Eukaryota; kingdom Metazoa; phylum Chordata; class Mammalia; order Artiodactyla; family Giraffidae; genus Okapia; species Okapia johnstoni. Next base: position 23,431,962 of record CM044325.1, read on the forward strand.
CAGAAAACATCACTTTTTTTCAAACTAGAAAAATAATGAATAATCAGAGAATTTTAAAAAAACAGGAAAGTCAGAAGAAAATCAAAAACACCTGTCATACCGCCCCCTCCAGATAGACCACTCTGACGTGTTCAGTTTTCTTCTACTCAAACACACATGTTCTTTTTTAAAAATCCCCACACTGAGGTCATATGGTTGATATGACTTTTATATAACTACCTCCCAAGCATATCAAAGCTATTTTTTTCTTATCAGAATCCCTCAGTAACATGTCTTCTCACAGCTATGCTACATGAATAGGATTGTTATTAAACCAAGACTGATAAAAAGCTTTGAAAAGCTTCTAAAATTTCCCTCAGAAATAATGTTTCCATAGATACCTTATTTTTGTCTTCATGTCTGTTTGTATTCTTAAGATAAACTTCTAGAAATACAGTTCCCGGGTCAGAGGGTATGACCACTTTGGTCTGGTGGGCTGCCCTGCCTCTGGAGACATGCTGCTGGTGACATTCTTACCAGCAGCACTTCAAGGGTCCCCCTGCCCTGCACTGGAGCCACTGGAAGCAGAGTCCCTGGCTACCAGCAGAAGAGCAAGGGCTGGGGTTTCTATGACTCTGGATTTGGAAACTGCCTGGCTGAGGGAAGGACTTCGTGCTCAGCTTGAGGGGGTGGGGTGCTGGTGACTGGTCTCCAGGAAACTGAAATCTGAATCTGCAGGTGATGGAGGCCAGAAGGGGATGGCAGTGAAGGTAGCTGGCACACCTCCCAGCTCTGTAACTACCAGGACATGTGAGCGTGAGCCAGACCCCCTGTGCTGTGTGCCTGGATGCTCAGGACATTTGTACTCTTTCTTCCTTCCCTGCCTTTGTCGAGCAGATTAAAACTGCTCAAAACCCCAGGTGATCTTCAGCTGCCCACCACACAAGAGGGGAGCAGCAGCAGCTGCATCCATGGCTCGTGGGGATGCAGCTTGACATGAGCTCCACGAGGTGGGAGTTCTGAGGTTTGGCCTCTGAGAGCAGCTGCGCCCACCACTTTAGCTTTTGGCAAAGCCAGAATGAAAAAGCACCTTATGCCAGTCTCCACAGAGGAGAAAGGCATGGAGGTGAGAGCTGAGGCGGCCTGTACTGCGACGGAAACCTGCTCCTGAGCGGAGGTTGAGGGCCAGGCCTCAGTAGGTCCATCTGTGAAATCAGGCAGATGGACAGATAAGTGACTGTAAGCTCAGAGAGTCTTTCCTAGTCTCTTTGCCAAAGATCCTGCCCATCACCACTGGGAGAGGTGACCCGGGCACTGCCCACTCCTCTTCCAGGTAGCTGGTGGTCCTGGTGGCTGCAGTTAACACATAAGCCCCACCTCTGCTGCGAGAAAGGATGCTCTCTGGGCCAGCTGAGCAGCTCTGGTGGCAAAGACCTTCACCAACAAGGAAGTGGGGAGGTATAGGTAGGTGGGTACAGATAGAGATCATTCCCCAACCATTGGCAAGAGACCAGGAAAAGGGTGTGGAACAGAAGGGTCATACACAACTCCATCAACCCTGACATCAGTTCACAAAGGCCAAACCTTCCTGCACAGAAGAGGAGCCTGAGGTCCCGAGGGTCAGGGACTCTTCCAAGACCACCACCAGGCAAGGGCAGAGCCCAGGATGAGAGAAAGAGTCCATAATCCCTTACAACGAACCATAATTTACCACTTTTCTAGCATGTGAACAGCTCCATTTTACAGATAAGGAAAATAAGGCTTAGTGGGCTAGAGAAAGCATGCTCATAGTCCCATGTGCAGAAAGTGACAAAGTCCAGCAGGATCCATTAGAAGGGCAAGGGCAGGGACCAGGCACACTCTTCTGCATCCCCATGCCCAGCAGAGCCCAGCAGGGCATAGGGAATAGAGAGCATTAATAGAGTGGCCAGTGAATAGAGTGACAGGGCAAGACCTCAACCCGGATCTCCAACAGCAAAGCAGAGGGAGGGAGACCCGTGAAGTGAGGCTCAATCCAACGGGGCAAACCTGGATTGCATCTCTCCCCGAGAAAGAGGCAGTAGGAATTCAATGGGAAAGAATGTGGGGCCCGGATTCTAACACTAGCCCTGGCATGGAGTCACTGCGCAGCTTGGACCAGTCCTTGCCCCTCTTTGGGACTCAGTTTCCTCACCTTCAAAATGAGAGGGTTGGGTCCTATGAGGCAACATCCTCCTAGCAACAATAGCCTTGGCTTCCTTGCAGCCAGAGAGACAGGGTCAAAAAAAGGGAGAAGTAGGGACACTGACCCCAAAGGTCCTGGGGAAACCAGGCTCAGGCTGGGATGGGCAGAGGGAGCCGGCCCGGGGTGCCACCCCTACAATACTGAGTGCAGCAGAAAAATGTAGGATTACCTGGCCACCTCCCCCACGCAGCAGGCCAGGATGTCTCAATCGCTGACTCACAACAGTAAACATACACCACCCTGTGTCATGCACACTTCCACATTCACACATGCTTTCTCCACTCTTCAGACCCCACTGATTTCTGCTGGGTTACCTCAGCATCTAGCGTGTGCCAGGGCTGGGGTGCCGAGCGAGCTGCCTAGACAGGTCTCTCCCCTGCAAGGAAAACCTTCCGGATTCTGCCAGAGTTCTCTACCATCCACTAGCATCACCCACGTGCACCAGGGCCTGAATGCCCCGGCCCTACCAACCTGGCTTGCAGACCACTGACAGGGGGCCTGACAATGGCACTGAAAGTCAGACCAAGCCACTTTTTATCTTGTCAGGACCTTGAGTTGAGTTTGGCCCCAGAGGAGACAGGTGCTCAGAAGACCAGTGTGGGAGACCCGGGGCAGTCAGTGGCGCAGGAGGAAGGAAACCCAGAGATCAACTTGGTCTAAACTAGCTGCCTGTGGGGAGACAGCACCTCAGCCTCACCCAGGGTCAGCCTGGGCTATTTTTCCTGCCTCTGTCCTCCAAGCCTGAGGGAAGCTTGAGGATTTGTCCAAGCGTATCTCCCAGAGCTCTGCTGCCTAGGATGGTAGTGTGCTGTGGTGGGAAGTGTCCAGACTTGAAGCAAGACAACAGCTGGAGTCTTGGCTCAGTTCCCTGTTAGCCTCATTCAGCTGTGCTGCTCTCAGACCTTCAGTTTCCTCTTCTGTAAAAATGGGATAAAATGAATACCCACCATACAAGGTGCTGCGAGGGTTAAAGGAGACTCCTTGGGGAAAGGTGCTGGCCCTGAGAAGGCTCCCAGCAAATAGAAGTCCTCCCTCCCCCTCCACCTTCTCCCCATCCTCCACATCCCAGGCTTCCTTCTCAAGCTCAGGTGCCTGTGCTCTCATGATTTTCCCTGCCCCTAAAGTGCTGCTTCTCTTCAGGATGGGGTTCTAGGAGCAGCATCTTCAGAAGCCTTTCCCAAGCACTTCAGCAGTGAGGCTCTCACTCTTCATTCACTGCACACCAAATTTTCTGGCCCCTTATTCCCATGACCAGGACCCCTGGTGACCCACCCATGACTGGCTGAGAGAGGTGAAATTTCTGTAAGAGCTTCAGAAGGAAAGAAAGCCCCCCAACACCTATTGCTAACCTTGGTTCAGACCAGATAAACTTGGACTACCTTAGTATTGCTCTTGATAAATCACTTTCTTTTTTATATTTTTTGGCTCCATCATGCAGTTTGCAGGATCTTAGTTCCCTGACCAGGGAATGAACTGGGGCACAACAGTGAAAGTGCTGAGTCCTAACCACTGGACCACCAGGGAATTCCTAGTCACTTCCATTTTAAGTTATGACTTCAATATTCACTGAAAGCAGACAAGCAATGGCCATAGTATCTACTATTATTCCTGCTCCTTACATCACCCAGGATCTCACTTTCTGAAACAGCTTTTAGCTCCAAATGCTAGAAGTCTTATTTACCCAAGGATCAAAGAAGCTTCTTCCTTTCTGAAAATGAGGATCAATAACTAGCATGCTTCCCTTTTTGCCTTGGCTGCCAGGAAGCTCAGAGATGACCATGAAGTTCAATCACTGCAACTCTGTTGACACTTATGGATGAATTACTAGTATGTTTTCCTCCAAGTCTTGATTTTTCTTTTTACCTGGTACAGAATTATATGTATGTATCCTAAATTGCCTCAAATCCTGCATAAAGTGGGGTAGAATATCAACAGATGCTCATAGTGGGAGATGTCACATAGTTCAACCCCACACACATGGTCGCTGTGGATGGGTAAGTTAAGGCTTGACTTCAGATTGCCCATCCATTCCCACCCTCCCAAGATAACATCTGCAAGTTTTTACCTGAATGGGAAAGTAGTCTCGAAAGTAGCGCCACACAGCCCAGTTTCGGACCCACTGTGACCTCCTGCCACCTTCCAGGGAACAAAACAGTGTTGAGAAGGAGTAGGAGTAGGGGAGGGTGACATTCAGGCAGAGCCAGTGTGAACGCCTGAGCTAGGTGACCAGCACCCTAGGCAGCATCCTCCCCGCAAGCCCCTTTCCATGTTCATTCCCTCACGTTATGGACACCCGGCACTGACTGTGAGCTCCAGTGAGAAGCATGATGGTGACCTTAGAGACTCCCCTGCCTTCAGAACCATGCCCAGGCTTGGCCCAACACTGTTCACATAGTAGGTGCTAACTAAAGAAGGGGCAGTACCCATGACGAGGAACTTCAGCTTGTGCAAGAGGGAGTGTCCCAAGGGTGAGGGGGTCAAGCAGGGTGACCTGTGCTCCTACCTTTCTTGGGTGTGTTCCAGTCAAACACCAGCCAGGTGAAGTAGAGCACCGCAATGAGCCAGCAATCGGTACAGAATGTGTACATGAGGATGACGCTGCAGACCACTCCTGGGGGAAGGCAGATGGTCCCATGTCAGGCCTGTGCTCCCGACATGGGCTTTAGTACCCTCTGGTCACAGGGTCACTGGGTGACTGAGCGTTTACTTTGGCCCTAAGCTAGGCACAGCTGGGGCCCTGGACAGAGGGCCATGGGGCGGGTGGGGTGGGGAGGGGGGTGAAGATGTTCCTGAGAGGAGTAGGCTCACAGGGACATGAGCCTCATCTCCTAGATTCTGATGGGCTGTCCTGGCATCAAGAGGCACGTGGGTTCATGTTGTCTGGGCAGTAGCGCCATAGGTGATGGATGTTAACTTCCTGTGAAGCTGGCCTTAGAGCTGTCCTTTCTGCCCCTCCTTGCATGTTCTCCCCACCTGAGTGCCCACCAGAGTGGCTGTGGATGAGGAGAGGGACCTGCCAAATGCCTCTGTATCTCAGGACTTGGGCTGAATCACTGTCTTGAGTGTGAGGCAGGGTGACTTTTATCCCATTTTAGAGATGAGAACACTGAGGCTCTAGGGGGAGGGAACTAGTCCAAGGTCACCTGCCAGGATAGAGGCAGAGCCAGGATTCAAACTCAAGTCTGACTGTTAAGTCCAAAATCTGTACCAGGCTTTAGGAATTTACCAAAACTAGAAGGCCCAGACTGCCACTGAAAGGACCCAAGAGAGTGGGATTCCAAGTCCAGAAGGCGGGCTGACCCCCTTCCCGCATAACTGAGCACCAGGCAGTCCCCGGCCAAAGCTCCCCTCCTGCAGCAGTGGAGGGGATGCTGGCCAGAGGCCATCCTTCTCCCAAGCATGAGTACCTGATGCCTCTGGCCCTGTGCTAAGTGGCAGGGGCAAAGATGTGCCAAAGCCCATCAGCCTCTCTCTCAAAACCCCCAGCAGCACACTGGAAGACTGATGGGGCCAGCTTCCAGTGGTCCCTTTATTCTGGGCCTGCTGGCCATAAGACTGAATAACCTGGAACAGAAAGCCCTCATCAGGGCTTCCATCTTTCCAATTTTTAGCAAGGCATCAAGGCAAAGCTCAGATCTCATCTCCAACATTGTACCATCCTCCTACATGGACCTCTCACCTCTGAATTCTCTACATGGGGGCAGGGCACATCTTTGCCCCTGCCACTTAGCACAGGGCCAGAGGCATCAGGTACTCATGCTTGGGAGAAGCATGGCCTCCGGCCAGCATCCCCTCCACTGCTGCAAGGGAAGCCAACCCCTGTTGCAGGCCCCCCTCTATTGGGCACTGCACTGGTCACGGGTGCTCCAGGGCTGCCAGGTTTTGGATTTCATGCTCTTCTTCCCACCATGCTCAGTCCCCTCCGGTTTCTCGAGGGAGAGGGGAGGGCCAGACACACACTCCATGAGCCTAAGGGCAGGAAAATGGTGATCCCTTGTCATCCGCAACCCAGTCCTGTTCTAAGCTCCTGAGCTAGCCTGTTGCCAAGGGAGCTAAAAGTGGCAGCGAACATGGAGTGGCCAGGTGTTCCGGTTTTCAGGACCAACTTCGGAGTGTGATGTCATATATGGGGAAGATGATTCTCTAGGGAAGTATCTGCAGCCAACAAAAGCCTGTTAAAGGCCAGCTGTGAAGTACTTGAGGCAGCTTGGTGAATGGCGATATTTAAGTTAGGGCCACTTACATAGTCACTCACCTTGTTGAGTGGTTTGCCCCTGGTCCCCTTTCTTAGGCCTATAAAAAGGGTCACAAGCCCCCTAGACTCCACAGGTATCCAAGTGCCTTCAGAGGCTAGATGGATGCTCCAGGTGGGCCTGGGCAGGGTTGTGAGGTTCAGGTTAGGATCTGAGCAGCCTGGAAACCTAGCTGCTGTCAAAGTCCTAACTCTGCTGAGGGACACCAGGACCAGAGTGGGTGGAGCCCCAGACTGCACTTCCTAAATGTCTGGGCTCTCTGGGAAGCTGGGAGGCCCTGTCCACTGTCCTTACTCTGGTGCTGAGGCAGCCTGGGAGGAGAAAAGGAGAACAGATGGAGAGTCCGAAGACTGCATTCTAGTTCCAGACTTTCTCAGCAGGGGGGCCCTGCTCCCTCTAAGCCCCGTGTGTCCACAGCCATCTCATCAGTATCTGCCTCCCCCAGCAGACTCCTTCCATCAGAAGGCCCTTCAGTCCCTGGGCACTCTGGGAGCTGGAACCAGGTCAGATGAACTTCTCCAGCCCCAACAACCAACACAGGAAAGGTTTATTGAGCAAAAATGAGCTGAACCCATCATACAAGGTGCCTTTCTCAGAGAGTAAGCCCAGTCTTCTGAACAGGTGGCTCCCTGGTCCATTCCTGTAGGGCAAGGGACTATAGCAGGAACCCCCCCCCCCTACAATCCCCTCAGGTCCAGGAGATGTAAACAACTTTTGGCTCCACATGCAGAAGGGTTAGGACCCACCTTTACAATCACCCCTCCCCACAACATAGTCAAGCTCATGATTCAAAACTCTGCTTCCCAAAGCCTGTGAGCAGGCAGCCTATAGCTACCCAGTGCAGCGAGGCAGCAGTCAGCCCCATGAAGAGCATGGACACGCTCTTCCATGAAGCTGGGGCCCTGCTGGCTCAGTGGCCACGGCCCATCCTTGAATCTCCATTTCCAACAGGGTGTTGGGAAGATTACATGAGATAATGTGGGAAGAAGACTTAACACACAGATAAGTGTCCAGTCTGGAGATCCACGGACTTGGATGGGGGAAAAAAAAAACCATCTTAATATTCCTTCATCTCTTATAGAAATGCAACATTTCCTTCATTTATGAATGTACCAGACTGCAGTAGTATTAGCAGACCCCGTTGGCAGTGACACTCATAGGAAACAAAGGTGTTTCCATATCACATGTATGGCAATTGGGGATATCTTGAAAAATCATTTATTCTCATCACTAAAGAATTATAGTAATGTTTATGCCTGCTCCTAGATCTTTTTAACATAGTAACGAAAGATAATGTGTCACTATATGTGGAATCTGATTTAATACGTGCATATTTATACTTTAATGCCATTGGCTTCCTTTGAAATACAAAATGTGTTTTGTATTATGAATTGAAAAACTTGGAATGACTAAGGTTTAGAGCCTTACCCAGAATACCAGGGGAACCCGTGGCACAGGAATGGTGGCACAGAGTCACTCCATTGTCCAGAGGGAGGCTGACAGGGCCACAGTATCCTCTGCAATGCCAGGAGAGCCTCTGCCAGCAGATATGGGTGGCAGTGGGAGGGAGTGGTTGGGGCTGCTCAGGGCAATAATTAGCAGCAGCTCGGCAGACCTGCCTGTCCATGCAGGCTTGGCTCCCACCTACACAAGGGTTTCAGGAAGATGCTGGGCCGGTTTCTGGGCTGTGGTTAGACTTGATCAATTATTAGCCTACAGCTTGGGGCAGCTCCTGCCGCATGCTGTAGGAGTCTGGGGTTCTACAAGCTTCTCAGCATCTCATCAGCCAAGCTCTGACCCATTAAGGCAGTAGGACAGTGGTGGCTTCTGGGTGCAGATGAGGGTGAAGGGAGCTGGTACAGCAGACTGGGCAGGGGCCTGGAGGCTGGAGTCCATGGGGTCTTGCTGTGGTCCTGTCACTTCCTTCTTATGTGATTCTGGGCAAGGCTCTGCCCTCACTGGGTGCCTGATTCATATCCGAAAATGGAGGGGTGCTCTCTACTCCAGGATTCTAAAAACTGGCCAGACAGGCCACGTTGGAAGTTTGAGCCCTGAGGGAGCCAGTTTAATCTGCTCTGTTCCCTAGACCACTGGTCCTTTATCTTGTTAAGGCCCATTGTTATTGTTGTTCAGTCACTAAGTCAGGTCTGACTCTGTGACCCTATGGACTGTAGCACGCCAGGTTCCTCTGTCCTCCACTATTTCTTGGAGTTTACTCAAATTCATATCTATTGAATCGGTGATGCTATCTAACCTATGGTTTTTCCAGTAGTCACGTACGGATGGAGACTTGGACCATAAAAGAGGCTGAATGCCGAAGAACTGATGCTTCTGAATTGTGGTGCTGGAGAAGACTCTCTTGAGGGTCCCTTGGACTGCAAGGAGATCAAACCAGTCAATCCTAAAGGAAATCAGCTCTGAATATTCATTGGAAGGACTGATGCTGAAGCTCCAATACTTTGGGCCACCTGATTCAAAGAGCTGACTCATTGGAAAAGACCTGATGCTGGGGAAAATTTGAAGGCAAAAGGAGAAGGGGGCAGCAGAGGATGAGATACCATCAGCAGCTCAATGGACATGAATTGGAGCAAACTCCAGGAGTTAGTGGTCCATATGCCTCTGTAAAAATCTGAGTACAGCAATTGCCCTTCATCCAGAAAAATGTGAATATACTCTCACGTGTAATTTTGTACCTAGTTTTAGGGGTTCATAGCCCCCCAAAGCCCACTCTTGGGCCTTAAGGTGAAGACTGGCCGTTTCAGACCAGGCTCGCTGATTTCAGGCTCCCTGGTGAAGCACTCCAGGCTTCTGTTTAATTTTTAACTCTGCCACTTAATGAGCTTCACCATCTCAGAGCGTCACTGAGCCTCTGTGAGTCTCCATTTTCTCACCTATGAAGTGGAAAGTCAAGTAAAGTGCCTAGTCCACTGTGTGCATGCGTGCGTGTGTGTGTGTGTGTGTGTGTATGTGTGTGAATGTGCACACGCTCAGTCATGTCTGACTCTTTGCAACCCCTTGGACTGTAGCCCACCAGTCTCCTCTGTCCGTGGGATTTTTCAGGCAAGAATACTGGAGTGGGTTGCTATTTCCTTCTCCAAGGGATCTTTCTGACCCAGGGACTGAGCTCACATCTACTGAAGGGGCTTAATAACTAGCACCCCCATCCCATCCCTTTGCCCTGCCAAGGGAGGGAGGGGCAGCTACTGCCCTGGAAATGTGGTCTCAGAGGCCCCCAAGCCTCCTGGGAGGATGGCTCAGCACTGACATGGTAACTCCTGATAATCCCCATAGGCCTGAACAACCCTGAAGAGTGGGCCGCCCAGAGGGACTCATTCAGGCACTGGAATGTACTCTGTGAGGCTAGCAGCAGGTGTGTCTGCCCTGACATGTTGGGGAAGCCACTTATTACACTGGGGACACCTGGCCCTGGGGAAGAGGACAGACTGCTGGGGGAGCAGGGCCTGGCTCAGGCAGCAGCCCTTCCTCCTCCTGGACAACCCATGGTGCCCTGACCCTGGTCTGGATGGCAACCCAGGGGACAAGGGCACCAACTCGGACCTGCAGAAGCAGCAACTCAAGCACTAACGTGGGCAGTGTCAAGAGAGAAAAGGAGAAGCTTTGAGCGGGCTGTGGAAGCAGCTGGGGATGGTGTTCAACAGAGGGTGGGTGAGGCTGGGGTGGGGGAGCTTGGAGGGTATGTCCCAATAACAGCTGCCATGGGTTGGGGAACCCCCTGCATCAGCCCAGGCCCTGTGTGGCAGCCTTTTCCTCATATCCAAAGTGAGTAAATTGATTTTTAAGGGGTTCAAGGAACCTGTGTAAAGTCACAGAGCTTAAGTGTAGTCGAGTTGGGACTAATCCCAGGACCAGACCAGCCTAAGACAATACAACGTGCCTGTAGAAAAATGTCTGTTGGGAGGCAGGGTGGCATGTGGGAACAGCACATGCTTTGTGGGGGTGCCTGTAGACCTGGACTCAAATTTGTGTGACTTTGGACAAGTTATTCACCTTCTCTGAGACTTGGGCTTTCTATCTGTGAAATGGGAACCATACCACCACCTCCCACTGAATCTCACAGAGTCCCCAAGCCTGCCTAGGCTACAGCACTTGATAGGGGACCAAAAAGGACCCCTCAGCTCTCTAACATCCCCACCTGCCCTCACCCTCTGAGCCCCAGCTTACCCAGCACGAGGAAAGACAGGACCCATTGTAGTACCGAGATGACTTGGAGCTGCTTCTCTACCTTGGACCTGTTGAGCCAAGTGACAGAAAACAGGTCCTGGAGGGCGGAGAGGATGCTAGAGCCAGTGCCTGTGACAGACATAAGACGGATGTCAGCCTGTTCGCCCTTCCCTGTAGCTGCAGAGTACCCCACACCAGCCCACCTCTCCACAGACACCTTCCTAGACATGAGAGGGGCACAGGCCAAAGAATCAGACTGACCTGGGCTCACATACTGGCCCTGTCACATCACAGTTTTGTAATTCTGGGCTGCTCACATGCTGCACTTCCCTCTGCCCCAGTTTCTATATATACCCAGTGGGAATGATGTCCCCCCAACAAAGGGTCATTTTGGAGACCAAATATGGTATCCAAAGAGGCGAGGGGGAGGCTCGCCATAGTTTCCAATTCTCATTCCTCACCTCTACCCCAGTCAAACGCCTATCTTCTCCTTTATCTGGATCTAGTACAAATATTTAACCTTTGCTATCTGGGTCTGTGAGGCCAGGGACAGAGGGCCAACATCCAGTTTGCAATGTTTTTTTCCTCCAAGTGTACTTTGAGCACCCCCCAATCCTTGACCCACCCCCACCCCTTTATCTCCAGGACTAATACCCTCTCCCTGGAAGCTGAGCCCTCTTGCCCTACCCCAACACCATCAATACCACCTTCAGGGGAATTCACACTTTAAGCTTCACCTCAGCACCCAAAGCCCAGGGCTGAGAGAGGAACTGGGCAGGAACCTCCGCTTCCCTAGAGGACCCAGCGGTCACTGAGTTTTGGGCAGCCTGGGACACTGAGAGCTGCAATTATGTTTGCTACCAAACAAGTGCCAAGCCTGTAAGTTCAGACAAGATGTGCCCAGTTAATTGGTTCTGTGGCTGTGCCCCCAGGATGATGCCCTGGATTCCAGTGGCCGATGGGCAGAGGGACCAGAAAGCCTGGTGACTACAGGAGAGGCAGCGCTGGGGAGGAGCATGGGCGAGGTTCCTGACATACCCCCTCTCCTTCTGGAAGCTGGGCCAGAGGACTGCGCCCCTTCAAACCCCACACGTACAAACAATTAATCTCAAAAATATACAAGCAACTCCTGCAGCTGAATTCCAGAAAAATAAACGACCCAATCAAAAAATGGGCCAAAGAACTAAACAGACATTTCTCCAAAGAAGACATACAGATGGCTAACAAACACATGAAAAGATGCTCAACATCACTCATTATTAGAGAAATGCAAATCAAAACCACAATGAGGTACCATTACACACCAGTCAGAATGGCCGCTATCCAAAAGTCTACAAGCAATAAATGCTGGAGAGGGTGTGGAGAAAAGGGAACCCTCTTACACTGTTGGTGGGAATGCAAACTAGTACAGCCACTATGGAGAACAGTGTGGAGATTCCTTAAAAAAACTGGGAATAGAACTGCCATATGACCCAGCAATCCCACTGCTAGGCATACACACCGAGGAAACCAGAATTGAAAGAGACGCGTGTACCCCAATGTTCATCGCAGCACTGTTTACAATAGCCAGGACATGGAAGCAACCTAGATGTCCATCGGCAGATGAATGGATAAGGAAGCTGTGGTACATATACACAATGGAATATTACTCAGCCATTAAAAAGAATACATTTGAATCCGTTCTATTGAGATGGATGAAACTGGAGCCCATTATACAGAGTGAAGTGAGCCAGAAAGAAAAGCACCAATACAGTATACTAATGCATGTATATGGAATTTGAAAGATGGTAATGGTAACCCTATATGTGAGACAGAATAAGAGACACAGATGCATAGAACAGTCCTGTGGACTCTGAGGGAGAAGGTGAGGGTTGGACGTTCTGGGACAATAACATTGAAACATGTATATTGTCAAAGCAGAACACCATTCCATGTTCTATGCATGGGACGGATGCTCAGGGATGGAGCGTTGGGATGACACTGAGGGATGGGAGGGGGAGGGAGGTGGGAGGAGGGTTTGGGAGGGGGAGCACATGTGAATCCATGGCTGATTCATGTCGATGTATGGCAAAAACTACTACAATATTGTAAAGTAATTAGCCCCCAACTAAAATTAAAAATAAATAAATAAATAAATAAATAAATATTGGGTATAATTACCAAAAAAAAAAAAAAAAAAAAACAAACCCCACACGTGCTGAGCCTCAACTGCATGCCCTTCGCTCAACACATCTTCACTGACTGTGCTGGTCAAACTCCTTCACACGACCCACTCTGCAAGGCCCCTCACTGAGCCACAATCTTGTCCTGGAGGGTCTCATGACCTTTCACCCTGGCCTACAGCAGAAGTGGGAGGGAGAGGGGTTTAGGAGTTTACACCCAAGCCTTTGTATTTCGTTAAAATCTGCAGAGCAGCAAAGTCGAAGTGGGGTTTAGAAAGGGGCATGGCACTCATCTGCTGAAAGTTAACAATCACTCTGACTTTTAGGAGGTACAAGGATAACCACCAGGACTCAAGGCAGACTCCTCAGTCCTGTTCCCCTCCCCTGGTCTCATGGAGCAGAGGGAGGGAGAAGCCAGGGGTATGGCAGAAGAGTCAGATCCCAGTGCAAACCCTGATTCCACTCACTATGCAGGCATGACCTCAAGGGTTTACTGCCATATCCAAGACAATGCACATACTGGGTACTCAGGAGCAGCCATACCCAGGGTGGTGGTGGTGGTGTGTGAACTCACCAAAGCAAATGAAGAGGCTGGGCCACACAGGAACTCCAGAGGTCTGGCACATGACTGTTCCTCTGCTCTCAATATATATATCCACCATCACAGCCCTTTCCACCTCCATCCTTTCTCAACACCCCATTCTGGAGCCTGAGAGCCCTCTGGGGTCTTGGTACAGTCCATCTACCTCTGGGGAGGCTGAGGAGAGGAGCACTGAGTTGCCCAGGGCTACCCAGCCACGGCTGGGACCTGGATTAATGGCACAGAAGATGCCAAACACAAAGGGCTCTGCCCATGGGACATAACAGGACCAAGGGTGGTCTGTGCTCAGAAGTGAGAAGACAGTCCTGGGTGAGTATAGGAGGGAGGGAAGTGAGGTGAAGCACAGTCCTGAACCCCCTGTCCAAGGGACCCCTAGCTGCTGGCTCTCCCTCCTAAGCTGTGTGGAATGAAGGCAAGCAGGGGTCATAGCAGGTGAGTCCCTGCTCTTGGTCTGGAGCAGGCTGGGCACCTTTGCTGCAGAGAGGATAGAATGTTCTCCAGCACCTCCCTACTCAGAGTCCACCCTAGGAGCTGTTTAAAAATGCAGGGCCCCAGCCTGGATTTACTGAACTGAGATCTGCTCAGTCCAAAGTCTCAGTTAGTGTAAGTTTGGGGTGGGAAGTGTGCAAGGAGGAGCTGGGGGCCTCCACTTTCTACTGGGCTGGAGAAAAAGGGTGATGGAAGGAAGGGCATCAGACATAATCTCATTTGACCACTTCCTACTGTGAACAGGACCATAAAGAGTGCTTGAGGAAAGGACTCACTGTCTAGCCTCTGCTGTTGGGTCAGGGCCAACCAACTGGGCGCACTCATGATATGGAGCTCTCCTGCTTTGGGGGTGGGGTGCACACAGTAAGTCCATGTTGGTGACATATCCCCCACTGAAACAATTGAAAAATTCTTCCTTGTTTCCTTCCTTGTTTCCTAATCCAAATCCATCTGCTATTGCAGGTCTCTTGCAATTAGATAAAGTCAGGGTACAGGAAATGCAGAACGTCTTGTTCAGTGGATTATCCACACAGAAAAGAGGCCTGAAGGGTTCCCATAGCCCCAGAGCCAGGCTTGTTCCAGCCTCCTCAGTCTATCCTCCCTGTCCCATCCCAACTACTGCCCGCAGCCCGCTCTGCAACCAAGTAGGAAATGCAAAGTCCACTGAGGAGGGGCTTGTGTTCCTTGGGCGGCACAGTGTGGGGCTGCCTGGGGAGGGAGGAGGCCAGGAGGCCACCCTGTGTCCCTCAGGCCCGAGACCACTCGGCTGCCCCTTGGCCAGACCATCCCAACCTGGTTGACCACAGAGCCCAGCCCCAGGAGCTGGCCTGTCCATGATGCTGTACCATAGGCCCAGTGGAAGCCCCTATGGATCTAAGAAGTATCCAGTCATTGCCCCCGGCCTAGAAAGCTGCTGCTTGCCTTGTCCACCTGATGACCCCCTGACAATGAGATAAAGCAACTTGTCCTTCAAAACCCAAATAGGTAAGCCCTCAGAGAGGTGGGCTTTCCTTCTCTGGGATTATTGACTCTAAGGCCCATGCAAGCGTGGAACTGTCTGGGGCCATCTCACCAGCCCCCACTCATCTTGGAGAGAACCTGTCAGCAGATGAAGGTGGGAGAGGCCAGCAGAGAGAATTAAGAGAGAATTAAGAGAGGAAGGGTGTCTTCCTTTTAGGCTCCCACAGCCCCTCACCTAGTACCAACTGCTGATTACAAGCCCACTCTCATCACATTAGGAGCTGCCCAAGGGCCTGAGTCTGATCCAGCCAGTGGCCTCTCAGAGTCTGGCCCAGAGTCAACACTCAGCAAGGTCTGCTGAGCAAAAGGAAGAGCAGATCTCTGCTCTGGCTATTCCTCAGGCCCCCATCCTCCACCTCTGCTCTCTCTGCAGGGCTGGGTGACAGGCCGCTTCAGAGCCTCCAATGTACTTCCTCAGGAACTCTGGTTTCTCACCAGCCCTGTGAGTTTGGCATCATCACTGCCATTTTGATGGTGAGAAAGGCTTGAGGAAGTGATATAGCCAAGGTCACTTGACCAGACGGTGGCAAAGTTGGATTCAATTCAAGACTAACTTCTAGGCCAGCGTTCTGTTCCTGTGCTGGTCTCCCCAAGTTCCTTCTCTCTTCTCCCCAAAAGAAAGTGGGGGAAGCCTGGGAGGGGACAGGAGAAAATGCATGGCCTATTTTCCTCCAGAGGGGCAGGTGAGGGGCATGCATCTTGTGTAGTAAGTTAAGTGGTGGCAGACCTGGGGGTTCCGGTCCCAGTTGTATCACTGACTCCTGTGTGCTCTTGGCCAAGTCGCTTCACCTCTCTGGGCTTTGATTTCCCCATATATAAAATGGTGGTGGGGAGGATGACTTCTATGATCTCTTTGACTGCTTGGACCCCAGTGCCCACCCTTCTGAGGACATCACCTAGACACACACCACCTTGCAACAGCTCTGGTACAGTTGCTCGGCAGATGGGAAGCAAGGCTTCAGCTGGGCACCCCCAGGTCCAGCCCTCACCACTCAGCTGTCAACATCTCTTCTGCCTCAGGTGTGGCTGGTGTGGATGCCAGTGCTTCAGTCAGATGTCATCACTGCCACTACCTACCCAGCCCAACTGTCCCACAGTTCTAGGTGGGCCTGGCAGGGAGCCTCAACATTTGGCCAAATCTCAGCTCCAACCTGCTCCCTTGCTACCCCTCCCCAGCCTCTGCTGGCACACTGCACTCTGCACGCTCTCTCAGCACCAGTCCATTGAAGTCAGTATCTACTTCCTTGGGCATCTTCCTCAGGCAACATCTCTTAAGTTCCAAGGAGGGTACTTGATTCATTCATGTGCCCAGAGCCCAGCTAGACTGACAAGAGAAGGAGCTCATAGAGGTTTACTGTGTGAATGAACAAACCTATAAGTCCCAGAGGCAGCTGAAGGCCAGGATGTTCAAGTTACAACTGAGTTGCCAGACAGGATGGCCTCCAGGCTTATCACTGAGGACCCCAGAGATGGAGTAGTGGGTGGGGGAGTGAGCCTTTCTCTTCTTCTCTGAGCATTAATCCCCACTAACCCTGCCATGATAAGAACAGAACCCACTTCCTACAGATGTCTTTTTTTCATGAAGGAAGATGAGACAGCAATAGAGTAACTTGACTTGTTCTATGAAGAGTAATTTTCAGTAACCAATCCAAACAGCTGCTCCAGGGCACCACTGATTTCACCATTTATTTTATACAGCTCCTTTGCTCCTGGATTTGGGAGGGCAGAGGGAGTACAGCTGTGAAAGAGAAGCCCAGAGAAGCTCTCTTACCCCCAGAGAAGAGCCCCCTGCCCCCAAATCTATATGGGGCTTCCCTGTCCCACAGCATTCTCTGGGAAGGTAGACAGGCAGGGAGGGGCAGCCTCATTTCACAGAGATGGAAACTGAGGCAAAATGAGGCCAAAAGATGTTAAACCACTTGTTTTGAGGTCATGGTCTAGAGGAGTCAGGCAGGACTCAAAGCAGGCATCTGAGCTTTGAGTCCCTCGGCATTTTCATGATGCGAAGCTCCTGAGGGCTGGTCCTCACTACACCAGCCAGTCCACATCCGGATCTCAGGAATACACCCTGGGGAAGGGAGGGCTGCCTCTCTGCCTCAACCATGTCCCAAGTTTCATGGGGTCATTCTCCTGTAGAGTGGCTATGCAAGGAATGTGAACCCCCACCTACACGCTCCCACAGGTTGAGAAGCTGCTACAAGAGCTAAGCTGAAGCTGCCCACAGCAGTAGAGCCAAACACCTCTGGGCCCAGGTCGGGTGTGAAACGCTTCTTTGCCCAACATCTGATAGCAAATTGACCAGGCCACACCTAGGACTGATGAAACCAGGGTTTCCTCTCATACTGGTCTGAGAGGGCAGGGTCTGAGTCCCAGTCCCCATTATCTGAGAAAGGGTGTTGGGCCAGCCCTGCCCCTGCATGGCTCTGTGACCTGGGGCAAGTCACTTAGCTTCTCTCAGCTTTAGTTTCTCATCTCTAAAGTGAGAATAAGGGGGCTTCCCTGGTGGTCCAGTGGCTAAGAATCTGCCTTCCAATGCAAGGGCATAGGTCGGGGAACTAAGATTCCACCTGCCACAGGGCAACTAAGCCTGCACGCCACAACTAGAGAAAGCTCGTGTGCCACAGTGAACACCCAGTGCAGCCAAACAAAACAAAATACATAAAGTGAGGATAAGAATCTCTCTCACGAAGGTTGGGAAGATTAAAAAAAACCAAAATGCATGTAAGGTCCATTTGGCACCTGTTGCATGACTGACACCTGTTAAGGGATTAGCTCTCATCATGGCTTGTACCACTGACCAGAGTGGGAGAGGAATGATGAGCAACCACAGCGTTTCAAGACGTGTATGACCATGAGGTTATGTGTTAAGAGGAGAGGGAACAGAGTAGGGGTAGCAGGGGAGGCTCCGAGGAGGCAGCGAGGCCTCAGCAGGGCCCAGAAGACAAGATCTGGGAGGCAGTAAGGAGGAAAGTGGGCACTGGGGGTGTGGGCACCGGCCAGGACAGAGACTCAGAGGGAGTTACAGAGAGGCAGGCCAGAGGCCGGAATGTTCAACGACCCAGGAATGGGGGCTCACATTAACCCAAAAGAGACGATCAGGGCAGGGCTCAAGCGGCCAAAAGTGGCCTCCTGGAGGAGGTGAGTGGGGAGGGATGAGCATGGAGCACTTATGAGGTGCCCAATACTGTTATCAGCCCCTGGGGAAATAGCAGTGAGCACAGCGGGTCGAGTCTCACCTGTTAGGGGCCCTAGATTCTGCTGAGGGAGAGACAAAGCACCTACATATAAATGTAGGATGTAACGTCAGGCAGTGATGAAAGCTATGAGGGAACAAAATTTGGGGCAATAAGCTAGAGGGAGAGACAAGAGGATCCTCAGCCCTGAGGAGAGGAAGCCCAGAGTAAGGCTGACTTCCCTCCACATGGAGGCAGGAGCATACATTACATTCCCAGGTCAGGCCTCTGGGTGGCCCACACGGCCTCCCCTACTCTCCTTTGCTACTGGCATCCTGGGAAGGGGCTCACCAGCCTAGAGAAACTAAGGGAGACAGGAGGATGGCCATCCAGAGAACCTGGCCTCCAACTTGCAGGAGTGTAGCCTTGGTGATTCACTTCCTATGCAAGCCTCAGTTTCCTCATCTGTACAGTGGGGCTAATACCCACCTCGCGAGATTCTTGTGAGAATTAAACAATAAACAGAAGCGTCATAAAAGTCAAGACCTGTGTGAATGCGGGGTAATTACCAAGTAAGCCTGGGTTTCCTCGCCTGACAAATGAGTGTAATAACCCCTGTCCCGTCTTGGAGCAGAGGCGCTGGCGTCACTACACTTAGGATTCAAACCCTGGCTCTATCATTTATGGTGAGACCCTGAAAGTCATTTCCCCATCTAAGACTCAGCGTCCTCCTTCGCTGGAATGTAGCCGTTGTTGGGAGGAATCCAAACAACCTATGGAAAAGAGACAAACAGCATGTGGCATGTCTGTTAGAGAGCTAGGAAGGTGCCAGTGAGGTCACAGAGATGTGGACAGCTGCCAGGGTCTCCTGAGTGGGGACGTCATCCTGCTCACATTCCCCAGCTTCAAGGATGCCACACGTGGGCCCAGCCAGACTGAAGCTCTGCCCTGGTCCAGCAGCCTCCAAGTGGACAGTGAGGAAGTTGCCCCAAGCTTCTGCAAAGGGCCGGGCACGAGTCTGCATCGAGGCAGAGAGATGGACACTCTGACTCCCGGGAGACCCCTTGAGGTCCAGCAAGCCAGGCCAAGTGCCAAATAAATGCCACATCTTCAAGGCCAGGGGCAAAAGTGCAAGATTCCAGAAGGAGGCAGAGAAGGGGGGAGGCTGAATGTTAACATTCATTCAGCAAGTACTTTCCAAGTAGCCTTTACAGGTCAGGCTAGGTGCTGCGCTAGGATAGGAACTGCCAGACCCTGCCTCTCCTCTGCTTCTTGGGCTTCTGTGGGAGGCAGAGCTCTGCCCTGGGGCTGCTCACCTCAGCTATGGCTAGGGGAGACAGGGTTGTGAACAATCAGGCGTAGAGGGTAGGTTATGGCTGAGGAGTCCACAAGAGGTACCCAACTAGCCTAGAGGATGCTCTCTGGGATGCGTCAGGTGAGAGGTAGAGGATAAGTAAGTTTGCCAGGCTGACAGAAGGGAGGCACAGAGTCAGGAACTCAGGTCCTGGAGTTCAGCAGACAGCACTGGCAAAGGACTGGAAGGGAGAAAGGGCACAAGGTTAAGGAATTAACTGCAAGTAGTTCAACCAGGCCATGTGAATGGGTGAGGCTAATTGAGAATGTGCAGGGGGAGCCATGGAGGACTGGAAATGCCAGGCGAAGGAGTCCCAAGAACATAGATGACTGACCAGGCTCCACCCTGACAGCAGGGAAGATTGCTGCCCACTCCTCCCATGCCCTCCACCAACTTCAGATGGCATAAGGGCTCTGCGGCAACTCACCAGCTGTTCACCTGATCCCAATATGCTGGTGATTTCCTCTCTGGAAAGACTAATAATCTCCCCTTTAAGGGTTAGGTGTTTAATCAGGTAACCTTCAAGAAAATGAAGTGTCCTTAAAGCAGGGCCCACTGGGACTTCTGACTCAAATGGAAAGCCGACACACACCGCGGTGGTGGGTGTGCCCACTGGGAGGCCCCTGGCTGGCCCATCAGGGCCCTGCATGGACTCAGTGGATTCCTCAGTTGGTCATCAGGGTCCCCCACAGAGCATCCTGGCAGGAAGCCAGGCATCCTAGGCATCCACAGATATACTGGGACTTTGGGCCTCCTCCTCCTCTCCTCTCTAGGTCTGTTTCCCAATGGCATTCATTAGGGGTTTGGGTTAGATTAGTTGAAATCTGAGGTCTTGACAACTTAGATTGACTAATGAATTTTTATCCACAGAAGATCCCCCTAAAGAGACTAAAGCCCCTCCTTGGGCTGCTCCAGAGGCTTGGATTTTCAAGTATTGGTTTTCATGCAGTAGGGTAGGGTCCTGGGAGATGAGGTCAAGGAAGTGGGGCTCTTAGAACGCCAAGTTCCTGAGACTCTGAAACTGCGACTGGGACCCTGGAGGTGACTGCTGAGGACCCCAAAGCTCTGCTTTCACTACCCCCATCTTCTGACACATTAAAAGAACAGCTACTGAAATGGTAGGGGTTGCCATGGCAACACCACTAGCTTGTGGGTATGTCACCACCAAGGAGTCCTCAAAATAGGCCCTTATCACAGTACATGAGCAAGTGTGGGGAGCTAGGTTTTCTAGGGCATGTACCTGCGCCCCAAGCAGGACAGGCGCCCATTTTCACAAGGACAAGTTGAGGACACGAATGAGGAGGAGGTTGGCCCCTGGATCCCACAGCAGTCCGGGGCATGATCAGAATCACATTTCTGCAGCAGAGCTGGAATGAACCCAGGCGGGCTGCCTTTTGCAGCCCTCCTTACTGTACAGATGAGGCTGAGGCCTTAAGAGGGAGGGTCATGCCCAAGGTCACACAGGAAGCAGAGGCAGAGTGAGCCTTCTGGCCTCTAGATTTGCTCTAACAGTAAAATGAGTTCACATTCCTTGCTTCTGTCAATTTGCCCAAAGGGTGTGTGGCTTCAGCTTCCTTGGGTCTGTACCATAACCTGGGCAGATATTGTCATCATGCATTTGCTCATTTGACAGATGAGGAGACTGAGACTCCTAGCCCCAAGCCCTCAAAACTGCCAGCAGCAGCTCCACACCCAGGAGGTTCCAGAAGTGGTATAGGCCAAGAAACTGCCTGTACCAGGCTCCTTTCCCAGCTCTCAAATCTCCACCAACAACCCCTGCAAAGTACATATGCAAGCCAGCCCCTGCCTGGATACAGCATCTTCTGTCTCCCTTATCTCTCAGCACATTGGGACCTCAGCTCAGGTTAGTAGCCCAGGGGTCCTGCCGTCAGACTTTCCTTCCCACCCAAATCTCATGCCTCTATTTATGCTGGTCCCTGTACCTGAAGATTCTCGATGGTCTCAATAATACTGGTTCATCTTTCAATATCTGGATTGACTGTCACCTCTTCCAGGAAGCCTTCCCTGATGCCAGGATGATTTAGCTGCCAAACCCTCACTTCCAGGCCTCCTCAGTTCCCCATGCTTCCTCCCCCGTCACTGCATGGATCACTGTGCACTGTCATCCCCCTAGTCTCATTTCCTCAAAGGCAGGGACCAGGGATTGACATGTGTGTGGCAGAGTCTGACACACACAGGTGCTCCACCAATAAACTGAAGGGCCTACGCCCGAGTCCCCACTGTAAGAAGCCTTCCTGGATGCCCCAGAGCAGGCTGCCACCTGTCACAGTGTTGGCGACTGTTGCATGTGTCACATAAAATGAGTGACAAGGACTAACAGGCGAGTCACAAGCTAGTTTACAAAGCACTTTCCATTAGTGTTAACCTAAACCCTTGCATCCTTGACAGTCTGAGAGTTTCTGATCCTATTTTCCACTGAGGGGGAATGAGATCTCAGAGAAGAGAGACACCCAGCCAGGTCCTTGAGGGGAGCCAGGGCTGAAATCCTCGCTCTCTGGCTCCTAAACCCTAGAAGCAATGAGGGGGACTGTGCTGAGCACCCCCTGCCCCTGGCACTCAGCCTTGGAGCCAGCTCCTCGAGACCGTGGAGCCTCCAGAGCAGGGGATAGCTGCAGGCCCAGCATCTAGCACAGGTGGGCACAGAGGAGGCCTGAGGAAGCACTGAGGACTCACACTGAAGCACAAAGCAGGGCTTCTTGCCAAGAGGAAGGAGCAGAGCTCGGGAGGGCTGAAGACCCATTAATGATTCATTCATTCAACAAATATTTACTGAGCACCTACTACACTCCAGGCACTGTGCTCAATGCTGGGACAAACACTGAGGAAGATAGACAGAGTCCCTGTTCCCAAGGGGCTGACATTCTTCTGGAGCAGGCCATCACCTAAACAGAAAAGTACACCTGAGAATTTAGCTAATGAGAAGGGCTATAAAAAATACAACAGGATGGGACAGTTCTCCAGATGGTATGGTCAGAAAAGCCCTCCGAGGGGAGACTGAATTGTTGAAAGACAGCCATGCAGTGACCTGGGCAGATCACAGCCAATGCAAAGGCCCTGAGGTAGGACTGAACTGATGGGAATCCTAGGGGAACAGGAAGACCCCAGCCGTTCTGGAGCAGAACATGGAAGCAGAGGAGTGAGGGCTGCTCACAGGGGGTTCCATAGCCACAAGGAGGAGTTTGGAAGGTTTGGAATACAATGAAGGGCAACTGGCTCTTCCCCTGACCTCAGAGTTCCGGGGTTCATGGTGCGTCTACTCATCAAGGCAAGCTGGGACATCTTCTTGAAAATGCACGAGAAGGGGTGATCTGCCAGACCCATCAGGGTCCCGGAAAACCCTTCACTCAATCAGGAAATGAGCACCTGCGGTGGCCAGAGCCCTGCACTCGGCCCTTCACGGTTCCACCACACTTCTCTCTTACTTTAAGGCAGCCAGTGACTGGGAGGTGGATCTGGGTTCTAACCCTGGCTTTGATAACCCTGGTCTAGTCTCTTCTCTCCGGGGCCCTCAGTGTTCCATCTGTAATGTGAGAGCTGCCCCCGACCCAGCGCTGCCAGAGAGCTGTGATTTTATGACTCAAGTACCTGCTGCAGAACTTCGGGGTGGGAGGATGGGGGTGGGGCAGGATTTCCACACTGGCTACTGAGTCACCGAGTCTGCTAATAAAATACTACTCTTGGCCCTCCTTTCCCAGCCCAGAAGAGCCCTCAGTAGCACAGATAACCCCAAAGTGGCATTTGTGCATTTGGGGAAGTGGTGTAGGGGAGGGGGGAAAGCTATATAGAACTGGGGGATGGGGAATATGAAAACCGTGTTCTCATCCTATGATTTAGAACTAAGTTAGGTGTCAACCCTCCAACAATCCAGCCTTTTAATTTCACCTCCTACTAAGCTCCTGCTTGCACACTCCCAGTGATGGGGAGCTCCACCCCACCCACACCAAACCTGTTGCAGTGGCTGTCAGAAAGCATTCCTCCATTATATCCAATCTGCACCCCCCACCCCCAGAAATCCCAGCCCTGTTCCTGACCTTGCTTTTGGGGGGCCACGCAGAACAAATCAGTTCAGAATTTTACTGAAGCTGCCACCATTTCATGCTAGGTCCTGTGGTGAACCCTGGGTATTCAGGCAGGCATCAGAGGGCTCTGAGCAGAAGGGCCTTAAACCCAGGGGCAAAGGCAAGGATGCAAATATGAATAACTCTGCATCTTCCACCCTTGGCACAGGTAAATTCTTCAGATATTAGAAAATACCAACAGAGACTCCTGTCTCCCCTACAAACTCCCAGCACACATGCAGCACACACCCACCTGCCCCCACAGCTGGCTTTTTTTTTTTTTTGCCCAGGAAACCAGACACCAAGGTATCTATTTCAATCTCACCCATCACAGGTCTTCCCTTCACAGAAGCCATGGTCTCCCCTTAAATATCACCACTGACAGAGTGTTCATCACCTCCCAACAATGAGACTTTATCGGTAAAAACCAGGCCACTGGGGAGTGTCTTCAAAGACCAAGGATGTAGAAAGCAGGTCTAATGGAGATGCCAGATAACACAACATTTGCTTCAGCTCCCTCCCTTCCCCACCCAGTCTTTCACCAAAGAGAATCCCAGACAGCTAAAGTGATTGGTTTGCATTTCATGCCAGCTCTTGCTACACTGCACGATGGAATTGTTTGCAGCCAGTTTTTTTAAAAAAAAAAGTTTTCAAGACTTGATTAAAACATGGAGACATGCTCCTGAAAGGACAGTAAGTGACTTGGTCAAAATCACTTACTGGACGTCCTTCTGAATAACAAATTCTAAGTCAAAAATGAGGAAGTCAGGGTCACCTGCTCCTGGAAGATACAACTCACCTCTGCAGACAGCAGAGATGAGGGAAGGGTATCTCCAGGAAGGACCACCCCCAGAGAGAGCAACCCTATCTCATTGCCTGGAGACAAAAGCACTTTTAAAAGCATGAACATGGGTAGGGTCCTTCCTTCTCAGTTATGGGCATTAAATGGCACAGTGAATGGACAAGCACTTTTAAGTGAGAGCAGAGATTGTCAGAGGCTATCAGGCTGAGTGCATGGGACAGCTCAGGCTGCATGTCCCCAGGATGGCAACAGCAGCTAGGCACCTCTCCAGGGGCAGTGAGTGGCACTCAGACCAAGAGGGGCAGATAATCACACCAACAGCCACACAGGGAAAAAGGCCAATGCCTAGGACACAGTTAAACTGTGGTACAGCTCAGGGTGGTTACCCAGCAGCGACTAGAATACTGTAAGTGATTTGGAGTAACAGAAGGAAATACTCAATATTTAACATCAAGAGAGAGAAAACAGGATTTAGAACTATATCCACATCATGCCTTCAATCTTACCTAAATGATGTGTACAAATAAAATTATAATGAAATATACTAAAATGGTATTAGGAAGCTATCTTTGGATAGTCAATTAACCAGGAACTTTTCATTTTCTTCCTGTTTTTCCATATTTTTCGAAATCCAATAATTTGTACATTTTGTTTTTATAATGGAGGGGTTGGAGTAGGCTATTGTTAGTTACTAAAGAAAAATCCTAAGTAGGAGAGGTTCAGCAAGCTGAATAAAGACTTTAGGTGGAGGGAGGGAGGATTTAAGCAAGACAGACCAGGGCAGCTGTGAGGATGTCCCAGGGTCTCCTGGATTTGTATTTAATCCCCTGGCCAAGGCCCTGTTAGGGAAATCTTGGGCAGATCATGCCTCCTCCCACGTCAGTTTCTCCAAGTATAGGTGAGAAGTACAGGACATAGAAGGGATGCTCTTCCTTGAGCGGGAAAAGCTCTGGAGTTTGATCTCAACTCTGCCCCTGATTCACAGAGGACCTCAATTCCACATGGTGGAACAGCAGCACAGACCACACTGAAGGGTCCCCCGGGTCCTCTTGTCCTATCTTCTAAGCATGCCAGGCTCACAGTCGCTGCTGAGTGGGCTCCCAAGCCCGGGCTGGGTAGAGGGCAGAGGACAGTGAGGGTACACCTGTCCCAGCCAGGCATGTTCCCGGTCTGGTGGCCTGCCCCATCCAGTGCCTCACAGCTTGATCAACTAAGTGAAGAGGGATGGAGGGAACTGCCAGGGGCCAGGAGCAGTGCTGGGGGCTGGAGAGGAGTTCTCAGGTAACATCCTATCTCACAGGCTGGAAGAAAAGAAGTGATGTAACAGAGGTCCCCCAAATTGATGAGTGCTAAGGTGGAGAATGCGCCCACATGACTTCCCTGCCAGGTGGCCTGGATCAGACTATTACTCTAACCTCATCTCAGACCCAGATGAGCAGGGGGGAAGAATGGGGGTGGTGGTAGGGGAGGGGGCCGCAAGCCTTCCCAAAAGAAAAGAAAGGGGTTGGGACCTCAGCCCCCAAAGCGGCCCACCCTCCTGCAACAAACTCCCACTATACCAACACACTCCTGCCTACCTTGGAGCCCTTTATCACCTCCTTTCCTGAAAGCCCTCTCGCAGCTCTATGGCCCCAGGAGGAAGCCGGCAAAGCCCTGCAAACCCTGGGCTGTGACAGTTCATCTCCCAGACCCTTAGTCCCGCTCCCAGAGGCCTCAGGGGGCAGCACGGTTCCTCAGTCAGAGCCCTCGGTCCAGGCAGCCGGGCCCGATGCTCACCTCGCAGGACCCCGGAGTAGGCGGCTATGAGGGTCTTCATGACGAAGCCAGTACAGGTTGGGGCCCCGCGGGAAGCCGCCTGACTCCGCGTCCCTGGCCCATGCCCCAGCCGCTGGGGCCAGGGCTTCGCGCCAAGCAGGGGAGCGCGGGGACCGCTACGGCCGGGGGTGCGGAGGGGCGGGCCGCCAGACAGGCCAGAGCAGCGGCGGAGAGCTGAGCCTTGGCCACGGCCACGGCCACTGCGTCCGCGGCTCGGAGCGCGGCACTTTGTAACCTCATAAGGGGGCGGGCGGGGCCGACGCGGCAGGGGGGGGGCCGGCCGTTCCAACCACTGCAGCAGCAGCTCCGTGGGGGTGGCGGAGCGCCGGGCTCGGCCGGGTACGGGAGGGCTGTAGAGGGGCCCCTTGCTCCTCACGGCTGCGCCGCCCGCGGCGCGGGGTCCTCCTGGCGAGGGGCTGCCTGGTTATTCCTGCTGCTCCCTGTGCCCGCCCCTAGCGGCTCCCCCGCAGCGGTTGGTGCAGCCCGGCAGCAGGAACGTGGGCCGGGAGGCCTGGCACGTGCGGGCCTGGCGGGGGCAGGCGGGGGTTTGTGTTTTCCGTTCCGCAGGGCTTGGCTTTGGCTACGAATGCCGAGGTCCCGCCTCGGATTGGTGGTTGTGTCGGAATTAGTTAGGCAGGACCAGGCTCCTAACCCCTCAAGTTGCCTCTACCTTTCCGTCTAAACCTCACAGAGCGTCTATACTGTATACTGCTGCGTGCTGGGGACCCAAACCAGTCAATCCTGGCCCGGCCCTGGGAGGTGCTCTCCTTGGTGAGAGGCGATCACACACAGAAGCTGGCAGCAATGGTAGGCCAAGAGAGAAATCTCTGGCTATAGATCCAGAGGAGAGAGGTCCTTTCCTTGGGCTGGGGGCTAGGGACTGGAGGCTGGGTGCACTTCCCAGAGAGATTATTGCACAACAGAGATGGAATCAGATAGACCCGGAGCCAGTTCTGGCCCTCCCTTTCTTGAACCTCAGTTTCCATATCTGTACAATAGGAAGAATAACTTATTTTGTGAGGTGCTTTGAGAAATGAGGTAAAATTTTAAAAGTTAAAAAATAGCCTAGTATAGTACCAGGCACATAGAAAGTTTTCCAAAATTATTTTTGTTGCCCTTTGATGAGTAGTTTTGTAGATGGAGGGTGTGAGGGTAAGGCCTAAACTCTTAGAAAAGGCAGCATGTCTGGGGCAGTGTTAGGGTACCTGGAGTGGCTGGAGCTCAGACACCTATGGGAAATGATGCTGGGGCTAGATCTTAGGAAGGTTCTTGACTGCCACCCTTGGGACATCAGGGTGGGGATAGCTTAGAGTGGGGAAATGAGAGTGGTTACATGTTTTTAAGAGTCCTCCAGCCATAGTGTGGGGAGAGACTGGAGGCCAGGAGGGACCCAAGTGAGAGAGAACCAACCCTGAGCTCGGATGGTGGTGGAAGGATGGAGGGAAGGCCTGTTCTGGGGAGAAGTGCAGGAGGAGGGGAGATCGACAGGAATGTGGTGGAATGACTTACTGGACGTGGATGGTAAAGGCAGATATGAGGGTAACAAGCCTGTCAGTGAAAAGACGGATTCCTTGGGGTCAGCTTGAGGAAGCTAGGTATGGGCTCACGGCATAACATGAGAGGGGATCTCTGCTGCTGAGGTCTTTACCATCTCTTGTCAGAAGTCACAGTGCCAGCACAGCATGCGACAAATGGCGCTGATGGGACCTAGAAACCCTGCCATTTGTTCAACCTATTCAAGGTTACAGGAATAAACCTTGAGAAAAAAGTCATGGAACCCTAAGGCTTGAGTTGGCTAAAAATAGAAGGAAAAGCATTTCGGGTAGAGAGAGCAAGCAGGTGGTGAGGCTCTGATGCTGAGAAGAGCTTGGTGCCTTTTAGGAAGCTGAGGGAAAGCTAGCAGCTTTCAGGTTTGTGGGAGACATAGGGGTCAGCGAAGGCTGGGAGGTTGGATCAGGTGTGATAGATTTCTGGGGAAAGAGCAGTGCAGCAAGGTGGATGCTGAAGGTGCTATGAATCCTTCAATCCCCTCCCCAGCGGTGTTTTGTTACCCTTGGAGGTAAGACTCCTACTGGCCTGGAGGTACTCCAAGTCAATGTGTGGCTTGTGCCTGCTCCAGAAAAGTCTCCTATGGAGGGGGCATTGGGTTGGAACACATGGCCCACCCAGCTCCCTCATAGTATGGTCTAAGGGGCAGAGGGTGGGCTGGGAGGAAGGAGGCCTGCATGCTGGCCTTTCTTGTCCCACCGACTTGCAGCAATTCCTTGGGCAAGTCACCTTGCCAGCCCTGGTTTTAGTTTCTGCATCCTGAAATGGAGGTGGCAGTTCTTAGCTCACTAACTGCCCGTAAGTATTTGAGGATCAAATGAAATCACAGCATGTAAAATGGTGTCACCACTATGTTATGAAAGTAAGCTACTGAAATGGCAAGACTTTGGATCAAGATGAAAGCCCCTTTATATCCCAAGTTCATCTACTTCAGCACATTTTTTCGTATGCACTTTCCAGGGCCTGGCTGTCACTGGGACACAAAAGGTAATCAGACACAGTCCTTGCCTTTGAGGAGCCCTAGCCCAGAGATATGTCCCCAAACCAATGGTTGCAGCAAGGCGGCCAGGCTGTGGTGCAGGGACATGTGGGAGGCTGTGCCGAGTTCAGTCCTTTCTCCTGCGCTGTCACCATCTCCTTGAGCCAGGAGCTTTCCCAGGATCGTCAGGAGTATCATCACTCTGTGCCCAGTGCAGGCCTGGCTCAGGTTTGTGGCTCAGTCAGCAGTGGACTGACCAGTGAGTGAGTACAACAGAGTCATGGACAAAGTGCTATGAGTGGGGTGGGGGTTGTGTCAAAGGAGGTAATGGTAATTAAGAAGGTTGAGAGATGACGACATTTGGTGCTGGACCTGGGTTGAGGAGGACAATTCTGCCTAGCAGAGAGGAAGGAGAAGGCCTTCCAGCAGAGGCTACAGCCTGCACAGAGGCCTGGAGGTGGGAACCATGAGCACCCTGATTGGCTGGAGGAAGGATGCTGGAAAGGGGATGCAGGCAGGGAGGAGTAGGAGATAAGGCTGGAGAGATTGACTGGACCAGATTTGAGGGGTCTTATAATCCCACCTGGACTTCATCCTTGGGACCAGACCAAAGGAGGGCTATGAGCAGAGCACCTGGATTAGACTGGAAGGTTAGGAAGATCAGGTAGGTGGGTGGTGTAGGGGCTTGGGATGAGGCAATAAAACCAGGTCCAGTTTGGGCCCTTTGCACACATGGGAATGTTCACCAAAGGATGCTAAGGCAAGTCTGAGGGCTGAGAGGGGCAGTTGCTTCCTTCTGGGTCATCTCACAGAGTGACAACTCCTTTCCAACGGCCCCCAGCTGCCATGCCCAAGGCACCTGCGTAACCAGCTTGGTCCACTTTGACTTGGATAGAAAACCAGACCCAGCATTAGAGTAGCCATAGAGGATGTTTCTTGGCAGCTTTCTGTGTCCTGGAACTATCTTTGCTGTGCCAGGTGAGTATGGGGGGCTCATATCAGGCACTGACTTCCCCTGGCCCCTCCCCACACATCCTAGCATCCCTCCAGTCCTGTCCTCATGGCCTACCCTGCTTCTCCTGCTGATGTATGGGAAGGGTGGCTCCAGGACCTGGGTCACCTTTCCTTCATCATTTCCTATCCCAGTGCTTTTCCCATGGTGCTTTGGCCAAACCCCAGATGGAGAGGTCAAATCAAGCCACAAATCCCAGTTTGACTAGAGTTGTCGTTTTTCAGTCACTAAGTCATGTCCGACTCTTTGCACTGCAGCATGCCAGGCTTCTCTGTCCTCCACTGTCTCCCCCAGAATTTGTGCAAATTCATGTCCATTGAGTCAGTGACGATATCGAACCATCTGACCAGGGTGGGCTTCCCCAGAAGTAGTATGTCCCACCACCCTCTTCAGTCACCAAGGCTGTGCTGCCATTAGGAATTATGGGTGCAGTTTTGTGGTTTGTGAGGGGATGGATATGGGCACCTCTGAGACCCGTAGCAGTGATGGCAGCCTCAGCCTCTCCATTGCACAGAGGAGGTGAGTGGCTGGTCTGCAAGGCAGAGAGGACACCTGTCCTAAGAGAGGCACAGGGCAAAAGGCAGAAACAAACGCTTACAAGCGCTCTGCTCCAGGCAGGCCCTGGCCTGTGGGAGCTTACCCAGTCCATGTGAGGACCATCCCTGCCAGGGGTGATTATCATCCCGCTTTGTGAATGAGATGCAGGGAGTTAACAGGACTTGTCCAAGATGAGACAGTGAGTAAATAGCAAAGCTGGGATTCACATCCAAGACTTCCTGAGCCGCAAGCCCATGTGCTTTCTCGGCTTCACAAGGCTCATGTGGGATGGGGGAGGTGGCGAGGAACTACCCCTAACCCTGGAACTGTTTGATGAAAGGAAATTCCCAAACTTTTCCTCCTTAAAGCTCTCATAGCCCTGTGAGGTTGATCCCATTTTGCAGTTGGGAAAAGTCAGGCTCAGAGACTCCAAGAGTGTGCCAGATGTCAGAGCTGGGGCTGGGATTTGAGCCAGTTCTCATACCCCAACGGAGAAGGCAATGGCACCCCAGGATAGTACTTATCTGGGTCAAACTCATTTCCAGTGCTGGGCTCACGTGGAAGGTTGAAGGACAGAGGTGATGGCAAGGGGAGGGGGCCTGGCATGGCCCTGTGGTCTGTGCCACATGCCACCCTCCTCCTTCCCCATCCAGGAATTTTCCAGGCAAGACTTCTCTGGGGCATGGAGCTCCTTCCCTCCTGAGACTCTCTCCCTCCCCTTCTAAACCCCTATCATGCCCCGTCTGTGTGATTTTCACCACATGCTGCTTGGTCTTCAGGGGCCAGATGGTGTATAGTCTCTGGTACCAGGCTAAGGAGTCTGCACTTTGTCCTCAGAGAAATGGGGAGCCATAAAGTGTTTTAGCAGGGATGACATATGGTCAGTTTGGGCTTTAGAAGGATCATTGTTCAGGTAAGAACACCTTCTGTGTCACCTCCATGGTACCCTTCCTGACTACCTCTGCCCCGTATCAGTCAGGATGTTCATGGGAAACAGCATATCTGTGACTGGGAAATTTGAGGGAATTTTAATACAAAGAATGTTTTCAAGATGTAGTCAAGATATAGGGAAAAATCTAGGCGTGGTGAGGCACCCCGAGGCCAGTGATGTTGTGGGAGCATGTGGCCTAAAGGGCAAAGGGAGGAGGCCAGGTGGGGTGGGAAGTGTGTGAAGAGGGCTGCCTGATGGAAGCTGTGGCATAGACAACCCACAGTGATCTAGCACGGTCACTCTCTGTCCCTTCCTCCCTCCCATCTGCTGCCAGGACTTCCCAATGGGCAGAGGGTGAATGAACCCAACGATACAGTCTATGCAGAGAATCTAGTCAGAGTTTAGGGTGGAGAGAGGTGGAGGCTTGGTCTAGAGGTTAATGGCCCTAGGCCTCCTCCACATCCACGTCCCCATCAGACCCCTAGCTTCTTTCTCTCAGAGCTTCTGTAACTCTTAGTGTCTCCACACTTGTCCTGCCCAGGAGATGCTACTTGAGGGAAAAGATGAAATCTGTGGGCTCTCTGTGTCTCAGTGCCCAGCACTGGGCCTGGCCCACAGGAGAGACTTGACTAAGGTTGGAAGGAAGAAAGAAGGAAGAAGGGAGGAAAGGAGAGAGGAAGGGGAAGGAAGGAGAGGTGATAGGGATGCAGGCAGAGCTAAAGTAGTGATGGGTGAGATGTTAGGCGGGAAGGCTGGGGAGATGGTGAGCCCTTAGAATCTCTAGGGCTTAGTGACATGGAGGTGGAGCCGAAGCATGAAGAGATGCTTGAAGATAACTTTAGGTTTCAGACCAGAACCTGGGAGCACTGACCTCCACTCTAATGGCAGGCCTGGGGGAGGGGGCTCAGTAGTGGCCTTTGGCCCTGTCTTGTGGGACAAGTCTAGCCAACTAGGGAGGAATAGGCCTGAGGCCCTTGGGAACCAGCCTTCAGAATAGCCCCAGCCCCATTTTAGCACGCTTGTTGCAATATGTACAGAAAGTGCCCCTTGCGTCATTCTGTCTGTAATTTTCTTACTCAACTCTCCCAGAACTGTTTTTCCCCTGCAGGGAAGGGGCAGGAGGTAAATCTTCCCCCACACTGAGAGTTCCTCATGAATGGTTTTCCATCCATCCCTTTGTCTGGTCCACCTTTCTGGAGACCCTCCTAGCCCTGTGCTGATCTGGGGGGTGCAGTCCTTGCTCTCTGGGAGCCTGCGTTCTGGGGAAAGAAATAGACACATTAAAAGACAATTACTCTGCGTGGTGAGGGATGCTAACTAGACTCACTGTGGTGATTATTTCACAATATACACATTTATTGTTGAATCGTGTTGTGTACCTGAAACAAGTATGTTATATGTCAATTATATTTTTTAAAAAGGCAATTGCTTCTCAGCAGTAGTTTTTCCAGCTTTCCATAGCAGTGAAATCCTTTCTTCAAATGCAGCCTTGTTCCAAAGCCCACAAGGTGACACAGATGACGTGTGATTGTTACATATTGTGTTCAGGCTTCAATTTCCCTGTGGTCCATCCAGATGGGAATAAGTAAAGTATCTCCTTCCTGGGGTTGCTGTAAGGACTAAAAGAATGAACACAGTGCCCAGCACAGGGCCAAGCATCTAGTACTTGACAAATGTTATCAAATAGAAGTGTTATGATTGAAAACATGGATTGGGAGGACAGATTTGCCTGGAGATGGAGCAATCTGTCCAAAAGGCTTTAAGCAAACATACTGGAGGGGTAAAGTGTAAAGTGCCCTGAGAAACCAGTGGAACAGGAGCAGGACTCGAGGAATGACAAAGAGACAGGCATCCCAGCATGGAGATGAAAACACCTCCAGAGGAAAACCACAATGTGACCAAGAGTCCCAGACAGCAGAGGCCCACTAACAGCAGCCTTAGTCAGAGGAACCTGGAAATGTGGTGTGCTTGACTTAGCTAGTGTGTGACTTATCTTTCTAAGCAAAGCCCAGTGCAGGCATAGAGATGGTTGAGACTCAACCCCGCTCTCAGGGAACTTATAATCCAGGAAGTCGCTCTGGCACAAACAGCTGCAATCCAGGGAGGAAGTTGGAGGATCAATGAAAGGGGGTTTGGTTGAATCAGGAACACTTCCTGGAGGAGGGTGCAGTTGCACTGGGCTGGATCTACCTAAATACACCACTGTGCTACACTCTGCTGCAGGAATTCTCAAACTTGCCTGTGTATCAGGATCACCTGGAGGATTTGGTCAAACACAGCTTGCTGGGTCCCACCCCCAGAGCTCTGATTCAGTCGAGTTTGCATTGCTAACAAGTTCCTGAGTAGATGCTAACGCTGCTGCTTTGAAGCCCACTCTCTGAGAATTCCTGTTGAACTGCTTTGTACTGAGGAGATGACAGTGCATCGCAGAGAAACTGCAGGAGGAATCTGTCTTCTCTGGGAGGTGATGGAAGGTGATGTTCAGCTGAAAAAGCATTAGGAGACTGGAGGTAGGATGGAGCAGTCCTTATTTTTCTAAAAGAAGAAGCAGCAGATTTCATGAACTACAGCACATAGTTGTTGTCCAGTTGCTAAGTCGTGTCTGACTCTTTGCAACCCCATGTCTGCAGCACACCAGGCTTGCTTGTCCTTCACTGTCTCCCGGAATTTGCTCAGACTGTGTCTGTTGAGTCGGTGATGCCATCCAACCATCTCATCCTCCGCTGCTCCCTTCTCCTTTCGTCTTCAGTCTTTCCCAGCCTCAGGGTCTTTCCCAATGAATCAGCTCTTCACATCAGGTGGCCAAAGAATTGGAGCTTCAGCTTCAGCATCAGTCCTTGCAATGAATATTCAAGGTTGATTTCCTGAAAATAACAGATAGTAACATGTGCTAAACTTCAGTGAGTTTTTATTGTCTGCCAGTTCTGATTATAGATACATGTGTGGATTTATTGAAGCCTCACAACAACCCTATGGAATAGACAGTGCTATAATTTGTCCCATTTTACAGTTGAAGAAATGGAGGCCAAAAGGGTTTAAAAACTTGCCCAGAATCACAAAGCTAGTGGCAGAGCCAGGATTTAAGTCCAAGTGTTCTGGCTTCAGAGCCCACGTTCTTTAATAGGTGCGATTCCTGACTGGTTCTGAGGTCAATGGTATAAACTGCATACTTTAAAGGGTGACCCTTGAGAGAAGGAAGCATTGGTTATCAGGAGCTGAGGTTGAATCATCAAGGAGTGATATTAATTGCACCAGTTTCCTCTCTGATGACTTCACTAGAGTCCCAAGCTGGCCTAGGCCTGGGTCCTTGGGTGTCAGCCTAGTTCATGAGCACAGGATGACTTGCATGTCAGCATGGGCCTGACTAGGCAGGAATAGCTGTTCTAGATGAGAGCTAGGCCTTGGGCAAGGTTTCCTGGCAGCTCCAGGCTCCACTCTCATGCTGGCCTTGTGGGATTTTAAAATCAGCAACCTGTGCAAAGATTTTGACATGACATGCAGGAGACAAAGAAGGGTGTGCACAGCTTCTCTGGTGGCTCAGTAGTAAAGAATCCACGTGCCAATGCAGGAGATGTGGGTTCGATCTGTAGGTCAGGAAGATTCCCTAGAGAAGGAAAGGGCACACCACTCCAGTATTCTTGCCTGAGAAAACCCATGGACAGAGGAGACTGGCGGGCTACAATCCATAGGGTTGCAAAAGAGTTGGACATGACTTGGTGACTAAACAACAAAAGCAAGGTTAGAAGACCCTGAAAACCAGCAGTAGAGGGTTGAATCTGACAGGATGATGTCGAAGAGGAAGAAATATAGTCGGGCACTGGCTGAATACATCTCAGCTTCTTTCTTTGGTGTTCATAGCCTTCCCCAGGTTTTTGGGTTTGGTGGGTCGTGAAACTGAGTAGGGTTGGGATTTCTGATTAGGCTGACCCTGTGTGGAATGATGCACCCATTCATGGGCATGTTTAGAATCCTACACACAGATGCCGCTATCCTCAACAAACACCTTTCTCCATTCCCTGCTGCCCTAGGCCACACTGAACTCTTCACTGGTCCCGCACCTCCAGCCTTGAGCTCCACATCAACCCCTGAAATGATCTTTCGGAAACTGTCCAACCAGTTTCTCCTTTGTCTACCATAGCTCTTAGGATGTGGCCCAAGCTCCTTAACTTGGTATGCAAGGCCTCACATGTTCCTGCCCCTGACACTCTCTCCAGCTTCCCTCCTCTCTCCTCCCACCCCCATCCCTGCACCTTTCTGATATGGATCCAGCTCTCTGGTTACATCAGGTCACTTGCTGTGTCCTTGAATGTACTTTTCCACCTCTGGGTCTTTGCTCACACTCTGCTCTGGAGCCGAAGTGTCTTTCCCCCAGCCTCTCTTTTTCCACACCCTGCCCATCTTCCCTATCTATGCCTTCTTTACAAACCGCTTCTTATTTATTTATTTTTCAAAGAATTCGTTTATGTTTATTTGGCTACATCTGGTCTTAGTTGCAGCATGCGAGATCTTTCGTTAGGGTGCACATACTCTCTAGTTGTGACGCGCAGGCTCAGCAGTTGTGATATGCTTGGGATTTCTCTAGTTGTAGCACGTGGATTTAGTTGCTCTGCGGCATGTGGGATCTTAGTTCCCTGACCAGGGATCAAACCCTTGTCTCCTGCATTGCAAGATGAATTCTTAACAACTGGACCATCAGAAAAGTCCCACAAACCCACTTTTAAAAACTTTCACTTAAACTCTAGCATTGGGACCTGGGTTGGGATTTTGGAGGTATATAGGGCCAGGTCCCTGCCTTCTAGAATTTCATAACTTGAGAAATACATAGTTTGGCGAAGCATACAATTTGGAGAAACAGTTTATAGAGGGGTTTATTTGTCTAGATTCATCCTCTTGTCTCAGGCAGAGATAATACTGATCCAAAAGTTCCAGTACCTAGCATGATACCTGGTACAGGGAAGACATCACAAAGAATATATTGATTTCCCCAAGGGCAAGGACTGGATCTTATTCATTTCATTGTACACTCCCTGCCTGTACAATCATGTGCACTTGAAAAATATATTGTGGGATTCAGTATTACATCTCATGTTACTCAGTATAATTGTTGTCATCATTCATTCATTTATCTACTCATTCAGTACATTTACCACATACATGTTCTTTGCCAAAACTTACGTAAGTACTGGGGATACAACTGTGAGGAGACCCAGCTCCTGCCATTCTGCAGCTTTTGTAGTTCAAGGTCAAATTGAGAAGAGGAAACACATTCTTTTTGGGAAGAGACGAGAGACTGATGTAAATTTAACTGACCTTGTTAAAGCAAGAGAGTTCCAGAAAAACATCTATTTCTGCTTTATTGACTATGCCAAAGCCTTTGACTGTGTGGATCACAATAAACTGTGGAAAATTCTGAAAGAGATGGGAATAGCAGACCATCTGACCTGTCTCTTGAGAAACCTGTATGCAGGTCAGGAAGCAACAGTTAGAACTGAACATGGAACAACAGACTGGTTCCAAATAGGAAAAGGAGTACGTCAAGGCTGTATATTGTCACCCTGCTTATTTAACTTATATTCAGAGTACATCATGAGAAATGCTGGGCTGGATGAAGCACAAGCTGGAATCAAGACTGCCGGGAGAAATATCAATAACCTCAGATATGCAGATGACACCACCCTTATGGCAGAAAGTGAAGAAGAACTAAAGAGCCTCTTGATAAAAGTGAAAGAGGAGAGTGAAAAATTTTGCTTAAAGCTCAACGTTCAGAAAACTAAGATCATGGCATCTGGTCCCATCAGTTCATGGGAAATAGATGGGGAAACAGTGGAAACCATGGCAGACTTTAGTTTTTTGGGCTCCAGAATC
The DNA here is from genome assembly GCA_024291935.2 of Okapia johnstoni. Lineage (NCBI taxonomy): Eukaryota > Metazoa > Chordata > Mammalia > Artiodactyla > Giraffidae > Okapia > Okapia johnstoni. The sequence goes on from CM044325.1 coordinate 23,468,967, forward strand.
ACTGCTGATGGTGATTGCAGCCATGAAATTAAAAGACGCTTACTCCTTGGAAGGAAGGTTATGACCAACCTAGATAGCATATTTAAAAGCAGAGACATTACTTTGCCAACAAAAGTCCGTCTAGTCGAGGCTATGGTTTTTCCAGTGGTCATGTATGGATGTGAGAGTTGGACAGTTGAAGAAAGCTGAGCGCCGCACAATTGATGCTTTTGAACTGTGGTGTTGGAGAAGACTCTTGAGAGTCCCTTGGACTGCAAGGAGATCCAATCAATCCATCCTAAAGGAGATCAATCCTGGGTGTTCATTGGAAGGACTGATGTTGAAGCTGAAACTCCAATACTTTGGCCACCTCATGCGAGGAGTTGACTCATTGGAAAAGACCCTGATGCTGGGTAGAATTGGGGGCAGGAGGAGAAGGGGACGACAGAGGATGAGATGGTTGGATGGTATCACTGACTCGATGGACATGGGTTTGGGTAGACTCCGGGAGTTGGTGATGGACAGAGAGGCCTGGCGTGCTGCAATTCATGGGGTCGCAAAGAGTCGGACACGACTGAGTGACTGAACTGTTCCCAACACTCTACATACATCCTGTTATTTACCTTCATAACCCTGGAGGTATGAGTTCACAACAACCTTAAAATATGTATGAAGAAACTGAGGCTTGGAGCAATGATATCTAGTTAGAGGAAGAGCTGGGACAGGAATCCGGGTTGGTCTGCTGCCAAGGCCCTTGCTTGTTCTGATTCACCTGGGTCTGGATGGAAGGGAGGGAGGGGGAGAAAGAGAGAGAGAGAGAGAGAGAGAGAGAGAGAGAGAGAGAGAGAGAGAGAGAGAGAGAGAGAGAGAGAGAGAGAGAATCTGAACACAGGTTTTGGTTTTTTTTTTTTTTTAACCACCCTTTCAGTTCTGTATTGGGATGGTGCTATGGCAGTACCTTGGGCAGGAAGGAAAACCTAAACCTGAAAATTTTCCAACACTGCCATTGGTCAATCCCCAGAATTCAGTCAAAGTTGTTACATCTTGTCTACCTCTTATTGGGAAAGAGACTCAGACCTGAAATAAACTTAGAGGAACTTGAAGCTGAGCAACTAGCCCAGCGTGGCCTCTCTCAGGCCAACCTCCTTAGGTCTGGAGGCTTGTTTTTTATAGCAGTTTGAACACTCTGTGGCCCAAGCTTTCCCTCTTGTCTGCCCAAGTCTCTTGACCAATCTGACTAGAGGTTTATTAATTTTATTGTTTTTCTAATAGCAATTTTTAGTTTCAGTGATTTTCTCTGTTTATAATTTTATTTATTTCTGTTATGTTGGTTATTTCCATTCACTGATTTGCTTCGGTCATAACCTGTTCTTCTTTTTCTTAAGCTTAGAGCATTGGGTAAGACCATCTTATTTTTTTTCCTTCAAGCATCAACAAGTTTATTTTCTAATTTTTTTAAATTACAAAAGTTATGGTAGAAAGTAGAAGAAAAGACAAAGTTTAGAAAACTATGGATAGGCACAAAGGAAGAAAGATCACACACTATTTCACTTCCATGGGAAAGTGATTTTTTTTCCTTTATGTATGTATAACTGTTTTTTTTCCTTTGTGTATGTACCTACTCACACACATCTTATTTTTTAAAATCTGGATCACAGAATGCATATTCCTTTGTCGTCTCATTTTTCTTCCACTTTTTTAAACATTACTTTTTATTGGAGTGTAGCTGCTTTGCAATGTTGTGTTGGTTTCCACTATAGAGAGCCTTTCTTATTTTCTAAGGCTCAGATGCTCAGTTGTGTCTGACCCTTTGCAACTCCAAGAACTGCATCCCGCCGGGCCCCTCTGTCCATGGAATCTCCAGGCAAGAATATTGGAGTGGGGTACCATTTCCTTCTCCAGGGGATCTTCCTGACCCAGGGATCAAATCCCTCCCTGTCTCTTACATCTGTCTTGGAAAGCGGATTCTGTACCACTAGTGCCACCGGGGAAGTTCGTATTTTCTAATACAGACATTTTAATGATATAAATTTTCATCTACAAACTGTTGTACCTGCATCCCACGAAGTTTGATATGTTGTGTTTTTAATTTCATTGAGTTCAAAATATTTAAAAATTTCTTTTGCTATTTCTTTGACTCAGTTTTTTTAGAAGTGTGTTGTTTCCAAATACTTGGGTTTTTTTTTTTTTCAGATATCTTTTTGTTAGGAATTTCTAGTTTGATTCCATTTTGTTTAGAAAATATATTTTGTGATTTTAATTCTTTTAAATTTGTTGAGGTTTATTTCATGGGCAGAATGTGGTAATATGTCTGTCTTGGCAAATATATATATATATATATATATAATCTTTAATATGTACTTGAAAAGAGTGCTTATTCTGTTGATGTTGTGTACGTGTTTTAGAAATGTTAGAGTAGGTCTTTTGATATTGTTATTTGGGTCTTCTTGTTTCTTACAATTTTCTGGCTACTTGTCTTATCAATTACTGAATGGAGAGAAGAAATTTGAAATCTCCAACTATAATTGTGGATTTATCTATTTTTTCTTTCAATTATATCAGATTTTGCTTCATGTATTTTGATGTTTTTAAGATTATTATGTATTTTTGATAAATTCTCCCTTATCATTATTTACTATCTCTCCCTATTCTTGGTAATATTCCTTGTTCTTAAATCTGTTTTGTCTGATAATATGGCTACCCTAACTTCTTTTTGATTAGTGTTTGCATGGTATAATTTTTTCCATCCTGTTTCAATATATATACATTTTTATATTTAAAGTGAGGTTCTCATGGACAGTATATAGGTCTTAGTTTTTAAAAATTTTAGTTTGACAATCTGTCTTTTAATTGGGGGTTTGGATCTTTTTTTTTAATTGGGGGACAACAGAGGATGAGATGGTTGGATGACATCACCGACTCAATGAATTTGAGTAAACTCCAGGAGTTGGTGATGGATAAGGAGGCCTGGCGTGCTGCAGTCCATGGGGTTGCAAAGAGTCGGACGTGACTGAGTGACTGAACTGAACTTGGATCTTTCACAGCGAATATAATCATAGGTATGACTGGATTTGAAACTACTGTCCTGCTACTTGCAATTTTTTTTGCCATCTGATATTGTATCCTTTTTTCCTCTTTTTATGCCTTATTTGGAATTAATTTAGTATTTTAGTATTGTTCCATTTTATTCTATTACTTGGTTATTGATTATACCTCTTTGAAATATTTTTAGTGGTTGATCTAGGGTTTTCATGAACTTCTCCTATTTGTTGGTGGAATGCCAATCATTATGTGTAGAAAAAGAGGAGAAAATGTGGTAAATAGAATTCACGCCTGAAAATAGGCACGTCTCCTTTTCTCTTAGACAGTTAGTTGACTTATGTTAGTTTGTGCCTCAAGTGGAGTCTGCAGTGTCAGACGGTTCTTCTCGGTCTCCTCTCTTCCTTTCTCGCCTTCCTTCCTTCATTTCTTTCTTTTTCTTTCTTTACTTCTGTAGCTTTATTGATATATAATTCATATACCATAAAATTCACCATTTAAAGTGTACAATTCAACCGATTTTAGTTTATCCACAGAGTTTCACAACCATCACCGCAGTCCATTTTAGAACATGTCATCACCTCAAAAACAAAAGCCCTGTAGTTGCCAGGGAATAGGTATAGAGATTCTATTTCTGTTTAGGGGATAATGAACTTCTGGAACTAGGAACTGGTATTGGTTGTGCAACATTGTGAATGCATTTAATGTCACTGAGCTGTGCACCTTAAAAGTGTTAACAATAGTAAATTTTGTTATTGTTTTTTTTACCACAATTAAAACTTTTTAAAGGAACTCTGTGCCTCCCAAACCCCCCTACCCCCCCAATCCCTAAGCAGCCACTTCTCTACTTTTCACATGTATATATTTGCCTATTCTGCACATTTCATATGAATGGAATCTTACATTACATGACATTTTGTGTTTGGCTTCTTTCAGTTAGCTTGTTTATAGGGATCATCCTTGCTATAAGTTGAATGTTTGTATACTCTCAAAATTCGTATGCTGAAAGTCTATTGCCCAAGGTGATAGTGTTAGAAGATGCACCCTTTGGGAAATGCTTAGGTCAAGAGGGTAGCTTGACACTGATGATTGGAATTAGTGTCTTTATAAAAGAGACCCCGGAGAACTAGTTCATCCTTTGAACTCATCCTTATAAAAGAGACCCCAGAGAACTAGTTCATCCTTGCTGTGAGGACGCAGCAAGAAGTCAGCAGTCTGGAACCTGGAAGATGGCCCTCACCAGAACCTGACCATGCTGGGACCTTGATCTTGAATTTTCAGCCTCCAGAGCCATGAGAAATAAGTTTCTGTTGTGTAGAAGCTACTCAGTATGATTTTTTTCCTTTTTAACATCAGCCTGAATGGACTAAGACAATCCTTGTTAGACCATGTATCAGTATGATTTTATGATCAAATAACATTTCATTGTATGGGTACTATATATCGTTCATCCATTCATCAATTGGGTTATTTCCACCTCTTGGCTATCATGAATAATGCTATTATCAAGGTGAATGGACTCGCACTGGCAGTGAGGCGCCACTACCACTTCCACAGCCCAGCCTTCCTCAGCTTCGGTGCTCTGGTCGTGGGAACCTGGGTTCCTCAGCACACCCAGCTCCAGCAGCTCTGGAGCCTGTGTGCAGTCCTTTGGAAGCCCCAGTGCCAGCGTGGGTCCTTGCTAGGGAAGGATGACTGAGCTGCAGTTGGCACTGCTATTGTGAAGACACCTGGCAGAACTCAACAAAAATCCAGTGGAAGGCTTTTCAGAAGGTTTAATAGATGACAACAATCTCTACCAATGGGAAGTTCTTATTATTGCTCTTCCAGATACACTTTATGAAGGTGGTGTTTTTAAAGCTCATCTCACTTTCCCAAAAGATTATCCCCTTTGGCCTCCCAAAATGAAATTCATTACCAAAATCTAGCATCCAAATGTTGATAAACATGGTGATGTATGCTTTTCTATTCTTCACGAACCTGGGGAAGATAAATATGATTATGAAAAGCCAGAGGAATGCTGGTTGCCTGTTCACACAGTGCAAATCATCATGATTAGTGTAATTTCTGTGCTGGCAGACCCCAGTGGAGACTCACCTGCTAATGTTGATGCTGCAAAAGAATGGAGGGAAGACAGAAATGGAGAAGTCAAGAGGAAGGTTGCTGACTGTGTAAGAAAAAGCCAAGAGCCTGTTTTTTAGTGACATTTCTTCAACAGCTGTAACTTCACTTATTTCAGGGTCTCCAATTGAAAAACATGGCACTCTTTCCTGCACTCTACCCATCTATTGCTGGACTTCTGTTGTAACAAGCTGGCAAGCACTGGCTGGAACTGGACTGGAATAAAACATGCCAGTATCAATGCTGGCAAGAGCCTAACAAATGCCAGCTTACAGATGATTACACATTTTGAAATCTAATGAACTGTTTAACCCTTCAGGAAGAATTGTAAAGACCTGTACATAGCACAATGTGATCCAGATAATATATATACTGTTCATGTACACCTTGTATCAAATAACACTTTCTTGCAGTAGAATAAGAAACGTGTAAATTCTAAAAAATTTTAGCGGGTTTTCTTTCCTTATTATTGTTTCTTTTCAGGTTTAAAAGTATGTCAGATAAAAAGCAATTAGGATTAACAGTTTCCATTCAATTTCCTTTAAACCACTGATGCTTCATTAAACTCTTTCCACTTACCAAACTTTTATATCTTCTTCGTTTTCACACACTTCCCTTTAACTTTTATCTCTCCTGTCTGCCAGGAAGTTTTCAAATCATTTAGTTCAAATACCTAAGTACTCAATAAGCAACTACTTGATTTTTAATGATGACTTCAGAGGAGTGGTCATCACTAGATGCTTTGTCCCTTTGTGTTGTACCTGCACCCATCTCTCAGATTGGATACAGCAATAGCATTTTTTTTTGTCGTTAAGAGCTCTTGAATTCAGTCATTATCCCTAGAAACTAAAAAGAGTTAGTTCTGAATTCAATTCAGATTTAAAACGATTAAAATTTACTCCCAACAACACAAAACTGATTTGGTTTTATTTTTTGCTCTCAGTTACCTAATGTGAAGGGTGGATGAATAAAGCATGCATAGCTACAGGCTTTCTACTTAACTTCTGGGTTTGCTACTTAAAAATGCTGTTTATCCTCATCCTTTCTCTTTAGCCCTTCATATTTCTTTGCCTCTGTTCTTCTAATGCTGCAGAGTTTTCTCACCTATTGTACAAAGAAATTGCGATGTATATTCTCATGTAATTTGATTTTGGAATTCTGTCACCTTATTAGTGAGTTCTTCCAAAATATATTTTTTTCCAATAAAAATAATACTATTATCAGCATTCACATATAATTTTGTACATAAACATTTGTTTTCATTTCTCTTGGTCTGTATCTAGGAGTGGAATTGCTAAGTGAAATGGTAACTCTCTGTTTAACTTTTTGAAGTACTGCCAGACTGTTTTTCAAAGTGCTCGCACCATTTTACATTCCTGCCAGCAGTCTTTGAAAGATGGTTTCTTTACATCCTTGTCAACACTTGTTACATTCTGACTTTTTTATTTTAGTGGGTGTGAAGTATTATGTCACTGTGGTTTTGATTTGTATTTCCCTGATGATTAATAATGTTGTGGGCATATTTTAATATGCTTATTGGCTATTTTTGTATCTTATTTGGAGAAATGTCTCTTTTGATCCTTGGCCCACTTTTAATTGTATTGTCTTTTTGTTACTGAGTTGTAAGATTCTTTATATATATTATATTAATATATAGACATGAGCCTGTTATCATATATATGCTCTGTAAATATTTTCTCCTATTCTGTGGGTTGTTTTTTCAATTTCTTGATAGTGTTCTTTCAAGCACAAATTTAAAAATTTTGATGAAGTCTTTCCCAGGGCTTTTGCCCAACTCTCTCGGTTTTCCATAGTCCCTGTACTTCTATGTCACAGGGGACATCTCTCTCCATACTCGTCTCTCCCCTTGGTGGTAGACTGTTGCTGGCTTATTATACTGTGATAGGGTCATGGCAAGCACAGTGGATCCTCAGTTTGTGGGTTTAGCTGAGTCTTGGTACATCTTGGTCATGGACATAGGGGTTTCTCAGTTTCCTCAACCTCTTTCCTGTGGCAACTATTTTCTACCTTCTATCTGTGGCTGGGGCTTCCTAGGTGACTCAGTAGTAAAGAGTCCACCTGCCAATGCAGGAGATGCCAAAGTGCAGCTTTGATCCCTGGGTTGGGAAGATGCCCTGGAGGAGGGCATGGCAACCCCCTCCAGTATTCTTGCCTGAAAAGTCCCAGGACAGAGGAGTCTGGTGGGCTACAGTCCATGGGGTCTCAAAGAGTCGGACACAACAGTGACTGAGCACTCACACACATCTGTGATTGGTCTGGAGTGGGAAAGAGTTTCCTGCCCCTCCCCAGTAGTACCCACCTCTGCTTGGTGGGTGCTGCTTGGGCAGGAGACAGTTTCCTGAGCCCCCCCACATCAAGGGGAGAGAAGGTTTTCTATCCTTTCTGTGACAACAGTGGGTCTTGGACTGTGTCCTAGGGGCAGTGAGAAAATTTCCTACTTCTCTCCCAAGAAGTAGATGATTTTGCTTTTACTCCTCCCTCAGCAGCAAGGTAATTTTGCCTAGGTCCTTGGAGCAAAGTTTTTTCTGTCTCTCACCAAAAGCTTAAGATTTTGCTTTGTAGAAAGGGTGAAAACAAGCGATCGGGCTTTTTTAAAAAAATTAGTTTATTTTTGAGTGCACTGGGTCTTCATTGCTGCTCACAGGCTTTCTTTAGTTGCAATGAGGTGGGGCTACTCTCTAGTTATGGTCCACAAGCTTCTCATTGAGATGGTTTCTCTTATGGAGCAGGGTCTCTAGAGTGATTGGGCTCACTAGCTGTGGCGCACGGGCTTAGTTGCCCTCAGGCATGTGGGATCTTCCTGGAACAGGTATTGAACCTGTGTCCTCTGCATTGGCAGGCAAATTCTTAACCACTAGAGCACCAGGCAAGTCCAAGATTGGGGCTTTTTGTCTGTGCAAAATGGTGTAGGGCCAGTCTCTGTGGTGCCCCACGTAATCTTCCTGGGAGGGAGTAATGGTGGGGGCCTATGGCAAAGAGCTTGAGGTCAGTCTGACTCCCCCGTAGCTGAGGTTCTCAATTCCTTCCACCTGACATGCTGAGCCCACTAGACCTTTTAAGACTTCACTGAGTACTATCTGATTTCCTCTCTTCCACTAGTAGATTGGCACCTTTCTTCTAGGCACTGATGAGGTGATCTTATTCCTTTGTCCTCTCTGGGAGGGTTTGCCATGAAGTCCCAGCAGATGACCTCAAGCGTCACGTCTAGAGCAGAAGTGAGTGGTGTTCCATGGTGGCTTACTACTGACTGCAGGGCTAAATGTCAGGGCCTGAGTCAGGTACTCCTCTTCTATGACCTTGAACCAACTCCTTCCGTCTCCCTGATGTGCAGGGCAGCCCATATAAGGGTGAGGACGGGGGCTCCAGATCAGATTGCCCCATGTGACAGCGTGACCCTCGGCAAGTTATTCAACGTCTATATACCTCAGTTACCTCGTCTGTCCAACGTGGATAATGATAAACCTACCTCACAGGAATGATGTGAAGACTAATGAACTCATATAAAACTTGCATCATAATGCCTGGAACAGGATATTAGCTATTATTATCACCTCTAGAGTAGAGTAGTAATAGCAGTAGCCGTGGAGATACTGTACCAAGAGTAGCATTTTTGTTACCCTTGATAGTCTCTAGGTTTCCTTCCAATACTATTTGAACAGTATGGATCTATTCTGGACAATATGAAATATTTACACATTTATTTTAGTAAGATAATCTACCAGGCCAGGTAATAAAATACTTACCCAAGAAGGGAAGGGCAGGCCTGTTTTCTGTGTGACCTTTGCTCAGTCTGTGGCCAACTCTGGACTATCATGTCCTCTGCAGAGGGGAGGTTGAACCAACAGCCTGGGGCTGTTCACATCTGTGTCAGGAAGCCAGGTGGGAGGGGATCAAGAGGCAGCTGTAGAGCTGTCAGCCCACAGGGATAGTCGTGCCCCTTCCTCTAAATTACAAATCACAGAAGAGCTCTCATGTTCTCAGAGCACTTTTATCGGCAAAGTTTACTCATATTCATGATCTCATTTAGTTATGACAAGGGCCACGTGGGGTGTGTGTGTGTTGGGGATTGATGGTCCCAACCTGACAGCAGCGTGAGATCCGGAGGGCAGGGGACAGGTTAGGGTTAGGGGTTAGGGCCACCCAGTGTGACTTGGTAGATCTGGGCTGGATCCCAGGTTGCAGGTTCCCAGTGCCGTGCTCTTCCTCAGCCGAGGCAGTGGGGTGCTGGCTCCCCTGGGTTTCCTTAGGGAGGAAGTGTGAGTGGGAAAGCTGAGGCCTGGGGAGGGGAAGCCTGCATGGCTAGTGGTTGGAGCCCTCTTTTCCTGGACCAGATGTGAGCACCTCTGGGGCGAGGAGAAAGTGTCCTCCATCATTGCCTCCTGCCCTCTTTGGTCACAGGGTCAGGAGAGCTTTATTGAATGAAGAGACGAAAAAAAAATTCTCTTTGATTTTGTTCAGACTTGTTGCATCCTACACCATCGGAGTCAGCGAAGACCCTAGACTTGCTCTTGTGTCAGCCCTAGCACAGTGCCAGGCACATAGGAAACCACTGATATGTATTTATTAAAGAGATGACACCACCAAACCCAATTCTTGCACAGATTAAAAAAAGAGAGACATGGGGGTAGGGTAATGAGGAATTTTTATTTGATGGGTATAGAGCTTCCATTTTGCAAGATGAAAAGTGTTCTGTAGTTGGATGGTGGTGATGGTTGAAACAGCGTGAATGTACTTAATGCCACTGAATTATACATTTTAAAATGGTTTAGATGACAAAAATTTTATGTTGCTTATATCTTACCATAATTTAAAATACTGAAAATAAACCTGACAAAATAAATACATTCTTTCACTTGAAGAAACAGAACAGGCTAAACCTGCATTATTTCTATTCATTTCACAAGCGGAAAGGAAATGCAATCTGGCTGTGCCCTACTGCAGACCCTGCCGGATACTCACACACACACCAGCCCCATCCAGTTAGCCCACCCGTCTTGAGGCTCCACTGGGCCCCATCCCTGGCCTGGAGCTCCTGGGGAATATGTTTCTTCTTTCTGAAGCCAGGGAGGCAATAGAGGTGAGACAGGTGGGACAGAAAGGAGGGGGAATCCTTTTAACTCTCTCTCTACCAGACAGTGTGTCCTTTGTGAAAAGTCATCTGGTTTTACAAAGCAAGGTAGTATGTCAAGTCAGCAAGAACACATGGCCAAGCCAGTTACACAGCCTTGTTATGGTCCATAACATGAGCAAAAATAGCCACTAGCCTCCAAAGCGGACTGTGTGTAGGACTGCCTAGGGCTCTGTGGTTACCCCCTGTCCCGAGTGTGTTATTGCTTAGAGCAAGGAGCTGGGCTTCCCCAGTCAGTCAGGGCCGAGGGGCCCCTGGATGCAGCAGGAGGGTGTGATGTAAACTTACACTGTGAGTAGTGTTCCCCTAATCTACTCCTGGGACTGTGTCCTCGTGGAGCCAGGAAGCCCAGGAGAGGTGCAGGGAAAGGTGTTAGACAAAAAGGATGACACAAGCCCAGAATGGGGTTCAGAGTCACGGTGAAGGGAATCTGGTGGAGCATCAATAGTGTTCCCTCACCGCCCTCAGGATTCATCCTCAGGATCCCAGTCTTCCCCAATATCCCTGGATGGACAGGAGCAGGGTGAGGGCACTGATCATCTGGGAACCTGAAGCTGCAGGTGAGACGGAGCTTTGGAGTGAGATTGGAGGGTACAGCGTCAGGGAAGCCCCAGGGAGCAGGATGTAACAGTCTGGAAGGACTGAGGGGCTTGACTTTCCTGCTTTGCAGATGCAAGACATCACATACCCAGCCAGGCACATTCAGACACATGAGCCAGGAACAGACAGGTGTGTGTACACCATATACACTTATATACGAACACATGTACACACAATGATATTCCTGCAGACACATACCTATGGATTTTCACATTTGCTTGCACATGCATATTCCTGAACTCATGCCTACAGCGTGGCCAGCTGGGTCCGTTTTATTCCTGGCTCTCAGGGGAGGGGGAGGTAGGGAGCTGGGCAGGGTCCAGGGCAGGCTGGTTTCAGCTGACCACTGAAGGGTGACCTTTGCCTGGAATTGCTCAGATCATGCAGTCCCAGAGTCTGGTGTTGCTTGTGAAGCAAAGATAAAAGCATCTGGAAGCTCAGTTGCTGCCTCCTGCCCCATCCACCCCATCCATGTCCCCACAGTTCCACTCCTACCTTTAATCCAGGCCTTAGTCCACCCAGGACCAGGGGTCCACCTGCCTGCAGTGCACAGATGAGGACCTGCAGTCATGAAGGGAATGAAATGGGGGCGGTGGCTTGCAGTCCCTGACATTTAGCCCACATCCTCACCAAGTGGCAGGAGCCAGGAACATGGCCAGTGAGAATCAAGGGTCGTCAGTTCAGAATCAAATTGCTCCTGGCTCTGAGGGGCTCCCAGGCTGATGGAGGTCACACATATTTAAAAAGCTTGGTGAATGTTCAGTAGACAGAAGTTGGGAACTGTGGAAGCCCAGCGGAGACACATGACAGCCTGGAAGGGGTGGGATCAAGGAAGGCTTTCTGCAAGAGGTGGTATCAAAAGGACTTCTGAAATACCAAGAAGAATTGCATTTGGGTAAAAGGGCTTTCAGGAAGGGGGAACAGTTTGTGCAAAATGCTGGCAGTAGGGGAAGCATGATGCCCTAGGGAACTGGAAGAATCTCAGCAAGGCTGGAGGAGGGTAAGCAGTTGGCAAGAAAGGCAGAGCCCACACTGCAAATGGCAGTAAGCAGGCCAGGGGGCTAGAGACATCCTGAGGATACAGAGAATCCACTGGGCAGGTTTCATCAGAGGACTGATGGTGTCAGACCTGCATTGGGAGGTCCTTCTGGCTCCAAGTGCAGGGTGGATCTGGGGATGGCTTGAGACTAATTTGAATGGAATGTAGGGCTGGTGGAGACTGCAGGACAAGAGGCCAAGCAAGGACTTTATGTAGGTACTTATATAACAAGAGAGGAGAGACATGCTCACAAAATTATAATACATTAAATTTAAAGTAAATAATTAAGTATAGATTTTTTTTTCTTTTTTCTTTTTACTATAGGTCTACTAATGAAAAGGGCAGACATTTCAGAGGAGGACATCTGGAGCTTAGTCATCATTACCTATAATCAAGTGATGGCAATGTTCAAATGGTCAAGTCATTCATAGCTCACAGATCGTTCAGACACAGGCTGTAGTTTGCTGACCCTGGTGTAGACACGGCTTGGCTAGAAGCAATTGAGAAGCAAAGGGGATCTCCCCTCCCCCACCACAAAGGATCTGCAACAGCCTGCCACTCCCTTGGGACACTACACTGCCTCCAGAGGGCTCAGTGAAAATCAGCCATATTTGACAGACTGTGTTCATCCACATTGTTACAACTGCTACAAATGACCCATTTTTATTCCTTTGAGTAATATCCCATTGTATATATATATATATATATATATATATATATATATATATAATATTTGGGCTTCCCTTGCTGGCTCAGATGGTAAAGAATCTGCCTGCAATGCAAGAGACCTGGGTTTGATTCCTGGGTTGGGAAGAGCCCCTGGAGAAAGGAATGGCAACCCACTGCAGTATTCTTGCCTGGAGAATCCCATGGACAGAGGAACCTGGCAGGCTACAGTCCATGGGGTCACAAAGAGTCAGACACAACTGAATGACTATGCACACAGTGCAATATATATATATATATATATATATACATCATGTATCACAGAGAGTGAAGTAAGTCTTTCAGAAAGAGAAAAACAATACTATATATTAATGCATATATATGGAAACTGGAAAAACGGTACTGATGAACCTATTTGCAAGAAGCAATAGAGACACAGAGAATGGACTTGTGGATGGACACAGAGGGGGAAGTAGAGAGTGGGATGAATTGAGAGAGTAGCATTGACATATATGCTAAATGTTAGTCGCTCAGTCGTGTCTGACTCTTTGCTACCCCGTGGACTGTAGCCCCTCAGGCTCCTCCCTTCATGGGGCTCTCCAGGCAAGAATACTGGAGTGGGTTGCCATTCCCTTTTACAGGAGATCTTCCTGACCCAGGGATTGAACCTGGGTCTCCTGCATTACAGGCAAACTCTTTACAGTCTGAGCCACCAGGAAAGCCCCATGTATAAAATAGATAGCTAGTGGGAAGCTGTTTTATAACATAGGAAGCCCAGCTAGGTGCTCTGTGATGACCTAGAAGGGTGAGATGGGCAGTGGGAGAGAGTCTCAAAAGGGAGGGAATATAGGTATACATATAGCTTATTCACGTTGTTGTATAGCAGAAACTAATATAAGCTTGTAAAACAATTATTTTCCAAATAAAAAAATTAAACCTTGCTATGAGAAGGGACCAAGATGTGTTAGCAATAGGAAGACCCCAGGAAAGTGAAGGTCTATAATCATTACATCTCATGGTTACAGGAGTCTGAGAGGTCCCTGCCCAGCATTCTCCCAGGGCTGGACTAGTGTTTGTGAGTTCCTTGGAAATGCAAAATACTCCAGATATGCAAAGTGATTTCCAAGTTGCCAATGAAGCTAGGATTTGAACACAAGTCTCAGGCTTCCCTACTGGGGTCCTTTCCCTATACCACCATGTACTCATCACCATGTACCTTGCTAACAAGTCAGAGAACTCATCTGTCCAGGACAAGATGCTCCTCAGACTCCTGCCTTTCCCAGCAGGTTTCCTAATTTACATATATTTGCATACACAATTCTCCCTGATGAGAAATCTGAGGACCAAAGAGAATGAATAACTTGACTGGTATCTGTGGCGGGCTTAAAATAGGGTCCCCGAAAAGATAACTGGTCCTAATCCTTAGACCCATGAATATTACCTTGTATGAATAGAAAATGGCTCTTTGCACATGTGATTAAATTAAGGATCCTGAGATGAGAAGATTATCCTGGAGTAGCTGGATGGGTTTAAATGGAATCACATGTATCCTTGTAAGGCAGGCAGAGACAGATTCGACTAGATCCAGAAAGCAGAAGGAAATGAGACAACAGAAATGGAACACGAGATTTCAAGTTCCTTCTTTGCTGGCTTTGAAGTCGGAGAAGGGGCCTGTGAGCCAAGGAACATACGTAACTGCTGCTGCTGCTGCTAAGTCGCTTCAGTCGTGTCTGACTCTGTGCGATCCCATAGACAGCAGCCCACCAGGCTCCCCTGTCCCTGAGACTCTCCAGGCAAGAACACTGGAGTGGGTTGCCATTTTCTTCTCCAATGCTTGAAAGTGAAAAGTGAAAGTGAGGTCGCTCAGTCATGTCCGACTCTTAGCGGCCCCATGGACTGCGGCCTACCAGGCTCCTCCGTCAATGGAATTTTCCAGGCAAGAGTACTGGAGTGGGGTGCCATTGCCTTCTCCGATATGTAATTCTAGAAGGTGGAAAAGATAAGAAAACAGTTTCTCCCCTAGAAACTCAGGAGGAAGCCAGGCGCTGCCCATCACTTGTAAACTGGCACAATGCCGCTGATTTCGTACCTCTGGCCCCCAGAAATGAGAGAGAATAAATATCTGTTGTTTCAAGTGGCCAAGCTTGTGGTCACTTGTTAACAAGCAGCCTCAGAAAACTAATACAGCATCTGATAGAATTTTCCTTAATTTAAATCAAACTTTAAGTTTAGAATAGTGATAGATTTAAAGAAAAGTTGCGATGACAGTATAGAGAGTTCCTCTATGGCTCTTACCCAGTTTCCTCAAATGCTAACATCTCACTTTACCCTTGTACGTTTGTCACAGCCAAGAGACAAGATTGGCACATCACCACTAACTAAACCCCACAATTTATTCAAAGTTCACTACGTTTTCCTAATAACCTTTACCTGGTCTTGGATTCCATCCAAGACACCTTACATTTAGTCATCTTGTGTTCTTTGTGTCCTCTGCTCTGTGACAGTTTCTCAGTCCTTGGTTTTTGATGACCTTCAGTTTTGAGGAGTACAGGTCAGGTATTTTGGAGAAGGTCACTTAACTAGAATTTATCTGATGTCCTTCTCTTGGTTAGACTGGGGTTATGGGGTTTGGGAACGCACACGATGGAAGTGAAGTGCCTTTCTCATTCCATTGTATCAAGGGTACATACGATCAACATGACATCACTGATGACGTGGACCTTGATTACCTGTTGATCTTGAGGTAATGTTTGCCAGGTTTTCTGTTGTGCAGTTACTTCCTTTTCCTCCCTCGCCTTCAACTCTTTTTCTCCCTCTACTCTTTCCTTAGTTGATTCATGAAAACAAGCCACTAGGCTTAACCCAGCTCAAGTGGGAAAGGGTTGTATGCCACCTCCTTGAGAGCACAGTGTCTATATGAGTTACTTGGGATTCTTCTATAAAGGAAGCTGTCTCTTCTACCCTGTATATTAATTATTCAGTCATATTTATATTAGTATGCACTGTGGACATTTATTTATACTTTGGGTTATAATGCAAAACAGTGTGTTATTTGTTTTGTTAGCCAAACTGCCCCAGCCATGGCCCCTGGGGGCTTTTCCAGTTTGGCTCCCGTGTTTCTTTGAGAGGCTCCTGTCCTTTCTGTGTTTTGACCACTCCCTTGCTTCTGACACTATGAGACTCATCTTATTGTCTGACCCTACCCCGAGTGTGTGCTCAGTTGTTTCAGTCACATCTGACTCTTTGCGACCCTACGGACTGTAGCCCACCAGGTTTCTCTGTCCGTGGGATCCTCCAGGCAAGAATACTGGAGCGGGTTGCTGTGCCCTCCTCCAGGGGATTTTCCCAACCCAGGGATCGAACTGGGTCTCCTGCATTGCAGGTGGATTCTTTACTGCTGAGCCACCGGGGAAGCTCCTTGGCCTTACCCTAGCGCCAGTTATTTCTCTAAGTATCTCAGAAATCCATTCATTAGAGAATGTATTAGAAACAACAATTTGGGTCTCTTTGCTACTTGCTACTGGGGTGGCATTGCTTTCAGGCTCTCTCAGAAGACAGAGCTTGGAAATACAGGTCTGTATATTAATCCATTTTTATAATTTGGCAATTTCCAGTCAATACGCTATTTTCCAAAGTTACTTTGGTCAGTCCTTTTTCTTCACTCAGTTCCACGAGATTTTCTCATACATTAGTAATTCAGTTAAGATTCTTTTGTCATGGTCTACATTCCATCCTGGGATTCATCAACTTCTTGGTTAATTTTTAAGCTTGTTTTGTTTATTTATTTATTTGGCCATGCTGTGTGGCCAGTAGGATCTTAGTTTCCCAACCAAGGACTGAATCCGTGCTTATGCAGTCAAAGTACAGAGTCTTAACCAGGGAAGTCCTAAGTTTTAAATTTTAATTTCTATACATTAAATTCACCATTTGTGGGTTTTGACAAATATGTAGTCTCATGTATACATCCTACAATACCATATAGATTCGTTGTACAATCCTAAACAATTCCCCTGCTTCCCCCATCAAAGGTTCCTACTCCTTAAATCCCTGACTTCTGCTAACTTGTTTTCCATTCCTGTAATTATTCTTTTCCAGAAAATCATATGAATGGAATAAAATACAGTGTAGCCATTTTTATGGCTTCTTTCATTTAACAAAATGTGTTTATGGTCCATTCATGTTGTCATGTGAATAGCTCATTTCTCATTGTTTCTGAGCAGTGTTCCATTGTATGGATGGAGCACAGTATGTTTTTCAAGTCACCCACTGAAGGATATCTTGGTTGCTCCTGGTGACTGAAGATTATGAATAAGGCTTCTACATAGATACTGATGTGTAAATTGCTGTGTGGACTTATTTTCAAAACACTTGAGTGTATACTTGGAGCATTATTGTTGTGTTATACAATAAGCCTATATTCAACTTTGTCAGAGACTGCCAAAAATTCTTCCAAAATGGTGTGTCGTTTTGTATTGAGTTACTTTAAATTTCACAAATTAAAGCTGACTTTTCTCCTTCTACTCATTGTTTCCAGACTTGTAATCAGGAGGTCACACTCACAAGGCAAATGGTTCTGGCTGTGCAGTCAGACTTGAGTTCAAGTCCTGGCTCTGCAAGTGTAAAAACCACTTGAAATCTGAGTGACTTTGGACAAGTTAGTTAACCTCTCTGAGCCTCATATTGGGAATTCATCCTTCATATATGCATGATGTCCCAGGGTGGGTTTTCCAAGAGGTGAATTCTGTGATAGTGTTTAGTCTGCAGAATGTTTATTAAGGAGAGCCTAGGCATCAATATCTGTAAGAGGAAGAGAAGGCAGTGGAATTGGGCAGAGGAAGAAGTTGAACCAAAATGGCCCACCAGAGTGCTCCTGAATTGGGCTAAAGTGGCCGAGGCTGACATCCCGCCTAGATCTGTCTTAGGATCAGTTGCCGCTGTGCAGGCAGCTCTGCAGCTGGGACCACCCCTCCTTCCTTGAAGGTGCATCTGGGAGGGGTTTTCCAGGGTCCTCCCTCAAGGCAGGTTGGAAGAGCCCTGGATGAGAGCTGAGACCAGTCCTGTACTGGCCACTTTCCAGCTGTGTGACCTCAGACAATTCCTTCCCAGAGACCTTCATCCTACCGGGTATCAGGGGCTAAGATGACAGCCCCTGTTGACCCATGTACAGCGCTCAGCAGTCCACCAGGGGTTCTGTGCACCTCACCTCACAACCCTCTCACAGGCCAACAACCAGGCAGCAGTGTACGTCCCGGGGCAGTGCTGCTCCTGTGTGGTCTGAGGACCTGCCTGGGTCCACAAGCTTCCTGTTACTGGTTCCTGACAAGGTAAGTACAGAGTTGGAGAGAAACTGCTCAGAAACCTTAGAGCAACGTGACAGAGTAGTTCTATGTGTAATAATAAAAAAATTGAGGGCTTTCCTGGTGGTCTAGTAGTTGAGAGTCTGCCTGCCAGTTCGGGGGATGTGGGTTCCATTCCTGGTCTGGGAAGATTCTATGTGCCGCAGGGCAACTAAGCCTGTGTGCTGCAACTACTGAGCCCTCATGCCTAGGGCCTTTGCTCCATAACAAGAGAAATCAGCACAATGAGAAGCCCGCAAACTGCAAGGAAGGGTAGACCCCACTGACTGCAGCTAGAGAAAGCCCGCACACAGCAATGAAGATCCACTGTAGCCAACAATAAAATAAATAATAAAATAATTTAAAACATTTGATTTGCCCTATGTTTGCCTTGTTTTCTTATTTCATTTCTGGGATAATTTATATTGTATTTTACAAATGGATAGGTCAATGATGGATTAGAAATATATGTATATAAAATCTGCTCCTTTACTACAGATATTTTGAGATGCACTAATCTAGAGTATTCCTAATGCAGGCCTCTGACAATTCTTACATTTTTTAAAGCTGGGGACTGGGGGCACCTTTGGTCCTTAATCACAGACATTGTATTGATAGTGCCAAAATCTGTTGCTGTCTTTTTTGTGTTTTTAGGGCCTCTTTGAAAGGAGCTGTTAGAGTCTTTCTGCCCATCTATTTCTACTCATTCTCTCACTAAGAATGTAGGTAGACGTACGTGGATATACCAGTTCAACCGAGTAAAAAGGGAAACACTTAGGTCAGCTTTCTAGCAGGGAGTGAGAGAAAGACACAGAATCCAAGAAAAGTCCAAACCTGGTCTGTGATAGACACAAAATTTCACAGCTCTTCCAAAAACTTTTCCAGGAATTTATAAATGGAAGGGGTGAAGAAAAGCTGTTATTTATTCAACAGTCATTTATGGATGAACCATTTAAAGGTGAAGGCGCTGGACTCAATGAGGGAATGTGTCCTGTATGGGGTCCTAATGCCAGCAGAGGGGTGTTGGGGGTTGGGGACTGTATGCCTGACTGGTTCCCAGGTACCTGCCATTTCTAATTCTGCTCAGTTTCAGTCCAGAACCAGGCAGGATGAGAGCAGCATGTGATAGCTGCCTGGGACCAGGATGACTATAATCCTTTAACATCTCTGACATGAACCTCATTTAATTATGAAAAAGTCATGTCAGTTACATTGAGTACGCTACATGAAGCATCTACCCAGAGCCCAGGACATAGTGGGTTCTTAGAAAGTGGCTCAGGGGGCTGACTCTGCCCTGCTGTGGGGTCACTAAGACAGATGCTCAGTCCAGTCTGAGGGATCCATTGCCCCTCCATCTGGCCCATGACCCGATTCAGCTCAAGCACCTCCCAGGGCTCCTCCCTACCGGGGGGGATGAATTCCTGACCCCTGGACTGGACAGTAGTTTCCCAGACAGCAGGCCAGGCATCCTCAGGGACCCTGTCTGCCCTGCTCACTCCCATCTCCATAGAAGCTTGCTGCACAAAGGCCTAAACCTCAGCTTGCTGTTCCCTAAACCTCACTGTGAGCCTGGCCCTCATCAGGAAGTCTCACCCATGTGTGCTCTGCCCTCTCCCTCCTCTCTGCCTTTGCTCCCTCAGCAGTTCATATGCTCTACCTCTGCCTCCTCTGATCTCTAGCAAAGCCCAGTCCTCCTGAGAGGGTGAGGCTGGGCTGGGCCATGTGGCTGCTGGCAGAGCTGTACTGGCTGACATCTGTCCTATTTGTTGTCACCATCAAGCAGTATCATCAGGCTGGGCCCCAGCAGGTCCTTTGTCCCCTGTGGGTAATGATGTCTTGTCTGAGAACTTCTTCCATATCAAAGGGCAGCCTAATTTTAAGAGGAGACTCCAGTTCTGCCAATCCCTGAGGGCCTTCATCCTCTGCCTGGTCTGCCCTGTGTCTGTACATAGCCGCCCCCTTCTCTTCCACAGAACAGGCCAGAGGTGGTAATTTTGAGCTGATTGATCAGGGAGGAAGAGGTAACATGCCTTTCTCTGGTCCATCTGAGCCACTGTCTGAGAAGAGGAAACAGGGCAGGAGGGCTGTGAAACCAGGCTGGGATTAAATGGGAGTCTCTGACCAGTGTTTTCAGTTAGGTAGGGAGGATGAGAAAAAAGTAACATAGAATCTTTCATGTGAGGAATTGACATATATGGAGCCCAAGGTCAGGGCTGAATTACAAAGGATAGAGTAGGAGTTACCATAAGCAGCTTTCAGCCTATGTGCCATTAGAGCCGAGGTCAGAGGTCATTTTAGCCCTTGGGAAAACTGAGACTCAGAGGGAGGTTGAAGAGGTTGGTGTACAGTCATTTAGCCAGTGACAGAGCTCAGGTCTTCCCCACCTCCAGGCCACTTTGGCTGCCATACTGGGCTCAGAGGACTCAGAAACTCAGAGGTGCCAGGATGAGGCAGGAGACTGTGACCTCACTCTCCTCTCCAGCTAAGGACGGGAGAAGATGGCACAGGCAGGATGCAGGATGAGGGAGCTTGTAAGAGAAAGGGCTGCAGCTGGTGGCTGCTTCTGTGCTGTCACTCAAGACAGAGGAAGAGAAATCTGCTCACTGGAGCTGCTCTTTGTCTTGCCCATTGAGTGACAGGACCACAGAGGACAGAGACACAGACATCATTCTCTCCCAGTATCTCTCCCATTTCTCAGGTGGGCAGAACCAAGGAGAGGGCCCATTACAGAGGACTTAGCGGAGGAGAGCAAATCACTGATGCCAGAATCTGGTCTCCTCTGCCACGAGCCAGATGTGACCTGGGGCCTGGCATGGGGTGGAGCTGCAGGAGTCAGTGAAGGCTCTGGAGATGTGTTCAACAGACACCTCCAGGAAGCCTTCTGGGATCATAGCACCTCCCTCCCTAATGCCAACCCTGCCCTTGGGGCAGCCCCTCCTCTGGGGAGGTACTCAGCAGAACTCCAAGTGTTGGTCTTTTGGAATGTTGTACTTGAGCTTGTGGGTTTCGAAGAGGTTGCTCAGCTCCTTCATGTAACATTCGTGCAGCCTGTCCACCTCTTCTTGGGAGGGATGTGGTATCTTCGGCACCTCGATGGGGTTCCCCACTGCAAGACACAGAGGTGAGTGGTGGCCCAGAGTAGGAACCACTGGGGTCTCTGGATCCCGTGGGGCAGGACTCTGTGCCAGTGGTCACACCTACTAGAAAGTGCCTGTATTGTTTTCCTTTCAACTGTATTTTGGGTGATCTAATCTAGATATTAGGACGACTCTAAGATTCTGAAATAATAAAAACACCTCCAGCTGGCATTGCCACTTACCAGATAATGTCCTAGGTGCTTTACTTGCATTATCTCCTAAAATCTTTCGAACAATCCTATGGGGATTGAACCTGCTATTATTCCATTTTAACAGGTCAGGTAGTGAGGCTCAGGGAGGTTAAGTAACTTATTGCAAGGTCACATAGCCAGGAAGAATCAGTGACAGATTGTAAGCCCTGAGGATGTGCTCTTAGCCTCATGGACACATGGATCTGGGAGTCTTAGAAGCCATGAGTGGAAGTGTCTGTATGTCTGGGAGGAGGTGGCCAACAGCCCAGATGCCTCTTCTTCCTCTCTCTCCGTGCTGGTCTGCAGTGCCCCCCATTCTAGGTAGGACATGGGAGGACCTATCAACCTCCTTCCTCTTGTTCTGCCTGGCTCAGAAAGCAGCTGTTCTGTCTTCTTCTCTTGGGAATGGTTCTAGAGGCATCAGTTGTGAATTATGTTCATGAAAATATTACCAGACAACCCAGGAAAAGTCATGGTATAGAGGGTTGGCCAAGTCTGTACTCAACTAAGAAATGATTGGGTGAGTGGAGATGAATAGACCTCTCTCTATAAGCTTTGCCATTGGAACCTAGTTGGAATTCAAGACGGAAGCAAATGAGATGACTATATAGCAGAAAAGATGGTGCTAAGTCCATGCACTAAAACCCATGCCCATTATTTACAGGGAAATCCCTCAGGCTCTCCTTTATAGCCTGCTGATCGCTACTTTACACACAATTCTAACAGACCTGGCATGCCCTTCCCTTGTATTCACCTTCTCCAAAAGTCTTATGGGATTGTCTGGTCAGAATTAAACCCTCCTTCTCTGGCATCGTAAAAGTCAAGTAGATCCTGATTCAAGCCTCAGCGTTGTTATTCAAGGGCATGAGGATCTGTTTGAAGTGATTTACCTTCTCTGAGTCTCAGTTTGCCATCAATAAAATAGGGATGAGAGTCTACTTCCAAGGTTACCCGGAAAAGTGAGCTGTAAGGAGCCATTGTAGTGCCTGCCACACAGCGGGTGCTTGGTAATTGGTAGTGGCTATGGTTCTTTGTACTTCAGTTACAGTTCTCGTCCCAGACTGCTTTTTATCAGGGTTATTTGCCTGTGTCTCTTATTTCACCCTCTAGAACATGAGCTCCACTTGGTCAAGGATATGTCCAACCCAAGTCCATGTCCTCTTGCAGCACAGAACCCAGGCCTCTTGCCCTGTAGCCTTCCCCCCACCTCCCTACCCCAACCCAGGTCTAGGCTCACCCACGGTGGTGATGGGTTGGCGGTAGGGCATAAAACCAAAACTGTACTGGAAAACTCCACGGCCATAGAAGAGTGGGATGGTAAGACCTATCTTCTCGTACAGTTGATCACTGAACCATTTCCACCAAAAGCCAGGAGAATTCTTAGCATGGGCATATAAGTCATTATCCCCAAAGGAGAAGATCGGCACCAGACTCGCTCTGGAAGGAGACAGGAGAGAGGGCGTGTGAAGGGGCAAGAAGATTCAAACTGGTCACTTAGCAGGAAGCTTGTGACAGAAATTGCAGCAGAGGACAAAGCCCTGGGCTGGAAGTAGGTGGCCTCGGGTAACTCCCAGTTGTGCTGCAGCTTTGCTTTGTGATGGTGGGCAGGTCCCAGCTCCTCTTAGGATCACCACCTCCCAGTTGCACCATGACAAGGAGATCAGAATGTTGTAGAGTCCTCCCAAACATCAAACATCTGCAAAGTTTCTGGGAAAATCTCTTCTGCCCCAGCTAGCTTGTGTTCTTCAGAGGTGCTTCAAGGTTGGACAACTGTTCTAAGCTGTGCCCCAAATTCTGTTCTCTCAGATCCCCTAGGTCTCAGATATAATGCCAACTTTGGGCGATATGACCCATCACACCTAGTCCTTTTGATCAACTAGTCTCCCTTCTAGAATCTTCTCTGGGTATTTGGACATGAGACAGTAAATATCTTGCTAAGTTATGTTCTCTATGAATGGACTGAGCATCTCATGCTAAAATAGGACCTGCCTTAATCTCTGCTGTCTTCCCACCAAAACACAATCCTTGTCAATCTCCAGCTGAACCCAGAGCCCTGTCCCCAATACCCGTGCATCAGGGCGAGCCTGATGAAGCCCTTGCGGTTCCGCAGCACCAGCTTGTAGGCTCCAGGCCTGGTATTCAGTGCCTCCTTTATGCCTCCAACAGTGATGCTCACTAGGTTGCCGCTTCCTTTCCTGCTCAGGATGTGAGCAATACTCTCCTTGTCTGCTGAGACCAGCCCTGGGGAGAGAGTAATGTGGTCAGCTATGGGGTAAAGGGGGCAGGGGCCATAGGGGGGGATGTGATAGGTCTCTACTCACCCTCCCCCTACAGCTTCCTGTAGTGAGTTTCCTGAGGACTGGGACTGAGTCATTCCCTTCTTCCCAACCCCTCACCGAGCTCATTGCTGGGAACAGAGCTGTGGGAAGTGCTTCCTTGGGTCTAGCCTCCTTCTCTACTACACATGTTCTTGGAGGAAATACAGAATTCGTAGAAGCCCTCCCTGAAATCCCTCCTCCATGTCTGCAGCCCTCATTTTCCTGGGCTCTCCAGTTCTGGGAAGGCCTACCCCCTTGCATGATGTAATCCCTGAAGAATGGGATCCAGAAATATATGTTTATTGTTGTCAGATATGAGCGGATGCCAGGGAAAACTGAGGAGAAGCCTGTGCCCTCTGTGCTCAGGTTGGTAAAAGCTCCGATCGACAGGAGTCCATGAGGGTGGAAGCCAGCAAGGTAGTTCCGGGAGGGGTCCAACTCAGCGGTCTTGACCAGCTGCAGGGACAGAAACCTGGTGAATCGGGGCTGTACCTCATGCCCTCGCTGGTCCACCTGCTGGCTTTCTGGGCTGACCTCTTCTATGTGTCCCCTGTGCCCAAGTGCTATCACACCCCACGTGAGTGTGCTGAGATTAGAGACGGCCTATCTGAGGATCCTTGTCCCCACTGCAGACCTGGAGCAGAGGAGATGCT
The DNA here is from genome assembly GCA_024291935.2 of Okapia johnstoni. Lineage (NCBI taxonomy): Eukaryota > Metazoa > Chordata > Mammalia > Artiodactyla > Giraffidae > Okapia > Okapia johnstoni. The sequence continues at coordinate 23,493,195 of CM044325.1, forward strand.
CTGGGAGACCGTGGAATGAAGAGGGAGAGAATGGACCCATGAATGGACCCACCAGGGAAGGAAGACCCCCTGCCCAAGGCAGAGGCAGGATTCCTGGAAGGGTGACAGGGACACAAGCCCCTGTCCTACGTGAATGGAAACGTTATCCCAGGCAGAGTCCACCCAGAATGAAGGAGCCATTGCAGGAGGGAGTGAGCATGTCTCCAAGGACTGTGGCAGCTGGAGTTCTGTCCTGGATCAGGGCTGACCCCTGAGTTCCTATGACTCAGTGTAAGAGACCCCAGTGTGCTGGGAAGTGGGGGTGGGAAAAGGGGCACGAAATCCCTAGTGATGCCCACTGGTGTGGGTGGGGAGGGGTCAAGGAGGTGTCCTGCCAAGTCTGTAGCACTTCCTGACACCAGGTCACAGCCTGCCCACAGCACTGCACCCCTGCTCAGGCCTTGGCCTTTGTAGACAATGCTCCTCCATGATAATGAAATCTTCACATAGATACCCAGCTCCTGGACTGATCTTCAGGATGAGGTGGAGGCACCTTGTCCTGGGGGAAACACTGCCTGATTCTCTACCATTAATTCTCGAGGAAGCCTATCACTTGTGTTTAGAAAGCTCCAAGACCCAGAAACAGTTTCCTAATTTTGCTTGAAATTCCACCATTAAACTCTAGTTCATAAAAATCAGAGCAGGAACTGTTAAAAGTTCAGGAATCCACAAGCCTTTGGCAGGGAGTGCAGAGGCTTGTCAATGTGGGGGAGCTCCAGTAGAGCATGGGTTCCCACTTATGGGCTAGCCCACGATTCCTGCAGGGCCTGCACAGTGCAAGTGTGTAGAAGAGTTGGAGGATCTCCTGGGAGGTGCTGGGGTCCAGAATGTGAAGCCACTGAGCTATCTCTGCAGGCTCCCAGCCCAAGAGGGGCAAGTCACTGGGCACATCATCCCGCCCTCTGCGGTCACTTGATGGTACTGCCTGCCCTCTGCAGGCCTGCAGTGGGCAACAATCCTGAATGCTGTACACATGAAATTTCTGCAAATCCAGTCCAGTGTTCCATCCGTCTTAATAGTGCCTTTGAGAAACCCTCCCCTGGGGTTACCTGTCTGGGTGAAGAGCATGAGTGCTGTGGATAGACAGTCACAGAGCCCCCTCAGTACCATTTTCCTGGCAGACATTCAACTGACAACACTTTTGGTTGCAAAGAGAGCCACATGCTATTCTTGGAGGCCCTAAGATGATCTGATATTTCATGAAATCCTCACAACCCAATAATGAATGTGGCATAATCTCTGCTTTACATGTTGACCTTTGAGCCCATGGTCAGATGTCTACAATGACCTTAGGTCAGAGAGTCATTCAGAGGTGCTCAGAGTAGAAGGGAGCTTTATGTTTACTGGATGTTTACTGGATATGAGGGGAGACTGAGGAACTGATTGAACAAGGCTCTGTCTAAGGACATAAAGCATACCAAAGTTTGAGGCAGAATAGATCCAGAGAGCTAGTTCAGGGCTCTCTGCCTTTCTTCTTCACTCAAAGTTAATACACAAACTTTGAAACCCGTAAAAGGGCTTGTGCAACCTTGGTCATGCCTTTCTTTCTCACTGGGTATCAATCTTCTTATTTGAAGAAGTGTGGGGCTAGATGTTCTCTAAGGACATGACTTTATACCTGCAAACCCAAGCATGTCTGCTGAGCAGTTTATACCTGTAAGACATATATGTGTGCTACAATATATAGTCCACAGAGCTCCTTCAAATCCTGTTCATTCATCAGTCCTCATAGTGGCCCCACATCTCTGCAGGTGGTAAACCACCACCAGACAGAAGCTGACTCCTCTCCAGGCCAGATAGTGGTGGAAGCCCAGGTCCTTCCTCCGAGCCCAGTATTCTGCTCACTGCACACAGGGTCACATTTCCCCATGGACACTTGGGGCACTACAGTCTTAGCCACTCCCCAGCCGCCCCATTACTCACCAAGATGGGGAAATAGTCCTTCATGTACTTCCATATGACCAAGCACCTTATGACCTCACTGTGCCTGCCCCCCTGCCATGGCTTATTTCGGTCCAAGTACAACCAGATTGCATACAGGATACTGAAGAACCAGAATCTTGTGAACAGGAGGCCTATGAAGACCGCAAGGCAGATATAGACTGGGGAGGGAAGCAGGAGTTGTCAGTGGTCACAGAAATGAAGGAAAAAGCTCTTCCCATATGCCCAGCACTAGCAGCACTGTTCTGTCCAGCCCTCACCCTAGGAGGAAGGGGTCAACCTCCCCTGCCTTCAAGAAGGAAGGAATGCAACCTTTCCAGTGTCACACTGGGAACCTGAATTTGAAAACAGACTTAACTAAAAACTTTTCCCCACTGTACAAGGCTGCTTATTCATTCCAATCTTACCCTCTCCACCTCCCTCTCTGTCCTGTTAAGTAATTTGTATTTACCAAGGGCTCAAGAAAGGCCTGATGGAGAAGCGATTAAATGAACCTTTGGGACCACAGAGACAAGGGAGACATTCTCTCTGCCCAGCCCTCTTTCAGTACACCCTCAGCCCATCTTTCATAGATATATCCCGCCAGATCCCTCCTCTAATGAAGCTCTCCTATGGCTTTTTCATAACTTTGAGGCACAGTCCAAGCAGCTCATCCTGGCTTTCAAGCTCCCCATGACTGACTTGAGTCCCCTCCTGCTCCAGCTTCACTCACCCATATACACCCCCGTAATCCAGCCACACTAAGCTGCTCAGTGTTCCTACAACTCCCTGAGCTCTTTCTGTCTCTTAGCTTTTGCTCACGATGCTTCCTATGCCTGCCCTTCCCTCTCCGGCCGAAGAAGGGAGGTAGAGGCTAACACACCTGCCTGGGCAGTGAGTCAGGGGTACAGTATGGCTAGGGCTGGACCCAGTGAGGAATTCCCCTCTGATCTTTGATTCTCAGTCCCTACCACAAGTTAGTCCCAGCTTCACTTCAGAGTTGGGGAGTTCTGTAGGGCTGTCATTAATCTAATGCCAATGGAACTTTATTCCCAGGGAATAATGCTCCCTCTTCAACTCATTGACTCCACTCAATCCCATGCATTCAAACTCTTAAAGAAGGTCAGTTTCCACTTCTATCCCATCTGAAAGTAGGGTAGATTGGGCTGTCATTCCTGGTAGGCTTCCAGGAAGAGGGGACGTTTGACTCAATTTAAATAGTAGTAAAATTCATAAGCCCTAGGTTGAAGTTCACAGATGCTCACTTTACACAGAGCTCTCATGATGTGTCAGGTGCTGGTGGTACAACCGTAAACTGATAGAAAATCCTGGCCTCCTCAAGCTGACTCCCGCAGATCTGGAGGAAGGCGACAGTATGCCAGCAGGGACAGGGTGTCCAGGAGTTTGACTTAGGTTTTATTTTATTTCATTTATCTATTTGTCACTACAATGTGAAGAAAGCAATAAAACCCCAGCCAGGTCGCTGCCTTTGGGCAAAGTCAAAAGTCTGTGTGGGCCACTCCCGCTTTCAGAAAACCAGCTCTAGAGGGTAAAACCACATTGTTGATAGTGACTCCCTAGAGGGTAGTATTTGAGGAAGTCTTTTACTTTTAGGATACACGTTCTGTTTCAGTGTGTCACAGTAACATTATTAGTTTTGCACTGAGAAAATAAATGTTAGGAAAAAACCCATATGCAGGGTATTTCCGTTTGATCTAAAGACCTCCCTACACCCCACCGTCCCCCTCACCTGGGCTCACTCTTTAACTACTGTCAGCAGGAACAATCCTAACCAGGGAGTCTTTTCAATTTCTGAGGAAAGGAGACAACTTTTCTCACTTTATTACAACAAGGGGAAAAATGTAAAAGCCTACTTTACAGAGGTCCAGAGAGGGTATGTAGATTGGTTAGGTCACACAAAAAGTTAGTAGGATGAGATCTGGCATTCAGTTCTACTATTTGGGCTACATTGTACTCCCAATATTCATTCATTCAACAAATATTCATTGACTTCAACTCTTTTAGGAGCTGGAAATGCAGCTGAGAACAAGACAAACTGTTTGAAAGGATCTTACCTTCCTATATGAGATGTGAATTGTTAAGAGAAGGAAACAGAGTAAACAAGAAACCCATTGTTTCTGGGCCCTGAGTCCACTGTGACAAGTCCTAGTTAACCACTCCAGTCATCTCTTGGCCCTTCCACCAAATGGCCTACTCCATGTCCAGTGCGAACCAGCTGTTCACTATATGTATGGTGTTTACTCCCCCACTGGATGCCATTACTCTCCTACCAGCCTTTAAATCCTGCTCTGTGGATCCATCTCCTAATCATCTCTCTACCTACTGCCAGTCTCCCTTGACCAGGGGACCTGGTCAATTGTATACAGAGCTGAGGATTTAAAATGTAAAAACCATTCTTGGCTCATGGGCTGTGCTGTGCTGGGCTGTGCTAAGTCACTTTAGTTGTATCCGACTGTTTGTGACCTCCATGGACTATAGCTCACCAGGCCTCTCTGTCCATGGGCTTTTCCAGGCAAAAATACTGGAGTGGGTTGCCATTTCCTCCTCCAGGGGATCTTCCCAAACCAGGGATTGAACCAGCGTCTCTTAGTTCTCCTGCATTGGCAGGTAGGTTCCTTACCACTAGCGCCACCTGGGAAGCCCAGGTGACTTCCCTGGTGGCTCAGATGGTGAAGAATCTACCTGCGATGATGGAGCCCTAGATTCGAACCCTGGGTTGGGAAGATCCCCTGGAGAAGGGAACAGCTACCTACTCCAGTATTCTAGCCTAGAGAATTCCTAATTTCATGGAGTGTACAGTTTATGCGGTCACAAAGAGTCAGATACGACTGAGTGACTCTTTCACTTTCATGGGCTGTACCGATATAATAATAATGAGTGGGCTGGATTTGGCCCATGGGGCATAATTTGGAGACCCCTGATACAGATTGTTACTGCTCCCTGTCATTAATTTACACCCTACACCCTAAACACAGTAGATCCATTAGCTTCAGCCATATACCACACAGATTGGATCTTGTCATTCCCATACTTAAAGCCCTATTGGGGCTCCCTTTGTCCCCAGGATAAGGGACAAGGTACAAGCTCCTGCTCCTGGCACCAGTGGACCCAGATCCCTTTCCTCAGCTGCCCTCCCTATAGCTCCAGGACCAAGGCTACTTGACCTCCCAGTATTCTAGACTGGGCAGGAGGTGGGTGCAGCCAGGCAGACACACTCCTACTGGCAAAACACCCCGAAGGCCAGCTGAGCAAATTGTCCCTCATACCAGGTGATCCCCAGCTGCTGAGCTCAGCAACCCTTTTAGGATCTGTGTCTTTCTCCCATTAGTGCACCCTGCGTTCCACAAGTGGCAGGTGTCCATGGCCTCCTGTTCCCAGCCCAGCTTGCCTTACTTAAGACCATGAAGGAGAGGATCCATTGCAGGACCGCGAAAGTCTGCAGTCTGCGCTCCAGTGGCACAAATAAAGGAGCGAACTCCGCCATGCTGGCTCCTCTGTGGGTTCTGGAGGCTTCTTTGAGTTCTGCTGTGGTCTGAGACAGCTGCTGGTGTTTGCTGCTGCCAGTGATTGTCTAAGCATTTATGGATTCTGAACTGGGTGGGTGCCCAGTCCAACCCAACCCCAACATCTTCCTGCCCCCGCTTGGCAAGGACCTCTTTCTTAGGAGAAACCTTTAAACCACTTTCCTGGCCCCAGGTCAAGATGGAGGAGGGAAAGGACATTTGCTTTCTCAAGTAATGCTTTATCTGCCAGATCTTCTTTCTCTGTTTGCTTGAATCTTGCCATCACTTGGTATGTGAAGCAACAAATATAGTGCAATCTTGTCTTCTTTCCACCTTCCCAGCTACCTGGCTGTGATAATTGTCTCCTTTCATTTGCAAGGTCCACTGTTGCCCTCCATGAATTTGTAATTACAGTTTCCATCTAAAAATCCCTCAGCCCCACCATCTCCTCTACCTCCTGCCCTATTCCTCAGCTCACCTGCACAGCACAACTCTTGGAAAAGCTGTCATTGTCTCTTGGAAGACAATGACAGCTGTCAGCTCCACACCCTTGCCTCCCATTCTCTCCTCCCCCCTCCCTACTTCAGACATCACTGTTCCATGGAACTACCCTTGACAAGTTCACCAGTGGTCTTCACGCTGCTGAATCCAGTGGTCAATTCTCAGCTCTCATCTTGACCTCTCAGCAGCCTCAGACACAGTTGGTCCCTCCCTCCTTGAAACCACTTGGTCTGTGGACACCACTGTCTCCTGATTTCTCTCCTACCCCTCTGACTGCCCCTGGGTCTCCACGGTGGCTCTTGTCCTTCACCAGGCTAAGTGTTTGAGGGTCTTTCTGCTCTCTCTGTCCCTGGACCCTCCCTCTTCTCCTGCAGAGACCTCATCCAGGCTCACAGCCTTGAAGTCTGTCTACAGAATGAACACTTCCAAACTGTATCTCCAGCCTGATGTCCTCTTGGGCTCCAGACTTGACTCTGTAGGTGGGTACTTGACATCCTCCCTTATAGTCTGCTCGGCACCTCCAGCACAGCTTGTCTAAAACTGAACTTGACTTCCCCTCACCTGCCCGTGTTATAGTCTCCATATAGCCAAAGAGCTTTCCAAAGCGGTTACCCCTATTTACCCCCACAAGCCCCTGACAAAAATTCCAGTTGCTCCACATCCTTCTCAACATTTAATCCATTGTAGTGAGCATATGGGGAAAACATCATTGTGCTCACAGTAGTCTCCTAATGCCTAGTGTGATTGAACACATTTAAGGATGTTTATTGGCCATTTGAATATATTTTATCTTAAGTTCTACTCTTTTGTTGATTTAAATATCTCTTGCATTGTAAAGCTGCTTTCCACCCACACAGCCAGCCTCTTTGATCATCACTGACACAGGCGTTCTCACGGGTCTCTGGGCCCTTTCTCCCTCTCACAGTCTCAACAGCGAGAGGGACTTCTGGGTCAAGGGCTATGTGATTGCACAAGCTATACAGTAGTGTGGCAGGTTTTTCCAAAGCAGCGGCACCAGTTTACATCTCACCCAGAATATGTCTGTCCCATGGATGCAGATCCTCTCTCCTTCTTGGTAAATTCAGACACCTTATTTGCTGGTGTATAGAGAGATATCTAGTTGGGGTCTTGATTTCCATTTCCTCATCATGAAAGGTGAACTTGGCTTTCTTTATTCATTGTATTTCTTCTCTGTGAAAATCTCCTTCTTAATTTTTAATCATTTCTCTACAATGTATTTTTGCTTTTTTTCCCCCCTGAATTTAAAGAAAACTAGCCCCCCGCCCCACCCCTGCCACAATACTAACCATTGTTGGTTGTGTACATTATGAATTTATTGTCCCAATTTTTTTCATTTATATAAATTTGTATTTAAACAGTAAGTTAGAAATCATATTTACATTAATTCTTTGTTCTCCTAAAAGAGCATCTAAAATCACACCCCCACTCCTTATAGGGTATAATAAGTGTTCACTGAAACTGGATTGTGTTATTGGTTTAAGGAGAGAGGATGGAGAAGAAGGAGCCACCAGCTAGCCTGTCCTGCTGTCTACAAGGGAGCAGGACTCGGAACAGAAGTGAGTGTGCCTGAGTCCTGCAGTATCTTCTATTAGCAGACCTAAGAATAAGGCAGGGTTTGGGCATCTCACCTCTTCTTCACCTGTGAGGTGTGATTTTTTTTTTTTGCCTCTTCCTTATGGGGAGGGTCTTCCCTGATAGCTCAGCTGATAAAGAATCTACCTGCAATGCAGGAGACCTGGGTTCAATCCCTGGGTTGGGAAGTTCCCCTGGAGAAGGGAAATGCTACCCACTCCAGTATTCTGGCCTAGAGAATTCCATGGACAATTAAGAGTTGGACATGACTGAGCAACTTTCACTTTCACTTTCCTGGCGGGGACCACATGGAGCCCTGGGGTTCTTCTCTCAATTCTTACTTAGCTTGTGTTTTAAGGTGTCACTGACAAGCTGGTTTTAAAAAAGGCAGAGGAACGAGAGATCAAATTGTTAACATCCGCTGGATCGTTGAAAAAGCAAGAGAGTTCCAGAAAAACATCTATTTCTGCTTTATTGACTATGTCAAAGCCTTTGACTGTGTGGATCACAACAAACTATGGAAAATTCTTCAAGAGATAGGAATACCAGACCCCCTGACCTGCCTCTTGAGAAATCTGTATGCAGGTCAGGAAGCAGTAGTTAGGACTGGACATGGAACAACAGACTGGTTCCAAATAGGACAAGGAGTACATCAAGACTGTATATTGTCACCCTGCTCATTTAACTTATGTGCAGAATACATCATGAAAAACACTGGACTGGATGAAGCACAAGCTGGAATCAAGACTGCCTGGAGAAATATCAATAACCTCAGATATGCAGATGACACCACCCTTTTGGCAGAAAGTGACGAAGAACTAAAGAGCCTCTTGATGAAAGTGAAAGAGGAGAGTGAAAAAGTTGGTTTAAAGCTCAACATTCAGAAAACTAAGATCATGGCTTCCAGTCCCATCACTTCATGGTGAATAGATGGGAAAACAGTGGAATCAGTGTCAGACTTTATTTTGGGGGGCTCCAAAATCACTGCTGATGGTGACTGCAGCCATGAAATAAAGACATTTGTTCTTTGGAAGAGAAGTTATGACCAACCCAGACAGCGTATTAAAAAGCAGAGACATTACTTTGCCAACAAAGGTCCGTCTAGTCAAGGCTATGGTTTTTCCAGTAGTCATGTATGGATGTGAGAGTTGGACTATAAAGAAAACTGAGCACCAAAGAATTGATGCTTTTGAACTGTGGTGTTGGAGAAGACTCTTGAGAGTCCCTTGGACTGCAAGGAGATCCAACCAGTCCGTCCTAAAGGAAATCAGTCCTGAGTGTTCATTGGAAGGACTGATGCTGAAGCTGAAACTCCAATACTTTGTCCACCTGATGCAAAGAGCTGACTCATTGGAAAAGATCCTGATGCTGGGAAAGATTGAAGGCAGGAGGAGAAGGGGACGACAGAGGATGAGATGGTTGGATGGCATCACCGACTCAATGGAGATGAGTTTGAGTAAACTCTGGGAGTTGGTGATGGACAGGGAAGCCTGGATGCTGCAGTCCATGGGGTGGCAAAGAGTCAGACATAACTGAGTGACATAAGTGAATGACTGAACATTTTAAATTTTAATGTATTTCTATTTATCAGTCTTTTATTAAATTGATATTGCTTGATTACTGGTTCGAGTTAGGAAATCCTTGATTAAGTCATTTTGGTAAACTGTAACTTTTCCTTGGAAACTATCAGTTTCATCAAAGAATGCAGATTTATTTTAATTGAAGTTTGTAAGAAAACCATTTTCTTCGATTTTAATATTTCTCGCTTTCAGTTATTTCTCAACTGGCCTTTATTTTGTGTAGTGTGATTTATCTTCATTTTTACTACTTCTGGAGTTGTTAACTTTTTGGTGTAACCCAGGTTTTTATTTGGTATCATAATCCTTCTGTCCAAAGAAATTCCCTTAATGTTTCTTATAGCACCAGCTCACTAGGAATTAATACTCTCAGCTTTTGTTTGTCCAAAAGCACCTATAATTTTGTCTTAATCTTGAAAGAGATTTTCACTGGATAGAGAACTTTGGGTTGACAATTAATTTTCCTTTCAGCTCTTCAAAGATCAGTAGAGAAAGAGGGGCCCTATACCCACCTGTAAGGAGAGGTCAGTAGGTCAGGCCCCCCAGCTGCCCCCAACTTCAGCCACCCCACCACTGAACTCAGCTGCAGGAGAGCCTGGGTTAAGACTGAGAACCACCCAGACACCCACAGAGATGTGGACATCATAAATCCTTGCTGCTTTCAGCCACCAAGGTCTGTAGTGGTTCAATACCAGCAGCAGAAAACTGTAGCAGGCAGGTACTTCTCTCCTGGCAAATCCTGCCCTTCCTTCATGGCCCCGCCCACCTGCCACTTCCTCCCTCTTCCCCTGATGGAAACCATCACTCCCTCTCTCAGCCCCCCTGCTCTTGATTCCTGCTTCTCTTGGGACTTTATAGCACCCACTTCATAGGGTCAGAACAGGCCGCCATGAGATGCTGGGCACATTTATGACCTGACTCCTGGTTACACTCTCCTCCCCGCCAACCATTCCTCACGGTACGTGAAATGGCTAATTATCTCATTATATCTGTTCCACTCCCAAGACTCCAGCTTCATGTTGTGATGCTTGTTTCTCTGATAGCAAAACTGAAGTTTGCGGGGGGTGTGACTTGCCCATGGTCACTGAAAAGGGTTGGGCTAAGCTTGGACCCAAATTTACATTCTTGAAGTGCCCCACATTGATGGTTATTGCTATGATTAGCTTATGGAGGGAGGAGACTTATTTTCTCACTCCAGGTGTGGGAGTTCACAGTTCTGGTCCTTCCCTATCATCCTGTCCCACCCTACATCCTGTCCCTCACTGATGACCTGTGTCCCAGACCTAGGAACCCAGAATTCTCCTCATCAGATGCTTGGCTCCACCTTCTCTTCTTGTAGATGCATAAGACCATTCACTCCTCATGTGTGGCTCTCCTTCTCTGGCTGGTCTGCCCTGTTTCTTTCCGTAATATAACCCTTGCCTCCCACAGAAGAGGCCAGAGGTGGTAAGCTGGCGTTGACTGGTTAGGAAGGAAGAGGCAGCATGCCATTCTCTGGCCCATCTGAGCCACCATCTGGGAATGGGGCACAGGACAGCAGGGCTGGGGGCCAGGCTGGGGGTCAAAAGTGAGCTTTTGACCATCCCTCCTGGTTGGAGGTGGAAGCGTTGAGAAAAATATTAAATGGAATCTTTCAATTGTTGAATTGAAATCTATGGAGCCCCCATTCCGTGCCACTGTTAGGGCTGAATGAGTGGGAACTGCCATTGAAGTTCTCAGCTCAAGTGACCTCAGAATTGAGGTCAAAGTTCATCTTAGTCACTCAGGGAAACTAAGACCCAGAAGGAGGATGAAGATGTTAGTGCACACTCATTTAGCCAGTGACAGAGCCCAATTCTATTTCCCCAACTTCTGGATCTCCCTCTGGCTGCCAGCCTGGGGCTCAGAGGACTCAGAAACCCAAAGGTGCCAGGATGAGTTAGGGGATTGTGGCCTCGCCCTCCTCTCCAGCTAGGGGAGGGAGGAGCTGGGACAGGTAGGATGCAGGATGAGGGAACTTGTAGGAGAAAGGGCTGCAGCTGGTGGCTGCTTCCAGCTGTCACTCAAGGCAGAGGAAGAGAAACCTGCTAACTGGAGCTGCTCTTTGTCCTGCTCATTGAGTGACGGGACCACAGAGTACAGAGACACAGACATCATTCTCTCCAAGCATCTCTCCCATTTCTTAGGTGGGCAGAACCAAGGAGAGGGCCTTTTACAGAGGAGTCAGTGCAGGAGAGCAAATCCCTGATGCCAGAGTCTGGTCTCCTCTGCCATGGGGCCAACTGTGACCCGAGGCCTGGCATGGGGTGGAGCTGCAGGAGTCAGTGAAGGCTCTGGAGATGTGTTCAACAGACACCTCCAGGAAACCTTCCAGGATCACAACACCTTCCCTCCATCCTCCCCAATCCAGCCCTGCCCTTTGGGGCAGCGCCTCCGCTCAGCAGATCTCCAAGCGTTGGTCTCTGGGAATGTTGTACTTGAGCTTGTGGGCTTCGAAGAGGTTTTCCAACTCCTTCATGTAGCACTGGTGCAGCCTGTCCACTTCCTCCTGGGAGGGATGTGGTGTCTTCTGCACCTCGATGGGCTTCCCCACTGCAAGACACAGAGGTGAGTGGTGGCCCAGAGCAGGAACCACTGGAGTCCCAGGATCCATGGGGCAGGACCCCATGCCGGTGGTCACACCTGCTGGAAGGTGCCTGTACTGCCTCCCTTCCAATTGTATTTTGGGTGATCTAATCTAGATACTAGGGCAACTCCAAGCTCTGATGATAAAACACCACTGGGTGCATGATCTCCTGCTAGGCAATGTATTAGATACTTTAATGCATGATCTCTTTTTATCCTCCTAGCAATCCTACAGGGATAGAACTTGCTTTATTCCTGTTTGACAGCCGAGGTGTTAAACTCAGGGAGGATAAGTAACTTGTTTAATGTCACGTAGCTAAGCAGAATCAGTGTCAGGTTGTAAGCCCTGGGAATGTGCTCTTAGTCTCAGGGACATGTGGACCTGGGAGTCTCAGATGCCGTGATTGGACACATCCGAATGTCTGGGAGGAGGTGGCCCACACCCCAAGCATCCTACTTCTCTCCTTCCCGCTATGCTAGAGGGCAGTGCCCCCCATTCTAAGGAGGAAATAGGAGACCCTAGCAACTTCCTTCCTCTGGTTCTATCTGGCTCAGAAAGCAGCTGTCATGATGTCTTCTTCTCTTCAGAGTCATCTGGAGGCAGCAGCCTTATAACATTCCTGAAAATATTACCCCCGAATCCAGGGAAACTCTTGACTGCCTGGACTCAACTAAAGGTAACTGGGTGAATAGAGATAAACAGACCTCTCATTACAAGCTTTGCCATTGGAAGATAGTTGGAATCCAAGAGGAGAGCAAATGAGATGACCAAATAATTGAAAAGATTGTGTTAAATCCATGCACTAAAGCCCATGTCCATTATTTATAGGAAATTTCTTCAGGCTCTCCTTAGTAGCCTGATGATTGTTATTATACAGAGTGCTAACAGACCTGGAGTGCACTTCCCTTATATCCATCTTCTCCAATAAGCCTTATGGAATTGTCTTCTCAGAAGTAAAAATTCCTTCCTCTGGCATAGTAAAAGTCAAGTAGATCCTGACTCAAATCTCAATTGTGTTACTCAAATGCAGGGTCATCTTTTGGAAATGATTTACCTTCTATAGGTCTCATTTTGCGATCAATAAAATGAGGATGATAGTTTTGGCTTCCAAGGTTGTAGGGACAACTGAGCAGCTGCATACAAGTAGCCAATGCAGTGCCTGGCACAGCTGGTGCTCAGTTATCAGTAACGGCAACTGGTCTTTATGCCCCTGTTACTCTTCTCATCTCAGATGACTTGTATCTGGGTTACTTGCCTATATGTCCATTTTGCAGTATAGAACCTGAACTCCAGGAGGACAAGGATGTGTCTGGCCCATTTCTATTCCCTTTCAGCCCAAGCCCAAGTCCCTTGCCCTGTAACCCAGCCCCTCCCAGCCTGGGTCTTGGCTTACCCACAGTGTTGATGGGCCGGCAGTAGGGAATAAGACCAAAACTGTATTGGAAAACACCACGGCCATAAAAGAGCGGAATGGAAGCTCCCACGGTCTTTAGAATTTGTTCCTGGAACCAGCGCAACCAGGAGCCAGGAGAGTTCTCAATCTGGTCAAACATGTCATTCTCTCCAAAGGAGAAGATGGGCACCAGAGCTGCCCTAGAGGGAGACAAGAGAGAGGGCATGTGGAGGGGCAAGAAGGTGCAAGCTGGTCACTAGCTTCCTGCAGAGACCTAGTGAGTGGGAGCTGGAGCAGAGGACAGAGCCATGGACCAAAAGTAGGAGGCCTCAGGGGTCTTTCAGACCTGCCACAGCCTTGCTTTATGACTCAGGCAGTTACTGGCTCCTCTTGGGGCCATCACCTCCCTATTATACCATGACAGGGAGACCAGAATGCTGCAGAGAGTCCTCTCTGATATAAAACACCTGCAAACTTTATTGAAAAATCTCTTCTGCCCCAGCTAGCTTATATTCTTAAAGAGTGCTTCAGGGTAGGAGAACAGCTTTAAGCTACTTCATAAACTCCATTCTCACAGAAGCCTTAGATCTCAGATCTAATGCCAACTGTGGGCATTATGACCCTTCACATCTAGTCCCTTTGATCACCAAGTCTCCCTTCTGAAATCTTCTCTGGGTATTTGGACATGACACAATACATCTAGGGCTTGGTGGCTCAGATGGCAAAGAATGCCTGCAATGTGGGAGATGAGGGTTTGATCCCTGGGTTGGGCAGATCCCCTGGAGGAGAGCAAGGCAACCAACTCCAGTATTTTTGCCTGGAGAATTTCCAGGGACAGAGGAGCCTGGTAGGCTACAGTCCATAGGTTCACAAAGAACTGGACACTACTGAATGACTAAGCATAGCACAGCACAGTACATCTTTCACCAAGATAGAATCTTCACTGTGAATGGACTGAGCATCTCTTGCCAAAATAGGATTTACATTAATCTCTCAGTCTTTCCAGCAAAATACAACCTTTGTCAATCTCCAGCTGAACTAAGAGCCCTCTCCCTGATACCCGTGCATCAGGGCAAGCCTGATGAAGCCCTTGCGTTTCCGTAGCACCAGCTTGTAGGCTCCAGGCCTGGCATCCAGTGACTCCTGGACGCCCCCAACAACAATGCCCAGCAGGTTGCCGCCTCCTTCCCTGCTCAGAATGTGAGCTGCACTCTTCTTGTCTGCTGAGACCAGCCCTGGGGAGAGAGGATGGTGGTCAGATACAGGATAAAGGGGGCAGGGACTGTGGCAGGGGGCGGTGTACTCTGGGCTCCCCTCTCCCAGCTGGGGGTTCCCTGAGGACTGGAACAGAGTCCTTTCTCTCCACACAACTGCTCACCGAGCTCATTGCTGGGCATAGAACTGTGGGAAGTGCTTCCTTATATATAGCCTCCTTTTCTAATATACATGCTCTTAGAGGAAGTTCTGATTGTTGGCAGCCCTTCCTAAAACCTCCCTCATGTCTCCAGCCCTCATATACCTGGACAATCCAATGGTTGGAAGACTTACCCCCTAACATGATGTAATCCCTGAAGAAGGGGACTTGGAAAAACATGTTCAGTGTCATAAGATGTGGGAGGATGCCAGGGAAGATCGAGGAGAAGCCAGTGCCCTCAGAGCACAGGTTGGTAACAGTTCCAATGCCCATGATTCCGTGGGGGTGGTAGGCAGCGAGGTAGTTCCGGGAGGGGTCCAGCTCGGCAGTCTTGACCAGCTGCAGGGACAGCAGCCTGATGAATCGGGGCTGCACCTGTGCCCTCCCCAGTCCCTGTTCTGACTTTCTGTGCTGACCTCTTCTATGTGTCTCCTGTGCCCAAGTGCTATCACACCTCCATGTGAGTTTCCTGAAATTAGAGATGGCCTATCTGAGGATCCTTGTCCCCACTGCAGACCTGGAGCAGAGGAGATGCTCTGGGAGACCGTGGAACGAAGAGAGAGAGAATGGACCCATGAATGGATGAAGCCGATATAGCCCACCAGGGAAGGAAGGCCTTCTGCCCAAGGCAGAGGTAGGACTCCTGGGAGGGTGACAGGGACACAAGCCCCTGTCCTATGTAAAGAGAGACCTTGTCCCAGGCAGAGCCCACCCAGAATGAAGGAGCCATCACAGGAGAGAGTGAACATCTCTCCAAGGACTATGGCAGCTGGGGTTCTGTCCCAGATGGAGGGCTGGACTTCTGAGTCTCTGTGACTCAGTGTAAGGGACCCCAGGGTGCTGAAGGTAGGAGCTGGGAAGAGGGGCATGAAGTCTCTAGTGATGCCCACAGGTGTGGGTGGGGAGGGTCACGGACATGTCATGCCAAGTCTGCAGCACTTCCTGATACCAGTTCACAGCCTGCCCACATCACTGCACCCTTGCTAGGCCTTGGCCTGTGTAGACACTGCTGCTCTAGGATAATGAAATCTTCACAGAGAAACCCAGCTGCTAGACTTATCACCAGCATGAGGTGGAGGCAACTTGTCCTAGGGGAAACATTGCCTGATTCTCCACCATTAGCTTGTTAGGAAAGCCATAGGGTGTACTTAGAAAGATCCAGTACTCTAAAATAGTTTTCTAAATTTGCTTATAATCCTACCAATAGACTTTAGGTCATTAAATCAGTAAGAATTGAAGGAAGTTCAGAAATACATGTTCATTTGACACAGAGTACAGAGGCTTATGAATGTGGGGGAGCACCAACAGAGAGGGGGCTCCCTACCTGGGACCATGAACACGTTGTCCTCCCCAAGATCCCTGAAGGACCTGTACTATAAATATGTGTGGACATGTTGAAGGGTCTCCTGGGAGGTGGTTAGGTCTAAAATCTGCAGGCCAAATCCCCACTCTTGCAGGCCCCCAGCCCAGGCCAGGTGAGGCAAAGTGCATATCATCTCTCTCTCTGCTGGCCACTTGGTGCTACTGCCCCTCCTGTGGATATGGCGTTTCCAGAAGACTCCAGTGGGCAATAATCCTGAACACTGTGCAGGTGGAATTGCTGCAAATCAAGTTCGATGTCCCACCACTGTCAATGGTTTTAGTGCTGAGAAATCCTCCTGGAACCTCACAAAGGAAGGAGCAGAAAGGGGGTGCAAAGGACAGGCACAGAATTGCTCAGCATCATTTTTTTTCCCAGTCATGCATTTGACAGTAACTCTAGTTGTAAAGAGAGCCAGATGCTGTCCTGAGGTCTCCAGGATGACCTGATGTCTCATGGAATCCACACAACCCAATGATGTATGCTGTATCATCTCTACATATAAAGAAACAGACACTTAGAAAGGCTATTTTATTATACTCAGTAAGGTGTGCAGTAAGTAGGTTGCACACATGGTATTAGAACTTATTCTGCCCAGGCCCAAAGAATACACGCTATATATTTCTTCTCTCCTGTGTGCAGAGGCCAGCTGCCTGCCCTTGCCTGGCACTTTGTTTCCCTTCTGCCTTCCCTACCCTATCTGGTCAATGAGCCATCCTTTCCTCGCTGATTACAAACTGAGTTTATTCTCTCTGTGATAAAGGATAGAGCAGAATGGAGTTGGTCAAATCAATAAGTTTTCTTCCATCAGGACTGATCTTTGGGTCCATGGTCAGGACTTCACAATGGCCATGAGGAGCCCTGAGTCAGAGAATCAGAGGCACTCAGGGTAGGAGGGAGCAGACTTCTTAGGGGATACATGGAGAAACTGAGATCAGAACAGGAAAGGCTTTCCAAGAACGCATACCCTACCCAGATTGCAACAGGATAGAACCTGAGAACCAGTTCAGGGCTCTCTGTTTTGCTTTTCTACCCAGAAATGCACTAATTGTAAAACTAGTAAAAGAACTTCCTGTGTGACCTTGGTCACACCTTCCTCTCTCCTGGGTGCCTGTCTCCTTATGTGATGAACTGTAAGGCCAGAAGATCTCTAAGGACATGACTTTATTACCTGCACCCTCAAGCATGGCTGCTGAGAGGTGCAGGTAAGTTACATATGTGTGTCACACTAGATGGCCCACAAGACTCCTTCAAATCCTATTCGTTCATCAATCCTCATATCGGCCCTACATCTCTGCAGATGGAAAACCATGGGCAGACAGAGGCTGGACTCTCTCCCAGGCCACATAGTGGTGGAAGCCTGGCTCGTCTCTCCCAGCCCAGTACCCTGCTCACTGCACACAGGATCACACTTCCCCATGGACACATGGGGCACTACAGTCCTGGCCACTACCCAGATAGCTCCATTACTCACCGAGATGGGGAAATAGTCTTTTATGTACTTCCATAAGATCCAGGACCTGAAGGCCTGGATGTGCCTGCCCCCACGCCATGGCGTGTCTCGGTCCAGGTACCACCAGGTGGCATACAGGATAGTGAAGATCCAGAATCTTGTGAATAGGAGGCCTATGAAGACCACATAGCAGATAAAGGCTGAGAAGGGAAGCAGGAGCATTAGTGGACACTAATGGCCAGGGTGAAGGATGCGCTCTCCCCATCTTCCCAGCACTAGCAGCACTGTCCTGTCCAGCCCTCACCCCGCGAGGAACAGGTCAGCCTCCCCAGTACTCCAAGGAGGAGAAAATGCAGTCAAGGATGTGCCACACTGGGACCCTGGATTTGACACCAGGTAGGACTAACTCCAAACTCACTTGTTCGCACTGTACCACGCTGCCTCATTCACTCTGGTTTTCCCTTCCCTATCTCTCCCTGTCTGTTGAGAAGTCTTTCTTTCCCAGGTGCTCAATAAATTCCCAGTAGCCCAGTGACTGCATAAATTGCTTCTAGTTATCATTCTTTGGGACCTCAGATAAATGGAGACATTCTTTCTGCCCAGCCCTCCTTCTGTACACTCCCTGTCTATCTTTCCGTAGATAAATCCCACTAGATTCCTCCCTCTACTTAAACTTCTCATAACTTTGAGGCACAGCCCAAGCAGCTCAGTCTGACATTCAGGCTCCTCAAGAAACTTGCTCCAATCTAGCTCATGCACAGGCCCCCTAGCTCCAGCTACACTAAGCTGCTAAGTGCTCCTCCGACTGCCTGAGCTCCTTCAACCTCTTAGCTTTTGCTCGTTCAGTTTCCTCTGCCTGCCATGCCTTTTCCTATTGAAGGAAGGTTGAAGAGGCCAACATTTGACTGGACTGTGGGTTGAGGGTACAGCAGGGCTAGGACTGGGCCTGATGAGGAATTTCCATCTGATCTTTGATTCTCAGTCCCTACCACAGGCTAACCTGGCTTCATCTCAAGAGTCAGGTGCTATGATACCAATGGAGCCTAGTTTCCAGGGAATATTGCCCCTTCCAAACCCCATTCTCTCCTCCTGACACCATGCAATCAAATTCCTTAAGAAGGTCAGCTTCTACTTCTATTCCTTTTGGAAGAAGGGTAGCTGTGCTCTTTCCTGGCAGGCTTCCACAAGGAAGGCATTCTGGACTCAGTCTGAACAGTAGTAAAATACAGAATCTGGATAAAGTAAGTTGAGGCTCACAGACTTTCACTTCCCACAGAGCACCTGTGATGTCCCAGGTGCTGGCGGTACAGCTGTGAACAGCAGACAAAAATGCCTGCCCTCCTGGAGCTGACTGCTTCAAATCTGGAGGATGGAGAAAGGATGCCACAGGGAAAAGATGGTCAAGAATTTGACTTCAATTTTATTTACTGAATTGAAAGAGACACATGTACCCCAGTGTTCATTGCAGCATTGTTTACAATAGCTAGGACATGGAAGCTACCTAGATGTCCATCGGCAGATGAATGGATAAGGAAGTTGTGGTACATGTACACCATGGAATATTACTCAGCTATTAAAAAGAACACATTTGAGTCAGTTCAAATGAGGTGGATGAAATTGGAGCCTATTATACAAAGAGAAGTAAGTCAGAAAGAGAAACACCAATATAGCATATGAATGCATATATATGGAATTTAGGAAAACAGTAATGACGACCCTACATGCAAGACAGCAAAAGAGACACAAATGTAAAGAACTTTTGAACTCTGTGGGAGAAGGCGAGGATGGGATGATTTGAGAGAATAGCATTGAAACACATACATTACCACATGTAAAACTGATGACCAGTGCAAGTTTGAATCATGAAGCAAGACACTCAAAGTCAATGCTCTGGGGCAACCCAGAAGGATGGGGTGGGGATGGAGGTGGGAGGGGGGTTCAGGATGGGGGGACACATGTGCATCCATGGCTGATTCATGTCGATGTATGGCAAAAATCACCACAATATTGTAAAGTAATTAGCCTCCAATTAAAGCAAATAAATTAATTTTAAATTTTTATTTACTTAATTTTTACTACAGATTTTTAATTTGAAGAAAACAATGACCCAGTTAGGTCTCTGCCCTGGGACAAAATTAAAAATCTGTATTGTTTTTTCCCACTTTCAGAAAGCCAGTTCTAGAGAATCAAATCAAGTGGCTCCCCAGAGGGTTGTATTTAGGGTACATCTTTCATTTTGGACACACATTTTGTTTGAATGTGTTACAACAACAAATATTAGCTTTAACCAGAAAAAAAACAGTTGGGAAAAAAACACATTCTGGTCATTTTCACTTGACCGGAAAGACTTCCCTGCACTTCACCATCCCCCTTACCCTCAACCCAAACTTGGGAGTCTTCTCAGTCATTTAGGAAAGAGACTTCTTTCACCTCATAATACCAAGTGGGAAAATGTATCATTCCACATTACCAAGCACAGAGAGGGTATGCAAATTGCCTAATCTCACACAACAAGCTATTGGGATGGGACCTGGCATTCAATTCTACTATTTTGGTTCCATCATGCTCCCAACATTCATTCATTCAACAAACATTCATTGACTTCAACTCTTCTAGGAGCTGGAAACACAGCTGAGAACAAGACCAACTGTTTGAATGGAACTTACCTTCCTGTGTGAGGTGTGAGAGTTACAGAGGAGAGGAAAGGAAAGAGTAAATAAGTAACCCATCAGAAACTATTGGTATCTAGGCCCTGAGGTCATGGTGACAGGCCCTAGTTGACCTCTCTGGCCACTTCTTTGCCCCTCCCCCAAATGCATAGTTTACGTCCAGTGTTAACCAGCTGTTCAATGTAAGTTTGGTGTTCACTCCCCTACTGAAAGCCCTTAGTCTTCTGTCAGCCTTTAAATCCTTCCCAGGAGACCCATCTCCTACTATGTCTGGAAAGGGGTTCCTTCTCTCCACCTACCCTCAGCCTCCCTAGACTAGGGGAGGCAATCATTTACCTAAAGGGACAGATTGTAAATATTTTAGACTTTGCCACTCAGCTCAAAAGACAACTTGGAGGATATTACATAGACACGAGATCATTTAAAATGTAAAAACCATTCTTAGCTCATGAGCTAAGCAAATGCAAAAATAACCAGTCTGCTGGGTTTGGTTCATGGTGACCCTTCAGGTAGACTGTGGCTACTCTCTGCCATTATCAGTCTACCCCCTAAACCTTCGACAGTAGAAACCCCAAATGCAGCCACAAGGGCCTGTATCCAAAGACTGAACCTTGTCCCTCCCATACGTAAAGCTCTCCTGGAGGTCCTCTATGTCCCCAGGATAAGGGACAAGGTACAAGATCCTGACATTGGTGGGCTCCCTCTAGCTCCAGGTCCAGGGCTACTTGACCACGTTGGGCTGTTCCTGATACTCCCAGGTCCCAGGCTGGGCTGGGGGTGGGCACAACTAGCCGGACACACTCCTGCTCACAAAGCTCCCTCAAGGCCAGGTGAGAAAGATGTCCCTCATCCCCATAATCCCCAGGTGTCAGCCTACCTGGTTCTGGGCCCCCAGTGTCTTTCATCCAGGAGCTAAGGGACTTGCCCCCTGCCCTAGGGTAACCTTCCTCCCCATGCTCCACACCTCCTCCCACACCCTCAGCCCTTTCTCCTCCCTCTGCCTCCTTCCCTTTCTTCCTTTGGAAGCAGAGGGGCCAAGACCTACAGTCTTGGATATCTAGGCACTCAGCTTCTCTGCTCATATGTGTAATGAGGGTAATCAGGGATATTTAAAATGTTTAATGATCCTTAGGGGCTTCCCTGATAACTCAGTGGATAAAGAATCCACCTGCAATGCAGGGGACACAGGACACCAGGATTTGATCCCTGGATTGGCAAGATCCTCTGGAGGAGGAAATGGCAACCCATCCCAGTATTCTTGCCTGAAAAATCCCATGGACAGAGGAGCCTGGTGGCTTACAGTCCAAAAGGATTACAAAGACTCAGACACGACTGAGTGACTACGCACAATGACTCTTAAGACAGAGACACAAGTCAATCATCAGGGATGCGGGGAGCAGGAAACTGGGGGGCTTTACTTGGGATGAAAATTTTAGCTGCCAAAGTTGGGAGAGGTTCTGAGGGACCACCTGATATATGTATGTGGTATGTGTGCTGGGTTTGTGGTGCCTGTGTGTGTGTGAGTTTGTGTGTGAGTGTGTGAAATGGCTGTAGAGCAATCTGTACAGAGTATGTCCATAGTTTAACACCAGGATAGAGGGCTTTCCAGGTGGCACTGGTGGTAAATAATCTGCCTGCAATGCAGGAGCCACAAGAAATGCAGGTTCAATTCCTGGGTCAGGAAGATCCCCCTGGAAAAGGGCATGGCACCCATTCGGTATTCTTACCTGGAAAATCCCATGGACAGAGGAGTCTGGCGGGCTACAGTCCATGGGGTGGCAAAGAATTGGATAGGACTGAAGCAACTTAGCACAGCAGTGGTATCTGCGTACAGGCTGAACACCAGCACTTACAGGGGAGCACTTTCTACCCAGTCTGGTGCCAGCGGGGAGATGAAGAATCTCACACGCTTCCAGTCACTTTCCCTTCCCAGTCCTCAGTCCTGGGCCCTCCTCAAAAATGGTCCCTTCAGCAGAGCTGAACTTGGCATGTTTGTGGCCTTCCTGTCATAATGGATATGTTCACTGTGGGAGTGGTCGGGTACTAGATCCCACATACCCTTCCGTGGGCTCCCTACCCGGGGCCAGGCCAGGGATCTGCTGAGAAGAGGGAGCACATTTCTTCCTTTCATTCACAGCCCCTCCCCCATAAGGTCAGCATCTTCGGGCCCATTCTGCAAATGATGAGATGGAGGCACGGGGAGGCCTGGCATGGGTCCTCCAGGGTCCCACAGCCGGTCAGTTGCCCAGCCAGAGTCTGACCCAGGTGAGCCTTTCACTCTCCCGTCCCCTGTGGGCCCCGCCTCACTCCCCATCCTGATCATCCCTATTCCCCTATCTTTTCCCACCCACCAGAGTCAGTCTCCTCTTCTCTGAGTGAAAAGCAAGAACTCCATCCTGTCTGAGCAGTCTGAGCAGCCCAAATGTCCCAGGATCACCGATTCCTTCCTCACAGCACCAGGCATCCTGAGGTGGGTCCCTGTCCTGGTACTCAGGTGGAACCCACAGCCCAGGAGGGCTAAGAACCCTGTCCAAAGTCACAGGTGAGGGCTTCTACCCCCCAGACCCAACAAATTCCCACCCCCTGCAGAGGCCTCCAGGAGGGCCAGTAGGCTCAGCAGTCCCCTCAGGACCTACATCTTTGTCCCATCAATACACTGTGTATACCTGGAATGACAGGAACCCACAGTCTCCCGTCCCCCAACCCAGCCCCCTTACTCAGGGCAATGATGCTGAAGACATACTGCAGGACTGCGAAGGTCTGTAGTCTGCGTTCCCATGGCAAAAACAAGGGAACAAACTCCACCATGTTAGTTCTTCTGCTGGCTCCAGAGGCTTCTCTGAGCTCTTCTGTGGTTGGCGACACCTGCTTTTGTTTCTGCCGGAGGTTGTCGAAGCATTTGTGGGGGCTGGGGAGGGTGAGTGCCCAATCCAACCCAGCCGCAATGCGTCCCTGCCCACGCTTGGCAAGGACCTCTTTCCTAAGAGAATTCTTTGAACCCTCTACCCTAGACCCAGGTAGAGATTGAGGGAAAACAATGCATTTGCTTCCTTAGGCAATACTTTATCTGCCAGATCATTTTTTGTCAAATCTTGCCCATTTCTTGGCAGGTGAAGCACCAAGTATATTCTAATCCTGTCCTCTTCATACTTTCCCAGCAATAAACAATTGTCTTCTTTCTCTTGTCAGATCTCTGTTCCCCTCTGCAAGTATGCAGTAATAGCTTCCATCAAAAATCTCTTGGCCCCACCATCTCCTCCATCTCCTGCCCTATTCCTCAGCTCACCTGCACAGCACAACTCATGGAATAACTGTCTGCATTCCATCCCCTCCCCTCCCATTCTGTCCTCCCTCCTCCAGACTTCAGACATCACTGTTCCATGGAGCTGCCCTTGACAAGTTCACCCGTGTTCTCCACACTGCTGAATCCAGTGGTCAGTTCTCAGCTCTCATCTTGACCTCTCAGCAGCCTCAGACACAGTTGGTCCCTCCCTCCTCCTTGAAACCACTTGATCTGTGGACACCACACTCTCCTGGTTTCCCTCTTGCCCCTCTGGCTGCCCCTGGATCTCCACAGTGGTTCTTGTCCTTCACCAGGCTAAGTGTTTGAGGGCCCTCCTGCCCCCCTCAGCCATTGGACCCTCCCTCCTTTCCAGCAGAGACCTCATCCAGACTCATGGCTTTGGAGTCTGTCTACAGAACTAACACTTCCAAACTGCATCTCCAGCCTGACTTCCCTCTAGGCTCAAGACTTGACTATGTAGTTGGGTACTTGATATCCTCCTTGGTAATCTTCTCAGCACCTCCATCACAGCCTGAATAAAACTGAATTTGACCTTCCCTCTCCTGCCCAGACCAGCTTTTCCTCTGCTCTTTGTCATCTCAGGAAAGGGGACTCAATAACCTGGTTCCTCAGACAAAACCTTAGAGTCACTCTGGACTATTTCTTTCCTTTTCCATTCCCCTCTCAGACTGTTCTCCTAAATCTCTCCTTTAAAATGTACACTTTGAATTGAAATACATCAAACATACAGGAAAAGGCACAAACCCTAAGTGTAGAAGTGATGCATTGTCCCAGAGTGAACATACTGGTGTGATCTTTGCTCTGACTGACAAATAACACCTTGTCTACCATTCCTCTCCTCCCAAAATTTCACACAGCCTCGTCTCTGCTTTGAACTTCATAATAAGTGAGTCTTACACAATATGCCTTTTGGAACTGACTCTTTTGGTTCAAGATTATATTTTGAGAGTCATCCAAACTGTGTGTATTTGTGGTACGTTTGCCCTCATTGACACACAGGACTTCACTGTGTGAATAAGCCACAATTCTTGCATTTTAATCCTGAGAGAGTTTTGGTGTGCTTCTGTTTCTGGCTATTGCAAATTGTGCAGCTGAGGGCTTTCTTTTCTGTTTTTCTTTTTCAAATTTATTTGAGAAATAATTGACATATGTTATTGTAGAAACATAAGGTATCCAGTATTATGGGGTGATTTACAAATGTTGTGAAGTGACTACCACAATAGATTTCACTATTATCCATCATCTTACATAGTACAATAAAAACAAAAGAGAAGAATTCTCCTTGTGATGAGAGCTCTTAGGGTCTACCGACTTCCCAACTCTCCTATGTATCACGCAGTAATAGGGGCATTCTGTTCATGACTTTGATTCACATTTCCACACATTTCTGTTGAATGAGTCACCAGGAATAGGATGGCCATGTCTCTTTTTATAAAACCACATATTTCCCAAAGTGATTGTACAAATTTACACCCAAAAGCCTCACACGAGAGTTCCAATTGCCCCACATCCTCCTTAAATATCAGCCATTGCAGCGAGTATGTGGGGACACTTCATTGTGCTTACTGTGTTTTTCTAGCCTGAGAGGTGGAGCACATTTTAATTTGTTTATTGACCATTTGAATAACATTTTATGACAAGTTCATGCTCTAGTCTTTTGCTGATTTATATATCTCTTGTGTGGGAAAGTTGCTTTCCACCCTCACAGCCAGCCTCTTCGATCAACTCTGATGCCAGTGTTCTCACTGGTCTCGTCTCTATGCCCTTTCTCCCTCCTACAGTCTCAACAGCTGGAGGCACTGCTAGGTCAAAGCATATGTAACTGCATGAGCTGGGGAGGAGCAGTGCCAGGTTTTTCCCAAAACAGCAGCACCAGTTTACACCCTCACCAGAAATGTATATGAGATCCCTTGGATGCATATCCTCTCTGGCCCTTGGTGTGGACAGACTTATAGTAATTTATTAGCATGTAGAGTGATATTGAGTCGGGATCTTGATTTGCATTTCCTCATCATGAACATTGAACATGTATTTATTTGGAGGTATTTCCTCTCTGTGCAAACTCCTTAATTTTTGCCAGTTCCCTATAGTGTTGTTTGTCTGTACATATTGTGAATCTCTTTTTCAATGTCTAGCTTTGTTTTAAGGTGTCACTGCATGACAAACCATTTTAAATTTTAACATACTCATATCTGTCAGCTTTTTAAGCATAGACATTGCTTACTTTGATTTAGAAAATCAAGTAATGCTGAAAATGTGCACAATTGCACTCATATCACACACTAGCAAAGTAATGCTCAGAATTCTCCAAGCGAGGCTTCAATGGAACATGAACCAAGAACTTCCAGATGCTCAAGCTGGATTTAGAACAGGCAGAGGAACCAGAGAGCAAATTGCCAACATCCGTTGGATCATCGAAAAAGCAAGAGAATGCCAGAAAAACATCTACATCTACTTTATTGACTACACTAAAGCCTTTGACAGTGTGGATCACAACAAACTATGGAAAATTCTTCAAGAGATAGGAATACCATACCTGCCTCCTGAGAAATCTGCATGCAGGTCAAGAAGCAACAGTTAGAATGGGACATGGAACAACAGCTAGTTCTAAATTGGGAAAGGAGGACGTCAAGGCTGTATATTGTCACCCTGCTTATTTAACTTATATACAGAGTACATCATAGGAAATGCCAGACTGGATGAAGCACAAGCTGGAATCAAGATTGCCGGGAGAAATATCAATAACCTCAGATATGCAGATGATACCATCCTTATGGCAGGAAGTGAACAGGAACTAAAGAGCCTCTTGATGAAAGTGAAAGAGGAGAGCGTAAAAGCTGGCTTAAACTCAACGTTCCAAAAATTAAAATCATGGCATCCGATCCCATCACTTCATGGCAAACAGATGGGAAAACAATGGAAACAGTAACAGACTTTATTTTCTTGGGCTCCAGTAACAGACTTTATTTTCTTGGGCTCCAAAATCACTGCAGATGTTGACTGCAGCCATGAAATTAAAAGAGGCTTGTTTCTTGGAATAAAAGCTACAACAAACCTAGACAGCATATTAAAAAGCAGAAACATTACTTTGCTGACAAAGGTATATTTAGTCAAGGCTATAGTTTTTCCAGTGGTCATGTATGGATGTGAGAGTTGGACCATAAAGAAAGCCGAGGTTCCGAAGAATTGCTGCTTTTGAACTGTGGTGGTGGAGAAGACTCTTGAGAGTCCCTTGGACTGCAAGGAGATCAAACTATTCAATCCTAAAGGAAATCAGTCCATTGAAAAGACTGATGCTGAAACTGAAGCTCCAAATTTTTGGCCACCTGATGCGAAGAGCTGGCTTATTGGAAAAGACCCTAATGCTAGGAAAGATTGAAGGTAGGAGGAGAAGAGGAGGACAGAGGATGAGATGGTTGGATGGCATCACTGACTCAATGGACACGAGTTTGAGCAAGCTCCACGAGTTGGTGATGGACAGGAAAGCATGGCTTGCTGCAGTCCATGAGGCTGCAAGGAGTCAGACACAACTGAGCAACTAAACCAAACCTACCTAAGAGACATTGAGAATTATTTTCTAAGTTCTTTTCTTTAAGCCCATAGTAATATCTTGGTGTTTAAATTCAGGTAACTTCCCATACTGAGCCCCTATATTAAGTTTTTTTCATGGTTTATTTCCCTTTTAAATGAAAACATAGAATATGGCATTAAAAGATGTGTGAAAAATAAACTCCAAAATACGTTTTTCTCAGAAAAAACAACTTCTCCATTAAGAATTTAATATTGCTTTTCATACATCAATATTTAATCATCTGGATGTTTATATAATTATATAGTATGAGTTAGTTTTCATTTATCCTTTAACATTGGGGACTTTTCTGAGCAGTCTTATTTGTTAAATACCTCTCCCATCCCCAGTGATATAATGTGCCACCTTTGTTGTACAAAAGGATTCAACAATACCTGGACTGTATCAGGGCTTTTATTCTCTTTCACTGGTTAATTTACATATCTCTGCCAATGCCACACCCCCTTAATTATTTAGTTTTAATATCTGGGAGGGCAGGCTTCCTGGTTTTTCTATCTTAGACATGTCCAGGATATGAGGCTTCCCTGGGATCCAGTGACTAAGACTCTTTGCTTCCTGGGTTCCATCCCTGGTCAGGGAACTAGATCCCACATGCCACAACTAGGAGTTCACTTGAGGCAACTGAAGCTCTCGTGCCACAGTGAAGATCGAAGATCCCACGAGTCTACAACTAGGACTTGGTGCTGCCAAATAAATAAATAAATATTTAAAAAGGAAAAAAAAAATTTCCAAGATTTAATTAGCAATTTATTTTTCCAAGTGTGTTGTAGGGTCATCTTTTAAAATTCTAGTAATTCTTCTTGGAATGTTATATTCATAGAACGTTGAATTCACAGATCATTTTGAGGAAATGTGTATGTGAATAAAAGAGAAAGAATAGATGAGTTAAATTTCCAGGCCTTAAAATCTAGCAAAAGTGTAACAAATAAGCCCAAAAGAAAACACAAGGAGGAAAATATTAAAGATAAAAAATCATATATTAATGAGACAGAGATTTTTAAAAAAGAATAAATCTAATTAATGAATTAAATTTTGGTTTCTAAAAATTTTAAATAAGTAATATAATCAAGAATAAAAAGGACTTCCCAGGTGGTCCAGTGGTCAGGAGTATGCACACCAGTGCAGGGGACAGGGATTCAATTCTTGGTCCAGGAAGATTCCATGTGCCAAAGGGCAACTTAGCCAGTGTACCACAACTACTGAGCCCACACGTGAGCCTAAAAGCCTGTGCTCCACAACAAGAGAAGCCACCACAAGGAGAAGCCTGTGCACTGTAACTAGAGAAAGCCCACACACAGCAATGAGGACCCAGTGCAGCCATAAATAAATTTAAAAAATTATTAAAAAAAATAAAGGGACAAATCACATGTATACAAAATAAGAAAGATAATGGAGATATAACTGAAACAGAGAAATTTTAAAATTCCAAGAAACTACTTGGCAAACTTCCATTTAAATAAAGTTTCATACTTAGATGAAATTCATAGGTTGAAGGAAAATTCAATTTACCAAACTGATCCAGTTAAGGTTAGATAGGTAAAACAGAACAATTTGCATAGAAGAAACAGAAAAATTCCCCCCAAAATAGCACCAGGCCAAGATGGTTTCCTGTAATAATTTCATCAAATCTGTTAAGACTAAATAGCCCCACTGCCCCATGAGTTGTTTGAAAGTTTATAAAATGAAGAAAAACTTCCAATTTCTTCCTCCTATACCAAGTAGCACGTTGATATTTAAACTCAATTTTTCAGAAATAAGCACAAAAAAGAGAAACAATTCAGCAGTTACTGAATTACTGAGTATTAAAACAAAATATATCAATACATATTAACATGTTGTGTTAGAAAATATTAAAAAACAATTAAACTTCACACTATCAAATACTATGAAAAGGTTGGTTTAGGGAAACCATCCCCATAATACGTCAGATAAATAGATTTAAGATGAAAATCATGATTATTTCCATAGATGCTAAAAAGCTCTTGACCAAAATCAATGTAGAGTGAAATTGATGAATGGCTTCTTCATATGAAAAAATATATATACTTCATTTCTAAAGCTAAAAATCTATTTTAATGGGGAAACTCTTGGGGCATTTCCACTAAGATCAACAGTAAACCGAAGAAGCCCTCTGCTATTCAACATGTACTGGACACGTTAGGGAAAGCATTAAGAAAAGAGAAATCAGTAAGAGATCCCAGACGGGGAAGAAAAGGAGTCAATCGACCCCTCGCAGTTGATATGATTGTGTGCTTAGAAATCTCTAAAAGCGTTTTTGTCCGTTTGTTGTTGTTGTTGTTTGCTTGTTTTTACATATCTGGAGTTGTTCATTGCTTGGTGTAAATCCAGGTTTTTATTTGGTATCATATTCCTTCTGCTTGAAGAAATTTCCTTAAAGCTTTTTATAGCGCAAGCCCATTAGGAATTAATTCTCTTAGCTTTCATTTGCCTGAAAATATATGATTTTTGCCTTATATTTTGAAAGAGATTGTCACAGGGTACATAAATTTTGGTTGACAATTATTTTTCCTTTCAGCTCTTCAAAGGTATAGTTCTTATTTTTGTTTCTCTGTATTAAATGTACCTTTTGATCTGACTGCCTTGCAGACTCTCTTGGTTTTTAGCAGCTTTACTATAATGTGTCTAGATTTAAAAAAAAAAAAAATCCCATTGAGAATCTCTGTGTTCTGGATCTATGGTCTCATATCTTTAATTATTTTGGAAAACATTCAGATCATGCCTAAACATTCTTCTGCTCTGTTATCTCTGTTTCTAGATTTCAGTTACATTAATATTAGATTGTTTATTACTTTACCGTAAGTCTTGAATACTCTGGTATGACTAAAAATAAGACGGGATGGTATTTTGAAAGAAGGGACAAATAGATCAATGCAACAGAATAGAGAACCCCCAAGTAGGCCCCCATACAGATCATCAACTGATCTTTGGTAAAGGAAGAAAGGGAACACACTGGAGAAAAGATAGTCTTTACAGCAAATGGTGCTGGATCAACTGGATATTTACATACCAAAAAAAAAAGTCCATGAATCTAGACAGACTCCACACCCTTCACAAAAATTAACTGAAAATAGATCATAGAGCTAAGATTAAAATGCAAAAACCTGAAACTCCTAGATAAAGCAGGAGAAAAATCTAGGAGAACCTGAGAATGGCAATGGCTTTTTGCATACAAAATCACAGGCACAATCGTGAAAAAGAGATAAGGTGAATTTAATGAAATTAAACTCTTCGGCTCTTCAAAACACACTGTCAAGAGAATGAGAAGACAAGCCACAAACTGGGAGAAAGTATTTGCAAAGGGAAAATATGTTAAATGACTCTTACCCAAAATGTGCGAAGAACTTTGAACACTCAACAATAAGAAAAGCAACAATCTAATTAAAAAAAAACAGGCAAAAGACCTAAGCAGACACTTCCCAGGAGACGTATAGATGGCAAAGCAGCATGTGGAAAGATGCTCCACATCATATCTCATTAGGGAAATGCAAATTCAAACAACAATGACATGCCACTGCATACCTAGTTGAATGGTCCTAATTCAGGATGCTGACATCACCAAATGCAGGTGAGGTTCATGTGAAGCAACAGGGACACCCATTGGCTGCTGGTGTCAGTGCAAAATGGTACAGTCACTGTGGAAGACAGCTGGCAGTTTCTTAAGAAATGAAACATACTCTTATCATATAGTGCAGTAACCATGCTCTTTTATATTGGTTCAGATGAGTTGAAAACATATGTGCATTCTAAAACTTGCACATAAAGTTATAGCAGTTTCATTTATACTTGCTAAGTATGGAGGCAATCTTCGTATCATTCAGTAGGTGAGTGGATAAATAAACCGTGGCATATCCAAACAATGAAATATTATTTACTGCTAAAAAGTAGCCATGAAAAACATGGAGAAAGAACCTTAAATGCATATTAGTAAGTGAAAGAAGCCAATCTGAAATGGTTATGTAATATATGATTCCCATTGTATGATATTATGGAAAAGACAAAACCATGGAGACAATAAAAAGATCAGTGGTTGTCAGGGGTTAATGGGGAGAGACAGGTGAATCCACAGAGCCCAGAGGATTCTTAAGGCAGTGAAATTATCCTGTGGGATACTATGCTGGTGGATACATGTTATTATACATTTGTCAAAACCCACAGAGAGTAAAACAGGAAGAGTGAACCCTAATGTAGACTGTGAGTTTTGAGTGACAATGTGTCAATGTAGGTTCATCGATCATAATAAATGAATTGCTCTGGTGCCAGATGTTGGTAGCTGGGGATTGCTGTATGGGTGTGGAGACTGGCGTATATGAGAACTCTGTACTTTTGGCTCAATTTTTCTGTGAACCTATAACTGCTCTAAAAATTTAACTGAAAATCCATACACACATTGAGTGTGTTTAAAATGAAAATTACCCTCAACTTAGCCCTTCAAATAATAATAAATATTTATTACTTCACATAATTTCTATGGGTCAGGATATCAGGAATGACTAGCCGGGTGCTTCCGCTTCAGGGTCTCATATGGAGCTGCAATCCCAATGTCACCCAGAGTTGGTTTCATTTGAAGGTTTGACTGGAGCTGGAGGATGTACTTCTAATTTGGGTCACTCATATGGCTGATAGTAGGAGGCCTCAGTGCCTCATTATTTGGAGCTGAGTTTGCCTGAGTATCCTCTCAGTATGGTGGCTGACTTGCCCAGGGTAGGTGATGCAAGGGAGAGCATGATGAGGCCACAATATCTTTTCTGATCCTGTTTCGAAACTCACACACCATCATTTTTCACAACATCCTGTTGTCTCTAGCTTGTGGCAATTTTGGGGGAAGAAAAAGCACTATAAAACATTCGTGTCTAGGCTTTTGTGTGAACATAGGTGAACATTCCACCTGAGTAAACATCTAGGAGGGGATTGCTGGGTCATAGGACAAATCTATGTTTAAATGTATAAGAAATGGCAAAATTATTTTTCTTCTGTAATCAAAAGAAACGAAGTTTTTTATGTTTTTTTTTTTAATTTTTCAAGTTGGCTGTACCATCTTATACTCTATCAGCAATGTATTAGAGTTCCAGTGAGCCATATCCTTGTGAGCACTGGTAATTATCAGCTTTTTAATTTCAGCCTTTGTGATAGGCTCTCATTAAGCTTTTGATTTGTGTTTTAATAATGATATTGAACATCTTTTTATGTGTTTATTAGCTATCTGTATGTCTTTTTTTAACTTTTTATTTTATATTGAAATATAGTTGATTAACAATATTGTATTAGTTTCAGATGTACAACAAAGTGATTCAGTTATACATGTACATGTAAAGATTTGTCCATTTTAAAGAAGCAAGTTTGGAATTTTTTGACATCTCTAATATATGGTTCTTTTTTATTTAATTACCTTGCATTTTCTTCCCTACTTCCCCTTCTATTTTCTTTATGTTTGCTGCGGATGATCTCTAACTTCCTGAAACTCATCAATAGAGTATTAATAATCTTTCCTTGTTTCTAAAGTATGTGATTAGGTGATCAATTTCCCAGTGAATATTGTTTTTATCCTATGAACTTTAATAAGTAATGGTTTGTTTTTTCAGCACTGAATGCTTTCTAGTATAAATTGTAATTCTTTTTTAGACACGTGAATTAACTTAGAAGCATTTTTTTCTTTGTTTAATTTCTAAATATGTGGACATAGGTGATTATCTTCAGTGATTGGTTGCTAAATCACTGTACTGTCATCATTGACTTGTATGAGTCTTTGGCATTTGTTTATATTTGTTTTATGGCTTAGTAGACAGTTAATTTTTGAATATTCCCGGTAAATTTGAAAAGAATGTGTATTCGCTAGTTCTTGGGTGCAGGATCTATTAGATCAAGCTTATTAATTTTTAAAATCTTCTACATCCCTAGCAACATCTATGTGTATGCTTTACCAGTTACTTAGACGTGTTTTTTAAAAAAATCTCTCTCTGATGATGATGATGATGATGGATTTTGTGCATTCTTTTTTAATTCTGCAATGTTTTGCTCCATTCATTTTTAAGGTATATTGTGAGATGCAAACTATTACATATATTTCTGGTAAGTTGTTTCATCTATTTTAATATAGTGACCATTTTTTATCCTCAATAATGCCTTTTATTTTAAGATCAATTCTGTCTGATATTAACATACTGATAACGACCTTCCTTCTGGTTAACATTTGCCTGCTACACAGTTTCCATCAATTTATTACACGCTTATGTGTCGTTGTATTTAAATATGTCTTCTACAAACAATGTATAGCTGTATTTTATCTTAGTTGTTATTTTTCTACCTCTAACATACTCTATCTTTTAACTGGAAAGTTTTGATAATTTATATTCGAAGTGTGAATTGAAAGTGTTAGTTGCTCAGTCATGTCTGACTCTTTGCAACCCCATGGACAGTAGCCCACAAAGCTCCTCTGTCCATAGGGTTTCCCAGGCAAGAATACTGGAGTGGGTTGCCATTTCCTCCTCCAGGGGATCTTCCCGACCCGAGGATCGAACCCAGGTCTCCTGCATTGCAGGAAGATTC
Source organism: Okapia johnstoni (assembly GCA_024291935.2). Classification (NCBI taxonomy): domain Eukaryota; kingdom Metazoa; phylum Chordata; class Mammalia; order Artiodactyla; family Giraffidae; genus Okapia; species Okapia johnstoni. The sequence continues at coordinate 23,526,700 of CM044325.1, forward strand.
TTCACCATCTGAACCATTTTACCCCATCACTGATATATTTGCAATATTCCTACCATCTTATACTCTATTTCCTCTTTGCCATGTTTTTTTTTCTCTACGCATTTTCTCCCTCTTTTCTGGCCTTAATAAAGTTGTCAATATTCCAATTTCTTTGTCTCATCGAGTGTTTTAAGTTAATATACATTTTAGATTGCTAAGTTAATGACTATGTCTATTCTCCTCACAAACAGCAAAGGACTCTGGAATACTTTAACTCTGGTCACTTCCTCCCATGTTACCCAACTTTATTTTCCTGTATCTTAGTTCCACACTCTTTTCATTTACCTCAAATTAGTTCAAGCATGGCCAGAACCACATGCTAAAATGACTAAAAGACTAAAGAGACATCCCAGAGCAGTGGTACAAACAAGAGAAGAGTATTTCTTTCTCACGTGACAGTGCAGAAGCAGGCAAGTGCTCCAAGGCTGCTGGGAGTCCTAGGAGGTCACCCAAGATAGGTCTCCTCTTTCTTATTCTCTATCTTCCCATTTGTTGTTGTTGTTCAGTAACTAAGTTGTGTCCAACTCCGCAACCCTGTGGACTACAACACGCCAGGCTTCCCTGTCCTTCCCTGTCTCTGAGAGTCTGCTCAGATTCATGTCCATTGAGTCAGTGATGCTCGCATCCTCTGCTCTTCTCTTTTTGCCTTAGTTTTTCCCAGTATCAGGGTCTTTTCCAATAAATCAGCTCTTCACATCAGGTGGCCAAAATATTGGAGCTTCAGCTTTAGCATCAGTCCTTCCAATGAATATTCAAGGTTGATTTCCTTTAGGGTTGACTGGTTTGATCTCCTTGCAGTCCAAGGGACTCTTGAGAGTCTTCTCCAGGACTTCAATTCAAAAGCAACAATTTTTCAGCACTCAGTCTTCTTTATGGTTTAACTCTCACATCCCCACACAACTACTGGAGAAACCATAGCTTTGATTATATCGACCTTTGTCAGCAAAGTGGTGTATCTGCTTTTTAATACACTGTCTATGTTTGTCATAGCTTTCCTTCCAAGGAGCAAGCCTAGTTTAATTTCATGGCAGCAGTCCCCACCCACAGTGATTTTGGAGCTGAAGAAAATAAAATCTGTCACTGTTTCCACTTTTTCCCTTTCTATTTGCCATGAATTGATGGAACCAGATGCCATGATCTTCATTTTTTAAATGCCGAGTTTTAAGCCAACTTTTTCACTCTTCTCTTTTGTCCTCATCAAGAGGCTCTTTAGTTCCTCTTCGCTTTCTGCCATTAGGGTGGTATCATCTGTATATCTGAGGTTGTTGATATCTCTCCCAGCCATCTTGATTCCAGCTTGTGAGTCATTCAGTCTGGCATTTCACATGATGTACTCTGCATAGAAGTTAAATAAGTAGGGTGACAATATACAACCTTGACGTACTACTTTCCCAATTTTGAACCAGTTCATAGTTCAATGTCCAGTTCTAACTGTTGCTTCTTGACCCACATACAGGTTTTTCAGGAGATGGGTAAGGTGGTCTAGTATTCCTATCTTTTGAAGAATTTTCCACAGTTTGTTGTGATCCACACAGTCAAAGGCTCTCACGTAGTCAATGAAGCAGAAGTAGATGTTTTTCTGGAATTCCCTTGCTTTTCCTATGATCCAATGAATGTTCGCAGTTTGATCTCTGGTTCCTCTGCCATTTCTAAACCCAGTCTGTACATCTGGAAGTTCTCAGTTCAAGGACTACTGAAGCCTAGTTTGAAAGATTTTGAGCATAACCTTACTAGCATGTAAAATGAGCTCAATTGAACATTTTTTGGCTTTGCCCTTCTTTAGGATTGAATCAAAACTGACCTTTCCTAGTCCTGTAGCCACTACTGAGTTTTCCAAATTTGCTGACATTTTGAGTGCAGCACTTTAACAGCATGATCTTTTAAGATTTCCTTATAATACTAGGAAAAATAGCCACTAGCCCCCAAAGCTGACTCTGTGCTGGACTGCCTAGGGCTCTGTGGTTACCCCCTGTCATCCTCACAAGCCTGAGGTCAGTCCTCGGGCATCTCCAGTGACACAGGGAGAAATGAAACTGCTGAGATGAGCAGCTGGTTCCTTCATTCTGAGAGAGTGTCACGTGCATAGGTGGGTTTGCAGCTTGAATCCTGTGCTCTGAATATCATATTTACTGTGCTCCATTTCTGACTTCACAGACAAGGATGTTGAGATCTTCCAAGGATCAGCTGACTCCCTGAAGTTACTCAGCCAGACAATGGCAGAGGTGCCATTGGGATCAAGAATTTCATATTCCAGAATGGAGCCTTTTCTACCCTACGAGGCCCCCTCTGAGGAAAGGAAGGTCTAGTATTGTCCTCTGGATCCCCATGTGCTCCCAGTTGCACCACCTTGAAGCCAGCCCCGGGAGGGTGTTGGCAGAGCAACTCTTACCTCCCTGACCCCCCTGAGAAGGATGTCTTTTCCTGCTTTCTGACTGTGACTGCTTAATCCTCCAAGAGGAGCTGATGGTTTAAGGGGACACCCTCAGAAACAGGGAGCCAGAAGGCTGAGAAACCTTCTTATACAGGACTATGGAGGTGCTTCAGAGAGGGCCTGGGGCCTTCAGTAAAGACAGAGAGAGTTGGGGGACAACAGCAACGAAGGTAGGACACTGCAGGCCAAGGGGAGCCTCTGGAGATAATGTGTCCCTTTGTGGACTCGTCATGCTCTTTGTTCAGTCAGGTTGTGTAGAGGTAGTTGGGGGCCACTGGTTTCTAACTCTAGCTCCTTGTTTTTAGTTCAGATTCCCCAGAAGCAGACCCTGGCATAGGACAGGAGCCCAGTGAGTCTGGTTTGTTGAGGAAATGCCCACGGGAGAAACTAAAGCAGAAGTTGAGGCTGCAGAGTGAGGAAGGGGAAGCAGCTAAGCAGAGTGTGACCCACACCAGGAGCAGCCTCAACCCATCCCACAGGGCAGCAAACGTGATGTCCCACGTGTGTTACTGCTTAGAGCAAGGAGCTGGGCTTCCCCAGTCAGTCTGGGCAGAGGGGTCCCTGGGTGCAGCAGGAGGGTGTGATGTAAACTTGTTATGTTCCTCTACTCTGCTCTTGAGACTGTGTCCTCAGTGAAGCCAAGAAGCCCAGGAGAGGTGCAGGGACTTGTTAGGAAGGTTGACACAACCCCAGAACAGCGTTCAAAGTCATGGTAAAGGGAATCTGGTGGAGCACCAATAGTGTTCCCTCACCACCCTCAGGATTCATCCTTATGTTTCAGGACCCAAGGTCTTCCCCAACGGCCCTGGATGGGCAGGAGCAGGGTGAGGACACTGATCATCTGGGAGCCTGAAGCTTCAGGTGAGGTGGAGCTTTGAAGTGAGATTGGAGGGTACAGCATCAGGGAAGCCTCAGGGAGTAGGATGTCACAGTCTGGAAGGACTGAGGGGCTTGACTCTCCAGCAGCTTCTGGACTCCTTCTTTGCACATTCATGAGACATGCACACAGTTATGTATTCAGACCCAAGAACCAGGAATGCACCTGGGTGACTGTGTGTGGAGGTCAGGCACTGGTCACAGAGCTGTGCTAACACAGACTCATGCTGGGGTGTGTGCAGGCTGTGATATCAACCCAAATACACACACAGATCCTGGGACAGAAATATATCCATAGCCTTTCATAATCCGTTGCATGTACATGTTCCTGAGCTCACACCTGAAGCATGGCCTTTCAAGTCCCTTTCATTCCTGGAAGAAGAGGTAGAGAGTTGGGAAGGGTCCAGAGCCAGGCTGATTACAGCTTTCTCAGAAAAGTGACCTTTGGCTGGAATTGCTCATGGAATTGCTCAGATCATGCAAAGTCTGGTGTTGCTTGTGAAGGAATAATAAAAGCATCTGGTAGCTCAGTTGGTGCCTCCTGCCCCATCTGCCCCATCCATGTCCCCATGGTTCCACACCCACCTTTGATCCAGGCCTTAGTCTGACTAGGACCAGGGGTCCCCCTGCCTGCAGTGCACAGATGAGGACCTGCAGTCATAAGAGGAATGAAATGGGGACCCTGACTTGCAGCTCCTGACAGGTAGCCTGCATCCTCCCCAAGTGGCAGGAGCCAGCACAAACATGCCCAGTAGGAACCAAGGGTCTTCAGTTCAGAATCAAATTGCTCCTGGCTCTGAGGGGCTCCCAGGCTGACAGAGGTCACAGGTATTTAAAAAGCTTGGTAAATGCTGAGTAGACAGAAGCCAAGGACTGTGGAAGCCCAGAGGAGACACATGACAGCCTGGAGGGGGTGCTATCAGGGAAGTCTTTCTGAGGAGGTGGAATCTGAAAGGGCTCCTGAGAAGCCAATAGGCATTTCAGGCAGAGGGAACAGTCTCTGCAAAATTCTGGCACTAAGGGAAGCACGATGCCCTAGGGAATTGGAGGAAGCTCAACAAGGCTGGAGGAGGATAGGAAGTAGCTGGTGAGGAAGGCAGAGCCCACACTGCAAAGGGCGGTAGGCCAGCCAAGGGGCTAGAAGCACCCTGAGGACAAAGAGAATCCATCGGGCAGTTTTCATCAGGGAACTGATGGCATCAGACCTACACTGGGAGGTCCTTCTGGCTCCAAAGTGCAGGGTAGATCTGGGGATGGCTTGAGATAGGGCAGCTGATTTCTGGAAGGCAATTGGAAGGATGTTATGAACATACTTCTGTAAAAAGAGAGGAAAGAAATTTCAATAGACAACATTGAAGTAAAAAGTTTAATATAGCTTTTTATATTACTGGTCAACTCATGAGAAAGGCAGAATTTCGGGAGACTGACTTTTCACTTAGTTGAGTCTCAGTCAACGTTCAGATCATCAAATGATGGCAAATGTTCATCTGTACAAGTCATTCTTATCTTACAGGTTGTTCAGATACTGGTTATAGTTTACTGACCCTGGTCTAGACCAGTGGGACTGGTGGAAGCAATTGAGAAAGAAGGGGAGTCTCCTCTCCCTCCTGCACAAAGGACTCCACCAGCTTTCCATCCTTTGAGAGAAGGCACTTCTTTCAGTGAGTCAGAGAAAATCATCCTTCCTACTAAGAAGTTCTGTAATCCTAACATCTTTTGGTAACATGGATCTGAGAAGTCCTTGCTCAGCCCTCTCCCAGGGCAGGACTAACATATGTGAGTTTCTTGGAAATGCAAAATATTCCAGGAATGGATATAATCTGTGAGGTCACATTGCAGGCTGCTGAGAGAGCCGGTATTTGAATGCAAAGGATCCCCAAATGAGGGGGTACATGGTCATATCTCAGGGAGCAGTAGTATGAGGGGAAGACATACCCTGCTTCAGGGATTTCCAGTCTCAGGAGGACACAGCCCTGCCTAAGGGCAGGTATCCATGCCCATGGTCATATCTGCAGGAAAGTGCTCTTTCTGCCTCCCTTTCACCCTTATTGGATGATGGGTTCTAAGAAGTTAGGCAACTTCAAGATTCTGAAATAATAAAAATACTCCTGGCTTGCATTGCCAACTGCCATGCAATGTGTTAGTTACTTTAATGCAATATCTCCTATAATCCTCCTACAATCCTTTGGGATTAGAAGTTGCTATCATATTCACGTTATAGGTGAGTCAGTGAGGCTCAGGGAGGTTAAGTAACTTGTTCAAGGTCGTACAGCCAGGAAGAATCAGTGCCAGGTGTAAAACCCTGGGGATGTGATCTTAACTTCTAGCACAAGTGGTTCAGAGAATCTCAGATGGCATAACTAGAAGAGTTTCAATGTCTGTAGGAGGGGATCCCACAGTCCAAGTGCCCTTCTTCCTCCTTCTCCCTTCAGCTGACCTGCAGTGCCCCCCATTCTAGAGAGTTGAGAGTTTCTATTAAACTAAAGATAATTCTGTTTGTATCTCCACTCAGAATGAATTTTCTTCAAGCAAGGCTATATGTCCCCTCAAATTGGGGTCCCATAAGGCAGGGTTATGTCTACTCTCACACTGTGCTGTGTTTCACCTTAGACAGGGGATCCTGAGGCAGAGCTCCGTCACCCAGAGGCTGGAAATCCCTGAAGGAGGTTATGTTTCACCTCATACTTCTGCTCCCTGAGGCAGGACCATGTACCCCTTCAATTTGAGGATTCCTGGGGCAGGGTTATTTCTCCCCTCAAAAGAGACTTCCTGTTGGTGGAGCTGTCTCTTCACAGATCCATGCTCCCTGAGGAAAGGCTGTGTCTCCCCTCAGACTCGGGTGACCTTATTCTTGCCTGAAGAATTCCATGGACAGAGAAACCTGGCAGCTACAGTCCATGGGGTTGCAAAGAGTCAGACACAACTGAGCCACTAACACATTCTTTCTTCTCTGAGGGGATGGATGTGTCTCCTCTCAAAGTGGGGCTCTCTGAGGCAGGGATGTGTCTCCTCTTAGACTGGGAATTCCTGATGCAGGCATATGTCTCTCCTCAGACTGGCCCTTGCTGAGGAAAGGGTGTGTCTCATCTCACTGGAGCTCCCTGAGACAGACTTGTATCTCCCCTCAGATGAGGTTTCTCATCAGCAGTGCTGTCTCCCCTCAGATTCAGTCTCCCTGAGACAGGGCTGTTCCTTCCTTTAAACTAGGTCTCACTGAGGGAAGGCTGTGTCTATCCTCAGATGAGGCTACCTGAGGTACAACTGTGTCTATACTAACAATTTGGCACCCTGAGGCAAGATTGTTCTCCCGTGAGACTGGAAATCCCTGAGGTACGACTGTGCTTCTCCTCAGAGTGGGGCTCCCTGAGGCAGGGCTGTGTCTCCCTTTAGATTGGGGATCCCTGAGGATATGTCTATGTCTCCCTCAACTTGACGCTCCCTGGCCTGTGTATTCCATCAGTGTGGAATCGCTGCAGCAAGATTGTGTCTCCCCTCAGATGGTACTCCGGGTGGAAGGCCAGTGTCTCCTCAGATTCAGGCTCCCTGAGGTTGGTCTGTGTCTCCCATTTGACTAGGTCTGGTTGAGGAAAGGCTATTTCTCCCTGCAGAGCCAGGCTACCTGAAGCAGAACTTGTCTACTCTCAGACTTCAGCTTCCTGAGGCAGGACTGTATCTCATTTAAACTGGGACACTCTGAGGGGAGGGCTGTGTTTCCTCTCATGGTGGGGCTCCCTGTGACAAGGCTGTGTTTCCACTCGGACTCTTCTTGAGGCAGGACTCTCTCCCCTCAGACAGGGCCTCCTGAAGGCAGGGCTATGTCTACCCTAAGACTGGGGGTTCCAGAGGCAGTGTTGTTTATCCCCGGGACTGCACAGCTTTGAGGCAGAGTTGTGTCTCCCCTGAGGAGGGCTGTGTCTCACCTCAAATGAGGGCTCTCTGAGGCAGGGCTGTGTCTCCCTTCGGACTGGAAATCCCTGAAATAAGGTATTGCTCCCATGATACTGCTCCTCCCTGAGGTATGTCTGTGTGCCCCCTCATTTTGGGGTCCTTGGGGGCAAGATTGTGTCTCCAATGATATGGGCTCCTTGTGGGGCATGTAACTCCTCGTTTTCAGGCTCCCTGAAACAAACCTTCTCCCATTAGATAAGATCTACCTGAGGAAAGGCAGTGTCTACTCTCACACTCTGCTTCCTGAGGCAAGGATCTGTTTCCTTTAGACTGGAGCTCTGAGCAGAGGACTGTGTCTCCTCTCAGAATGGCTCCCTGATGCAAGGCTGTGTTTGCCTTCAGATTTGGACTCCGTTAGGCAAGAGTGTGTCCACTCTTACAGTTTGGCTCCCTTAGGCAGAGCTGTATTTCCCCCTCAGACTGTAGCTTCCTGAGGCAGGGATATGAGTCTTCTAGAATAGGTTCCTCAGGCATGGTTGTGTCTCCCTTCAGACTTGGGGAGGGGATTTGTCCCTGAGGGCAGGGCTATGTCTCCCCTCAGACTGTAGGTATGGTGGTATCCAGGGATTTGGTTTATGCTTTTGAACTGCGGTGCTGGAGAAGACTCTTGAGAGTCCCTTGGACAGTGAGGAGATCAAACCAGTCTATCTTAAAGGAAATCAACCCTAAATACTCACTGGAAGGACTGATGCTGAAGCTGAAGCTCCAATACCTTGGCCACCTGATGCGAAGAACTGGCTCATGGGAAAAGAGCCTGATATTGGGAAAGATTGAAGGCAGAAGGAAAAGAGGGTGACAGAGGATGAGATGGTTGGATGGCATCACTGACTCGATGGACATGAACTTGGGCAAACTCTGGAAGATTGTGAGGGACAGCGATACCTGGCATGCTGCTGCAGTCCTTGGGGTTACAAAGAGTCAGACACAACTTGGCAACTGAACAACAACAACAACAGAATCTGCAGGTAAAAGGGTCGCTCCTGAAGCTTCCTACTCCCGGTCAGGTGAATCAAAATGTATGTCATCTTGTTCTCTGCAGGTCACTTGGTGGTGCTGCCTGCCCATTGCTGGTTGTTTTGTCACAGGCCTGCAGTGGGCAATAATTTCAAACACCGTGCACATAGGTCTTCTTCAAATCAAGTCCTTTGCCCTACCTGTGTCGATAGTGCCTGGGTTGAGAAACCTTCCTTGAGAGTTTCCTCAGTGTGGGAAGGACAGGAGGGCTCTGGATAAGACAAGCTCAGAGCTCCTCAGCACTATTTATCTGCCATGGACAACTGTCAGCAGCTCCAGGTACAAAGAGAGCCAGGCACTGCTTTTTCGAGGCCCTAGGGTGACTTGATGTCTCAAGGAATCCATACAACCCAATTATGTATGACATCATTTCCACCTTACATATGAAGGAACGGAGGCTCCAAGAGACTGTGTAACTCATCCAAGGTCACACAGTGGTATGTTGCAGACCTGGTATTAGAAATTAATTCCTCTAGCTCCATAGGTCACACTCTATATAATTCTCTCTTTTTTCCAGAGGGTAGTCACCTGCCCCTGCCTGGTGTCCTTCCGTGTCTTGACTGCCTTTCCCTCTTATCTGGACAATAAACCATTCTTGCTGAGGGGCTTACATCCAAAGACTTAGTCTTTTGTAATACTGGGAAGGAGTTAAATTCACTCAGATCATTAAGTCTGCTTCAATGGGACTGATCCTTGAGATCACGGTCAGGTTTTGGCCATGAGGTGGTGCCCTGAGGCAGTCAGAGATTAGGAGGAACTCAGAGTAGGAGGGTGCAGTATGCTTACTAGATACATGAGGAAATTAAAGAGCTAATGGGCAAGGTTCCGTCCAAGGACACATAGCATACTGGAATTTGGGGCAGGATACATCATGAAAAGCAGTTCATGCCTTTTTTCTGCCTTACTTCTTACCCAAAATTAATGCACAAACTTTAAAACCACTAAAAGAATTTGCTGTGTGTCCTTGGTCACACCTTTGTCCCTGATTTTCATAAGCCGAACAAAGTAAGTCGGGGTGCATAGATGCTCCCTTTACATAGAGCTCCTATGATATGTGAGGTGCCGGTGGTGCAACTGTGAACTAACAGAAATTCCTGGCTTTCTCACGCTGATTCCCACAAATCTGGAGGAAGGAGACAGGATGCCAGCGGAAACAAGATGTCTAGGATTTTGTTTTAAATTTTATTTATTTATATTTTTGTCACTACATTGTGAAGAAAAAGAGCCCAGCTAGGTCTCTGTCCTTGGGCAAAATCAGACTCTGTGTGGGCCATTCCCACTTTTAGAAAATCAGCTCTAGAGATTAAAATTGAATTGTTAATAGTGGTTCCTGGTGGGCAGGATTAGGGAAAATCTTTCACATTCCACACAAATTTTCTTTGGATGTGTTATAATATCGTGAATTCGTTTTGTAATTAGAAAAAAATGTTAGGAAGGAACCCACACATGAGGCATCCTCTTGACCAAGAGACCTCCCCACATCCCACCACCCCTTCACCTTGAAGCGAAAGTGAAAGTTGCTCAGTAGTGTCCAACTCTTTGTGACCCCATGGACTATACAGTCCATGGAATTCTCCAGGCCAGAATACTGGAGGGGGTAGCCTTTCTTTTCTCCAGGAGATCTCCCCAACCCAGGAATCGAACCCAGGTTTCCCACATTGCAGGTGGATTCTTTACCAGCTGAGCAACCATGGAAGCCCCCCTACTTAGGCTCACCCTGGTGTCCATGAATGTTTGTTGAATGAATGAAGGCAAGTGAATGAATGTTTGTTGAATGAATGAAACCTGCATACCCTGTCTGGGCTCACCCTTTAACTCCCGTCAGCAGGCTAAATCCTTACTAGGGAGTCTTTTCAGTTCCTGAGGAAAGGAGACCCCCTTCTTTCACCTCATAACACAAAGGGGGAGAAAATGTAAAGCCCCACCTTACAGAAGCTCAGAGAGGGTATGCGAGAGTAGGATGGGACCTGGCATTCAATTCTAATATTTTGGCTACATCATCCTCCCAACATTCATGGACACCAGCTCTATGTCCAGCATGAATCAGCTGTTCCCTAAATACATGGTCTTTACTCTGCTACTGGAAACCGTTACTCTCCTTCCAGCCTTTAAACCTTACCATACGGGCTATTCTAATCATCTCTGAAAAGGGGTCCTTCTCTCCACCCCCACCAGCCACTCTAGACCAGGGTAAGTAATCTTTCCTTAAACAGCCTGATTGTGAATATTTATACTTTGAGGCTAAAGAGGCAACTTGGAAGATTTTATATAGACACCTTATCATTTAAAATGTGAAAATCATTTAAAATGGCTCATGGAGTATACAAATATGAAAATGGCCAATGGGCTGGATTTTGACCATGGAACAATACTTAGGGACCCTTGATATAGACTGTTACTGCTCCCTGTCATCTGTCTGCTTCCCACACCCCAAAGACAACAAATCTCTCGGCTTCAGCCATAGGACATGTACCACACAGATTGGACCATGTCCCTCCAATACTTAAAGCCCTCCTGGGGCTCCTCTTTGTCCCCAAGATAAGGGACAATATATGAACTCCTGCTTCTGGCACCAATTGGCGCACATCTCTTTTCTCAGCTCCCAGCTCCAAAGGATTCTCTGAGCTCTGCTGTGGTTGGAAACACCTGCTGGATTTTTTTGCTATAGAGGTTGTCCAAGCATTTGTGAGGACTGGTGGGTGGGTGTCCAACTCAATACAGCCCCAGTGTGCCCTGCCCTTAGGATAGGGGCCTCTTTCCCAGGGGAAATTTTTGCACTGACCTGAGTCCAAACTTTTGGACCCAGGTAAAGATGGAGGAAGAGAAGGACATTTGTCACCTCAGGTAATGCTTTATTAGCCAGAGCATCTTTCTTTATCTGCTTGAATCTTACCATCACTTGGCAAGTGAAGCACCAAGTATAGAACAACCCTGTCTTCTTCACACATTCCCAGCTACTAATTCTTGGCTGTAATAATTGTCTCCAACACCATCCATGTCTAGTGTTCTCCATAAACATGCAGTAACAATCTCAGTCTAAAAATCCCTTGTCCCCACTTTCTCCTCCACCTCCTCTCCTATGCCTCATGGATAAGCCATCTGCATTCTACATCCTTCACTCCCATTCTGTCCTCCCTCCTCCAGACTTCAGACATCACTGTTCCATGGAACCGACTTTAACAAGTTCAACAGTGGCCTCCACGCTGCTGAATCCAGTGGTCCATTCTCAGCTCTTATCTTGACTTCTCAGCAGCCTCAGACACAGTTGGTTCCTTTCTTCTTGAAATCACTTGGCCTGTGAATACACTCTCCTAGTTTCCCTCCTGCCCCTCTGGCTGCCCCTGGGTCTCCATTGTTGCTCTTGTCCTTCACCAGGCCCCTGTCTGGCACACTTCTGTGTCCTTACTGACTTTCTATCATATTTTGACAATAAACCATTCTTGCCGAGGGGTTTTACATACAAAGATTTAGTCTTTTGGTAATGCTGAAAAGGAGTTAAATTCACTGAAGTCATTGTCTGCTTCAATTAGGACTGACCTTTGAGTCTATAATCAGTTTTCCACAATGGCCATCAAGTTCCGTTAATCAGAGAGTCAGAGGTTAACATATGCTCAGAGCAGGAGGGAGCAGTATGCTTACTGGATACATGGGGAAATTGAGATTCAGAATGGGGAAAGACTCTGTCCAAAGACACATAGCATCCTGGAATTTGGGGCAGAATACATCCTGAGAACCAGTTCAGGGCTTTCTGCCTTACTATCTTATACAAAGCTAATGTACAAACTTTAAAACCACTAAAAGAACTTGCTGTGTGTCTTTGGTCACACCTTTGTCCCTCTCCTGGTGACAGTCTTCTTACTGAAGAAGTGTTGGGCTAGATGTTCTCTAAAGACATGACTTGATACCTGCACCTCCAAGCATGGCTGCCGAAGGCTTTACACCTGTAAGAGACTTAAGTGTGCTGCACTATATGGTCTACACAGTTCCTCAAATCTTGTTCATTCATCAGTTGTCATAGTGGCCTCACCTCACTGAAGCTGGAGAACCACAGCCAGACTCTTCCCCTAGCCACATAGTGGTAGAAGCCTGTCTCCTGCTCCCGGCCCAGTAGTCAGCTCACTGCTCGTGGGCTCAAACATCCCCATGGACTCATGAGGACTATGGTCGTGACCACTCCCTAGCCAGCCCCATACTCACCAAGATGGGGAAATAGTCCTTCATGTACTTCCATATGACCTAGTGCTTTACGCTTTTGATGTACCTGCCGCCTGCCAAAGCTTGGCTTGATCCAGGTACCAGCAGATGGCATACAGGATACTGATATCCAGAATCTTGTGAACAGAAGGGCTATGAAGACCACACTGCAGAGAATGACTGGGAAGGGAAGCAGGAGCATTAGTGGTCAGTGCTGTGAAGGAACAAGCTCTCCCCATATGCCCAGCACCAGAAGCACTGTCCTGCCCAGCCCTCACCCCAGGAGGAAGGAGTCAGACTCTTTTGACTTCAAGGAAGAGGGAACGCAGCCTGGGCAGTGTCACATTGGGAACCTGGATTTGAAGCCACATAGATCTCATTTCAAACTCACTTGTTCCCACTACACAAGGCTGCTTATTCACTCCAGTCTTCCCTTCCATCTCACTCTCTGTCTAGTTAAGTAATCTGTATTCACCAGGTGCTTAATAAATGACTGGGGGAGTTGTGACTGGATTAATTGTTTCAGTTTCCACTGTTGGGACGTCAGAGAAAAGGAGACATTCTTTTTGCCCAGCCCCTTTCTACCTACCCTCAGCCCATCTTTCCATAGATAAATCCCACCAGATCGCCCCTCTAATTAACTTCTCATAACTTTGAAGCATAGCCCAAGCAGCTCAGCCTGGCATTCAGGCTCCTCACAGCTGGCCTGAATCCCTCTTGCTCCAGCCTTACTCATCCACATGCACCCTGGGCTCCTGCAACACTAAGCTGCTCAGTGTTCCTACAACTCCTTGAGCTCCTTCAACCTCTTAGCTTTTGATTCTGCACTTTCCTCTGCCTGCCCTGCCCTTTCCTGCTGAATGAGGGAGAGAGAAAGAAACCAACCTGTCGCTGGCCTGTGGGCCAGGACTGACGTAGAGCTAGAATCGGGCCCAGTGAGGAATTCCCCTCTGACCTATGACTCTGGCTCCCTACCACAGGCTAATCCCGGCTTCCTCTCACAGTTGGGGGATCTGTGGGGCTGAAACTAATTTGATGTCGGTAGAACCTCATTCTCAGGGAATATTGCTCCCCCTTCAACCCACTCACTCCACTCAACACCATACATTCATACTCTTAAAGAAGGACAGTTTCCACTTTTACTCCATCTGAAAATAGAACAGACTTTGCTGTTATTCCTGGCAGGCTTCTAGGAAGAGGGGTCTTTTGCCTCAGTCAGAATAGTAGTTAAAACTCATAAGCCAAATGAAGTAGGTTGATGTTCACAGATGCTCACTTTACACAGAGCTCCTATGATGTGTCAGTTGGTTCCTTTCTTCTTCTTGAAATCACTTGGCCTGTGAATACCACACTCTCCTGGTTTCCCTCCTGCCCCTCTGGCAGCCCCTGGGTCTCCATGGTGGCTCTTATCTTTCATCAGGCTAGGTGTTGGGGGCCTTCCTGTCTCCTCAGTCCCTGGACCCTGCCTCTTCTCTCCACCCTCTCTCCAGCAGAGACCTCATCCAGGCTCATGGACTTGGAGTGTGTCTACAGGACGAACACTTCCAAACTGCATCTCTAGCCTGACGTCCCCTTGTGCTCCAGACTTGACTGTGTAGGTGGGTACTTGACAATCTCCCTCACAGCCTGCTCGGCATCTCCATCACAGCCTGTTTAAAACTGAACTTGACTTACCCTCATCTGCCCATGCTACAGTCTCCACATAGCCACAGAGCTTTCCAAAAGTGGTCACACATATTTACACCCACAAGCCCCTGATGAAAATTCCAGTTGCTCCACATCCCCCTCAACATTTACTCCATTGTAGTGAGCATATGGGAACACATCTTTGTGCTCACAGTGGTTTCCTAAATGCCCAATGTGGTTGAATACATTTTAATATGTTTATACACTATTTGAATATCATTTTATGACAAGTTCATGCTCTAGTCTTTTGTTGATTTAGGTATCTCTTGCATAGGAAAGCTGCTTTCCACCCCCACAGCCAGCCTCTTTGATTGACTCTGACACCAGCGTTCTCACTGGTCTCTGTCTCTGGGGCCTTTCTCCGTCCCAGTTTCAATGGCCAGAGGGACTGCTGGGTCAAAGGGTATGTGACTGCATGAGCTGGGGAGGAGTAGTGCCAGGGTTTTCCATAAACAGCAGCACCAGTTTACACCCTCAGCAGTAATGTATGTGAGATCCCTTGGATGCATATCCTCTCTGGCCTTTCGTGTGGACAGACTTGTTGTTTGCTAATGTGTATGGTCATATCGGGTTGGGGATCTTAATTTCCATTTCCTTATTATGAATGGTGAACATGGCTTTATTCATAGGCATTTCTTCTCTGTGAAAAGCTTTAAGAGGAGGGAAAAGAGTGAAATTGAGCAGAGGGAGAAGTTGAACCAAAATAGTCTATCAGAGTGGTCCTGAATTGGGCTAAAGTGGCCAATCCACTTTAGCGTGGATCTGTCTTAGGATCAATTGCCCCTATGCAGACAGTTCTGCAGCTGGGACCAACCCTCCTTCCTTAAAGGTGCATCTGAGAGGCATTTTCCAGGGTCCTCCCTCAAGGTAGATTGGAAGAGCCCTGATGAGAGCTGAGGCCAATCCTGCATTGGCCACTTTCCAGCTGTGTCACTTCAGACAAGTCCTTCCCTTCCCAGAGCCCGTCATCCTACTGGGTATCAGCAACTAAGACTACAGCCCCTATTGACCTGCGTACAGCGTAAGCAGCCAGGTTATGTAAGTTTTGCAACAAAGGGCAGGCAGTCTGAACATCAAAAGATTATTGTTAATTAAAGAAAACCAGATAGCCCAAATTAAGAAATTTAGCACGTTTCTATGTATGGGAAGATGCAAGAGTCTAGGTTCACTGAAATCATCCTTTTGTTATGCATCTCAGCTTTCTTGCCCAATAGAGTTTCCCAGATGGTGCTAGTGTAAAGAACCCACCTACCTATGCAGGGGAAGCAAGAGATTCAGGTTCGATCCCTGGGTTGAGCAGATGCCTTGGAGGAGGGCATGGCAACCCACTCCAGTATTCTTGCCTAAAGAATCCCATGGGTAGAGGAGCCTGGTGGGCTACACTCCATAGGTTTGCAAAGAGTCAGACACAACTGAAGTGACTTGGCACATCCTGTGATTTTTGCATCCTGAGCTTCCTTGGGGCTCACTATAGGGAGTGCCTGTAGTCTGATAGTTGCTAGATGGCAGGTATTTTTCTCCTCCCTGAGTTCCCTTAGGGTTTACCAGCTCACATTGGAAATCTTTAACTGCTGAAGACTGACATCCCTGTTTACTGATATGGCAGGAAATATTTAATTTCTCTGCTTCCCCTGATCCCTAGCATAGCCCAGGCTCCCTGAGAGGGTAAGGTTGGGCCAGGCCATGTGACAGAACTGTGCTGGCTGACCCCCATCCCACCATTACCATCCAACAGTGTCACCAGGCTGTGCCCCAGCACACCCTTTGTCCCCTGAGGACAATAATGTCTGAGAACTTCTTCCAGGTCAAAGGGCAGTGTGATTTCAGGAGGAGACTCCAGCTCTGCCCAATCCTGAAGGTCTCTGAGCCTTTTTACCACACCTGACAGCTCCTATGCTCCTCTGGCTATCCAAGTCAGCCTGTGTGTAGGTGGGAAATCTTCCCACAAGGTCAAGTCCCCTCAGGCAGGCTAGGGACAAGCAGGGGGTGTCAGGGAGCAGGTGCTGTGTAGTATTGGACATTTGCTGTGCAGCTCCTGGTTCTCTTCATCCATGGGGAGGCTGACTGCTTAACGAACAGCCCAGTGTCAGTGCTTAACACATAAAAAGACACTTTTGTTCACAAAAAGTCCAGTGGGGATATTCCTATTCAGGTATCTCTCTAGATAACCCTCTTCTGAGATCAGTCTCTTTGCTCCTACCTTGTTTGGCTGGTAGAGGCCTCCGAGGTTATTTTGAACAAGGGGCAATCCCCTTCTCTCTGGCCCAGTCAGTCTGTCCCCATCCCCTATCCAGGTGCCCTAGGTCCAGTGGTCACCTTGTGCTACATCCCAGCCAGGCCTGTGGTCACAGCCATGATTTCCACCTCTGACCCATGCTCACACTTTTGACCCACCTGGGGCCTTGCTGTGTGGGCATCTCAGCCTGTGTCCTCCAGGCAGACAACCTCCTGCAACACCCACAGCACTGGGGTGGCCTAGTCCAATCTCTGAGGGCTCGTGATCTGTTGCTACGGTAGCTCCTTCAATACACCCTCAGTTACTTCGCCCCAGGTGTCACACCCTCCTATGGAGTGTGAGCTGGACTTAGGGTCTTGCATGGAACTGATAAGGTAAGGCAGAATTCATGGCGAGTGACTCAGAGACTAGGTTGTAGAAGGTATGTGGTTTCTGTGTGTGTGTGTGGTGTCAGTCTCCTTCTAGAACTCTTGTTCTACTTTGTGATTGGCTTACTCTGGAGAATCCTGGTGAGTAGCAATTGGCAGCAAGATGGAGAGGCCCACATGCAGGGCTCTGAAGCCTTCTGCCAGCAACTGCATGGAAGAGCTTGGGAGTGGATCCTCCAGCCCAACGCTAAGCTCTGTAACTGTGACCTCCTGCAGCAGGTTGACAGCCTCTTCCTGGGTGAACTGAACTGGAACCTTCAGGTGCTTCCAGTTCCCTGGGGACATAGTTGACCACTCACCTACTTATTGTCATAGCTTCTTCACTCCAAGCTAGCCTACAATATGAGTAACTAACTGGTTGGATGGCATCACAGACTCAATGGACATGAGTTTGAGTAAGCTCTGGGAGTTGGTGATGGACAGGCAAGCCTGATGTGCTATAGTCCATGGGGTTGCAAAGAGTCAGACATGACTGAGCGACTGAACTGAACTGAACTGTGATATAGGAAACCAGGTTGGGAGAGCAGGTTTTCAGGTTAGGGGATGTGTGCTGACATCTGACAAAGAAGTTGAATTCAGTTATTTATTTTGGCCATGCCATGCAGTATGTGGGATCTTATGCATGCAAGTGTACAAAGTCGCTTCAGTCAAGTTAGACTCCTTGTGACCCTGTGGATTGTAGCCTGCCAGGCTCCTCTGTCCATGGGGTTCTCCAGGTAAGAATACTGGAGTGGGTTACATGCCCTCCACCAAGGGATCTTTCCTACCCAAAGATTGAACCCATGTCTCTTGCTTCTTCTACATTGGCAGGTGGGTTCTCTACCACTAGCACCACCTGGGAAGGCCTTTAGTTCCCTGACCAAGGATATAATCCCAGTTCCCTGCATCCTTGCATTAGAAACATGAAGACTTAATCACTGGATCTCCAGAAAAGTCCCAGGAGGTGACCTTTGATTGACCAAATTGAGGAGATAAGGCATCAAAGGAAAGAGATCAGCAGGTCCCAGGACTCTGCAGGTGGGAGAGCAGGAATGCTGAGAATAACCATCCAGCCATCCACAGAGAGGTGGACATAATAAATCCTTGCCCCCTTTAGCCACTAATGTCTGCACCAGTTCAATACCCAGTACTAGAAAACTGCAGTGGGCAGATACTTCTTTCCTGGCAAATCTTGCCCATCCTTCATGGTCCCGCCCACCTGCCACTTCCTCCCTCTTCCTTGGTGGAAACTATCACTCCCCCTCTCAACCACAGTGCTCTTGATTTCCACCTCTCTTGGTCACCTATAGCACCTACCTCTTAGGGTCAGAACAGGTCATCATGAGATGTTGGGCACATTTACAACCAGAATCTAATTACATCTACTCCCCATCACTTCTCACAGGCCATAGAATGACCAATGATCTCAAAATATTATTTTTCCCACTCTAAAACCCAACCTATGAATTGTGATGTTTTTTCTCTGAACACAAAACTGAGGTTTAAAAAGGATGTGACTTGCAAAGTCACTGAAAAGGGCTGGGCCAGGCTTAGACCCAAATTTACATTCACAAAATAATCCCACCTCCATTTGTACATATTGGTGTGATTAGCTTCTGGAAGGAAAAGAACTTGTTTTCCTACTCTAGATGTGAGAGTTCACAGTACTGGCTGTACCCTACCATCCTGTTCCTCACTCATGATGTGTGTCACAGACCCAGTGACACAGAATTCGTCTCATCAGAAGCATGTCCCCATCTGCCCTGCTTGCAGACACAGAACATTCATTCCTCATGTTCCTTCTCTCCCTGGTCTGCCCCGTGTCTGTACATAACCTCTCCCTTGTCTCCCACAGAACAGGGCAGAGGTGGTAAGTTGGAGCTGACTGGTCAGGGAGCAAGAGGTAACATGCTACTCTCTGGCCCTTTGGATCCCATATCTGGGAAGGGGACTCAGGGCAGCAGGGTGGCAGGGCCAGTTTGGGATTAAATGGGGGGCTTTGACCAGTGTTCTCTGTTGGGGAGTAGGGTGGAGGAAGAGAAGAAGACTGAAACAATCCTTTCAGTGGTGAATTGACATTTATGGAGCTCCCTTCTGTGTCAAGGTCAAGGCTGAAGTGACAAATGAGGAGTAGGGGCCACATCATGGAGCTCTCAGCCCATGTGACATCACAGCTGAGGTCAGAGGTCATCATAGTCCCTTGGGGAAACTGAGACTTCACCAAGGGTGAAGAGGTCTGCCCCTGGTCATTTATCCAGTGACAGAGCTCAAGTCTCTTTCCCTACTTCCTGGCACCTCTGGCTGCCACTCTGGGGCTCAGAGGACTCAGAAACTCAAAGGTGTCAGGATGAGTCCAGGGGGTTGTGGCCTTGCCCTCCTCTTCATCTCAAGGAGAGAGGAGCTGGGACAGGCAGGATGCAGGATGGGGGAGCTTGCAGGAGAAAGGGCTGCAGCTTGGGGCTGCTTCTGTGCTGTCACTCAAGGCAGAGGAGGAGAAACCTGCTAACTGGAGCTGCTGTTGTCCTGCCCATTGAGTGACAGGACCACAGAGGATGGAGACACAGACATCATCCTCTCTCAGCATCTCTCCCATTTCTCAAGTGGGCAGAACCAAGGAGAGGGCCCATTACAGAGGAGCCAGTGCAGGAAAGCAAATCACTGATGCCAGAGTCTGGTCTCCTTTGCCACAGAGCTAGCTGTGACCCAGGGCCTGGCATGGTGTGGAGATGCAGTAATCAGTGAAGGCTCTGGAGATGTGTTCAACAGACATCTCCAGGAAACCTTCTGGGATCACAGCACCTCCCTCCATCCTCCCTAATGCCAGCCCTGCCCTTTGGGACAGCCCCTCCTCTGGAGAGATACTCAGCAGAACTCCAAGTGTTGGTCTTTTGGGACGTTGTACTTGAGCTTGTGGGCTTCGAAGAGGTTGCTCAGCTCCTTGATGTAGCGCTGGTGCAGCCTGTCCACCTCCTCCTGGGAGGGATGCAGTGTCTTCTGCACTTCGATGGGCTTCCCTACTGGAAGACACAGAGCTGAGTGGTGGCCCAGAGCAAGATGAAATGTCTGAATAGCTGAAGAGATCCTGCTAAGTCCGTACACTAAAGCCCATGCCCATTATTTAGAGGAAAATTCCTCAGGCTCTCATTCACAGCCTGCTGATTATTATTTTATGCACAATACTAACAGACTTGGAATTCCCTTCCCTTGTATTCACCTTCTGCAATCAGCCTTTTGAGGTTCTCCTGTCAGAATCAAACCCTCCTCTTTGGCATAATAAAAGTCAAGTAGATTCTGATTCAAGTTTCAACATCCTTACTCAAGGGCAGGGTGATCTTTTGAAAGTGATTTACTTTCTCTGAGTCTACATTCACCATCGGTAAAATGGGGATGATAGTCCCTGCCTCCAAAGTTGTTGGGAAAACTGAGTAGTTGCATGTAAGGAGCCAGTGCAGTGCCTGCCACACAGTAGGTGCTCAGAAATCAGTAGTAGCGAATGGTCTGTTTATCTCAGTTAGAGTTCCCGCCCCAAACTGCTTTACAATGACCTGTGTTTCTGTTTCTCAATCTAGAACGTGAGTTCCATGAGGCCAAGAATGTATCTGGCCTTTGTCCATGTCCCTTTGAAGCACAAGCCCAAGCCCCTTGTTGTGTAGCCCTTCCCCCTCCCAGCCCAGGTCTAGGCTCACCCACGGTGGTGATGGGCCGGCGGTAGGGCATAAAACCGAAGCTGTACTGGAAGACTCCACGGCCATAGAAGAGTGGGATGGAGAATCTTGTGGCCTTTAGAAGTCGGTCCTGGAACCAGTGCAGCCAGGAGCCAGGGGAATTTGCAACCTGGTCAAATACATCATTCTCCCCAAAGGAGATCGGCACCAGAGCTGCCCTAGGGGGAGACAGGAGAGAGGGCGTGTGGAGGGGCAAGAAGGCACAAGCTGGTCACCTAGCTTCCCTCAGGGACCCATGAACAGAAACTCAAGTAGAGGACAGAGCCCTGGGACAAAAGTAAGAGGCCCCAGCTGTCTCCCAGACCTGCCATGGCCTAGCTTTATGATTTCAGGCAGATCATGGCTCCTCTCTGGGCCACCAACTGTCAGTGGGATTGTTAACAAGTACAAGCTCACTCTGCTGGCTGAAAGATAGGCCAACGAATCTGCCGTGTACTGTTGGGATGAGGAACGGACTGTTTCAGGAGCTGGCTGACCGAGAAGATGGCAGGCTAGCACCTCAAAATAACCATCTTCTCAGGGCCTGGTTGCCGGGTTCTTTTATGGATCAGAGATGGGGAGGAGGTGAGGAAACAAAGTAAAAATCCTGTTTGATCCTTGCAAACATCCCCTAGAATGGCAAACTTCAGGTAAGGGAATGTGTTAATTTCACTTCCTTACAATCCTTTTCAGGTGGGTGGCTCAGGTTACCTCCCTCGCTGCTGCTGCTGCTGCTGCTAAGTCGCCTCACTCTGTGCGACCCCATGGACTGCAGCCAACCGAGCTCCTCCGTCCATGGAATTTTCCAGGCAAGCGTATTGGAGTGGGTTGCCATTGCCTTCTCCTTACCTCCCTTAGGCAGGCCATTATGTGTGCCTACACTAACAAAGTGTGGTTTTCATTCCAATCCCAAAGAAAGGCAATGCCAAGGAATGTTCAAACTACCACACAATTGCACTCACCTCACACACCAGCAAAGTAATGCTAACTAGAGGATGGATGGCATACCGACTCGATGGACATGAGTTTGAGCAAGCTCTGGGAGTTTGTGATGGACAGGGAAGCCTGGCTTGCTGCAACCCATGGGATCGCAGAGTTGAACACAACTTGAGTGACTTAACTGAACTGAACACCAACAAAAGCTGCAGATGAAGGTTTAAGGCACAGAGGCAAATCCAGCATAAATCCAAAATTAACCCTTCCCAGTTACATGACAGGGAGACCAGAATACTGACGAGAAACGTTACAGGTATAACACATCTGCAAAATTTCTGGAAAAATCTCTTCGGCTCTGGCTTGTTTCTATTCTTCACATATGTTTTAAGATGAGAGACAGTTCTAAGCTATGCCCCAAACTCCATTCACCCAAATTCCCTAAGTCTCAAATATAACACAAGCTTTCAGCAATATAATCCATGAGACTTAATCCTTTAGTCACAAAATCTTTCTTCTAGAATCATCTCTGGGTATTTGGGCATGAAACAGTATATCGATCACCAAGACAGACTCTTCATTGTCAGTGGATTGAGACTTTCCTTGCCAAAATAGAATCTGCATTTGCCTCTGCAGTCTTCCCTCCAAAATACAATCCTTGCCAATATCCAGCTAAACTCTGAACCCTCTTCCTGATACCCATGTATCAGGGCAAGCCTGATGAAGCCTTTGCGGTTCCGCAGCACCAGCTTGTAGGCTCCAGGCCTGGCATTCAGTGCTTCCTGGATGCCCCCAACAACAACGGACAGCAGGTTGCCACCTCCTTTCCTGCTCAGAATGTAAGCAGCACTCTCCTTGTCTGCTGAGACCAGCCCTGGGAAGAGAGGAAGGTGGTCACATATAGTGTAAAGGAGGCAAGGATGGTTCAGGAGTATGTGGCCTGGGTTCTACTCTAAACCTCAGCTGGGAGTTCCCTGATGACAGGTGCTGAGCACTACCCCTTTTCCCATCTCTCCTACCACATTCATCACTGAGCACAGAGCTGTGGGAAATGCTTCTTTGGGTCTCATCTCCTTGTCTACCACACATTCACTTGGAAGAAGTACAGAACATTTGACAGCCCTCCTTAAAATCCCTCCTCATGCCTTCAGCCCTCACAATTCCTGGGATACCCAGAGTAGGAGGACTCACCCACTGACATGATGTAATCCCTGAAGAAAGGGAACAAGAACCATATGTTCAGAATCATCAAATGCGAGCAGATGCCTGGGAAAACTGAGGAGAAGCCCACGCCTTCTGTGCACAAGTTGGCAAAAGCTCCAATCACCCCAATTCCATGAGGGTGGAAGCCAGCGAGATAGTTCCGGGAGGGGTCCAGCTCGGCAGTCTTGACCAGCTGAAGGAACAGCAACCTGGTGAATCAGAGCTTCATCTTGTGCCCTTGCTGGTCCACCTGCTGACTTTCTGTGCTGACCTCTTTTATGTGTCCCCTGTGCCCAAGTGCTTTCTCACCCCCATGTGAGTGTCTCACCCCATTAGAGACAGCCTGTCTGAACATCCTTGTTCCTGGTGCAGGCCTGGAGCAGAGGAGATGCTCTGGGAGAACACAGAATGAAGAGGGAGAGGACGGACCCATGAATGGTTGAAGCCAATACAGCCCACCAGGGAAGGAAGGCCCCCTGCCCAAGGCAGAGGCAAGACTCCTGGGAGGGTGACAGGGACACAAACCCCTGTCCCACGTGAAGGGAGACCTTGTCCCAAGCAGAGCCCACACAGAATGAAGGAACCATCGCAGAGAGGGTGAGCATCTCTCCAAGAACTGTGGCAGCTGGAGCTCAGTCCTGGTTGGAGGGCTGACCCCTGAATCCCTGTGACTCAGTGTAAGAGACCCCAGTGTGCTGGGAAGTGGGGGCAGAGAAGAGGGGCACAAGTCCCTAGTGATGGGAAGAGAGGGCCCAGGGAGGTATCCTGCCAAGTCTGCAGCACTTCCTAACACCTGGTCACAGCCTGCCCACAGCACTGCACCCCTGCTCAGGCCTTGGACTAGGTAGATACTGCTGCTCCGGGATATGAAATCTTCCCATAGAAACCCAGCTCCTGGACTGAACTTCAGCATGAGGTGGAGGCAGCTTGTCCTGGAGAAAACACTACCTGATTCTCCACCATTAGCTGCTCAGGAAGCCCATAGGGTGTGTTTAGCAAGCTCCAATGCTCAGACGTAGTCTCCTAATTTCACTAGAAACTCTACCATTAGGCAGAAGCTCTAGAGTAAGACAGAGAAGGCAATGACACCCCACTCCAGTCCTCTTGCCTGGAAAATCCCATGGACAGAGGAGCCTGGCAGACTTCAGCCCATGCGGTCGCTGAGTCAGACATGACTGAGTGACTTCACTTTCACTTTTCACTTTCATGCCTTGGAGAAGGAAATGGCAACCCACTCTACTACTCTTGCATGGAGAATCCCAGGGACAGGGGAGCCTGGTGGGCTGCCATCTACGGGGTCGCACAGAGTCAGACACGACTGAGGTGACTTAGCAGCAGCTAGAGTAAGAGTCATAGAGTGCAAAGACTTGTGATGTGGAGTAGCTGCAGTAGAGTTGTTAGGACAAGGAATGTTGCTTGCCTGCCTTCAAGCCAGCAGCCACTGTAGCTGCCACTGACAATGGGGCTTGAAAGGAATTCAAGGTGGAGGAAAATAGGATACTGGTCATAGAGAGTGAGGATGCACATCAAAGGAATAATTGCAGTGAGCTCAGATTTTGCATCTCTCCATATGTAGAAAACCATTAATATCATTACTTGAGTTTGCTCTTTGACTGGCATTAATCTTCTGATGTTTAACTACATACTTTTTTGTGTTTTTTTTTCTCAGCAAAACCCCATAAATCCTGACTTCTCCCTTACCTTTTGGAACAGCTCCTCAAAAATTACTGAGAGGCTCTCTCCTGACTGCTGTCCTTAGTAAGGTCTCAGAACAAAGCCCCTCATAACTTTTAGGTTGTGCATATCTTTTCAGTAGACAGCAGAGACTCCCTGGCCCCCTACCTCCTGCCACCTTAAGATCTCTGCAAGGCCTGCTCCTCAGGTGTGTGGATGACTTGGGAGTTCTTTACCAGTCACAGTGCCACCTGCAGACGTCAGTCCAGGACAGAGGCATCAAAGTACATGTCATCTCTCCTTCTATCTTCTCTGCCTTCTACAGGTGCTGATGCCAAAGGCCTGCACTGGCCAATAATCCCAAACACTGTGCAGGTGGAATTTTTGCAAATCAGGTTCATTTTCCCAAAATTTCAAGTGCCCAACTGACAAAACCTCCAGGGGAGATACCTAGCTAGAGGAGGGACAGAAGAGATGTAGATGAGACAGACACAGAGCCATGCCACACAATTTTTCTGCCAGAAATGCAATTGATAGCAGATCCAGGTGTGAAAAGAGAGCCAGATGCTGTCCTTAGAATCCCCTGATGTCTCATGGAGTCCACACCACCCAATGATGTATGTGGCAGCATTTCCACTTTACACATGAAGAAATCGAGGCTCAGAGAGCGTGTGTAACTCACCCAAAGTCATACAGCTGGCATGTTGCAGACCCTGTATCAGAACCTTCGATGTCCACCTTCAGACATCGAATACGTGTCTTCAGACATCAAATACACAGAAGACTATACATTCTTCTCTCCTGTGTCCTAAGGAAAGCCACTTGTCCCTGCCTGGCACTTCTCTGTGTCCCAAATGCACTCCCCTTCCTGTCCCTACTGGACAATTAACCATCACAGCTGCTTACATCCAAGGGTTTTGTCTGTCTGAGATTTAGGAAAGGAGCCAAAGATCAGTTCACTCAAATTCAGGGGCTGTATCACTAAGAACTGATACTTGGGGCCAGAGTAAGTATCAAAAATGGACATGAGGTACCCAGAGTCAGAGATCAGAGATTAAGGGATAGGCAGAAGAGGAGTAATCAGACTGTTTTGTGGATCCACGGGAAAATTGAGATTCAGAATGGGCAAAGCTCTGTCCAAGGACGCACAGCATATCAGAGTTGGGGCAGGATATATCCTGAGGGCTCTCTGTTCTGTTTCTATCCTCAAAGCTAATACACAAACTTTAAAAGCAGTAAAAGAACCTGTTCTATATCCTTGCTCACACCTTCTTCCATCTCTGGATGTCAGACTCATCATCTGATAAAGTGTAGTTTAGATGCTGTCTTAAAATTTATGTTTGTTACAGTTTCCTTCACTCCAAACTTGGACTACTGAAGGTGTTACACCTGTAAGATACTTGAGTGTGCTGCACTACATGGCCTACAAGTTTCCTCAAATCCTGTTCATTCATCAGTCCTCATAGTGGCCTCACCTCACTGAAGTTGGACAACCATAGTCAGACAGAAACTGACTCTTCCTCTAGCCACATAGTGGTGATAGCCTATCACCTGTCTCCCAGCCCAGTATTCTGCTCACTGCACACATAGACACGTGGGGACTATGGTACTGACCACTCCCTAGTCAGCCCCATACTCACCAAGATGGGGAAATAGTCCTTCATGTACTTCCATATGGTCCAGTGCCTTATGAAAGCACACTGCCTGCCCCCCTGCCAGGGCGTGTCTCGATCCAGGTGCCACCAGATTGCATACAGAATACTGATCATCCATAATCTTGTGAACAGGAGGCCTATGAAGACCACGTAGCAGATCAAGGCTGGGAACGGAAGCAGGAATCATTAGTGGTCAGTAGTGTGAAGGAACGAGCTCTCCTTTATGCCCAGCCTGCACTGTCCCGTCCAGTCCTCACCCTAGGAGGAAGAGATCAGCTTCCCAAGGCTTCATGAAGGAGAGAATGCAGTCAACACCACCAGTGTCACATTGAGAGCCTAGATTTGAAATCAGTTGGCCTAAATTCAAACTCACATTTTCCCACTGCAGCAGACTGCTTTCTCACTTGGTCTTGCCCCCCCACCTCCCTCTCTGTATTCACCAGGTGCTCAATAAATGCCTGGTGGAGATGTAACAGGATGAACTTTTTCTGGTATCCATTCTTTAGAACCCCAGAGAAAAGATATTCTTTCTACCTAGTACACTTGCTGTCTAACCCCAGCCCATCTTTCCATAGATAATTCCACCATGAAAGTGAAAGTGAAGTCGCATCCAACTCTTTGCAACCCCATGGACTGTAGCCTACCAGGCTCCTCCGTCTCTGGGATTTTCCAGGCAAGAATACTGGAGTGGGTTGCCATTTCCTTCTCCAGGAGATCTTCCTGACCCAGGGATTGAACCTGAGTCTCCCACATTGTAGGCAGATGCTTTACCGTCTGAGCCACAGGGAAATGTATATCCCCCCTTTAGTTAAAGTACACCCGTGACTTCTCATAACTTTGAGGCTCAGCTCAAGCAGCTCAGCCTGGCCTCAAGCTCCCTACTGCTGGTCAGACTTCTCTTACTCCAGCCTCACTCACCCACCTGCACCCCATATTCTGGCCACACTAATCTGCTCAGTGTGATTACAACTCCCTGAGTTCTTTAACTTTTGCTGTAACCTTGTAATCAAGCAGGACCTATGCAGCCTTCCTGGAAAATATCCCTCATGTCCTCTGCCTGCCTCTTATTTGAGGAAAATCTTTAGCTTCCTAAGCCTTCACCTAATTTCAAAAATAAAATTATTAAGAGAAATCATAAAGACAAAAAGAAAACAGTCAAGCAAGAAAATAAATAACAGTTTAACCATTCCACAAATTTCAAAGACTGTTAGCTTGTTCCCAAGAGCCATAGATAATACTGAGACTCATTTTTGAATGGTTTTGCAGATACTGAACCCCCAGCAGGTGGAGGAAGTTGCTCACCAGCCCATAGACCTCAGATGAGGGGAAACCAGAAAGTTGATGATGGTGACTCCACGTTACCTCACCACCAAGCAATCAGACAATTCTCTAGGAGCTGATCATGCACCCAGCATCTCTACCTCACCCAGTCTTTAGACACCGTTCCCTGGTAATCAAAGAAATTTCAAGCATTTTGAGCCTTAAGTCTCTGGACTCCTTGCTTGGACCCTGTAGCAAAACCTGCGCTTTCTTTCACCACAACCCAGTGTCAGTAGAGGGGCTTTACTGTGTTCCCACAGTAGGTGCAAATTTGATTTGGTAACAACTGTTCCCTGTCATCTCTCTCCCCCAACACCCCAACACAGAAGATCCCTAAATTATAGCTTGTCTCCCACAGATTGGACCATGTCACTCCTGTTCCTAAAGCTGTCTTAGGGATCTTCTTTGCCTTGGGATAAGGGACAAGCATCTGTTCCTGGCATCAGAGGGTCTGGATGCCTTTTCTCAGCTTCCCTTTTCTAGCATCAGGCCCAGGGTTAGTTGACCCTCTATCCTCCTCCAGACACTCCCAGGTCCCAAGCTGGGCTGAGGTGGGCATGGACAGTCATAGACACTCCTGTTGGCAAAACTCCACCAAGGCCATATGAGCAAGATATCCCTCATCCCAGGTGATCCCCAGGCACTAGGTTCAGCACCCACCTTGGGACCTGTATCTTTCCCCCATCAATGTACCATGGGCACCTGAAGTGGCAGGTGCCCATGGCCTCCCAGTCCTATCTCAGCTTTCCTTATGCAGGGTAAAGAAACTGAAGATCCACTTCAGGACCGCTAAGGTCTGCAACCTGCGCTCCAGGGGCACAAACAAAGGTGCAAACTCCACCATGTTGATTCCTCTGCTTGCTCGGGAGGCTTCTCTGAGCTTGGCTGTGGTCTGAGACACCTGCCGGGTTTTGTTGCTGACAGAGGTTGCTAAGCATTTGTGGGTGCTGGGGGTGGGTGTCCATCCAGCCTTAAGGTCTCATTGCATTAACCTGGCCACCACCAGTATTTTAGATAAAATCTTTAAAATCACTTGGCCTGGAGTAAACTTGTTACAGAGCAAGAGAAATGCAATGGACTCTTCACGCAACACATTATCTGCCATATCACCTTTTCTCAATCTTCCCCATTACTTGGCAAGAGAAGCAACAAGTAAAGGGCAATCCTGCCCTCTTTTCACCTACAGTATTACTTGGCTGCAGTAATTTTCTTCTTTCACATGCCAAATCCATGGTTCCCATTTATAAATATGCAGTTCAGTTCACTTCAGTTCAGTAGCTCAGTCATGTCTGATTCTGTGACCCTAAGGACTGTAGAATGCCGCGCTTCCCTGTCCATCATCAACTCCCAGAGCCTACTGAAACTCAGGTCCATTGAGTCGGTGATGCCATCCAAACATCTCATCCTCGGTTGTCTTCTTCTCCTACCGCCTTCAATCTTTCCCAGCAACAGAATCTTTTCAAATGAGTCAGCTCTTCGCATCAGGTGGCCAAAGTATTGGAAGTTTCAGCTTCAACATCAGTCCTTCCAATGAATATTCAGGACTGATTTCCTTTAGGATGGACTGGTTGGATCTCCTTGCAGTCCAAGGGACTCTCAAGAGTCATCTCCAACATCACAGTTCAAAAGCATCAACTCTTCAGTGTTCAGCTTTCTTTATAGTTCAACTCTCACATCCATACATGACTACTGGGAAAACCAGAGCTTTGACTAGATGGACCTCTGTTGGTAAAGTAATGTATTTGCTTTTTAATATGCTATCTAGGTTGGTCATAGCTTTTCTTCCAAGGAGCAAGTGTCTTAATTTCATGGCTGCAATTACCATCTGCAGTCATTTTGGAACCCAAAGAAATAAAGTCTCTCACTGTTTCCGTTGTTTTCCCATCTATTTGCCATGAAGTGATGGGACTAGAAGCCATGATCTTAGTTTTCTGAATGTTGAGTTTTAAGCCAACTTTTTCACTCTTCTCTCTCACTTTCATCAAGAGACTCTTTAGTTCTTCTTTGTTTTCTGCCATAAGGGTGGTGTCATCTGAATATCTGAGGTTATTGATATTTCTCCTGATAATCTTGATTCCAGCTTGTGCTTCATCCAGTCCAGCGTTTCTCATGATGTACTCTGTGTGTAAGTTAAATAATATACAGCCTTGATGTACTCCCTTCCCCGTTTGGAAGCAGTCTGTTGTTCCACGTCCAGTTCTAACTGTTGCTTCCTGACCTGCATACAGATTTCTCAGAAGGCAGGTCAGGAGGTCTGGTATTCCCATTTCTTGAAGAGTTTTCCACATTTTGTTGTGATCTACACAGTCAAAGTCTTTGGCATAGTCAATAAAGCAGAAGTAGATGTTTTTCTGGAACTCTCTTGCTTTTTTGATGATCCAACAGATGTCAGCAATTTGATCTCTGGTTTCTCTGCCTTTTCTAAATCCAACTTGAACATTTGGAAGTTCACAGTTCACGTACTGTTGTAGCCTGGCTTGGAGAATTTTCAGCATTACTTTGCTCGGGTGTGAGATGAGCCTGTACATGCATTGTATCTTCTGTCATCCTAACAATCCTAGTTGGAGAGAATCTGCTATTATTTCTGTCTGACTGCTGAGGAAATGAGGCTTAGGAAGGTTAAGTAACTTATTTAAGGTCACATAGCCAGGAGCAATCAGTATCATAGAGTAAGCCTTGGGGATGTGCTCTTAGCCTCAAGGGAAAGGTGGATCTGGGAGTCTCAGATGCCATGATTGGAAGAGACTGTCTGTGGGAGGAGGTGGATCAGAAAGCAGCTGCCATGTCTTATTCTCTTGGGAATTGTCTAGAGACAGTAGCAGTATAAACATTCATGAGAATATCACAACATAATGCAAGGAAAGTTTGGTGGTTGGTTTGCCTGTACTCAACTAGGAAATTACTGCATGAGCAGAGATGAACAGCTCTATTAGTTCTGCCTTTGGAAAGTAGTTAGAATTCAAGAAGAAAGCAAATAGCTGAAGGTGGTGCTAAGTCTATGGACTAAAGCCCATGCCCATTGTTTACAGGAAAATCCATCTGGCTCTCCTTCAGAGACTGCTGATTACTACTTTACACACAATTCTAACAGACCTGGAATGGTCTTCCATTGTTTCCACCTTCTCCAATTACTGTCATTAGACCCTGTGGTCAGAATTAAACCCTCCTTGTCTTGCATAATAAAAAGGCAAATACCCTTATCAAACCTCAACTTTATTACCAAGGGCAGGCTGATCTCTTGGAAGATATTTACCTTCTGTGGGTCTGGGTTTGCAATCAATAAAATGGGGATGAGAGTCCTACCTCACAAGTTGTTGGCAAAACTAACCTGCCGCATATAAGGAGTCAGTGCAGTGCCTGGCACACTGCAGTGGCTCAGTAATCAGTACTGGTTACTGGCCTTTGTGCCCCTGTTACTCTTCTCATTCTAGACTTCCTTTCATAGTGTTACTTGCCTGTATGTTTGTTTCACACTCTAGAATGTGTGCTCCACAAATTCAAGGGTGTCCTGGTCTATGTCAGTGTCCCCTTACAGCAAAAGCCCAGGTCTTTGCCCTGTAACCCTTCCACCTCCCTGCCTGGGTCTAGGCTCACCCACAGTGGTGATGGGTTGACAGTAGAGCATAAGACCAAAGCTGTACTGGAAGACTCCACGGCCATAGAAGAGTGGAATAGAGCCTCTAGCACTCTTGTGAAGTCGGTCCTGAAACCACTGCAACCAGGAATCAGGAGAGTTCTCAACCTGGTCATATATGTCATTCTCCCCAAAGGAGAAGATCGGCACCAGAGCTGCCCTGGAGAGAGACCAGAGAGAGGGCGAGTGGAGGGGCAAGAAGGCACAAACTGGTCACCTAGCTTCCTGGAGGGACCTAGTGAGCAGGAACTGGAGCAGAGGACAGAGCCCTGGGACAAAAGTAGGAGGCATTGGGTGTCTCCCAGTCCTGCCACGGTCTTGTTTTATGACTTCAAGCTGGTCATGGCTCTTCTCAGGGCCAACGACAGGCACTGGGATTGTTACTGACTCCAGGCTCACTCCGCTCGCCACAAGACAGGCCAATGAATCCGAGACTAAGTGTTGTGACAAGGAAGGGATTTATTCTGAATGACTGACCAAGAAAATGGCAGACTAGTGCCTCAAAATGACCATCTTGTCATGGCCTGGTTGCCAAGTTCTTTTATGGATCAAAGATTGGAGAATAGGTGAGGAAAAAAGTAAAAAGACTATTTGATCCTTGCAAATGTTCACTAGAATGGTGAGACTCAGGCAAAAATGTGTTAGTTTTACTTCCTTATAGTCCTTTAAAGGTGGGTGGCTCTGGTTATCTCCCTTAGGTGGATCATTATGTATATTACTATAGTAACAAGAAGTATCAAGTATATAAGCAGATTCAGCATGAATTCAAAATTAACCCTTTCCGTTTACAAGATCATGAGAGGGAGACCGCAATACTGCTGAAAGTCCTCCCAGGTATGAAACATCTGCAGAGTTTCTAGGAAAATCTCTTCTGCCCTGGCTTACTTGTATTCTTCACAGATATTTAAAGATAGGAGAATAGCTCTTTACTATGCCCCAAACTCCATTCACCCAGATTCTCTGGATCTCAGATGTAATGCAAGCTTTCAGCAATATGACCTTTGAGACTTAATCCCTTTAGTCACAAAATCTTCCTTCTAGAATTTTCTCTGGGTATTTGGGCCTGAGACAGTGCATCTATCAGCAACATACAATCTTCATTGTCAATGGATTGAGATTCTCCCTGCCAAAATAGGATCTGCATTTGTCTCTTCAGTCTTCCCTCCAAACTACAATCCTTGCCAATCTCCAGTTGAACCCAGAGCCCTCTCCCCAATACCCGTGCACCAGAGCGAGCCTGATGAAGCCCTTGCAGTTCTGCAGCACCAGCTTGTAGGCTCCAGGCCTGGCATTCAGTGACTCCTGGATGCCCCCAACAACAATGGACAACAGGTTGCCGCCTCTTCTCCAGCTCAGAATGTGAGCAACACTCTCCTTGTCTGATTAAACCAGCCCTGGGGAGAGAGGAAGATGGTCAGGTGCAGTGTGAAGTGGGCAAGCATGGTTCAGGCGCATGTTGCCTGGGCTCTACCCCACTCCTCACCTGGGAGTTCCCTGTTGGCAGGAAACTCCCTTTTCCCAATTCTCCCACCAAGCTTATCACTGAGCACAGAGCTATGGGAAATGCTTCTTTGGGTCTCATCTCCTTGTCTACTACACATTCACTTGGAAGAAGTACAGAACAATTGGCTGCCTTCCTTAAAATCCTTCCTCATTGCCTTCATCATCCCAGCTGATGGGATGCCATCCCAGCCCAGCCCAGCCCTCATCATCCTGGGATAGAAAGAGTGGAAGGACTCACTCCCTGACATGATGTAATCCCTAAAGACAGGAGTTCAGAAACACCAGTGCAGCATCATCAGATGTAAGCAGATGCCTGGGAAAGCTGAGGAGAAGCCCGTGCCCTCTGTGCACAGGTTGGTAAAAGTTCCATTGGTGAGGACCCCATGAAAATGGAAGCCAGCATGGTAGTTGGCTTCCAGCTGACCCCAGGAGGGGTCCAGGTCGGCAGTCTAGACCAGCTGAAGGAACAGCAACCTGGTGAATCAGGGCTGCTCCTTGTTCCACTGCTGGTCCACCTGCTGATTTTCTGTGCTGACCTCTTCTGTGTCCCCTGAGCCCAAGTGCTATAACATCCCCATGTGAGTGTCCTGGGAAGAGACAGCCTATCTGAGGATCCTTGTCCCCGGTGCAGGCCTGGAGCAGAGGAGATGCTCTGGGAGACCGTGGAATGAAGAGGGAGAGAACAGACCCATGATTGGATGAAGCTGATACAGCCCACCAGGGAAGGAAGGCCCCAGGCCCAAGGCAGAGGTGGGACTCCTGGGAGGGTGACAGGGACCCAAGTCCCTGTCCTACATGAAGGGAGACCCTGTCCCAGGCAGAGCCCACCCAGAATGACAGAGCCATTGTAGGAGGGAGTGAGCATCACTCCAAGGACTGTGGCAGCTGGAGTTCTGTCCCAGGTGTAGGGCTGGACCCCTGAGCACCTGTAACTCAGTGTAAGAGACCCCAGGGTGCTGAAGGTAGGATCTGGGAGAAGGGGCATGAAGTTTCTAGTGATGCCCACAGGTGTGGGTGGAGAGGGGCCAGGGAGCTGTCATGCCAAGTCTGTAGGACTTCCTAATACCAGGTCACAGCCTCCCCACAGCACTTCACCCCTGTTCAGGGCTTGGTTTGTGTAGACACTGCTGTTCCTGCATAATGATATATCACACAAAAACCTGTAAAGAGCAACATTGCATAGGAACCTGGAATGTTAGGTCCATGAATACAGGCAAATTGGAAGTGGTCAAACAGGAGATGACAAGAGTGAACATCGACATTCTAGGAATCAGAGAACTAAGATGGAGTGGGATGGGTGAATTTAACTCAGATGACCATTATATCTACTACTGTGGGCAGGAATCCCTTAGAAGAAATGGAGTAGCCATCATAGTCAACAAAAGAGTCTGAAATGTAGTACTTGGGTGCAGTCTCAAAAATGACAGAATGATCTCTGTTTGTTTCCAAGACAAAGCATTCAATATCACGGTAATCAAGTCTATGCCCCGACCAGTAATGCTGAAGAAGCTGAAGTTGAACAGTTCTATGAAGACCAACAACACCCTCTAGAACGAATACCGAAAAAAGATGTCCTTTTCATTATAGGGGACTGGAATGCAAAAGTAGGAAGTCAAGAAACACCTGGAGTAACAGGCAAATTTGGCCTTGGAGTACAGAATGAAGCAGGGAAAAGGCTAATAGAGTTTTGTCAAGAGAATGCACTGGTCATAGCAAACACCCTCTTCCAACAACACAAGAGAAGACTCTATACATGGACATCACCAGATGGTCAACACTGAAATCAGATGGATTATATTTTTTGCAGCCAAAGATGGAGAAGCTCAATACAGTCAGCAAAAACAAGACCAGGAGCTGACTGTGGCTCAGATCATGAACTCCTTATTGCCAAATTCAGACTGAAATTGAAGAAAGTGGAGAAAACCACTAGACCATTCAGGTATGATCTAAATCAAATCCCTTATGACTATACAGTGGAAGTGACAAATAGATTTAAGGGACTAGACCTGATAGACAGAGTGCCTGATGAACTATGGACAGAGGTTCGTGACATTGTACAGGAGACGGGAATCAAGACCATCCCCAAGAAAAAGAAATGCAAAAAAGCAAAATGGCTGTCTGAGGAGGCCTTACAAATAGCTGGGAAAAGAAGAGAAACGAAAAGCAAAGGAGAAAAGGAAAGATATTCCCATCTGAATGCAGAGTTCCAAAGAATCACAAGGAGAGATAAGAAAGCCTTCCTCAGTGATCAGTGCAAAGAAATAGAGGAAAACAACAGATTGGGAAAGACTAGAGATCTCTTCAAGAAAATTAGAGATACCAAAGGAACATTCCATGCAAAGATAGGCTCGATAAAGGACAGAAATGGTATGGACCTAACAGAAGCAGAAGATATTAAGAAGAGGTGGCAAGAATACACAGAAGAACTGTACAAAAAAGATCTTCATGACCCAGATAATCACGATGGCGTGATCACTCACCTAGAGCCAGACATCCTGGAATGTGAAGTCAAGTGGGCCTTAGAAAGCATCACTAAGAACAAAGCTAGTGGAGGTGATGGAATTTCAGTTGAGCTATTTCAAATCCTGAAACATGACTCTGTGAAAGTGCTGCACTCGATATGCCAGCAAATTTGGAAAACTCAGCAGTGGCCACAGGACTGGAAATGGTCAGTTTTCGTTCCAATCCCAAAGAAAGGCAATGCCAAAGAATGCTCAAACTACCGCACAATTGTACTCATCTCACATGCTAGTAAAGTAATGCTCAAAATTCTCCAAGCCAGGCTTCAGCAATACGTGAACCGTGAACTTCCAGATGTTCAAGCTGGTTTTAGAAAAGGCAGAGGAACCAGAGATCAAATTGCCAACATCTGCTGGATCATCGAAAAAGCAAGAGAGTTCCAGAAAAACATCTATTTCTGCTTTATTGACTACGCCAAAGCCTTTGACTGTGTGGATCACAATAAACTGTGGAAAATTCTGAAAGATGGGAATACCAGACCATCTTACCTGTCTCTTGAGAAACCTGTATGCAGGTCAGGAAGCAACAGTTAGAACTGGATATGGAACAACAGACTGGTTCCAAATAGGAAAAGGAGTACGTCAAGGCTGTATATTGTCACCCTGCTTATTTAACTTATATGCAGAGTACATCATGAGAAATGCTGGGCTGGAAGAAACACAAACTGGAATCAAGATTGCCAGGAGAAATATCAATAACCTCGGATATGCAGATGACACCACCCTTATGGCAGAAAGTGAAGAAGAACTAAAGAGCCTCTTGATGAAAGTGAAAGAGGAGAGTGAAAAAGTTAGCTTAAAGCTCAACGTTCAGAAAACTAAGATCATGGCCTTTGGTCCCATCACTTCATGGCAAATAGATGGGGAAACAGTGGAAACAGTGTCAGACTTTATTTTTTTGGGCTCAAAAATCACTGCTGATGGTGATTGCATCCATGAAATTAAAAGACGCTTACTCCTTGGAAGGAAGGTTATGGCCAACCTAGATAGCATATTTCAAAGCAGAGACCTTACTTTGCCAATAAAAGTCCGTCTAGTCAAGGCTATGGTTTTTCCAGTGGTCATGGATGGATGTGAGAGTTGGACAGTGAATAAAGCTGAGTGCCGCAGAATTGATGCTTTTGAACTGTGGTGTTGGAGAAGACTCTTGAGAGTCCCTTGGACTGCAAGGAGATCCAATCAATCCATCCTAAAAGAGATCAATCCTGGGTGTTCATTGGAAGGACTGATGTTGAAGCTGAAACTCCAATACTTTGGCCACCTCATGTGAAGAGTTGACTCATTGGAAAAGACCCTAATGCTGGGTAGGACTGGGGGCAGGAGGAGAAGGGGACAACAGAGGATGAGATGGTTGGATGGCATCACCAACTCGATGGACATGGGTTTGGGTAGACTCCGGGAGTTGGTGATAGACAGGGAGGCCTGGCATGCTGCAATTCATGGGGTCGCAAAGAGTTGGACATGACTGAGTGACTGAACTGAACTGAATTGAGCCTCACTGTTAGAGAATATTGCATCCTCTCCATTCCATTCCCTCCACTCAACACCCTGTGCTTATACTTTTAAAGAAGTTCATCCTCCACCTGTAGTCTGTTTGAAA
This sequence comes from Okapia johnstoni, assembly GCA_024291935.2. Taxonomy (NCBI): domain Eukaryota; kingdom Metazoa; phylum Chordata; class Mammalia; order Artiodactyla; family Giraffidae; genus Okapia; species Okapia johnstoni. The sequence goes on from CM044325.1 coordinate 23,563,276, forward strand.
GTAGTGTAAACTGGACCTGTCATTCATAGCCGACTTCCTGGAGAAGGGGAATTTTGACCCAGTCTGAATAGTGCATGTGTGGGTGCTAAGTTGTTTCAGTGGTGTCTGACTCTTTGCAGCTCTGTGGGCTATAGCCAACCAGGCTCCTCTGCCCACGGGCTTCTCCGGGCAAGAATCCTGGAATGAGTTTCCATGCCCTCCTCTAGGGTATCTTCCCAACCCAGGGATTGAACCCACATCTCCTATGGCTCCTGCATTGCAGGCAGATTCTTTACAGCTGAGCTACTGGAGAAGCCCAGTCTGGATAGTAGTAAAATGCAGAAGCCAAAGTAGGTGGGGGCTCACAGAGGCTCAGTTTCTACAGAGCACCTACAATGTGTCAGATGCTCGTGGTACAGCCGTGAGCAACAGACAGGAATTCCTGCCCTCGTGGTGTTGAATTAAGTGTTGTGTTCGGGCACTTTGTTTTGTCATTTCAATTTTTATGGTGGTAAAATTTCTTTAACAAAATACTTGTCATCAAAATGACTCTTTGGTATTTTAGTATTGTTTTGAAGTTTTCTTCGAGTATAGCTCATTTACAATGTTGTATTAGTTTCAAGTGTATAAAGAGGTAAAACTGTTATACACATACATATATCCACTCTGTTTTTTTTTTCATTATTCTTTTCCTATATAGATCATTACAGAGCACTGAGTAGAGATCCCTGTGCTATACAGCAGGTTCTTATTGTCATCTATTGTATACACAGTAGTGTTATTTGCCCATCCAAATCTCCCAATTTATCCTTTCCCTTATCCCCTGGTAACTATAAGTTATCTTTTCTACTTCTGTTTTGTAAATAGGTACATTAGTACCCCTTTTTTCTACTGTGCATATAAGTGATATCATGTGATATTTGTCTTTCCGTGGCTATCTTCACTCAATTTGGCAGTCTCAAGGTCCATACATGTTACTGAAATTGTCATTAATTTGTTCCTTTTTTATGACTGAGTAATATTCCATTACCATAATACCACATCTTCTATATCCATTACTCTAATGGATATTTAGCTGGCTTCCATGTCCTAGCTATTGTAAATGTGCTGTTATGAACACTGGGGTGCTTGCATCTTTTCAAATTATGGGCTCATGAGAGAGGTCTTATGGAGAACAGTGTGGAGATTCCTTGTAAAACTAAACTAGAGCAGCCATAGGACCCAGCAATCCCGCTCCTGGGTATATATGCGAAATGATTTTTGAGAGACAATTTGGCAGCATTAAATTAATTCACATTGTTGTGTAACTATACCAGCCTGTGTCTCAGAACTCTTTTCATCTTCCTAAACTGAACCTCTATAACCACGAAACAGAAACTCCCATCCAGGTCGAGAGAATAAAACCAAGATGTTAATAGCAGTTACTTGTAGGGTAGGATTTGGTGGAAGTCTTTCACTTTCAGAACACACATTTTGTTTGGATGTGTTAAGATAGCATGTATTTGTTTTTTAGTCAGAAATAAAGAATTTAAAAATACTGGCATTTCCACTTGATCAGATAGAACTACGCACATTTAAATATCTCCCTCACTCTGGGCTTACCCTTTAACTCCTGTCAGCAGGCTAAATCCTAACTTGGGTGTATTTTTCAGTCCATGAAGAAAGGAAACCCCTTCTTGTCCCTCATAACACCAAGAAGGAAAAAATGTAATATTTCACTTTACTGAAACCCAGAGAAGATATCCAGATTGGATAAACTCACATAGAAAACTAGTAGGATGAGTGGTGGTTTCAATTCTACTATCATGTCCACATCATGCTCCGAACATTTATTCATTCAATAAATATTTATCAACATCAACTCTTCTAGGAGATGGAGATGCAGATGAGGACAAGAGAAACTATTTGAAAGAAGCTTACCTTCCTGCATGAGTTTGCGGATTAGAGAGAAGAGGAAAGAAACAGATTAAACAAGTAGCCCACTAGAAAGTATTTTTTTCTGGGATCTGAGTCTTCATTGACAGCCCGTCTTCAATAAACTTCCTGGCCACTTCTTCATCCCTCCCTAATCACCTGCTCTATGCCCAGTGTGAACCAGCTGCTCACTACATTTGCAGTGTTTACTGACCCCCTGGAAACCTTTACTTTCATACTAGCCTGTGCATTCTGTCCTGTAGACTCATCTCCTAATATCATTGGAGAGGGGCCCCTTCTCTCCACCCACTGCCAGCCTCACTTGACCAGAAGTAAATAATCCTTTGTGAATTGTAAATATTTCAGACATTCGGGCTCAAGAGGCAACTAGGAGTATACTGCATAGGCACAACATTATTTAAAATGCAAGCATTTAAAATGCAAAAGCCATTCTTCACTCACGGGCTGTACAAATACAGAAACAATCAGGGGGCTAGGTTTGGCCCATGAGTCTACATGTTGGCCTGTTTGTAGATTGTGACCTTGTAATCGAGCAGGACCTATACAGCCCTCCTGGGAAAGATCCCTCATGTCCTCTGCCTGCCTCTTATTTGTAGAAAATCTTCAGCTTCCTAAGCCTTCACCAAATTTCAAAAATAAAATTAACAGAAATCATAAACACAGAAAGAAAGGAAATCATTCAAGCAAGAAAAAGAAGTAAGTGTTTAACAATTCCGCAAATTCAAAGAATTTTAGTTTGTTCCTGAGAGCCGAAGATAATATTAAAACACATCTTTGAGAGGTTTTGCAGATACTGAACCCCCAGCAGGTGGAGGAAGTTGCTCACCAGCCCATAGACCTCAGACCAGGGGAAACCAGAAGGTTGATGATGGTGACCCCAAGTTCCCTCACCACCAAGCAATCAGACGATTCTCTAGGGGCAGATCATGCACCCAGTATCTCTACCTCTCCCAGTCTCTAGACACCGTTTCCTGGTAATCAAAGGGGTTTCAGGCATTTTTAGCCTTAGTTCCCTGGACTCCTTCCTTGGCCCATGCAATAAAGACTGCACTTTCTTTGACCACAACCCACTGTCACTATAGGAACTTTACTTTGTTCCCACAAGCAGACCCAAATTTGATTTGCTAACCACTGCTCCCTGTCATCTGTCTCACCCAACACCCCAACACAGAAGATCCCTAAATTACAGCTTCTCACCCACAGATTGGACCTTGTTACTCCTGTACCTAAAGCCCTCCTGGGGATCCACTTTGCCCTTGAGATAAGGGCCAAGATACAAGCCACTGTTCCTGGCATCAGAAAGTCTGGATGCCTTTTCTCAGCTGCCCTCCTTCTAGCTCCAAGCTCGAAGTTTACTTGCCTCTGTGTCCTCCTCTGGACACTCCCAGGTCCCAGGCTGGGCTGAGGTGGGCATGGACAGTCAGACACACACTCCTGTTGGCAAAGCTTCCCCAAGGCCATGTGAGCAAGATGTCCCTCATCCCAGGTGACCCAGGCACTAGGTTCAGCACCCACCTTGGGACCTGTATCTTCCCCCCATCAATGCACCATGTGCACCTGAAGCGGCAGGTGCCATGGCCTCCCAAATCCATCTCAGCTTTCCTTATGCAGGGCCAAGTAAGAGAAGATCAACTGCAGGACCGTGAAGGTCTGCAGGCTGCGTTCCAGTGGCACAAACAAAGGTGCAGACTCCACCATGGTGATTCCTCTGCTTCCTCTGGAGGCTTCTCTGAGCTCTGCTGGGGTCTGAGACACCTGTTGGTTTTTGTTGCTGCCAGAAGTTGCTAAGCATTTGTGGGGGCTGGGTTGTTTTTGTGGTGTGTCCAGCCAGCCCTAGAACCTCATTGCACCTACCCTGGCAGAGACCAGTATCTTAGGTGAAATATTTTAACTCACCTGGCCTGGATAAACTTATTACAGAGATAGAGAAGTGCAATGGACTCTTCAGGCAATACATTATCTGCCAGATCACCTTTGCTCAAATCTTGCCCATTACTTGGCAAGTGAAGCAGCACGTATAGGGAAATCTTGCTCTCTTCCCAGCTACTCAACTACTTGGCTAAGTGTTTGTCTCCTTTCACCTGCCAGGTTCATGGTTCCCCTTTACAAATAAGAAGTACCAGCTCCCATATAAATATCTCTAGGCCCCCCACCATCTCCTCCATCTCCTGCCCTTTTTCTCAGTTTGCCTGGACAGCACAACTCATGGAAGAGCCATCTGATTTCCATACCTTCCCCTGCCATTTTGTCCTCCCTCCTCTAGACTTCAGATGCCACTGTTCCATGGAACTGCCCTTGACAAGCTCACCAGTGGTTTCCAAACTGTTAAATCTTGTGGTCAATTCTCAGCTCTTGTCTTGAACTTTCAGCAGCCTCAACACAGCTGTTCCCTCCCTCCTCCTGAAGTCACTTGGTCTGTGGACACCACACTCTCCTGGTTTCCCTCTTGCCCCTCTGGTTGCCCCTGGGTCTCCATGGTGGCTCTTACCCTTCACCAGACTAAGTGTTTCAGCGCCCTTCTGTCCCGTCAGTCCTTGGAACTCTCTTGTCTCTACCCTCTCTCTTGTAGAGACCTCCTCCAGGCTCATGGCCTTGGAGTCTGTCTATAGGACGAACAATTCCAGACTGCATCTCGAGCTCTGACCTCCCTCTCTGCTCCAGACTTGACTATGTAGGTGGGTACTTGACAACCTCTCTCACAGCCTGCTTGGCACCTCCACCACAGCCTGTCTAAAACTGAACTTGACTTTCCCTCACCTGCCCATGCTACAGTCTCCACATAGCCACAGAGTTTTCCAAAGTGATCACACAGGGAATATCCTGGTTGTTCAGTGCTTAGGACTCTGCCTTTCTCGGTTGATCACTCAGGTGCCTTGGGAATTTCATTGTGGTTACAGTGCTTTCCTAATGGAGGTGAGTATTCTTGAAAATGTTTACAAGTCATTAAATATCATTTCATCTCAAGTTCATGCTCCACTCTTTTGTGATTTAAATATCTCTTGCAATGGAAAGCTGCTTTCCATCACCGCAGCCAGCCACTTTGATGGACCCTGATGATAGCATTCTCTCTGGTCCCTGTCCCTGTGCCCATATTCCTCCCACAGACTCATAAGCCAGAGGCACTGCTGCATCAAGGGGTAGGTATGTGATTGCACAAGCTAAAGAGCAGTAGTGCCAGGCTTTTGCACAAAACTATAGCACCCATGTAGACTCTGCATGGAATATATGCAGTATCCACAGATAGATATCTTCTCTGGCTCTCTGTGTAGTCAGATATCTTATTTGTTGGTGTGTAGAATGATATCAGGTCAAGGTATTGATTTCTATTTCCTCATCACAAATGGTGAACATGCAAAAGTTCACACAAATGGTGAACATTCATTGCATTTCCTCTTATTGGAAAATTTATCAGGAAGGAAGACAGTGGAATTGTGCAGAGGGCAAAAGCAAACCAAACTGGCCCATCAGCATGGTCCTGATTTGGGCTAACGTGACCGAGGCTGACATCCAGCCTGGATCTGTCTTAGGATCAGTTGACCCTGTGCAGGCAGCTCTGTAACTGGGACCACCCCTATTTCTTGAAGGTGCACCTGGGAGGCATTTTCCAGGGTCCTCCCTCAAGGCAGATTGGAAGAGCATTGATGAGAGATGAGGCCAGTCCTGCATTGGTCGCTTTCCAGCTGTGTGACTTCAGACAAGTCCTTCCCTTCCCAGAGCCCCTCATCCTACCAGGTATCAGGGGCTAAGATGATGGTCCTGACTGACCTGTGTACAGCACTCAGCAATCCACCAGCGATTCTGTGCCCCTCACCTCACAACCACCTTTACAAGCCAACAACCAGGCAGCAACACACATCGTGGGGCAGTGCTGCTCCTGTGTGGTCTGAGGACCTGCCTTGCCCACGAGCTGCCTGTTACTGGTTCTTGACAAGATAAGTACAGAGATGAAGAGTAACTGCTTAGAAACCATAGAGCAATGTGGCACAGTAGTTCTATGTGTATTGAAACTAATAATTAAAAACTGGATTTAAACTCATTGCCTTTGTTTTCTTCATTTCTCAGGTAAATTATATTGTATTTTCAAATGGATGGGCTTCCCTGGTGGCTCTGTGGTAAAGAATCCGCCTGCCAATACAGGAGATACGGGATCGACACTAGATCGGAAAGATCCGCTGGATAAGGAAATGGCAACCGAGTTCAATATTTTTGCCTGGGAAATCTCATAGACAGCTGAGGACGGTGGGCTACAATTCATGGGATCATAAAGAGCTAGACACAAGTTAGCACTAAACCAACAGCAGAAACAACAGTTAAAAATAGTTTAATCCGGGGTAGATTAGAAACAGTACAAAAATATGGACCTTTAACATAACATATTGAGGCAATATTTCCCACTAATCTAGGGCAATTCCAACAAGAATTTCTAACATTTTTAACACCATTTGAGGAAGATGGCCCTTTTAATTCTTCATCATTGATATTTAATGATAACACCAGGGTTTGATGCTGTTCTTGTTCGATTCAGAGCCCCTCATAAAATAGCTGAGAGAAGGAAACTTCTTGCCCATCTGTTTCTATTCATTCTCTCACTAAGGATGTAACTTGACAGACGTGGCACCAGTTCAACTTGTAGAAGAAGGAAACATTCAGGTTAGCTCTCTAGTAGGGTGTGAGAGGAAGATATGGAATCTAACAAAACTCCATACGTAGTTGGTGCTTGACACAAACTGTCTCAGGTCTTTTAAAACCATTTTCAAGCATTTATGAACAGAAAGGATGAGGAATAGCTGGCATTGATTCGACGCTCAGTTATGGATGAATCATTTGTACGTGAAGAAGGGAGGGAATAAGTATTGTGAGGGGACACACAGCCAGTATATCGTGTCATGTAGGTGGGAGTGTGTACCCAGCTGATGCCATTGGTGTTTTCAATGTACAGTCTTGCCAAGATTGAGAACACAGCAGGCAAGGTGCGAGCAAGACACCTAGGCAGACAGGTTTCATATTGGGACCAGGATTCTAAAAAGGTCTTTAACCTCTGATATGAACCTCATCTCTATGAGGAGGTCATTGTTAGTTACACTGAGATACTCAGTGTCTAGCATCCACCCAGAGCCCAGCACATAGTAGGTGCTCACTAGCAAGTTGCCCAGGCAGCTGACTCTGCCCTACTGTGGGGTCACTAAGACATAGGCTCAGTCCTTCCTGAGGTATCCACTGCCCTTCTATCTGGTCCATGACTCACTTCAGCTCAACCACCTCAGAGGCCTCCTGGGGATGAATTCCTAACCCTTGGACAGGACAGTAGTCCCCCAGACAGCAGGTAGTAATTCTCAGGGACCCTGTCTGCGCTGCCCAATCCCATCTCCATAGAAGTTTGCTGCACAAAGGCCTAGACCTTAGCCTCCTGTTCCCTAAACCTCATCTTGACCCTGACTCTTAGACGAAGTCTCACCCAGGTGTGCTCTGACCACTCCCTCCTCTCTGCCTTTGCTCTCTCACAGCTCCCATGCTCCCACCTCTCCCATATCCTGACCCTAGCAAAGTCCATTCTACCTGAGAGGGTGAGGCTTGAGCAGCCCATGTGGTTGCTGACAGATCTGTGCTGCCTGACCCCTTGTCAACTATCACATAATTACCATCCAGGAGCGTCAACAGGTTAGGCCCCAGCAGGGCCTTTGTCCCCTGCGGGTAATTATGTCTGAGAACTTGTTCCAGGTCAACAGCAGCCAGGTTTCAGGAGACTCCAGCTCTGCCCAATCCTGAGAGGCTCTGAGTCTCTCTACCATACCTGACAGCTCCTGTGCACCTCGGGCTGTCTGAGTCAGCCTGTGTGTTGGTGGGAGGTCTTCTCACAAGGGCAAGTCCCTTCGGGTAGTCTGAGGACACAGAGGGGTGTCAGGTAGCAGGTGCTGTGTGGTGTTGGACCCTTGCTGTGCAGCTCCTGGCTCTCCATATCCATGGGGATGTCGACTGCTTAACAAACACCCCAGTACCAGTGCTTAACACATTAAACCACATTTTTGCTCACATAAACTCTAGTGCGGATATAACTATTTGGGTTTCTCACTAGGCAGCACTCCTCCAAGTTCAGGCTCCCTGCTCCCTCCTTGTGCAGCTCAAGGCTGTGGTGAATGAGGGGATCTCCTTCCCTCTGGCCCAGCCAGTCTCTCCCCATCCCTCACCCCCATCCAGGTGCCCTAAGTCTCATTGTCACCTTGTACTGTGTCCCAGCCAGGCCTGGGATCCCAACCATGATTCCTACCTCTGACCTGTGCTCACAACTTTGACCCACATGGGGCTCTGCTGTGTGGACATCTCAACCTTGTCCTCCAGGCAGACTGCCTCCAGCAGCACCCACAGCCTTGGAGTTGCCTAGTCTAGTCTCTGAGGGCTCATGGGGTGTCACTGAGGTAATGCCAGCAAGATGCCTCCAGTGACGTCACCCCCAGGTGTCACATCCTCCTATTGATTGTGAAATGGACTTAGGGACTCGAATCCAACTGAGAAAATAAGGTAGAATTGATCCCAAGTGACTCAGAGGTTAGGTAGGAGAAGGTGTATGGTGCTCTCTAACTCTATTTCTCTCTCTCTCTCTGTCTCTCCATCATGACTGGCTTACTCTGGAGAAGTCTGGTGAGTGGCAACTACCAGGTAATTGACAAGCCCACAAGCAGGGCTCTGAAGCCTTCTCCCAGAGGCTTTGTGAGTGAGCTTGAGAGTGGGTTCTCCAGCCCAAATCAAGGCTCTTGTCCCCCCACACTAGAACGGGTTGGCTGCCTCCTCATGAATGAACTGAGTGGGAAGCCTCAGTTGCTCCCAGCAGCCAGGGTACATAATTGACACTCATCCATTAATGCTCATGGCCTTTCACCACAGATGAGCCCACAACACGAGTCACTGACTGTGATCAGGAGAGTGAGTTGGGAGGGCAGGGGATTGGGATTGAAGGGTGGGGGTGTGGAGCTGATGTGACAAAGGAGGTGACATTCATTGACCAATTTGAGGAGATAAGGTGTCCAAGGAAAGAGATCAGCAGGTCCCAGAACACAGTAGGTGAGAGAGCAGGAACTCATAGAAGAACCACCCAGCCACCCACAACAGTGAAGGCATAATAACTCTATGCTACCTTCAGACACTAAGGTCTGCAGTGGTTTATTACCCAAGAATGGAAAATTGCAGTGGGCAGAAATTTATCTCCTTGGCGAATCATCCCTTGCCTTCATGGTCATGCCCAACTTCCCCCTCCTCGGTCTTCCCTGGTGGAAACCATCACTCCCCATCTCAAACCTATTGCTCTTGATTCCCGCTTCTCTTGGGAACCTATAGCACCCACCTGATCAGCTCAGAATAGGCCATCATGAGATGCTGGGCACATATACGACCTGACGTCTAATTACACCTGACCCCCAACATTCCCTAGTGACTCAGATGGTAAAGAATCCACCTGCAATGCAGGAGACCTCAGTTCAATCTCTGGGTTGGTAAGATCCCCTGGAGAAGAAACAGCTGCTCATTCCAGTATTCTGGCCTGGAGAAGTCCATGGAGAGAGGAACCTGACAGGCTATAGTCCATGTAGTCCAAAAGATTTGACATGACAGAGCAACTTTCACTTTCCCACCCTTCCTCACAGGAGGTAGAATGGTTAATTATTTCATTAAATCTATTCCACTCCTAAGATTCAAGGTGCATATTGTGATGCTTGTTTCTCTGATAACAAAACTGAAGTTATGAGGGGATGTGACTTGCGCATGGTCACTGATAAGGGTTGGGTCAGGCTTGGACGCATATTCACATTCTTGAGATGGCCCACATTCATAATTATTGCTGTTGTTAGCTGCTGCTGAGAGAAAAGCTATTTTCCCAAATCGGTGTTAGGGCTCACAGTACTGGCCCTGTGCTCCCATCCTGTCCCCTCCCTTAAGGTGTGTGTCACTGACCAGTGGCCCAGAATATCTCTCATCAGAGACATATTCTCTCTTCCCTGTTTTCAGACACACAGGACCATTCCTGTGTATCTGAAACATGTTCCTTCTCTCCCTGGTCTGCCCTGTGTCTGTACATAGCCTCCCCCTTGTCTCCCACAGAAGAGGGCGGAGGTGGTAATTTGGAGCTGAATGGACAGGGAGGAAGAGGCCATATGCTATTCTGTGGACCACTGGATCCACCGTGTCGGGGGGTGGGGGGAAACACGGCAGCACGGCTGCACAGCCAGGCTGAGATTAAATGCGAGGCTTTGATCAGTGTTCCCAGTTGGGGAGTATGGTGGAAGAAGAGAAGAAGGCTGAAACAGAATCCTTTCATTGATAAACTGACATTTATGGAGCTCCTTTTGTGTCAAGCTCAGGGCTGAAGTTACAAAGCATGTAGGGGCTATCTGATGGAGTTCTCAAATCGTGTGATGTCAGAGCTGAGGTCAGAGATCACCTTAGTCACTCAGGAAAACAGAGACGCAGAAGAAAGGTGAAGAGGTATGCTCATGGTCATTTAGCCAGTGACAGAGCTGAAGTCTCCTTCCCCACCTCCTGGGCCTCTCTGGCTGCCAGCCCGGGGCTCAGACAACTCAGAAACTCAAAAGTGGCTGGAGGTGGTCGCCTGGCCTTCCTCTTCAGCTCTGGAAAGGAGGAGCTGGGACAGGAAGGATGGAGGATGGAGGAGCTTGTAGGAGAAAGCCCTGTACTTGCTGGTGGCTTCTGTGCTGTCACTCAAGGCAGAGGAAGAGAAACCTGCTCACTGGAGCTGCTCTTTGTCCTGCTCGTTGACTGACAGGATCACAAAGGACACAGACACAGACATCATTCTCTCCCAGCATCTCTCCCATTTCTCAGGTGGGCAGACATGAAGAGGACCCGTTACAGAGAAATCACAGCAGGAGAGCAAATCACTGATGCCAGAGTCTGGTCTCCTCTCCCAGGGGCCAGCTGTGACCCAAGGCCTGGCATGAGGTGGAGCTGCAGGAGTCAGTGAAGGCTCTGGAGATGTGTTCTACAGACACCTCCAGGAAGCCTTCTGGGATCACAGCACCTCCCTCCATCCTCCCTAATGCCAGCCCTGCCTTTTGGAGGAGCCCCTACTCTGGGGAGGTGCTCAGCAGATCTCCAAGTGTTGGTCTCTGGGGACGTTGTACTTGAGCTTGTGGGCTTCGAAGAGATTTTCCAGCTCCTTCATATAGCGCTGGTGAAGTTTGTCCACCTCCTCCTGGGAGGGATGCGGTGTCTTCTGCACCTCTATTGGTTTCCCCACTGAAAGACACAGAGGTGAGTGGTGATAGAGAGTAGGAACCACTGAAGGTGCAGGGACCTTGGTGTTCCTACTAGAATGGTCATCTGAGCAGGTAAGCACTTTAACTCCTTCCCTTTCAATTCTATTTTCTAAGATGTTAGGTCAACTTCAAGATTCTGATATACCAACAATACAGCCAGCAGGCCTTCCTGTGCATTATCTCTTATGTTATCCTATCAATCCTATGGGTATATACCCTGGTATTATTTCTGTTTGACTGCTGAGGAAATGAGGCCCAGGCAAGTTAAATATCTTGTTCAAGGTCACATAGCCAGGAAAAATCAGCACCAGGGTGTAAGCCCTGGGGATGTGTGCTTAGCCTCAGGGAAAGGTGAATCTGGGAGTCTCAGATACCATGATTGGAAGAGCTTGTGTCTATGCGAGGAGATGGATCAGAAAGCAGCTGACATGTCTTCTCCTGGGAATGGTCCGGAGGTAGTAGCACTATAAACATTCATGAGAATATTACCACATAATGCAAAGAAAGTTTGGTAGAGGGGGTTGCCTGTACTAAACAAAGAAATGACTGGGTGAGTAGAGATGAACAGCTCTATTAGTTCTGCCATTGGAAACTAGTTGGAATTAAAGAAGAAAGCAAATAGCTGAAAGATGGTGCTAAGTCTATGGACTAAAGCCCATGCCCATTATTTACAAGGAAATCCCTCTGGCTCTCCTTCAGAGACTGCCAATTGCTACTTTACACACAATTCTAACAGACCTGCAAAGGTCTTGTATCCACCTTTTCCAATTACCATCATTAGACCCTGTGGTCAGAATTATACCCTCCTTCTCTTGCATAATAAAAAGTCAAATACACTTATCAAACCTCAACTTTGTTACCAGGGTAGGGTGACCTCTTGGAAGTGATTTACATTCTTTGGGTCTATGTTTGCAATCAATAAAATGGGGATGAGAGTCCCTCCTCACAAGTTGTTGGGAAAACTAAGCCGCTGCATGTAAGGAGCCAGTGCAGTGCCTGACACAAGCAGGGGCACAGTAATCAGTGTGGCTACTGGTCTTCGTGCCCCTGTTACTCTTCTCATTCTAGGCTGCCTTTCATCAGGGTTACTTGCCTGTGTGTCTGCTTCACACTCTAGAACTTGTGCTCCACAAAGTCAAGGGTGTACTGCTCTATGTCCATGTCTCCTTGCAGCGCAAGCCCAGGCCTCTTACTCTATAGCCCTTCCCCTCCCAGCCCGGGTCTAGGCTCACCCACAGTGGTGATGGGTCGGCGGTAGGGCATAAGACCAAAGCTGTACTGGAAGACTCCACGGCCATAGAAGAGCGGGATGGAGCCCCTAGTGGTCTTGCGAAGTCGGTCCTGAAACCGCCGCAACCAGGAACCAGGAGAGTTCTCAACCTGGTCATATATGTCATTCTCCCCAAAGGAGAAGATCGGCACCAGAGCTGCCCTGGAGAGAGACAGGAGAGAGGGCGTGTGGAGGGGCAAGAAGGCACAAGCTGGTCACCTAGCTTCCTGGAGGGACCTAGTGAGCAGGAACTGGAGCAGAGGACAGAGCCCTGGGACAAAAGTAGGAGACCTCGGGTGTCTCCCAGACCGGCCATGGGCTTGTTTTACAATTTCAGGCAGGACATGGCTCTTCTCAGGGCCAACGACTGGCACTGGGATTGTTATTGAGTTCATGCTCACTCTGCTTGCCACAAGATTGGCCAGGAATCTGAGACAAAGTGTCAGGACGAGGAAGGGACTTTATTCGGAGTTGCTGACCAAGAAGACGGCAGGCTAGTGCCTCCAAATAACCATGCTGAAGGGCCAGGTTGCCAAGTTCTTTATGGATCATAGATTGGAATATAGGTGAGGACAAACTAAAAAAACTATTTGACCCTTGCAAATGTCCCCTAGAATGGTGAGCCTCAGACAGGGGAATGTGTTAGTTTCATTTCCTTACAGTCCTTTCAGTTCAGTCGCTCAGTCGTGCTCGACTCTTTGTGACCCAATGAACCGCAGCACTCCAGGCCTCCTCCCTCTCTATCACCAACTCCCGGAGTTCACCAAAACTCATGTCCATCGAGTGGGTGATGCCATCCAACCATCTCGTCCTCTGTCGTCCCCTTCTCCTCCTGTCTTCAATCTTTCCCAGCATCAGGGTCTTTTCAAATGAGTCAGCTCTTTGCATGAGGCGGCCAAAGTATTGGAGTTTCAGCTTCAACATCAATCCTTCCAATGGACACCCAGGACTGATCTCCTTTTAGGATGGACTGGTTAGATTTCCTTGCCATCCAAGGGACTCTTAAGAGTCTTCTCTAACACCACAGTTCAAAAGCATCATTTTTTCTGTGCTCAGTTTTCTTTATAGTACAACTCTCACATCTATCCATGACTACTGGGAAAACCATAGCCTGAACTAGACGGACCTTTGTTGACAAAGTAATGTCTCTGTTTTAATATGCTGTCCTGGTTGACTATAACTTTTCTCCCAAGGAGTAAGAGTCTTTCAATTTCATGGCTGCAATCACCATCTGCAGTGATTTTGGAGCCCAGAAAAATAAAGTCAGTCATTGTTTCCACTGTTTCTCATCTATTTGCCATGAAGTGATAGGACCTGATGCCATGATTTTAGTTTTCTGAATATTGAGCGAAGCCAACTTTTTCACTTTCTTCTTTCACTTTCATCAAGAGGCTCTTTAGTTCTTCTTCACTTTCTACCATAAGGGTGGTATCATCTGCATATCTGAGGTTATCGATATTTCTCCCAACAATCTGTATTCCAGCTTGTGCTTCTTCCAGCCCAGCGTTTCTCATGATGTACTCTGCATATAAGTTAAATAAGTAGGGTGACAATATACAGCCTTGACATACTCCTTTTCCTATTTGGAACCAGTCTGTTGTTCCATGTCCAATTCTAGCTATTGCTTCCTGACCTGCATACAGATTTCTCAAGAGGCAGGTCAGGTGGTCTGGTATTCTCATCTCTTTAAGAATTTTCCAGTTTATTGTGATTCACACAGTCAAAGGCTTTGGCATAGTCAACAAAGCAGAAATAGATGTTTTTTGGAACTCTCTTGCTTTTTCGATGATCCAGCGGATGTTGGCAATTTGATCTCTGGTTCCTCTGCCTTTTCTAAAACCAGCTTGAACATCTGAAAGTTCACGGTTCACGTATTGCTGAAGCCCGGCGTGGAGAATTTTGAGCATTACTTTACTACCGTGTGAGATGAGTGCAATTGTGCGGTAGTCTGAGCATTCTTTGGCCTTGCCTTTCTTTGGAATTGGAATGAAAACTGACTTTTCCAGTCCTGTGGCCACTGCTGAGTTTTCCAAATTTTGTTACATATTGAGTGCAGCACTTTCACTGCATCATCTTTTAGGATTTGAGATAGCTCAACTGGAATTCATCACCTCCACTCACTTTGTTTGTAAGTGATGCTTCCTAAGGCCCACTTGACTTCACATTCCAGGATGCTGGCTCTAAGTAAGTGATACACCATAGTGAATATCTGGGTCATGAAGATATTTTTTGTACAGTTCTTTACAGGCGGGCAACTCAGGTTGTCTTCCTTTGGCAGCCTATTATGTGTGTCTACAGTAACAAAGGCTGCAAGATGAGGGTTAAAGTCACAGAAGCAGGTCCAGCACAAATTCAAGATTAACCCTTTCTGGTTATAGGATCATGAGAGACAAACCAGAATATAGCTGAGAGTCCTCCAAGATAAAAAATCATCTGCTGACTTTCTGGGGAAATCTCTCCCAGCTAGCTTTGTATTCTTCACAGATGTTTAAAGATAGGAGAATAACATGTATATTATCATATGTGAAACAGAATACCATTCCAGGTTCAATGCATGAGACAAATGCTCAGGGCTGGGGCAATGGTATGACCCAGAGGGATGGAATGGGGAGGGAGGTGGGAGGTTCAGGATGGGGAACACATGTAAACTCATGGCTGATTCATGTCAGTGTATGGCAAAAACCACTACAATATTGTAAAGTAATTAGCCCCCAACTAAAATAGATAAATTTATTAAAAAAAAAAATAGGAGAAGAGCTCTTTACTACTCCCCAGACTCCATTCACCCAGATTCTCTAGGTCTCAGTGTAATGCAGGCTTTCGGCAATATGACCTTTCAGACTTAATTCCTTTAGTCACAAAATCTTCCTTCTAGAATTTTCTCTGGGTATTTGAGCGTGAGACAGTGCATCTATCAGCAACATACAATCTTCATTGTTAATGAATAGAGACTCTACCTGCCAAAGTAGGATCTGCATTTGTTTCTTCAGTCTTCCCTCCAAACTACAATCCTTGCCAATCCCCATTTGAACCCAGAGCCCTCTCCCCAATACCCGTGCGTCAGAGCGAGCCTGATGAAGCCCTTGCGGTTCCGCAGCACCAGCTTGTAGGCTCCAGGCCTGGCATTCAGTGACTCCTGGACGCCTCCAACAACGATGGACAGCAGGTTGCCGCCTCCTTTCCTGCTCAGAATGTGAGCAGCACTTTCCTTTTCTGATGAGACCAGCCCTGGGGAGAGACGAAAGTGGTCACATACAGTGTGAAGGGGGCAAGCATGGTGCAGGAGTATGTGGCTTGGGCTCTACCTCACTCCCCAGCTGGGAGTTCCCTGATGACAGGCACTGAGCACTACCCCTTTTCCCAATACTCCCACCAAGTTCATCACTAAGCACAGAGCTGTGGAAAATGCTTCTTTTGGTCTCATCTCCTTATCTACTACACATTCACTTGAAAGAAGTACAGAACAATTGGCCGTCCTCCTTAAAAATCTCTCCTCATGTCTTCAGCTCCCATCTGCCTGGAATAGAAAGAGTGGAAAAATTCACCTGAAGACATGATGTAATCCCTGAAGAGAGGGGCCCAGAAACACAAGTGCATCATCATCAAATGTGAGCGGATGCCTGGGAAAACTGAGGAGAAGCCCGTGCCCTCTGTGCACAGGTTGGTAAAAGCTCCAATGACGAGGACCCCATGAGGGTGGAAGCCAGCGAGGTAGTTCCGGGAGGGGTCCAGCTCAGCGGTCTTGACCAGCTGTAGGGACAGCAATCTGGTGAATCGGGCTGAACCCACTCCCCCTCCACCCCCGCTCGTCTCCCTGTTAAGTTTCTGTGCTGACCTCTTCTCTGTGTCCCCTGTGCTCAAGTGCTATCACACCCCATGTGAGTGTCGTGTGATGAGTGATGGCCTGTCTGAGGATCCTTGACCCTGGCGGAAGCATGGAGCAGAGAAGATGCTCAGGGAGACTATGGAATGAAAGGGAGAGAACAGACGAATGAATGAGGCCAATACCCCTGCCTGGGATGGAAGACCCCTGTCCAAGGCAGAGGTAGGACTCTTGGGAAGAAGACTGGAGACAAGCCATTGTCCCATGTAAAGGGAGACCTTGTCCCAGGCGGAGCCCTACCAGAATGAAGGAGCCATCACAGGAGGGAGTGAGTCTCTCACCAAGTTTTGTGGCATCTGGAGTTCTCTCCCAGGTAAAGAACTGGACCGCTGAGTCCCTGTGATTCAGTGTAAGAGACCCCAGGATGCTGAAGGTAGAGCTTGGGAGGAGGGCCATGAAGTCTCTAGTGATGCCCACAGGTGTGGGTGGAGAGGGGTCAGGGAGGTGTCCTGTCAAGTCTGCAGCACTTCCTGACACCAGGTCACAACCTGCCCACAGCACTGCAACCTTGCTCAGGCCTTGGCCTGTGTAGACACTGCTTTCCTGGATATGAAATCTTACACAGAAACCCAGCTCCTGAAGTGATCTTCAGGATGAGGGGGAATCAATAGTCCTTGGGAAAACACTGCCTGATTCTCCACCATTACCTCTTTAGGAAGCCCATAGGGTGCATTTAGAAAGCTCCAGCGCTCAGAAGTAGTCTCCTAAATGCTCTAGCAATTCTACCAGTAGGCTCTAGCTCATGGAATCACAGCACAAAGGACTGTGAATGGAGTATCCCGAGCAGAGTTTTTAGGACAAGGAATGTTGCTTCCCTGCCTTCAAGTCAGCCACCACTGTAGCTGCCACTGACAATGGGCCTTTAAAGGAATTCAAGATGGAGGAAGAGAGGATACTGGTCACAGAGAGTGAGGATGCACATCACAGGAATAACTGCAGTGAGTCCAGATTTTCTATCTCCCCATATGTAGAAAAACATGAAAATCATTAACTGGAGATGTCTGCTTTTTGACTGGCAGTAATCTTTTGATGTTTAGCTACATGGCTTGTTTTGTTTTGTTTTGTTTTGTTTTTTCCAACAAAGCCCCGTAAGTACTGACTTCTCCCTTCCCTTTTAGCACAGCTCCTCAGAGATTTCTGAGAGGCTATCTCTGAATACAGTCCTCAGTAAGGCCTCAGAACAAAACACCTGACAACTTTAATGTTGTACACTTGTTCAGTAGACAACAGGGACTGCCTGACCCCCATATCAACGGCCAACCGAAGATCCCTGCAGGGCCTGCTGTGTTAAGGTGTGCGGGTGACATGGAAGTTGTCCTGGAAGGTGACAAGAGTCCAGAGTCTGTGAGCCATAGTGCCTCCTGCAAGCCTCAGGCCAGGACAGGGAGGTGAAAGGGCATGTCATCTCTCCCTCTGCTGGCCACTCGCTGGTACTGCCCGCCATCTGCAGCTGTTGTCGCCACAGGGCTGCAGTGGCCTACAATCCTGAACACTGTGCTCATGAAATTTCTGCAAATATGTTTCCCACAAGGTCAATAGTGTCATATGTGAGAAATCCTCTGGGGAGATACTTGGTTACAGGATGGACAGAACAGACATATATAAGGCTGGCACAGAGACTCTCAGCAGTTTCTGCCCGATATGCAAATGACAACAGTTCCAGGGGTGATAGGAGAGCCAGATGTTGTTCTTAGAAGCTGCAAGATCACCTGATGTCTCATGGAATCCACACAATAATTGGGAATAACCCAATAATGTATGTGGCAGCATTTACACATTACATTTGAAGAAACTGAAGCTCAGAGAGCATGTGTAACTCACCTAAGGTCATACAGCTGGCATGTTGCAGACCCGTATTAGAACCTATGATGTCCACTCTCAGAGGTGACACTGTATACATTCTTCTCTCCTGTGTCCAGAGAGGGCCACCTGTCCCTGCCTGGCACCTCTCGGTGTCCTCACTGCCCTCCTCTTCCTGTCCCCACTAGATAATTAACCATTGCAACTGCTTACATCCAAGGTTTAGTCTATCTGGGATTCAGAATGGAGCAAAAGTCAGTTCACTCAAATTCAGGGCCCTGCATCCCTAAGGACTGATCCTTGGGTCCAGGGTCCAGTGTACAAAATGGACATGAGGTGCCATGAGCCAGAGATCGGAGATTAAGAGATAGAAGAAGACGAGGAATTGGACTCTTTAGTATATCCCTGGGGAAACTGAGTTTCAGAATGAGCAAAGCTCTGTTCAAGGACACATAACATATCAAACACACAGGGGCAGGATACACCTTGAGGGCTCTCTGCTCTGTTTCTATCCTCAGAATGGAAAAGCAGTCAAAAGATTTTAAAAGCAGTCAAAGAACCTGCTCTATATCCTTGCTCACACCTTTCGTCTCAGGGTATCAGTATCATCATCTGATAAAGTGTCAGACAGATGATCTGAAAATCTTGTTTCCATTATGGATTCCTTCACCCCAAACTTAGACTGTTGAGGGATTTACACCTGTCAGATACATAAGTGTGCTGCACTACATGACCTACTGGGTTCCTCAAATCCTATTCATTCATCATTTGTCATAGTGGCCTCACCTCACTGAAGTCAGACAACCATAGTCAGACAAAAGCTGATTCTTCCCCAGCCACATAGCGGTAGAAGCCTGTCGCCTGCTCCCGGCCCAGTATTCTGCTCACTGCACACAGGGTCAAACATCCCCATGGACACGTGGGGACTATTGCCCTGACCACTCCCTAGTCAGCCCCATACTCACCGAGATGGGGAAATAGTCCTTTGTGTACTTCCATATGGTCCAGTGCCTTGTGAAAGCACACTGCCTGCCCCCCTGCCGGGGCGTGTCTCGATCCAGGTACCACCAGATTGCATACAAGATACTGATCATCCAGAATTTTGTGAACAGGAGGCCAATGAAGACTACCCAGGAGACCAAGGCTGGGAAGGGAAGCAGGAACCATTAGTGGTCTCAGGTATGAAGGAACAAGCTCTCCCCATACACCCAGCTCTAGCAGCACTGTCCAGTCCAGCCCTCCTCCCAGGAGGAAGAGATCAGCTTCCCAAAGTTTCGAGGAGGAGAGAATTCAGTCAACACTACCAGTGTCACATTGAGAGCCTGGATTTGAAACCAGTTGGCCTAATTTCAAACTTGCATTTTCCCACTGCACCAGGTTGCTTACTCATTTGGGCCTTTCTCTTCTACTTCCTTTTCTGTCTGTATTCACCAGGTGCTCAATAAATGCCTGATGGAGATGTGATAGGATGAACTCTTTCTGGTATCCATTCTTTAGAACCCCAGAGAAAAGGTATTCTTTCTACCCAGCCCACTTCATGTCTACTCCCAGACCATCTTTCCATAGATAATCCCACCATATTCCCCCTTTAGTTAAAGTCCCCCCATGACTTCTTATAACTTTGAGGCTCAGCTCAAGCAGCTCAGCCTGAGCTCAAGCTCCCCACTAGTGGCCCAAACCCCCTCTTTTTCCAGTCTCATTCACCACATGCACCTCATGTTCCGGCTACACTAAGCAGCTCAGTTGATACAACTCCCTGAGCTCTAGCTTTTGCTGAGCTCTTTCCTTTGCTGCCAGGCCCTGTCCTGATGAAGGAAGGAGAGAAGAAGAGGGCATCTCATGCCTGTCTTGTTCATCAGGACTGCAGCAGGGCTAGAGACAGCCCCAGTGAGCAATTCCTCCCAGACTTAGAGAATGATTCTGATTCCATTCCCTTCAACAGGCTCATATCATAAAGGTTCATCCTCCAGCTGTAGTCTATTTGAAAACAGGGTAAACCGGGGGTGTCATTCTGTCTGGTTCCTGTTTTGACACAGTTTAATTGTTACGTTTGCGATGCTAATTGGGAGCCTCACTGTTAGAGAATATTGCATCTTCAAACCAGAATTAAAAGAGACACGTGTACCCCAGTGTTCATCACAGCACTGTTTATAATAGCCAGGACGTGGAAGCAACCTAGATGTCCATCAGCAAACGAATGGATAAGGAAGCTGTGGTACATATACACGATGGAATATTACTCAGCCATTAAAAAGAATATGTTCGAATCAGTTCTAATCAGGTGGATGAAACTGGAGCCCATTATACAGAGTGAAGTAAGCCAGAAAGAAAAACACCAATACAGTATACTAACGCATATATATGGAATTTAGAAAGAAGGTAACGATAACCCTGTATGCGAGACAGCAAAACAGACACAGATGTATAGAACAGTCTTTTGGACTCTATGGGAGAGGGTGAAGGCAAGATAATATGGGAGAATGGCATTGAAACATGTAAATTATCATATGTGAAACAGATCACCAGTCCAGGTTCGAAGCATGATACAGGGTGCTTGGGGCTGGTGTACCAGGATGCCCCAGAGGGATGGGATGGGGAGGGAGTTGGGAGGCGGGTTCTGGAAGGGGAACACATGTACACCCATGGCGGATTCATGTCAATGTATGGCAAAACTAATACAATATTGAAAATTAAAAAATAAATTAGTTAATTAAAAAAAAGAAAACTAAAATTAGAACTACCATAACTATCATATAACCTAATGATTCCATTTTTGGGCATATATCCCTGAGAAAATCATAATTCAAAATAATACATGCACCCCAATGCTCACTGCAGTACTGTTTACAATTTTCAAGACATGGAAACAATCTAAACATCCACTGACAGATGAATGAATAAAGAAAATGTGATACTTATAAAAAAAATTTTAATGATGGTAAAATGTGTTTGACATATACTAGTCACTGAAATGACTCTTTGGTGTTTTATTATTATTTTTGTAAGTTTTCATTAGAGTATGGTCCATTTATACATTGTATGAGTTTCAGTTGTATAGGAAAGTAAACCTGTTAAACTCCTACACGTATCGACTCTTTTTTTTTTTTTTAAATTCCTTTCCTGTACATATCATTACAGAGCACCGAGTAGAGATCCCCGTGCTATACAGCAGGTTCTTATTGTTATCTATTATATACACAGTAGTGTTATTTGTCAACCCAAATCTCCCAAATTATCCTTCCCCCTTTTCCGCTAGTAACCATAGGTTTTTTTCTACTTCTGTTTTGTAAATAAGTACATCTATACCTCTTTTTCT
Organism: Okapia johnstoni; assembly: GCA_024291935.2. Lineage (NCBI taxonomy): Eukaryota > Metazoa > Chordata > Mammalia > Artiodactyla > Giraffidae > Okapia > Okapia johnstoni. Next base: position 23,584,722 of record CM044325.1, read on the forward strand.
GATTCTTCAAGTAAGGGATATCATGTGATATTTGTCTTTCTTTGGCTATCTTCACTCAGTTGACAATCTTAGGTCCACACACGTTACTGAAAATGGCATTTATATGTCCCTTTTTATGACTGCGTAATATTCCGCTGCCTGTATTACTGCATCTTCCTTATGCATTACTCTAATGGATATTTAGGTGGCTTCCATGTCCTACCTATTGTAAATGTGCTATTATGAACATCGGGGAGATTGTGTCTTTTCAAATTATGGACTCATGACAGAGGCCTTACAGAGAACAGTATAGAGGTTTCTTATAAAACTATTAGAATACGATAGGACCCAGCAATCTCTCTCCTGGACATATACTCGAAATGATTTTTGAGACTCAATTTGGTGTAATTAAATTAATTCACATTGTTGTGTAACTATACCCACCTTCATCTCAGAACTCTTTTAATCTTCCTAAACTGAACCTCTGTACCCACGAAATTAGAACTTCAATCCAGGCGGAGAGAATAAAACCAAGTTGTTAATAGTGGTTCGTTGTATGGTAGGATTTGGGGGGAAATTCTTGACTTTTAGAACACACATTTTGTTTCGATGTGATAAAATCGCATGTACTTGTTTTTCAGTCAGAAAAAAGAATTTAAAAATGTGGGCATTTCTACTTGATCAGAAAGAACTCCCCCATCTAAACATCTCCCTCACTCTGACCTCTCCTTTAAGTACTGTCAGCAGGCAAAATCCTAAAGTGGATGCATTTTTAGCACCTACAGAAAGGAAACACTTTCTTTCCTCTCATAACACCAAGAAGGAAAGATGTAAAACCCCACTTTACCGAGACCCGCAAAGGGTATTCAGGTTAGCTAACCTCATACAGAAAGCTAGTAGGAAGAGTGGTGGTTTCAATTCTACTATTATGTCCATACCATGCTCCCAACATTCACTCATTCAACAAGCATTTATCAACATTAACTCTTCTAGGAGCTGGAGATGCAGATGAGAACAAGATCAACTATCCGAAAGGAGCTTACCTTTCTGCGTGAGTGTGTGAATTACAGAGAAGAGGAAAGAAACAGATTAAACAAATAACCCACTGGAAAGTATTTGTTGCTGGGGCCTGAGTCCTCAGTAACAGGTCCCGGTTGATCTTTCTGGCCACGTCTTTGACCCGCCCCATACAGCTGCGCTGCTGCTGCTGCTGCTGCTGCTGCTAAGTCGCTTCAGTCGTGTCCGACTCTGCGACCCCATGGACGGCAGCCCACCAGGCTCCCCTGTCCCTGGGATTCTCCAGGCAAGAACACTGGAGTGGGTTGCCATTTCCTTCTCCAATTCAGGAAAGTGAAAAGTGAAAGTGAAGCCATTCACTCGTGTCTGACTCTTCGCGACCCCATAGACTGCAGCCTACCAAGCTCCTCCATCCATGGGATTTTCCAGGCGAGAGGACTGGAGTTGGGTGCCATTGCCTTCTCCAGGACTAGAGTTGAGGGGCCTCCAGACTACTGCGCTAGGCCAGCATGAACCATCTCTTCACTATATGTGCAGCATTTACTGGCCTCCTGGGGAAAACTTACTTTCTGAAGGCCTGTACATTCTGCCTTGTAGATTCATCTCCTAATATCTTTGGAAACGATCCCCTTCTCTCCACCCACTGCCAGCCTCCCTAGACCAGGGTAAGTAATATTTTAAAGAGCCAAATTGTAAGTATTTCAGACACTGGGGCTCAAGCGGCAACTTGGAGGATATTGCATAGGCACAAAATCATTTAAAATGCAAGCATTTAAAATGCAAAAACCATACTTCGCTCATGGGCTGTACAAACACAAAAACAATCAAGGGGCTAGTTTTCAATCATGAGTCTATGTGGTGACCCCGGATGTAGTTTGTGACCTTGTAATTGAGCAGGACCTATGCAGTCTTCCTGGGAAAGATCCCTCTTGTCCTCTGCCTGCCTCTTATTTGTAGAAAATCTGCAGCTTCCTAAGCCTTCCCCAAATTTCAAAAATAAAATTATTAACAGAAATCATAAACACAGAAAGAAAACAGTCCTAATCAAGAAAATAAATAACAGTTTAACCGTTCCACAAATTCAAAGACTTTTAGTTTGTTCCCAGGAGCCATAGATAATATTGAGATTCATCATTGAGCAGTTTTGCAGATACTGAACTCCCAGCAGGTGGAGAAAGTTGCTCACCAGCCCATAGACCTCAGACAAGGGGAAACCAGAAGGCTAATGATGGTGACTCCCAGTTACCTCACCACCAAGCAATCAGACGATTCTCTAGGAATCGTAGATGCACGCAGCATTTCTACCTCACCCAGTCTCTAGACACCATTCCCTGGTAGTCAAAGAGCATTTTGAGCCTTAACTCTCTGGACTCTTTGTTTGACCCCTGTAATAAAGCCTACACTTTCTTTCACCACAACCCACTGTCACTATAGGAGTTTTGCTTTGTTCCCACAAGCACACCCAAATTTGATTTGCTAACAACTGTTCCCTGTCATCTGTCTCACCCAAAACCCCAACACAGAAGATCCCTAAATTACAGCTTCTCTCCCACAGATTGGAGGTTCTCACTCCTGTACCTAAAGCCCTCCTGGGGATCCCCTTTGCCCTTGAGATAAGGGCCAAGATACAAGCCACTATTCCTGGCATCAGAGGGTCCGAATGCCTTTTCTCAGCTGCCCTCCTTCTAGCTCCAGGCCCAAAGTTACTTGCCTCTCTGTCCTCCTCTGGACACTCCCAGGTCCCAGGCTGGGCTGAGGTGGGCATGGATAGTCAGACACACAATCCTGTTGGCAAAGCTTCCCCAAGGCCATGTGAGCAAGATGTCCCTCATCCCAGATGATCCCCAGGCACTAGGTTCAGCATCCACCTTAGGACCTGTATCTCTCCGTCTACCACTGGGTCTCCACGGTGGCTCTTATCTTTCACCAGGCTAAGTGTTTCAGGGCCCTTCTGTCCCCTCAGTCCTTGGACCTTCCCTCTTCTCTCCCCCCTCCCCGCCTCAGAGACCTCGTCCAGGCTCATGGCCTTGGAATCTCTTTCTCCAGGATGAACACTTCCAGACAGTATCTCTAGCCATGACTTCCTCCCAAGCTCCAGATTTGACTATGTAGGGCAGTACTTTACATACTCCCTGAGAGTCTGCTTGGCACCTCCATCACAGCCTGTCTAAAACTGAACTTGACTTCCCCTCACCTGCCCATGCTACAGTCTGCACATAGCCACAGAGCTTTCCAAAGTGGTCACACAAGGAATATCCTGGTCATCCAGTGCTTATGACTCTGCCTTTCATGGCTGATCGCCTAGGTGCCTTGGAAATTTCATTGCGGTTACAGTGCTTTCCTAGTGGTAGTGAGTATACTTGAAAATGTTTACAAGTCATTAAATATCATTTCATCAAGTTCAAGCTCTACTCTTTGTTGTTTTAAATATCTCTTGCGATGGAAAGCTGCTGTCCACCACCACAGCCAACCACTTTGACGGACTGTGATGACAATGGTTCTCGCTGGTCCCTGTCCCTGTGCCCTCATTCCTCCCATAGACTCATAAGTCAGAGGGACTGCTGGGTATGTGATTGCACAAGCTAAAGAGCAGTAGTGCCATGCTTTTGCACAAAACTGTAACACCAATGTAGACTTTGACCAGAATATATGCAGTGTCCAGATACATATCTAATGTGGCCCTCTGTATAGTTCAGACATCTTAGTTGCAAGTGTGTAAAGTGATATCATTTCATCAAAGATGGGCACTATAAAGAACAGAAGCGGACTTAACAGAAGCAGAAGATATTAAGCAGAAGTGGCAAGAAAACACAGAAGAACTATCCAAAAAGGATCTTCATGACCCAGATAATCACAGTGGTGTGATCACGCACCTAGAGCCAAACATCCTGGAATGCAAAATCAAGTGGGCCTTAGGTAGCATCACGACAAACAAATCTAGTGGAGGTGATGGAATTGCAGGTGAGCTATTTCATGTACTAAAAAGTGATGCTGTGAAAGTGCTACACTCAATATAACAGCTATTTGGAAAAGTCAGCAGTGGCCAATTCAGTTCAGTCACTCAGTCGTGTCCGACTCTTTGCGACCCCATGAATTGCAGCACGCCAGGCCTCCCTGTCCATCACCAACTCCCGGAGTCTACCCAAACCCATGCCCATTGAGTCGGTGATGCCATCCAACCATCTCATCCTCTGTCGTCCCCTTCTCCTCCTGCCCCCAATCCTACCCAGCATTAGGGTCTTTTCCAATGAGTCAACTCTTCGCATGAGGTGGCCAAAGTATTGGAGTTTCAGCTTCAACATCAGTCCTTCCAATGGACACCCAGGATTGATCTCTTTTAAGATGGATTGATTGGATCTCCTTGCAGTCCAAGGGACTCTCAAAAGTCTTCTCCAACACCATAGTTCAAAAGCATCAATTCTATGGTGCTCAGCTTTCTTCACCGTCCAACTCTCACATCCATACATGACCACTGGAAAAACCATAGCCTTGACTAGACGGACCTTTGTTGGCAAAGTAATGTCTCCGCTTTGAAATATGCTATCTAGGTTGGCCATAACCTTCCTTCCAAGGAGTAAGCGTCTTTTAATTTCATGGCTGCAATCACCATCAGCAGTGATTTTGGAGCCCCCCAAAATAAAGTCTGACACTGTTTCCACTGTTTCCCCATCTATTTCCCATGAAGTGATGGGACCAGATGCCATGATGTTCATTTTCTGAACGTTGAGCTTTAAGCCAACTTTTTCACTCTCCTCTTTCACTTTCATCAAGAGGCTCCTTAGTTCTTCTTCACTTTCAGCCATAAGGGTGGTGTCATCCGCATATCCGAGGTTATTGATATTTCTCCTGACAATCTGTATTCCAGTTTGTGTTTCTTCCAGCCCAGCATTTCTCATGATGTACTCTGCATATAAGTTAAATAAGCAGGGTGACAATATACAGCCTTGACGTACTCCTTGTCCTATTTGGAACCAGTCTGTTGTTCCATGTCCAGTTCCAGCTGTTGCTTCCTGACCTGCATACAGGTTTCTCAAGAGACAGGTCAGGAAGCAACAGCAGTGGCCACAGGACTGGAAAAGTCAGTTTTCATTCCAATCCCAAAGAAAGGTAATGCCAAGAATATTCAAACAACCACACAATAGCGCTCATCTCTCAGGCTTTCAAAGTAATACTCAAAATTACTCCAAGCCAGGCTTCAACAGTACGTGAACTATGAACTTCCAGATGTTCAAGCTGGATTTAAAAAAGGCAGAGGAACCAGAAATCAAATTTCCAACACCTGTTGGATCATCAAAAAAGAAAGCCAGTTCCAGAAAAACATCTATTTCTGCTTTATTAATTATGCCAAAGCCTTTGACCTTGTGGATCACATAAAACTGTAGAAATTTCTTAAAGAGATGGGAATACCGACCTCCTGACCTGCCTTCTGAGAAATCTGTATGCAAGTCAAAAAGCAACAGTTAGAACTGGACATGAAACAACAGACTGGTTTTAAATTGGGAAAGGAGTACGTCAAAGCTGTATATTGTCATCCTGCTCATTTAACTTCTATGCAGGGTACATCATGAGAATTCCCAGGCTAGATGAAGCAAAGCTGGAATCAAGATTGCCGGGAGAAATACCAATAACCTCAGATATGCAGATGACACTACCCTTATGGCTGAAAGTGAAGAAGAACTAAGGAGCCTCTTAATGAAAATGAAAGAGAGTGAAAAAGTTGGCTTAAAGCTCAACATTCAGAACACTATCATGGCATCCGGTCCCATCACTTCATGGCAAATAGATGAAGAAACAGTGAAAACAGTGACAGGCTTTATTTTGGGGGCTCCCAAATCACTTCAGATGGAGACTGCAGCCATGAAATCAAAAGACACTTGCTCCTTGGAAGAAAAGCTATGACCAACCTAGACAGTATATTAAAAAGCAGAGACATTACTTTGCCAACAAAGTCTGTCTAGTCAAGGCTATAGTTTTTCCAGTAGTCATCCATGGATGTGAGAGTTGGACTATCAAGAAAGCTGAGCACTGAAGTTTTGATGCTTTTAAACTGTGGTGTTGGAGATGACTCTTGAGAGTCCCTTGGACTACAAGGAGATCCAACCAGTCCATCCTAAAGGAGATCAATCCTGAATATTCATTGGAAGGACTGATGCTGAAGCTGAAATTCCAATACTTTGGCCACCTGATGCAAAGAACTGCCTCATTGGAAAAGACTCTGATGCTGGGAAAGATTGAAGGTGGAAGGAGAAGGGGACAACAGAGGATGAGATGGTTGGATGGCATCACCGACTCTATGGACATGAGTTTGAGTAAACTCTGGGAGTTTCTGATGAACAAGGAAGCCTGGCGTGCTGCAGTCCATGGGGTTGCAAAGAGTTGGACACGACTGAGCAAGTGAACTGAACTAAACTGAACTGAGAGTGATATCGGGTCATGGTATTGATTTCCATTTACTCATCATGAATGGTGAGCATGACTTTATTCATTGCATTCCATCTATTGGAATATTTATGAGCAAGGAAGACAGTGAAATTCGGCAGAGAGAGAAGTTGAACCAAGCTAGCTTCTCAGAGAAGTCCTTAATTGGTTTAAAGTGGCCAAGGCTGACCTTCCGCCTGGATCTGTCTTAGGATCAGCTGCCTCTGTGCAGGCAAACCTGCAGCTCTGACCACCCTTCCTTCTTGAAGGTGCATATAGCAGTCATTTTCCAGGGTCCACCCTCAATACTGGTTGGAAGAGCCATGGATGAGCACTGAGACCAGTCCTGTATTGGCCACCTCCCAGCTATGTGACTTCAGACAAGTCCTTCCCTTCCCAGAGCTCCTCATCCTACTGGGTATCAGGGGCTAAGATGGGGGCCCCTACTGACCCATGTACAGCGCTCAGCAGTCCCTCAGGGGTTCTGTGCCCTTCACATTACAACGCCCTTACAAGTAAACAACCAGGGAGCACCCTATGTCCTGGGGCAGTGTGGCTCCTGTGTGGTCTGAGGACCTGCCTTGTCCACGAGCTGCCTGTTACTGGTTCCTGATAAGGTAAGTATAGTGTTGGAGAGGAACTGCTCAGAAACCTTAGAGTAACGTGGCAGAGTAGTTCTATGTGTATGAAACTAATAATTGAAAACTGCATTTGAACTATTTGTTTTCTTCATTTCTTTGGTAATTTATATTGTATTTTACAAATGGATGAGCCTCTTTGGTAGCTCAGTGGTAAAGAATCTGCCTGCTGATGCAGGAGACGTGGGATTGACATTGGGTCAGGAAGATCCCCTGGAGAAGGAAATGGCAACTGAGTTCAGTTATCTTTGCCTGTGAAATCCCATAGACAGAGGAGCCTGCTGGGCTACACTTCATGGGATCGCCAAGAGTTGGACACAACTTACCGCCAAAACAACTACAAAAGGAATTTAAAATAGATTAGTTCATGGTAGGTTAGAAGAAAGATATAATGCAAAAATCTCAACTTTTAACATAACATATTGAGGTAATATTTCCCACTAATCAAATGAAGTGAAAGTTGCTCAGTAGTGTGGACTCTTTGTGACTCCATGGACTGTACAGTCCATGGCCTTCTCCAGGCCAGAATACGCGAGTGGGTAACCTTTCCCTTCTCCAGGGGATCTTCCCAACCCAGGGATTAAACCCAGGTCTGCCACATTGCTGGTGGATTCTTTACCAGCTGAGCCGCAAAGGAGGCCCACTAATCTAGGGTAACTACAATAAGAACATCTGACATTTTTAACACCTTGTGAGGGAGGTGGCCCTTTTAATCCTGCATCACTGATATTTACTGATAAGACCAGTGCTTGATGCTGTTCTTGTTAATATTCAGGGTCCCTCATAAAATAGCTGAGAGAAGAATCTTCTTCCTGCCCATCTATTTCTATCTAAGCTCTCACTAGGGATATAACTTGACAGATGTGGCACCAGTTCAGCTTGCAGAAGAAGGGAACACTCAGGTCAGCTCTCTCGTAGGGAGTGAGAGGGAGATATGGAATCGAGAAAAAGTCCATATCTAGTTGGTGATTGATACAAACCCTCTCAGGTCTTTTATAACCATTTCCAAGCATTTATAAAAAGAACGCATGAGGAAAAGCTGGCATTAATTGGACTCTCAGTTATGGATGAACCATTTATAGATGAAGATGGGAGGGAATAAGTGTTGTGAGGGGACATGCAGCCAGCAGGTGGGTCAGGTGTGTCAGGGTGTGTACCCAGTTGATGCCACTGGTGTTTTCAGTGTACAGTTCTGCCAAGATTGAGGACACAGAAGGCAAGGTGAGAGCAGGACACCAGGGCAGACAGGTTTCATATTGGGACCAGGATTCTAGAAAGGTCTTTAACCTCTGATATAACTACTTCTGTATGAGGAGGTCACTGTTATTTACCTTGAGATATTACATGTGTAGCATCTACCCAGAGCTTAGCACGTAGCAGGTGCTCACTAGCAAGTTGCTTGGGCAGCTGACTCTGCCCTGCTGTGGGGTCACTAAGACAGATGCTCAGTCCATCCTGAGGCATCCACTACCCTTCTATCTGGTCCATGACTTGCTTCAGCTGAAGCACCTCCAAGGCCTCCTCCCTACCTGGGGATGAATTCCTAAACTTTGGACTGGACAGTAGTCCCCCACACAGCAGGCAGTAATTCTCAGGGACCCTGTCTGCACTGCCCACTCCCATCTCCATAGAAGTTTGCTGCACAAAGGTCTAAACCTTAGCCTCCTGTTTCTGAAACCTCACTTTGACCCTGACTCTTATCACGAAATCCCACCCACGTGTGCTCTGACCACTCCCTCCTCTCTGCCTTTGCTCTCTCACAGCTCCAACGCTCCCGCCTCTGCCATCTCCTGACCCTACCAAAGTCCATTCTACATGAGAAGGTGAGGCTTGGCCAGCCCACGTGGTTGCTGACAGATCTGTGCTGCCTGACCCCTTGTCAACTGTCACTTCATTACCATCCAGGAGTGTCATCAGGTTAGACCCCAGCAGGTCCTTTGTCTCCTGTGGGTAATGACATCTGAGAACTTGTTCCAGGTCAACAGGAGCTTGATTTCAGGAGAAGACTCCAGCTCTGCCAAATCCTGAGGGCCTCTGAGTCTCTCTACCGTACCTGACAGCTCCTGTGCACCTCAGGCTGTCTGAGTCAGCCTGTGTGTTGGTGGGAGATCTTCCTATGAGGGCAAGTCCCTTAGGGCAGACTGGGGACACAGAGGGATGTCAGGTAGCAGGTGCTGTGTAGTATTGGACCCTTGCTGTGCAGCTCCTGGCTCTCTGTATCCATGGCGATGCCAACTGCAGAAAAAACACCCCAGTGTCCATGCTTAACACATTAAAGCACATCTTTGTTCACATAAACTCTAGTGCGGATATAACTATTTGGGTTTCTCACTAGGCAGCACTCCTCCAAGTTCAGGCTCCCTGCTCCCTCCTTGTGCGGCTCAAGGCTGTGGTGAATGAGGGGATCTCCTTCCCTCTGGCCCAGCCAGTCTCTCCCCATCCCTCACCCCCATCCAGGTGCCCTAAGTCTCATTGTCACCTTGTACTGTGTCCCAGCCAGGCCTGGGATCCCAACCATGATTCCTACCTCTGACCTGTGCTCACAACTTTGACCCACATGGGGCTCTGCTGTGTGGACATCTCAACCTTGTCCTCCAGGCAGACTGCCTCCAGCAGCACCCACAGCCTTGGAGTTGCCTAGTCTAGTCTCTGAGGGCTCATGGGGTGTCACTGAGGTAATGCCAGCAAGATGCCTCCAGTGACGTCACCCCCAGGTGTCACATCCTCCTATTGATTGTGAAATGGACTTAGGGACTCGAATCCAACTGAGAAAATAAGGTAGAATTGATCCCAAGTGACTCAGAGGTTAGGTAGGAGAAGGTGTATGGTGCTCTCTAACTCTATTTCTCTCTCTCTCTCTGTCTCTCCATCATGACTGGCTTACTCTGGAGAAGTCTGGTGAGTGGCAACTACCAGGTAATTGACAAGCCCACAAGCAGGGCTCTGAAGCCTTCTCCCAGAGGCTTTGTGAGTGAGCTTGAGAGTGGGTTCTCCAGCCCAAATCAAGGCTCTTGTCCCCCCACACTAGAACGGGTTGGCTGCCTCCTCATGAATGAACTGAGTGGGAAGCCTCAGTTGCTCCCAGCGCCCAGGGTACATAATTGACACTCATCCATTAATGCTCATGGCCTTTCACCACAAATGAGCCCACAACACGAGTCACTGACTGTGATCAGGAGAGTGAGTTGGGAAGGCAGGGGATTGGGATTGAGGGGTGGGGGTGTGGAGCTGATGTGACAAAGGAGGTGACATTCATTGACCAATTTGAGGAGATAAGGTGTCCAAGGAAAGAGATCAGCAGGTCCCAGAACACAGTAGGTGAGACAGCACAGTCCAGTGGCTCTCCACTCATAGAAGAACCACCCAGCCACCCACAATAGTGAAGCCATAATAACTCCATGGGGCCTTCAGGCATTAAGGTCTGCAGTGGTTTATTACCCAAGAATGGAAAATTGCAGTGGGTGGGAATTTATCTCCTTGGCAAATCTTTTCTTGCCTTCAAGGTCGTGCCAACCTGCCACATCCTCGGTCTTCCCTGGTGGAAACCATCACTCCCCATCTCAAACCTATTGCTCTTGATTCCCACTTCTCTTGAGAACCTATAACACCTACCTGATCAGCTCAGAACAGGCCATCATGAGATGCTGGGCACATATACGACCTGACGTCTGATTACACCTGACCCCCAACATTCCCTAGTGACTCAAATGGTAAAGAATCCACCTGCAGTGCAGGAGACCTCAGTTCAATCCCTGGGTTAGTAAGATCCCCTGGAGAAGGAACAGCTACCCATTCCAGTATTCTGGCCTGGAGAAGTCCATGGATAGAGGAACTTGACAGGCTACAGTCCATGGGGTCCCTAAGAGTTGGACAGGACTTAGTGACTTTAACTTTCCCACCCTTCCTCAGAAGATGTAGAATAATTAATTATTTCATTAACTCTATTCCACTCCTATTCCTCATTGTGATGCTTGTTTTTCTGATAATAAAACTGAGGTTTAGAGGGGATGTGACTTGCGCGTGGTCACTGATAAGGGTTGGGTCAGGCTTGGACGCATATTTACATTCTTGAGATGGCCCACATTCATAGTTTTTGGTGTTGTTAGCTTCTGTTGGAATAAAAGCTATTTTTGCGCATAGCTTTTAGGGCTTACAGTACTGGGCCTATGCTCCCATCCTGTCCCCTTCCTTATGATGTGTCTTGCTGACCAGTGGCCCAGAATACCTCTCATCAGAGGCATGTCCTTGTCTTCCTGGCTTGCAAATACATAGGACCATTCACTCTTCATGTTCCTTCTCTCCCTGGTCTGCTCTGTGACTGTACATAGCCTCCCCCTTGTCTCCCACAGAAGAGGGCAGAGGTGGTAATTTGGAGCTGAATGGACAGGGAGGAAGAGGCAATATGCTATTTTGTGGCCACTGGATCCACGGTGTGGGATGGGGAAACATGGCAGCAGGGCTGCAAGGCCAGGTTGGGATTAAATGCGAGGCTTTGATCAGTGTTCCCGGTTGGGGAGGATGGTGGAAGAAGAGAAGAAGGCTGAAACAGAATCCTTTCATTGATAAACTGACATTTATGGAGCTCCCTTTTGTGTCAAGCTCAGGGCTGAAGGTACAAAGGATGAGTAGGGGCTAGCTCAGGGGCTCTCAACTCATGTGACATCAGAGCTGAGGTCAGAGATTACCTTAGTTACTCAGGAAAACAGAGACTCAGAAGAAGGGTGAATAGGTATGCTCATGGTCATTTAGCCAGTGACAGAGCTGAAGTCTCCTTCCCCACCTCGTGGGCCCCTCTGGCTGCCAGCCCGGGGCTCAGACAACTCAGGAACTCAAAGGTGCCTGGTTGAATCAGGAGGTTGTGGCTGGAGGAGCTTGTAGGAGAAAGCCCTGTACTTGCTGGTGGCTTCTGTGCTGTCACTCAAGGCAGAGGAAGAGAAACCTGCTCACTGGAGCTGCTCTTTGTCCTGCTCGTTGACTGACAGGATCACAAAGGACACAGACACAGACATCATTCTCTCCCAGCATCTCTCCCATTTCTCAGGTGGGCAGACATGAAGAGGGCCCGTTACAGAGAAGTCACAGCAGGAGAGCAAATCACTGATGCCAGAGTCTGGTTTCCTCTCCCAGGGGCCAGCTGTGACCCAAGGCCTGGCATGCAGTGGAGCCTCAGGAGTCAGTGAAGGCTCTGGAGATGTGTTCAACAGACACCTCCAGGAAGCCTTCTGGGATCACAGCACCTCTCTCCATCCTCCCTAATGCCAGCCCTGCCTTTTGGAGGAGCCTCTACTCTGGGGAGATGCTCAGCAGATCTCCAAGTGTTGGTCTCTGGGGACGTTGTACTTGAGCTTGTGGGCTTTGAAGAGATTTTCCAGCTCCTTCATATAGCACTGGTGAAGCCTGTCCACCTCCTCCTGGGAGGGATGCGGTGTCTTCGGCACCTTGATGGTCTTCCCTACTGCAAGACACAGAGGTGAGTGGTGGCTCAGAGCCAGAACCACTGAAGGTTCAGGGACTTTGGTGTTTCCACTACAATGATCATCTGAGCAGATAAGCACTCTAAATCCCTCCCTTTCAATTCTATTTTGGGATATAGAATCTAAGATGTTAGGACAACTTCAAGAATCTATATATCAACATCACAGCCAGCAGATATTTGCATGCATTAACTCTTATGTTATCCTAACAATCCTGTGGGAATATAACCTGTTATTATTTCTGTTTGACTGCTGAGGAAATGAGACCCAGCAAGGTTAAATAGCTTATTCAAGGTCACATACCCAGGAAAAAATCAGTACCAGGGTGTAAGCCCTGGGGATGGGCTCTTAGCCTCAGGGAAATATGGATCTGGGAGTCTCAGATGCCATGATTGGAAGAGACTGTGTCTGTGGGAAGAGGTGGATTAGAAAGCAGCTGCCATGTCTTCTTCTCTTGGGAATGGTCTAGAGGAAGCAGCACTGGAAACATTCATTAGAATATTACCACATAATGCAAAGAAAGTTTGGTAGAGCTGTTTGCCTGTATTCAACTAAGAAATGACAGGGTGAGTAGAGATGAACAGCTCTATTAGTTCTGCCACTGGAACCTAGTTGGAATTCAAGAAGAAAGCAAATAGCTGAAAGATGGTGCTAAGTCTATGGACTAAAGCCCAAGCCCATTATTTACAAGGAAATCCCTCTGGCTCTCCTTCAGAGACTGCTGATTGCTCCTTTACACACCGATCTAACAGACCTGCCATGGTCTTATATCCATCTTCTCCAATTACTGTTATTAGACCCTGTGGTCAGAATTAAATCCTCCTTGTCTTGCATAATAAAAAGGCAAATACCCTGATCAAACCTCAGCTTGGTTACCAAAGGCAGGATGATCTCTTGGAAGTGATTTACGTTCTTTGGGTCTACGTTTGCAATCAATAAAATGGGGATGAGAGTCCTACCTCACAAGTTGTTGGGAAAAATAAGCTGCTGCATGTAAGGACTCAGTACAGTGTCTGACACGCTGCAGTGGTTCAGTAATCAGTGTGGCTACTGACGTTTGTGTCCCTGTTACTCTTCTCATTCTACACTGCCTTTCATAGGGTTACTTGCCTCTGTGTCTGTTTCACACACTAGAAAGTGTGCTCCACAATGTCAAGGGTATACTGGTCCATGTCTCCTCTTACAGGCCTCTTCCTCTATAACACTTCCCCTTCCCAGCCCGGGTCTAGGCTCACCCACAGTGGTGATGGGTCGGCGGTAGGGCATAAGACCAAAGCTGTACTGGAAGACTCCACGGCCATAGAAGAGCGGGATGGAGCCCCTAGTGGTCTTGCGAAGTCGGTCCTGAAACCGCCGCAACCAGGAACCAGGAGAGGTCTCAACCTGGTCATATATGTCATTCTCCCCAAAGGAGAAGATCGGCACCAGAGCTGCCCTGGAGAGAGACAGGAGAGAGGGCGTGTGGAGGGGCAAGAAGGCACAAGCTGGTCACCTAGCTTCCTGGAGGGACCTAGTGAGCAGGAACTGGAGCAGAGGACAGAGCCCTGGGACAAAAGCAGGAGACCTCGGGTGTCTCCCAGACCTGCCATGGGCTTCTTTCATAACTTCAAGCAGGCCATGGCTCTTCTCAGGGCCAGGATTGTTATTGAGTCCATGTTCACTCTGCTTGCCACAGGATAGGCCAGGAATCTGAGACAAAGTGTCGGGACGAGGAAGGGACTTTATTCGGAGTGGCTGACCGAGAAGATGGCAGGCTAGTGCCTCCAAATAACCATGCTGAAGGGCCAGGTTGCCAAGTTCTTTATAGGTCATAGATTGGGACATAGCTGAGGAAACAAACTAAAAAGACTATTTGATCCTTGCAAATGTCTAATAGAATGACGAGCGTCAGGCAGGGGAATGTGTTAGTTTCACTTCCTTACAGTCTTTTACAGGTGGGCAACTCGGGTTATCTGCCTTAGTCAGCCCATTATGTGTTCCTACAGTAATAAAAGCTGCAAGATGAGGGTTAAAGTCACAGAAGCAGGTCCAGCACAAGTTCAAGATTAACCCTTTCCCGTTGCAGGATCACGAGACAAAACAGAATACTGAACTTTAAACTCATTTAGGTAAACTTAATTAAATTTATTTAAACTTAGTCAGTCCTAACCAAGCACAAAACTTTTTTTCAGGGTCCACTTTCCAAAAACTTCTTAGTGACTTTTTGTAACAGGCACCTGTAAGTCAGATCTACTTTCTTTTCCCTTTATAAAATGTAATTTTATTTTTTATATCTTCTTTCTTAAAAACATACATGCTACTTCCTTATTAGATTAGCAAACAAACATTTATACTGGAGATTTAATATTGAATATTTCCTAGTTTGCATGAATCTGAAATTTATTTGGGTTAATTTTTCTTGTATTTAGAATTGTTCGATTTGTAAGCACTTACTTTCTTTCAGTTAGTTCAGTTCAGTGGCTCAGTCATGCTCGACTCTTTGCAACCCCATGAACCACAGCATGCCAGGCCTCCCTGTCCAACACCAACTCCCGGAGTCCACCCAAACCCATGTCCATTGAGTGGGTGATGCCATCCAACCATCTCATCCTCTGTCGTCCCCTTCTTCTCCTGCCTTCAATCTTTCCCAGCATCAGGGTCTTTTCCAATGAGTCAGCTCTTAGCATCAGGTGGCCAAAGTATTGGAGTTTCAGCTTCAGCATCAGTCCTTCCAATGAATATTCGGAATTGATTTCCTTTAGGATGGACTGGTTGGATCTCCCTGCAGTCCAAGGGACTCTCAAGAGTTTTCTCCAACACCACAGTTCAAAAGCATCAATTTTTCTGCACTCAACTTTCTTTATAGTCCAACTCAAACATCCATACATGATTACTGGAAAAACCATAGCCTTGACTAGACGGACATTTGTTGGCAAAGTAATGTCTCTGCTTTTCAATATGCTGTCTAGGTTGGTCATAACTTTCCTTCCAAGGAGTAAGCGTCTTTTAATTTCATGGCTGCAATCACCATCTGCAGTGATTTGGGAGCCCAGAAAAATAAAGTCAGCCAATTAAATTAAAACTCATTTACAACTTCAACAATATTATCAGAAAATAAACAAAAGACATACACTGAGACATACATAAATCCAGACAGACTGACAGAGATCGTATAGTTTTCTGTTTGAGATTTAAAATATCTCTTTGACCCCGTTTTTTTCTTTGCTTGAAGTTCTAATCTGCCCAAGGCTGAAGTCTCAGGCAAAGTTGGCTGTGTATTTCAAGGACATGGAAAGGGTTAACATCAAGTGTTTTCCTAGCAGCCGTTTTAACAAGCTAGTTGTTTTTAATTGCATATGCAAAAAGAATTAGATTTGCAGTTTCCAAAAAGGAAAATTTCTCTCGCACTGTTCAATCAGCAATCATGCACTCACAATCATTCAGAGTCTATCACAAAGCCTCCCTTCTCCCGAGTCCCCAGGTTTCCTTAACTGTGGTTCCCTTCCTGGGAGCTCCAAGGAGGTGATCAGTCTCCTCTTCTGCCCGTTGCGGTAGGACCTGACTGGGGACTGGCCCCGGGGCCTTACTGATCTTGTGGCCATTTCTGGTGAGTTGGTCCATCCCTCCAATGAGTCCGGTTGGGGCTCAGCCATCGAGAGAGTCGGAACACCGGTCCGAAAGAGAACCCAGAATACCGTCAGGTGGCGCGCCTCCTTGTTCATCTGGGGGATCCTTCGCTCTAGCTCAGCCAAGCCACCAGTCCAGTGGCTCAAGGGTCTGACATGGTTGGAATGTCGCTGGGGCATCCAGAAATGTTGCAGAAACCAGTACTCGAGAAACCAAGCACCACAGTCGGAGAGTTGGAGAACTCGGGTTTATTATGCCAGCGGGCCCAGAGGAGTTACCACTCCAAGCTTTGAGCCCTGAACAAAGGGGTTACAGAGTTTTATACACAGACAGACATTGCAAAGAGCAGGACGAGGGTGAGTGGGATAAGCTCCAGTTCCTAGTATCGTTGAGTCCCCACTTTCTGAGACCTATGTAATCCAGACTTTGCAAGGAGCAAGCTGAGTTACAGAGGCAGGAGCAAGAGGTTATGCAAAATTTTAACTTTTCAGCTTCAACAGCGCCTCCCTCCATCCTCCCTAATGCCAGCCCTGCCTTTTGGAGGAGCCCCTCCCCTAGAGATGCAGTTCAGCAGAATTCCAAGTGTTGGTCTCTGGGGACATTGTACTTGAGCTTGTGGGCTTCAAAGAGGTTTTCCAGCTCTTTCATGTAGCGCTGGTGCAGCCTGTCCACCTCCTCCTGGGAGGGATGCGGTGTCTTCTGCACCTCGATGGGCTTCCCCACTGCAAGACACAGAGGTGAGTGGTGGCTCAGCAGGAACCACTGAAGGTGCAGGGCCCCTTGGGGTTCCCACCACAATCGTCATCTGAGCAGGTAAGCATTCTTTCTCCCTCCCTTTCAATTCTATTTTTGGTCATAGATTCTAAAACGTTAGGTCAACTCCAAGATTCTGATATATCAACAATACAGCCAGCAGGCATTTGCATGTATTATTTCTTTTGTCATCATAACAATCCTAGGAGGATAGAACCTGCTATTATTCCTGTTTGACATCTGGGGAAATGAGGTTCAGGGAGGTTAAGTAACTTGTTTAAGGTCACATAGCCAGGAACAATCAGTACCAGGTTGCAAGCCCTAGGGATGTGCTCTTAGCCTCAGGGAAAGATGGATCTGGGAGTCTCAGATACCGTGATTGGAAGAGACTGTGTCTGTGGGAAGAGGTGGATCAGAAAGCAGCTGCCATGTCTTCTTCTCTTGGGAATGGTCTGAGGTAGCAGTGCTATAAACATTCATGAGAATATCACCACGTAATGCAAAGAAAGTTTGGTAGAGGGGGTTGCCTGTACTAAACAAAGAAATGACTGGGTGAGTAGAGATGAACAGCTCTATTAGTTCTGCCACTGGAACCTAGTTGGAATCCAAGAAGAAAGCAAATAGCTGAAAGATGGTGCTAAGTCTATGGACTAAAGCCCATGCCCATTATTTACAAGGAAATCCCTCTGGCTCTCCTTCAGAGACTGCTGATTGCTGCTTTACACACAATTCTAACAGACTTGCCATGGTCTTCTATCCACATTCTCCAATTACTGTCATTAGACCCTGTGGTCAGAATTAAACCCTCCTTGTCTTGCATAATAAAAAGGCAAATACCCTTATCACACTTCAACTTTGTTACCAGGGCAGGGTGACCTCTTGGAAGTGATTTACATTCTTTGGGTCTACAATCAATAAAATGGGGATGAGAGTCCCTCCTCACAAGTTGTTGGGAAAACTAAGCCGCTGCATGTAAGGAGCCAGTGCAGTGCCTGACACAAGCAGGGGCACAGTAATCAGTGTGGCTACTGGTCTTCGTGCCCCTGTTACTCTTCTCATTCTAGGCTGCCTTTCATCAGGGTTACTTGCCTGTGTGTCTGCTTCACACTCTAGAACTTGTGCTCCACAAAGTCAAGGGTGTACTGCTCTATGTCCATGTCTCCTTGCAGCGCAAGCCCAGGCCTCTTACTCTATAGCCCTTCCCCTCCCAGCCCGGGTCTAGGCTCACCCACAGTGGTGATGGGTCGGCGGTAGGGCATAAGACCAAAGCTGTACTGGAAGACTCCACGGCCATAGAAGAGCGGGATGGAGCCCCTAGTGGTCTTGCGAAGTCGGTCCTGAAACCGCCGCAACCAGGAACCAGGAGAGTTCTCAACCTGGTCATATATGTCATTCTCCCCAAAGGAGAAGATCGGCACCAGAGCTGCCCTGGAGAGAGACAGGAGAGAGGGCGTGTGGAGGGGCAAGAAGGCACAAGCTGGTCACCTAGCTTCCTGGAGGGACCTAGTGAGCAGGAACTGGAGCAGAAGACAGAGCCCTGGGACAAAAGTAGGAGACCTCGGGTGTCTCCCAGACCTGCCACGGCCTTGCTTTGTAACTGTGAGCAGGACCTGGCCTGTCTCAGGGCCAATGCATGGCAGTTATAACATGACAGGGAGTCCAGAATGCTGCAGAGAGTCCTCCTAGATAGAAAATATCTCCAAATTTTCTGGAAAAATCTCTTCTGCCCCAGCTACCTTGTATTCTTCACAGATGCTTTAAGGTAGGAGAATAGCTCTAAGCTATGCTTCAAACTTTATTGTCCAAGTTCCTTCGACTCAGATGTAATACAAGCTTTTAACAATATGACCTTTGACACTTATTCCCTTTAATCACCAAACCTCCCTCTAGAATCTTCTCTGGGTATTTGGGAATGAGACAAAACATCGATCACCGAGATAGACTCTTCAGTGTCAATGGATTGAGAATCTTCCTGCCAAAATAGAATATGCCTTAATCTCTGGTGTATCCCACAAAAACACAATCCTTGCTAATCTCCAGTTGAACACAGAGCCCTCTCCCCAATACCCATGCATCAGGGCGAGCCTGATGAAGCCCTTTCGGTTCCGCAGCACCAGTTTGCAGGCTCCAGGCCTGGCATTCAGTGACTCCTGGACACCTCCAACAACGATGGACAGCAGATTGCCGCCTCCTTTCCTGCTCAGAATGTGAGCAGCACTCTCCTTGTCTGCTGAGACCAGCCCTGGGGAGAGAGGAAGGTAGTTAGGTATGGGATGATGGGGAGAGACTGTGGGGTACATTTGGCAGGTCTCCGCTCACCCTCCTCCCACACCTGGGAGTTCCCTGAGGACTGGGACTAAATCATTCCCTTCTTCCCAACGCCTCACTAAGGTCATTGCCAGGCACAGAGCTGTGGGAAATTCTTCCTTGGGTCTGTCTAGCCTCCTCCTGCACTGCACATGCTCTTGCAGGAAGTACAGAAATCTTAGAAGCCCTCCCTGAAATCCTTCCTCCATGTCTGCAGCCCTCAGCTTCTCGGGCTGGCCAGATTTGGGAAGACTCACCCATTGACGTGATGTAATCCCTGAAGACAGGAACCCAGAACCAGAAGTTTAGCATCATCAGATGCGAGCGGATGCCTGGGAAAACTGAGGAGAAGCCAGTGCCCTCAGTGCACAGGTTGGTAAAAGCTCCAATCACCCCGATCCCATGAGGGTGGAAGCCAGCAAGATAGTTCCGGGAAGGGTCCAGCTCGGCAGTCTTGACCAGCTGCAGGGACAGCAGCCTGGTGAATTGGGGCTGCACCTCATGCCCTCCCCAGTCCCTGTTGACTGTCTGTGCTGATCTCTTTTATGTGTCCCCAAATGCTACCACACCCCCATGTGAGTGTTCTGAGATTAGACACAGCTTGTCTAAGGATCCTTGTTCCTGGTGCAAGTCTGGAGCAGAGGAGATGCTCTGGGAGACCGTTGGATGAAGAGGGAGAGAATGGACCCATGAATGGATGAAGCCGATACAGCCCACCAGGGAAGGAAGAACCCTGCCCAAGGCAGAGGTAGGACTCCTGGCAGGGTGACAGGGACACAAGCCCTGTCCTATGTGAAGGGAGACCTTATCCCAGGCAGAGCCCGTGCAGAATGAAAGGGCCATAACAGGAGGGAGTAAGCATCTTTCCAAGGGGTGTGGCATCTGGAGCTCTGTCCCAGGTCAGGGCTGACCCCTGAGTCCTGTGACTCAGTGTCAGAGACCCCAGTGTGGAGGGAAGTGGAGGCCAGCAGGAGGAGCTTGAAGTCCCTAGTGATGCCTACAGGTATCGGTGGAGAGCAGTCAGGGAGGTGTCCTACCAAGTCTACAGCACTTCCTGACCCCAGGTCACAGCCTGCCCACAGCATTGCACCATTGCTCAGGGCTTGGCCTGTGCAAACACTGCTGCTCCAGGATAATGAAATCTTCACAGAGAAACCCAGATCCTTGACTGATCTTCAGCATGAGGTGGAGGCAGCTTGTCCTGGGGGAAACACTGCCTGATTCTCCACCATTAGCTCCTCAGGGAGCCCATAGGATGTGTTTAGAAAGTTCTAGTGCTCAGAAGTAGTCTCCTAATTTCACTGGAAACTCTACCACTAGGTAGTAGCTCATAGAATCATAGTGCAAAGGCTTGTAATGTGGAGTAGGCCCAGCAGAGTTGTTAGGGCAAGGAATGTTGCTTGCCTGCCTTCAAGCCAGCAGCCACTGTAGCTGCCACTGACAATGGGCCTTGAAAGGAATTCAGGATGGAGGAAAACAGGATACTGGTCACAGAGAGTAAGGATGCACATCACAGGAATAACTGCAGTGAGCCCAGATTTTGCATCTCCCCATACACAGAAAAACATGAAAATCAATTACTTGAGTTGTCTGCTTTTTGTGACTGGCAGTAATATTTTGATGTTTGTCTGCATAGGTGTTTTTTTTTTTCCAAGCAAAACCCATAAGTCCTGACCCCTCCCTTACCTTTTAGAACAGCTCCTCAGAGATTTCTGAGAGGCAATCTGCTGACTACAGTCCTCAGTAAGATCTCAGGACAAAACCCCTCACAACTTCAAGGTTGTGCGCTTGTTTTCAGTAGATAGCAGACTCTCTCCCTGGCTGCCCTACCTCCTGCCATGCTAAAATCCCTGCAGGGCCTGCTCTGTAAAGGGGTGTGGGTGACTTGGAAGTTCTCCTGGGAGGCGACAGAGTCCAGAATCTGCCTACCTTAGCTCCCTTTCAGGCCTCAGTCCAGGACAGGAAGGTCAAAGTGCATGTCATCTCTCCCTCTGCTGACCACATGGTGGTACTGCCCGCCCTCTGCAGGTGATGCCATAGGACTGTGGCCTACAGTTCTGAATACTATGCACGTGGAATTTCTGGAAATCAGGTTCAGTTTCCCACAAGATCAATAGTGCCCAAGTTGAGAAATACTCTGGGGGAGATAACTGGTTAGAGGAGGGACAGATTAGATGCAGATAAGACAGGCACAGAGCAACTCAGTACCACTTTTCTTTCAGATGTGCAATTGATAGCAGCTCCAGGTGTGAAAAGAGAGCCAGATGTTGTTCTTAGAAGGCCCCAGGATGACCTGATGTGTCATGGAATCCACATAACTCAATGAGGTATGTGGCAGCATCTCTACTTTACATATGAAGACATTGAGGCTCAGTAAGCATGTGTAACTCACCCAAGGTCATACACCTGGCACACTGCAGACCCAATATTAGAATCTGTGATGTTCAGCTTCAGATGTTACACTCAATACACGCTTCTCTTCTGTGTCCAGAGGAGTGCCTTCCTCCAGATGGGGACCTGTCCCTGCCTTGCACTGCTAAAGGCTTTACACCTCTGTGCTAAGATACATATATGTGTCATACTACATGGCCCACAGAACCTTCAAATCTCATTCATACATCAATCCTTATATTGGCTCCACATCTGTACACATGGGACACCATAGCCAGACAGAAACTGACTCTTCTCAGGTCACAGAATGGTAAAATCTGTCTCCTGCCTCCCGGCCCAGTATTCTGCTCACTGCACACAGGGACACGCTTCCCATTGGACACCTGGGGACTTCCATCCTGACCACACCACAACCAGCCCCGTTACTCACCAAGATGGGGAAATAGTCCTTCATGTACTTCCATATGACCCAGCGCCTTAGTACCTCACTCTGCCTGCCCCCCTGCCAAGGCTTGGCTTGATCCACATACCACCAGATCACATACAGGATACTGAAGATCCAGAATCTTGTGAACAGGAGGCCTATGAAGACCACATAGCAGACAATGCCTGGGGAGGGAGGCAGGAGCATTAGTGATCAGAGGTATGAAGTCACGAGCTCTCCCCATTTGCCCAGCACTAGCAGAGCAGTCCTGTCCAGCTCTCGCCCCAACAGGAAGGGGTCAGCCTACTCTGCCTTAAAGGAAGAAGAAATGAGCCTGTCCAGTGTCACTCTGGGAGACTGGGGTTGAAGCCAGGTAGACCTAACCTCACACTGACTTTTTCCCACTACACTTTTTCCCAGACACCTCGTTCCTTTCAGTCTTCTCCCTCTACTGTCATGTCTGTCCTATTCAGTAGTCTGGATTCACCAGGTGCTCAATAAATGCCTGGTAGAGATGTGACAGGATGAAATCTTTCTAGTATCCGTTCTATGAATGAAGAAGCTTTCTACCCAGCCCACTTCCTGTTTACCTCAGCCCATATTTCCACAGATAAATCCTATATTCAATAGATATGTCTCCCCTTTAGCTGAAGTCCCCACATGACTTCTCATAGCTTTGAGGCTCAGCTCAAGCAGCTTAGCCTGACTTCAACCTCCCCACTGATAACTTGATCTCTCTCTTGCTCCAGCCTCACTCACCACATACACCTCTTGTTCTGGCCACACTAAGCTGCTCAGTGTGGATACAACTCCCTGAGCCCTTTAGCTTTTGTTCAGTTGTTTGCTCTGCTGCCAGACCATTTCCAGCTGAAGGAGGGAGGAAGGAAGAGGGCAACCTATGCCTGGCCTGTCTGTCAGGAGTGCAGCAGGGCTAGGACAGGCCCAGTGAGCAATTCCTCCCAGTCTTAGGATTCTGAGTTCCTTTTCACAGGCTAATCCCGGCTTTGACTCAGGTTCAGGTGGTCTGTGGGGCTGTCTTTAATCTGATGCCAGTGGATCTTATTCTTAGAGAATATGGTGTCCTCTCCACTCCATTCCCTCCATGAAACCATGTGCTCAAACTCTTAAAGGTCAGCTTCCACTTGTATTGCATTTGAAAGTTGGGTAAACTGGGCCTGTCGTTCATGGTTGACTACCGGGGGAGGGGACTTTTGACCCAGTCTGAATAGTAATAAAATGCATAAGCCAAAGTAGGTTAGGGCTCACAGAGGCTCACTTTATTCAGAGCACACACAACATGCCAAGTGATAGTGCTACAACCGTGAATAACACATAGATATACCTGCCCTCATAGTGCTGATTTCAGCGTTGTGTTTGACTCACTTTGTATTGTCTTTTCAAGTTTCATGGCAGTAAAACCTATATTATACATAACACGTATGAAAATAATTTTTTTATTTTATCTTTTATAAAATTTATATTATAGTTAATTCACAATATTATGTTCATTTCAGGTGTGCAGGAAATTAAATGAGTTATACATATATATATATCCACTATATTTTTTAATTTTGGTTCTTTTTCCATATAAACCATTATAGCATATTGAGTGGAGTTTCCTATGCTCACTAAAGATTCTTATTAGTTATCTATCTTATAGATAGTAGTGTGTATATGTCAATCCAAATCCCCCAGTTTTTCCTTCCCTCCTGGTCCCCTGGTAACCATAAATTTGTTTTCAATGTCCATATGCTATGTAAATAAATAAATTTGTTTGTACCCTTTTTTGATACTGCATATAAGTGATATCATACAATATTTGTCTGTTTGTGTCTGACTTACTTCACTCACTATGACAATTTCCAGGTCCATCCATGTTGCTGCAATGGCATTATTTGTTCTTTTTAATGGCTGAGTAATATTCCATTTATATCCATTTCTCTGTCGTTGGACATGTAGATTGTTTCCATGTCTTAGTTATTGTAAATAGAGCTGCAGTGAACATTGTGGTGCATGGAACTTTTCATATTATGGTTTTCTTGACAAGGGCACTATAGAGAACTAAATGGAGATATCTTATGAAACCAAAGATAGAGCTACCATAAGACCTAGCATTCCCACTCCTGGGCATATACCTGAAATGATTTTTAGTGTATTGCTGATGGCATTAATTCACTCATATTGCTATGCAACAATCACCATCCTTCATCTCTGGAACTCTTCATCTTCCCAAACTGAACCTCAGTACCCATGAAATGAGAACTCCCATGTCTGGTCTAGAGAATAAAACCCAAGTTGTTCATAGTGGCTCCCTGTGGGGTAGGATTCACTTTTCCCTGGATTCATTTTTAGAATACATATTCTGTTTGAATGAGTGACAATAGCATGGATTCATTTTTCACTCAGAAAAAAAAGATTTTAAAAATGCTTGCATTTCCACTTGACCAAAAGAACTCTCCTCACCCCACAGTATACCTCACCCTGGGCTCACCTTTTAACTCCTGTCAGCAGGCAATGCCAAACTTGTAAGTATTTCCAATCCCTGAGAAAGGAAGATCCCTTCTTTCCCCTTATAACACCCAGAAAGAAAAATGCAAAATCTCATTTTACCGAGACCTGGAGAGTGTAGCCAGGTTGGCTAGGTCACCCAGCAAGCTAGTAGGATGGGACCTGGCATTCAGTTCTACTATTTTGGCTCCATTATGCTCACAACATTCTTTCATTTAACAAACATGTACCAACATCAACCAAAGGAGCTGGAGATGCAGATGAGAACAAGACCACCTGTTTGAAAGGAGCTTACCTTCCTGTGTGGGTGTGTGAATTAAAGAAAAAAGAACAGAGTAAACAAGTAACCCACTAGAAAGAATTTGTCTGGGACTTGAGTCCGTGGTGACAGGTCCCTGTTGACCTTTCTGGCCACTCCTTTGCCCCTCACCCATGTATAGCATTTATGGCCCACTGCAAGCCCTTAGTTTCTGGCCAGTCTGTACATTTTGCCTGTGGACAATCTCTTAAGTATCTTTGGAAAGGGGCCCCATCTCTCTACCTACTGCTAGCCTCCCTAGATTAGGGTAAGGAATCTTTTCAGAATTCAGAGCCATAATTCAGAATGTGAGGCTCAAGAGGCAACTAGGAGGATATTGTATAGGTACAAAATCATTTCTAATGCAAGCATTTAAACTGTAAAAACCATTCTTGACTCTTGGGCTGTACAAATATGAAAACAATCAGGGGGCTGTATTTGGCCCATGGACCTACGTTGTGACCCCTGTTGTAAACTGTGACCTTGTAACTGAGCAGGACCTATGCAGCCTTCCTAGAAAAGCCCTCTCATATCCTCAGTCTGCCCCTTATTTGTAGAAATACTGTGGCCTCATAAGCTTTCCCCAAGTTCTAAATGATAAAATTAACCAGAGAAATGGTAAACACAGAAAGAAAGGAAAACAATCAACAAGAGAAAATATTAATAATAATAGTTAAACTTATTCAACAAGTCAAGAAATTTTAGTAACTCCTCAAAGGCTATAGACAATATTCTGAGCCTCATCTTTGAGCTGTTTTACAGATACTGAACCCCCACCAGGTAGAGGAAGTTGCTTACCAGCCTGTAGACCTCAGACCAGGGGAAACCAGAAGGTTAATGATGTTGGCTGCCAGTTACCTCTCCACCAAGCAATCAGCCGATTGTCTAGGAGCTGATCATGCGCCCAGAAACTTTACCTCACCCAGTCTCTAGACACCATTACCTGAAATTCATGGGGCGTTTCTGTAATTTTGAGCCATACATACTTGGACTCCTCTCTTGGCTCCTGCAATAAATACTGCACTTTCTAAAAATTTTTATCTCAACAAAGTATCAGTATATGAGCTTTACTGTGCTCAGGAAAGCAGGCCCAAATTTGATTTAGTAACAACTTCTCTCTGTCATCTACCTCCCCCAGACACCACAACACAATTGAGATCCCTCAATTGCAGCCTGGCACACACAGATTAGACCATGTCAGTCCAGTACCTAAAGCCCTCCTGGGGTTTTCCTTTACCCTCAGGATAAGGGACAAGGTACAATCTCTTGTTTCTGGCACTGGTGGGCTCACCTTCCATCTCTCAGCTGCACTTACTGTAGCTCCAGGCTCAGGGCTACCAGACCTCCCTGTCCTGTTCCTGATGGCCCCAGGGACCAGGCTGGGCTGGGAGTGGACACAGATAGTCATACACACTCCTTCTGGCAAAGCTCCCAAAGGCCATCTGAGCAGGATGTCCTTTATCCCCGTGATCCCCAGGTGCTGAGCTAGCAACCCCTTTAGGATCTGTATTTTCCGCTCATCAATGCACTGTGTGCACAAGAAGTGACAGGTGCCCAAGGTTACCAGTTTCCAAACAGCTCACCTTACCCATGGCCAGGAAACAGCTGATCCACTGCAGGACCACGAATGTTTGCAGCCTGCGTTCCCAAGGCACAAACAAGGGGGCGAACTTCACCATGCTGTTTAATCTGCTGTCTCAGGAGGCTTCTCTGAGCTCTGCTGTGGTCTGAGACACCTCTGGTTCATTGCTGCCAGCCATTTTCTAAGCACTTGTGGGCGATGGGGTTGGGTTACCAGCGAACTGTAAGGTGTCACTGCAGGAACAAGTTTCTTAAGAGAAATCTTTAAAAGCACCTGGTCTGAACCTAGTTGAGTATGGGGGAAGAGAAGTACGGTTTACTCCTCAAGCAATACATTATCTGCCAGATCACCTTTGCTCAAATCTTTCCCATTACTTGGCAAGTGAAACAGCAAGTATAGGGCAATCCTGCCCTCTTTTCAATTACCGAACTACTTGGCTACAGTAATTGTCTCCTTTCACCTGCCAGGTCCACTATTCCCCTTTATGAATAAGTGGTACCAGCTCCCATATAAATATCCATCAACCCCACCATATCCTCCATCACCTGCCCTATTCCTCAGCTCACCTGCACAGCTCAACTCAAGAAGAGCCATCTGCATTAAACACCCTCCCCTCCCATTCTCTCCTCCCTCCTCCAGACTTCAGACATCACTGTTCCATGGAACTGTCCTTGACAAGTTCACCAGTGGCCTCCACACTGATGAATCCAGTGGTTAATTCTCAGCTCTCATCTTGAACTCTCAGCAGCCTCAGACACAACTCTTCCCTCCCTCCTCCTTGAAACCATTTGGCCTGTGGACACCACCCTCTCCTGGTTTGCCCCTCTGGCTACTCATGGGCCTCCACAGTGGCTTTTGTCCTTCAACAGACTAAGTGTTTGAGGGTCCTCCTGCCCCCTCAGTCCCTGGACCCTCCCTCTTCTCTCCACCCTCTCTCCTGCAGAGAACTTATCCAGGCTCATGGCCTTGGAGTCTGTCTACAGGATGAAGACTTCCAAACTGCATCTCCAGCCTGACCTCCCCCTGGGCTCCAGACTTGACTTTGTAGGTGGGTACTTGACATCCTCTCTGCTAGTCTTCTCAGCACCTCCAGCACAGCCTGTCTAAAACTGAACTTGACTTCCTCTCACCTGCCCTTGCTACAGTCTCCACATAGCCATAGCATTTTCCAAAGTCATTACACATTACACTGGTGGTCAACTGGTTAGGACTCTGCACTTTCACTGCTCTGTCCGGGGTCCCTCGTGTACTTCACTGGATTTAACAGTGGTTTCTTAATGCTTAATTGAGGTTGGGAACATTTAAAAATATTTAATGGGCCGGAACAACATGGCAGCCTCCATCCTTGGCTCTCTGCTGGGGATCGTCCAGCAGGTTGTTCCTTCATCAGGTTCAGGCCACGTTTGAAGTTACTATACGGACTGGAAAATATGCATCTTCAGAATAGAAGAAAAAGGTCTGTGAGTAGAGAGGCTATGGATCAATTCTCTCAGGAAGAATACCATTCTCCCAAATAAGCTTCAGACAGTGTCTGATGAAATTGCTGCCCTTCTCAGTGATAGTTGTCTCATTAGAATCAGAAATCATGTGTTGAGAGATCCCCTGCACAGGTGTAAAGTGGCGCTGGAGGCTTCGCGGTATGGTTGTCCTTCACTTAGCTGATCATGGGCAATTGTTGGGGTTGAGTGAGCACGGTAGTGAGCTGCTCCAGAACTTACTAAGCTTCCAGGAAAAACAATTTTGGCAAGAAGAGACTTTTTGAAAGATAGAAACTTAATTTGGGAGGATCTGGATTAGAATTCTGCTCTACCTGAATCTGTCTATAGTTAAAGTACTTCTAAATTTTAAAAGAAGATATTTGAATGTTTCATTCTGTCAGTGAATTATGTTCTCTCTTGGACTTAATAAACATACTGTTCCCATGCATAGTGCCAAGAGTTGAGCATTAAAAAGTTTCTGTGAAAAGAAAAATGTTCACTGTTCATTTGAATATCATTTTATGATAAGTTCGTGTTCTAGTCTTTGTTGATTTAAGCATCTCTTGCATGGAAAAGCTGCTTCCCATCCCCACAGCCAGCCTCTTTGATTATCGCTGACACAAGCATTCTCACTGGTCTAAGTCTCTGTGTCTTTTCTCCCTCCCACAGTCTCAATAGCCAGAGGGATGGCTGGGTCTAAGGCTACATGATTGCACAAGCTACAGAGTAGTGGTGTCAGGCTTTCCCAAAACAGCTGCACCAATTTACCTCTCACCCAGAATATATCAGTGTCCCATGGAGGCAGATCATGTCTCCTCCTTGGTAAATTCAGACACCTTATTTCCTGGTGTGTAGAGAGAGAAGGAAATGGCAACCCACTCCAGTATTCTTGCCTGGAGAGTCCCAGGGATGGGGCAGCCTGGTGGGCTGCCATCTATGGGGTCGCACAGAGCCGGACACGACTGAAGCAACTTAGCAGCAGCAGCAGCAGAGAGATATCCAGTTGGGGTCTTGATTTCCATTTCCTTATCATGAATGGTGAACATGACTTTATTCGTTGCATTTCCTCTGTTTGAAAACTTTATGAGGAAGGAAGACAATGGAATTGGGCAGCAGGAAATGGTGAACCAAAACGGTCCATCAGAGTGGTCCTGAGTTGGGCTAAAGTGGCCGAGGCTGACATCCCACCTGGATCTGTCTTAGGATCGGTTGTCCCTGTGCAGGCAGCTCTGCAACTTGGACTACCCCTCCTTCCTTGAAGGTGTATCTGGGAGGCGTTTTCCAGGGTCCACCCTCAAGGCAGATTGGAAGAGCCCTGAATGAGAGCTGAGACCAGTCCTGCATTGGCCACTTCCCAGCTGTGTGACTTCAGGCAAGTCCTTCCCTTCCCAGAGCCCCTCATCCTACCAGGTATTAGAGGCTAAGATGACGGCCCCTAGTGACCAGTGTACAGTGTTCAGCAGTCCACCAGGGGTTCTGTGCCCCTCATGTCACAACAACCTTGCATGCATGTGTGCTAAGTAGCTTCAGTTGTGTCCAACTCTTAGCAAACTATAGTCCAACCTATGGACTATAACCTGCCAGGCTCCTCTGTCCATGGGATTTTCCAGGCAAGAGTACTGGAATGGGTTGCCATGCCCTCCTCCGGGGGATCTTCCCAACCCAGAGATCAAACCCTCATCTCTTACGTCTCCTGCATTGGCGGGCGTGTTCCTTGCCACTAGTTCCACTGAGAAGTCCCATCCACTCCTTTACAGGCCAACAACCAGGCACCCTATGTCCTGGGGCAGCGTGGCTCCTATGTGGTCTGAGGACCTGCCTTGTCCACGAGCTGCCTATTACTGTTTCCTGATAAGGTAAGTACAGAGTTGGGGAGTAACTGCTCAGAAACCTTAGAGCAACGTGGCAGAGTAGTTCTATGTGTATTGAAACTAATAATTAATTATTGGATTTGTACTATCTGTTTTCTTGCTTCATTTTTAAAATAATTTATATCACATTTACAAATAGATAAGTCCATGATAGATTAGAAAAGAGGGAAAAATACAAAAACCTGGTCCTTTACCACAACATATTGAGAAACACTAATCCAGGGCAACTCCAACAACAACTTCAGACATATTTAACCTTTTTTGAGGGAGGAGGCCCCTTTTTATCCTCAACCCTGACATTTACAGATAATACCAGAGTTCAATGCTGTTTCTATTCTACTCAAGGTCCCTTTTATTTATTTTTTTAATTTATTTATTTTTAATTGAAGAATAATTGCTTTACAATATTGTATTGATTTCTACGAAACATCAACATAGATCAGCCATAGGTTTAAATCTGCTGGGAAAAGGAATCTTCCTGCTCATTTCTATTTGTTTTCAGTCACATAACTTGACAGACATGGCACCTGTTCAACTCATGAAAAAGCAGACACTCAGGTCAACTTTCTGGCAGAGAGTGAGAGGGAGACATGGAATCTAAGAAAAGCCCAAACCTGGTTCATGATAGACACAAACCGTCTCAGGTCTTTAAAACCTCTTTCAGGCATTTATAAACAGAAGGGATGAGGAAGAGCTGGCATTGACTGGACCGTTTTTGGTTCTAGGTGGAGATGGGAAGGAATGTGGGCTGTGTGAGTCCACACAGCGCCAGTGGTGTTGGGAGTCCATGGCTACAACTGGTGCCATTGGTGTCTTCAGTGTAAAATTCGGCCACGTTTGAGGCCACTGTAGGCAAGGTGAGAGCAGGACACCTGTGCAAGCAGGTTTCATATTGGGAGCAGGATTCTAGAAAGGTCTTTAACCTCTGATATGAACCTCATCTGTATGAGGAAGTCACTGTTAGTTACACTGAGATACTGCATGTATAGCATCCACCCAGAGGCCAGCACATAGTAGGTAATCACTGAGCAGTTTGCTCAGGGAGCTGACTCTGCCCTGCTGTGGGGTCACTAAGACAGACGCTCAGTCCAGCCTGAGGCATCCACTGCCCTTCTACCTGGCCCATGACCCGCTTCAGCTCAAGCACCATCCAGGGCTCCTCCCAACATGGAGATGAATTCCTGACCCCTGGACTGGACAGTAGTTCCCCTAGACAGCAGGCCAGGCATCCTCAGGGGCCCTGTCCGTCCTGCTCCCTCTCTGTCTCAATAGAACTTTGCTGCACAAAGGCCTAAACCTCAGCCTTGTGTTCCCTAAACCTCACCTTGACCCTGACCCTCACCAGGAAGTCTTGCCCATGTGTTCTCTGCCCACTCCCACCTCTCTGCCTTTGCTCCCTTAGCAGGTCCCATGATCCCATCTCTGCCTCCTCCTGATCTTTAGCAAAGCCCAGTCCCCCCTGAGAGGGTGAGGCTGGGTCAGGCCAGGTGGTTGCTGATATATCTGTGCTGGCTGACCTTTGTCCCACTTGTTGTCACCATCCAGCAGTGTTACCAGGCAGGGCTCCAACAGGCCATTTGTTCCCTCTGGGTAATGATGTCTGAGAACAAAGGGCAGCCTGATTTCTGGAGAACACTCCTGCAGACCTCTGAGCCTCTCTACCACAGCTGACAGCTCCTGTGCTTCTTGGGCTGTCTGAGTGGCCTGTGTGTTGGTGGGAGATCTTCCCACAAGGGCAAGGACCCTCAGGCAGGTTAGGGTGATAATGGGGTGCCAGGGAGCAGGTGCTGTGTAGTACTGGACACTTGCTGTGAAGCTCCTGGATCTCTGTATCCTTGGGGAGGCCGACTGCTTAACAAACACCTCAGCGTCAGTGCTGAACACATGAAAGGACACTTCTGTCCACACAAAGTCCAGTGTGGATGTTCCTGATAGGGTACCTCTGTAGGCAGCACTCCTCTCAGGTCAGGCTCTCTGCTCTTAACTTGTTTGACTGAGGTCTTCAATGTGTGGCTTCCAAGGTTGCAGTGAAAGAGGAGTATCTCCTTCCCTCTGGTCCAGCCAGTCTGTCCCCATTCCCCAACGAGGTGCCCTAAGTCTGTTGGGCACCTTGTACTGCATCCCATCCAGGCCTGGGCTCACAGCCATGATTCCTACCTCTGACCTGTGCTCACACCTTGCCCTACCTGGGGCCCTGCTGTGTGGGCATCTCAGCCTGTATTCTCCAGGCAGACAGCCTCCTGCAATACCACAGTGTTGAGGTTGCCCAGTCCATTCTCTGAGGGCTCGTTAGCTGTCACTGTGGTAGCGCCTACAAGATGCCCTCAATGACTTCACCTCCAGGTGTCACAGCCTCCTATGGAAAGTGGACTGGGCTTAGGCTCTCACGTCAAAAAGATAGAATAAGGCAGGTTTGATGGTGAGTGACTCAGGGTCTAGGTACTGGAAGGCTGTAGTGATTCTCTCTCTCTGTCTTGGGCTCCCTCTCAGTCTCTCTCTCTCCTTGGTGACTGGCTTACTCTGGAGAATTCTGGTGAGCATCAGTTAGCGTGATGTAGAGGCCCACATGCAGGGCTCTGAAGCCTTCTGCCTGCAGCCACTCGGGAGAGTTTGGGAGTGATTCCCCACTCTAGGCTTTGAAACTCTCCCCGCTGGAGCAGGCCAGCTGCCTCCTCCTGAGTGAACTAAGCAGGAACCCCTAGGTGCTTCCAGCTCTCTGGTGACAAACTTGACCACTCATCAGTCATGGATCTTTCACACCAAACTTCTCTACAAGAGGGATAACTAACTTTGATTTAGGCAGTGGATTGGGAGAGCAGGGTTTTAGCTTGAGGGTGGTGGGTGTGCAGGGCTTGACCAAGGATGATCAAAATATTTGGATCCAAAAAATTTGGATGATCAAATTGAGGAGACAGAGCATCCTGGGAAAGAGATCAGCAGGTCCCAAGACACAGCAGGTGGGAGAGCTGAAAGAGTGAGACGAACCACCCAGCCATCTACAGAGATGTGGACTTAATAAATCCTTACTGCCTTCAGCCACTAAGGTCTGAAGTGGTTCAATACCAGCAATAGAAAACTTCAGTGGGCAGGTACTTCTCTCCTGGAAAATCCAGCCCTTCCTTAATGGCCCTGCTTACCTGCCACTTCCTCCCTCTTCCCTTGATGGAAACCATCACTTCCCCTCTCAATCCCACTGCACTTGATTCCCCCCTCTCTGGGGACCCTATAGCACCCACCTCCTGGGGTCAGAACAGGCCATCAAGAGATGTTGAGTACATTTATGGCCTGCCTGCTAATTACTCCTACTCCCCAGCACTCCTCACAGAATGTGGAATGGTTATCCATCTCATAATATTATCTATTCCACTCACAAACCCAAGTTAGGTACTGTAATTCTTACTTCCCTGATAACAAACCTGAGGTTGAAAGGGGATGGGTCTTGCCCAGGGTCACTGAACCTAAATTTACATCGACAGAATTTCTCCCCACTCCTTTCACCCCCAACGCCCCATTTGTACTTATTGCTGTGATTAGCTTCTGGAGGGAAAAGAACTTGCTTTCCCACTCCAGATGTGGGTGTTCACAGTACTGGTCCTACTCTACCATCCTGTCCAATCACTCATGACACATATCCCAGAGCCAGTGACCCAGAATTCTCCTTATCAGAGGCTTGTCCCCTACTGCCCTGCTTGCAGACACTGACAATTCACTCCTCATGTTCCTTCTCTGGCTAGTCTGCCCCGTGTCTGTACATAGCCTCCCCCTTGTCTCCCGCAGAACAGGCCAGAGGTGGTAAGTTGGAGCTGACTGGTCAGGGAGGAAGAAGTAACATGCCATTTTCTGGCCTATCTGACCCACCGTCTGGGAAGAGGACACAGAGGAGCAGGGCTGCAGGGCCAAGCTGGGACAAAATGGGAGGCTTTGACCAGTGTTCCCAGTTGGGGAGTAGGGTAGGGGAAGAGAAGAAGGCTGAAACAGAATTCTTTCATTGATGAACTGACATTTATGGAGCTCCCTTCTGTGTCAAAGTCAGGGCTGAAGTTATGAAGGAGGAGTAGCAGCTGACTTATGGAGCTCTCAGCCAACATGATATCACAGCTGAGGTCAGAGGTCATCTTAGTCCCTGGGGGAAACAGACTCAGACGGAGGGTGAAGAGGTCTGCCATGGTCATTCATCCAGTGACAGAGCTGCAGTCTCCTTCCCCACTTCCTAGCCCCTCTGGATGCCAGCCTGGGGCTCAGAGGACTCAGAAACTCAAAGGTGCCAGGAAAAGTCAGGGGGTTGTGGCCTCACCCTCCTCTTCATCTCAGGCAGGGAGGAGCTGGGACAGGCAGGATGCAGGATGGGGGAGCTTGTAGGAGAAAGGACTGTGGCTGAGGGCTGCTTCTGTGCTATCACTCAAGGCAGAGGAAGACAAACCTGCTAACTGGAGCTGCTCTTGTCCTGCCCATTGAGTGACAGGACCACAGAGGACAGAGACCCCACACATCATCCTCTCTCATTTCTCAGGTGGGCAGAATGAAGAAGAGGGCCCACTACAGAGGAATCAGTGCAGGAGAGCAAATCACCAATCCCAGAGTCTGATCTCCTCTGCTATGGAGCCAGCTGTGACCCAAGGCCTGGCATGGGGTGGAGATGCAGGAGTCAGTGAAGGTTGGAGACAGTGAAGACAGGAGATGCAGGAGATGTGTTTAAAAGGCACCTCCAGGAAGCCTTCTGGGATCACAGAACCTTCCTCCATCCTCCCTAATGCCAGCACTGCCCTTCGGAGGAGCCCCTCCTCTGGGGAGGCACTCAGCAGATCTCCAAGTGTTGGTCTCTGGGGATGTTGTATTTGAGCTTGTGGTCTTCAAATAGGTTTTCCAGCTCCTTCATGTAGCACTGATGCAGCCTGTCCACCTCCTCCTGGGAGGGATGTGGTGTCTTCTGCACTTCGATGGGCTTCCCCACTGCAAGACACAGAGGTGAGTGGTGGCACAGAGCCAGAACCACTGAAGGTGCAGGGACCCTCGGGGCTCCCACCACAATGGTCATCTGAGCAGGTAAGCACTCCTTGTCCTTCCCTTTCTATTCTATTTTGGGTCATAGATGCTAAGATGTTAGGGCAACTCCAAGATTCTGATATATTAACAGTAACAGTATCACCAGCTGGCATTTTAATGCATTATCTCTTATATCATCCTAACAATCCTAAGAAGATAGAACCTGCTATTATTCCTATTTGACAGCTGAGGCATGAAGACTCAGGGAGGGTGAGTAAATTGTTCAGGGTCACTTAGTCAGGAAGACTCAGTGACTGGTTGTAAGCCCTGAGGATGTACTCTTAGCCTCATGGACACGTGGATCTGGGAGTCTCAGATGCCATGAGTGGAAGCATCAGTACATCTGGGAGGAGGTGGCCCACAGCCCAAGTGCCTCCTCTCCCTCCACGATGTCCTGCAGTGCCCCCTATTCTAGGGAGGACATGGGAGGACCTATCAACCTCCTTCCTCAAGTTCTGCCTG
This sequence comes from Okapia johnstoni, assembly GCA_024291935.2. Taxonomy (NCBI): domain Eukaryota; kingdom Metazoa; phylum Chordata; class Mammalia; order Artiodactyla; family Giraffidae; genus Okapia; species Okapia johnstoni. The sequence continues at coordinate 23,619,971 of CM044325.1, forward strand.
GCTCAGAAAGCAGCTGTCCTGTCTTCTTCTCTTGAGAATGGTTCTGGAGGCATCAGTTGTGAATTATATTCATGAAAATATTACCAGACAATCCAAGGAAAGTCATGGTGCAGAGGGTTGGCCAAGTATGTACTCAACTAAGAAATCCCTCAGCCTCTCCTTCACAGCCTGCTGATCGCTACTTTACGCACAATACTACCAGACCTGGAGTGCCCTTCCCTTGTATCCACTTTTCCAATAAGACTTACAAGATCCTCCTGTCAGAATTAAACCCTCCTCTCTGGCATCATAAAAAATCAAATAGACCCTGATCAAATCTCAACTTTGTATCAAGGACAGGGTGATCTTTTGGAAGTGATTTACCTTCTCTGAGTCTCAGTTTGCCATTAGTAAAATGGTGATAATAATCACTGCCTACAAGGTTGTTGGGAAAACTAAGCTGCTGCATGTAAGTAGTCAGTGCAGTACCTGACACACAGCAGGTGCCCAGTAATCAGTAGTGGTGACTGTTTTTTTTTTGTCTCAGTTAGATTTCCCATCCCAGTCTTCCTTTCATCAGGGTTATCTGTCTGTATGTCTGTTTCACACTCTGGAACGTGAACTCCATGAAAGTCAATGATGTCTTCGGCACATGTCTATTCCCCTTCGCAACACCAGCCTGAGCCCCTTGCTGTGTAGCCCTTCCCCCTCCCAGCCCGAGTCTAGGCTCACCCACGGTGGTGATGGGCCGGCGGTAGGGCATAAGACCAAAGCTGTACTGGAAGACTCCACGGCCATAGAAGAGCGGGATGGAGACTCTTATGATCTTCTGAAGTCGGTCCTGGAACCAGCGCACCCAGGAGCCAGGGGAGTTCTCAACCTGCTTGAATATGTCATTCTCCCCAAAGGAGAAGATCGGCACCAGAGCTGCCCTAGAGGAGACAGGAGAGAGGGCATGTGGAGGGGCAAGAAGGCACAAGCTGGTTGCCTAGCATCCTGCAAGGACCTAGTGAGCAGTAACTGGAGCAGAGGACAGAGCCCTGGGACAAAAGTAGGAGGCCTCGGGTGTCCTCCAGACCTGCCATGGCCTTGCTTTGTGATTTTAGGGAGGTCATGGCTCCTCTCTGGACCATGGCTTCCCAGTTGCACCATGACAGGAGAACAGAATGCTTCAGAGAGCCCTTCCAGGTATAAAACATGCAAACTTTCTGGAAAAATTTCTTGTTCCCCAGTTAGCTTGTATTCTTCACAGATGCTTCAAGGTAAGAGAACAGCTCTAAGCTATGCCCCAAACACCATTCTCCCAAATGCCCTAGACTCATATGTAATGCAAGTTTTCAGTAATATGACCCTTGACCCTATTCCCTTTAATCACCAAATCTCCCTTCTAGAATCTTCTCTGGCTATTTGGGAATGAGACAGTACATCAATGAGCAACACAGAATCTTCACTGTCGGTGGATTGTGACTCTCCCTGACAAAATAGGATGTGCATTCATCTGTGCTGTCTTCCCACCAAAACACAATCCTTGTCAATCTCCAGTTGAACCCAGAGCCCTCTTCCCAATACCCATGCATCAGGGCGAGCCTGATGAAGCCCTTGCGGTTCCGCAGCACCAGCTTGTAGCCTCCAGGCCTGGCATCCAGTGCCTCCTGGACGCCCCCAACAATGATGGCCATGAGGTTGCCGCCTCCTTTCCTGCTCAGAATATGAGCGGCACTCTCCTTGTCTACTGGGACCAGCCCTGGGGAGAGAGGAAGGTGGTTAGGTATGGGGTGAAGGGGCAGGGACTGTGGGCAGAGATGTGGAGTGGGCTCCACTCCAGTTTCCAACTGTGAGTTCTCAGGTCTTCCCAACCCCCAACTGAGTGGATCACCGAGCACAGAGCTGTGGGAAGTGCTTCCTTGAATCTAGCTTCCTTCTCCACTACACATTCACTTGGAAGAAGTACAGAACTGTTGACAGCCCTCTGTAAAATCCTTCCCCCATGCCTGCAGCCCTCATCCAACTGGGTTACCCAGGGTTGGGAAAACTCACCTCCTGACATGATGTAATCCCTGAAGAAAGGAGTCCAGAACCACAAGTTCAGCATCATCAGATGTGGGCGGATGCCAGGAAACAGTGAGGAAAAACCGGTGCTCTCTGTGCACAGGTTGGTAAAAGCTCCAGTGGCCAGAACCCCGTGGGGGTGGAAGCCAGCAAGGTAGTTTCGGGAGGGGTCCAGATTGACAGTCTTGACCAACTGCAGGGACAGCAACCTGCTGAATCGGAGCTGCACCTCATACCCTCCCCCATTCTGCCAGCACCAGTGTGACGGTGGGTAACTTGCTCCCCGTCTTTGAGCCTCCGGTTCTTAGGAAGATGGAGATATGCATGTGAATGCACCCAGGGAGATCCTGTTGCCATCCATGTCTCAGACTTGCTGTAAGCTTCAGACAAATTGTTTCCCTCTCCAGCTTTCAATGTATTAAATGTGGGCATTTGACCCTGTCCTGCCTACATGCTGCTGAGAATCTCAGGTCTATGAGTTCCCTGGAATTACCAAGACTACAGGACAGGATAATCATAATTGGCATAGTTCATACACCATCAAGGGCCACACAGGGCTGCCACTCAAACAGCCCTGTTTTAACAAAATTCCCTATGAGAAAACTCAGCACTTAGGACCTGGGAGTGAGAATTTACTAGCTATATCAGGGTGGTTGGAAGAGTTTGCAGACCTGGCGGCTGGCCTTAGTCCTGTTCACCCCTCTGTACAATTCAGGTGTCTCCCTGAGGCTCTCTGTTCCCCCTGTGTCAGACCTTCATTACCATCTATCCACCTCTTCCCCTGGCTATTGGCAGCTCTTCCCAGGTCTGGTCGATCCTGCAGCACAGAGGGTGCACCAGAAACCACCAGACATTGTAGAAGGAGTGGGAGAGGAGAGCTGTTCATCACTAGCAGCTTCCAGGCAAAGTGGGGTGAGGACAGAGGGGGCAGAACTGAGTTAACAGATGTTGCTCCTGGACTTCCCTTGTGGTCCAGTGGTTAAGAATCTGCCTGCCAATGCAGGGGACATGCGTTCAATTCCTGGTCCGGGAAGACTCCACATGCTGTGGTACAACTAAGCCTGTGTGCCACAACTACTGAGCTCACAAGCCACAGCCACTGAAGCCCGCGTGCCTAGAGCCCATGCTGCACAACAAGAGAAGCCACCGCAATGAGAAACCCACACACCGCAATGAAGAGTAATCCCCGCTATTCGCAACTAGAGAAAGCCCAACAAAGACTCAGCACAACCAGAAGTAAAATAATTCTTTAAAAAAATGCTGCTCCCACCAGTTACTGGACAGGCTTCAATGTGCAAAGATAACAGCTAGTGATTCTGTGTGTGACCAACTCCTTCCCCACTCTGCCAGGAAATGCAGGGCCCACCCTTTACAGAGCCCTGTGCTCTGGGAGGCACAGCCTTTAGAGTCGGAGGCCCTGAGGCCCCTGACCCAAGCCCTAAGCCCCTGGCAGGAAGCTCCCTGACAAGACTACCCAGGCCTTGTAATTTGCACTTCCAGGAGCGGGTAGTCTATTCCACTCAGGCTCAGCTTTGGCACCATGAAAGATCATCTAGTTCACAAGCTTAAATTTTCAGCTTTGGCACTGAGGATTCTTGTTACCTTCAGGCCCCAGAGGTCTGGCTGCCCATCTCAGAGCGGCCTAGAGTGACCCACCCAAGAGATAGCATTAGAGGTGGACCCAAAGGACAGCATTGGAAGTCTGAGCCTATCTGCCTACCGCAGCTGAACAGTCCCAGCTTGTCCTGTCCTTGACCTGGACTTGATCTCTGCAAACTCCCTCCCCCACTCTGCCTTCTGGTTACCCTTGACCCTTTGCAGAAAGTCTGAGGGGATCTTAGGTAGAGTCACCATTGCTTCACAGATAAAGGCAAACTTCTTTCACTCATGCTGTGGGAATTTATTGAATGTGAAAATAAGGACAAGCAGAGATATTCTGGTTGTTCTCATTGGGAATGGTGTTTCCTTAGGAACCCATACTCAGTATGTTGCTTTAAAAACATACCCAATTTCCCACACTGAAGTACTCCTTTATGAATTCTCTTTCTCAGCTAGTAGGAAAATAATTTTGTTACAACCCCCTTAAAGGCAATGAGGCAATATCTATCGGTATTAAAATGGAAAAATGTAACTGACCTTTTAAGCCAGCAACTCCACTGCCGAGGAATTTAGCTACAGAATTTCTCACACTTGTGCAAAATGGTATCTGAACAAGATTATTAACTGAAGCTTTTTTTTTCACCTTTGGTAATACCAAAACTTGGCATCCAGTCAAAAGTCCATCAACAGAGCCTGTTTAGACAAATTACAAAATACTTCCTTGTGGGCCACTGGGTAGCCATAGGGACATACAATGCAACTTTTCCTGTCCTGATAGGGGAAGATGGCCACAATCGCTCATCAGGTGGAAAAGCAAAGGGCGAAACCATGTATGCAGAATGTCACCAGCTGTGACAGAGGGAACAGCAGATGGAGACAGGTCCTCCTGGGGGAAAATACCTGATTTTCCACCATTAGCTCTTCAGGAAGCCCAAATGTTGCACTTAGAAAGATTCAATGCTCGGAAATATAATAGTTTCCCAACTTTGCTTGAAATTCCACCAATAGACCCTAGCTCATAAAATCATTAAGAGCTGAAGGCAGCTCAGAAAAACAAGCTCATTTGACAGAGTACAGAGGCTTATGAATGGGGGGGAGCTCCTGTTAAGTGCAGACTCCTTACCTGGGACCCCCTACCTCCTAGCCACCATAAGATCCCTTTAGGCCCTGTGCTGTAGAAGTGTGTGGAAGAGTTGGAGGGTCTCCTGGGAAGTGCAGGGGTCTAGAATCTGGGGCAATAGCCCCACCCCTACAGGATCCCAGGCCTGGACAAGCAAGTCAAAGTGCTCATCATCCAGCCCTCTGCTGGCCACTAGGTGGTATTGCCTGCCTTCTGTAGGTTGTGATGCTAAAGGCGTGAAGTAGGCAAGAATCCTGAACACTGTGCAGGTAGAATTTCTGAAAGTATCCAGTGTCCCACCATTGTCAGTAGTGTCAGGGTTGAGAAATCCTCTCTGGGGGAGAAGCAAGAGGATGGTGGATAAGACAGGCACAGAATCATTTTCTGCAGCTGGCAGAAACTCCAAGTGCAAAGAGAGCCAGATATGTCTTTGGAAGCCCCAGGATGGCAGGAAGACAGCCCCCTGGAGAGCTTTAAGTTGAAGACTTCATTTCTGTGGAATAGCCTGCACTGGTCTCCCTTACATGTACGTGCGAAGTCGCTTCCGTCATGTTTGACTCTTGCGACCCCACAGACTGGAGCCCACCAGGCTCCTCTATACATGGGATTCTTCAGGCAAAAATACTGAAGTGAGCTGCCATACCCTCCTACAGGGATCTTTCCAACTCAAGGATCGAACCCACATCTTTTGCATCTCCTGCATTGGCAGGCGGGTTCTTTACCACTAGCGCCACCTGGGAAGCCCACTGGTCTCCCTTATCTTATCCCTAAAAACCTCTCCAACTTCATCCCCAGTGTACCTTCAGCTTTAGTTACACTAATGCTCAGAAACCATGCCATGGCCAGCTTCTGGGCCTGCACTGTTCCCTTCGCAGGCCACCTTTCCTTCCCTACTGGACTTGGGATTCAGCTCACAGTGTGGAGTGAGACCACAGGGACAGAATCCACAAAGAGAGCCAGAAAGCTCTACTTGAGGCCGGAAACTGCTTATGGCTTTTCCTTGGCTTCGTAGCTGATGTCACAACACTTCCCCATGGAAACTCTGGCCTCCCTGGCACAGAAGAGCAAGCCCTGGTCTGGGAAGAAGAGAGGGAGAGATGGGAATTCAGAATCTCAAAGTTCAGAGATTCTGGGGTGAGGATGAGGGACACTGCCTGTGGCAGGCCCATGGCTCCTCTAGGGCCCCAGCAAACCCTACCAGCTTCTGCTGACAAGGTCCTAGGAGGGCACCTTGCAGAGGAAGCAGATATGGGATCTGGGAAGACCACCCTGCAACCTAGTCCCTTCAGGTTGGCTCAGCACTGTCCACTCATTCTCCTGTTTCCAGAGGAGGGCCACCTGTCCCTGCTGGCACCTCTCTGTGTCCCCATCGCCTTCCCTGTTCTATCTGGTCAATAAATCATCCTGGCCCAGCTGCTTACATCGAAGACTTTAGTCTGTCTGGGATTCAGAAAAGCAGTCAAAGGTCAGTTCACTCAAATCAAGGATCCTGTCCCACTCAGGTCTGAACTTTGGGTCCAGGGTCAAGTGTCCAAATGGCCATCAGGTGCCCTGAATCAGAAAGTCAGAGATTAAAAAGCACTCAGATGTCAGGGATCGGTGTGATCACTGAATACACTCGTAAATGTATCCAGGATACATTCAGAATGTGGCAAGTCCTTGTCCAAGGATGCATGATGTATCAGAGTGAGAGGCAGGTTAGAGAACCTGGAACAAGTTCCTTGTCCTCTCCCCTGTCCCTCTAAACTGACAATGGACAAACTTTAAACCAGTAGAAGAACTTTGTATGTGACCTTGATCACATCCTGTCCCTTTCTAGGGGTTAGTCTCCTCATCTCATGAACTGTGGGGCTAAATGATCTTTTAGAACCATAAGTTTATTACCTGCACCCTTAAGCATGGCTACTGAGGGCTTTACATCTGTAAGTTACACAAGTGGGCCACAATATATGGCTCGCAGAGCTCCTTTAAATCCTTTTCATTCATCCATCTTCATAGTGGCCCTACATCCCATCCAGACAGAAGCTGACTCCTCTCTAGGCCACAGAGTGGTGGAAGCCCAGCTCCTACCTCCCAGCCCAGAGGATCACGCTTCCTCACGGACACGTGGGGCACTACAGTCCTTGCCACACCCCAGCCACCCCATTACTCACCGAGATGGGGAAATAGTCCTTCATAAACCTCCATATGCCCCAACGCCTTAAGGCTTCAATGCGTCTGCCCCCCTGCCACGGCTTGGATAGATCCAGGTACCACCAGACTGCATACAGGACGCTGAAGATCCAGAATCTTGTGAACAGGAGCCATATGAAGACAGCAATGCAGATCTGGGCTGGGAAGGGAAGCAGAAAGATGAGTGGTCAGAGGAATGAAGGAACAAGCTCTCCTCATACACCTAGCAGCACTGTCCTGTCCAGCCCTCACCCCAGGAGGAAGGGGTGAGACTCTCTTGACTTCAAGGAGGAAAGAATGCAGCCCTTCCAGTGTCACACTGGGAGCCTGGATTTGAAGCCAGGTAGACCTAGCTCCAAACTAAGATTTGCCCCACTGTACCAGGCTGCTTGTTCATTCCAATTTTACCCCTCCACCCCCATCTCTGTCCAGTTAAGTAGTCTGTATTCATTGGGTGCTCAATAAATGCCTGGGAGTAAAGTGACTAGAATAACACTTTCTAGTGTCCACCCTTTGGGACCCCAAAGAAAAAGGAGACATGCTTTCTGCCAGCCCTCTCTCTGTCTACTCTCTGCCCATCTGTCTATTTATAAATCCTGCAAGATCCCCCCCTCTAATTAAAGTCCTTCCATGACTTTCTCATACCTTTAAAAACAGCCCATGTAGCTCAGCCTGTCATTCAGATTCTGCATAGCTGGCTGATCCTCATCTTGCTCCAGCCTCATTCACCCATATGGACCCTATACTCTGGCCACATGAAATGGTTCAGTGTATCTACATGGAGAGATGGAGTTCCTTCAGTCTCTTAGCTTTTGATCATGCTGTTTCCTCTGACCACCATGCCCTTTGCTGCTGAAGGAGGGAGGAAGGAAGAGGCCAACCTGTGGGGCCCATGGGTCAGGGATGCAGTATGGCTATGACCAGGTCAAGTGAGGAAATACCTTCTTACCTACAATTCCCAGTCCTTTGCTGCAGGCTAAACTTCATCTCAGGGTCAGGAGGTCTGAGGGGCTGACCCTAACCTAATGCCAATGGAGCATCATTCTCAGAGAGTATTTCTCCCACCCCATCCCATTCCTTCTACTCAATACCATGCACTCACACGGTTAAAATTGTCAGCCTCCAGTTGTACTGAATGTGAAAGTAGAGTAGACTGGGTCTGCCATTCCTGGCCAGCTTCCAGGAAGAGGGGAGTTTTGAACAGTAGTAAATCTGAACAGTAGCAAAATCCATAAACCAGAGAAAATAGGTTGGAGCTCACATAACACCGAACACCTATAACGTGCCAAGCATTGGTGGTTCAGTCGTGTACAACAGACAGAAATTTCTGCCTTCATGGAGCTGACTTTCCACAGTATTGTGTTTAGGGCACTTTGTTTTGTTTTTGAAGTTTCTATGGTGGTAAAATATATATAACTTATGCTTTGTCATCTGAACCATTTTTAAGTGTACAGCTCAGTGACACTACATTCATTCACTTGGACCGTCATGATTATCCATTTTCGGAACTCTTTTCATTATCCCAAACTGAACCTCTGTACCCATTAAACAAAAACGCCCATGTCTCCCTCCTCTAGCCCCTGCCAATCACCATTCTCTTTTCTATCTCTATGAATTTGATTGGTCTACGAACCTTACAAAAGAGGAATCATCAAGTATTTATGTGTCTGTGTGTGACTGTCTTTACCTCACTTCGCACAATGTCCTCAAGATTCATCCTTGCTGTTGCATGTTCCAGAAATCCCTTCCTTTTGATGGCTGGATAATAGTCCATTGTGCTATTTGCAACATTTTTCATCCTTTCATCCATCAATGGACCAATGGACATCTAGGTTGCTTCTACACTCCTTGTGGGTTTATCACTTTTTTGTTTGCCTTAAATATTTTTTTAATAAAAAACTTGAATGGGAAAGTTGTAGACGAGTGGGAATAAAATGCCACCATTTTCACGAAAAAGAACATGTCCACACTGGTAGATGCTCACGCATAGAGGTTGGAAGGATGCTTGCAGATCTGGAGGGAGGAGGCAGATGTCAGGAGACAAGGATGGCTTGGCAGTTGACTTAGATTTTTGTTTGTTTTTTTTAACTGTAAATATTTAATGTGAAAAAAATTATAAAGAATGTCAGCTAGGACTCTCTACCTTGGGGCAAAACCAAAAGTCTACATGGGTTGCTCCCACTTTCAGGAAACCACCTCTAGGGACTTCCAGACCAGGGAAGTAGACTTTTGAGACAATGTTGATTGGCAGGGGCTAGAGGAGGGAGACATGGGCATTTTTGTTTAATGGGTACAGAGGTTCAGTTTGGGAAAATGAAAAGAGTTCTGAAAATGGATAATCATGACGGTCCAAGTGAATGAACGTAGTGTCACTGAGCTGTACATTTAAAAATGGTTCAGATGACAAAGCATAAGTTATATATATTTTACCACCACGCCTTCCAGTTCAGGGGAAGTGTGGGTTCAATCTCTGGTCAGGGAGCTAAGATGCCACATGTCTCAGGGGCTAAAAATCCAAAAAACTTAAAACAGAAGCAATGTTATAACAAATTCAATCAAGACTTTAAATGGTCCACAGCAAAAAAAAATTTTTTTTTCAAAAGAAAAAGAAAACTGCTTATAGAGAATAAAACTGAGTTGTTATAGTGGCTTCCTGGCGGGAATTCCCCGACAGTCCAGTGGTTAGGACTCCGTGCTTTTGCTGCATTCATATAAGCCTTGCCGCTAGAGGCAAATATATATATATATATATATATATATATATATATATATATATATATATATATATATATATGTAGTGGCTCCCTAGAGGATAGGACTTCCAGATGTTCAAGCTGGATTTAGAAAAGGCAGAGGAACCAGAGATCAAATTGCCAACATCTGCTGGATCATCGAAAAAGCAAGAGAGTTCCAGAAAAACATCTATTTCTGCTTTATTGACTATGCCAAAGCCTTTGACTGTGTGGATCACAATAAATTGTGGAAAATTCTGAAAGAGATGGGAATACCAGACCACCTGACCTGCCTCTTGAGAAATCTGTATGTGGGTTAGGAAGCAACAGTTATAACTGGACATGGAACAACAGACTGGTTCCAAATAAGAAAAGGAGTACCTCAAGGCTGTATATTGTCACCCTGCTTATTTAACTTATATGCAGAGTACATCATGAGAAACGCTGAGCTAGATGAAGCACAGACTGGAATCAAGATTGCCAGGAGAAATATCAGTAACCTCAGATATGCAGATGACACCACCCTTATGGCAGAAAGTGAAGAAGAACTAAAGAGCCTCTTGATGAAAGTGAAAAAGAAGACTGAAAATGTTGGCTTAAAGCTCAACATTCTGAAAACTAAGATCATGGCATCTGGTCCCATCACTTCATGGCAAATAAATGGGAAAACAGTGGAAATAGTGGCTGACTTTTTTTTTGGGGGGGGGGCTCCAAAATCACCGCAGATGGTGACTGCAGCCATGAAATTAAAAGACGCTTACTCCTTGGAAGGAAAGTTATGACCAAGCTAGACAGCATATTAAAAAGCAGAGACATTACTTTGCCAACAAAGGTCCATCTAGTCAAGGCTATGGTTTTTCCAATAGTCATGTATGGACATGAGAGTTGGACTCTAAAGAAAGCTGAGCGTGGAAGAATTGATGCTTTTGAACTGTGGTGTTGGAGAAGACTCTTGAGAGTCCCTTGGACTGCAAGGAGATCCAACCAGTCCATCCTAAAGGAGATCAGTCCTGAGTGTACATTGGAAGGACTGATGTTGAAGCTGAAACTCCAATACTTTGGCCACCTGATGCAAAGAGCTGACTCATTTGAAAAGACCCTGATGCTGGGAAAGATTGAAGGCAGGAGGAAAAGGGAACAACAGAGGATAAGATGGTTGGATGGCATCATTGACTCAATGGAGATGATGATCACCAACTCTGGGAGCTGGTGATGGACAGGGAGGCCTGATGTGTTGCAGTCCATGGGGTTGCAAAGAGTCAGACATGACTGAGCGAATGAACTGAACTGAAGAGCATAGGATTTGGGGAAGTCTTTCGCTTGTAAGACACACGTTCTGTTTGAATGTGTTACAACAGCACCTGCTGGGTTTTTCAACTAAGGTAGCATGCGAAGGTTAGGAAAAACCCACTCAAGAGGCCCTTGCACTTAGAAAGAACTCCCCACCATCCTCATCACCCTTAACTCCTGTCAGCAGGCTAAACCAAACTTGGGGATCTCTTCAGTCCCTAAGGAAGGGAGACTTCTACCTTCCCCTCATAACACCAAGAAGGAAATATGTAAAACCCCACTTTACAGAGGCCCAGAGAGAGTATGCAAATTGGCTGAGCTCACACAAAAAGTTAGTCAGATGGGACAAGACATTTATCAACAAATGTTCATGGACACCAACTCTTCTAGGAGCCGGAGATTCAGCTGAGAACAAGACCAACTGTTTGAAGGGAGCTTACCTTCCTGTGTGAGTGTGTGAGCTACAGAGAAGAGGAAAAGAAACAGAGTAAACAAGTAACTCACTGGAAGGTATTTGTTTCTGGGCCCTGAGTCCTCGGTGACACATGCTTGTTGACCTTTCTGGCTACTTCTTTGCCCCTCCCCCAAATGCCTGCTCTATGTCCAGTGTGAACCAGCTGTTCACCATATGTCCAGCATTTACGAGCCCACTGGAAGCCCTTAATTTTCCTGCCAGCCTATGAATCCTGCCCTGTGGACCCATCTCCTGAGTGTCTTTGGAAGGGGTCCCTTCTCTCCACCTACTGGAGGCCTCCCTAGATCTAGGTTTATTTTAAGAGCCAGATTGAAAATATTTTGTATACTTTGTGGCTCTATGGGGCAACTTGGAGGATATTACATAGGCCCATTTAATCATTTAAATTACGCAAAAATTTAAAATGTAAAAACTATTCTTGGGATGTACAATTGCATAAAAAAACAGTGGGCTCGATTTGACCCATGCCACATAATCTGAGGACCCCTGATACAGCTTGGACATCTAAGGCACTCAGTTTCCCCCTATATATACTCCCTGCCATCAGTCTATCCCCTATACTCCAAACACAGCAGATCCATAGGCTTCAAGCACTAGGACCTATACTGCACAGACTGAACCTTGTCCCTCCCATTCCTAAAGCATTGCTGGGGCTCCCCTTTTTCCCCAGGATAAGGGACAAAGTACAAGCTCCTGCTCCCGGCTCCAGCTGGCCCAGATCTCTCTTCTCAACTGTCCTCGCTCTAGCTCCAGGCCGAGGGCTGCTTGACCTCCCCGTGCTCTTCCTGATGTTCCCAGGTCCCGGGCTGAGCTGGGGGTGGATGAGAGCAGACAGACGCACTTGTGCTGGCAAAGCTCCCCCAAGGTCAGGTGATCAAGATGTCCCTCATCCCCCCCACTCCCACCCTTGCCCTGTGATTCTCAGGCATCAGCCTACCTGGTTCTGGGCCCCCAGGACCCCAAGAGACTTGTCCCCTGCCCTGGGGTACCCCTCCTCTCCCTGCTCCACACCTCCTCCCACACCCTCAGCCCTGTCTCCCCCCTCTGCCTCCTTCCCTTTCGTCCTTTGGCAACACAGGAGCCCAGACCTACAGCCTTGGACATCTAAGGCACTCAGCTTCCCTGCTCATCTGTGTAATGGGGGTAACTAGGGACATTTAAAATGTTTCAACAACATTTAGAGCAGAGACACAGTCAGTCATCAAGGATGCCAGCAGTAGGGAACTGGGTTTCTTGCTTTCCTGAGGATAAATGCTTTAGCTGCAAAATTTTAGGGAGATTCTGAGGGAGGACATGGGGTAATATATATATGCATGTGTGCATACATGTTTGTATGTGAGTGTGTGACTTGGCTATTGACCATTTCAGAGCCTGTACAGAGTATGTCCATATTTTAACCCCAGTCTAGTAGTCTGTCCACAGGCTGAACACTAGCCCTGGGGGTAGCCGTTCCTAACTACTATGGTGCCAGCAGATGAGATGAAGAATCCCATGGTCTCCTGTACCCCCAGCCCAGCCCGCCTTACCCAGGACCACAAAGGAGAAAATCCACTGCAGAACCACAAAGGTCTGCAGTCTGCGCTCCCACGGCATGGACAAGGGTGCGAACTTCACCATGCTGTCTCCTTGGTTGATTCCACAGGTTTCTCTGAGCTCTGCTGTGGTCTGAGGCATCTACTGGTTTTTGTTGCTGCCAGACGTTGAGTAAGCATTACTGATCTGGGAGGAGGGTGCCCCACCCAACCCGGCCCAGCCTAATGTCTCCCTGCACTCACCCTGGCAGGAATCTGTTTGCTAAGAGAAACCTTTGAACCCACCTGCCCTGGAGTCAGCTAAAGGAAGGAGGAAGGGAAGGACATTCGCCTCCTCAGGCAATACCTTATCTGCCAGATATCTTTCTCTTTTTGCTTGAATCTTGCCCTCCACTTGACAGGCCAAGCACTAAGTATAGGGCAGTTCTGTCCTCCTCACATCTACCCAATGACTTGGCTGCAGTAGCTGTCTCCCCTCTTCTGCCATGTCCACTGTTCCCCTCCACAAATATACAGTAACAGCTCCTGTTCTATGGAACTGCCCTTAACAAGTTCTCCAGTGGCCTCCACACTGCTGAATTCAGTGGTCAATTCTCAGCTCTCATCTTGACCTCTCGGCAGCCTAAGACACAATTGGTCCCTCCCTCCTCCTTGAAACCACTTTGTCTACAGACACCACTCTCATCTGGTTTCCCTCCTGCCCCTCTGGCTGCCCCTGGGTCTCCGTGGTGGCTCTTATTCCTCACCAGGCTGTGTTTGATGGCCCTCTTGTCCCCTCTGTGCCTGGACCCTCCCTCCTCTGTCCCACAGAGACCTCATCCAGGCTCACGGCCTTGAAGTCTGTCTACAGAACTAACACTTCCAAGCTGCATCTCCAGCCTGACTTTCCCGTGGGCTCCAGACTTGACTATGTAGGTGGGTTCTTGATATCCTCTCTGGTAGTCTGCTCAGCATCTCCTTCACAACCTAAGACTGAACTTGATCTTCCCTCTCCTGCCCAGGCCAGCTTTTCCTCTGCTCTTTGACATCTCAGGAAAAGGGACTCCAGTGACCTGGTTACACAGGCCAAAACCTTACAGTCATTCTAGATTCTTTCTATCCCTCTCCATTCAGCTCTCTTAATTGGTTCTCCTAAATCTCTCCTTCTAAATGTACACTTTGAACTGAAATATATCAGACATACGGGAAAAGGCACAAGTCCTAAGTGTAGCAGTGATACATTGTCCCAGAGTGAACATACTGGTGTGATCTCCATTCTGATGGACAAATAGGACCTGACCAGTACCTCTGTCCTTGCCTGTCATTCCTCTCTTCCCTAAACCTCATACCAGCCTCGTCTGCTCTGAAATTTATAAGTGAGTCTCACACAAAATATTCTTTTGAGAATGGTTCTTTGGCTCAAGATTATATTTCAAGAATCATCCAAATTGTGTGTATTTGTAGCATGTTTTTTTTTCATTGCTATATAAGACTTCACTGGGTGAATATACCACAATTCATCTGCTGGGGGACATGTCGGGTATTACCTGAGCCTGGCTATTGTGAACTGTACTGCTATGGGCATTCTTTTCTGTTTTATCCAGACTTTTTTTTTTTGAGAAAAGATTGACATATATCATTGTACAAGTTTAAGGTATACAACATGATGTTTTGATTTAGATACATTGTGAATGATTACAATAGATTTAGTTAACATCTATTGTCTCACATAGTACAATAAAAAGAAAGAGGGAAAAAAAATCTCCTTTCGATTAGAATTCTGATCTACCATCTTCACAGCTCTTTTACATATCACACAGCAGGACAAGTGTTCTGTACCTGGCTTATAGTGCACATTTATATACATTTGTGTTGAGTATGTGCCTGGAAATAGAACAGCTGGGTCTTTTTGTATAAAGTCACATATTTCCCAAAGTGATTGTATGAATTTATATTCACATGAGAATTCCAGTTGCTTCACATCCTCCTCAACATTTCATCTGTTGTCGTGAGGACGTGGGGACACCTTGTGCTCACAGTGGTTTCCTCTGTGCCTAGTGAGGTTGCCTAATGAGGCTGAGCACGTTTTAGAATGTTCACTGGCCATTTGAGTATCATTTTATCACAGATTCACCCATGAGTCTTCCGTTGATTTAGATATCTCTTGCATGGGAAAGCTACACCCACAGCCAGCCTCTTTGATCATCTCTGATACCAGCCTTCTCACTGGTCTGTCTCTGTGTCCTTTCTCCCTCTAACCGTCTCAACAGGCAGAGGGACTGCTGGGTCAAAGGGTATGTGACTGCCTGAGCTGGGGAGGAGTAGTGCCAGGTTTTTCCCAAAACAGCAGCACCAGTTTACACCCTCACTAGGAATGTATGTGAGATCACTTGGATGCTGGCCTCATGGTGTGGTCAGACTTATTATTGTTTGCTAGTGTTGGGCTGTTTGCCAGCTAGGGTTGGGATCTTGCATTTCCTGAATACGCATGTTGCACATGGCTTTAGTTATAGGAATTTCCTTTTCTTTGAAAAGCTCATTCTTAATTTGCATCCATTCCTCTGAAGTGTTTTTTTGTGCTTTTTTTTTTA
Source organism: Okapia johnstoni (assembly GCA_024291935.2). Lineage (NCBI taxonomy): Eukaryota > Metazoa > Chordata > Mammalia > Artiodactyla > Giraffidae > Okapia > Okapia johnstoni. The sequence goes on from CM044325.1 coordinate 23,635,489, forward strand.
ATGATAGAAACTAAATAAATGGGACAATTTATTCCATCTTCACGATTACAGGCATTACAGGGCAGGGTGAGTAAACAAGGGAAATAAAGCTAACTCTTTTCTCCTTATCCCCCCATTCAACCAGATGCAGCATTTTGGCATTTTTATTATATACAGGTTGACTTAATTCATTGACTTAAATTAAAAGCTGGCAGCAGCAAATCTTTGTAATTTAGGATCTTCCTCCATAGTCTCTCCAAGGATTTGAATTCTTGAACTACACCATGAGCTCTGAAATGGTGTCCACCACAGCATTCATGAAGCTTTCACATCTTAACATGAGATCTGACAACCCTTGTTAAGGTTGCTGTTGTTCAGTTGCTAAGTCTTGTCCAACTCTTTGCAAACCCATGGACTGCAGCACACTGGGCTTCCCTGTCCTTCACTAATCTCCTGGAGTTTGCTCAAATTTGTGTCCATTGAGTGGTGATGCTATCTAACTATCTCATCCTCTGACCACCTCTTTTCCTCTTGCCTTCAATCTTCCCTAGCATCAAGGTCTTTTCCAGTGAGTCACTATTTCCACATTCTCTCTATCTTCCATGAAGTGATGGGACCATGAAATGATTTGCCGTGAAGTCATAGTAACAAGATGGCAAAGTAAAAGAATGTGTGCTCATCTTCTCCTGTGTGTCAATTACAAATTGGCACCTGCCAAGATCATTTGCTAGCTACTGAACAGTAACAACAAAAGCATTTGCCATCTGTGTCTGCGGAGATTGAACCCTATCCTGCTGCAGCTGCTGACCTCCAACATCCACTGAGGGGAGTTCAGGGTGGAGAGTGAGGCACTCTGTGCTCTAGGGAAACTGATGGAGTAGATCTTTAGATCACTGGATATTTTCAGGAACTGATTTCATGATCCCAATCCTAGCACCTCTTCATATTTAGGAAATCACTCAATCCTTTCATGGTGACATCAGCTTCTCATGACTAGCGGAAAACCTTTTGTAAAGTAAGCATTGGATTGCATTGAACTCCCCCTTCACCAAAATCATATAAATTAATCTCCGCCCCCCCGCCCAGGCCTCTTTGAAGCAGTCTCTCAGAGCTATCTGAAATGCTGTCCCCCCAGACTGTAGTCCTCATTTTGCTCTAAGTAAAACTTAACTTACAACTCTCACTTGTGCATCCTTTTAGTTAACATGTGAGAACACCCAGAATGCAACTAGTTGCTGAACAACCATTGGCAGGAGGTTGGAACCCACCAAAATAAGATACCCCACATCCTAGGACCAAGGAGAAGCCATAGTGAGACAGTAGGAGGGGCACAATCATGTCAAAATCAAATCCCATACCCACCGAGTGGGCAACCCATAAGCTGGAGAACAACAATACCAAAAAAGCTCCTGCACTGTTGCAAAAGTTCTAGGCCCTCATCAGACTTTCCAATCTGGGGATCCCACAAAGGGGCTGGGAATCCCCAGGAAATCTGACTTTGAAGAACAGTGGGATTTGATTGCAGAACTTCCACAGGACTCGGGGAAACAGAGACTCTTGAAGGGTACCAACAAAAGCTTGTGCATTCCAGGACCCAGGGGAAAGGAGCAGTGACCCCACAAGAGACTGAGGCAGACCTGCCTGTGAGTGTTAGAGGATCTCTCATGCAGGCACTGGTCAGCAGTGGCCTGCTGCAGTGATGGGACACTGGCAACAGCAGTCCTGGGAGGCACATCTTGGCATAAGTCCTTCTAAAGATCACTTTTAGCCCTACCATAGAGCCTGTAGACTCTAGGAATGTGTAGCCTCGGGCTAAAAAACTAACAAGGAGGAAGCACAGTCCCACCTATCAGCAGAAAACTGAATTAAAGATTTACTGAGCATGGCCCTGCCCATCAGAGCAAGATCCAGTTTTCCCCACAGCTAGTCCCTCCTATCAGGAAGCCTGCACAAGCCTCTTATCCTCATCAACCAGAAGGTAGACAGAAGTAGCAAGAACTACAATTCCACAGCCTCCAGAAAGAAAACCACAATCACAGAAAGCTAACCAAAATGAACACATGGATCACAGCCTTATGTAACTCAATGAAGCTATGAGCCATACCATGCAGAGCCAGCCAAGATAGATGGTTCGTGGTGGAGAGTTCTGACCAAACATGGTCCACTGGAGAAGGGAATGGCAAACACTTTGGTATTCTTGTCTTGAGAACCCCATGAATAGTATGAAAAGACAAAAAGATGTGACACCGGAAAATGAGCCCCCACCTCACCCCAGGTCAGTAGGTGTCCAATATGCTACAGGGGAAGAGTGGAGAAATAGCTCCAGAAAGAATAAAAGAGGCTGGGCCAAAGTGGAAATGATGCTCAGTTGTGGGTATGCCTGGTGGTGACAGTAAAGTCCGATGCTGTAAAGAATAATATTGCATAGGAACCTGGAATGTTAGGTCAAAGTAAATCAAGGTAAATTCAACATGGTCAAGCAGAAGATGGCAAGAGTAAACACTGACATTTTAGGAATCAGTGGATGGGAATGGGTGAATTTAATCCAGATTGCAAGCACAATCCCAAATAATCCCATTATTCAGAACACTGAGTTCCTGCTGAGATGCCAAAACCAGAAATCTCAAAGCAAAGAGTGATGGCTCATCATCTTTTACAATTGAGAAAAAAATATTGAGGAAAGGAAACTCTTCCCTCTTAAATTCATCAAATCAATGCTATCTTCAGTTTTAATTGACATGATCCAGAGTACTCAATTTCCTGATTTGAGGAGTCCACTTTCAAGGTCAATGCTATCACTGCCGTGGCCCAAGTTCAATCCCTGGTCAGAGAATTGAGATCTCACAAGCTGTGTCGAGTGGCAAAAAATAAATAAAGAAAATCAATTAAAAAAAAAAACTACTTTGAAACTTTAATGTGAATATGTTTGCATGTTTATTTCCTAAGGAAATACAGTTTACCAAACAAGCCAATTAATGATAGAAAACTTAAGCGCATGAATTTCCATAGAAAAAACAGAGAACATTACCAACGAATTTCCCCACAAAAAAAAAAAAAAATCAGCTCCAGAAAGTTTCATAGGAGAAGTTAGCCAAATCTGTGAAGTTGGAGACCTCTGATGCACCATAAATTGTTTGCAATGCTTTTAAAATGAAGAAAAACCCAATTTCTTTCTTCTAGCAGGTATTACATTGATATTTAAACTCAATTTTGTAGAAAACAGCATGAAAAAGAGAACTATAGACTGAATTACTTATGAATATTAAAGCAAACTATTTGAAGAAAATGGGTTTCCCAGGTGGGTCAGTGGTAAAGAATCTGCATGCCAATTCAAGAGATGCAGGAGACAAAGGGTTTGATTCCTGGGTTGGGAAGATACTCTGGAGGAGGAAATGACAACCAACTCCAGTATTCTTGCCTGGAAAATAGAAATATTATACTCGAAAATATTAGGAAACAATTCAACATCACGTCACCATATACCATGAACAGGTAGGATTAGGGAAAGTATTAATATAGTACATCAGATTAACAGATTTAGGAAGATAATCATATGGTTATTTCCATAGATGCTGAAAAAGCTCCTGATCAAAACTCACCACACAGTGAAATTTATGAATGATTTCTTAATATGTTAAAATATATACACTTTGTTCCTAAAGCTAGAATCTAAAAATGCAGAAAAACTAAGGGTATTTCCGTAAGATCAGCAATAAGCCAAAGAGGCCCTCAACATTGTACTGGAGGCATTAGGGAAAAAGTAGGAGAAATCAGTAAGAGGTCTAAGAATAGGGGAGAAAAGGAGTCAATCCATCCCTTGCAGGTGGTATGATTATGTATCCGGAAAGCCCCCAAAGTATTTTGCATTTGTCTTCATTGTTATCATTTCTGGTGTTGCTCATTTCTTGCTATAAATTCAGGTTTTTTTCTGGTATCATATATCTTCTGCCTGAAAAACTTTCTTTAATGTTTCTTATAGCACAAGACAACTGGGAATTAATTCTCTTGGCTTTTTTGTCCAAAAGCATCTGTATTTTTGCCTAAATTTTTGAAAGATATTTTCACTGGTATAGCTTTTTAAGTTGACCATATTTTTCCTTCCAGGTCTTTAAAGATGCGATTCTTGTCTTTGTTCCTCTGAATGTAATGTATCTTTTTCTCTGACTGCCTTCAACATTTTCACTTTACCTTTGGTTTCCAGCAGTTTTAATATAATGCATCTAGATTAAAAAAAGAAAATCCTGTTGAGAGTCTCTGTGTTCTTGGATCTATGATTTCATCTCTTTCATTATTTTTGGAACATTTTCAGCCTACCTCTCTGAATACTTCTGCTCTGTTATCTCTTCTTATAGGATTTCAGCTACTTGGGTGTTAGACTGTTCAATATTGTATTGCAACTCTTAAGAGCTCTGTTGTTTGTTTTTACTCGTTTTTCTCTTTGTGTTTCAGCCTAGGTAATTTTTATTGACCTATCGTCAATATCTGTAATCATTTCTTTGGATATCTTGAGTCTACTGATGAGCCCAGAGCTCTTCATCTCTTTTTTTTTTGAAATAATTTTAGTATTTCCATTTGACTCTTTCTTATTATTTCCAATTTTCTGTTAATTTTAACGATAGGTTCTCAGTACAGCCATCTGCCTATCTTTGAGATATGTGCTTCCTTGTTCCTGCGTTCTTCTATGTTTTTTATTATCTACTACTTCTCTTCTGGGTCTCATGAGTTGGCTGCATAGATCCTGCCAGGCAACCCTCTCCATCCTGCCTCTCCCCCAGGCTCCAATGGTAGCTCTTCCGCTTGCCCTTTCAAGTCTATAAGGGGCAACACCTCCCTGAACTGACTACAAAGTAGACACTCAAATATTTATTGGATCAATTAAAGTATCTGGAACATAAGGTGTTGAGAGAATGCAGGATGATAAGCATGGAATTAGGAATTCAATCACAACTCATTGGTAAAAGACCTTGACTTCCTCTGAGCTCCCAGAAAGCAGGCTGAAGTGCCCAACTAGAAATAACCAAATGGACCTGAGTCCAAAGTCAAGTGCTGGAGGTGGGTACTGTGCAGAAGGCTTTATCAGCTGCTGGGTGCTGAGCCCCCATGCCTGTGGGCAAGATCTTGTCTGCTCTGCCATCCAGGTGGCCTCCTAACTTTAGCAAAAGAAGAAGAAAACCCTCTTTGACAGTTCACCCTAAGAGCCCAGGATTTCTGTCTTTGCTGCTGGCTTTATACTGGGCACTAAAGGAAGAGAGTGATCCCTACTCCGATTCTCATTCTATAGGTGATCTTGAGAAAGCACCCACCCTTTCTGGACCTGTTTCTACATCTATAGAACAGATGAGGTTAGAGCTATAAGGGAAAGAACTGAGATTAAGGGCCTGCAGGACTATGAGTTGTTCTTTGTATTAACACTTTTTAAAGAGCCAACATGGTTGAGTGTCTACTAAGAAACAGGCTATGTGCATTATTCTATTCAGTTCTCAAAGCAGCCCTATGAGGTAGGTGCTACTGATATCACTAATTTACACACATAAAAACTGGCATCTCACATTATTCTCACAACTCTCCTATATAAATGCTGGTCCCATCACAGCTCTGAGAGGTGCAGTGATCTATCTAAGGTCTCTCAGTTCACAGAAGACAGGAGTTGGGCTCGGTTTGGGTCTTCCTGACTCCAGGGCCTTCTTTTCCCTTCCTCACACTCTCCATTCCACGCTTATGACTGGGGTCCTTTCTTGAACAGTTCATAAAATCTTCAAAACTCAGTAATCCTGTGTCCCCAGTATGAGAGACAGACCGAGAGGACAGAAATGTTTTGATTAAAAAACTGACAAAAAGGGCGGAGGCCTGCACACCCAGCGGAGCGGCCAAAGCGGCTATACTACACGGCTACTGCGAGGCGGGCTGCGGGCTGGCTGCTCCGTCCACACCCACCCGCACCCGCGGGCGGCCGTCGCGCAGGCTCGGCGGCGGAACTGCGCCTGCGCGGTGAGCGCGGCCGCCCTCCCGCCCTCCCACGCCGGGTGACACCTGCCGGGGCTTCTTTGGTTTCGGGCAGAGTGGAGGTGGACTTTCTCCTCAACCATGTGGACAGCAGAAAGCGGCCGAGCGCAAGACGGACAACGGGAAGAAGAATATCATTACTTCCTCGTCTACGACTGGAAGACGTTGTCCAGGAGGGTGAGCCCGGCGCTCAAGAACCGCAACAATCTGGATGCTGGAACCCCATTGCGGGGCATCAGGGTCGAGTTCCAACGGCAGATCGAGGAGTGCGGGGCCCGCGCCCACCTGCACCCCCCCGTCCCTGACTATCCCCCCACCCCTGCCCCTGACTGTCCCTTCCACCCTTGACTTTCCCCCCGAGCCCCACCGCTGTCTCTGACCCCATCTCCTGCCCCCAACCCTATGCCTAACCTTGCCCTCGACCCCTAGCCCCAAACCCTGACCCCGAGCCCCGACCCTCGACTCTTCCTTCCACCCCAAACTGTCCCTCCACCTCTCCTCCCTTTCTCTTTACTTGCTTTCTCCTTTTCTGTTTTTTTGTTTTAACTTCAGAAGTACCTGAGAGTCTTAAAAAGCACAAGAATCCACATAGAATTTGGACAGCTCCCAAATCTGTATTGTTTCTGCCTTTTATTGTCCAGGTGTAATTACTAACAATCCTGTTCGAAAACTTGTTAGAACCTTGAGAATTCGACCATTTAATTTGGGCCTTAGGAGCATCATTTCTTTAAGGAGAAGATGATTCTGCTCTCTAACCCGTGGCCCTATTCCCACTTCTGTTGCCTCACCTCTTGCCCCCAATCCCTATCCCTGACCCTCTCCCAGGCCAGCGGCCTGATTGAAGGCCAGGGACTGGACGCTGCGCTCCTGCCCGGCCTTTGGTGCTACTGGGTTCACCCGCAGGTTGCAGTCACCACGTGGAATCCTGTGGTCCGTCCACCCTTTTCCAGTATCTGTGGTCCCCTCGCCTCTCACATCCCACCTTCACTTCGAGCTGTTTGAGAAAGCTGCCCTTCGGACTCCAGCCTCAGCCTATCTGTCCAACCAGCCTGTATTCCTAACACTTCTGGATTAGAACATCATCTTCAGTGGAATCATCTTCTCCTTAAAGAAATGATGTTCCTAAGGCCCAAATTAAATGGTCGAATTCTCAAGGTTCTAACAAGTCTTCGAACAGGATTGTTAGTAATTACAGCTAGACAATAAAAGGCAGAAACAATACAGAAGATTTGGGAGCTGTCCAAATTCTATTTGGACTCTTGTGCTTTTTAAGACTCTCAGGTACTTCTGAAGTTAAAACAAAACAAACAAACAAAAAAAAACAGAAAAGGAGAAAGCAAGTAAAGAGAAAGGGAGGAGAGATGGAGGGACAGTTTGGGGTGGAGGGAAGGGAGCCAGCCGGTACCAGCCCTAGGGAGGCGCTCCCTCTGGTGGCGATTCTTCGAAGTTGCAGGCAGGGTGGACTTCCTTTGTAGCACAGGGCTGGCAAGGGCTGGGGAGGAGCTGGAGTAATGGGTAGAGCTGTGAGGGGAACTTGCTCACAGAGATGGCTAAGTGGTCTGTTTCTGCTAGGTTTGGCTGCAGAATAGCTAAATCTGTCTCTCTTCCAGCTTTGTGAGTATGCGGAGTTCTAAGCCTTCCTAGGGCTGTGTCCCCTGTGGAGCCCCTACTGTGTATCTGGTGCTTTGAAGTATGGACCCAGGAAGGAGGAATTATTCACTTTACAGAGGAAGAAACAAACTCAGAGGGGTTAAACAGGCTTCTCCAGATCATCACAATAATATAACCTTTTTGTTTATTTGTTTTTGTTTTTATTGAAATATTGTTGATTTAAAATACTGTGTTAGTTTCAGGTATACAGTGCAAAGTAATTCAGTTATACACATGTATAAATACTCCTTTCCAGATTCTTTTCCATTATAGGTTATTACAAAGTATTGAATATAGTTCCCTGTGCTATACAGTAAGACCTTGTTGTTTATCTGTTTTATTTATAGTAATTATAGGTTATTACAAAATATTGAATATAGCTCCCTGTGCTATACAGTAAGACCTTGTTGTTTATCTGTTTTATTTATAGTAGTGTGTATATGTCACTCCCAAGCTCCTAATTTATCCCTGCCCCTGTTTTCCCCTTTGCTAACCATAAATTTGTTTTCTATATCTGTGAGTCCATTTCTGCTTTGCAAATAAGTACATTTGTATCTTTTTTAAGATTCCACATATAAGTGATATCATATGATACTTGTCCTTCTCTAACTTATTTCACTTAGTATGACAATCTCTAGGTCCATCCATGTTGCTGCAAATGGCATTATTTCTTTTTATGGCTGAGTAATATTCTATTGTGTGTGTATATATATATATATATATATATATATATATATATATATATATATATATATACCACAACTTTCTTTATCCATTCATCTGCTGATGTATGCTTAGGTTACTTCCATTCTTGCCTGTTGTGAACAGTAGTGCTATGAATATTGGGATGCATGTATCTTTTCAAATCAGAGTTTTCATCTTTTTAGAATACACACCCAGGAGTGGGATTCCTGGATCATATAATAACTCTATTTTTTGGTTTTTAAGGAATCTCAATACTGTTCTCCATAGTGACTACACCATTTTACATTCTAACAGTATAGGAGGGTTCTCTTTTCTCCACACCATCTCTAGCATTTATTATTTGCAGACTTTCTGATGATGGCCGTTCTGACTGGTGTGAGGTGATAACCTCATTGTTTTGATTTACATTTCTCTAATAATTAGAGATGTTCAACATCTTTTTGTGTGTCTGTTGGTCATCTGAATGTCTTCTTTGGAGAAATCTCTATTTAGGTCTTCTTCCCATGTTTTGATTGGGTTGTTCGTGTTTTTGATATTGAACTGTATAAACTGTTTGTATATTTTGGAAATTAAGCTCTTATCAATTACCTCATTTGCAAATATTGCCCCCAGTTCTGTAGATTGTCTTCATTTTGTTCATGGTTTCCTTTGCCGTGCAAAGTCTTATAAGCTTGATTAGGTCCCATTAGTTTATTTTTGCTTTTATTTCTGTTGCTTTGGGAGACTGACCTAAGAAAACATTGCTACAGCTTACACTGGAGAATGTTTTGCCTATGTTCTCTTCTAGGAGTTTTATGGTGTCTTGTCTTATATTTAAGTCTTTAAGCCATTTTGAGCTTATTTTTGTGTATGATATGAGGGAGTGTTCTAAATCATTGATTAACACACAGCTGTCCATCTTTCCCACCACCATTTGCTAAAGAGATTGCCTTTTCACCCTTGTATATTCTTGGCTCCTTTGTCAAAGAGTAATTGACCATACGTGTGTGGGTTTCTTTCTGGGTTCTCTAATCTGTTCCATTGATCTGGGTCTGCTTTTGTGTCAATACCATGCTGTTTTGATTACTGTAGCTTTGTAGTGTTGTCTGAAGTTAAGACCACCATTTTGAATCCACCTATGTCCTGACCATCTTCTTCTTTCATTCACACTCTCTCCCTGGGTGATGTTGCTCATGACATGGTTTTAATAACCATCTGTGTGTGATGACTTCCACGTTTATAAATACACGCTTTACCTGTCCTCCAGACTGTCAACTTAATATCTGTACTTGGATATTTCAAAAGCCTCTCACAGATAACATGTTCAAGGATGGACTCTTGGTTCTCTTTTTCACTCTCACTCCCAATATTCCTTCCAGTCTTCTCCTTCACAGAAAATGTCACCATCATCTACCCAGTAGTTTGAGGCAGAAAGCCAGGAGACATTCTAAATTCCTCACTTACTACCACTCCCTTTACCCTCAACCAATCAGTAGCATCTGTCATTCCTAGATCCAAAATACATCTTGAATGCCTCCACATCTTTCCATCCCCCTTCTCCTTCAGCTGCAGGGACTACCACAACAGCCTCTGGACTCAGGGTCCTACTTCTCTTACTGACTTATTCACTCCACAGATAGTTGTCAAATGAGCACATCCCATTTGTCAGGCACTGCTCTGGGTACTGGGAACACAGCAGGAGCAAGACTTATCCACTGGCTTCTTGTCATCTGTTCTTCAGTGTTATCACTGTGTTATAACTGTTTTTTTTTTAATTATGCAACTTGCTTGCTTAACGGTTACACAATGATTTCCAAACTCGTCACCTTGGCCCACAAGCGCAGGAGTGATCTGGCCTCTCTGGTAGTTTCTCCTGCCAACCTTCTCCTCTTTTCCACCCATGTTCATGTGCTTGAGCTGCACTGCCCTCCTTTCGTCCTTCCAGTTCCTCATCTATATCACACTCCCTCCCACCTCAGGGCCTTTGCTCAAGCTGTCCTCTCTGTCTGGAGTGTTCTTGCCCCAACATTTTGATTGCTGTTTCCTTCTTCTTCAAGTCTTGATATAAATGACACCTTTGAACATCCTGTTATTCCCTCTCCTTCCATCCTGACATTTCTTCCATAGCCTTTATCTCACTGGGTGGTATTAAAATCAATCATTTTTACTTTTATCTACTACATAGACTGTAAACCCCTGGAGGGCAAGAATCACGATTATAGAATTCACCAGTCTATATCCAGCAGCTAGAAGGTACATTTATTGAATAAAAACATGTAGGACTGAGGCTTTCCCCTTCTCACTTCCACCTGTCCCAGAGCTGAAGGAAGCACCTCCTCCTCTGTGGCATTTTCCCCTTCAGGCTAAACACCACACAGTAGCCTGCTGTATGCAGCACTGCCTAAACTGTGTTCAATCAAGCCTTGCTATCGCAGAAAAGTTTCATGATGAGTTACATTTGGAGAGTTACAGTACATAGCATGCTGAGGTCCTGTTATAAAGAGCTTGCTTAGCTCTGTTCAGTTCCTCTGTTCCTCACCTACCTTGTTTGCCTAAATATTGCAGTACAACTTAATCAGAAACTCAGCAATTTCTAAGCTCAAGGACAATGGCCAGATTCCATACAGAATCGCTGCAGAGTCAGCCTGGAGTAGAAACTGAAAGCCTGGACCTTGGACCAGACAGGCTTCCAGGGCCTGAGTGTGCTCTCCGTACCCTGGGGATGATGAATGTACTGGGCACCTGTGGCAGGCTGAGTAATGATCCCCAAAGATGACCACATCCTAACCCCCAGAGACATGAATGCCACCTTAAATAGCAGAAGAGACATGACATACATGATTAAAGAAGTTTGCTATTATCCTGGATTATGTATTATTCGTGGGCCTGATACAATCACAGCTGTCCTCAGAAGAAAGATGCAGGTGGGTGAGAATCATGGGAGAAGGCGGCGTGATGATGGAAGCAGAGTCTGGAGTGATGAACTTTAAATATGAAGGAAAGGGCTACAAGCCAAAGAACACAGAAACTGAAAAAAGCAAGATAACAGCTTCTCGCCTCAGTGCCTCCAGGAGGGGTCAGCCTTGCTGTTACCCTGACTTTAGCCTAGTGAGACTGATTTCAGATTTCTGACTTCTAGAAGTGTAAAAGAATAGCTTTGTGTTGTTTTAAATTTGTAGTAATTGCGATGGGAAACTAATATAGCACCTTGAAGAGGTTCAGTGAGTCTTAATTTGAAACTTGTCCTTTTCTCTTGCTATCCCAAATGGTCATGGCAAAACCCTCAGCCCATAATCTGTGCACCATGAGCTAGCCTGCTCTTTTCTCTGCCCAGAGGCACTTTTTCTCATAGGTAGCCAGCCCGACCTCCCAGGCCCAATTCAATACCTCCTCCTCCACACTGTCTGCTATGACCCCACCACACCCACCAGATAGAGCAGAGTCCACAGCATCGACAGTGGGGAACCCTCTCCACCTAGCAGCACAGTTGCCCTCATTCGTATCTCATTATCCACCAGACTGTGAACATCAGAGGAGGTTTCATGGATGGATTGAATGAATGGTGTATAAGGTGAAAGCCCATGGTTCTAGAAGAGGGCTTTGCTCTATGGTTCCGCAGTGAAATAAACATTCTCTGTCTATCCTGGGTGGATGCCCTCATCTGTGTCCTCACCTTGGGCCCACCTTGTGAAGCCAGTATCCCAGAGAGTTTTGCAAACTGACACCAGCATGTAACAAACATTGCTCTCCTGTATCCCCTGATGCCATCAGGCCATCAGCACCACCATGTACCCCTCCCTCCCACCCCTAGTCCGGGCCTCTTCCTTCTCTCACTCTCCATATCTAATTATTGACAAAGCCCTGCCATTTCTACCATATACTCATCTCTCAAATCTATCTTCCTCACTCCATCTCCACTGCCCCTTTCTGCAGGCCAGACCACCATCACCTTTTCACTGGACCCTGCTACAGCCTCCCTCGTTGTTTTTCTGCTCCAACCAGCCCCTTCTCCCCACAGCAGCAGCCAGAGAGAGCTGCTAAAATCCGCATCTGAGCGTTTTGCTCTCCTTGCCCAGGCACAGCAGATGACAGATGGGTGTTTCGGTCTCCTATGTGTAGCCAATCAGCCGCCTTGCTCCTTGTCCTTCTCCAGTGTTTCCTAGGAGACCACAACTGCTGATGGCAGATGGCCCCCAGCTATATCCCTGTCTACTGAATTATGATACCCAGTCCTGCAAGAAAATCAGCAGCAGCTTCCTCTGTGGCCACCATTAAGACCCAAAGGGACCCAGCCCTGCAAGGCCAGCAGAGGCCTCCTAAGGCCTTCATAGGCTGGCAAGCATAATAAACTTGTTGTGCCAAGCATTATAACTGGTTCCTACATCAAATACTATTTTCCACAGTAAAAGTTTTGAAAAGGATTTTTATAATTCTGAGTTTTGTGAAGGGTAGACTATTCATTTTGTAACTTAACTTTATTCTAACTAAGTTAAGAATTAGTTTGGGATGCCTGTGACTAGTTGGCATCATACTGCATTTGTAGACATTTAAACATTTATTAATTTTGATATTGCTGTCTATCTGCTCATGTTTTAGAGTCAATATAATTTTCTTCTTGGGGCTTAACTATTTGTGTAAGATTTTGGAAAGCTTGTGGGCCCCAAGCCATGAGGCCATGAGACTATAAAAATGCCTCTGGGTTTTTGCAGAGGCCTGGCTCCCCCAAGAGCTTAGGGCTGAACTCATACCAGAGCCAGGTGGCTCCTGGAATGCACTGTGCCATGGAGGACCTGGGGATAAGGAAAGGGGGGAGAGGCTTGGGGTAGAGGGAGATCCTGGAAATTCTGAACATGCCCTCCCACCTTCATCTTGCACCTTCCGGCTTCCCATGCCCCCTCCCCACATGTGGCTGGCTCAGACCTAGCTCTCTAGAAGTTTGGCTCCTCTAGGAACTTAGGCCCTGAGCTAAGTGAAGAGAGATCAGATATGTTGGCTGTCCCATACCTCAATCTCTTTTCCAATATCCATTTTTAAGACTCCATGTCCCCAGCATTCCAGCCTCATGGCTGTATAATGAAAAAAGTGGAGACTTTGGAGTCAGAAAGGCCTGGACTCACATGCTGGCTCGGCCTTGAACTAGTTCGATAATTTGGGGCAAGTCATTTCCCTTCTCTGAGACCTGATTTCCTCATTTGCAAGATGAATTAGATAATGCTAACTCATGACTATGGTAAGGATCAAACATGAAGCCACTGGCACAGTGCTTGGCAGTCTGTAGGTGTGTAGTAAAGAGTAGTATCTTTCACTCCAGCCGTTTCTGAACCACAGTCTCACCAGTCACTGAATTTGGCTCTCATGTCCTGGTTTCCTGCCCTTTTTAAGTGATCCTTGCCACTAAGTTACCTGTCAGGATGCCAAGCCTATGTGAGGAAGGAAATGAGAGGTCTGTTTGCCACATAGCTGATAGGTACTGGACACAGTGGTGGGTGCTTTAAGCAGGTGATACTATCACTCTTTAAGGACTGCTAGACAGAAATAGCTATCTTTTTCCAACAAGCTCTGCTCCCTCTTCCCCACCCTCAGTATCCCCGGTGCTCTGCAGAGATGCAGAAGGCAAAATGTGGGTCCTCTTGGTGAAGTTACAAGCCATAGTCCTCCATATTCATCAAGAGAAAATTGATTATAACTAAAACCGGTTCCCCTGACCGTTGAGCTCAACCCTACTATTTAAGCCCAGCAGGAAGGCATATCTTTTAAAATAGAAAAAAATATAATCACTTAATTTCAGTGCTAATCATAAAAGATTTTGAGTCAGCAAACTAGCTTAATGGACTATAGCTAATACATTTTCCTTACAGAAAGCAGATGGCCTGTGTCTAGCTTCCACCAGAATTACAGTCATCCTGCAAAAGATGGCAGCACAAACTTGACCTACCCTTCTGTTGCCCACCAAAACTTCTTGTAGCTTTCTTCTAACAAGGGTCAATGCCTCAAGAAATCCAATTCAAAGACTGCTCAACAAGCAAGAGGTAAGCTCTATAAATTGTCTTCCAGTTACCATAACCACCATCTTCATCTGCATCACCACTACCATTAGTACCACCACCCCATCATTACCATCACCATCATCATCATCACCACCACCACTGCTTCAGCAACATCACTACCACCACTACCACTACCATCACCATCAGCCGACTACCATCATCAACACCACCATCACCACTGTCACTATCAACCAACCACCATCATCCCTACCACCACCATCACCATTATCCAACCATCATCATGAGCATCTACCATGTATCAGGCAGGATATACCACCAACATTGCTATGAGGTTAGCACTGTTATCCCTATTTTCCAGAGAGAAAACTGAAGCTCAGAGAAGATAAATCATTTCTCCAAACTTACCCAGCTGATAAGGGCTAGGATTCGAAGAGTGGTTACTCTAAAGCCCAGATTTGTTTGTTTGTTTGTTTTACTGTGATATAATGTCTCTCCTATTTCTCCTTTTATCACCATGAACTGCCTCTCCCTTTGCTTGTCAGCTCTCATAAACTCCTCCCCTCCAGTGCTCCCTAATTTCTGGCATACCCTCAAGATTAAATTCTGTATTTTATCCATGTGTTTTCAACTATGCTCTGTATTATGCACTTGTAGCTACCTCATAGCAGTGCTTAATACAATC
This sequence comes from Okapia johnstoni, assembly GCA_024291935.2. Classification (NCBI taxonomy): domain Eukaryota; kingdom Metazoa; phylum Chordata; class Mammalia; order Artiodactyla; family Giraffidae; genus Okapia; species Okapia johnstoni. The sequence goes on from CM044325.1 coordinate 23,650,495, forward strand.
TGTTCTTACTTACATCCACTATTCTCCCATCTCTTCCAGACTTACACTCTTTGAGGATGGAGACTGTCTATTGGTCAATGTAACCCTGGTGCCCAGGGCTTGGCTCATGGTTAGCTCTTAGTTTATTCAAAAGTTTGTAGACTGAATCCATGAATGAATATATCCATGTGTGGACAGATGAATGAAGAGACAGATGGATTAATGGATGAGTGGAGAGAGGATTAGGTGCATTAACAGATGGTTAAGGGTAACTCTCAAGTCAGCATTTCAGTTTACTCAATTCTTACATCCCCAGATGCCTCTTAGAACTTTCCACTTGGCTCTTTTGCTGTCATCTCAACCTGTACAAACCTGAGCGCTACCCTAGGTGATTCCTTATCTCTTTTCTGACAATGGTGTCCCTTTCACTGGTCCTCTGTTTATTTCATTCAGTCAACAGTGGTTTTTGCTCATTTGTTTGTCTATCTGCTGTGTGCCAAACAGAGTTGTAGAGAATGGAGACAGAATCCCTAAGACAGACAAGTTTCCAAGGGACTCAAAGAAGTTCCCAGTCCACAACAGGGTGGAAGGTGATGTAGCAAACAGTCAGCAAGTAAAAAGTTAGCAAGATAATAATAGAGCATAATGAGTGATACATTAAGGAAATAAAGGGAATGATGAGATAGAAAGAAAGGACCTCACAGCAGATAAGATGGGGGGGGCTTGTTTGATATGTGATATTAAGCAAGACCTGAAGGATGAGAATAAGCCATTCAATATAAGAAGAACATTCCAAGCAGAGAAATCAGCAAATGCAAGGGCTGTAGGACTGCAAAGAGCCTGGTATGTTTCAGGTTCAAAAGGGGGACCAGTGAGGCTGGAGTGCTGTGAACAGCAGATGAATGTATGAGAGGAGGTTGTTAACAGACCTAGGCCAGGGCCTGCAGGGCCTGGAAGGCTATGGTTAGGAGTCAAATTTTGTTCTGAGGACATTGGCAAGCCATTGGAGAGCCTCAAATTGGAGAATTATATGATCCATCCGGCAGGTGGCAAGGAGCTGCCCCCAAAAGCCCCAGGTGCAGATGATCCACGGGCAAGTTATCTTGAGTCCTTAGGAAAGGGATAACTCCAGTTCCATTTAAACTGTTAGAGTGCACAGAAAAGGAAACTATCCAAATGCTTTTTGTAAAGTCATCGTAACACTATTGACCACTGTAACCAAAAAACCTCAGCAAAAAGAAAACAATCCAAGCTTGTTTATAAGTATTAATACACAAAAATCCTCAAAATTTTAGTAAGTAGAATTCTGAAGCACATAAAAAGAATGACACACCACCCACAAATTAGCATTATACCAAAAAGGCAAGAATGGTTTAATTTTAGTAATTAAATTACAATTAAATATGTTGAAAGATAAAAGTGGAAGAGACTGTGAAGACATTTGATCAATTCACCATATATTCTCAATTTTCTTTAATTCTTAGTAAAATTGGAGTAGATAGATGAATTATAAATATCATATTGCAGACATCAATGTCATTCCTAATGGTGAGATACTGGAAACATTTTCATTGCAGATGAGAATAACAATTCTAGGGGTACATTAGGAACAACTGCACAAGAACAAGAAGTGAGAGGTGTAAGTAAGAAGGAAGGAGCCAACACTGTCATTTTTGTGAACGATAAGTTCAAGCTCATCTAGAAACTATTAAAACTAATTAGAGAGCTTAATATGACTGCCGAATAGAGAGCAATACATGCAGAAATTCAATTATCTTGTTTGTAAGTACAGTGAAAGGTACAATTTTTAAATATGTCATTTAAAAGAAGCACACGAAAATATGTTTAGCATCACTAGCTGCTAGGGAAATGCAAATTAAAATGAACGAGATACTACTAGACACTCATCGGAATGGCTAAAGTGAAAACGACTGATAGCACCAAGTACTGATAGAACTGGATCTCTCATCCATTACCAATGGGAATGTAAAATGGTACAGCCACTCTGGAAACACGTGGTGGCTTAGAAAATGTTAAACATACACTTAACATACAACTTGCAAATGCACTCCTGAGCACTTATCCTAGAGAAATGAAAACATGTTCGCAGAAAAAACTTGTACAGACGTTGTCTATAGCAGTTCTATTTGTAATCTCCACAAACTGGAAAAAACACAAATGTCCTTCCGTGAGAGAATGGTTAAACCAAAGGAATAATGTTCAGCGATAAAAAGGAACAAGCTAGTGAAATACACAACAGCTTTGGCAGCTCTTCAGGGAACTCTGCTGAGTGAAAAAAAAAAGCAATCTCAATACTCTCAAACTTCAAAATTTTAGAGATGGACAACAGGCTAGTAGTTGCCACATGTCCTCTGGACATTTTCCACCAGGAAAATCAGGGACAGATGTGACTATAAAGAGGGAGAAAGAAAGGGAGAGATCCTTTGTGGTGATAGAACAGTCCTGTAGCTTGATTGTGGTTGTGTTTGCATAAATTTATACATGTGATAAAATGTCATAGACTATGCACAAAGACACACTTAACAAAATGAGTGCTTGCAAAAACTGGTAAAATCCCAGTGAGGTCTGTAGTCTATTTAACTGCATGGTGTTAATGTCGGTTTCTTTCTGGTACTGCACTATAGTTATTTGAGATGTTACTATCAGGAGATGATAGGTGATGGTTACAGGGGCCTCTCTGCAGTGTTTTTGCATTTTCTTCAAGAAGCCTTCTGCTAACACCTCAATGGGTAGAATCAAGTCATGTGACCACTTCTGGCTATAAGGAAGTCAGAAAGACAAGGAAGTACAGTGTCGATGGAAACTGAAATAACTTGGAGCATGGAAGTAAGGAAGAACAGGAGGTTGCCACAAAGCACATCATACACAAAGAATAGATAAAAATATGAAAACAAAAATCTTAAAGACAATATAGGAGAATATCTTTAACATCAGAGTAGCTAAGAGTTCTTTTTAAAAAATATTTAGTTATTTGACTGCGGCAGGTCTTAGTTGTAGCATGCAAGATCTTCACTGCTTCATGCAGGGCCCTTCATTCTGCATGCAGGCTCAGTATTGCAGCACGTGGTCTCTCTAGTTGTGCCATAAGGGCTTAGTTGCCCCACAGCATGTGGGATATTAGTTCCCCGATCAAGGATTGAACCCAAGTCCCCTGCATTGCAAGGCAGGTTCTTAACCTCAGGATAATCAGGGAAGTCCTGCTAAGGGTTCTTAAAGATGCAAAAATTACAACCCACAAAGTTTGATAAACTTTGATTTCATTGATACATTTGATTGTGTTAAAATTTAAACCTCTGTATGCCGAACTATTGGAGAAGGCAATGGCACCCCGCTCCAGTACTCTTGCCTGGGAAACCCCATGGACGGAGGAGCCTGGTAGGCTGCAGCCCATGGGGTCTCGAAGAGTTGGACATGACTGATGAAATATTTCACTTTCCTTTTCACTTTCATGCACTGGAGGAGGAAATGGCAACCCACTCCAGTATTCTTGCCTGGAGAATCCCAGGGACGGAGGAGCCAGGTGGGCTGCCGTCTATGGGGTCGCACAGAGTCGGACACGACTGACGCGACTTAGCAGCAGCAGCAGCATGCCAAACTATACTATAAACAAGATTAAAGGATAAGCCACACACTAGAAGATATTTGCAATGCATACAAGCCATAGTAATTAATATGCAAGATATATAAAGACCTCAAAGTTATTCTTTAAAGTTAACCTAATAGACAAACTGGTAATGCACAGAAACTCCAACAGGCAGTAAGCACATGAAAAGATGCCTAACATCCCTAGTATTTGAATTTAAACACCCATAATGCAACATTTCATATCCCTCAGACTGGCAAAAGTTTAACAAGTCTGGTAATACCAAATATTGGTGACAATACTGAGAAACAGGAACTCTCACATCACAGGTGAGAGTATAAATTGGTAAAATCACTTTGGAGAACAAATTGTTCCTTCTGTATTAAAAGAAGCATATAGTGTATGACTTAGAAATTTTACTTCTGGATTGTCAACCCTGGAGAATTGCTCTCATATAGGCAATGTGATAGCTTATGGTGTTCGGTGCTGAGTTCGTCGTCTCCAAAAGAGAAGATTTGACTCCGGGACCAAAGACGCAGTCTCAGTCACTCAGAGCTTCGTACCACAAAGATTTTTATTTACAGTGAAAGGATAGAGAAAGCTTCTGACAAAGACATCAGAAGGGGGTAGAAAGAGTACCTGCCTCATTAGTTTAAGCAGGGCATTATATACTTTTCAATTGGCTGCTGAGAATAAATAAAAAGAAAACTTCAAGGCTGTACAAGGCTGTAAAAGTTTTACCAAATCCCTTCTCTCACAACATACATCCCTAGATAACACTGACCCAAGATTAGTCAAGGAGAACAGGTTCCTGGCAGAATATCTCTGGGCAAGATATATTTTTTCTTAGTAAGCAGTGATATGAGAAATCAGGTTCCCAGGCAAGACTTGTTGTAATTAGAATCATTAACATAGAGACTAAGAAAACCATACCCATGATTAAGATATATTACTGCTGTGTATTCATTAGCTCCAGCTCTAAAGAAAAGCCACTTCTCTCAGGCAAGATACATCATTGCACAAGGCTTAAGGAAAGTATGAGCAAAATATATTGTTGCCTGTGCAGCCTACCCTGACTAAGGCAAAAGAATGTGAAAGGGTCTTGGACTTCCTATCAACCTGGCTAAGCTTTAACTCTCTCAAATGGGGACAGACATAAGGAAAAATATGCAGTACCAATTGTAACAACTAAAAAATGGCAACATCCTAACTGTTCATCGGTGGAAGTGTAGATTTTTTAAAGTGGTTTATCATGCAACAGACTACTAAAGAGCAGTTGAAATGGCCTAACTAAATCAACCTATATCAGCATGGATGAAGAAGAAGGCACATTGAAAAGCTTCATTAAGTATGATACCACTCAGGAAAAAAATACCAAATTTATTGTAAGTACATGTGTATGTAATATATGTACAAAAACATGCATCTATACCATCTTCTTTTGGAGGTAACTTCGGAGAAAAGAATATAGGGAGTGTGTTCACCATGGATCTTAATATGTGTCTGTATCATTTTATTTAAGGGGAGCTGCAGAGTCATATCAAGTGGCTCCCACTGTGAAAATCTGGAACAATTTGAGCATCAAACTAAAAAGTGATAGTAATAAAAATTATGCCCACTGGAAAAAAATTCATGCTAGTATAAACTATGATGTCAACTAATAAATGTAGAAGGAATGATGGAGTTAGGAAATCACTATTTGGCAAACAGCATAATAACTGTTTCAGGCAAGAGCCATCAATAGTTGTTAAAATAGTGGATGAAAGTTTGATGGGTAACAGGAGATCTATAATCAAAGTATCTGGCTTTTAGTGTAATATTTGCATATGATAAGTGAATGAATTGGGAATATTTACCCTGAAGTGAAGTGAAGTGAAAGTCGCTCAGTCATGTCCAACTCTTTGCAATCCCATGGACTATACAATCCATGGCATTCTCTGTGCCAGACTACTGGAGTGGGTAGCCTTTCCCTTCTCCAGGGGATCTTCCCAACCCAAGGATCAAACCCAGGTCTCCCCCATTGCAGGCAGAGTCTTTACCAGTTGAGCCACAGGAGAAGCCAAAGAATACTGCAGTGGGTAGCCTATCTCTTCTCCAGAGAATCTTCCTGACCCAGTAATCGAACAAGGATCTCCTGCATTGCATGCGGATTCTTTACCAACTGAGCTATCAGGGAAGCCACTGTAGAGTCCATGGGTTGCAAAGAGTCAGACACGACTGAGTGACTTTCTCTTCACCTAGAGAAGAGAAGATCGGGGATATAACAGGTGTTTTTCAATGTGACTTTAAAATGCTGTTGTGGGTGGTCTCAAGGAAAGATAGAAACTGCAAAAATTCCTATTTTAGCTCAATAAAGGAGTTTTTAAGCCTGCAACAAGTAAATAAAGGGTTTTAAAGAATATTCAGTTATTCCCAAATTGTAGCAATTTTAGCATTCATTTTTCTAGGATTCTAGGATTGTATCCTTTTATTAATTATGAGATTCTAGGACTCATAAATATTATGACTTTAACATTCTACCCCTTTTATTTTTTTAATTTATTTATTTTAATTGGAGGCTAATTACTTTACAATATTGTAGTGGTTTTTGCCATACATTGACATGAATCAGCCATGGGTGTACATGTGTTCCCCATCCTGAACCCCCCTCCCCCATCCCTCCCCATCCCATCCCTCAGGGTCATCCCAGTGCACCAGCCCTGAGCACCCTGTCTCATGCATCGAACCTGGACTGGAGATCTATTTCACATATGATAGTATACATGTTTCAATGCTATTCTCTCAAATCATCCCACCCTTACCTTCTCCCACAGAGTCCAAAAGACTGTTCTATACATCTATGTCTCTTTGATTCTAAGATACAAAGATTTCACTATTTTGGTATCATTCCTGTGTCTGTGGTCATGACACTGTCACAAGAATGAAAAGATAAGCCACAGACCTGGAGAAAATATCGACAAAAAGTGTATCTGAAAAAGGACTATTATTCAAAATGCACAGAAACTCTTAACACTCAGCAATAAGAAAGCGAACAACCTGATTAAAAAGGAGGCAAATTGAGCAGACACCTCCCCAGAGCATATGTATAGATGGCAAATCAGTATATAGAAAGGTGCTCCACATCATATCTCATTAGGGAAATGCAAATTAAGACAATGAGATACCACTGCACAACTATTAAGAAGGCCATAATCCAGAACACTGATATCCCAAATGCTGGCAAGGATGTGGAGCTACAGGAGTTCTCATTCATTCCTGGTGGGAATGTAAAATGGTACTGTCATTGTGGAAGACAAGCACTTTCCACAAAACTAAATATACTCTTCTGCTATGCAGTAACCATGCTGTATTTACTCAAATGAATTGAAAATGTATATTCATTCAAAAACTTGCACATAAATATTGATAGAAGTTTTCTTTATACTTGCTAAGATTTGGAAGCAACCATGATATTCTTCAGTAGATGAATGGCTAAATGAACTACAGTATGTCCAAACAATGAAATATTATTTAGTGCTAATAAGAAATGAAATATCAAGCCATGAAGACATGAATGAACCTTAAATACCTATTATTCAGTGAAAAAAGCCAATCTCAAAAGGTTACATGCTGAATGATTCCAGCTGTATAATATTCTGAAAAAGGCAAGACTGTGGAGACGGTAGGGAAGCCCTGGTGGCTCAGATGATAAGAATCTGCCTGCAATGCAGGAGACAGTTTTGATCCCTGGGTCAGGAAGATCCCCTGGAGAAGGAAATGGCAACTCACTCCAGTATTCTTGCCTGAAGAATTCCATGGACAGAGGAGCCTGGCGGGCTACAGTCCATGGGGTCGCAAAGAGTCGGACACAACGGAGCAACTAACACACTACTACATGAAGACAGTAAAAAGTTCAGTGATTGCCAGGAGCAAGGGGGAAGGGAAGGTTGAATCTGCAGAACACAGAGGATTTTGAAGGCAGTGGAATTATTCTGTAGGATACTATGGTGGTGGTTACATGTCAAACATGTCAAACATTTGTCAAGATACATAGATTGTAAAATACTAAGAGTGAACCCTAATGTAGACTGTGAATTCTGAATGACGATTGTGTCAATGTAGGTTCATTGAGCATAATGAGTATATTGCTCTGGTGCAGAATGTTCGTAGTTGGAGAGGCTGTATGAGCTCGAGGACTGACTGGAGTATATGAAAATTCAGTGTATTGTATGCCCAATTTTGCAGTGAACCTAAAACAGCTCTAAGAAATAAATATATTTAAAGTAAATATATAAGTATATAAAGTTCATTTAAAATTTTTAAAATTACCCTTACACTGAGCACTTTAAATAGCAATCAATACATATTACTTCATATAATTTCTGTGGGTCAGGACTTTAAGAATGCCTAGCCAGGTAATTCTGTATCAGGGTCTTATGTGAAGATACGGTCATGATGTCAGCCAGCACTGCTATCATTTAAAGGTTTGACTGGAGCTAGAGGATCCACTTCTAATTTGGGTCACTCACGTGGCTGAGAGCAGGAGGCCTCAGTTCCTCATCATTTGGAGCTGAACTTGCCTGAATATCCTCCCAATATTGTGGCTGGCTTCCCCAGGGTGGGTGATGCAAGGGAGATCAAGATGAAGCCACAACGTCTTTTCTGACCTGGCTTTGAAACTCACACACCATCTTTTTCACAGTATCCTATTGGCTGCATGGGTCGGCTCTAGGCAGTGTGGGAGAGGACTACACAGAGCAATGCCTTCCAGCGGGTCAAGGTTATTGTGGGCCATCTTGGAGGCTCTTACCACACAAGGCTTATAAATTTATTAGCAAACTAATTTTTAGTGTTTGCCAAAGAGTCTTCAAATCTCTGCTGTATCTACAATTGTCCCTCCTACTATCCTGAAATTGCTGATGTGTGATTTTTGTTTCTGGATCAATCTGTCAGAGACTTGTCTATTTTAAAGAAGCAGCTTTTCGATTTTTCTTTTTTTAAAGTCTCTAGTGTATGGTTATTTTATATGTATTATCTATCTTATTACCTTATTTTTTCCCCTTCTACTTCCTTTAGGTTTGCTCTGGCCTATCTCTAATTTTTTAAGTCTAATCATTAGAGTATTTTTTATCTTTCTTTGTTTCTAAAGTATGTATTTAGGTTATAAATTTCCTGTGAATATTGTTTTTAGCTGCATCCCATAAACTTTGATGGATAATGTCTTCATTTTCTTTCAGCACTGAATATTTTCTAGTATCCATTATAATTTCTTCTTAAACCTATGGATTATTTAAAAGCATTTTTGTTATTTAATTTCTAAACATGTAGAAGTACCTCCACATGTTTAGAAATGTTTTTTATCTTTGAACCATCATCAGAAAAAGTGATTTGCGTGAATCCTTGGTACTTTTTTATGTTAGTTTTGTAGCCTACTGTATGGTAGTTTTTATATATATATATCATGTAAGTTGAAAAATGTGTTTTCTCTAATTGCTGAATCCAGGAATCATCAGATCAAGCTCATTAACTGTTAAATCTTCCACATTCTGAGTGTTTTATGTTTGTTACCAGTTACTTAGTTGTTAATTTTTAATCTCTTTTTTATAATTATGGAGTTGTGCATTTTTTTTCTTAAAATTCTACCCAGTTTTGGGACTTCCCTGGTGGTACAGTAGATAAGAATTCACGTGCCAATGCAGGGAACACTGGTTCAATCTCTGATCCGGGACGATTCCACGTTCCTCGGAGCAACTAAGCACAAGTGACACAACTACTGAGCCCAAGCTGAAGAGTTCACAAGCTGCAACTACCGAAGCCTGTGAGCCTAGAGCCTGGGCTCTGCAACAAGAGAAGTCTGTCCACCATAGTGAGTAGCCCCAGCTGGCTGAAGCTAGATGAAAGCCCTTGAGCAGTAATGAAGACCCAGCACAGCCTAAATAAATAAATAATAAAATCTACCAAGTTTTGCTGTATGTATTTTGAAGGGTATATGTTAGGTACAAACTATGTCATATATTTCTGGTCAATTGTTTCTTCTATTTTTATATGATGACCATTCATTTTTATCCCCAATAATGCTTTTTGTTTTCAGATCATTTTGTCTGATGTTAATACAATGGTATCAACTTTCTTTTAATTAGTATTTATCTACTCCATCTTTTTCTGTCACCTTCTGTTCACATTTATGTGTCATTGTTCTAAATATGTTTCCTACATACAATGTGTAGTTGCATTTTGCTTTGTTTTGTGTTTTTCTCCAATCTGACATTCTCAGTCTTTTAACTGGAAAGTTTTGTTGGTTTTTTGTTGTTGTTGTAATTTTTGTTTTTTGTTTGTTTTGGCTGAGTGGGTCTTTGTTACTGTGTGCAGGCTTTCTCTAGTTGTAGCAAGCAGGGGCTGCTCTCTAGTAGTGACTTCTCCTGTTGCAAAACATGGGCCGTAGGTCACATGGGCTCAGTAGTTGTGGACTTAGTTGCCCTGAGGCGTGTGGAATCTTCCTGGACCAGGGATCAAACCCATGTCCTCTGCATTGGCAAGTGGATTCTTTTTTTTTTTTAATACCTATTTTTATTTATTTATTTGGCTGCCCCAGGTCTTAGTTGCAGCACATGGGATTTTTAGTTGCTACGTGTAAGATCTAGTTCCCTGACCAGTGATTGAACCCAGGCCCCCTCTACATTGAGAGCTTGGAGTCTTAACCACCGGACCACAAGGGAAGCCCCAGCAAGTCGATTCTTAACTGGTGGACTGCCAGGGAAGTCATTATGGAAAGTTTTGATCATGTGCATTTACTACAGTCACTGATATACTTGGAAATATTCCTACCATCTTATATTCTATTTTCTATATATTTTCTTTGCTTAGGTTTGCCCTTTTGCAGGCCTTAATAAAGTTTTCTATATCTGCTTTCCTTTCCTTCCATGTGCATTTTTAAGTTAATAAATATTTTAGGTTAATAAATGAATCAATATCTCTCTTCCTCACAAACAAATAAGGACTTTGGAATACTTTAACTATGTTCACCCTCTCCCATCTTACATGTATCTTAGTTTCACGCTGTTTTCATGTACCTCATATTAGTTCAAGCATGGCCAGATCCACGTGCTCAAATGACTAAAAAGCTAAACAGAGACCCCAGAGCAGTGGCTCAGACAAAAGAAAGTGTATTTCTTACTCACATGACAGTGCAGAAGCAGGCAGGTGGCCCAAGGTTGCTGAGAGAGCTCAGTTCTAGGAGATCACCCATGACAAGTTTCCTCTATTTTGTTCTCTATGCTCCCAGACCCAGATCCTGGCACCATAACTTTCTTATCCCTTAATGTGCAGGTGATAATTTACATCTACCATGTCCACATTCTATGCTATGGGAAGGAGAAAGATGAAGTTGAACCCAAACAGCTACCTTAAGGAAGTGGCCTGGAAGTACACACAATTGCTGTTGGCAGTAGGGAAGTTGGAAAATGTCTCTGATTGGGTAAACAAGAGCCCAACTAAAATGTGGAGGTTTCTGCTACTAGAAGGAATATAAGGAGAGAATGAGTGCAGGGGAAAAATTGCAGTTTTACACTGACATCATCAGAATCTTGCATCCTCTTCTGATTTTCTCTGTTGGCTTCAGCCTTAGGCAGGCAGCCTCCCCCAGTGATGGCAAAGATGGTCACTAACAACTGTAGCCTCATGGTCTCTCATGTAGCAATTCAGTGAAAAAGAGAGTGGCTCTTTATAGGTGGTTTCAGCTAATGTCTAGGATTTCCTCCAGTTGGTCTAATATGGATCATGTGTCAGTCACTAAATAGTCACTTTGGCCAGAATGATGCAGGGACTAGTAAACGGGTGTGGGTCACAGTGTCACCTCTGGAAGGTGGACTGAGTAAGGTTAACCCCACCCAAATCATATGGACTGAAATTAGAAAAGAGGCATATCCGAAGTCAACTAATGAGGTGTTTTTATCATCATAATTGGTGCTAAGCAATCCATGTAACAGATAACCATTAGACTTGATTATTCCATCGGCCCATTAGAGGATTCAAGGAGATTATACAATTGAACATATTTAAAAAATCTAAATGAATGAATGTGGAAGGTGATACTGATGATGAAGTTGCCTGAAGTGACTCTTTGCGACCCCATGGACTGTAGCCCACCAGGCTCCTCTGTCCATGGAATTTTCCAGGCAAGAATACTGGAGTGGATTGCCATTCCCTTCTCCAGGGTATCTTCCCAACCCAGGGATCGAACCTGGGTCTCCTGCATTGCAGGCAGATTCTTTACCGTCTGAGTCACCAGGAAAGCCCCTTAAAGAAGTTGCCTGGAGCACTCTAATTAATACTTACACCTTGACTAGGAGAGTTCCTGTTCAGCCATCATTAGTCATTCGTTCAGCACCTTGTGAATGAACCTCTGTTATGCTGACCATACTATTTGCTAATTATTTATGTATCAGTCTCCCAGTCCTTTCATAATACCCCCCTGTAATGGAGGGCTGCCCTAGAGCTAGAACCCATCTATGTTCCATAGTGCCCAAGGTACAGAGTAGGCATCTAAATTAAGGAAGGCTAAATTCCCAATGACTCTTAATGACTTCCAACTCCAGTTGCTAGTCCATCTTTTTATCTTTGGAAATTGTTGTTGGAAAGACATAAGCCAAATCCCAGGGAGTTCCAGAACGGGGGAGAGGAAGGGCAAGACCAGATTATTTTGTTTATAGAAATGTATCTCCTAATGAATGGAAAACAGTGCCAGGCATCATTTTATTTGTGGAACTCAAATCAAGTTACCAATAGCAAAGACCCACATAGGAGGAAGTTCAGCATTTAATTGACTAGTCAGAGCTGTCTTCTCATTGTGTTTGATTCTAAGGTTTAAAAAGAGCTTTATTTTGAAATCAATTCCCAATCTAAACACATAAATTACTTTTTCCCCCATAGATATCAATGCTCCCTGACTTAACTGATGCTAAAAACTCTGGCTGTATTGGAGAGAAACAGAGCTATAGGCCAGTGAATGTAGCTAGGAGTCAGAAGTGGAAGACAGTGCAAGGAGATACCAAAAGGAGACACTTGGAAGAACAAGAAGTCTTCCTGGAGAAGGTGTCCAAGAGGCTGGCCTGCTTGGGAAACTCCACCTCTGGGTTTCCCTAGGTGGGTTCTGTGAATACTAATAACTACCATTTATTGAACCATTGCTATATTCCAGATATTTTGACAATGGTTTTTAGTGATTACCATTTTAATTCTCAGAGCAACCTTGTGAGTTGAGAACTGGCACCCTCATTCATGGATGAAACTAAAGGTCAGAAACTTGCAGTAATGTGCCCATGGCCATGAGCTAAGCCATGCAAAAGCCAGGATTTGAATCCTCTGGGATCTGATTTGACTCCAAGTTTCTGCTCTGAGTCCTTAAGTCTCCAGGTAAGGAGAATGCAGTCCAGGGATGACTCAACTTGTCCAAGTGACACAGGTAGTAAGTGTCCGAGCTAAAGCAGGAACATCTGACTCCAAAATTTTTCTGCATCCCAGATAGAAGAAGAGCAAAGGCCAGGGATCAGGAACATGACAGAAAGCCACTGCATGTCAGGCCCTACCCCTTCCCAGGATACTATCTGGCTGTTTCCTACCCACTCCAACCTCCCCACTTAGGCCCCTTTTGAGAATTTTCCTCTCACTTCATCTCTTCCTGTGTGGCCCCTGGGCTGAACAGGGACTCGGTAGTTCTTGGGACGTTCTAAGACATCCCTCTCTGCAAAGGGTCCCCCAGAAAGAGAACAGCTAAGGTACCATCAGCCTGCAGTTTCCTGGCTCCACGTATGAGCAAAGCCTGTGCATAAGACTGACAAGTGCTTAGGTCAGAAGCCAGCCAAAGGGGTTCAAATCCAGGCCATAGATTTTGGCCAATAACAGGAGCTCCTTTAAAACAAACAAACAAACAAACAAAACCCCATGTATTCTGGGACAGACATTTCACTAGGGGTTTCCTCTGTAGTTGTAAATTGAATCTCCCTCCTTCCCCCATGTTTAACCCTTATTTCACAAAAGAGGAGCCTGAGGCTCCCAGTCCGGAAGCAACCAGAGTAAAGACTGCAAGTCATAAGGAGCATGGGACTTGAACCCACCTAAGGGAAGGCATGGGGAGGCGAGCTCCCAGCAGCGCTTGCTGACGACAGCAGGTGATTTTTTTTCCTGCAGCGCTCTTTCTCTCAGCATCTTTCCTGGATTTTTCCTCCCTCTGCTGAACGGCAGAAAAGGGTGGGGCCGCTTCGCTGCAGCAGAGACGGCAGCGGCGGCGACGGCGGCTGCTGCAGCATCCTTGGGAGCGGCGGCGGCGGCAGCAATGCTCGGTCTTCTCAAGTGGTGATCGCCTCCGAGCCCTTCTAGGTGGCTCGCTGAGACTGGACGCCGGCGGGAAGGAGAAGAGAGAGCTTTGTCCGCGACCCTGCGACTGCACTGCCCGGCCCTTCCTCTGCGCCATGGCTTAAGCCTGCAGCCACCTCGCCTCGCGTCGCCTCGCTTGGCCGGGGTCTGCGCGCCGCCGCAGCCGCAGGGAGGGCGCGTCCCAGACGCCCTCGCCCGGCGACCCGGGTCGCCGTGTCTCCCCGTTGCGGTGCCCGCAGCAGAACGCGCTCCCGAGACCTGTGCGGCGGCTCCAGGCGGCATTTATAGCAAGGTATCGAAGGACTTTACCGACTTTTATTTCAGTGATAGTTCTGTCAGCCTGACCTTCCCGGGTGCTCTCTGAGACAGGAGGGTAGCTCAGGCCACCAAGGAAAACAAGGTGGAAAACCAGACTGGCCAGTCGAGGGGACTGAGGAAGATTAGGGACTTGCTTTAGAATCCAGCAAGAAGGAGGGCGAGCTCCGCAGCGAGCACCATGGCGTGGCCGTGCATCACGCGCGCCTGCTGCATCGCCCGCTTCTGGAACCAGCTGGACAAGGCGGACATCGCCGTGCCGCTGGTTTTCACCAAGTACTCGGAGGCCACCGAGCACCCGGGTGCCCCGCCGTCGCACCAGCAGCCGGCGCCCGCGCCCCCCTCGGCGCGCACGGTCGCCATAGAAACACAGCCAGCCCAGGGCGACGGGGATGCGGTTGCCCGGGCAACAGGGCCGGCGCCGGGGCCTAGCGGAGAACGAGAGGCTGGGGTCTCCTCTGGCCGGAGCGGACCAGGCCCAGCCTCTGGCCCCGGCTCCACCTCCAGCGCGGGTCCCGCGGACTCGGTGATGCGGCAGGACTACCGCGCCTGGAAAGTGCAGCGGCCCGAGCCGAGCTGCCGGCCGCGCAGCGAATACCAGCCTTCGGACGCGCCCTTTGAGCGCGAGACCCAATACCAGAAGGACTTCCGCGCCTGGCCGCTGCCGCGCGCGGGGGGGGACCACCCGTGGATCCCCAAGCCCGTGCAGAGATCGCGGCATTTCGCTCCGTCCCCCCCAGCGCCGACCGCAGAGCCAAGGAGCGCTGGCCAATACGGCCGCCCCCTCGGAGCGCCGGCACCGGCGGAGCAGGTGTCCTTGCGGCTGGAAAAAGCGCAGATGAGCCAACACACGCAGGCCGGGCCCGCCTGGATGGTGCGGCGCGCCGGAGCCAGGAGGTGCAGGCCCCTGGCCCCGGAGCAGGTGTCCTTGCGGCCTGGAAAAGCGTCGCGTGCAGATGAGCGCGACACTCGCAAGAAGCCCGGGCCGGCCTGGATGGTGCGTCGCACCGAGGCGCTGGGGCAGGAGCAGATGGTGCTGCCCGCGGCCCAGGACCAGGTCCAGGCCACTGGCCCCGAGGCGGGCAGAGGGCGTGCGGTGGCCGACGCGCTCAACAGGCAAATCCGCGAGGAGGTGGCGAGTGCAGTGAGTAGCTCCTACAGGTGAGACGCGGTCCACAGTTCAGGCCTCGGAGTGGTCATCCTTACCCTCTCCCATAGATTCTCCGCATCGCAGGCATCCCTGGCAGCCTTCCCCTGACATTCCTGAACACACCCTCTCCTTCCCCCCACTCCTGGCCGACTGCTCTTTGGCTCTTTCTTTTGTGAAATCTGTTATCTTTCCCATCTTGCTGAAATCTTTCACTTACCACTTCAGCCATTTTTTCCCCATCCCCGCTGGGCCCCAAGTCCCTGCTTTCCCAACAGAGACCATTGCAGTCTCTTCACTGGCTTTGCGTCCATTCTGCCCCACCCAAGCCACCGGCTCCATTAGCCTGGGTGCTGCCCTTTGCCGGCTCAGCTGACGCTGAAGAGTCTTGGTGCCTTCGTGCAGGGCAGATCATCCCCAAAGTAGAGTGATCTCTACCCCTTTCCCACCTCCCTAGCCTGGTTCACCCAGCCCTTCCTTCTTCCCTCCTCCATCTCTGTCCTTGGCAGACACCCAAGCACCACACCCTTTTCAAGATTCCCTGCCAGACGCTTATACAGCACCCTCCTCCTTCAGTCCCCTAGGTTTTGAAGGCAGATTGCTTATGCTTCTATTTGTGACACATTGGGCAAGTTTCTTAACCTTTCTTGGCCTCGGGTTCTTATCTGTAAGATGTGATGGATAATAGGTTCTTCTCTTAGACTGTCTGCTCATGTACTGATTTAATATTAAATACTCAACTTATTTTTGAGCACCTATTATATGCTGAACACTGTGCTAGACATTTTGAAGATTAAACGAGATGATTCAGAAGAATTATGCCTGGCACATGGTAGGTAATTAGTACATCTTGGTTCCTTTCTGACTTTCTCATTATTTTGATTTCCAAGTCCAAGACACTTCCAGCCTTCTCCCTTACTCCTTTCTTGTTCGCCAGATGTGGTTCTCATCCTGTTACCATCAAGAATCCCGTCTTGAGCACATTTAAATTCCCTTTAAATGAATGCCTTCAAACCCGAGCATATTCATTCATTCTCTTTCTTTCTAGAATTCTCCCTCTGCTGCAGCCTCAGCCCTTCCAGTCTGCTTTCTCACCCTTTCTCCATTTAATATGTATTTCTGAATGCTTAGCTTTCAGTCCTGCCCTTATGCTTCAACCAAAACAATTAGCTAACAGATTACTGTTGACTCTGAATATGTGGCATTGGGCTTGGGGTCTCCGGGGAAGCAGATGTTCATGATGAGTGATTGAGCTAGAAGTGTGCAAAATGTGACTTATGGGGTCCTTCATGAATGCCACAGCCAGCGGCCTCCTTCCTGCAGAAGGGTGTGGACAGGAGGGCTGCAGAGTTAGTGTCTTTTGCCAAGACCTTATATGTAGCCTCATCACACTAATGTCCCTCTCCAGTAAATATGACAGATACTCCCTTTTATGCTGAGGAAAGAACAGCTTTGATAGACAAGGTCTTTTGTTGAGACCTCTCTCAGGTTTTGCCTCTGGAAAGCATTTCACAGTTAAAAGGGGCAGCCTATCAACTGGCCCCTATTCCTTCCTCTTGAATTCTACCTCCCACCTGGCATTTCTCTCTTCGTTTACCAGTATCATGACGATACTGGTCACCCAGGAGTACACCACTTCCTTTTAAAGCTCTGGGTCAGGCAAGGACACAGATCTTTTCCCTTGGCTCTAGCTATGAGAAAGTAGAATGTTCACAAAATCTTTATGCTGTAACCAAGGAGGATCTAAAAGAAAAGAAAGGAAACAAATTAGCAAGGGGAATACAAAAGCAAAGTCAAGATACAGTTTTGTGACTCTGCCACAGCTTTCTTGTTTATAAGGCTCTACTTTGTCCCCTAAGAACCCTAAGGCTGGCCTAATATCATAGTTTTCTGGACTGACCTCTTCATCATCATACTCCCAATCTACCACCCTGAGACAGGTGAAACCGTACCACCTACCAGACAGAATCACCCTCTCCTCATCTCAATACTGGAGTAGGAAACAGAAACCCACTCCAGTCCTCTTGCCTGGAAAGTTCCATGGACAGAGGAGCCTGGCAGGCTACAACTGGGACACGACCGAGCGACTGAGCATGAGCACCTCAGGATAGTCAATACCAATCAAGAGAGATCCAGACTCTCAAATTTCATTTGATGATCCTACTCAGTTTATGTTTTCAGGTTGGTAGGACTTGCTTTGTCCCATCAGCGATTGGCCAGACAGTCAGGGTATAAACCACCCTTCATAGGGTGATGGGGGGAGGCTCAAGAGGAAAGGGATATATGTATACTTATAGCTGATTCACATTGTTGTACAGAAGAAGCCAACTCAACATTATAAAGCAATTATCCTCCAATTAAAGATAAATTTAAAAAAAAAATCCTTCAGACAATTCACTCCAAATATTTTGGGATGTACCTTTGTTCTGTATAGCCTCTTCCTCCCTAAACAATACCTTAACTGTGCAGTAAGTGTGTCATACTGCTAGTTAGAATTACACACATCCTGCAAGTGATTGGATTGAATAGGGGAACTATGCTCTTGTAGCTGTTAAGAATGGTTTTTCATAGCTATCAGAATTTCATCAACCTGCCCAGAAAAATCTCTGCGTACCTCAAAAAAAATTTTTTTCTAATTTGAGTCTTCTGTAAAATTTAATTATGCATATGACTTTGGGGTCAGTAGTTCCATTTTGCTGTGTAATCAGAAGGGTTTGGAAGCATTAAGAGAATAAGTGTTGCTAAGAGACATCAATTTCTCTAATGGAAAATTTAAGTGCATGACAAATTTGATGTGAAATTTAATATTATTTTTGTTCCAGAAGAAAAATTAACTAATAATAGAGAAATTCACTTTGGGTAAAAGGAGATATGAAAAAATAAGATAATTAATTAAATATACAATAAAGAAAAAATGCCTGAAAATTATAGGCTTATCTGTAAACTTGATTTTGTTCCTCCTTATTCTCTCACATCCTTTTCCTTGCTAGGATTTTGTGTATCTCTTGAATTTAAGTATGCTGTGTGTCTTACATCACCTTAGAAGCCAAACTGGGCTCCATTTTACCAATAATTTGATTGACAAATCCATTTCTTCTGTCACTCTACATAAATAATGGTGGTTTATACCACTGTGACTGGTTCATCTTATGGACTTTACAAATGACATCAGTCATATAACATCAATGTGAGTAGTTTGCTTAACTAGAGAAAGGATACAGAATCCATCAGCTTAATATATTGGTATGTAATATAAAATATATATTCATCCAGAGTCATATATCAATACGTGCTATTTGGTTTTCCCCTGCAATATACAATCAGTAGTTAACATCAAATGTCCTTTGATGCTATGGTTTTGAGAAATCGTCCCTATTCAACAGTTCTAATTCATAGCTTATCCAGACTAGCCAGGTATTTTTGCATTCAAGTGGTATCTGAGGTATCTTTAGAATTATCTGTAATCATGAAATTGATTTTCACTACACTCATATTACATAAATGATATTATAAAAATTGAGAAACATGTCTTTATTATTATTTTTATGTTAAGGATGATTTCACTGGGCCGCTATCTGTGACTTTAGACCTAGCATTCTCAATCAGAAGATAGATAAATCATAGGAGGGGGTTAAAATTCCTCTCAGCCAACTCCATTGTCCCAGCCATTAGTTAAGAGTGATAGATAGGGTAGCAGGTGCTCCCCATAGAAATGTTAATAAGCAACTTTTCCTGGAAGAAATAAGCTGGGGCACCAGGAGGTAGAATTTATAAACCAGAGGCAAAATAGTACTTGAAAAATGAGAGGGTAACAAGGAAATCAGAAGGAAAAGGAGTCTTTACTATCCCTACAGTTTTCCATAAAGGTTAGAGAAAGGTCCATCTGACATGGCTATGCTATTCAGAACTGCCCTGGGCTTCCCAGGTGGCTCAGTGGTAAAGAATCCGCCTGCAATTCAGGAGATGGAGGTTTGATCCCTGGGTCGGGAAGATGCCCTGCAGAAGAACACATCAACCCACTCCAGTATTCTTGCCTGGGAAATCCCAGGGACAGAGGAGCCTGGTGGGCTACAGTTCATGGGGTCATAAGAGAGTTGGACACAACTAAGTGACTAAGCAGCAACAATACAGAACTGCCCTATACCTACAGGCAACTGCCTGTTTCTCTAGTATCTTCCTGACTAAATCCCAGAAACTCTTCAAGGCCAATCTCATATACTAGCTTTCAACAATGCCTTCCAGGTCCTGCCACGAGGGACTAATTTTTCTCTCATTTCCTTTTCGTATTCTGTGCGCTTCTCATTGTCTGTTTGATTGGAGGATACTTTTGTCTCTATCTGCCTCCCCTACTAGATAGGAACACTTAAAGAGAAGGGCTGTATTTTGTTCATCTCTGTATCTCTCACAGCTTAACATTTTGCCTAACTACCATATAGGTTTGTTGAATCTAGTGAACTTTTTAGAGTTTGGTGAAGAGTTTATTCACTTACATATTGATTTATTTCACTCTGTTTCATTTAGCTGAATTAATTTTGGAAAATGACCACCAAGCCCCTGCTATATATCAGACAGGAATCTTGGGACACCAAAAGGTGATAACCCTTATGTAAAGATATTGTGTTTTCCTTAATCAAAATAAACTGGGATTCCTACTCAGTTAGCACTAAAAGAAATGTTCAAATGGGGAAGGGCAGCAAACGTTAAAGACCTGATTCTAGGTGCGCCTTCACCAGGGCAGTGGTGGTCCTCGACCTGAGCTGTACAATGGAATCACTGGTGAACTTTAAAAATGCTGTTGCAAGGGCTTCCCTGGCAGTCCAGTGGTTAAGACTCCATGCTTCCATTGTAGGGGAGGCGGGGTGAGGGTTCGATCCCTGGTCGGCAGCTAAGGTCCCTCATGCCCTGCAGCACAGCCAAAAAAAAAAAAAATGCTGTTACATAACTGCCTTGCCAGATATTCTGATTTAATGGGTCTGGGGTATGACCTGTGCATGTGAGTCTTTTAAAACTGCCCCCAGATAATTCTCATGTGCAATTCTGGTTAACCCTCTTCCCTTAAGGCAGAGTTTCTCAAAATTTAGTTCACAAGAGAATCATCTGAAGAGCTTCCTAAAATGCAGATTCCTGGCCTCATCCTCAGACACACTGATTCAGCAGGTTTAAAATGGAGCCTAAGAATCTATATTTTAACAAGCACTCTAGGTAATTTTTAAAATATTTACTTATTTGGCTATGTGGGGTCTTAGCTGTAGCATGCAGGATCTTCATTGCAGTGCATAGGCATGTGAGATTTTAATTCTCTGCCCAGGGATCGAACCCACATCTCCTGCATTGCAAGGTGTATTCTTAACCATTGGATCACCAGGGAAGTCCTTCACTCTAGGTAATTTTGATGTAAGTGAACTTCAGGCTTTACTTGGGAAAACACTGCTTGGGGAGATTTGCTATCTTTAAGGTACTATGTTTTCCCATACACAAATATGGTACTGTTTGCCACTTATTGTCTTTGGATTTATTGCCATATTTGTCTTTTTGTCCTTCACTTACATTTTGTAATTTTCTCTGCAAAAGTCACACATGTATACACATATGGCTTCTCTGGTGGCTCAATAGTAAAGAATCCACCTGCCAAGCAGTAGACTCAGATTTGATCCCTGGATCGAGAAGATCCCCTAGAGAAGGAAATGGCAACCCACTCCAGTATTCTTGCCTGGGAAATCCCTTGGACAGAGGAGCCTGGCAGGCTACAGTCCATGGGGTCGCAAAAAAGTCGAACACGACTTAGCCACTAAACAACATACATACACACACACAAAATAGCTTTTAAGTTTTATTTTTCTATACTTAAGCCTCTAATAACATAACTGGATTTAACTTTATGTATGGAATGAAGTAGGGATCTAATTTTCCTTTTCCATTTGGAAAGTCATTTATTCCAATACACTTTTTAAAAGTTCGTTTCTGCATTAATATCCCCACTGATATCTCTTTATCACATAAGGTTGCATATGCTTGAGTATTTCTGAGATCTCTGTTCTATTCCATTCATCTGGGGTAATACCATACTATCATTTTTTCTGAGCTATTTAAAATTAGCTTTCTTGCTTTCAACGTATATCTTATTACATTTTCTAATTTGTTGTTGCTCATATGTATTAATTTTTATATGTTCATATTATATTCAGCAACTTTTTACCACTCCCTAATTTTGTTTTTAGATTCTCTTGGGCCATCTGTGGAGATAATGTATGCTTTAAGTAAATGCCAATTTATCATCTTCATTCTGATAGTCGTATATTTTTGTGTGTATGTATATTGCTACATTGGTGGGGATATCCAGTATAATTTTGATGGTAGGTGATAACGGGTATCTTTGTCTTGAGACAAATGGGAAAGCTCCTAAAGTTTTTTCATTAAGTATGAGGTTTGGTCTGTGTCTTTAGGAGACAGCATCATATCAGGTTAAGAAACTTGTCTTTATACTAATTTCTAGGGGTTTCTAAAACTGTGGATTTGTATTGAATTTTATTAAATTATTTTTGGGGCCATCAACTGAGAAAGTCATACAGTTTTCATTTTTAGTCTGTTTATAGATTTTTCTGATGTTGAGCCATCTTTTCATTCCTAGGATAAATCTTACTTAGATAAAAATGTATTTTATGATGCTGAATTCTTTACCTACTTTTTATTTGAAATTTTTGCACATATATTCATAGGTAAAATTAGTCTAAACTTTTTCCTTTTTTATATCACTCTGGTGCAATATTGGGATCGTGGTTATATCTGCACAATTAGATAGGCAGATTTTTCTCCATTTCAGTTATTGGAACAATGGTTATAATAAGTGTTCCTCCTTAAATAGTTGATAAGAATCTGTTGTAAAGCTCTCTGTACTCATGTCTTTTTTCTTTAATAGACTATTTTTTTTACTACCAATTTGATATCTTTAATAGTGACTCATTTATTCAGCTTTTGTATTTCTTCTTGAGCCAATTTTAGTAATTTATATTTTTCAAGGTAATGTGATCACTTTTTTATAATTTTTAAATTTATTGACATGAGTCCTCATAGCATTGTCTTGTGGATTTTATATTCAACTCTACTTATCTGCAGTCAAATCCTCTTTCACACGTAATTGATGCCTTCTCTCTTTTTTCATAGCTGTTTTATTAATGTTTGTTTAGTGTTTTTCAGAGTCACATTTTGGTTTTGTTGATCATCTCCCTTTTCAGTAAGCTTTCCTCTTATTTTTACTATTCCTTTACTTTTTATGCTGTGAGAGGTCGTACTAGGAACAGCTTTATATCCCTGGCTAAGGAGTTTGGATTTTCTTTTTTAAATAAATGAGTCACTGAAAGAATCTAGGCTCAGGAACTACACGATAGTTGAATATGATTTAAAGTTTATAAATGTCCCACTGGCTGGCGACCTGGGGAGGTGAGAGAAAGGGTGGCCAGTCAGAAGCTATTGGAGTAATCCACAGAGAATGATAAAGCCTGGACTGTGGCTTTGGGATTTGAAATTTAAAGCACAGTACATATAGTTACTGAAAAACAGGTCTCAGTGATCAATTGAGATGCAAGGAAGAGGATAAATTCAAAATAAATTTTTCTGGTTTGCATAACTGGTAACAGTCCTAGTCATTGGAACAGATTTTAATTTAGACTTCTATGATGAATGTAGAGAAGAAAAAGTCAAGAGTGAAAGTTGAGCTTATTTTTAGTATCTAGAATTTGCATTGTCTATGAGATATCTGACAAGAAGTTTCAAGGGGCAGCTGAATAAATGGATCTGAAGTGTAGTGAGAGTTCAGGGCTGTGATTTGAAACATCCTGTGGAAATGATTAAAAACAGGGGAGGAGGTGAAATCAACCATAGAGACGAAGTAGAGAGAATTAGCCATCAGAGAATGGAGCCCTGAGGGATACATGCATTGAGGGTACTGACAGCAGAAGGGATAACCATGAAAAAGACAAATGATTGATCAGAAGGGAGGGAAGAAAAGTAGGAGAGAAATTAATGATGGAAACCACTTTGGGTACCTATCTCAGCAAAACTTTATGCCACCCTGGAAATTTTTACTGAAGATTTACTGTGTGCAAAGCATTTTTCTGGATCATTGATTGACCTTGCGCAGTTAGATATAATGTTACCGAGACTAACCCACAAAGAGGAGAGGAGAGGAGATAAGATACACACATTAATAGTTGGTTGCTCTCCTAGGGAAAAAAAAAAAAGAAATGGCATCTAATGCATCTATGAGCTTTCAAAAAAGCAGTCAAGGCAGTGACAGTTCTAAATCTATAATCACAAAGAACCACTCAGTGTCCCAGATATAAAACTCAAATAATCCAACAGTGTCCACTAAAACTAAAGAGAGCCATCTCTGCGATCAAGGCAGCTTTGGTTTTTCAGATTGTCAGTTGTAGACATGTAAACAAGTGAGCTTATAATTCTCTGCCAAATAAAGAAAACTGAAAATGGACCTTGACTAGCAAACTAAAAGTTCTCTTAATGTTCACTAAAAATGCTAGTTTTCACCATTAGAAATAATAGTAATAGTTAATCAAGTGTCTCCCATGTGCCTGGCAGGCTGCTAGAAACTTTGGATGCATTTTCTGCTGTAATCTATGTAGCAGCTCTGCAGAAATGGTTCTGTTACTTCCCTGTTAGAGCTCAGGACCCACAAGTCCTTTTGTCTATCTTTAAGTGATAAAACCTGAAGGCACAGACTTTGTCCAACACTTTGTCTACACACAGCATGTCTACTCCATAGTCATATTAACTTGTATTGTCTCAAATCATCTTCAATCCAGCGAATATTGATTAGGGTCTTCTCTATATCTGGTTAATTCCTAGGAAGACAAAGTAGTCCTTGCTCTTGGAAAGCTTATATTTATTAGGCAGAGACAGGTGTGCTGAAAAGTTATCAGTGCCCTAACAAAAGTCTATGGAGGGTTTGGTGGGGCACAGAGGAGACAGGGTTAAATCTACTTGATTTGAGGGTTATCGGGGAAAAGGTTCAGTAGAGAAGGGACTGGTAGGCTGAATCTTCAAAGATGACTAGGCATTCAATGGGGAAGGGATCAGTATGAGTAAAAGTACAGAAGAGAAATTGTCAGCTGGTAGAGCTTAGAGGTCTCATTGGATGAGAATGGAATGGTGAGAAGTAGACCAGGTAGACAAGCTGGACCAGCTCCTTTATCCCACAAGCAAACGAAGAAGCAGGATTGGGTTTTGGATATTAGCAAAGGTGACTTTGGTAGCAGTGGGAAGGATGGATTGGAAGGAATTAGACCAGGAGCATAGAGTCCAGAAAGGAAGCTGGAGTCTAGGTAAGAGAGGAAGAAGACCTCCAGCCAGGAAAGGATGTAAACAAGCACTGATGGTACAGAATAACGTGAGACAATGGCTATGTGAAAGTCGACAGAAAGTGAAAGGGAAGAGTCTAGGATGTTTCCTTTGGATGCCTTGGATGTCTGGGGAAACAGTCATGTACTCAGCTGTATAGCGTAGTTTTGGATAAGTCAAATTTGAGATGTCTTTGGAAGGATTGCATGGAGGTATTCAATAGAAAATGAAAATGGAAACCCACACTGCTGTAAAGAGGTGTAAATTGCTACAGTCACCTTATAAAACTCTTTAGCATTATCTATTCAAATTAAACATATTTTTGCTCTATGACCCAGCGATTGCACTCTTGAGTATGTACCTGACAGAAATAAGTGCAGAAGACTTGTACAAGAATGTGTATAGCAGCTTTTTAAATAATAGCTAAAAAGTAAAACCAACCCAAATGTCCATCCGCAACAGCATAGATACATTGTGGTGTATTTATACAATGGATTATCACCTGGCAGGGAGAGGTAGGTAGGCAGAATCATGGTCCCCTTCCCTCATCCCAAAATGTCTGCATCCTAATTTCTGGAACCTGTGAATATGTTATCCAAACATTACATAGTCCTTACAGCAAAAGGGACTTCACAAATGTCATTAAGACTCTTGAGGTGGAATGATTATTCAGGCAAGCCCATTGTAATCACAGGGATTCTTATAAGCAAAAGAAATCTCACACCAGAACTTGTCGCTGTAATCACAGTATACAGTAATGCAGTGTGATAAAGATTGGCCAGCTGTTGTTGGCTTTGAAGACAGAAGAGGGACATGCATCAAGGAATGTGCAACCTCGCAGAAGCTGGAAAAGGCAAGGACGTGGAAACTTCCTAGAAGCTTCAGAAGGAAACCTTGCTTCTGCTGACACCATGATTCTAGCCACTGAGACTCATTTCTGACTTTTAACTACAGAACTATAAGATAATACATCTGTGTTGTTTTAAGCCATTCAGTCTGTGGTACTTTGTTAAAACAGTATTAGGAAATTAATACACAGGGTTTCTCAATCTCACTACTACTGACATTTTGGACCAGCTAATCCTTTGTTGTGGGGAGCTGTCCTGTGCACTGTAGGATGTTTGGCATATCTCTGGCACCTCCTTACTTTCCACATCTCTCTTTCCACTCCTTACTAGTAACATTCCACACCACGTTACTCAGCTCTGAGTTGTGCAGTCAAAAACCTTTCTAGACATTGCCAAAAGCCCTCTGTGTATGCCAGAATTGCTTTTGGTTGAAAGCCACCTAAAAAGAAAAGTACCGCAGTACTCAATAATATGGATAGATCTCAAAGACATAATGATGAGTGAAAGAAACCAGATATAAGTGTACTTACTGAATGATTCCATTTATATAAAATTACAAAGCAGGCAAAGGTAACTGATGGTGATGGGTGTCAGAACAATGACAATCTCTGGGGGTGGGGTGGATAATTGGCCGAGATGTTGGAAATGCTCTATATCTTGTTCTGGGTGGTGGTTGTGTGGGTCCATACACACAAACTAGGGTTTCTCTGGTGGCTCAGTGGTAACGAATCCACCTGCTACTTCAGGAGATGAGTGTTTGATCCCTGGGTCGGAATGATCCCCTGAAGAAGGAAATGGCAGCCCATGCAGTGTTCTTGACTGGGAAATTCCATGAACAGAGGAGCCTGGCAGGCAAGAGTTCATGGAGTCGCAAAAGAGTCAGATACTGAGTGACTAAACAACAATAAAAACATACATCCGAACCATTAAGATCTATGGACGTTCTTTATTCTGCTTGTTATACCTCAATAAAAGATAAGAAACAGATTACAAACCAAGTATACGGAAATACAAATCTGACGGTCAGGAGAAAAGGCATAACAGAAAAGAAATATCTGGGTATCAAGCTGTCACTGAGGATCAAGCATGTAGGGGTCAGAGTGGGTGGGAAGAAAGGGGGTGAGAAGAAGAACATGCTGCAGCCAGAGCCCAGCCACCCCGACATCTCAGGGATAAGCAGAAGAAGAGTCGGTCAAGGAAGGAGCGTACGTGTCTGTGTTGTTCTCATCTGAGACTGAGAGCATGGGCCCACCAGAGTCCCGCAAAAGCTACCCACACGTGTATAGCATAGTAGTGTTCTTGTCCATCCTTCTGATCCCATCACAGTCCATTGTCGGTGTGTATTTCTTTTCAAACTGAATGAAGAGGCTTTGTAGGAATGAGCCTGATATAATTCTTTTAGTGGGAAAATAGGGCCCAAGCCCCAAACCACAAAACCCACCCTGAGTGCCTTTCACTGTGTTGTTGCCTGTGGCCACTGTCTATTTCCTGCAATGACTTCAAAAAGCTGGCCCATGTTGTGGAATATCTTAGAGTGGCCCTTAAGAATTGTTCCTCATTAAACCATAATAGTGGGAGAAAAACAGTCAGTGGCAGAAAGCAAAAAAAAGCAGACTGTTCAAGACATAACTGAGTCTCAACCTCATTTACTGAGCACACAATGCCTTACTGATTTAACATACCTTTTAATTTAGACTCTATCAAGACCTTTTAAGGTAACCTTTCTCTCTTAAAAGATGAAGAATAGGGTCAGGGCCGTCTGGGGGCTGAGGTCACTGACCACCAGTCAGTGGCTGAGCTGGTTCAGGAGCCTGGCTCTCTCCATTCCAGCCTCCAGCTGTGGCTTTCTTGTGCAGCCCAAGCAGCCCCCTGCCTTGTTCCCACAGTTCGACACGCCCTACCTAGGAGGGCCGCCGTCTGTCCCCCAATTTCCACTCTCATAAGCCCACTGCTCTCTTCCTTCACCATCTTCTGCAGTGGCAGAAGGACTAGTGGTTTCACTCCTCCTTGTCCTGGACTCCTCATGGCTCCTCTTCCCTTCCAGGGCAAGGTCTCAGCAGCTTAACCTCCGGGCTTCCCAGGCTGCGACGTATCTGGAGCAGTTAGCACTTTTTCCCTCTGCTCCCTTCGCACGCCTGATGTTTTTCCTGCAGATTCTCAGTTCTGGTTGAACATTAAAATCTCAGGGCCCCCAGGGAGTGATATAGCCAGATTACCAGCTGAGCTGACCCTTGACAAGCTCCACACATAACCGCTGTTGGATTTTGCTCACAATTTTCTGTCCCATCCACCTTCCATCTTTTTTCTAAATCCTTCTATCCTTCAGGGCTTTTAGTTCATGGTGAAAGAGGCTTATATTATAAAACCAAGGAATTTGGTTGGATTTATTTGATCGTAATATCATCATCATAATAATATAGTGGGCTTAATATCATTTTTATTCCAAGTTGAATGCAGCATCTTAAGAGCATGCAAGGGCTGGGGCTATGGGCTATGAAGATTCAAGGTGCAGAGCACATGGAAATGGATGCCCACTCCTCCCACCCCACTCCCCTCCACCACCCCGTACAGGAGCTTGCTGTCTTATGTGGAAGGCAACATGCATGCAAGTATCTAAAGTACCAGGCAGGGCCTGCTGAGGTTTAATCAGGATCCGAGTTCTCAAGCGCTACAAATAGGGCTGGTTAATTCTGTTGGAAGATTCATGGAGGGGTGATTGTATGAGTCCTGGGTGATGTCCTGGAGCCCTGTAAAGCAGCGATCCCCAACCTTTTTGGCACCAGGGACCAGTGTCATGGAAGATAATTTTTCTACAGACCATGGAGCAGGGATGGTTTGGGGATGATTCAAGCTCATTGCATTTATTGTGCACTTTATATGTAATCTAACACCACTGCTGATCTGATAGGAGGTACCCTGTGGCCCAGGGCCTGGGGATCCCTGCTGTAAAGGATTTGGTGACCAGTAAAACTGGGATTTGAATGATCTCTCTCTAACTAAAAATCGATGACCTTGAGAAACTTTATATTTCTCATCAATAAAGTGAAGTGAAAGTGTGAGTCACTCAGTCATGTTTGACTATTTGCGACCCCATGGACTATAGCTCTCCAGGCTCTCTGTCCATAGAATTCTCCAGGCAAGAATACTGGAGTGGGTAGCCATTCCCTTCTCCAGGGAATCTTCCAGGCCCAGAGATCAAACCCAGGTCTCCTGCATTGTGTGTAGATTCTTTACCATCTGAGCCACCAGGGAAGCCATCAATAAAATGGAGATAATCATGCAGTAGTGACCTCACAGAGTCAAGATGAAGGTGAAGGGAGATAATGCTTTTACGAGTGTATGCCCATCAGTAAGTCCTGCCCACTTTTATTTTTATCACTGAGAGAATGAAACAGAGCAGGTTACCAATAAGACTTTCATCGATTCATTTATTTAACATCTACCGCATCTGGTATCAGGCACTATGCTAGAACCTGGGGATATAGAAATAAATTACACAGAATCTGCCCTACAAGTGTTCCTGGTCTAAAGTGAAACATAATAAGGAAATTATAGTAATGATAGTAAGTGCAATAATAGAAATAAGCACAAAGCAAAAACACAAACACAGAAAACTAATGAAACCGACTGCATGGACCACAGCCTTGTCTAACTCAATGAAACTATGAGCCATGGCATGTAGGGCCACCCAAGATGGACAGGTCGTAGCGGAGAGTTCTGATAAAACATGGTCCTCTAGATAAAGGAATGGCAAGCCACTTCAGTATTCTTGCCTTAAGAACCCCATGAACAGTATGAAAAGGCAAAAAGATGTGACACTGAAAGATGAACTAACTACTCAGGTCAGCAGGTGCCCAGTATGCTACTGGAGAAAAGTGGAGAAGTAAGAACTGACTCATTGGGAAAGACCCTGGTGCTGGGAAAGATTGAAGGCAGGAGGAGAAGGGGGCGACAGAGGATGAGATGGTTGGGTGGCATCACCGACTCGATGGACATAGGTTTGAGTAAACTCTGGGCATTGGTGATGGACAGGGAGGCCTGGTGTGCTACAGTCCATGGGGTCGCAAAGAGTCGGACAAGACTGAACTGAACCAAACTGAGAGGAAAAGGGGATCTGACTCAGTCTGAATTGGGGACCACTTCCTGAGTAAGTGGACCTGTGCAGTGTGTCAAGAGCAGAGTTAGTTCCACCAGGAAAGCAAAAAATGGAACTATATAGTCCTTCCTAGAGGTTTTTCCCAATGAGATAAGAACAAAGAAGGCCCTTTAAGAATACAATACTTAATAGGAATTCCAGCTCCTCCCAGATGTCTAGCTTTATTTGGAGATTTGCATTCAAATCCTGCTTATCATTTATTAACTGTATGTCTTTGGTCAAGTTACTTAACCTATCGTCTCTGATTTTGTTTCCTGGTTGGTGAAATAGAACCAATAATACCTATCTTGCAAGGTTTTCAAATGACTTAATGTTTCATGAAATCTGTGACTCTCTCACCTGTCATATTTACCATTGCACTCCCAGCACCAAGCTTAGTGCATGGTTTTTAGGAGATGCTAAATAGATTTTAATTGGACAAATGCGTGAATGATGTATGTTCGGCACTTAGCACAGTGCTTAGCCCATAGTAAGCACTAAATAAATGGCAACTCTCCTCCGTATCACTCTCAGTAGGTTTGAGAACCACTTGGCTAATATAAAGAGGTAATTTTGCCCTTCTGTGTGCACACATTCTGAATTTCTGGGAACAGAACCATGAAATACTCAGATAAAGGATTTTCTGTGTTTTTAGTCTGATATGAAGGATCAGGGAAGACCTCAGGATGGAGGGTATCACTTAAGCTGAACTTTGAAGGCTCGGTAAGATTTCGATAGAAACACACTATCAGATGGGCAGGGAGGTGACACAATGCAGGCAGAAGGGACAGCGGGAGAAGGGACAGCAGGAGCGGGTGGAGCAGGAAATGTATTTGGGGAACCACAGCTATTCAGATATGACAGATGTCCAAGTGTGAGGGATGATATGGCAAGTGGCAAGTCCAAAAAGGTCTAGACCAGTGATCAGCATCTGTTCTGCAGAGGGAAAAATAGTAAATATTTTAGGCTTTGCTGGCCCTTATATATTATATAACCAGAAATAATAAATTTCCAAAAAGTTTCATTGATGAAATTCAAAGTATAATAATAATAGGTCTACTAATGAGAAGATTGGATTCTTTAGGGGGATAACATTTGCTGAAAATGGATCCAAAATTAGTGTTCTTTTTCTTCATATTGATTGCAAACATTTATCTTCAGAAACCATTCCTAGCTCCTGGCTAAACAAAAGCAGCTTGAGGGCTGGATTTGATTCATAGATCATGGTTTGCCAATCTCTGATCTATATCACTGAGGACAGAACACTGTGCTACCAAGGTTCAGACTCTGAATTTAAGTAGCAAATCACCTCCCGAACAGAGTGCCTGAGAATACTTGGTTCGACCATGCCTGATTTAGCACAGCGTCTTTTCTTCCCAAGTGACATAGTCCCTCTCTTGTTTCCTTACAACTGGAAAGCAACAGGGCACTGATGTATGTGAGAGTCTCTTTGTCTTCATATATAATGGGTAACCAGCCCATCTCTCATAGCAACAGGATACAAGGTACGGGAGTCGCCATTGTGAAATATATTAGTCTCTGGCCGCTATGATCATCTATTTGGAGTTCCCCAGGAGTGGAACAGGTGCTTGTGTTTTGTTTTAAACAGACAATGAAAAAGTTGTGTTAAAAGTGCATTGAGACTTAACCCACTTGCCTAGGACTCAGCACCTAAGTATGGAAGAAAGCTCTCTCATAAGAGTTTTATCTGACTCCTCAAAGAAGCTCCTGATCCAGCATCCCTCCAGAGTTAGCCTAAGACTGGCTGAAGAATTGGAGACTTGGTGATTCTAGCTTCTAAGAATCTAATCTAATACCATTCTCTGGGGAGCCTTTTTAGCACATCCTAGTAGTCCTACTTCAAACAACATTTGTAAGAAGGTGATATTTTATAAGTGCTACCTTAATCTCTATCTAGATGGAGGAATTTTGGTAGAGAGTATTACTTTATGAATGAACGGATTCAATTCATATTCAATTCATTCATTCGATTTAATTCAATTCCTATTTATCGAGTACTTCCTATGTATAAGACACTGAGCTTGGCTCTGGGGAAGTGATTGTGAGGTCCACAGTTCAGGACATCCTAATTTACTCAATGTCTGTTCCTACTTCAATAGCAGGGAGATAGATGAGGAGGAAGAAGATGGTGATGATGATGATGGAAAAGGAGGAAAAAGCAGAAGCTCTTGCATTGGCAGAAGCATGAATGCTTTTAACCAGAAAGGTGTTTAGTACTGGGGGCAAAAGAAGAGAGGCGAGCTCTGAGGAAACTAGTGAGGAACGTAAGGGAAATTAATAATCACTGATACTGATCTGGTAGCCACAGTGCAGTAGATCAACCAAATGTCTTGG
Organism: Okapia johnstoni; assembly: GCA_024291935.2. NCBI lineage: Eukaryota > Metazoa > Chordata > Mammalia > Artiodactyla > Giraffidae > Okapia > Okapia johnstoni. The sequence continues at coordinate 23,682,579 of CM044325.1, forward strand.
CATCAGATAAAACTCAGTTCAATTCCAGCCTTCCTGTTTACCATTTATGTAACCTTGGTGAAGTTATTTCAAGTCCCAGAGCTTCAATTTCCTCCTCCAGAAAATGGGCAGTATTATACATCATAGGTTATGTGGATGTGGATGTGTTCTGTAAACCATTAGGTCTTGCAATTGTAAAATATTAATACTCAGAAAGAGCATGGAATCCAAATGCACAGGAGCCTAGAGGCCAGGAGTGCAGTCACTCAGGGATTCGGCTCTGCACTTAAGTCGCTGGACTAGTGCTATGAGCAAGATAGATGCGGTTCACCGTGGGTAAGAAGTACAATAGATACGGTGTTAAACCTGCATTCCCATAACTAACATTAAACACAGCTGTGAGGAATTCTAGGCAGGAGAAGTACAAGGCACTAACAGACCACTTCGTGAGAGCTGACAGGCCTCACCTAGACCAGGAGTTGGAGCTGTCGACTGAGGAAGCAGCGTTTGAGCCGAGCCCGGAAGGATGAAGGTGAGCCTTGATGACTGCCTCCTAGGTGACCCTGAACAAGCCTCTCCTCCACTGACTTCATTCTCCTCACCTGTCACTAGAGGGCTGGCCCAGTCCCCCCCGAAGTCCTTCCCAGTGCTGAAGGACCAAACTCAAAGACCCCCGTGCCTGATGCCAAAGCGCCCTTGTCATTGGCTTGCAGTAGACAACCCCGTGTAGAGGAGAGGGCGTGACCGTGATGGGAAAACTCAGTGACATTGAAGAGGGAGCTCGTGGCCCGGGATTTGGTTTCATCCATTTGATACTGCTCTCATTCCCTTCTAAATGGCTGAGGCCATCTTGTCCAAGAAATCTTCAAAGCACTTCTTATTTTCTTTCTTTTTTAGAACTTTAAAAAAACCCCACAAAGAATAGTATAACACCCATATTGCTGCTACCCAGAATTGTAAAAATTATTTTATTGTATTTAATTTTTGTGTTAAAACATCTTTTAGCCCACCTGGTCCAGACCCATTCTGCCCCTCCCTCTGACCCCCAGGAGGTCACCACCATCAACCTTGGTGTGCACACCTCTTTATCCATAAACTATGTAAGACATTGCTGTATGTGTATGTGTATGTGTGTGTGTGTGTGTTTTCTTAAATGACTTCCAATGCTATGTATCATTTTGTGACTTTATTTTTTTCACTCAACATTATATATCTTGAAAGAAATACAAATATGCACATCTAAACATCCACTCATACATAGTTCCTTCTTTTTAACAGCTGTATAATCTGCCAGCAAATGAATGTATCACATATTATTATTTATCTTTATTTACATTTTGGTTTTCCTAATTTTTAATTATCACAAATAATGCTGCAATGAATTTTCTTATGTATGCCTCTCTGTGAATATATTTAAGAGCTAGGTATGAAACTATTGAGTCTTGGGTTATATGAATTTTACTAGATACTGGAAATTTGCTGGACTAATTTTTATTTCAAGTAACAGTGTATAAAAGTACTCCTTCTCTTCTAATGTCAGGATGTAAAGTTTAAACTTTTGCCTGTTTCATGGTGTGGAAATGGTATGTTGTTTAATTCATATTTCCCTAATTTTCAGTGAAATTAAGATGCTTTTCATGTGTTTATTGGCAATGTGCATTCCTATCCTGTGGATTGGATATTCATTGTGGCTATTGTATTATGAGGAGGTTATCTTTTTTCAAACAAAGCTAGTGGAGGTGGTGGAATTCCATCTCTCCATTTTCTCTGTTCTCTCCCCTAGAACTTACATACACTGTTTCTTCTTAAATATCCTCTTTGTCTTTGAAAATTCTTCATATTTTCATATATCTTATCTCTTTGTGCTTAATTCTGGATAATGTCCTCAATGTCACTAATTTTCACACATATGATTTTACTTCATTCCCTGAATTTTTTGTTTCTATAGTATTTCACTTCTAGAAGTTCTATTTGATTTTTTCAAATATGCTGTTCTTTTTTTTCATAGTACCGTACTGTCTTATTATGATTTTTTTTCTTTGTGTCTTTCAACGTTTATTAAATAGTCTCTTTCAGGTCTTAATGTTATTTCAAGTTCTTAGGATACTAATCATTATGACAAACCATTTCTCACATGGTTTTAAAGTTTTTATTGTGGGTTGTAAAAGTGGCCCCCTGGAGCACTTATGCACCCCCATGCTTAGTGTATTGATGGACTGTGACACCCCTACCTGGACCCTGAGCAGAAAGGGGCTTCCTTGTTACTACTCTAGGTCAGCAATGCCCTTACACAGCAGGGGTGCCTTTGTGGCTCTATTCCATGCAGGAGTTTCTGTTTCCACTGCCTAGACTCCAGAGGCCAGGTCTCCTTACCATTAGAGCCAATACTGGGGTCCAAGTTCCCCCTTGGCCATAGTGGAGTCACTTCTCAGGCTTACTGCTCTGATGTGGAGGTGTCTTTGTTTTTGGCATCTGAGGTTTCTCATGTATTTCTTTTGGGCTCATCTCTCAATGTAAAAAGATATTTATTATATTTTATTATAATTTATCCTGATTTCTATGTGTTTTAACAGGGAGAGAAGAGCTTAGCTTACTCAACCAAATTTCCATTCTTGGATTTTTCTATGTAAATGATCATATTATTTGCAATTAATGACAATATTTTCTCTGCCTTTATAACCTCTCTCCCTCTAATTTATTCAGTTTTGTCTTAATTCACTATCTTGGAACAGCAGTACAGCATTGCAAAGCTTCTCCATAGACTAGTATAGAATAGAAGGAGGCATAATATAGTGGCTCATTTTGGTATCTAGCAAATCTGGATGGAATTCAAGCTCTGTGACTTAATACTTCTGGTTTGGGCAGATTGCTTACTTATTTAAACCTGGCTTTCTCATTTATAAATAAACTGGGATAATAGTATTTACCTTGAAGAATTACTTTTAGAATTAAATTGGTTACCATGGGTAAACCACTTGGACTAGTCACTGACCCATAATTCAATACAAGTATCATAAATATTAATTATCAGCATTAACGTTGGGTTGGCCAAAAAGCTCATTCGGGTTTTTCTATAACACCGCAAGGAAAAACCCAAATGAACTTTTTGGCCAACCCAATAGTAGCTTAGTATACATTATAACTTAGTATACATTATAATCAAGGGCCTGCTCTGAGTTCCATCTCTGGGACCACCAGGAAGGATGTATGAGATATGTGGAAATTGCTGTTGTTGTTTAGTCACTCAGTCATGTCCAGCTCCTCGCCACCCCATGGACTGTAGCCCACCAGGTTCTCTGTCCATAGGATTTCCCAGGCAAGAATACTGGAGTGAGTTGCAGTTTCTTTCTCCACTGGAAATTGCTCTAGGTGCACAGAATTAGCTGGTTCTACCAATTGTGAATTTCAAGAAAGACATGATAGATGAAGTCAGATCTGCCTTCAACACCTGCCAGTGTCCTCCTTTGTGCCAAGAACGTTATCAATTAGCAGGGTTATAAGATAGAAAGTTCTAGTATCTGCTATCAAGGAGTCTGCCTTCTGTATGAAGAAGCAACTATGTGTTTATAGATGACAGACTCATAATTATTTTTTAAAAAGGCAAGATTGGGCTGCTGTAAGAAAACAAAGGAGGAACATCTTCAGTGCTGTGCTCAAAAATGGTTAACAACCAGCACCTTAAGACAAAAATATGATATATCTTATTGACATAAAGGATGTGAAAACACACTTGACAAATAATAAAATACATAATATTATTTACTGTAAATTTCAAACACCTATAACTTCAGTATGACTTTATATTTCTAACAAAATCGACCATCAGTTTTTACAATTCCACCACCAACAAAGAGATCACAAACCAGACTGACTATGTGCTTCATCACTATATGACTCTGCAAAGATATTGATGTTAAGACACACAAGTGTGGTTCTGACTAATGTTAGCCACTACTTTTGTTTTTATTAAAGAAGAGGTGAAAAGGAAGCAATGAAGATGCAAAGACATGTCAGAACTTCACTCTTTTAGTCAATGCTGTGAGCTTTTCTTTGCTTAGATAATAGTTTTGAATGCCAGAAAAATATTTCCTCAATTTTTTGTGCTGTTCAAAATGGAACAGCCTCAGATATATAGCACACTTTTAAGTTTAGTCTGCTTTATAAACATTTATCCTATCACTTGCTTAAGTCTGAACAATGAGCAAAACAAGAAAGCACATGCTGATTTGTATTAATAGCATCTGCTGATTTCCATGGTGTCAACATCCCAGCACATCCCACCTTGGCAACAACTGCCCACCTGACATCACCTCCCACAGGATGGTCAGGAGCACACCAGTATGTAACCTTTTCATCCAATGCATACAATAGATCTAAATCACTCTCAAACCACAGATAACAGTAACATATGGTAAAATAGTTAGAAAGTGGTGTGTTTTGAGCGTTCACTACCTTTATTTTTAATGTAACTTATTTAATCACATGTTTGTATTATGTAATTACATTTCTATAAATGCTGTGCTTAACAACTGGCTCAGAACATCCAGCAGTTGGCTCTCTCAAGGTAGTATGAGCTGCCTGAAGCACATCACTGACCTTTGAAACAGACATGGAAATCAGAGAAAGCTTCGGAGGGACTGGTGTTTGAGCAGGGTTCTGAGGGTTGAGTAGAAGTCTACTGGGTAAAGTAGAGGGAGGCATCTCAGGCAGAGGGAACAGAGTGAGGGAAAATACATCGCCAGGCCTCTGAGGAACAGGGTGGGAAGTAGCAGAAGACCAGAGAAGACGGGCAGAATTTGTAATTCTTGAAGGGTCTTGTGAACCCCTTATCCCCCAATTCTAGGGAACCATGGATGGATATTAAATAAGAGAGTGAGTGATTGGATTTGCATTCTCAAGAGACCTGTCTGGGAGCTGTGTGGTGAGAGGTTTGGAGAGGGCCAAGGCTGGAAGCAGAGCATGCCATGGTGCTGCGGTGCAGTCAGTAGGGTGCCAGGTTAGGGAGGCCACGTGGTGAGGGAAGTGCACCCAAACAGCATGGGCAAAGGCTTGAGGTGTGAGAAACCAAGCACAGGAAGCAGGGATGGTATGGGAAGCCTGGCCATAGACTTCCTGCTGGAGAATAGCAGAGATGTGACTGGAAATCCGGGCACTGTTAACACAGTGTCAAGGAGCCTGGTGCCAGTGGATGTGTTGGAGATAGTCCTGTGCTTGGACTGCACTGGCCAGAAGTGGGGTCAGTGTTCTGCGCTCATGCTGAACCACACTACTGAATAATTGCTAAATCCTATGGCTTGAGAGCTCCCTGGTGGCTCAGTTGGTAGAGAATCTGCCTGCAATGCAAGAGACCAGGGTTCAGTCCCTGGGTCAGGAACATCCCCTGGAGAAGGAAATGACAACCTACTCCAGTATTCTTGCCTGGGAAGTCCCATAGACAAAGGAACCTGGCAGGCTGTAGTCCATGGGGTCGCAGATTGGGCTGTTGGCGGCTAAGGCCTGCATGAACCAGCCTCTGGGAGACTGACCATTTAGGTTTTTGTTACTCAAAGTGTGTTCTAATGACCTGCAGCAGCAGCCTCATCTGGGAGCTAATCAGAAATGCAGAATCTCAGGGACCACCTTTGGTATCCTGAGTCAGACTGCATTTTAACAGACCTCATGAGTCTAAAGTCTGGGCATCCCTGAGCTAGGACAGGCTTTCTCTCAAGTGGCCCAGACCAACTGCATTGGAATCACCCGCCCCCCTGCACAGAACCCTGGGTCCAATGCCTGATCTCCTGAATCCGCATTTTTAAATTTGGACCCAGGAACTTGAAATTTCAGTATGCTTCTGAGATTATTCATAGGCACGTCAACGATCACATTAATCACAAAAAGACCTGGTCCAAATAATCATGTTTGAATTGGGTCAGAAAAACTGAACTCAGACTGTTTTGGTAAGGTATTTCCTTCCCTTCGTATGCAAAGTGCTTCATAGGTCAATGGCTGGCAGATGGTTGGTACTCAATACATTTAGCATTGTTGTTGTAGCATTTGTGATATTTGAAATGTCATGAGTTCTTTGTCAAGGCCAAAACCAAGCAGATCTAGGGAAAAACGTTTCTGTGTGTATCTGTGTGTGTGTGTGTGTGTGTGTCTGTGTCTGTGTCTGTGTTCAGTGTGTTGGGAGGAGGGGAAAAGGAGGCTGCAAAGTGCTGGGCAACTCCCATGTCCCCAGCCTGTGCCTCACCCGGAGCCAGCGACCATCTGCTCTGAGCAGCCGCCTGTCTGAGAGTCGAGGGTATCCATGGCAACCAGTGTGGAGGCTGCCAGGAGGGCTTCAGGGCCACCAGCCAGAGGGGAGAGTGGAAATCAAGTGGAACCAAAAGTGACAGACTCATGTGTGTTCAAAGGAGTGGGAGGCCATCAGCTGTGAGAGCAAGGGTGAGGCATGAGCACAGCCAGCCCAGCGTCTGGCCCCGGGAGGAAAGCTCCAGACAGCAGTGTGACTCACACAGCTGTGCCCAGAGGGATCTCTTGAGGCTATTTAAATGTTACCATTTCTCTCCCTCTCTCTTCCTCCCTCCCTCTTTCCTTCTCTCTCTCCCTCCTTACTTTAATAGGTTGTTTTTCTAAAGTACAACTTAGCAGAAAAGTTAAACATGAAATTTCTAATCACCTCATATCCCCCCACTCGATAATTGGCTGCTTTAATTTTGGTGTGTGTCTGTCTTTTTCTCTGTGCATATTTTTGTAAGGTTGAAATCATGCGTTTTCAGTTCTGTATTCTGCTTTCTAAAAGGTTCTTTTGAGTCAGGCATTTAGCTTTGAGGGAAAAAAAAAACATTGGAATTGTAATGAGATGCCCCCCCTGCTTGCATCAAAGATCCGCCTGGTTGAAAATGAATGGTTGAGGGCAAAATGACAAACTGATCTTCAGTGGATATTCCTAAGCGATGGCTCATTGTGCCGTCTGAGCCAGCGGCGCCCGTTTCAGTCATTTCACCGGTTTTCGAACTGAGCACTTCTCGTGTGTTTAAGCTACTTTGGTGAAGCCTGTGCATAAAGAAAAGCAACTTCCGAAGGAAGAAGAGAAAGGAAATTGTTCTGCTGAGATATTTCTAGAAAGAGCATTGACATTGAATTGATGTATTGGACATAGAACATGACATAGTGAGTAAGAACTCTATATCTAGATCATTTCTCCAGATTTTCCTGATACAACCAAGCCCAATCACTGCTGTGACCCCAAGGGTACTTATGCCACATAGCAGGTGCAGCGTCCTCGAGTGACCAGTCATATTTGGGGAAAAGTGACTTCACGCACTGAAATGTGCAAAGTACTGGTGAGCCCAAGATGCCACTTCAAACAGAGTATTTCTCAGATTAGTTCATTGTTGACACCAACTCTTTTCTGATGGGTTCACTCAGTTGTGTATGACCTTGAACAAGACACTCCACAGAGGTGATAACAGAAGAGCTGTAATAAGGGCTATTGATGATGAGTGAGGAGAGTGTAAATAAATGGGACTCAATAAGGGCTACTCTAGTAGCTTCAAAATTTCCTGAGACATTAAACTCCTTATTTTTTTTTTAAGAATTTATATTTATTTATTTATGGCTGTCCTGGGCCTTCAGTGCAGTGCATGAGCTTCTCATTGCAGTGGCTTCTCTTGTCGCGGAGCATGGGTTCTAGGCACGGAGGATTTCAGTAGCTGCAGCATGTGGGTTCAGTAGTTGCAGCACACAGACTTAGTTGCCCCATGGCATTTGAGATCTTCCCAAACCAGGGATAGAACCCATGTTCCCTGTGCTAGCAGGCAGATTCTTTGCCACTGGACCACCAGGGAGGCCCCAAGTTCAGTTTTAGACGGGCCAGTCTACTGAGCACTGGACCAGTCCAGTGACTGAGCACTGGTTCAGAGCACTCTTCTCTCACCAAGCAACCTTCAGCTCCATCTTTTTGTTTGGCCTGCTCACATATTTCACGTCCTTTTCACAGGAATACTCCCAGCTTAGTCCGTTTGAGAGTCTATATAAATAGCTGAGTTCATTTGATTGGATGTGTTTCTGCCCTTTTAAATATTTCTGTCCTTTTACAAGTTTATTAATGAGTCAAAACTGTTTTCCTGGCAAACTGGAAAGCAGGAAACGTGTCTTTTTCAACTTAGTATCAGTAAATACTGTCCTTGAATGACTGAAGGGAGCCTGTGATCCTGTTACCAAACCAGGTTCATTTTCCGCTATGCTCAGCAAGTCAAAACACTGAGACGTCAAAGTTTGCTGCCAAGAGAGGGTTTGTTCACAAGGCAGCCAAACGAAGAGACAGGAGAACAAGTCTCAGATCTGCCTCCCAAAGGCAAGGGGCTCAGGGTATTTAGGAGGTAAAGAATAAAGAAGCAAGGTGATCTGAGGCTCAGGGAGCAGGGAAAAAGTGATTGGGAAAAGGTGTGACAACTGTTGTTCTGCGGCACTGAATGGGGGGTGGACACTCACACATGCCCAGTTGAGTGGTTGGTGGTCCGATCCAGCCTTCATCAGCTCAGCTCGAAAAAGACACAGCCGACTCCATGTTCCTGGAAAACAGCTCAGGCCAACATCGTATTGTTTAGGCTAAGCGCTGCTTGCAGGATGTGAAGATCTTAAAAAGACCTTTATTAATGAAGGCAGGTGAAGTAGATTCGACCCACAGTTTCAATAACTCAACCACCATATGACCATATGCTGTTTAGCTGTACACTTCTGCTTAAAAAAAAAAAAAAAAAAACAGTTTCGCGGCAGCTTCAAATTTTACTTAAAATTCTAATCCCCCAAAGTGAACAAAGTCATAGATAGAAGGCTTCTTGATTAAATTTTAGAAGCAATTCAACAAATATATTCAAACATCCATAGTGAACAAGACACTGAGGTAATCCAATAGCTGTTCAGAGAGAGACAGTTTGCCCTCAGGTTGCTTCTGGTTTATTTTACTCTGGGAGGCTGCTAGCAAATATAGGCTTTATTATTATTCAGGTGTGATAAGCCAACACATCAGGAGAGGACCGCCATCACACGTCAGGAAAAGACAGTTTGTTCTCAAGAGGAAGGGCAGGCCGCACAGGCTCTGAAGGGCTCCATAGGGGAGGCACCAGGGCTGGTCAGGAGGCAGAAGGAAAACCTTGGCAGAGGGCTTTGTTGCAGGTTTCACAGAAAGGAATGGGTGAGGCAGAGTAAACAGGCTGAGCAGGGTCAGGATTGACTAGTTTGAACAAGTCCAGTGGGCTCTGGGGCATAGAGGCTGTCCATGGTTGTCTGGGGTGGTTAGAGCAGGAGGGTAGGGGCCCAAGAATGAAAGCCCAATAAAGGAGGTGGTGGGGGTGGGCCCTGGATTTGGGTGGTTTGCATGTGAAAGGTCTGTTTGCTCTCTAGGAATGGCTAGCCCTGCAGGAGGGGTGGGAACAGTCTCCCCAAGGTCAGTAAGGCCCCAGAGGCTGAAACACCAGATTCAAACAAATGCTTACTGCAGAGACAAGGCAGATGCCTATTCTAGCATTGTACAAGGAGAAAAACTATAAGGAAAAAAGGAAGCACGCTTGGAGTATTAAGAGGAAAATATTGTTTCAAGAATACTTGTCCTGACAGCGGCTAATGGAAGAAATGGTTTTTCAAATTCCCTGGCTGTCCAGTGGTTAGGCTCTGTACTTCCACTGCAGGGGGCATAGGTTTGATCCCTGGTCCCTGGGGGGTGGAGGGGAGGAGGGGGGCGGGGGAACTAGGGTCCCTCATGCCATGCAGCACAGCCAAAAAAAAAAAAAAAAACAATGGCTTTTCAGCAAGACAGGGCAAAGGGAGGGAGCCCTAGCTCCCCACTCACTGGAAAGTTGCCCACCTTAGGCAAATCACTTAAACCCTCTGACCAAAGTTTATTCTGTTTATATCTTGTGTATATCTGCATCTATTCAGTTTATATCAAAGTTATTATGCAGAACAAATGAATACCTCAGTGTTTCTCTCCCTGTGACAGTCCATAAACTTGTGTCAGAACCACACGGGAGGTCTGCTTAAAATGCACCTTCCTGGGACCCAGAATCAAATTGTGAGGGTGGAGCCCAGGATCTGCATGTTACAAATCCACTCACTCTCACCCTAGCTGAACCTCAGGGACACTGAAGTTGGAGATCAGCCTAAGGAAAGGAAGCTAGATGCCTTCTAGAATCTATAGGGTAAAATACATACGTAAAGAGATTTTAGGTACTTATCCCAACCGTTACCCTCACCAGCCTTCAGCATCTTCTACATGTCAGCTCTTAAAACAAGAAACGTGTTCGGGTTGTCTGCCTCACATAGTATCTGCTGAGCTCGGTATTAAACACAGGACAGCAGAGATGCCGCCCCAGCCCTGCCTCCTCTGCCCCAACTGTCTGCGGCTAACTGCTGGGGGAGGCTGATGTTACAGATTCTCTGGCCCCAGGAAGGACACAGCCAAGGAGCCAAGTCCCTTCAGATGGCCAGTAGGCTCAACACACGGCTTGGCCTCCAGCACAGCTGTTTGGTCTTTCAAATTCCATGTTTATCCACAGAGTTTGTATTTTTAGCTCAGATTTTTAAAAATAAGATCTGACAGACTAACTGAAAGTGATTTGGGCACTTTCAAGGGAAAATATGTAAGAATTATGAATAACGCTGGGTCCTCTGGCCTTGCCTAACTGGGGTCTTGGCAGCTGGCACTATAGGAACTGGTGGTCACTGGGAGGGTCAAGGAGAGGAAGGGTTAGTGAGCAGTGTTGCCTGGCCTTGGCATTGCTGTGTTAATCCTCCTAGAAGGCCTCTGAGGTGTGTTTCCCCACCACATTTTTGTGTGTCTAATTCAGTGAGGCTCATGTAGGTTTCACAGAAGGCAGGGGTAAGAGGGGATTCCAGGCAGCTGTTGGATTACAGGGGCCCCTTGCTTTCCCGGCCAGTCTGCCTCAAGAAGATGCTGGATCCCGGGTTCTTGTTGTTGTTGTTCAGTCGCTCAGTTGTGTACCACTCTTTCTGACCCCATAGACTGCTGCACACCAGCCTTCTCTGTTCTTCACCGTCTCCTGGAGCTTGCTCAAACTCATCTCCACTGAGTCGGTAATGCCATCCAACCATCTCTTCCTCTGTCACCTCCTTCTCCTCCTGCCATCAGTCTGTCCCAGCATCAGCGTCTTTTGCAATGAGTCGGCGCTTCCCATCAGGTGGCCAAAGTATTGGAGCTTCAGCTTCAACATCAGTTCTTCCAATGAAGATTCAAGGTTGATTTTCTTTAGGATTGACTAGTTTGATCTCCTTGCTGTCTAGGGGACTCTCAAGAGTCTATTCCAGCACCACAGTTCAAAAGCATGAGTTCTTTGGCACTCAGCCTTCTTTATGGTCCAGTTCTCACATCCGTATTTGACTACTGGAAAAACCATAGCTTTGACTATACAGATCTTTGTCGGCAAAATGATGTCTCTGCTTTTTAATACTCTGTCTAGGTCTGTCATAGCTGATTCCCAGGGCTGGGGCTAAAAGACATGATTCTAACTAATTACTTTATAAAACCCTGAATGTAGCTCTTGGTTTATGAACTGAAAAACTTTCAGTTACTGCCTTTCAGTTACTGCCTTTCATAGAGACCATTCTTACCGAATCTCTGATGGAAAAACCCAGACCCTGGCTGCTGCTTCTGTTCTGCATTTCCCTTGCACTCCCCTAGTAATCATGCAGTAATTATCATGTTGGTAATTACCTCATTAGTAATTTTGTGTGAGAAAGCTCTGTGAAAGAATAATACAAGGGGCATCTCTTTATAGCAAAGAAACTACAAATGACAAATGCAGTTTTCACAGCCCTTGAAACCTCACTAGAAGAAAAGGGAGAATTTTTTCCTGCACAATATTTTGAAAAGCATTGACATAACCCTTAATCAATACATGTCTAAGTTTTTCTCGTGGCTGGAAAAGCCCATTCCAAAGTGAGCTCTCTAGAAGTTCTAGAAACGAAGAGCAGCAGCAACGATGATGGGCAGCCTCACATGGCCCTCTGCCCCCATGGTAGGGGCAGGGGAGGGGTGGAATGTGGGGGAAGACCTCATAAAACTGGAAAAGACACGCCCAGTAAGGGAGCTAGCACCCGGGTCATTGGTCCCCAGTGCCAGCACCTCAAAGTCCTTCTGCTGAAACCAGGTCGGAAGCCCCTGGAGGCCAAGGCTTTGTCCTGCCCAGACCTTCCCGGCCTGACTCTTGGCCTGCAGAATGGAGGAATGAGAAGGGGCTGCTCAGCACAGTTGGTCTGGCTCCCCACCATCTGGCCATTGACTGCCACACACCCTCTTGTTCCCTTCCCTCAGGACTCAGACCACACGGGTCTTTGTGAATTTATTTTTACCATTTTAGCCATGAAAACCCTATGTTCCCCATCTTTGGTGCATTCTTAAGCATCAAGATGGAACTCATCACCTCTTTGACATTTCTGCCCCCTTTCCCATAAAATGAAATAAGTTTTCTCCTGTATTTGCCCTTAGCACTGTTCACATAGATGCTGTATAACATGACTCATTCATTCAGCACCCGTCTCAGAGTCTCATCTGCCTGGCCTGGGGATGGGGACACAGCTACTGCAGCCCACTCACCTGTGATCTCTCATGGAGACTGTTGACATAGCCTCTCCCCGGCCTCCCTGATTCCTCCTTGCATAAGTAGTGTCTGTTCTTCGCCTTCTAAAATGATCACTGAATTGTGGTGCTCAGCACCGGATGAGGTCTTTTCAAATCCTGCAGTGACTCCCAACTCTCACAGAATAAAACCAGATCCCTCACTCACATGTGCAAGGCCCACCCGATCTGCCTGTTCTTTCCTGCTCCTGTCTCCCACTGCCCACTCCCCGCCTCCTTACTGCAGTCCATGGACGCTGGCCTTGGTTCCTCACACAGCTCTTGCCTCAGCATCTCAGTATCCTGTCTGGAGTAATCTTCCCTGCTCATTCACAAGGGTCACTTTGTCAGGTCTCTGCCAAGTGTCCCTTCATCAGAGAGGCTGTCCTGGACACTTGATAGCTCAGCACACACAGACACAGGCACCTGTGACTCTCTGTCACCTTTATTAGTCTGTTAGAACTCTCCACCATTTATTATACAACTGCTTATTGACATATTGCCCATCTCCCCTCACCATAATGTATGTCACTCTGTCCAAGGCAGCAGGGACTTGATCTGTTCTGGCCTCTATTGTATCCCAATCTCCTGTCCAGAGGATCTAGGTTAATACACATCAAATAAATGAATGAGTTAATTACTGAGCATCACTCAGCCATCCCTCAGTACTTACTGATGGAAAATTCTGCTTGCTCAGTGTATCTGCCAAAGGAGAGAGATTTAATTTCAAGTCATGGGAGGATTAACCTAAAGAACAATAGGCAGGTGATCTGTTGAAAGGATCATTTGCCTTCACACATCCTGCGGAATGGGGATTTATGAGCAAATACCAGGGAACTTGGAGGACACAATGGGATGATTTCTAATGCCCTCTAAATGGTGACTCAAGTGAAATATTTATGTAACCTACATTGCAACCTGTTTGTTAGCTTTTGTGCAAGTAATATCTCTTGTTTTTAACAGTACATATTAGCAACTTTAAAATAATCAGTCTATTCTGAAACTATCACTACATTGTTAATCAGCTATACTCCAATGTAAAATAAAAAGTTAAATAATAATAATAATAATCAGTCTATTCTGGTGCTAAGAAAAAAAAACAAACCTGGACTAGGATTTGAGAGGCTTGAATGCTCATTCCATCTCTGCCACTAGTTTTTATGTGACTCCATGGAGTTACTCTCCCTCTCACCACTTTGTTATCCCTACCTATATAACCAATATATTGGGTTGAATCATCTCCACAATCTACCAGCTCTAAAATCCCACCACATTTCCACAGTATTGACTCTCCTGGTAGGTTCTAGTTTCTTCTTTCCACCTTTTCCTGGTCCAAAAGATCCCTACTCTTTACCTGAAAATTTGTTATGTATACCCCTGAGGTCATTCTGTCTTTCTTGAATAGTAGACAGTTAGAAAACAGTAGATTGTAGATTGGTAAAACAAACAAACAGAAATGGTGGTAACTGAAGTATGTTTATTCTGTGAGAAAAGAAGAAAGAAGAGGGATAAATATATTGACTTACATCCAAGAACTGGGGGAGAAGATCAAGTTCACGGAGCTGGCTTTACTTGTTACTGTCTGTTTTTGAGAGGCATTTCTCTACACACTTTTGCACAAAAAGATTACAGAGAATTACACATTGACTCTTCCCTCTGGTAAATTATAATCGCAGATGGTTGAATAAGGAAAGACCCAGGAAAAAAAACATAAAGGAGATCTTGCCCACCTGACTTGGTATCCTTGGGCAAATGCCCAGAGATGGCATAAGTGAGAACACAGAGAAGCCTGTCTGGATTCTGTCTGCCACTCACTTTCTGGGTGACCTTGGGTAAAGTACCCCCTATACCTCATTTCCCTGAAGAATATAGTTAATAGAGTTGAAGTGAGAATTAAATAAAAGGTTCAGTGAGGTAAAGTAACTTGCCTTCAAGGTCACAGAACTAATCTTTGAACCCCAAAGCTTTAGTAGGAAGTGGGTATAAAAGGAATCAAAGAGAGACTCATAATTTTAGAGTATCTGTTGATTAATTGATTTAAAGTAAAAATGTCTATACTATTCCTGCAGAAGTAATTTCACCATTCCTAGACATTTATTCACTCATACACTTGGTGTCCATTGCAGCAAATTATGCCAGAAATGTCTCAGTAGGTAGTATTTGCTGAATGGAATTGTATGATTCCATCTAAGTAGCATAATTGGATACTCAGCGCCTCTCTCCTGGGATGGCAGAAGTGATCACTTCTCATTGATCTCCTTTTAGATCTGACCTTGGTATTCCTTCCTGTCTCCCCCTAAATATATCAAAGCACCCATGATTTAAGTGTTTTCTCCTTCAATTGAGTTTCACTGCTCTCATGCTGAGGTTTGTGTTCAGAAGCAAGCCTGTGATCTTCTAGTCACCAGCCTTTTAATCTGCCTCTTTTTTGCCCCTATTCATGTTTTAGTTTTCTTAGCCCAGAGAGCCACCCGACTGCTAACCATTGTCAGAGCTGTGAAAGTACATCTGTGCTGTGTCCTGACAGCCCTGTGCTAGATGTTCCCATCTGGGGGAGGGGCAGGAAAAGGGGTTAGCAAAGGGAAAAGCCAGGTAAGAAAATACTGTTGCTGAATTTCGTTAAATCATCACACTATGAGAGCAAGGTGAATGATATTACCACTGTTTTACAGATGAGGAAACTGAGACTTAGAAAAGGCAGGTGTCTTTCTTGGGTACACAGCTAGTGAATGGCATGTTTGGGATTCAGATCCAAGCTCTTTCTGATAGGCCAGGCTTTGCTATTGTTGAGAATGAATAGAGATTGTGCAAGAGTGACCCCAAATACCTGGATATGGTCTACAAGCCTATAACAATTAACTTTCTACCCAAGTGCAACCCTCTTTGAGGTCATTCAGGTTATACTTAAACTAGTCATACTGGCTCCAGCATGTGCCTTGAGCCTGGGCTGTGTCAGGCCCTTCCCAGACACTGTTTCTTTACTCATTAGGAATTTGAGGGAATTTATTTTTAGGATTGATTGTAGGTCACAACTATAAAAATTCAAGTTCTGGTATAAATAGCTGGGAAAGTAGCCTCCATTCTGGACTTTTGTAATATTCTATGATATAGCAAGTAGCCTCTTCCATGTTTAAGTAAAATATCTATAATAAGTTTAATCAGATAAGATACAAAATTATAGTAACATATTTGTTTCCTCAACATCTTTTTTTAAGTTAAAAAAAGTTTTCATAGAGATGTAATAGGATATGTAGGCTTCCAGGGTGGCTCAGCGGTAAAGAATCCACCTGCCCCTGCCAATGCAGGAGACCCGGATTTGATCCCTGGGTCGGGAAGATCCCCTGGAGAAGGAAATGGCAATCCGCTCCAGTATTCTTGCCTGGGAAATCCCAAGAACAGAGGAGACTGGCGGGGCTACAGTCCATTGGGTTGCCAAAGAGTCAAACGTAACTTAGCAACTACATAGCAACAATATTAATATTATATGTACAATGTTATATGTTTCAGGTGTACAATGTAGTGAGACTCAATTTTTAAAGACTACACTCCATTCAAAGTTATTGTAAAATATTGGCCGTATCCCTTGTGCTGTACATTATACCCTTGTAGCTTATTTCCATTATACATAGTAGCTTGTGCCTTTTAATACCCTGCCCCTGTTTTGCCCCTCCCTCCTCCCTCTCCCCACTAGTTTTTCCCCTGTATCTCAGTATCCTTTAATGAATATCAATTCTGTGCTAAGTGCAATGGGTTTCCCAAAAATAAATCGATACATACACTAGTGAATTCTACCAAATATTCAAGAAGAATTAATACCAATCCTCCACAAACTCATCCAAAAAAATAGTAGAGGAAGGAGCACTTCACAACTCATTCTATAAAGCGTGTTCCCTGATACCAAAATCAGGCAAAGTCATGAGATTCACTGAGGAAGGTGGGAGGTGTGAGCCTGAGTCACCTGCTCGTTTTCTGACTCTGGCAAGCAGATTTCAGGGAGCAGGTGAGACAATGAAGACGATGACAGTGACTGTGCTGGTGATTATTATCACAGCAGAGTGTGCACATGCACACAGACATAGACTGAAATCCAGCCCTATGTTTTTGTCAAGCATCTTTCTAAGGTAGATCCTGGTCTTTCCCTTTCTCTAGAAAGCTCCTTCTGTGGATAATTATAATGCATTATCAGAAGATATTAAAATAAAAATGTCAGAATTCAGTATCAGAATTCTTGCTCCTATGTCAGCCAGACTTACTCCCCCTGACATCTCTTCTCCCCACTCAGCCATCACTCCCCTCCTACCCTCTCTTGCCCTGTAACTAGAGCTCGCTCTATAGAACACCAGCACACCCCTGCCAGTAAGAGCTAAGCCTTGTTTCCCAACTTGATTGCAGATCCAGATCCAGCCTCTTTCATTGTTTCCTTTAGTTATGGCTCCTGCCATTTGTGGTAGTCCTTTGACTGTCAGTCAAGCAATGGTGTCTTCAGAATGAACTGTTTCCCAATCCCTTTGACTCCCTTTGAGTCGCTTAGTATTTGGACCAACACCATTTTACAATTTTTTAAAATTTTGTATTGGAGTATAGCTGATTGACAAGGTTGTGATAGTTCTAGGTGAACAGAGAAGGGACTTAACCATACATATACGTGTATCCATTCTCCTCCAAACTCCCCTCCCATCCAGGCTGCCACATAACAATGAGCAGAGTTCCATTTGCTATACAGCATGGACCAAAGCCTTTTATCCTTTGTAGTGAAGTCCTTATTGAGTGAGAGCAAAATTAATGCAGAATAAATGTACTGGTGATTCAGAATGTCAAAGAAGCACCCATCCCAACTTTCCTCGGCTCAGTTTGACCTGACAGTATCTGGAGCAAAGATACAGGAGAAAGATTCCGGTATGGAGTCCTGTGAATCTGGGTCACTCTGCCAGCTCTGTGACTTTAGACTTTTCTTTTCTGAACCTCATGTTCTAATGTGTGAAATAGGAAATAGTAACTTCTATCTTGAAGGACTGATTTGAGATTAAACTAGATCAAGTATATGAATCAACTATGAAAGCTTCCAGCACACAGTAGGTTTTCACTAATTGTAACTTGTAAGATAGGACAGAATAGTAAGATGACTTTATTTTTGCCTCCACTATCTCTTTAAATTTATTCTGTGGGATAAGTTTTTTCCCCACCCTGCCATGAAATTTTGGGCAAGTCCCATCACTTGTACAGCAGATTTCAGTGAATGAAAAGCCCTCCAGGCAATAAGAAGTCCAGTCCCACATTGTAGTCAAAATGTCATTTATTTCAAGTTAAGACTTTTCCCCCACTCCAGCTCTGCCTGCTGCAGAACAGAAGTCTGTGTTGGGGCTTATACCCCAACACTGCCCTGTCTGTCTGCCTCCCCTCCTGCAGCATTTAACCTGCTGGGGGTTGGTATTCAGGGAGTAAGAGCCAAGAGAGGGGACCAAGAGGGTTCTAGTCTGGACTGGCGCGGTCGTGGTGATTGGTGCTCTCTGGACCAGCAGGTGTGGGGGGTAGACTCTCTTGTGAGCACTGTGTGGGGTTCTCTTGAGGCCCCCATGTATCACGACAGATCTCAGCCTAGAAGTCCCTTGATAAATTACCTCCAGCAACTCCTCTTATTGCTATCCAAGGTCACAATACTTAACACCATCAGCTCCTGTTTCCTCATCTGTGAAGTGAGAAGAATAATAATAGTGCTAGCTTCGTAAGTCCTCCACGAGGATTAAAGGAGAGCACGCACACAATGGGCTTTCTACAGTCCCTGGCACCAAGAAGTTTCTCTGTAATGTGAGCTACCTTCACTGCCATCACCATCATCATGATTAATCTCTAAGCAAATCAGTCTCCAAGTGGGAAGATCACTCAATTTCATTTTCCTTTTATTACCAACCCTCCCTCCTCTTACTGCTTGCCAGAGCACGCGCACACACACACAGATACATGTTAACACACAGGGGACACACGGGCATGGCTGCTTGCACAGAGTAGTGGCTATTGGGGGTGTCTCAGTCCCTGACCCCCTTTGATGTTGGCTCTCCTGCAACAGCACCCTAGGCGCCCTCTCCCCCACCACCCCTAATTCATGTGTCTCTTACACTGTCCCTCACAGCATCCTAATTAAGTGGTAGCCCATGTGGAGCCATCTGCTGCTAGATTATCAACCATCTTTCTCCCAGAGTCCCTGGGACTCTGCTAATGGCCCCAGAGTTTCCTGAAGCAGAAAGACATTCTCAATCCATTGTTAGGAAGTCACACGCAGGAGCCTCTGTGTTAAATGATTATAAGCGTGAAGATGGTTTTAGAATCTCATGCAGTGATGCTCTGCATACTTTTCCTTCTTTTGGTTGTTTTTTTTTAGGTTCTGCATAGTCTGGTTTCACTCCAAAAAAGAAAAGAAAAGTAATGCGTCTCTCCAATCACCTGTCACAGTAAGACTGTCCATCACCCCCTAAGAACAGTTAGAGCCCTGCTCTGGTCTCCCCCGTGTTTATCGATTACAGCACCTCCCACACCACAGGTCTCAAGGCTGCTTATCTTTCTCCTCTGCCCTCACAGACGGGGAGCGTCTTAGCCTCTCTCCCCGGTGCCTGGCCACGAGGCTCTCTGAGGCCTTAGACAGTCACTTCACTCTTCTGAGCTTCCTGTCCTCACCCTTAAAATGGAAAGAAATCATGTCCATCTGGAAAGGTAGTTCTGAAGATTAAATGATTCAATAATGAGTACAGAGCACCCGGCACACCACAGGCCCTCAACAGAGGAAAACCATCTTATAACTGCTGAAGGTGCTCAGCGAGGAATGCAATGATTTGTTAGCAGAGCTGACACTAAGTTTATAACTCTATCATCATTTACTAAAACATACACGAATGTGCAGTCTTCAGTCTCTCCATCTCCCCCATCTCTAATTGTTCCCAAGTCACCCAACCAAAGTACCTCCCAGCCACATCATCACATCACTTCCCTGCTCCGAAGTCTCAAGTGTCTTCTGCTGCCTCTCCTTTTTTGCTCCACTGCCCCTTATATAAGCCTCCGAGAGTCTCGGAGTGGCTGTCCAGGTCTGCTCCTCTGTGATTCTCCTGCAGTCATGTTCACTTGACAAGCCTTTTCTGAATGTCTGCTCTGTGCCTGGCCCTGGACTTGCTCTGGGAACACAACTCCTTCCCTCAAGAACCTCCAAGGAGAGAAGGATGCCAGCTTGTCAAGAGACAAAGGCAGCAGAGAGGATGTGCTATGGGGCTGAGGTGGGAGACCTCAGCCTGACCTGGGATTTACGTGAGAGTGGGACTTCCCAGGTGATGCTAGTGGTAAAGAACCTGCCTGCAATGCAGAAGACGTAAGAGACGCAGGTTCGATCCCCAGGTCGCGAAGATCCCCTGGAGGAGGACATGCCAACCCACTCCAGTATTCTTGCCTGGAGAATCCCATGGACAGAGGAGCTGATGGGCTATAGTCCACAGGGTTACAAAGAGTCAGATATGGCTTAGCATGCACACAGCACGTGTTTCTGTGAAGCACATGGCTCACTATTGGCCTGACACATTCCTTCTCTCCTCTCCCCATCAGTCACCCCTCTGATGACCTTCCCAGTGTTAGATAAAGAAGACAGATCACTGATCTGAAAGACGTTACCTATGAAATATTAATTGCTTCCCTCAAAGACTAGGTGCTCTGAAGGGCTTTGTTTGCCCAGCTGAAAGCTCGTGACCTTCCCAACTAGAACCTGCCATTCCAGGCTGCTTCGGGGGATGTTTCTGAGATGGCTCCAAGTACGGGCTGTGTTCCTGAGTTTATGGATGGGATCTTCTTCCTCTCAACAGCCCTGGAGAGCTCAGAGTGGGAAAGAAATTTCCATGCTGCTTCCAGAAATGTCAGTGCCTCCCCTTCTCTATAAACCCCCACTCACCTTCTGAATTCCCTCAGATTCCTCAGGATGGGAGGCCTTCAACTCTGGAGTACTTGCCCTCCTCAGGCCCTGCCGTTTGCCTGTGCTCTCCAGTATTGGTGGGGCTTTCCAGTATAAGGTTCAGAGGTGTGAAACAGGACTTGAAATATTGTTTGGGTGCCTGCTATGTGTGATGTGCTGGGTTCAATCCTGTTTGTTCAATCGAGATGCGGCCAGGGGTCAGGCAGGATCTAGTCACAGCCCGTGTCAGAAACACAGACCTTTTCCTAACAGCCCCTGTGTTATACAGGCACATGTCTAACCTCTTTAGGGGCCTGTATTTGAATTGCATCTTGATGTAGCAGTTTTCCAGCCAAAAAAGGGGAAGAATAACATATCCCAAGTAAGGACAGGCATGTATAACACACAAAGTAATGGGAGTGTTGCAGGTTTCACAGGGCAGCCTACGGGGTTGAAACATGGACTTGCACAGACCTGGGCTCAAATCTGGCCCTGACTGACAGACATAGCCCAAGTAAGTTCTTGCCCCAGTCCTGGGCTCAGGGGACCTCCAGCCATAAGGACTACACAGAAGGTCGAAGAGTGAACAAGTAAATTCCTCCCGCCCTGGAACAGAGAGAAAGAAAGACAGACGCAGTGTAGCCCTAGCTCTTCTCTGGACCTTTAGCAACCTGCCTCTAGAGGCGTCGGCCACATCAAATCATTGTTACGCTGGCTTCTGACCCAGGCAAGCGACAAACAAGTATTGCACTCTACACGGTAGCTTCAGGAAGAGATTCTGGACCCCAGTTTTGAAGAAGCCCCTCCAGACTGTGTGGCCTGAACATGGGCTCATGTTTTCTCAGCCTCTGATGCCTCTGAGGATGGTCTCTTGCTTCCTCAGACTTGCAGGTTGCTGAAAGACTTCCTGGAAGTAAACTTACAACATAAAGAGAAAGAATGGTATTGAAGCCATAAAAGGTTAGTCTGCCTGGGTAAATGAAGTCCTTTATTCACTCACCAGACCACCCACCCGTTTCCTGCCAGGCTGCCCCTCTCCCTGCTGCATCTCAGAGCTCCCCTGACCTCAGACGAGTGGAGCGTGGACAGTTGAAGGCAGAATTTAAGCGGTATCACTTCCAATGAATCATTAGCAGCAAGAAACAAACTGGCATTAAATGCACAAAAAATGGCATCATGGGGATCATCTGTTTAATATTGTTATGCTCAATATTATTGAATAATTTCTGGAGCCACGCTCCAGCACTGTCAGACTGAGAATGTATTCCTCTTTCCAAACAGAAGAATGATCTGCAGCCTTCACACATGATGATAATCAAGTGTGTGTGTTATGATACATGGAAAAAAAAAAAACTTTCTTGTCTGGTTATTTCTTTAAGGTAAGTTCCTAGAAATGGAATTGTGAGATCAAAGGATAGCAATTTTAAAGCTTCATTCACTTCATTCACTAAATTCACAAATCCAACAAACATGCAGTGATCACGTGTCATGTTCCAGACCCTCTGCTGGGCCCCGGGGTTACAGAGACACCCTGTTGTGCTGGACCAGGCTACAGTTTCCCCACATCCTTGCCAATAGCGGGTACTGTGATGCTCTGTTTTGGCAATCTATGTAAAAACAGTAGTATATTCCCAGTGGCTTAAGATTTAAAGGTAAAAAATAAATACATAAATGCACAAAGGAAAAGGTGTGAATATTTATATGATTTTGACACAGAGGACTTTTAAAGCATAACCTCAAGAGTAAAAGGATAAAGGGAAAAATTGATAGATTAGGCCATGTGCAAATTTAAAGCTTATATATGGATGTAGCCACAAGCAAGGAAGCCACACTGACTCTTGTCCTTTCTCAGGCCTTATGTACACAGCTGTCCAGTGATGCTCAGGAGACTGCTGTAGAACACCGGGGTCTCTCAGTATAGACTCATCCAAACACCCTGAGGCCCCAAGCAGCAGGGCTCTAGTCCCAACAGGAGGCCATGGCAGCCCACTGGGATTTGCATAGACATAGATAGAGCCATGGAGATGTAGGCAAAAGACAAAATGGGAAACACAGTGGCAGAGAAATATTATGTCTTATTTTTATCTCTAACACTTACAGAGATTCTTACCAATTAATGGGAAAAAGAAAAACGGACAACTACGTGTTACACTTACAATCAAAAAAGTAAAGTCAAGGGACTTCCCTGGCTGTCCAATGGTTAAGACGCCATGCTTCCACTGCAGGGTCACATGTGCAACCCTTGACCAGGGAACTAAGATCCCAAATGCTGTGCAACCAAAACAACAACAAAAAAAGCAAAGACAAGAGTACATGTCTGCTTGTTCAGCAACACTGGTTGAGTGCATGATGAAATGTTCCAGCCTCCAAACCAAGCACCTGGGTCACAGAGAGGGCTTAGAAGTCCCCATTGTCCTCCCAGACCTCCCAAATGGTCTTGGAAACAACCAAGAGCACACTGTGAGCAATCAGACACAGAAGCTGGTACAGAGAAGTCCCAGGGCACCAAAGGAGGCAGGGATCAGCTCTGCAAGATGAGGGGTGATGAGAGGAAAGAGGATGATCCAGCTGGATGTTTTAACAGCTTTATTAAAGTATGGTTTACATGACAAATAATTTACCCCTTTTAAGTGTCCAATTTGATGAGATTTAATGAGTTTATGCACTGGGGAAAACAAACAGTGTTGGAATATCACCAGCCCTCCTGCTGTTTTACAGTCAATCCTTCCTCCCACTCCCAGGCCTAGCCAACCATTGATCATTCTGTTTCTTCAGTTTGTCTTTTCTAGGAATTTTATATAAACAAAATCAAATAATGCATTGTATCTTCTGTCTGGCCATTTCATTTAGTATGATATTTTTTGAGATTTCATTCATATTGGTTCATTCCTTATTGTGGCTGAGTATTATTCCCTTGTGTGGATTTACCATTTTCTTTATTCATTTATTAGTTGTTAAATACTTATGTAGGTTGTTTCCAGCTTTTTTGGCTATCATAAATAATACTGTTATTAACACTTCTGTATCTGTTGTTTGCAGTATATTTCTCTTTGGTACTTAGAAATAGAATTGCTAGGTCATATGGTGTGTGGCTTCACTGGTGGCTCAGCAGTTGAGAATCTGCTTGCAATGCAGGAGCCACAAGAGATACAGGTTTGATCCCTGGGTCAGGAGGATAACATGGAGGAGGGTATGGAAACCCACTCCAGTATTCTTGCCTGGGAAATTCCGTGGACAGAGGAGCCTGGCAGGCTACACCCCATAGGGTTGCAAAGAGTTGGACACGACTGAAATGAATGAGCACAATGGTATGTGGCTAACTTAAAAACAAATTTTTTGCCGGAATAGCTGTACCATTTTACATTCCCATCAGCAATGTATGAAAGATCCAGTTGCTCCTCATTCTTGCCAAAATTTAGTGTTTCAGCTATGTTTATTTTAGCCATTCTAGTGAGTGTGTAGTGGTATTTCACTATGACTTTAATTTGTATTTCCCTACAAATTGTGGTGTTGACCAAATTTTCATGTACTTATTTGCCATTTGTATGTCTTCTTTAGTAAAGTGTCTATTAGTAGGTTTCCCATTTTAAAATTGGGTTGTCTATCTTTTTACTGTTGAGTTTTAAGAGATCTTTATATATTCTAGATACAGATTTTTTTTTAATCAGATACATGTTTTGCAATATTTTCTCTCAGGCTCTGATTTGTTTTTTCCTTGCCTTAATGGTGTCTTTTGAAGAGTAAAAATGTTTAATTTTGATGAAGTGAATTTATCATTTTTATATTTTATTGTTTTTTGGCTTTTGTGTCATATCTAAGAAATCTTGGTCTACTCCAAAGTCACAAGATTTTATTCCATGTTTTCTTTATGAAGTTGTATCATTTCAGAGTTTACCTTTAGTTTAGGTCTATGGCATCCTAGAAATTGATCTAGAATTTCACCTAGCTCCATTTTAATTAATTTTTGTATGTAGTATAAGGCAATGATTGATGTTAATTTTCTTTCCATATGGACATCCAGTTTTCCTGGAACCATTTGTTGAAAAGACTATCCTCTCTTTCACTGATTTACCTTAGCACCTTTGTCGAAAACAAATTTGTGAATAAGTGGTATGATGATAAATGTTTAACAACTAACTCCCTGGGGAAAAGAAAGGGCTTAATTTATAGTGTTGGCCAATTTCCTAGTATGAATACATTCACAAAGCTAATTTCAAGCTACCAAAAATTTAACAATCAGCTCACCAAAGTTCTGAAAATTTGACGGTCAGCTCTGTAAGTTAAGATAGGTCAACTTCAACACACTACTATATACAAAGATCGATTTCTGAACTCTCTATTTTGTTCATGGATCTATGTGTCCATCTTTATGCCAGTAGCACACTTGATTACTGTAGCTTCATAATGAGTTTTAAAATAAGGAAAGAGAAACACTCACTTTGTTTCTCTTTCTCAAAAAAATTATATAAATTCTAGGCCTCCAGTATTTCTATATCAATCAGCTTGTCATTTTCCACAAAATGTCTTTCTGGGATCTTAATAAGATTTGCTTTGAATTTATAGATCAATTTCTAGAATGCCATCTTAGCAATATTGAATCTTCCAATTTAAGAACATTGTGTAGGTCTTCATTTGTTTGGGTCTTCAATTTCTCTCGGCAATATTATGTAGTGTTCAGTGTTCAGGCATTGCACTTCTTTTGTTGAATTTGCTCCAGAGTATTTTATTATTTCTGATACTATTGTGAATGGATTTTTAAATTTTTTATTTTCCTACTGTCTGTGTCTAGTCTGTAGGAAGATAGTTAATTTTTGTATATTGAGTGTGTATCCAGTAACCCTGCTAAATTCATTCATTTGTTCTAGAACTTTTCGTGATTTCCTGAGGATTTTCTAAATGCAAGTTAATGTTGCAGATAATGATAGTTTTACTTCTTTTCTAATCTGTATGCCTTTAATTTCTTTATCTTCTTTATTATACTGGCTATTGACTCCATTGTAATGTTTAATAAAAATAATGACAGTGGACAACCTTATCTTACTCTAGATCTTAGGAGGAAAGCATTAAGTCTTTCGCCATTGAGTATGATGGTAGTTGTAGTGTTTCTGTAGATGTCCTCTATTAGGCTGAGGAAGTTTCCTTCTATTCCTAGTTTACAGAGTTATTTTAATCATGAAAAGGTGTTAGACTTTGTCTAGTGTTTTCTCTGTATCTATTAAAAATGATCATATGATTTCTGTTCTTTATTCTATGAAAATGACATATTACATAATTTATTTTTTGTATGTTAAACCAAACTTGCATTCCTGGGATAAACCTCACTTGTTAATGCTGCTTTAACTTTTTTTTTATATATTGCTGGGTTTGATTTGATAATCTTTTGTTAAGGGTTTTAATATCTGTATTCAAGAGTAATGTTAGCCTGTAGTTTTCTTATAATGTGTTTCACTGGGTTGGTATCAGGGTAATAGCTGATTTTACACATCTTAAAATGAGTTGGGAAGTGTTCTCTCTTCCTCTATTTTTAAAAATATTGTTAGGATGGGTATTTATTTTTTTTCTTAATGTTTGACAGAATTCAACAATGTGAATTTTAATTCTAATGTTTGATAGAGAAATCACCAGGCATTTGGATTTTCTTTGTGGAAAGATTTAAAATTATCAATTCAGTTTCTTTACTTGAAATACATTTATTTAAATTTTCTATTTCTTTTTGGGTCAGGTTTTGTGATTTGCATCTTTCTCAGAACTTGTCCATTCCATCTATATTGTCAAGTTTATTGACATAAAGTTGTTCTTAGTATTTCCTTATAATGGAGCTACCCTTTGAAGAGTAAATTAGCATAGATCTCAAAAAGTCATAAAGCGATATCTTCAGCATCAGCTTTATTTATTTAAAAAGATTTAACAAATCCCTCCTATACACAGAACAAAGAATGAGGAAACATATTCATCCAGCACTTCAGTAGGTGTATCATACAAGGTGTATCAACCACTTTTTATAGATCATCTCACGGGAGTATTCTCCCAGAATTCTAGGTTTACCCAGAAGGAGGCAGCACTCTTTCCCCACTTTTGGGACAACTCTCAAGGTTCCTGTCCTAGGAACCATCTGTCTGCTAGTAATAGACACATGTCCTTGGGGACACAACCATCCAGAAGAGAGCAGCCTCAACCAGATAACTGTGATCTTGTAGCACAACCATCCCTGCATTTCTGCAACCAATAAACCAAGATAATAATGCAAACATGGGAATAGGGGATCGAGGATGGCGTTAACTGTAATTTTCTCACAACTTCTCATCTAGTTCTTATTCTTTTCTGTGTGAGGCGTATTTGTGTGTGTACTTCTGTGTGAGGCGTATTTGTGTGTGTACTTACCTTCACCACCAAGCTTTCTCACTCTGCCAACTGTAAGTTTCTTATTTTGCACCCTTTTTCTTCCCTACAGTTCCTAGCATAGATACTGCAATCTGAATTTGTATAGAAACAAATGTTTGACTCCTAGTTTGAGCAGTTTTCACTTTTATCTATCTGTATTCTAAATTATGGGTTTCCCAGTAGCTCAGTGGTAACGAATTCCCCTGCCAATGCAGGAGACGCGGGTTTGATCCCTGGGCTGGGAAGATCCCCTGGAGAAGGAAATGGCAACCCATTCTAGTATTCTTGCCTGGGAAATCCTGTGGACAGAGAAGACTGGTGGTCTACAGTCCATGGGATAGCGAAAGAGTCAGAAATGACTTAGTGACTAAACAACAACTCATAATTATATACATTTTGTGCACATGTCTTTCTCTGTGTGAGGCACTGTTTCCCAGGTGCACAGGGGCCTGTGAGCCTCACTCAGCTCGTGACAGACTGAGATGGCAGTGACCTGCAGAATGAGCCATTTACCTATTGAGGTGACCCACGTCCCGACATTTGTCTTTGCCAACTGATGTCCATGCCAGATATTTCCATGTAAGAGAAAGGAGGATTCTTTTCCTTTCATTCTCTGTTCACATTAGATTAGCTTCCAACTTTACATACTGACAATTTTTTTTTTGCCCAGGGTGTGCTTTCCTTGTTTTAGAACCATCATACACAGTGTGCACATGCATATCAGATCTTAATGGGTAAGAAGAGCAATCTTAAATGATTAGAATGTTGGCATTCTCCATAAGATTCCCCTTTCTTCCTTTCACACAAAAGAAGCTGAAAGATGCATGAAGCACATATACCTGCATAGATCATGACACTCCTCTCTTGACCCATACATCTCTGGCTGGAGGAAGCGACCATCCACTCCCCTCTGGAAGAAGAGAACTTCTAAGCCTCCTGCCACCCTCTAAGCGCAGGGATGTTCATTTCTTTTTAATCTACAAATCCTGCGTCCTTTAACCAACTCCTGACAATAGCTTGGCAACCGACATCACTCTCTGACTGCCTCTGTCAGAGTTCAAGAAGGAGCCCGCTTCCCTTCTAGAACACTTTAATATAACAAGTGTAGATGTGATTTTTGAACGAAGACAGTGTTTCCATGACAACACAAATCACTGATGTGCATCCACAGGAAGATTTTAAACCATTAAGATTGTAAAGTGTGGTTTTCATCCCTCATAAAGCAGTTGAGGAATGTTGTTGAGAATTCCATTGTCAAGGGAATGGAGAAAGAATTCTCTTTCCCAAGGACTTAGGGACATATAATGAATAAATCGGGGCTTATGGGCAGAGAAGTGGAATTTATATTTGATTGTGGTTGACAATAATCTATTATTCTGCCTTCACTTTTGCTAAGAAGTGGTTTATACCAATTAATGCATGTAGATATTCTTCACAGCTGTAAAACTGTCCTTCTATAATTCTCTTCCATTGTTTCTTGTAAACGTCAGACTTTTCCACAGGAGAAACAAGGGCCAGCCTCTATTCTCTTTTACAATGTCTCCCCAAGGCCAAGCTCTCCCTGCATTCCCCAGAGGCCTTCCCTCCCCCTTCCTCTTTTGGAGTCTGGCTTCATCAATCACCCAGCTCCAGCCTGTCTTCCGTCTCTCCCTCTGTAATTGCTCTTTCAATATCTCCCCTTGAATCACTGAAGGAAAATGTGCTTAAGTGGGACAAGGCCTTAAGAAGTGAACATCTGCTTTTAGTGGGCCCTCAGTATTGGAGATTCAATTAATCAGGCATTCGTTGAATGCTGCTTTGTTTGAGTTTAACATGAAATGCATTTAGAATAAATCATTTGAAACAAAATGAAATCGCCACTGAGAGCTTCTGTCCACATATTGTGCACTTCGGGCACTGGAACGTTGACTGCAGTGGTCAGAAGAAAACAATAGCCATGACGGATGTTTGATGTCTGTGTAATTATTTAGACCTCCCCACTGACTGCAAGGTCAGTGAGGCAGAAGCAGCATCTGGCTTTCACGCTGAGTTTCCAGCTCCGTGACTGGAATGGAGAAGACATGCCATCATTTTTCTTGAACACATGACTCTGTAATGAAAACCAAATACATTAGTATATAATTATCCACCATAGATTTGGTAATTCTGACGCTCAGGTCTTCTACAACTCATGCTTTCTCATTTAAACCCTCATCAATCCTGTGAAACAGGCCTTGTCCAAGAGTTTCCAGACAAGCTCCCTGAGCTGCAGAGCAGATGAGGGGCTGATGGAGAGTTAGTGCCGAGATAGCACCCCAGTTTATTTCATTCTAGAGCCTGCGCTCTTGCCACAGAACTATCATCTCTGTTCTGCTCTGGTTTCTATGCTTGTTCCCACCTCCCTGACCTCCCTACCTGTGCTTCCCTGAGCCCTGCACGTGCTGTGTGCACTGAGGCATCATTTTCTCCTGTGAGTGCCTGAGTTCCTTTGTTTCTGCTTGTGACCATGCCCCAAGGCACGTATTTCTTAACCAACTTTGCTGCATCGGAGGCTTTCCTACCTCTAGTGAAGGCTGCAAAATATTCTCCTTCAGTTTCTTACAACCTAAGCAATGCGAGAAACCTGCGTTTGATCCCTGGGTTGGGAAGATCCCCTAGAGAAGGGACTGGCAACCCACTCCAGTATTCTTGCCTGGAGAATTCCATGGACAGAGGAGTCTAGTAGGCTACAGTCCATAGGCTCGCCAAGAGTCGGACATGACTGAAAGACTGATACTAACACTAAGGGAAGAGTGTTGAGGAATTTGTGGACATACTGTGAGAAGTGGTATAGAGGCCATGAGATGCTTGTGTAGCAACTTTATCTCTCCTCCCCTGCGGGGGCAGCCCAGGGACTTCCTGTTCAGCTGTTCACAGAGGTGAGGTGGAGGTGGCATTCTGAAGCCCTTTCCAGGGCACAAAGAGGGTTATACAGGGCACAGTGAGGGTTACACACAGATGGAAAGACAGTCCTGACATTCAGCGGAGGCACAATCTGGGAGGGAAGGAAGATGTCTCCCCAGAGAGCCTAGGACAAGCTGGAGCACAATGAGCAAGCACTACCAAGAGGTGAAGGTTGGAGGAGGCAGGCTGGATTCAGCAGTGAACCTGGGAACTCCCTAGAGAGGAGCGCCCTGGAACCTGGCACGGAAGGTCATGCAATGCTGCAGCGACTGGAGGTGTGGACGGAATAGCGTTCAGGGAACAGCATGGCAGGAGAGCACAGTCTGTGTCTGGGGATATGGGACCATGGAGTCCTCCCAGGCAGTGATGGTCCCCTTGGCACAGGGTCCCTGTGAGGATTGCACAGGACAGTGCAGTCTAAGGGCATTACAAGGTGCCTGGCACACAGAAAACGCTCACTCAGTGATGGAGCGGATGAAGATAAAGGAAGCTGGAAGAGTGACCTCAGGCCACATCACAGGGCCCTGCATATCATCCTGAGAAACTGTGACACTTGGCAAACAGAAGGGCCCTCATCTGGGAACTTGGTCCTTTGGGACCCTGGGAATAGCTAAGGTGTTTCCAGAGGGGAGCAGTGTGACCACAGCTGAGCTGGAGTCAGGTTTACCCTGCAGCATGTTTCATGTGGGTCACAATGAGGAGATAGGGACCAGGATTCTGATGCTAGGTCCATGGAAAGAGAAGAAGTATTGAGGGCCCAGGTGAGGTGGGCGGAGGGGCTGGACAGGAGAAGGTGAAAGTAGGGTGTCTGTTGACCCGTTTAAAAACTTCACCTAGTTAGCACAATCTAAAAGCCCTGCTTCAGCAGCCACTCTGGACATGACTGGGCTGTGATTTAGAGGTCCTGAGGGAACAGGTCAGGAACATCTTGTCCACCAGGTCCCCCTGAGACAGCACACCCTGGGCCCGCTCTGCCATCCCTGGCTAGGGCCTGGGGACTGGCCCAGGCTGTCTCCATAGGTTTTCCCAGCACATGGAGCCATCAGCAGAGTCCTTTAAGGAGTCCTTAAGCCCAGATCTGAACACGGTAGTGGAGCCACTTCTCTCTGCAGCTGACCCGCCATGGAGAGACGTCATAGTCCCAAACCCTCTCTGCCCCTTCAGAGATTATTAGGACATCAGTCATGCCCTGACCCTCCAGTGATGGGGTCCATCTGGGGGTCTGCTGTGGAGGGCACATGTGGCCCTTGGCAACGCTGTTGGATCATCCTGTCCCCATGACTTCCTTACATCCCGATACAGGAAAAGCTGTGGATGAGGAACAACTCCAGGAGGCCAGGGCAGCAGCCTGCAGAGGGGGGTGCCCTCCCCGGTTACCCAGAGCCTTGTTGCAGTGAGCACCAGGTGGGCTGAAGGGCAGTGCTTTCTTGTGTTTACTACCAGGAGCCAAGTCGCCAGGAGCTGGAGGTGGGTTACACACCCATCTCCAAGTGCAGGGAAGCGGACATAACAAGGCCTTTGAGTCAGGCAGACTGCAGTCCAGTAACTGCCTCATCACATACCAGCTTCTACTGACTTGGCGTCCCTTCCCTTTGCTGTGTGCTCAGTTCCTCACACACAGCATGGGGTGAATAACAGTGACCACTCGGGGTGTTCACAGGCTAAAGCAGGATGAGATTCTTAAACGGCTCAGCTGTTTAACAAGTAGGTGTTGGGCAAGTGTTTGTTTAGTTTTCTTCTCCTTACCTGCCTTGAGTCTCGGCTGCTCCCGCTGCCCCCAGTCAGCCCCTTTCCCACCAGGGCAGCTTCACTCAGCAGGGGTGCTGGGTGCCTCCTGTCCATCTAGGGAGGATGGAGTCTATCCAAACTGGGTGACTTTGCATGTTCACCCTAGAAAGGGAAACTCTTCTTGACAAAGGCTTAAGACCTGCAGTTCATGGGTTTTAGGGGAGGTGGTAAGCAATAATCTGCCTGCAATGCAGGAGACCCAGGTTCAATCCCTGGGTTGGGAAGATCCCCTGGAGAAGGAAATGGCAACCCACTCCAGTATTCTTGCCTGGGAAATCCCATGGACAGAGGAGCCTGGCAGGATACGATCCATGGGATCGCAAAGAGGCAGGCACAACTGAACAACTAACGCTTTAAGTAATAATAGAAGCCCCACATGTAAGCAGCCTTCACAAGTCTCTTCAGTAGAACACAACACTTGATTTTCTTTGATCCTCCAAATATTTCTTGGATGTTTTGCTGTGCAGGGCAGGGCAGCAGGGAAACACAGATAACAGATCTCGTGGAAAGGGCCTCCAGTGAGGGCAGGAGCTGCACTGGTAAGGCCATCATCATTTCAGCATGATGGGCACTGGATAGAAGTCTCCGATGTTCTCTTGTCTCCAAGGAGCAAGCACTGCCCCATCTGGGTGGGCAGCAGGGGCTCAGAGAAGGGCCAGGAGATGACGAGAAAGGAACTCCACTAACAGCTGTTTCTAGTAAATGCCTACTGAATGCCAAACCCTTCAGTCTTATGAAGAATGTAGGAAAGACATGGAGTATGGCTCTGAATGATGGCCCAGGGTGAGGGAAGGGCCCTGGCAGGGAGGTGGGGACTGGGGTCCTCACCCAGCCAGGCCCCTAACCTGCAGTCTGCCATAGGAAAAGTTAAAGGATATGGCTCTACAGCCATGCAAATGAGACTGGACTTGAAGGAGAGTTCTGTCCTCAATTTTCTCTTAAGTATCTTATCCCCTGAGAGAGACAAATGGACTCATGAAAGAATTAAAGCATCGTGAGACTGCTAGGTAACCACAGAGTCAGACAGTACAGTAGATGGGCCAGGAGCCAAGAGCTGGGAGACTTTGGACTGAGAAATCCAGGAGGGGTTCCTGGAAGAGGAGAGCCCTGAACTGGGCCTTGAAGAATAAAATTGGGACAGTCCAAGAGGAGGGGATACTGTCAGCGGAGGAATAGGAACAGTGAGTCGCCTTGCTCAGCAGTGTTCAGCAGCTCCCCAGGCCTCAAACAAGCATCCTGACCTGGCATTCCAGGCTCTATACAGCCTGCTTCCAGCTCCTGCCCACCCAGTCACCTTGCCGTCCCTCCAAGAGCCCCACCCGCCCGCTCCCTGAGCGCTTCACCTGCCCTCTGAACCTGTCCCACATACCTGCTGCCCAATTCCCCCCATCACTTCTCTATCTGCATCTTTCAGCGCCCCCTTCCCCACCTAACCCCTCAGAACAGAGCATCTTTTCCCCTCTTTCCTTCTGGACTCTGTCTCATTTGCTTCATTCTGGTTTTTCTTGGGATCCCATATGGACAAACCCTGACTCACTAAACCGTAGAGACCTCTACCTTGGCTTCCTCCTCTTTGTGGGCCACGTGCCATGCCATGACTGGAGTTTGGCAAATGCCAAACAAATGAATGAGTGAATGAACAAGTGGAAATCTAGTTGCACAGAAAGGGGAATTGATGGTTACAGGGGACCATGAAACTCATGGCAAAAGACACCAGATGTGACTGACCTGGGAGTGTGGCCCACACTGCTCTGGGTGGAGCGTCTGAGGGCCGGAGGAGCACAGGTATTCTCTGTCCAGTCTGTGTCATATAAAGCCTCCAGGGCATTGCAGACAGCAGGCCCAACCCTGCCCAGGTGCGGGCCTCAGGCATGCTGCAGCTCTAGCACATTGTCCAAGTACAGTGGGAAGGAGATGGGCTGTGGGGCCCGACTGACCTGGGCTGAGAATCAGCTCTGCTATTTGCCAGCTGTGTGGCCTTATGCAAGCCACTTAACCTCTCTGAGCCTTGATGACCCTCTTTCATAAAAGGAAAAATAATACTACCTCCTTTCAAAGTCATTGTAAGGATTATAGAAAATATACAAAAACAATCTTCCAACTTATAAGAGGTAACTAATGAATGGTACGTAATTCTTTTTTTATGACATATGATTAGTTGTTCAATGTGGCTGGGGAAGGCTTTGTGGAGGGTTCAAAGAAAGTCCTAGGTAATAGAATTTTGGTTGAAACCTAACAGCCTGCCGTAAATGCTGTGAACTTATTATGAGACTCATTAACACACCCCACATAGAGATGATGTACCAAAGTTGTTCAAGACCAGGATTACCGAGCTGTCCCCTCAAGGACACGTCCCATTGATAATGCTCACAGTGAGACCTTTGCCAGCCACTGCAGAAAGAAAGATGCGAAGGCCGGCCCAGGAGAGATGACCCAGAAACAGTGCTTAGGGCCAGTGAATACCTACCTCAGCCCTCATTCTGTAGCAAGCTGGCAGAGGTGGGAGCAGAGAACCCAGGTTTCTGCTATCATATTTTGGGAGCCAGGTTCTTATTGCTTTGGCTACCGGGAGACCTGAGCCAAGTATCAGGGCTTTGGAACTGAGGGTGGGAGGAAAGAGGAAAGGCCTGGCACCTCAGGCAGGTAATAGTGATCAGAGACCCAGCTACAACCCGAGCCAGAGCTGGGGCTGTTGTGGAGATAGAATGACTCAGAAGTCAGGTTGTGGTAATGAGCTGAGTCTACAGAGGTGTAGGGAAGAGGAGAGGATCAAAAAGTTCTCTAGAAGCCACCTAGGTGCTGCCGTTAGAGAATCAAGAGGGTCTCAACCCTCCTCCTAAATCCCCTCTCTTCCAAGGTTCTCTGGCTCATGGGTAACATCCCCACCACCCCATCCCACAAACCCCCAAATCTCTCTCTGAGCCTGGCCTCCCCCAGCTCAGCGGAGTTCAAGTCCTGCCCATCCCCTCGGCGCTGTGTTCCAAGCACCACCCCCCTTCCCAATTCAGGCCTCCGCTTTCCTCCCAGCTCACTGCACAGCGCTCTTGGCCTCCAGCCCCACCCCTCCGCTCTGTCCCCATTCACAATGCTTCCCAAGCTCTCTTCCCCAAAAGGAACCTGGCCACATGCACCCTGAACTCGTTTGGCAACTCCCTGTTATAGTCCAGACCATCCCCTGGGCAAGACTGGCAGGAACTTCATGACCTACCCAGCCTCTCATGTCCCCACCAGGTTTCAGCCCTGTCCCCCCAGCTTCCCATGCACCCCCCTGGGGGGCCGTGACTCTTTGTGTGCCCCTCATCCTACCTGGAACCCACCCCTTCTCTCTGTCAGCTCCCTGCCAACCTCTGTGATTCCCTCCAGAACCTATCCTTCAATTGCCAGCCTGGCCCAGGAGCTCCTCCCTTGTGCCCCCAGACCCTTCTCCTACACAGAGCCTCACTTATTGTCCTCCCAGCCCTCCCACTCCCACATCTTGAGCTCAGCATCCTAAGCAGACCTAAGCACTCAGTAAATATTTAATGAATGAATGAATGGTGGGTGAGTGAGTGAGATGGAGCAGTGAGGGAATCCAAGAAGAGAAGACAACTTGGCAAGGGAGACAAAACGATTTGCTTCTAGGGACGCTGAGTTTGAGTTGCGGGGGGCATCTAGGTGGAGGTCCCAGCTGCACTGGAAAGGTGAGCCTGAAGCTTGGGGAAGGTCTCTTAAGGAACTATGGTCTCTCTGTTCACACGTGAGCCTGTGGCCCTCAGGAGCTCAAATGACCAGGGTGTAGCTCAGTATTGCCAAACCAGCTTTATCAACTCAGAGAGCCTCAGAGCCTGAAGGACATTATAAGGAAATCATCTGTTCAGTCTTTTTTTTTTTTTTTTTTGACAAATGAGGAAACTAAGACTCAGGGAGGTGAGAAACCTGCTCAGCAGCTACCTAGAGGTAGAGCCAGGGCTAGAATTCGTGTGTCTCCATCACAGTCTGAGCGATCTTTCTATGGATCCCTGGGGCCTCTTGTTGGTGGCACTCATGTCTGAGCTCCGAAGGAGGGAGTTACCATGAGGATGAGAGGGGACTGGAGAACCTAACTCGACAGATAGTCATACACTGGCTCTTCCTCTCCCACAGTTTTTCATGGCCCCAAATGAAGGGAAACCTGTAAAAACCTCAGAGCCACAGAGCTTAGGCGCTCAATGTCTTGCACTCAACAAACAGGACAGACCCGGTGGCCTCCATCAGCAGTGATATTAATTTTACACTGTTTTCAACATTGTCACCATCTCCTCTCCACTCCTGTAACAGTTCAGAAACCAGGAGAGAGGGTGCTATGAGCAAGCAGCCTGAAACACTGACTATAAAAAGCAGCAGATGGGGATCACGTAGCGTAAGAACCAACAGCCATTTACACCAACCCCACCAAGACTCTCCTATACAGCATACATCCCAACACAAGTCCTCATGGTGACATCAGTTGTATTCAGTACATTTCGCTTATGATCCGCAGGCATTTAGACATTTCATAAGGATTTTCATCTAAAGTGATTGAGATTGTTAAGTTTCAGGCAGCACAAAAAGCAAGCCCTCTGCTATCGCAGGGAGGAATAAACTTTAAGGATTCAGGATTACAAAATGTCTTCATCACAACAAAGGAAGGAACAGAACAGGCATTTTTTGTTTGGCCACAACCTACCGGGCACATCGTCCATGTAACAGTCACAACTCTCTCACCTCACACACAGCAGCATTGGGTCATATGTGTTGAACTCATAAATGACTGAAGATTGAGTCTTCAGCTTCATTTTCAGTTCAGTTCAGTCACTCAGTCATGTCAAACTCTTTGTGACCCCATGGACTACAGCACGCCAGGCTTCCCTGTCCATCACCAACTCCTGGAGCTTGCTCAAACTCATGCCCATCGAGTTTGGACACCACCCAACCCTCTAATTCTCTGTCATCCCCTTCTCCTTCTGCCTTCAATCTTTCCCAGCATCAGGGTCTTTTCCAGTGAGTCAGTTCTTCACATCAGGTGGCCAAAGTATTGGAGTGTCAGCTTCAACATCAGTCCTTCCAATGAATATTCAGGACTGATTTCCTTTAGAATTGGCTGGTTGGATCTCCTTGCAGTCCAAGGGACTCTCAAGAGTCTTCTCCAACACCACATTTCAAACATCAACTCTTCGATGCTCAGCTTTCTTTACGATCCAACTCTCACATCCATACATGACTACTGGAAAAACCATAGCTTTGACTAGACGGACCTTTGTTGACAAAGTAATGTCTCTGCTTTTTAATGTGCTGCCTCGGTTTGTCACAGCTTTTCTTCCAAGGAGCAAGTGTCTTTTAATTTCATGGCTGCAGTCACCATCTGCAGTGATTTTGGAGCCCAAGAAAATCGTCTGTCATGGTTTCCATTGTTTCCCCATCTATTTGCCATGAAGTGATGGGACTGGATGCCATGATCTTAGTTTTTGATCTTTTTTTTTTTTTTCTCAGCCTCATTTTAGGTATTGTGAAAAGGAGGCCCAAAGATTAGAACTGCTTGTCCATGATCACGCAGTAGGAGCTGGGAGCCTGCACTCTTTCTCTGAGATACTACTGCTGTTGCCACGATCTACCTTGACTGGGCCAGAAGGAATGCTTACATTTATGCAGGAGGAGAGAGAGTTCACTCCTCAGCCACACATCAGTCAGAATGACAGGCACTAACAGAGAGCTTGCTGTGCTTGCAGCTCTGAGAGAAGGCCCTGCTGCCAGGTAGAGAATGTATCAAATCACTTAGCTTTTCTTTGATTTGCAGGAATGAATTCAGAGCATGGACGGACATCAAGCCTGTGAAACCCATAAAAGCCAAGCCCCAGTACAAGCCCCCAGATGATAAGATGGCTCATGAGACCAGCTACAGTGCCCAGTTCAAAGGGGAGGCCAATAAGCCAACCCCAGCTGACAATAAGGTCATTGATCGCAGAAGAATACGCAGCCTCTACAGCGAGCCCTTCAAGGAACCTCCAAAGGTGAGACAGATCTTCTGGGGACCCATCAGCAGTCTGGCATGGAGGGGTTAATGGTAGCAGAGATGGGGGCAGGGCTACTGCCAACTCTGGTCCTTAAAGCTTGCTTAAAGTCCCTTCTTTCCTTCTTAGCACACAGAGACAGCGTAGCTTCTTACCGGGAAAGTGAAAGTGAAAGTTGCTCAGTCCTATCCGACTCTTTGCAACCCCATAAACTATACAGTCCATGGGATTCTCCAAGCCAGAATACTGAAGTGGGTAGCCTTTCCCTTCTCCAGGGGATCTTCCCAGCCCAGGGATCAAACCCAGGTCTCCTACATTGCAGGCGGATTCTTTACCAGCTGAGCCACAAGGGAAGGCCAACCTTTGCTAAATTGAAAGGGAATTTCTAAAGGAACATTACCTAAAACAGGAATTCCCAGGTGGGTCAGTGGTAAATTCAGGAGACTGCCAATTCAGGAGACTCAAGAGACGAGGGTTTGATGCCTAGGCCAGGAAGATCCCCTGGAGTAGGAAATGGCAACCCACTCCAGTATCCTTCCCTGGAGAGTCCCATGGACAGAGGAGCCTGCTGGGCTACACAGTCCATGGGGTCGTAAAGAGTAGGGCACGACTGAGTGACTGAGCACACATTACCTAAAATGAAAACAGCTTAAAAACTGTTAGATTTCAAGAGAACTAGCTTCTGATTTTGAGAAACCCAGAAAGAAATGGTAGAAAATCTCAACTGAGCCCTAAACCCCCTTGTCTTACAATAACTGTGCTTTTGCCCCTGAAGGGCTGGCCCAGACATGGGGGCATCCTCGCCTGGCTTCTTTCCCACCCAGCCCCTGCCTTATCCTCTGCTCCAACCACTGGACACTTTCTCACCTCCTGAGTCCCTGAAAATCACCTGCTCTTTCTTATCCTTTCCCTCCATCCAGCAGCAATCCTTAGTTTGTCAGAACACACCTGTCACATCGGCTACTAGAAGTGTTCCAAGTAATTTGTTACTATGACAAACAGTTTGTGAATGATTTTCATTTCTAAGTAAGGTACAGTGGATTCAGCTGTTTTCCTTTGAAGACAATTGTTGTTGTTGTTCAGTCACTAAGTCGTGTCCGACTCTTTGTGACCCCATGGTCTGCAGCACACCAAGCTTCCCTGTCCATCACCATCTTCCAGAGTTTTGCTCAAACTCATGTCCATTGAGTCGGTGATGCCATCCAACAATGCTTTGCCTTATTTGTATCCCGATGTGCAATCATGAAAGGGGAAAAGCCTGTTGGAGATTCTGCTGTTGAGGCCGGAATCACACATGCCACAACTTATTCTATGATATCAAGCCACATGGAATCATGAAAATATCAGCTCTTCTTTCTATAATAGCAGAAAAAGTCTGAGAACCTATGTAGCCTTTGCTCTGCTTTGCCCTAAAGTCTTGCAGTCCAGTGGAGTTTCCTCTTTGGTCTAGGACTGGTTTACAGGTAAGAGGATTACCCAACCCAGTTTGCCTGGACTACTCCAGTTATAACATTAATGGTTCCATATTCCATGAAAGCCCTCAGGCCTAGGCAGGCCAGGATGATCTTATTTATAGGTTGACAGTGACTGAGAGCCCCTGAACCTCACTAAATGGATGACCCAGCTGGTGAGGCCTTGCATCATCTCTGTCCAACTTCTACAGATGAAGTGGGACCAAGATAGAGGGTTGGCTCTGGACAAAAGATACGAGTGGAGGAAGGAGGGAAGATTGGGGAAAGGAAATCCAGAGATGGATGGGAGGAGGGTAACATATTGAAGGACCATATCCAGTGGACCAGAATTTTTGAGAAAGAAATGCCACGGCTGTCTTCTAGGAATGAGGGGACAGAACTAGCAGAGAAAGCTTGGGGAGAGTTAAGTGGGCTTGAACAGTATCTCTGGAGAAGACCGTCTGGGGAGCCAGCCAGGGAGGAAGAGGGGACCCTGAGCAGGGCTGAAGGCCTCGCTGGGCGAGACTGCCCACCCAAGCCTCTCAGTGAGGAGGTCTGTCCACAGGAGCTCAGAAACAGGGAAGATCGGCTGCTGCTGTGAATGGAAGATACCCAGAGTCTTGATGTCTTCCATCAGCAAAGGTTGATTTCTTATTACCATGTGTCCACCGTGGGTGGGCTTCAGCTCTCCACGTCCACTGAAACTCAGGGTGAGGAACAGCCTGTGGCCCAGGAAACGAGTACATTGGGAAGCCCGGGCCAACTCCTGGCCTTCTGTCTGGAGGGGGACTCGTCACCTCTGCTCACATTTCATTGACTAAAGCCACTGCGACTCAGCCATTGCCTGAGTTGAGCAGGATAGTGAGGTACATTCTTCCCACGGGGAGGGGCAGCAGCCCAGAAATGCAGTCTAGTGCCTGGTGGGGCTGGGGGCCAGAGCTGGCATCAGGAGCCAGAGTTGTTAGCAAGAGGGCAGCTAGAACGAGGGACCAGGGGTTCCAGGTGAGAGATGCCAGGTGACCAGGTGTCAGCAAAGGGGCCAAACATGCCATGCTTCTCAGAGTCCTGTGCTTTCATTAAGGTTATCTTTTCACTAATCACATCTTCTCTCTAAATTCTCCCTCCAAATCCCGCCCCTTCTGTGTTTCTGTTTGCGGTCTGTCTGTTTCTCTGTGCAGGTGGAGAAACCTAGTCTCCAGAGTTCCAAACCAAAAAAGACCTCTGTGAGCCATAAGCCCCCGAGGAAGGCCAAAGACAAGCAGGGGGCATCGGGCCGGGCATCCAAGAAGAAGAGCGCGGAGGGTGCACGCACCGCCCCGCCCGCCACAGACAAGGAGCAGAGCGCAGAGATGAACAATAAGCTGGCTGAGGCTAAAGAGTAATGCACTGCACTTCTCTTTCTTCTTCTCTTCTTTTTCCTTTTTTTTTTTTCTTTCACTAATCAACAAAAAAGGCCACAAAATTGATTAGAGGCTTCCCGTCTGCGTGGGTCCTAAATGTTCTAGGAGCTCTTTGGTTTCTCTGAGCAGGGGAATCCTATTTCAGCGACCAGGCGACCTGCCTCCTGTCCAGATCTAGATGAGGGCCACACCACAGGGCCCCTGGGCCCGCCAGTGGCTGACTTGCAGAGCAGTGCCTCCCTCCGGGCAGGGGCGGGCGTGCCTGCTGAGGCAGGCAGGAGGACATGGGAGGAACTGTCCTGATGTTTTGACATGAATGTGGGGCATCCTCCTCCTGTTCCTCCCCAGCGTCTGCGCCGGTGATCAATTTTGAACTTAGGTAAAGGTGTTCTTTTCCAAAATTCACAGTTATCATGTGCTATAGAAGCTTGACCTGGGCTTCAGCAATTGACAAGATTTGTGGAAATATTTTTTAAAAAACA
This sequence comes from Okapia johnstoni, assembly GCA_024291935.2. Classification (NCBI taxonomy): domain Eukaryota; kingdom Metazoa; phylum Chordata; class Mammalia; order Artiodactyla; family Giraffidae; genus Okapia; species Okapia johnstoni. Next base: position 23,723,524 of record CM044325.1, read on the forward strand.
ACAACAACAAAATTTTTGGCCTTAATCTTAATAAAATGAGTTGTGTTTGTTAAGTAATTTTTTCATAGACTCTTTTGCTTGAAACAGGTGACTACATTTAGTTTCCTATCAGTGGGCTTTAAACTGTATGCTGAGTAAGAGATGTGCCACTGATGACCAAAACGAGGCCAGGGCAAAATAGTTAGGTGTCGTAGGTACACTCCAGACATCATAGGAAGGTGACAGAAATGTGACTGTTTTCCTGTTAACCCTCAGCCTATCCAGTGCTGCAGATTTTGCAAAGTGACTGGTTATGGGGGACTGGAGGAAGGAAGTTCAAGGTGTAACGATAGTGTATTTAGAATGTGGCTTTCTTGCTTCTGAGAAACACACAGCACGAAGCAGACATAGCGGCTACTGTGACAGTGGTTACTGTTCCTGCCTGGACTGTTCTTGCTCTGTTTCTTGAAGAGGACGGAACGTGCTGAACTTCAGGTTCTGGGAGATTTCTGTGACTTAGCCTAAGATGAGGAGCGTCCCCTGCTCGGTGATTAGCAAGCTTTTTTTTTTTTTTTTTACCTCATTCCTGAAGAAAAGCATCTCTCCCTGTATTGTGTCTTGTGTCTGTGTGGCCAAAGCAGCCAGGGGTTGCAGTGCCACCCCAGCTGTGCTTGAGTTGCACTGTGGGCATTAGTCAGGGAGTCGTGGAAAGACCCCATATACCTACCAGAACAATTACATTTGTAAACCCCATGGTGTGTACATTCCTTGGTACCCTTTACTCCTCATGTATGCAGGGTGCTTCCTGTCGCCAGCATTCTGAAATTGCTGGGCTGTTGTGTGACGCTAGCCTCTTCAGGAGTACTTTTCTTTTGTCCTGAAAGTGGTGAAGAGTGAAGTCCTCACAGTTCCCTACCTCAGAAGTCCCTTTAGGTCCTTCAGGTTGGAGGAAATAGAGCCTCCACAAGCTCTCTCATATTCTGATCGTTCAAGCAGCAAAATCTCCATTTACAACATTTTATTTGTCCCCTTTGGGCTTATTAATATGTCTCTTGTAAATTAATTGAGGCTTCACTATGCAGGCCCTAATTCCTAAGAGGACAGGACCTGCAGAAACAAAGCCAGGCAGACCTTTCTGCCATCTTCCTTTCTGTTCCAGGGAAGGAACTGTGAGGATGAAGTACTGAGGAAGGTAGAAGATGTGAGTGAGTGTCAGTGTTTGTGAATCAAAGATTTGGATGCCTCGATGGAAGGGGCTAGAGTAGATCTGAGTACTGATTCAGGTATTTGCTAGCTGGTCTAAACAATGTCAGAGAGCTCCATCAACATGACCTTAACTTTGTCCAGGAAATTCGCCAATGTACGTTCGTTCTCTTGAGGTATCTGGTATTCATCAAACATGTTGATGTTAGCCACAGTTTGGATTTCTCAATAGAACAGTCATCTATCTTTTTAGCACCTCCCTCTGAGAAAATCCATTGGTAGTTCACTTTGACTCTTGAATGTGTCACTTCACTGGCAAGAAACCTCCTTTAATTTCTGCTGTTTACAAATAAAACTCAGTCGGTCTTGTTCTGCATCCCAAACGTGCTGACTGAAACTGATTTCAGCCTCACAAGCAGTGTTTCGACCTTGCCTTTCTGAAGGCGGCCAAGCTTCACATGCCTGCTCGGCCCGTTTTTGTACACTTCCCTGTGGTTCCCTGAACCGCCCTGACGAAAGAATGGGGACTGGAGCCTCCCCACTGCTTCGCTCACCCGCAAACCCGATCCCTGCAGCTGTGCGTCGGGTCCTTTTCCGCTGGTGCTCCCATGATGCCTTTGCTCTCGAGGCAGACCGGAAGCGTCTAATTATGATTTTGTGGCCTGGGTTTTGTTGCCTACCACAGATTGTCTATGTATGTGTAGCGCACACCTCTCTTGGTGCTATTTCATTCCTGCTGTTAGTAAGAAAATGACAAAAATATTCATGTATAGCCAATTGATTGTGCCGTGCTTGTGGTCTGTGCTTGCTCAGAAACAAACAAACAGTTTTTCCAATTATAAATAAATGCTAAAGACGAACACCACTTTCTTGATCTTATTTCCTTGGTAAGGCCCAGCTGAGTAGGTGAAGGAACCACCTTTTGCCATTTGAGCTGCTCTCCCCGAGAGGAGCTGTGCCCTGCAGTTTCTCTGGGGGTCCTCCATAACACAGCTTGACTCTTTTAGATACTTGCCTCTCAGATACTAATTGCAAGCAGTCAGAGCTAAGTGTTGGGAAAGGCGACGATGGACCAGGAGACCCAGTGGCCAACAAGGTAGTGTAACGATTTGATCCCCTGTTGCTGGGGGTGAGCGGCCAGCACTGCCTCGCCAGGCTGGGAGGCTGGCCCCTGACCCCCACCCTCTTCCCGTCAACCCGCAGGACTGTCTGTTCTGGTTTTTCTCCTCCCGAGGGATGGCAGAGATGCCTTCCCTTACTCATTTAATCTGGTCATTGTGGAGGCTCCACCCCCTGGGGGCTAGCTCACTGTGTGGGTTATGGGGTGACAGTCTTGGCATGTACCTAACGCGGGAGTGTGGAAACTGCCATAAGAGAGTCCAAACAAGGTAACAACAGACCAGGTAGTGGGGAGCTCAGATGGAGGTCAGGATTCTTCCCACCGGGAATGGAGAATCAGAAAGCTTCATGATGAGTGGGGGGACCTTGGAGAGTGGGTGGGATGTGGGTGTGTGGGGCATGCAGGGGTTGGCTTACAGGTGGGAGAGCAGTAGCATGGGTACCCCAGAGCCCGGGCCAAGGGTGCCCACCTTGATATCCTTCTGCTGAAACGGGATGAAAGATTCTGTACTTCGGGATCCCACTTCTTTTTCCCGTGCATGTTGATTGAATACCTATCATGTGCTGGGCATTGTGCCCCAAGCAGAGAACCAGGATGGCTGAGACCCCCACCTCCAATCACAGTGAGACATGAAGGAGGAATCTGTTTTAGCAGATTCCGTGTGTCAGTGGATGGGCAGGTGGTGACCAAGTGAACAGAGCCAGGGCTGGCCAGAAGCAGAGGTGTGGGGGCCCCACACCAGGTGAGCTCAGTCCTGGGGAGTGGTTCATTCAGGGAGGGTCAGGGCAGTGTGTACATCCTGATGCCATGGCGGGGGGTTGGGGTCACTAACTACGGCCTCCATCCACACCCCAGCTAGTACCCCACCTGTGCATGCTTCTACCATTATGCTGCTCACCCTCACCCTCACACCGGGCACCAGCCACAAGTCTTCAGTTGTTCTAGGCTTGGAGCTCTAGGCTAAGACTCATTCTGTTGTGGTTCCCAAAATCTGGACTTTGGGGAGGAGCTGTGGTCGGAATAATCAAGGGTCATATATATGAAAAAAAAAAAAAAAACCATTATATATTTGTTTTCCAGATGAACAGAAAACATTCCACCCACCTGCCTGCTTTTGTATGAGGCAGAAATGCAAAATACTGTTCAATAATAAAGCACACAGAAAAGTATACTATTTAACTCTCTTTTGATCAGTTAAGAATTTTTTGATCAAAACTAGTGCTTGAGAGAGGTGAAAAGGCAGAAGAGGTAGAAACAGAGGCAGAGAGAGAAGACGCATTGAGATTAACCCAGAAGGTGAGACGCACTCGGAATCAGAGAAAGGGCAAGGATGGGCAGTGGAGAAGCAGGAAGGTGGGAACCACCCAGTGGTCAGGCTGGCCCAGAGCCTCAGCCTCGCTTCCACCACGCTCTCTGATGCTTCCCAAGCCCAGGAGGCAAATCCTCACCCGTTACTATCACCACCTCTCTGAAACACCAAACAAAGTTAAAACCAGCCTCTGATTTTGAAATAGGTTCCCAATGCTATTAATATATTAGTTGTAAGTATAGTTTAATCCTTCCTTAGAGTTTGTGTGTTCTTAGTGAAGTTCTTCCCTCATTTTTTGTCCACTATGGCTTAAAAATACACAGCCTGCTTGCTGTAGACTCACAGGGACTGTTCAGTCTTCTTTACAAAGGTCGTAAACTCCCTCTGTGTGTCATGGTGGTTTCAAGGCTCTCTCCCTGCTAAAATGCCTTAGGGTGGTTTACACTTTCAGGACCTCAGATATAGAAAGTTTCTTTCAGGACATGGCCCATGCTGAGGACAACAGGGCAGGAACAGCAGCAGGCTTGATGGTGGTGACAGCCAAGCTGAGACAGGAGAGGCAGCAGTTTCAAAGGCATGGAACCAACCCTCCTCAGCCTCCTCTCATGCAGAACCGGGCCCGTGATCCAAAGCTCTCCCTCCCACTGCCATTAACGCATCAATCCTCATGACTCTACACCATCCTAGAGTAGCTCTAACAACAGAATTGCCATCATCACGTATTTTCTTCCTCAGCATGTGAATACAGGTTAACAGTGGCAGTGCCCTTAGGCCTTTACCAGATTCATGGATGGAAGTCGGTGCCAGTTAGGCAAGTCTGTGTCATTCACTAAACTCTCGGAGCTTTGGTGTCCTCCTCTGAAAATGGGGACACTAATACCCACCTCAGGTGAGAGGAGTGAGCATGAAATGACTTGATGGCTCTAGGGAACCCGTAGTGGACACTACATAGAGCCCCTCCACCTTCCCTGTTCAGTACTGGAGAGGCCTGTGTTCTTCGTCCCTTCGTCTTTCTGATAATTAATCTCTGACAATATATGAAGTGGATTGAGGCAAACACTGATTAAGAAGAATGCTTTTATAGAACTCCAGCTACTGAATTACCTTGAGTCCACAAACCTCAACAGTAACATTCTAAGAATTTATATTTACTGATTGCTTACAAAGCATTCCTTTCTGTGTGGTCCCACTGACCCTTCCTGATATAGTGGAGCAGGTGTTTACACCAGGTGACAGACAGGACAAGGCAGCTCAGAGGGAAGGGTGTCTGCCTGCGTCACAGCCTGGACTGCTTCTCCCCTTCACCCAAGGGGGCTGCAGCCTGAAGGGAGATGGGGTTCAGATGAGTTGGATTCCTAACTAAGCTTATCCTCCTTCCCTCCAGGGGCCCTGTCTGTTCTGGCATCTGGAGGCTCACCTAGGATCCCTTTTAAATCTTGGGAACTAGATACAAATGAGGGGAAGTAAGAGTTGGGTCAGGTCTTCACACACAACTGGCTCAAACATCCTGAATGAACTGACCAATTGTCTCTGCTAAATATATAGGTATTCTCCTTAGGGTGCTAAACTAACTGACCGGGTAACTAAAATGCGAAGTTATTGATTGAATACAGAATGATCTGGCAGTTTTCATTTGTAAAAAATACACTTGGTATTGGAGATACCAAGATAAAACTGATGTCCAAACCAGACATTGGAGGGCTTTGCTCAGAGACCATCACCTCATGCTTTTTATTTCAAACAGTGGAACTGAGCTTAACTCTCTGTCCCTTGTCCTCATATAAGTGGCCCTTGGTCACTGGTTGATTTGGTATTGTCTATATCTATCCCAATCCAGACATCTTATCTGGGGCCAAGGGAGCTTCAGATACTGAGATACACAAATTGCTGTCACTGGTACTGGTTTAAGCTGCCAGAGGGATCTATAGGACATGCAATTCTGACCATGTCACTTCCTGCTTTAAACCCTCTGCGGGCTCCTCTCGGCCTGCAGACGCTTGTGTCTGCTCAGCGCACCATGCTGCTTCTCACCTCCATGCTTTACCCACGCCGCCCCACCTGCCCAGATTGCCCTTCTCCTGCTTCTCCACCCAGCTAACTCATCCTTCAAGACTCCGCTCAGGGGACAGCTCCAGGAAGCCTTTCCCGCACCTCCCAGGCTGGGTAAGATGCTCCCTGTGTGTTCTTCATCGTGGAACTTAGCACGTGTACTGTGTCTGCTCATATGTGTGTGTGTCACCCCACGAGAGTGTGCTCCTGCGGGACAAGGACTCAGTCCTTCTGCTCATCTTTGTAGTCTTAGCTTCCAGCCCGTTGTCTCCTGCAGATAATGTCTTCTAAAGTGCTTGTTGAATGAAGAGTGAGTGAATGAATGAATGATGATATTCACCATCTGCCTCCATACCCACCACAATGCCTCCACAAGGCTTTATTCTGCCTAGTAATTGGCTCTGCTCACATGACGGGGGTGGTTTTGAGAAAGGTCATGGCAACAGGAGAGCCCAGAGGCGTCAATGGTTGCTTTTAAAAAGGCCAGCCTCCAGGCCAGCCCCCTCTGTACTTTATATGGATGCTTTTCCTAAACAGTCCTGACTTTATAAACATAGATTTGAGGTTACAGGGTAATCTTAAGAGGTTGGCTGAGCCCATCCCTTGCCCAGTGCAGGGCTCCTAATTCTGAGATGGCAGAGGCATCCCTCGAGGGGCATGTCTTAGACATAAGGGCTGGGAATTAGAGCCGACAGTGCTCAGTTGCTTCAGTCATGTCTGACTCTTTGCGACCCCATGGACTACAGCCTGCCAGGCTCCTCCGTCCATGAAATACTGGGGTGGGTTGCCCTTTCCTTCTCCAAACACCAACAGTCCTGGTTCTAAATCCAAGCTCTATTAGTTACTAGCTGTGTGACCTTGGCTGAGTTTCTTACTCTCTTTGAGCCTCAAAGAGGATAACAAGCATACAGGTATCCATCACCACCCAGATCTATGTGACTCCCAAGATTCAGAAAGGAAGAATTTGGCCAGCAAGGAATACAGTGTGATACAAATCTGTTTGGTTCCAGTGTGGGGTAGCTGGTGGTAACAGAAAATCCTGTTTGTGATTCAGAGGACTATTATGAGAGGGTCTCGTGGGGTTGCATGTGAAGGCCTCTGGAACACCCTTGTCATAGTTGATTTTTAGGGTAACTTGCTGACCACCACTTTCCATTACTTACCACCTTTCACCCCAACAGAGTGGTGGTAGCTGGAGCTACACACAGCAAGTTCACTCTCTCTGCCACGCGACCGCTTGAGATGAAGCCCCGCCAGCACTGGCTCTTGCTGCCCTCTCCCCTCCCCAACCCTTCCCCAGCCCCCCTCCCTGAGCACCCTATCAATCAATCTCCCGGTGCACCTCCATTTCTGCGGTTACAGGGTCATTTTCACTGATTCACTCTGGACACACCAAAGCAATTTTTGACCAATGGCTCAAGAGCCCATCCTCTGCTTTAGATGGGATGGGGAGAAGGACAAAGATGGATTTGCAAGTTCCCAGCTAGACAAGAACTGAGCCGTTACTGTTTGGCTGCCTTAGTCTAGCACTTCACATTTTTAAAAGGGTCTTTAGCAGGATTATCAGATTCATGATAGCTCATTAAGACAGTCAACTACGCTCTTGACTTAGCCTTCCTGGTGTTAAGACAACCAAGGAAGCTTTTAAAATATCTACTATGCAACTGGGAATTTATTTAGTTCTTAGCAGGTTGTATCTAGAAAAGGTATTTAACAGTAAAAAGGAAAAGGCAGGGACTGCCCTGGAGGTCCAGTGGTTAAGACTCCAAACTTCCACTGCAGGGGTCACGGGTTTGATCCCTGGTCAGGGAACTAAGATCCCAGATGCCACACACAGAGTGGCCAAAAATAAACTTTAAAAAGAGAGAGAGAAAGAAGGAAAGGAAGGAAGGGAGGGGGGAAGAAAGAAAGGAAATAAAAAAAGAAACAGGGATACATCTGTCTACAGGGGACTTGGTTAGTGTTAGTTGGTATTAGTCACTCAGCTATGTCCAACTCTTTGTGACCCCATGGTCTGTAGCCCACCAGGCTCCTCTGTCCATAGGATTCTCCAGGCAAGAACACTGGAGTAGATTGCCTTCTCCAGGGGATCTTCCTAACCCGGGGATCAGACCCAGGTCTCCTGCATTGCAGGTAGATTCTTTACTATCTGAGCCATCAGGGAAGACATCAGGGGACCTGGGAGTGGTGAAGAAAAATCCAAACTGAAAATCTGCTCCAGCTGTCTAGTGCCACTTTGTAAAAGGCAGAGGTGGCACAGCCTAGGGGAAGGGAAGGAGCATGTGTTTGACCTTTATACACTTGTTCCCATTTAATCCTCACAATAGGGCTAGAGAGTCTGTTGTAAGCACCATCCCCATTCACAGATTAAAAAAAAACACACTGAGACTCAGTGATTAGATAACAAAGTCACACAACTTGTACATGGTGAGTCAGGAGTTGAAGCCAGGTTTGGGTGACTGAAACCCATTCCTTGTCCAGCACTTGGGACCATCTCTAGGATTCCTGCTGTAAAGAATTCCTGTAAGAGCAATCTCCTCATCTGGTCCCTTCCTTGCTCCAAAGACTTCAGTGACCCTAAGTACTCAAATCATCTTTGGAAAATGAGTCAGATGAGGGTCACAGATGATGAGTTTGCTCAGACAGTTACTACCCACTACCCACCCCTCCACCCCCTCACCTCCTGCCCAGAATTAAGCCTTGTGGTGGCAACCTTTTTTCTAATCATGGTCCTAGTTGCTCTTCCTGTGTTGATAAGCCACAAATAGATGGACTCTGTGTAGCCCCAGGCTGATCGACTGACTGGCACCCATACAGGTAGGGCTTACAGGTGTGGGTGCAGATGGGCATTCTTAGACCAGGATGTACCAGCTTTCTGAGACTACATTCTTTGCCAGGGTCTGCTGAACACCAGGAGGTAAATTAAGGAGGTCCTTGTGCAGTAGATGCAGGAAGGGCCGAGGCAAAGGGGAGATGGATGTTGGAGTCCCAGAGGGGCAACTCTCAGGAGATGCAGTTGGGAGCTCGGAGCTGGGGACCTGTAGAATTCAGTGACTCTAGCCTTCTGGACCATGCAGAACCAATCAGAGTTATGTCAAGCCAGACCTAGTTCAGACATCTGCAGATAAATTTGGGATCTCTGTGGTTGAAGTCACATCCCTAAGGGATATTGTTGCAGAAAGGAAAGAGCTTGACTGAAAGTCTGTCATCCTCAGTTAAGGTCTTGGCATTAACAGGCTCACTATGTGACTTTCTGGAGCCCTGCTTCTGCCTTTGGAAAACAGGGACACAAGTGAACCCCATCTGCCTGGGTGATGGGCTGCTGTGAGAATACAATGTGCCACCTTGAATATGAAGTCCTCTTAGAAAACCATAAAGAGAGGTTGCAGTTTGGGAGGACAAAAAAGGTGTTAAGGCAGTTAAAAATAGGAAAGCATGTGTGTATCATGTAAATACAGTTGTTAGAATTTTATCTTGTGTGAGTTTGTTTTTTATGTTTTTTAAGCTTCCCATTTAGGGTAGAGTCCTCCTGTGGTGCTAGCCCGATGCTACGGCACTCTAGCTCTCCACTCTGGTCAGCAGTCTGTCACTTAGGAGACACTTATTAAATGTTGTGGAAGGATTGTTTAGTCGCTCAGTAGTGTCCGACTGTTTGCAACCCCGTGGACTGTAGCCCGCCAGGCTCCTCAGTCCATGGAATTCTCCAGGCAAGAATACCGAAGTGGATTGCCATTCCATTCTCCAGGGGATCTTCCCGACCGAGGGATTGAACCTAGGTCTCCTGCATTGCAGGCAGATTCTTTACCACTGAGCTACCAGGAAAGACCTATGGAAGGATGGAGGGAGTAAAAAGGAGGGGAGGGCAGGGGATGGGTAAGGAGAGAGGGAGGGAGGGAAAGAGGAAAGAGAATGAAGCAGATGTGGTCTCTGCCCTAAAGAGCCCCCATCTGGAGAAGCAGCTTCAAAACTATTGACAGCTGACCTGATGGGGGCTGCTGTGTCCAGGTGAGGGCATGGGAACAGAGCGGGGGCTTGGGGACAAAAGAGAAGGGGTATTTGACCCCTGATGGTGGAGGGTCAGGGTGATTTCACTCTGGAAGTGACCCTGAAACTGAACCATTAGTTGCTGAGAAGGGTGGTGCTGGGTGGCAGCACTACTGTGCCTGAGAGACAGCAGTGGGGGGCTGTATCCATGGAGGTAGAGGTGCTGGGGCAGAGGAAGGGTGTGCTGTTTGGAGACCTAACGGGGACATCCCTTTCAGTTCTAGGGTTGCACTTTCCAAAGGAAGGGAGCCAACTGAGATGTGTAGTGAGGAGAGCAGTCTGAACAGAAAGGGCTCTGAGCTGTGGTGGGGCGCATGTTGCCTGGAGAAGTCAGGGATACGGACACGATTGCTGTCCTTTCAACTGTCTTCACGTATCAGTCCTGGGTCAGCCAACAGGGCATTCTCCAGAGCAGGGCAGGGATGGGAGGGAGTGGAGCTGACAGAAATCCAGGCTTCTGCTCAGGGTCCTGGCCACAGAGGGTGGGCTGCCTCATGCAGCTGTGTGCCCTATCCCCCAGACCTGAGCAGCTCAGGCAGCGGCTGGGGCCGGCTGGTTGGGAGACAGCAGCACATGTTCAGGAGACCCCATGACTTTCAGATCTGTCCTTCCAGCCCCAGCGCCTTCGAATCGGTTCTGCGGAGTTGTGCTTTCTGGGACCAGAGAGGGAGGGCTTCCCCAGCACAGTGGTGTCTTTGTGCTGAAGGAACTTAGGCCTCTCTGGTTGGAGAGACATGGGCAGGTGAGGGCTTGGGGCCAAGGCTGGTGGTCCTGGTGCACTGGGAGCTTTACAGGGTTCATGGTGTGGTCCCCACAGGGGGGGCTCCCGCCTCCCTCATGCCCGCCTATACCCCCAGCACACGGCCTAACCCAGAGCACCGGCTCAGCAGATTTGGTCCAATGAATGGATAAAAGAGAAAAAACATCAAATATTGATAGAATAAAGAGAAGCAGCTCTACGCCAGCTACCCATTACTCCCACAAATATCTGCCAGGTACTAGGAGCCAGACACTAGATACTCATGATGCAGAGATGAATAAAACACAGCCCACGAGCTGGAGGGAGAGGCAGGTAATTACCAAACACCATGATAATTGCTAAAATAGAGGCCATGGAGCCTCATGGGAAACAGAAGCAGGGCAAGAGTTCTTGTTTGGAGAAAGCTTTGTCTCCCGCAATTCTTTATCAGAATAACAAGCCTTTCAAAGGCAGTTTCCTCGACACTCTCCCTTGGGTAGCTGCAACTCTTATAATGTGTTGGGAGCTCTGTCTGTGTCTGGCAAATGTGCACATCTGTACAGGGCCCTTCGAGGCAGACAGAAGGAGATAAAGCTATGAGATCACCTGGCCCACTGTCTCCCCCTCCTCCAGCAGGGTCCCTGAGGCACAGACAGCCTGGCCCCTCTCAGTCTTTCCTGCCCATCCTTGCTTCAAGGGAGTTTGCTCCATCCCTTCCACCCACCCAGTGAATTTTGAGAGGCCTCTGTTAAGTCCTAGACCTGCTATTTCTTAGCTGTGTGGCTGTGGGAAGTTGCTTGCATACTCTGGGCCTGGTTTCCTATCTGTACAATAAGACATTGGACTGAGTTCCTTTTTGAAACTAATGTTTATGAAATATCTCCTATATTCCAGGGGTCATGCCATGAGTGTTCCCATAAATGAAGGGAGAATTCTCTCATTTTATAGGTTAAGGAAACTGAAGCTGGCAGCCTGGATGTCCATGATGACATCCACGGCTAGGATGGACTTGAGTCAGCCTTTGAACCCAGCCCTTCTGGCCTCAAGTCCAGTCAATGTACTTTCTCCTCCAGCAGGCTGCTCTTTACTGAACAAGAAATAATCTAAGTTTAAAATATCCAGTACCTAGACTGACACATGAGTTTCTTTCTTTCTCAGAGCTTTTCCAAGCTGTGGAAGCAGGGGTTTCAAGGACAGGGTCCACAGGCCCCTGATTTCTGAACAAAGCCGTACGCCAGGAGCACGGCCTCAACTGGGGCCTGCTGTGATGGTGCATCAGGAGTCAATCTGGGAAGTAAAAAAATCACAGGTGGATTATGAGATTAGAATTGTGTGCAAAGGCAAGCATCAGTGGGAGGGAAGAAAGCCCTTTCTCCAGATAGTCTCAGGCAGGACTTGATAATCCTACTTCCAGACTCTAATAAAGCTTGGCTTCAACGTCAGCATGTGTATACCCAGGAGGCATTGGCTGTCACCATGGAAACAGGAAAACAGGCAGAAAATTAAGTTTCTAAGACTTTGGTTTTCTCATATAACCTGGGAATATTACATTTTGCAAACAGGACAGAGCCTGGCACAGAAAAGCCTCTCATTTATTCATTGATTGGACAAGTCAGAGATTTCCCTGAGTCAGGTACTGTTTTAGGTACAATGATTTACAAAATGGACATGGTCCTGCCCTTTGAACACTTCAGTCTAGAGGGGGAAACATTAATGGAAAAGAATGCAAGTAATTATCTATGATAAAGGATAGGAAAGAAAATGTCAGGGACCAAGAGAGCCTGTACAGTGTCCTGGTCACATCTGCTTCCCTGGAGGATGAGCAGGATTAGCAGGGAAGAGGGAGCAAGAGAATGTCCCAGGAGGAGACAGAAACACATGCAAAGTTGTGAGCGAAAGGAGCAGGGCATGCTGGGAGGCTAGGGCACAGATGGCTGGAAGGCGATGGGAGCAGGCTGGTCAGCGATGGAGCAGGGTAAAACTTCTTTATTCTCAGTGCAAGGAGAAGACTTGAAGATGTCTCAACAGGAGGGAAAGACTTCCTTTGGGGTTTTTGTTTTTGTTTTTGTTTTTTTTGCCTGCACCGGGTCTTAGCTGCAGCACGTGGGATCTTTAATTGCAGCATGTAGGATCTAGTTCCCTGACCAGGGATTTAACCCTGGCCCCCTGCATTGACAGCACAGAGTCTTAGCCACTGGACCACCAAGGATGTCCCAAGGATTTGCTCTTTTTTTTTTATTTCTGTATGAAGACTATGTTGGAGGAGAGACCAGAGACACCAGTTACTGGGCTGTGACAGTGGTCCACAGAGATGACAGCACAGCTTGGGGGGAAGGTAGAGAGGGAAAGAAATGTGAATATTTAGGAGATACATATTAGGAGCCAGAAAAGATGGTTCCTCATGGATTGGGTGAAGGCTTTGAGGGAGCAGAAGGTATTTAGGATGACTCGGAATTTCTGGCTGGGGCCATGGGATAGATGATGAACCAGGTTTCAGCAACAGTAATTTGTGATTCTGTTTGACCTTTTTTGTTCCAGGTACTGTGCTGGGCACTGGGGCTGCAGGCCAGTTGGAAGGTCCCTGCCTTCAGGGAGCACACAGTCAAATGGGGTGGGGGGGAAACTTGACATGCAATCAGGGTATCTATGAATGCAGGGAGAGACTGTAATATGGTGCTGCAGGGAGATAGAGGCAAAACTAATCGGAGCATCCAGGAAGACCTTGTGAGGAGGTGGGATCTGAGCCGAGCCATCAGGGACAGACAGGGGAAAGTGGGTGAAAGAGGGCAATCCAGGCAGCAGAAACAAAGAAACAAGCATTGAAAGTATGTTAAGCAGCAAGGGTGGCCAGAGGACAGTGCAAGAGGGTGAGGCTGCAAGGCTGTCCACCACCTTCCTGCCTTCCTCCAGGGCGCCAAGAGGCTCCACTGAGCTAACATAATGCGCCTGTGAGCGTTTGGTAAACTCTTACACAGTTACTGTGGTTATGGACTTACTTATGTGAGGCACCAAAGTGAAAGCGAAAGTCACTCAGTCGTGTCCGACTATTTGTGACCCTATGGACTGTAGCCTGCCAGGCTCCTCTGTCCATGGAAATCTCCAGGCCAGAATACCAGAGTGGGTAGCTCTGGAGAAGGGTATTCCCTTCTCCAGGGGATCTTCCCAACCCAGGGATCAAACCCAGGTCTCCTGCATTGCAGGTGGATTCTTTACTGTCTGAGCCACCAGGGAAGCCCGTAAGGCACCAAAGCTCTCTATAAATGTCACCAATTATGATTTCAGATCCAAACAGGATCATCTGATCCTCTGTCATAATGCTCTCTGGCATTTGTATTGTCATCCCCAGTTTACAGATGAGGAAACTGAGACCTGTTGTGGTCGAGTAATTGCCCAAGATCTGGCAGGGAATAAGCAGCACAGAAGCCAAGAAAAAGCCAGCAGGTCATTCTAGTTTCTGAGAGAATACACAGGCTGGGAGGTGGCAGGAGCCTGTCCTGTATGCTGTCTTGAGAAGATGTGCAGCTGGCTCAACGCACCAGACACAGACTCAGTTGTGCAGGCTGGACCAGGCCCCTAGGCAGCTGGCCTGTGGGCTGAAATGGCCCATCACCACTCACCAACCACACACTCGCTTCCACCCTGGGTGTGCAGCTCTGTCTCGTTCACAAAGAGGACACTGTGAGTGGTGGGGCATTTTACAGATGGGGAGACTGGCAGGCCACCATGGAACCAAGTGATGGCCAGTCAGAGTCAATGAGAGTTTTATGTTGCACTTGAGGGTGGTTTTGTTCACTGGAAGACCAACCAAGACTGCTTTGGTTCTAAAAAGAAATGTTTAATTTATAAAAGTAACAAACTTAAAAATCTAGTAAAATGAAACAAACTCTTTTAAGGAGGATTTTATAACTTAATTCAATACCCCCAAATTTTTTAAATTATTAGTAATTTTTTAAAAAACTAAGCTTAAAAATATGTTTACTATCGATTTGTAATAAAAGTTCATCATTGTTTATAAAATTTATAAAATTGTCTTATATCTTTCAACTTAAAACTACAACTCTAAATTAATTATTCCATTACACATTTTATATTGGAATCACAAAACTAGTCTAAATATATGCCAAATATATTATATATATTATATTAGGTATAATATACAAATTATTTTAAACAGTGTGAATACTTTCAAACTAAATGTACACAGATTTTTTCCCTAAATTTAATATCCCCCCAAAGGTAGTATTATTTATCATTTCTAATTTCATTCTAAATATTTCCATAATTAAAGACACTTACTAAGGAAACAAGTTTACTAACGAAATCAATATAGAGGTGTGTATCAGAGCAATTTTGGGGTTAGCTCACAGCTGGCTGAGAATGCTCATTAAGCAGAAAAATGAGGCAAGGCATGGGAACTAGTGCCACAAACATCCAGGGAAAGGTACTTTGCACTCCATGCTGTGGGTCTGGCCCTCTTTTAAATCTCCATGCCAGCAGAGGACACTGGCCCCATATTCTGCCAGTGTGATAGGTTTTGCAACCCAAGCCCTGAGATCAAGTTAAGCCATAGTTACCTCTTTTGTCTCATGTCTCAGCTTCATCACCCCATTTGGGATGACTCCATCCAGGTAGTTCACTTCCAGATAGGATTATCTAATCAATTTCCTGCCGGATTCTAGTCTGAATTAAGTTTTTATTTTTTCTCTCTGGCCAACCACCAAGTATTAGAGGTATATTAATGCCATTCTTAGATTTTGCATGCTTCTTGTAGCCTTGCTCCCTCCATAAACACTAAGGTCCTACTAATGGTAGCCAGCTGTGTCCATGTGACCCGGGCAGTTGTGCTCTGTGTTGTTCTGAACTAGGGAGCCACCCCAGCCCCTCTCTTCCACTGCGATGCTCAGAGACATCCAGAGGGACTGGATAGACAAGCTGCCTGTGGCACTCTGTACTCTGTTGAGAAATGTCAGTTCCTAGGAGGCTCAAGATGCTAAATATGGTAAGAAGCTTCTGGACTGGGATGACATGTCAGAATAAAAATACTCCAAGTATGTGTAACTTTACTTCTAAGTAGACAGAAAAATAGTAGCAATATTACATAGAACACGGTACAAGGTGCTCTATGTATATAATTTCTAATCATCATAAATTTCTGAGTAAATATCATTTTACCCAATGAAATAGATGACACACTTGAGGCCCAGAGAGACAAAACCAGAATGAGCTAAGAAAGTGTACAACTAGAAGTTTTACAGGACCCGCTTTAAATGACGGGAACTGTTACAATACTGAAGTGGTTTTAAGTGTAAAGACTTGATTCGCCCAGGGAGAGTAAAGGGAGCCAGCGTAGGGACAGAGCGAGGGGAGCAGGGCCTCTTCACTGCCTGGTCCCAGCCAGTCACCACCAAATATGGTGCAGGTGACAATGGGGTACATGTCTATAAGAGAATTTAAAAGCTATAATAAAACTGATTAAAAGCTGGCCTGTTTTTTACTGTCACCCCAGCCAGCTGTTCTAAACAATAAAATGCTTTTTACCCTTTTAGGGGAGGTGAGGAAGAGAGACCTACCCACTGCCCTCTTTCTCTCATATGTGCCTTGGGACCCCTTGCCCCTCCTCACTGAGCACTTAACAAGGGGGTCGGGGAAAGAGAGTAGTCTGGGAAGCCCTGAGAACAGGAGCACTCTAGCCTGTAGGGTCACCTGAGTGGATAGCAAAGATGGGCCCCCAGGATGGACCCCAGCTATTCTGGAGGAAGGAAGAGAGGCCTGGGGGGAGTGTGGGGTGGACAGGCTGCTAGGATGCCAACTGGAAGACTCTGAGTCCCAGTACAGTAATGCCACTGTCACCTGGGGGCCGGCCTCCATGCCCCCTGCAGGTTATAATCAATTGGCAAGCACACTGCATGACCAGTTCCCAAGCCTGCCCCTCACCCTACCCCACATTCTGTACTAAGGATCTGGAGGTCAGATTCTCCTCCTGATTCCCCAACAAGAGCTGCCCTGCCCAGGCTCCACTGGGCAAGACTTAGGCAATCTGTGCTCTGCCCTGTCCCTGGTCCAAGCACTGACCCTCACAGTTACAACCTCTCTCTCCTTTCAGGAGCCAGGTCGAACCCACCAGGGATTCACCTAAGAATCAAGGTCCTGTAGCCAAAGAGCCAGACAAGGATCAAGGTCCAGTGGGCCCGGGGCCTCTGAAAGATCAAGGTCCTGGGATCCAAGAGCCTTCAAAGGGTCAAGGCCCCACAGACCCAGAACCTCTGAAGGATCAAGCTCCTATGGTCCCGGGGCCTCTGAAGGATCTAGGTCCCATAATCCCTGCATCAATTAAGGATCAAGATCATATGGTCCCTGAGCCTTTAAAGAAAGAAGGTTCTGTGATCCCAGCACCAGTCAAGGACCAAGATTCCTTGGCCCCCATGCCTCTAAAGAATCAAAGTCCTATGGTTCCAGCAAGAGTTGAAGATGAAGATTCCATGATACCAGAGCTTCCGAAGGATCAAGGCTCCATGGCCTCTGCACCTGTCAAGGACGAAGACCTCACGGTCCCTGAGCCTGTGGATCAAGGCCCCATGGTCCCGGCACCTGTCAAGGACCAAGGCCCCATGGTCCCTGAGCCTGTGGATCAAGGCCCCATGGTCCCGGCACCTGTCAAGGACCAAGGCCCCACGGTCCCTGAGCCAGTGGATCAAGGCCCCATGGTCCCGGCACCTGTCAAGGACCAAGGCCCCACGGTCCCTGAGCCAGTGGATCAAGGCCCCATGGTCCCGGCACCTGTCAAGGACCAAGGCCCCACGGTCCCTGAGCCTGTGGATCAAGGCCCCATGGTCCCAGCACCTGTCAAGGACCAAGGCCCCACGGTCCCTGAGCCTGTGGATCAAGGCCCCATGGTCCCGGCACCTGTCAAGGACCAAGGCCCCACGGTCCCTGAGCCTGTGGATCAAGGCCCCATGGTCCCGGCACCTGTCAAGGACCAAGGCCCCACGGTCCTGGCACCTGTCAAGGACCAAGGCCCCACGGTCCCTGAGCCTGTGGATCAAGGCCCCATGGTCCCAGCACCTGTCAAGGACCAAGGCCCCATGGTCCCTGAGCCAGTGGATCAAGGCCCCATGGTCCCGGCACCTGTCAAGGACCAAGGCCCCACGGTCCCTGAGCCTGTGGATCAAGGCCCCATGGTCCCGGCACCTGTCAAGGACCAAGGCCCCATGGTCCCTGAGCCTGTGGATCAAGGCCCCATGGTCCCGGCACCTGTCAAGGACCAAGGCCCCACGGTCCCTGAGCCTGTGGATCAAGGCCCCATGGTCCCGGCACCTGTCAAGGACCAAGGTCCTATGGTCCCAGAGCAACTGAAGGATCCAAGTGCCGTGGTCATAGAACCTGTGAAGAAGGAAGGTTCTGTGCTCTCTGAGTCTATAGAGAATCAAGGGTTAGTGGTCCCACAGCCAGTCAAAGATCAAGGGAGAGGGGTCTCAGAACTTCTGAAGGATCATGATTCTGTGATTGCAGCGCCTGTCAAGGATGAAGGCCCTGTGGTCCTGGAGCCTGTCAAGAGTCAAGTTCCTATAATCCCGGTACCTCTGAAAGATCAAGATCCTCAGGTGCCACCACCAGCAAAGGACCAAGGTCCTATGGTTCCTAAGCCTCTGAAGACTCAAGGTCTCAGGAGCCCTCAGCTGCCCACAGTCTCACCACCCCCCCCAGTCATAATCCCAACTGCCCCCCATGCAGAATATGTCGATGGTTCCCCTTGACACTCACCCCTTGACATGCCAAAGAAGGAGCTGGAGGTGAAAGTGCTCCCTCTCAGGGGCAGCAAAGACACTTATTTAATCTGCATGAAACACATATTGTATAGTCTTGCTGGAATCTAATAAAACTGGTCCCTCTGGCTCACCAGTGTCTCTCTGGCTTCATTTGAGTGTGTGTGTGTGTGTGTGTGTGTGTGTGTGTGTGTGCATGCATGTGTGTACCGTGCATACTGGAGAGTGGGCATGCAGTGCTCTGCATTTATTCATTTGGGCCATCTGAGAAATCCCCAGCTCCTGCGAGTTGTCAATGTGAGATGGGAGTGGGTGGGACATGCTAGGATCCTGACGACTGGACCCCATTGTGAGGGTGTAGGCAGGACACACTTGTCTTTCCCCTTTACTCTCACACTCTGACCACATTTCACTTGTGACACCACAGGTAGGGGGTAGGACTTCTGCACATCAGGCAATTATCTACCACTAGCTGGGGATTCTATATTTTAACTCAATTCTGACACTATCTACCTAGAGACAGCGTTAGCTCCCACAGGTTAAGAGCTCCATCCTACAAGACTGCCTCCTTGTCTCCTCAACTTCAGATGCCAATTGCAAGTCCCAGGCTATCCCTTGTACTTCTAACTGACTTGCTTTAATCAGGGTTCCCACAACTCCCTGCTTGGGTTCAATAATTTGCTAGAATGGCTCACAGAACTCTGGGAAACATTTATGTTTACTGGTTTATCCTAAAAGGATAAGTAACACACCAAGGTGGAGAAAAGAATAGGATAATGTACAGAGGAAGGGACATGCAGCCTCCATGCCCTGGCCAGGCACCACCCTCCCAGTACCTCCAGCAACCTGGAAGACCTTCGAACCTCAAACTTTGGGGATTTTTATGATGACTTCATCATGTTGGCATAATCGAACATTAATTCTGTCTCCAGCCCCTCTCCCCTTCCCAGCAGATGGAAGGCGGGGCTGAAAATTCCAAGCTTCTAATTGTGACTTGGTGTTTCTCGTGACCAGCTTCCATCCCGAAGCTATCCAGATCACCAACAGTCTCCTCATTAACACAAAAGACATTCCTGGACTTCCCTGGTGGTCCAGTAGTTAAGAATCTGCCTGACAAAACAGGGAATGTGGGTTCAATCCCTGGTTTGGGAAAATTCCACGTGCCGAGGGGCAACTAAGCCTGTACACCACAACTACTGAGCCCATGCTCCGCAACAAGAAAAGCCACTGCGATGAGAAACCCACACACCACAACTAGAGGATAGCCCTCACTTGCCACAACTACAGAAAGCCCGTGCACAACAATGAAGACCCAGTGCAGTCAATAAATAAACAAATTAAAACATTTAAAAAAAATTAAAACAAAGAACACCCCTATCACCTAGGAAATTCCAAGAGTTTTAAGAGCTCTGTGCTGGGAACCAGGGGCAGAGACCAACACATATATTTTCTATTATTTCACAGGTCAAGTTCCATGAAAGCTTAGGTACCAAACAGGTATCAAAGAACAGCAGGCTGAGCCCTGGATTGTTCAGAGAAGAAGCCTACAGAGGAAAATGGGACCAGGGGCCCAGCTGGCCCAGGTTAATTCTGGATGACAATTGTTTGCCAAGGGTCCTGAAGATCATCCAGAGGTCATGCTTCTTGAGAAAACTAGACCTCCCGATCAGAAGAGTCCCAGGACACTCATGAAACAGAAACCTAGTATCTGCTAGTCCTCACTCAGAATCCAGGCACTTCTCAAACAGTGCCTGAAGTCCCCCACTCATTCATGCACGCAGTTTGACTTGTCCTTAGCACCCACTTTGTGCCTCACTCCATGCTGGGCATGAGTCACAGTGGTAAAGAAGCCCCACTTCGGACAATAAAAGGTGGTGTCAGATGAGACCCTAGGCCAACTAAAGGTCCGACTTTGAGAGGAGATTGAAGAAAAAATCTCTAGCAGGGGCAGTCAGGAAGGCTTCTCAGAGAAAGTAGCCATGAACTACAGACAGCAGAGGTAGGAGGGTTATCATGGATGTGGCTGGGGGAGTTGGGGGTGGGCAGGGTAAGCCCCCTCTGGAAGTCCTTGAATGAAAGAAACCTGATTTGCATGAGGGATTGACCAAGGAGTGTAGCAGGCCTCTGGGGCAGACAACTGAGAACAGGCAGGTGACCAGTTTTCTGAAGCCCAGGATGTCAGGGGGGAAGTCGGGTGACGGGGAGTCAGTCCTGTAGGCTGTGCATGTATCACTGGGAAAAAGGCTGGGGGGCTGCTGGAGGCTAAAGCCCAGCCTTGCCCATAGATGCTTCCTGCTAGAATCCACTGGTGTTAAGTCACAGTAGCCTCCCCTTTAAAACCCAAAGTGCTGGGACTTCCCTGGTGGTCAAGCGGTTAAGAATCTGCTTTCCAATGCAGGGGATATGGGTTTGACCCCTGGTCAGGGAACTAAGATCCCACATGGCACAGGGCAACTAAGCCAGTGCCTTCTAGAGCCTGCATGCCACAATGAAAGAGCCTACCTGCCACAACAAAGACCCGATGCAGCCAAATAAATGAATATTTTTAAAATAAATAAAAAGGAACCAAAGTCCTCAAGGGCCTGGGACCCTTGGGGAAGCTGCAACTGTTGCCCCCACCAAAGCTGGCTCCCAAGAAACACTCCTACCCCTTTAAGACTTTTGAGACCCATTATGGACATTAACCCCTTTAAAGTTCTCTTTTTTTGTCTTTTTGGTTGCATCCTGCAGCTTGTGGGATCTTAGTTTCATGATCCAACCCACGCCCCCATGCATTGAGTCGTAACCACTGGACCACCAGGGAAATCCCAAAAGGTTCTTATTTAAAGGGCTCTTTTTAAAGGAGTGCAGATTGGTTCTTACAGAAAAATCACAGGAAGTACTGATGATTTCCAAATGGTCCAATTTTCTAAGCAACTGGCCCCAAGCCTGTCTCCTCAGTCTATTCCTAACAGCACCAGGGTTTTCTGCCCCCACTAGCCACTTCTAAAAACACATGCACGCATGCGCACGCGCGCGCGCACACACACACACACACACACACACACACACACACACACACACACACACACACACACACACACACACACACACACACACACACACACACACACACACACACATCAATTATGAGGATTCTTCCTGGCCCATCACAAGTTTGCTGCTATATGAATTCTAATAGGGCCCTGCCGACAAGAAAAGGCCACACTGAGGCTAAAGCAGTATTGTGTATGGACACCACCACCCCCTCCTTTCAGCTCTCCCTCTGACCCACACACCCCGTCCCAAGTCACACACATTTCCGTGGGCCAGGCAGATGGCGCTGTCTCTGAGTGGACAACATCTCACCCGGGGAAAATGTCCAGAAAGTCGTAGGCTACCAGGGCTGCCCCTCTGAAGTGACAGCTGCCTGGAAACAAGGTCTGGGAGTCAGCCCCCTACGGCCCCCACTAAGCTTCCTCAGGGACAGTGTCAGAATGGAAAGAGAAGTGGACCCAGCCTGAGGCTCTGGTGACTTGTTAAAGGTAGGAAGAGAAAGGCACAAAGGAAGCTGAGGAAGCACTCGTCCAAAGCTGTATGGAGAAGCCAGGGCCTGTGGTGCCAGGAGTGATTCAATTCGGAGAATGATGCCCAGCGTCAAAAGCTGAAGGACAGAGTGCAACTCAGTCGAAAGGTGAGGGAGAGGAAGCTGTAGGATTTGGCAGCTTCCACTTAGGAGCAGGTCGACCTCCAGTCCAGCACCAGCCACCTGTTTCCTCATCTGTAGAATGGTCCTGATGATAAGATGAAATCCTGAGGCAGAAAACCTCCAGCTCAGGGTTGAGCTGCAGGCCGCAGACTCACTTGCATCAAGCCCAGCTCTCCACTGCATTGGAATAAGGCCTAGTGATAAAGGTTGTCGGCTCAAGGCCCCCGTTCTGGGCTGGGGAGGGGAGAGGTGGGAAATTAACTAGATGCTCTTAGCCGTTCTCAGATACACACTTCATCCCCGACCTCGTTCTTCCCAAGGGCAGCCATTTTCCAGCCCCTCCCCTGCACGCATCGTCCCCACCCCTCTCCATCCCTCCCCTCCGCTGCCTGGCGAATCCAAACTAAGGACCCGGACTGGCCGCAGCCAGCAACCCCGCCCACACAAACGCGGCTGCCGGAGAGAGGGCGGCGCCGCTGCTTTGGAAGCCTGCAGGGATCCGCCACTCAGCCCGAAGATGCTCAGTCTCCGCCCTAGGGCCTCAAACCTGGCTCCAGGCTCCGAATTTAGGGATCGTACGTGGCCCCAGGGCTGTAAACCCTGAGCTCGCACTCCCAGCCCCGGTTCCAGTTGCCAGAGCTTCGGGGCGCAGGGTCTGGCCCTTGGGAAGACAAGGCCGGGGAGAAGGCTGGCTAAAGAAGCCTGCTGACCCGCGGACGCGCGCCATCCGAAGGCGGGTCCGGGGGGCCCTGTAGGAGCTGGGCTGAGGCCTCGCTGGAGCACCTGGTGGCTGATCTGAGGAAAGACTGAGATTTAAATCCTCTTGCGCTGTAATCCCCGCCCCTAACACCTGGGGGTGCGAGGGCGGGTACCGCCGGGGCACATTTTTGGCATTTTCAGGTAACAAGGAGACGGCGCTTGCGGATCCGGGGCAGATCACAGAGCCAAGTCCTATTGCAGCAGCACCTTCCGCAGTTTGTCGCGGCGAGGATGGACGTCTAGAGGAAGGGAATGGGGAATGCACCCCAGTCTCAGTCCGAAACCTGGAGGGTAAATTACATCCATTTCCAGCCTCTGCTTCCAGTCTGCCACTAAGACCTATGCCCTCTGCCAGCTAACTAAATAATGAATCTGCCCTCTTTTTTCTATCTCTATGGCCACCCCCTCTTACCTCACACATATCACAGTTTGTAATTCTGTATGTGAATTACCTAATGGCACTCAGGATGTAAGAAGCGAGGAATTTTCTTATTTTGACAAATCAAATTAAATCTAGTTGAAGCTCCTCCTCTCCCTGCCAGGGTAGGCAGGAACTCTAATCTTAGTCACTTTCTGAAGCCTCGCCCTGTCTCTAGGTCCAAGGGGCTTAAGCCATCCTGAAAAGACACATGATGTTTGTCATGATGGCTGCCTCAACACAGCTAGAGGGGCACGGGAAGCCCCCCACACCCTGAGCCATGCTTGGCTGGGGAGCTCCCTAAGCCTGCCCAGATTCGGTGGTGTTAACATGTTCCCCAGACATTCCTGCCACCACCCACATCTAAGCCCATCCCTCAGAGGCCCCATAATCCAGACCCCCAGCTCCCCACCCTTTCTAAACACTCCTGTTCCCAAGTCAGGCCGTTGTCAAAACCTATACTTTTACCTTCTGTCCATCTAGGCTCATGCAGTTTAACATCCTGCATGGACTTAGAACTAATTCTTGGGAGGCAAGGGCTGCACCGTTGTATATTCTCACTTGCAACATATGAACATTCCAGTTTCTCCACATTCTTGTCAACACTTGTTATTGTCAATCTTTTTTTTATTATAACAGTGATTTCTTTGCCTATTCCAGAGTCTTCCAGTCTTTCTTATACACCCAATAGATATGTAGTAACTGTGTGTTGAGCATATGAATAGGAAAACAGGAAACGGCAGGTTTAAGCAGGAGGACAAACTCAGTCTGGTACATGTTGAGTGGGACATGCTTTTGAGACAAGGAGAGGTATCTAGGAGACTTCTGGATATTGTAGTCTCAATCTGGGACAGGAATCTGAGATGAAGGCAGAGGTGGGGATCTCATTAAAATGAGGCCTTCGCTAGCCCTGGAAAGTTATGTGAGGCCATGAGAAAGGCTGCATTTACCCAAAGAGAGTGTGGAAAGTGAAAGGTCCAAGACAGAGTTTGGGGAAGCACCAACATTTCAAGGATAGGAGAGGAAGGAGGCTCTGAGCAGAGCGTGCCACAGAGCAGCAGCAAGGTCAGAGGAGAACTGCAAAAGATTCACCTTGGAGAAAGCATCAAGGAAGAACAAGTCAACAGGATCAGAGACATGAGTGCTTCCCTATGAGACAAATTATTAAAAACATTCATTGAACAAAATGGGTAAACTGTCAATACATATTGAAGTTTTGTGATGGGTACTTGGAAGTTCATTACACTATCCTCTCAACTTTCATGCACATTTGAAATTGTCCATATTTCCAAAATGATTTTTTAAAGTATCCATTGGACTAACAATAAGGAGATTACTGGTGAACTTGGCAATTGCATAGTCCCTGGAGGGAGAAGAAACCCAATTCCAATAACAGAGGATTTTCTCATACCTAACTCAGGACTCACTGATTTTCCAGTAAGCAATCACTGGGCACATACACCCCAAGTATTCTTGGGAAAAGAGAAGATTGTGTGTGACAGTCATTAATTTTTCATAGCTGTTGGTACCTCCACACAGGGACTTTTTCTCAGCAGGCCCAGCAGCCAGCCAGGAGCTTTTCCTCAAAAGGAGGAAAATTGTTTACCAAGGAGTGCCTGGCTTTGCTCCTGACTTCTAGACACTCCATTACAGTTCTTCTCTCGGGGTTTGCCATGGGCTGACTTCATCCCCATCTGCTGGAGACACATGAATCACCTTTGCATTGGCTGAGTCATCAAGGCTATGAGAAAGAACTGCCTGCCCTTCAGCCTGGACACCTGGAAGCCTTCTTTTGCTCTGGGCTCCACTTGAAGCTGGCAGCCTTACTGGTTACTCCATAAATGAATCAGAGCAGCACTCCAAAATGTGACATATATTGCCACCAAACTACATGGAAACCCAGCAAGTATGCTTCTTTCTTACTACTACTAGGAAGCAGAAAGCACAAGTTCCTTTTACTTTGCAGGATGTGATAATTAATGTTATATGTCAACTTTACTGGGCCACTGGTTGCCAAGATATTCGGTCGAACATTATTCCAGGTGTGTTTGTAAGGAATGAGATTAACATTAGACTTATAGATGGAATAAAGCAAATTGCCCTTCCCAGTATGGGTGGATCTCATCTAATCTGTTGAAATAGAACAAAGGACTGAGTAAGGCAGCATTTGCTCTCTGCCTGGCTATCTTCAAGCTGGGACATCGGTCTTCTCCTACCTTCAGACCGGAACTAATCATCACTTCTCCTGCTTTTCAGGCCTTCAAACTTGAACTGAAACTACACCATTGGGACTCCTAGCTCTCCAGCTTACAGACAGATGATCACGGGACTTCTCAGCTTCAATAATCCAGTGAGCCAATTCCTTATAATACATCTCTTTGTATCTCTCTATCTCTATATACACATATCTATAGCTGTATCTTCTATTCATTTTGTTTCTCTGAAGAACCCCAACTAGTATCTCTTTCCTGGCGTGATCCAGAGCACTGAACACCCAGAAACTTCACTCAGGTGGCAGCCCCTATATTCTTATGGGATTCATCTCCCATTATCAGCACATTTTTTTTTTATCTTAAAGTACCTGCTACTTTTAACTCTCTGAATCCTAGGGACATGATGTCATCAACATAATAAACATTCTGTGTCTGTGTTATGGAAGGATGATCAGGTTACATTGTAACAGAGAATCAGAGACTTGGGGAGTTTCAAGACAAGATGAGAAAGCTGTATTGCTGCCCCTGCCAAGAAAAATAAAGCTGCTTCTGGTATTCTCTATAGAGGAAGATTAAAAAAAAAAAATTCTTTTTCAGATAAATAGTTTCATATTAAGTGACAAAAAATATGTATATTTGCTCCCATAAAAAGGCTATATCTATTCATTCTTAAAAAAAAGACTGCACCTAGAATGGGAGCTGCCGAAATCATTGTTTGGAATTATCTGAGTAAGCTTATGGTAATTCCCTGTTCATCCTCTGAGACCTATGCCTTCTGCACAGACTTAAAGAAGTAAGTTAAGCGAGATGCAATAGAAACCAGCTTTCATCACTCAAGTCTTTGATGAGGGCATAAATTCCTGTAATTTTCCTGGATTTGCACCATTACTTTGGGTTATTGATCAGTAAGAAGAAAAAGTTCCAGAAGCTTCCACTTGGCCCTTTCTACCATAACGGCCCTTATCCACAGGTCTACAGGTGCATGTATGCTGTAAATTTCAATTATACGCCCTGAAGCTAAAAATGCAATTGCAGGATGAGTCCAGGCCTGGACTCAAGTCAAAACTCCAATTGTCATCTGACGCATGTGAGCCTCTACACAGTGGCTTTCTGTGTTCTCAGGAATTAGCATTAGATAGACTCAAGTTCTGCTAATCCCTGAAAAGCCTGTGGATTTTCCTTTCACGGAGCACAGTTCTCTGGCAAATGGTCTAGGTCCCTTTGTGGAAGGTAGGCTAAAAGGAAGATTTACAGTATGTATCTGGGGTTCTATTGAAGTACTCACTTTGAAGGGTACTGGCCTCTCTTCCTTTCAAGAGGCTTTGGGTGAGGGACCAAAGCTCTCTTTCATAATGGGTCAAATCGGGTTTTTGCTAGCAGGACTGGAGGGTTTTGTTTGTGGTTGTGCTTTGTTATTTCTGTTACACAGACTAAGGAGGACTTAGAGGCTCCCTGTCTATTCCCTTTGGTCTTATTTGGCCCTTAAACGATTAGTCTTTGCTAAAGACATCTGTGGGTTAGAGCTTTCTGAGTATCACTTGGCATCTGCTGTCCCAGGTAGCCAAGTGCTGCTGTGTGTGCTCTGCTCCCCGGGATCCCATCATTTCTGCTAAAATTATGGAGTCCATTTCTGTGACAGTGTCTTTCCCTCGCATCCCTAGCCTGCAGAGAAAAGTACTACATCATGTTAAATGATGCTCCCCTCACTGACAGTTTCTCCATGCCTTGGGGAAGGGAATTTCCTCCAGGCTGTCTAAGAGGAAGTTGGGACTGTGGAATGTGGCTTGCGGGGTATGTGAGTGGATCACACAGGGTAAATCCACATCAACATTGCTTTCTCCCTTAGCACTGGATTCCTTCCTCTATGTTAAAGCAAAGAATTCTGGCATTTCAGCATCAAGCATAGACCTCAGCTGAATCCACGTTTCTGTCAACCAACTAAGCAAATAATGAAAACCACTCTTAGGTGCTCAAACTAGCACACTGACTCTGGAATCTGAGGTAAACATACTCACATTGATAAGTCTAGCCCAGTGAAAGTTATGTTCCTCTGTCCAAGGACTAGTACCCACAGACAACATCCCCACAAATATTATCCAGACTTTTGGGTGATATGTTAATAAATTAGCAAAACCTTGCAATTCTTCGATGTAGATGCTTCTTCCTCCCCGATCTGACTCTGGAACTAGTCCCCTGAGGCAGGAAAGCGTCTAAATCCAACTATGGGACTAGAGACAATGGGGCTGGGACATGAATAGGGTTGGCCGCCCCTTGGGGAGTAGATTGAAATCATGCCCACGATATTTTGCAGCTCCTTTCATCCAGAGGTAGAGTCTCTTCCTCATGCCTTGAATCCCGGCTCGCTTGGTGACTTGCTTTGACCAACAGAATGAGATGGAAGCAACATGATTGAAGCTGCAGAGCTCAAGCCTCAGAGGCTTAGCTCCTGCCTTCATCATCTGAGAATCGTGAGGCCACTACTATGCCAGGAAGAAGATGGAGATGCAGGACCACATGAGAGAGAAGCTCAGTGCCCGGCCATCCCAGCTGAGCCCAGCATCTAGTGGATGCAGTCACCGGAGCCAACCCAGACCAGACCGGTGGAATAACCACCCAGCCAACCCACAGAACTGTGAAAAAGATCCAATTGTCATTTTAAGCCACTAAGTGTGGAGTGGTTTGTTTCTCTGCAATAAACAACTAAAACACTTTGCAGGGTAACTTCCAAGACAAGGTCATTTCAAGGTCTTCAGGGAAGGCTGCTTGTGCTGCATGGGGATTTAGTGGAGCTAGGGGTGTTCTAAATCATTCAAATCCTCCCATATGGCCTCTAATTCCCACCCTGAGATCAGTGCCCTAAATTTCACCCGAGATCTAGCAGTGACATGAATGCAACTGACAAACTGACAATGTAATTTGTTGACTGCAGCATCAAAGTCCCGTCTTGGTTAAGTTATCTAACATAGCCCCTCCTGTTCTCGGGCCTCTTCTCCCCTCCCCTGCTGAGTTTGTCATCTCTGGCTTATACCAAGACTAGTTAATGGATAAATGACATGGAAAAAAAAGAAAAGTCTGACCACTTCTCAGTAGGTGTATTTGAAGTGTCAAAACACTTGCTAATTCTTGCTGAAACAGCGGGTGGGTCAGCTCATGCCTAAACACGTGGACTGTATGCTCCCCTTAGAAATGAGACACTGGAGGTAGGCATGTGGAAGAGCTGAGCAAACATGTCCATGACAGAGAGGAAGGAAGAAAGGTGACAGCAAGTGGTAGTGAAGGTCCAAATACCACCCCCCACCAAGAGCATCTGGAGGGAATGTTCGGTGTGTGCTGCCCAGAGATGCTTCTATAGGGCCCTGGGAGCACGGAGATGGCCAGACTTCTGACAGGACCCAGGGAGGGTCTTCAGGGAGTCAGTAATCTTTGAGACAGGCTTTGAAGGATGAGTAGGGCATCCATGGGCAGAGGTGAGGGAGGCAGAAGAGGCCACAGGAGCAAAAGGAGAGGGAGGGAAGTCCAGGGGAGGCATAAGTCAAGCTCTAGGGAGAGGAGGGAAATTGGAGGAGTGGGAGAGGCAAAACCAGCTGCTCTGCTCCTGCAAAAGCATTCACTGAAAAAGTGAAAAAAATAAACCATTCACTGACCTCAGGGCCTCCCCATCAGCCCCTCCTTCCAGCCTCTCTGAGCAGTTCAGCCCAAAGCCTGGCAGCCAGGCCTTCCTGCATCTCACCACTCCCCTGCCCCCTGCTCCCCAGGCCTCTCACTGTGTCCCAAGCTCCCACGGCCCTTCCAGTGGCCACATCTCTGTTCATGCCAGGCCTCTTTTCCAAAATGCCTCTTCCTCTCTTTCCTACCCACCTCTAGCACCTCTTCTTCCAGGGAGTCTCCACTGACCGCTTCAGCTCAGCCTGATCCCCAGGTTGTATGGCATAACAGAAATAATCAGGCTTCAGGGGACTTCCTTGGTGGTCCAGGGGTAAAGAATCTGCCTTCCAAAGTGGGGGACGGGGGTTTGATCTCTGGTCGGGGAACTGAGATCCCACATGCCGCAGGGCAACTAAGCCTGCATGCATGCTACAACTAGAGAAAAGCTCTTGAGCCTCACCTAAAGATCTCACATGCCCAACTAAGACCAAATGTAGCCAAATAAATAAATATTTTCAAATAAAAAAAAGAATCAGACTTTAAAGTTGTAGAGATCTGAGTTCAAATCCCATCTCTGCAGTATGATCTTGAATTACTTACCTTCTCTTTTTAATAGTTAATATTTCTCAGCCACATATTGCCAAAGTACCATGGGTTACTGGGCAAATTCATTCTTATTTCATTATCACCACAATTCTATGAGGTACATACTGTTAATCATTCCCATCTTATTAGTGAGGAAACTGAAACTCAGAGAAGTTTAGCAACTGATACAAGGCCACATAGCTAGGAGTGGCAGAGCTGGGTTTCCAGTCTTGTCTACCAGGCTCCAATGTCTCTGCCACTAAACACCAAAGGACCCACTGAATCACTTCCTTTGAATGAGCATTTATTAGGCACCTCCTATGTGCCAGGGGTGTGCTGGGTCTGGAGATGTGGCAGGGCATAGGCAGACAAGGGCCTGCTCTCAAAGAGGTTTTAGCTGGAATCTGTTTCCTCCTCCATAAGATGCAGGATAATGAGCCCCAGGTACAGGAACTGGAGTAAAGATTATATAGGATCCCATTGGTTACTGACTGCCTCCTATAAACCAGAGGAACTCTTGTGTATTGACCACCTTTTTCCTCCACAGCCAGCAGACCTGCACTCCCATACTTGCCAGGATCTGTCACTGACCTGCTATGTGTCCTTGGGCAGGTCACGTTATTCTCTAAGCCCCAGTTTTCTCATCTATAAATTGGGGCTACCAAGTTAGTAGTAATAGCGACCCCTGAAGGAGGCTCTAAGAATTAAATGAGATTATACCCAGCATTGCTGGGCACACAGTTGGTGCTTAGTAGAAAGTTGATCCCCATCTCCTCACACTTGCACTCACACCCAGGACCCACACAGTGAAGCAGAGTCATCATTTCTCTGAGACTTAACAAGCATCGTGGTGGAAATAGCAGAGGTCCCTTCAATGACCTCAAGGTGGCAAGAAAGCTCCACACGGGACTGTGGGCTATCAGGGGTACTGACAAGGCTGGTCCAACCCCAGCCCAACCCTGACCTATCTACCACCTCTGCCACCTGCCCTGCCACCCCTCACTGTGAGGTGGGAGCACAGACCTCTCACCATCCTCCCACCTGTGCCCAGAGGGAGGCAGGTGGCGCCAGGGCCCCCTTGGTGTCATCTGGGCAGCCCCACACTCAGCCCTGGCTTCCTTCACTGTCTCACATCCATCTGCTGGGGGCGCTGTTGCAGGCTGAGCTTTGGGTCCAGGAGTCCTGAGTTCTAGTCCAGTCTCCCCATCTCTGAGCCATACCTGTGGGATTAGAAAGACTTCCCACCTAACTGGGCTATTATGGGGATTAAGTGGGATAACGTACAGAGACTGTGAGGTTATGCACTTTTATTATTAAAATCTGGCCAGTTCCTCTCTAACCCTTCCCATGTGGCATGAAGAACTCCTCTTCGCTGACTAGGAACATTTCCCAGCTCAGCCCCACCAGTTGGGGAACCTTGAGTGGATCACTTAATCTCTCGCAGCCTTGGTTATCTCATATGTAAAATGGGAATAATCCCTACCTAGCCATGGTGTCAGGAGGCTGGGATAAAACATATATATTAAGTGACTGACATGGTGTTTGGCACATAGTAGAAGCAAAATAGAGAGGTAGGATCAGCTGGTATTATTATTAAAATCATTATTCTGATCAAGAAATGCCTACTTACTCCTCAAGGCCTACTTACACCATGTCACTTCCTCCTGGGAATCTCCCTTGATCTCCCCATGGCAGTCATGGCTTCTTCCTCTGGATTCCAAAAGCCCTGGTGGTCTTCGAATACAGATCTTTCACTTACTAACGTATGTTTTGAGTGTTTTATGTGTGTGTGTGACACTGAATTTGGGTGCAGGACATAAATAAGATGAACAACACATGGTCCGTATTCTCATGGAGCTTCCATTCTAGTAGTGGGGACAGACCATGAATGTGTCAATAGGTAGAAAATTTAGGAGCAGAGTCAGTAAAACAAGAAAACATGGTAAGGTAACTGATGTGCTAGACTTTACTTTCTTGGGCTCCAAAATCACTGCAGATGGTGACTGCAGCCATGAAATTAAAAGATGCTCACTCCTTGGGAGAAAAACTATGACAAATCTAGACAGCATATTAAAAAGCTGAGACATTACTTTACCGATAAAGGTCTGCCTAGTCAAAGCTATGGTTTTTCCAGTAGTCATGTATGGATGTGTGAGTTGGACCCTAAAAAAGCCTGAGCACCAAAGAATTGATGCTTTTGAACTGTGGTGTTGGAGAAGACTCTTAGAGAGTCCCTTGGGCTGCAAGGAGATCCAATCAGTCAATCCTAAAGGAAATTAATCCTGAATATTCATCAGAGGGACTGATGCTGAGGCTGAAGCTCCAATACTTTGGCCACCTGATGTGAAGAACTGACTCATTTGAAAAGACCCTGATGCTGGGAAAGATTGAGGGCAGAAGGTGACAACAGAAGACAAAATGGTTGGATGGCATCACCGACTCAGTGAACATGGGTTTGAGCAAGCTCCAGGAGATGGTGAAGGACAGGGAAGCCTGGCATGCCACAATCCATGGGGACACAAAAGAGTTGGACACGACAGAGCAACAACTGACTAACAATTGGAGCTGCTTATGTTGTGAGGTTACAGAATGCTTTGTGGAAGAGACATTTAGGCTGATTTCTGGATGACAAAAACAAAAAGCAGTCTTGCAAAGATCTAGATGAATCACTTTCCAGAAAGAACTAGTGCAAAGGCCCTGATGCAGAAGAATAAGCATGGCATGTCTGGAACACAGTGAGTACTGAGAGTGCTTGTCACTGTCTCCACTTCTAGATGAAAACTTTTGAGGGCAGAGATCTAATTTACTGAGTCCACAACATAGAACAGCCCTGGAGCTCTGAACAGCCGTGGCACTATGGTAATAATGAGAATGAATCGGCTGGCCCTTCTGTAGCCCATTCACTTCTTGGAGGACTCCACCTAGCTTGCCCAGTCAGGCAGGGACTCCCTTTTGAGACCAACACCACCCAGGTCAGAGTTGTTGGCAAAAGGAAGCCAGAGATGTGCCCAGAAAGAGGTAGTAAACTGCCCAATGACACACAGCCAGCAAGCAGCAGAGATGGGCCATGAATCCCATTTCCTCTGTTCTTCTGCCTCGCTGGCCACTGGACTTCTGTCCTGTGCATCCCATTTGCCCTCTCCTTCCCCAAGGCTCCCAAGAGGTAACCAATGTGAGGAGTGTATCAGGACTCTCCTCAGCTCCTGCTCCAAACCCAAGTACAGAGCAAGGACCCCACAAGCTCCTTCTTCACAAAATCCTGCCCAGCCAGGCAGCCTGAACTTGTGCCCTCTTGCCCTGGATGTGGATGAGGTCAGATTGAAGGGAAAGCCTTGGAGGCTGAAGACTGGGATCCTGAAGCCAGCAGGACAGCAAAGCCCTGGGCTCCAAGACCAATGCTGTCATTCCACTCTCATTCCAGCCCTGCAGCCTCCACCTCTCCAGGGCAGCCAGCGCTACAATGCCCAGAGTCAGCACACAGTGGGCCTGCCACACAGTATTATCTCGTTATCTGCCAGGATTTGGGGGCCTGACAAGGACTATTAGTAGCAAACAGGGCTTAACAGAAGGAGCCTTTGTCCCCAGGGAAGAATGACATGGTAACCTTGATCCAGTTACCTTCCATGATCCAACAAAATTTCACTGGAAAAGTTTTATTGAAAAAAAAAAATTGTACAAATAAGTTCTTGGTTTGACAGCAACAAAGGCTCATTTCCCCACTTTCCTCCCCATTTTTGAAAATCTATAAAAGGAAAAAAAACAATGTTCATCCCCATGATGCCTGACCAGAGTCTGCCCAAACCCACCCCCCTCCATGAGCTATTTCTCAACCCCCTCTCTGGGGTCAGATTCATTGTGGGAGTACCTGTCCCAGGGGCTGCAGCACCTAGTTTTATAGATGAGGGAAGTTAGAAGATTGGGAGAGAGCTGGGGAGAGGGCTGAGGTGGTGGTCATGTCAGGAAGAGGGCCCCCAATCAATGAGGGCTTAGCTGAACCCCCAGCTCAATTCCATCTCACAGATGAAAAAGCGCTGGGCTATAAATATGAACACTGATTGAGGCAGGCTGGATCCCAGGACTAAGAGCAGGACTCGACGACTACGGCCCAGCTCCCATGGGACACAGGGTCTCTGGGCTCAGCATCCTGACACCTGGGGGACCGTGTCCAAGCAGAGTGAATCCCCAGGCCAGGAAGGACTGCTCAGACACACAGGAAGCCCCGTTTTCCCACCCCCACCCCATGGACTATCCAAGGTCGGACCTCAGCTCCCCCACCCCTATAGCACCCATGTGTCTCAGGAGCCTCCTACTGCCCCCTGCCATCCCAAACCACCCTGGGGCCCTACAACTCGTCTCGCATCTTGTCACCCTTGGGCCGGACCAGGCGCCCGATGAACAGCAGGGAGCCGCTCTGGGTGTCTCGAACCAAGAAGATGAATGGGTGGTCGGCGTAGAAGAGCTTGGGGCTTCGCAGCTCCTCACGCCCGTAGATGTCCTGGTCGAAGGGATTGCCATCCGTGTCCCACTCGAAGGCAGTGGCATGGAACACGCTGGCCAGGTACAGGTCCTTCTTGCCTGACATGCGAGACAGGTCTGCCTTGTTCTTGTCAATGGCCTCGGTCAGACCCAGCCCAGCCAAGTGTTTCTGTAGAACCAGGTGGATGATGGTGAGGCCATGGGAGGCAAAGTTCCTAGACCCTTACCCTCCACCCACACCACCCACCGTCTCTTCATCTCTGAGCAGAAGTTACCACTCCCTGGCTACCTTCTGTGTGCCAGACATGGTGTGGAAACTGCAAACCACTTTCTTAATTCATGACAGCCCTGCAAGAGCTTCCAATCACCACTTCACAGATGAGGAAACCAAGACTCAGGGGGAAAAGGCAGAATATATGCCTACCCGCCCAGCAATCCTCATCTGTGGTATTAGTGGTAGACAGCGAGCATCGGCCTCCCCTGGGGGCGTATATGAAATGCACGTTTCCTGATCCAGCCCAGAGCCTCTGAATCACAGTGTCTGCAGATGGACCAGGAACCTTTCTTAACCAACTCTCCAGGTAATTCTTGACACACTCACGTTTGAAAAAGACTGACCTAAGGACAGCTCTGACCACATCACACTTTCCAGAGTGATATGAAGGCTGGGATTTGCTTCAAGATAATCTGACGGGGGAGGAATGGGTGTGATGGTTGATGTTGCATGATGGATACATGAGGGTTCCTTACATTAATATATTTTTATATATTTCCATAGTATTTCAAAAGTTAAAACACACACACACACATACACACACTCTCTCTTCTCTCTCTCTTTCCAAGGCTCTGCACAGCCCCTGGAAGCCAAGGACAAGCTCTTTTCTGGGAACTGTGCTTGCATCGCAGTTTCATCCGCTAGCATGTATCAATCTGCTCTCCACTGAACAGCTTCCCTGAAACTGCCTCCTTTCTGTAGGACCCTTTAGATACCACGTCTTCTGGGGAGCCTTTCTGGCCCCACAAGACTGGAGCCACACACCCCTGGCCTCCCTCTATCAGTGCGTGGTCCTGTCTGTCTCTCCCACCTGGCTCAGTGCTCCAAGGAAGAGCCCATGTACAGGGCTCACTCTGCTCTCAGTGCAGAAGAGGCAGCAGTAGAGAACTGTTGGCTAAGTGAACAGCAGCCCTTAGGGCCCAAGCTTCTGGAGGACAGTGCACTTCCCCAGCATGGCCAAACTGGCCTGAGACCTAGGGGCCTGAGAGTCCGGGTGTCCCGAGACAGGCATTTGAGGCCCAGCTATTCGGGTCCCCATGACTTTGCACAAATTACCCACTTGGAATTTTCCACCTCAATCTACTGTAGGGTAGTAGATAGTGTGTCCACCCAGGGTGCCAGGAAAACACAGGAGAAACAAGGAGAGTCAGGTGATGGCAACTGCAGAATGGGCTGGGGGAGTGTCAGGACAAGCCCAGGAGGGAGACGGGTGTGGCTTCTCTCTGGAAACCTCATGCTGTCTACCGCACAGACCACACAAGTTCCACCAGTCTCCAGCTAGTAGTCTAAGCCCCATCTCATCTCAAGCTTTCTCCTCCACACTCCCTCAGCAGCAAGTCTGAATCAATTCTGTAGGCAAGGGATCTCCTACAGAACCATTTCTGGAACTCAAGGGAGGAATGAGATGAAAGTTTTCCCTTTTGAACAGAGGAAAAAAAAAAAATCTCTCCTGATTGACAAAAAGGCCACCCTGAGTTTTCACCTGAGAACTAACTGTAGCCCCAGCACTTACTAGCCAGGGTAACCTTAGCAAGTCACTGCTTCTCTCTGAGCTGCTGCCCACCACCCAGGGTGGTCATGAGGGGGAAATGATGCTGAGCAGGTTGGTTAAGTTTCCAGCCAAGTGACTCAGAGCTGAAAGCTATTATTAGTCTTACTAGTGCATGGGGAACAATCCTCCAGCTTGAATAGTGTATCCAGGCATACCTTAGAGATATTGCGGGTAAGGTTCCAGACCATCACAATACAATGAATATTGCAATAAAGTGAGTCACACAAATTTTTTGCTTTCCTGATGCATATAAACGTTATGTTTGCACTATACTGTAGTCAATTAAGTCTGCAACAGCATTATCTCTTAAAACAATGTATGTACCTTAATTAAAAATATTTTATTGCTAAAAATCCTAACCTGAGTCTTGAGGGAGCTGTAGTCTTTTGCTGGTGGAGGGTTTGAAATATTGCAAGAATTGCCAAAATGGGACCCAGAGACATGAACTGAGCAAATGCTGTTGGAAAAGTGGCACCAGACTTGCTTGATGTAGGGTTGCCATAAATCTTCAAAACTTTGTTAAAAAAAAAAAAAATGCAATAGAGCTACACACGATAAAATGAGGTATGCCTGTACCTTGTGCCAAGAGGCAGCACAGCATAAGATTAAGGACATGGCTTGGTGCTAAATGTCTGAGTTAGTGACTGTGTGACTCTGGGTAAGTTATTTAACTTTTCCGAGCCTCACTTTCCTCATCTGTAAGATAAGCCTGATAGTCCTACCTAATACGGTGTTGAGGATTAAGAATTTAATACATACAGAGTGCTTAGGAAGTGTGCCTGGCATACAGCAGGAGCTCAGTTATACTTAGGTATTGATGTTGTCACCATTTTTCCAAAGGCAGGGACCATGCCCCCCTCCCTCAGCACAGCCCAGTACTGCCTGGACACCCAGAGGGGCTCAGGACAGACCCTCTGAGCTGGTGACAGACCACCCTTTCCCAACTCTAAGCCCTGCAGGCCCCTGAGTTGGCCTCCCCTCACCTGTAGGTCATGGGTCACCTCCACCACTCCCTTGGGCAGGGAGATGGCCACAGCCTTCTTCTGCATCTTGCCCATCCAGACCTTCAGCTGCTCTTTGGTCAGCAGCTTTTCCAGGCGCTCAAGGGGCTCCACGTGGTGGGGCATGATGATGATGAGGCTGGACAGCTTGTGCGCCAGCGGCATCTCCACCATCTGCAGCTTCTCCTTCTCGTCGTCATAGTAGTTGTAGAGACCTGGGAGAAAAGCAGGAAGGGCACTGGGCACGCTGTGGGGTGAGGGCAGGCCAGGCCCTAAGCACCCTTGTGCCCCCACATTGCCCACTGCCACCCGCCCGCCCCACCCTGCTCTGCAAGGCACCTACCTGTCCGGTGCATCATGGTGACACCCACGGTATAGGAACGGGTCACCATGAAGCCTCGGTTGTCTACCATCTTGTGGTGGAATCTCTCGTCCCAGTGCGCTGTAGCAGGAAGTAGAACACAAGATCAGAAACAGATGCGCTGCTCCCCTTACCCTGTTAAGACATTCTCCCAACTGAATATCCTGGATGATTTACTCCTGCCACAGGCCTTCGTTCCAGTCTTTGGGGGTCGGCTGCAGCCCACCTCCCTGCTGAGCATCCAGTCCCCTAGAGCACATGTTCCTGATTTAGGGATGGGGACATGCTGCCTGAAGACATGGCTCTCTACACATAGTCAGGGCCTGGCAGTTTCTAGATGACAGGAAATACCTTCAAAAGGAGGACCCTCAGTTCAGCCACTGCCATGTCCACCTCTGCCCTGACCCCTGCCAGGCATTTGGGCAACATGTGCTGAGCTGGACTCCCCACACGCCCTGCCAGCTGAGGTTTGTGCCCCAAGCAGGGAATGCCCCAAGACTGCCTTTAATTCTTGTCTGCAAGTCCTGTCCCTGTGACCAAAAAACATGACCCCCAAAACCTTGCATATGTGACAGTGGCCTGAGTCCTGATCGATGTCACATCCAGACCTGTGTTCAAATTCAGTCTCAGTCACCAACTGGCTGCAAGACCTTTCACCGTTCCTATCTTGGTCCCTTCATTTGTCAAACAGGGGGACCTCATCCTCACAGGAGCCTGTAAGAGTAACAGTGCTATCCATACAGATACTCAAAAGTACACATTAAGCCTGAATCAAATCTTCAATTCAAGATACATCTGGACATGAGTCTGGGTTTTCTCCTCCCAGCTGAGCCTGTTTTTTCTCACCTATGAAATGGAGGTTACACTTCCTACCCTCAAAGTTGCTTTGAGCATTAGGCATGATCACAGGTGTGGAGCCAGCTCATTACTGAGGCAGCAATGATTACTGAATTTAATTCCAAGACAATCAACAGCTCTCTGATGTGATGAAACACATCCTGTGGAGTCCTTTGGCTGGGCTTTTATCTGTGTCCCATTCCTTTAGACACAACGCTGTGCTGTGCTGTGCTCAATCGCTCAGTTGTGTCCGACTCTGCGACCCCATGGACTGTAGCCTGCCAGGCTCCTGTGCCCACCAGGATTCTCCAGACAAGAATACTGGAGTGGGTTGCCATGCCCTCCTCCAGGGGATGTTCCTGACCCAGGGATCAAATCCAGGTGTCTTGCATTGTTCTTTACCATCTGAACCACCAGAAAAGCCCAAAAATACTGGAATGGGTAGCCTATCCTTTCTCCAGGGGATCTTCCTGACCCAGTAATCGAAGTGAGGTCTCCTGCATTGCAAATTCTTTACCAGCTGGGCTTTCAGGGAAGCCCCCGACACAACACTACACCTCACTAAACCTAGTTTGTCATATATAAAGAGCTCAATAACTGCCTCCCTCCATGTCCATGGGTTAGTTGTTCATGAGGACTGGTGCTTGGCACAGAAATACAGATTGATCAGACTTGCCGGGGGCGGGGTCTAGGGGAGAGGAGACCCCGCCCCACCCTGCCCCGCCCCACTGGACTCACGCTTGAAGAACATGGCATTGACCAGCAGCGCGCCATCGGTGCGCTCCACGTCCTTGGTGACCTCGGGCAGCTTGCCGTCGGTGGTCTGCGCCGCCCACTCGTTGATGGACTGCAGGGCGCTGCGCTTGTCGCGGAAGTTGATCTTGGAGTGCTCACAATTGTAGTGCTGCTTGCTGCTACGCACGAAGTCCTCTGCAAAGCTCACGGAGCTGGGCCCATACAGGCGGCTGCCCAGCTTCCAGGTGACGTTGCGCGCCGTGCTGTTGCTGAGCGAGCGCAGCAGCTCACCCAGGCCCGCGTGCACCTCATCGTCGCGCAACTGCTCGGCGCTCAGCACCGCCTTGGCCTGCGATGCCGTGGCCGCCTTGCCGCCCAGCGACACTAGCCCCAAGGACGAGGCCACCACCACGGGTGACAGCAGGATGTTTTCCACCGCCTGGTCCTTGGCCATGGCCTGGTATAGGCTGAAGGCCAGGCCGGCGCTGCGCTCAGCCAGCGTGGCCGCCTTGGGGCTCAGCTTCTCTGCGGTGCCTGGGGCTGCTGCAGCCGCAGGTTTCTTCACCTCAGCGGCCAGGGCCCTGGCCAGGAGGCAGATGGTACTGATGAGCAGGAGGGCACGCATGGCTGGGAGGTGGGTTGTGAGCACCGAGGAGGACCTATGAAGGTGGCAGAGAGAGGGCACCCCTGAAGCCCCAGTTGTTCTTCCCCCGCACCCATCCCCACCCTTCTGGCTGCCGCCAAGTCCCCTGGAGATGGGAGCAGGAGGGTCCAGAGCTCTGGGGAGCCCAGACCTAACTCCAGGTTGCCCAAACTGGGGCTCTCCATCTACCTGCTCTCTCAGATGCCTTCTTTGACTCCTCACCTAAAGCAAGCAAATAGCCACCTCAGCCCTATTTATTTCTTACACTGAACTTAACATTTACACTCATGTGTCTGTTACATATTGTTTCCATCACAGACCTGGAGGTCTGTGTCCTCCAGGAGGGCAGGACACACAGCCCGTCTGGCTTCCCTTCATAGTCCCCTGTGCCCAGCACACAACAGGCCTCAGCTATTTCTGAATGAACAGAAACCAGGGCCGCTTGGCCAAACCCGGACTCTTCAGTTTGCTAAAGGTTAGCTCAGATCTCTTACAATCCTGGGACCCTTTTCCAGTGGGCAGGGGAAAGTGGTAGACGAGCTGAGGGTCCGCATGAAACTCAGGGGCCTGGACAGAGGATGTCATGTGGGCGGAGATGCAGTGTTCCTCCCCCACGCCTTCCCTTCTGCCCTGGGATGTTAATGAGTCACCAGTAGGTTCACTGATTAAATGAGAGAACCCAGATGCTCTACTCTGCTGCCCCCAAAGGGTGACCTTGAGTCTGAAAATGTGCATGTGTCTGTGTGTCCACCCCTCACTGAGTCTCGGGCTCCCATTTTCCAAGTTGTAAGGGTCTTGGTCTCCAGGCCCAGGCCTCTGTCTTGGCGGGACGTGCCTGCCCACTGCCCCTCGAGTAGATGGGAAATCCCCAGGATAAAAGCAGGAGGGGGGTGGGAGGAGGGGTAGGTTTCCTGAGAGGAAGGATATTAAGGGACAGGGCACGTTACAGCTCAAAGGAACACTGAAAACCCCTCCCGTTCACCAGAGGCTGGTGGCCAGATGTGTGTTCAGTCTCCCAGGAAGCAGGGGCCTCCTCAGATTGTGTTCTGCCCTCCCATTCCAATCTGACAGTGATCACCACACATGCCCATCTACACTATGGCTTCAGGACTGACATCCTCAAACCACAGCCGTCGAAGTGGCCCCTACGACAAGCCCCTCTCCCCTCTCTGGGGCCTCCCATCAGGACAGTCTCTCCACATGGACTTATTTCCACACTCGCCCCGCTTTGAGGTCATTCCTGCCTCTCCTTCAGGCAGCACGAAGGAAGACAAGATGACAGGGCAAAGAAAAGGGCTGGAAGGAACCATGGTAGAAGCTGGGATCCCACTGCCCTGGCAGATCCCATCTCGTGGTCCTCAAGGTGGAAAACTCAGAATCCTGGTGAACGACCCTCAGTACTTGGGAAGGAGGGAAGTCCACCAAGACCCACAACTGCCTGGGAGAAAGTACCAAAGAGAACTGTAGCCTAAAGTACGGATTGCAGAGATAAGATAGTTTTACCCTAAAGAATATCTCTAGGCCCAGGTCACCTTCCTCCCACCAGGCCTGAAGCCTCAAAGGCAGAGGGCCCATATAATTATTGTACCAACAAGGATACTTGGACACGTAGGAGAGTAAAATGGGAACACTACTAATTATTATGCCAGGACAACAGGCATACAGTCATCTTATTCAAAGGCCGCCTTTAGTCCAAACAGTGGATGCCAGAGCTTGGACCTCTGCAAAGGTCACCAGCATCCCCCGGAGAGATAATCTAGGAGCCCAGCTCACAGTCCTGCCACGTGGCAGGCACTATCTTGACAGCCCCCACCCCCAGCCAACCAGAACCTCAAAGGGCTGGCAGGGGCTTTTCAAGAAAGCTCCAAATGACTAGTTTGGGATTCCTCAGGCAGCCACATAGCTGCGCTCCTGTTCCTACTGCTGGCTCCGATTGACGTGGCAGGCTGGAAACTGAATTATCTCCACCCACCTGCAGAGGGGGGCTTCCAGCCCGGGTTCAGGTCCCATGGGGTGGGGGTGGGGGTTTGCCACGGAGCCTTTCTGGCCCTAGCTTTGAGCCTGCAACATCAGAGTCTGCAGGGAAATGTGCAGCGAGGGTGAAGGGCTGTTAACCCAGTGGCAGGAACAGAGGAAGGCAAGTCACTGCAAGCAAGCCAGCCTCCCACAGCCCAGCCCCTGTTGCCACAGAAATCCCAGCCCTGAAGCCAAGGTTAGATGATTTATGGTTTCACAAAGAAAAATACACAATCGCAGAACCAAGGCCTGTGCCCACAGCTAGCCGGAAGAAGATGGGATTCCAGGATTTTTAAGTAGAGGGAAGGGAAGCAGATTGGGGGAGGGGTGGGAGCACCAGAAAGGGTCTCAAACACTTGAGGTCTAAAGTACCTTGCAACTGCCTCAGGGGGAGGTCAAGGCCTGCCTTTTTCATTCTGAAAGAAAGCAGAAGAGTGAGGAGGATGGGGTAGGGCAAAGCTGGGTGGTGGTGAGGACAGGCCTGGAAGGTCCAGCCCCGCTAAGGGACCCCCATCTACTCTGCCCCTGGCAGAAGGAAGGCACAACCAGCTCCAGATCTGGAGGACCTTGGAGGTCATCCACTTCACTGCACAGAGGGAGAAACCGAGGCCAGAGAGGGGCAGGGAGCCACTTCCGTCAAGGATCAGTGCGCGTTGGGCTTCCTAGCACAGGGCTCCCTCCTCCCAGAAGCTCGCACAGAGCCCCTCCAGAGGGCTGGATTCAGTGTCCGGTTACAGCCAGTTTAAAAAAAAACATTTCTGCTGGGAATCCCAGTGCCCAGAGACAACAGGAGGGGACCGGGAGGCCTCAGGAAGGGGGGATGGGCAGATGAACTGTCTGAGGGCAGGAGGGTGTGGTCCCAGCCAGAGACTTCCAGAGAACCAAAGCCCCCAGATTTTCCTGCGGCCTCCATCCGGGCCCTGCAGACCAGGGGGACCAGCCGGAAACCCTGGAAGAGGCGGGGCCAGGCTTTCTGGCCATGCTGGAAGCCGGTTTCATTCTTCTCCCTCCACTCCAGGCACCTCAGGAATGTCCCTAAGCTGGGGGCAGGGAACCCCGGCCTTTGAAGTAACCTTAATGCTGCAGTGACTCCAGGAACCAGGTGGCGGCGGACAGAATTAGAGCGGGTGACCAAAAGCCTTCTAGGGAGCCCCCTCCACCCTGGTCCGTCCTCCCTTTTCTGGGGGGACGCAGACCTGGTCACCTCCTCAGCCTCTTTTTGGAGGGAGGTGGGGAAGACTGGTGCTGGCCAAGTCCCTCTTTTAGTTGCCATCACCTACTCATACAGGCTGATCAGAAATGGAGCCGCGGTGGGTGACTCCTCCCAAACTGTGGGGACCCCAAAAGCCAAGACAGCCCCCAGGAAAAGTCAAGGTTATTTCACCTCCTCTCCCCACTACCCTTCTTCAGGAGGCTCAGATGCCCCCCATCAAGCCTGTGAGGAGGCTGGTCCACTGGCCCTTGGGTCTCAACCAGCAAGTGGAGGCACAGGGACATGCCAAGCCAGGCTGGCCTCCCTGTTCTTGCTGGAAGGGATTGCAGACCCGGATCCTCCCTCCTTGATCCTGCAGAGACAGGAGCCTCAGCATCGTGGCCCCCAGCCTCCCTGTTCCCTCCTGGCCACCACCACTTCTGCCCCACACTTCCGGGGAACCCTGCACTTTCTCCGGGCCCTCTGAGTGTCCTGACTGCCCATTCCGGCTCCATCTCTGCGATGGCCCTCAGGCTCTCTCCGCTGTCACCATCTAGTCTCCATCTCCAACTCTCCAGCTGCCCCCAAAAGTGCCCGGGACTCGTCTGCGGGCTCAGTCTGTGGCTCTGGTTGTCCCCTAAACCCTCGCCTGGGCTGCTCTCCCCTCTCATTCCCTTAAGCCCCCCTAAAAATCTCCCACCGCTCCCCCCGGCCGCCCCCGCCCCTCACCTGGCCGGGCTGGGCTGGCGCCGGGACCGCAGCCACAGTGTCACACTGGAGCCGCGAACGGATTCCACTCTCCGCCGCGCCCCCGCGCTCCAGATCTATATATGGCGTTCCCCCACCCCACCTCCCGCCCGTCCCGAGAAACTTCTGGAAAGTTGGAAAAGCTTCCGGAGGGCGCCCCTGCTCCGCCAAAAAAAACCCAGAGACCTCCCCCAAACCGCCCCGGCTTCCGCCCCCTCCTTCTGCAGGCAGTCACCCGGCCCCTGGGTCCTACTGCCCAGCTTATCGGACGCGATCGCGGCGCCCGGGGAGCTCCGTGCTGGGCGCCCCAGGGCCCGCACGACTGCGGAGCGAGCGGGCATCCTTCGACTCAGTTGAGACTCTTGAGTTCAGACCGCTTAGATGAAGGGGACACGGGGCTCCCTAGTGGGAGTTCGGATCGCTTAGACACGGGGCTTCAGGGTCCTACTCCCTGGAGAGGAGCCACCACACCCCAAGGCTCTTTGCACAAGCCGGCTTATCCCTGATCTCACACCTTCCAGCTC
This sequence comes from Okapia johnstoni, assembly GCA_024291935.2. Taxonomy (NCBI): domain Eukaryota; kingdom Metazoa; phylum Chordata; class Mammalia; order Artiodactyla; family Giraffidae; genus Okapia; species Okapia johnstoni. The sequence goes on from CM044325.1 coordinate 23,767,396, forward strand.
CCCTATCCCGACAGCGGATCTGCCTTCACGTGGATCCACTCCCCCATTCTCAACTGAAATTGGACCCCGCTACAAGCCCCTGCTCTCCTTCCTCTCAGGGGAAGTGGTCAGAGGTTGGGAGGCAGCATCCTTCTCCATCTGCAGTTTATCCTGAACACCTTGGAGCTCAACCTCAGTGACCACCTTGGCAGGAAGAGTGACAGCCAGTTCCTGTACCTGACCTTCCCCCAGGAACATCTTGCAGATACCTGGGGAACACCAGGTGGTCTGGCTGGGCCTGGAGGGCTGCACAGGGAGAATACCCTGGCTGACCTTTAAGAAATATGCTGTGTGACCCTAAGGCAGTTACTTTCCTTTCTGGGCCTTAGTTCCTTTGTGAAATGTCATTCCTTGCCTCTTTCCCTTGTCTGTCTCTGTCTCTCTCTCCTTGGTCATCCCTACCCCCTCCCTATCTGAGTCCCCTCCCACAGGTCTCACTATCAGCTCCTCTCCCCCACTCTCCCACAACTGATAGCCTTTGGAGCTCTGAGCTAAGCTGGGGTATTCATTTCTGTTCCAGGTGCAGAAGACACAGCCAAGAACAGGACAAAGTCCCTGCCCTTGGGATGAATATTCTTAGGAGGGTCCGTGCTTGCGTGCTAAGTCACTTCAATCGTATCCCACTCCATGCGACCCCATGGACTGTAGCTTGCCAGGCTCCTCTGTTCATGGGGATTCTCCAGGAAAGAATACTGGAGAATGCCCTCCTCCAGGGGATCTTCCCAACCCAGGGATTGAACCCAGATCTTTTATGCCTCCTACATTGGCAGGCAAGTTCTTTATCACTAGCACCATCTGGGAAGCCCTCTTCGGAGAGTATGCGTATCTTAGTAGGGAACTTGAGATGGCAGATTATTTAGGACATCCCCACCCCAAATCTTTAACAGGGAAATCATAGATAACTCCATGGGCCCAGTATGGAGAGGAAGGGACAGAAGAGAGAGACAGTTCACTCACTCACTCATTCACTCAGTCAACAAACTGTGCTGAGTATCCTCCTTCTTCCAGGTGCATCTCTGGATCTTGGGGAGTAAACGAAGCCCAGTACCCAGCAGATGAATCATTCAGGTTCCTAGCAGCAGAGGTGAGGGGAGGGCCCTTTCTGGCCACCCCAGCCAGGTGACGGTGGTGACTAATTTCTCAGTCTGACTTAGGCTGCTGATGTTCAGTCTGATTACAGGACTGTGAGAAATCTTAGATCCCAAGAGCTTTAGTCTCTTTAAATCAAAGTCAAAGAATCAGAGATTATTAGAATCTTCAGGTGGTCATCACAGAACATGATATTCCTGTGGAATCTTTGAATTCATCTAAGGAATCTTAGAATGTTAAATCTCACAGTCAGGGACTTACCTGGTGGTCCAGTGGTTAAGAACCCACCTTGTGATGCAGGGAACAAGGATTCGATCCCTGTTCAGGAGACTGAGATCCAACATACCTTTCGGCAACTATTGAGCCCACCCGCCACAACTAGAGTCCTTGTGCCACAACGAAAGATTGTGCATAACGCAGTGAAGGTCCCACGTGCTGCAACTAAGACCCAATGCAGCCAAATAAAATAAAAAAAAAATTTAAAGACTCACAGTCAGAGAATCTTAGAATAAAAATATTGAGGACTCTGGACTGTGAGGCATCTTAGAGGTCATGGGTTCCTGTCTGCAGCCCCAGGCAGAAGTCCTCTCTGAACCCCAAAAGGCAAGAATCCCAAAAAGGCAACCACCCAGGCTCCTCCAAGAACAGGGAGCTCACCTCCCTCGTAGGCAGCCCAGTATCCTTTTCTTAGGGCAGGTCTGATCACTGGCAAACTCTCTTAGCCTCAAGATGGTGTCCCTATCTTTGACCTGGCTGTCCTGATTTTCATGAACTTCCCCCTGCCTCGTCTGTGTATTGCTTTTAAGGAGAAGTCCTCGCTATTCGAGGAAACTGAGGAAACCACCTGGGTCCCAGGCCCGTCCACCCCTCAGTTTGGACCTCGGGTGGTAATTGACCAGTCAGCTCGTGATGTGAAAGTCACAAAGCTGACTCTTTGCAACCCCGTGGACTATACAGTCCATGGAATTCTCCAGGCTGAAATACTGGAGTGGGTAGCCTTTCCCTTCTCCAGGGGATCTTCCCAACCCAGGGATCAAACCCAGGCCTCCCACATTGCAGGTGGATTCTTTACCAGCTGAGCCATAAGGGAAGCCTGGTCAGTCAGCTAAGGGTCCATCAAAGCTGATAGAAAGAAGATGTTTGCCTTGATTTCCAGCAGGTCCAGATGTTCGAATCCCACAGAGATTACCTTTGCTCCACACCTTTCCCCAAAACTCTTAGCTCTCTGAGGCCTCACCAGAACTCTGGGAGGAAGCTGAGTGCTACAACTCCCAGGGACCACACCTAGGGGGCAGGGTAAACTGTTGTTAGATAAGCCCAGTACCTTAGAAGGTCAGAGTAGAAAGGACCAATGCCCTCCATATACAGATAGGGAAGCTGAGGCCTGGGGAGGGCACTGGAGACCCTCTCCCAGTCTTACTAGACTCTACCTTAGCTCAGACTGGGTCAGAAGCTTCCTCTATGGCATTCTGCTGCCTTATCTCTGTGTTGTCACCCTATAATGTCCCTGAATGTCATTGGTGATTTTGGATAGGCAGAGATTTCTTCTCCCTCTGAGTCCCCAGTACCCAGCACAGAGTATGCCCAGAAAAGGCACACAATGAACCATGGCCAGTGAGTGAGTGATGGGGAGTGTCTGCCTGAGTAGCTGGACTCCAATCACAGCCTCCCTGCAACCTCCCTGAAGAAAGAAAGGCAACGGCTCCTTTAAATTTCCAACATCAGCAAAAAAAAGTTTCAAGAGCCTTTGCCACAGTATTCTTAGCTTTGAGCCCAGCCCTGGCCTTGCTGACTGCAGCCCTTCCCCCACACTCCCAGGCTGCACTTTCTGGAAAAAGCACTCTTTGAAAGGAGGAAAGAATCTGAAATGCAGAGAAACTCTTGAGCATTTCAGGTGTGTGTCCCTCCTGTGCCCCGCCCCCAGCAGGAGCCCACCTACCCCACCCCACCCTCGACAGGGGCTCAGCTGGAAATCCTAGGTACCAAGCGGTGTGGTCAGGAGGAAGTAGAAAACTGTAGAATGCAACTGCATCCACATTGTACAGAGAGGAAAAAGAAAACTGGGCCCCAGAGAGGGCCAGCAATTTGCCCAAAGTCACACAGCAATTCAGAGGTGGATCTAGACCAGAGCCCACGCCCTGGGCCTCAGCTCTCCTTCTCCCACACCTAGCTGGGCCTTCCAGGTAGGCAGGCCCAGTTACACCAGGTATTGCAGAAACAGCTGTCTTTAGCCCCAGTGGCTAGATTCAGGCAGTCCTCACCCTATAAAGTTCTAGGACAGAAACTAACATGTTAAGAGCCCAGTTTGTTCATATTATCATATTTAATACTCTCAGGTTAACTTGAATGGCTCCATTTTAAACACAAGGAAATTGAGGCTAAGTTCAAGCCCTTTTAGCAAATTGCAGTTAGAACTGGGATTTGAATTGTTCGTCCATGGTAGATGGGGAGTGGGGACAGGGAAAGGATAAGGAGGTGACATTCATGGGGCACTTTGAATGCTGTGGGCAGGCACCCTAAACAGTATCTCACTTTTAATTATAGAGCTTTAATTGGAAGGAAGTGTCATCCTTTTCTTCTTTTTACAGAGGATCAGACTGTGGCCAAGAAAGGCTGGGATGACCAGCCCCTGGTGGGCCCTCTCCCTGGGAAACCAGGGCTGCCACCGGCAGTTCTCTGAGATGCTGTCCAGAAGCCAAGAATGTGCTCGCAGTCCCAAGCATGAGTCAGGGAAATGCAATTTCTGCAAGCTCTGATGCTCTCTCGTGGAGTGTGGGGCCTTCCTGTCCCAAAGGGCTGTCCTGTGAGCTGCCACGTTGGAGGGTGGGAGGCCCGTGAGGGGTGGGCCGACACATGATTCCTCCCTCCTCCTCCCAGAGCAAGCCCAACCCCGACCCTCCTACAGTCCTCCTGGTGCTGAGGCAACCTCAGTGCCTTCACCTACAGGCCTGACACCCTGACAGGACACCCAGGAGACATGCCCATTGACACATGACACAGCAGACACACATGTGTCCACCTGCCCATTGCAGCCACTTCATGCAATCCACATGTACACATGTCTGCCTAACTCTTTAGCAACATAAATGCACTCACATGTGGCACACATGCCTGATAGGTACCTGTACACAGGCTCAGGCTCAAGGGGAGGAGGGGAGGACATAGACCAGAGCTGGGATCCTTCACCCCTTATTAGTTGTGAAGCCTTGGGGTAGTCACTTTCCCTCTCTGGGCTTCAGTTCTCAGTTGTAAAATGAGAGAGTGTGACTTCTTGCCACCCCACCTCCTGCCAGTTGACATTCCCTCCTGCTTTCACCCCAAAACCTGAAGACATTTCTTGAGCATCTACCATGTGTGGAGTATCCAAAACCTGACAAGGCAGAGATACACTTCCCGCTGGGAAGTGGAATGAGCCAGGTGCAGAACACAGGGACGGGTCCCCTGATGCCAGCCCAGGGCTTTGTCCATTGCACCTGCTCAAAACCCTTCTGCAGCTCCTAGTGGCCCCCTGGACAAGCCCCTGATGCTGGGAACGATTGAGGGCAGGAGGACAAGGGGGCGACAGAGGATGATATGGTTGGATGACATCACCGACTCAATGGACATGAGTTTGAAGAAACTCGGGGAGATAGTGAAGGATAGGGAAACCTGGTGTGCTGCAGTCCATGGGGTCACAAAAAGTCAGACTTGACTCAGTGACTGAACAGCAAGTGGCCCCAGGAGAAAGCCCAAGCCCCTTTGTGGCAAGCCAGTCTGGTGAGAGACTCTGCCTTCTTAGGGCTAGAGCAAGGGAGGATGCTGTTAAGAAAGCTCAGCTTTGGGACTGGGAGCTCCCTTGCTTCTGCCAGGCTCCCTTTCTCAGGCCTTCTCTGGCAACCTATGGAAATAGCTCCAGCTGCCTGGCTGGAGAGTTGGTAGCATGGGTAGATGGCTATTGCATGCCTTCTTGCCTTTTCCCTTCCCCTGTTGCCTCTCTACGGACCCACTCATCCAGCGCCCAGATCTTCTTTTCTCCCTCAGGTAACACTGGCAGCTGTAATAATAGGGGTGCCCAGATCAGCTGTAGGGCTGCCCTCCCTGTCTTAGGGTCTCTGACACTCAGAAAAGGGCCCCTGAGCTCTGACCACCCCACTCCCACCCCTAATCTGCTTCAGTCCAGTGTAGCCATCCTGGCATTATGGGATATGAGAAGCCCTGGCTTGGGGGTCAGGAGATCTGGGATCCTGGCCCAGCTCTGCCGTGTTTTAGCTGTGTGCCCGTGGTCTAGCCCCCTACCTCTGACAAATAGGAGTGATGAACTGGAGGATGATGAGAAGCACAAATGAAACAAGTTGGAGAGCACTTTGAGACTGCACGACATTAGGATCTCTGCTCACCTCTTCATCACCTGGTCAAATCCTTCCTAACTTTGGTCTTCCCTGGTGGTCCAGTGGCCAAGACTCTGTGCTCCCAATGCAGGGGGCCTGGATTCAATTCCTGGTCAGGAAACTAGATCCCACATGCTGCAACTAGGACCCAGAGCAGCCAAATAATTAAAAAATAAAGAAAATTTAAAAATCCTTCCTAACCTTAAGAAGCCACTTTGGACCATTCCGGCTCTGTCCGCTGAGTACCATCCTGTCATTTCCACACACACCTGGCCTTGCACAGACACAAGAGGGTGGCAAAGGGCTGGAATGGGGATTTTCAGGGGAGACAGAGGCCGAGGTGGCAGCCCAGCAAAGGAGGAAGAACCCAGCCCAGAAGTCAGGAAGCCTGGGTGCCACCTCTCAGCCAGTGACCTTGGAAAGCCACTGCACCTCTCTGTGCCTTTGTTTCCTCACCTGTAACATGAAGAAATGAGCAGGATCTGGAAGGATCTGAGGGATTTCATTTTAAACAGGAAGAAGGTTTCCTCCGGGTGTTGGCAGGAGGAGAAATGCACACACTCTTTCTAGAAGGCAGTTTGCACTGGGAGCTTTAAACAGTGTACTGAATAACTCCCTGCAGCATTGTTTGTAATTGCAAAACTTGGAAACAACCTAACTGTCTATCAGGAGGAGGTGGGAAGACCAGGAGAAACAAAAAGTGAGGAAGTTCTTTATGTCTTGATATTGATTCCGATCTCAGAGCTGAAGTGAAGGGGAGTGTTGCTTCGATCTGTACAGACAGTCCCAGCAGTTGGGTAGAAGCTGGTAACATTCCTTGATGGCCGGTAAAGGACTGGATGTGAGAGGGAGAGGGGGAGGGGTAAGGCTATTTGCTATCTAGTATGAATTTGGAGGCTACATGAATGCATTTCCTATTCACACATGTTAAAGTTTTATTTGTTTTTTAAAAATTTGTTTATTTTAAAAAATAAAAACTATATTGAAGCATAGTTGATTTACAATATCATGTTAGTTTCAGGTGTACAGCACAGTGATTCAGTGAGATATATATAAAGATGCAGGTTTCCCTGGTGATTCAGGTGATAAAGAATCCACCTGCAATGCAAGAGCCCCTGGGTTGGGAAGATCTCCTGGAGAATGGAATGGCTACCTACTCCAGTATTCTTGCCTGGAGAATTCCATGGGCAGAGTAGCCTCGCAGGGACTACAGTTCATGGGGTCACAAAGAGTCAGACATTACTGAGCGACTGAACACACACACATATATGTATGGAATATATATCCTTTTTCAGATTTTTTCCCTTATAGATTATTGCAAAATATTGAGTACATTTCCCTGTGCTACACAGCAGGTCCTTGTTGGCTATCTATTTTATAATATATATATATATAGTAGTGTATATTGCTCACCCCAACCTCCTAATTTATCCCCTGCCCTTTCCCCTTTGGTAACCATAAATTTGTTTTCTATGTCTGTGGGTCTATTTCTGTCTTGTTAATAAGTTTATTTGTATCGTTTTTACTTGTTCTTTGGGGAGAAAAAATCAATTTTTAGGAATATAGTATAAGGAAATTATTTTTAAAAAACATGAGCATAGATACATGTACAAGAATGTTCATTAAGGCCTTATTTGTGTGTGCTAAGTCATGTCTGACTCTTGGTGACCCCATGGACTGTAGCCTGCCAGGCTCCTCTGTCCATGGAATTCTCCAGGCAAGAATATTGGAGTGGGTTGCCATGCCCTCCTCCAGGGGATCTTCCCAATCCAGGGATCGAACCATTCATGTCTCCTGCATCTCCTGCACTGCAGGCAGATTCTTTACCCACTGAGCCATCTGGGAAGCCCTGGCCTCATTTGTAAGAGCGAGACTAGAATTAGAGACAGTGTCAGTAAGGGAGGAAAACTGGCAGCTGTAATAAAGGTGGAAGCCATGTTAATCCTAAAGCAGAAGAGAGCCTAATGGACTGGTGGATAAAAAGTGGAGCAGCTTATAAAATAGCATGTTTATGAAAATTCTATATGCAGAGGCACAGAACTGTGAAAGGGTGTTCACATTTCACCAAAAAGTCAACTTCTGTTACTAGGTAATTTCCATCTGATTTTTCAACCATTTCTACTCTTTGGAGCTTTATTCTCAATGAAAGTGAAAGTCGCTCAGTCCTGTCCGACTCTGCAATCCCATGAACTGTAGTCTATAGTATTCTCCAGGCCAGAATACTGGAGTGGGTAGCCTTTCCCTTCTCCAGGGGATCTTCCCAACCCAGGGATCGAACCCAGGTCTCCCACATTGCAGGCGGATTCTTTACGAGCTGAGCCACCAGGGAAGCCCATTTCTCAATGAATGTGTATTTAAAAAGTAGAGAGAGAGATGCATAATATTCATTTTAAAAGGCCAGAAGGAAATACTCTTAAATGACTTAATACTGTTTATCTTTGGAGATGGAAATACATTTTATTTCTGTTTTCAATTCTCTGCTTCTCCGAATTTTTTCAATAGCATATATTACTTTTATAATCAGTTTTTAGCTATCAGTAAATAGAGGGTTTCCCTGATGGCTCAGTGGTAAAGTATCTGCCTGCCAGTGCAGGAGACATGGGTTTAATCCCTGGATTGGGAAGATCCCCTGGAGGAGGAAATGGCAACCCACTCCAGTATTCTTGCCTGGGAAATCCCAGGGACAGACACCTGGTGGCTACACTCCATGGGGCTGCAAAGAATTGGACATGACTTAGCAACTAAACAACAACAACAACAAAGTAAATAGAAAAGCAACATTCAGTGGGAGATCAAGCCAGGCCTGAAGCCATGTCTGAGTAGGGGCTGTGACGGGGCCTGGGGCTTGGCCCCTTCGTTGCAGCTCTGCGGAAGCTGGGAGGCTGGGGCTGGAGCCCATCTGGCCAGCCAGGCATTGTCTACCCCCACAGGCTTTTGGGCCTCAGGCTAAAATAAGCTGAACTGTAACAGGCTTTCATGGCATGCAGCCAGAGCAGGCAAAGAGTCCTGACAAAGGTAACCATGTATGGGGACAGGAGTGTGTGCTAAGTCACTTTAGTCGTGTCTGATTCTGTGTGACCCTGTGGACTGTAGCCCCCCAGGCTCCTCTGTCTGTGGGATTCTCCGGGCAAGAATACTGGAATGGGTTGTCATGCTCTCCTCCAGGGGATCTTCCCGACCCAGGGATCAAACTCTTGTCTCTTATGTCTCCTGCATTAACAGGTGGGTTCTTTACCACTAATGCCACCTGGGAGAGGAGTGCAAAGCTGCAGAAAATGGCCAGGCCAGTCTCACAGGAGCTTGGGAGCCTCCCCACCGGAAGGGAATTTAGTAGGACAGTGACAAGGTCATATTGGAGTGTTTAAAGGAGTTCTGTATCTGGTGAGTGGAGAGGGACAGAGGGAGGCCAGAGAGGAAAAATGTCACAATAACCCAGTGCAAGATGCTGATGCCTCCTTGGAATTTTGCTCCATGTTATGTGGCATCTTTGATGGGAAGGGAGTTTGAGGGAGAATGGATACATGTATATATACGGCTGAGTCCCTTCGCTGTTTGCCTAAAACTATCACAACATTGTTAATTGCCAATATCTCAATGCAAAATAAAAAATTAAAAGAGAAAGAAGATGCTGATGCCTAGATCCGGGGAGGGGCCACAGGGCTAAGAGCATCCAGCAGTGGACTGGGGCATGGTGGGCCAGGGAGGAGGAGGAAGGGGGACTCCCGGGGGTCTGGCCTGGGTCAGCAGGTCCTCTCTGAGGTGGATACTCTAGGGGGAAGGCTATGAACTCTGTGGTCTGCAGACTGGAAGCGCCAAGGAGGCCATAGCATTGGTGAGTCTGGCACTGAGGAGAGGAAGCCAGGCTGGAGAGGACAGTTGGGAGTCATGGCACAGGAGAGTGACGGATGCCCTGGGGTGGTCAATGTCAGGGAGGGCAGGTACAGAGGGGGAGAAGAACAGAGGCTGGGGAGAAACAGGCCCTGCCAGGCAGAGCGGGGAATTCCTGCCACCTCCAGGAGGGAGAATCAAGGAGGAGTTGGCAGGGCATGATGTACAGGGAGGAAGGCCATGCTGGATGCAATACAGCCACGATGCCCTCCATCCCCTCCTCCCTCACAGAGAAAGCCGAGGAAGGACCAGACCATGCGGTGATTCCGTGGCGGGTGGGGTGGGTCGGAGCCCCAGATCTGTACACTCGGCTGAACCCCATTGGCTGGCGGGCAGGAGCCGGCGCAGGGACAGGACCAGCTGATGCAACGTGGGCCTATCATTGCAGGCCCTGCCGCGGGGATGCAGCTGTGCTGGCCGCTGCCCAGAGGTTCCAGCGGGGAGCGGGAGGCTGGCTCTCAGGGCAGGCTGGAGCTGTCTGTTCTGGGTCTGCTCTGACTCAGGAGGGAAATACGCCTTTCATGGAAGCACCAAGAGCCCTGGGCTCTCTGCCGGTGCCTGAGGTGGGGGAGGGGCCCCAGAGGATGCTGCTGCTCAGATGTCCTTCTCAGGCTCCGCATTCTCAAGGCCAGACAGGGAGACGGGAGCCCAGGCTAGGAAAGCATCAGGCCTCAGGGTTTCAGTCTGGGCTCAGCCTCTGACTCTGTACGTGACTTTGGGCAAGTCCCTGATCCCTCTGAGCCTCAGCTTCCCCATCTCTTTTGCTAGGACATAAAGTGGAAAAGAACTCAAGGCTTGGGAGCTAGAGGGGGGATGGGGGTCACCAGGGGCACAGCTGGCCGGTCTGGGCACCCAAACTAGGCACAGGAGAAAGGGAATTATCATTTACTGATGTCCACTTTGTGTAGAGAGCCACTTCCATGTGGCTCAGATGGTAAAGCATCTGCCTGCAATGCAGGAGACCTGGGTTCAATCCCTGGGTTGGGAAGATCCCCTGGAGAAGGAAATGGCAACCCACTCCAGTATTCCTGCTTGGAGAATTCATGGACAGAGGAGCCTGGTGGGCTACAGTCCATGGGGTTGCAAAGAGTCAGACACGACTAGAGTGACTAACACTTTTACTTTGTACAGGGAGCTCTTGCATTCTCTAACTCCCATATCCCTGCTATGAGGCAGGCATTTTAACTCCCAATTTTCAGATCAAGAAACTGAGCCTCCAAAAGCCCAAGAATGACAGAGCCTGGATTTGAAGCCAGGTTTCCCTGCTTGGGGTCCGGGGTTCTGTCCGCTGCAGCCAACTGGGGAGTTTCAGACTAGCATCACTGACACCCGTCAGAGCTGTCCCAAGCTGCTACATGCCTCTTTGTTAACCCTGCCCAGGCCCCAGGGTCGGGGCCACGAAGAAGGGGGATCTGGACAAGTGGTGGCCAGGTGTGATGGGGTCCCAGGATACAGTTGGCAATATAAAGCAGGGGTCCCCAACATTTTTGGCACCAGGGAACAATTTCATGGAAGGCAATTTTTCAACAGACCAGGAGTGGGGGATGGTTTGGGGATGATTCAAATGCATGACATTTCTTCTGCACTTTATTTTCTAACCTAATGCTGCCGCTGATCTCAGGACGTACCGGTCTGCAGCCCAGAGGTTGGGGACCCCTGATCTAAAGGGATCGGCATAGGCTTGAAGCTCAGGGACACGTGGGAAGCTCCCTCAAACTCCCTGACTAAGAGGCCCTGCCCTGGAAGACCGACAGGAATGGGGCTGAGTGTCAGAAAAGGTCTCAGCTGTAAATCTAGGCAAGTTTGGTCCCAGGAACAGGGCAGGAAGCTTGGTTATAGGAGCAAAACCGTGAGTCCCTGAGGCCAGGTGCCACCTAGCAGCTCAGTGTGGCTTATACAGAGAATGATGGGTCAGTGACAGGCCACAGGCAGGGAACATCACAGAGCAGAGATGAGGCTGCCCCAATACCAAAGTCCCAAAAGTGGAGGCGCACTGCCTTCCTCCATGTCACCCACACTGGCCCATACTTGCCTCCTGCCAGAGGTCTGCCCTGCCACCTGGAATGGGGCTGAGTCTCCCACAGTGTCTCGGGGGAGGGGTGTGGGGGACCAGCAGGGCCAGTATCCACACAGCTGGCTGTGCCATCATTGAGTATTTCCAGGGGGGTTTACTAAGGTCCTTCTCAAGACAGAAGGACTTGACAGAGGTATCCTGTTGACATAGAATTCCAAACTCCTCAGGCCACTCATTTTCACTGAAAACCAAATTTTCCAGAGCAACTCTTCTGAGCCAAGCCCTGTGCTGGGAACACGGAAACAAATCAAATCCGCTCCCCATCCTTAAGCAACAGAGCCCACACAGGGTGCTCCAGGCTGTGACACAGGGGAGAAGGCAGAGGGCTGCCAGAGGCCATGCAGGGACAGGAAAGTAGGGAAGACTTCCTGAAGGAGCCAGCCTAGGGTGGAGAAGGAGCTCACATCAAGCAGAGAAAGCTTGGGGAGGGTGAAAAAGGGAGGTGCTCTCCCCAGGTGCACAATCAATGGGAACACCAAAAGCCACAGGAATGAAGATAAGTAATATTTTCAAGCAATATTTTGAAAAGTCAATGTTAAAAAAAAAGATGATGAACAAAATATCAACATTTTAATAAAGACAGGATCAAGGCCAACTCCATGGGTGTGCAACCTGTGCAGTGTGACAGAGCCCTGCATTTAGCTGCCATCTTGAAATTCAGAATAAATTTTGAAGGAGGGGCCCCACACACCATGTAGCCAGTCTTGGATAAGAAGAATAAAACAATACCGTGTCAAGTCATGTTGGAGCCTGATAAGAAAAAAACAAAACTATTTATTTAAAATGTTGATATTTCATTCATCATGGATTGTTTAGTATTAATTTTGATTTTTTTTAAATGTTGCATGAAAAGATGATTTTTTTTAATTATTGAGGTTTGGGGTGCCCCTTTTAATTTGCAGCCAGGGTGAATGCCTCACTCACCTCGCCCTGGTCCAGCCTTGAGAGCAGATGAGGCCGAAAGGGCATCAGACAACTGGAAAGAGGGCTGTCCAGCAGCTGGAAGCCTGCGGGCCCTGGGTCAGGGGGAGCCTTGGGGGACAGGGCAGCTTCAGGCACCTCTCAGATCCCACGATCCCTTGCCAGAGATGCACCTGGGGGTCTTCCCACTGTCAAATCACTGACCAGACATGCCCCCATCTGCAAAGTGAGAACAATGGTTCCTTTCAGCAGCCTGTCTTCCAGGTTGAGGGACAAAAGAAAAAAAGAAATAGGTGCTGAGTTTGAAACTGGAGAGCCCCGTCCACTAGAAAGTTCATGCACGAGTTCTGTGTTAGGGACCCCTGCAGCTCCCACGGACATGCAGGGATCAGGTCTCCCACCCTCCATACCTCTCCTTCCATCCTCCAAGCTCCCAAGACCCCTTCTGCCTTTCCACAGCTTCCCCCCGCCCTTGCCTTCAATGTGCACAGGAGGGAGAGAGCATATTAAGCCTGTTATTTTTTTGGAGGGGGTGCTGCATCAGGTCTTATTTGCAGTATGTGGATTTAGTTCCCTGACCAGGGACTGAACCTGAGCCCCCCTGTACTGGGGGTGTGGAGCCTTAGCCATTGGACCACCAGGAAAGTCCCTTAAGCCTTTTATTTTACTTGTTCCTTCTTTCATGCAACCAATATTCATAAGGACTCAGGGTGCAAGGACAAAGGAGGGAACAAAAGGACTTTTCTCTCCGGCAGACTCACATGCGGCTGGAGGAGACAGGCTATAGGCTAAGAAACAGATCTGATCATTCCAGATAAAGTAAATGCTATGAAGAAACCAAAGCTGGTGGTTGCAGGCAGGGAGCTGAGTACTTTATTGCAGGGCCTGAATGATGAGAAGCTGTGCTGGTTTCCTATTGCTGCTGCAACAAATTACCATAAACTTAGTGACTTAAAACAGTAAAGGTATGTCTTATAGTTCTGATGTCAGAATATTAGAATGGATCAGCAAGGCTGTGTTGCTTCTGAAGCTCTGGGCCAAGTCGGTTTCTTGTCCTTTCCAGTTTCTAGGAAGCTGCCTGCACTCCTTGACCCAAGGCCCCTTCCTCCATCCTCAACGCCAGGAGTGTATCATCTTCACAACTGCCCCTTTCTCTAATCTCTGCTTCTGTCATCACATCTCTGTCTCTGACCCCTGTCCCCTCCTCGCTCATATAAGGACATTTGTGGTTACACAGGGCCACGAGGTAATCTCTCTATCTCAAGACCCATCATTTAATCACATCTGCCAAGTGCCCTTTACCATGACAGCGATAACATATACAGGGATAAGGACCCAGACATCTTTGGGAATCACTCTCCTACCTACCAATGAAGTCAAACCCCTGAAAGACTTCGATTGGAGGAGAGCATCCGTAGCAGACAGAACTACATGTACAAGGGCCCCAAGGCTAGAACAAATTAGGCATGTTCTCAGAACAGCAAGAAGGCCAACCTTCTAGAGAGCAGTGCTCCAGGAAGTCTGATTTTAATTCACTTCATCCATGGGGCCAGTCACCCTTATAGATGAATGTGGTGTGTTCCAGGAATCCTGAGCAACCAAGACAGCCCTTAAAGAGCATCCTCTCAGCACTGAAGGTCATCTCCTCTCTCCCCCTGCTTCTTGCTGGCTGACCCTTCACATGCTTAGCACAAGAGCCTTGGGTGTTTGAGGAAGGTGCCAACCCAGTGCCCACCTGGAGCTGGAGCCTAGACTGACTTTGGTGGAGGAGTGGGCCTAGCCCCTGCTACCTGCATATAATCCTGCTCTTTCTTCCCTGCTGAAGGCCAGGATTGTGTGGCCGAGGGCAGGAGGAGGCAGGAGAGGCTAGACCTCAAGTGGTGGCAGCTGCCTTCAATGGCCATATTGTTAGCTCTGGGCTGCAGAGGGGAGGGCACCAGAGTCTGGCTGAATGAGGCATCTGTGCTCACAAGGTCAGGATGCCCAGGTCAGAGGCTCTTATAGGAGATTCCTCCCACCCCCACTTCTGCCCAGACCCTGCCATTTGGCTTCCTGATACCTCAGGGACCACGGCTATCACCAATTGGCTAACTGTGTTGTGCTCCATTGGTTGGTGGCCTTTCCTGTTAGATTGTAAGCTCTATGAGAAGTCCAGCAAGTCCCAGCACTCAGCCCATGGTTTGGATCAGAGAAGTTGTCCCATAAATACATGGAATGAATGAATGAATGAGACTGTTGTCATTCTTGCTTTGTCTGATCACCTCTTCCTAGACCATTGCAGCAGCCTCTTGACAAGCTTCCTTGTCTCTGGTCTTTCCTCCTGCACACCATTGCCAGAGGGTCAACAGTGAGGGTCTAACATACCATCAGTTGAAATCCTCCTGAAGCTCCTTGAGACCCTCAGGGTCCAACTAATCCCCCACCAGCCTGGCCAAGTGTTCACCCCCAACTCTCTTCCCCACCACTGTACTTGTTCTTGAGAACACCTGATTTTTCCCAGCCTGAATGGCCTTGCACTTGTGGATTCCTGTATGCAGAATGCCCTTACTCCTCTTCTCCCCTCCTGGGTGACCCCTACTCATGGTTCAGGCCTGACTTCCCCCAGCCTTCTCTATGTTCCCACAGGACCTTTGTGGTTACACAGGGCCACCAGGCAATCTATCTCAAGACACATCAGTTAATCACATCTGCCAAGTGCCCTTTACCATGGCAGTTAAAACATATGCAGGAACCCGGACCCAGACATCTTTGGGAGTCATTCTTCCACCTGCCAATGAAGTCAAACCTCCGAAAGCCTTAGAATGGAGGAGAGCATTCCAAGCAGAGGGAACTACCTGTGTAAGGGCCCCAAGGCTAGAACAAATTAGGCATGTTCTCAGAACAGCAAGAACCAGCTACTCTGTGCTCCTAGCACCCTCTGCACCAATTATAATTGCCAGTTAACACCTCTTTCTCCCTAACTGGACCCTGGGCTTTTCAAGAACAGACACTGAGCTTGACCCATATTTTCATCACAACCAGGGCCCTGGACTTGGTCAGGACAGAGCAAATGCTCAGCAGAGATCTAAGCTCAATTCCAACACAGTGGGTGCCTTTTGCCCCCTCTGGTGCTCATTTTGGGTCACTGCAGTTTTCTGGAGACAACTCATGGGCTTCAGTAGAGAAATGGACGCCTGAACTGCAATTCTCAGTGTATCCTCAGGACCAACAGCGTCAGCATCACCTTGGAACTTGTTAAAAATGAAATTCTTGGGCTCCACCCCAGGCCTATGTGATTCAAAAACTCTCGGGTGGAGCCTAGCAATCTGTTTTAACAAGCCTTCTGGGTGATTATGATGCAGGCTAAAGTTTGACGTTCCTTCTCCTAGGAGCCCTAAGCAATGGAGGAGACACCAGGATGCACCAGGTAGAGTTGGCTGCTAAAGTACAAGACTCCTAGTTAAAGCTGAATTTCAGATGAACAATGAACTAATATAAATATGTCTGGTGCAATATTTGCAATTTTTATATTGAAATTCTTAATAATTTTTGGACATGGAGCCCCGCATTTTCATTTTGCACAAGTATTTAGTCCTAGGAAGGACCCAGAACTCAAAGGTGAGAGGGGTCAGACCACCAGCCACTGAGCTGTGCCTCTTAGTTTTCCCAGCTCCCCCATCTTTCATACTCCCTGTTGCTTCCTTCCCAGAGGAATCAAACCTTCATCCCTTCTCTTCAGATTCCAGGAACCGTCTCCTCACTGTCTTGCTCCTTCATTCCCACCCTTTCTATTCCACCTTCCACAGAGCAAAATGAAGTTCTCAAATGTCTGCCCATGTCATCCTCAAAGGGTTTCCCAGGTGGCTCAGTGGTAAAGAATCCACCTGCCAACGAAGGAGATGTGGCTTCAATCCTTGGGTCGGGAAGATCTCTGGAGTAGGAAATGGCCACCCGCTTCAGTATTCTTGCCTGGAAAATTTCATGGACAGAGGAGCCTGGCAGGCTGCAGTCCATGGGATCACAAAGAGTCGGACACGACTGAGTGACTGAGGATGCACACACATCACGCTCAAAACTTCCCTCTGGGTGTCTCCCTACCACTGCTTTTATGATAACAGCCATTTCCCATTTGGAGCACTAAGTTAGACTCTTGGCTCCATGTGCTCTGTGTTCTGTGCAATAATTCTGCCTCTGCCCAATGCCCTGGGATGGGGTCCTGTGAGCAGGATCTACCTGTAGCCTTGGATAGAGGGTTGAGTATCAGCTTCAGCTGATGCCCAAAGAAGAGATGCTGTCTAGGATGCCACGGAGGAACGGGAGGAGGAGAGGCTCCAGAATTATTTATTGAGCACCTACTTTGTGTCTGGCACTGTTCTGAGTGGTGGGGACACTCCCAGCCAAGGTCCCAGCTCAGGAAGTTCCCAGGGCTTGGTGATGAGGAGGGAATAAACACCTGGTAAGGAGAAGGTTGTAATGGCTCAGGGTCTGGGTGCCCACAGAGGTGGTAATAAGTCCTGGCTGGACCAGAGCTCTGGGGTGACCACCTGTCTGGGTTTGCCCATGGTCGAGGGATATGGGACTCCCAGTGTCAAAAGAGGGACAGCTGTTACCCTGCAACAGCTTTGACCCCATGATGGCTCCTCCTGCTCATTCGATGCTTCTGGGCCCCAGATGAAGGACCTGAGAAATCCAGACCATGTTAGTGCACACAGGGAGGTCAGCCTGGGTGTGGTCCCAGGGGCTGGCAGACAGAGTAGGCTCGGGAGTTAGGGTGCCCAGGGCTTGAACCTGCTTTGGTTTTGCATTGGCCACTTGCCTAAAATCCCTGAGCCCCCCTCCCTCTTCTCTAAAATGAGATCTGTAGCATCCATTCGACAGGCCCTTTGTGAGGATGAACATGGGACAACATAGCAAATGGGAGGTATCATTGCAGGATTAAGTTCAACTATAAATAACAGAGGGCTTCCCAGGTGGCGCTAGTGGTAAAGAACCTGCCTGCCAATGCAGGATACATACAGATGCAGGTTTGACCCTTGGGTCGGGAAGATCCGGTGGAGAAGGGCATGGCAATCTGCTCCAGTATTCTTGCCTGGAGAGTCCTATGGACAGAGGAGCCTGATAGGCTACATATAGTCCATAGGGTCACACAGAGTCAGACACGACTGAAGCAACTTAGCACACACATGTAAATAACAGAATCATTCTGGCTTCAACAAGAGAGTTTGTTTCTCTCTCCTATAAAAGTCTGGAAATAGATGGTTCAAGGGTGGCATGCGGGCACTGCTCTGCTACATTCTCAGGATTTCAGGCTCCTTAGCTCATGCCTCCTCCAACCCTAGGGTGTGGCCTGTGTCTTTAAAGACCCAGATGGTGGCTAGAGCCCTAGCCATCACATCTATGGGAGCTGTAGACACAGAGAAGGTATTTAAAGTCTTGCAATTGGATGAGCTTGATAAGGAAAGGGTTCCACTGGAGAAGAGAAGCCCCAAAACTGAGCTCCAGGACTCCTATATCTAAGGAAGAGGAGAAACCAGCAGCAGCTCCCCGGTTTCCAGACTTCTCTCAGCCTCCAGACTTGTAAACCCAGCTGTTTGCCTAACATCTCCACTTGGATGTCTACAAGACATCTGAGAATTCATATATCCAAACTTGAATTCGGATCTGTCCCCCACATCTACTCCTGTTGTCACCTTCCTCAGTATCAGATCCTGGCAACACCACCCATGGAGGTGTTCAGTCAAACACTTGGGGTCATAGTTGACTCTTTTCTTTCTCTCACAACCTACATTTTATTCACTAGGAAATCCTGTGGTTCTACCTCCCAAAGACATCCCAGCATCTGATTACTTCACTGCCCTGCTGTTGCCCTGATCGTCTCATCTGATGCCACATTCCTCTCCCCCTGCTTCTACTCTCTGCTCCTTGGTCTGTTTAGCTCATAAGGCACATGACGACACCCTCTGCTTAGAAATCTGCAGTGCCTTTTTTATTTCAATTGGAGTAAAAGTCAAATTCCTCACCATGGGCTCTAGATGCTTCCTGATCTAATCTCAGTGACCTTGGACATCATTATTTATATCTCTCCACCCCCGTCACTCCCTCCACCCCAGCCCTGTCGGCCTCCTGGCTTGAATAGATCAGGTACATCTCACCTTGGGGGTCTTTGTACCTGTCCTCTGCTTCAGGTTTTTACTCAATTGTCACCTTCCCTGACTACTCTGTTTAAAATTGTAACCCCTTCACCAATACTTCCTACTCTCCTCTGTCTGTGCTGTTCTTTCTTTTGTCCAAAGCATGCATCCTATCTGATATATACCTTTCTCTCTTTTTTAATCATTGTCTAACTCCCTCTACTGAAAAGTAAATTTCATGAAAGCAGAGATATTTGCTGCCTTATTAGAACATTAGAACTGGGTTTCCCTGGTGGTCCAGAGGTTAAGAATTCATGCCTAGCTGCTCAGTCATGTTCTTTTCTTTGCGACCCTCTGGACTATAGCCCACCAGGCTACTCAGTCTATGGGATTCTCCAGGCAAGAGTACTAGAGTGGGTTGCCATGCCCTCCTCTAGGGGATCTTCCTGACCCAGGACTCAAATACGAGTCTCCTGTGTCTCCTGCATTGCAGGCTGATTCTTTACCCACTGAGCCATGGGGGAAGCCCAATCACTCAACATAAACGAATTTAAAGAATGGAGAAAGGGAGGGAGCAGTGAATAAGTGAAGAAGTTACTCTCCTTGCACAGGAGGTTTTGGCTGCCCAAGTGGACAGTAAGACAGGGGTCATGATGACTAGCCACCATTGTGTGGACCATAATGTACCCAGCCCTGTGCCAGGTGCTGGCTGTGGCCTAGTAGAAGCAGACACCTACGCTGACATCCACAGAAGTGGCTGGCAAATGAGAGGATGGAGGGAAACCCAGGGGCCTGTGGGAGCACAGAGGCGCTTCCATGAGGAGGTGACTCCCGAGCCCTGTCTGAAGCCACACCCTGCCAGTCTCCCCGCAATAACACTTGAAGTCCAGTTTGACTTGGAGGCAGCAGTGAGATTGAAGGGCACAGATGTAAAGGCAGAACTACCTGGGTTTGCATATTGGTTTACCAGCTGGGTGACTTGGGGAAAATCAGGTGCCCTCACCAGGTCTCAGTTTGCTTATATGTAAAATGTGACAGCTACTGGCCTAGAGTTTCTACGTTCTTTCCAACTTCAAGCATCAGTCAAGTCTTGGAGGTGTACTGCTCAGCTCTCCCTTCAAGAGAGAGCTTGTGAGACTTCCCTGGTGGTCCAGTGGCTAAGACTCTGCACTCCCAATGCAGAGGGCCCAGCTTCAATCCCTGGTCAGAGAACTAGATCCCACATGCCACAACTAAAGATGCCGCATGTCACAACTAAGACCCAGCACAGGCAAAACAAATAAATTAAAAGTTTTAAAAAAATTTTAAAGAGAGAGAGCTTGTAGGTTGGGGTGTTCTTAGCAACAGACTCCTGCAGCAGCCCCTTTGGGATCTACAGCTGTGGTTGTGATGAGGTCACACTCTTCCTGGGCAACGCTAGCCAGTGATTGGGCAGGAAAACAAGGGCCTGGCCATTTCTGACCAATGGGGTGTTTCCTCTAACAGGTAATTTGTGCTCCGGTTTCCCCATGAGGCTGGCAGGGCTCTCTCAGAGCTGCCCTGAAGTCCGAGGCTCTTCCTACCTAATTCTTCCTTCCTTCTCTCCATTCACAGACCACAGGCCTACCTCACAGTCTGAGGGAGGCTCCTCAGAGGACGAAAAGCCAGAGCTAGGTCTTCCAGGTTGAACAGGGGAGAAGGCATTTCATGTAGAGGGTTCAGCAGGTGCCCAGGAATGGGGGTGGGGGGGCAAAGGAGAGTTTTAATCAAGGGACTGGTGTGGTCAGATCTGAGTTAGAAGGAGTGGGAGGTGGGGTGGAGAGGGCAAGAGAGGAGGTAGGGAGAGAAGTGAGGAGGCTGAGATGATGGGACCCAGCCTGTGGCGTTGTGATTATGAGAGCCACAGGGTCAAGGAATGGTTGGAAGGATGTTTAGGGACTTCCCTGGTGGTCCAATGGCTAAGACTCTGCACTCCCAAAGCAGGGGCCTGGGATTGATTCCTGGTCAGAGAACCAGATCCACATGCTGCAACTAAGACCCGGTGCAGCCAAATAAATAAATAAAAAGAAAGATGTTTAGGTGTTTAAGAGACAGAAACTCCAGAGTTGGAAGGATGGGAACTCCAATAGCTCTGGAGTCCACCTTTCTGAGTTCCATGAATAACTGGCTTTGGGGAACTGGCTTGGGCAACCCAGGTGGATTCTAGGGCTTGTTACAGAGATGGGAAAGTGAATGTGCTTAATGTCACTGAACTGTGCACTTTAAAATGGTTAAAATGTAAATTTTATGTTATGTCTATTTTACCACAATATATTTTTTTAAAGAGTAAAATGCTTGGACCAACACCTAGTGCATAATACACGCTCCAGAGCAGACCTTTCTCGAGGTAGGGGAGTGGTCTTAAGATCCAAACTCTTTTCATAATGATCCTAAAATGTCATTTGTCTTTTCACTGGGATGACATTTCACAGATGAGGCCCAAGCAATGGTGGTAAAAACCACTGGCATCTCAGCACAAATCAGAGAAGTGGCTCTACATTCTATTAGTAGTCATTCAAACTCTCTGCCATCACACTGTCCCAGCAAATCCCTGCCAGTGTCACTCAAGAAAGTCTTTGGTGGAGAATTCTCTGGTGGTCCAGTGAGAAAGAATCTGCCTGCCAATGCAGGGGATGTGGGTTCAGTCCCTGATCTGGGAAGATGCCACATGATTCACGGCAACTAAGCTGGTGAGCTACAACTACCAAAGCCCATGTGCTCTAGAGTTTGTACTCCACAACAAGAGAAGCCACCACAATGAGAATAAGCAAATAAAATGTATAAAAAGAAAGTCTTTGTTGGGGATCCTTTGGTGGTCGAGTGGTTAAGAGTCTGTGCTGTCACTGCTGAGGGTCTGGGTTCCATCCCTGGTCAGGGAAATAAGATGCCCCGCAGTATGGACCAAAAAAAAAATCATTGATGAAGCAATAAAATTTATTTAATTCACTATATATTGACTCTTAAATGCACATGTTTTAAGTATCATGTGTGACAAAATGGTAAAGCACTTCTTCTGTCGACCCAAACACAATAGTTTTCTCCAGAAAAAGCATTTGTGCAGTTTGAATTGTGAGCTAAACTAGCCAATTTTTTCATGGGACACCATTTTTCCTTGAAAGAAATATTGACATAAATTATGGTTATGCAAACTTGAGTATTTGGAGGACATTTTTCTCAAAAATGAATAAAATCTGTCTGCCATTTCAAGGTAAACTGACAGTATTCGTTGCTAATAATAAAACTCAAGCTTTCAAATAAAAATTAGAATTTTGGAAAGCTTGTGTTCACCGACTGTGAGCTTTACAGCTTCCAAAAATTTAAATTTTCTGATGAGGTTGGTGGTTATGATAATGAATTTGATGTTTAATATTGTAATTTGAAATTTATCAGTATTTGAAATATCTGCATGACTTGGTGAACTATTTTTTCCCCAAATGCCCATTGCATGCTTTTACAAAATCACTCATCGTAAAAGATACATGCAAGAGACCAGTGGATTTTAATGTAACTGAGTAAGAAAATCTCATTGATATGGTTTCAGCTTTTAATAATAACTGAACTTCAAGAAATACATCAAGTTTAACTTGGTATCAAGTAATAGCCACAATTATTTGAAAAGGCCATTAAAATATTCCTTCCCTTTCTAACTCATATCAGTTTGAGCTTGTATTTTCTTTGTAAAGTTCAACAAAACAATATATTGCATAACTGAATGCAGACTCAGGTATGAGAATCCTACTGTCTTCTATTAGGCCAACCAGTAACATTTTTTGTAAATATATAAAGCAATGCCACTAATTTTTTGTTTTGGAAAATGTAGTTATTTTTCATTAAAATGAGTTTACATTTACTAAAGTTGTTACTATTATTTTAAATTAATCACTTAAGTATTTTATTTTTAAGACACACAGTATTTATTTCAAACCATAACCAAGAAAGCATACTGCATGCCCAGACGTGCCCACATCTTCCTCTTAGTCTTGCACACATGAACATGTATCTTTTTTTAATTTATTTATTTCAATTGGAGGCTAATTACTTTACAATATTGTAGTGGGTTTTGCCATACAATGACACGAATCAGCCATGAGTGTACATGTGTTCCCTATCCTGAACCCCCCTCTCACCTCCCTCACTTAAGTATTTAAATGTCTCAGTTTAAATGTATAATACTGTAAATATCGATACAATCCATACAAATAAAGTTCTGTGGGAACTTTAGAGTGTGAAAAATGGTCCTGAGACCAAAAAGTTTGAGAACCAGAGCACCAGTGTTCAGTTCTGTTCAGTTCAGTCGTGTTACTAGCGACACTCCTGTTAGTGGTTAGGATTATTGTTCTGCACCAACAAGGATCATACAGCAGGGGGCAGCAGAAGCAGCCAAATGAAGGTATCCCTTTTGCCTTTGTTTAGTGAAAGATATTGTGCGCCCGTTTGTTGGGTATCATTCATAAAGGAAATCAGTCCTGAATATTCATTGGAAGGACTGATGCTGAAGCTGAAACTCCAATACTTTGGCCACCTGATGCGAAGAACTGACTCATTGGAAAAGACCCTGATGCTGGGAAAGATTGAAGGTGGGAGGAGAAGGGGATGACAGAGGATGAGATGGTTGGATGGCATCACCGACTCGATGGACTAGACTTTGAGTAAGCTCCGGGATTTGGTGATGGACAGGGAAGCCTGGTGTGCTGCAGTCCATGGGGTTGCAAAGAGTTGGACACGACTGAGTGACTTAAATGAACTGAACTGAACTGAACTCATACCCTGTACTAGAGATGCAAAAGTAAATCTCACAAGGAGTTCATAGTCCAGTGGGTAAGAGACCCTGGCAATTGGTGGTGGTGGAGCCAACCCAGACACTCCCCACTTGAGAGCATCAGGAGGTGCGGGTAAGGGTGAGCTTGGCATGATCATGGATATTCTCATCTGCTGGTGGCAAGGCCTGATGGAAGGGAGAGAGCCCATAGGATCTGGGGTCAGAGAGGGCCCTGAAGTTCCTTGCCCTTTCGAGACTGGAGCCTAAGGGACTTCCCTGGTGGTCCAGTGGTTAAGAATCCTGCCTGCCAATGCAGGGGACATGGATTCGATCCCTGGTCCGGGAAGATCCCACATACCCTGGAGCAACCAAGCCAATGTGCCAGAACTACTAAGCCTGTGCACCACAACTACTGAAGCCCACTCACCCTAGAGCAGGTGCTCTGCGACAAGAGAAGCCACTGTGATGGGAAGCCTGCACACCACAACTAGAGAGTAGCCCCCTGCCCACTGCAACTAGAGAGAGCCCACACAGAGCAATGAAGACCCAGGGCAGCCAGAAATATTAATAAAGAAAGAAAAGACTGGAGCTTGAGCAGGGATCCAGGAGAACGAGAAGGGGGGTCTGGTATCATTTCTTACTCACTTGACACAGGCATTCCCCGAAGCCACCCCCAGCCCACAGATTTCCGGCTTCCATCTCAGTCGGGTTTTTTCCTCACTTTTCACATCAAGACTCCCAGCTTCATGCCACTCCCTTGGCTGCTCCACCTGGCCCTCACCTTGCCCCCCGCTTCACGTGAGACCCCAGCCCTGACCCTCCTCACCTGCCCCATCCCCACTCGGGTCCTCCCAGTCCCAGAAGTAAAGTAAAGCTGCCTCTCCGGCATCTCGGGCCAGTGCCTGCCTCACTACCCTTACCAGTTACCTCCTCCTTGCATCTCTAAAAGCCTCCATCCCTGCCTCCTCCTCCAGCTGCTCCCCAAGCAGGCACCCTTCGCAGCTACCCTGAGAGGGTGCCCACACCAACTTCAAATGCACCCCTCCTCCTGTCTCAGTTCCTGCCCCGCCCCCCACCCCTGGACCACCCTGTCCCAGCCACCGACCCCCAGGATGCTTCCCTTCTGGTGCTGCTAGCCCCGATAACCTCTCCTTGCCGCTCACTCTTCTCTCAGTGTTTGATTCCCCCTTCCCTCCTCCCTTCTCTGACCAGTCCCTCTCTGGCTCTTTCCTGGGCCCCATCCCCTGCCCAACCCTCTCCCCATGAGTTTCACACTCCCTCCCTGGACCCGCTGACCCTCTCCTCCCCGTCTCAGGCTGTAGCCTCGGGCCCAGCCCCCCTCCTGAGCTCTGGACCTCTCTCACTCTCCCTCTCCTTTACCCTTCAGAGACACCATCAGTGACCTGCCTCTCCCCCCTTTCCCCAAAGTGTTACTGACCCACCCACAACCGGGGCCCAAATTGGACCCTCCTCTCTCCTTGTCACCCGGACTCTCAAACCAGTCCCCAGCCGGCCTCCCTGCTTCGGTCTCTTCTCCAGACAGTGACCAGGGCAAGCTCTGAAGAGCAAACTTGATCTTGTTGCCCCTGCTTAGACCCTCCCAGGGGTCCCCTCTGCCCTCAGCAGAGAAACCAAACTCAATGACAAATGTGACAAGTCCTCCTGCTGCCTCTCCTTCCATCTGCTTCACCTTCAAGGGGCCACTCATCTCATCTCCATTTCACTCATGGAGAAGCCTAGACATAGAGCGGGGGATGTCCAGGCCAGGATGCATGTCTGGCTCTTGAGGAGTCTGTTGCATCAGGCCTCAAGTGTCCTATGTCCAACTTCACCTCCAGTCTTGACAGTGGACTTTGTCCCCCTCGCCCATTCTCCACTCAATACCCCTTTGGAGCCAATCCCAATGCCGTTCAGCCCAGCAAGGGCCTGGATACTAGGCCCTGCTCATGTGCCCTGGGCCCTTCCTTGACCACCTTCAGCAATTAATTGGGCCATAAACTTTCCTCAACAAGTCAGAGAATTTTCTCTAGATCTGGCAATGATCTTAGGTTCAGCATATTCACTATCATATTGGATACTGAGCATAACAAGGCAGGTCATTCAGTGTTATACAGGCTCTGTTGTTATTCAGTCACTAAGTCGTGTCTGATTCTTTTTCACCCCATGGACTGTAACCCATCAGGATCCTCTGTCCATGGGATTTCCCAGGCAAGAATACTGGAGTGGGTTGCCATTTCCTTCTCCAGGAAATCTTCCCAACCCAGGGATCAAACCTGCATCTCCTGCATTGGCAGGCGGATTCTTTACCACTGAGCCCCCGGGGATGCCCCAGAGGATGAGATGGTTAGATAATATCACCGACTCAATGGAGACGAATCTGAGCAGACTCCAGGAGATAGTGAAGGACAGGGGAGCCTGGCATGTTACAGTTCATGGGGCCGCAAAGAGTTAGACATGACTTAGCAACTGAACAACAACAAAGTGTCCTCCTGTATGCCAGGGTGGGGGTGGCCCTAGCCCCTATAGTCTCACTATAAGTCGATTGATGTCATAGGGTCACTGGGGGCACCGGAAGGCCAGGGGGGAGGAGCAGCAGGCAGGGCTGGGGGCCAGCTGGGTGTTCATGGGCTGGAAGGAGCGAGGCTGGATCTAAGCCAAGCCACCCCCTCCCTTCAACATTCCCCCTTTGCTAACGTTCTGGTGCCCTCTGGATATAAAGGCCAAACTCAAAGCCCCACCTAGCTGGCCCCCCCTGCTCCATCCTGTTTATCAGACACTCACAGTGAGGCTTATCATGTACCAACACTACCCTAAGCTTTGATAGAAGTTAACTCTTTTTAATCCTAAATAGACTACAATGTAGGTAGTTGTATAACCCTCACTGTACAGACGGGGGGACCGGGGCACAGAGCAATGACAGAGTGATGGCAGAGCCAGCATTCAAACCCAGGCCATGTGGGTCCAGAGTTTGTGCTCTAACTGCGCCCTCAATTTCTTCCTTCCTGTGTCATTCCTGCTCCTCCAAACACACTGAACTTCTCACCCATGACCTGTTAGTTCCCACTTTCATGCTTTTGGGCTCAACATTCCCTCTACCTCAAGTGTCACCTTCTCAGTGAACCCACCTCAACCCCCCTGCTCCCCTCACCCCCCCTGAATCAGGCAACCTCCTCCATGTTCATGGCACACTCTGTACATGTGGCTACTGCAGACATCCCGGGACTGGGGTTCCTTGATTTTCAGGGCGGTTCCTCCCTGACTATCACATCCCTGGATGCCCAATATTTCATCTGAGACTTCATCCAGCCTAAGAACTATTGGTAAGAGACTTCCCTGGCAGTTCAGTGGTTAAAGCTCTGTGCTTCCAATGCTGGGGTTGTGGGTTTGATCCCTGGTTGGGGAACTAAGGATCTTAGTTCACACATGCCATATGGTGTGGCCAAAAAATTTAAACAAAATACATAAATAGGAAAAAATAAGTAAAATTTTATTTTCAGTAATCTTTCTTTCTTTTTTAAAGAATTATTGGTAAATGTGGAATGAGCAGGGGCAGGGGGCACGGAGAAACAAGATTCCATCCTTTACCCTCTAGAAGTTCACATTCCAGTGAGAAAACTGACCCATAAACAGCCAACATCTAAGTAGATCAGAGCCTCAAGAAAGGCACAAAGAGCCTGCAGCATCACTAGCTCGGTATGATGATGCTGTGCTCCCCACTGGGGGAGTTGGGCAGGCTTCTCAGAGAGGTTAACTTGTGTTCTGGGCCTTCAGGGATGAAGCAAAGTCCAGTGGCCAAGTGGGGCGCATGCAGGCGGGAGAGCTGGGGAAAGGGTTCCAGGCTGGCAGAGGCAGGAAAGCAGGATGTATTGTGAGGGTGAACTAGTTCAGCTGAGCCTGCTGACCCCACACCAGTCAGTGAGCTGCAGGAGGGTGGTGTCTACCCGCACCAAGCACAGTGCCTGCACATGGTGGGCGCACAGGAAGGGTGTACTGAAAGCAGATCTCATGGGTGCCCTAATTAAGGGGAAAAATGTGAAATTTTTAATGTAAATGTAAACGTGAAAGTGAAATGTATTTGAAAGACTGAGCATTCATTTAATAATTATTTACTGAGCACCTACTATGTGCCAGACTATGCTGCTGCTGCTGCTAAGTCGCTTTAGTCGTGTCCGACTCTGTGTGACCCCATAGATGGCAGCCCACCAGGCTCCGCCGTCCCTGGGATTCTCCAGGCAAGAATATTGGAGTGGGTTGCCATTTCCTTCTCCAGTGCAAGAAAGGGAAAAGTGAAAGTGAAATCGCTCAGCCGTGTCCGACTCTTAGCGACCCCATGGACTGCAGCCTACCAGGCTCCTCCGTCCATGAGATTTTCCGGGCAAGAGTACTGGAGTGGGGTGCCATTGCCTTCTTCGCCAGACTATGCTAGGCTCTGGGAATACAGCAAAGAGGAGGACAGATGGGCATGTGTCCCAAAGCTTCTTCCTTTCAGGTCAGCAGGGAAATAGGAATTAACTCAGGAGGAAAGGGGAACATGGTTCCCCAGACAAGCAGGAGCAACCACATGGAAGGGAGAGATGTATCCTGATTATGGAGGAAGCTGAGAGAAGTGTGGTGTGAGGGGAGAGGGGAGTGATTGGGAGATAAAGTTGGTGGGGTTGGCAGAGAGCAGCAACAGAGGGACTGGAACACCAGGCTAGGGACCTCGGTCTTGATCATGCTGGCAACTGGGAGCCACAGAAGATTCTGAGCAGAGGGAGAAGTCACAAGGTTTCTTAGCAAAATAGCTTGCAAGTCCTCCAGCCACAGCCACCAGTGTTAGCTTCCTGGGGCCAACCTCCCCACCCCCCACCCTTGGGCCTGGCCAGGAGAGACACCTGCTCCCCCTCCCCACCCCCACCCCCACTCACAGCTTGGACTTCAGCCTCTGCTCACCCTTTTCCTTGTTCTCCCAGCCAGACTCTAAGGTGCGCTCTGAAGAGGGATGGGGCAGAGCTCTGGGTCCAGGCCTCACAGAAGACTCCAACTCTTCATACCATTTGCCTCTTGTGGGCTTTAAGTGCTTTCATGCTACCTGGCTACACTTTCTGTCTTTCCCATATCAATACCTGGCTTAAAAATGTCTCAGGACACCCCTCTGATAACCAGTGAAAGAAGAATCAGGGGCTTCAAGGCTGGGGCCTCAGCAAAAACCTATTGGGTTCAGGACCAGAAGGAAGACTCTAATGGAGTTCTTGGCCCTTAGAAAAAAAGTCTGGGGAGTTCCCTGGCGGTCCAGATTTATGATTTAGTGTTTTCACTATGGAGGTCCGGCCTTGATCCCTGGTTGGGGAACTGAGATCACAGTGCAGCCAAAAAAAAGAGAAAAAAAGGAAAAAGTACTCTCCTGCTCCTGTCTGGCTCCACCTGCCTCTTCCCATCCATTCTCCTGTGCCTTCTCTACGAGCATGAGCTACCCTGAAATTGTCTGGATTCTTCAACAGAGCAGTGCTCTCCCCCACCTCCAGGGTTTAGTCCAGGCTGGCCTTTACAAAGACAGAGCACTGTCCATTCCCCAAGGTTCCCTCCTAAGCTAGCTAACCCCTATTTCTGGCCTGAGTCTGCTTGTCACTCCCTGAGGGAAACTTCTCCTAATCCCCCCAAAATAGGCCAGGGATCCGCAGAGGGGTTCTTTCAGACTCCATGCTTTTGCACATGCTATTTCCTCTGCCAGAAGACCTTCCCTCCATTCTCTGAAGCCTGCTGCCTGTCCAGTCCTCGCTAAGTAGCAACATCTTTATTTCCCTTTTACAGTTGAGGCACCAGAGGCTCAGAGGGATCAAGTAACCTGTTCAAAGCCACATAGCTTTACCCTAGAATGTGACAGTGATGAGTGGAAGGAATCCTGTGCCAGCTATATGGTCTTGGGAACATCACTTGGTGACATCTCTCTGCCTTTCTGGCCTCATCAGTGAAATGGGGTACCTACTGTACAAGGTTGGTGGTGAGGCTTACAGAAAACCTGTATTCCGTAGCCTCCATCCTTTCCCTCCCTAGGCCAATTAATGGCTTTTACATGGCCCCTGCTGGACGTTCAACACTGAATCATTCATACATCAAAACCCTCTAAGACTAGCTCTGTGCCTTGCCCTGTACGGGGAATCTGGCACCCAGAGATAAATCAGACACAGCTCCAACTCCAAGGCTCTGGGGAAGCGATGGGGTGGGAGAACAGGACAGAAACTCAGTACTATTGAGATGTCTGTGTGTTGTTCCCACCTAACCTCTGCTTTTAGTTTCTTAGTTTTAAAACTGACAACGACGCCCCCCCCGCACCCCCCCCCCGCAGATGGGCTCTGGGAAGGAGGAAATGTTAAAGAAAGACCCGCTCTTTATTTTCAAAAATTTATTTTTCATTGCTTCCAGAAAGCTGAATATTTCACGGTATCCAAGGTCATCTCACGCTGAGCCTTAGAAGCCAGAGAGAGAGAAGGATACTGTGAGGCTGTGTCCCACCAGTCTCGAGGGCTTCACTATTCCTGAGGACTCCACTCGCCCCAGGATAACTACCCTAGTTTACATCCTGTTCCTTTTCCCATCCCGACCCCTCTTCCTACCCCTTGACTGTCCCACTCTCGGTCCCAGATAAACCAGCCCTCCCCACTGCTACTTCCATCCGGGTCCCGAGGTTACCCTCTCCCCAAGTTCAGCTCTTTAAAGTCCCACCATGCCCTCCGTTGTCCGGTCTACTGCCGCACCTCTCCATTTCGGCCCCGCCCTCTCCGAGGTAGAGTCCGCGTTTCGCTGAGTTCCGCTCTTTTCCCACTCTCGGATTGGCTCCAGCTACCCGACGGCGCGGGACCTGAGTTGGGTGGGGGTAGGGGCGGAATCTGGAGCTCGCCCCGCCCCTTGCTTGTAGCTCGGGTGGGCGGGGCCTCACACTGACCCCGCCCCCACCGGGAGGGGCCGTGCTGGCCGGCGCTCAGGCAGTAAGCCGCGCTACCTCGGCTCTGCTCGGCTCCGGCTCTGACTGCAGCTACAGTGGGGGTGGGCGGCGGGGATGACAGCGGCGGTGGCAGCGGCTGCGACGCGGGACTGAGCGAGCTGCGAGCGAGCCGAGGGAAGAGGAGGAAGTATAGCCGCGGCCCGGAGCTCTGGAGTCGACTGCCGCACCGTGGACCGCCCCATATTGCAGAGCCAGCCGAGTCCGGACCTAGAAAGACTTCCCCGCCGTCTCCGGCCGCCGCGGCTCCGCGCTCCTCGCCGGCGCCCTGCCCTGCCCCGCCTGCCCCAGCCCCGGATTCCGGCGGGACGCTCCCTGCTCCGCGGTCCAGGGCGTGTGGCCCGGACGCTCCGAGCCCCCGACCTAGATCCAGTGCACCGGGACGGGACTCTCCTGGCCCACCATACGGTTCCAGGGTTACGGGCTCGCTCGCAGCCTTTCTGTAGTGTGTGTCGGAGCCCCCAGCCCTCCGGCCAGGGCTAAGGCGGGGTGCACCCTAGCCCCCTGATTGAGTGCAAAGGAGTCCGGACGCCTCCAGACTCTGGTTCCCCGAAACCCGGACCTTCTGCCGCCTCTGATACGGTACTTCGGACTTGGGATCCGTGCGAAAGTCCAGGAAGCCCCGGCCTGGTCCAGAACCCCGTGAGGGGTCTCAGGCAGGCTGGACAGTCTAACTGAGCCAGACTAGGCTGGTGCTGCGAGCCGAAGCTGCCACCTTCCTGCCGCCCAGACGAGGGGCTGAACGCTTGCCCCGCAGGAAACACAAGAGAGAACCGAGAGCTGCAGGTGAGAGAGCCCCGGATGCCAAGCAAAGGCGGCCTCCGACCCCATCCTGGCAGCTCCGGGGCCACCTGCGGGTGTGCACGGAGCATTAGCCGTAGCTGGGACTGGTTAGGAGCGGGGCGCGGGAAAGGGAGGAGAAAAAGGGAGAAAACGGGCACTTATTGAGCGCCCATTGTGTGCGGGTCCGCGCCCCACCCTTGCGCAAAGGATTCCTCAAATGGCTCATTCCCACTGCGTGTGATGAAAGGTGTTGTGTGCTGTTAAGAGCGCTTGCAGATGGGGAAACTGAGGTTCATCAGGGTTGATTGACCCTGCTCTTTTTACTCTGGTGCTGAGACTGGGGAGGAGTGTTAGGCTGGAGAGGGAGAGGAGCAGAGAATGGAGAGGAAAAGAAAGGAAGTGCATAGCTGCCAGGCAGGAGGTGGGGGGGAGGGGTCAAGGTGGGGCCACCGGGGCAACGGAGAGCTGATCCTGAGGCTGGGAGGTGGTCTCTCCTGGCCTCTTTCCTTCCCACCCCGTTGTCCTGTCACCTCCCAGGAAAGGTGACCCAGAGTTGAGAACAGAAGTTGAAAGCTTACCAGTCCCACAGCTTCCCGCCCTGACAGCTGCCCCGTCCCCTGTGTGCCAGGATCCAGCTTCTCTAAGAGGCTAGGAGGTCCTGAGACGCTGCTTATCTGCTAGGAGAACACACCATAGAGGTCCCCAAGCCAAAGAGGCCCTCAGCACTCACCCGGCGCACATGCTTAACATTGGTAAGGGGGACACTGAGGCCTGGGGACAGGGGGTACAAATCGTTGAGGTCCTAAAGAAAGTGACGTTGAGCCGGAAGTACACTTGAGAAAAACCTTCCCAAACATCCTTCAAGGTATCCACTCAGCTTCCCTGGTTAGCATCGTCTGGATGGGTGGCTGGGGTTTTCCCACCCCTGATGTAAGGTCTCAGTGACCACGTGTGAGGCTGTTCTGAGAATCCTTGAGGTTGGTGTTGGGGCCTGAGACAGACCAGCAGCCCCACAGCCTCTGGCCCAGATCTCAAGTCTGACCTCAGCCTCTCCTGGGCAGGGGAACCTGCAAGACACCTCTTGTCCGGGAGAACTGGGGTTTGTACAGGTTCCCAGGGTTGGGGCTGCCGGGGCGAGGAGCACAGTCCCGGGGGCCGGATTCCCAGGCAGGGGTCCTGTTGCCTCCTGGGGTTGTACACGGAGAGGGATGTTGTGAAAGAGTGCTTGGCGTGGACTCCGTGGGCTCTTGTTCTTGGTGGGGAAGAAACGTGGCCTCAGTAGGAGCCCTGGTGGCCTTGGCTGGGACCAGTTAACCCGTGCTTTGCTCAGCTTCCTGGAATCAAGGGGAAACCACCTTGGAAAGCCCCTGGGAGGTAGGGGAGGGTTGAGCGGTCAGCTGAAGACTGGAAGCTCTCAGTCTCTGGGGGTGAGTGTTTGGGGGAACTGGAAGAGAAAGTGACTGAGGGGCTTGAGATTCCCAGCCCCCACCTTCCCTGGGAGTTCAAATGCTCATAATAATCCGGAATCTAAACAGAGCTCCTCTTTGATGAGATAATCTCACACCTGTGATCTCATTTCATGGTTGAGTAGAAAGGATCTGGAACACAGAGTGAGGCAGAAGAGGCTGGGGTGCCCCCCAGGGGCTTCTTGAATGCATCCATGGCTCCACACCTCACCTGTAAAATGGAGTCAAGGCATGTGATATGTTACCTGCTCAGAGAATAGGTCCATCACGTCCAGCCCACTGTCAAGTGCTAAAGAGTGGTGTTTGCCAAGACAGGGCTTGTTGCTAATGGCTACCTTGTGTGGGAAACTGAGGCTCAGAGAGGTGAAGCCATCTGCGCAGAGCCTTTGAGTTTGCTTCAGGAACTGAGTGCTGACTGTGTACCAGGTGCCCTGGAAGGTGTCCAGTTGGAGAAGGTATTGTGGCGACTAGCACTCAATGGGGTGGGCTGAGCACACGGGCAGACACCAGTGAGTCACACCAGGTGGCAGGAATATGCTCTGATTCCTCCCACTGGCCATGTGGTGTTGGGCAAGTCACTTCACTCCTCTGAGCCCCAGCTGCTTCTCTGTGAGTTAGAACTCCTCTTTTACAAGGTTGTTGTGAGGTTTAAATGAGATATAAATATACAGCACATAGCCAGATAGCTATTTCCCTCCCTGTAAGAAAAGGAAGCTTGAATTTTTGACCAGGAAAGCCAGAGAAATTCTCAGACTTGCCTTGAGTAGGAATGGAGGCTACTGTTGCAGGTTCACAGACCTGGATTTGCTCAGCTGTAAGGGTCAGGCATCTCTGGGCCACCGCCCTCATCCTATAACCCTTTAGAATCTGCTTGAGGGCCCTGGCAAGGGGGCTCCAGGTTCTGACCCCTCACCCCAGGGCCACTGGTTCACTTCAGGGTTGGGGGGAGTGGGTGTTCATTCCCTCTGGCCCATTGTCTGGCCTCCCTAGCCACAAAGGTGTAGTAAATAATTTATGACTCCCCTTCCTGAGAGGAGGCTCAGAGAAATTGATTGCTCTGTGTTCAGCTGGGTTTCTGAACCCCACCAGAGTAGGCAGGTGGTTCCTGTCAGTGCTAGATCAAGTCTTAGATATGGCGGAAAGGGGCGACAGGAAAAAAGTGACCTGTTATCAACCCCAGCTCTCTTAAAGAGGGCAAGATGGACCTACAGGAAACAATGGAAACCAAGCTAGACGAACAAGGATCAAGCTGTTGGGCCCCTGATTCCAATGGGTTGGGAGGGGTGGCAGGGAGAGGCTCTTGGGGACCAGAGTAACCCAGAAGGCTTTATCAAGGAGAAAGTTGTCTGGACAGGGGCTAGAGGCAACTTGCCGTAGAGAATAGGGGTCCTGACATCAGTTCAAGGTTGAATTCTGGCTGTGCCACTTACTTACTGTGTGACTGTGAGCAAGACACCTGCCCGGCCAGGCCTCTGCTCCCTCCTCTGTAAAATGAGGTTAGCTACAGGTAACTGTGAGGTCATATACATAAAGATGGCCTGATAGGTACTTAATGAAAGAGTGCCTCACTGTGAACATGACCACAGGTGGTCTAATGGCAGGAAAGATAAGCTGGTGTAATAAGCAAGGAGGTGGGGAAAACTTAGAGTGGTGATGAACCTGTGGGGTCAGAGAGGGGTGTGAATAAGAGGGGTGGGTGGCCAGATAGCGGAGGGCCTTGAATGCCAGACAGAATTCACACTGCAGAAAGCATCACAGGGCCCCATTGAGAACTTTCTGTGACTCCTTCTTACCAGTGAGATGGAGACCAGACCTCTTCGTGCATTCAAGGTCTTGCCCACCAAAGCCACTGCATAGACCGCTGGTCACTGCTCACCACTGTTTCCTAAACACATCATGTGTGGCCCCTTTTGTTTATGGGGTTCCTCCCATCATCCATGGGCTTCCCTGATGGCTCAAATGGTAAAGAATCTGCCTGCAATGCAGGAGACCCAGGTTTGATCCCTGAGTCGGAAAGATCCCCTGGAGAAGGGAATGGCAACCCACTCCAGTATTCTTGCCCAGAGAAGTCCATGGCCAGACCATAGGGTCGCAGAGAGTTAGACACTGAGTGACTAACACTTTCACATTTCTTTCCCATCGTCCATACCATCCTCCGCTCTGCCCACTTCCCCATCAGTCAAGGCCCAATTCAGAACATGAATCCCACCCACCCCCCCACCTCCCACCTAGAAACACTCCTGGATTACCCAAGCCTCTGGTCGCACTGCGTCTAAATCTTTCACACTTCATAGTAATAGTATAAACAGTTCCTACCATTGCATCCCACTTTACAGTTGGTAATATGCATCCACATACTCATTTACTACTACTGTGATGGTGATATGAGCAATTGCTAATGCTCTTGAGTACTTGTTCTGAGCTAGACACGGTGCTGTTTTACAGACCCTCTCATTCACAACTCTGGGAGGAAGCTACTGTTATGCCCCAGAAACTAGGGATCAGAAAGGCTCCTTGTCTTGCCCAAGGTCACACAGCTAGATGGTGGGAGAAGTCAGGAGTGCGCTGTTATCTGCAACTGAACAGACAGCACAGCAGCTCTTAGATGTCCTGCCTCTTCAACTCCACCCAAGTACCTTGAGAGCAAACTGCACATGTAAAAAGCCTGGAAAGGGTCCTTCTTCCCAGGGTTAGGGAAAGGCAGTACTGGGCTGAGCAGGGGGCCCTGGACCCTGCACTGGCTGGCTGTATGACTTGGGGTGAAGCAGACCCATCTGTGGTCCTGTTTCCCCGAGTCTATGGGGAGGGGAGGGGGTATCCAAGCTTCCAGAGCTCCAGCCTTCTGCAGTGTCCTTTGTGATCCTGGAAGGTAGGGGAGGAGACCACAGCGTCAGAGCCAGAGGATGTGGTGCGATGGGCGGCTGTGATTTTTGGCCCGGCTGCTGTCTGGACCAGCAGGCTCTGTAGTTAGCTGCTGCCTACTCCCCCCGAAGGAGGGAGGGGGCCTGGGCTGCTGGAGCATGGTCATTAACTGGGCAGAGACGACCCTGTGATTGGGAGCCGGCCGGGCCAGGCCAGGTTGGCAAGGCTGGAGGCAGGCAGGCCTGGTCACAGTGGGGTCACTGGCAGGGCAGCTGGCTGAGCAGCTGCCTCTCCTCCCTTTGCAGCCTCCAGGGCAGGACCCATGGGGCACCAGAACTTTGTCGGCTAAGGCTTGCCTTTCTTCTGTGGTGGTCGTGGGAGTGGAGCAATGAGGAAGCGAGCCAGGCCTGAAGATGTCTCCTTCTAGAAGCTTCCAGGACTCCTCCTCTACAGATCCACAGCCCTTACTTGCTTGCTGTGGTCTGTGGATTGGGTTTATGTAGGTCTGCTTCCCTTGCCAGCCAGTCAGAAGCAGATTCTCTCCCACCCAATTCTCCCCCTGCCCCCAGAGTGCCTGGCACACAGTGGGTGCCTCTATCCGCTCCCGGGAGAGACAGTGCAAGCTGCCCTTTAGACAAGTTATTCAATCTTTGCAGCTCTGTTTCCTTCTCTCTAAAGTGGCACCGGTAATCACAATGTTGCAGGGGTTAAATGAGACGATGGGAGGCAGGTGCCAAGCCTGACACACAGACTCCGTCAGCATGAGTCCCCTTGCCCATCCCCTCAGTTGCTTCGTGATCAAGTGACTCAGTAAGAAGCTGATGGAAGAGCCTGGCCACTAAGGCTGGGAGGGAGGGTGTGCCAAGCAGCAGGGAGGGCTGCGCCCAGGAGGATGCTTTGCCACCTGGGGAGGACTCTGGCAGATCGGATTTGGAGAACTGCCATTCCCACCACCCTCCCAGTGGGCAGGCCAAGTTCTAGGCAGAGGTCGGGACCAGGAAGGATGTCCAGGGACCTGGTCCTTCCCAGGCCTTCACAGCAGGAATGACCCAGTTGGGAGGAGCCGTCTGGAGTCCAGGTAGCAGATGCTGAGCAGAATGAATCCTTCCTTTAAGGGAAGGAGTGTTCATTTGGTCTCCCTCTCCCCCTGCACACACACATGATTACATATTACAAAACATAACACGACTGGAGATTTTGGTCCATGGGGGGAGCAGACATTCAACAAGTAAACAGAGATACAAAACCTCCAAATTGTGAAGACTGAGCTCCCAAGGCAGGGGCTGGTCCCATGGACATCTGTGGATGGTGGTAGAGGGTAATACTCAGATCACAGCCCAAGTGCATACTTTCTAGCTATGTGACTTGGGCAAGTGATTTAACCTCTTTGGGTCTCAGTTTCTCCATCTGTAAAATGTGAACAATTATAGTTGTGGTGAGGATTAAATGCATTATTCATATAAAACACTCAGAAAAATGCCTGGTACATAATAAGCACCCAGTGCTTATGTGCTGTTGTTGCCTGTATCTTGAGCACCTACCGGAGTCTGAAAGAACAGGTTCTCAGAATGGACATATGGAATGAGTCCCAGGCACAGGGCAGCTGCTCTGGGTAATGAATGAATATGCGGTCTTCTCAGGAGCGGAGCACACAGAAGCAGTGACAACACAGAATGTGGGAGAGAAGGCCAGGGGCTGGGTTTGCTCAGTGCAGGGCAGAGACGGAGTCTAGAAAGGCTTCCTGGAGGTGGTGCTCTTGGAACTGCATTGAAAAGTATCACTTAACACACATGCACGCACATGAACCCTGGTATCGCTGTGTGGGCAGCGGTAGGCACAAGCTCAGAGACGAGTGGTTCCTGTCCAGGAGGAGTCCCTGCCTGGGCAGACCCTGGGTCTGCTGGACTCCACAGGCCTCCCTCTTCCCCCTGCCCCACGCTGTCTCTCCATCTGTGACATCCTGCTGGAGGGCACCAAGGAGGCAGGTGGGAGGAAGTGTGGGCCGAGGTCTGAGAGCCTCAGCTCTTCCCAGGCCTGGGACCAAATCTCCAACAGAAAAGAATAAACAGGCCTTGCTTGGAGTTCTTTTATCTTCTTGCTTTCCAAAGCACGCCCACTGGCAGAGGTGGTCTTCCAGCGTTAATACTACAGCTGTTTAGCTTTTGAATGAGTGAACTCTATGTAAAAGAAAAAAAAAGCCATGAAGAATTTGCCTCACCCTCCCACCCAGGAGGCTCAAAGAGAAACTTTTCTTCCACTGACAAAAGAGCCAGGACCCCCCAAGTATCTTTAAAAAAGTTCACCCCAGAGACACCCTTAAGTCAGGGTCCCCTCATGCGGTTTGCGCTCACAGCTGGTGGTGGGCCCTGAGGACACAACCTTGGCCCTTATGTTTTGCCTGGTTTTTGCCTCTCTTGTAAAATAAGGTCAGAGTAACAAAGCCCTTATTTCCTTTAAAAGGTGTGGGGTGGGAGAGGTTATAGTGAGCATCTGGGCCCATGGCTCTCAAATATGCTGCGCACGTTAGAATCACTGCAGAGACTTTTAAAGGTCCTGCCTGGTCCCCGCTCCACAATCTGGGGCAAGACCTACACATCAATAGTTTTTAAAGCTCCCCAGGAGATGTCAAAGACAGCCAAGATTGAGAACCACCTGGCCACACTCTGCAGCACGCCTTCTACAGCATCCTCAGATGATACCCGTACATCCCCGAGACAAGGAGCTCATTGCTTCCAAGGTATTGCCCTCCCTGGAGAAACAGGGACTGGAAAGACTTTGCAATCTGATAAACCTAGATTCCAACACCCTTCTGATCCCTGCTTGGGTATCTTCTCTGAGCCTCAGTGTCCTCATCTGAAAACAGAAATAACATCTCTCTCTGAAAGGGCCATAGAGACCAAATGAGGCCATGTGCAGAAAGCACCAATGCAGCACTGGACATGCCAGCAGTGTGCAGTAGAAGGTCACAGACAGTGGCAGAGCCTGCTGGACTCAGACCCTGGACTCCCCCTGCATTGCTCTTTCTACTGCCCCAGCCACCTGAAGCTGGGTCTCTGAGATGGAGGCTGGCATGGGGAGGGATCAGCACCCAGTCTTGGGGCCCTTCCCATCCCCCTTCTCTCTAAGAGATAAGGCAGCAAGCATTTTGTCTTGCTTGGTTTTGTTTTAATGGCCCAAGAGTCAAGCTCTCCTTAACAATGAAGCCTTGTCTGAATCTGCTTGTTTTTCCAACCCGGACACCCAGTTGCACTGCCTGCTTGGGGCCCCGTCCCACCGTCCCACCTGGGAGAACTAAAGAATGCCAGAGGTTTTTGTTTTTTTTTCATCTCGGGGAGGGTACTGGGGAGATATTGGAGGCCTCTGTGTGGCCCTCACCAATAATTGACCCCATTTAAGTCAGCTGCCTCTGTTGAAAGCCAATCCAAGAAAATTACTTCAGGGTAGTTACCAGGATGGGTTTCGGAAACAGAGAAAGTCACATTTGAGCCCTGGCTTTGTCACTTACTGGAAATACAACCCTGGGAGAGTCATTTCAGCTTTGCTTTTTGAGCACTGGTATTCTCTTCTGTAAAATGCGCAAATAGGATGTGCAACCTCCTTGGGGAGGTTCTGAGAAGTGAATGAAGTGCTTGGTGTATAGTACACAGTGCCTACCATGTCATGAGTCCTCACATTGGCCGTGGCTGTCCTCACTGAACTCTGCCTCCTGCCCTCATGGCCCAGTCCTGCTCCCTACTTCCAACCTGCTCTGAGTGCTGGCCCAGGCTGAGAGAGCAGAGGTCTGCACACTTAGTAACGTGCCCCCTTGCAAACCCCTCCTATGTAATCATTTGTTCCATGCACATTTAGAGGGGACTCTGAGGGGGAAAGAAAAACTGCAAAAAGGGATCACTGGTGACAGTACCTGGTCTCCTCTGCTCTGGCCCAGAAAGGGAGGGTGTATGAGCCCAGAGTGAGCTGCTCAGACCACGGGGTATGGCAAACCAGCAAAGGGAGCACAGCTGCAGGGGGCTGGTTCCTGCCCAGGGCTACGGTGCCCCAGGAGGAAGCGGTCAGCTATAAGGACAGAGGCTCTGGCCTGTAGGAGAGGGACCCAGGTAACCCAGGAGCCCCAGTGGTGGAATAAAACTTCCACTCCCTTCCTTCCTCCAGTCTCCCATTGGGGTTTCCCACTGGGTGAACCTCCCAGAAACCAACAGCACATAACTCAACACCTCAGCCTCCAGGGGCCCCGACACAAAGTGGGCTGGGCCCAGAGAGGCAAACAACAAACGCAAGGCTTTCAGGCAAAACCTACAAGGTGCACTGGACTCACCCTCCAAGGGATGCAGTTGAAGGCTCATCTTTGATACTTGAGTTTATCCCTTACAAAAGGGATCTCAGCCCCCACCCCGGAGCATACCATCTTCCACAGACCTCTCCGAGAGGAGTGCTGGGGGCACCCATCTCTCTATTGCTGCCTCACCAGCGGTGCCTGAGCACCCCTTTGAGACTGGTGCTCAGGCCCCTGGCCGCCATCCCCACCACTTGGCCCAGCTCTGCTGCCACTGGTCCTCAGAGGACCTGGCTGTGAGTTTCCAGCCTGTGTCTCTGTCCCTTTTGGTCAGGAAGCATGGAATAGTGGTTAGAACACAGGCTGTAAAACAGGGCTTTCTCCTGAAATCCTGACTCTGCTGTAATATGGCCGGGGGACTAACCACTGTGTCCCTTAATCTCCCTGTGCCTGGGTTTCCTCGTCTTTGAACTGGAAATAGTAGAGCGTACCTCAGAGGGTTGTTGTGAGGACTGATGAGTGAGTGAATGGAAAGTGCTTGGGACGGTGCCTGGTGAGCAGGAAGTGCACAGTAAATGATGGTCTTTACCATTATCACAAATAAGACAGTAGGAGCCCAGAACTCACGATGTGGCCGGACCTTTAATGAGAGGATGGGGACCGTCACCGCCCTCAGTCTAGACTCTGCCCCGGTGACGAGGCCTGTGACCGTTCCCCACAGCCTGACCCCATTGCGGACACTTACCTGTCAGCGACCTACCCCCCCTCCACGTCCTCCCCTGCAAATCACGTCCTGTGAGAAGTGGCCTCTCATTCTGTTAAGGCTCAGTGTCCGAGAGCAGTCGCCAGTCCCCCACAGATACTGAGGGATGACCGTAATCAAATAACTGATTTAATGTGATAAATGCTCTAAGAGGATGTCCAGGGTGTTTTGAAAATGAAAATGGATATTTGGTTTTTTCTGCTTGAGAATAAATGGCTTATTTGTCAGAAAAAGAAAAAAGCAGTGGGATGAGATGTCCCCAAGTTTTACCACCAAGTCTGCATGAAGAGCTGGGAGGAAGAAGACTTGAGTGTTGCCGCCCTGGAGAAGCCCCAAGGCTGGGGTGGCAGGGAACGGTTAGGGTGTGGGTCAAATCTCTTCCTCATGGGGCAGGTCAGGCAGCTCTGAGCAGGATACAAGCAAAAACACAAGAGCTCAGATGAGAATGAGAGAAACCGGGGGGCTTCATGGAAAAGGGGGCATTTGAAATGAATCTTAAAGATAGGCTAGGAACTCTACTGGTCTGAATTGGGTGGGAAGGGTGTTCTAGGAAGAGGAAGCATAAGGCATGGAGGCATGGCCCTAGGGGCTGCAGCAAGCAGAGCACGAGGCAGACGCTCCAGGGTGGAATGATGCTCTGGAGACACACGTGGCTTCTGGAATCAGACAGACTTGGGTTTGAATCCCGGCTCAGTTTCTTATTGAATTATTTCTTATTCTTTGACTGTGGGCAAGTGGCCTGGCTGCTCTGGCCCTCTGTTACCCCAGCAGTGGAACACGGCTAAGCCCTCCCAGGGCCCAGCAGTGACTCGGAGCTGAGCGCAGCTGGAGGAGCCAGGCCTCCCCTTCACTTGTTGTTACAGAGGAGGCAGGGACCTCGGGGCTCACCCTGGCCCATGCCTTTTCCCCCTAGATCAGGCTGCAGGTAGCTTCCAGAGTGGTCTTACCAGGGACAGCCTTATCTCAGGAGTTGGGCAAAGGCTGTGGGGAGGCTGGCATCAGATGAGCTCAGGTGCATAGTCAGACAGATATATCGGGCCGTACTGCGTGGAAAGTGTCTGGAGGCCCTTGGGGCGTGGCGTCATGGGGACAGCAGGGCAGTCCTAGAATGTGGAGCCCTCTCCTTAATAGCTGGCCACCACTGAGCACTCCCTCTTCTCCCGGATGGAAATCTCCGACAGCATCTGAGACTGAGGAGGAGCAGCAAGATGCCAGGGGTGGGTGTGGTCGTGTCTTGATCTCAACCAGATGCCGAGTCAGTCCTGGCTTTGCAGCCCAGCTCTGCCTCTTCAAAGCTTTGAAGACATTGGGTAAGTTACTTACACTTTCTGAGCCTCAGTTGCCCACCTAGAAAATAAGGGTTAACAGAAGAAAAGGGTAGCCACACTTACCTTCCAGGTCTGTTCGGAAGCTAAAATGAATTCATGGATGAGATGGGTGCATGCCTGTTAAGTCACTTCAGTTCTGTCCAACTCTTTGTGACCCCCTGGACTGTAGCCTTCCAGGCTCCTCTGTCCATGGGCTTATCCAGGCAAAAATACTGGAGTGAGTTGCCATGCCCTCCTCTAGGGGATCTTCCCGACCCAGGGATCGAATCCCCGTCTCTCATGTCTCCTGTATTGGTGAGCGGGTTCTTTACCACCATCGCCACCTGGGAAGCCCTGATGGATGAGATAGCATCTTGTATTTTTAAAAAAATACTTATTTATTTGGCTGCTCGGGATCTTCCTTGCATCATGCAGATCTTTCATTGCGACGCATGGACTCTCTCTAGATGTGGCACTTGGGCTTAGTTGCTCCAAGTCGTGTGGATTTTAGTTCCCTGACTGGGCATCCAACCTGCGTCCCCTGCATTGCAAGGCAGACTTTAACCACTGGACCACCAGAGAAGTCCAAGCATCTTGTATTTTAAAAGAGATTCCACAACCACTTTCATCCTGTTTCCTTTCTACCTTCACTGTCCGTTTCTAATGCTGCCCCAGGAAGTTCTTTCTTGTGTCTAACTTAATTCCACTCTGCTGCAGTTGGAACCTCCTTCCTCTTGTTGAGGACTCTGCAGAAGCAGGCTAAGCCCATTCTGTACAGAAATGTGCCCTTCAGTACCTGCAGTGAGTGAGGCAGGGAACAGCAGAGCAACTGGGTGTTGGTTTTCAACCTCTGTCTTGGGAGCCCAGTTGTCAACGGCCAGTGCCTTCTGACCAGAATGATGTGGGGGTGGGTGCCTCATCTTGGCTGTTTTCACTGTTCTTCCTCTCTGGGTTTTATCCATGCTCCAAAACGGGGACCCAGGGGTAGTGGAGAGCACTCTGGGCTAGGTCTTGAAGGCCTGGGTCCCAGCACCCACTTGACTCCTGACTTGCTATGTGGCCTGAAGCCAGTTAGCAGCCTCTCTGGGCCACAGTAGGTCTATGAGGATGTCTGTGCCCGGGGGCCCAGATGTCTCCAGTAAAGATGAGTACAGTTCAGCTGAACCCCCTTTTCTCTTTCTCATTTACCTGGGCTCCCATCACCCTGGGAGGTCAGCAAATTAGGGTCCTGCTGATGGCATGGTGGTAGGAGCTGAGCTCACCTCTCAGGCCGGGGCTTCCAAGAGCAGGAGGGGCACATTTAAGGTTAGACAGGGAGTGGGGATGGGGGGATTCCTGGTGGGTGGGGCAGCACCTGCCTCCTCAAACAGG
Organism: Okapia johnstoni; assembly: GCA_024291935.2. Lineage (NCBI taxonomy): Eukaryota > Metazoa > Chordata > Mammalia > Artiodactyla > Giraffidae > Okapia > Okapia johnstoni. The sequence continues at coordinate 23,810,465 of CM044325.1, forward strand.
GATTTTGAGAGCCTGGATTTCCTCCTACTCACCCAGCTAAACTCATCCCACAAAGGTCATATTTGTCAAGTCCCTCCTCGGAGCAGATCTTTTCCCACGTGAAGTCTGTCTGCTTTAATCCCTCTTTTGTGGGTGGGGAAACTCAAGGCTCAGAGAGATGAGGTGACTGGCTTGTCAGTGGGGCCAAGGAGCCCTGGGGCTCTTGGTTCTGCCCAGCCCCTACCCCTACTCACACCAGGCCAGGGCATCTAAGTCCTCAGCAGAGGAGGACCACAGGGGTTGTTGTGAGTGAGGCCATTTTCAGTCTGGGAGGGGGCTGCATGGGCCGTGGGAGGTTGGCTGGGTCTCCTGGGACTGCCCTTTTCCTGGGAAGAAGTTGGTCAAGGAGGTAGAGGGATCAGGAACCCAGGAGTTCTGGGTTGCAGCTAATTCTCAATGCTCCTGTGAACTTCAGTGTTTGTTTTCCTGGAGGATCAAGACTGATTTCTCTTTGGCTTTGGGCACAGGATAGTTTACCTTTTATAAAGCAGTTTGCTATTCATGATGTCACCGAACCTTCTCGACCATTGTGAGAGGCAGCATGGGACTTGCTTGGGAGGGCCAGAGAGGGAGAGCTCTGGAGTCAGGCAAACCTGGGTTTTAATTCTGGCTCCCACCAACTCTCTGCCCTCAGGCATGTGAGTAACCAGCTGAGCCTCAGTTTGCTCATCTGTGAAAGGGACAATCGTTCCCCACCACAAATAGCCCCAGCTATCTTGCTGGCTGTGCGCGTTAGATAAGGTCTGTAACTAATGGTCCAGTGCCTGGTGCAGTGTAGTACTTTAGGTGATTTTTTTTATCCACCCCACTTTTTGGATGGGAATGTGAAGGCTCAAAGAAGGAAGGTCACTTGCCTGAGGTCACATGGTGATTTAGCTTGGTCCTCCAGAATTCCTGCCTGTGGCTTTTTTCTCCAACACCTCCTTCACTATCCTCAAGTGACCCAACACTTCATTAATCTATCCAGGTCTTCAATGTGTGACACTGTCCAACGAGGCCTTGTATCCCTTCCCCCCAAGTGCCTAACAGCACTTACCTAGCACACAATAAGCACTTTTCAAAATATTTGTCGGGACTTTCCTGGCAGTCGAGTGGTTAAAACTCCGTGCTTCCACTGCTGGGGGGATGGGTTCCATCCCCAGGGAGCTAAGATCCCCATGCAGCCAAAGAAAAAAAGAAAAAAAAGTTTGTTCTGTGCATGAATATGTTGATGAGTTGGTATAAAAATGTAAAGTGTTAGTTGCTCAGTTGCAATCCCATGGACTGTAGCCCGCCAAGCTCCTCTGTCCATGAAGTTTTCCAGGCAAAGATACTGGAGTGGGTTGCCATTCCCTTCTCCAGGGAATCTCCCAACCCAGGAATCAAACCCAGGTCTTCTGCATTGCAGGCAGATTCTTTACAATCTGAGCCTATTCTTTCAGGCAGCTAAGGCTTGTGTCCCTGAGGCTTCCTCCTGTTCCCTTTAAAAACAACCGTCTAATAGTTTGGGTTGGAAACCTTTTTGAAAAGGAGTGATGGCTTCCTTTCCCTGCACGAGGCCCACATGGTTAACTTCTTGGGATGGTGAACACTGTGAACACTGACTGCTTTGCTCGGAGAGCCGAGACCAGCTGAGACCCCACAGGTTTCCTGCACCCCGTGACCCAGGACTGCTCACTTGTTCAACAACAGTTTCTGCCTTTGTAGGTTCCTGACTCTTCTCTCCCTGACCCTTCATTTGCTGCCCACAGACCTGCCTCCAATGGTCCAGCACCTCTTTTTCCTCCCTTCTTGCCCCCTCATGTGTATTTCCTAATTTGCTGCTTCTACCAGTTGGGGACTGAGAAATGGGACAATTGAGCTTATTAGAATTGCTTCATTGATTCATTCATTCATAGCTATTCAACTAGCAATGTTTGTCCCTGGGTCTTGCATCCATCATCTATCCATCCTGATTGAGGACCTCTGCAGTGGCTTGTGATCAATCAAGACATGACCACACCCTCCCAGGAGCGCACGCAGGTATATCATTATGTACACAGCACATGCCGGTACAGGACTTCACAGTTGATAATCCACCTCTGCCTGCAGCACCACACTGCATTTTCAGAGCAGCCCTGAGAATAGCATTATCTCTGTTTTGCAGACAGTGGAAGCTGAGCTCAGCTGGAGGAGGTCCCTTGCCCAGTGGTCAGCAGCGAGCACAGAATTGCAGTGGGAATTCAGGTCTCCAGCCTGGCCTGTTACCTCTTCCCTCTCCTGTGCTCTGTTTGCAAGTCCTGTGATGCCCCATTCATTTACTGCTTCTGTCACAAAGCTGGGGCAGGATCATCTGTTTCTGGATCTGCCAGCAGGGAGTGTGGGCTTGCCTTTAGCACACATACTAGTCCTGCAGTGGGCCTGGGCCCACCATCTGGTCCACACTGCCTGGACTATGCTCTGCGGAGCCTTGATTCCCTGGGATGGTTCTGGGCCCCAGGACACATAGATTTGGGAAATGTAAGGTCACATAGCTCAGAACAGGACTTCTCAGGGCCTTTACTGTGTTGATATGCACGAGGGATCCCCACCTGTGGCACGGGTGCCACCAGCCTTTCTCAAGCTTGCCTGAACACGCGGCTGCTTTGTCGCAGAGCAGGATCTGGGGTCTGATAGCCTGGAGAAAACACAGGGGAGAGCTGATCTGTATACCCTCACTTTCCAATTTGGCACAGAAGGCTTCAGCTAGAGCTTGTTTCTGCCCCGGGCAGCTTGCCTTTTGAGGGAGGATATGCAGGAGGACCATTTAGCCCCAGGAAAGAATTGGTAATAATGCAGTTTCAGGCAACAGGAGGAAGTGAATGGTGGAGATATTTTGATTCTTTCATCCACCAAACCCTCATCTCTCAGACGTCTCCTGGGTGCCAGGCGCACAGCCAGCGTTTGAAAATGCCAAGATGCGTCTGACTAAGAACCCTTCATTTCATTTCCCTGTGCCCACTAAGGGTTTTTAAAGAAAGACAAATACTAGCCCTAAAAGAAAGAAGTGTTTTTGGTTTTGTTTTTTATTGTTAGGGGTCTTCGTGGGAGGTGGGTGGGTGATGCAGTTACTGCTGGGTTCAGTGGCTCTGTAGTCCCCGGTCCTGAGGTGGGTAAGGGAGACAGTCCCAGGAACATTTACCCTAGACAGAGTTAATGTTGCTCCCATATTACAGATGAGGAAACCAAGGCTCAGAAGTCAAGTTGTTTACCCATTTTCACACAGTAGGAGTTCCTTGATGTTGTCAGGAGTGAGGGGAGGCTCAGAAGAGGGAGGGAGCACTTCCCCTGGGCTCCATCAGCCTGAGCTGGGCTCAGGAATCTGGGGTTAGGCTCTGCACAGAAGAGCAGAGGTCACCTGGGGGTTGGAGGGATAGACAGGCTCTGGCCAGCCGGAAAGGACATTCTTGGAAAAGCAACAGCCTGGAGCACAGGTACAGAGGTGGCAACAGGGTAGGTTACACCTTCTGGACCCTGTGTAGAGCCTGGGGTGATGGAGGCAGAGGGAGGAAAGGTGGGACATTGGAGATGGGGCTGGATAAGCTGGCTGGGCAGTTCACAAGGGTCCAGACACCAGCTGAGTGGGAGCACCTCGAGGGCCAGGCCATTCATCCCAGTGTCCCCAGTACCTGGCTGCTGCCTGCCTGGCAGGTTTGTGGACTGACTGGACTCTTCCATTGTGGAATCTTGGATAAGTCCTTTCCTGCTCTGGACTTGAATTGCTCTTGCTCATGGTTGAGCTCAAGGTCACCTAGCATGTCCCTTCCAGCTCTGAAGGGCTCTTGGGAATTCTTGGCATGTGTGCAGGGGAGGACTAGACTGTTTCTCCCCCAGCTTTGAGGTCTCCTGGGAAGCCCTAGCAGGGCAAGGGCCAGACATTTGCCAGGGCAGAGGTCAGGCTGACTCTGCTGGAGGAATTCAGCCCTCATTCTCTCTTCCTTTCAGCATCCAGTCTGCTGAGCTCAGGATGAAGTGCCATGGTGTCCTCACTGATGGCTCTTCTAAGGCCCCAAACTGGGTGGAGGAGAGGAGTTGAGCTAGGCTGGGGTTGCGGGTTGCCTGCATGAAGCAGCTTAGTGCAGGATAGGAAGCTCTGCGTCTTCCTTCTGTGTGAAAATGGGTAAGCTACTTGACTTCTGAGCCTCAGTTTCCTCATCTGTAAAATGGGAGCAATAGTAACTCCCACACTGGGCTTCTATGAAGATTCAATGAGATAAAACTTGTGAAAGCATATAATAAACTCACCCTTGCCCCCCACAACCCCCAGCACTCTGGGGACTCACCCCTTTCCCGGAAGTGCTCCCGGGTGGCGACTCGCTAATCTCTGTGCAGGCTTCTGTTGGGTATACTTTATCCAGGCCAAAGCGATCAGAGCCCATGAATTATGTACATGTTGCACAGGCAGGCCAGGCCTGTGTGTTTGCACTCCTGTGTCCGTGTGCCTTCCGACAGGAGGAAAAGCAGTGCTGGGTCCTGGAACCAGACATCACCCCTCCCAGGTGCAGCCCAGAGTCCTGCAGAGTGTTGAGTCTGGCCGCTGGGCAAGGGTGGGGCAAATGTCAGGAACGCTCCCTCCTCAACTTTTCTGTTCTGCTCACAGGCTGGGTCCAACAGGCTTGTCTTATCCAGGGGACTCTGGCCTGTGTCCCTGAGGGCAGAACAAGACTGCCACCCTCCCTCCCCTCCGCTTCCCAGGAGGCGTCAGTGGGAGCGACTCAGGTCTCTGGTATGGATGCTGCTTTATTTCTCTAGGGCCTGGGATGCCCATCTGGGGGGCCTGCAGCCTGTCACACAGAGTGCTTGGTCAAAGCCACCTGTCCAGGATGGGGGCGCAGAAGTTTAGGGCTGGGCTGCACCCAGCCTCCATTCCCCAAGAGCTCTGAGGGTCCCTCTCAATGCCCTTGTTCCTGAGTGGCTCCCAGATGGTGTTCTGGCCCCCCCAGGGCTGGGGGTTGGAGGTAGACAACTGGGATCGACTGGCACCAGAGGCATCACAGATGTTCCCTCTGCTTCCATCGGCATGGGGTTGGGAGCAGGGGAGGGGGCGGGCAGGGAGAAGGATTTAGGGAGGGGGGCGGCATAAACTTAAGGAGTTTATTGAAAAGGGAGCCCAGTAGACATAAATATCTGTTCTCTCCCACCCCTCCAGCTTAAAAAGCCCTGACACACCTGGATTCTTGTCCCAACTCCACCCTGTATGTGTGCAACCTTGGATCTGTGACATGGCCAGTCTGAGGCTCCGCCTAGGCTGTAAAGCTTTTGAGGTTGGTGTGAGGTCAAATCAAACTACCCAGCAGGAGGGACACCTACTGGTGCCAGGTGCTTAGTAGGCCACTGATTTGCAGAAAGATTTAGTTCTAGCCCAGAACAAAGCAATTGGTTTTTCAGATACTTGGTCTGTGATCTCTCTCTAAGCAGGAAAGAGGAAATTTCTCTTAAGCTGCATAAAATGTTCAGCGCAGCTTAGATACATGCTCCGCTCATGAGCCCAGCAGGGGAGGCTCTGAGTCACCCGGGCAGTCTCTCTGGAATGGGGCAGCCCTGACTGGGATGGCAAGCCCTGTGTGCTTGCCAGTGGCCTAGGGCGAGTCCCTGACCTCCTTGCTCCTGTAAAAGGAAGGTAAAGGATGCCTAACTCCCAGCATTGTGGAATTACCTATACAACTCTATTGAAGGACTTCCCTGGTGGTACAGTGGCAAAGACTGTGCTCCCAATGCAGGGAACCTGGGTCCGAGCACTGGTCAGGGAACTAGATCCCACATGCTCAACTAAGAGTTTCCATGCCACAGCTTAATATCCCTCATGTTGCAACAAAGACCTGGAGCCGTCAAAAAACAAAACACTCTATTGGAAAGCAAAAAGCACTACTGATACATAGTGGGTGCAGGCCAGTGGCTCAGGAAGCCAAGGCTGTGTTTGTTCCTTGTTCTGGTGACCAGCAGGCTCTGTGACACCAGCTCAGTGAAGCCTCATTTGCTTTCCTTAATGGGACAGCTGGTTAATTAGCCTCTGAGTATTTCTGACAAATGCCCCTGTGAACTGACCAACACTGGGTCAGCCCTTGCCAGACCTTGTCACTCCTTGTGTTCAGCTGGCCAGCCCTGGGCGTGAGGCCATGACCCACCGTCCCATCCCCTGATTCTCAGTTCGTCTCTCAGATGACACCATGGAGCAGTTGATGTGCTGGCGATGGAGGGAGCAGGACACAGCTCTGTCCCTGAAGCCTGGTTCCGGGTGGGCAGAAAGAGAGGATTTAGAGAAGGATCAGTGGCAGGGACCTAATCAGGTCATGGGAGACAGTCAGTGGGAACAGCCTGCCTGGTTCTGTTACCAATTAATTCCCTGTGCCTTTGAGCACTTGACCTTTCTCTCTCTAGGCCTCAGTTTTGCATCTAAAAGAGGATGTTGGGGAAGGTGGTCCCTGGAAGCTGTGAGCTAATAATGAAACAGTGTGAGTCGAGGAATGATCTCTGAAGCCAGCCAGGCCTGGAGTTCTCACCCTGGCTCCTCCATGTCCCAGCTTTGACCTTGGACAGGTCACCTAGCCTCTCCAGACCTGTCTGACAGGTGTATGCTGGTCCTGCTGGCCCAGGGCAGACACTGATAGTGGACGCCCTGCCCAGCAGTGTCTGGTGATGGTGGGCCTCAGGGCAGCTTTGGCCTGTCCCCGCCTCCTTTCCCAGTTTCTCCTTGGAAGTTCCCTAGGAACTCTTGCCCCTAGCAGATCTGGGGGGCCGGGGAGTATTGCAGATCCCAGTGCTGAGTCCAGTGGGCTGTATGTGATGCTCGTGCCGGGGACTCCAGGATCAGGATGGAGCCAGCCATCTTCTGCCTCTTAAAGGGAAGGGTGGGGAGTGTGTACACTAGAGCCCAGCCTCGGATCTTCAACAGCACCTTGGAAACTTGGTCTTTTAGAAACACAGGATCTTTCTGTCCCCAATCATGGAATCCTAGAATCTTGGCTCTTTGAAATCAAGACTGAGAAGCAGACTGGACTCAGAAGTAACCTCATGGATCCTCTGATTCAGATCTCCCTCTAGCCCAGACAACCCCTCTGTGGACCCCTGATCATCCAGGGTCAGGGCCCCCTCTGGCAGCCCCAGGCTTGAGTTGGGTCACCAGGCTGCCTGCCTCCTTGTGGTCATGACTGACCCCAGGCCCATACCCCCGGGGCTTGTAGCGCTGACAGGCAGCTGGGAGGGAGCTCACCGCTGCTCAGCTAAGAATAGAAGGCTTTGTGCGATTTAAGTAGCAGCCTGATCATATCAGGCCTCCCAACCAGGCTTCAGAGAGCTTAGGAAGCAGGATCTGAGGCCACTGTGAGGCCCCCCTGGGTGAGGGAGGGAGAGGGTGGGTGAAAGGTACTGGGGCAGCCACCGGGCTTCCCTGGGACTTCTCTTCCGTTTCCACATGGTGATGATTTGACTTTTTCCATCAGGTGAAGCTCTTTGCTCCTCCCTTCTCCATGCGGCTGGCTGGGGAGCATCACTCAGCGTTCCCCTAGGAAAGCTGGGGAACATCTCTTCTGGGAAGAATTCGGACAAACAAAGCAGCCTCTGAGAGGAACAAACAGATCAATGAAAATAGCATCGTCCGCAAAGATGATGGTGGTCATTTATTAAGCACCTTCTGCATGCCAGATCTTGGGCGCAGCATTTAGTGTCCTTGCCCTCTCTGACCCTCACAGAGGAGGTATCTGTGTCCCCGAACTTGGCAGAAGTGGGATTGGGAACAGGGACCGTCCCACCTTGTCTGTTCTGGGGACAAAGGATTCCCAAGTTAGGGGAGAGGTGAGAGGCGGGGTTCTTGGCGAGAGCCCTGGGCATGGAGGGCTCTATCTCTCCGTGCAGTTGTGTCAGTCCAGTACTGGATTGGGAGGTGGGACTGTGATCCTATCACAAACATAGCAGATGCCAGCCCCTGTGTATAGAGTTGGAATGAAACCAAACTCCTTCCTCTTTGAAGTGGGCAAAGGCTGCCTAGGGCAGGATCATGAGGCTGCGGCTTCTTTTTTAAATTTTAATGTATTTGTGTATTTGACTATACCAAGTCTTAGTTGCAGCATGTGGGATCTAGTTCCCTGACCAGGAATTGAACCCGGGCCCCCTGCATTGGGAGCTTGGAGTCTTAGCCACTGGACCACCAGGGAAGTTCCAAGGCTGCAGCTTCTGATTCTTGCTCTTTTGACCAGGAGTGTCCTAGTGCCCTTCTGGGCAGGTCACTGGTACCTCCGACCTCCCCTCCTTCTCACAGATGATTCCCAATGAGAACTGGAAGGAATTCCGGGTAACCTTCTGATTGTACAGATGGGAGGGCTGAGGCCCCTGAAGAACAGGGATGGCCTGAGGTCAGGAAGTAAGTGGGCCTGGGAACATGTAGTGGGTGTTCAAGAAATTCTTTTTTCAGTCCAGGCCAATGCTTGTTCCCCTGTGGGGTGCTGCATCTGTGTGGAGATCATGGGGGCCTGGAATGGGCTGGGGGATGGAGTCAGCTGGATCCTGAGAGTCAAGAAGGCAAGGACCAAAGGCCCTGAGCCTTTGTCTGTATGCCCCAGACTCATCTATGCTTGCCCCAACCCTGCCCAACTCAAAAGTCCCCTCTTCCGTGAAGCCTGCCTGGACTCTCCCCTCTAAAACCTCTCCTAATCTCCCTCTCTACCCCAAGAGTGGGATTGTGGTTCAAAAAAACACGTAACTTAAAATATACTATCTTAATCATTTTTAAGAATACCATTGATAGTCTTAACTATATTCACATGCTGCACAGCAGGTCTCTAGAATGTTTTCATCTCAAAGACCTGAAATTCTATACCCACTAAATAATAACTCCTCATCCTCCCACCAGCCCTTGGCAACCACCATTCTCCTTTCTGTTTCTATGAATTTGATTCCTGTAAATACCTCATATAAGTGGAATCATGCAGTGTTTGTCTTGTTGTGATTGGCTTATTTCACTTGGCATAATGTCCTCATGGTTCATGGTGTTGTAGCATGTGATAAGATTTTCTTCCTTTTTAAGGCCAAATAACATTCCATCATATGTATATACCACATTTTGTTTATCAATTTGTTCATCAATAGATCCTTAGGTTGCTCCTGTCTCTTGCTGCTGTGGAAAGAGCAGGAGTTTTGAGGTTGAATGGGCCTGGGTTGGATTCCTGGTTTCCAGCACCAGTTGAGCGGTAAGTCTGCTATTGCTATCGTGTCACTTGATATTGTGCCGGATTAAATTGCTTCAAGGATTAGAAATGGTGCATGAGAAAATGCCCCAGCACCCGGAGAGCCACCAGTGAGTGGTAGGGGGATTCATTCTTGTTATCTGCTTTCCTTCTAGGCACAGATCCCTTTGGGGGTTTGTAGGACCCACATACTGAAGTTCATACTGGAGAGCACCTGGGGCCAGAGAAGGTCAGGGACTTGTCCAAGTTCATACAGCTAGGCTTTGGCCATGTCAGGATAAGACTAAGGTCTCCTGCCTCCCGGCCTGGCACCTTCCCATTGCAGGCTCCAGGATCCACAGGTCTTGTTCTTAGGAGGCACTGGCTCTCCAGATTGATCCTGCAGCGTGCAGGGCTGAGGGAGGTGGGGAGCAGGGAGGCAGGCATCTCAGGCTCATCCATGGAGGGCAGAGGTGGGTGGCATCTGCCAGGCTTCCCTCACCACCGCCTTCTCCAGGTGACGGGGGGGGGGGGGGGGGTCATGTCCGACTCATTTGGATGGCTTGGGCTCGTCTAAGGCCCTTGCCTTGCACCTGGGAGCTTACTGTGCTTTCACTCACACTCACTCAGCTATTCTTTGCTCATCCCTTCTCTCGGTCGTTTATTCCGCAACCACCCCCTGAGGCCTGCTGTGAGCCTGGAGATCAGTTGGACCTTGCAGGCCCTTAGTATGGCATGGCAGTGAATAGTGTGGACTCAGGCTAAACTCCCTGGGTTCAAATCCTGGCTCTGCTGGTTACTAGCTCTGTGACCTTGGGCAAGTTGCTTAACCTCTCTGTGCCTCAGATTCTTCTTCTTTAAAGAGGAGCTAATGATGTTCTAGTTACTACTGTTATATAACAAATCACCCCCAAACATAGTGACTTTATGTAAGAACAATCACTTTATTACTGCACAGTTTCTATAGCTCAAGGTTTAAGATGGGCTCCGCTGAGCAGTTCTGGCTCAAGTTTACCCTTGTGGTCTCTGGGGTTTGTTTCTCTCCGAGCTCATCTGTGCTTCCCTACAGTATGCGTCCCATTTGATGACCTGGCCTTGGAAATCTTGCAGTGTCACTTTAGCCATCAGTCCTAGCCCTCCCAGATTCAAGTGGGGGGGTAATAACATAGACCGCACCTCTCCAAGGCAAGAGTGTCAGAGTTATAAGGAGAGTGTGTGGGCTGGGAGTTATTAGTGCCAATGTCTTTGGAAATATAGCCTGCCAGAAGTGTAAGAGTAAGATGAATCAAAACACAGGAAATATCTAGAACAAAGCCTAGGCATTGTAAACAAATGGTAGCTATACATAGTCAAGGGTGATTTTGACCAGATGCAATTACTCATGATATGCTGACTTTAGGACCTGACTCCTGCTGCTAACTGGGGCAGCATTTCCCATTTAGGTACTGAGGGATCTATAGGAGTTCAACAAGCCGAGGCTAGTGGGAAGGCATTCCAGGCAGAGGGAACTGATTGTGTAAAGGTGTGGAGCTGGAGAGTGGAGTCTTAGCCCCACTTGGCTGGGGCTCCCATGTGTGGGAGGCCAGGATGGTGAATTGAGGTCGAGTTGAGAAGAGCTCACTATTGGCTGGCCAAAAAGTTCGTTCGGATTTTTTGCCATTTGGCCAACCCAACCTAAAAGGTTTGTTTGATGCTATGGGTCCCAGGGAGCCCTTGGGTGAAGTATGAGGGGCTGGAGTGTCCCCCCGGAGGAGCTGCTTCTGAGTTGGCATCAGCAGGACTGGGACGGGGGTATAGGGAGAGAGGACAGGAATGAGGGGACTCATACCCAGGTGTTTGCCTGGGGTGTTTGCATCAGCTTTGCATGTGCTGTGCACACCCACCCGGCTTGCTTTCCCACTCCTTCCAGTATATTGGATGCGTGCGTGAATGCGTGCTCAGTCGTGTCCGACTCTTTGCAATTCCATGGACTGTAGCCCACCAGGCTCCTCTGTCCATGGGATTCTCTAGGCAAGAATACTGGAGTGGGTTGTCATTTTCTTCTCCAGGAGATCTTCCCAACCCAGGGATTGAACCCGTGTTTCCTGCGTCTCTTGCATTGGCAGGTGGATTTTTACCCCTGAGCCACCTGGGAAGCCCAGTATACTGGATACTTTGCCATTTATTCTGTGCTTAGAGTGGCTCTCCTGCAGAGGAAGGTAGAAGGTTGCCACCCTCTGGGAGGATGATTACCTTGGAGGAGGGTTCTGAAGGAGCCTGGCAGCTGGCAGGGCCAGAGAATATCCAGTGGCCACCTCCTCTGTCCCCACGTCCTCAAGGAGAACAGCCCCTGTACCCCTTGTTGTCTCCCCTTCTTCCTCTGCCACATTGCCGGGTCCAAATGGAACTGACCCTGAGGGTCATGCTCCCCAGCCCTGCTCACGTCACAGGTGGGGAAACTGAGCCCTGCTGATTTGCTCCACATCCCATAGCAAGTGAATGGAGGAACCAGCGCTAGCCCTCCATGTGGCTATGGCCACGTTCGGTGGTCCTGGGGGCTCTTCCCTGTCAGGCCCTCCACTCGCCACTCCCCATCTGCCTCTGAGGCTGGTGCATCCCTCCTGAGGGAGGTCATGGCTGGGAATATGATTTCAAGGAAAGAAAAGAAAGTCTTAGCAGCGTGTGGCCCCGCATCACCTCGTCTCTGAGCTGTGGTTTTCTCATCTGTAAAAAAAAAAGCGTGAGAACACTGGCCCCAACTTGGTTGTCCTGAGGATTAGATGAGCCCCCCATGCTGACTTCTTATCTCTCTGATGCTGGGGCTGCACCTGGAAAGGAAGCTGCCAGGGGTTACTCAGATGGGACGTTTGAGCTAAGATTTGGAGGCATAGCAGGGCTAAGGCTGGGAGAGGAGGGGACCTTGATCCTGAAAGCTCTGAGCTGTGACTGGGCTGTGCAGCCCTCCCCTGTATATGATAAAGTGTCCAAGGGGAAGATTGGGGTGCTATCCCCTCTGGGGGGCAGCCTCCTCCGTCTAGCACTGAGAGGAAGGATGTGATGAGGGATGGCTTCCTGGAGGAAGAGTTTGTGGAAACTCAGAGGGAAGGAAGAACTGAGGCATGGTTCTCTGGGGTCTGGCATTCCCCAAGTCCCTGTGCTGCTGCTGTGAGATCTAGCCCTGAGCCCTCGCCGAGCCAACCTTGACTCCTGGAGTTCATGATGCCCAGGGAGGCTGGTAGTCCAAAGGAGACAGCGGTCCTAGTCCATGCTGCTTCCAGGAAGCTGTGTCTACGGGGCCTGTCTGTGCATCTGCACATACCTCTGCAAGCCTGTGTGCTGGTGCCGAGTACCCATGAGTATTTGCCTGGGAATGCACGCTTGGTGTATTTTTTATGTCTACATGTATGCATTTGCAGGCCCCATGTGACACCTCCTTGTAAAAGCAGACTGGTTGGAATGCCTCTAAAAGAGGACAAGGAGATCAAACCAGTCAATCCTAAAGGAAATCAACTCTGAATATTCATTGGAAAAACTGATGCTGAAGCTCCAATACTTTGGCCATCTGATGTGAAGAACTGACTCATTGGAAAAGACTCTGATGCTGGGAAAGATTGAGGGCAGGAGAAGGGGATGACAGAGGATGAGATGGTTGGATGGCATCACTGATTCAGTGGACATGAGTTTGAGCAAACTGCAGGAGATGGTGAAGGACAAGGAAGCCTGTCATGCTACAGTTTATGGGGTCACAAAGAGTCAGACATGACTTAGTGACTGAACAAGAAAGAGGGGACTAACTTGTGTGATTTAAGTGCTGAAGAGGGGCAGAGCAAAATGATAGCCCTTGCTCCAGGGGGGCTGTGGGGAGATCCAGAGCTCACCAGTAGTCTTTCAGCAGAGAGACAATCCCCAGATTTGGGAAACCTCTCCTGAAGCCCCTCTATGCTGAGCTCGGCCTGGTGCCAGGACCCAGAGTTGGACCAGGCCCTCATCCTGTACTTCTGGAACCAGTCTGGGCCATTAGATGTGCAGTCGGTACCAGCATGGCTGCCCAGCTGAGGGCTGTGCTGGGCACATGGAAGCAGAAGGCTGGCTTGACTCTCCCAGGAGAGTCACGGAAGGCTTCCTGCAGGAGGAAGCTGAGCAAAGGGAGATGTGAGGGATGTTAGGTGGGAGATGAGGGGAGGGAGTGGAGAGCAGAGCAGGGCTTGGTGTGGGGTGGGATTTGGGGGTGTGAGGATGGGGGAGGTGGGGTAGATGAATCTTGTCTTCCCAGCCTGGAAGACTGGGAGGATGGAGACGCCTTGAGTTGGGAGGAAGTGGGAGGCTGCTCCATTCTTCCCTAGTTCAGGGGAACATGACAAGTTCCCATTTGGCCACTGTGGGTGTGAGGTTCCCATGGGACGTCCAGGACGAGATGACCAGAGGGTCATTGGATACTTGAGCCTGGCACTTGGCCTCGGCAGGAATGGGGTGTCTGAAGCCACAGGAGTAGGTGGTATTGCCCTCGAGAGTGTAAAGGGCAGGGAGGGAGGAAAGGGCTGACCTGGCCAGAGAGAGGAGCTAAGGGGCTGGGGGGCAGCCAGAGGGGGAGGGCAGAAACCAGGGGAACTGGTGTCCCGGAAGCCAGGGGAGGAGGACATTTCCACAAGGAGGGCAGGGGCCATGGTGTCGGGGAGGACTGAACTGTCCAGGAGGCTTCCTCATGTGGAGGATATGGATGGACTCCCTGGGAGCAGAGGGTGGTGGGTTTAGCAACAGATGGGAGAGAGGAAGTGAGGACGTGAGTGTTGACAAGTCTTTCAGACATTTGGATGAGAAAGAAGGAAAGAAAGGAGTGTGATTGGAAAGGGGTGGAGGAGACAAACTGGTGAGACTCAGGCCTGTTTATTGCCACTTGGCAGGAGCCAGTAGGGAGGAGGAGCTGGAGACGGCATTTATAAACACCTGCCATGATCCTCTGCAGTACTGGGAGGCTCCCAGAGGAGGTGTCTCTACCCAGAGGGCTGGCTGCAGACAGCAGGGGCAGAGGAGGTGGCCAGGTGGCAGCCCTTGGTGCCGCCCTGGGTTCTGCTAGCCCCAGGGCCCCAGTGTGGGGAGGATTGGGGGTCCTTACCTGCAGACACTTTTTTTTTGGCCTCATTGTGCAGTGTATGGGATCTTAGCTCCCCAACTAGGGGTCAAAGCTGGGCCCCCCCCACCAGCACAATCCTAACCACTGGACCACCAGGGAAGTCCCCTGTGGATGCTTTTGACCTCCTAGGAGGCAGAAACCCCACAAACTCAGAACATCCTGGTAAACCAGGCCCCAGGTCAAAAGGTTAAAGCTTAGGACTGTGCGGGGTTGGTTTCCCATTGTTTTGTCTCCATTACTCACCAAAGTGACTTCATAGATGCTTCAAACCAGCAAGGCCTGGGAAAGTCAGGACATTGATTCACCTGCTTCCAAGGGTCCATGACCAACCCCATCCCTGGACCAGCTCCAAATTACTGGGAAGTCCTTCCTCTGTGTCTAACCTAAGTCTTCCCTGCTGTGTACTCCCTTCTCGTGAACTTGTTCAACCCTGCTCTGTGGAGCCAAGCTCATCAGCAGGCGGCTTTGAGTGGCGGCCAGTATTTTTACAACTTGTTTTCATGAAGTTGGTTTGAAGTCTCCCTGCATTCCCAGAATGTCAGACCCGCCCTGATTCACAAGGATTGACCAAAACAGGATCTGTGCCAATGAGAAGAATCTAAGGACTTAGTCATCCCCCTTGGATCGTCTTCATATTCTCCTGCTTTCCTTCCAGTAAAAAAAAACCCAAAAGATTAGCTCAGATGGCCAGGAGAGATGTAAATAGACTCAGATGATATTGATGGTGGACAGGAGAGGTCAGTGCTCAGGCTTTGCAGGGGGCTGAGCTCAATTCAAGCCTGTGTTCTGCTCTCTGCCACCTGGGAGTCTTTGACAGTCTCTGAGGCACATAGCCTCATCTCTGAAATGGGAAAATTAATGGTACCTACCTCATAACTGTCTGGGGTTGGGGAATCTAGAAGCAGACCCTGAGACAAGAATTCATGTGAAACTGAGTTACTAGGAAGTTTTCTGGGGGAAGAGGAAAGGGTTGGGAATTACTAACAGAATAAGAAAAGTGGAACCAGAAACAGAAGGAGAAGCAAGAGCATGACTTCAAGCCGAGCCCCTGGGAGGGGAACTTGGCTGAGTCCCCAGAGCTGGCTGCCAGGGGCCAGGTCGCTGCAGAACTTAGACCTCACCCAGGGGGTCCCTGGTAAAGGACCCCTGAGGGGCTGCTGTGCCCACAGGAGAGGGGATTTAGGCAGATCTGATAGCAGCTCACCCGCACGCCTCCACGGGTGTTGGCTCTCGGAAGGGACAGAGACCCATGGTGAAGGGGTCTCAGGGGATGTGAGTGGGGATAACAGAGGCAGAGTTCTCCAGGCACAACCTGGTTCTGAGGAAGCACTGTTAAGTGTCAGCTTTTCCCACCTGTTAGAAAGAGGGTACAGAGTGGGTGCTCCAGGGTCATGTGGTCAGCAGCTAGCAAGATCTTCTGAGAGCTAGCTGCCCTGTGCCTCTCTTCTGCCCCTAGCCCCAGCCGTGGTCCCTGTTCCTCAACACCCAGAGGGAGATCCCTCAGAGTGCCCCAGCCCCTAGGACTCTCCCTGCTTGACTTCAGGCAGTGGCTCCAGCCCTGCCAGGGCTGGTCTGATGCCCTGATGTCGCCCCTTCTAGAAAAGTCTGTCTCTGTGCCACCCCCAGCTCCAGCCCCACCTGCACTGCAGTGGGGACTGGGGACGACTGGGAGGTTTGCATAGGGCCGTGGAGCCCTGAGCACCAAGGAGGAAGTTGAAGCCAAGGGGCCCATCCCCAACCTGAATTGAATTTGGCTTTTCTTCCCAGCCCAGCCCACCCACCCTGCTGTGTCTACTGGGCTTTTTCCATAGAAAGTGCTCAGGGATGGCTCATGGAACTCATGTGGGTCAGCGTATCCCAGGAACAAATAAATAGAAGTGGTGTGTCCAGGACTCTGACTTTGATGCCTTTAACTGGTGATGTCAGCCTGGGTCGACCCTGATGGAACTTGTCCAATCGTTCTCCTGCACCTGTGATAGCCCAAGGGATGTCACCCTGAGCTGGCCTCTCCACTCTGGGGGTCTAACCCCACAGAGCATGACAGGTCTGGATTCTAGTCTGACTCTTCCACCTGCTGTGTGACCTTGGACAAGTCACCTGCCCTCTCTGAGCTGCAGTGCCCCCTGTTTCTCACCAAAGTTTTATACACGCCGACCTAAAAGCAGATGGTTTCAGCATGGTTAATCCCTGCTTGATTCATACCCCAAGAGGTGGAGTGATTTGCTTCTGCTCATATAACAAAAAGGTGGAGCTGAGAGGGCCAGGATCCACTCCCCCCAGCCTCCCATGCCTGCTTATCTGAGCACCTTGACCAGCTCTTCTGTGGTCTCTACCAGCTCCAGTCTGATTCAGAACCTGAGCTAACCTCCCAGTGGCCAGGATGAACTGAGCCAGGCACCAGAGTGGTCAGTCACTGCTGTTTAGTCAATTAGCCCCTCGTACCACATATGATGTAAGAGGTTCCATGCTCAGATGGGCAGGATCCTCATTTCACTGGGCTTAATGTCTAATCTGCTGCAAATCTGCCCCCCCCGCCATCCTGAAGCTTGGGGGACCTGCAGACTCCAGAGGTGAAGGTGGACATAGGGTGGAGGCCCCAGAGGAGGAGGTGGTCTGAAGCGCCTGGTCCCAGGAGCAGGCAGGAGGGGCTGATGACTGGTGGGTGCAGGGGAAACAAGTCTGCTTATTCTGCATAGGCTAGGCTGGGGGGTGGCTTTGATCCACCGCCAAGGCCCCCCTGGCCTTCTGGCCCAGGCCTCCCAGGGCACACCGGAGAGCTCAGGAAATATGTGTTGGTGACTGGATTTGTGTTGTCTAGACGCTTGGGATTCAGATAAAGTATGAATCCTAGCTCTGCCACTTGCTTAACTGTGCCCTTGAGCATGAGACCTAAACCCTCTTGAGCCTCTTCTTTGGCATCTGTAGAATGTGCTGTAATGCGAGGTTAAGAGGGGTAAGTGAGAAGACAGACAGGGAATGTTGGCCTCATACAAAGCCGTGGCCAGCCCTCCATAAATGGTGGATGGTGTCTTCATAGAGGGACTCCGCATGCGCCAGGCCAAGCAGGAAACACAGGAGACGAACAAGGCCCCGTTGCATGGTTTGGTAGTTTGCAGTTTACAAAGCCCCGTCAGGTCCTGCTCACTGGCTTCTCCCGTAAATCCCACGAGGCCATCTGGGCTGGGATGTGGCATCCCCATCTGACAAGTGAAGACCCTGAGCTTAGAGATGAGGCCAACCTGTCTTTCAGTGGCCAGGCCACACCCAGAGCCCAGGTCTCCCAACTTTCGCTCTCCTGCATGTTCCTTAACCTTCCCCCCTTTAGAACCCAGGTCCTGCCTTCTGGAAGCTCTTCATGACAGATGCTGGGGAGGTGGAAGGCAGGGAACAGGGAGAGTTGCCAGCTCAGGTGTCAGGGGGCTGAGGGTTCATACTGGTGGCTTTAGCCCAGGGTGGGTCACTGTGACCGGTAGGCCCAGAGTGAGGGGACAGGAGGGGGTCATGGGTAGAAGTAAGCTGAGGTGAGTGAGGGTGCAGAGAAGGAGAAAACAAGTTGTGGGGTCCATGGGTCATTCCCTCAGTCTGAGCCAGTGGGCACTACCAGCCTGGTGAACCAGCAGCAGCTGGGCCCTCCCATCCGGTCCCTTTGCAGATGGGGCTGGAATGTAAGGGACTTTAAAGAATACCGAGTCTGTGAGAGATGGCCTTCAAGTCATGGCCTTGGCCCTTGAGGGTGCTTGAGTCAGCTCCGGAAATAAGGCCCACATCTAAGCATGCTGCTCTGCTGCTGCTAAGTTGCTTCAGTCGTGTCTGACTCTGTGCGACCCCATAGACGGCAGCCCACCAGGCTCCGCCGTCCCTGGGCTTCTCCAGGCAAGAATACTGGAGTGGGTTGCCATTTCCTTCTCCAGTGCATGAAAGGGAAAAGTGAAAGTGAAGTAGCTCAGTCGTGTCCGACTCTTAGCGACCCCATGGACTGTAGCCTACCAGGCTCCTCCATCCATGGGATTTTCCAGTCAAGAGTACTGGAGTGGGGTGCCATTGCCTTCTCCGCATCTAAGCATGAGAACCTTTCATGTGTGGAGCACTTTCTAAAAGGCAGACTTAGGAAGACAAGGCTGACTTCGCCACCCACCTGATCCTCAGTGAGGAGGAGCCACCAGCTCAGGTGGCCTGAGCCCCACAAAAGTGAGCTGGTGGGCAGGGAGTCAACAGATAGGTCTGGTCTAGACTTTGCAGGGCCCAGGACAAAAGTACAAATGGAGGCCATACAGTCTCTGTCATATATCGGGAGGTTACAGAACAAACCAAGAAACTATTAAGTAAGATAGTCTCATTGTCCCGCTTTGTAAAGTTATGCTTTTATATGACTGAAAGCAACCAAATTTCAAGGAGGACAATTATTCTTACACATCTGGTTGTTTTGTTGGTGGGCTGGTGGAATTTGGATGAGTAATAAAACATATTTCATATGTTATTTATTTCATAAAATATATTTTGTTGTGTTCATGTTAGCAAGATCACTTTAATTGTTATAATCAAGATTTTCACATCATTTGAAAATTGTGTATTGATGGTAGTAATCTAAAGGATCAAAAATAAAATGCAGTTATATTTGAAGTATATAGAATTTGAATAATTTCCACCAAAAATGTAAATTGAATGTAAAGAAAGGAAAATTTATATTTTCAAAAATTATTTTATTCCTTGAAATTATCTAGGAAATTAAAACTATATGTATCATAATTAATGAATATCTAATTTTAAAATATAATTATTTAAATATATGTGATATAGCAATTAATTCAAAGTTTTAAAAATTTTATAAAAATGAAACTATTCATTTGTAATGAAACTATTCATTTTTGTGTTTAATGTCCATCTAGTTGTAAAGAATTAGTATCACATTTCATGTTACATTAATCTGAATAATATGAATTGTTAAATACTGTAAGATGTTTCTCAGCTGCCATGTGCATTTATTGTGAATACTACACTAATTCATGAGTACTTCTAGAACCACAAATTGCAACAGGGAGACAAGCCAAAAAAAAAAAAGAGGATGCTCAGCATTACTGGGAAATGGATGTTTTGTTATGTAAGAAGTTGCTGCTTTGAAAGGATCTGACAAGTTTAATTTGTCTGCCCCCCCACCCACAAGCATTCTTGCCACTTAGTCCTCTCCCTGCTCCCAGTAGCATCCTGTTTCCCTTCCCTTCCCACCCTCTACCCTACTCTCAACCATGTCAGCAACCGTGCATCCCTCAGACCTTTGTATGGACAGTCACCTTTTGTTCTTCAAGCCCAAAGAATGAAGAGTTTCTCTGGAGCCTGAGCAGTGTTAGGAGAGCAGATTGGGCTTGTGGTCCCATGGATGTTGTGGGACAGAAGCTCCTGTATGTTCTGTAATATATTTGTAAGCATGTGTTTGTGATGTGTGGGGCTCAAGGCAATGACCCTTCTTCCTTGTGCCTAAGGGTGATACAGGGGACATCTTCTTACCAATGAGATCTCTGCCCTGTGCTAATAATAGATAATGAAAGTGCTTACACTACAACTGGAGCTTAAATCTAGGTATTGGCATCCACTATTTCATCTCTTTCATATGAGCTTTTGTTCATTTATTTATAACCTATATTCACATCCTCCAATCCTTCATTTCATTGTAGAATATCAGGCCATAGCAGTCTTGCAGTACAACCCTGTGATCCTCCAGGTGAGGGAATTGAGCCTCAGAGAAGCACACTGGTGTACATAAGATCACACAGCAGAGAAGCTCTCTGACTCGGGTTTCCCAGTGCAGACAATGGGTGTTGCATTTGAGTTTCAGGTAAGATCTGAATAGGTGTTGCTATGTCCCAATCAGCTTCATCAGACTCTGCCACTGCAGCACCTGCCCTGGGGAGCTCCTCTTGGGGGCTGAGGGTTCTGCTAGAAGAGCCACTTCCTGTCTGGGGCCAGGCACTTCCTTCAAGTGACTCACAGGCTCCCACTGGCCCCGTGCTGGGAAGCCAAGTGGGGGTGGAGATGGGCCTGGCCTGCCTCCTCCCTTGCCTGCTACCTGGGCTGGGTGACCCTGAGACAAATCAGTACCACAGACTGGATGTAGAAGATTGGTGTTGGAAGGGGGATGCTAGACCGTTCTCGTCCAGCCTGGCAGGCAGGGCTCTGAGAGTGCGGGACAACTCAGGCTTCAGTGGGCACGAGGGCAGCCTCCACATGCAGCCTCTCCCACACACATCAGGTTTCCAGGTGCCCGCTGCCCAGTGGAGCTGACCCCCTCAGGGGGAACTTGGGATACTTTCTCTGCCTTGCAGGCCAGTGAGGTGTGATGGAAAGAGCAGTAGGTCAGGGGTCATGGACTTGAATTTCTGAACCAACTTTCTGGTGACCTTGTCAATTCCTGGCTGCTTTCCAGGCTTCAGTATCCACGTCTGTCAGATGGTGGAGGGCTTGCTGGCTGTGACATGTTGTGGCAAATTGTTATTGCAGGATTTATATTTAAGAGATACAGGTTTGAATCCTGCCTCCGCCACCTTGCTGAGTGTGTCCATCTCTCAGAGCCTCCATTTTAAAATTTGAAATGATAATCATCACTTTAAGCAATTTACATAATTTAATCTTCACATCAACCCTATGGGGTAGGTTTTATTATGATGATTATTGTTTTATACATAATGAGATTAAAGTCCAGAGAGGTTAAGTAACTTCCCCAAGATCACACAGAAAGAGCCAAGATTCTAACTTAAGCAGTCTGACCCCAGCGTGTGTGCCGTTAGCAACTATGTTCTTGCTACTTAAATTGTGGTCCCTGGACCTGCAGCATCAGCATCACCTAAGAGCTTATTTAAAAAAAAAAAGGAGTAGAATCTCAGCCCCCAGCCTAGACCTACTGAGTTGGACTGCCTTTCAACAAGATCCCTAGGTGATTTGTTTGAGAAGCCCTGCTCTATTTATATCCCTCTGTCACTTAGGCCTTAGGATCATTGTGAGAGATGAAGAAAATAAGTGTTTTATAAACTGTAAATTGTAGTGCATTCAGGGCTCTTTGAGAAACCTGGGGACTGGTAGTGGAGGCAGGACTGGGGGCATCCCAGGAGTCCATCTCTCAGGAGCTGAATGTCATTTCAAAGCCGTCTGTGAGCCTAGTTTTGCTCCCCACCCGTCCAAGGCTGAGTCTTGGCAGTGCTTCTAGCTGGTATGTGGCTTGGAGAAGGTTGGAGAAGGTCCTTCTACTTCTTTTAATCTTTCCTTGAGTGCCCTCATGTCAGCATGGAATTGGGCTGGACACCAGCCTGAGTCGCCCCTGCCCTGGGTCCCACCCTGGCTCTGGCTCTGACTCTCTGGGTGACGTAGACAGAACTCTGGCCCCTCCAGCCTCAGTGTCCCCTGCTGGGCAGTATGGCAGCATCCTCCGAAGCCTGCTATGCTGACCCAGCACCCCTTCTCCTCTCCCCATGGCCTGTCAGTACCAAGTCATCTCCCCTCCCAGTTCCTGGGCAAAAGAGCTGAAGGAGCTGGTGATGGGGGAAGCGGCGCATGAGTCAGAAGTCAGCCGCATAATTGCAGTGCCCCAGATCCCGCCTCCAGCCCACCCAGCCCTCCCTTAGCGGCTGCTTTAGAACAGCTGGTTTGGCGTCTACCTCCAAAGAAGCAGGTCTCTGGGCAGCACGAATGGGCCTCTGCCTCCCAGGAGCCAAACATGGCCCCAGGTTTCACCCCAGGGTGGCTGGGCCTTAGATCGTGTTTCTGTGGGTCCTGGTGGGGGCAAGAGTGGTTCAGGGAGCAGGCTGTACTGGGTCTGGGTTAGGGCTGGTTTGTGGGAAGCACATCTGAAGGTGCTTGTGTGGGGTCTCACAGTCCACCACCAGATCCCATGGGCTCCCCCACCCACTTGGCACTTCCCTAGAACGGGAACTGGATGCAGCCCATCCCTGGTCCCCATACCCAGCACAGGGTGGGAGCACGGTGGAGGCTCAGTAAGGGCCCGGGGGAGGGGAGAGGCAGCATGGACTTATGTGTGATCTGACTGGGTTTGTCCCCTCAGCTCTCCCACTGAAGTGACATCACCACCTCCATGGACAAGACCCCCCTCCCCCAGGAGCCCAGCTCATAGCCGCTGGCACCTTCTTCCAGGTAAAGGGAAAAGCAAGGAAGGAGGCAGGGAGAAAGGAGTTGGAGGCAAGCTGCAGAGAACAGCCCACTTGGTTCCAGAATGATGTTCACTCTCACGGGAGTGGTAAGCTGCAGTTTATGGGAAAAGAGGAAATGAGGATTATTATTCCATTTTACAGGCAAGAAAGAAAAAAATAATTATACTCTGAGTAGAGTTATCTCTTGCTCTCTCCACTTACCTAAAGCACCTTATAGGTATTAGCTCATTTAATCCTCACAACAGCCCATGCTGCTGCTGCTGCTGCTAAGTCGCTTCAGTCGTGTCCGACTCTGAGCGACCCCATAGACGGCAGCCCACCAGGCTCCGCCATCCCTGAGGTTCTCCAGGCAAGAATACTGGAGTGGGTTGCCATTTCCTTCTCCAGTGCATGAAAGGGAAAAGTGAAAGTGAAGTTGCTCAGTCGTGTCTGACCCTTAGCGACCCCATGGACTGTAGCCTACCAGGCTCTTCCGTCCATGGGATTTTCCAAGCAAGAGTACTGGAGTGGGGTGCCATTGCCTTCTCCGCAACAGCCCATGAGGCTGGTGCTATTATCTCCATTTTACAGATAAGGAGACTGAGGTGTAGAGGCATTAAGGAACCTGCTCAGTTAGTAAGTGGTAGAACTGGGTTCCAAACTCAGCAGGCTGGCTCTGGGTACACATTCCTACCCTTATGATTTACTGTCTCTCTAGAGCCAGGCATTAAACTGAGTTTCCTTGACTTTCAGTTTAGAGGTTTGATGGATTCCCATTTCCAGGGGAGATTTGTATTTTTAAGAACGAATCCTGGAGAAAGTGATGCTTCAGCCAAAGGAATGAATGGTAAATGGTGGAATTAGAGGCCTGAATCATGGAAGGAGCATGAACCATCAGGGTTTCCTGGGCCAGTCAACCCCTAGGGCTTTCCTCCTCAGCATTTGAGCAAGGTCAGAAAGGAAACTTGGCTGTCTGAAAGAGGGGAAGAGAAGCTTAGGCCCCAGATTCTCAGACTTGCCTGGAAGTAGCCCGGCTTCTGCTCCTCTTGGAGCACTGTAATGAGGAGAGATGCAGGTGGCAGTGAGGAAATCAGTATTCTGTGCTAAGTCTGAGGTCGTCTTGTGCTAGACCTGGAACATATAGCAGAGGGTTCAGAAAAAACTGTGGGAGAAAATACTTGAGACTTTTTTTAGTAACTTAATTTTTTCTGTAAATAGGGAAAAGGCTAATTATTATTCAGAGGCAGAATTGGGAGCAAGCTCAGAAGTGGCTCTGCGGTTGGGTGGTTTAAGAGGCTCTGATATGGTCCTTCCTTCCTTCGTTTGCACATTTAACCAGTGCAAACGGGAGCTTCCTTGGTGCTGACCTCATGCAAGAATACAGGTCCACTGTGCAGTGATTCCTCTAGCAGGGATGGGGGTCTGGGGGAGCTCATGTCCCTGTCACCTGCAGGGTCACAGATATCTGCAGACTCTTCAGAAAAGCTGGGCCAGATGGATGAGAAATCTCCACCTGGGGAGGCTCTTGGCCTGGCGCAGCCTCGGAAACAGATAATTACCGTGCACAGAGGCCTGTGATCATGTCTCGAGAGCTCTGCCTGGTGATGGGAGGACAAAGGAGAAAGCAATGGGCTTCTGCAGGGGGGATCAGACTAGGCTTTGTCCAGGGTGCATTTGTTAAGATGTACAGGATTTGGGGCAGGGGTGGGAGAGCACTCCTGGCAGAGGGCCCAGCACCAGCAAGGGCTTGGGGGAGCGGGGGAAACTGCGAGGTGCTGTGTTGCTTGGAGCACAGTCATGTGAGGAGGCGCGGGGGCAGGTGAGGCGAGACAGGTAGGTGTGAGGGGAAGGAAGCAGGAGAGAGATTCCTAAAATGGCAGGAATCACTTCTCCTCCCATCCCCAGGGCCTGCTTCAGAAGCCTGTTTGTATAATAACTCTGCTATTTTACATAAATAAATAAAATAAATCATTGCTCACCATTCCCTCAGGGAGCAAAAACCGGGCAGAGACAAGTTTGCTCAGGGCCTGTCTCCGCCAGACTCCGCTTCCGCCTGCCCTCCTCCTGTTCAGGGTCCCCTCCTTCCAGAGACCCAGGGAGAGGCATCGGAAAAAGCCAGCCTGATTCCTGTGACTGAATCACTGGGCTCCTGGGAGGAACTGGGGCATCCAGCAGGGAGGGAGGAGAGACTGGGGAAGTCTCTCGCCTCACCAGGCCCCCAAGCTGGCCCCATGCTCACTCTGCCTGCTCCTGGGGAACCTGTCAGTGCTGCTGGGGGAGGGGGTGGCTGGGGGCAGTCTGCCCCTCTTAAGAGGGCCTACCTTCTGTTCTGGTTTAAAGAGGAACCTTTCAGCCCTCCAGGGAGGGAGGGGCCTGTCTAGAGGCGTATGCAAGCCTATGCAGGCC
The DNA here is from genome assembly GCA_024291935.2 of Okapia johnstoni. NCBI lineage: Eukaryota > Metazoa > Chordata > Mammalia > Artiodactyla > Giraffidae > Okapia > Okapia johnstoni. The sequence goes on from CM044325.1 coordinate 23,835,307, forward strand.
AGTCTGCTGGGGAACCACCACCAGCTGTACAGGGGATTTCTGCGGAGATGGAAGGCCAGAGGGAATAGCTCCAGGTCTTCCCTGGTGCTGACATTTGATGACTGTCATAGTCTGAAATCCAGGGCTAGTTTTTTTTGTTTTTTTGTTTTTTAATAGAGATAAGATAGAGAGGACCTTCAGCTTCTCTCTCTCTCTCTCTTTAGTTGCTAAGTCGTGTCCAACTCTTGCAACCCCATGGACTGTAGCCTGCCAGGCGGCTACTCTGTCCATGGGATTCTCCAGGCAAGAATACTGGAGTGGGCTACCAATTCCTTCTCCACAGGGCTAGTTTTGAGATCCCTGTTGGATTGCAGCAGGACTCTGTGATTGTATGAGCCTTGGGGGCGTGATTCTTGACTCTGGTTAGAGAGTATGCGGGCTGTTCCTGGTGACTGCTCAGCCCAGCCCACAGCCCTGATCTGGGGAAAGAGAGACTCAAGGAGAGGTCCTTTCTGTGCCAAGGGAACCCAAGGGTCCTGGGCAAGGTCCTGACCTTGGCCCCCATTCAACTACCCTAAGCTTTTCCCCCAAAGAATGAACTGCTATGACAGGGGGCTGCTGGCCCATCAAGCACCAAGCATGCAAGTCAGTCCCCCAAGGGGCTCAACCAAGGATGCAGCTCAGCAAATCTGTTCTATCTCCTAGCAGCCTCAACTTCCTCTTCCATAAAATGGGGATCTGGTACTTGCCCGTGGAGTTGGGGCCATGCTTCAGTGAGACGATGTATGTGGAGACTTTGTACACTGTAAAGCGCTGTGCGTGTGGTTATAATCGTAGCTGCTGTTGCTCTGATGAGGTTGTTGCCTTGAAAGAAGGAGCCACCTCTGATTCTCTGTGCATCTCTCTTGGGTGCCAGCATTGCAGAGGCTTTTGAAACATTTACCACATGAACTAGAGAGCCTTGGGTATGGAACAGATAATTCCAGAGGCTGTGGTTCCGAGGAAGCCAGCCAGCCCTTCTGGGAGGAGAAGCAGGGAGCATTCCCTACAGGAGAGGCAGAAGGACCCACATTTGGGGTGAAGCCAGCCTGCTGGGAATTCCCCCGGAGAAAGAGCCATCAGAAATCTTCTGGGACAAAGTGTTGGGTAAACAGGAGGCCCTGGCACCACGGTGAAAAGAGATTAATAGTGACCCTAATTAGGGCATGGTTCATTCTTTGATGGCTCCTGTTGAGCCCCAGCCTAAGCCACTAGTAGCTTTTCCCCCAAAGAATGAGTGGCCATGACGGGGGTGGAGTGGGGGGAAGTATTCTGGCCCACCAGGCCTCCTTCCTGGGCCCTCCTGCCCCCGCCTCTCCCCACTGGCAGCTGCCTCAGTGACAGACTTCCTTCCTGCCTTCTATCTGCCTCTTTGCTGATTTCATTAGAATCTAGGGCTTTCTCTGAGGCCCAGAGAAATAGAGTGACTTGCCCAGGGCCACACAGTGAGATGTGGCAGCCCACATCTCTCAGTTTAAGCCATCTGATGAGGCCTGGGCAATGGGGAAGGTAGTGACTTTGAGCATTCCTCAAAAGCTAAGCACAGGAGAGCAGTGGGGAGGAGCCTGGAATCAGCTCGGTCCCCCCATCTCCAGCCGCAGCTCTGGGGCCGGGGACTTGTTCTCTGGGTTTGGTGGGTTGTTTGGAGAAACAGCCCAGCTAGTGAGCTGCCTGCTGCTGCCCCCTGGGTCCCCAGAGGCCTGGGAGGCTACTGTTGGCAGCAGACCCCACGGTCACCACCAGATGGAACTGACATGGGGCTTAACTTCCTGCTGGAGCCCTCAGCCCTGGGAGAGGCCCCTCTCACCCTCCCTGCCACCACGCTTTCCCTGTGCTGGCTGCCTAGCAAGACCCCTCTTGTGCTATAAGTCATCCTTTATTTCTGAGTTCTGTTGACATCCAACCTCTCCAGGAAGCTGCCCAGCAGTGCCACTGAAGGAAGCACAGGAGTTGTGGGTCCAGAAGAGACCCTGACCTGGCAGGGCTGGGTTCCTGGAGGAAGGGCTGCAGCACTGAGATGAGTAGATGGACAGAGGGGCCCCGAGCTAAGGTGGCTTCCCAGGTACAGCTGCATTGGGAACAGGGGTTGGGCATGCAGTGAGGAAGGACCACAGGGAGGCCCTGGTCTTGCTCCATGGCCATGTTCCCCAAGCACTATAGGGAGGAGTCCCCATGGCCTTCTGCTGTTTACCCCTTGGGTTTCGCCCTAAGTCAGGTGTGGGGTCGTCACTGTGAGTTATCCAGGCCATGACTACCTATACCTGGGTTCCTGTCAAAGATGGTGGCGGCCCCTGGGCAGAAATGAGGCCCAGGATGACCAGGCTTCTCTCCTTGTCACAGGCCTGCCTGCAGCTTTCATCCTCATCATGACTGCTCCAGTCAGGGGCGGGCTCCTGACTTCCAGCCATGGGTCCTGGGGTTGGAGGAGGCTCTTCCCTGTCAGATGAGACAAGGACTAGGGAATTTGTCCTTCCATCCTCCTGGAGCAACCCTATCTCTGCTTATCTCCTGAGAATGAGGAGAGAGCAGGTGGTTAAAAGGTTTTAGAAGCTGAGTGTTAAAAAGGCCCTTAGAGATCATCAGATGTGGTTTAGACCCTCCCCTGATACAGGAAAGCTGAGGCCAGAGGCTGGTGGAGGTCACCCAGCCTGCTAGTGACTGAGCTCAGTCTCCGCCCACCAGCCCTGGGGTTGGGCTGGGGCTGAGGCTCCACGAGGGCGGCCATAGCCAAGGAGAAGGGGTGATGGTTCCTCCTCCATGTGTATGTCCCGCCTCCTTCCCTGGGAGCCTGGAAGGCTGCTGGAGGGGGAGGTCAGCTCTCTGCCTCCCCCAGCCCTGAGCCCATGGGGGGGTGGGGTGGGGGGTCCTCTCTCCTCCCCAGAGTTCTTGGCCTCACTCTGTGCCCCTGCTGCCCTGGTGCCAACCAAAACATTGAACTTGGCCTTTTGAGGTGCAATTTTCAGTGACACATGCTATGGCTGTCATAGACATGGAGGGCGGTAGAAATGAGGACAGACAGACCCTCTATCTAGGGCTGGTGCCTAGAAAGACTGGGCTTTAGACTTGGCATCCCTGGCTGCAAATGCTGTCTTCTCCACGGTTAGCTGTTTGGTCTTGGCTGAATCATGTAATCTCTTAGGATTAGATTTATTGACCTAGCTATCCATAGATCAATCAATACAGATATTTAAATTAAATACATATATGTTTAATTATTGGACTTCCCCTGTGGCTCAGAGGTAAAGAATCCCCCTGCAGTGCAGGAGGCACAGGAGACACGGGTTCAGTCTCTGGGTTGGGAAGATCCCCTGCAGAAGGGCAGGGCAACCCACTCCAGTATTCTTGCCTGGTGGGCTACAGTCCATAGGGTTGCTAAGAGTCAGACAAGACTGAAGCAACTTAGCAAGTATACATATTTAATTATTAGATGATTTTTTTCGTGAGAGTTTTAATTTTATTATTATTATTTTTTTTATTTTTACATATTTCATATCTGTTAGGATTTTCCAGGCAAGAATACTGGAGTGGATTGCCATTTCCTTCTCCAGGGGATCTTCCCGACCCAGGGATTGAACCCAGGTCTCCCACATTGCAGGCAGACTCTTTACCATCTGAGCCACCAGGGAATCCCTGGTGAGAGTTTTTAAAAATTGATTAGAAAATGCAGAGTTCCTACATACTCTCCTTCCCCTACCCCACAGTTTTCCCTGTATTAGTATCTTAGGGGGATTCATTTGCTATAACTGATGAGCCAGTGTTGATACCATATTATTAACTGAAGTCCACAGTCTACATTAGGGTTCACTTTTTGTGTTATATATTCTGTGTGGTTTGACGAATGTAATGACATGTATCCATCATAATAGTATCATACAAAATAGTTTCACTGCTCTAAAAATCTACCTGTGCACTCCACTTCCAACCCCTGGCAACCACTAATCCATTTACCACTTCCATTGTTTTACCTTTTCCTGAATGTTATATGGTTGAAATCATGCAGGATGTAGCCTTCTCTCATTGACTTTTGTCACTGAGCAATATACTTTAAAGGTCCCTTCATGTATTTTTATGGCTTGATAACTCATTTCTTTTTGTGAAAAGTGAAAGCACTCAGTCATGTCTGACTCTTTTGGACCCGATGGACTGTAGCCTGCCAGGCTCCTCTGTCCATGGAATGCTCCAGGCAAGAATACTGGAGTGGGTAGCCATTCCCTTCTCCAGGGGATCTTCCCAACCCAGAGATCAAACTTGGGTCTCCTGCATTTATTTTTGCTGCTGGGTAATATTCCATTATTGGGATGAACCCTATTCCTCCATTCACCTGGGACCCATATTTCTAACATGTAAAAGAAGACTGTCAAGCTCTACTTTGGACAGTTGTCATCAGAAGATGACACAGGTACAATGCTCAGCATGGTGCCCTGCAAACCACCCCCTCTACCTTCCATAACTAGCTTCTTTCACTTTAGCATAATGTTTTCAAGATTCAGTCACATTGTATTAATAGCATGTATCAGTGTCTTATTCCTTTTTATTGTAACCTTGGGTCCTTTTTGTGCTGGTCTATCTAGTGCCCATTCTTCAGGTAGGTAAAATATGTCCCCAAGGTCACACAGCATGTCAGACCAGGCTGATAGCCAGGCACTGACACCCGGCTGGAGGCTCCTTCCACTGTCAGGAGAGCGAGCAGACCTGGGACCGGAGGCAGCAGGGTCTAGGGGCAGTGAGGGCCTGGCAACCGGCCAGTCAAGGGGAGGGATGAAGAGCCAAGGAGTGGGTGAGGTGCATTCCCAGGGTATAAGGGTGTGCGAGGCCCCCGGAGGTATGCCCACCCCCAACATCCTTCACCCACTCCATAGCAGACACTCACTCCATCTCCCTCCTGACTCCCTTCCCTGTGCAAACAGGATGCTGTGGAAGTTCAGGTTAAGAGGTGAGGGCTTTCTCTTGTTCCAGAGCCAGCAGGGCTCCAGGCTGGAGATTTCTTTGGAACTTGGCTGATAGCAGCAGCCCTGGGAGGTGGCTTGGAGAACCAACTGATGCGAAGTGATGCCATTAGTCTGGGCAGGAGCGGGACAGGTGTGGAGAATCTGGTCTCTGGGGACTTGTCCCAACCACTCAGGGGCTGGGCAGTCATGTCTCTGTTAGCAGAACTTCCGGGCCTTTTCAGAAGTACAGTGCAGGAAGCCCCCAGGACTGCCCTGTGCTAGCCACTGGGGAAATGCAAGCAACTCAGGCTGTTCCCTGGGGGAGGCAGACGTGTCATCTGTGCTCCCACAGGCAGCCAGGAGGGAGGAGGGTCTCCTGGAGCCCTCTCACCCAACCTAGGTCTCCGGGAAGGCTCCCCAGAGGAGGTAACATCTGAGTGGAGACTTGAGGGTCAGGAGGCATTAGCCAGATGAAGGGACAGCAAGTTCTGGAGTGGTGAGGCTGGAGGAGCCAGATCCTGGTCACTTGTCTTTTAGGAAGCTATCTGCTGCAGGTGAGAGCTTAGATTGGCCAGGCCAGGCCCACTGCAGGGATTCCCCACCCAGGGGAGAGATGAGACCTGGGCAGTGGCCAAAGGGCTGGTGAGAAAAAGGCCTTGAAGGATGTTAGAGGCACATTAGGGGTGGTGAGGTGGTCACTGTGCCAGTGTGGGTCTAGGTGGCGCCCCTGGAGAGAGCAAGGAGCCACTGGTGATCTTGATGGCCCCAGGAAAATGTGCAAAGGAAAAAGAAGAGGTTTGCCTCTGAGAGATACCCCTGCAGTTATGAATAGAATGAAAATTCATGGCAGGTGGGGGATGAGAGGGGAACAGTTCTAAGAGCCCTGGTCAGCCAAGTCCTGGGCTGAGACCTTGGTGCAGGCAGTTCTACTTCCCTCTTTTCCAGACTTGAAATGGAAATTCCATTCCTGGGTGGGTTGTAATGCTCAGTTTTAGGGGGTAGGGGAGCAGAGGACACATAAGAATCAGTCCCGGGGTCAGGGGGATCCTGGGAAAGGAATGTGAGGGCAGGGCTCCTGCGTGCAGAATGCCCACCTGCTGTACCTCTGTCATTGCAGCCATATGCCCCCCTGCCACCAGCCCTCCCTCATCCCCCATGCATCTGACCTTTTTTTGGAAGTCAAGACAAAAGCTGAAACCAAGGCTCAGAGAAGAGACCTGAGTGGCTCTGGCTACAGGGCAAGTCATTGGCCAAGGCAGGGTGAATCCAGTCCTCTTTCTATGGATACTAGCTGCCTCCCCCATTCCTGGGGAAGTGTGATAGCCAGCCTGACAGTAGAGGTCCTCATCTGGGGGTGCACAGGGTGAGATGTGGTTCCCTGGCTGTGGATTTTGCTCTTTTACCCCCTCTGGAAGGCTGTGGATGTGGGGGTCTGTGTATGAGTACACACTCCTATTTTTTTTTTTTAATTATTTTTTTGGTTGCACTGCGTGGCTTGTGGGATCTTAGTTCCTCCATCAGGGATTGAACCCAGGCTCTTGGCAGTGAAAGCATCAAGTCCTAACCAGTGGACCACCAGGGAATTCCCACCCCGACACACTCCTTCTAGAGAGGAATAAAGGAAAAATGAGAGGGTCTCTTACCTGCTGGCCCACCCCCGGCCTCCCCAACCCCATGGGAGCTAAGCTGACTGCAGCAGCATCCCTATCCAATACTGTCACCCTGAGCTCTGGACTCGGCTCAGCTCGGAGAGCCCCCAGCATCTGTTCTGTGTCCACATGCCTCCCCAGGGAGACACGGGCACAGGTTGCACCAGACAATTCCCAGCACTTAGGCGGCTGCGGGTCAGTCAATATTCCCAGGAAGCTCCTAGTACATCCCTGCACTAGCAGTGGAGGCTGTAATCCCTGTGCTGAGGTTAGCACTTGGGGAGTGGGGCTGGTGGGGTGTTGGGCAGAGGCCCTGAGTAATCTCCAGACGTGGAAGTCATTGGTGGGCCTGAAGCCCAATGCCCCTGTGCTATAGCCCCTGGGGAGTCAGAGAGGGAGCTCATCCTGCAGGCCTCTGCTCAGCGCCATCTATGGGAAGCGTGCCCTGACCCTCCTGTCCCTATTACGTGCCCACAGCACCCTTTCTTCTGTCCACCACATGCTGCACTTATGATCCCGGGTCATGAGTCACTGTGCCCTGTGGTGGCAGGGTCAGCAGGCTTTCCCTGTAAAGGGCCAGGCAGTAAGTACTTTAGGCTTTGTGGGCCCTGTGGTCTCTGTCATTAACTCTGCAGTTATACTCAAAGCAGCCATAGACAATACATAAATGAAGGAGGAATGCTATCTCCAATAAAACATTTTATTTATGGACTCTAAAATTTGACTTTTGTATAATTTTTGCAGATCAAAATATATTTTTGTTTTGGTTTTTTTCCTCCCAACTATTAAAAAATGTGAAAACCACTCTTAACTTGTGGGCTGTGTAAAAATGTGTGGCTGGTTGGATTTGGTCATGAGTTGGAGAAGGAAATGGCAGCCCACTCCAGTATTCTTGCCTGGAGAATTCCATGGACAGAGGAGGTTGGTGGGCTATACAGTCCATGTGGTCACAAAGAGTTGGACACGACTGAGTTACTCACACTTTCACTTATAGTTTTCCAGCCCTTGAGTTAAAGCCAGACTGCCGGACTCTGCTGTGTGACCTTTGACAAATGGCTAGACCTTTCTGTGCTTGAGAATTCTCACCTGTAAAATGGGGATGATACTGACCGTACTTTGAGAATGTAAAATCGTACAGCAGCTTTGAAAAACAGCTGTTGGCAGTGCTTCAAAAAGTTAAACATAGCGTTATCGTATGACCTAGCCACCCCATCCCAAAGTATGTACTCAAGAGAAATGAAAATACACATTCACACAAAAATGTGTTCATAGCAGGGTTTTCATGACAACCAAAAAGTGGAAACAACCCAAATGTCTATCAACTGATGAATGGATAAAGTGGTCTATCTATACAACTAAATAGTTCCCAATCATAAACATGGTACTGATTCATGCTATAACGTGGATGAACCTTGAAAACAGTAAGGGAAAAAAGCAAAACATACAAGGCCATATATCATATGATTCAGTTTATGTGAAATGTCCAGAATGGGCAAATCCATGGAGACAGAAAGTAGATTGGGTTGCCAGGGTGTGGGAGTAGGAGAGTGACAGCTAATGGGTTAGGGGATTTTTGTTGGTTGATTAGGTCATGGGTGGGTGGCAGGGGACTGCGAAGGATAGGCCTCTGACTCCAAGTGAGACAGGGACCCACCAGGGCTCTGAGCGGAGGCTGACCCTCCCTGACCTAGGCTATAGTGACACTTGCTGTGTGGGGACTGAGTCCCCAGCCCTGCCCAGCCTCACAGACCTGTGCTTCCTCCCACAGGACCAGCTGGGGGCCTCCATGGGCGCCTGAAGGCAGGGCGCCAGGGCCGCGGGCACGAGCATGGTGAGACACCAGCCCCTGCAGTACTATGAGCCGCAGCTCTGCCTCTCCTGCCTCACGGGCATCTATGGCTGCCGCTGGAAGCGCTACCAGCGTTCTCATGATGACACCACTCCGGTGAGCTGTGCTGGGGCAGAGCCAAAGGACAAGGACCTGGGGGAGGGCTGGGGTCTCGAGGAGGGGACTCAGCTCTGTCACTCTGCTGTGTGGCCTTCTGGTTTCAATTTCTCCTTCTGTAAAGTGGGCCTGTGGAAATTCCCAAATCTACCTGACTAGATGGGCAAGGAAGTAGGCCATCCTGTCGTGGGTGTAGCTAGTTGACTCCTCCCTGACAGTGTGGGGGCTGGGTTGCTCGTGGAGCACGGGGCAGGGTGGGCTGCTCCAAGAGGGAGGTGTCCCCTCAGGGGAGCAGAAGTTCTCAGCTTCCCGGCGGATCCCGGCAGGCAAGCAGGCAGGTGGCCAAAGGGGAGGGTGGGGAGCTGGGCCAGGCCATCAGGAGCCTGGGAGCTGGCAGGGCCATGGCCTGGCACCAGGGCCCAGTCACCTGAGCCACACACGCCTGCCAGGGCTGGCAGCAGGTGCTCAGCCGGATACAGAAAGCCTCCTTCAGTGTCCGGCTCCCCGAGCCAGACCCCACACTGCACTTCCGTCCCTGGGGCGCCGTCAGCCAGTGGATCTAGTTTCTTCTCTGAAGGAACCCAATTCCTTCAGGAGGGAATGGAGAGAGAGATAAATGGTGTTTATCTAAGAGCTTTGCTGCCTGAAAAACAACTTTCTCCTCCCTCCTGCTTGTCTGAACAAAGAGGCCAGCCTCCAAAATCAGCCAGTCCCAAAACAGGCTGGAGTGACCAGGGGCGGGGGTCAGAGGCCAAGCATCGCTGGGCTACCTGCATGTGGAGGTTGGAGAAGCTTGTCCGCCTGTCTGCCTTCCTTCCCTGCCTGTGATGGTAGGGACGAGGGGACAGAGTGCTAGACTGAGACAGGGACCTGGGCTCATCACCCTCAAATTGTGAGAAGCAGGTACTACCTGGTGGGCACCTGGCCTGATTCACTGCCATGTCCCCACTCAAGCACACAGGAGACAGTACACTCAACTGAAGCAAGGGAGAAGAGGGCCCTGCCCAGGGCAGCCTGGCTGTCTTCTCTGCTTTGCTCCGAGCTCTGTTCTTCCTGAGACGGTGGACAGAAGACAGCAGGGCCTTCACATGTCAGGAAGGCAGGAGCTCGCAGTTCACTGGCACCCAGGTGTGTGTGTCTGTGTGCCGGGTGCTAAGCTGAGCTTGGACACGCAGCCACCGCTGTTGCTCCCAAGCCCGTGAGCTAGATGTCATCACTACCACTTCCTACCTGGGGCAACAGCCAGGGACGTTGTGACCAGGCAAGGGTCGCAGAGCTGGTGAGGGGCAGAGCTCAGATCTGGTCTGCATGGTGTGGGTCGAGCACTCTCGGTGGGGCTGGGGTGGGGTGGGAAGACAGCTGAGGCTGAGGAAGGGAGGAGAAGGATGGCTGGCTTCCTAAGAAGGAAGCACTTAGCCATCAGACACAGGAGGAAGCCGCTCTCCTGGGGCACCTCACACCTCTTGGTGGGCCCAGGGCCAGCCAGTCACAGGCTGTGTGGAGTCAGGAAGTGATGGGTCTTGGCTATGGCCAGCACAGGGCCCAGAACTGGGGGAAGTGGTGGGTGAGGCCAGTTTTGAGCTGACTAGGGGCGCAAGCGGTGTAGGCTCCATAGATGCCAAGGCCTGGGTGCCAGGTATGGGGCAATGGCAGGAGGCTGCAGGCCAGGAGCCAACTTGGCGCCGAGAAGGGAGAGGATTTGCAGGAGCTCCAGGTAGCAGGGCCTCTGCAAAAAGGGCTAGGCTCACCTCAGGCAACCTGAGCCTCTCTGCCCACCCCACCCCTCCCCAGACAGCTATCTCCTGCTTCCCTGCCCACTTCCTGGGTTCCCACCTCAGCCCACTCTCTTCTCTCTTCTCCCTAGCCCCTCCCCAGGACTGTGATGGGCTCCTGGCCTGACACAGTCAAGGACTAGTGTCTCAGAGTCAGGGCTGGTTCAGAGAAGCTGTAACCTAAGTTTTGCTGAACACCTGGAGGCCCAGAGTGAGCCCTCGGAGTGCAGGCTGGGGGGTGAGAGGAGAACCCCTGGGGCCTAGGGGTTGGAGGAGAGGCCTCGGCCAGGGGAAGGGGGTCCAGCTTCGGGCCTCATCCCCACCTTCCCCTCCTCCTTTGGGCACCCCTTACCACCACCCCTCACCCCTGTTTCCCCCTGAGGACCTCTTGGGGGAGCCTCTTGTGTCTCCAAGTCAGGGAAACCTAGGGTCAGGTACCTTGGTGGAGCTGGACCTCTTAGGCCTCATCTGGAAGGTGAGGTGACAGACAGGTGTTGAGTCACGGAAGCCCTCGTCCTCAGACTGGGAATGAAGTGTGAGAGTAAAAGTTAATGTTTGTCGAGCACATGTTGTGTGCAGGCAGCAGATGACTTCTTACAGGCACAGCCCTGTTGATTGTGGGGCATGGCTAACACCCCATGGGGCGTGTTTAATTGTTATGCCCTGGTTTTGGATGGAGAAACCAAGGCTTGAAGCCCTGTCCCACATGGAGTCCATGATAGATTTGCAGCAAGAGTCTCAAGAAGTTGGAGGCTGCCAGGAAGACAGGCATGTTTTGAGTCTGGGTGTGTTTAAAGGAGAGCTTGCAAGGATGTTATAGCCAAACGCTCCGGGAAACAAACTCACTCAGAAGGACAACATGGATAGTGGAGCGCAGTTTATTACACCAGTGAGTCCAAGGCAGAGTTTCCTCTTTAGCCAGGGACCCCAACCGACTTTTGTTGAAAATCTTATATACCTTAAGTGTACTGCTCAAGCCTACATCCCCAAATTCCTTAAACCTAGCCTGGAAAGTATTAAAGGGAGATACAATCAGGTTACAGCCATGATTCATAATCAGAAGGGTCAGGTGATTATACATTGTAGTTTACACCAATGGGTGCCATAAAGATTACCAAGGTGATTGACTACACAGGGGATTATTACAGTCTTTTTGGCGACAGGAAATCTTGGTATGGAATCTGGTATTTATCAGTCTGGGAGGCCCGTTTGGCCATAGGTATAACAGACTGGTTCCAAATAGGAAAAGGAGTATGTCAAGGCTGTATATTGTCACCCTGCTTATTTAATTTACATGCAGAGTACATTATGAGAAACGCTGGGCTGGAAGAAGCACAAGCTGGAATCAAGATTGCTGGGAGAAATATCAATAACATCAGATATGCAGATGACACCACCCTTATGGCAGAAAGTGAAGAGGAACTAAAAAGCCTCTTGATGAAAGTGAAAGAAAAGAGTGAAAAAGTTGGCTTAAAGCTCAGTATTCAGAAAACTAAGATCATGGCATCAGGTCCCATCACTTCATGGGAAATAGATGGGAAAACAGTGGAAACAGTGTCAGACTTTATTGTTTTGGGCTCCAAAATCACTGCAGATGGTGATTGCAGCCATGAAATTAAAAGATGCTTACTCCTTGGAAGGAAGGTTATGACCAACCTAGATAGCATATTGAAAAGCAGAGACATTACCCTGCCAACAAAGGTCCGTCTAGTCAAGGCTATAGTTTTTCCAGTAGTCATGTATGGATGTGAGAATTGGACGGTGAAGAAAGCTGAGTGCCGAAAAATTGATGCTTTTGAACTGTGGTGTTGGAGAAGACTCTTGAGAGTCCCTTGGACTGCAAGGAGATCCAAACAGTCCATCCTAAAGATCAGTCCTGGTTGTTCATTGGAAGGACTGATGTTGAAGCTGAAACTCCAATACTTTGGCCACCTCACACGAAGAGTTGACTCATTGGAAAAGACCCTGATCCTGGGAAGGATTGAAGGCAGGAGGAGAAGGGGACGACAGAGGATGAGATGGCTGGATGGCATCACCGACTCGATGGACATGAGTTTGGATAAACTCTGGGAGTTGGTGATGGACAGGGAGGCCTAGCGTGCTGCGATTCATGGGGTCGCAAAGAGTCGGACACGACTGAGCAACTGAACTGAACTGATGTTATCCCCATGGCTACCAGGCACAGAGACCAAAGCTCACTGAAAGTGCAAGATGGAGTTTCCTTCTTTTTCAAGATGGAGTCAGCTCAGCCTGTCCCTTTCCTCCCTCAAGGAGAAGAAGGGAAATGGAGAGGACTTGGGAGGTTGCCTGACAGAGAGAAAGAGCACAGGACCAAGAGCATTTGGGACAAGTTGAAGAGTGGCTTGGATGCCAGACTAGGCACCTTCAGTGCTTCCCGAGTTAAGAGCTGATCTTGCAGTATTGGAATAGATCCTGGAGATGGTGGAGGGGGGCTGGAAGCCTGAGAGGCACCCCCTCCTCTCCATCCAGGCTGTTCTCCTTCCTTCCTGCCCCTCTTCCACATTCCCATCTCCTCCAACCCTCCCCCCAGGACACACACTTGACAAATAAGGAAACAGGAAACTGAGGACCAGAGAAGTGAAATGACATCTTCTCCCTCCTGCCAACACCCAGGGAGTGCAGGAGCCTGGCAGCAGGAGGCCAGCTCACTCAACAGCTAGGAAGGGGAAGCAGAAGCTTTTTATAACTGGGGTAATTAATTGGTTGTTGTCTGTGACTCATTACTCTAATATTGCCAATTAAGGACAGTATAGGACAGAAGACGGTTCTCAGGCCATCCCCACAGGGCCCCCTGAAGACTCTGCATCCGCGGGAGGCAGTGCCGTGTCAAGACCAGCTTCTCTGTCGCAAGAGGGATATAGGTCAGAGGCCTGGAGAAACTTCCAGTCTGAGACATTGAAGAAGACAGACAGTGACAGTCAACGCTCTTGCACTTCTACATTTGCCTTTTCAAGGGTGTTTTAAGCTTATTTGCCCTCCTCCATTGTATGGATGGGGCTCCAGGAAGAGGAAGTGATTTATTCAAGCCAAGGAGTTGAAGGCACGGCTTGGACTGCCCCTGCTTGCTGCCCCAGTCCTGTGCCTTCTCCCCTGTTCACTCCCAAAAGTCTTGTCTGGGATGCATTGGTCAATCAACGAACCTGTCCTGACACCTGCCCTGAGTACATCAAACCTGGTGCCCCCCTCCCCCGAAGCGCTCCCAGGTGGGTGGGGAGCAGACCAGAACTAACGTCCAGACCACCCAGGGTGATCACTGCCAAGGCTCAGGGACATCCTGGGCAGGAAAGCTTGTCTGAGCTGGTGTCAGAGAGAGTCAGCTGTCATGTCGTGCCAGCATGGGGAAGGCAGGGCAGCTGCGTGTGACAGGAGTGTCTTGTGTTTGGGAACTGAAAGCGATTTGGCCTAGTGCAGCTCCCGGTGTGCGGAGGGGAGGCGCGTGGCCAACGGGACCTGAGCCTGCACTCTATCCTGGGAGGTGGGGGCCCAGTCAGACTCAGACTGTGCAAGGACAGTTCCATCATGGAGGAAGTGCTGAGGGACCTTGAGTGGAGGTGGGGAGGGCAGGGAGCCAGGGAGAAGGCTGAGGCCTCAACTAGGGGGAGGGGTCCACAAAGAAGCAGCTAAGGGAGGGATTCTAGAGACACCTAGACAATGTCGTCAGCTGACTGGCTGCAAAAGAGAGTTTTGATGATGCCTCTGGTCATCCCATGATTTCTACCTGGCTGGATGAGGCCGTTCCTGGGGTCAAGAGTCCATGCTATCCCCAGGGGGGCATGAGAGGGGCCGTGGTCTCAGTAGAGTCCAGGAATAGTATAGTGGGGGAAGAACACAGACAAAATAAATCTCCTTCCCCGGGCCTACCACTGGCTACCTCTTCCGATGGGAGCCCCTCCCTCCATGGCAGGAAGACACCCGCTGTGTGGGAATCCATCGGCCCCCTTTCAACTGCACACCCAGAGTAGCCCACCTCACTCCCTCCAGCACTGCCCTCTGCTCCACTGTCCCTCTTGCCTGGAATGCCTTCTCTCTGTCCTGTCTCAAAGCTCATCGCAAATGTTTTTTTCTCTAAGAAGTCTCCGCTTCAAACAAAGGAGTCAGGCCTCGTTCCCTTCCTCTCCCCTTCCCCTGGACTCCCGCAGCAGCACCCGGGGCCCTGGGCCGCCCATGTGGGTGGTGACTATTTCTCAAAGGAGGGCCTTGGGCACGGAGGGGGAGGATGACTGAGCCGGTGAGCTGAAGAGCAAGTGAGGAAACCAGTTAGGGTGGGCAAGCTAGATCCCCGATGAGTCCCGAGCGAGCACCCCAAGGAGCACTGGGTGGTCCGGAGAGTGCGGGTACACACTGCATTCCAGTGCGCCTGGCTGTGGCTGGCAGGGACCAGTGTTAACCCAGCCAGGGGACCTCCCAGGCCACCCTTGGGGCTGGGATCAGGCTCTGCCAGTAGGTAGGAGGAGGGGGTGAGTTTCCCGGCTCCATGCCTTCCTGTCCTATTACACCCTGTGGGCCTCTGACAGGCATACAGGGCAAGGAAGAATGGCTCTCACTCAGCAATCAAGGTGGGCTCTCTGGAGGAAGCAGCCTTGGGAATGGGCTCTGGGATGTGATTCGAGTCAGCCAGATGCACCTGGCTAAGGGGGCTGCAGCCTGAACTCTACCCTGCATTCTCCAGCGACGTGGTGAGTGACCTTAGGCAAAGGCAGACCCCTTCTGGGCCTCAGCTTGCTCGTGAATTAGGTGGAGGTACAAACCCATGCCCCACGGGTCCAGTTAGATAACAGATACCTGAACAGGACAGACCACTGTTCCAATGGGGCAAAACGTGTCCTCCCTGCAAACTTTTAAAGGGATGGCTGTTCCCTTCTCCAGTGCTTTGGGGGAAAGGGGCTCAGCAGGTCAGAAAGGAGCCCTCTGAGCTTCAGCTCTCCCAGTTCTAAACTGGAGATGAGAAGACCCATTTAATCCTGTGAACCTTCCAGGGTTGCCATGAGGATAAGAAAATGGGCGATCATATTATTGCATCCATGAGAGAGAGAGAGAGGAGAGGCTGGCGGAGGCTGTTGCAGTGCAGGGAGCTGAGGATTTATCGTTGTAATTAAAGCCAGGCTGTCTCTGGCCTTCGGGAACCACCCCACCCCCTACCTCACACACCGCCCCCCGCTCCCTAAACCACACTGAATGGGTGCCTGACGTAGTCATGCCGCAATCCAGGGGAGACAATTAAGCTCCTGTTCATGACCTCCGTGACTACCTTGAGTGCCTAGAGAGCATGGACGGGGTGGGAGGTGATGGATATCCGCAAGAGACTGTGGCCACGCACCACCCTGTGGCCTCGGCAGCGCCCTCTGCTGGGCATAAGGATAATCCCTCCGAAGGGCCCCCAGCTCTTGAGCTCCTGTCTCTGCACCGGCGGATGCAACCCCCGGGATGGTTGGGAGGGAGGGGGTGCTCCAGGCTGAGCCGGGTTTCATTCTCCTGCCTAATGAGCCACTCCGAGTGCTCCCAGGCAAAAGTGAGAGCAGAGGCCTAATTGCCCAGCTCTCTGTAGCCAGAAAGATAAATCCAGCCTCTTAGACTATCAGGAGCTGGCTGGGGGTGGGGATTTTAATCCCTTTCCCTTCTTCGCCCTAATGCTGCCATCCAGCTCAACCCTCCCCAGGCTGCCCCCTCCCCCAAATCTCCTGGGTCAGAGCCAGAGTAATCCTTCCAGGGCTGCCCAGCTCTCTCTTCTGGGAGCTCCCCACACCTTTCCTAGCTGACATTCACCCATCTCCCCATTAGGAACTTGATGAGGATGAAATGGGCTGATGATGGGAGGAGGTGGTGTGCCTCAGGTGTAGCCTGCAGGTGGACGCACTCGGCGGGGAGCCACCCCTCAGCCACTGTCCAGTCTCTGCACAGGGCTGCGTGGTGCTGAGGACATAGCTGGATTCTGTCTGGAAGCGGAGGCGGGACCACAGGAGTGGCACCGGGAGCAGAGCTCAGCCACGCGGAAGGAGCCGTGCCAGGCGGAACCAACACATGGGGAACACAGACTAGAAAACCTAGAAACAGCCCACACACATCTGAGAGTGTGCTGTGTGGTAGACGATCGTGGAAATTGTTGCATATATGACAAACTGAACAGGGACAGCTGAAGCATCCATTTGGTGAAAGTAAAATTAGATCCCTGCCTCTTACCTCAAATCAGAAGAGATTCCAGATGGATTAAAATGTGTTTTTTTCTTTTTTAAGCTTTTGTTTTTTCTATTTAGGAAGCACATATTTGTTGAGAAAATTCAAACAACTCAGGAAGATAGAAATTAAAAGAAATTCTCATCTTCATGCTTTAGAGGAAAGGCTTTCAAACCTTTCTCCAGACATGTGTACACACATACGGAGCTGTAGATGGATAGGTGAACTACAGATTTAAGTGTCAACAATGAGAAATTATCTATGTAAAATATGACCTAAATATATAATCACAAGCCACATTCCTTAAACATGATACCAAAGGCAAAAGCCTATAAAGGAAAAGAGGGATAGATTTGACTGCATAAAAATTTAGTTTTTTGTATATAAAGCATGAAAACCAAAATTAAAGTCAACTGATAAAAAATAGGCAATCTATACGAAAGTTAATATTCTTACATAGAGGAAACTTTGAAATCTCATTTTGATTTTTAGTGATTTTTTTCAATATTTATTTATTTGACTGCACTGATATTTATTTAGTTGCAGCACATGGTATCTTTAATTGCAGCACATGACCTTTTAGCTGAGGCATCTGGGATCTAGTTCCCTGACCTGGGATTGAACCTGGGCACCCTGCAATAACTCAGAGTCTTAGCCACAGGACCATCAGGAAAATCCTGACAAACTTTTATAAACATGCCAGAAGCCAGTTATCCCAAACAAAAGCCACCAGGTTCTGTGCCTTTGCACCTTCCACACCTCCCTTACCTTGTCATTCCAAAAAGCCTGTTCCTTTCAGCTTTGCTATAAGCATGTCTTCCTCCAGGAAGCCCTCCAGACCATCCCTGCCCCCATAACTGGCAGTTTGCTCTGTAGCAGCCCATGCTTGCCCCATTCACCATACTGGTTTCCAGGGCTCAAGTTGCCTTCTGGCTGGTCAGTCTTCTGTGCAGGTTGCTCAGAGTGGAGTCCAAGCTTTATCTCCCAGTGTCCAGGGCTCAGTACATGTGTAGAATGACTGGAAGAGAGTGGTGGCTCAAATGTGTAGGGAGATGCTGGAATTTAGTTTGGTGTGAGGTGTAAGGTAGGGATCTAATTATATGTATATATGCTGCTGCTAAGTCACTTCAGTTGTGCCCGACTCTGTGTGACCCCATAGACAGCAGCCCACCAGGCTCCTCCGTCCCTGGGATTCTCCAGGCAAGAATACTGGAAAGGGTTGCCATTTCCTTCTCCATATACATACATACATACATACATACATATATATAAAACCAAAAGGATGTCCAGATGTCCCACTACCATCTGTTGAATGCTCCGACCTTTCTGTGTACTGATTTACTTGGCATTCATCCTGTGTCCATCCTTCCAGGCCATTCCCTGTCTTTGGGTCTCAGTTTCTCCTGTTCTTAATTGGACCTTTAGTGGATGAAGCAGGATGATCTCTAAAATCTTTTCTAATGCTAAAATTCCAAGGCTCCTCCTCTGGCACTGCCTGTGACTTTCCTCCATGGTCAGACAAGGATAATTACAGGTCCTGCTTCTTGTTGCTTTGGGGTAGTTGAAGAAGCTGGAGGCACCCAGACCTGGGTGTGAATTCTGGCTCATGTTTGCCCTTTGTGACCTTGGGCACTTCCCCTCCCCGAGGCCTGGTTTCCTCTGACAATTCCTCCTGCTTTGCTGAGCTGTGGAGAGGATGAGATGCAATGGAGCAGGTAGAGGGCTGCTAGGAGTGCCCCACCCCCAGCTTTATGAAGTGCTCTTGCAAGGCTGTCTCCAGGGGCAGCCACATGGTGCTGTGAGCCCGGATGGGGCAGCTGCTGTGTCAGGTCAGGGTCTTCTTCCTTCATCTGTGCCGGCTCCTATGTCTGCAACCTACAGAGCTGAGCCTGATCTCTGCGTCCCCCTGACCATGGCACCTGCCCTGGGCTGGGAAGGGGTGATCTGCTTGGCTGTCCTCAGCAGCTGGGGAAATTTGATGTAGAGCAGGGGGGCGGGGAAGACTTGATCACTGTCTTCACATAATTAAAGGCCTGTCAGACACGAAATGATAATTATAGGAACGATCGCGGATTTGGCGACTTACAGCTTACATCTGTAGTCACATTCAGGCCTGGCAGCCCTCCCATGAGGTAGAGGTGATGTCATCTTCAGGAATAGAGGAGGAAGCTGGGGATTGAGTGAGGTTCTGAGCGATTGGCCCACGGCCACACAGCTAGCAGTAGGAGGGCGGGGAATGAAAACCCAGCTCTTGATTATATTGCCCCGTGCCCTGGTCATTTGACCCCAGTGTTCCTGCCCTTTGGCTGGACTTGTTCTGGGTGGTTTCAGAGAACCGGCGGCAGGGCAGCAGCCAAGGAGCAGACTTCGAGAGGGATGGAGGCAAGAAAAACAACTCCTGACACCCTGCCATCGCCAGGCACTTCTGTCCAACATTGCTGTCCCCATTTTACAGAACAGGAAGTCGGTGCTCGGGGAGGATAAAGCAGTGTCTTCTCCAAGGCCACCATTTAGTAGGCAGCCTGTTTGGGACTCTCACTCAGTGTTACAGGACTCTGCCCTGCCCCTGTCTGGCCGCTGTCTCAGAAGCAAGAACTCTCAGCCCAGAGGAGGGCCAAGCAGAATGCAGACAGGAGTACCCATCCCTGGAGCCGTGGGAGCCAAAGCAGGGGCACTTCTGTCCTGGGGGCCGCAGAGGCAGACTCTGTCCTGGGGACACACAGGGAATAGAAGTCCTGCCAGACAGCTCTGCCTCCGAGTGTGAGTCTGAAGTCCATGGTGGTACCAAGGGCAGGGAGGCAGCTCCCACTCAGGTGCCATCCTGATGCAGATTTCAGGCTCCAGGTTCTATTTGGAGGTGCCCCAGACCCTAGCGGGGCCCAGGGGTACACCCGCAGCAGTGTCTGTGTGTGTTCTGGCCCAGGGCACAGTCTGGGACGGGCAGCACCCGGGAGCAGCATGGCCTGCACCCACATGTCCTGCGCAGGCTGGGGTCTGTGGCTGCAGCGCTGTGTGACCCTATGAGCCCAGCTGCTAATAAGCTCTTTCCGCACGCACGGTCTCCTCTGGATGCAGTAGGCTGCAGGCGGGACAAAGATAAGAGGGATGAGGAGAAGACGTGACAACCAGCAGGAAAAATTGGTGCACTGCTGCCAGGTGTGGGACAGAGGGAGGGTGGGGGCAAGAGCGGAGGAGACAGGAAGGGGCCGGGGCCTCTGGGATTCTCCCCCACTGCCACCCCTGTACAGGGAGGGAGCCGCCAGCCCATCCACAGCCAGAGCTCATCCGTTCCCTTCCCCGGCTGCTCTCAGCCACTTCCCTGTACGTCTGTAGCCCGTCAGGAATCACCTGACCTTTGTCCTGCTTTCAGGTGGCTGCTAGACTTGGAAGGGAAGGGGCTGGGGCATCACAATGGGAGTTCCTTCCCTTGGTTCCCAGGGGCCCCCAGCCTTCGCCTGAGGATAAACCCAGGGTTGGATGATGTCCTGTACACAGGTGGCCCTGAGGCCTCCCTGCATCCCCACCATGTCCACACCTTCTTGTGCTCCCCACACTGTGTCTGAGCACCACGGTGCTCCGAGGGCTGTGGGCCAGGGTGCACAGATACCTCAGCCATCCCTGCCCAGAAGGAGTCCGCAGCCCAGTGAATTAGCTGCCCCTTATTATGCACCTACTGTGTACCACTTGATGTACATCACTTCGTTTAACATCAACCCTCCAGAGTATGGATGTTATTCCCTTTTTACAGGGGAGGAGACCAAGGCTCAATGGTAACTTGCCCAAGTGTCAGAGTCAGGTCTGACTCCCTCTTGAACCTGGCTTCTTTCCAGGTCAAGTTGGTGGGTACCAAGAGTCTGTGCAGAAGCAGTGAAGAAACGGAGGTCCTGGGACTTCCCCGGTGGTCCAGTGGTTAATACTCTGCATTGCTAATACAGGGGTCATGGGTTCGATCCCTGGTCAGGGAACTAAGATCCCATGTGTCATGCAGCGGGGCCAAAAAGGAAAAGGAAAAAAAAAGGGAGGTCTTGGGGGCTGCAGGGATGGGAGGATTTCCTGAAGGAGAAGAAGGCTTGGCCTAGGGGATGGGCCCCAGCGAGAGAGGAGAAAAGAATCTTAGGGAGACAAGCTGGGTTTGGGATCATCACACTTGTGTCCCAGAAGGCAAATGTGGGTTTGGGGGAGAGCTATGCGGGGTTGGTTCCCAAGGGAGCTGCAGAGGGTGGCCTCCTACCTCCACTCCTCCTCTGCTTGGTCACCTTGTATATGTTGCTCAACCTCTGACTTACCACCACGTACCCACTTTGAGCCTCTGTGCAAGTAAGCAAAGGGTGCCCCTTCCCCAGGGCTTTTGACCATTACCTGCTGGAAAATTTGTCATGACAAACATGGGTGTCAATGGTGTGACCGTGATGTGAGTGGCACCCTTAGTGCTGGGGGTCTGCAACTTGCTCAGCCTATATATGTGGCTGCCCTTCTCCAAGACTTGGATCTTCGTTTGCTCTGAGATGGGGATAAATACCCAGGCATTGTGCAGACAGAGGAGGTGATGGAGGGCCAGTGGCTGCACCCTCCCTGGAGCAGAGCCAGGCTGGCTTGTCAGGGGGCGGGGCTGGCTCAGGCCCCTCCCCTGTAACCTGCCCAGACAAGGACCAGTTGTGCCACTGGAGCCTCTTTGTCAGTGGGACTTCTCCCTAGGCCACTTCCTCCCCCAGCTCCTGGCCTTCCCTCCCCTTTCTTCCAGCCCCTGCCATTCAGTTTTTTCCTCTGATTGTTCTGAGTGACCTGCTGTGGACAGAGCCTCTTCATCCCCATCTTCAGGCTCCCTGTGGCCATAGGACCTCTGGCTTTCAGCTCCCAGAACTGTCAACCTTATGTGATCCCCAACCCCAGCTCATGCCTGGTTCCAATAATGGGGTTCCTAGCCCTCCGTTGTGGGTTTCCAGGGGAAGGGAGGAGCAGCCCCTCATTCTTGCCCCGTCCTTCCTGCCTCACTGTCGGGATCCAGCCCAGTGAGAACAGTGACCCTTAGTACTCAGGACCCCTGTCCGCTGTGGGCCCTCTTGACACCCGCAGTCTTCCTGACCACCTGTCAGAATTGTCCCTGGGTCCTGCATCACATGTCAATCAAGGACATCCCCTCCCGGCACCTGTGGCCAGTTCTCTCCCTGTCACTGTCCCTGGAACTATTCCCTGATCCCGCCACCTACTGACCTCCATGCTGCTGGCCTGGGACAGGACTCATCATCGACCGAGACTCCCCCCTCACACGTGCCCTTCTCAGAACCAGAGGCCAGAGGCCTCATACCTGCTGAGGGAGAGTGATCTCTGTGGAAAGAGGGCCGCTCACTACTGCTGGCTTGGCGTTCACAGAAAACCAAGGGCTCCTCTTTGGAGGGGGTAGTAAGTTGGTAAGCCCAGAGTGAAATCTCTCCTGGGTGGGCATACTCATGCCAGCGTCGGAGAAAGAGTCTTTTCTCATCTGCCATCTCACTATCAAATCTATCTTAAATTGCCACCCACCCTGGGAATATGGAGACCACCCAGACTTCAAGGTGGTTACAGTATAGCCGAGGGGAGGGGTAGTTACTGACATACTGTGGGAAAGTTCTAGAACTGCAGGGGTTGTGTCATAACTGACAAGGGTGCCACAGTTACGGAAGCTCTGAGGAGAAGGAATTTACCCTGCTGGGACAGGGAAGGCCTCGAGGAGGAGGAAGAGGGTTGTCCGGTGGACCTGAGAGGGCTTGCTTTCTAGACAGAGACATCGAGAGGTTAAACCAGGCTTAGAACTGTAGCTCCAAGCTGGCTGTGTGGTGCAGGAAGGATCAGAGATGCCAGGAAAGCTGCAGGGGGCCTGGGCAGTGGCTGGATGAGAGACACTGAGCTCCTCCAAGCCCTCCAGCCCCTCAAGGTGGGGGGTGGTCTTGGGTCTCTCCTGCACTGACTTCCCCTCTGAGCTGTTGTTTGTGCTCATGATCTCAGCAGTTTCCCAGAGAGCAGGATGTTCCAAGCTTGTTGTGCCTCTGAGATAAGGGGACGGATGGAAGCAGGGGTACACCCGAGGGCCCGGCCGGAAGTGCCTGCAGACCTCTGGGGGAAGCAGCAGATGTGGCATCAGCAGGACCCCCTCCATCCACCGCCCCCACACACACACCACCCCCACCTCCACCCCCAGGGCCCCATGAGAGGGGCTGACCCCTGGTGTGGGTGGTAGAACACCACATTCCTTCAAGTCTAGAGGCTGGGGCACTGCTCTTTAATCCTTCTCTAACTTGCTGTGTGACTCAAGCAAGTTGCCTCACCTCTCTGGGCCTTGGTGTAGCAGGGGCAGAGGTGAGGAAGAACACCTGCTTTGCAGGTGTGTGTGAGGAGAGAAGGAGGTGAGGAATGTGACCCCTGGGACCCGGGATCACCCTCCCAGTGTGAAGGCTCAGGCAGATGTGGCCTTTGGTCCTGGAGACGGACGCACATGGGAAGGGCCTCAGGCTGCAGCGCTAAGGGCCCAGCTCTGGGGTGGACCCCCGACCCTGCTCTGGTTCCCCATCATTTTGTGACTCCGGGCTTGGTGATGTTGGGCAGGTCACTCCCCTCTCTGAGCCTCAAGTCCCCACCCGTGTGAAGAGGGGCAGGGAGCACTGGCTAACACGCCCCAACTCTGCCCCCAACTGGTTGTCTGAACTTGGGCCTCAGTTTCCACGCCTGTCAATGGGCAAGTTCCTACTAGAGCCGATGGAACTCCATGTCCCCTCCTCCGTGCCTTCCACTGTTTGACAAAGGCAGGCCATGGGGAGCGAGGGCAGGGGGTGAAGAAGGAATAGGTGCCCTTGTGCACCCAGCCTGGCGGTTGGGCTACCAAGGGGGAGGGGTGGGAACATTCTGGGTGATGGTGGCCCGAGGGGCCAGCCTTGCCCCCGCTGACCCCTGTCCTCGCTCTGCCCCTCCAGTGGGAGCGCCTCTGGTTCCTGCTCCTGACCTTCACCTTTGGCCTCACGCTCACCTGGCTCTATTTCTGGTGGGAAGTCCACAATGACTACGATGAATTCAACTGGTGAGTGGGGACCAGGGGGCGGGGCCTGAGGCCTGGGCATCTGGTGGCTGAGACTGGGGTCAGGGGTGAGGATGGGTTTGAACCTCTCTCCCGGGCTGGTCCTCAGGGCCCGGCCACCGCTGGCCACCAGCTCTCTGTGTAGTCTTTGAGGGCGTAGTCCTCTAGAGAGAACAGAGGCTTAGGGAGCTGAGACCAGCTGGGGAGAACAGGGAACTCCTTCCTGCTGCTGCTATCATGGAAATATGAATGTAAGACAGGGCAGGGGCTCGGCTGGGAGCTGAGGCCTCTGGACCCCTTGTAGACAAGGACTCCAAGGCCCAAGGAAACCAAGGCCTCAGCAGAGGAGGTAGTCCCCGACCCCAAGCCTCCTGCCTCCCTGATCAGGGCTATGGGCCAGGCTGGCAGATGTTGTGGTTCTGGGAAAGCTCAGGGTCCCTTGTGGGCAGCAGCCTCAGGTCCAAGGACATGTCTGGGGCTGGGTGCACAAGGGCACCTATTTCTTCTTCACCCCCTGCCCTCGCTCCCCCATGGCCTGCCTTTGTCAAACAGTGGAAGGCAAGGAAGAGGAGAAGTTCACCCGGCTCTAGTAGGAACTTGCCCACTGACAGGCATGGAAACTGAGGCCCAAGTTCAGACGACCAGTTGGGGGCAGAGTTGGGGCTTGGCAGCCAGTGCTCCCTGCCCCTCCGGTGCTGCCTTTTTCTCTTGGTTAGAAGTTCAGCACAGTGTGACCATGGGCACAGGAGTGTGAGTCCTCTCTCAGGCTTGGTATCCTCTTCTGTAAAATGGGATAGCAGAGCGCTAGCAGATAGCAGGTCTTTCTGAGGACAAAACGAGATGATGGACGTGAGAGGGCTCCAGGCTCCCCTAAACCCGAGGACGCTTCCTGGGAGACTGAATCTCCAGCTGGAAGGTGGTCATGATAGAATTTATGATTTCTGGACTCTGGGCTTCTGATGGGCTGTGGTTCGAGGATTTTGTAGTGATCCTAAGACTCGGGTTCATGAAGTCTGGCATTCACTCCCCTCTGCATGGCACCAGGCTGTGCTTCTGTGATTAATGATCTCAATAAAGGACAGGCTGCTGCCCCGCCACAGCCCGGCGAGATGAGCCAGAGCCCCAGCCGAGTCCCAGAGGTGGCCTCTGGCCTTTATTAAATGCCATAAATAAATTATTCATCCTTGCAGGTATCCAAAGCATAGGCACTGCTGTGGACAAATGGGAGCATTCCCTGCTGGCCCTTCCCTGAGGTCCTTGGGTGGCTCTGCTGAGCTGCAGGCCTGCTGACCCAATGGTGGTCCACCTGTCACATACAGAAGGAGCAGCTAAGGCCTGGAGAGGGACAGGACTCTCCTATGGCCACACAACCAGTTAGTGCCAAGTGCACGTGTTAGGACAGTCCAGGAGATTGGGGCTCAGAGAGGTTAAGCAGCCTTTCAGTAGCCACACAGCAGGATGCAGTCAGATCTGGGAGAGGGACTCAAACTGCCTGACTATATCATGTGGTCCACGGGGCCATCCCGCTCTGCCCAAAGACTGAGCTCCTCATCACTGGGCAGCTCAAGCAGAGGACAGACACTGCCATGTTGGGGAGGCCGCAGAGGGAAGGCCTGCCTGTGCTCGGGGATGGCCTGGGGACCTGCAGCTCCCTCAGCCAGTCTCCTCGGTTTCCTGGGGATTCAGGAGCCCCTGGCCTGGTCCTCAGAGTACAGAGAGCCTCCAGGGATAGCTCATGCGGTAAGAAGAGGCGAGCAAGACCTGGGTGGTCAGGGCTGAATGGGGAAAGCCAGGGAGGGACCGGCTGGGCTGTTACTGTCAACCGGGAGTGGGGAAGGAGTGCTCCCTCCCAAAAGGGAGATACACGTGGAGCCAGATGCTTTGCAGGAGTAGTTACCAGGGCCAGGGGCTGCCTTTTCTTGGGCCTCAGTTTCGCCTTGAGTAAATCTTGCCCTGGAATTCCAAGGGTGAGGGCCAGGGGAGAGCAGGTACCCACCCCATAGTGTCCTCCTGCAGTCCTCCCAGCTCCAAGAGGGTAGCAGGCCTGAAGCTGCCTGGTGCCAGCTCATTGTCTCTGATGACCCTGTGCACGTTGCTTACTGCCTTCTCTGAGCCTCAGTTTCCCCACTTGTACAGGGAGGATGTGGGTGGTTCTGTCTTTCTGGAGAGCAACTTATCAGGCTCTAACAGGAGCCCTAAAAACAGCTCATTCCCTTTGGCCCTATGATTCCATCTGTATGAGTCTCTCCTAAGGAAATAATTAGTAATACAGAAAGGTATGTGCCAAAGCGTTTTTGTGTTAATTTATAATAGTGAATAATTGGAAACTATTAATTGTCGTTAGTAGGAATTAGTACATTAGTGCAACAGAAAACCGCATGACTATGAGAAAAATCACATTTCCTCAGGCTTTTACTGACATCAGTAAATGCTTATGTTAATAAGAAGCAGAGAGGTGAATACTTACCTTGTTCCTCACATACACTTCATCCTCAGGAAACCCTAGGAAGGGCACTTTGTTATTCCCATCCTGCAGATGAGGAAACTAAGGTGCAGGGAAGTCAGCTGTTACATGTTATCGATCCTAAGACCTCATCTTTTCAAATGTCAACATTGAAATTGAGATGAATGTCACAATCAATGGCATCTTAGCGTCAGGGAAGTCTGTCTCACCTCCCCAGCGTCCTTGAAGCCAGGGGATTTGAATCTGCAAGTGCTTCCCTCCAAAGCCTGAGCTCTGACCCCTGTGCTATATGCAGCAGGCTCCCGGCTTTGCTGTTTATACAAATATATAAGCAGAGGGGGGCACCCATAGGAAGAAGGCAGCAGAGTTTTGGTGATGGTTACTTCTGGGCAGTAGAATTAAGGGAAATTGTTTTCTTGTTTATGCTCCTTGCTACGCCCAGGTGTCCCTCGAGAGCCCTCCACAGGCTGACTGATGACCAGGGAAGCAGTGACCTCCTCACTGAAGGGCCATAGTCTAGTACCTGAGCAGGCCGCCTGAGAGCTGAGAGCTGGCAGGCCCCAGGCAGCATCCAGGCTCCCTGGTGGAGTTCTGACCCCTGCCCCTTCTCCTCCTGGCAGGTACCTCTACAACCGCATGGGCTACTGGAGTGACTGGTCCGTGCCCATCCTCATGACCACAGCAGCTGCCTTCACTTACATCGCTGGCCTCCAGGTATGTGGGGGCTGT
Organism: Okapia johnstoni; assembly: GCA_024291935.2. Taxonomy (NCBI): domain Eukaryota; kingdom Metazoa; phylum Chordata; class Mammalia; order Artiodactyla; family Giraffidae; genus Okapia; species Okapia johnstoni. The sequence goes on from CM044325.1 coordinate 23,862,049, forward strand.
CTCAGAGGGCAGGTGGCCCTGTTCCCAGGGGAAGGGAGACTTGACCTGTGCTGGGCTGATGGAGGGCCCCACCCTGGTTTGAGGAGGACGGCTGGCTTTTCTCCGGACCTCTGGGGCTTGGTTCCTTCAAGGTGGGAGATCCTCTTGCTTTGCCCCATTCCGGCATGTTTTCCCCCGACCCCGTGAGGACATCCCACTGTTAGGCCCCACTACAGACTTCCTCTCCCAAGAAATTCTGCTTTGGTCCCTGCTTCCAACATGTTGCTCCCTCAGACTCAACTCAGTCCTCAGGCTGGCCTGGGAGCTCCTGGGTGTGTTAGCCGCTCAGTTGTGTCCAACTCTTTGTGACCCCGTGGACTGTAGCCTGCCAGTCTCCTCTGTTCATGGAATTTTCCAGGCAAGAATACTGGAAAAGATTGCAATTCCCTTCTCCAGGGCATCTTCCTGACCCAGGGATTGAACCCAGGTCTCCTGCATTGCAGGCAGATTCTTTACCCTAGTGAGTGAACATCAAAGCAACTCTCCAGGTTCCTGGGGGACAGGATCAAGTCTGCTTCAGAATCCTGGGTCCTGGAACTTCCAAAACATGAATTAGGCAGCCCAAGTGCAGCAGGGCCCAATGAGCTCTTGAGGGGAAAACCCTAGAGGAGGAGGAACCTGAAATAATCTGGGAGGTGGCCAGGCTTGGGCGGGGCTGAGCAGGGCTGGGCATGAGAATGATTAGCTGACTGCTTGAGCCAGGCCTGGAGAGCTGTGGGGAGCAGGGTGTCTGGGGAACTAGCAGAAACCTGGGTCACACGTGATGCTTGACTCTTGCCCTGTGGACCTGCCCCCCTCAGGTCCTGGCACTATGTCACATCGCCGTGGGGCAACAGATGAACCTGCATTGCCCAGGATGATCCAAGCTCTCCCTCCAGACATTAAGGCCCTGAGCAGGTTGACCCCTGCTGACCTCTCCCAACTGCTGTCATGGGACCATCACCGTAGGCTTCTGCTACATGAGACATCTCAGGCCCTCCCAGCATGTCTTCCTCTTTTCTGCTTTATGTTTTCACTCCTGCCTCCCTTTCTCTCGCTTTTGGAAACTTCCTTGGTTTTTCTCCTACCTACACAAAGCTTCTCAGGCTCCCCCAGTCCCCTAAGGCTCCCCGGCCACAGTCCTGACATCTCACTGTCCATTTCCATCTGGTTCCCTGACCTCTACCCTCCCTAGTCTAGGAGCTCCGTAGAGACCAGAACTGACTTTCCATCTCCATGTCCCCAGTGCCCCACGCAGGGCTGGACCCAAAGCAAAGAGACATCATACATTCCAGAGCCTTGACTCTCTGGCTCACTGTTCATGGCACACATGGTGTGGAATGCATGTGGCTGATGCCTCCTGCTCTTTCTGAGACCCCAGTGAGCTCAGGAGTGGCACAGAGCTGACCCAGAGAGAGCCCCTCCCTCCCAGGAGCACCAGGGCCCCAGAGAGAGGGCTGGGCCACCTCTCTTTCCCCAGAGCCTGACTCCATGGGCTGGCCATTTAGGAAGAGGCAGAAATGTCTAGGAATAATCATGAGCCTCTGAGATGGGTCCAGAGTGACTCTGAGGGGAGGGACTCACTTCCAGCTAAAAGGATACAGAACGGGAACTGGAAGAAGGATGCAGTGAGCTCCACTTGGGCTGCATGGAGTGGGAGGTGCCTGTGGGCATCCAGGAGTGCCTCCAAGGTCTGGAGATAGGGAGTCAGACCCAGGTGACTAAAGTCCTGGAGGGATAAAGAGCAGTGACCGCCTCTGGTCCCCTCCCACCTTCCTCTTGCTCATCACTCTTTCCTAAGATCTCCTCTGTGCTTCTGAAGCCTTCTTTGTGAGGGACTTTCTTTTCCCAGCTGCAAAGCTGACACTTGAAAGGACAACACCTGCGGGCACCCCAGGAGGGGCTGGTGCTCACCGTGGTCCCCTCCTCTGGGGCATGACTGGCTCTCAGCCGGCCAGGGCACACCTGCTTGATCCCAGCGGAGAGGCATCTGGAGGCTCAAGCCAGCCAGGGCAGCAGAGCAGCGCAGAGAATCTTCTCCTGGGGGCCGGGGGCTCAGATCCCTTCATCTGCACTGGTGCCAGCTCCCAGGGTGCCAGTCCTGCCTTTCTTTCCCCTCTGATCCCTCCCAAGAGATCTCAGCGTGAGGAAGGTCCTTCCAGCTGATGCTTAGCTGGATCCACTGCACCAGGAGGCAAGGAGCTCCCTGGGGCTCAGTAGTCAAGTAGGGGCTGGAAATTTCTACCCCTCTGTTTGCAAGACCCTATAGTTTTATTCTAAGATTTTAAGGAATTCTTATTTGGGGGGGCATGTTTTAACTAACTTTTGACCATTAATACATTGATATGGTTCAACATTACAAAGGTACAAAGAAGTACAAAATGTAAGTCTCCCCATTATCTTTCCAGAGAGATATTTTAAGCACATGCAGATGTGTGTATGTGCACACACATACACACACATTCCTTTTTCTTTAAACACAAGTGGTAGCCTATTATACCCTCATTTTGCACCTTAACATTTTTTGGTAGTTTTTTTTTTTTAATTGCAGTATAGTTTATGTATGGGCTTCCCTAGTGATTCAGCAGTTAAAGAATCCACCTGCAATGCAGGAGATGCAGGTTCGATCCCCGGGTCAGGAAGATCCGCTGGAGGCAGAAATGGCAACCCACTCCAGTATTCTTGCCTGGGAAATCTCATGGATAGAGGAGCCTGACGGGCTACAGTCCATGGGGTCACAAAGAGTCGGACACGACTGGGCACACACAAGCAGGAATACATGATTGTGCCTATAAAGTCACCCTTGCCCATAAAGTATTCCGGGATTTCCTGACTTTGCCATTCCCAGTGGGTGAAGATGGTACCTCAGTGTAGTTTTTTTTAGTTTATTTGCAATGCTGTGTTAGTTTCAGGTATACAGCCAAGTGATTCAGCTAGACATATGTCTACTCCTTTTAGATTGTTTTCCACATAGGTCATTACAGAATATTGAGTATAGTTTCCTGTGCTATACAGTAGGTTCTTATTAGTTACCTATTTTATGTATAGTAGTATATATATATATATCAATCCCAATCTCCCAATTTATTCCTGCCACCCCTTTCCCCCCTTGGTAACCATAAGTTTGTTTTCTATATCTGTGACTCTATTTCTATTTTGTAAATAAGTTCATTTGTACCATTTTTTTTTTCAGATCCCACATATAAGTGATATCATATGAAATTTGTCTTTGACTTACTCCACTCAGTTTGACAATCTCTAGGTCCATGTGTGTTGCTGCAGATGGCATTATTTCATTCTTTCTGATGCTGCCGTTGTTTAGGCTCTAAGTTGTGTCCGACTCTTTGCAACCTCATGGACTATAGCCCTCTAGGCTCCTCTGTCCATGGGATTTCCCAGGCAAGAATAATGGAGTAGGTTACCATTTCCTTCTCCAGGGGAGCTTCCCGACCCAGGGATCGAACTCATGACTCCTGTAACTCCTACATTAACGGGCAGATTCCTTACCACTGAGCCACCAGGGAAACCCATGCCCACTTTTAAAAAATTATGTTACTAACATTTGTCTGCAAAGAGTAGGACACGTCTGAGCAATTAACACAACATTTAGTAAGCACTGATTGTTTTGCTGCTAGCCATGGTGCTAAGCATTTCACTTGCATGTTCTCATTTATCTTTCCAAACCCCTTTCAGGTAGGCGCTCACTCTCCCCATCTTGGCAGCTCAGGAAACACGCTCTCAGAGGGTGAACACCCCCATTAGGCACAATCACCAAGGAATGTGACACGAGTGGGTCCCTGAACCCTGGGCCAACCATCTGCGACTTAAACCACACAGAACCCAGATTCTAATCACCCTCCCAAGAGGCCAACCTGTTGGCAAGGCTGGTTTCCAACTCCTCCCGGGTCCCAGCACCCAGGCAGGGCTCAGTGCATGAATGGAGGACGTACCTCCTGTGTCCTCCACCCCTCCAACTGTCATCACGAACCGCAGTGCCTCCAGCATGGAAAACCAAAGACCACTTTCTCCGAGGCTTCCCCTGGGCTTTCCTTACTCTCTGGGTGGGATGTATCCTTTGCAGTCAGACTTGAGGAACGGCAGTCTAGTTGTCGGGAGTCAGCGCTGTTTACGTGGCCTCAGGACATGGTGTGTGTGGTGAAATCCCACAGGCGCTGACCACTGCAGTAATGCTTCAGAGCATAATGGTTGCCACTATGGCAACTGCCGAGTTCAGAGAGGATAAAAATTTTCATTGCGTTAGGGTCCTGGGAATCAGTTTTATTACAAGTATTTTCACTAGCATTTAACTACTGTAATAAAATACGCTCAGGGAGTGACCCTCCAGAGATGCTTGCTGTGCCCTGGAGCGGGGGGCAGGGAGCCTGCGTGTTGGGGTGAGGGGTCGAGAGGATGCTTCTTGGGGCTCCCTCCACTGCACTGTGAGGGCAGATCCCCAGAAAGAGCCTGACCTCCAAGACAGGCAGAATAGGGGTTGCTTCTGACTCTGCCCCCTCAAAGCTACACAACCAAGCAAACCCTTATGCTCTCTGAACCCCGTTTTCCTATGTATAAAATGAAGACGATAACATCTCAACTGGGCTTTCACAAGGATAAACATGAGGAAAAAACAAAGGGCCCTCCCACAGACCCAGGGCACACTTGGGCCCTCCACGCACCTTCATATCTCTTATTCCCATGTCTTCTGGGCCGGCCTGTCACAGTCCATAAGGGTGCCTACCCATTTCAGCCTTATTACTGCTTCTTATTGGAACATTTGTTTCCAGGCTGATGGCCCAGAACGACAAACCTCCAAAGGAAACCTTAATCCCAGACAAGAATGAATCTTCTCTGCCTGGCAGGGAACGAAGATGGATCAGCTGCCGTCTCTGCTCTCACGAGCCAGAAACTCAATTTAGATCCTGTTTGGTTGTTGGAAGGCTCTGGGAATGCTGCTGCCACTGCCAGAAAAGGCACTGTAGGGAGAAAGAGAGGGCGAGAGCCCTGCTGGCAGAGAACCGCTGGGAGCGGGCAGTAGGGAGTCAGGAGGGCTGGAGGTGGTGGTCCCGGCTGGCACCTCGTGGAGCTGGGGGCTGTGGAAGGCTTCGGGGTGGAGGCATGACCTGAGTTTTACGAGACCAGCCTGGCGGTGCAGAGATGTAGATCCAGGGCCCAAGGTGGGGAGCCTGGGGGCTAAATAACCCGAAGCTAAGCATCGCTTAGTGTGGGGAAGCATCTTGTGTTACAGGACACATGTCACATCCCATCTGTCCCTAAAGCTTTCTGTCCCACAAAGGTTCCGTCCGAGCTCTGCTCCTTACTTTCTCTGGGAGGGCAGCTCCCGTAACTCGTTAGAGGCTGGAAGCCGGGAGGCTGGGACTGAGAGCACGCCTTAGTAGTGTGGCGCATGGGGCCGCCCCCTGCCTCCCCTCTGCTTGCTCCCACCTGAAGGCCGAGGGGAAGGTGGACTGGGTGTCAGGCTCCCACACAGGACCCGGCTCCTCAGCCTCCTGCCCTGTGACCTGGGCAAGTCACCCTTCACCCCAGCTCCAGGGGAGCCTTGATATCTTCACCTGTCATGCAGGATGAAAAATGGCTGGGAGGGCGGGCAAGGCCTGGAATGGGACCTGCTGGGCACCAGGAGGCCCCCATTTGCTGAGTGTCTTCCCTCCCCACACCCTGAGCCCTGGGGCCATGTTCCCACGCCAGCCCACCTGTCTTCTCTCCACCCTCCTGTTTCTCTTAGGGTCCCTTCTTCACTGGGCCCGCCCACCTGCTGCCCCCTGCCTGTCTCATTGTCATTACCTGCCTCTGCCCTGCTAGGCTGGCCTCTCTCGCACTCCCCACTCTCCCCATCTGCGTCTCGGCCCCTCCCTCTGTCTCTCCACCTCTGCTCTCCCTCCCCCACAAGCAGGGGACCCTTGGGTTGTCCAGGCTCTGGCACCCCCTGACCGTCTGGTGGCTCTTCCTCTGTAGATCGGGCTGGTGGCCATCCTGGTGGCCACCATGGTGGCCATGTCGGCTGTGGCCCAGCTGTGGGAGGACGAGTGGGAGGTGCTCCTCATCTCCCTGCAGGTGAGTGGGGGTGGGGGCCCGCCGGCTGGTTCCCCAAGACCCTCAGAACAAGACACCGCCTTTAGGTCACTCCCGTTCCTCCCGACCAAAGTCCAGAAAGTGAGGGAGGGGTCCACATCACAGAGCAACTCAGAGACAAGGAGGATTCTAGCACCCAGGATCCCTGGACTCCCAGTGTCCTCCACTGAAAAATAGAGACAACTACCTGCCCCACGGATAGAGATAGGCTGGGAGGACACTGGTCACCAGAGGGTCTGGGCACGGCTGGAAGCTGACAGTCTCCTTGCCCCTTCCTGTACCCAAGGGCACAGCGCCATTCCTGCACGTGGGGGCCCTGGTGGCTGTCACAGCACTCTCCTGGATCGTGGCAGGACAGTTTGCCCGCGCAGAGCGATCCTGTAAGTATGACTGGGCAGGACCTGTCCCCTACCCATGTGCTCAAAGTACCAAGGCCAGCTTGTCCTGCCCCTACCTGGACTGTACCTGGGTAACCTGGGGATACAGTGGGGCCCTTGCTCTTGGCGTGGCGAGTCCTGGTTCAGAGTGGCCTGCAGGTTGCACAGAGGTGACAGCCTCAGCTTTGCATGTTTCCTCTTCTGTGTCTCTATTTCTATGTGTGACTTAGAGGCCAGGTTCACTTTTGCAGCAAGGAGGAGTCCTCTTGGTGTAGGGTCCCCCTCAGAGTGTCAGGGTCCAGAGTGGTGGAGGGAGGAGGGCTCTGGCATGCCCTGCCCTGTTGCCTGGGGCTCATGGTTGCGCCTGTGTCTGCAGCCTCCCAGATAGCCATTCTCGGAACCTTCTTCACCCTGGTGTTTGCCCTGTACCTGGCCCCTCTCACCATCTCCTCTCCCTGCATCATGGAGAAAAAGGACCTGGGCCCCAAACCTGCCCTCATTGGCCACCGCGGGGCCCCCATGGTGAGTGCCACTTGTGGGCCCTAAAGACTGAGTGAGGGGTGGGCAGAGCTGCCATTCCAGAGCGAAACAGGCAAAAACCTATCTCCTTGTAGGGAGGAGCTGGCAGGGAAATGGGTATAATAATAATAGCAATGATTTTTAGCCCTTCTTGGTAATGATGTGTGTTTGGTGGGGGCGGGGGGTGGCATATGGAAAGGATTGGTGTAAAGACTAGAGAGTTTGGGTGGGATCAAGTCCTGAAGAGCCTGAAGGCATCTTGCTTAAAAGATTTCACTTTTATCCTGAGGGCCCTGGAAAGATACTGTAAGGCTGTGGGTTAGGAAGGCCCAGGAGAGAGAGAAAGAGATGCTGGGTGTGGGGAGGGAAGCAGGGTCCCAGGGCCGAGATGAAGCAACAGGAAAACCCTCCTGTGGGCAGGAGAGCTGGGTGCAGCCCCAAGCCCACTGCTAAAGGAAAACATTTGCACCAGGGTGAAACAGGGGAGGAAGGCATCAAAGTCAGCACCTGCTTCTTCTCTGCCACCCCTGTGATCCTACTGTAGGCCCTCCCCTTCAAAGGAGTGAGTATGTTCTGGAGCTAGGCTTCCAGGCACCTTGGCAGCTGTGGGAGTCAGGACCAATTACATCTTCACTGTACCTGTTTTCCTCATCTAGTACCCCGGGATGATGGGAGTGCCTGCACCATGGGCCACGAAAAGCAGGAGTCGGTTAGCATGTGTGATGTGCCTAGATATGAGTCTGGCTTACAGAAAGTAAGAGTTACACTTTCCTGTTTCCTTGGGGAAGCCCTCCTGCTTCCTTAGGTTGGGTTTCCCAACCTATGGAAGCCTTGAAGCGTGGGTCTCAACAGAGGCAGTACCTCTCCTTACCACCAGAGGACGTTTGGGGGCTCTTGAGAGCTTTTTCTTGGTTGTGAGGGTCTTAAGGAGGTCCACCGTGTCACTGAATTTCAGGGTAGTTAAGGGAGCCTCACAAAGGAAGCATTTAAGGGAGGTGTCGAGTCTGACAGGGCTGCAAATCACCCTGAAGGTCCTACACCCCCTGCATATGGGGGTATTATTGTGCCCATTTCCTAGATAAGGCTGAGACCTGTGCCCCTGAGTTGCAGCCTGGTGTCCTCCCATCACACCCTGTGCTGCTTGCTCCCAGCACCCGGAGGCAACCAGCTGAGAAGGCCATCGTTTCCTATCAGAGGGATCTGGATTTTGGGTCCAGTTTTGCCGCGTGCCTCCCGTGTGTCTCAGGGGGTTTCTGATCCCCTCCAAGCCTCCCTGCTGCTGGCTTTTGTGAGGATAAATTAGAAGCACAGCCTTCCAGGAAGCAGGGCCCCAGCTTATAGCTGCTCTTCTTTCCATGGCCCCTATTACCCATCCCACCTGCTCTAGAGGCCACAGGACAAAAGGGCGTGCTGAGGCAGGAAGGAGAGGGCAAAAGGAAGGAGCGAGATGGCCCCGTGTGGGTTGATTTTTTTAGCAGAAGTGAAATGAATAATATAATGAATCCAGTACCACCTTAACCACTTACCAATATTTTGCCATTCTTGTTTCATCCATTTCCCTGATTTTTCTTTCCCCTCCCCCTTCCCCTCACTTTAATATTTGAAAGCAAGTCCCAGACACTGTATCATTTTACCCATACTTACTTCAGGGTGTATCTCTAATGCATAAAGACTTTAAAAATGGAACCATGACCACAATGCCACTGTTACACCTAACCAAATTCATGATCATTCCTTAACACTATCTAATACTGAATCAGTGCTCAGCTTCCCTTTATTGTCTCTAAAATGTCTTTTTATAGTTGAAAGTGAAGTGAAAGTTGCTCAGTCGTGTCCAACTCTTTGTGACCCCATGGACTGTATAGTCCATGGAATTCTCCAGGTCAGGATACTGGAGTGGGTAGCCTTTCCCTTCTCCAGGGGATCTTCCTAACCCAGAAATCAAACCAGGATTTTCTGCATTGCAGGCAGATTCTTTACCAGCTGAGCTAAGTATCTTTTGTGCTAAGTTGCTTCAGTCATGTGACCCTATGGACTATAGCCCATCAGGCTCCTCTGTCCATGGGATTCTCCAGGCAAGAATACTAGAGTGGGTTGCCATGTCCTTCTCCATAAGTATCTTTTAGTCTGTAATAATCTTCTTCACTTTTTTCCCATATGTTTATTTGTTGAAGAAACTGAGTCATTTGTCCTATGGAATTTCCTCATTGTGCATCTGGCTGATTGCATCCCAGTGGTGCTCCTTAAGGGGCTGGTATAGGTGTCTTGACACAGCTCTTTCTTGTGTCACTGTGAATGCATGAGTATCAGCATCTACATCTGTATACATCTGCCTGGGGGAGGTCCACACATCTATGTGTGGTAAGCCCAAGCGTTCATTCCTGTTTTGGAGATGGTATCTGGGTGTCATTCCTGTGGGGGGGGACCTGTGTGTGGGTGTGCATACTGTAATATTTGGTCAGACTGACTCCAGAGTTGAGCCTCTGAAGCTCAGTGGTCCACCATGAGCCTGTGACGACCACCCCACACTCGCACATTTCTGACAATGCATCCCATCTGCATTTCAGCCTGAGGCAGTGGGAACCCTCTTTCTCCAAGAAGTCAGCACCTAACCTAGAGAGACATGAGTTTAAAAAGCCTCCAGAAAAGAGACTTGACCCCACCCCAACACTTCCTCTGTTCCCCAAGAGTCTCCATAGTCACTGCTATGCTCTTTGTGTCCACCCACAGGCTACCTCCTGCCAGTACCCCTCCGGTGTTCATTTGTGGGAGGCCTGGCGCCAGGGCATTTGGAAGTGATTGAGTAGGAACTCCAGCAAGTCCACACCTCTCCTTAGATGCCTCTGTGGGATCTTACACAGCCCACTTAACTGGCAAACAAGGTAGCACCTTCCCCAAGGCTCCTCTGCCCTGCAGAAGGGGAAGAAAGAAACACACCTTTCAGAGACTGCTGACATCTGTTACCTCATCTATGAGCTTGATAACATTAACCCATTTTACAGCTAAAGAAATTGAGGTCCAGAAGGGGAAGTGATGGCCCAGGTCGGTGACTGGGAAGGAGAATTGTTCCATCTCCGCTCCAAAGCCTTTGCCACGCCAGGCTGCTTTCCAGAAGAGGGGAGTGTGTTATGTGCTAGGAAATGGGAAACAGGGCCACAGGGAGAAAAGATGGGAATGAGCATGTCTTGGTGGGAATGGAATGAGCCATGGGAGCACTTTCCATCCATCTTCGCTGCCGGAAGTCTTCCCGGTCTTCCATTCTACACTGCCCTCGGTGTCACCCCACTGAAACTGTGCCATGCTATCTACCCTCTTCTCTCCCTTGGGGATCTCCACCCGGACTCAAAGTATAAACAGGAGGAAACTTGGCATTCAGCTCAGCACAAGACTATATAAAGGCAGAAGACTTTAAAAATGCCCTCTGACCTCCACATTTATATTCATCAACACTAACCACCCCTGTTTCTCTCTTCCCTCCCCCCCCCAAATCTGTGAGGCAGGCATGATTTAACAGATAAGGAAACTGAGCTTCAGAGAAGCTGTGTGGATGCCCAGGGCCCCACAGCTACTGCTTGAAGGAGGGGGATTAGAACCAAGCCTACCCAGCCTCCCAGCATGGAAGACTTTTGTTGGCTGGGGAGGGGCACACCACCTAAAGCCTGGCTTTCCCCTCACCACCACCTTCCCCCTCAGCTGGCCCCAGAGCACACGCTGATGTCCTTCAGGAAGGCCCTAGAGCAGAAGCTGTATGGACTCCAGGCTGATGTCACCATCAGGTAGGTGTAGGGATTGGGAGGACAGCACCTCTTCCCCTCCTCAATACATCCACATCCGGGTCTCTGGAGAAACGTCTGGTCCCAGAGTCTTGGGGATGGGAGAGCAGAGGCTTGGGTTACCCACTGCAGAGCAGGCACCATGTTCGTGCAAGTAAACCTTGTGCCATGTGCTGTGCGTGTGTGCACTAAGGTGCTTCAGTTGTGTCTGACTCATTGTGACCCTATGGACTGTTGCCTGCCAAGCTCCTTCCATGGGGATTCTCCAGGCAAGAATACTGGAGTGGGTTACCATGCCCTCCTCCAGGGGATCTTCCCAGCCCATGTTTCTTATGTCTTTTGCATTGGCAGGTGGGTGCTTTACCACTAGAACCACCTGGGAATCCCCTTGTGCCATACTCCAGGATATAAAATATGTAGAGAACAAAACAGATTCTCTTGGTTCAAGCAGAGTGGAGGTAGGGACCTGGAGTCCTGCCACTGATCCACTTAATGGAAATATTAGATCTGTGTGGCTCAGCAAGATGGAGCACAAACACTCTGATGAGTGAAATCAGCAAGTTCCTGAGTGATCCATTCACTGTGATGTCAGTTATATTTTAAAGACCAGATAAAACTGATTGATGGAGAAGGCAATGGCACCCCACTCCAGTACTCTTGCCTGGAAAATCCCATGGACGGAGGAGCCTGGTAGGCTACAGTCCATGGGGTCACTAAGAGTCGGACACGACTGAGCGACTTCACTTTCACTTTTCCCTTTCATGCACTGGAGAAGGAAATGGCAACCCACTCCAGTATTCTTGCCTGGGGAATCCCAGGGACGGTGGAGCCTGGTGGGCTGCCATCTGTGGGGTCGCACAGAGTCGGACATGACTGAAGCGACTTAGCAGTAGCAAAACTAATTGATACATTTTCTACATGTAGATAAATAAGTATGTATTAATATTTATATAAAGGGCAAGAAGAATCCATACCAATCTGATGACATCATCTCTGAGAAGGGGAGGGGGGCAGGGTATTGAATTAGGGTACCACAGTATGAAGACACCACTCCCATTGTAGACATAATTGTGTGATTATCAACTCTTCCTAGCAGATGGTGGAAAAATGTCTTGAGGAAGGGGAGCATGGGTGCCTTTTACTGTTCCACACTCAGGCACCTTATGGGGCTTATGGCCAGCAGTGGGGGAGACCAGGATGATAGTGGGATGGAATTTGTAAAAGGAGCCTGCATTCCCTCTTCTTATATGGCATCACATGGACTGGGTTCTAAGCCAAGTTTCACCACTTACTGGCTGGTAGGCCTTGAGTTAAGATACTTCTGTCTCCAGCATCAGTCTCCCCATTATCAAATGAGATAGCATCTGCCTTCCAAGGCTGCTAATAGGCCCAGCCCTCCCTCCTCAGCCGTCCCCACCCCTGTCTGACCTTCAGAGCCAGAGGGATTCGCCTACCCGCCCACTGACTTCCCTGTGCAGTCAGGACACCTGAGGCCAAAGAGGGGCAGAGCCTTCCTGAGCCCCTTGGTAGGCTGGTGTAAGTGGGTGGGCAGCAGAGAGAGGGAGAAGCAGGTGAGGGACCGGGTGGGCAGTGACTCCGTGACCCCACCCTCCCGCAGCCTGGATGGGGTGCCCTTCCTCATGCACGACGCCACCCTGCGGCGCACCACCAACGTGGAGGAGGAGTTCCCGGAGCTCGCGCGCAGGCCCGCCTCCATGCTCAACTGGACCATCCTGCAGAGGCTCAACGCCGGCCAGTGGTTCCTGAAGGTCTGGCAGCACCTTTCCCAGTCCTAGGCATGGAAAGCATGGGTGGGACTCCACGGAGAGGACCGGGGGCTGCCCGCCGCTCCGGCGACCCTCACACGCCCAGCTTTCTTGACTCACAGCCAGGCTGGTTGGCGGCTTCCTTGGCTCTTGCCACTGCGGCCCAGATATCATGGCTGTCACTGCTTGTTCTGGTTCGGCCTCCCCTACCAGAAAATGTTGATGGCGATAGTAAAGTTAAAACTGTTAACCTTGTAAAACTCTTGACAAAGTCAGTTCTCTGATCTGAAATGCTACTAAAGGAGAAACGTACTGGGGTCTGGGGAATGTTCCAAGCAAATCATTCTTCTGGTAAGCAGACTGGGATAGAGAGCTTAAGGTTGGGTTAATCTAGAGTCCCCACAGGGCCACAGCCTTCAGTTTGCCTGACTTGCACACACCAGCAGACACTGGCAACTCAGGGGTCTCCAAGTTCCATAGCCAGGAAGGCATGTGGAGGCCCCATAGGACTGGTGAGGCCACCATGTGTGTCCCTGTCTCTGACAGACGGACCCGTTCTGGACAGCCAGCTCCCTGTCACCCTCCGACCACAGGGAGGCCCAAAACCAGTCCATCTGCAGCCTAGTGGAGCTCTTGGAGCTGGCCAAGGGCAATGCCACGCTGCTGCTCAACCTGCGTGACCTGCCGCGGGAGCACCCCTACCGCAGCAGCTTCCTCAACGTCACGCTGGAAGCCCTTCTGCGCTCAGGCTTTCCCCAGCACCAGGTGAGGCCCTGAAGCCCACCCAGCCCCTCCCCTAGGGGGCCCCTCCCCTAGAGAGCCCCGCCCCACCCGGTGCTCCGCCCCCTGGGAGCTCCGCGGAGACTTGGTCCCAGGGAGACCAGGCCTGCCTGGAGTCTGGTTCCAGCTATAAACTCACCGTATCACTCCTCTCCAGACCTCAAGTTTCTACATTAGTAAAATGAGGGTAGCGTGCCCCACACCTCCCTGACAGGGTCACCGTGGGGACAAAACAGAAACAAAGAGGTCCTTTAAAATATACAAAGGTTAGGAGCAGTGCCAGGTTCTTGGGAACACAGTACTCCCATGAACTGCTGCCCACAGCCTTGGGGTGTGATACCTGGGGATCAAAAGAATCTGATACCAACTATGGCAGCACAGTAGACACTGGTGTCCATGTGCAGAGTAGTGGACGTTTGGGGGGTTATCGATCTTGTCCTGACTAGGGTCTGGAGGGAAAACTCCCTCCAGAGCAGTTCCTAGCCTTGGCTGGGACCGCATCCTCTGGAGATGGTCCAGAGGACCACCTTATTACCTGTAGGCTTTCACTGTGTGCCGGGTCCCGCCTCTTTTAACCCCTCCAGGTGCTCCAGGAGGGATAGACACCCTTCCCCATTTTATAGAAGAGAAATCAGAGGCTCCCTCTCTCCTGCCTGCAGGTCCTGTGGCTGCCCAACAGGCAGAGGCCCTTTGTGCGAAAGGTGGCTCCTGGCTTCCAGCAGATGTCAGGCTCCAAGGAGGCGGCCGCCAACCTGAGGAGAGGCCACATCCAGCGGCTGAACCTGCGCTACACTCAGGTGTCCCGCCAGGAGCTCAGGTGCCTACCCCACCCGCCCAGGCTCACCCAGAGGACTGGACACGCAGGCTCCGGGCTCAGAGAGGAGAGGTGGAGAGCATCGGGCAGACCTGGGCTTGTGTGTGAGCTTGGCCCTCTGGGAGCAGAGGTTCCTTCCACCAGTTGTGAGCATGGTATGAGGGTGTGAAGGACCAAGCTTTACAGGCTTCCTGCACGGGCCCGAGGGCTGATCGGCCTCTGTCGCTGCCCCACAGGGACTATGCGTCCTGGAACCTGAGTGTGAACCTCTACACGGTCAATGCCCCGTGGCTCTTCTCCCTGCTGTGGTGCGCGGGGGTCCCATCTGTCACCTCCGACAACTCCCACACGTTGTCCCAGGTGCCTTCCCCACTCTGGATCATGGTGAGTTGGATTATTGGGGGTCCTAGAGGTGCCTGTGACTCCTAGGAGTGGGGAGCAGGCTCCATAGCCGGGTCTCTCTCTGGCGAGGTGTTAGGGGTGGGGGGAACACTTTGGGGGACATGAGGAGGATTCTTCTGACCTAAGGTCAGGAGAGACTGGGAGGTGGGAGGAACCTGGGCCTGAGCCAAGTGGGAAAAACATCAAGAGCCCTAGAGAAATAAACAACTACTTGAGTTTTCTTTTGGTTTTGAGGATTATTATATTCTGTTTTAAAGGAAGGAGAGTAATTGAGAAAAGAGGGCAACATTAGGGCAAGAATAGGAAATGCTGAAATCTGCTCAGAGATTATAGCCAATGAAACCAGATTTCAATTGGTCGAGCATATGAAGACAGGCCTGAGTGCTAGTCCCAGCTCTGCCAACCAGGGGTCTTCGGGAGCCCTTGACCTCCATCCGCTGCCCCCACTGCCAATTCCCTGAAGTCATGAAAGGCAGATGGAGGGTCTCATTATGGCTAAGACATTACTAGTGTCGGTGAATCATCTAGGTTTTGGGTGATTATCTCTATCCACCCGCGCATTGTCCTTGAAAACCTCCAAAGGCTCAGCTCAGAATGAGATGAAATAACTGATGGTGGCAGCAGCAACTATGAATACACTAATTTTCAGGCCATAGGAGCTGACCAACAGCAGAAAGTACATCTGGCCCGTCCCTGCCCCTCCTCCACAGTTTACCTGAGATCACGGGGGTGTGGGGCCTGGCTGCTCAGCAGGCTTTGCCTTCCTAGGCACCTCTCTGGCCCTCTGGCAGGGAAGCTCCCACACTCCACAGCCTACAATGACACGTACCCTGCCATCCACATGGATGCCACATCCGTCTTCACACTCACCTGTGCACCTGCTCGTCATGTCACACCCTCTCACTCATCTATTTGTCTTTCCTATACTGACTCTCGCGTTAAGCTCCTTTAAGCACATAAATCCTCTAGGTTTAGCACACACCAGCACCTCGACTCTGACAACTGCATGGCTCTCTTTTATCCTACACACCCACACGCACACACCCCAGACCCCAGGCCTACAAAATATAATCTCAAGACCCCAAGCCCCCTCCAGGTCCTCCTCTGCCCCTCTCTGAGGGTGACACGTGGTCCTCCTGCCCATGGGCCCTTGGTCTGGAGCCCTGGTCTGGACCAACCATGACCAGAAGCTGGCCACGGGCCGTCTGTCCACAGCCCCCGGACGAGTACTGTCTCATGTGGGTCACCGCCGACCTGATCTCCTTCACCCTCATCGTTGGCATCTTCGTACTCCAGAAGTGAGTAGGCCCTGACTGCCTTCTGTGGTCTTCCCTGCCCAAGATAGGCCAGTCCCACCCCAGCCGGGTGAACGTCCTCCTGAGCCCTTGGCCGGGAGACATCCTGACCAGACCGCCCTGTTCAGGGGAGAAGGAGGCCTCCCAGTGGCCCCCAACCCAACCCCCTCAGCCAGAGCCCAGTGGTTTCTAGAATGAGCACCTAACAGGGAGCCCAGAGCCAGGCTGGGTGGAGACTTGCTGTGTAAACTCTTCCGTGAGTTTCAGCTCCTCTCTGGGCTGGTCTCCCCCCTCCCCCCGTGTCACCCAGGGCCTGGGTTCCCACAGCTCTTGTGCCAGCTCCCCATCCACCCTTCAGGACGACAGCTGGGGTGGTGGTCGCAGTGGGAGTGGGTTGGTCCCGGGGGGGTTTTAGGGCCGTGAGCAGGGGCTGGGGTTTTACTCTTGACTGACGTTCTCTCTCTGCCCCATACCGCTCTGATCCGGCGCATGTCCCTCCTCTCTTCCCTCTCCCCTCTCTCTGCTGCACTCTTGGCATCTCACAGCTATCACTTGATCAGGTAATTCTGGTGTGGTCCTCCTCCTCCTGTTCCTCTTTCTCCCTCTTCCTCACCACCCCCTTCTCCACTTCTGTCTGAAAGCCTGCCTCTCGCGGAGCCCTAGGCCCAGGGCCCCCTCCCAGGCCCTGGCCCTGCCTGAAGCCTCCTCCCTTTCCTCACTCCGCTCCCCTCCCCTGCAGTCCTCCCGCTCTCTCCTCATCTTCGTGTGTGTCCCCCTGCTCTCTCTTCCTCCTGCAGACATTTCCTTGCAGGTTGCTGACCTGGCCTCTCTCAGTACCAAAGTGTCTCTGTGGAGGGGGTTCTGCCTGGGCAAACCACCCCCTGCCTCCCACCACAGCCTGGCACTTTGGGTGAGGCCTTCCCAACGCCCGGAGCACGGCCTACCAAGTTCTGTCTCTCCCTGCCCACCTGTTGCCCTCCCCTCTCCCAGTTTGCTTTTCCCATTGCTCACTCTGTTTATCTTTCTGTCTCTCTTACCTCTTTCACTTTCTGTCTCTGACTCTGACGCTACCCCTCTCCCCCATATGCACCATCTCCCCTGCTTTCCCCTGGGAGGAACCCCCAGTAGTTGAGCTTCCTGTCCTAGATGTACCTCGCTGCAGAGACCCCAGCCTGACACTTCCCTCCTGAGTTTAATTTTGATTTTCAAGATGAGAAGTCCCCCTTGGTCAGGTGCCTCTTAGGTCAGGCACCTTCACTGACCAGCTTCTAGGAGGAGGAGCCCTGGGCTCCCTGACTGTGGGACTGAGCCCAGAGAAGGGCCGTTTACCTGGGATTTCCACCATCCTCTCCATCGGCAGATGTCCACCCGTGCTGGCTGGTGCTGTGCTGGGCCTGTGGCAAGGAGTCGGGCCTTCTGCCTGGAGCCCTAGGGTGCTCCATGGGCATGCTGGGCCACTCAAGATACCATCAGGGCGACATGGTTGTCTTCCTGGGGGTCAGGCAAGGCCTGATGGAGGAGAGGACCCTGGGGGAGAAGATCATTTCCCCGTGGGCCTCATTTTTCCCTTCATTCACTCAACAGTCCTTATAGCACCCACCACACAGCAGGCATGGGGGTTGGTGCAAGGCACTCAGTGATAAATGAGACCCTGCTGCTGTTCTCGAGCACGTGTAGGGTGGCCAGCCCAGCCAGAGCGCAGGCTGCCTTCCCCTCTGCCTCCTGCTTTCCCCTTGTCTGTCTGCTCTGTTCATCCACCTGTCTGCCTGTCCATCTGTCTGTCCATTTCGGCTGCGCTGATCCCATCTGGAAACAATTGATTTCTCGTGGAGTCTGGGCTCCATCCACCCACTCCAGCAGGGCTTAGGGCCCCAGGGGAGTTGGGTTTTGTTTCCAAGCTGATCCTCGCTTTGCTGAGTGGGGGTGGGGGTCCAGTGAGTCCTTCTTCGATTGCAGGAAAAATCTCTGTTCAGAGGCCAGGGATTTGGGCCTAGTTCAGAGGAACTGTAACAACAAAAACTGTGCTCTGGGCCAGACCAAAGAACCTGAGTTCTCCTGGCTCCACGTGGTCCCTGCACATCCCATGCAGCCTCACCTCAACCCATTCAATTAATTTTGCCCCCACCTTGCCCCAGCCATTAGAGGGATAACACTCCAGCCTGCCCCTTCCCATTAGGGGAGATGCACCCCACTCTTCCAGGGCTGTTGGAATGAAGCAGCAGCAGGCCCCACCCCAAGTCACTCCAGCACCCTTGCCTTGTTCCCCCTGTGAAGACAAGATCCCCGCTGTCTCCCCTCTCCTCCCTCCTTTCCTTCACTTCCTCTCTGGGGTTCCTCACTGGCTTCACTCAGCCTGGTCCTGATGGTGGAGCTATAGGTGACATCAGCTGGGACTCCTCAGGATTGGTTTGTACTGCAGGGCAGGTCATTCCTGTTAAGCCTGCACCCCCAAATTTGTCCTATCCAAAGAGAGCCAGGTGTATAACCGGGGGCACCTGAGACATAACTAACTAACCCCTAAGCATCCTCCTGGGCAAGGGGAGCGGATGTAGGGTTCTGGAGGTAAGAGGGCTGGAGAGCCGTGGCTGAGAGTCAGTGGACTCTGATCGGGCCCCAGCTCTGCCCTTCTCTGGGCTTCAGTTTCCCCATCCGTACAGTCAGACAAGATTCCTGCTGGTCTCTTGGGCCAGTTCCAGAGAGTCTATGGAAGTGGGCATGATCCCTGCTCCAAGGAAGGGTGGGGAAGGACCTGATGCCCACGGGGCCGTCTCTGCAGGTGGCGCCTGGGTGGCATCCGGAGCTACAACCCTGAGCAGATCATGCTGAGTGCCGCAGTGCGCCGGACCAGCCGGGACGTCAGCATCATGAAGGAGAAGCTCATCTTCTCAGGTGTGCAACTCCGCAGACAGGTTGAGACAGGCTCTGGGCTCTGTTCTCTGCACCCCGCAGGTGTACACAGGTGTGTGTACACATATTTCACATGCAGCATGTACAGATAGGCACATGGCACAGACATGCATATACCCACCTGGCTTCATGTCACAGTGGTACGGAAGCACACATACACCTACACGCACACAAACACACACCCCTCCACCTGCAGCCATCAGCTCCAGGTCCTATGGCTCAGTGTCAGCCCCAGGGTGGTGGGCTAGGGTGACCCATAGAGGTTGGGGGAAGAGTCTGCTTTGAAGGTCCGTCCTGCCACATGCCTGGTTCATACAGGATCCCACAAATGTTGATTTCCCCCCCTGCTTGCTGCCTGCTGACATTCCCAGACTGAAGGAGGAAGCAGCTGTACAAACAAATACATGGAGAATACATGGGGATGCAGAGCCAGAGTGGGGTGCAAGGAGGAAAGGGATTCGTTCAGCACTCCCTGGAGCAGTGAGGAAGGATTCAGGCCCGCTTTGTGAGGAGTGATGTAGTTGAAATGGAAAGGAATGGTAGGAGGGGCCTGGGTGATAGGTTTGAGGTGAGGGCTGGGCAAGCAGAGGGAAGGAAGGGCACTCCAGGCAGGAACAGCATGTGTTCAGAGAAAGCAAGGAGGGACTACTTGCTGGGCACAAAGAACTCAAGTTCATCCCGCACGGCTTGAAGGGAGGGCCTCTGGCTGATTCACCCCAAGGCGGCACTGGGGAGGTACTTGGGCCTGAGTGTGTGGTCAGGAGCTTGGGCTTTGTTCTGGAAGCAGAGGAGGGTCACAGATAGGTTTGCCTTTGTTACAGAAGGGCTGTAACAAAGTACCACGAACCGGGTGGCTTAAAAACAGAGATGTATCATCTCACAGTTCAGAATGCTGAGTCCACGATCAAGGTGTCAACAGGGCTGTGAGGAAAAGATGTGGTCCTGGCCTCTCCCCTTGCCTTGCGGGTGCATCTCTGTGTTTGAAGCTCTCTTCTTTGCAAGGACACCAGTCCACTCTAATGACCTCACCTTAACTAATTACATCTGCTGTGACCTTATTTCCAAAGAGGGTCACATTCGGAGTGTAGGAATATAGGAATTTGAGGGGAACATAATTCAACCTCTTTTTTGGGGCAGGGGGGCACACCACATAGCTTATGGGATCTTAGTTCCCTGACCAGGGATTGAACCCATGCCCCCCCTGCAGTGGAAGCATGGAGTCCTAACCACTGGACTGCCAGGGAAGTCCCCACAATTCAATCCCTAACAAGTGTGGAGGGTGGTGGGTTAGAACGGGAAGCTGAAGGCAAGGAAACCAATAATTCATATGGGAATCGTGGGCATGGAAATGGGAGAGGAGAGATCCAAGAGGTATTTAGAAGCCAGATGGCCCTGGATTCAAACTCCAGCTTATCCCCCTAGCTGTGTAAACAAGAATACATTACCTAACCTCCCTCAGCATCAGACGTCTCATCTGTAAAATGGGCTGGGTCCCCCTCACAGAGCACTTGTGAGAGTTAGTGCCATGCCTGGCTCAGAGGGGTGCTTGGTAAATGCTACTTGAATGAACCAGGACCCAGAGCTGGTTTTAGGGGGAGCTGGCTCCAACGACTGTGTGAACATCCATTCATTCATTCACTCCTTTATTTATCCTTCTTTCAAGGCATGGCAGGCACTGCTCAAGGTGCTTAGGATATACAGATTCTTGCCTTTGGAGTACCTGATTCCTCCTACCCTCACTCAAAAACCCTCCTCCTGGGAGCCTTCCCTGAGCACCAAAGCTGGGTTGGAGGGCCTACCCCAGTGTCCCACAGCTCTCTGCAACACTGAGGAGCTCCTGGAAGAAGGAGCCAGAACAGGGCATCTGGGATCCTCAGGCTCCTGCGCTGTACCTGACTCAGAGAAGCCAGAAGGGGTGGGTAGAACGAATGGAAGGCAGGAGGCCGGCACTTAGGCCTGTCAGATTCTGCACCCCACCCCTCACCTCTCCTTCAGTGCCAAAGGCCATTCATTTAGCACCTTCTGGGTGCTGGCCCTGAGGAATCAACCACAGGTCTTACCCTCTGCCCATTCCTGGTTGAGAAGGCCTCTCTAGGGACCGTCAGCCCCACCTAGGCACCTGGAGCCCCCTTGGGCAGGCTTAGCTCCCCTCAGCAGACCTTTTCTGAGGCTCTGCTGTGTGTCCAGCACTGCACCAGGCACTGGGGACACTGATGCCCAGACCTCATCCCTGTCCTTGAAGTGCTTCAGCTGAAGGCGGCCACAGATGGTGACAGTACAGGGGGTGCAGCAGGCAGCAGAGTGGCCATGAGGAGGCCCCATCCCAGCCTGTGGGAAATAACAGAAATGAGAAGAATTTAGCCAGATTTTAAGAAAAGGAGGTGATATTGGGAGGTCGTGCCCAGGAGACAGGCCAATATGTGCAAAGCCCCAAGGAGAGTAAACACACACGGGTGCCACACTCAGGAGGGTGCAGATAGTTTTCTGTGGCTTGAGGGTGGAGTTCCAGGGGAGAGGAGACTGAGGCGCAACCAGAGTGTCTGCAGAGACTGAGAAGGGCCTTGAATGCCAAACTCACACACCAATACCACACCTGAAACCTGAGGTTGCATCAGCCTCCAAGTGCCTGCTCAGGAGTTGCTTCAGGCCACGCCTTCCCACCGCATCTGCCAGCCCTCCTTATTTGCCCCCTCTCCTCCCTGCACTCACCTCTTGCCTCCCTGTGGCCCAACAGAGATCAGCGATGGCATGGAGGTCTCCGATGAGCTCTCTGTATGTTCGGACAACAGTTATGACACGTATGCCAACAGCGCCACTGCCCCGGTGGCCCCTCGAGGGAGCGGCAGCCGTGCCAAGACCCTCACAGACCGGAGTGGGCGTTAGCTGAAGACCCGTCTGTCCAGCTGTACCTCGTGTGGAGACCAGAGAAGCCCACAGAGCTGGCAGAAGCATGCTCAGGGCGCTAACTCCACAGCCTCCTCATTGGCTCCGGTCCCTTGTCAGCCATGGCTTCTCTTGGAGGCTACCCTCTAGCCTCTCAGATGCCCCTGCAGGCCTGGGGCTCCTTTTTCTGGGAAGTTTGGGGCCCAAGGCCCGGGGCCCAGGGCCTGGTCCACTCCCTGACACCCTCCTTTGCATCCTTACCTGGAAGCTTTGAGGGGTCACTGGGCTGTGCCATGCCCCCTGCAGCAGCAGAGGACATGGAGGCTGCGTGTGTCCACATGTGTCTGTTCTCCTGTCCGTGCTGTGAGGAAACTGCCTTCTCGGTGATTCTCCTGCCTCAAGGGGCTGGGCTGGGCCTCTGCCCCAGCATCTCTACTCTTCCATCAGTCTCAAAGCACAAGGAAGCTCGGCCCAGGAGGAATGCCTGCTCCAGTGGTGGGGACACTTGTCCTCCCCAACCAGCCTCCCGCTGATGCTGGCCATGCCCCCCAGGAGCTGCTGGAGATGGCAAGAGCAGGCTCAGGGCTGCTGGATCCACACCCAGGAGATCCACAGACTGACATGACCTCAGGTTCCCACGTCAGTGGCCAAGAGCAGGGGCCACCTGGGAAAAGTGTTCAGTCATGGTTGATGGTGGTTGTATGACCAAGGAGGCCTGCAGTGGAGGGAGCCTGAGGGGCCTTGGCCAGGATGATTAAAGCTGCCATCTTGACATGTCTCATCTCTGAATTATCGGTGGGAGGGTGGCGACAGAGCCTGCAGGGTTTGGGATTCAGGTCCCATGACTGAGGAAGAACCATTCTCGGAAGTGAATGGGAGAGTGGCAGAGTGGTGGGCCCCTTCCCCGCCTCACAAGGCACTAGGGTTTCCTTAAGAGTCCTGGGCTCGGGGGCCAGTGTCCCCATCCTGTGGTGAGGGAGACAGTCTTGGAGAAGTAAAGTGACCATCCATGGCCACATAGCTTAGTACAGCAGAGCCAGAACCCCACCTTGGCTGTGGACCTTCCATAACCAGCTGGGAATGGTAAGGCAGATGGGGTGGGCTCCTGGGCCCACTGTAGGACTGGGCAGTGGGCATGAAGGGTTTCTGAGCTCCCGGCCTATGGAGGAACAGGCCCTTAGTCAGGAGATGCCTCTCCTCGATGGCAGAGGTTTGGATTTGACTGAAGAGGCCCACTCCCATTCCTGGCACGGGGGGGCACCTGGGCTGAAAGCCAAAATACAGCCCCTGGGACCACAGACATCCTTGTCTTTCAGTCCTTGGACCCCTGCTCTCTGCCCTCCCTGGGAAGATGTCTGTAACTCCCATATTTGTCCTAAGAGTCTGCATGGTCTTGGGTGTGTCCTAAGGGGGAAGGGGGAGGCTAAACCCCAGTTCCAGCCTGCATTAAATAAACATGGTGCTTTGTGGGAACCAAGAGGTGTGTCTCTTCTCCAAATGGGGGCCTTCTGAATAGAATTCTTGGGGTCTGGAGGCTTCATTCAGAGAAAAAAAAGAAATCCCTCCCAACACTGGAAACCAGACTGGGCCCCCACACTAACCTCTAGGACTGTCCCTCTGGGAACTGTCGGGGGACTCTCCCTCCTATCCCCTTTTCAAACATCTGCCAAGTGCTCCCTTCCTGGGGCAGAAGTCAGCTCCAGCTTTCCTTGGGCATGAGGAAGTATGAGTGAAACCTGGACTGTCTGGGTCAGCAGTGGGGCACACTGCCCTACCCAAATGCCCCAATAACCTCTTCTCCAGTGTCTGGCAGGCCTGCCCAGGAAAGTGGAATCAGTCTTTCATGCCAGCCCCTCCCTGTGCAGTCAGTGCCCCGAGGTCCACTGGGCAGCATGTTCCAGGCTCCTGGCCACACTTGGGCAACTTGAGTCAACCTAGAGCCTTCAGGAGCAGGAGAAGGGCCTGGGAGTGCTGAGTTGGCATCCCACTCTCACCAGGGCCCTACACTGGACCCCTGCACCCCCCAAAACAGAGGCAGTCTGGCTGCCTCCCCTCGCCCCAAACAGCAGGAAGATGGAGGCCGTCCCCCCGCTAGGCAGATGGCTGGGCCCTTCTCCACCCTCAGCTGAGCCCGCAGCCTGTGCTCAACCCCGGCTCTTGTCCCTTGACCTGGCGGGTTACTGAGAAGCCCACCTTCCCAGTGCCCTCCTCGTAACCTCCCCCTGTCAATGGAGGACTGCCTGACTGCCCTTCACAGGGAAACAGGAGACAGGGCCCCTCCCTTCCAGCCATCTCCACAGACCCACTCCTCTCTTGCTACCTTGGATCTTACTGGGTGAGGTCTGTCTGGGCTGAGCCTATCTTCCCCCTCTCCAGGGCCCCCTCTGGACCCTCTGTCCCCAGTATAATGGTGCCCGAATCTCTCACATCCTTTAACATAGAGCAACACGTACAATCCTTTCTTAGGGGGAAGCAGGATACGCCATTCCCTGGAGCAGAGTCCCTGGAACAGACTCCCCCAGGCCTCAGGACACATGCTTGGCCATTGACCCCTCCCATTACAATTCCTTCCACTAACTCAGCCGGCCTGAGCCTTGCTGGGGTGGGTTCCAACAGGATCCCAGGTTCACCCACTCCACTCCACATGGCACATGGCTTTCACAAACCTCTCTTGATTTCACAGCACCCTGGTAAGACAAAGCAGGAACCACAACTAGACTACCAATCCTGCTGAAATGAAGAGCAAAGGCTAAGTGTTGGGCAATAATCTGCCTGGAGCTGCACGCAGAATCCCAGCAGAGCCAGGGCCAGGTCCCAGGTGTCCTGGGCCATCCAGGTTCTTGTCAAGGCAAACTCCCCCGAGTCTGCTGCCCTCTTCCATGAAGGCAAAGCCCCCTCACCTGCCCCAAAGACACCAGGCCCAATGGCCCTTCATAGAGGCAGCAAATGATCAGACACCAACCCATGGCGCCACCTCTCTCTGGCTCCAGGACGCCAGGCCAGCCAAAAGTTGCCCTGTTCTCTCCCCTATACCCACCACGCCTGCCTCACTGTACTTACTCCAAGGGCAGGTACACTGCTGAGTGAAAGCCATCTCAGCTCATACCATACCACAGACCCAGGAACCACACACACAGTGCACAAGACACAGCCCCCTGTTGTATGCAGACAGACCCCTGTCACAGAGATGAACAATCACATAGAGATGCAGACAAAGACAGGGACATGCAATACGTATAACCAGATACACAAAGTCCCACAATGACATGTCTGCTGTAAAGCAGGAACACAGACACTGCACAGAGTCACAGAGGCAGGAGGGAAACCTAAACCTCTAAGCTGTGCAGTTACATTCTTAGTCACATCTGCCCCAGTGCCACATGGTCACCACGTCCCCATGCGCTCCCACACGCACATACAGGTACCCTGGAACACCTGCATGCACACACACACCCTCACATCCATGTATCACTCAAGGGCACAACCAGCGCCAAATCACCCCCAATCTGGGCACGTGGATCCCAGAGTTGCACAGTCGATCCTACACCTACTCCCGGCTCCTCCCTTCTCCCCCCCCCCCAGGGCTGGTCCAAGAGCAGAACAAAAGCCCAGTGTCCCCTCCTCCCCTTCCCCCTTAACTCTCCCCTCCCCACTCCCCCAACCAGCGTCCATCCCCTTTGTCCTCCTGCAGCTGAGCCTGAGCGGGAGTCCAGGCAGAGTGGCAGAGACATTGCGCCCAGGCTGCTAGGGGTGCAGGCGGCAGGACAAACAGCAGTGGTCTGTGCAGGAGCAGCAGCCACAGAGCGCCTGGGAGAGGTCATCACCAGGTAAGTGCCAGGTACAACTGGGGATTTAGGCGGCAGCGCTGCCCTGGCTGTGTGGTGTCTACAAGTCTGAGTGTGTGTGTGTAGGTGTGGGTGTGAGTGTGAAAAAGAGGGTGACATGTCAACTTCTAGGGGCTGGGTACCTCAGTCTGTGTCAGGACCCTCAGTTTGAGGTGCCTAGACTCTTAGCTGGGATGAGAGAAAACTGAATCAAGCCCTGCCCAGGGAATCCTACCTTTCATGTTCCAATGGGGTGTTCTTCAGCCCCCAGACAGGAAATCCCTAGGGTGGAAACTCAGTCTGAAGTGTCAGTGTGTTCTAAGTGCCCAGTGCCGTAAACAGTAGGCGAATGAATGAAAAAAACACTGCTGCACTTCCCCCAAAGGGACTCCCTCCCTCTCCCCTTGTGCCAGGACAGTTTCTGCAGAGAGAAGTCTCTCCTGACGCTGATGAAATCTGCCTTCTTGGATCTCAGCTCAGAGTGTGGCTGCCTTCTCAGCCAGTGGCGAACAGAATGAGGGCAGCATGCTCCCATGACCCCTCTCAACTCCTTCCAGTGGTCCTGGGCTGCTCCTTGCAACATGCCCCCACTTTGGCAAGTGTGGCTGAGCCACTGGGCATGCCGAGTCTAGAGCCAGGCGGGTTCAGGGCTCAGCCCTCTACTTGGGCAAAGTCATTAATTTCCTGGGCCCCTGTCCACCATGGAGCTCATTTTCTTTGATGCTAAGACAGGAGATCCACTACCAAGGATGGCCCAGGCATAAACGGTGAAAGCCAGACTGACTACTAAGCAAGATCTGACCCCCAGGGCAAAGCAGGCTCAGAGGAGGCACAGCAGCTGGGATCAGGAGAATGGAGGGAGAGGCAAGGAGCAGAGAGCGGAAGTCTGCTCCCCTAGAGTAAGTGGCAAATAAGGGAGTGAGACCCCTGGCCCCGGAGATATGCAAGCAGAGGATGCATGTTCATAATGGCCAAATCATAACCAATTCAGTACAGCCCTTCAGGCTATAGAATGCTTTCACAGACACCCCTCCTTTGATCCTCCCAGCAACCTCTGAAGGGCAGGTTCCATCTATGTGACTGTTTCCTCATGATAAACTTAAAAAAGAAAAGGAGGAGTCTAAAGAAACTTCAGATTTTTGAGGATCAAGTGAATTATATACATAAAAAGCAACTAACATATGTGATGGGCTCCCTTCCTCCTGGGTAAAAGCATGTAAGGAAACATTTGTTAAATTGGTACTATATACCTAGCACTTCTCATACATTCCATTTAACAGTCACCAGGTCACAACCACTGCACAAAGGAGGCATTATGACCCTGTTTCAGATGAGGAAATTAAAGGGGAGATGTTGCATAGGTCACACAGCCAGTGAGTCAGTGGCAGAGGCAAGATCAGCACCTGGATTAGTCCTTAGAGCCACTTTTTCCACCAACCCCCACAGGGCTTCCTAGAGAACAGAGAACTTACTAGAAAGGGGGTCAACTTCCCTCTCAGGCTGGGCTCTTACCTCATGCCTTCTTTCCCTCTGGGTCTTTGCACAGGCTGTTCTCTCAGCTGGAGACTTCCTCCCTCCCACTCCCTTTCCTTCTCCTGGCTAATTCTACCTACTCCTCTGTCTCCTCTCAAGGCTGCCTTCCCTGACTCCCCTCCAACTGGGTGCAGTGCTCCTTCTTAGCTCCCCTAATGCTCTGTATTTCCTCATGGGATCCCACCTCAATGGAAGCTCCAGGAAGGCAGGGACTGTCTTGTTCACTGCCTTTCAGAGAAAAGAGCTCTCAATAAACACCAGCTTAATATATTCACTCGACCTTGAACAGGCACTAATTGAACACCTACTATGGGCCAGATCCTGTACTCTTGGGGGAGGGGCAGATATTAAATAGAATAATCAGGGTGTGGTTAATGGGGAGCACCTACACACATCCCTAGGAGAGCAGATGGGATGAGGAGAGGGAGTTAGTGACTACTTCCCTCAAACATTCTGAATCTCTGTGGGGTCATCAGAATTCCTTGACCAAAGGCTACAGCTCCTGTCAAGAGGTCTCTCATACAGGTATTTTGTATAGTTTCCAATAACCTCCCAGCCCTCTGTCTTTAGATCTTGGAGAGGTAAAGTCTCCGGGCTGCTGGTAGCCACGTGGCACTGCTTTATCCCTTGTAGGAGTCCCAAAGCACTGTCTATGCTTTTGTAAATCCTTCCTTTATTAGAGTCTTCTTAAATTACCCCAGTTAAAAGCATGCCATCTGTCTCCTGCTGAGACTGACAGGGAAAAGCTTAGCGAGCTTGAAGCACAGAAAGAGCAATATGGCTGAAGTGGGTAAGTGGGGGAGGAGGTGGTACAACTACTGGTCTAGCCCTTTGGGTAGGCAGGGACTAGCTCTTTGAGGCCATTTGGAATCTCGATGGGTGGATGGAAGGGAGTGCGGTTGCATTAATGAGAGAACCCATGTTGAGATCGTGTGCACCTGCGTGAGTGAACTAGTGAACTCAAGAAGGAATGATAGATGAGGGGCCTCTTGCCCTCTAGCGGGGCCCCAGGCAAGTGGATTTGCCGACGCTTTCTGTGTTCTTTGCCCGGCAGGATGCTGAAGGGCCCGGTGTTGGAGGAGTCGGAGTGGGGCTCCGAGGCGCCATGCGCGGGGTCCTGCCACGCGCAGCGTGTCCTGCAGACCCTGAACACGTACCGGCGGAGCGGCATCCTCACCGACGTGGTGCTGCGAGCCGGTGGCCGCGACTTCCCGTGCCACCGCGCGGGCGCTTAGCGCAGGCAGCGCCTACTTCCGCAGCTTGTTCGCGGCCGGGCGGCCAGAGCGTGGCCTGGCCGTGGTGCCCGTGGTGCCCGTGGTGCCCGAGGCGCCAGACCCGGCCGAGCCATTGGTGGCAACGGCCCTGGCAGTGGTGCTCGACTACGTGTACTGCGCGGGCGTGCGGTTGCGCGCCGAGGACGAGGCGGCCGCTGTGCTGGCGCTGGCTGAGCGGCTGGGCGTGGCGGGCCTGCGTGAGGCCTGCGCGCGCTTCCTCGAGGGTCGCCTGCGCGTCGCTAACAGCCTGGCGCTGCGCCGCGTGGCCGCCGCCTTCTCCCTCGCCTCTCTGGCTGAGCGCTGCGGCCGCGTGCTGCGCCAGGCGTTCGCCGAAGTGGCGCGCCACGCTGACTTCTTGGAGCTGACGCCTGACGAGGTGGCAGCGCTGCTGGCAGACCCGGCGCTGGGCGTGGCGCACGAGGAGGCCGTGTTCGAGGCGGCCATGCGCTGGGTGCGCCATGACGCGCCGGCCCGCCGCGGCCAGCTGCGGCGCCTGCTGGAGCACGTGCGACTGCCCCTTTTGGCGCCCGCCTACTTCCTCGAGAAGGTGGAGGCCGATGAGTTGCTGCAGGCCTGCAGCGAGTGCCGCCCCCTGCTGCTAGAGGCCCGCGCCTGTTTCATCCTAGGCCGCGAGTCTGGCACACTTCGAGCCCGCCCGCGGAGGTATGCCTCCCGCCCCTTGCCTCCTACCCTCCGTTACTCCGGCGTTCTTCATCCGCTCCACCATCCTTTAATCCTATCACTTGATCATGCCTCTTGAATGAGATTCGGTCATACATTCAGCAGACATTTCATAGGCTTGATTCTGGGTCCTTGAAAAAGTCTTATGTACAAACTGTCTCGTGTAGTCTCGGGAGTGATTTGGAGACACACTTTAACCTCAGGGAGCGCGGTCTGGTAAGGAGTTAAAATAGGCTGGGCCTGGGGAAAAAATGAAAGAGGCATACTCCCACCCCTGGAACACCAGACCAAAGACTTTGGGTGGAGTAGTTAGGATGGTCTGTCGCTCTCACAGGAATAAGGGACAGTCTGTCTTACTCATAACTGTATCTCCAACAGTAAGCTCAGGGCCTGGAACAAAAGTACAAGATGTTCAGTATTTGTCAAAGGAATTAGGTAGGAATTGGCTAAAGGGTTTGGAAATTCTGGTGGAGTCAGAAGTCTGAGGGGTCAGTGGGAGGGGAGAATGCTTTGCTAAAAGAGTGTGTACCCTGGTTCAAATGGATTTCGTGATTAGGGGATAGGTTTAGGAGATGGTTATAGGAGGAGGGGCACAGCAAAATTACTCCCCGATGGAGGTCAAGAGAATGGGCTTGAATTCTAGCTCTGTTAGCTCTGTTACTTTCAGCTATATAACCTTTGGAAAGCCAAAGTCGATTAAACAAGGTGACTTTTCTAAGTAAGGGTGACGGCTTTGTAAGCATTCTTTTCCTGTAACTTAGAGATCAGCAAAATGGGGTCAGGAGTAATGATCCTCTTCTGCTCAATAGCCAGAAGGGAGGTTGAAAGTGGCAGAGTCCAACATGGGGAGGGTGGGGAGCAGAAGGGCAGCAGGACCATATAGTGTAGTCTATGAGAGGGTGAAAAGGCTGAAACTTGGGTGTAGCTTAACCAGCATTGGGTTTGTCCCCATGCCAGATTCATGGACCTAGCTGAAATGATCGTGGTCATCGGTGGTTGTGACCGAAGGGGGCTCCTGAAGCTGCCCTTCGCCAACGCCTACCATCCAGACAGCCGGCGCTGGACCCCACTGCCCAGCTTGCCCGGCTATGCTCGCTCAGAGTTTGCAACGTGTACTCTCCGCAATGACATCTATGTTTCTGGTGAGGGCGGGGGCCATAAATGGAGTCCCACAGGATTGGCTCATCATTTCGCACCCTCTGTTTTTCCTCCAACCAGGATATAGCAGATCCTTTTGATAACCTACAGTTATTGATACTGTAGAGGTGGGCTTCCCTCATAGCTCAGTCGGTAAAGAATCTGCCTGCAATGCAGGAGACCTGGGTTTGATTCCTGGGTCGGGAAGATCCCCTGGAGAAGGAAATGGCAGTCCACTCCAGTATTCTTGCCTAGAAAATCCCATTGACAGAGGAGCCTGGTGGGCTATAGTCCATGGGGTCGCAAGAGTCAGAACGACTTAGGGACTAAACCACCACCATCATACTGTAGAGGTACTGCAGAGCCAATCACTGGTGTAACTCCACCCTTTATTCAGCAATGTTTACATCAATTCAGATTAGTATTAATCACTTCTGTTTATCTAGCCTACCATGTGCTGTGCATTATGCTAAGCAGCTTGTATTAGTTAATTTCCAGGACAACACAATTTTATAGGGAGTCAACAATTTCCCTGTTGTCATGGCACAATGGCAAAGATCAGTTTGATACCAATGGACTGTGCCCTAGAGATTCAGAGAATAAAACACAGTCCCTGCTCTCCTGGAGTGCCCTGGGGATAGGGGATAGCAAGAGGGCCTGGGAACAGCAGCTGCTTCTCTCCCGCTAGGAGGCCACATCAACAGCCGCGATGTGTGGATGTTCAGCTCCCATCTGCACACCTGGATCAAGGTGGCCTCGCTACACAGGGGCAGGTGGAGACACAAGATGGCGGTGATGCAGGGGCAGGTAGGGACACCTCGAAGCTGCTGCCCTGGGCCCAAGGTAGACATCTGGGGACTTCCTGGGGGAGAGCCCTCTAGGATCCTCTCTTTTTAAGAAGGGATCTAGGGCACCTAAAAGAAAAAGAACTTGCTCCAAGTTGCTTAATAATGGTAATGCTAATAAAAATAGTAATGACAGTACAGTCTGGTAGTCAGGTGGTCAAGGGTGTGGGCTCTGGGATCAAAGAACCTAGGTTTGAATCTTGACTCTGTCACTTAAGACCAACCAAAAAAAAAAAAAAATGCCAATTATCTTTGTAAGTTACACCCCAAATTCAGAAATGCAAATAAAATGGATCAGTTAAGTGAGGTGGTAAACCTTTAAGAAATTACTAGCTATTTTTATAGTATTTTATAGTAATTTTTATAGCTGTCCATAAGCATTAACTTGGTGCCAGTTATTTTGCAGATCTTATTCACATTCAGTACCCATCGTAGAAACCAGTCCCCATTAATAGAGAAATACCTTCTAAGGGAGGATCGGTAATGGCCGGGGCAGAGGCGGAGCCAGGAGCTGGGATGCTCCCTGGGTGGGGCAGTTTCTCCACAGCCAGCCTGAGGCTCTGGGGCGGAGATGCAGACAGCCCTGACTCAAGGGGACCTCCTCATCCACAGCTGTTCGTAGTGGGCGGCTTCGATGGCCTGCGTCGACTGCGCAGCGTGGAACGCTATGATCCCTTCTCCAACACCTGGGCGACCGCGGCCCCGCTCCCCGAGGCAGTAAGCTCAGCTGCCGTGGCCCCCTGTGCCGGCCGGCTCTACGTGATCGGGGGCGCTGGGCAGGATGGCGTCAGCACCAACAAGGTGGGCTAGCAGAGGGCCAGGGAGGCCTGCTGTGTGCCAGGAGCAGAGCTACCTCTTTCATGTCCTTGTCCATTTTCTTGATTTCATCAACAGCACTGAGTCATCCTCCCCATATTTCAGGCAAGAAAATAAATTCAGAAAAAGGACTGCAAAGTCACACAGTAGGTCTGGACCTGAATGTTTGGCCTGGTGCCATATGGGTTTCAAAGGTTTAAAAAATTAAGTGAGGGCAATGGTGTTAAAATGCTCTTCCTCCATTCAAAAATATAATACAATTATTGCAAATTTAGAAAACAGAAATAGAACCATAATCTCATCAGGTCAGGATAACTACTGCTGTTAGTATTTGGTACATTGCCTTCTAGGCTTCCTCTAAATTAACGTTTGCTTTTCTGTTTGAGTTTTACGTTCCACTAGTAAAATTTTCTATCCTGCTTTTTCTTCTTCAAAGTATAAGTACTTCTACATGCTTAGAAACTTCACAGCCATCATTTCAATGTCTGTGTAATAGTCTACTGGGTGGATGAATCATAGTCGATAAAATTTTCCATCTATCAAAAAATGTACAAATTTTGTACATTTAGGCTTTTTGTGAACAAAACATTGTGGCAGCTTCCTCCCTGCCCTGAAGGCCTCACAGGAATGTGGCTCTAAGATCTGACTTTCCAAAACTAGGACTCTCACCTTATTTCAATTCCACTCCCAGCACACCTTCCTGGTGTGCTTTCTGGGCTGGCTAGGGGGAATGCCCTTTAGCACCTTCTTGTGTAGCAGTTCGAACCCTCAGAAACTGTGGAGGGCATAAACACCTGTGGGCCGAGGAGGCCTATGGACAGCTATAGGAACGGGGGTGGCAAGACACCCCAGCTGGAACCTTGTCACAACCTCAGCGCACCAAAAGGAGAAAGAGGGTTGACAGTTTATGCAGCCAGGAAGGCATCTCCACAGGGGACCTGCTCTGAGAACCCTCTACAGCACTAATGCAGACAGTACTTCTACCTCCTGGGATGCAGACCTCTTCCTGGACCTTGAAAGATGAGAAAGCTTTTGACAACAGGAGTCCAGGGAGAGGGGCTAGAATGTGGAACCAGGCAGAGCACACTTAAGGGGAGGGACCCAAGCTCAGAACTGGTGGACATAAGCAAATGTGCTGAATGAGTGCCCCCAACAGAGAGAAGTGAGAGGTGTGGGCAGCAGGGCAGTTAGGGGGTGAGGCCTCACCACTGCTACTCCTGCCCCT
Source organism: Okapia johnstoni (assembly GCA_024291935.2). Classification (NCBI taxonomy): domain Eukaryota; kingdom Metazoa; phylum Chordata; class Mammalia; order Artiodactyla; family Giraffidae; genus Okapia; species Okapia johnstoni. The sequence continues at coordinate 23,895,008 of CM044325.1, forward strand.
CAGGTGCAGTGCTTTGATTCCAAGGAGGACCGGTGGAGCCTGCGGTCACCAGCACCCTTCTCGCAGCGGTGCCTTGACGCTGTCTCCCTGGAGAACACTATCTATGTGATTGGTGGCCTTATGAGCAAAATCTTCACCTACGACCCTGGCACAGATGTCTGGGGGGAGGCAGCTGTCCTCCCCAGCCCTGTGGTAAGTGGAGGCTCCTGGGTACAGCTCTGGCACTGGTTCCATTTAGAAGGGTAAAGAACCACTTCTAACGATATGGATCTCAGAGGTAGTGAGTCTTGTGTCTGACTCCATGTTAGGTGGTTTTACATGTTCTCTAGTTTTGTCCTTACAATGATAATCAGCCTTGGGCTTCAAAGATAAGGAGACTGGTCTTAGAGAGGTTGAGGCCACCAGCAAGGCCATGTGAGGCAGAACCTGGAATCCCAGCCCCGAAGTGCTGTAGCTTTGGATGGGGAGCTTGATCTCAATGACCCTGCAGTCTCTGCTGCTCTGTAGGCCACTACCTGGTAGCTTATCGTGGGAGGAGGAAGGAGGCGGAGAGGGGACTTGCTAAGTTCCCTTGCCCCATTGGTATTAGAGAAGGGAGGTGCTGGGCCCTGGATGCTCCACCTCTGCATTCCTTGCCTCCCCTCACTGTTCTCTTCCCTCTCCAAAGCTCCTGAGAGACTATATAGGGATGTGGATGGATTGGTGGTCCTTGCCAGTTCTGATCTCCAGTAATTCTAGGAGCCTAAGATTTCTGGCTTCTCTGAGATCCAAATATGGTGGTGGTGGTAATTACTGTTATTGGAGTGCTTACTATATTCCAGGCACTATGTAAAATGCTTTATGTGCTTTATCTCATTAAGTTAAAGGAACGTTATGAAGAAGGTACTGTTATTCTTCTTACTTTGCAGATGAGGAACCTGAGGCCCAGAGAGGTGAAATGACTTGTGTAAGGTCATTCATTTAGTAAAGGTCAAGCCAGAGCTTGAAGTCAGGTCCATCCAATTGCTACTTCTCTACCATCCAGACTGTCTGCTCATACTCTGTGGGTCAAGATTTTGTTGTCTGGCCTAGCCAGCTAGGGACAGAGGGAGCCCCCAGCTGGACCACATAGCTAATTGTCTGTCTGTCTGTCCACCCAGGAGAGCTGTGGCGTGACTGTGTGTGATGGGAAAGTCCACATCCTCGGTGGACGGGATGATCATGGGGAAAGCACCGACAGGGTCTTCACCTTTGACCCCAGCAGTGGGCAGGTGGAGGCCCAGCCGTCCCTGCAGCGCTGCACGAGCTCCCATGGCTGCGTCACCATCATCCAGAGCCTGGGCAGGTGACTCATACTTGAGGCAGGAGGTGGGAGGGGAGGGAAAACTCAGGCTCACCACTGCTCCCCTTATGGCACCTCCATGTAACAGCCTCTTAACTTACTGCCCCTTTTCTTGTAGAAATAAAACCTTCTTCAAAGGTCGAGTCTGTGTTCCAGCTCAAGCCTCCTTTGCCTGGAGAAGTAATGCCCAATATCTGCTCCCTGCTATGACTCACTGGAGAAGGAAATGGCAACCCACTCCAGTGTTCTTGCCTGGAGAATCCCAGGGACGGCGGAGCCTGGTGGGCTGCCGTCCATGGGGTCGCACAGAGTCGGACATGACTGAAGCGACTTAGCAGCAGCAGCTATGACTCTTTTTTTTTTTAAGTTTTTATATTTATTTAGTGGTGCTGGGTCTTAGCTGCAGCATGCAGGATCTTTAGTTGCAGCATGCAAATTCTTAGTTGTGGCATGTGGGAACTAGTTCCCTGACCAGGGATTGAACCTATGTCTCCTGCATTGGGGACTCGAAGTCTTAGCCACTGGCCCACCAGGAAAGTCCCAAGCTATGACTCTTTACAAAGCACTTGAGCACTTCATGTTACTTCATTTACCTTCGTAATAACAGTGTGGACATTTTTAAGAATCATGAAATAGTTCATGCATAAAAAGAAATATATTTTGTACAGTTTAAGAGTTATAATAAAATAAATATCTTTGTTCCCACAACCTAGCTTAAGAAATAGATCATTAAAAATGCCTTTGTAGGTCCCCTTGTCTATTTCCCAATCCATCCCTTCCCACATTCCTCCCAGGAATAGTCACTATTCTTGTATTTCAAATTGTGCTGTGCTAAGTCACTTCTGTCGTGTCTGACCCTTTGTGACCCTGTGGACTGTAGCCCACCAGGCTCCTCTGTCCATGGGATTCTCCAGACAAGAATACTGGAGTGGGTTGCCTTACCCTCCTCCAGGGGATCTTCCAGACCTAGGGATCGAACCTGCATCTCTTAAGTCGCTTGCACAAGAGATATGGGTTCTTTACCACTAGAGCCAACTGGGAAGCCCATATTTCAGATTATCAGCAGTTAAAAAAAAAAAGAAAAACTTTTAGTCAGCTAATTACTAATATCTGTAAGATAAGAAGACTCTCCCAAGGCCACATACTTAGTAGAAGGCCGAATATGTAGCCCACAGATTTCATGAAGGTTCAGAATCTAAGAGGCACTTCTGGTCAGAATGATTCTCCCTTTCTAAACCATCCTCTCCAATTTAACCACCTAGCCCTGGTGGCTCAGATGGTAAATAATCTGCCTGCAATTCAGGAGACCCGGGGTTTGATCCCTGGGTTGGGATGATTCCCTGGAAAAGGAAATGGCAACCCATTCCAGTATTCTTGCCTGAAGAATTCCATGGACAAAGGAGCCTGGCAGGCTACAATCCATGGGGTCGCAAAGGGTCAGACATGACTGAGCAACTAACACTTTTACTTTCAGTGATAGATAAAAATAAAAATCAGACAACTAAAAAGAGACATAGGCTTATAAGTAAGCAAACACGTCTGAGGACCAGAAACAGAACTGTAAAACATAAGGCAGAAGCTCAAGCTTTTGGATTCAGACTCTAGGATAAAGGTGTTAAAAACAGATTCCAAACCCAGGCTCACTGCTATAAGCCTGGGCCAAGGCGGGGTTCCTCCACTCATGAAAGAAGCTGAAACAAAACAAAGACAGTTGTAGAACCCTGAGCAGACTTGGGGTCAAGGCTCACAGCAAACTGGAAGCCCAGGGTAGTGGGCACCAGTGCCACAGGCCTCTGAGACACCATTGAGTCCAGCTCTGCATCTGGACATGCCACAGCCCCAGCATAAACAGGGGGCACAAGCTCTTGATGCCATTATAAACAGCTGGGTTGGCTGGGGCTCTGGGGCAGCAACATAAAACTGCCGGGTAGGGAGGGGGTGAGCCCAGTGGAGGAAAAAGAGGGAACAAAGGATGGACGCCACAGATTCTGAGGCAAGGCCCCACAGAGCTGGCAGGCCCCATCTGGGGCTCCCCTTATTTGCACTCAGATTGCCTTTTGAAGGGCTATCATCTGCTCCTCCATCCCCTTCAGTACAGGGCAGCCCCATGCTGTTCTCCATCTTCGAAAGCCCCAGGGCCCTGTCTGCATGCTCTCTCCAGCTGGGGCTGGCCCATCACACCCAGCACAAAGGCCTGGGTCCCAGCTGAGCTCCTACCCTCCGATTATCCCAGATTAGGGACCCTGTGACCATCTGGACATGCTGATAATGGCAGAGGGGGAGGGCAGTGGGATAGAGGCCTGGCTTCAGAGCCTGCCTGCTCCCACCCAATGGAAAACACCAGGACAAGGCAAAGAAGGTGCTGTATTGCCTACCCAGGTGAAAGCTAGAGTGGAAAAGGTAGGAGCAAATCCAGGGCAAGCTTTCCCCAGAGACGTGGGCATCTTCCCCAGGCTAAACATTTCTGTGTAGCCAGGCAGACTGCCCAGTCTCCCCCATGATGGCCATTTGTGTCCCAGTGCTTGCTCATGCCAAGTGCCAATGCCCTTTCCTGCTGTCCAAGGAGGGTGTCAGGCCTGGGCAGACCTGACACCCTCTACCCCAGAGCTGACCACTCCCTCTCTGTACCCTTAACATTAGCCCTCCTATCACCTGACATTTGGCCTCTGGTCTCTTGTGACACTTGTAGGATGCCTCTTGAGGCAGGAAAGAGGTCAGTTTCACATCGCTGTGTCCTCCAGTCCCTGGAACAAAAGCCTGCCACTGAATACCTTAAAACCAAGGTTTCCTGGATTTCTAGCTCAGAGTACCTGGTGAGGTAGGTACTATCATGCTCCTCTCTTCTCCCTCCCACGCTTACAAATGAGGAAACAAGACTGAGTTGGGACTTGGCTTACTTAGGTCATGGGGCTGGGGAGTGGTGGCAGAGCCAGGATTCCAGTTCGGGTCTGCTGTCTCCAGTCTGCTTTATCCATGCAGCCTCTGCTAATCTGAGATGGTGTGGGATGCAGACTTCAGGAGATCCATCATTCCCACCATGGGAAATTCCAGCCTGATAGGGTATTGTCCCTGATCTTCTGGACTTGGAACTTGATGAGGGGAGGCATAGTGCTTATCCCTGGAGAGGCTCACAGGAACACAAGCAAAAGGTGATAGCCACAGCCATGTGTCCTAATGTCCTAGAACGACTGGTTAGACCATATATACAGGGTCCCCCTGGCTCCTGGTCCACTGCTCTCTGGGCCCCCAGAATGCCTGCCAAATGTGAATTGTTACCATTCAGTAAGCTGCATGACTGTAATTCTTAGTGGGCTTCAAAGAACTAGGAAAACTTCATGTACTTCATACACAACAGAATAAAACTTGGTATTACACAGTCACTATATGGACTCATTGGATTCTATTTTATTGATGGTTGCACTGGGTCTTTGTTGCTGCGCTCAGCTTTTAGTTGCAGTGCATTGCAGTGGTTTCTCTTGTCGTGGAGCATAGGCTCCAGGCATGTGGGCTTCAGTGGTCGTGGTGCATGTGGAATTTTTTGGACGAGGGATCAAACCCATGTCCCCTAATTGGCAGGTAGGTTCTTACCCATTATACTACCAGGGAAGTCTTAAGAGTCTTTTTTAAGTGTAAAATGTATCTGTGCTGTCTTTACCCACCCATTAGTATAGGATAAAAACATAGTATACCTAGTTTCCCATCTGCTGTATCAGGAATCCCTGGAGGGCTTGAAATGTATCCGCTGCAAATAAGGGGTGTGCATGTGGAGGTACTATTGTACTTAGTTGTTAAAGAATAAAGACTTCATAAAATGTAAAAATCTTGTTTCTGAAGGAGAAAATAGAAAAAATTATCTTCTGAGATAGAAAATGTTGACATCAGTTCAGTTGCGTCTGACTCTTGTGACCCCCATGGACTGCAGCACGCCAGGCTTCCCTGTCCATCACCAACTTCCAGAGCTTACTCAAATCATCCATCAAGTCGGTGATGCCATTCAACCATCTCATCCTGTCATGCCCTTCTCCTCCTGCCTTCAATCTTCCCCAGCATCAGGTGGCCAAAGTATTGAACTTTAGCATCAGTCCTTCCAATGAATATTCAGGACTGATTTGCTTTAGGATTGACTGCTTTGATTTCCTTGCAGTCCAAGGGACTCTCAAACGTCTTTTCCAACACCTCAGCTTAGCTCAAACACTACAACTTTCAGCAATCACCTCTCTTGACCCTTTACAGAAAACTTTCTTCAGCTTGAGAAAGGACTCACTCCTGGAAATGTGCCACCCCAGAATACGGAGAATGTTTTGGTATTCAGGCTCTAGTTCCTAGCCACAAGATGAAACATACATACACGAGCCCATTCCATGGAACACAGTAAATGGTGATTAACACAATAGCTATTCCAGTGGTTGGAGAACTCTAGAGGGGAGTACTTTTACCACTGAGACATGGTCTCAATTCCACTAACACTGACAACTAAGATATTACTGTCTAGCCAGTAGAAACATCCAATGCTCTTATTAAAAAGGGGACAATATAGATGTCAGTATGCCCTCAATATAATTCACTACCTTTAGTCTTGTAGGATTTTCATGCCAGCCTGTCCCTCATTAGTTTAACCTGAATAAATGAAGACAATCCAATTTCTTATAAATACATTATCAGTAGAAAACTCTTTAAATCATCAGACTGAATGGTAGTTAATTTAAGTACCCTTTATACTTTACTAGAGGATAATGGTTAAGAGAACAAGAACATAGAGATGTAGACTCTGATCACAGATCTATAATGCTTAGGTGAACCTACTTCTGAACATTCTTCAGCATTCACTTTCCCTTAACCCCGAATTTCAGGTTGAGGCAATCAAGGTGCTGTCCTGTTAATAATCAGCTTTCACCATCACCAGATCTACTCCCCCACAAGGAGAGGGTTACTTTGATTACTTCTGCTTGGGTTCTCTCATTCTGCTCCTCTTCTCACACTGAAACCAACAGCATTTTTAAGGAAAGCACAGAAACACTGTGAACCAGGCAGTCCTAAGAATCTGTCAAGCAATGCTCCCATGGGGTGACATGACCCTCAGCCTCAATACTAGATGTAGAGTCTAGTAGGCCACATGTCTTTTTAAAATATTTTATTAAAGGTTTTTGCAGAGCAACATTCAGATTCCAGATCCAGCAGCCAAGGAGACCTGAAAGCAAACAAAGTACAGTAAGAACAGAAAATTCACCTGAGTATCGGGTTTGCATGAAAATTAATAACACACAGAATATCTAGAAATAAACAACACAACAGGCACTAGGCACAGGAGAGGCCTGTCACTGTTTTAATGAGTTGCAGGAAGAACAGCTAATTACTAATAAGAGTGACCTGAAAATTTTGAACAAAGGAAGATAGTGCAAACACTCTTCCCAAAAGAATACCAGGGTTAAGGGAGTCTCTGGCTCCAATCTGCATCCTCTCATGTAAAGCAAGTGTAATCTACTTTTTATTCACTAGGTGGAATACCGTTCCATTATGCCCTAAGAGGCCCTTACAGACATACCTACTATGCTGTGGGTACCGGCTGGGGCATGGCAGGCGGCTCTGGCTTCCCACCCTTCTGTTCAGAGATGGGGGTGGTGGGCAGTATTTCATCTTTGGGTTCCACAATGCTCACGTGATCAGGCAGAGGCTTCTTAGGGCCAATCTTACCAGTTGGGTCCCAAGGCAGCATGATCTTAACCTTGATGCCCAGCACACCTAGAAGATGCCATAGTTAAGACCTACCTATAGTTCCACTGCCCCCCACTACACAACAGAACAGGGCAGAAGGAAGAAAAGAATGGGTTACTCAAGCATCCTGCATCTGGTCCCTTCTCAGACAAATGCCTCTAATCAATCAATGGACAGGACACTTTGCAAAAGGAACACATGCACAGCACCACAGAACGTGGCACCGACAAGGACCAAGAGCAGGATGTGCCTTTTCTGACTCGTCATCGTGTCATCACTGAAGGGTACACCAGTGGCTGAGACAAGGACAAACCAACTCTCTTCAATGAAGCTAAACAATGAACCCAAAGAGTACAAAAATGTTCCACTATATCCCAAATCCCCCCAACACTGAAGAGCATATATAAAACCACGTCTACCCATTTAAAGCCCACTGACCCAAGCACTCCTGGCTACTCACCCTGTCTGAGCAGCACATGGCGCACGGCGGTGTCAACATAGTAGTTAACAGGGTCCCCACTGTGGATCATGAGGCCATCCACAAACTTCATGGATTTAGCCCTCTGTCCTCGGAGTTTCCCAGACACCACGACCTCACAGCCTTTGGCCCCACTCTCCATTATGAACCGCAGCACACCATAGCAGGCCCTTTGGGTGCACAAGAGACAGAGAGCCATTTGTGTCATCACCAGACAGGACCGCTCAACCCCACCCCACTTCAAAACAGAACTCAGCCTGCACTGACTACTTTCAATGTTCCTTTAATGCAGAGTAAGTTTGACCAGAGCCTGACCCAAGAGATAGAAACCTTCTTCCACTCCTACCACACACCATCTTAGGGAATTCCTTAGGGGAACACATCAAGTTCCTTCTAATCAAGTGCTTTCCAAACTTGGCTGCACATTATAGAATCGCCTCAAGGTCAAAACGAACCCCTCAAACTTCAGCGTGTGCACAATTCACCTGGAAGGCTTATTTAGACAGGTTGCTGGGCTGTATTCCTCCCACTCCCCAATTCAGTGAGTCTGGGTTGGAAACGGAAAATGTTTATTTCTCATCAGTTCTTACTGGCAGCAGTGATGCTGGCCCAGGCACCAAATTTTTGAGAATCACTATTCTACGTGGTGGAGATGGTAGTCAAACCAGGCATGCAGTCTTCTCCACATCCTTGCCTACAGCATTCCTCCCATGGGAACCTGTCTACAGCACAGCTTTCACATCCCTCCTCTGTTAAAAAACCTCCCAAGGTTCTGCATTAAGGATTAATGAATTCCTAACACCCAGGCAAGGCATTTCATTTACTCCAAGTAGTGAAACCGCTCAAGGAACTGCCAGCTGAAATCGTATTAGCAAGCCCAGCTCCGGGGCCAATCTAACCACCTCACGTCCTCTGTTCCTCACGTTACTATCTATAAATACCTACAGGGGATATCTGACTAGATTTTAAACTCTCTCATCAGCAATGAGTCTTCTGTCTTTTGAGTCCCCAGAGTTACCACCACACCATGCATGTGAATGACTTCAACATGAACCCAAACCATTTCCCACCCCCCATTCTATGTTTTACTCCCAAAGCACATAGTGCTCTACTGTAACACCACTCACTTTTTAAACACTTGCATCTTTACTAGTCTAACTAGGCTGCCAGTTTAGTGACAACATGGATTGGCAATGTCTTATTGTTAAAGCCCTCAGAGACTAGCTGAGCTTGTCACAGAGTCCACTTACTAAATTAACAAAATAGCTGATATACTGATTCACAAAAGGACACAATCATAACGACTCTTACCTCCGCACAGCAAGGCCTCCTAAGAGCTTGTAACGCAGAGACTCTGCCTGGGCAATGGCACACAGTCCTCTTGTGGCTACCTTTTCAGCGTAAAGCTTTAAGGAAACAAGGCCATTCTTAAACTTGTTACACTCACCACTGTTTTCAACTAAAAATCAGCACATTCATGATACAAGCAGACACCACTCTATGTATCACTATACTTGTTCTCATTTAGTGGCTGAGTTGCAACCCCACTGACTACAGCCCACCAGGCTCCTCTGTCCTTGGGCTTCTCCAGGCAAGAATACTGGTGTGGGTTACCACGCCCTCCTCCAGGGGATCCTCCTGACTCAGGAACTGAACCCATGTCTCCTGCACTGGCAGGCAGATTCTTTACCAGTAAGCCACCTGGGAAGCCCTTTCACTGTACTACCCAAGTATTAAAGCACTCCTAATGCCCACATCTAACACACACTTAGGGACACAGTCTGAACTGAACCATTCCTCATTTTTCTCCCACCCCCACCTCTTTCCACAGCCAAATCATGGAGATCAATGGGCAGCCAATCTCTCCTACGTATCATTACTATATCCAAGATGGATATAAACTACTGCTAACTGCTTATTAAAAGAACGTCAACAAAATACCAATCCATTTGTAATACTCACTGATCACAAGTAAGCTTTCAGGGTGATAATATGAGTTTTCAGAAGTACCATCCTAAAGAGGGCTTCCCTGGTGGCTCAGATGGTAAAGAATCCACCTGCAATGTGGGAGACCTGGGTTCAATCCCTCGGTTGGGAAGATCCCCTAGAGGAGGGCATGGCAACCAGCTCCAGTATTCTTGCCTGGAAGAATCCCCATGGACAGAGAAGCCTTAGGTCCATGGGGGTCACAAAGAGTTGGACACGACTGAGTGACAAAGCACAGCACAGCACCATCCTGAAGAGCCATCTCCAGGCCCAGAGGAGCCTCTGGCACAAGCCAGGATCACTCACCTCTACACTGCCTTCAGGGAAGCCAAATCTCTTCTGAACCACAGCAGTCAATTCCCGGATCCGCCGGCCCTTCTCACCAAGTACATTCTGTGTTCTGGGGAAAATGAAGAGTGACAATTCACAGCTCTCATAAAACTACAGATGTAATTTTAAATCTTGCGCATGTGTGGTAGGTAAAAATCTAATTCATCTGACACAAACAACTATAAATTTTGGATAACAAAAACTAAGAGATTATCATTTTTTTTAAAATGCAGCTTAAAAACTCATTCACTAAGACTCAACTGTTGTTTTGCTAAGTTTACAGAACAAATCACCTTAATGCAGACAATTAAAGGTGATAGCCAGAAAAATGAATTTTTTACCTGGTGGCCAAGATAATGATTTCTGTCCTGGTTGGTGTAACTCGGACCTCAACTCCAGAGTACCCATCTTCAGCCAGCTCTCGAGTGAGAAACTCATTCAGTTCAGCTTTGAAGATGCCATCAGCGACAAACTAATCAAAAGTAAAATGAAAATCAGGATCTGGACATAGGCTCACTTTTCTAGCCCAGTCAATTCAACCCTAATCAAAATCCAACACCTCCAACCAACGACCCATCAATTATTTTGCCTTGTTCCAGAGGAAACATAGCAACCCTTCTCAGACAAATGCCTCTAGGTCATCTTTTGGAAGTTAACTTTGACCCAGGCCCTTAAAACTGTGCCACAGAACGCGGCACAGGGTAGGGGTCACCTGGACAAAGAGAACACCTCCAGTCAGACTCGTCATCTCCTCTTCATTGAAGGGTTTTAAATTATCAAACCGTTTTCCCCAGAACTTTTCCTTTACCCCCAGAGAGAACAAGAAATTGTCAGTAACCTTCCCAACTGAGGTCCTCGGGGTCGGTAGGCTGCACCCAGACAGGCCTAGGAAGAAGGCAAGAAAACACTGCTACCTCCCTTTCTCAAAGCTACGATTCGATGAGGGAAAAGGCTACTGCCTTCAAAACATCACGTTTACTAACTTTACTAACTACTGACTAAGAAAGGCTCACAAGCGCTCCTCCGGGGCAGGAGGAGCCGTCAGTGCTCATCTCTGCTCTCCGAGCGGAACCGGCAGAAATCCGTCTCTCCTATCACAGCCATACTGCTCTCGGCAGCCACGGGCCTGCGCTCAATCCACAGCCATCCGCAGCCCACGGGAAAGCGACACAGTCCAGCCGCTGCCCCGGGTAAAGCGAAGAGCTGTAGGTCTCGCAATAGCACCCAGAGAAACTCCTGACACGCGAAACGCCACAGTTCCCTGCAACCGGGCCCCGGGATCTCACCTTCCTCTTCTTGGAAATTTGCACGGCCATCTTGCCGCCGCGAGCCGCCAAAGGAAAGGAAGTGTCAAGCGGGCGGAAGTACGTATAAAGGGCGCTGTGCGACGACAAAGACTGTGCGACGTCGACGCCTGTGAGCGCTCATGGGAAGTGTAGTTTTCACTTTGGTAAAAGTAAAGAGAAAAGCGCGGTGCAAGGGTTGATGCTTTTGAACTGTGAGGTGTTGGAGAAGACTCTTGAGAGTTCCTTGGACTGCAAGGAGATCAAAGCAGTCAATCCTAAAGGAAGTCAATCCTGAATATTCATTGGAAGGACTGATACTGAAGCTGAAGCTCCAATACTTTGGCCATCTGATGCGAAGAGCTGATTCATTGGAAAAGACCCTGATACTGCCTTTAGATACTGCCTTTAGACGGAGAAGGCAATGGCAACCCAGTCCAGTACTCTTGCCTGGAAAATCCCATGGACAGAGGAGCCTGGTAGGCTACAGTCCATGGGATTTTCCAGGCAAGAATACTGGAATGGGTTGCCATTCCCTTCTCCAGAGGATCTTCCCGACCAGGAATCGAACCAAGTTCTCCTTTATTGCAGACAGATTCTTTACCGTACACCCCTACGTACAACAAAAATAAGATCCAGTGCACAGAAGAATGTGAGAAAGAGTGCAGCCTCACCCTGGAGGTGGGGTGTAATCTGGGTTTCCTTTGTGAAGGCAGCTTGGTGGTACCTCCTACTCTCACTTAAGATGTCGTTTCTCACTTAAGATGTTCATTTTTATCTACTCCAGAAAAACACACAAGTGTAAATGAAGGTGGTTCAAGAATGCTTATTATGGTACTATTAGTAACAGTGAAAACATAAATTTAAAGCAATCTGACAGCCCTTCAGTAAAACAATGGTTATGGGATATTATGCATGCTTAAAAAGAATGAGGTGAATCTGTGTATGTACATGAAAAGAGCACCAAGAAATATCACTATGTGACCAAACTTCTTTGCAAAACAAGACTGTGTAATATGTACAATAAAATAAAATGAATATGCATATAAATATACGGGAGGATCTATATCCAACTAATATATAACTAAACTTACTTTAGGAACTAGAATAGTATTGGAGGAGGTTTAGGGGCAATTTATTGCTTGACTTTTCTTATAATAAGAATATTTTCATGTATCACTTGTGAAATTTATTTTTTTATCTTTTGGGCACGCCACAATGCATGAGGGATCTTCCCTGATCAGGGATCAGACCCATATCCCCTGTATTGGGAGCACGGAGTCTTAACCACTAGACCCCCAGGGAAGTCCCACTGGTAAAATTTTAAAGGTATAAAAATGGGAAAAAATGGAAGTGCCACATAAAGATATGGATTTCTGATCACGTGGCCACTTGTGAGACACTGTGACTGTCCCAGCTTCCAACGCCAAATCCTATAATTCTTCCTTCCAGAAGCTCAGAATAAAGAAAAGTTTATTCTCTTAATCAGACTATAAATCTATACAGTCCCATGTGGCAGTCACTGGCCTTACAGGGCTATTGAGCACTTGAAATGTGGCTGGTCTGAGTGGAAAAGTTCTGTAAGTGTAAAACATACTCCAGATTTCAAAATATATTAAAAAAAAGAACATCTTACTAATAATTTTCATATTGGTTACATGGTGAAACAATAATTTTTAGATGGTGGTGGTGGTTTAGTAAGTTGTGTCCAGCTCTTGTAACCTCATGGACTGTAGCCTGCCAGGCTCCTCTGTTCACGGGATTTCCCAGGCAAGAATACTGGAGTGGGTTGCCATTCCCTTCTCCAGGGGATCTTCCTGACCCAGGGATCAAACCCAGGTCTCCATTGAGTTAAATAAAATATGCTATTAAAATTAAGCTTACCTGTTTCTTTTGCTTTTTTTTTTCATGTGGTTACTAGAAAATTTAGTTACATATGTGGCTTCCACTCATGGCTCTTATATTTCCTTTGGATAGTGCTGCCCTAATCCCTTCAACCCCAGAAATCAATGATGTCTTACTTCTCTCTTTTCATGAGATTAGGCACAGTGATTGGTAGAGAGTAGGCACTTATTTCCCAGACTTACTGAATGAAAGATTACAGTGGAATTACGTGCCAGTCTTGTTTTCCTGTTTGCTTGGGATGCTGGGAAACTCAGAACTGCTTTATGTGACTTCCTGAGATCGTACTCTGACCCAGATCAGCTCTGGACTGGAGCTAGGGTGGAGGAGGCCCCTCTCACAGAATTCAGCTTTGTTCCTGGAGCCAGAAAAATGAGACTGTCACAGCGCCCTCTTCCATATCCACAGGACCATTTTCTTCTATAGAATGAGCCCCTGGGATTTTCCTGGTGGTCTAGTGGTTAAGGCTCGGCATTTCCACTGCAGGAAGTGTGGCTTCAGTGCCTGATCGAGGAACTCAGATTCCACACGACATGCAGGGTGGCCAAAATATAAAAATAAAAATTAAATGGGATGGAAATAATCACTAACCCACCCCACAGGATGGTTGTGAGATTAAATTAATTAATACAGGCAAAGTATTTAATACTTAGCACATAGTAAACATAGTAGCGGAACATAATAGTGTTACTGAAAGTTGGGGTTTTTCTGCTCAACACTCAAAAGCCAACAAAGAGGCACATCTGGTGGAAATGAAAGTTTGCTTTACTTTGGAGGTTGGCAACCTACGGGGGAGCTACCTTCAGAAACAGCACAGTTAGCTTTAAAAGTCATCTTGAAATTGGTCTTGCAGTGCCCTGATCAGTGTCATCTTCACTGTTTTAAGTACAGTGAGTCTTTAGTTCCAGGATCTGTTTGTTCCCATTTCTTTGAGCCCAATTCTTGCAATTGTGGCAGTTTATGTAAGGGCTACAGTCTGGTCATCATGTAGTTAACTTCTTCCACTTGGTGGGGTTTTCAGTCTCTGTGAGACAGCTCAAAGGCTCAGAATACTAACTATAGCCCTTGAAGAGGAACTAAAGGTCCTTGACTATGCTTAATGACTAAACTATTATTATTTAGTCTTATTAGACTATTTTTCTTTGTTTCAGCATTATCTCACTTCTCTGATTAAATTTATTTCTTGGCTAAAGTTTTTCCACAGACAAAAGGCAGGCTGAGGACATGAGGGGCAAGGGTCATAGGGTCCTGCTCCATTTCAGTAAGTGCTGAAATAGCATTACTTACTACTACTTGGATCCACCGCCTATATCAGGTCATGGGGACATTGAATCTGGCACAGCTCCTGCCCTCCAGAAACTCAGAGTTGGGGCTGGGTGCTGGGGATACAGATAAGTAAATAAGTGTGATAAGCATCATAAGTATCAAGATAGAGACAACAGGGCACTGAGGAGGGCAGAGTGTTGGAGAAGATGCCACAGAGCTCCATCCTTGAAGTGAGGTTTACAGGACACCCAACACTTATGTGTTGCCAGACAGGCAGACACATAAGTCAGAATGAATGAGAGCAAAAGAAGGACTCCCCCCAGCATGATGAAAATAGCTTCTGATTAAAAAAATAAAATGTATTCATAAAAAAATTGAAAAGATAGAGAAGCAAATAAATACGCCACTTTTCTGGTTAAACAGCATAAACATTTCAGGACACGTGTCTCCAGAGCTCTCTCCAGGCAGTGAGATGCTCTGTGATGAATGGTGTGCACCTGCAGTGTCACACAAATGGGATCACTGCAATGCATGGGCGCCACTGAAGGTTGCTGGTATCCTGCCAGGAGGGTCCCCAGGGAGTGGACAGCTTGGTCAGGGGGCAGGAGGGTGTCAAAATAATGAAGCCAGCTCATTCTGTTTCATGTCCCACTGCTACCACTTGCAAGCTTTGTGATCTCAGGCAAGTCACTTAACTTTTCTGAGTCTCAGACTCTTCGCTTAGAAAGTAAAGAAATAATCATTAACCAACTGGATTTCTATGATTGAATAAATGGTGTCTTTAAAGCACTGAGCATAGTGCCTAGAAAGTGGAAAGTGTTAAGTGGGACAGATTATCACTGCTTTTAGTGCAAATAAACAACTTGGCACTTAGGTTTATGCTAATCTTCAATGTTTTTGGTTAGGGTGAGTCAACTTGCTAACACTAACATGCAGGCCCACACCTCTGCTCTTTGAAAAGAAGGCCAGGGTACACCAATTCCTTTCACACACACCAGGCACTATTTGCTATGGGTAGAAGGACCAGACTATAATAATATAAGGGGCAGAGAAGTCTTCCTTAAAAGAAAGATATGGGAAAAACTGGGTCAGAGATCTGGCTGCGGAAGCAGAAGGACATGGCCAAGGGAGAGAAAAAGGCCAAGGAGAACCTAACTCATTAGTCTTCTTCCAGGCGTATGAGATCAGCGTCTGGTCTGGGGAGGTGGGGCCCGAGGACAGCAGCAAGAGGGACCTGCCCCATGGCCAGTAAGGGCTAGGAGGGAGAGGGCAGGGGGTAGGCAGGCAGGTTAAAAAGAACTTTCCTGAGCGGATGCTACCAAACCCAGCTCAAGGACGGCGAACACAGCTGGAGTACGCAGAGACAGTAAGTTTGTCTGGTTTGATTTTGGAAAGTGAAAATTTCGTCCGTTCCTAAACCGGCTCTCCCAAAGTGCTGCATACTTCGCCCTCTGGCGGCCACAACTGACAACTACATGGCCTTGATCAACTTTCCCAGTAAAGGGGTGGAGTGGGGGTGGGGGTGGAGCTGCTGCTTTCCCCCTCAGACACTCTCCACCCTTTTGTCTGGTCACTAGCCAACTGGGCATTTTTGGTTAACCTTGTGCAAGGGGTTGAGAATATGGGACAGTACATAACTGGGAGGTGAGCATTCTCCACAGGAAAAAAAAGAGGCTAGGGACTGGCTTCCCAGGACTTGACTAGTGGAGTCCATACGTTAGGGCTGAATTTACCATGACTCCACTAAGGTGACTGGAGGACAGGAGCAAGATGGTAACAAGTCAGTGCTACCAACTGCCTAGCTTCCTGCCCAGAGCCAGGCCATGTGAACGGGTGAGTGGTTAGCTCAGAGATAAAGGGAGTGGGCAGGAGCCAAGGCCTGGCATGAAGCCAGGCTGGGATACAATGGGGAGCTGGCTGTCTATAGCAACACGTGCTTTGGGCTTTTGTAGAGAGAAGTCATTAGAACTCTTTGATCTAGTTCTCCAGACTCTGATTTCACAGGCTCAGAAGCCCCAGAAGGGGTCCAGACTCTTACGTTACCTGTACTTAGCCTTGTGCTTCCCCAGAGAGACAGTGGCCATGTCTGCTTCATGAATGTTGCAGGCCTCCACACAGCCAGGGAGCTGGAGAGAATTGGGAGTAGTGGAACTTGTCTCCACTGCTGGTGGGGGGAATGTAAATTAGCACAGCTGTCTTGGAAAGTTTGGTATCCTGAGGAATGTTGGTTGTGGGCCCCCAAACCCCAGCAATTCCACTGCTGGATTATACAGCCCAGAGTGCTGATCTTCATTGTTTTGTTCTCACATTCTCTCTACAAGGGTTTGAAGGATGCAGTTTTCCTTTGTCCATTCTAAGTTATGCAGAACTTTAACACAGGTAGAACTTTTCATCCTAAGTATAAACAAATTCAGAAAGATGATAATTTCCAGTATCATCATAATGTAAACTTTTGAAAATAAAGCAGTTAGTCATTCTTTTAAATATATCCATAGGAATATAAATGCCACAGCGATTCAAACTCACAATTATCCATTTTAAAGATAGACAAACAAGATTTTCTTGAACAGTTGCATTTACATATTGTTTCATTTTCCTCCTTGATCTTATATATATTTCCATTCCACACAACCCTGGAAAATCCAGAGTTCCCTATGGAGTGGATCCACAAACTTATCTCCTTCCATTCTTCTTGCCCTGGTTGGCTGACTCAACTTGGCTCTGACTCAGATGAGTGATTTCCCAGGAAGATCCCAAACCAGCCAGGTGTTTTTCTAGTTCAGTGACCTGTTGAAACTTATAGTTCCTTCCATTACCCCTTGTTTGCTCATCAGGAAGGGTCTGAACCAGGATCTTAGCATGCAGGGGCTCAAGTGCTTCTAACCACAACACTCTTAAAAGACTGCTGCTTATGTAGACAACAAAGAATTTCACACACTAATAATTACATGTATCGAGAGCTTATAATGTACCAGGCACCATGCTAAGTACTTTATAGGCCATTATTTCCCAATAATCCTCACCGTGAAGGTTAACCTACTTACCGCACTATTAATTCATTTTACTAACAAAAGAAAGCTTCTAATGCCAAAACCTTATCCCCCTAAATAAAATTACTTATTAATATCCAGGCATTTAAAGAATTAGGCAATGTCACTTTCCAGACATTACTGATAATTTTCCACCATTAAGAAGCCACAACTGGAGAAGTTAAGAGAAGTTAATGATGCCTCCATTTTAGTTACATTGAGACCAATTGTGTGTGCTGTGCTTAGACAGTCTTTGTGACCCTATGGACTGTAGCCCACCAGGCTTCTCTGTCCATGAGGATTCTCCAGGCAAGAATATTGGAGTGGGTTGCCATGCCCTCCTCCAGGAGATCTTCCCAACCCAGGAATCGAACCCAGGTCTCCCGCATTGCAGGCAAATTCTTTACTGTCTGAGCCACCAGGGAAGCCCTAGACCTATTGAGAAGTCAGTAACTAGGGACCAGAATGGGCTTCCCTGGTAGCTCAGTCGGTAAAGAATCTGCCTGCCAATGCAGGACATGTGGGTTTGATCCCAGGGTTGGGAAGATCCCCTGGAGAAGGAAATGGCAACCCAGTCCAGTATTCTTGCCTGAGAAATTCCGTGGACAGAGGAGCCGGGGGGTGGGTGGGGGTGGCTATAGTCCATGGGGTCACAAAGAATCGGACAAACCTGAGCCACTAAACAATAAGGGATCAGAATAGTTCAGAATAGTTCTTACATTACTTCTGTGAAAAGATTTTGAATTAACTAAAATCAAAACAGGATGGTAGGTGAGTGAAATAAATGTTTTGGGACCACAAAGTGTTTCAGGATACCAAATCCAGCACAGTATTTCGAAGGGATGGCGCTGAAGAGCAGAACAGCTTGGAAAGGAGCCGCTAGAGGGCGGCAGAGCACAGTGAGCCCGGCCGGTCACGGGAAATCCAGCCGCTGCCCAGAAGTGGAACGCAGAGATGCTCAGTCTTGTCCTGCTATCTGCGGCCCCATGGACTGTAGCCCACCAGGCTCTTCTGTCCATGGAATTTTCCAGGCAAAAATCCTGGAGTGAGTTGCCATTTCCTCTTCCAGGGGGAATCTTCTGGACCCAGGGATAGAACCCGTGACTCACGTGGTCTCCTGCATTGCAGGCGGATCCTTTACCCTAAGGATTCTTTACATCGGAGAAGCCCAGATGTGGGGAAAATCCAAATGGGAAAGCCTAGTGGGCAGGCCGAGCACATTAACCACCCAGCCGTCACCACCCTCACCACTGATCCCACAGCTTCTTCTGAAGGGGAAGGGAGGCAGGGGCCTAAAGGAAGGTTATGGACCAGCACTGTCCAATAGAAACACAATATGTGAGGTTTCCAGTAGCCACTTTACACAAGAAAAAAAGGAACAGGTGACGTTAATTTTAACATTTTAAAATTTACCCTCATGTGTCCAAAATGTTATCATTTAACGTGATTAATATAAAAATTATAGAGATATCTTACTTTACATTTTTTTGCTATACAGCAGAAACTAACACAGCACTGTAAAGCAATAATTAAAAAAAATTTTTGGTATTAAGTTTTGAAATTTGGTGTGTATTTTCTAAGCACTTCTCCTTTTGGACTAGCCACATTTCAAGGGTTCAATAGCCACTCATGACTATTGATATTTAATTTCTCCCACGTAAGTACTTCATGCAGGATGAGGGCCTTCTGAGGATTCCAGTAGTGTTCCAGGGTAAAGATCAGACCGAGGACCCCTCCTGGTCCAGTCTACAGCCTTAACCTACAGTCCCCACCCCCTCCCCCGAAAACACCTCCCATTCAGGTTTCTGCCTGGTGCTCTTTCCTCTGTAAAGCCCTTTCCCCTAGCCCAGCCCCACTCGTTAGCCTGTGTTCCCAGAAGTGTTTGGATCATACCTCTAGTCACCTGTCACGTGACATCACGAGTTATGCTGGAATCTAGTTCCTCATACCAGGGCATCAGCCTCCTGGCTGGTGACAAGGCCCAGGCCCAGGGTAGGGAGCTGGACAAGTTTGATTTCTGGCCCTGCTGCCTACCTAGTTGGTGCTGTGCTTGTGCTTAGTCACTCAGTCGTGTCCGACTCTTTGTGACCCCGTGGACTGTAGCCCACCACGCTCCCCTGTCCATGGGGATTCTCCAGGCAGAAATACTGGAGTGGATTGCCATGCCCTCAGTACCTTAAACAAAAATCTTAAATTTGCTTGCTTCAGAGGTGTCATGAGTGCTTTTATCAAAAAGGGTTCCTGATATATAGTGGATGTTTTCTAAATGCTGGTTTCTTATCAAAGACGATGACTGTGCTATATGTTTCTCTGAATTAAAACACGTTAGTTTCCTTACAACCATAAAATGGCATAACAGTAAATTGATATGGAAGGCAACTTGGTTACAACCTGAAACTCATCAAATATACTGCCCTTTGACCTAGCAATTCCACTTCTAAGGAATTATATACCAGATTGGTGCGAAAGTAATTGTGGTTTCAGGTAGTGAATTTTAAATCATTACAACTAGATTCAAGCACATCTATATTAATCAAAATAAGAACCATTACAATCAACACATTTTTGCCGATGAGAAATGTTTGTTTATTCCTGTAGGTTAAAAATCCACGCTTTGGGATTCAACAAACTCTTGGAAAGAATTTTCTGCCTCCTCCTGGTTGTGAAAGGCTTTTCCCTGCAAAAAGTTGTCGAGATGCCTGAAGTGCTAGTCAGTTGGCGAGAGGTCAGGTGAATATGGCAGATGAGGCAAAACTTCATAGCCCAGTTCGTTCAACTTTTGGGGCATTGGTTGTGTAACGTGCAGTCGGGTGTTGTCCTGGAGAAAAATTGGCCCCTTGCTATTGACCAGTGCTGGCTAGAGGCGTTGCAGTTTTCAGTTCATCTCATTGATATGCCGAGCATACATCTCGGATGTAATGGTTTTGCTGGAATTCAGAAAGCTATAGTGGATCAGACTGGCAGCAGACCACGAAACAGTGACCATGACTCTTTTTGGTGCAAGTTTGGCTTTGGAAAGTGCTTTGGAGCTTCTTCTTGGTCCAACCACTGAGCTGGTCATCGCCGATTGTGGTATAAAATCCACTTTTTGTCGCATGTCACAACTCAATCAAGATATGGTTCATTGTTGCTGCAAAGGATAAGGTAAGATGCCTTTCAAAATGATGGTTTTTTTGATTTGCAGTCAGCTCATGAGGCACTCACTTATCAAGCTTTTTCACCTTTCCAATTTGCTTCAAATGCTGAATTACCATAGAATGATTGATGTTGAGTTCTTTGGTAACTTCTTGTGTAGTTTTAAGAGAATCAGCTCCGATGATTGCTTTCAACTGGTCATTGTCAATTTCTGATGGCCAGCCACTGCACTTCTCATCTTCAAGGCTCTCAACTCCTTTGCAAAATTTCTTGAACCATCACTGCACTGTAGGTTTGTTAGTAGTTACTGGGCCAAATGTGTTGCTGATGTTGCGAGTTGTAACTCAAATAAGAAAATAGCTCAAATTTGCTTTTTGTATAACATCATTTCCATAGTCTAAGATAAATATAAAATAAACAGCAAGTAATAAATCTTTAGCAAAAAACAAAAACCGAGAAATGCACATTAAAATGATGTATAACATAACCACATTTATTTAAGAATGTATTCCAATATCAAATGGCAAATTTCAACAATGCATAAGCAGCAATTACATTTGCACCAACCTACAAATTCAGCAGATCAATTTCTCCCATATGTGAGAAATTATGTATGCACAAGAAAGTCATTGTAGGAAAAGGTTGGGAGCTACCTGTCAAACACTAGTGAGCTGTTTAAACAAATTGTAATATATCCACCAGAGAGGATATAATGCAGTCATGAACAAGAATGACATGGCTCTATGTACAGTTGGAGGAACCACTTTCCAAAAAAAGAGAGAGAGAGAAGTGCAGAAGAACACGAAAAATGTTCAGAAGTGCAGAATTCAACAACGAAAAGGAAAGGTTGTCTGTGTGAGTGCTTATATGTGAAATGAATATCTCTGGGAGGAATGCCAGAAAATAAGGCTGCAGAGCTGGGCTTCAGACATGGGAATGAGGCTGGCTTTCACTCACTACTCCTTTTTGAATGCTATATGATGTGCATGTATATCAATTAAAATTTTCACTAAAAATAAAAGCTAACACCTGAAGATATTCAATCTTGGTATTAATATTTCTCTAAAAATGATATACAAATGGCAAATAGATCAATGAAAAGATGTTCAACATCACTAATCATCCAGGGAAATGCAAATCAAAACCACAATGAGATATCACCTCACACCTGTCAAAGTGGCTCTCACCAAAAAGACAATAAATAATGAGTGTTAGAGAGGATGTGGGAAAAGGGAGCTTTTGTGCAAAGCTGGTGGGAATGTGAATTGGTACAGTCATTCTGGAAAACGGTATGGAGGTTCCTCAAATACTTAAAAATAGAACTACCATATGATTCAGCAATCCACTTTTGGGGATAAATCTGAAGGAAATGAAAACACTCTCTCAAAGAAATATCTGTAAGCCCATGTTCATTGCAGCCTTATTAACAACAGCTAAGGCAAGGAAATAACCTACGTGTCTATCGATGGATGAATAGATAAAGAAGATATGCATTTATGTACACATATATTTGTCATAAAAAGAAGGAACTTCTGCCATTTGTGACAAAATAAATGAACTTTGCGTGCATTATGCTAAGTGAAATAAGCCAAACAGAGAAAGATCAATACTGTGTGATCTTACTTATGTGTGTGTGTGTTTAGTTGCTCAGTCATGTTGGACTCTTTGGTACCCCATTGACTGTAGCCCACCAGGCTCCTCTGTCCATGGGGATTCTCCAGGCAAGAATACTGGAGTGAGTTCCCATGCCCTTCCCCAGGGGGATCTTACTTATATGTGAAATCTAAAAAACAAAAACAAAAGTCCAAACTCACAGAAAGGTGGTTGCCAGAAGCTAGGGGGAGGGGGAAATCAAGGAGAGGTTGGTCAGAGGGTACAAACTTCTGGTCAGAAGATAAAGAATGCTGGGGATGTAGTGTACAGCATGATAACTATAGTTAACAATTCTGTATCACATACTTGAAAGTTGCTAAGACAGTAAGTCCTAGAAGTTTACACACACACACGGTAACTATGTGACTGATCTTACTCTGGTAATCATTTTGCAATATATACAGTTGCCACATCATCATGTTAAATACCTTACACAGTATCATATTTCAGCTGTATCTCAGTAAAACTGGAAAACACCCTTAAAAAAGGGAAATGCAAATTAAAACAAGGCAATGATACTTTTCACCCATCTTATTGGCAAGCATTTTCAAGTCTGGTCTCAAGTGCAGGCTCATGCCAGTCCTCTACCTGTTGGTGGCAGAGTAAAATGATACAGCCAACTTTAAAACAGCTTGGCCGTATCTATTATTTGCCCTATGTGGGTACCATCCTATTTTCCAGGGTCAGTTCAAAGCCAAAGGTGGAGCTGTGTCTCTACCTGAGGTCAACATCAGCCCCAGGCAAAAGTTACCTCTGCAGGGTGCTGGGGCCAGACTGCTGATCAGAGGAGTCTGGCCTCACTGTACTATTTCCAATTTCTTTTCAATCCAAAGAGAATGTATTCATACCTTACTTGTATAATTACATAAAAGGTTTAAAAGTTAAAAATGTTTGGGGAATTCCCTGGTGGTTCAGTGGTTAGGACTCTGTGCTTTTACTGCTGAGGACATGGATTCAGTCCCTGGTTGGGGAATTAAGATTCTGCAAGCTGCATGGCACAGACCAAAAAAAATTAAAAATATTTTACAAACATGGTTCTCAGGAAATGAGGGGGAAAAGAGAAAAGAAACAGAGAGTAAGAAACAGCTCTGTTGCTTAAGGTAAACCACCTGAACATGTTAGACATTTTCCCTCAATTGTGTGTTTTTTTCTCCACAGTTCACCCCTGATCTATGTTGAGAAGTTATGCAATTTTGTATTCTATTTTTCCCATAACTTTGTAACTTGGCATTGGTTAATGTCTGGGGCAGGTACGTGAGTCCCCTGCCACATCACTTAATGGTCTGAGGGAAGGAAGGCAGGTGGGCAGGGGTGGGAGTGGGGTGGGGAGTTCTGTGTGCTCTGGGACCCAGAGGCCAGTTTCTCAGCCTCGACACTATTGACATTTTGGTCTGGATGATTTTTGGTTGTGGGGAGCTATCCTGTGCACTATGGAATATTGAGCAGCACCCCACAACACCCCCACGCCTCTGCAGTTGTGACAACCCTCAATGTCTCCTGACATGGCCAAATGTCGCCTGGGGGTAGGGTTGTTAGATTTAACTAATAAAAATAGAGGACTGCCAGTTAAGTTTGAATTTGCATTTCAGATAAACAACAAATATTTTTTTTAGTATAAGTGTGTCCTAGAGGACATAATGAATAGGGACACACTTATACTGAAAAATTATTGTCTATCCGAACCCAGATTTACCTGGGCAGCATATATTTGATCTGGAAACCTAGGTGTGGGGTAAAGGGATGGTTCTCTGTTGAGCCCCTGCCATATGGTGTCAGACATAAAGGAGCAGACAAAGGAAGTCCTTGCTCCATGGGGCTTAAAATCTCATCTCAGATCTCACAGCTGGATGCAGTGCTCATAGGTACCACTAAGGTGCCTCAGGTGCTGGATGCGCCCTTGAGCTCCTGATTCTGCTTCTCCCTCCTCCTCCAACTCAAACCGCTCCCGTAAGGGTCACCATGGCCTATTCACTCTGTCCCCCCAAAAGCAGAAGTCACTGAGACCCAGAAAACAACACTGAACCTCCAGTGGGCAGGTGTCAAGGGCCTCTTGGGGTTCAAAACTGCTGAGGAGGCACACCTGGGGTCTGGGGTCACTTTGAGGGCAGGTTCGCAGGGCCTCCTCCATTCTGGGTTTGGAGACCCTGGGGGTGGTCCCCCTGAGCCTAGCAGGGGTCACTGAGAGCGGGAGCAGATCAGAACCTGGAAGCAGTGGATAAGACTGTCCTGTTAGTTGATAAAGTTCATTTATTGAGTGTTCACTTGTGGCAGGAGCCACACTAGGTGCTGGGTAAGTGTCAGCCATCAGGCTGAACTGGTCTCTGTCCAGGTGGGACCAAGTGCAGATATGGATGGTGCAGGTGGGGGTGTAGTCAGTGCTGTCAGGAGAGGGCACCCAGAGGACCAGCCTAACTGGTCTGGGAGGGTGTGGGGTGATCAGCGGGTGGTGAATCCAGGTCTGGACATAGGCAGAGTCTAAGATGCTGGAGACATTTGGGGTAGAAGTTCAAGAAGCAGAAGAGTCATGGGTCTAGGCTGGGGTGAGAAATGCAAGCAGAAGTGGGGTGTGGTGTGTCAAGAGTCATAAGAGAGAGAGTAGGGTGAGGACAGAGTCTGAGAGAATCTGCGTTTAGGGGGAGCGAGGGAGGCTTAGGAAAAATGGTCAGAGAGGTAGGTAGGAGTTGACATTGTCTGGAGGGTCAGGGGAGAAGAGTGTTCCCAAGAAGGAGTGGTCAGTACCCAGCAATACAGCCAAGGGGGCCAGTGAGCTGGAGACAAAGATGGGGGGCATTGAGGACACTTGCCAGCACAGTTATGGGCATCATAGTTTATGAAGACCATTCACCAGCAGACAAGATCCATAGAGTCAGCATGAGAAAGGAGTCTTCCAGCTCAAGAGTCCCCCACAGACACAGTCCCTCGTACTCAGAGCACCTGGGGTGGCAATGCTGGTTCACCCTCTGCCCCTGGATCACTCTGCTCCAACCCAGCTGGGCTCCTTGCTGTTCCTGGAATGCCAGACAGGTATTTGGCAGGGCCTTTGCATCTACTGTTGCCTCTGCCTGGAACACTTTCTCAATACATCCTCATCTCCTTTAAGTTGTTACTCCAATGTTATCTTCTCTGTTAAGCCTTCCCTGACAATCAATTAAAATAGCCACAGCCCTTCCAGCATTGTCTAGTCCCTTCCCTGCCTAATTTTTCTCCATAACACATCTGTCATCATCTCATAAAACCTGTACTGAATTTCTAAAATATTTTGGTTTGAATGGATAATATGTTCACATGGTTCAAGATTCAGAGTTGTGTCCAGTCTTTTGCTATTACAAAATATCAGTGCAATGAATAAACTTGTGCCTGCATCATTTCATTGTATAGATGAAGCTCTTGGCTAAAGTCTCAAAAGTGGGATTGCTGGATCAAGGGGTAAATGCATTTATATCTCACTTTTTTTTTTATTGCCCTCATGTCTAGAATAAGCTCCATGACAGGGCAGATATTTTTAAACTTTTGTTCACTGCTATATCCTCATTGCTTGAAACAAAGCTTGACACCTAGTAGGTGCTCAGTAAATACATTTTGAGCAAATGAATGAACCCATTTCCGGAAGCCTGAAGATTCACTCCTGACGGCCATTCTAGAGTAGGCTTCTTCCCCGAACTCAGGGTGGGAGATTCGTAGGGACCCTTGGACACAGCACATTGTCCCTGCCAGTCCCACACCCCCTCCAGAAAGTGAAAGTCTTTCCCTCAGCAAATACAGAGAGATGCTATACTAAGGTTGGTTGTTCTCTCCTCTGCTTCCTCTGCTTTATCCAGGAAAGCTTTTAAAAGTATTATCTACTAAGTAGCATGCATCATTTCACCTCTAAATTTCCTTTCCTAACTACAGTTTTCTTTTCTTTTTCTTTTTTTTTGGCACTGCATGGCTTGTGTGATCTTAGTTCTCTGACCATAGATCAAACCTGGCAGTGGAAACATGGCATCCTAACCACTGGACCTCCAGGGAATTTCCAGTTTTCTTTTCTAATAATATACACAGTTAGTTTCCAATAATATACACAAATACTTGAAGAGTTATCAAGTGGCAGACAGAGTCGGCTAATTTTCAAAAGTGAAATTCATTCATGGAATGAGGATGTATTTTTAAAGATTATTTATTTTTGGTTGCACTGGATCTTTGTTTCTGCACTCGGGCTTCCTCCAGTTGTGGCAGGTGGGAGCTACTCTCTAGTTGTGGAGCACAGGCTTCTCATTGAGGTGACTTCTCTTGTTGTGGAGCATGGACTCCAGGTGCACAGGTTTAGAAGCTGCGGCACCCAGGATTAGTTTCTCTGAGGCACGTGGAATCTTCCTGGACGAGGGATCAAACCCCTGTACCCTACACTGGCAAAGGGAAGTCACTCAGTCGTGTCCGACTCTTTGCGACCCCGTGGACTGTAGCCCACCAGGCTCCTCCGTCCATGGGATTTTCCAGGCAAGAGTACTGGAGTGGGTTGCCATTGCCTTCTCCAGGGGATCTTCCCAACCCAGGGATCGAATCCAGGTCTCCCTCAGTGTAGACAGACGCTTTACTGTCTGAGCCACCAGGGAAGTCCTCCTACCTTGGGCAGGCAAATTCCAGTTCATGGTACCACCAGGGAAGTCCGTGAGTATGTCTTTTGTGCCTGGCTCTGTGCCAGCCATGAGAATTGATAATGAGAACATGGTGAAAATTGTGGCTGCTGGCAGGTCTCATCATTCCTAGGGAGAGAGCACTCAGCAAGTTTCCTTGCAGGCAGGGACTCAGGTTCTGTCATGTTCAAGATAGCCAATATCCCTGCCCCCACCCCCAAATTCGCAGATTAATATTTGAGCCCCCAGGCCTCTATGGCAACGGTGAAGAGGTTGACTTGAAAAATTCCCTGATTTCCCTCATCTGTTAAAAGGACCGCTTTTGTTAGTTGGTTTCACATTTCTAGGTGTGTCTGTTGATATTAGTCTAAGCTAACTGTTTAACTGCAGGAAACTTGGCCATTCTGATTCCCTCTGGGCCTCTTGGGGAAGCCCAAGATCCCACGAGGACTTCTCCTATTGGCTTCCGGTTTCCATGGGAGTGGGAAGGAAGAAGGGGTTAAAATATGAAGCCAGACTGACCTGGGTTCACACTCTGGCCTGACAACTTAGTAACCATGAGGTCTTGGGCAACTAAGTTCAATGCGCCTCCATCTCATGCCCCAGCCCTGCCTGTTCTTCCAGCCCCTCCTATGCCCAATCACCTCAATGAAGAGGAGGGAAGGGGTAAACTCCAGAATCCATGACCCAGGATTGAGCCAGAGACAGAAGATTCCATAATGGCAATCTGTGTGCTCCAGGACAGACCCCGCCTTCATCTTCATGGTTAAGTGGGCTGTTTGTAACAAGATCTGGGCTCCAAGACAGCAGCTCCAAATACCTTTTGTCTTTGAACCTGAACTTTCTGGATTTTCTTAGGAGTTCACTTATAAATTAGAGCATTGTTCGGATATCTTTAATCACATCTGGCACTCGAATATTCACAGCATGTGTAACCGGGGGAGTTCCTAACAAACTTTGGTAAACAGAAAAGTCCAGAAGATTTCTAGGCTAGACACCTGCCTCAGTGTTTATGCTGGAATGGGGGAGCTCAGATTTCTATATGGACGGGACCACCGAGCAAAGGTCCTTTATGGTCAAAAGAAATGCAAGATTCTTTTGACTCTAAAGAAACTGATGATTTGAGAGAGCTTGAAGTAACCTGAACTTGAAGACTGCCCAGTGACTATTTCATGAAATAATAGTGATTAAAACAAGAAATTTGGCCTTAAAGCGGGAATAAAACAATCCCTGCGCTTTTGAGATGGTGACTGGATCACTAGAGAACCAAGTGCCACTTCAAGTCCCTGAATTGTTGCTGTCCTAAGTGGAGGGTCCCCTGGAGCCTGGGAGAGATTCAGGAGACACAGAAACTAAATGCAACAAGCAGTCTGGATGTTGATTCAATCAAGACAACTGTAAAAAAGAAAAGTTATGAGACATTAGGGCTTCCCGGCTGGTGCTAGTGGTAAAGAACTTGCCTGCCCAATGCAGGAGCTTCAGGAGACACAGGTTTGATCCTTGGGTTGGGAAGATCCCCTGGAGGAGGACATGGCAACCCACAGCAGTATTCTTTTCTGGAGAATCCCAGGGACAGAGGATCCTGGTGGGCCTCAGGGTCCCAAAGAGTTGGACACGACTCAAGTGACTCAGCGTGCACTTAGTATGAGACATTCAGGGAAATTTGAAAACTGACTGGATATTTGGGATGAAGCAGATCTCGATCATTGCTGACAGTGAGTGATGGGTACATGCTCCTTTTTGCTATTTTTTCCTTGCTTTTGCATATATTAGAATTATTAATAAAGGTAAAATAAGGCCTCCAAGTAGACTATTTCATATCTTAAGTTCAAATACTTCCCTTTCCTTACACATCATCAATTGCTTAAAATCACGCTATGTTTTTGTTTACTTCACATTTGAATCACAATTTTCTGGTACAGTTTTATGTTTTTCCTGCAGTTTCTTGGCACCTTTCCTGTTCTTTTAGGAGAGAAGAGACATGTGCCTTCTTCATCATGTGACTCAGAGCTTGTAACTTCTTAATAGTACTATCTATTGACAGGAATTCACTTCATTACTGAAGACCTTTAGAAGACATTATCCGAACCTTCTGTTTTCCTGTTCTAATTTTAAGCAAATACTTCCAGGCAAACAGTTATCATTCTGGGATTTCTTTTCAATGTGTGTCTGGATTAGTTTTGTTGTCTCTTGGATACTGAGTGTGTTAGGTCAGGCTCCCCAAAAGCAGAGCCTGAGACAAGAATTCTGGTGAAATTGAGACCATTCTTTCAGTTAACCACCATCTCCAGCACAGAGGAGGGGAAGAGAGCTTAGCAAGGAAGTGTTCTTGGCTGAAGATGCTGGAGTTCATTCTCCCTTGAGACAAGGAGGCCTTTGTGTAGCAACTCACAGCAGAGGCAATGGGTGTACCAGGCCAGTGGAGGGGATTTGAGAGGACCATCCACCACTCCAGTGGTTCTCAATGTTGAGCAGGGGCCAGAATCCCCCAGAAGGACTTGTTAAACACAGAACACTGGGACCCGCCCCCAGAGTTTCTGATTCAATAGGTCAGGGGAGGGTCCTGAGAATTTGCATATCTGACATATTGCCAGAAGCTGCTTCTGGAACTATACTTTGAGAATCAAAGCAGTAAATCATATCTTCCTTTTTCATTTTTCTGGACTACAAACTCAAGTAACTTTTTTCTGCATGAATGCATGGGACGTGCAAGTCTATTTTGCCACTATGGTTGACTTTAAAAAAAAATTATTTAATTTGGTTGCACTGGGTCTTCATTGCTGTACGGGCTTCTCTCTAGTTGTAGGGAGCAGGGGCTACTCTCTAGTTGGTGGTGCTCAGGCTTCTCTTGTCGCGTTGGTGGCTTCTCTTGTTGCGGAGCACAGGCTCTAGGGCACATGGGCTGCAGTAGTTTCGGTTCCTGAGCTCTGGAGCACAGGCTTAGCTTCTCCTCAGCATATGGGATCTTCCTGGACCAGGGATCAAACTTGTGTCTCCTGCTTTGGCAGGTGGATTCTTTACCACTGAGCCACCAAGGAAGCCCTCTCCGACTGTCTTTTAACTAAGCTAGTTCGAACACATTTCCCTCAGAACTTTACAGGTCATTTCACAGTTTCTAGCTTCAGAGAAGCCCAGTGCCAGCGCGATCTCTATTTCCTTATATAAAACCTGCTTGTTTGTTTTTATGTTTCAGAAGGTATTAGGCTTTCTGAAAACTTATGAGCCCATAGCTGTGTGTTTTTTTTCCCTTTGATTCTGCTCAGCATTAGAATTTTTTTTTTTTTTGGCTGTACAGCATGACTTATAGGATCTTAGTTTCCCGACCAGGGATTGAACCCAGGCCCTGTCAGTGAAAGCACCTAACCAGAGTCTTAACCACTGGACTACCAGGGAATTCCCATCAATGGGCACTTTTACTCTAAAGGTGGTTTGGGTTTTTTTGTTTTTGTCACTCTGAGAATTTCCCTTCTATTATTTTTCTGATTGTTTTCTTGCTTCTGTCTTTCCTTTTCTCTGTTTTTCCCATTAGAAAAATACTAGGCCTCTTGAAATGATCTATGATTCGATTCTCCCCCCTTATTTAAAAAAAATTCTTTTTTGTGTTTATATTCTTAGAGAATTCCGTGGCTTTTGCTTCTAGGCATTTTTAAAATAAACTTTTTACTTTGGAGTAATTTTAGATTCATATAGAAGTTGCAAAGATAATACAGAGAGTTCCCATTACCCTTCACCCAGTTTCCTCTAAAATTAGCATCTTGAAGCAACTAAGACACAACACAGTCAAATAAATAAATATTAAAAAAATAAAATTAGCATCTTTTATTACCATAGTAAATCAAAATAAACATAATAACATTCATTCATTACTATTACCTAAACTTCAGGTTTTTTTAAAGAATATATCAAGATTAATTTATTTTCATTAACTGAAACAAGATGCAATTCCAATTGCAAATCAAGTTTCTGACACCATAAATATGTCATTTGATTAATTTACATAGAAAGAAAACTCTCAAATAATGATTAAAAACAAGAACATTCCAAGATTTCCAGGTGGCGGGAAAGCAGCATCTTTTGCCTTTGATACCTTTGATAGTCTAAGATACCATGGGCTTAACAGTTGGAAGAAACCTGAGAAAGATAAAATAGTCCTTAGTGAAAGCAAATAGAAATATAAAACCTATGGCCATGATATTATCCTCTGCTTTAAAATTTTTTCCTTCTGTTTTACTGAAATATAATTGACATGCAGCATTGCATAAGTTTAAGATGTTCAGCATAATGATTTAACTTATGCACATCATGAAATGATTGCCACAATTAGTTTAGTGAACTTCTATCATCTCATACAGAAGCACGATTAAAGAAGTAGAAAATAATTTTTTCCTTGTGTTGAGAACTCTTAGGATTTGCTCTCTTAACAACTTTCATATGAAACATACAGCAGTGTTAACTATATGTATTATGTTTTACATTATATCCCTAGCAATTATTTATAACTGGAAGTTTGTACCTTTTGATTACCTTCATCTAATTCTCCCTCCTCTAACCCTCCACCTCTGGCAACCACAAATCTGATCTCTTTTATTTATTTAATAATTTATGTATGGCTGTGCTGTGTCTTCTTTGCTATATGTGGGCTTTCTCTAGTTGCAGAGAACAGGGGCTACTCTCCAGTTGCGGCACACAGACTTAATCTTATGGCTTCACTTGTTGAAGCATGGGCTCGAGGGTGCACAGGCTTCAGTAGTTGCTGCATGTGGGCTTAGCAGTTGTGGTGCACTGGCTTAATTGCCCAGACCAGACCAGGGATCACATCTGTGTCCCTCTCATTGGCAGGTGGATTCTTAACCACTGTACCACAAGGGAAGTATTGGTCTTTTTTATATGTTTGTTTTTAAAGTATAACTGACCTACAACACTATGTTAGTTCTTGTTATGCAACATAGTGATTCAGTACTTCTGTACGTTTTAAAATGTTCAACACAATAAGTCTAGTTACTGTCTGTTGTCATACAAAGATATTACATAATTCTTGACTTATTTATTTTGCAACTAGAAGTTTGTGGCCCTTAATCTCCCTCACCTGTTTCTCTTCTTCTACCACTCCCCTCCCTTCTGGCAACAATCCGTTTGTTCCCTGTATCTACAACTCTGTTTCTGTTTCGTTATGTTTGCTCATTTGCTTTGCTTTTTAGATTCCACATATAAGTGAAATCATACAGTATTTGTCTTTGTCTGTCTGATTTATTGCACTTAGCATAATACCCTCCAGGTCCATTCATGTCATCCCCGATGGCAAGATTTCATTCATTTTTATGGCTGTGTTTCCATTCTATGTGTGTGACATCTTCTGTATCCATTCATCTATTGATGGACACTTGGATTGCATCCATATCTCGGTTATTTTAAGTAAAGAGGCAATGAACACAAGGGTGTATATATTTTTTCAAATTACTATTTTCATTTTATTTGGATAAACACCCAGGAGTGGAATTGCTGGATCAAAGGGTAATTCTATTTTTAATTTTGGGGGGAATCGCCATACTGTTTTGCATAGTGGCTGCATCAGTTTACGTTCCCACCAACAGTGCACAAACAAGTGCCTTTTCTCCACATCCTCGAAAAATTTGTTATTTGTTGTCTTTCTGATAATTGCCATTCTGATAGGTGTGAGATGATATTTCACTGTGGTTTTGATTTGCATTTCCATGATTAGCAACGATCATCTTTTCACGTATCTGTTGGCCATCTGTATGCCTTCTTTGGAAAAACATCTGTTCAGATCCTCTGCTCATTTTCAGTTGGGCTGCTTTTTTTTTTGATTTGAGTTCTAGGTGTTTGTGTATTTTGGATATTAACACCTTATCGAATATACCATTTGCAAATGTATTCTCCCATCTGGCAATCTGTTCTTTTGTTTTGTTGATAGTCGTTTTCGCTGTGCAAAAGCTTTTTAGTTCATGTAGTTCCATTTATTTATTTTTGTTCTTGTTTCTCCAAATCTTTGTTAGATCTTATTAGAATTTCAACAGCTTTTCCACTATCTTTTTTCTGTTCTAGGACTCAGTCCAACATACCACACTGTATTTAGTTATCCTGTCTCCTGAGTCTCAGCTGGGACACTTTCTCAGTCTTTCCTTGCTTTTCGTCTCTGTTCGTTGGTTTTGTTGTTGTGTTACTTTGAAAGTATTAAAGAGTACTTGTCAGATATTTTGTAGAATGTCCCTCAATTTGGATTTTTTCCTCATGATTAGACTGGGATGAGTTGCCCCTCTCACCACATGCAATCGGCTGGTGATGGTACCCTTGATCACTTGATTAGTTTGTCAGACTTGTCCGGTGTGAACTTACTATTTTTTCCTTTTCCACACTTTCTTCTTTGGCAGTGAGTCACTAAGTCCAGCACACATTCACAGGCAGAGAGCCAATTAAGCTCTGTCTGGAGGGGAGGGTCCACAGACATTATTTCGAATTCTTCCATAAGGAAGATTTGTTCCTTCTCCCCATGTATTTATTTATTCAATCACTTATTTAGATCAGCATGGGCTCTGTGTATTTATGTTATACTTTGGGTTACACTCTAGTACTCCACTATTTTGTTGCTCAAATTGTCTCAGCTCTGGCTATTGAGAGCGCTTTCAGGCTGGTTCCTCTGTCCCTTTAACACACCCCATCCTATTTATTTAAGCACTTCCTTACTTTCCAGCACTAGTTTCTAGATTTCTAAATCATATTTTTTATCTTGGCAATCATATATTTCATTTCCCAGAACTCTTTCCTGTTTTCTGATTCTTTTTACTAACAGCCTTTTCTTGTTTAATGGATCCAATATAATGTCAAATTAGAGTTTCTTTCTTGCATTCTCTTTTTTTGGCCATGACACAGAGCTTATGCGATCTTAGTTCCCTGACCAGACTGAACCCAGGCCCTTGGCAGTGAAAGTGCTGAATCTTAACCACTGGACTGCCAGAGAATTCCCTAGAATTTATTTCTAATCATAAGGTTGTAAATGCTGTTTATTGGATTTAAACGATCAGAATTACTCTCTAAGTAAAGCACAAAAGATTTAATTATGGTTATTTTAACTCTTGGGAATGTAAAAGTAATAATATAGCTATAGTCAGAATCAGAAGCTGGGGGTTGAGGAGAGGTGGTGCAGAGTACAGGGGCTAATTTCTTCATTTTATATAGTAGAAATCACAGGATATAGCTAAAAAAAAAAAGTGGATGCAAGTGGAAATAAAGATTCATTGAGCTTGAAGCAGTAATGAACAGAATAAGCCAGCACTGTAACTAACACAACATGGAAGAAATTGGAAGATGAGCAGTAGTGTGAGTGAGCAAATGTCTTCATTTTTTTTTTCATGAGGGGGTCAATGAATATTAATCCAGTTTATAAATCAGGAAATAGAAGTATATGCATATTAATTAGATTTGATGAATTCGATGATGGTAAAGCCACCACATCTCAAATCAAAAAAGCTTGCCGGTTTCCTTTATTTTTATTTTTTAGTTTTAGTTTTATTTTTTGGCCGCATGGCCATGGCACTGAAAGCACAGAGTCCTAACCGCTGGACCTGCCAGGGAATTCCCACTGGTTTCCTTTAAAGAGGGGGCCTACAGCGGGGTGGGATGGGGAGGAGTAAGACTGAGTTCGTCCTTAGTAACATTCTGTATTAAAGCATTAAAAATATATGTTGCTTTTATAAAACAATGCTTCATAAACATAATTTAAATGTATGTAAATGTTGAACACTGATTCAAAAGCTGGGTCTCTGATGGAATGTGCAGGGTGGGAAAGGAAATGATGGGTCTGGATGAGGCTAGTCCTGTGCAAACTCATGGCTGCAGAACACAGCCCCACTTGGGTAGACGTGTTCCCAGAGGCAGGGCCCCCTCTCCTCTGCTCTTCTAGCATGTTCGTCCATCCAACAGCTTACTTAGCACTTGCTGAGCTTCAGGCTCTGCTTTGGAGCTGGGGACATGAAGCCATATTTGTTCTTGAAGTGTAAATCGATCCTTAAAGTAGACTGCTGACCCTAGAGGGGTACTCCCCACCACGGGAAGGGTATAGTCCATTTGACTTCCCTTTTCAGGATGAGGAAGGTTGAGGCAGGAATTCTGGGAGGTATGGTGACCAACTCTTCTGGTTTGCCCACCAGTATCCTGGACTACGAAGACCCCAGTCATTAGAAAAGACCCTGATGCTGGGAAAGATTGAAGGCAGGAGGAGAAGGGGACGACAGAGGATGAGATGGTTGGATGGCATCACTGACTTAATGGACGTGAGTTTGAGCAAGCTCCAGGAGATGGTGAAGGACAGGGAAGCCTGGCGTGCTGCAGTCCATGGGATTGTAAAGAGTTGGACATGACTGAGCAATTGAACAACAACAAAACCCTGGACTATAAAGAAGGCAGAGCGCCAAAGAAGTGATGCTTTCAAACTGTGGTGCTGGAGAAGACTCTTGAGAGTCCATTGGAAAGCAAGGAGATCAAATCAGTCAATCTTGAAGGAAATCAACACTGAATACTCTTTGAAAGGACTGATGCTGAAGCTGAAGCTCCAATACTTTGGCCACCTAATGTGAACAGTTGACTCATTGGAAAAGACTCTGATGCTGGGGATGATTGAAGGCAGAAGGAGAAGAGGGCAACAGAGGATGAGATGGTTGGATGGCATCACTGATTCATTGGAGATGAACTCGGGCAAACTCTGGGAGATGGTGAAGGACAGCAGCAGCAGAGGAGTCTGGTGTGCTGCAGTCAATGGGGTCGCGCGAGTTGGACATTGCTTGGCAACTGAACAACAACACAGCCTGGTTTTAATAGTGGTAAAGAACCCACCTGCCAATGCAGGAAACATAAAAGATGAGGGTTCAATCCCTGGGTCAGGAAGATCCCCTGAAGGAGGGCATGGTAACCCTGGAGTGGGATTCTCTTGCCTGGAGAATCCCATGGACAGAGGAGTCTGGCGGGCAACAGTCCATGGGGTCGCAAAGAGTTGCACATGACTGAAGAAACTTAGCATACATGCAGGCACATCCTGGTTTTAAAACAGAAAGTCCTTTGTCTCAGGAAAATTCTCTGTCCTGGGCAAACCTAGGCATTTGGTCACCCTTTCTAAGGGTGTGATTGTTAGCTCCACCTGTCACTTCTCCTGAGTCTGTGTTCTACTGGAGGAGACCAAGGATTTCAGGACTTGTGGGTGTCACCTCTAGAGCTGAGAGCATGATCTGCTTCCTGAACTTTGGAGGGTCTGCAGTAGTAGGGTAGGCAGGGTGGAGCTCCAGGAGCTGGTGATTCTGATTTCTGGATGGCTAAGGTGAAGAAAGACAATTCCATTCTCCAAGAAATGGAGCTAGGAGAGGCGGTGTGGGGTAGATTAAGGTACAGTAGTTTCTTTGCCTCCAAAACTGCATGTCTGATGGAGTATAGTTTGACCTTGGTAGACCAGATTGTTACTCCCATTTCATTTCTTAAAATGCACTTATTTAATAATTATTTATTGGGCATCTACTATGTACCACATTCTGGCTGTGTTACATTACACTGATTAACTCTGCCCTATTTAGACTCTGAAGACACATCAAGGGACCAAACAGATTCAGATAAAAATAAGAAGTTTACAATCCATAAGGGGATGCTGACAATTGATTTGTGGTCTTATTTCCCTTCCCTTAATTTATTCGTCTGTCCTTGTACCAGGACTGTTACATCTTCATGATTATAGCTCAATATTAGGTTTTGAAGTCATGGGTGTGGGTCTCCAACTTTGTCTCTTTTTTCCCCCAAGATGGATTTAGTTTTTTCCATATATATTCCTCACACAAAGGCCTACTAAAAAAAGAAAAGCTTATTGGGATTTTGATTTGGATATATTGAATTATAGATTGATTTCTGGGGGGACAATAACAGCCTAGTAATGTCTTCTAAGCCATGAATTTGGTGTTTCTTTCTTTCTTTAGATCTCTTTTAATTTCTCTCGACAATGTTTTATGCTTTTCAGTGAAAGGTAAAGATCTAGAATGTCTTCTGTTAAATTTATGCATAAGGATTTTATGTTTTTCAATATCCTTGTAAACAGAATTCTTAATTTCATTTTCAGTTCTTTCCTGCTAGTATATGGAAACACAACTGATTTTTATATATTGGCTTCATTTATTAATTCTAGTAGTTGTTTGTACATTCCTTAGTATTTTTTATGCTAACAACCATATCATCTGCAAATATAGACAGCTCCACTTATTTCTTTCCAATCTTTGTGCCTTTTATTTCTTTTTATTCCTATTGCAATAGATAGGATCTCTTGTATCAAATTTAATAGAAGTGAGGACTGAAAGCCTTGTCTTATTCCTGATCTTAGGAGGAAAGCATTCAGTATTACAACTTGAGTGTCATGTTAATTGTAAGCTCTTCAAAGTTTTTCTTTATTAAGTTGAGGAAGTTCCTTCTACTGTATTTCACAGTAAAGCAGATATTTGTATTTTCTTTGGTAGTCAGCTTCTAAATTCCTTACTCCTGTTTGGGGAATCCTCACCTTTTTGGGTACTGGAGTAAGTGAAATCCTGCCTTGCAGTATGAAATCACAAAGGCCAACTACACAGCTTCTCAGTGTCCTTATAGCAAGGGTAGGACCACATGACTTAGGGCAAGGGCACATGACTAGGCTCAGCCAATCAGATGCATGGGGGACTTTGACTCAAAGAAGCACAGCCAGCTAAGAATCCATTCTAGTTACAAAGGTGGCAGTGGCCATATCTTGTTTCTAAGGCAGCAAGAGGGCTAGATTTGGTTCTGGCAATAGTGGGGATACAAGTTGTGGAATCCATCGTTCAGCAGTAGTAGCTACATGACTGTCTTGCCAATAAGCTCTTTGTATAAGTAAGTCAATCAGAATTGGTTTCTATGATCATAAGTAAGAACCTTGAGGACTTCCATGGTGGTCCAGTGGTTGAAAATCTGTCTGCCAGTGAAGGGGACACAGGCTCTCTCTCTGTTCCAGGAAGACTCCACATGCCAAGAGGGCAACTATGCTCGTGCACCACGACTACTGAGCCAGCGCCCTACAGCCCATGCTCTGAAACAAGAGAAGCCACTGCACTGAGAAGCCCTAGCACCACAACTAGAGAGCAGCCACCACTTGCTGCAACTAGAGAAAGCCTGTGCACAGCAATGAACACCCAGAGCAGCCAAAAATAAAACATTTTTGAATTTTAAACAAAAGGAACTTTGAATTGTCCTCCATCGTAATCTCACCACAAAGCAATCTTATTGGACAATCTGCAGATCTTGTTAGACAAATGTAACACAGCCCCTGCTCTTTTACTAGGGAGCTGACCCATCTGTAAGCCTGCTTCCTCAGGATATGGCTCCCATCCTCCTTTGCAGCTCCTCCTCTCCCTTCTCTGTGTTTTGGCCACAGATCCATCTGAATCCTTCCAAAGTGTCATGCCCTTTCCTCCCTCCCTCCTGGCTTTGCAGCTGTTGAGTGTCCTTTCCCTGGAATGCAGTTATCATCCCTCCCTAAATGGCTGACACTGCCTCCTAATTGATCTCCCCCTCCATATTCCCCTGGCCCATGTCCAATCCACATTTCATACAGCACCCAGAGCCATCTCCTCAAAACACATGTCTGAGCATGTCACTGCTTTGTTTAAAATCTTTCAAAGCTTCTTTATTGATCTTTGGCTAAAGACCAAATTCCTTAACGCAACCCTCCAGGATCAGCATGGTCTTGCTCCTGCCTACATCTCCAGCTTACTGAGAGACACTTAGGAGGTAGAAGTAGGGGACTAGCTTGACATGGATTGAGTAGGGGAAATAGAAGAGTCAAAGATGACACCCAGATTTCTGCTCAGTGCACAGGTAGGGAAGCTCCTTAGGTGAAAAGTTTATTCAACTTTAAGACCTCAAAGGTGTGTACTAGTCAGCCTCACATCCTTTGTTGAGGAGGGAGCTCAAAACTCATTCACCCACCCACCACCCACCCACCCACTCACACTTCAGTCTGACATTCATCTACCTGACCAGCTAAGCAGATGTTTTAGGTGTGAGCTGCAGCTCTTTTATTTGTTATGTCCTTGGCTTAGACGCTTTCCCTCCCAGAGCATTTGTTTTCTCATCTATAAACCAGGAATAGTACTTTTCTCTCTTCTCTTCCCTTCCCTTCTCTCCCTCCTTCCATCTCTCCCTCCCTCTCTCCTTGATAAAAAAATTATTGTGAGTAATAAATTTCAGGGATGTGACTGGCCCAAGTTGGGACATACCTGAAGATGACCTCCTCAGTTACAGAATCTATCTACCCTTTAGAAAAATCACTCTGGTTTTCAAGCAGAGGATATATTACAAATAAACTGAAAGAGGAAGGAAGGGGGCCTCCAGTCTTCTCAAGCATCAGTGCCCTTGGAGAAATGTGTGGGGAGGTGGGCTGCATGGAGGGTGGAACAAGCAGACCCGCCTCAAATCTCAGCGCAATCCTGGACCATCCGCCGTCCACAGTCCAACCCTCAGCAGGTGCTGTTGACTGTACCTCCAAATATAGATGAACCCCTTTACTTCTCTTCATTTCTGCTGCGTCACCTTAGGCCAACCAGCAGTTCTCTCTGACCTGCTTCAATAATGGGATGCCCCGCCTCTGCTCCTGTCTTGCTCCAAAACATCTCCATCCAACAGCCAGTGACCTTTAAGAACGTAAATCAGGCACAGTTATTCATCTCCTAAGTCCTCCACTGGCTCCGCAAACTCCTCAGCCCCAGCGACAAGCCCTGCACGATCCCCACCACTCTTCTCTGTTCACAGAAACCCAGGTACCCTGTCCTTGCTTCTGTGCTTCAGGAAAGCCCAGCTTCTGTACTTGCTGCTCCCTCTGCTTGGGTGGCTCATCTGCTGGCTCTCTCCATACAATACACATCGCTGAGTCCTCATCTACAGGTCTCCTTCCAGAGGTCCTCTCCTTGAAGAAGCTTTTTCTTAGGACAGTTGCCTCCATCACTGTTTTATCCTTTTCTTTCCTTTATAACACCTATCACTGCCTGAAATTAGACTTTTTATATTTATAGAGGTTTCCTCCACATCACTACTTCTACATTTTTATTAATTTTAATTCTACTAGGAATAACTATATTATCTAAAGGTCTTGACAAGTAAACTCTTCCCTCAGTAGGAACCCTCACTGAAATGACAGCTTCATTTGTCTTACTGACCATCATTTGTAGGTTCCTAGAACCATGCACGGCACATTCGATAAACAGTTACTGAATCAGGAGTGAATCAAGGGCCAGATTCTGACTCTACCAATATTAGCTTCACTTTAGGGAGGGCTAGGAGAGGAGGAGGGCTTCCCAGGTAGCGCTAGTGGTTAAGAACTTGCCTGTCAATGCAGGAGACACGGGTTCAATCCATGGTCTGGGAAGAACCCCTGGAGAAGGGCACAGCAGCCCACTCCAGTATTCTTGCTGGAGAATCCCGTGGACAGAGGAGCCTCGCGGCTACAGTTCACAGGGTCGCAAAGAGTCAGACACGACTGAAGTGACTTAAGACACACTCACACAGTGGGGAGAAGGAATCGGAGGCCAAGGTTCAGAGGAGGCAATGGATTTGGGCAAACTACTTCGTTTTTTCAAGTATCAGTTTGCTCATATAATTTTTTAAAAAAGGAAAAGAATGTCGATCTCATAGAATTGTGAGCATCAAGTAGTGCCAGGTACCCATATACCCCCTCATGATGTTTATAGGTTAGTGGAGAGGGGGATGTACTTGAAACCCTGCAACGGTCAGTGCCCCTAGAACGTTAGAGCTATGTTTTCCATACTGAGCTGGGAAGAGCTCTGTGGGAGCAGGAGTTACCTGAAACCATCTGATACATCTTTCTAAACTGTTTTCCTTGGAAGTAATTTAGAACATTATCTTTTTAAATATATATATTTATTTATTTTTGGCTGCACTTAGTCTTTATTGCTGGGCATGGGTTTTCTCTAGTTGCAGAGAGTAGGGGCTACTCTCTAGTTGTGGTGCACGGGCTTCCCATTGCAATGGCTTCTCTTGCTGTGGAGCGTGGGCTCTAGGCACACCGGCTTCAGTAGTTGTGGTGCAAGGGCTTAGTTACCCCGTAGCAAGTGGGATCATCCAAGACCAGGCATCAAATCAGTGTCCCCTGCATTGCAAAGCGGATTCTTAAACACTGGACCACTAGCTGCTACTGCTGCTAAGTCGCTTCAGTCGTGTCTGACTCTGTGCGACCCCATAGACAGCAGCCCACCAGGCTCCTCCGTCCCTGGAATTCTCCAGGCAAGAGTACTGGAGTGGGGTGCTATTGCCTTCTCCGCTGGACCACCAGAGAAGCCCCATATAACATTATGTTTTATAGTTAACTAAACACAAAGACTTATTGAGTCAAATGCAGAATTTGGCTGAATTTTAAAATCCAGGTGCCTTAGGAATCATCGTGAGGAGAGGCCCTGGAAATCATTTGGTAGGGCTGAACCCATGTTTTCTAGATAGGGAAATGGATGCAGAGAATGGGCGGACCTGGCCCCTCCAAAGTGGTTAAAGTCCTCTCTGGCTCATTCAGTAAGCCTCCTTTCATCATGCTGGACTCTGGTGAGCTTCTCTCAAGTCCCCAACCTCAGCAGAAACAGCAGGTGGCTTCCTCTCCTTCTCCTGTGGGAGTGAGGGCGAAGCCCAGAGGCCAAGGCCAGGAGGAAGGTTCTGGGCCTTAACCCAACTCTCCCAGTTCCTAACATTGCCCAGACCGTGAACCACTCTGTCTGCCCACCAACAGGGCTCCTCCTCAACCATCTGCCCATCTGAACACAATTATAGTGATTATACTGGGATATCCTTTCCCAATTATGTATAAGCAGCATAGGTAACTGCTTCTGAGCATAATTACAGGAGATGTTTACAGACCCACAATCACATCAGAGTAAATGATAGCTTCCTTTCCTCCCATTAATATACCAATATTAGGGCTCTAACAGGGCCAATTAGCCAAATCCCAGCAGTGAGGGGGTGGGAAAGACCTCACACACTCCCACCACCTGCAAAGGGGGAATGGATCTCAGACAAAGCAGGGTCCCAGGCAGGATTGTGCAGGACACCAGAGAAGCCTGCAAAAGGACATGCTAACATTCACTGGACACCTACTGTGCATCAGGCACTCAGGGTAGGCCAGTGAACACCTAGGGACGATTCCGCAAGCTGGTGTTAATATCCCACTTCACATGTTTGTAGACTGGCTCTGAGAGGGCTGGGGCCCAGGGTCACCCACAATAGACCATAAAGCTAGGTAGGGACTCTTCCCTTACGCAACTCAGCCAGGTCAGACTCCCAGGCCACAGTCCGCCAGCTTTAGGCCCCCTTCCTTATCTCCTCTTTTCACCATGCTTCCTCTTCCGGGGCAGTCACCACAGCTACCCCGGCTCGCCTCGGGTCCCCCTCCCACCCTCATCAGTTCCCCAGCGCTGACACTGCCTGCTCCAGCCCCCTCCGCCCCTTCTTCCTGTCCCTGTGGTGTGGTAGGGTGTTCTCTCTCCAGAAGGGCGGAGAGGTGAGGTGCGGGTAGGGTGGGGCGTAGGGCGAAGGCCACCGCAGGCACCCTGTTTCCTACCGACCCCCCACCCTACCCGGGGAGCCGCCTGGAGCTCCGCCCTGGGGTTGCAGGCGCACCTTCGGCGTCCACGCCCCCGCACACGCAAAGGCTGCCCCCCACCCGCCCCCCGGAGTGCGCAGGGGAGCGCGCCTGCACACACGCACATTGCACAAAGACGGGCACCCCGCTCCAGCCAGGCAGACGCACCCCATTCGGCAGCGCACACAGCGGTGCACACGCACCCGCACCCTCGCATTCACACACGCGCACGTATACCCATCCAGCGTGCGCCCTCACGTACACACACACACACACACGCGGGGCAGCACCCGTGTGGACCTTGAATGCCGACCTCCGGGCCCTGACGCGCCTGGGCCCTGCCCAGCGGCTGGCTGGGCGGCGCGCACACACACGCGCACACCGGCCCCGCGGGCCCTCCCCGCTCGGGTGCCTGGACTCCCCGGCTCCCCGGCTCCCCGGCTCCCCGCCCCGGTCGCGGCGGGCGCTGTGCGGCGCGGCGGGACCGGGCGGGGGCGGCGGCCCGGAGCGCGGAGGAGGCGGAGCAGGAGCCGGGAACCGGCTGGCCCGCGCCCCTCCTGTCGGCCGGGGATTTTCCAGCCTGGGCGCTGACGCCGCGGACCTCCCTGCGGCCGCCTCGGACCATGGGCGACAAAGGGACGCGGTGAGTGCGGGCGGCGGTCAGTTCGGCGCGCGTGGGGGCGAGCCGGGCGAGGGCGCGGGCGGGGGTCCTAGTCCGTGTCCCGGCTGTGCGTGCGCAGCCACTCCGCCACCTCCGGCTCCGCGGCTCTCGGCTCTGCTTCAGCCGAGGTCTCCCATGTGGTCGCTGGCAGGGCTGGGGGTGCCGGCAGGGCTGGGGGCGCGGGGACCTGGCCGCGGAGACACATGCACACGCACTCATTCGCTGACACCCAGCACTGGCTAGCCGGCTCAGGGACGCAGGGGGCAGGCTGACACACAATGGCACACGCTCATGTGCACACACAGGCACATTCATCCATGGGCGCTCTGTTTTGGCACACATTGACATTCACCACCACATGTCAGCACATCCAGTGACACTGTCACACACTCACTGGTACACACTCATCAACACGTTCTTGCTGACATGTTCTTGTGGAGGGGGGGTCATGCTTCAACATATACCAGCGCTAACACACCTTCATGCTGGTGTACACATGTTGACCTACCCTGATACCTACAC
This sequence comes from Okapia johnstoni, assembly GCA_024291935.2. NCBI lineage: Eukaryota > Metazoa > Chordata > Mammalia > Artiodactyla > Giraffidae > Okapia > Okapia johnstoni. Next base: position 23,938,530 of record CM044325.1, read on the forward strand.
TGTCACTTACACTCATGGTAACAAACACTCTCACTGAGACACCCGGGCTGTCACCCTTACCAACAGGAACACTTATGTTGGCATGTCTGTCACCAACAAAGTGTTTAAAAGACCACACCAGTGCTGACCCTCACAGACACACATGAGACTAATGCCCAGCCTGACACTCCGGGTCACATGCCAACAGCCCATTGGGCCTCTGACACACTCACTCCAGTCCCCACAATTGGAGAAGTGGAAACACACACACCACACCAGGTGAGAGGCCCCCTGGAGCCTGGGAAAAATGCTTCCCATCCAGGGCTTCCTTTCCCTCTGATCTCCCCAAGGGCTGCAGATCTCCTCCAGCAGGGAGGTGGGGAGAGGGGGCTCGGGTCTCCCTAGGAGCCAGCCCTGACGCAGAAAGGGAGAGGTCTGCCTCTGAAATGGGAAACTGGGACAGAAAAGGGAGGGGGGCTGGGACCCAGGACAAGCCCCTGTCAGGCAGGCATCTTTGTCACCCTAGATCCACCCTTTCACTCCACCAGCTCCCTTCCATTCAGGTAGAAGCTTCTCCTGTATCTCCTCTTACCCCTTCGGCATGAACCCTCTTATTCATTCTTTTCTTCCTTTACCCTCTTCTGTCTTTGTACCCAACTTCTCCCCAGTCTCTTCTTTCTCTATGCCCTGCCTTACTCTCCTTACTTCCAATAACTATTTACAGAGCACCTGGCGTGTACGAGGCATGGTGTGGGGCACAAAGGTGTGCAAGACCCATTCTTTCCCCAGGGAGCTCATAAACTAGAGAGAAAGGGCTCCCGTGGCCATCATGCTTCGGGACCACTGACAAAGCAGTGTAACACTCACTGCCATCTGACACTCACTGTCAACAACCTGAGAAAAGTCGTGCAGAGATTAGTGCCATTTTCCAGAAGAAGAAACCGAGGCTCAGAGATAACTTGTGCTCTGAAGGTTTAAAAACTGCCTCCTGCTGGCTCTGCGAGGAGGTTAACTTTGCTCTTCCTGTTTTCCGGGGGAGGAACCAGAGCTTAGAGAGGTTACCCTGACTTGTTTAAGGTCAAGAGGGTCCAGAGGCTGGAGTCTACTTGATCCGTTTTTCTGGAGCTCGCTATTGGGCACTGTCAAGCCCCTCGTGGACCCTGGTTTGAGGTCCGGGTGGAATGGCTGGCTCTGTGGGTGGAGGCCCAGCTGGTGGTGGAGGCTGCAGAAGATGGCGAGGCATCTGCATTCACCTTGATGGCTAGCCCCCGTTGCAGTCGGCTGACCCAGGACCCAGGTCTCTGTCCTCAGAGGAGCATGTGTGAGTCTCTTCCACCACATCCAGGTACCCCAGTGACAGGATCTTCCTGATCATGGAGGTGGGACTTCTCTCCCTGCAGGGAGCCAGAAGCCCTTCCCCCTCCCCACCGTCCCTCTTGTGCTGCTTCCCCATCAGGGTGACTCAGCCCCTCCTGGGCCTTGGTTAGCCTCACTGTGACTTGGGGGAAGTGTCGTTGCTCTCCTGCTGGCATAGGTTGTCAGCAGGATGGGGACCTGTTGGAGACCCTATCTCTGGAGCTAGGTATTTTCCGTGACTTCCTGCTGTGTCTCTAAGTCACTGGGAGCTTGAGGACCTTAGCTTTCCCACCTGTAAATCGTAGCTATCCATAGCTAACATTTTCAGGGCCCTCCCTGTGTTTTCTGAATACACCTGGCAGGGGAGGAAGTGCTGCTGGAAGCCTGGCACCTAGGCCTGGCTGTAGTCCATGGGATGGTGGCCGAGTTCTCTCTTCCGGGCTCCCCTGTAGTTCCAAGAGGCCTCCCTCTCCCTTCCAGACAGAGTTCCTGAGTAATTTGGAAGTGAAAGACACAATCAGTAATAGGCTGTGCCTTGCCTTTTTCTATAAAGCATGGGATTCTACTTTATCTCCTACTTAGATGAGAAGACGGCAAATGTCTGATACACTAAGGATCAGGAGTCGTGCATCCATCCTGCCCCTGGATTTGCCACCCCCACATGAAAGTGACAATGAGAATGAATCAGAAACAGTCACTGTGCCTGAGGAAGTCCCAGGGTCAGGGGGGAAAGAGGGGAGGAGACGAATATCTGGATAGGATAAATTACAGGTAGTGTGATGACTCTTCTAACAAGCACTCATGGAGCAATCAGACAGCCATTCAACAAACATTGACCAAGTGCTGGGGTGGCAGTTCAGAGATGAATGGCTCTACTCGGTTTCCAAAAGACTGAGAGCAGAGCGAGTGATTATCTTGCAGGGTGACATGTGCTGTGGGAGGCCAACGGAGGAGTCCCCAACACAGTTTTAGCAGGGGGCATGGTAAGGGATGCTTTCCTGAGAAGGAGATGGCATTGGAGCAAGAAGGTGGGGCTGGGGATGTCATTCCTGACATGGGGTGAGGAATGTGACAAGGTTTGAAGACATGAGGGAACACGTGCCGCCTGCGGGTTGGGGTGGGGCGATGGGTGAGCGTGAACACAGGCTGGTTATCAACAGCCTGGGATGTCAAGCTAAGGAGAGGTTTTCTCCTGAAGTCCCCGGTGACTCAGAGAGGAGTGTGGGGAGAGGAGGGATGGGAGCAGATTTGTGTTTCAAAAGGATGCCTTTGGCAGTGGCAAGGTGCCTTTGGCTACCTGATGTGAAGAACTGACTCATTGGAAAAGACCCTGATTCTGGGAAAGATTGAAGGCAGGAGAAGGGGATGGCAGAGGACGAGATGGTTGCATGGCATCACCGACTCGATGGACATGAGTTTGAGCAAGCTCTGGGAGTTGGTGATGGACAGGGAAGCCTGGTGTGCTGCAGCCCATGGGGTCACAAAGAGTCAGACACGACTGAGTGACTGAACTGAACTGAAGGAGGAGCAGGCCTGGATGCAGAGAGCCCAGTGGGGAGGCTGTGGAGGAGCCTGGGAGAAAGCAAGATTTAAGTTAAGGCTGTGGTGAGAATGGAACTGAGAAGGATGAACAAGGAGGTAGAATCTATTAGCCATACTGGTCCGGTGCCTGGCATGTGCCAGATTTACATGCATGATCTCATGGTCCTCCCTCTGATTCTATTAGTGTAAGGACTGTTCCCATTTTCTATACCAGGAAACAGACTAGGAGAGATTAAATAATTTGTCCACCGCCATTCATTCAATGATCTTTTGAACCCAGGCCTATCTGCCCTGCTGCTCTGTGCTTTCAGCCGGAAGGAGGGGATTGTCTGGCTCACAGGTGGCCTCCCCTACCTCCCTGGTGGCCCCATTTTCAAGTCGAGCATCCCTTCTGTTGCTTGCTATTCCAACGAACTCAACTGGCAATGTAAAGGATTAAAGTTAGACAATAAAAAGGACTTCCCGAGAGACAATGGGATGGAGTGACATTTCCTTTTCTACAGATGTTTATGAACTCTTCTTTTTTGGCAAGGAAGGAAGGTGGGTGTGATGGGGACACGTAATCACCAGCTCTCTGTGAAACTTGGCTGTGGTCTCTCTTGGTGGTTAAGCTCTGTGTGACCCATCTTGGCTGGAACATGGGGGAAGTCCTGTGGCTTTGGCCAGGGTCACTTATGGGACTGCTAGGAGTGGAAGCATTGAGCCTGACCCATCGTCTCTGATCCCTGGCTCTAGGCTGGCCTCTGGGCTTCGGACCTCTCCACAGCTGTGTTCCTTCTGAGCTTGGGCCTCCTTGCCCAGGGTTGAAGCCTCCCATTGGCATGGGATCAGGGGTCCTGAGTTGTGGGTGTGCCATACACTGGGGATGCAGCAATGGAAGAATAACAGGCTGGGAGTCAGCATACCCTGAGTGGCCTCTGGCCTCTGCCAGGCCATCTTCCGCAGTGACCATGCTAGTCATCTAATGAGACCTGCAGTGGGTGGCAGCTTGACAGGGAGCCAGGCTGGAAGTTGAGGAAGATATCAGGGGTCTTCTGCATAGATGGGTCTAGATCTCAGGGTAGGGATGGACATGGGAGGCAAGCACGATGAGAGTCTTCAGCTTAGAGATGGTAGTTGACTTGGCGATTATGGATGACATGGCACAGGGAGAAGCGTATAGCATTTGAAAAGAGGGTGGCTGGGAGCATTTGAGGCTTTGGAGAGCATGCGTGTGTAAGGGAGGAGAGAGGAGAAGAGAAAGAACAGGGGAGGCTGTGTCCTGGGAGCCACAGGGCAGGGAAGGGCCAGCAGAGGATGAAACTGGGAAAGACCCCTGGCATTTAGGCAGAAGGCAGTGGCTGGTACCTTGTTGAGAGGAGTTTTGATGGAGCCGTGAGGGCAGAGCTGGGCCACAGTGGGCAGAGGAGAGAAGGGAAGGACCTTGTTTTTCTCTGCTTGGAGCTGGTAGGGAGCCTCTTGGAAGAAGAGTGTGAGGCCCTGGGCACTGGGGGCTCTGGGTGTGGGGACCTTGGGGGTGAGGCTCAGCTGAGGACTGGGAGGGACACTGCAGAGGTGTGAGATGGTCACAGCGGGGAATATCTGTGCTGGCTCCTGAGAGAGGGGCCGTGCTGAATCGGGCAGAGGGTCTTGAGAAAGGCTTCCTGGGAGAAGGTGCCCCCTAAACTGGGTCCTGGGGCATGCGGAAGGCTTAGGAAGCGCCTAGGTTCACGTGCAGGTGAGGAGTGAGGCAGCAGCCCTGGCTAGCGGGTTCTGGGTGCTAAAGTGGGTAGGTTTCAAGGCACTTTCTACTCAGGTTTTCATAACTCACGTGTCTTTGTTCCCCAGTTGGTGAGCTCCTTGTGATTTGGGGCTATTTCTGTTTCCTGTTGGCTCATCCATTGTCCAGCTCTGGATCTGGTTCATAGAAGATGCCTGGCAGGGATGTGTTGACTGGATTGAACTGCTCCCTCCCGTCTTGCCTCTGTTGTCAGCCCAAGGACTCCTTAGGTCTTTCCCATTAAGGAATGCTGAGAATGGAAGCCATATTTCCCAGATGGGACCCGGTGCTGGGGGATTGCCTCCATCAGATTGGGAAGACCTGAAGGAGAAGAGTCCACTCCTATCAGAACGGGCTTCCTGCAAGTGAAGCCTGGTTCTCCCCCATCAGACAGGCTTCTGCAGGTGGGAGCCCTGACTCTGACATCAGGCAGGGGGCTTCTGGGGGTGGGACATGTCTACAGGATGAGCCCTGCTGGGATTAGAACAGGGCATCCTGATGGGTCCTGAGCATCATCCTTCCCTCCTGTGTGCAGGATGGGTCCTACCCCGGGGGTGGCTTGAGTCCTAGAAGGGGGATGTAGAACAGAGGGGGTGGGACAAGACAGGGTGGCTGCTTTTGAGAGGGGAACAAAGGACACTGTTGTCCCAGCCCCCTCCCCCTCCCTCCCAAGGGGCCCTGGCAGGGCCATCTCTCTGGAGACGCACCCCCTCCTTCCTGGGCCTGGCCCCATCTTTAGTCCCACTTGAGAGGAACTGCTTGTTCCTTCCCAAGAGACCCAGTGCCAGATGAGGCCCCCGGGAGGCCCAGCCCCAGGGATCAGACCAGACAGGTCCTGGAGTTCTGTGTGATTGAATTCACCACAGCCCAGTCACTTTCCCTCTGCCTGGGGCTGGGGCTGGCCTGGCGGAGACCATAGCCAGTGGGTCCTCCTGTAACTGGAGAGGGATCTGGAGCGGGGTTGGGGGTGCTGGGGTCTGGGTCAGGGCAGCAGGAGGCAGGACTCCTTACTAAGGTCTGAGTGGTTCGTGGCCATGCTGGCTCCAGCCTCTCTCCCCAGGTGCACTCAGAGGCCCAGAAGGTGAATGAATGTAGCCCTACACAAGGCAGGTGCTCCCTTCATCCTGGCCCTCCAGGTGCAGGGAGGCCCCAAACTGGTCATCCTCGTCGTTTTGCAGCCTCACCCCCTTCCCTCCCAGCCAGTGCAATCAGTAGGCGTGGATGCTTTTTGGCAGAGGACCGTGGAAGGGGTGGCGAGTGGACCGCTGGACTGTGCCATCCCAGGAGGGTCAGAGGTTCTCTCTAATGCTTTCTCAGTGCTGTGTGACCTTGGGCACGATATTCACCCTCTCTGAAACTTGGTGTCCCTATGGAAGTCAGATCAGCCAGAGGGTATGAAGCTTTTCTCCTGGAGTCACTGTTTCCTGTGTGCTGCTAGTGGGTTTGGGGGTGACCTTCCTTCTGGAGGGCAGAAATGGGGGACTGGGCAGTTCAGGCCTCTGCCACACCGCAGTGGGACTGAGATCACTGGGGAGCTGGGCCTGGATGGCTGTGGGTTGCGTTCTTCCCTGTGGAACCAAGTCCTCGCCTTGGCAGACTTCCACCCCTCAAAGCACCTGCAGGAACCGGCAGGCAGGCAGGCCCTGGGACATTTCATTTTCTCTGCCCAGGCCATGCCCTCCTCTGGTGCCCACAGCCTGCTCTGTGATCTGATCAGCATATATTAAAGGCTGATTAGCATAGTGGTTAGGCTCTAGGAAGAACCAGATTTCCTGGTTTCAAATGCCAGCTTGCCACTTCCCAGCCTGGCAACCTCTGGTGAGACTATTTAACCCCTTCTCTGCTGCAGCTCCCTCACTTGTAAAATGAGGTAGCAATGGTGTTTGCCTTATAGGTTGTCTTGAGGATTAAATGAGTTAAAATAGGTACAGCTAGGAGATAAGCCCCTGGCACAAGTGCAGTGTTACATGAGGTTAGTTCACAATGCCCTTCCTGTCCTTCAAAGCCTGAATCACTCATGGATCACTCATGGCCTCCTCCTCTAGGAAGGTCTCACTGATCTCCAAGTGCCTTGTGACTTTTTTTTTTTTTTTTTTACTATATATTCATTCTCTCTCTTTCTTTTGGCATTCATGCCTCTGTCTCTTTGTAGGTCCTGGTTATTTGCACACTCATGATGTCCTCTGTGTGAGACCAAGGGCACTTGGCCCGAGTCTGTTGTTCCTTTGCACCTGTGTAGACCTGGTGTGTCACTAAGCTCTGTAAATATTTGTTCAGTGAAGGAGGCTAATGTAGTATTCCACCAAGAAAAGATATACTTGGAGAGGGCAGTGTGGTGGGTGAAGACAGAGGGACACCATTGCTGATTCTGAAATGTCTAACGATGGCCCAGAGTCACAGGCATTAGATTATTCTCTGTAATCCAAAGGATGGAAGGCACAGGATGACGGCTTTACCTTTGCTAGGAGAACGTGTGTTCAGGTAACCTGGCGAGGGGATCGGTGGCTTGTTCCAACCTCTGTGCCTTTGTTCCTGCTGCTCCCACTATCAAGAATGCCATCCTTTCTTCTCTCTGCTTGTCCAAATTCTACTTCCTCAACACATGCCCAGCCATCACTTCCTGGCCCATCGGAGAGGGTGGGCTCTGTTCATCACACCCATCCTCAGACATTGATGGAGCCTCTCCTGGGTCTGGGTAGTCCATCACCCTTTAGGATGGACATCTGAATCTGGCTACAGTATATCCAGTGTGGTTTGACCTGACCTAAGGAGGGGACCATGATTTCCGATGACCTGGCAGTGATCAAGGAGCTCTTTATGCACCTGGAGTGCCCTCCCTCGGCCTGCTGGCAGAGTACAGTTCTCCCCCACAGCTTCCCACTGGGCAAGTACTTAGAACCCACCTAATTACGGAGGACAGAGTTCTGGGCACTGGATCCAGCAGGCTGCGGTCATAATCAGCTAATTAAACCACCGGAGCACTGCTTCTCAGTCCAGCAGAGGGGAGGGAGAGGGGTTGAAGAGTCGTGGGAAGGAGAGGGATGCTCCACGCAGGGAGAGTTCTGATACCGGGCCTGCTGAGCTGAGCTGGGAAAGGAAGCAGGAAATGGGGAGAGAGGGTGAGGGGCAGGCAGGGAGAGGGACAGCTGGATGAGAGAGGGTGCTATCTGGGGGCCGCACTCGAATGAGATGAATCAGAGCAGCCATCTGGTCTGGGAGTCAGGGACCCCACTTGGTCACTGTCCCTGTGACATCATAGACCAACTGCTTTTCCTCTTTGGACCTCAGTTTCTCCGTGTGTAAGCAGCAGGGGGAAAGGGTTGGCCTGGAAGGTCCCTGGAACCCTTTGATTTGGTTCAACAGCTTGCAGGGGAGGAGGTGTTAACAGCAGACTGTTTCTGCCCAGCAGCTTGGCCTCTCGCAGTCCTGTCTTCTGAAAGGGGCAGGCGGTGCTCGGGACTGACCCAGCCTGAGACTGAGTCTCTGTAGGTTAATCACAAGGGAAGGGCGTAGATGGCAGTGGGCAAGTCCTCGGCCTCTGTCATGCCCTTGTCCCTGCCCTGTCCTCCTGACTGCCCCGTGGCTCCCAAACTAGTGTCCTCAGCGAGTGACCGTTTAAGGTTGTGCAGTATCCTTTCTAACAGTCTAGAAATTTCCTAAGAAGCACCCTACGAGTGTGGGAATGGGGTTCCCTGAAGGTAAAGCCACAGGTTTGGAGTATGGATCTCAGAATCACAGAGACTTGGCTTCATTGTCTAGCAGTATTGTTCCCTGACCTTGGGTGAGGGTCTTAAACTCTCTGGGTCAGTTTTCTCATTTGTGAAATAAGGATAATAATATCCTCTATTGCAAGTAGTTGCTATGGGCAGAGAGGGTAGGGATTTGATAAAAGTCACTGTGACTCTTAAGACTGGCAGTGGACCCAAGCTTTTCTTTCTGCCTCCTCTCTGCGGCATCCCCTCCCCCTTCCTGTCCTGCCCAGGACTGTGTGCTCTGCTGGGTGTGCGGGGGTGGGGGGCTGTGCTGGGCAGGAGGAGAAGGTCAGATGATGGCTGCAAAGGGAAGTGAGATTGCCCAAGGGAGGGGAGGGTGGAGCAGTTGGTGCTGGGGCAGATGGGGCCCCCCTCCCTTTTGGCCCCTCACTTATGGTGGGTTCTCTAGGGGGAAGTGGGGAGAGCTTGGGGGTCAGGAAGCTGGGGGCAGGAGAGGGCATCACAGAGGGTCCCAGGCTTCTCTCCTTTATTCCCGCCCCCAGGGGCTGGGTGTAGAGCCAAGGGCCTGGTTTTCTGCCAGGGAAGCCAGCAGGCCTCTGTTTCACACACTCAGACAACAGCCCTTCCTGGTTCTCAACCCCTAGCGGGAGGTGCCTGCTTGAAGCCGGGGCACTTGGAAGGCAGTACCTGCCTCGGAGGTCTGTGAGGTCTGGAGGAGAGGCAGCAAAGGAGGGGACCAAAGCCGCCTCAGCCTCCCCACGCCCCTCCCTGCAGTGCTGGGCTGTGACAAGCCAGGGCCTCTGACTCCAAGGAAGCTGGTTACATAACTCAGCTGGACTCCCTGCTTCCTTCTTCATTCTCCCCAGAGAGGCCTCGGGAGGTGCTGCTTTGCTTTGATTCCCGGGCCCAAGAGGTCATTGAGACCGTGCCCCTGCCGAGGGTGGTGATAGGCGCTGCCCACACCATCTCGGGAGGAGAGCTGTGTGCGTTGCCCTGCTGCAGGCACCGGGTGGGCTCTGCTCACTGCCCCCCTTCCCATGCTCCTGGGGGCAGAGCTGCAAAGGGGAGAAGCCTCATTAGAGGAAACAGGCTGTGTCCTGAGATAATTTGCCTGCAAAGTGCCCCGGAGGGAAGCTGACCTCTCTGCAGCTAGAGGAACAGATAATCAGCATTTTCCAGTTTGTTCAACTCAGTTCCACAAACGTTTCTGCAGCACTTGCAGGGTGCCAGGCCCAGACCCCCACTCAAGGCATGTTCCCGAAGCCGTCTGCCCACCCACCCCGGCCCCAGCCCCCGCAGTGGTGTGTCTCTCTCTGCTCCCATCTCCCTGCTAAGACCATGCTCTTTCTCACAGACTGGGGCCTGGCTGTCCTGGGTTCTGGAGTGTCAGGGACCTCATGACAGAAAACATGGGGATTCCTCTGGGCTAAGCTTTTTTACAGTTGGTTTATGCCCTTGGTTTATGCCTTTCCCATTCAGCGTCCCCCTCCCCCAACCCTGCCCTCCCAAGAAGGTTCCTGTGGACAGACACCTCTGTGAGTACCTGCCACACTGCAGGCCCTGGGCTGGGCCCTTGAGGTATGAGGAGGAAACAGACAAGTCTCCACCCTCGTGCTGCTCTTATCATTGGGGAAGAGGGAAGAGATCAAACCAGAATGCGGGCAGAAGGAGGGTGATGGGAATTCATTTATACCAGGGGCAGAGCAAGCCCATTCATTTATAGCCGGGGCAGAGCAAGCCCAGTGGATAAGGGTTAAAGGCAGCTCTGCAGAAGCGGGGAGGTCACGGCAGCAAGCTTTGGAAGGTGAGTTTGATGTGAACCAGAAGTGATGCTTGTCTTGGTGGTACCTGTGACTGATGTTCTCAGTGGGGACTGACTTCCTTCATCAGATACTTGAGCATCCACTATGTGCCAGGCACCTGTCAGACACTCACTTCCTCTGCTGTCAGTAAGGGGTGTGGTGGGACTGCTGGAGGACACAAAACCTAGGATGAAAAGTGAAAGTTCTGCCACGTGACATCTGAGTGAGTGTTCGGGCCTGAACAGAAGAAATGAGGCAGGTGTAAGAGGAGACACCAGGCTCAGCAAGCCCTCCATGGAAACCAGGGGCTGCCTGGGTCTCCTCTGGTGGTGGGCAGGGGGTTGGGGGGCAAAGGCTTCACTCCAGCCAAGAAGACCCTGCAGAGGTCTGATGACTGTTCCCAGAGGAGTGATGGACATGAAAGAGAAGAGAAACCATGTCTTATGAGAAACAGCTCTACCCTTGGGGCCATAGAGTGGGGGTGAGGCACATGTCTGCAGCTCCAAGGGCCGTATCTGAGAACACCGAGGCCAAGTAGTGGTGTGGTAGAGAGAGGAAGCTCTTGGGGTTCTCACCTTCCCTCCGTATCAGTAGTTTTGTGTCTGTGCGCTGAGTTTTTCAGCCTCTGGGCATAAAGTTTCCATCCTTTCTGTATCTATGCTAATGAAATGAAAGCACCCAGCACATTAGGAGGTTGATTTTATTATGGGTGTCTATAGCTCCAGGGCAGTGGAAGAAACCTGGAAGCATTTTTAAACTCGGTGAGAACTTTCTTTTTTTGCAACAGATTTTAATATCCTAAAAATGACAGAGATGATCACACGCCATAATGGAGTGGTTAATATGCACATATTCATTTCTCATATTATTTGGAGTGTTCACTTTGGCAGCAGCGACTCCCTATGCTTACCTGAAACATTTCAGCCATCTCTGACACAACTTTGCGGAGTCAACTTTGCCAAAAAAATTAATAATAAATAAAGTTTTTTAGTAGAACTTTCGAACAGAGAGCCATGACCCAGTCCTAAACTGAGCCCTAGCACAGATGAGCTTTCATTGGATTGTAGAGGTGGCGTGGTGGTGGGGAAGGTTCTGAACTCCATGGAGAAGAGAAACCCTCTCCTAACCCTCAGGGCACTCAGCCTGATGGTAGTGGATAGATACATGATTCTATCACCAAAGTGCTTTTCTTCTCCACATTCCACAGCCACCAGTTCAGTCCAACCCCCACATCTGGCATGGGCTATTGCAGTGGTCTTCTGCTTGGTCTAAACCCCTCAAACCCTCCTCTCATTCTGAAATTCGCATCTGACCCTGTCCATCCCCAGCTTAAAAACCAATCAGAGACTTCCGTAGTGGTTCAGTGGTTAAGATTTCCACGCTCCCAATGCAGGGGGCGCGTGTTCGATCCCCAGTCAGGGAAGATCCTGCATGCTGCGTGGCGTGGCCAAAGGAAACACTGATCTGTTTCCTCTATTTCCTATGAGACGGTTGTATTCTTCCAGTGGTACTGGAGGCCTTTCCCTCTCATGCTCCTATCCCGATTCTCCCCACCACACAGCTAACATTCTGGCTACACTGACTTTTTTGTATCTTCCCCCACAGCCTTTGTACTTTGTACACGTATGCATCTGTTCAAGCCAGTCTCTTTGTTTGGAATGCATTCCTCGCCTGCCTGGTGAAATCTCCCTTGTATTTTAAGGTTGAACCTGAGCTCAGTGCAGCTCAATTAAACGCAATGCAGTTGAGCTGCATTGAGTACCTACTGTGTGCTTGGACATGACACCTTCCCTTGGCTCTGTGTTCACTACCCAGGCAAAGTCGGTGCGCTCCCCCATGCTCCCTTGGAGCCTTATAGGTTTCCAGGACAGAGTATTGTGTTGTAATTGGCTACTGTCATGTCAGTTTCCAGTGCTAGAGGGCAGGCGTGTGTCTGGTACCCAGCGAACCTCCAGTTCCTGATGTGGGTGAGGCCAACCTGGGTAAGGTTTGGGTTTGCAGAAGTGCATTGAAATGGAGAACAAGCAGCGTGCGCCCACGCGTGCGCACGCGCGCGCGCACACACACACACAAACACACACACACACACACACACAGCTGTTATACTCAAGTAAGTGGAGGCCAAAATTGGGTATTGGGTAAGGAGTGAGTCAAGGAAAATTCTCTGGAGGAAGTGAACCCTGGGCTGCTGACCTGAAGGAGAAGCACTCTTTCCTTCTTCTCACTTCCCTCCTGAGCCTGACTGAAAGCAAACAGCTGAAACTGTCGAAAGGGAAATGCATGCTTTTTGAACTAGGGGTTGGGATCTCCTAGCCTGGAGATGATTAAATAGGTATATACCTCCTCCCTCCCTTCCTTCCATGTACATTTTCTGAACCTCTAGGAGATGCCAAGCACTAGAGCTACAAAAGCTGATTAAATAAAACATGTCTTTGTATTTTTCTGTCTTAATGTTCATGCTAGAGCCTTTCCTTCCCTTTGTCTTGTTGGAGTCCAAGTCTTGGCATGTCACTTATAGCTCTGTGACTGAGGACTGGTCACATCATTTTTCTAAACCCTAGTTTTCCTATGCATGAGTGCATGCGAAGTTGCCTTAGTTGTGTCTGACTCTGCAACCGCACGGACTGTAGCCTTCCAGGCTCTTCTGTCCATGGGATTCTCCAGACAAGAATACTGGAGTGGGTTGCCATGCTGTTCTCCTTGGGATCTTGCTGACCCAGGGATCAAACCGGTGTCTCCTGGGTCTCCTGCCCTGCAGGCATATTCTTTACCGCTGAGCCAGCAGGGAAGCCTTTCCTATGGACACCATGGAGGTAATAACACACTCCCAGTAAGGTTGCACTTTGTAATGTGTATAAGGGGCTGCACAAGTGCCTTTGATAGTGGTCCGTCATGGAGTGAGCACTGCTCTCAGACTGCAGACTTCCTGAGGGTGGGGAACGTGTCCAGTGTGTCCTCTCTGCCCAGCACAGGGCCAGGCACACAGTACATTAGAGTGATCAACTATCCCAGTTTTCCTGGTCTGTCTCAGTCCCACATCTAGGGAAAACTCTCTGTCCTGGGTGAATGGAGACCATTAGTTGGTCACTTTATACCATGGTCTCCATAAGGGTTTGTAGAATGGATATATGGATGAATAAATCATGAGGGACAGAGTCAGGACTTGGAGAGCAAAAGCCTGCATTAGGTGGCTGGCTTGTGAAGTGAGAAGTGATCTTGTGAAGGGTCTAGAAGGCCCAGCAGGTAGAAGGTGGGAGGCAGGCACAGGGCCCTCTACTGCTCTGCAGGGAACACAGAGGCCCTGAGTCTGTAAGGCCGTTGCTTTCAAGTAGGTTTCAGGCTTCCAAGGCCCATGTGCTCTTCGTCGGACTCATCCAGGCAGAAGGGTCATTGAGATCCACTTTCACTCGGAGGGTCTGTCGTGAGCCCCTAGTTTCTCCTTTGCCTTTGAAGCTGGAGGCCTTGGCTCCTCCACCTGCCATGTTTGGCCAGTCTCCCCACTGCCCTCTGAAATGTCCACTCCAGATGAAGTGGAGGCCTGGGCCCAGAGGTGGGAGAGCAGGGCTGCAGCCCCATTCGTTGGCTCAGGCCCAGAGAGAGTGGGGCCTCTGTTTCCCGACCTGTTCCTTGGGGAGGCAGCCCCTCCTGCCAGGGCGTTTCAGGGCTGTCACTTGTGGAAGTCTCTGTGGTGTGTCTAACACTGCTATGTGCATATGCTATGCTGTGCTTAGTTGCTTTAGTGTGTCCGACTCTTTGCGACCCTATGGACTATAGCCTGCCAGGCTCCTCTGTCCATGGAATTCTCCAGGCGAGGATACTGGAGCGGGTTGCCATGCCCTCCTCCACGGCATCTTCCTGACCCAGGGATCAAACTTGTGTCCGTTGTGTCTCCTGCATTGGCAGGTGGGTTCTTAACTGCTAGCACCACCTGGGAAGCCCAGTATGTGCATAACTAGTGTTATTGGTTGTCCATGTCTATAAATGGGGACGATAAAACTTGCTCTGTATAACTCGTAGGACTGCTGTGTGGGCCCAGTGGGATGTAGGAGGTGGGAATACTTGTCAGCCATGTCATAGCCTTCAAATATTTGGGGAGGGGAGCTCTCAGAAGAGCTGCTCCTGCTGGCCCCGGGGTTCCAGCTGCAGGTGGAGGCAGGCCCTGCCCTCCAGGCGTAGAGGGACCCTCTGGGATGTGCCTTTGCACTGCTGTCCATGTGACCACATAAACCCTGTGCCAGGCCCTGTGCTCGGGTGGCTCTGCTCCTTCTGAAACCATGGTAAGAGAGAGATGGCTAGACAGACATGGGAGGGTTTAGTAACAGCAGGACGCGGAACAAGAAGAAGGAATGTTCCAGAGCCTCGTCTGTCTGTTGGGCTGGAGGCAGGGCCTTTGTGAAGGCGGGTTGTGCTCAGATCGCCTCTGGGCCCTTCCTCCAGCCCAGAGGCGGATTCACCGTGAGGCTGGTGCCGCTTCAACTTCAGGCCTTCACTCTCCAGGGCCGTTTCCAAGGCCCAGCGATGTGTCCACGGGCTCAGAGGGCTTGAGAAATGTGCAAAAGGAAGAAGATATTTTTGTTTTTTATAAGAGAGCTTCCAAACTACATGAGCTTCAGTCCTATTCAAGCCTGGATCTGCCCCTGCTCTGACCAGGAGTCCTCTGTGCCAGGAGGTTGGCGTCACGTCGCTACGTGTCCTCAGGGAGTTCTCATCCCGCTGTGGACCTGGTCATCACTTAAAGCCCTCTCTGCTGAGGCAGGACCTGAAAGACATCTGGGGGAGCCAGTTCTGGGCCAGGCCAAGCTCATAGGCGAAGGAGAAGGGGGCGGCAGAGGATGAGATAATTAGATAGCATCACTGACTCAACAGACATGAATTTGAGCAAACTCTGGGAGACAGTGGAGGACAGAGGAGCCTGGTGTGCTGCAGTCCACCCAGGCTTTGCAGAGAGTCGGACATGACTTAGTGACTGAACAACAACAACAACAAGCTCATAGCTCTTGCTTGCTGTGTCAGTAACAGACTGGAAAGGCCTCTCTGCCCTCAACCTTACTCATCTGCGAAATGGGCATAGCTCCTACCGGAAAGGCTGCGGAAAGGTTGTCATGGGAGCTCAGTAAATGTTGGCAGAAACTGGATGGACATGATGCAGGGAGCCCACCCCTTCTGTTGGGATTGTTGCTAGCTGTCAGATTTGCCTGCACTGTACAATGCCTGGTGCTGGGCACTGGGGATATAGGCTGCAGGGGCAGGGGGTGGTGGTCAGATGAGCTAAGAGGGGAGAAAGGGTTTATAAGCTGTGAAGTACAGCTCTCTTTGTCAACTGAGTGGCCCTTTTATGTGGGAGGGGCAGGGTGGAAGTCTGGACTGTCCTTTCCCATGGGTGGACAGGAGGTGGTTGGTGGTGGTGAGGAGCCTGGCTGAGTTTGTGCCTGAGAAAAGCTGCCTGTGCGGGCTGAGCTGACCTTTCCTGCTCAGAAAGGAAGGTAGGCCTGCAGGGTGCGTTGCTTCCCCCTGCAGATTCGGGGAAAGGTGGCCGAGTGGTGGTTGCATCCTGTCCCTTCCAACTTCCAACCTTCAGTGCCCTTTTCAGGGAGTGGGGGAAGGAGGAGCTTGAGCAGGATCTGTGAGGAAAGAACATGGGTTTTGGTGTCAGGTCAGGTTTCAAATCCCACCCTTACTGCTTGTTTTGTGTGTGACCTTGAGACAGTTATATATAATTTTTATGAACCTCAGTTTTCTCATCTTCAAAATAGGGTTGATAAGGAAATTTCCTCATAGTCCACTGGTTGGGGTTTGGCACTTTCATTACCAGGGGCCAGGTTTGATCCCTGGTTGGGGAACTAAGATCCCGCAAGAGGCAAGCCATGGTGCTCCCCCCTGCCCTCTGCCCAAATGGAGGTGATGATGTCCTCCCCCAACACGCCAGGGTTGCTGTAAGGCTTAAATGAGATAATGTAGGCTAAGTAAGTGCCTGGCACACAGTAGGTGCTCAATAAATGCTGATTGTCCCTCTCTTCTGCCCCGTGAACCTCATCATCCTATCTTGCACTCCATCCTTTACCCTTTTGAGAGTGCCCTCAGTTGGGCTGCGAACTCCCTGGGGGCATCTGTTGTGTTTAGTTCATCCACCTTTATGCTCCAGCCCTGGCACAGCACCTTCAATGCACCTTGAATTGGTTGGCGAGAAGCTGCACTGGCCCTAAGAAAAGAGGACTAAGTTTTAGCCAGGAGCTCAGTGCACATCCACTGTGTGCTCCTGCTGAGGCCTACTGTGTGGAATCTGCTCTGCAGAGCTTGAGTGGCTGCTTGTAACTTGCTGGAATCCTCTGCACTGGCAGCTTTGTTTTCTTTTCTTCCAAGCACTTAGCACTCATGTAATCAAATCAGTCTTTGGTCAGCCGTTTAAGATCTGTCTCTCCCCACTGGAATGCAGGGGGCCACAGGAGCTGTGTCCCCAGGTCCCAGTGCCTGGCACAGGGGACACGCATACATTTTTGTTGGCTGTCCTTTTCTTTCCCTTCTCTGAGCTCAGGCTTGGTATCCCTCCCAGCCCAACCCCTTTCCAGCTGGGGCAAGTCTTCCTGCTTCTTTCAGCTTCAATTTCCTCCTCTCTAACGTGGGCATAATGGTGGTCCCAGATAATCAAGTGATCTGCTGGGCCTGGAGCAAGGTAAGGACTCCATCACATAAGCTCCTGTTTTTAAAATGATCTTCGAGGGTCCTCGTATTTCTGACCTTCGGTGACCTCACCGCCTCTGGCTGGGAGGAGACTGGGGAGAACATTCCATTCCTCACAGACCCTCTGCACTGGTCTCACAATGGATTTGGAGCTCTGTGCAAACTGTTTATATTTCCCCAGCAGAGTTTATTACCCAACCGGGCCTTCTGCAATTAATTACAAGCCGAGCAAATAACTTGTCCCTGGGAGGCTGGGCTTGGCATAAACATTTACATCCAGCCAGGGGCCAGCCCAGGGGCTAGGCTCCTTCCTCCAGGCTCAGGAGCAGAGAATGGTTAGAAGATTAGGGTTGGGAGGGCTGGGATGGGGTAGGGGGTGGGGCCAAAGAGAAACAACTTTCCTTCAACAGCTTTTCCTGGGCCCCCACCTTAGCCTTCCCTTTTAATCTTCCTCCGTACCCCACAAGTGGAGTCCCTGTTTGCAGATGAAGAAATATGGAAGACATTGAGGCTCATGTAAATTAAGGAATTTGACCAAGGACACACAGTGCAGGAGGGGCAGGATCTGAGGGTTCCCATAGCAGCTGTGTAGAGCAATAGACTAGAGACGAGAGGACAAATGGTGGGAAATCACTGAGGGAATGAATATTCATTTGATCATTTGGTCATTCATTCATCGTGTATGTGTCGGCCGCTGTCGTGCGTGACGGGGGCGTGAGGAGGCGGTGATGACTGTTAGTGACTGGGCTGAGACTGTTGGTCCCCAGTGAATGCCGGAAACTCCCTCAGGATGTCCCATTAACAGACCAGCTTTGGCTGAAGGAGGTTTCTTGGAGGGCTAGGAAGGGGGCGGCCTCTCTGAGTCTCTGGTGGTCATAACCACCTCATCTTACGCCAAGAGATGGCTCCAATGGAAGTAGCCTCTAAGGTCAGCCTCCTTATCCCAACCTGGAATGTGGAATCCCAGAACCTTGGCCCGCTGCCTTTGGGCTGAGAAACCTCAGAAAAGGTTTATCTCCAGGAATAGCGGGGTCCCTCCTCTGTGTCTGAGAGGGGAAATGGCTGATTGGCAGGGGAAACCTTGCTCTCCTGATCCCTTGGCCCTGCCCCGATGGAGGGATTGTGAGTTCTGTGTTTTAAAGGCCCTTCTTCCAGCCCAGCAGTTCCTACTCCCCTCCACAGCCCGGCCATGCTGCTCTCTGGAGCCTTCTGCTGGGGGCCATCTTCTGTCTTTGCAGAGAGGAGAGCTGAGACCAGGGAGGAAAAGGTACCCGTTTTGGATATGGTGTGCCTGGATCCTGGAACCCTTTGGCTTCAGGTCACAGTGGAGACTGGCGCCCAGGCTGAGCCATCTACTGCGTGTTGCCCGATCCTGGCCCAGAGCCTGGTGTGTGGTAACTGATGTCCAGGAAAGGTGTGAGAAGGGGGAGAAGTGACCGGCTGATGGGGCACATAGGAAGGACACTGTGGTCTGGGAGGCAGGGGGCTTCAGTCCACAGCGCTGTCTCTCCCAGGAATGGACCTTCTGGGAACCGAGATGAAATGATAGTCCTCACCCGCAGGGTTGTGATGAGGATCAAAAGGCAGCAAGTGACTATTCACAGTGGACAAAAAGTGGAAACCAGTGGCCCTAATGTTCATCAGTGTATGTGTGGGTAAACAAATTGAGGTCTGTCTATATAATGGAGTATCATTCAGTCAAAAAAAAGGAATGAAGTACTGATGCATGCTGCAACACAAACCTTAGAAACATTGTGTTATGTGAAAGAAGCCAGACACAAAGGTCACATATTGTGTGATTTCATTTATATGAAATGTCCAGAATAGATACGTCCATAGACCCAAAAAGCCGACACTGGTGGTTGCTGGGGGCTGGGAGGAGGGGCAGCTGGGAGAAGAAACCACTTAGGAGTGACGGATTTTAGTGTGGAGTGATGGAAATGTTTTGAATCTAGAGTAGAGATGGTAGTTCTGCACAACGTTGTGACTGCAGTAAATACTGCTAATTGTTGACTTCAAGCTGGTAAATTTTGTTATGTGAATTTCACCTCAATAAATTATTGTTTTAATTGCTAATAATAAAAGCAGCGTTGTGAGGAGGAGGCACTGGAGATGAGATAACGGGTGTTCAGGGGTGAGGCTGCTGGAGAAAGGATGGGTAGAGGGAGGGGCTGTGACGGGGGAAAGGTGTCCATTGGGCGGCACTTTGGGAGCCTGATTAGGACCAAGGGTTCCAGAATAAGAATGGTTGGGGGCAAAGATGTGTCCTTGGGCAGGTTTATTCCCTCTTTGTTTCAGTCTCCCCCATCTGGAAAATGGGAATCATTAAGTTTTTATGATGGCAATCTAAATCTTTTATGATCAGTCCTGAATATTCATTGGAAGGACTGATGCTGAAGCTGAAGCTCTAATACTTTGGCCACTTGATGGGAAGAACTGACTCATGTGAAAAGACCCTGATGCTGGGAAAGATTGAGGGCAGGAGGAGAAGGGGACGACAGAGGATGAGATGGTTGGATGGCATCACCGACTTGATGGACATGAGCTTGAGCAAATTTTAGGAGTTGGTGATGGACAGGGAATCCTGGTGTGCTGCTGTCCATGGGGTCGCAAAGAGTCTGACATGACTGAGCCACTGAACTGAACTGAAATCTTTTATGATGGAAAGCTTAACAGTTTTCTTGAGGATTAAACTCGTTAATATTTGTGAAGTGCTTAGAATAGTGCTTGGCACAAAGTAAGATCTGCATAAGTGTTAGCTTCGTTTATTATGGCTCATTCACATTTTTATTGATTTGTTCGTTTACTGAGTACCCCTGCTGAGCCAGGCCCCTGGGCTGCATTCTGGGGACACAGCTGTGAGCAGGACTCAGGGTCCGCTCTCAGGAGCTCCCTCACGTCTGGCCACACCTGCAGCTTCAGCTGTTAATGAAAATTGTTCATCACTTCCCGCGTCTCCAGAGCTGCCTGAGCAGGCACCGTCTCCCCTGGGATCAGACAGGTCTCCTCCTGAAAACTCCCTCTGGGTTTGGGGGCTTGAACCTTGGACTTGGAGGGAGGGCTTGCCGGGGCCTCAGTTTCTCTACCTGTCAAGGAGGAGGGCAGGCTGGCCGTGCCCTGGGGTTCCTCTCAGCCTTTTCTGGGCTCCAGACCTCTGAGTTACATAGTTCACCAGCCTGTGTTTGGGATGAACCTAAGGTGTCACATCTGCTGAGATTTAATTTATAAAAAGTAGACAGTCTTTTTTGGGGCTGGCATCTGGGGCAGTAGGGGTTGGCAGGGAGTGAGGGGACAGGTGGTCCTTCCTGAGCTCCAGCCTTCAAGGACTGGGCTTCTGCCCCCTTTTGGGTATGACCAGCCCCCGTCAGTATTCCCCACCCCCCAGTAATCACTCAGGCCGAGTCTGACCACAGCTCACCTAGACTCAAACCATCTGATTCTCGCTGCTGCCCTGTAGGCACCTCTTCTACTGCCATCCACAGTCTACTACCTCTGCATGGTCATATGCCCCACCCCCTCACTGGGACAACCAACACACACACACACACACACACACACACACACACACACACACACACACACACACACATACTATCACCTGGCCACCTGCACTCTCATTCACCCCCAGTGAAATCTTGCTGAAAGCTTGTTCCCCCTTATCCTCTAACACCTGGTTCCCCCGCCTCGCTCTCCAGCCACCTGCCCTCCGCCCCCCATTCCAGCTCGGTCTCCACCGCTGGTTTCCCTTCCCAGATGCTTGTCACTGAGGTTGTCTCAGGGCAGAAGGGCAGAAAAGTCCTTCCAGGAAGGAGCTTGCTGTCTCAGTTTCCTTTTAAAAACAAAGCTACATCTTGAGTAGCTTGAGTCAGGCCTTCCAGAACTGCCCCCCTGGTGGTGGAAGGAGGTACCAAGCAGACAGCTGAACAAGGAGAGGAGGGGACCCAGGCCAGGCTCTCTGGGTCTTGGAAAGCCCCGATGTATTCGTATTCCCCTTGTTTCTCACAGACACAGGCATCGCATTCTCATAGACACGGTTCCTGGCCCTGGAGAGCTCGGCACACTGTGATCAGGGAGGGTTTCTTTGCCAGAACATTCATTTTATTCAGCCCTTCGTTCATTCATCGGTCTTTGCTCTGTGCCAGGCCCTGTGCTGAACCCTGGGGACAGAGTGGGGTGGGACCTGGTTCCTGCCCGAGGGCCGATGAGAGAAGCTTTGTACTCACAGGGACGCCTTGCCTCTGATATGTGCCATTCATTCATTCCGTCATTCAGCAAATGCTGGCTGAGTGCCTGCCACGTCCCTGGCACTGTTCTAACATTGGGACACTAGCATGACCAAAGCAGGCGACAATCCTTACCCTCACCAGCCTCACCAGGCTGTCATCCTAGAGACAGGAGTGACCAGAGTTTTGAGGGGTCATTTGAAAGAGCTGACATTTATTGTTCAGTAATTATTTTAAAAACACAGAATGCTTCACATTTGGACAAGAAGATAGCAATCATCCATAATCTCGTGAGTTAGAACTTTACAAAACAATTTATTTTTGGTCTTTGCGATCCTTGCTATTATGTGTGTATGTGTCCTTATGTGCATGCATGTACCTGTGTTCACAGTTGTGCTTAAGCTGTATATGACACTTGGATTACTGCTTTTTTCCTTCAGCATTTCCCGTGTCATTAACTTATCCTAATATCCGTGTTTGTTAATGACACATAAGAGTTCCTTGTGTGACCGCTCAGCAGTTTACTGAACCATCCCCTTATTTGGCATTTACATTATTTCCAGTTTTTTGCTATTGTAAATAATGTCGGAGTGACTAGCTTTAAAGCCATCCAACTGCTTCTGCAGGGCAGAATGCTGGAGGTCGCAGAGGTCCCAGGCTCACGCCACCACCTCCTCCTTTCTTGCCCCTAAGTGCCACCTTCTTCCCTGTGGGGGAAAGGAGCTTCCCTCTAGGTGATTCTCAACATGAGGTGTTCCGTTTACCTTTAGCTACATAACCAATCACCTGATAACTTAGTAGCTCAAGCAACAACATTCATCTCTTTATCTCCCGGTTTCCATGGGTCACGAACATGGGGAGAGTTCAGCTGGCCAGTTCTAGCTCAGGGCCTCTCCTGTGGTTGCAGCTGGCATGGGGCTGTGGCCGCTGGGTGCTTCCAGCGAGACCTGGTGATATTATTCCTGGCGTCTGGCCTTGTCCCACTCTTGCTCTCTCATGGCTGCCTCTCTAATCTGGGCCACCTTCATTTCTCACCTGGATGAATGATATCAACTAAGCACACTGCACTGTCCGTGAGCCAGGTATTGTCCTAAGCTCTTTACACACATGAAATTGCTCGTGTCATCCTCACAACAGGGGCTTTCTTGGTGCTCCAGTGGTTAAGACGCCTCTTTCCAAGGCAGGGGACTCTGGTTCAATCCCTGGTTATAGAACTAAGATTTTATATACTGCATGGCCAAAAGATATATTAAAAATACTTAATCCTCACGACAACCCAAGGAAGCAGATGCTATTGTGATCTCTCTTCTAGCAAATAAATGGCAGATCCGGGACCTGAACCTGGGGCAGCCTCTTTGTTAATCCCGCCCCTTTACTAGTCTGCCTGTGTGCATTATGGCCTCTCTGCCATCCAGTCTCTAGCCAGTGGCCGAAGCAAGCATATTAAAGTACAGCTGCATCATGTCTGTTCCCCACTGAAACCCTGCCACTGTCTGATCATGATGACAGTAAAATCCACCTCCTGACCAATGCCACCTGGTGACTGGACCCTGCTGCCCTGCGCCTGCTGGCCTCACCTGCCCATCTCCCTCAGCACCTTCTTCCCCCAGAGCCTTCCCACTGAAGGTTTTGTTTCATTTTGGTTCAATGCAGCATCCCACCCTAGCCCTCTTCAAAGTTGCATCACTGCTTCTTCTTCAGCTCCTAGCTCAGCTGTCATTTATTGGGGAAGCCTTGACTTTCTCAGGCTGATTGGTCATGCATCCTTCGCTGGTGGAGCCCTGCCTCTGACAGCATGTAGCCTGAGAGTCACTGTTCACTGTTGGCTCCTTTGTTTGCTCTCTTTCTTGCAGGGCTGTTGTGTTGCACATATACAGGGGATGCCATAGGCACTGTGGTCTGTGCCATGCACCCTCCCAGAGCTGGGCAACACAAGGCCCTGCTGCCTTTCCCACCGAAAGAAAACTTCATACAAGCGAGGGCTGTTGCATGGATCTGCCTTAGTCACCATGGCCAGTAGCATCTGACACACAACAGGCACTTGATGAATATTTGTTGATTATGATTATTAATAATGAGAGCGAGTATGTGTGAGGGCTTCCCTGGTGGCTCAGTGGTAAAGAATCTGCCTGTAGTGTAGGAGATGTGGGTTGGTTCGATCCCTGGGTGGGGAAGATCCCCTGGAGAAGGAAATGGCAACCCATTCCAGTATTCTTGTCTGGGAAATCCCATGGACACGGGAGCCTGGTGGGCTACAGTCCATGGGATTGCAAAAGAGTCAGACATGACTGAGCAACTTAACAACAACAACAAAATATGTATTACTGGGCAGCAGGCACTAAGCACGCTTATTCCTCAGAACAATCCCATGGGATAGGCTTTATTGTTGTCCCCTCTTTTTGAAAGAGGAAATAGGCTGAGGGAGGGGGAGTCGTTTGACTGATATCCTCTAGTGAGTGAAGATTTCAACGGAGGTGGATTAGTTCACTGTGATAAAGTGAATGAGCAACTGCCCTGGTGGCCCAGTGGTTAAGACTCCTCCTTCCAATGTAGGGGACTCTGGTTCGATCGCTGGTTAGGGACCTAAGACCCCGCATGTTGTACGGTGTGGCAAAAAAAAAAAAAATTAAATAAAACATGAATGAAAGAAAACGCCTGCATTCCAGCAGCTTAGAGTCAGTCAGATGAGGGGAAACCCGGACACAGGTCATCACAGTGCTGGCGAGGATGTGTGGGGAGGCGGAGCTTTCCTCCAGCAGAGAGAGAGGAAGGAGAGAAGGGCCCCCAGACAGGAGGTGGATCTGCTGTGGGGCCTCTCTCCCCCTTGGGCACCAGGGCACCTCCTCTTCTGACTGCAGCTTCTGTCTCCCAGGCTCTGTACCACGGTGGAGGCCTGAGGAAGGAGGGTGCCAGCAGGGATGGGGTGGGGTGGGGTGGGGTGAGGTTCTCTGCTAAGTGCTGAAGCCATACCAGAGGCCTCAGTTCTCACCTACTTGGAGGTCTGTCCTTACCTGGGAGGAAGGGGTGGGGGACAGGAGCCCCCATGGTACAGGTGAGGGAGTGGAGAGACCTGGAGACATCAGGGGATTGATTTGTCCAAGGCCCAGAACCCGGGTCCCTGGAAACCCCTCAGCTCTTGGTGCTGAGCATGTGTGTGTGTGCATGCGTGCGTGCGTCGTGGGGGTGTGTGTTAGAGATGATGCCTCCCTCTTCCTCCGTCCTGACTCCCATCCCAGCAGTGTGTCCTATTAGAGGAAAAAACCTCTATTAGGCTCTGTGGACTGGCCCCAGGTGCTTGCCAGGTCTTGGTTATCTGGAAGTCCAGACCTAGGATTGTTCCTTCCTTTGAATTCCCTGGGTTTCCCACCAGGCTGTGGGCTTTCTAAGGACTGGGCCTGGACTCCCCCATCAGATCAGTTTCGCAGCACAGTACTTTCTGAGTTTGTGTTCTGTCTGGGGTTGGAGCCCAGCCCAGCCCAGCCCAGAGGTCGGTCCCAGGGGCTTTGGGAAGAGTTGGTACCTGAGTGGGCCTCGGAGCAATAGGAGTGACCAGGTGGAGTCTACATCCCCTTCCTCCCTGAACCTCGGCTCCTGAGGCAGAGCTGGGTGGGTCCTGGTGATGGAGGGGGCTTCCCCCACCCCTACCCCATGCCTGGCAGGGCTACTGAACTTCCAGAGGCTCCAGCCCCTGGGCGCCTTCCCAGCCACCCGCCCCTCTGAGGCCCCGGCTTCTTTTCTTGTCTCCTTCCCCACAGGTCTCAGTCTGCTGGGGATTCTGTTTTGGTTGGAAAGAGGAGGCGGAGGTGTTTGCGTGTCTGGCTCTTTCCTCCTTTCTCATTCCTCCTCCCTTCCTCCCTCCTGCCTCTCAAGATGTTTCCTCTGCCAGCCTGGCTGCACTCCAGCCTCTCCCCTCCCTGGGCAGGCTGCAGCCATCCCTCTCCTGCCTGGGGCTTCTGCGGGCTGTGGCTTTCCAGAGTGTGCCCTTAATGCCTTCCACCCCCAGAGGAGGGGTCCACAGGGCAAGGACATCAGAGTGAGGGCACCCTTGCCTCCTCCTCCCTCCACTGTTTAAAGCCCACATCTCCTGGTGGAGGAGGCAGAGGGCCCACTCAGGACTGCCTCCTGCTTGAGGTTCATCCCTTCCCCCTCTGGGCCTTGATTTCCTGGGGAGCCCACAGCCAACACAGCCCCTTGGCACAGAGGTGCATAGCATGTCTTGTGTTCATTTGGTAGTAGTTTTGTGTTGTTTTGCCAAGGGCATTGGGGAGCTGCTCCCCACAACTTGGCAGGGGCCTGGAGTGTAGAGTTTATACTACTTCTCATATCCTCACCTTTTCAAATCTCCAGCTGAGCTAACATCACTCCCTGGAGAACCCTCTCTGCTCACCCGCCACCCCCCGCCCCACCAGCCCTGTCTGCCCTCCTGGCAGAGGCTCATGGG
Organism: Okapia johnstoni; assembly: GCA_024291935.2. Classification (NCBI taxonomy): domain Eukaryota; kingdom Metazoa; phylum Chordata; class Mammalia; order Artiodactyla; family Giraffidae; genus Okapia; species Okapia johnstoni. The sequence goes on from CM044325.1 coordinate 23,964,023, forward strand.
GTAAAGCAAACCCGAACCCTGACTGATAGAGCTTGGTCTGGGCTTTGCCTCACCAGCACCTTGCAGTGTGCCTGCAGCAGGGTAGATGCACAGTAAATATTTGTAGAATGAATGGCTGGAGAGCAGCTAGGGAAGCAGAGTGGAGCATGATGGAGTGGTAAGGACAGACAAGGTGCTGAGGGAGGACTTCTCAGAGGAGGCAGAGCTGACCTGGGGTTTTGAAGGATGGATAGGAGTTGGACACACAGGCAGGGCGTTCCAAGAAGAAGGAACACAGTTTGTGCAAATCCTAGAACAGATGGTGTGTGATCTAGGGCTTAGAGTGTGAGTAAGTGACTAGAGAGGAGGCTGGGGAGAAGGGCCTGGATATGGGAGGAACCTCCAGTCTGGGAGTGGGCACCCTGACCTGCTGAAATGATATCAGAAGTTAGCCCTTTCAGCTGGGTCCCAGGTCTGTGTTTTAGGCCTGGCCTTGGAGGGCACCATGTGTGGAGGGCCCTGGGTGGTTGCCAGGGCTTGTCTTGAGTTATTCAGGGGTTGGGACTGTAGGAATCTAACCCAAGGCTACTGGTGGCTCTGCTCCCCTGGGCTGAGATGGTCATGAGATTAGAATCCATCAGGGCCAGCTGATTGAAGCAGGCTTTGTGACAACACATAAGCTAGAACTAGGTTTAGTCATGGTGTCCATAACTTCTTGGCTATGACCCTGGGCAAATTGTTGATTTCTTTATGCTTCGGTTTCTTCTACAATAAAGATAATAGACACTGCCTCTCAAGATTGTTACAACAAGTAACAAGGTAACCTGTGGAAAGCTTTCCTTTTTCTGTCCTTGCTTCTCCCAGTCCTCCCCACCCTTCCCTCCTTCTTAGCAGAGCCGGCCCTTTGGACTGAGGCCTGAGGATGATCTGAAGGATGTTGGACACCCTCAACCCTGATAACTCACCTGAAACCTCTCCTTCCCGGAAGCCTTGGATTCAGAACGCCCCAGTTACGTATGCATTCCTTAGGGCAGTGGTTTTGTGCTCAGGCCACAGCACCAGCTTTGGCAACATTACCTCTAGAAATGCAGTGGTTAGAAATCCAGATTCCCAGGCCCACCTCTCACCTACTGAGTGGGGATTCTGCAGGTGGAGCCCAGCAAGCTGGTTTTCAACAAGCTTTCCAGGTGATTCTGATGTATGTTCGAGTGTGAGAACCACTGTCTGATGCCTAAGGCCTTTCAGTGGGAGGAGCCTGGCTTTGGGCCTGGAGTCAGAGCACATGGGTGCCCGGGGAACCGGCTTCCGGGGTGTGTAACCTGTGCTGTCACTCAGGACCCTGAGCTCAGGAGGACGTCTGATGGGTTTAATGCTCTTCTGTCTCTGTCTTGAAATCTGAACAAGGGGCCCTGCATTTTCGTTTTGCACTTGGGCCCACAGATTATTAAAGCTGGTCCTGGGGGCTGGTCTCAGCATGTTCCAGGTTAGCTGGGTGTCCTTGGGGAAGTCACTTTCTCCTTGAGCCTCACTGTCCTCATCTGTACAGGGGGGTGATAATCCCCACTGCCTAGAGTGATGGTGAGAATTAAATGTGATGCGTGAGTTCAGCTGTTGGCGTGGGGCCTGTCCCAGGGTAGTGTAGCATAGCTTCCAGAGGGCACGTGGCCCATACCTCTGAAGATGCCATGACCGCAAACATACACTGTCTTTGGCTTAATGGGGCTTCCAGTCTGGAGCAGGGACACAGAGAGCAAGTGAAGAACACTGTGAGAGTCCTCTGAGGGTGCTAACACGGGGGGATCTGCCAGAGTTGGGGGTCACTGAAGGCTTTCCATGTGCACGTGTGCTAAGTTGCTTCAGCTGTGTCCGACTCTTTTGACCCCATGGACTGTAGCCTGCCAGGCTCCTCTGTCCATGGGATTCTCTAGGCAAGAATGCTGGAGTGGGTTGCCATGTCCTCCTCCATGGGGATCTTCCTGATCCAGGGATCAAACCCATGTTTCTTATGTCTCCTGCATTGGTAGGTGGGTTCTTTACCACTAACGTCACCTGGGAAGCTGACGAAGTGCCAAATGAGCAAAAATCTGAGCTGGACTGGATGTGAATTTGGTGTGGGGCTGGACAGTGTTGTGGTATTTTCATAGTTTTTAAACACAGATCTCTGGGGAGGCTGAGGTGAAGTGAGAGGGCCTGGAGGGAGGACATGGGCCACAGGGGCTGCAGGAGGAGCAGGAGGCTGCTATGGGGCCTCATCGCCCAGTCTGGGTCCCTTCCCTTCACAAAGGCCCTAGAACCGCAATGATTTGGAGTAGAAATGGACCCTTGCCCAGAGGCCTCCTGCAGCAGAGTAGGAATGTGGCTTTGCTGGCTGGTGCCACAGGCCAAGTTCTTCACCCTTTGGAAACCTGTGCTTCCTCTTCAGTAGATGGGCCTCCTAATCCCCTCCGAGTAGGCTGTGGTGATGGTCCAGTGAGATGAGCACACAGAAGCCCCACCACAGCACCACCGGCAGGAAGCGCTCGGTACAGAGTTGATTCCTGTTTCCCTCTGCCCGCATGCAAGTGGGAGCCCTGGTTTTTTGTTTGTTTTGTTTTTTAATCTTTTGACGGAGCTGCATGGCATGTGGGGTCCTAGTTCCTGGACCAGGGATCGAACGCGTGCCCCCTGCACTGGCAATGTGGAGCCCCAACTACTGGACCACAGGGGAGCCCGGGTTTTTAATTAGCAGCCCCTCTAGCTGAGGCTAGCTCCCTTGGGGGAGTCCTTTCTTTAACTGTAAGACAGGTGAGGCTGACAAGCCCTTTTCTGGAGATGATCAAGGACTGACCAGCATTGAGGGCCCAGAAGCAGTGGCTTTGGAGACAGCTGAATGCCCACCTCTCCAGCGCTCTCCTAGGTTAAATTAAACCCACCAGCTGTGTCACAGAGAGGGATTGAGCTCCCCTATGGGCATCCTGAGTTCAGGCCCCACTCTCTCAGTAGTGAACATAACTTTCATTTATCGCCGTCTTCACAGCACCAGGCGCTTCCCGTGCACTCAGGGAGAAAGGCACTGTCATTCCCGTTTCAGAGGGGAGGACCAGAACGACTCTCTCCTGGGCCAGGGTCACCCAGCTAGTGAGTGGCAGACCCCAGAGCTTTACCTCCTACTCCCATAGTGACACACTGTGAAACTGGGGTCAAGTCCAGACTTTCCTGTGCCCTGAAGGATGGGACCCGCCATTCTTAGAGGCCCCTTCAGCTGCAGTGGCCTGTTGTCTGTGTATCTGGGAGGGCCTGTCCCCAGAGGAGTTCTGCCACACACCTCCAGGCTGCTGTTTCTTTACTGTGTAGGACAATACCAGCTTACCCAAGCCCTCCAAGCTCCAGCCTCCCAGCCTCCTGTCATCCTGACCCCTGGCCCTGCTCTCTCTCTCTTACCCACAAGGAGAAGCAGGAATGGCCAGGACCTGTGGTTTCTCCACCACAAGTGGCCTGGAGCAATCGGGGCAGGGGTGCAGAACTCTGTGGGACTGGGAAAACGTTTGATGGCTCCAGAGAACTGACCAACAGTGTTGCTGCAAAATATGGGGGTGCAAGGGAGTGTGGTGGAGGAAAGGTTGGAGGGGTGAGCAGGGGCCAGATTGTGAAGGGCTTATGGAGAGCAGTTAAGGGGTTTGAGGCGGAGAAAGGACTTGGTCAAGTCTGTGTCTTGTATGACTGCGAAAAATGCCAATGACAGTTAACACAGTGTCAGGCACGCAGCATTCAAAGCCATTCAGCATGGTTTGATGCTTTTTGTTATATGTATTATGAATACCCAGATTCTACTCTTAGCCACTGTGAGAACTTGGGCCAGTCACGAACCCCTAGGACCTCAGTTTTCACACCAGTAATGCAGGATGAAGGATATGGAACCTTCTCCCAAGGATTTTATCAAGATCAAAGAGAGATAATGGGGGAATTTCATCTCATCTCTGTTAATTCTGAAGACACTCAGCTCCCTGAGCCCACCTTTATAGCCAGGGCCCTTCCTCTGTGTCACATGCCTGCCTGCTTCCCAATTTGGGGCAGGATAGGGCTCAGCCATTGGCTCCAGAAGCCCCCAGCCACAATGCAGCCTCTTTCAGGCAGGGCTTTACCTTCCCCAGATCCCTCCTCTGTCCTTGGTCTTAACCCTACAAGCAACAAACCTCTGCTTCCTCCTCAGACTCTCCCCTAGCCTTGGTGCCCTGGCCAAGGGGCTTCTAGCCTTAAGAGCTCATGAAGATGCCCAGTAAGCCAGTGTGGTATGGAGGGGAGCATGCAGAACCTGAGAACATTGCATGCCTTCTCTGAGCCTCAGTTTCCTCATCTGCAAAATGGGAATGGGGTTACCTATTTTGTTAGTCTTCTTTTGCTCCTGTAACAAATTACCATAAATATAGTGGCCTAATACAATATACATTTATCCTCTTATGGTTCTGGATGTCAGAGTCCTAACACAGGTTGGCAGGGCTGTGTTCCTTCTGGAGGCTCCTGGGGAGCATCCATTCTTTTGCATTTTCTAGCTTCCAGAAGCTGCCTGCATTTCTTGGCTCCTGGCCCCATCCTCCATCTTAAAGCCATTAGCACAGCATCTTCCAGTTTCTCTCAGTGCTTCCCTCATCCTCACCTTGCCTTTTCTCCCTCTGACCCTCCTGCCTCCTGCTTACAAGGACCTTTGTGATTACATTGGGTCCACCTAGATAAAGCAGGATTATCTCCCATCTCCAGATCCTTAACTAACGTCATGTCTACAGAGTTCCTTTTACCATGTAAGGTAGCAGCCTCGCAGCTCCAGGGATTGAGATGTGAGCATCTCAGGGGGCCATGAATCAGCCTGTCACATATTCCTTGCAGGGTAGCTGTGAGGATTAAATGAGATGAGAAATGTGAAAGGATCAAACAGCACCTGGGACATGGCAGTCAGTCCCTAGACACATTTTCTTCAGTCCTCTCTCTGGGCCTCTGACTCCCTAGCGGTAAAAAGAGGCCCATTGTAGCAGTTGGATCCCACCTTCTCTCGAGTGTGTTTTATGGTCAGGCAGACTGTGCCCTTAGCCGGGGATTCATAGGAAGCAGCAGAATTGAGGATGTCCCCTAACAGCCCTCGGAAAAGCCTCCCTTCTCCCCTCCCTCTCGGAGGCAGGCCTCCTTTCAGTTCCTGGCCCGCTGAGCGTTTCCCATCATTCCCAGGGATGGCTGATGGGAAAGGCTGAGCTCACCGCTCCCTGGGGAGGGTGATGGGTGGAGGGAGGAGAGGGAGAGGCTGGCGGCAGCTGCTTGGAGAGAAGGGCAGAGGAGATTTACGGAGGGAGAGGTGAGGTTATCAGCGCTCAGGAGGAGTGGGAGAGGGTGAGGCAGAGCCCCCAGGCTGAGCCTTGGAGAATGGTCAGCCCTTCCTCTGCCTCTTCCGCCGAAGCCCCAGCCGTGCTGCTCTGTGTGTCTGCCAGCTGCCCCTTCTGAGAGGCCCTGGGGTCTGGGGGAGTGTGTATGTATGCTGGGGATGGGAGGGGGGTGTCACAGGCCAGCAGAAACTGCAAGTGAGAGATTGCTGCCAGAGAGAAATACCTTCCCCTTCCTGAGAAGAGGGCCATCTCAGCCAGCATACATCCCCACTCCTTCCCTCTGCCCAGAAATCGGTCACCTTTTGGTTCATCATCTGTCTTCACTGCACTTCTCTTATTTGCATGTGTGGGTGTGTGTGGGGGGGGGTAATAACACCATTAGGGGATTTGAGAGACTCAAATGAGATAGTGATTTTGAAATGTACACTCTGCTATATAAGGATGTGTGATTCTGTGCTTACGCACATCACTATGACATTCTCTCTTCTGCACCTTGACGACCTGGCAAATTCTTAATCATCCTTCAAGTCCTAGCTCAGATGTCACCTGCTCTTTGTAACTCTCTCAGCACCCCCCGTCTACCTGGGAAGAACAAAGCTGCTCCTTCCTCTGAGTTACCCTCTCTCTAACCCTCTCTGGGTGCCTTATGCAAGGATAGTTGTTCACAGTGGGCCTCCCCTACTGTTTGCAGGCAGTGCATTCACCACAGGCTCCTCCATTTCTCAAGGCCACAGTGGATGTGGTAGGACAGAGGCAGGATGGTGAAGGCACTGGAGGAGCTCTTCTCCTGGAGTCTGGCCTTGGCAAAGTCCCCACATGGCAGTCCAGTCCTTAGAATCGTGCAGATTCTCATGATGGACTCAGTCAGATTCAGGGACTCCGCTCAAAGCAGGTGGCCATTCATCCATGTATAAGAGCCCTTCACTTTCTGTGATGCACATACTCATGCCTGCTGCCCAGGACCTCCTGTACATAATCAGGACACCAAAGGGCCATGTTGGCCATGACGTTTCCTGAAGAGGGTGAAACCTCAGCCAAGGGAGGGGGAGAGTCTGTTTAGGCCCTAAGGGGTGTATTCCATAAGCTCACCTACCACACTCTGGGCTTCCCTCATAGGTCAGTTGGTAAAGAGTCCACCTGCAATGCAGGAGACCCCAGTTTGATTCCTGGGTCGGGAAGATCTGCTGGAGAAGAGATAGGCTACCACTCCAGTATTCTTGGGCTTCCCTTGTGGCTCAGCTGATAAAGAATCTGCTTGCAATGTGGGAGACCTGGGTTTGATCCCTGGGTTGGGAAAATCCCATGGAGAAGGGGAATACTACCCATTTCAGTATTCTGGCCTGGAGAATTCTGTGGACTATACAGTCTATAGACAATACAGTCTACAGCAGCAGACTGGTCCTGCTCGACCAGGACCTAATCATGCCTCGATTAATATACTAGGCCCTCATTAGAGTTCTCTTACTGCACCAACTACTCAGTTTCTCTGTGCCTTGGCTGGTCTTGGAGGGTCTTCCCTATCTGAAATGTTCTATCAAGTTCTTAGAGGGCCTTGGGCCTCCCTGGTGGCTGAGATTGTACAGAATCTGCCTGCAATGTGAGTAGACATGGGTTCAATCCCTGGGTCAGGAAGATCCCCTGGAATAGGGAATGGCTACCCACTCTAGTATTCTTGCCTGAAAAATCCCATGGGCAGAGGAACCTGATGGGCTGCAGTCCATGGGGTGACAGAATCGGACATGACTGAGCAACTAAAACCACACCCACACCCACACATTGAGCTCTTATCAGCAGCTTTTTTGCAATGGCCAACCTCTGGTCCCTAAGGCCCCAGTCATTGGCTCAAAACTGGTTTCAAACCAGATAAACCACTGAACATTAAAGTCCTGCTACACCTCCCAGGTGGGCCATCCCGCGTCAGTTCTCCAAATACCCTTAGTCATTGCTTGAAGGGACATCCGTTTTATTAAGAACCTGCTACGTGCAAAGCTCTGTGATAACATATTAGATATATTTTTCTAATTTTATACCCATTTTCCAGATGGGGTAACTAAGTTTCAAAGACATTAACATACCTGTAATGCATGAGTACTCAGTGATAATGCTAGGATTTGCACTCAGGTGTTTGGATTAGAAAACAGAATCAAAGTGTCGTACATGACCGAGCGACTTTCACTCACCACACTCCAGGATCCCCAACAGGCTTACATCGCAGTGCCTCAGGCCCACCAGATACACAGAGAGGGCCAGGTAAATGTTGGGAGATGCGGCATGGTGGTCAAAGGTGCCTCCACCTCCTCTCTGTCTTCCCCCATCTCTCCAGAGCCCTGGACAGCCTTGCTCATCCTGATACTTCTGGTGCCTCTCAGTGCCCTAGTCCTACCATATAGTGAACTTGGATTATGTTCCAGGCATAGGCAGACATCAGCCCATTCATTCCCCTCCACACCCTGGAGGTGGTCTTACCTAGGTGAGGACAGGTGAGGTGAGGAGCCGTGAAGTGCCAGGGTAGAGATCTGGACCCTGTTCCCAATTAGTCTCTTCCATTTCCTTCAACATTTGCGTGGTCTCCCTAGGGTTTGAGGAAAGATGACCAGAGTCTCCAGGTTGGGGAAGGTGGAGCTGGTACTGAGTTGTCGTCGCTCCAGACAGGTTGGTGGCTAAGGTCTAGCACTATTCCTCCCAGCAGGTTTCTCACACCCCACCCTCATCCCCAAAGACATGTGAGGAGCAGGTGGAAGGGGGCTTACCAAGGGGTGAGGTTCAGAGATGCCCCAGAATGCCCCTCCCTGCTCACTGTCTCACCGAGGGCAGCTGCTCTTGGCTGGCCTCGCTGTGCCCACCTCGTCTGCAAGCCTGTGTGTTCTTGGAAGTAATGGAAATGCATTTCTTAAAAATGCTCAGTAATACCAGGCCTTGGTCTCTGCCCAGCACTCTGGCCTCCCAGGAACTCCTCATACTCATCACCTCCCCTCTGCTGCCCATGCCTGTACAATGTAATGTGACCCTCACTGAGAGTCAGTGATCCAGCTGAACCCTGTCCATCAGGGACCTGTCCAAGGCCACCCAGTGAGTCTGTTTCTTGTGGGGGATAGTGATGATGGTTAGTATCATCACCACTGACGGAGCTCTAACTGTGTGCCAGGGCCTCACTGAACACTCTAGATGGCTGAAGCACGGGCTGATGAGGCAGCAGCCTTGCCTAACCCCAGCCCATAACTCCTTTATGTTGCACCTTGTTTGTGCACAGTCCCTGCCCTGGAGCAGCTCCCATCCTGGGGGGCAAACTCCCACTGGATCACGCCCACACAGGAGGTGTACAAGATAGTGCCCTCAGCCTGGAGGCTTGGTCAAGCCCCCCTTGAAGGAACAATGCCTTTTCCCTACTTGAATTGTCCTCAAGATTAAACAGGAGGAATAGATCAAATACTTAGCATATGACAAATAAATACATGATAAATCTTTAAATATTGTTATTGTGGTTTGGGGGGTTTGTTTTCTAAAGTTTAATAAAACTACTCAGTTAAAAGTTTCAAAAGAAGGGTAACTTCTTCATGATTTTGAGATGACAGGCGCACATTTTATATCTGTAATACAACCATTTCAGAGAACCTCTTACGTTGGAACTATACCGCAGGATGACCAATAATGAAAGTATTTGGTTTGGAGCACACTTAGGATAAATTGTACCTTTCAACAGTATCTAATTCTTTTAAAACCCAGAAGTGTTATTACTATATTTTTACTTCCTCATATATCAAGTAGATGGTTTGAACTGCTTATATTTCTTATTTCTGCTCTGTGACTTTGAGAAAGTAATTTAATTTGTCTGTGTTTCATCACAGATAGAGTGGGGAATGAGAGTATCTACCTTACAGGGTTCTTGTGAGGATTAAATGAGTTAAATATAGTATTTAGAATAGTACCTGACCAGGTGGCTCTGAGGTAAAAAAAAGTCTGCCTGTAATGCAGGAGACACAGGTTTGAACTGTGGATCGGGAAGATCCCCTGGGGAAGGAAATGGCAATCCACTCCAGTATTCTTGCCCGGAAAATCATGGGGTTGCAGAAGAGTCGGCCACGACTTAGCGACTAAATAACAATAACAGTAGGTTATATTGAAAATAATTATTACGATTTCTTTATAAGAAAATATAGCCAGATTTAGTTACTAAGTCCAGTCAGGTTGCTCTTCAGCTAACATTCACTAAGTACTGGCTGGTCCTGGGCTTGTCTGGGTCTTGATCTTGGGGCTCAGCTGCTCCTGGCTCTGCCCAGGGGCCTGGGCTTCCTGCTCCGTTTCTGTCTCTTGCTCCTAGCCCCCAGGGCTCCAGGTGAGGCTGAGCTCATAAAAAGTGTCGGCAAAGCACTTTATGGATCGATGCTAACTAATAGCAGCTCCCTGGAGCTGGCACGTGTAGGGAAGAAGATGATCATGGAGGCAACTTGCAGTAGGCTCAGGGGCGGCCCCTGGGGAAGGGCAGTGATATCCTCAAGGCAGGACCGGCCCTGCCTTCCCTCCTCCCTGTCGCCTCCTGCCACTTTAGCCAGCAGTGAGTGCAGACAGAGTTTGGAGATGGAAGGGGAGTATTAGTGGCCACATAGGGAAAAGAGTTGCCCATTTCGTGGCATAGTCAGGAGTATAGATCCATCCAGCCCACATATCTGGTCACTTCCACCCAGATCTGGGGGCACAGCCTGTCTTGGGCATCCTCTTGTCAAGGCTCTCTCAGTCAGCTCCATCACCGTCTCTCAAGAAGTCAGCATTCCTAACTGAAACAGACAGATGCTGGCCTTTGCCCAGACACACGGCTATCTTAAGGATGGCAGAACGGCTTCTTTTCAGTCATGGGCATGAATGGGAAGTTGGCATGGGGTCTTGTGCAAGGGAAGATGTGGGCAAGACTTCCCCCAGTTCTGCCCCAGGGGGAAGTCCTTCTCTGTCTCAGACTGAAATGAAGTCTGTTTTGGAAATTGCTGAGGAGGCAGCAGACAGGGCGTTCTTTCCCCTCTGGGGTTCATAGTCAGATGGAGGAGGCATGGTCTTATTCAGGAGAGGCACCAGTCTGATGGAGGACCTGGGGAGGGTCAGGGAGGGGTGAATGTGGCTTCTGTTTCCTGGGACTTCCTATCTTACAGAAGGGACATAGCCCTCTTGCCTTCTAGCAGCTCCTTGTCTGAGGGTGGAGGCATTAACTTTGTCTGCAGGGGCCACCTATCCGATGGAGGAGTCATGGCCACTTTCTTCTCTGGGGATTTCTTATCTGAAAGAGGAGATAGGACCTCTGTCCTCAGGAAGGCCCCTTGTCTCTCTGATGGGGGAGGCTTATCTTGTTCTCTTACTCAAGAAGCCCCATTTGACAGCTTCTGCCTTTGCTCCCTGCCTTCCTGGCCTGAATCATGGGGAGCCCTGGTCTACAGGCAATAGCCACAGAGAGAGCTGGGCAGAGTACTGGGCTAGGGTGCTGTGGGGCAGGGAAGAAGGGGGTGCTTTAGAAGGGCTCCTGTAGCAAGTAAAGGTGGCATGGAAGAGGCTTCCCATGTGACAGTCTGATGGAAGGAGGTGACTGGCTGTGATGAGTACTCACTGGGGATAAGGGGGGAGCCTCCGTCAGGCTGGAAAGGGAAACTCGAGAGTCACTCGGGAGCCCCTGTCTGCCTGCAGGCTAAACTTCTGGGGTGGAAAGGGCCTGGGAGACCCTCACTTTCTGCCTGTCCTTGTGCAGGCCGAGTGCTCTGAGCCCAGAGACATCCGCCCTCCAAGACCTGAGAAGCCCAGAGAAGAGGAAACAGGACGCTATCAGGAACGCCTTTTCCTTTTCTTTGTAACTAACCCACTCACTCGGGGCTGGGGAGAGCCGATCCTGCCCGGCCCGCTCCAGCCTGCTGCTGCCGCCTGCAGCCCCCACCCCCACGCTGGGTCTTCCACGGCCTCCCTCTTCCCCACACAGCCCCCCACCTGCCTCGGCTACTGCTCCTGGGCTGGTCTCTTAATTCCACCGAGACTCAGGGCTCTCATCTGTAAAATGGGGTAAGACTTCCTATCTGCCTCATGAGGAAGTTTGTTTTGTCCTCTCTTTATAGGATTTACATAATGCATTCCTTTATCTCTGGGATTCACCTTGAGCACTTCCTGTGTGCTGACCTCTGGGGCGGGCGGGGACAGAGAGTGTAGGCGAGGAACAGGTGTGGGCAGACAGGAAGTCTGTGGGGCAGGGAAGAAGGGGGTGCTTTAGAAGGGCTCCTGTAGCAAGTAAAGGTGGCATGGAAGAGGCTTCCCATGTGACAGTCCGATGGAAGGTGACTGGCTGTGATGAGTACTCACTGGGGATAAGGGGGGAGCCTCCTTCAGGCTGGAAAGGGAAACTCGAGGGTCACTCGGGAGCCCCTGTCTGCCTGCAGGCTTAACTTCTGGGGTGGGACTTGTGTGAGGAGTCTGGGACTTCGGAGTACACATGTCCCAAGGCTAGTGGCTGTGGGGTCAGAGCGGGTCTGGCTGGAGATGGAGGTTTGGCTTACCAGCATCCAGTGGCAGCTAAAGTGGCCAGGTGGGTAGAGTCACCAAGGGAACTGCTTGTCATGGGTCCTGGGAGGGGGTGGAAGCCAGGCCCCGGAGGCTACAGCAGAGAGCTGTGCACAGGGCAGGGATGGGCGACCACTCAGCCAGGGCTCCAGTGGCCATGAGAAACGGGCCTGGGATGGGGTCACTGCATAGTGCTTGTGGGGGGTGTCAAGACCTTTGCTTTGGCAGGCTGGGTGTGGTGGTCTGTGGGAAAGACGGGCCTTTGGATGAGGAGGCAGTAATTACTGCAGAGGTGCGAGACATCAAAGAAGGTGGTCAGTCAGATTGGCATCTTCTTTTCTTTTTGGCCTCACGGTGAGGTATGCGGGATCTTTGTTTCCTGACCAGGGATTGAACCCATGCCCTCTGCAGTGGAAGTGTGGAGTCTTAACCGCTGGACTGCCATGAAAGTTCCAGCTTGGCCTTCTCTCATTCTCATTTCAGTTAGTCCTCTGCTGGCCAGAGGGCTGCCGTGGGAGCACTTGTGTATTTGTGTGGTGTGTATATGGTGTATGTTGTGAGAGTTGTAGGTGACATGTGTATGGGGTGGGTGATGCAGGTGTGCATGTGGAGTGTGCTTAGTATTGGTGTGTGTAGACTGTGTATGTGGTGTGTATAAGTGTGAGGGATATACATGTGATATGAGGTGTGAAGCATACATAGTGTGTATGTGTGGTGCATGTGTGCATGGCATGTGTGCATAATGTGTGTTTTACATAGGTGTGTTGTCTGTAGATGTGTGTGGGGTATGTGTATCTTTGTATGTGTATGGTGGGTATAGTGTGTGTGGTATGTGTGTGTGTGTGTGAGGTGTGTAGACTTTGTCCATGTGGTCACATTTAGATCCTTGTTCCACAGTGCATATGGGAGGCTGGTGCTGAGTCATCTGCTTGGGCTGAAAACTCAGAAGCATCCACCAGACTTGTGGATTTCCCTTCCCTACTCAGGTTGCCCCCAACAGTGCACTGGTAACAACTGGCCGTCCAGAAAAAGGGGGGTGAGGTGGGGTTATAGCATTTGCCAGTTTCTGTGGTGTAAATTCTCCCACCAAGGACTTCACCCTACTAATGTGATGTCATTGAACATGGAGTTGGAAAGAGATGCACAGTGGGACACCATCTTTATAGTAAAATTCAGTAAAATAATAGTAAGTGATAAGTTCTGAGTATGTCTTCCTTTTGATTTTTTAAATATTTTTCATATTTATTTATTTTTTTTGGCTGCACTGGGTCTTTGTTGCTGCACAAGTACTTTCTCTAGTTGCGGCGAGTAGGAGCTACTGTTTGTCGTGGTGGCTTCTCTTGTTGCTGAGCATAGGCTCTAGGCACCCGGGCCTCAGTAGTTGCAGCTCCTGGGCCCTAGAGCACAGGCTCAGTAGTTGTGGCATCTGGGCTTAGTTGCCCCGTGGCATGTGGGATCTTCCCAGACCAGGGATGGAACCTGTGTCCCCTGCATTAGCAGGTGGATTCTTAACCACTGGACCACCAGGGAAGCCTCCCTCTCTTTGTTTTTAACATAGTTTATTTAATTGTAATCTTGGTTCAGGCTGTCTCACCGTCAGCACCCTTAACATTTGGCCTTGAGGTTCTTTGTTGGGGCAGGGAGGGGGCTGGGCTGCTCATTGCGTGCACAGCATCCCTGACCTCCACCCACTAGATGCCAGTAGCACCCCTCCCCCAAGTCGTGACCATCCAGATGTCTCCAGACACAGCCGAATGTCCCCTGGGGGGAGCAAATTTACCCCAGTGGACAGTTATTTAACCCCCAGTAGACAGCCATTGGCAATGGCTGTGTTTAACAACTAGATCACAGAATTCCTACAAGTGTGACAGTTGGCTCTGAATGAGCCTGTACCAGCCAGTTTCAGCACATTATGACCACTGCGTCTGGCTAAATATAAGGCCTGGGTTTTTCTGTCCACAATTCTTTCTCTGGAAAGAGCCGCTACCCTAAGCTGTAACTGTCAGTCTGGACAGAGGGCTCTCTGACTGCAGATGGCTCTCAGCCCCCTGACTCGCGCCAGAGTGGTTGATGAAGCGTTGGAGATCCACCACCATGCTGAACTGTTCTGATGTTCTATGAAATGTGAGAATAGTGAGGAAAGTAATACTTCTGAATTAATATTTCGTTTTAATATAATATGCTGTTCCCCAAAAGTTTATATGTTCAAATTGGAAAAAAAAAACAAACCAACAAATAACTCCCTCCCCCCAAAAGCCTCAAGCAAATAAAATTTTTAGATAAAGCCTTCCCACTGGGAAAATCACGGCTGCTGCATGTCTGGGGCCGCCCTGCCTGTAAGGTGCTCCTGTTAAGGTCACGCACACCTGTGTCTCATTCTGGTGGCCACGCTGTCCACCGCTGATTCGCCTCTTGGCTCAGGTACTGCTTTTACCCATCTTCAAGCTCAGCATCCAGCTTTTGTTTATTTGTTTATTCATTCATTCAAAAGATTTACTCAGCACCAATTATATACCAAGGAAGGTGATGGAGGAAGAAGGGGTTCCTGCTCTCTGGAGTTTGTCAATATTTCAGCTCCATGCCATCCACTGAGGAGTGGAGATGTGCAGGCTCGTGTGGGTGCTGAAGGGACACAGACAGAGTGGAGGAGGGAAGGGAGACGTGTGTGTGTGTGTGTGTGTGTGTGTGTGTGTGTGTGTGTGTAGGACAGCGGTTGTGTGCCTGGAGCCAAGCTGGGCACACCATACATTGAATCATCCCACCTGCCTGCTGTGCTTCTAACAGAGGGTTTTGTTTATTTGTGGAGTATCTCTCTGTCTCTCCCCCTTCTCCAGAATGTAGGTGCCCTGCAGACAGGGCACAGGGGCCTGTATCTCCTGGAGGTAAGCACAGTGTCAGGCCCAGAGATTGGAAAAACAAAACGAAGAAAAAAGCAAGGCGGGAAGTAGCCAAGATGAGTGGCAAGAGGGAAGGAGGAAGGGGTCAGGGCAAGGCCACTTTAAGCTGAAGCAGTCAGGGAAGGCTTCTTGGATGAGGTGGTATTTGGCAGGAAGGATGGGAGGGACTGCAGTGGGGGAATCGGTGGAAAGGCTGTTGCAAAGAGAGGGAATAGCAGGGTATGTCCCTGGAGATTTCCGGAATGTGAGGGTCTAAACTAGGAAAAGAATGTCATAAACTGCTGTTTTCTATCTGAGACAGGGAGGGAGACAGCCAACTAAAAAATCTTCTCTCTCTCCAGTGGAGGTAACATAACCATCCTGTCCCACCTAAGGGACATCTGGGCAAGAACTCTCCACTGGGCTCTGGAGGGAAGGCAGAGTGTTGGCCCAGCGAATGAGGATAATAACAATAGTCATCACCATACCAACGGCGTCTGCTTCCCTTTATCATTCCCTACTAGGTCCCAAGGGTTTGTATACGCCTTCACCTATGGGGTAGACATCAACCCCATTTTCCAGACAACTGAAAGTGTGCTTCAGAGAGGAAGCGAAAGTGAAGGTCACGCAGGACCCAGGCGGGGTCTGCTTGCTTCAGCGTCTGCACTGTTTCCTCTGCCAGTACCCTTCCCTTCCTGCCTCTCGACCCCCGAGAAGTCTGGACAGCATTCAAGTGCAGTCTGTGGGCTCTCTGGGATCCAGCTGTCAGCCCGCTTGGTGAAATTTTTTATTAGCTTTTGATTTTCGGACCTCTGGTTTTATGGGTTACTAGAAAATGGGCCAGGCTCCTTTAAGAAACTCCCCTCCTCTCCCCATGGCCACCTCGTGGCTCTTCTCCTCCCTCACTCTGCAGCTCCTGAAAGTATTCACAAGTACGGATCATGGCTAGAAAAGTAGACACATGAATGTGGGCAGGAGGCTGGAGCAATAGCTGTTTGCCTAGGAGCCTGTGAGAAGTCCGAAGTCCTGGAGCTCGACTTGGCCAGACCCCCATCCACTGCCCCTCACCCCTCAGGCCTGTGCCCAGGGAACCAGCAGCCTGGGGCCCTCCTCCTGGCCTGCGACTCTGGGCACACCAGTCTTTGCGCCTTAGTTTCCTGGCCCGGGTGCAAGATTCTTCTCTCCCTTGGGCTTCAGTGTCTCCATCTGGGAAATAAAGCGGGCTGCACGCTCCCCAAATCTGTGAAGCAGGGGTGACCTTTCCTATCTTTCTGCCTCCTCCCCCTCTCCTGGGCTGTCCTGAGAAGCAGGTGCACTAACTGAGGGTAAACAGGAAGGCAGTGTTCTGACACAGGGAGGGCTGTTCAGTCCTGGAAGAGCAGAGCAGCCTGTACACAAATAACCCTACTACCAGGGAGAGTGTGATAAGGGCCCTAGAAACCTCTTTGCTGCCACAGCCACCTGCTCCTCACACCTCCCTGCTCCCTGATGGCTGTTCTCACACCCAGGGAAGTGGGTCAGAATGTAGGGCGGGTGTACCTAAGGGCGAACGCCCCCTTGCAGGTCCCCACCCTGCCCAGCTGACTGTGACTGCCATCAGGGGCAGGGATAGGGAAAGGGATGGGGTTATGGCATCTCTGCATCCAAGAGACAGCCCCAACCATTCTCCTCCCTACTAAGTGTCTATGGCTCTTATTGCTTTCTGGATATGGTCTGAGTTCCTGAGTCTGGCATTCGAGACCCTGCACACCTAGCCCAGGGTCTGGGGTGTGGAGATGCTCTGTGACTAGCAGGGAGGTGAGTGGACCCTTCTCAGCCCCGTCCTCCTCCCTGATACTCTTCCTAGGCACCTGGGACATACTTCAGCTTGCCCACTATCTCCCAAACACCCACTGGACTCAGTGGCCCTCCCCAGTTTCCACGAGCCATGCTGTCACCTCTTCCACACCTGTGTGTGTGCTTGAAGATCCCCCTCATTGATACTGCCTTCCTTGAAGCCTTTCCCAGTCCCCCAGACAGAACCACACAATCCCATCTATAGTGTAGTATTGTGAGTGGTGAAAAGTGTCATCTCTGGAGCGAGACTGCCTGGGTTTCAGTATCTAGCTGTGCCCCTTGCTAGCTTTGTGACCTTGGGCAAATGACTTAGACTCTCTGTGTCTCAGTTTCCTCATCTGAGAAATGGGAACTATAATCATACCTTCTTTAATGTTGGCAGAAAAACAAGTGAGTTCATATTTAAGACACACTTAGAACAGTGACTGGCACCTGGTTTCTCTCCTGGATGAGATTTCTGTTGTTGATTGAGATTAACATCTGAAGTTTTCCCCACATTCACTGTATTCGTAGCATGAATTTTCGGATGCTCACAAAGGCTTGAACTGTTGCCAGTGCTCTCTCAGTTCACCGGCAGTGAATCCTCATTCGTGGATAATCTCTTTCGGATGAGTTTTCTGATGTTGTGTAAGACATGTTTGGCTAAATGATTTCCCATAGGTGGCCCATTCATAGGGTTTCTCTCCTGTATGAGTTTTCTGGTACTGGCTTTGAGACTTTAAGTTATTTAGGGTTTCTGAATCTCAGGTTTCTCCTTTGAAAAATGGGAATGTTTAGATGGAATAATATCTTAATATGCTGAAGTTCTTAGCAAAGCACCTGGCTGATAATGAAAGCTTAATGCATGGTGGCCGTTGTGGTTGATGGGTTTGTCTCGTTTGGCTATACCACAGTTTTTTGTCAGCAGTGACCATGAATTATTCATCTTAGTGCCTGCAGAGCCTGGCAGTGGTAGGACTGTGTGAATGTTTACTGGGTAAGTGAATGATAAATGGAAGAGTCATTGGTCAGAGCTGAGCAGAAGCCCATTTGGGTGTATCAGTTATCTTCCTGGCTCAGCCTGATGCTGGCTGAGACCCTGCCCCTGTGAAGTATTTTCTAAACCCAGTGCCTATTGATCCTGACAGCCAAAGAGAAGCATAGATAGAAGGAGAAATCTGTGGAGTCCACTCACCCAGGGCAAAGGATCCTTACCACCACCTTTTGAAACTTCATTCATCCTCATTCTTGACTAATTTTCTCTTAGGGCATTCATTCAACAACATTCTACTGTATTTGTTTACTGAGCACCTCCTGTGGCCCAGGCATCATGCTATGCCCCCAGGGATCCAGTGTCATAAGGTCTTCACTCTCATATAAGTTTTGTAAGGGAAGCGCAGGGTGAGTAGACAGACTTTTACAGTGTGTAAATGCTGTGATGGGGACATACCGGGTATGGGAGTCAGGGGACATCTAATCCCGACTTAGAGGAAGTCAGGGAAGGCTTCCTGGAGAAGGAGAACACTGAGGAGAAGGCACGGTATGCAGTTGTAACAGCTGACACAGCAGGCCTGGGGAAGGGTCTGAGGAATCACAGAGATATGGACTCTGGATTGTAAAGTTGCAATATCAGAGATTCTAACATCCATTCAGAATGATAGGATCCATATTTTCTCTACTTCACTTACAATATTTTTTCATTAGGACTTGAGACATATCTTGTTAGGGAAGCCCTGCATCTTTATGAAGTAATTGGTGCTCATTGGACAACATGGAAAAGTAAGGGATATAAAGGAGTGAGTGGGTGGACGGATGGAGTATCCTTCAACCCCTGTTGACATTTGGGCACATTTCCTTTACTTATATTCATTTACTGGGTTTGTTTTTAAAACTGAGATATAATTTACATACCATAGTATTTGCAGTTTTAGTGGTTTTTAGTATTTTCACAAGGTTGTATAACCATCACCACTATCTAATTCCAGTTTTCAGCTCCCCAAAAAGAAACTCCTACCCACTGGCAATCACTTCCCATCCCACCTCCCACCAGCCTCTGGCAACCACCAAACTGCCTTCTGTCTCTGTGTAGTTGCCCATTCTGGACATTTCGAATAAATGGGATCAAACAATGTATGGCTTTTTGTGTCTGGCTTCTTTCACTTAAAATATAATGTTGATCCTTTCAAGGTTCATCCATGTTGTAGCATGAATCAGTGCTTCATCCCTTTTTATGGTTGAATAATATTCCATTGAATATATATGCCACAGATAAAAAACACATTCATCAGTTGGTGGCATATGACTGTTATGCATAATGCCACAATGAACATTTTTTTGTGTGTGGACATCATTTTCAGTTTTCTTGGGTATCTACCCAGGAATGGAATTGCTGGGTCATATGTTAACTCAGTGTTGTTTAGAGGAACTGCCAGACTATTTGCCAAAGTGACTGCACCACTTTGTTAACCACCAGCAGTGTGTGAGGGTTCCTGTTTCTCCACATCCTTGATAACACAGGTTTATTGTTCTTTTTTTTATTATAGGTCTCCTATTGGCTGTGAAATATCTCACTGTGGCTTTTTTTTTTTGGCCATGCTTCATAACTTGTGGGATCTGAGTTCCCTGACCAGGGATCGAACTGGGGTCCTTGACAGTGGAAACACAGAATCCTAACCACTGGATCACCAGGGAATACCCTTGTTGTGGCTTCAGTCTGCTGTTCCCCAGTGACTAATCATCTTTTTATGTGCTTACTGGCCACTTGTATACCTTCTTTGGAGAAATGACTATTCAAATCCATTGCTTGACTTTAATCAAGTTATTTGCCTGTTGTTGAATCATAATAGGATCTTTGTATATCCTGGATACTAGACTCTTACTAGATACATGATTGGAAAATATTTGCTCCATTCTGTGGGTTGTTTTTTCACTTTCTTGATAGTGACCTTTGAAACTACAAAATTTTTAATTTTGATAAAGTGCAATTTGTCTATTTTTTTCCTTAGTTGCCTGTGCTTTTGATGTTATGTCTAAGAAAGCATTGCCTTATCCAAGGTCATGTAGATTTATACATATGTTTTCTTCTAAGAGTTTTATAGTTTTTCCCTTTTCTCTCTTTCTTTCTTTTGCTGGGCCTCACATCATGTGAGATCTTAGTTTCCCCATCAGGGACAGAACTGGTATGAGGTTGGGGGGGTTATTTTTTTGCATATGGATATCCAGTTGTCCAAGAATCACTTGTTGAAAAGACTAATTTATCTCCTTTGTCTTCTCTTTGTTCCCTAGTTAAAAATCAATTGACTGTAAATATATGGGCTTGATTCTGGACTCTCAGTTTTGTTCCACTGATTTCTATGTCTGTCTTTATGCCAAGATCACACAGTCTTGGTTACTGTAGCTTTGTAGTAAATTTTGAATTTGGAAGTCTGAGTCTTCCAACTTTTTTTTTCAAGATTGTCTTGGGACTTCCCTGGTGGTCCAGTAGTTAGGATTCTGCTCTTCCTCTGAGGAGGGCACAGGTTGGATCCCTGGTCAGGGAACTAAGATCCACAATGCCTCAAGGCATGGCCAAAACAAAACAGACAAAAAAAGAGGGCAAAGTGAGACAGAGACACTCAAGCAAATAATTACAATAAAAATGATATTTTAAAAAAGATTGTCTTCACTATTATATTTCTGTATAAATTTTAGGATTGGTCTGTCAATTAATGCAAAAAAATCCAGCTGGAATTTTTATAAGTATTGCATTGAATTCATAGATAAGTTTGAGGAGTGTTGCCATCTTAACAACCACCAGTCTTTTCCTTCTTTCTTTTGGATATTTATTGAGTATAAATTTGAGCTCATGCCAAACATACTGTTTTGATTCCTGATTTCTGCTTAATATTCTACCATAAGCATTTCCCTGTGTTATGAAAGATGCAAGCATACTTTCAGTGCTATGCAATATACCATTGTTTGGCTGTACTGTACAAAATGATAAACTCTTGGATGTTGGATAATCTGTCCAGGAAGGTACTTTGTTCTGGGTCCCTTGTGATGCAGGCTTCTCCCTACAGGCACAAATGGATGTTTGGGAGGACTGGTAGCTCACAGAAAAGCAGCAGAATCAGAAAATGGGATCTAACAGGCTGCACAGACACTGATAGAGCATTTTTGTTCTAGGCATGCTCTCTACAACAGTGGGTTTTAAACATTTAAAAATTTGCACCATGATATTCATTTTACATTGTAATTCAGTTCACCTGAAACAGAAGTTTACTAAATGATACTTAAATTTTTAAAAAAT
The DNA here is from genome assembly GCA_024291935.2 of Okapia johnstoni. NCBI lineage: Eukaryota > Metazoa > Chordata > Mammalia > Artiodactyla > Giraffidae > Okapia > Okapia johnstoni. Next base: position 23,984,851 of record CM044325.1, read on the forward strand.
TAGTCAGGAGAAGCTAATCTGCTGTAGTTACAAATAACCCCCAAATCTTAGTGGCTCAAGAGGTTTCTCTCATGCTACCTGTCTGTCATTTAGCAGGAGAGCCCTGGAATTTAGTCTCTGGAGGCTTCCCCATTCAGATCATTGCTAGTTTCAATGATAGAGGAAAAAGGACATGGTAGGCAGAAGAATATCCCCCCTCCAACAATGTTTACATCCTAATCCTTGGAACCTTTGAATATGTCATATCATGTGGCAAAGGGGAATTATAGGTGCAGACGGAATTGAGTTTCCTGAAATCAGTGGATCTTAAAGTAGGGAGCTGCATGTATTCATAAGGGTCTTTTAAAGTGGAAGAGGGAGGCAGAAGAGAAGGTCAGAGTGATGCAATGTGATAAGAACCTAACCTGGTGTTGCTGGGTTTGAAGATGGAGGAAGACGCCTTGAGACATGGAATGTGGGTGGAAAGGGCAAGAAAACACATTTACTCCTAGAGCTTCTGGAATGGAACTCAGCCCTGCCAATACCTTGATTTTAACCTGTGCATGCATGCTCAGTGGCTCAGTCATGGACTCTTTGCCACCCCATGGACCGTAGCCCACCAGGCTCCTTTGTCCATAGAATTTTCCAGGCAAGAATACTGAACTGGGTTGCCATTTCCTCCTCTAGGGGATCTTCCCCACCCAGGGATCAAATCCCCATCTCCTGCATTTCCTGCATTGGCAGGCAGATTTTTTTTTTTTACCCCTGAACTACCTGGGAAGCCCCATGATTTTAACCTAGTGAACTTCTGAACTTAAAACTGTAAGATACTAAGTTTATGCTGTTGTAAGCCACTAAGTTTGTGATCATTTGTTGTAGCTTCCATAGAAAATGAATATAAACAACGTGGGGTCATCATGCACCAGCCCTTAAATACTTCTGCCTGGAAGTGACATATGGCATTTCTGTGCCTATTTCCTTGGCCAGAGCAAGCTGTATGGACATATCTAACTTCACAAGACTGGAGAAATTTGATCCACACATATGCCCAGCCTTAGAGGGGATGGAATATTGGTAAATACAATAATATCTACTACTTGCCATCTGCACCTTATACTTATATTTCTATTCCATTCAACAACAACAACAAAAGTGCTAGTGGCAATTCTATAAGTTGATTTCATTGTCAACTAATGGATTGTGACCCCTAGTTTGAAACACACTGCTCTACCAACCCTGCCTGATGGGCCACGTGACACACCCTTGGCCTAGCTGATTGGCCCAGGCATGGGACACCTGACCAAAACTGACCAATCAAATTCCTCTCCTGGGAATTTGGAATGGGGCCATTCAGCCAGTTAACAGTGGGAAGCAGAGCAGAGGCAGGGTAGAAACAGGGTCAGAGTGAGAGCCACATGCAAGCCAAAATGATGGAGGGGCAAAAAAGCCCTGAGTAAGCAGAGAGAGTTGGTCCACAGAGACAATGGAGCAGCCGCAAGGAGAGCAGCGCAGGCAGGAGAACATGCATCCCCAGGGGGAGAGGTGGAGAGAGAGAGCCGCTGCCTGAGAGGTTGATGGCTTCCCCGTTCCTGGCTCCAGCCCCCGTGCGTCCTGCCTGCATATCCTTCCCGTGAGATTTTTGCTTCCTTCTATACTGTCTCCTTTTCTTGAGCTCTGCTTGGTGGGTGTCTGTTCCTTTTCTCCAGGGAGTCTTACTTAGCTAGAACGCCGCTGGCATTTCTTGTATGAGACCCAGCTTTGGCTCTGAGGATCAGGCTTGCGGGGCATAGATGGGACTTGGGGATGAAACAAACCCAGGCATCCCACAGTCTGCAGGTTTGCCTTTGACTTCAGTCTTGCATGTTTGTGCTTGCTCTTCAAAGTGGACAGAGAGAAGCCATCTGTGAGGTGCTGCACAGGTGGGGGTCCTGGTGAACTGGAAGCATCCCTACACGGGCCTTTTTTTTTCTGACAGTGTTGGGGTCAGGAAGCCAGTGGAGTTGTTTCAGGGACCGTTTGGCTGTGGGACAGAGTGGAAAGGACACAGGCTCTGGAGACAGATAGCCATCATTCACCTCTTTGAGCCTCGGTTTTCTCATCTCTGAATTGGGGTTGTGGAAGGATCCACAGCAGTGTTTTGGGAAAAATACTCAGAGACATGACCACGACAAGGGTGTACAAGCCTAGAGGGCACGGTAGCTGCTGCTTTTGTTGTCTGAGGAAGCCATCAGCATCCTGCTCCCAGAGGACGTGGCCTGGGGGTGACTGAGTTAGCAGTAGGAAGTCCCCCGGTGCTGGGCCGGCTGGGCTTCCTGCCCCTCATCACCCTCACTCTCCTTCTCGCCCCTTACTCACTCTTTCATTACTTCCCCCTCCTCCTGTCCTCAGTTCCCCTCTTTTCTGTTATTCTTGATGCCGATAAAAACATCTACTTTAGGAAAGCATTAAAGTTGGACGTAAAGTTACCTGCCCCCTTATATACTGTCAGAAGGCAGACAGACAGAACTGGATCTGAATCCTGACTTATTAGCCCTTTGCTTGCTGTGTGCTTCTGGGAAAATTCTTGCATCTCTCTGAATCTTAAGTTTATTATCTACAAAATGAGGATTATAATGCTCATTTCACAGTGCTGTAATGAGAAGTAATTAATTGGGCACTCAACTAATGTTAGTTCCTTCTTTTAAATGTTAGTTCCTTCTTACTTTCTTCCTACCCGCCCTCCTTCCCTCTTTCCCTATCACTCCTCCTAGCTGCCCCCTGCCTCCCCGCCTCTTGTGGCCAGGGTGCCCCCGTCCCTCTCAGGGGTCACTGGGATGGCTTCTCCTGACAAAGTTCTTTGTGGCCTCAGGCGTTTGTCGCCTCTCCTTTCCCTCTGACCCAGGGCTCCCGAAGGATGGACTGAGGCTTCTAGAAGCAGCGGGTAGTTCAGCGGCATGTCACTTCTCTGGTCTCCTCTGCAGATCCAGCCTTAGTTTGGGAGCTGTTGGTTCAAATCATGTCATCTATATATTTTTTTCTCACTTTAGTAATTATTATGCCCCAGCTGACTGTGGCATCTTCACATTCCAAACAATGATAAATATTTATGAGGAGGAGAAAACCCAGAACTCCTAGGGGAGATGGGGGAGGGATGTGCTAGGCTCCTATTTGCAAGCCAAGCTCAGACCCATCAGTGGTCCCTTGGGCCCCAGAAGTAAGGGGTGGGAATGATGGGGGGGTTTGCTATGGAGGCAGCACAGAGCCACAACCTCACTCTCCTGGGAGGACTTGCTGTCGCTGTGACACTGTGGGCCTCACCCCGCCTTGCCCTGGAGGCCTGCTAGACCTCCTGCCCCTCTTCGCGGCTGCTTTGCCGCTCTGTGTCTGCTCTCTCTGTGACTGTCTCTCCCTCTCTTGTTTGTTTGTTTTATGATCTCTCATTCCGTCTTTTACTGTCACACCTCCAGGGCCAGCATCCCTTTCCTCTCCCTCTTTCCCTCCCTGCCCTCCTCTAACACCTTCTTGTCTCTGAGTCTCTGTCTCTACCTTTATTCTCTCCCCTGTCAACATTCCTCAGAGCAGTTCTGGGGCTGGATGGTGGGGGACAGGTGAGGGACTCCCAGACCAGGCTCGGGGAGAGACCAGGAGGAGCTGCAAGGGACCACCTCTGCCTGACTCCAAGTCCTGTGCTCTGCTGTGCTGTTCCAGGCACATCCCCTCCCTTCCTGGCCTCATGCTTCAGTTGATTCCTTCCCTAATTCATTCATTCATATTCTCAACTAATATTTACTGATTGCTGGCTTCCTGCCATTCATGAACACAGGTGTATTGAATACCTACCAGGTGTGCCATTCTAGGGGCTTGGGACAAAACAGAGGACAAGAGACAAAGATCCCTGCCCTCGTGGAGCTAACAGACAGGGGTACGTGTAACCCCAGAGTCAGCTGTGCAGTGAGTTAGGGAGCAGTGAGTGCTGTGGGAGAAGGGAAAGTACAGTGAGAGCACTGGGACTGCTGGGGAGGCGCAGGGTGAAGCTTCATCACATAAGGTGTGGGGCTGGGCCAGCGGATGCAGGTGGATCTATGGGGGGAGAGCGTCCCAGGGAAAAGGGACTGCTGAGGCAAGGAGTGCCTTGGTGTGTTGGAGGAAAGGCAAGCAGGCTTGTGACTGGAGGGGACGGGAGGGGAGTAGGAGAGGTGATGCTGAGAGGTAAAGGAGGCGGGCAGACACACAAGGCTGTGCCTCTGGTGAGCTGGGATGGTCTGACCTGTCTTGGAAGACTCCCTCCACCTGCCGGGTAAGGAATAGACCAAGGGGGCTTTCGAGGGCGCCCAGGGGAGCTATAAAGGCAAGCACGGTGTCTCAGAGCGGTGGAGATGGTGAGACCTGATGATGCTCTCAGTGCTGTGTGGTGCCTGCAAGTCACTCCAGGCCCCTTGTTCTGGTCCTGCTGAGAGATGCCCTGCAGGCACCTTCCCCCGGGGCAGGATATGCTAACCTGACCTTCCCACTCTTTCTCTCCCCAGGGTGTTCAAGAAGGCGAGCCCCAATGGAAAGGTGAGTCTGTGGCAGCGCCACCCCAGCTCCTCTCTGTCCCCAAACTCTCCTTCTCTCTTGGGTGTCTTTACTGCCCATGAAGGACTGGCACATTCTGTCCGGGGGGGAGACACAGCCCTGTCCTCCCTCGACCACAGTGACAGGGGCCCTGTCAGCAAACTGTCTGTCTGAGGGGGGCGGTAAAACTCCCCTGGACTTTAAGGCACCCCTGCCCTGGCATGGGGAGACATGGCCTATCCCAGAGAGGCTGCCTTGCCTTATGAGTGCAATAATTAGAGCCAGTGCCAAGGGCCTCAGGGGAACCGAGTCCTGGCATGAGCGGTCCCCGGAGTCTCTACTGAACCCTGATATCCGGGGCAGCTCCCAGGGCCCACCCCACTCTCTTTCTTAACACAGCCCCAGGCCCCATCCTACTTTCCTCGCAGGTCAGCAAATGGGTATGACTGACATCATTCCATGTCAGGTCTAGGCTGAGCTGGTGGGGGTTGGGGTAGGGTGTACTGAGATAAAAATAAGGCACAGCCCGTGCTCCTCACAGCCAGATGGGGAAGGCAGACATAGAAACTGATCAATATAAAGTGCAAGTGTGTGATAGAGGGGGTGCTTGGGGGCTGCAGACCCAGCCTGGGTGGTCAAGGATGGTTTCCCCGAGGAGAGATGCACTCCCAGGCAAGGTAGGGAGGAAAAGAGCATTTGAGACATGAACATAAATCACAGGGCATCTGGGTGCCAAGAGGGGAGCAGAGGGAGCAGGAGCTGAGGTGGGGGGTGGCAAAGCTGGATCCTGGAGTCTTGGAGTTGAGCTTAGAAGCTAGGACACCTAGTCGGGCTGGCAGATGACATCATTGTGTGTGCCCACATCCCCCTTCTGTGCCCACAGCAGACATCACCAATCACTGGCCACGCTTTCCTGCTGAGGTGATATTCCATCTTGGGTTCTTCTCAACCCAGGGCCCCAGGCAGCCCCTATCAATCAATCAGAGTTGACATTTGGAATGAAACTCGTTTGTCATCTTGCTTCTGGACACTGAAGAACCATTAGAGTGTTTTCAGACCAGACTTCCATGGTTAGATTTGCATTTTAGGATGACCAGTCTGCCTAAGGCGGGGAGAAAGTTCCCTGGTGTGGGAGGCTCCACGCAGTAGATAATCAGGGAGCTGGTGCATAATCCTGTCAAGCATGGCTGTGAGGACAGAGAAATTTGATGGAGGGTCAGTCGTCAGCTTTTAGGGATTGTGCAGGAGTAGAGCACATCTAGAATGACACTCGGGATTCTAGCTCTGGGGTTCTCTCCTGAAGGCTGGCAACCAGCAGGGCACGGGCTCACAGCCTCGGAGAACAAGTCCTTGTTTGAGTGGACCCCTGCAGACTGCACAGAGGCGGGGAGCTATGAAGAGCTCAGAGATCAGTGTTCAGAGCCCCCACACCTCTTGGTGCCACTGGCCCTGCTCGGGGTCCCCCTGCTCTCAGAGATCGCCCAGCACTCCCACTCAGCAAGCACCTTTGCTCCTGCCACTCCACCCTCAGTGGTGCTTGCTGTGAAGATCCCCGCAGGCCTCAGTGTTGTCATCTGCAAAACGGGAACAAGAACTTCTTTGCAGTGTTTTGGGATAAACAGGTGCTTTAAAATTTATACAAGGCTTTGCTATTCTTAGTATTAGGACTGGAGATCAGGTCCAAGTCCAGTTAGGATTCAATGATGAGGGTTAGGGTTGGGTCCAAGGAGTTCGGGGGCAGCTCCTAGGGTCTCCTCCAGTGCGGAAGCCCACAGCTGCTAACGCCTTTTGTACCTCTGTTTTCCCCAGCTCACCGTCTATCTGGGAAAGCGGGACTTTGTGGACCACATCGACCTTGTGGAGCCCGTGGGTGAGTCCCTGGAGGCCAGAGAGAGAGGAGTGGGGAGGCAGGGCTGGCCTGGCCCCTCCCAGAGAAGGGCAGGTCGAAGTGGCCCAGGAATAGCCTTCAGGTCTCCAGAGGGGCCTGGTGCCAAGAATAGGATGTGTGTGGCTTTTGGCTCCAGTCAGCAAAGGCTAACTAAGCAGCTGCTTTCCTCTTCAGCTGAAGGGCCTGTGAGAGGACATTGTGGGAAGGACAGAGGTAAGAAGTGGGGCAAGCATCCTGATGATAAGGATGTTGAGGATGTTGATGACAGCAGCCACTACTTAGCATGAGGCTTAACTGTGTACCCAACACTGGGGGAACTACTATTATTACTATCCTAAGCACAGAGAGGTTAAGTGACTTCCTCCAGGTCACAGAGCTAGTAGATTGAGGAGCCTGGATTGAGGAGCCAAACCTGGGCAGTCTGGCTCCACAGATAACTTTGTTCTGCTCCCTTCTGATGGCAAAGGGAGATGGAAAGAAAATCTAGGGGCTTATGAAATGGAGGCTGTCTTCACTGACATGGGGTTCTTACGAGGAGGCTGGTCTGTGGCTGAAGGCACCTTCCAAGGACTTTTTTCAGGTCTTCTCTGAACCTCAGCACTCTTGAGGTTTTGAATTGGATCATTCTTTGCTGGCAGGGCCATCCCATGTGTTGAAGGATGCTTGGCAGCATTCCTGGCCTCTACCCATTAGACACTGGGAGTCCCCCCATCCCAGTATGGCAATCAGAAATGTTTTTAGACATTGCTGGATATCCCTTTGGGGGGCAGCTCTCCTTAAAGAACCTCGATCTCATTGTCTCTTCCTACAACTTGTTTGAGGGGGAGAGGTCCGGGATTAACCCTAATTTACAGGTGTGGACATTGAGACCCAGAGAGGTTAACTGATTGTAGAGGGACATGAACAAACCTGGGTGAGACCAAAGAAGGTGACAGGTGGGAGGGTGGGTCCTGGAAACCACAGGAGGCTAAGTCCAGATGAAGAAAGTGGGATGTGTTGCTGGGGGGAAAAATTCACAGAGAATGTGGCCCGGGGGCTGTCCTGGGGCCAAGAGGGCAGGACAGATGTGTGGTTCCAGAGTCCAGGTGGGAGCAGATGGAGCAGAGTACCAGGTATCAGCTCGCTGGGAGGAAGGTGTTTGTGACCTTGGGATGGGAGGCTCGGTGGGTCCCTGGGGTCGCTGTGCAGGCTGTGGGCTGCAGAGTCCAGCTCTACTCTGAGCCCCTCCCTTCCTGGCCTGGAGCCAGCCAGCCCTACTTTTCCTCCCTTGGTGTTCTCTGAAGCTCACTGGTCTTTCTGCCATTTCCATCTCCCCCATGAACTTGGAGGCAGGGAGCAAACATCCCCGTGATTACCTGTGGCCTGCTCACCTGTGGCCAAGGCAGAGTTTCCTATGGGCTGTCTGAGGCCGGGGGTGTTCACACCCATTAGCCTTTAGGAATAGCAGCGGGGTCATGGGGGCTGGGCATCACGAGGTCTGGGGAGAAGGGTAGGGGGATCTGGCTCCCCTAGCATACATAGGCACCCTGAGAACCGTTCAACCAGAGTTCACAGAGCACCTACTTCATGCCAGGCCCTGTGCTAGACCCTGTAGATCCCAGAGAGTGCTGGGGCATCATACAAAGTTGATCAAATGACCTGCAGTGAGAAAAACTTCTCTCTTACATCGTTGAGCTGACTATGTCTTCCCAATGCTTCACTGTTGCCCTGGTTCCCCTGCAAACTCAGGGGGAAGTCTGAGCCCCCTGGCCTCACAGACAGGACATTTAAGGCCAGCAGGCCTGAGGACTTCCCAGTTGGTCCAGTGGTTAAGACTCTGTACTTCCAATGCAGAGGGCGTGGGTTCCATCCCTGGTCAAGGAACTAAGATCCTACATGCTGCACAGCTGAAAAACAAAAACAAACAAACAGAAAACAGCCCGTCTTTCCTTCCTCCAACAACCTCCAGGATCTGCTCTCCCAAGCCTCAGAGTTACACTCTTCCCACTGCCCACCTTGGGCTGTCCCTTGGTCATCTAATTGACTACCTTCACTTGCCCTTAAGACCTGCCTCAAGCTCCCCCACCCCTGGGAGCCTTCCTGACACCCCTCAGCTCAGGGAGTATCCTTGCTGGGATGCCCTCTCTACTGAGTTTACACTCCATCCCTGGTGCCCAGGCCTAGAGGAAGCCCCATAGTCAAAGGAGGGAAGATGCATGGCGGGCTCTGGGCACATGGTGGGTACTCCCCTGAACCCCTGGACCTGCCCAGCACGGGGAGAGGACTGGGAGTCCCTTGGGCACTCACTTTCTAATGTGGCCTCTGAGGTTCCCTGAGCGGCCAGCTGTGGGGGTCAGTGTGGGGTGGAGATGGCTGTGGATTAGACTGGGGATGTCAGGCAAGAGGGTGACCCCTGAGCCAGTCTTTCTGGCCTCCTGGAGTTCTGGGCAGAGAGAGAATTCTTTGTCTTCAACTGGACTCTGTACTCCCAAGGTCAGGCCTTGGGACATTCTCCATGGTCACATGTGCCAGGCACCAGGTAATACTTGAAACGTATTAATTCATTTAGTCCTCATAGGAGCCCTATGAGTGGGTATTACAGGTCTGCAAATCCCAAATCCAGAAGCTCTGAGAGCCCCAAATTGTTCATATGAGTTTGACACAGAATTCATCTAGTGGCAGACCTGGCCTGAACTGGTGGGAAGTGACTGATGCCTTAGTTAGCCTCTTGGTGAAAATAGTTTCCCTGCAGAGGTTTTAATGGGCTAGACAAGGGGTGCTGCCCCAGAGCTGGCAGAAGGCATTAGAGAAGATATGAAAGAGGGACCACATGGCCTTTCTATAATTCAAAACTTCTGAATTACACAGTATACCTGATATGGGGGTTTTGAACCCATCTTATTATTCTGACTAACAGATGAAGAAAGAGAAGTTAAATAATCTGCCTGGGTCAGTGGGTGGAGGGGGCATGGTGGTAACATTCACCAGCTGCTGGCCTCCTCATTTCTCTCATGATGCTTTTGTTTTGTTTATAATAATTGTATTTATTTTTGGCTGTGCTGGGTCTTCACTGCTGTTTGGCCTTTTCTCTAGCTGCAGGGAGCCGGGGCCACTCTCCAGTTGCGATGCTAGGACTTCTCATTGTGGTGGTTTTCTTGTTGCGGAGCACAGGCTTTAGGGTGCTCGGGCTTTAGTATGTCCAGTGCGAGGGCTCAGTAGTTGCAGCTCCCAGGCTCTAGAGCACAGGCTCAGTAGCTGTGGCACATGGACTTAGTAGCTCTGCAGCATGTAGGATCTTCCCGGATCAGGGTTCTAACCCGTGTCTCCTGCATTGGCAGGCAGATTCTTCACCACTGTGCCACCAGGGAAGCCCTCATGATGCTTGTGAATAGACAAATGATTGGGTTTGAATTTAGCATGGTGTTTGGGGCTCAGAAATTTGAGGTCATGTCTACTCACTCTCTGTCCTTCCTCCAGATGGAGTGGTTCTTGTGGATCCAGAGTATCTCAAGGAGAGGAGAGGTGAGCTGTGACCCCAGCCTGACCTCCAGGCTGGGGCCTTTCTGATTCTCCGGCAGAACACTGGCAATAAGGGAGGCAACAAGCCCATCCCTGCCCCTCCCGTGAGTTCTTCACGAGACGGCTCCAGTCAGCTTCAGAGCGCGTGCTCCAGCACCCTGGGGCAGCCCCGCCTGTACCCACTTTGGGAGACCCTTTTCATGTCTGAGCCCTTTGACATCCACCCATCACGACTGTTGCAAGGCTGGGGGATGCAAATGGAGCAGGAGTTAGGGTCTTATTGTACCGAAGAGAAGACTTATTCCTGACGCAGTCAAGGGATTGTCTAAGGTCAGCAGGAAGATGGGAGGTGGGGGTTGGGTGGAACAAGACCCTGGGCCTTCCAGACACCACCTAGCACTTGTTTCCCCACCCTCTACTCTTCCCGGTCCCCATCGACCCTGTCAGGCCCTCTGCACACACGCCCTGGACCGCAGTGGGGGTGGAGAAGGACCGAACCCATCCAGCAGTCAGCCCTCGCCTCCTCCTGGGGCCAGGCACCTGACACCCCTGTCCCAAGGGCAGCACCGCCCTCCCTGCAGGAGCTCTGGGACAGACCTGTGCCTCCGACAGACTGGCAGGGGAGCCGGTTCCCCGGGCTGCAGCTGGCACTCTGGGTGGGGGGCATGTTTGCTTCCCTTCCTGGCCCCTCCTCAGCACCCCCTTGCTCCCCCAGTCTATGTGACGCTGACCTGCGCCTTCCGCTATGGCCGGGAGGACCTGGATGTCCTGGGCCTGACCTTTCGCAAGGACCTGTTTGTGGCCAATGTGCAGTCTTTCCCGCCGGCCCCAGAGGACAAGAAGCCCCTGACGCGGCTGCAGGAGCGCCTCATCAAGAAGCTGGGCGAGCACGCCTACCCTTTCACCTTTGAGGTCAGGGACTGCCAGCCCCTGGGGCCCATTCCAGAAGCATCACCTCTAGCAAGCCCTCTGGGCAGGCATATGGGGGTAGCTGGGGCAGCAGCTCCAGGCCACGCAGTTTCCCCAGCGTACACTGGGGCCAGGGCACTGGCACTTACGCTGCCTGGTAAGTGTCTCTTCTCTGGCCGCTGCCAGAGGTGTCACCCTTACCTCTGCACTACCCGGACCCTCCCAAGTCCAGGTCATTGGTGGGAGAAGGAGGGGTCGAGGGGGGTGCTGCAGAGAAATAAGGAGTCCTTTCTGGCCCCCAGTCACTGCAAGGCTGTCTCCTCCTTCAGACTGGCTGCCCACTAACCCTGCTTCAACCCAACTCCCAAACAAGAATAGCAAGTAGTGGATTTCCCTGCTCTGCCGCCTTTCCACTCCAGGATTCTGGATTTTTACATCTGTTTCTCAGACTCTGATTCTGTGCCTCAGTGAAATCCCCTGACTGTGAGAGTCAGAGAAGGAGAGAGGATACGGAGCTGTCCTCTCTGTTATAAACATATCATGGCTGCTATAATGAACCATTGCAAACCCTGTAGTAATTAAACCTGCCAATTAGAATACAAATGTGTTATCTTACAGTTCTGAAGGTCGGAAGTCAAAAACAGCTCTCATGGCTAAAATCAAGTGTCGGCAGGGCTGCTTTCTCTTTGGAGACTCTGGGAGAGAAACTGCTCCCTTGCCTTTTCCTGCTGCTAGAAACTGCTCACATTCTTTGGCCCCTGGCCTAGCCCTTTTCCATCTTCAAAGCCAGCAATGGCTGGTCCAGTCTTTCTCTAATTCCATCACTGTGATGCTGACTTTTCTGCTCCCTGCTTTCACTGTTAAAGACACGGTGATTACGATGGGCCCACCAGGCTAATCCAGGGTAATCTCCCCATTTTAGGATCCTTCACTGAATTATACTGTAAGACCCTTTTGCCCTTTTAGGTAACATTACCACAGGTTTTGGAGATTAGAATGTGAACATCTTCAGGGGGCGATTATTCTACCTACCACAGTGCACATCATAGAGAGACCTTTTCAGCTCTTGTTCTGTGGGAGCTGTGATGCATTGAAATCCTTGGCTTTATTTCAGGGGCCTCTAGTCTGACATGAAGCATAGCTTAGCATGTTCTGATAGGGTAAACATGGTCTGTCCTTTGAATTGCCTAGTCTGATGGAAGGGACGTGGTCAGTCCTTAGGGGCCCTGGTCTGATGAATGTGTGTGGGGGTGGGAGACATGGAGAGGTCAGTGGTGAATATGACAGGTCTCTTTGTCCTCTTAACAGATCCCCCCGAACCTCCCATGCTCTGTGACATTGCAGCCGGGACCTGAAGACACAGGGAAGGTGCGTCACCCCCAAGGGAGCATCTCTCTGGGTTCAAGACACTGTGTCCCCAGGTCCCCGGCTCTCTCTCTGTGTGGAGGGTGCTGGAATTCTCCCGGTAGAAGCCTCCTTGTGTGTAAGCCAGGCTGATCCCACCTCAGATAAGCAGTCTTTTCAGACAGGGCAGCACATATGGCATCACCCTCACCCCCTACACTCAGTTATGTGCCGAGGGCCTCCCCCGAGTCACTCTCACTGGCCTCAGTGTTGGCTACCGAATGTCCTCTGGAAAACTGTCTGGCCTCATGAACCCTGTGTGGAGGTGCAGTCATCACTGTCTCACAGGTGGGGAAACTGAGGCTCAGACATACGTGACCCCACGAGTGTTCCAGGCCTCAGAGCTCAGAGCCTGTTTCCTCTTCTGTGCAATGGATGTGGTGGGATGTGCCTCATCATGTGGTCCAAAGGGTGGGGCGAGATGCTGAAGGGGTGCCCAGTGCAGGGTCTGTGTGGTGGTGGTGGTGGGGGGTCCTAAACAGGGCTGCTGAAGGGCTTGTTGTTATTTCTGGGCAACTGCCTTGATGGGGACAATGCCCCCCAGACAGGCAGGACTCTGGAGCGGAGCTGGTCAGGGAGCAGCTCTGTGGGAGGGTCAGATGAGGGAGGCAGCTCCGCACAGGCTGAGTGCGGGGCGCCTTAGTCAGACAAGGGGGTCAGGCCGGGGGGAACTGATATTCGCATCCAGCGGCCTCGTTAAACCGGAGGGTGGGCAGGCCTTGCTTATGGGAGCTGGCCCTCTCCACTGAGGTCAGCGACTCTTCCCCGCAGGCCTGCGGTGTGGACTATGAAGTGAAAGCCTTCTGTGCGGAGAACCTGGAGGAGAAGATCCACAAGCGGTGAGGAGGGCACAGCTTCCACCCGCCGGGTGCGGGCTGCCTGCCGGCAGAGGGAGGGAAACAGAAGTAACAATGCCTGGAAGTGGGAGAGGAGGGGCCTCTCATTCCAGCCTTGGAAACTCCAAGGGCACTGGGGAAGGCTGGCAGGTGGGGAGGGCTTCCTGGGGGAGGTGGCTCCATTACCCTGACTCAGGCCTCAGTGCTTTTTCCTTTGCATCACTGTACCCGCTTCCCGTATCATCCTGCCTCTAATCTCTTCCTCTCCAGACTGCATGTCCTTTAATTTTGTTTTGGGAAAAAACCTGAAATTCAGATTGTTTTAAACAGTGAGCAAGATGTTTCCCGGCCAGCTTGGACCCCCATTTCCCAGTTCTCCTGGGAGGTCATCAGCAGGAGGTTGTGGGGGTGGGGTGGGGGTTGTCAATAGAGGCTTCTGAACAGGGGAGGGAAGTGGAGAAAGTGAACCCACCCAGGGCAGACAGAGGAGGTCTGCCATGTCTCAGAGAGGGGAAGCATTTTCCTGGAGAGACACAGCCCTGGGCAGACAGACAGCCCAGGCTAGCAGCCATAAATAGCTGGCCCTAATTTATGGGGTGAGCTGCCCAGTTCCGCTCTCATACCTGCCCCTCCTGGGGTCGGGCTTTGCTTTGCCTCCTGGCAAGACTGGCCAGGGTCCCCAACTCTGCCTCCTGCTGCAGGCTTCCAGAAGACGCAGCAACCTCTTAGGGAGTGGGCTGAGTTTGTCACCTGGTGGTCATAGGATGCATTGCATCTCTCCAACTCCAGCTGGGCAACTTAAAGTGTGTAGAGAGATGGGACCCTTGTCCCTTGCTTCTCTGTTCCCTGTTTCTTCTTGATACCTGAGACCAGGAGAAAGGAAGAGGGGTGTAGGTTGTAGTAAGTAGCCTACCTAGAGCAGGGAAGGGGAGGCAACATTGAGAGCCAGCACTCTCAACCTATCACCAATTTGACATTTTAAGTCCACACCAGAATTTACTAATAATGATAGAGCAACTCACATTTACCAGGTTATTAGGCACCAGACACAGTTCAAAGTGATGGACATGTACAAACTAATTTAATCCTCACAGCAACCCTAGGAAGTCAGTCCTGCTATTATCACCATTTTACAGATGAGGAGACTGAGGCAGAGAGGTTAATTTACTCAAGGTCATATAATCAGTATGGGGAGAATTATTAGGGCTTTTTTAAAAAAAATGATTTCTTTTTTATGTAGATCATCTCTAAAGACTTTATTGAATTTGTTACAATACTGCCTGTGTTTTATGTTTTGGTTTTTTGGCCGTGAGACCTGTAGGATCTTAGCTCCCCAACTAGGCATCAAACCTACACCCCCTGCATTGGAAGGCGAAGTCTTAACCACTGGAACACCAGGGAAGTCCCAAGAGCTAGGACTTCAACCTTGGTTATCCAGCTGTAGGAAATGGAGGTGGCTTATTTGAGAAATGGGATTGCTGGGACACCACCTGACTGAGTCCCCATCCCCTCACCAAATCTTCCTGGCCCTGTTTCCTCCCTGAGCCCATCATGTTCTTTGAGCCCCATCTCTGGGTGTCCATCCTCTCACTGTCTTTATCCTCTTTACTGGCCTCCCTCCCCCTAGTGGAATCCACACACCATCACTGAATTCCATCACCTCTCCACGCCTTCGTATCTTCCTGGGGCCCTTGTCCCCTGTGTATATTTTTATTTAATAGCTATTTAGTAGGTATTTATTATATGACAGCCAGCACTGTTATATAGCAGTGAACAATTTAGACAAAAACTTCTGTCCTTAAAGCAGGAGTCCCCAACCTTTTTGGAGCCAGGAACTGGTTTCTGGCTGAATAGGTTTCTGAACAGGAAGGCGGTTTTTCCGTGGACCAAGGTCAGTGGGTGGGTGAGGGATGGTTTGGGGATGACTCAAGTTGATTGCATTTATTGTGTACTATCTTCCCATTGTTATTACATGAGCTCCTCCTCTGATCACCAGGCATTAGATTCTGGAGGTTGGGAACCCCTGCCTTAAAGGGCTCATACCATTAGCGACATAAGGGATGCAGAAAGTGAAACGTGGTCCCTTTCTTAGCATCCTGGTGGTGGTGGTTTAGTTACTGTCATGTCTGAGTCTTTGTGACCCCATAGACTGTAGCCATTCAGGCTCCTCTGTCCATGGAATTTTCCAGGCAAGAATACAGGAGTGGGTTGCCATTTCCTTCTCCAGGGGATCTTCCTGACCCAGGGATCAAACCCAGGGCTCCTGCATTGTAGGTAGATTCTTTACCAACTGAGCTACCAGGGAAGCATCCTGCTGGCTACCAAAACACAGATCCACATACAGTACTGTTATGGGATGGTTTGGCCTCTCATGTGGTGGGAGTTCAGACCAAGAGAAGATCAGAGTGGGTGGATCTAGGAAGTTTCCTGGAAGAACAGGTGTTTGGCTGGCCCTTGCAGAAGGAAGCAAATGAGGGCAGAAGCCGGAAGAGAGTGTTATAGGTTGGGACCCAGGGTATGCAAAGCTTCAGAAATAGGACTAGAGGGGCCATCAAGCATGAGAGTGAGGACCTAGAAGAGACTGGGGACTCTCAGGATGGAAGAGGTTGGAGTGGGACCAGATGGTAACAGGGCCCAGTGCCAACCTCTGCCGTTTGGACTGGAGTCCAAGGAAATGGGAACCATGGCAGTCTCTTGAGCAAGAGAAGGATGTGAGGGTCGCAAGGGAAGGGGATGGAGGTGGGGGACTCTGGTCATCGTTTGCTCTGCCCATGTCCACTAGGAACTCTGTGCGGCTGGTCATCCGGAAGGTTCAGTATGCCCCAGAGAGACCTGGCCCCCAGCCCACGGCCGAGACCACCAGGCAGTTCCTCATGTCAGACAAGCCCTTGCATCTGGAGGCCTCCCTGGACAAGGAGGTAGGAGGTTGGGGCTTGGCATGGGTGGGGCTGCCCTCCCAGAGCTGGACCCTCAGATCCCAGCTCTCTCACAGCCTCTGGGATTCCTCGGGTGGGAGCTTCTGCCTCCAGCCCGAGGACCCACAGGGCTCAGGGAAGCTGAGACCTCCTTGGGAGATTTGGAGATGCCTCTGGGGACTGAAGGGGTAACAGAGTGGGGCATGAGCCTGAAGGATGTGGTTGACTTCAGAAGTCAGTGTGCCTTCTGAAGGGTCCTGGGTCCTGGCCGTCTCCCTGCATCCCCATCCCCCTTTGAAGTGTGAGAACCCCCTCTCCCTCTCGGGGGCACAGTGAAGGCAAATGCTTGGGCCAAGATACAGATTGAGGCTCTTCAGTGAGGTTTCAGAGCCAGTTCCCTCACGGAGTGGGTCAGCCCCTCCCCACCTCTCTCCTGCTTCTTCCAGATCCTTCCAGGTCTAAATTCCAGGCAGCAGAGCTGGCAGGGACTTGATGTATCACTTACTCCAGCCCCTCCAATAGACAGTGGGGGAGACTAGGGCTTAGATAACCTGTCCAAGGCCATACCACTCTCATCTTTATTATTGTTAGTATTACTGTTATCATTACTTTTGGTGACCAACCCAGGACTGGAACCCAGGATTGTGCTGTGCTGAGTCACTCAGTCATGTCCTACTCTTTGCGACCCCGTGGACTGTAGTCCACCAGGCTCCTCTGTCCATGGGGATTCTCCACGCAAGAATACTGGAGTAGGTTTCCATGCCCTCCTTCAGGGTATATTCCCACCCCAGGTCTCCCGCATTGCAGGTGGATTCTTTACCATCTGAGCCACCAGGGAAGCCCAGAACCCAGGATTATTACCTTCTAATTCAATTATCTTTCAAGGTCCACAGAGGAACTTAAGTCTAACATGCCTGGTGGCTTAGCATCAGTGGGAAGTGGCTGATGAGCCTGGGGCCAATGTCAGAGTGGCCAAGACCTGGGGAACCCCAGGAGATGTGTGTGGGGCCTTGTCTCCCTCCCCTTCATCTAAAGCTTTGGAATCCCCCCCACCCCACTTCTTCCACCTCCCAGATCTACTACCATGGAGAACCCATCAGTGTCAACGTCCATGTCACCAACAACACCAACAAGACAGTGAAGAAGATCAAGATCTCAGGTACCCAGGCAGAGGGCCAGTCCAGGGGGTGGGCAAGGGGATTCTTCCCAGGGGTTGGGGGCAGCCAAAGGCTCTCCCTTTGCTCACAGCCTTGTAAATAACTCCTAGCCTGAAGGGAAGACTAAGGCCTGCTCTAAGCCGAAGGGTAAGGCTTTTGAGGCTGGTAACACAGGCTGCTTACTGGCCAGGTAATGAGTTTACTGTTGAAGCCCCTTCCAAGTTCCTTAGACAGAGCTGTCCTTGAGGGGGAGATTTTTGGTTATGGTAGGAAGTGGGCTTGTTCAGGCTGCCCTTTGGGTGGAGGATGGGGTCCATCTCCTGTGGCCTCTGGCTGTTACCTGGGGCTGAACATCCCAACTCAGGGAGCCTGGGAGCCCTGGACTCACCCACCTCGTTTCCCTCTTTCTCTGCAGTGCGCCAGTATGCAGACATCTGTCTTTTCAACACAGCCCAGTACAAGTGCCCCGTGGCCATGGAAGAGGCTGAGTAAGTGAGCACAAGCCCAGCCTTGGATGGATGGAATCAACTGGGGAAAAGAGAAGTTATAGGTCCAGTAGCTCTTCTCCACCTGGCAGAGGGCCTGGCCTTAGACTTGCTCGCTGCTCAGCGTAGATGGCCCTGAATAGCTTTTTTTAAAAACCACCCAGCCGCTTGGTTTAGCTACAAGGAAATATATGCTCCAGTCAGGGAAAAGACACGCTAAAACTAGAATGACAAAATAAGAGCCAGTGAATCTGCGAGGAGTAGGGCTGTGGGAACCTAGATTGCCTGGAGCCTTCTGAACTGGGGTTGCCGCTGCCCCCAGCGTGTAGAGAAGGAAATGGAGGCAGAGAGATGAGACTTGCTCAGCCTCACAGGGCTGGCCAGTGGCAGAGCTGGGGCTCCAAGGCTTTCTGCACCCCAGCTCTCTTATTGTTGAAAAGGGGCTGGGGGATGGAGCAAAAATGGGTAAAAACTGAACAATCCAAACACCTTATACACGATGGATAGAGATGAGATGTAGCAGGTAAGGTCTTCATTGTAGAACTTAGGAGGTGAGTGTTCACTGCACCATTCTTTCAGTTTTCCTGTATGTTTGAAATTTTTTCATAATAATACGTTAGGGGAAAAACAGGCCACATTCTCTCCACTAAAAAAAAATTATCCTAGTCAAACAGCACAGGGCCAAACAGTACAATGAATTTTTAAAAACTTGCAGCTGCTTAGAAACCACGAATGAAGTTGTTGGATCACCCCAGAGTCACTGTTGTTTGCATGTGGAGCAGAGATGTCCCCTTTTGAGTGGCAATGGTCTCCCTGCCAGAGCTGGGCCTAGAAGTGGGCCCTTCACAGGGGAGGGAGGCTTAGATCAGGGCTGGCTCTGTGTCCTGGGTGGGCTGGGGGTGAGGCTGGGGTTGGCTCTGGGGGCATCTCCACACCAGTTCCCCTTCTTTCCAGTGATACAGTGGCACCCAGCTCTACGTTCTGCAAGGTCTACACACTGACCCCCTTCCTGGCCAACAATCGAGAGAAGCGGGGCCTCGCCCTGGACGGGAAGCTCAAACATGAGGACACAAACCTGGCCTCCAGCACCCTGTGAGAACCCACCCTCCCTAGTCCCAGGCTCCCCACTGTGTATTAGTCGCTCAGTCCTGTCTGATTCTTTGTGACCCTATGGACTGCAGCCTGCCTGGCTCCTTTGTCCATGGGATTTTTCAGGCAAGAACACTGGAGTGGGTTGCCGTGCTCTCCTCCAGGGGCTCTTTCCGACCCAGGGATCGAACCTGGGTCTCCTGCATTGGAGGCAGATTCTTTACCATCCTCCCCCAGATGGGTCCACACCCACCTTGGTCCCAGCAGGGCCAGCAGAGGCTCAGGCTACCCTCTCCCCAACCATTGTCCAGGCCACGTCCTCATGAGCTTGAACTGCCAGGGAAGTTGTCACCTGATCCCACCCCTCTCCAGGGGTGCCCAGAGAACAAGATGAACCACTCCACCAGGCTCCCTTAGTCAGTGCCTTGCCCAGGGGAGGGTGACATGGAGAGGCTTCGTGCAGGAGGCAGCAGCTCCTGACCTCGTTGTGTCTTCAGTTGGATAGAGTGCATCTCTGAGGCAGAGCAAGGCTGGAAGGAAGGATGGAAAGAAGGAAGGGAGGGAGGGGCTTCTGGAAGGGTCCTGGGAGGAGAGGATGAATGAGGATGGGGTCCGGGAGTCCAGAGAGATGAGGGTGGTGAGCTGGGCTCTACCACATGTGGAGGTGTCCCAGAAGGTAGGGATCCCAGGGATCGCAAGGTCGCCACTGACTCTCAGGCCACCCTGCTCTAATGGAAACCAGGGGGTATGAGGACCCCTCTTGCCCTGCCTGCTGAGGTCTGGCCCTTCCTGGGGGCTGACCCACCTCTGCAGCACCTCTGCCCACGATTCTAGCCCAAATGCTGTCTCACCCACCCTTGCATGTGCTACCCACTTCCTTTTCTTCCCTGACTCAAATCCTAGTTGCCTTCAACACCTAGTGAATGCACCACCTTCTGCAGGGTCTTTCCCTGTGCAGTCTCCCTTCCCTTCCCCTGCCCACTGCCCTGTCCTCTCTGCCAGCAGCCAGAGAAAGGGAAGCCACCTGGCAGGAAGAGCCCACCCCTCACCTCCTTGCTGGGACTTGGGCTCCAGGAGGGAAGGAGATGGTTCCCAGGGCAGCACAGCCAGACTTGGAGCCCAGCGCTCTGAGTTCTTGCTCCCCAAGGGCAGATCTCGCCTTTCTCACACACTGGGCTCTGCCTGCACCTGTTGGCTGAGTGGTCAGGAGAGGGACTTATGGTGCTGCCCTGGTGTACCCCATCCTGCCGTGTCTCACAAGACCCATGAACTGGCTTCCCTATGTCGCCTTGCAGGTTGAGGGAAGGAGCCAACCGGGAGATCCTGGGCATCATTGTTTCCTACAAAGTGAAGGTGAAGCTGGTGGTGTCTCGTGGCGGGTGAGTGCTCCAGCCCAGCCCAGCCCAGCCTTGACCCCAACGGGTGGGCGGGAAGGTCCCTGACAGCCACACCCACTGCCCCATTCTGCCTGTTTGCTGGATCTTGTCTTGTTCCTCCTCTTCCTTCTCCTCCACCCTTTTCCCTCTCCTGCTTCAGAGGCTTTCAGGCCCTCTCTTTTCCTCCTCCCTTTCTCCCCTACCCCCTTTTCTTTTTCCTCCTCTTTTACCTCCTCCTCCTCTTCCCTGTCCCTGGTCTGGGCACATGCGAGGTGGTGGGAACTTCCTAAGAGTCTGTGCTCTGGGGTCCCCAAGGGGTGCTGTGCCTGTCATCACATCTCAGGGCACAGCACCCACCACACCCCCACTTATGCCCAGGCTGATCTGCTGGGGAAGTGGCTCAAGGAGCTCAGAATCCCAGAGCTGGATTGGGGGTGCTCTGACTGTCCCATTTTACAGATGGGGAAACAGAGGCCAAAACAGTTCCCCACACATTTCCTGAAATCTCCTCCTCTAATCTCAGGTCATGGGCTGGGTGCTGGGGTAACGACAGTAAACCAAACATATTCCCTGACCTGGAGCAGAGTCAGGCTGAAGCCCAGAAAGAACTTGCACTTTGCCCCATATACTGAGCCTACAGGTTGTTATAAATCTAGAATTAGGATTTCTAATTTGTCAGAGGGATTTTTTTTTAAATTCATAAATTTCTTTGAAAAGATTGGAAAGCTAATAGCATTAGACACCAAGTCTCCTTTATTTTTAGAATAATGCCTCCTGCGGTGGTGGTGTATAATACTGGCCACATATTACAGGACATCTCAGAATCTCAGATCTCAAATCCTGTGTCCTGTGACTTTTGCAAGACGCTGTGGGTCTTATGGGTCTTGTGCCTCAGGCTCCTTCTTGAGGCATCCTCAGGGCATCCTAAAGTACTTCTTTCTGCCATTGGATAGCCCCAGCTTCCCCAGGGCAGGCAGCACAGGGCTGAACTTGTGTGTCTCCTTTACAGATGAGGACCCTGGGGCTGCCCTCGCAGGGGGTTTGGTTGAACCTGGCCTGGTTTCAGTTCCCCTGGCAGGGCTCGCATCACTTCTGTATATCCCTGATGAGCAGTTAACACCTGGGGTGGGTGGAGTGTGTTCCTGGGTCTAATCTACCCCAAAGTGTGGTGAATGAACGTGCTTTCTGTTTTCTTCCTCTTTGAACTCTCTCCTGACCACTTCTTCTGCCTCCTCTGACCCACCCAGCCTGTTGGGAGATCTTGCATCCAGGTAAAGCCCCTCCCTTCAACCTGATCAACCCACCTTCCTGAAGGGCCCAGAGACCATTGTCCTGACCATCCAGAGCCACGGGCCCTGGGTAGGAAGGACTGTTAGCACTCACTTTTTTGATTGCCAGGCCCAGGCATTTGCGGGGACTAGGACTTTCTCCAGAGGGGCTGGGGAGGTGCGGTTTCTCCTTTCAAACCTTGCCCTGCTCTTCCATCCCACCCAAGTGACAAGGACCTTTGCAGACAGCAAAGTGGGCTTCAGTGATCTGGGGAGTGGACCCCAATCAGTCTGTTTTACAGGATGTTTTGGATAAACTCAGGCTTCGTGGCTTTCAAACCCTTCTACATGAATGAGAACTAACTGCTGGCTGAGTGTTGCTAAGAAGTCCTGAGGAGCTCTGCTTCTGTAGACAAGACTCCTTGGAACCAGCTGGATCCATGTGCATTTCCCACATATTCATGTGCCCCAAACCCAGTGGCTTTGCTTCCTACTGTCACAAGAAGCTAATATTGCTCATCCCAAGAAACCTTAGTCCATTAGGAGAAATGAAATTAATTCAATTCAACTTGATTCAATCTAGTTCGGTAAAGAGTTCCTGAACCCAGACTTGAGCCCAGCCTTGTGAGGGAGACTGAGGTCCCAGAGAGGAATCAGACACACTCCCTGCCCGTGATTGCTCGTCACCTGGTGGAAGGAAGGTTAGGGTCCACATTCTTCCATCCATATTCTGGATGGCTTTAGTGACAGTTAGTGGTCTCAGTCTTCCACCAGCTTCCATTCTGATAGCTCACTTTTCCAAGTGAACTGAAGAAGCTGTCCTCTTTGGAAGCAAAAAAAAAAAAAAAAGGCAAAAAACAAAAGTCAAACAAAAAAGCCACGTTGTTTCAATAGCTTTATGAAACCTCCATGTCCCTGTTGAGGGGAAGTCATGATTCTGGCAGGCACAAACCTCACAGTTTAACCAAGCCTTTTACCTACATTACCTCCTGGAAGTGGTTCTAGAAAGTGAGTAGAGTTAATGCTGTTTTCTAGGTGAGCTCAGTGAGACTTAAAGATGTGAACTGCTCTTCAGTGAATTGAGGGGCTAGGGGAACATCCCTTCCTGGTTACATAGTTGGTTCCCCTGACCACTTCATCCCCTGCCCCGTCCTCCCCTCAACCCGGCCCTGGCAGCAAAGTCAGTAAGGTGATGTGCCTGGAGGCGCTCATGGTTGACAGGGCCTCATAGGGTGACACTCCCCTGCAGAGTAGAGGAGCTTTCCCGGCTGCTTTTGTCCAGAGTGGAGAGAGGGGGCGGGTGGAATCACCTTCTCAATTCTGAGTTGTTATCACACAGGGTTAAGGGTGTGAACTAGGGAGTCAGAATCCTCAGCCTGTCACTTTCTTTTAATAGCTATAGAGCCTTGGGCAAGATACGTTTTCTCCTTGGTCTCAATTTCCCAATCTGTACATTGGGTATAATAGTAGGGTTGTTGTGAAGATTAAAAAGAGTCACTCTAGAATACTGCTTGGTGCAGAGTCAGCACCCTGTTGGTGTCTGCTCTTGTTATTATTCTGTCCATCAGGGCCAAGGGCAGAGAAGCCTGGTCAGAAGCACTAGCCAGTAGCATCATCTCTCCCATCCTTCCACCCTCATAGGGCTTCAAGGCTCTGGGCACAGTGTAGACAACTCTGTGTAGACAACTGGGGCCTGGGTCCCATCCAGCTTGAATTTGATTAAACTGACCTCAGCAGTGCATCATCTAGATTTCAGGGGGCTCAGGCCACCTGGGCACTTTCATAGGAGCCCCTTGGAGATGTTGAGAGATAGGAGAGTGAGGGTGGGAGGAGTTTGAATCAGGAAGTTGGGAAGGGCAGTGGCAGGGGAGGCTGGGCTGTGACCGTTGGTGGGCCCCGGGATTTTGGGGCACCTCTGGAGCCACTTGGAAAGCAAGATACATGCTCACTTCCCTGTGCCACCTCCCAGCTCATGAGAGTTCAGGGAGCCTTCTCAGGAAAGGGGAAGTTTCCATTTCTTTCAGGAGCCAGAAGAAGAGGTCTCCCAGTTAGCTCCCAGATAGGCTGATGTTCAGAGAGTGGTGGGACTGGGGCTTGAGGCCAGATTTCCTGCCTCTTGGTCCAGAGCTACCTCCCCTGATCACAAAAGCTTTCTCAGTCCTCAGACTGATGGGGCATTGAGTCTGACATTGAGTCTGGGATTGGGCTCAAGGCTCAACATGTCTGGGTCTCTTTCAGCGATGTGGCTGTGGAACTGCCTTTCACCCTAATGCACCCCAAGCCCAAAGAGGAACCCCCACATCGGGAAGGTAAGAAGAATCTGTGAGTTCCTGGGATAGGGTTTCCCTGTCACCCCACCTCTCACTGAGTCAGCCTTCACCCCAGGGTCACTCCTCTTCCCCAGTTCACAGGATCTTTTGTGAGGCCCACACTCCTATTTGCATCTGACTCCCCAGTAGACAGAAAGGTCTGGCTCTGTTCTCTGTGGGCTGGGGTGGTGAGGGTGGTGGGAAGGGCCATGCCAGGAGCCCTTGTCTCGCATGCAGGCACAGCCAAAGGGTCTGCATGGATAGGATGATATCTGGGCACACCATCCCGGTGATATTTCCAAGTGATACCAGATTGGTCATATTTCATTAAACCTAAGACTGTTCCATTCAAAAGACATTGTAGCACGTACTACAAAGAAAGAAAAATGTTCCCACAATTAAACTATGAAATGCCAATGACTGTAAAACATACCCCAAGTTCAGAGATGCGAAAATGTGAATAGTTATATTAGAATTAGTGAGTCAGGCATGCAACAAATGAATCTAAGTTGTGTTGGAGACATGCCAAAAAGAGCATGGTCCGGAGATTTTTCTGTTCCCCTGGTGCTGCTCCCTGGCCGTCCTTAGCTCTCCCTGGACCCTCCTCCCTGCATTTAAGATGATTTGAGGTGCTTCCGAGACCAGGGACCAGCCCTGGCTTCCTCACTCCTGCTTTCTCCTTTTCCCTCTCCTACCTTAGCTTAGTTGTCCCAGGGTTAGGACCTTGCCCACCTGCCCCCTCGCCCACTCATCAGTAACCCATGGGCGGTCATCTGCCCTGTGTTTAGTTCCAGAGCACGAGACGCCAGTAGATACCAATCTCATAGAACTTGACACCAAGTAAGCAGAATCCTGCCTGCAGACATGGGTGGGGGCGGGCCTTGGGCGGTGGGCGGGGCTACCTGGTTATTTGCATTTATGCTAATTAACCCCGAGGAGCAGCTGGTCTAACCCATCTGCTGAGAGCCACCTCTGCTCGCCTCTTCAGCAACCCGCTTGCCTGCATGTGACTTGAAGGACCCTCGGTGCCTGTTCCTCTTCCTCCTGCCTTGGTGGGGGTCTGTCTTCCTCCCTCGTCCTTGCACGTCCGTCAGTCCGTCAGTCCGTTCGTCCATCCACAGCACCTGCTCGGCTGTCATAGGGCTGGTTTGTGGCCCTGGGCTGGGACCCTCCTGCTTGGCTGGTGTCCAGGCTGTGAGGTGGGGAAGGTTCTGGGGATCTTTTTGTTTCTGACTCGTGAGGACTGGTATGGATGGCCCTGTGGTCAAAGGCTGTCACCTCATGGGACAGTGGCCAGAGGAGAGGACCTGGGCAAACATTATGAACCACCTCCAGAGCCAAGCATCTTTCTCGCTCCAGCTCCAAATCTATGCTTCCTTTGTCTTCCAGGAGATGTGTTGGGTCTTAAATCACTCCATGGAGGATACCCTGTGCAGTTGGCTGAATTCTGTGGGGCTGGGGCCTGGAGAGTGGGCCCATGTGGACATGTTTTATTAGTAGAGGGGAGCTCACTGTTCTTAGAGGCAGCCCTTAGCCCTGAAACCCCACCCAGGCACCCTCTTTCTCCACTCACATTTTTTCTGCTCCCCACCCCTATTTGGCTTTGCCTGGCCCCCACTCCAGTCCCCCACAGACCCTGTGTATCCAAGATCCCTCAGGGTAGAATGTGAGCTGACATTTCCCTGGAGAAAGGGCCTTTGGGGTTTTCTCAGAAAACAGGAATGCTTCCTGAGGGTAGTTCTTTGGGTGGGTGGATGGGGTTTCCTGGGCCTGTTCTTGGGGGACTCAGAATATGCTGTGAAACTGCTGTCGGCCTGGCCTCTTTGTGGAAATAAGTTCCTCCTCTGGCCCTAACCCTGCCTCACTCCCCGCCCCCACCCACAATTTGATGTGTCCCTGAGTCCCAGCTTCTCGAGAGCAGGGTCGATTTCCAGCCCTTAGCAAACTCATGCCTCCCTCTGGTATTTCCGCAACTGGCTGGTCCCACTGTCATTGATGGGCATCCAGATGTGCTGGCCTGGCAGGCCTTTTATCCAAGACCAGTCCCAGAGGCTGCCCTCTGGGTCCCACTGGGCTGTGCAGGCCCTCCAACCCCTCTGGATAAGCCTCCTCTCCCTGCCCTGCAAACATGCCTGTTTTCCTTGTCTTTCCTACCAGCGATGACGACATTGTGTTTGAGGACTTTGCCCGCCAGAGACTAAAAGGCATGAAGGATGACAAGGAGGAAGAGGAGGATGGTACCGGCTCTCCGCGGCTCAACGACAGATAGACTGGGGCCGCCCTCCCTCCGGGCAGCTCCAGGTCCACTCTCATGCACTAGGATGCTTGTTCGTCTTCTTCCTATCCTGGCTCCCCCTCCCATTTGTTCTTCCAGTTTCTACCAGGGGGCCCCAGCGGTCTTCCAGGTCACGGTGGCGAACCCCTGGCCTCAGGATTGGCCCCCATCACCATGCCAACAGGGCCACAGACACCACCCTCACCCTCTCACTGCATCACTTCTCCATCCCCCTCTTTTCCTGTTGACCCCCAGACAGGCCAGCACAGCTCTGGCCTTGGAATTTGACTCGGGTTGGGGAGTAGAAAGAGGAAGATGGGGGACAAGGGCTTGGCGGGGTGGGGATGGGGGCTCAAGACACGTGAGAGGATGTGGCCACTGTCCCAGGTGATTAATACAGTTCTGGCAGCTAAAACATGACTGCTTTGAAGGCCACCCTCCTCTGGCTCGGAGGGGACAGACCCATGGATAGATTTTCCACACAGTTCTGCTCGAAGTTCAGACCCACCAAACACTTGTCTTCTTCCTCCCTCGTCCCTGCCCCCTGTCCCTCTGTGACTGACAGTGACCTTGGTGAAGGTTCGTAGACCCCAGGAATGGAGCAAAGCAGTTGGGCTGACTTTCTTACCAGCAGTTACCTAGTCTAAGGCAAGTCGTGTGAAGTAGCCCAAGTCTATTTCAGTATCGTCAGGATGTAATATCCTAGCTGCCTTGTATCTTGTGTGTCTCAGCCACAGATATGCACAGAGCAAGACAGAGAGAAGGGAGGGGTCTTCAGAACGCACCAAGGTCTTGAGGAGGTGTCCTGAAGGGTGACTCTGAGATGGGGGCAGGGTGAGAAGATGAGAGTCTGCCCGGCTCCCTTCCTTAAGAGGGATCAGTGATCTGGTGGGAAGTAAGGTTGAAGGGCCACAACGACTGAGGCCACCAATGTCTTTCTGCCCTTGCAGGTCTCCAGGGCTGGACTGGAAGAGAGCCCTTGAGACCACTGTGCCCACAGTCAAAGGGGGTCCTTCTCTAGAAGGTGGCAAGGTCCACCGAGTTGTCCTCACCTAAAAGGAAGGGGGACTCCTTTGTTTCTTTGGGGAGTTGATGACCCTCCCCCCCAACACACACACACAGTGGTTCCCAGTGTCAAGGGTGTGCAGTACGCATAGGCTGATGTTGGTGTGATTAGGACATGGGCCATACTTCCAGGGCAACAGGGTAGGCAGACGATGAGGCAGAAAGTGTTAAAAGTTATCTGTTTTTCTCTGACCTTTGATGCTCATTACTGTGTGACTTTGGACAAGTTCCTTTCCATCTCTGGGCCTCAGTACATCACCTAGAAAACCAAGGGGTTCGACCAGATGATCACAAAGGGCCCTCCCAGCTCTGCCTCCAAGAATTTGTGAACATTAGAGTTTCTGGTCTGGTGGGTGGAGCCAGAACCATTGATTCTGGTCTGTCTGCCACCAATGAGGATTCACTGAACCCCAGGGGTGGCGGGGCAATGGAGAGCACCTAGCACCACCACCCCACACCCACTCCAGGCCTCAGCAGGGCCCTTCTAAGGTCCCTGGGCTGGGGCGGGGTGGGGGGTTGCCTGATGTCAAGCTGTGGCTGTAGTTAGCATGAACCGCTTGGCCCTAGGAACCAAGTATTACAGAAGGTATTTGTATTTGCTCGTATTTGCTGAGGCG
Source organism: Okapia johnstoni (assembly GCA_024291935.2). Classification (NCBI taxonomy): domain Eukaryota; kingdom Metazoa; phylum Chordata; class Mammalia; order Artiodactyla; family Giraffidae; genus Okapia; species Okapia johnstoni. Next base: position 24,012,454 of record CM044325.1, read on the forward strand.
TGGCAAGGGGAGGGGAAGAGAGCTTATGATAGGCACTGCACTACTTCACACCCTCTTTGGATGTCCTGAAGTTTACCTCATACCCAAGCAAATGTATTGTTTAGCAGGGCAAGGGGATCTCTTGCTCCTTTGTATCCTTGTCCCATACTTGTGAAAAGGGAGATGGCCAAGTTTTATTACACAAGTTGGATCTCAGCTCTTCAGTTCAGCCCCTCCTGGGATGGACTTTGCAACCATTTTCCATGGTGAAATTATACAGTTCATAGGCCTGGCACTGTGCCCCAGCCCTTCCCTACTGAATCTCACTCCAGGGACCCCCACTCCAGGTCAGAGACAAGTCAGCTTGGGACAGTCATACTCCCCCAGTCAATGCTAGGGTCCCAGCTGCACCCAGTCCCTTCCAGAGCTTGCTGGACAGTTTGTACTTCATTGGGCAGCTGGAGAGTCAATTGTTGGAACAAGGTATGGCAAGCATACGCTCTTCAGGGTCGTCTTTGGAACATTTGGGGCTGGTACAAGACCCTTTAGGATTTGGGGCGATCACTTACCTACAAATAGACCTCTCTCTGTGTCCCTAACGCAGTCACACAAAAGCTTTGTCAGGCTGGTTTCTTTATCTCTTTCCACCTCAAAATGACACTGACCATTCTGTGTTTATCACAGTGCTGAACTGAAATTTTTCCAGCTGCAAGAAGCATCATGGGCCTATTTAACCTTCTATTTCCTCTTTGGGCCCAGGACTACAGAAGAGCAGTGGTCAAGTTCATTTGGCTTAACCATGCTTGGTTGACAACTTCTCCACTTGGTGCTAAGCACTGGAGACACAGAGTTGGGTCAGTCCCAGCCCCTGTCCTCAGAAAGCGGTCAAGGGAAAGTTACAGGAGAAGTAATGAGGGGCCATTGCATTCAGGGCTCCATGGTTGCTGCTAGCCCGTACAGTGCCTTGATGTGAGTTAAAAACGGTGCCTCTTTCAGGTGGATTCAACCCCCTTAGGAATGCACAGCTTCCCAAGTGGTCACAGGCTGGAGTCCAGCCCCACATGTCCCTGGGCTGAGTGCCGTCCTGCATAGCCATGCACGGCAGCACAGTGAACACTCAGGCTTCTTCCTGAGAAAGGCCCAGATTATCTTTCCAAGCCTCTCGTTGGCTCCAGACCCCACCCCCTCCTGCAGCCCCTTTTCTGCAGGGCCCCTCTCCATCTGGAGTCAGCCTGTCCTGGTGAACCCCTAGAGTGAAACTGGGGGTGAGGAGCCCCACTGGGCTCCAGGCACCAGCTCACAGTCCTGGCACTCTGTCCACACATTTGTGGCCTGTGCTGACCACATCTCTCCATAGTGAGACTTTGCAGGCGGTGGCATGTAGATAGCAGTCTGGGCAGGAAGGAAGAGCATGGCCCAGGTGAAAGTATAGAGGCAGAGAGCCAGCTGGACTTCCTCACCTTCCCAACCAAGAGAGGAGTGCAGTCCTTGTAAAGATAAGGATTGAGTTCTTTGGCTGGACTCCACCGGCCGCCTCGGTCTCAGAGCCCAGACCGGCAAGGTGAGCTCGCTTGGGTCATAGTTCAGCTGGGGGAGTTACTGACAAGCTGGTCCCACATGGTGCAATGAAGAGGACCCTGGCCCAGAAGTCCATGATGCCTCTCCCCACTGGCTGTCGCCACCCAGCTGAGGAGCCTTGAACGTCTCATTCAACCTCCTGGGCTTGGTTTCTCTAACTGTAAAATGGGACAGTCATTTCTTTCCCACCCAACTCAAGGGACTTGTGAGGCCCAAAGGAGATGAGAATCAGCTCTGTAATTTGCAAATGGCTGCTAAGGCCATGGCCCTGCCACTGCGGGGGAGCAGCCCAGGGTCACACAAGAAGTGTGCTGCCATTTGAGCCCTCCCACCCAACTCCTCCATCACTTGCTCCCGTCTCACTTAGGCAGAGGTCAACCAGAATGAGAGGAGGCCAGTTTGGCTTTGATGACCTAGCTGAGAAGGAAATTCAGACACTGTTCAGGAATGTCGGCCCCCCCAGGCCGTGGTCCCAGCAACCAAGACAGAGAGACTTGGATAGTGTCAGTGATTGAGGGGCTGGGTGCATCTTGGTGTCAGGAAGGCTTGGATCTGATCCCAGGTTAGGAGGAGCCTCCAGCCCCCAGGCCTAGTGGAGCTGAACCTCCCACTACCCTGCTGGAGAACCCCAAGGGTGAGGTGGAATAGAAATTGCCTGCCCCTTCAAAGTGTCAGCCCCCCTCCAGGATCAACCAGACCTGCCAATTGTCACTTCTTGGTGACACATGAGAGGGATTTGGGCTTGAGGAAAGCCCAGGCTTCTTAACTCTGAGATCTGAGTCCCAGCTGACTCATCCCTGGTGGTTTCAGCAACCCACAGAGGCAGCTTCCCTCCTGCCAGCGACTGGGGGCTGGGCATCCTCCACCTATCCTGGAGGAAGGCATTAGGCCCCAGTCTTGAACTCTCCTAGGGTCCCTTGCACATAGGCCTATGATTGTTCTGATGTTTTTAAAGTCAAAATGGACCAAAACAGACTCCCCACCCTTGTGCGTAAGCCTGTCTTGGGCCTGGCAATTTGTTCTCCTGGCCCAGGCAGCTCTACCACTTTTGTCCTTCCAGGACTGAAATGGCCTCACTATGGAGCAGGATCCCCACCTCTACCACTCCCCTGCAGGCTCACTGCAGAGTGGCTCCAGAGAGAGGCCCATTGGAGGGGGAACATTCTCCCCCTCCACCACCCATCACTCTCTTCCAACTCTTCACCCCAAGAGGGAAGTCAAAGCACAGGTCCCCGGGACCCATGACCCATAGACTCTGAAGCACTTGCTTTCTAACCAAGTGCTGTGGAACCCCTGTATTCCACAGAGCTTTGTCAGGGGCTGCTAAGGTGGGAAGATGGGGGTGGAGGCAAAGGCTATGTCTCCAGCCCTCCCCACCCCCTCATTCGTACTTCCACCAGAACAACTCTTCTTTTATCTGTCTTGCCTATCAAGATTTCACCTTCAAACTTCTCTTGAAAAAAAACTTCAAACCACCATTCTGAGGTTTGATCCTAGACCAGCAAGCACAGGTTCTCTTCTTGCTTTTCATGTTGGAATGGCCCTAGCATTCCAATACAAAGTATCTTCGTATTGGAACTTGCATCACAGACCCAGGCCCAAACATTTGCTTATTTACACACACACATACACATACACACATGTAAACATGCAAACATTTGATGGTTTTGTAGCCCACTGAAGCTCTGGCCTGGGTTTGACTTTGGCGGAGGCCTGGTGCTGTGAGGATGGGTCTTGTCCCTGATATTGGCCCAGGCAGTGTGGGGGACCGTGAATGAAGTAAAGAGGCCCAGCCCCACCCCAGGACTTGTGTCTGTGCCCCAATGTGACACCTGACTTTCCTGACCTGGGCCCATGAGATGACAGAGGAGCAGTGTGATAGGAAAAGAAAATAGAGTTGGGTTCCTCTTTAATATATAGTCAGGTGGAGGAAAGCCCAGATTTCAAAAAAAATGCTGAGGGAGGACTTTATGACCAAAGTCCCTCCTATGAAGGCAGGATTCCTCCAGATACCCTTTAAGCAGCAAATCTCCCTGAAGCAATTCTAATAGGATTTTGTTTCCACATTTGCAATCAACTGAGTATGTGGGCTACAGGCGGGTCCCTGAAGAGAGGCTGGTCCCCCCACCTGCCATCCCCTGAATTCTCTTCTTGGTGGCCTGCCCCTCTGCCCAGGTCCCTCACCAGGCCTAAGAGGTGGGCACTTTGGGGAGACCTGGACCAGCCCTTGGCACAAAATCCTGCCTGGCTCCCACCCAGGGAATTCCAGGTGAAAATGTGAGACTTAGGACACAGCAAGCCATGTGGCATGGGAGAAAGAGTGCCAAGTGCTATTCTGTGTTCAGTCCAAGTGTGCCCTTGAGGTCCTGACATCAGTTCCCCCTTGTGTAAGGTGGAGATAGTGCCAGGCTTTGCCCGCCTCAAAGGGATTACTGCAAGGGTCATGGGAGAGGTGGGTATGAAGGGGGATTCACAACTCAGGATGCATCATGGCCTGCTCTGCAGATCCAAGAGCACTTGGGAGCCGTGTAGGATGACCATCTTCCTGGAGCATTTCTGCTCAATGTTGGGGTCTAGCCACAGTTGCTGGAGGAGAGGCCTGCCTCTTCCTTTCCAGTGGGAGCCGGTGCTCAGCCGGGGTATGGGGAGTGACAAGTGACGGAGACTGGTCTCCAGGTCTGTGGTCCTTCTGTTAAGTGATGCTTTCATGATACTCATATTCCTGGGCCACCTTCCAGGTTTATCTGTTGTACCTGTGGCATTCCTTATTATGTCAGATAAGTTATTACAGTTTATCAACTCTTAACAGGACAAATGAACAAAAGAACCATAAGTAGGAGACCATTAAAGGTCTTTTGTGACAGATGCCGACTGTGCTTTTATTTCTCTCTCATAAGCCCGTGGCAGGACATAGACCAGAAAATGCTGTCTGGCTGCCCTAGACTGAGTGGGTCAGGTGTTAGCTCCAACTCCAACCGGGTTCCTCATGGCTTCTTCTCCCCTCACTGCCATGTAGCAGCCTTAGGGCCTGGGGGAGTTGCCAAACCTCTGACCTGTCTCAGACACCACTGGATCCCGTGACTCCTGCTTTGCTCCTAGGTTAAAGCCATCCCATCTTCTCTTTGGCATTGCTGACCTCTTCAGCTGGAGTCCTGCCCTGGTCCCAGCCTGGTTCTTATTCAGGTCTCTTCTCCTGCCCTGTTGGATCTCCCCAAAGTCACTTGGGTTTTGTATGACTTACCCACTGCCTGTTTCAAAAGAACTCATGGAGGAGTGGTGATATGGGTGAGGAAGATTCAGAGTCCTAAATGACAGGATACTGTATTCATATGAAAGGAAGGTGCTGCTGGATACAAGATAATTTTTCTAGGAAATTGGTCATATATGTGAAGCATTTTTTTTTTTACATTCCTGTAAAATAATGTGCAGCTTAGATCAGTGCATTGCCCTCCTGGTTGGCCAGAAGGTGGTCTATTTCCTCTGACTCTCTCTTCCAGCTAGAGAATGGTGATGGAAAGACACTGACATGTGAGTCAGGAGACAGGAGCTAGAGCTTTGATTCTGCCCTCCCTCATGGACTGTGTCAGTCCAAGTCCAGATAAACAAAGCCTATGCCAGTATTTAATCAAATAAACTGGTTATAAAAATGTTTTTAGAGTTGAAAAGGGGAACCCAGGTGCAACAGGAAATGACTACACCTGTAGGGTGGAAGGACAGGGAGAGGAGGTGGTGTTACTGAGCCAAGGACCAGGGAAGCCCAGCAGGGTTGTGGAGGGAGAGGGTATCTGATGAATCCAGACCATAGAAGAAAGACCTCTGTTCCTGGGATGCTTCCAAAGCAGAGAGAGTGGGAGAAATACTCTGGTTTCTTCTCTCCTGCACTCCTATTGGCAGACTCTTAATTAGAAGCTAATATTCACAGAATTGGGGAAATGTAGCCTACAATGGTCAATGCCTTGCAATATAGAACAGGAGAAAATCCGGGGATTAGATATGAGACCAAATAGGCAAATGACCAGCTCTTTAATCTCATCAAAAAACCAAATAATCCTATTGGCCTGGATACCACCATTTAGGAGCACCCTGACACCTGAACAGGAATCTAAACGTGGGAGAGGTGTTCACTATTGTCTCTTTAGTTTTGAGCTTTTCTCCTGCTGTCACTGTCTTCATGGTGTTTTGAGACTTCATTTCTTTTAGCTTTTAAAAAATTTCAGCATAGGTGTTTCAAATTCTGATTGAGACAAAGTCCACTAGAACCTATCTGTCCTACTGATTACATTAAAAACTCTGGACAAAAATACAAAACACAACTACCTAATGACTCTGAAAATCAAACAAAAGCAGGCAGGTGGTCCAGGGGAGCAAAACTTTGGAAAAGTAATCTGTATGGCTTAAACTTCCCTTTTATTTCTCTTTTGTTTTGTGGGTTTGTGTTGAAATTAGAACCACCACCAACAGAAGGTGAGACAAAACTTTGGGTCTGAAACTAAATTAGTTGATTTCTTCTTAAAACAACGGCAACAACAAAAACCTAACATTAACCCAGAGTCTACACCATATGTGTGTGTGTGTGTGTGTGTGTGTGTGTGAGTCACTCAGTCATGTCCGACTCTTTGTGACCCCATGGACTGTAGCCCACCAGGCTCCTTTGTCCATGGGATTCTCCAGGCAAGAATACTACACCATACAACATTCACAGAATCCAGGATACAATCTGAAATTACTCAACATACAAAGAACCAGAAAAAGAGGAGGAATGATCAATGAGAACGTGCTGTGCTCAGTAGCTCAGCCGTGTTTGACTCTTTGCAACCCCCTGGACTATAGCCTAGCAGACTCATCTGTCCATGGAATTTTCCAGGCAAGAATACTCGAATGGGTTGCTATTTTCTCTTCCAGGGGATCTTCCCAACCCAGGGATCAAACCTGCGTCTCTTGAGTCTCCTGCATTGGCAGGCAAATTCTTTACCACTGCACTGCCTGGGAAGCCCTCAATGAGGATGCATGCTCAATATACAAAAATCAATCGGACTTCTGTATAGTAACATTAAACAACTGGATCTTGAAATTTAAAAGACGATGTCAAATAAAAAGATAACACCACCTACAATAGCACCAAAATGGAAATACTTAAGTATAAGTATAGCAAAATATGTGCATAATCTCTATGTACATTTCTAAAGCAGCAAATATTGATGAAAGAAGACCTAAACAGATTGAGATATGTACTATGTTCATGGATTAGAAAACTCAATATTGTTAAGGTATCAATTCTTTCTAAACTGACTATAGATTCAGTGCAATCCAAATCAAGATCTCTGCAGGATCCTTTTCACAGACGTAGACAAGGTAATCCTAAAATTTATATGGAAAAATAAAGGAACTAGACTAGCCAGGCAGTTGGAGTTGTTTACTACTCCCTGATCTCAAGACTCACTGTGAATCTACAGTAATTAAGACAGGGTGGTTCTGGTCAAATAACAGACACATCAATGAAATGAACTCCAGAATCCAGAAATAGGCCAGCACATATCAACTGATTTTCCAAAAATGTGCAAAGGGTATCTAATTGTTCTTTCCCATAAATAGAGCCGGTGAGGCTGTGAAGAAACTGTAACACTGCTGATAAGGATACAGAATGGTATAGATGCTTTGGCAAACAATTTGGCAGTTTCTTATAAGTATGTGTGTGTGCTAAGTCGCTTCCGTTGTGTCCAACTCTGTGACCTAATGGACTGTCGCCCCCCAGGCTCCTCTTTCTATGGGATTCTCAGACAAGAATACTGGAGTAGATTGCCATTTCCTCCTCCAGGGGATCTTCCCAACCCAGGGATTGAACCTGTGACTCTAAGGTCTTCTGCATTGGCAGGCAGGTTCTTGACCACTATTAAAGATACTTACTATAAGACTTAGAAGTTCCACTCCCAAAATAAATGAAAAGTTCTGTCCCCGCAAAAACCTGTATGTGAATGTAAATAATGGATGTACACATAGCTTAAAATATCCCAAATGCTCTTCAGCTAGTGTGATAGTCATACAATGGAATACTACTCAGCAATAAAAATGAACAGATGAGTGATACATACAATAAGGATGAGTGTCAAAGCATCATGCTAATGAAAGGAGCTAGACTTAAAAGGACAGATATATATGCATCTATTTATATGACACTCTGGAAAAGGCAAAACTATGGGGATGGAAAACAGACCCCTAGTAGCTAGTGGCTGGAGTTGATTTGAAGGGTTGGCTACATAAGGGCAGCAGGAGGTACTTCGGAGGGTGATGGAACTGTTTCTTATCTTGATTGTCAAAATCAACTATATGCCAGAAAAGAGTGTATTTTTACTCTATGCAAATATGTATCTCAATAAAAAGCACAAAAAAGTAAAAAACTAAACAATTTATAGCTCACAAACTATAAACAATATTTATACGGCTTGTACCATTTGCTGGGGCTAATGCTGGACCCTGAAGACAGAAAGATAAATAAGATAATCCTTTCCTTCAAGGAGCTCACAAATTCACAAGAATATAAGGCATGACGACAAAGATTTGGACTTGATGTTGAGGGATATTGGGGATGGGGGCTGACATGCACTCATGTCATGCCATGGAGCACTAAGGAGGGGTGGGTGGGGTAGGAAATAAGGCAAGCTTCCTAGAGAAGGAATTCTTTTAACTGACTTTCGAAGGATGAGAAGCAGTTAAGCAAGTGAGGAGAAGCTACAGGCATTCCAAATAGAAGAGGTGGCACATGGGAAGCCTCAGGGGTGAGACAAACTGAGACCTTCAGGGAATTGTAAGGACTTCAATGTGGCTAGAATGAAGGGAACCAGAAGAGCTAATGGGAGATGGGACCAAACCATAGCCATGGGGAGGAAGGTTACAGATAATTAGCCCAAAGGGCTTGTTTTTTTTTTTTTTTTTTTTTTATCCAGAAGGTAGTTAGTGGGACAGGTTTTAAGCAGGACAGTGTGATGGATCAGATTCATGCATTTTTAGGATCACTGATCCTAAGTGATGGACCAGAGGGGAAGGCCAGAGGCAGAGAGATAAGGGAGGAAGCTGGGAAAGGGATCTGGCTTAGAGATGCAGAGGCTGTGACCAGGTAGGGAAGAACTGATTGGCAAGGTGTTTAGGGGTAGAATGGCCAGAACTGGTTTCCCACTCAATATTTAATATTCAGTCTCAGCACCTTTGCACTTGGTTTCTTCTGCCTGGATTCATCTTTCCCAAGCTCTTTGCAGAGCTCCTTCCTTCCCATTCTTCAGGGTAAGACACCTTCTCAGAGAAGCCTGCCTGACTATCCCATTCAAAGGATACCCTTACCCATCACTCTTACATCACTCTATTTTCCTCATAAAAAGTATCTTGTTTATTTACTTGTTTATGGTCCAAGCACATGGGCTCTGAGTTCTTAGCCTACCTTGACCTCTATTAGCACTGTGACCTTTAGCAAATTCTTCTTCAGTTGCCATAGTTTCTTCATTTGTAAAGTAGCAATAACAATTACTTCATAGGGACTTCCCTGGTTGGTCTAGTGGTTAAGAAGCAGTCTGCCAATGCAGGAGACATAAATCCAGTCCCTGGTCTGGAGGATTCCACATACTGCAGGACAACTAAGCCCATGTGCCACAACTACTGAAGCCTGAGTGCATAGAGCCTGTGCTCTGCAACAAAAGAAGCCACCGCAATGAGAAGCCCAAACACCAAAACAAAGAGTAGCCACCTCTCCCCACAGCTAGAGAAAGCTGGCACAGCCAAAAATAAACAAGTAATACCTACTTCATAGAATTGTCATCAGGCTAAAATGGGTTAATCTATGTAAAGTGCCTAGAAAAACTCCTAGCTTCTGTCGAACATAGTGCTTGGCACATAGTAGGCACTTTATAAAATACTTGCTGAACAGGTTTTACTTAATGAAGGCAGGAACATTCCCATGTCCACTAGCAGATGGCACATGTATGGAAAACATTTTTTTAAAAACTGGTTCTGCTCTTACACAAATAGGCCAATAGATGTCACTGTTGCTCCCTGGGTCAAGGAACCAAGCCAGAGCCAGAGGCAGATGTTGCCCAGATAGGACGCTGGACAAGAATGCCAAACGGAGGACCAGAAAGCGATAATCGTATTAAAAAGTCAAAGTCTAGAAACTAAAGCTAAATTATGTTTTATATATATGTTCTAAAGCTGCGTTTTCTGTTTTCTCACTTTATTGACTAGTTACGAGGAGCTGGCCACACAGGCATCTTCTGTAACTGCAGCCCCAGTTCAATGAGGTGAGAGGTTGTGGGAGTTAGAGGGCGTGGACATCTGACATGCAGCAGAGGGAGGCCACGAGCCCCACATAATGGCTTGTCCCTCGTGCTTCAGATTTCTGTGGGGCAGAGGTAGTGTTCACGTATCTCTGAGCACCAGGATCAGGCACCCAAAAGGGAACTGAGCACAGCCCCTGGGGCAGGGGGCGTCTAGTCTGGTGCAGACAATGGGCCAGAAAACAAATCAGTCCACATGGAGGTCTGGGGGTCTGACGACAGGAGAAAGACAGGTCAGGAAAGCAGAGGGGACTCTTGAAACATCCTGCTGCTTTCTGTTGGGGGTAAGGATCCCGGGCAGAGGGTACTGTGCGAGCAAAGGTGTGGGGGGCCTGAAATAGCTGGATTCTTCTACTAAAACTCTGAGTAGCCTGGTATGGCTGGAGAATGGCATTCAAGAAGTCATCTAGCATGGCTGGAGGACAGGGTCAAGGACAGGGAATGATTCCGATGCTAGCAGACTAGCAGTCTAGCATTTTTCTTTACCCCTCCAGGTCTTAGTCACTGGAGTCCAGGGCCAGCAGCCTGGTACTGTCCTAACTTGTTCTTGTCCCAGCATAATTATTAATAGAGGTCCTTTGTGCTCACCAAGATTTTCTAGTTTGGACAGTCACCTTAGTTAGGACTTAACCCCCGTGCCTCTACTATCCCAGTGACCCCATCTTTACTAAGCACAGGATGTGGCCCGTCTCAGCAGGTGCTGGCAGAGATGAGAGGCTCAGAAAGGATGATTTTCAGCCAGGGGGACCTCAGAGCCTGGGGGTCCGGAGCAAACCCTTTTCTCCTCTCAGAGATGGGAAGAGAGGTCTCCTTTTGAGAAGGAGCCCTCAGCAGGGTTTCTGCTGGTAGGGGGCTGGAGGGGGCTTCTGAGGCCTGCAGGAAGCTGCTAATAGAGGTTAGAGAGAGCTCCCCACCCCTTCTTTTTTGGCTTTTTATCTCCAGGTCACCACAGGCCTGGCTGCAGGACGCAATGACTGCAGAGGTACAGATACAGAGTCTGGAGTTTGGGAAGCCCTGCCAGGTACTCAGACCCAGGGTGGGGCAAGGGAAGACCCCAGGGGGCATCCGGAGCTGTGGATCTGCTCTGCTTCTGACACCTGGTGTGACCTGGATGGGCTCCTGCACTTGCTGGGCCTCAACTTCCCCATCAGTACACAGAAGGGTTAGCTGAGGAGGTCTCCAGAGGACCGGCCACCCCTGGGCAAGTCACCACGAAGCAGTGCTGAAGGAAGTGGGTAGAGGCGGTGAGAGAAGGGTGAGGGAGCCAAGAAGGGTACTCTGAAGGCAGCTAAGTGTGTTACCACAGGAATATTAACTGCCCCGCTCACTTCTCCCAGTCCGGGAAAGGCCATGACCATAAATTAGGGCCGTGAGTCTGCCAGGCAGACTTAATGAAGAAGGAGATGGACCTCAGTGAGAGCAGCCAGTGCCTCTGGAGGTCACAAGTCCAGCCCCAGCCTGGACAGAAGGAACCTGGAGCCAGGGAAGGGCAAGGGGTGTCCACGGTCAGGGGCGGAACAAGCCAAGTAGGTAAAAGCCGGCTCTTCGGTGTTCACTGCTGGGTCCCCAGCACCCAAGCACACAGTGGGGCCTACCCTGCACTTCTGACTGACCAGGGACCAGACGACATGGCAAGTCATGCTGACCTCAGACTGCGCTCCAGCCCTCTGAACTCCAGCTGGACTCATTGGTTCTCATCCCAGAACTGAGGGGCCTGGGTAGGAATGGGGTCGCAGAAGTAAATGCCTTCTCAAGGAGATGGTGATCGTGGCTCTCCTCTGTTTTTGAGAGGAAATTTCAGGTTTTACAGGGTCACCAAACCCCAGGAAGTCTGACGGGTTTCTTGCCTCAGAGCCGCCTCACGTCTGTCACATTTCTGACAGTCACACATCTTTTTTTTTCCCTTTTTACCTGCTCTGTATCCTACCTGCTCTTTAAAAAAAAATTATTTATTTGGCTGTGCTGAGTTTTAGTTGCTGCATGTGGAATCTAGTTCCCTGACCAGGGATGGAACCCCAGTCCCCTGCATTGGGAGCACGGAATCTTAGGCACTGGACCACCAGAGAAGTCTTTACCCTACCTGCTCTTTAAGAGCACATCCTGGATGGAGCTTCCCCCCAGCACTTGGCCCCTGCAGTCCCCTGCCTACCTCAAACTCCCAGCAGCATTCACTGCATCTGATTAGAGGGGGAGGATGGCCATTCGGTGTGTCCTTGTGCTGCTGAGAGGGTCTGCAGTGAGAGGGTGACATCAGGGTGTCAGGGGAGAACCAGCCAGACCCCTCCATCTCACCTTTTCTTGCAAGGCCTCTTTGTGGCCCCTTCCCTTACCCCCATGCCCATCTGGCCTCCTGTGGACACAGCTTAGCTGATTCCTCTGTCTCCTGCGCTCAGCATGAGGCTTGCCACAAAAAGGATGGGCACAAAAAGAAGGAAGGAACAAGCGAGAGAAGCATGCAGTTCTCCTGGCCCACATATCACATCTCCCTGCTTCCCTGAGTTCTCCTCTGAGAGTGAAAGTCCCTCTAGTGCAGTGGAGAGTAAGGGGAATGCAGAACCATCTTACCTACAAACATCTTCCTATCTACCCCTGCCATAAACGGTCTTTTTGAATTCTCAGACTAACAGATCTTCCTGCCTCCATGCCTTTGCAGAAGCTGATTCTTTTGATCTTTCTCTGTTCAGCAAACTCCTATTTATCCTTCAAAACCCTGTTCAAATGTGACTTTAAGAAATTTCCTTAGGCTGGGTACAGGGGCCTCTACTCTGAGCACGCAGTTTCCTGTGGCTTCGTTTTTCTAGAATTTGATTGAATATAATTTCTCCCCCAGGTCGTTAGCTTTTCTAGGACTGGCAAGTTGTATTTAGTAGAGAGTTAGCAAATGGCTGGATCTGCAGAAGAGGCTGGGGCCCCTGGGGACCTGCTGATGGTCCCATAAAGTCCAAGGCCACTGCAAGACTGTAAGAAGGGAAGCAGCTCAGAGACAACGTTTAATGGGAATCAGTGAATGACACTAAGGTTAAATGTCAACTGGCATAACTTAAGTACTCAATTTGTTGATTTTTGACAACTATTGATTTGATATTTAGCTTAGCATCAGCTCTCATCTAAAACCCTCAAAGATTTTTGCTGACAGTGAGCCACAGCTAGTAGCATGTTTTATATGCCAGGACTTACTGCAGTCTTAGGTTACAGTGCCAGAGGACATGTCTTTGGAGCTGAGGGTGGGGGTGACCTGTTAGAGACACAGTTCTCTAACCTTGTTAGAAACCATTACTATTTCGTCCTGCAGGACTGGCAGAGCATTCTTTGAAGGCCACTGACAGATGGAGATGCTTCAAAAGAATTTAACCCTTTCTCGTGAGGAATGACTGAGAGGAGGGGTAGGGAATTTGCTGGGAGAATATAAGGAGACTCGTACACTGCCAACCACTCGGTGAAAAGCCAGCTGGAGTGACAAGTGTTCCTGGCCTCAAGGCAAAGCTGGGACTGTCAAGGAGTCCCAGGCTGCTTTCTCTGGCCCTAAAAGTGGAAGGGAGGGATTAGGCTCCTCAGAGAGAGGGTGCTCCTTGCTGACAGTTTACCAGGTTTCCCACATCACCTTGGAGGTCCGTTTCAATGTTTAGAAGACACACATTCTAGAACTGCAAGATTCTAAAATGCCAGAATTCTAGACATTCACCATGCAGTTTCAGGGTTCTGAGACCCTGAATGTAAAATAATCCAGCCTGGGAACCTTGAGGAGGAGATAACCTCTTGTCCTGACCCCACTGGCCTAGAACCCACCTGTCTTCTTGTCCACATATCTCAAGGGGCTATTTTATACACACACACACACACACACACACACACACACACACACACACACACACCACACACACACTGCTAGGCTGCCTCCCCTCAGCCTCTCATATACTCAAGGTGCAGGTCTTAGCTCTGTAGCCATGAGAGCATGGCATGACACAGGACATAGGGAGGATCAGGTAATTCAACAGAGGTGCTGTGCTTAGTCACTCAGTCGTGTCTGACTCTTGGAGACCCCATGGACTGTAGCCTGCCATGCTCCTCTAGCAAGAATACTGGAATGGGTTGCCATGCCTTCCTCCAAGGGATCTTCCCAACCCAGGGATCGAACCCAGGTCTCTCACATTGCAGGCTGATTCTTTACTGTCTAAACCACCAGGGAAGCCCAATTCAATGGAGGAGATGACGCCAAAGCAGCAGATCACACATCCTCCTCTTTCCTGCCTGAATTAACTGCCTCTGATTCTCTATAGCTGGACTTCCTCCCTTGACAGCCTCATTTGATGCTAGTTAATTTGTCAGTCTAACGACATCACCCCCATGACCTCCCACTCCGAGTGCTGAGGCGTCGAAGGGTAAGAGGATGAAGAGGGTCCCACCTTGGCTGTGCATAACTCTACCTCAGGATGAAAAGCAAAACCAGTTTGGAGAGCCATGCCATCCCAATGGGAAGTCCTTCCATATGTCTAACCCCAATCCTACTATGTGCAGTCAGAGCCCGTTTCCCCCCACCCCCCAGCCTGAGAAAAGACATCAAGAGTCACTGCTTCATCTCAGAAAGGTCCAAAATGCTCTAAGTGTCCCCTCCCACCCCCTTCAGTGACCAAGGTCAGCAAGAATGACATGGCACCACTTCCAAGAGCAGAGTATCTGAGATTATTGCAGACTTTATAGAAAACTGCCCAAAGGAGATCCAGATTTCTGGAGGGGCGGGGGAGGAGGCCTCAAGCCAATATGTTGGAGGAGGGTGATTTCCTGTGTGCAGAGGCAGCACAGGCCAGCCATTCTGCTTGACCTAGGGGTGGGAGTCAGGGAGAGGCAGCCCCCTCCCACTCACCAATTGTGCTTTGGGATCATGCAGAAGGCAGGGCGCTGAGGCTCTGACCCTGGACAGGAGGGCTTGTGCCTGAGACAGGAGGAGAGGCCCCCTTCCTCTTCCAGAAGTCATACGGGGCGGGGAGGGGGATGGGAGGCAAGGATGGCAAGGTGGCAGCGAGGAAACCTCAGGGGAGAAGAGTCACATGGGTGGGAAAGAGGATGTGGCCAACAGCTCCCAGCCCTTCAGAGCCTCCTCCTCCACCCCTCTCTGTGGCACAAAGGTCAGCTGACCCTGGTTCTAAGGCCAGCCCATCTACTTTGCACCCCCAGGACTCTCTCCTCCAGGATCTCTCATGAGGATCTGCTAGCATGGTTGGGGGGGGACGGTGCTTGGCACCTGCCTGTTTTGCAGGGCTAGAGAGCTCATCCTAAGAGGAAAGGGGGTGGGCATCTCCCAGGGATGGCATCCTCACTGGACCTGACCCAGTGAATGGCAGGTGTGGGTACTGAGTGCAAGCGTTGGGTGTAGAGAGAACTGAGAGCCTAAAACTTGGGTAGGAGGATGAAACGCAGATCGGGGTGAAGAGCTGAGAGTCTCAAATTGGGAGCAAGGACTGAGTATTGGGGTATGAGAGCCCAAAGTGGGATATGCTGAGGATTGGCTCCACACTAAGGCTTTAACGGGGTGTCCCTGTCCCTGTAATGGGAGAGTTAGGAGCTGAACGCCAAGCCTGGGCCAAGGAGAGGCCTGAGCTAAAGCTTGGGTGGTGGGGGGTAAGAAATACATGCTCAGATTGGGGGAGGGTGCCCAACCCTCAGAGCCCCCAGATGTAGGTCTGTATGCAGGATGAACTGGTAAAAGAGAAAAAAGGCTCAAAGTCCACAAAAACCTTCCGAAGGGGGTGCTCTGATTCTGGGACTAGAATGGGATGTGAGGGCCCCTGAGCCCTAGAAGGGAGCTGAGAGCTGCAAGCTGGAGTGTAGTTTAGGGGGATGTTTCCTGCTGAGAGGTCTGGGTTCAAAGCATAGGATGGTGGAAGCAGTCTTAGGGCCTTGGGATAGAAGGACAGGGTCTCTGAGTGAGTCCTGAAAGGGGGAAGGGGCTTCGGGTGGTTCAGGAGGGCTTTCAGAGCCTAGGATGAGTAGATGGCGGGTGGGGGGGGGGCGGTTCTGGAATCAGAAGAGGGTGTCCCTGGGTCTTCGATGGTGACAGCTCTCAGCAGCTGGGGAGAAGGGGTACAACTCCAGGCCTCTGGGTGGGGGAGATGCCATAATCCAAAGGTCTCAGGACAGGGACAGGTCTCAAAGCCTCAAACTCGCGGGTGTCCCATACCCACGGTCTCGGGCGAGGTGGCCTCAGTAAGGTCATCAGCTGGCTGGGGCAGTCCCCAAGTCAGAACAGGCGAAGCTCAGAGGCCCGAACCTGGGGAAGTGGCGCGAGAGCCGGCGGGGGCGGCCGGGGCAGGCGCGCGGCGCGGGTCGTCGCGTCCTGCTCGTAGCGGTAGTGGTAGCCCTCCATCTGGTCCCGGCACGCCTCGCGCAAGTTGCGCATCCAGCGCTGGATGCCGCGGCGGTTTAGGTAGAGCACCATAAGGAAGATGAGGCCGATGAGCGCCAGAACTAGCCCGAAGAAGACGTAAGAGGCTTCCAGCTCGGGGCCGGCGAGTTCCACTTCATCCCCGCGACCGTCGGCATCGCCGTCGGCGCAGCGCAGCAGCCCCTCGTCCAGGTCCAGGAAAGGCCGGTTGTGCAGTGCCCGCGGGGCGGCGCAGCGCAGGCGCCGCGCGTCGGGTACGCGCTCCGTGGCGTTGCGCAGCCAGGCCAGCAGGGGGCGCGCGGCGCAGCCGCAGCGCAGGGGGTTGTCGGCGAGAAGCAAGCGCGGCGCGGGGATGCCGCCATCGCGTTCAAGCGCCCGCAGCTCGTCGGGGTCCAGGCCGGCCAATGCGTTGAGGTGCACATCCAGCTGCTCTAGACGCGGCCGGCGCAGAGCGGCAGGCGGCAGGCGGCTAAGCGCATTGCCCGCCAGGCCCAGGAGGCGCAGGTCGTCGAGCGGAGCGAGCGCGGCGTCCAGCGCGGCCAGCAGTGCGGAGCCGCCCCGCGCCAGCGCGTGGTTGAGCTGCAGCGAGCGCAGCGCGGGCAGCCCGCGGAAGGCGCCGCCGCCCAGGGTGCGCAGCGGATTGTGGCTCAGGTCGAGCGCCGTCAGGCTGGGTAGCCCGTCGAAGGCGCCGTCCTCCACCACCTCGATGTTGTTGTGCGTGAGGCGCAGCGCGGTCAGGTGCGGAAGGCGCACGCCCGCCCTCCGCCACCTCCTCCCCGTCCGCGTCCCCGCCGGCGAAGGCGGCCGCGCGCAGCACCGTCAGGTTGGCGCCCACGATGGTGAGGTTGCGCGCGTCGGGCGGCACGTCCCGCGGCGGCTGCCGGAGCTCGGCGCCGGACGCGCAGCGCAACATCAGCTTGGGGCCGCCGAAGCAGTAGCACTGGAAGGGACAGGGCGCGGCGGGTCGGCTCAGCGCCGCCGCCACGAGCAGCAGCCCCGGCAGCAGCGGGCCCCTGTGCTCCGGCTGTCCCGCGCGCGGGGCCATCGCAGCTGCCCCCACATCCAGCGCCCGGGTCGCGGCGCTCACCAGTGAGTTCGGAGCGGCTTGGGGGCGGGGAGGGGGGCGGGTGGGGCAAGTTCTTGACCCGGAGCGCCTGGCGTTCGTGGTCCTTCCGTCCGCTGGCTCTAGAATCCGAGGAACCTTCACTTTCCTGGTTGGGGCGAGAGGGGACAGGCAGGGAGCGGAGCCCCCCGCCCCCGGTGCCCTCTTCGCCCTGAGCACCGGCCTCCGACTTCCGCGGCCGTTCTGGGCTCAGAGCCGAGTGGGCAGGGTTTGCCTCCCCCCTCCCCGCCTCTCCGCCTCCCCGCCTCCCAGCCGCCTCCTCCGCCCCCAGCGGTGTCTCCGCGCCCTTCTAGCGGAGAGGCGGGGTGGGAGGCTCCCGAGAACCAGGGCTTTGGGCTGCTGCTCTTGTTCTTCCCCCTTTCGGCTCCCGGACTGCTGTGAAGTTTGACTCTCCGAGGTTCTGTCTTAGTTCCCTCTCATCTCCCCCACCCTCCGCGTTTAAGCTGGTTCCTTCCTCTTACCTCTCAGGCACGTGTGGGGCGGGGCGGGCCCGGGCTGGGGAGAGCTGGCAGGTGGGTCAGCATCTTCAAGGGAGAATTTAGGGGCAGGATTTTAGAGTTCCTCCTCCAAGTGCAGGCAGGGATGAGGCGTCAGCTGGGAAAGTTCCTCGTTTTTCAGCTGCTTCCTAATTCCTGTGATCAAGGAGAGGGCTGTGCTAGGAGAGGAAAATCCCCAGCCTCAGCCCCCTCTTCTGCCACCCCAGTTACGTCTGGTCTGGCTCTTTCAGCATCCCTGCACGTTCCGGGAGACCTCCGTCTTTTCCACCCCACCCCATCTACCCGAGGAAGTCAAGACAACCCCTTCTTCCTCCCACCCCTCCTCCCCTCAAGTCTCTGGCTGCTCCGCCAGGATTTCTTCCATCTGGTTTTCTCCACCAGGCTGGACTCCTCCCCCAGGCACTCTGCTAGGCCCTGGGACCCGGTGGGTGTGGTGATTCAGCTCTTTGCTGCCCCCCTCCTTGCCCCAGCACTTTGGGCCCCTGCTTGATTGTCCTGGGTCTCGGGGCCTTAGGGTTGTTGAATGGCATCAGCTGCCCCTCCTCCTTTCCAGGGTACCCCACCTGTAAATGATGAATGGGTAGGAGGGTTTGGGGCTCCAGAGGTGGTGAGACCAGGAGCAGATTTTGCACTATTGGAGTAGGGGGTCTCAGAAGGGACCAAGGCTGAGCTGTTTATAGGTTTGTTTTGTTCTGGATCCCCCCACCCCACCCCCCAAGAACTGGAAGCTCCAGGCCTGATTTAAAGAGACAGGCTCCTGAGAAGGGAGCTCTCCTGGCCTTGGCATGAATTATTCAGGCTGTAGAAGTTGACACTTGATCCTCAGGCCCTTCTGGTATGAGCAGAGCTGGTTGGGATAAAGGCTCCCCGCAACCTAAGAAGCAGTGTCTTTCTCCTAAAATTAGGGGTTGCTGGGTTGACTCCTTCCCTGAAGGTATATTTAACTTATCAACCAACAGATCAGTACCACCTAAGGAGAGGCCTGGGTCTCAAACAGGGGTCAATGTTGAAGTTCAGGGCTGTTGATCCTTCCCGCTCTCTCCACTATCCCTACTGTCACTCCCAAGGTTGGCAGATGAGAATGGTAACTTGCATGTGCATGTTGGACATGTCTTTTCAGAAGTGGGGTTGTACACTCACATGTATGTGTAGAAGCAAACTTAACATGTAAGCAGGTCTAGGTGTGTCCACATGTGAGCACATACATGCTCACTTGTGTGTGCCTACATGCACAGAAAGGCTTACATAAGCTTGTGCACAGTTCCAGGCAGGCTCAGATGCGCTTCTTACACATACTTGCAGGAACATCCATACATGTGCACATGTGAACATAGATTTGAATGCATTCTGTTATGTGTCCATAGATTTATAAACACATACATACTTGAACATTCATACTCCTGGGCCCATGCAGGTGTCTGGGTGTGTTCTCAGAGGGACAAGCTAACAGACTTATGCAAGCACATGCATCCAGAGGTCGGCCAAAACACTCTGAGCCCACTCCTGCCCTCCCCCACACCCTTGGTCCATGGAGTTAACAAGGTGTGGTGTCTTTTCTCATATGGCACAAGAGCTCAAGCATGCCATAGACGCTGGGCCCTCAACTGTGGTGTTCACCCCAGCCCTGGCCCATGTCAGCTCCAAGCCCCAGCTCTGACATCTTCCCCAGGGGGAGGCACTGGCTCTTCCTCACTATTGTGTTTCTGGTACACAGACTAGCACAAGAGACTATGCAGTAAATGTTTGTAAATGAATGAGTGAATGAAAAGGTCTTTGGTATCCTCTGCTACATACAGCCCCTTCAGCCTCCAGCCACTAAGACATTACAGGCCAGCTGTCAAGGCCAGCTTTCCCTTCTCACGCCCCATGGTGGCTGGTTTCTGATTGGCTGATGGCCCTCCAGGGGAAGCCCTTCAGGGGAGCCAGCAGCTTTGGTGGTGGGGATGGGGATGTGTGTGCATTTACTAGACACCTCAGTTGGGGAAAGGAGGCCCAGAGAGAGCCTAGGACCATCAAATGACAGTGAACAAGGCAATGACTGTGTTTTATAAATGGGGTGCTGAGGCCAGAGGCCAGGACTCTGTCCAAGGTAGTAGGTGTGTCTAAGTGACCAGCACCACAGGAAAATCTCTCCTTGAGCCCAGGGATCTGGGGCCAAGAACAAACAGATGGCAGGTGTCTGGTGTGACCTTGGACCTCTCTCCACCTTTGGGCTGTCAGCTTCTATTTCTGCAGAGTAGGTGGGCTTCTGAATTTGTCATTCCTGGTCCTTTTAGAGCTATTGTGATAATGTGAAGGGAAAATGTTTTGAAACAAGAAAAGCCATATAATTAGGGTCTAGGCACCTAGCACCCATGTGACTCTGGATGAGGCATTGCCCTTTTCTGGGACTAATTAGTTCCTATGCTGTTTGGCTCTGTTCCATCTTCCTTCATCCCCCAGCACCTCAAATTCATGGTAGATAGTAGAAGGAATGAGTCTCCACTTGCTGTCTCTATCTATGCCTCTACCCTGCCTTCTCCCGTGCCTCCCCTCTTTCTGCAGGTGTTCCTTATCTCTGTCCAGTTTCCCTTGGAACCAAGTCTGTGAGCCATTTGGGGGTCTCTGTTCTCTGGAGGAACAGCCTTCGGAGTCTTGGGAGTATCAGTGTTTGGTATGTATTAGGTGTTCAATAAACACATTCATTAAATGCGTCTTGAGGCTGTCTGTTTATTCCCTGAGGCATCCAGTGGATTGCTCACTGTTTGACTCTCATGGGGTGCTCTCTCCCCTTGATTCTTTTCCTCCAGTCTAGCCTACTGTCCCTCAGGGTTCAACTTGAGTTCTGTCTCCTCTAAGAAGCCTTCCTGGCTTCCTTCTCTCTCCTTTGAACTTCACACTGAGTAATCAGAGGGCTAGAGCTGTCCTGAGCCCCAAGACTGTCAGCAGCTGGAGCTCATGACAAGTCAAATTTCTTGTGTTGTCAGCACACAGCTTAGAGCTCAGCATGGAAAAGGCACCAGGGAACATTTACTAAGTGAAATAGTGATTTAAAAATCTCTGGCTCGATCCACCCCTGTGAAGCAGGCTAGGTGAGGATCCTTCACCTATGCTTTACACCAGGAGACAGCTGCCCAGAAAGGTTAAGTGCTTTCCTCAAGGTTGCACAGCTAACTGGAACCCGAGCCTGACAGGAGCTCAGGTTTCCCCCTCATCTTCTCTGCCGCAGCCCTCCCCATCCTAGGTTCTCTCTCTAGGGAATGTGACTGGGTCAGATCCCAGGGGAGCCTGTGGGCAAAGAGCTCAGGCCCTCAGGGTTTCCTTAGGACTCAGCAAACAGATCACCCCAGCCCCACCCAGGCAGAATGATTGTATCTGCCATGTGCCAGGTTGTGAACCACCCATGTCAGCCTTGAGAGACCTGAATTCTTGAATTTGTTACCCCGCTAGGTCCCAGAGCCCTTCTCAGCCTTCCAAGAAGCTGTCCCTCCCCTAAGCCTCAGTTCCTACACCCTCTTCTCCCTGCAAAGGCCCTACCCTCTGTATGCTCCACTAAGCCTTTATAGGGAAACTGGAGAGGTGTTCAACTTCCCTGAGATCACCCAGCAAGTAGCTCTTACCCATCTGCCTCCAGCTCTATTTTGTCCCTGAGGGGCGACTCGGTGTTACTGGAACCTGTGGGCAAGTCTGTCTTTCCAGCTCCGTTTCCCTATTTGCAAAGGTGTATGTGTGTGTGCAGGGGATGATCTTGGAAGGCTTTTAAGTACTGTGCCCCATGGCCTTTTAGGAATGAGGGTCCAGTGCCCCCATATTTTCAATAGGTGACCTTGAACTTGGCCCCACCCTTAATTATAAAGTGTGCTAGGATGGCCTGTGGCTCCTCTTAAGTCCCATGCTATAGCAGCCTGCAATCCAGGCTCCCTCTTTCCTGGTTGCCCTCATGCTGCCTGCCCTTCCCTCTGCTCCCCCTTCCTCTGAGGCAAGTGGAGGAGCAGCCCGGCAGGCCTGACATGATGAAGCTCAGTCGTTAGGTAGCAGCGGAGGCCCCGGTTTCTCTCCTGTAGCTCTGGCACTGATGGAGAGGGGAAAACTCCACTGCAGGCTTTACTGTTCCCATTTCTCTCTCCCCCCTCTCCCCCGCCCCACTGCCATGAGACACAGGAAAATCCATAGACCCAAGATCCATTTTCTCCATTGAGTCAGCAGAGGCTACACTCTGCTTCTAAGGGACCGGCAACCGGCTTTTAAATATCTCTCAGATATTTAATACCCTCCTCCTCCACTCTGTGGCCAGGGCCTCTGGGGAAAGCCTAGAATAAAAGTTGGATGAATCCTCTGAAAGTCATAAGTGCTCCTGCCCGCACCTCAACCCACCCTCCCCTACCCAGACTCCCAGGCCATGGAGGAAAACCTGATTCCTTATCACCTTTGCACAGCGCTTTAGAGTTTCAAAGTGGTGCCCCCGACTTGGTTTGTTATCACAAGTTTAGAACTGGAAACTGAAGTTTAGAAAAGGGGACTGACCCCATCTGACTTTTAGTCTTGGTCTGCTGCTGGCTGGCTGTGTGACTTTGAGCAGGTCCCTGTCCCTCTCTGAGCTTCTGTTTCCTCACCTGTGCTTCACAGTGGTTAAACCTGTGGGTTGTCACTGGTCCCTCTAGCTATTATGTTTCATGAATTGGTGCCCTGGTCTAGGTCTCCTCTCATGGAGCTACTTTTTGCCTCCATACTCTCCTTGGGAAAGGTTAAAGGGCAGAGCAGACTGAGGCTCAATGCCAGGCAGGGTCTGGCCCTAGGATTCCAGTGTAAGTCAGAAACAGGAGTGGGTGGGGGGAAGGGAAAAGAGCAGAGTTGGATTCTTTTGTCCCCTCCTCCCCACCCCCTTCCTTTCTTCTCCAGGTGGAGGTCAGGACAGACCAAGGGCAATAATATTTAAATTTCGGCTTCTTTAAGACTAAGGTTCTCAGCAACTGTAGATATAATTTGAGAAGGTGGGAGCAAAACCTTCTTCCTAAGTTGTGTCAGGATCAAGGTCCTGATAATGAAAGTTAGTGGGCCCAGTTCTCCTGGCTTCACCACTGTTCTATGTCATTTGGAAGACAGGGATTGATATCTGCATTGGTTATATGAGAACACTGGAAGATTAAGAGCTGTGCTTGGGGTCACCTCATGGTGAAGTGACCCTAATGATGGAAGAGGGTATATAGTCTAGGGTTTCCAATTCCCAGCTCATCCCAGCCTGCTCTAGCAGGAAACTGGGGGCTAAGGGATGGGAATGGAAGAGGCAAGTGGGTTCCCACTTAGTCTGGGAGTGACCTTGCTTTGTTTCACTTCCCTTGCATCCTCTTGGGTCCTCATGATCCTCCTGAGCTGTACCAAGCCTTCTGTGTGTGTGTGTGTGTGTGTGTGTGTGTGTGTGTTAGTTGCTCAGTCGTGTCTGACTTTTTGCAGCCCCTTGAACTGTAGCTTGCCAGGTTCCTCTGTCCATGTAATTCTCCAGGCAAGAATACTGGAGTGGGTTGCCAATCCCTTCTCCAGGGGATCTTCCCAACCCAGGGATCAAAGCTGGGTCTCCTCTGGTCTTTGCAGGGAGATTCTTTACATTGCAGGCAGATCCTTTACTGTCTGAGCCACAGGGAAGCCCTACCAAAGCTTCTGCTTCTAAAAGTACATAATTTTAGAATCAAAACACTGAATTTGAAGAACCACAGACTCTGGGAGCCATAGAACCATGGTGTGTTTCAATCAGAACATAAGACTCTTATGCTGCTGGTAGTATGAGTGGTGGTGAAGCACTTAGAGCCTGTGGTAGGTTGTTATATTAATATTCCCCAATGAAACCTGTCTCTCTGTATCCATACTTTTATGCTGTCCCTTCACACACTGAGTTTGGTTTGGCCATGTGAATTTCTTTGGCTATTGAGACATCAGAAAATGTGATGCAAGCAGAGGATTAAAAGGTGCTTGTCCCTGGGGCCTCCCCTCTTCTTGCTTCACTGAGATCACCATGCATAGAAACCCCAGTAAGCCTCTTAGGGGAAGAGACCAGCAATGAGCCATCCTGCTGAAGCCCTCTAGACCAACCAGCTCCCAGATGATCTTCCAGCTGATGTCAGCTGCCTGCGTGACCCTAGATAAGACCAAAAGAACTACCCAGCTGACCTGAGCCCAGATTGCTGACTCACAGAATTGTGAACAGATAAAGTGGTTTCTGTTTTAAGCCATTAAGTTTTGGGGGTGGTTTGTTACACAGCAGCAGATGACTGATTCAGAGCCTTAGCATTAGATTTGTAGAATCTTAGTCACTGATTCCACGTACCCCTACAATCACAGTATTGTAGATTCTTTGAGGCAGTACCTGAAGAATAGAAGGATCCTGAGAACTCTTGTAACTTTCACTCAGTGCTGCCCCTCCTGAGTTCTGTGATCTGTCCATGGTGCTGAATGTCTCTTAAGTCACAGAGCAACTGTCCTGTCTTCCTCACCCTGCCCTATCCTTCATTTCACTGGCATGGTCACATCTAACTAGCTTCAAGGGGCTTGGGAACTTTAGTCTTAACTGGGTCGGGGGTGTGGGGGGGGGGAGGCAATTTTCCCAGCAAAAAGTTGTGGTGCTTATTACTGAGGAAGAAGGAGAAATAGTTATTGAAAAGTAGCTAGAAATCTCTGACATTAGTGATGAAATAGTGGTACTGATGGTGACAGTGACTATGGCATACTAATTGTGTTGATGGTAACGCAATGGTAGTGGTGGTGGTGGTGATGGTGGTGATGATAAAGGTGGTGATCAATATAAGCTCATGTCCAGGAGCACAGCCTGGACCAGGAGAATACCCAGAAGATAGATCCAGTGACTACAAAGTGTCTGGAGCTTGGGGCCTGCTCCAAGCCACAGGAGAGTGATTTCTGGCACCCCTGCTGCCTTGAAGTTCATCAGCCATGGGCCTCTCACCTTCCTGAGTCCAGAAGAGCATGAATCAGATCCCTCCCACACCCCACTTAGGCTAGAAATAACCCTGGAATGAAAATTTAAGGCCTTAGGGAGGTGAAGCAGGAAGGGTAATATTGGGCTTCCATTTATTAGACAATAAACGTTGATGGAATTTGTTGTTTCACTCAAGGAAATCTTTGCTGTGAAATATACAGAGACACACATAGACACATAGCCTCCAACATAAAACAAATGGTTACAAAGACAGACATGCAGAGAGAATTACAGATATGCAGAAAGAGGCCCATCGTCATGGAGACCCATAGGCACAGACGCACTTAGTTTAACAAAGAGGCATCAGGATAGCCTCTCTCCCCAGTGAGATGCAGGCCATCCAGTCATCTTATTCCATAGGACAACTTTCAAGTCATCCCTGGGTCCTGAAGGCTGCACTGAAGGCACCAAGGAGCCAGAAGTGACATTGAAGAGGGGGCTCAGAGATCAGTAGCCAATCAGAAAAGGAAGAAGTCTGACCTTTGATACGCCTCCCACCTGGGGAGGGATTGTACCAGTGCACTGTGGCCTGCCCCAGGCCAGCCCAGGTTCTGTGGCTGAAGGTGACCAGGTGGGGTGGGAATTGGGTAGGAGAGGGTGTGTCCTCCAGGATGTCTACCCCCAGGGGCCCAAGGACACACCTGGAGGCCATTAGCAGAGGAGCCATCAGGCAGCAGGCTCCGGCTCCAGGTGAAGAGACGTGATGTGAACATGTGGCAGCCTCTCACCAGCTGGAGCTGGATCCTGGAGGACACCTTGGCCTGGGTGGTTCTAGCATCACTACCCCAGCACCCACGTGGAATGTGGAGGTAACCACAGCACAGGCCTTGGTGCTCAAGATTGTGGGTGAGCCCACCTCCAGTTTACCTCCTGAACCAGATTTCCTGACTTTCAGGGTGACATTTTTCTTCTCGGAAGGTGTCCTGATGACTTCACTGCCCCCTCCCCCACCACCCCATCGAGTCTCTTTCTTTCTCTGCTTCTGCTCTGAGCTCCTAGGTGACATCGCCCTGACCTGCCTACCCTTTCCATTGGTCTGTGCTTCTTGGTAAGTGACAGCCCTGCCTAGCTCCAGCCACTGCCATCCTCCCCCTCTACCCAGCTGGAGCAGCTTTACTTCACTGTAGTTTCAGTTCTTTCTTCGTGATGGAAGATGTTAGAGCCCCAAAGGGGGCTCAGCCCCCTTTGCTGCTAATCCTTGGCCCTGGGACTCACTACTGGAGTGCTGGAGCTCCCAGCTCATGGAACAGCCCCCAGAGAGCCCTGCTCTTTGCAGATAGACCATCTATTGCCACACTAGCCTAGGCTTGGTGGTTTCCTGTCACCCCAGGGTCTCTGCTACTTTTCCAGATGCCTGTTGACCATTTAGCAGGATGACTTAGTGCTGGTTTCCCCCAGTGGGTCATATTCTAGGTTGCTAGATTTTTCCAACTATATCCCAAAATGGTGGAGAAAGCATTCAACTTCAGGTATGGTAGGGGTAGCTTTCCTCAACCCTAATAAGAGCCTAATTTCCCCGGGGATCTCTCTGAGTTCATCACTTTATGGAAGGCTGCAAATGGGTAGCAAGACCTTGAAGCCTAGCCAGAACATTAATCATTGGCTGCCCCACATGTTCCTGGACTTAGGACAGGAACCTCGGGGCAGACAATAGGCAGCAGCCCACACAGTCAAGAAGCAGTTTCCTACTGAGGCAATCCCACACTCAGCAACCCTGCAACAGACCTCTCTCCCTCCTCAGCGCAGGGCTTGACTGTGGTGGGTGCTTCAGCTTGGCTCTGCCAGTGTGTCCCCTGCCCTGCCCTGGGGAAGGAAAAGAGAAGCCAGTTGGAAGTTCAGAAAAAGAAAGGCTAAAAAGGGGCCCACAATTGGCCCTAATTAGCCACTGGGAGAGAAAAAAAGGAGGTCAGAGGGCTGAGTCTACTTCTGAAAGAAAGCACCTGGCAGGCAGAGCCGTACCTGATTTGTGCTCTGCACCTTCCAGCACAGGGCTGTGCATGGGCGCATCTGACCCTGGACTCTTCGCCCCCCCACCCACCCTCAGCTGGGGAAGCGCACCACATCCATCCACAGCAGTCATGGCCCTCTCCTCTCCTCTGGAAGAGGCAGCTGGCTCTAGGGGAGGAGGGAGGAAAGGAGGGAGAAGGGAGAGAGGGAGGGAAGGCAGGCTGACTTGACTGAGTGCCCGCTGTACCCAGTGCACCGAGTTCAGAGCTTTACATACATAGTTGTATTTAATTCTCATGGTGGCCCTGAAATGGAGGTACTTTGGCCCCAATTTTTAAATAAAGAAGTGGACACTCAGGTTAAGTAGTTGACCCAAGACTACACAGCTTAAAAGGGGCCGAGTGGGGAGTCCAGTTCAGGCTGTGGGCTCTGCAACCTGTGCTCGGGTGCTATAAAATGAGCGCTCGGAGGGCAGAGCCCTGGTCTATGTCATCTCTGTGCCCCCAGCGCCCGGCCTGGGGAGGGGCAGGTGCGTGGCAAGTGCTGAGAAGAACTGTTGAACTCAACAGGCAGGACAGGCTGAACCAGGGAAGGACTTAAAGAGGAGGACAGGTGGAGGGACAGTGCAGGCTCCGCCAAGACAGGCAGATCACCTCCATGCTCTGGAACACCATGCAGGGGACCCTCGGGGTGGGGGGCTTCCCTTGGGCTGAGGATGGTGCTGGACTGAACACAGCCTGTACCCAGCCAAGGGGGGAGACGAGGGAGAGGTACATTTCTTCTCCCCATTTTGCCATTCCTCCTACCCACCCAACCCACCCCAGATGGTTAAGCTGAAGCAGAGACAAAATGAGGAGCCTTTAGCTTTTGCTGGAACTGAGCCACCCCTGTTTATCCCAGTCAGATCACCAGCAGGCCAGCTGGGCCAGGGCCAGGCCGTGCTCCAAAGTGGCAGGGGGAGCACTGGGGAGGGGAGGAACACTGGGACTCAGGGCAGGACCCCTGTGGGTGCAGCACCCCTCCATGCAGGCTGCTTCTTCCAAGAGGTGCTGAATGCCCCTCACATAGAAGAGAGCCAGTAGGATGGGGAAGGGGAGGAGCTTCCTTTGGCCCTGTCTTATGAGCACCCCGGTAGCAACTAGAGAACAGGAGAGATCTATTTTGGGTCAGGCTGACTTCAATGCCTGGTTCAGTCTTCATAACCACCACTCTGAAACATTCTCGAGTCTGATGTTAAAGTTGAGGAAACAGGCACAGAGCAAGCAAGTAAGTTGCCTGAGGTCACAGAGTAGGAGGAGGGCTGGGATTCCACCCCAGGCTCTTTGGCTCCAGGCCTGCTCTTAATCATCATGATCTCCTGAGAAGAGCAGTGAGAAGCTTTCCTGTCTGCACCCACCAGCAATTAGGGGGCCCTCAGTATTGTGAAAAACGTCAGTGGAGTGTGTCTGATTAGCCTCATCAGTTCCCAGCATGGGACACGTGTGTTTTTAAGATGGCTCACCATTATCCTTGGCTGAAGAATTGCATGGGGTTTTCTAATTACAAATTATTCCTGCTGGATTTCATTATTCTCCCTCTTGTACTGGCTTTTTGTGTTCTCAATAATCTCACAAAACTTTGAAAATCATAGTCGGCTCAGCTTATTCGCTAGGTCTTAAAATATACAGCTCAGCTTTTATGAAGGCACAGTGTTATATTTTTAACAAGTGAGTGTTTGACTCAGTATTATAAGAAGACAGCGATTATTTGAATTTTACCATTCCACATTTATCATGAGTCAGAAGAGCAGGACAGAAATTTACCTGTCTATAGAAAACCTTCATTCATCCAGAAAGCAAATTTCCTGTGGTTGAGGGAGGTTTTAATTTGAGTGTTTTGAGCTGTTTTCAGCCACTGGTCAACTGTTGTAAGCAAGTAGCCTGGGTTAATTTGCTCATTTCTAAGTGCAACTTTTCACTGAGGACTAAAAATTCTTCAGATTTCACAACACCAACAGAGCAGAAACAGAATGCTTTATATCATTAAAAAATGAAGAAGAAAATGCAGTGGTCATCAGGACCCAGCATAGACGTACTTTCAGGCTAATCTCCTATCTCCGCCTTTGGGAGAACCCGAGATCAGTGGGTCTGTCAGAGTCTTAAAAAAAATCTTGATTTCAAAAAGGCATTTGACCATATGATATCACTTATATGTAGAATCTAAAATATGACACAAATGAACCTATCTGTGAAACAAAAACAGAATTACAGACATAGAGAACAGACTGGTGGTTCTGTGGTTGGTGGTTCCAAGAGGGAGGGGTTTGGGGGAGGGATGGAGCACGAGGTTGTGTTAGCAGATGTAAGCTTTTATATAGAGAGCTGATAAACAACAAGGTCCCAATGCATAGCACAGAGAACTATATTCAATACTCTGATAAACCATATGGAAAAGAGTATATAAAAAAAGAATATATATGTTTAACTCAATCACTTTGCTGTACTGCAGAAATTAACATAACATTGTAAGTCAATTATAATCATGAAAAAAAAAAAACCCAAAAGGCATTTGGAACATCTCCCAAGGTATTTTTATGGCAAGACAAGGGGCAGGATCAAATAGTGACTGACATCCAGGGGAATCCCTAGCTGCCTGGCTAGCTGGTGGAGGAGAATTGATTAGCAGATCAATGGCAGCCTGGAGGACAGACTAGAGCCCTGCTCAGCCTCCATCCCCCTGGTTGACTTGTGGGTCTGATGTATTTTTGAAGGACTTGGATGAGGACAAATAAAATGTGTATCTAGTCTGTGGGTGGGAGTGTGACGGTGTCAGATGGCCAGACTAGGTTTCAAAATGATCTGAATTGACTTGGCCTATAGGTGACAACTGAAGGTTCAACTTCATCCAGGTAAATGCCAAGTCCCTATGAGGGAAAAAGTTGGGTTAGGGAGAGGGGAAGGAATTATTGAGCACATGTGCATGTGTGTGCATGCTAAGTTGCTTTAATTGTGTCCAGCTCTTTGTGATGCCATAGACTGTAGCCCACCAGGCTCCTCTGTCCATGGGATTCTCCACTATCTGCCATAACTTTGCATACGATCACTCACTTAATTATGAAACTCCTAAGAGGGGGATGTTGCTCTCATTTTGAGGGGAAGCAACTGAGGCCCTGAGAAGCTAAGCACTTACTGTTGGTTAAAAACAGGTGGAGCTGATGTCAAAACTAAGGCTGGTCAATGTCCACCTTCTCACTTACCAGCACTTGATGTGAGAAGACAAAAGTACACATTTATGAGATGTTAGTCCCAAATTCTAGAGCTGAGGCTTTTCTGAGACTCTCTCTTATTTCTTTTTAAAAATTTATTTATTTTTTAGTTGAAGGATAATTACTTTACAGAATTTTGTTGTTTTCTGTCAAACATCAACATGAATCAGCCTTCGGTATACATATGTACCCTCTCTCTTGAACCTCCCTCTCATTTCCTTCCCATCCCACCCCTCTAGGTTGATACAGAGCCCCTGTTTGAGTTTCCTAAGTCATACAGCAAATTCCCATTGGCTATCTATTTTACATATGGTAATGTAAGTTTCCATGTTACTCTCTCCATACATCTCACCCTCTCCTCCCCTCTCCCCATGTCCATAAGTCTGTTCTCTTTATCTGTTTCTCCATTGCCGCCCTGCAAATAATTTCATCAGTACTGTCTTTCTAGATTCTGTATATATGCGTTAGTATACTATATTTGTCTTCCTGTTTCTGATTTACTTCACTCTGTATAATAGGCTCTAGGTTCATCCACCTCATTAGAACTGATTCAAATGCATTCCTTTTTATGTCTGAGTAATATTCCATTGTGTATGTGTACCACAAGTTCTTTACCCATTCATCTGTCGATGGACATCTAGGTTGCTTCCATGTTCTAGCAATTGTAAATAGTGCTTCAGTGAACATTGGGGTACATGTGTCTTTTTCAGTTTTGGTTTCCTCGGGGTATATGCCTAGGAGTGGGATTGCTGGGTCATACGGTGGTTTTATTCCTAGCTTTTTAAGGAATCCATACCATCTTCCATAGTGTCTGTATCAATTTACATTCCCACCAACAGTGCAAGAGAATTGCCTTTTCTCCACACCCTCTCCAGCATGTATTGTTTGTAGACTTTTTGATGATGGCCATTCTGACCTGTGTGAGGTGGTATCTCATTGTAGTTTTGATTTGCATTTCTCTAATAATGAGCAATGTTGAGCATCTTTTCATGTGTTTGTTAGCCATTTGTATGGCTTCTTTGGAGAAACGTCTGTTTAGGTGAGATTCTCTTTTGAGATCACCCTGAAACCAGACTCAGGGTGCAGAGATGAAATACCCAGCACCCAAGAAAGCTGAGCAGAGAAACCAACACAACCACAGGCAAATTGACAGTTCTGGGCATACTGAGTGCTGCGGGAGCCTGGGGAAGACAGCCCTCCTGCCTCAGGGAGTCCTGGCAAACTGTACAGAGGAGGCAGTACCTGGCCTGAGGCCTGAGGATGGATGGCTGGCTGATCTGGGAGGCCAGGGAGCCCAGGGTTGCAAGCCCAGGCGGAGGATACCAACCCGGGCACTTCATTTCTGCCCCTCTGGGCTCACTGTAAGGCCCAGAAGGCGTCTGGGCTGAGGGGATGGTGAGATTTGCCCACCCTCCACTCCCATCCCCCAGTCCAGAAATGGAGGGAGAAAGCAGGATAATAGTGGGAGTTCTGGAAGGCACCTGGGAGCCAGAGTCGGGGCTGTGCCTCTGGGAATGCTGGGAGGTTCTGAGACCTTGGGTAGCAAATCTGCCAGGTACTTTGTGACCATTGGCTGTGTCCTTAAGCTGTTCCTTCAAGTGAGAAGGGCCAGAGATTGGCATTCAGCAATGGTGAACATGCAAAGAACAGACATCCATGAAGTCAATTTGGCAAAGAAAAGGATGGCAGACCACATCTTTGTGCCCAAGGGAGAGACAGTGTAAATGACATGTACAAAGGTCTTTGAGGTGGGGGGACAGGCTGAGGGTGGGCAGAGACAAGAGATCAAGAGATGGAGGAGAGGGTTGCTGAGGCTGAGATACAGTTGGCGAGGTCTGCAAAGGCCAGGCCTTGTGGGCCTTGCAGGCTTTGTTCAAGATGTTAACCTTTGTCCCAAAGGCAAGAAGCCACTGAAGGCTTTTAAGCAGAAAGGTGACAATTTTATGTGCTGTTTGGGAAGACCACTGTCGCTGCAGGACAAAGGGGGAAAGTATGAGAAAACAGCTGAAGACATTCTTGGGGGCATGCAGGTGGAAGATGCCAGTGCTTGGGCTGCAGTGGTGGCATGGGGGTGGGAGTAGCGATGGGTTTGTCACTTGGTGCCTGGTGACAGACTGGATATGGGGCTGGGGGAGGGATGGCTCTGGGATGTCCAGCTTGTGGATGATGCGATCATGCACTGAGAGAAGGAAGGCCAGGTGTGGAGTGAGCAGAGAGGGTGAACTTGGCCTTGATCCTGTTGCGTTAGAGATGCCAAGACATCCAAGTGGAGATGCCGAATGAGCAGTTGGATATTTAAGTCTGGCATTTGGAGCCCTGTCAAGGCTGGAACTGCAGGGCTGGGAATTGTTGGCATTTAGGTGGTAGTTGAAGCTGCTCGGTTATTCAAGGCCCCCTGGGATCCAGATCCCCTGGGAAGCAGTTCCTGACCCCCACCCTGCTGGCTCTGGGCCACCTCTGGGCTCCCACAGCTTCCCCATCACTGTGTGTGCTCAATGTCTGTCTCCTTCCTTAGATGGAGAGCTCCTTGAGGGCAGGGACCATGTTCATCCCTGCATCCCTAGGGCCCAGCCCAGGTCCTGGCACAGAGGAGACACTGGTGGCAGTTTGATAACTGAGTATGGACAATTTCCTAGTGGATTGGGCTGCTGTAGGAGGGAAGGTGCTTCCCACCCTAGAAGGCATGTTTTGGAGCACTCTACAGCCACTGGGGAGTAGAAGAGATTCCTGTATCCAGCAGGTGTTGTTTGGGGACCCTCTCAGCCCTGGATTCTAGATTGCCAGAAACTTAAGTCACAAGTCACACTCCCTAAGGAGGAGGAAGTGTCATTTCCTCTTATCCCTCTGTCCAGAGGTGAGGCTGGGACTCTCTGGGGCCTCCCCTGCTGAAGAGGTTTCTGGAGGCTGTGCTGACCTCAGCTGATGCTTCCCTCCCCCAGAGCCTCTCAGCTCTGGAGTGGCCACCCGAGAGGAGTGAGCAGCGAGCGTAGATGCCTTGCTGGAGTTTAGCAGAAGCTGCTGAGGCAGCTTTGGCTGGGGCTTCTCAGGCTGGCTGCCCGCCCTGCCCAACCTCGGCAACCTCTGCCTTGGCCTGGGCCCTTCTCCCTCCCCAACCACCTCTACTCTACCCCACTGCATCCCTTACTGCGGCAGCTTGGCCACTGCAGGAGCCAAGTGGACCTCCACCTGGAGATTCTGGGGGCTCGGCAAGAAGAGGGTGTACAAGGAAGGAGAAGAAGAGGGAGCGGATTGGTGAAGAAACTGAGAAGGAAGGGGGAAGGGGAGGGATCCGAGAAGGGGCAGTGAGATAAGAATGTCCCCGCTGAGATGGAGGACCTGTCAGATGATCTAGCTCCCTCTCTTTGCTCAGGGGAGCAGGAAGGGGGAATTAGGAGTGAGGGGTAGTGGTGTGTGTGACTTATCAGAGGATGCCAGGGATGATACACAGGGCACAAGAAACCCCACTGTGTTTGGGGAGGGGAGGGAGCAGAGGGCCCAGGAGGCTATGACTGGGACTGTTCCCCATGAGGATAGGGTAAGGAGGTAGTGGGGTCCTGGGGCAGAAACTTTAGGGATCAAGGCTGGCTGAGACTGATTTCTTCCTGTATGAATCCACCCCTACTCTCTCCTGACTTGTCTCCCCATTCCACTCCCCACTAGTGGGAAAACACTGCCTCTTCCATCTGATTGGGACATTCCTCCTGCATTGCAGGTGGATTCTTTACCCATTGAGCCACCTGGGAAGCCCTGATTGGGACATTCCTAAGCCAGGGAATAGTCTAGACTCTCCCTGAGGTTGGAAGACTGACTCTCCTACCAGATTGGGGCAGACAGGACCAAACCTCACTTGGCATTGGAGCAGTGCAGAGAGGAGAGGGGATAGGGAACCTGCAACTCAGACAAGGAGATGCAGGTGGCACCTCTGATGGACCTAAGCTTCCCATGACAGCATCCCCACCCCAGTCATAGGAGGGAAGGTGAACCTTGAAGCCTGGGAAATGAGAGATAAAACCAGCAGAGAGGAAGAGTCCAGCCCCCTGAGCTAAATCCTCAGAGTTTAGTAGAGCCTGATAACATGTACATTGTAACAAGAGGTGGGAATGCTGGGTTCTTCCCATGGTGGCTCAGAGTGTTCAGCCTGAGATAACTGGTGACCGTGATGCACACCAGCTATGCCAGCTCTGGTAGCAAACACTACAAAGGATTGCCAGGCTGCCCCAAAAAACCCAGAACCACCTTGGCTTCCAACCACTATAGGACATGACTATGAGAACTTGAAGGGTTTCCCTGGTGGCTCAGATGGTAAAGAATCTGTCTACAATGCAGGAGAACCAGGTTTGATCCCTGGGTGGAGAAGATCCCCTGGAGAAGGAAATGGCAACCCACTCCAGTATTATTGCCTGGGAAATTTCATGGACAGGGGAGCCTGGCAGACTACAGTCCTCGGGGTCACAAAAATTTGGACACTACTGAACAACTAACACACACACGGGAACTTGAAAGGACTAAGACAGGGTTGTACCATCTCTTAGTTAATATCATTTTTATGCTGGGTTTTAAAATAAAACTTATTTTACTTTTTATTTCAGAGTGTGATCACTATAAAAAGTTTGAAAAATGGAAGTTGAAAGAAAAATAAGCAGACCCATATCCCACTATCCAGAGACTTTTTGTACAAATTTCCTTCCAGTCTTTTTTCTATGCATAGTTTCTCCATGATTGTGTTAATACTGGTATAATCTTTTAAACTATTGTCATTTTATTTTTTCTTATAATTATTAGAGTAATTATACTCTTTTTTTAAAAAAGAAAGTATAGAAAAACATAAAAAATCAGGGGAAAAATTATTCATAATTTTATTAGCCCATCAATCATTGTGTGAAGATATTGGAACATTTACTTCTAGTCATTTTTATTTGCCCCATGCTTTAAAAAAAATTAGGAATCATAAACACATATTCTCTGTAGTTACAATTTGGGAGACAGCATAATGTATTTATAACAACAAAACCATCTACTTGTATTGGAATCCTGATTACATCACTTACCAACTGAATGAATGTTACTTCACTTCCAAA
The DNA here is from genome assembly GCA_024291935.2 of Okapia johnstoni. Classification (NCBI taxonomy): domain Eukaryota; kingdom Metazoa; phylum Chordata; class Mammalia; order Artiodactyla; family Giraffidae; genus Okapia; species Okapia johnstoni. The sequence goes on from CM044325.1 coordinate 24,047,561, forward strand.
ATCTCAATTTCCTTAGCTATAAAATGGGATCAACCAATATCCAGTTTAAAAGAGAGTTTGCTTTGCAGATTTGCTTATGTAAAACTCCTGGAACACATCCAGCATTTAGTCAGTCCTCAATAAAGGTGTATGGACATTTGTCACATTTTCTGCTGCCTAAGGCCAATCCATTGTTTTGTGTTATATTTTGAGTGAATCTCCCACTAGGTGAGTCCTTATGGACCCTAGGACCCAACCTGCCATTTTAAAGTCAAAAGGAGCCAGATTCTCTCCCACTGCCACCTCCTGCCAATTTGACCAGTTGTACCTGTCTCAGAACTTTGGTGTGACAATTAGTGAGGCTGGAAAGAAGATTCATTAACATTCACTTGTGCTTACATCATGTAGCAGTGCCATGTCTGGGTGCGCAGTATAGTGGAGATGTTCAAAGGGCAGGCTGGTGGAAGTACTGGGGCCAGTTGTTCCTGTGGTATTATATAACCCTGGCTATGAGTCCAGCTGCATGCTCATTTGGTTCTCCAGCTTTCTCATCCATTCTTAGCTGCCCAGTGGAACCGCTAATCTTTTTTTTTTTTTCTGTTTTGCTTAGTCTCAGTAAGTTTCTGTTGCTTGCAATCACAAAGGTTACTTCCTAAATCTTTTGAAAGTAGAATAAATTTCAGGCCCTAGCTTCAATTTCCAGCCAACGTTTTAAGTGCAGACAAGTCCTGGATGTGCTGGAATATTGTGCGTAATGCTGGTCATTTGGACAAAGAACAAGTTCACCCTAGGTCTGTCCCTCATTGTTCAACCCAGAGCCTGCTTGAAGAGAAGAGGTACTGAGAGCTGCTGAAGGAAAGACTGAAGGAAGGGAGAGAATAGGTAAGGGGTTTCCACCAGCCACTTCCTACAGACCACTTGTGTGTGGTCCACTTGAATTCCTAAGGTTCCATGGGCCACCACCCAATGAATCCTGTAATTGAGGAGCTTGAAACTGTTTCAGCTCCTGATCTTACATCCTCCTGTTTCCCATAGGATGGCATGACCCAAGATAACAATCCTGAGTGTCTCCTGAAACCCTTTGAGTCTAACTCTTATACGTTTCTTGATCCATGCCTTGCCTCCCTCCCCAGGACACCAGCTCAGCTGGTCACTCTCCCCTATCTTATCTGAATTTTCTCATGGGGACCTTGTTTGCCACACGACTGGTCCTCAGGAGTTAGGTGTCAGGAGCAGGCCCCCAGAGGCCAGGTCACTTTTGACCAGAAAGACTGCTTGCCTGGGTATCTCAGTCCTTGGGTAAGGGGTTGCAGGCAGATCCAGCCAACAAGCAGAGCTCCAGAGACATCAGCCAGGCCTGAGTCCTACCTAGAGCCAAGCCGGGACTATCAGGTTGGTAAGGGAAAATATTTGTGTACACTTCTAGACTCCTGGAGGACCTAGTTCTCACTCATTTCTTTATCCCCCACTCCCATCTGCTTCCAGTCCCAGCACTGGGCCTGGTACACTGTCAGTGCCCAGGAAGTGAGGGATGATCAGAGAGACTCTGGGGTCCTTGCCTCAGTCCCTTCTTGGCATGCCATCAGAAGCGAGACTGGGACCAGCTTCCTCTCCTGCATCATCTCCCCCATTTCTACATCCTGCTCTAGGCTCCAGCCACACCAACTAGTTCCCTGAATGTGTGCCAGGCTGTTTCACTGCCATGCCTTTGTACATGCTGTTCCCTCCACCCAAGGCCCTCCCTCAACCAGGTCAGCGCAGTGAACTCCCACTAATCCATCCTTCCTTTAAGGCTCAGTGAGTGCAATTACTACCTTCCCTGGGGAGCATTCTGGAACTGGCCCCAGGAAGTCTTCCACATCGTGACCCCTCTGGGTCCTGCCCATGCAGGCCTCTGTTGTTCCACTTGGCATAGAACGTTGTAGGTATATGTCCCCTCCACTAGGCCATACTTATAGGTCCGTTTCTCTCTGTACCTCCAGTGCCTAGCTAGGACCAGGCACAGAGGGAAAAACTAGGAGGTATTTTTTGCCTCTACCCACCCCCACCCCTTGGAGACAGGAGATGCAGCTGGCAAATTTGCAGGGCTTTGAATGCCAGGCTAAGGAGAGAGGCTTGGTCAGATTTTCATTTTTGAAAAATCCTGGTGGCTAGGACACCTTCATTTGGGGGTCATTTTTTCAATCTGTCCCTCTCCCAGACCAGAGAACAGGGAGTTAGTTCTCAGCAGGAAGATGGAATATGGGCCTCCATCTGAGCTCATGGCTGTTCCTTCCCCTGAAGCCCCTCTTTTCCCCCTCTGCTTATACTCGCAACCCCTGAGGTCTCTTCCCAAAAGCCTGGGGTCTGGGATCCACCCCCACTACTCAGGGGCCAAGTCTAAACCTCAATCCCCTGTTATGTAAGTGAATTATCCACTGTTCCCAACCAGCGCCAGCCAGATCTCCTTCTCCTCCTAATTGATTTAATCTTCTCATACTGGAGAGCTGGGTGGGGTTGGGGAGACAGTGTTGATCAGAAGCCAACAAGTCCGTGACGTAGGCTCATTAATTACAGAGAATCTAGGTCATGGATTGGCTCTGGGTGGCTGTGATTCTCCCTGTCCCTTGTCATTTGGGCCTCTGAAAGGACATTTTCAGTTTCTCCTCATTCCTCAAACCCCAGACCCAAACAGAAAGTTGAGGGTTCCATTAGATCCTATTTCTGTCTCTCAAATCTCCCCAAACCCTCAGTGCTAGATGGAAATTCCCCGCATTTTAATGTGAACACAGGACACAGTTAAACCTAATTGTTGAGGATTGAAGAGATGAGCAGATGATTTAATTTAGGGGTGGGAAGAGACTTCAGAGTTGCCTTTATTTGCTTTCCACACGAAGCAAGTCTCCACATTGTAGCTTCTCTGCTAGAGTATGTCCTTCTTGTGTAGCCCTAGAGATGGGAATCTCACTCTCCCAAGAAAGTCCTTCTCATTGTATGATGTCCTTTCTCCCATGAGGCTGAGACACCAGTCTTGTGACTTCCTCTGGGAGTTAGCTTTGCCTCTGGGGCCACAGGGCATGCCCCAGGACAGCCAACCAGATCCTGAGCCATAGGGATTATCATCCCTGACTTTTCTCCAGGCTGAATACTCCTGGTTCTTTCACCAGTTCCTCATTTGGTAGACTTGACAGATTACTCCTCACTGTATCCCCTAGGTGGACAAGACACAGATGACATCATCCCTCCTGATGCACACAGCAGAACACAGGCCCCAGAAAAAGACCACTACCTTTTTTGATCATGTCATTAAACTTTCACTGATACCAGCCTGAGATCTTTTGGGGTCTTAGCACACTTTTGACTCAATTTAAGGACAGAGTCAGCTCACCCCCATGGTCATTTTTCTGATGTTAGCAATAGAAAGTCTCCATGAAAGTGATCTTTGTGATATTTAAGAATGTCTCCATGTTTCCCATTCTTCTTTCCATATACCCTGACATTTATCTTCCCATATAATCATGTAATTATACATCATTCGCCCACACGACTATCTAACTATGTATTAATCTATCCACTCACCAACCACACTGTCCACCTACATACCCTTCATTTAGCTGTGCATAGAATCACTCATGTACTCATTCACCTGTCCATCTTCCCACCTACCTACTAACCTGATTACCTTTTTCCCACCTATATGATTTTGTACTTATCTGTCCATCTATACATTCACCACCATCCACCCATATACCCACTTACCCATCCACACATCCATCCCTTCATCTACTCTCGTTCCCAGTCACCCATACATCAATATTCATCATCCATCCATCTATCCATCCATCCAATACTTTCTGAGATTCTATCACATCTCAGATCTTGTGTTGAGTATTCTGAGTGCTTCAAAGCTGAATAAAATGCAAGCTCTCTGTCTTCTTAGGGGAGGGGATGGGAGCAGATAAGACAGATGATGCTGAATACGATAAAACAGGAAGAAAGAAAATGTGTTGGAGGTTCAGAGGGGAGAGAAGTGTCATCTGGATAAGATTATGGATGCTTTCCCAGTAGGGGAAACTTTGGTTTGAGCCTTGATGGGACAGCAGTATTTGGACATACCCAGATGTATTGGAAGTAATTCCAAGTAGAAGCAGCACATCAAAGGTATAGAAGGCAGAATTCATGTCCCATTCTGTATGTTCCTGCCAAAGTGCCTAGTGCAGATCTGGGCACATTTTAGTAATCTAATACATACTTCTGATTGATATTTTTTCTTCTCTGATGGGGGCACCCCCAACACTTGATCAGGATAAGTGTTCGCTCTTTCTGTTTAAGAGGATTCTACAGTTGCCTTGTTGGGTGGCCTTGGGCAAAACACAAAACATCTCTGGATTTCTCTGAGTTTAGGGCTGAATTTCTGTCTCTATCAGGTGTTCCTTTCCCTCAATATTAGTTATTTTTATCATGCTTTCTGAAGAGAGATTAGCATTTCCACATATCTTGAACTTTATTTCCTTTTGTTGGTAAAAATGAACTCAATCCCACATGTCTTCGACTTCTTCAGCCCTGTTCCCAGGCAAAAAGTCTGTGATGTGGACAAAGTGGGGAGTTCTATGCAAGGGAAATAGCACTGAAGTAGAAACCAGGAGCCATGAATTCAGACCCACCTTTGCCATCAGCTTGCTATATGGCCTTGGGCAAATCTCTTCCCCTGTCTGTTTTAAAGAATTTTAGCACTGAACACAACATTTGAGATTGTCTAATCCAACATGCTCATCTTAAAAATGAAAAAAACAGTCTCGTAAAGGGCATGCCACTTGCTGTAGATCATATCTAGATTAGTGGCAAAGTCAGAACTAAGCTTCAGATTTCCTGACTTTCAGTTTGGGGTTTTCTTTACCCAGCCATCACATTTCATCTCCAGTCACAGCCCCTATACATTTCAGGGAGAGCTTCCTCTCCCACCTCCATTCTCCAAGAAAAAAATGTGTGAGTCTCTCAGTTGTTCTGGCTATGCGTTCCTGATTCATGTCTAGGTGGGGGCTGGGCAGGCAGTATTTAAGAGCAAGTATTCCCAGCCTGACGGAGTTAATTATGTTCATCAGGAAGAGAGAAGAGAAAGGAACAAGGCGCTCTGGTTATCTACTGGGCTTTAATCAAATTGAGAAACGAGGAAATCCATCACCCAGAGGCTAAGGGAGTTTGAGAGCTTGGCTTCCGCTGGCTCCGAGTCCTGTAATGGGTTGGGCGCTGTCCAAGGTGCTGACATCTTCACTTACTGCTCTGAGTTGCTGGGAGGGGCCCAATCTGGGCAGAGGGACGGCAGCTCTTAGGAGATGGCCCAGGATAGAACAAGAAAAGGTCTGGACATGTTGGGGGAAAGGTTTGAGTTTCTAATCTTATGTTTTTCATTTGTCTATCTGATTTAGAGAAAATATCCTTTCTTAAGTCTAGAGTCCTGAACTGGGGTTAAAGAAATAGAGAAGGGAGCACCCTGAACCCCTTGATTTCAGGAAGTTGCCCCCAGCATGAGGCAAAAGCTCAGTCCTTGATCTTTGGGGATTCCTCATATTAAGGGGAGATGTATCTTCTGCTTTTATAAAGTTCTCAGTCTAACGGCAGAGAAATGAACTTACCTTTGCGAATTTATTAATCTGGTGGAGAAAAATCATTCTGCCTTTAACTCAAGCTCAAGTATGATATAAGAGAGGCATAGACCATGCCTACATGGAGCCTCCAGTCTGATGGGGAAGACATTGTCTTCCTCTAGAAAACTCAGTTTGGTTGAAGAGATACTCTTAATTTATGGGGGAATCTCAATTATGATCAAAGAGCCAAGATAACATAAAATATGCTCTATAGTCAACCAAAGATGTCAGATCTTCACATTTGTGATTAAGATTTTTGGTGCTAGATATTCAGTGTCAATCAAATAAGGCTCCCTGGTAGAGGTGAGTTTGAGTTGAAACTAAAAGCAAGGAACTTGAGCCCTTAGTATTACAATCATGCCTTTTCATCCTCTTATATTCCTTTTGGAATAAGAACAAGCCTGGCCACAGTCTTATTTAATGAACAATCACCATCAGATAGAGAGTGAATATACCTGCTTTGTGGATGTGGAGACTGCAGAATGAAGCTGAGGTAGGAATCAGGGAGGTAGGTTGGTTGGAATAGAGAGCCCAAGGCTGGGTGGGGGAAGGCAGTGGGATGATAACATGAGCAGAGAGGTAGCTCAATGTCCAACCCAGTGAAACACCACATACAGAGCAACTCCTTCATGCTTTTGGAGCTGGTAAGAGACATTTTATTGAATCTTGGATTGTTAAAGCTAGAGACTATTAAATTACAAAATCATAGACTGTGCAGCTTCTAGAGTCACACAATCATGGCCACTTAGAATATTAAAATCATAGCATGTTAGCAGGGCAGAATTACAGTGTGTTGAAATTATAGAACTGTGGCATATTAAAGCCAAAGGGCCAACAATCCATATTAGAGCATCTTAAAATCCAAGAATCTCAGTGTCAAAAAGGAAAATAACAGCAATTTATTGACTCTATTTGTATTAGTTATGGTGCTGGGAATATTAAAATATACTAGAGTATATGATCCCATTTAATTCCTACAACAAGTTTTAAGCCATTCAACTCCATTCCTACTCAATGCAGTACTTCTGACAAATGTTTATCAAGCACAGCCTTGTGTCAATTTCATGACAGGGGTGTCATTGCCTCTCTGCATACCCCAACCCCCAGCTGAATGGAAGCTAAGAAGCTCTCCCTTATATAAGCTGCCTCCCTGTAGTGTCCCCACATCAGTCCAGTTCATGTTCTCTGAGCTACACTAAGTCTAATCTTCCACTCACATGACAGCTTTTCAGATGCTTAAGACAGTCCTTATTTCTTTCTTCTCTAGGATAAGCTGGTTTGTTCATCATGTAGCTAGAAATGGGACAGCAAGTCAAAGAATATTTGAGCTAGAAAGGCCCTTAGAGGTCATCTTGTCCATAGACTTCCTTTTACTGCAAAGCAGTATAGCATTATGGTCAGGAGCCAGGTCTTTAAAGAAGAGAGATGAGTCTGAATTCAGAATCTAAAGATCCAGCACTAACTTGCTATGTAACCTTGGGCAAGTTACCTAATATCCCTGAGCCTCAGTGTCATTATCTAAAAAATAAAGAGAATAATAATATTGACATAGCACAGTTGATGGGAGGATTGAATGAAATAATGCAAGGGAAGCTCTTAGCAGAATGCTTGGCACACAGCAAGAAGTCAATAAATATTAGCTATGATTATTGGAGGCCCATAGGGGCAGAGATTTGCTCAAGATCACAGAGCAACTCAGAGACAGAACTGGGGTTAGACCAAGGACTCCTGCCTCCCAGCCAAAGACCCTTTCGTGTACCACAGTTTCACTCTACCTTCCTAGGGGAAAGGAAACTCAGAGGAGACTGGAATTCTTTGCTCTCAGTTAGAATGCAAGTAAGAGAAAGCCTGGTGGCTTATGAGCGCCACAACATCTGAAGCCTGTGTGCCATAGAGCCCATGCTCTGCAACAAGAGAAGCCACCTCAAAATAAGCCCACGCACCACAACTAGGAAACAGCCCCCTCTCATTGCAACTAGAAAAGAGCCCACTTGCAGAAACTAAGGCCTAGCACAGCCAAAAATAAAGAAATAAATAAAATTTAAAAACAAAATAAACCACACCAAAAAGCCAACTGTCTATGGCACACCACCTAAAATTATTCTGAATGCTCCCAGGACTAGGCTTACTATACTTTGGGAAACACTGAGACATATATTGAAAAGAATGTATGTTTGAAACTTTCTCTGTTGGGGTAACTATCAAATCCATAAATGATCATGGAGGACAGGGCAAGGTATTGTGTCTCCTTCAAGTGTTCTCTCTACTGTTTTATCATCAAGCTCCTAGAACTTTCTGTCCATCCTTCCTTGACCATGCCTTCTAACCCTGTGTGCACTCCTCCAGGTAACAGAGGCCATATAATGACACACTTCAATCCCCACACTATTGATCACATGAGTCTTAGCTGAAGAGTTCAAGGCATGCATGCCCCATTCTACTAGACAGGGCATCAGCCCAGCTGGAAATTTAACTATTTTTACTATATCGCTTTGTCAAAAATTTCAATCAGGTATCATGTAACCAGCCACCCTCCCTCTCTGATGTATTTATTCCTTTCTTTCTCATATCTCTCAAAATTTCTTTCCCAGATAAGATGATGTCTCAGGTTTTCTTGTGTCACCCACTCCAATCTCCTATCACACCCCTGTCTCCACATAGTAGGGTCTCCAGTTAGTTTAAAATTCTCTTTTAGTTCTACATTTTTCGCAATTTAAATATATTTTCCTACAACCTCAAAAGGGCTTCCCAGGTGGCGCTAGTCATAAAGAATCCACCTGCCAATGAAGGAGATGCAAGAGACGTGGGTTCTATCCCTAGGTTGGGAAGATCTCCTGGAGTAGGAGATGGCAACTTGCTCCAGTATTCTTGCCTGGAAAATTCCATGGAAAGAGGAGCCTGGCAGGCCACAGAGAGTTGGACACAGCTGAGCACAGAGCACACAACATCAAAAAACAAACAAACAAACAAAAAACAACTGGTGGGGGACTTCCCTGGTGGTGCAGTGGATAAGAATCTGCCTGCCAATACAGGGGACACTGATTTGATCCCTGGACTGTGAAGATCCCACATGCCATGCAGCAACTAAGCTCATGTGCCACAACTACTGAACCTGTGCTCCACAACAAGAGTAGTCACCTCGATGAGAAGCCCACTCACCACAACTAGAGAAAGCCCACGTGCAAAGCAACAAAAACCCAGAACTGCCCCTCTCCAAAAAACCCCCAAAACTGATGGCTTAAACTTTTTATTTCCTTAAGGAAGCCAGAGGGATGTGGAGCCAGGGTTGGTCTGGCTATTCAACCATGTCTCTGATGACCTAGGCTTTTTCAATTCTAAGCCTTGAGAGAGAGGTTCCCCTTGTGATCACAAAGTGGTTGATGTGGCACCAAGTATCATGACCTCCCAATCAGGAAGAAAGGGCATGGAAATGAAAAGGATCTTCTCTCGTGCCTCTCTCTTATCCAAGAGGGGTGCTTCCCAAGAAGGCACCAAGTATCATGACCTCCCAATCAGGAAGAAAGGGCATGGAAATGAAAAGGATCTTCTCTCGTGCCTCTCTCTTATCCAAGAGGGGTGCTTCCCAAGAAGACCATCCCCTCATATCTCACTGACCAAAATAAAGTCACACGTTCACTCTTAGACTACTCACTGGCAAAGAGGAAGGCATCTCCGTGAATGGCTTGGATCATCCTGTGGCTGGGCACCTTGCTATTGGAAAGAGGAAAAGGGGATTGGCTGTTGGAAGGCAACCAGCATTGCATGCCACACTCACCCTCTGTCTCCTCTCTGAAGCTTCCCTTCTCAGCGCCACCCCTGCCAGGTGGCTTTTCTTTATTTCCACCCCTTTGTCCTGTGGATCCTCTTCCATCATGTAGTTGAACATTGCCCAGTTCACGTCACAGTCTACTTTGCCAAGCTTTTCATCTTTACATGTCCAAATTTTGTCTCCTTGGCTAGTCTGTGAGCATTGGGAGAATAATAGCAGCTACTAATGAATAAGTACCTATTGGGTGCCAGGCCCTGTTGTGACACTTGTGGTAGCTTGTTTCCAACAGCTCCCAAAGATCCACACACCTCCTGGTATCCACACCTGTGTCTGTTTCTGTCCCACACTGTGCCAAGTTTAGTCTGTGTAACCAAAAGAGCATGATAAAAGTAATGGTATGTCACTTCCAAGATTAGATTATAAAGGATACTGTGGCTTCCATCTTGGTAGATTCTCTTTCTTGGCTCATTCATTTAGTGAAAGTTAGCCCCAGGTCATGAGCAGTCTTGTGGAGCCTCTTGTGTAAAAACTGAAATTTTTGACCAACTGCCAGCAAAGAATGGAGAACTGACAACAATCACAGAGGGAGCTTAGAAGTGTATCTTCCAATCCTGGTTGAGCCTTCTGATGACTGCAGCCATGGCTGACACTTGACTGCAACCCCATGAGACATTCTGAGCCAGAATCTCTCAATTCTGAGTTCTCGATCCTCAGAAATTGTAGGTTGCACTGTGCTCAGTCACTCAGTCCTGTCTGACTCTTTGTAGCCCCATGGACTGTAGCCCTCTAGGCTCCTCTGCCCATGGAATTTTCTAGGCAAGAACACTGGAGTGGGTTGCCATTTCCTCTTTCAGAAATTGTGTGAGATAATAAATATCTGTTGTTTTAAGCTGCTAAGTTTGGGGATAATTTGTTATTCAGCAATAGTTAACTGCTACAGTGCTTCATTATCACACTAAACCCTCATCACAACTCTTTGAAACATAGGATTTTTCTCTCCCAATTTTCTGATGAGAAAACCAAGGCTGAGATGAAGGCAGTTGACTTCCCATACCTGGAAAGCGACGAGCTGGGATTTGTCCTCATGTCTATTGCATTCCAAAGCAGAGGGAACTTGGTTCTGTTTTCCCTGGAATGTCTCCAGCTTCAAGGTGAAGATTCCAGTCACATCAGTTAGCAGCTACTACATCTGTTGTGTGTGTGTGAGTCAGGGACAGGTACATTTATTAGAAAAAACATTGGGGTTTAAGAGGGGGATACCTGAGCAACCTTGGACAAGTACCTGCCTCGGTTTCTCTAGCCACTGTGTGGAGATAATAGTTTTTGTTCTACATTCCTCACCAGGCAGCTCTGAGGATCAGTGTGAAGGGACTTTGTAAAATGTAGTGCTGTGTAGTGCTGTGATCGTGGAGAGGCTCTCACAGTCTGCAGGGGAGACAGCCCCACAAGGTCGCCTCTGTATACAAGGCCAGTGCTCCCTCTCTTCTTCCACCTGAGTCTAGGTTCAGGAGACAGAGAATACTGAGAGCAATTGAGGGTCCCAACCAACTTCTCCTGCGTCATCCCTCACCATGATCTCTCTCTTAGACTACACTGTAGTCCTGCTGAACTAGCGGAAATTTCCCAGGCTTGACAGAAACTCTCTGTATTTTGAGCTTTTATCTGTGTAGTTTCTTCTCCCTGGACACTGTTCCCAACTTCTCCACCTGGTATGTTCCTACTCATCTTTTAAGACTCATCTTAGATGTCCAAACTTCCAGGATGCTGCTGTTGACCTGGTTCAAGGCTTCCTACATCTCCTCTTTATTAGAACACCAGTCTCCTGCCTGAGCTCTTGGCATCCAGCTTCTTGTTTCCATTCAAAGCCCCCAGGGTGCAGCCTGCAGTCTTTCTAAAGCACAAATCTTGTCATGTCACTCCCTGCTTAAAATAACCAGTCAATTGACTGATCCATCAATCAATGCTTCAAGGGCTCCTCTTTGCCCTCAGGAAGACATCCAAAGCCTTCAGCTGGAACTCAAGGCTTGGTCCCCACAGGTATCTCCAGCTTAGGCTCTTCTGTCTCTCCTGATGGCCCTGCACATGTAGTACATCCCAACCACATCACTGTTGTACCATATCTTAGACACACTTTGCTCTCTCTCTCTCTTTTTTTTTTAAATAAAAATGTGGTTTTTATTTATTTAGGCTGTGCCGGGTCTTCACTGCTATATGGGCTTTCCTCTAGTTGCTGGGAGCAGGGGCTTCTCTTCGTTTCAGTCCATGGGCTTCTCTTGTTGCAGAGTACAGGCTCTAGGCGCACGGGCTTCAGTAGTTGTGGCACAGGGACTCAGTTGTTGTGGCTCACCTACTCTAGAGCACAAGCTCAGTCGGTGAGGTGCACGGGCTTAGTTGCTCCGAGGCATGTGGGATCTTCCCAGACCAGGGATGGAGCCTGTGTCACCTGCATTGGCAGTTGGATTCTTTATCCCTGAGCCACCAGGGAAGCCCACACCTTGCTCCCTTATTTCATCCTATCTTTGCTCATCCCACTGTTTCTCATGCCCATTCACATATTCTCTACCTGGGGATTTCCTGCCTAATCTTCAAGGCCAGCTCTGACTTAACCTTTTCTGGGAAGCCTTCCATGGTAGCTCCAGGGAGAATCCATCGCATCCCCTTCTCCCCTCTCTGAAATGACTACTCATGCTTTTGTTACTATTTGTCACCTTGTCTGCTTATACTGGGAGTTTCCCATCCTTGCCCCGAGGCAGCATCCCCAGCAGGGCCAGGACAAGGGTGCAGAGCAGCCATATGAATTAGTATTTGGTTGGGTGGCTGAATAAATGAATGGTCAATGGATCCATCCTTGAACCATCACTTCTTGGCCAGCGCCAAAACTGTTTCCAGCATTAGCCCATTTTATAGCAAAAGGGGAAGCAGAAGGAAGGGGCTGCTGGGACTGCTCGAAGGGAGAAAGGAAATCAATAAAAATGTGAATCTGGTTGAGAAAAGCTGTCCCAGGCTGGCTGTGGGGAGAGACAAGACTGGGATGGCTGAGCCCTGGCTGACAGTGGAAGAGAGATTAGGGGACAGGCAGAGCGGCAGCCAGGGCAGGGCGGAGGGGACGTGTCTCCCCCTCAGTGGTGCCTCCTCCCTCTGTGTTCACTGTCCACTCGCACCGCCATGTGCTCCCTAAATTGTTTCAGGGAGAGAAGGGGAGGGAAACTTACAAATATTGATCATCAGGTGTACTGTCTGTGAATGGGTATATTATCATTATTTTGTCTTCATACTTTTTTAGGGTACAGGAAGTAGGAATAATCAACCTCACTTTACAGGTGAAGAAACTGAGAGGCAGAGAAGTTAAATCTTGCTCAGGGTTTCACCATGAGTCAGTGGCAGAGTCCAGATTTGAACTGACTCTAAAAGTCTGTTCTTTTTTCTCCACTCCACTGGAGGTCTACAGCCAGGCTTTGATGATCCCCAACCTTTGAAATCAGATGCACAATTGTGTATTAGTCTGTGTGCATCTTTAATGGGGCATCTATATCTTTTATCTGATTCCCTAAGGTGGTAGTCACCCACTCCCGTTGCTTATATGATGCTGTGTCCCTGGAGGTGGTGGCTTTTGAGCTGGAAGTTTGGGCAGGACTTCATGAAGCAAGATTGAGAGACTAACAATGGAGTGGGATGTGAACAAGGCCAGCTGGATAGAGGGAAGAGCACAGGTAGGGGTTCTAGGGGGAAAGAATTCAACACATCCAAAGAAAGGCAAGAGTGCTGTAGGTTCTTGCTCCTTGTTTATTTGTGCTCCAGTCATGGCTTCTGAGGCCGATCTGCCTGCCCTGCAGTTTCTCAGGATGGGTCTATGGCCCAAAGAAACTCCAGGCCAGGAATCAGGATGTCCAATCTGGTTATGGTGCTGTTCTCAGCTGGTTTTACCACCATAGAATCTAGCAGGAGACTATACACCTTCTCCTCCAACTCCCAGGGACAGGGTGAGAAGAAAGGGAGCTAACGGGTGCAACCCCTCATGGTTTTTCATTGGCCAGAAGCCTTGTCAGGGAAGAGAGCTGCTCCCTGTATCTGGGAAGTCCGCTGGCCCTTAGCTGTTCCACCCCTGGCTCTCAGCCCCACGTGCCTCTTGCGATTTACTCCTGGAGTCTCCTCATCCTGACCAGCCTGAATGATTTTAAGCACCTCGACTTATTTGAATCTCAGTTCAACCCAGAGGTGGACTCAGCATGAAGCTAAGGCTGCTTGAGCATCAGGGTCTCTACCAGGCCCAGGGAGAGGCCTCTGCAATACATCCCTGTTGTCAAGTTCTCGGGAAATTTTCAAAGGCTGACACTTTCACCACAATGGGTCAAGATTGCTAGTGCTTTCCACCCCAATTTCCCTTGTATCCCAGCTTCCCTTTATGTAACATCATTGGCATGGGCATTTCTGGAATATGGCTAAGGGGGAGTGGAGTTGGAGATCAATTTAATTTGGGCTCGTTGGAATATATTTATGTGGTTGTCAGTCACCTCCACGAAGAGATAAATCATTGCTAGCTACCTCTGTATAGAGAATGGCTTCTAGGAATCTTCCGATCCACAGTCCAACTCATTTGGCATTGTGACATCAAAGTGTCATATTCAGAGGTCATCTGATGACGTGAATGTGTTTTCTGCTGCCTCTCCCTGGAAGCATATGGACAACAGAGGAGAAACAGGTTTGAAATCTACAGAAGCGGAAGCTAGTCTGTAGAAAATATTTCCAATCATTAGGGGGGAAATTTTGGAAGTGTGCACAGCAGACAGTAAAAAAATCTTAGTAAAAAATCTGAATTGTGAGATACATTGTTTTGACTTCTTTTTTAATTCTGAGTAAATATTCACCTTCTTACCTAATTTTGTATTCTTTTGCTTAAAGAGAACTTCCCAAATTGTAAAGCTCCAGTTCTCACAAAATTGAAGTCTAATCCTGGCTCCAGCATTTACTTTGTGTAATCTTGGTCAAGTTGCTTATCCTTTCTGAACCATTTCTTCTTCTGTAAAATGTGAACGACAATTTGGGCAGGTAAGGACTTGGAAAGCCTTGTGACCTTATTCCACTTCTGAAAATGTTACTAGAGGAAGTAGCCCAGCCAAATGAAAATGAGACCAGACTATACAGGGAGGGGAAGATGTAATATACAAGAAATAATGGTAAGCAATGAATCCAGTAAAACTTAAATCTAAATAACTGGAAATAATGTGGTTGCAAACTGTAATGCAGTTTGTAAGAAAGATTTCTGTAATAGAAGAGACACTGTGCAAGAACAAATTTATTGATAAGCTATATTTATGATTTCAGATTATTTCTGCAAAACGTGGGAAACAAGAGGAAAGGAGGAGGAATAGGAACATAGAAACAGCCTCATCTTGTTGGATGAGACTTTGAAATTCCTGGCATTGATAAATACAGACTCAGATATTTGTTAAACATTTAAAGGTATCAACCAGTAGAATAAAAATGGGAATTAGAACGTTTGTATCTCCCTCTTCTTTCATATGGGATAGGCCCAAAGCCCTGCCACTGAGAGCTGCACAGGCCAGAGCTTCTGGCTAAACCCCCAGCTTCTCCCCTGGCCCCCAGCACAGGGCTGGACCTGGGTTTGGGAAGCTCCTGCTGATGACTCCCTGTCTCCTGTCTCTCAAGGTTGGGTATGGGTGGTGACAGAACAGGCTGGGAGCAGGTTGGGAAACTCTCTCCCCTTCCCAGGAAGATAATCAAGCCAGATAAGACCCAGCCAGAAAACCAGACAAGGCCTGACACAGACAAGGGCCTGTTTGTTCAGACCCAGGCAGTCCACAGACACACTTATTACACAGAATCAGGCATTACTGCTCCTGGATCACAGAGCTGGGCATCACAAAGAACAGGTTCTTATGCCAACCCAGGCATCACAGAGAACCAGATATTACCCTAATATGTGGGTGTCACAGAAGGAGACATTGTCTACACAGTCCCAGTTGACATAGGATCAGGCACTGGGGAGAAAATGGTAAAATTCAGATTCTCGTCACAGAAGTCACAGTGGTGGGCCCACGTCAAACGTCTGAAATCTTGGCAATACATGGATACCAGTGAGTCTATGATGAGTGGGTTTGGTCTTCGAAATTAGAAAATGCCCAAGAGTGGGGCCTGGATCCCCTTCACCACCAGGCAGAGAATAGGCCTCATCCAGACTCTGACACCTTGAGGGCAAGGGCTGGGATTTTCTGAGTCCAGAGAGGAGGCTCCCTGCTCAGCCAAGGCCCCTGGGGCCTTCCCCAGGTTTCCTGAAGGCCCAGCATAGCCTGGATGTCCTGAGTGACTCCCCAGTGCTCAGGACTCTGCCTCCAGGGGGCGCCAAATAGACACATCTCAATAGAGGCTGTACTGGCCCCACATTCAGGCTGAGTGGGGCTGGGGAGGAGACCTGAGTTGGATGTCCTGGCCACATAGATGGTCCCAGCTGGAAGAGGCCTGAAAGCTGACAAGTTCATTTCCACCTGACCGAGATAGAGGCTGAGGCTCCAGGTGAGTAGCAGAGTGGGGCCAGGACCCAGTGTGTGGGGGAGCCTGGCCTACGATTGTCCACTTCTCCATCTTAGGGCCCTGGGGGGAAAGATATGCGGTCCTTCCACCCAGGAAAGTCTGTTTTCAGGTCAGCCTGTGTGGCTGAGGGAGAAAGGCGGAAGACCCTCATGCTCCAGGAGGGGTCAACACAACAAACCCCCAAGGAGCCCTTTGGTTCAGATGAACACACACAGGCCCAGAGAGGGTCAGTGGCTTGCTCAAAGCCACACAGCAAGTTAGTGGAAGACTCACAATTGGAATACAGGGTTCCCAATACCTAATTCAGGCAAAGGACCCTGAGGAGGTACTCGCCATGGCTGCCACTCTTGGCTAGGCTGGGGCCCTGGGACAGCTCACACTCTGGATCCCTCAGGCTCCTTCTTTGCTAACAGCTGCTGCTGCAGGCCAGGGTTGGGTATGGTCACCTTGGTCCTCTCCTCTTTGTCCTGCTGTCTTAGGATGGCCAAAATCAAGGCAAAGCAGGCCAGGGAGCCTATCTTGAAGAAGAACTGGAGGCCGATGAACCTGGGAAAAAGTGAGAAACCTTTGAACTCAGGACCTCCCCATTCAAAGCCTGGATGTGCTGGGGCTGGGAGCAGAGTCAGGTCAGCAATCATCACCCATTATGCAGTGGAGACACTGAGGCCTTGTCAGGGAGAAGCCTCCAGCCTCAGGGCAGTGGACCCTGTCACCATGGCTTTGGCTGGGGAGACAGGGGAGCCCCTGAAGTTGACCCCCATGGGAGTCCTTCCTTGGAAGGTGGGAAAGGCTTGGAAAAGGGAGCCCTGGGTTGGGGGAGAAGCCTGGGTATCTCCCCTACCCTGTCCTGATTGCCTCATGGCCTGGGCTGGCCCTGCCTCTCTCTGGGTCTTTCTAAGGGCTCAAGGGGCCTGTTAGTTGCAACTCTGGATCACCTCGCCTGCCACAAGAGAACAAGGATTCCTGCTCCTCTAATTCACCAAGGCTCTTCTTTGAGTTTTCCTCCTCTAGGAAGCCCTCCTGGAACCATGTACTCCTCAGAGCTGGAAGTAAACAGCTCCCTGCTTCCAGATCTGCTAGTAAGTCCCTCGCCTCAATGTCCATCAATCCCAGGGCCAGTAGCCTCTCTGCCTTCAGGTTCCTTTGGGATCCCCGTTATATAGATGGGAGGATTGAGTCCCCAAAATGGTAGGTCTCACAATGAGGGAGACAGAGCTGGGCCTGAATCCTAGGCCTCCTGTGTCCTAGATTGAGCCATCTTCCTACCCCATGCCAACTTCCTGTCTTTCTCACCACTGCTTGGCTTCCCTTAGTCTCCCCTCACTCAGCCCAGCTTTGCTAGTTATCAGCTATGTAACTTTGGGCCACTTACTTAAATCTATCTTCATCCATCCAAAGGGGAGACAATATCTAGCTGGAAGGCCTGGGGATTAGCACTGGAAAGAGCCTGTGTCACCTTGCAGGTGGCTGTCAGCAGACCTCCCCTCCCTGATAGGACCCCAAGAATATTTTGAGCAGTTTCCCTATAGCCCCCTGGCAGTTGACTCTCAGGTCTCACCGGTTTCGAAGGAGGTCATGGTCATAGTAGCGGCAGACAGCCCGACGCCCACAGCTCTGGGCCCAGTACACACAGGTGGTGTCGATGGCACTGCCGTGGATCACGGGGCTGGGCATCCAGGCTGAAGGAGGAGGTGCTCAGGAGACAGTGGAACCTTGGCATCCCTGTACCCCCTCACCCCACCCCATCCCTGGCACTGAACCACTGGGGCTCTGAGCCACTGGCCTATTAGGTCCTCAGCCTTCAAGCCCACCCCTCACCCTCGTACTGGATGCTGTTTCTCTGATGGGCTGTTTAGCTGCTTGCGCACCCACGTCCAGGGTACCTAGGTCAGATTTGGAGCCCTGTGGGCCAGTGAAGCCTAAGGTCAGGGACTGGTTCCCACTCATCCCTGTGCCCCCCAGGCCTGGCACACAGCAGGTATCTGGACCAGTGGTCCCCAGCACGTTCTTTACCCAAAACTCTCATGAGCATGAACTGGATCCCCACAGCCAGAGTCTTGTCTTCTTTCTTCACTCCCCTAACAAGCAGGGACAGAGCGACATGAGGATTGAGAGGGCTCCAGCCTTTGAGGGGTTCTCACCATCCCCCTCTCCTCCACCGCCCAGCATCAGCCTGCCCCCAGTCCACGGTCCTTGGGGATAGGGCACAGGCTCCACACTCCCTTCAACCTATAGAGCCTGGTGCCAGCTACACCCACTGGCCATCAGGGCCCTGTGCTGACCTACCTGTGTGTCACAGTACCCCTCTCTTCCCACCCCCTGGTCCCACCAAATTCTCCCCTTCCTTCTACATTTGGCAAAACTTGGAGCTGGTTTAACTTCCCTGATCATTATGATACCTCAGCCTGCGTGGCCCTGGTGACCACTGGCTCGTCTTCTCAGTGATCCCAGAGTGCTTGCTATGGTTCAGTTATTCTCTAGTGTGCTCCCCCCACACCGTATCACTGCCATATAGTAGGTATAGCATTACGCCCATTTTATAGATAAAGAGACTGACAGATATTTAGACAGGTTGAGTGACTTGGCCAAGATCCCACAGCTGATGGGTGTCAAGAGTCAGAATTTGTGCAGCACCTTGACTGCATTAACTCCTCTTGGGCTGCCTGCTGGGGCATCTGATTCCTCTACTTTTGCTCTAGCAGCCAGCCTGATTTATGGATCTACATGCCCTCTAATATTGTAAGGCATCCCTCTTCTAATTTTCTAGGAAAGAAATAGAGAATAACATAATCCCAGCCTAATGAAAATTTGGAAATATCCTGCTCTGAGGTCCTCTTATTCCAGCCTCCACCTCAGGAGGTGCTGACTCTGGCCTCGAGTGGCAATTTGTTGGTCCCGGCAGGTATCCTCAGGACAATGGCTAGGAAGATCTTGGACCACGAGGGAGTGCACAGCACAGGCTGGGTCCACAGTGGGCACTTAATCCCCTCAACACTTGCTCCTGACTCTCTCTGAGCCTCAGTTCTCCTATCTATAAGATGGGGAGAAAACTTCATCTCAGCAGTTGCCATGAGGATGATGATATGACAGCCTGATCTGCTGCAGGGGCCCGGGACGCCGGCTTCTTCAAATCCTTCCCTCAGGATTCCCTGTCCTGCCTGTGGTTAAGAACCTCTTGGTATCCCCCAGTTCTGGCACGCCCCTGCTTTCACCTTAGGATGAGCATGAAGGAGGGTGTGTGGGTGACACTCGCCAGCGCGGCACCCAGGCTGATCAGGATCATGAAGGGAAGCACCAGGTGGCTGCAGGCCGAGTCGCACGAGCCGGCTGGCAGGGGGCCGCCCCCCACCACGCAGCTGCAGTTGGTGTAGAAGACCTAGGGTGGGGAGGGGGGAAGAAGAGCCTTCAGGAACCTCTAAGGACAAGCAGCTGGCCAAGGGCACGAGGCTCCAGGAGGCTTGTGAGAGAGCCACAGACACCAACGACAGCAAACCGGGGCGGAGCTGGCTGGATGCTGGGACTTCTGACCCACTGGCTGAGTCAAGATAACTTGAGCGCCAGACAGTATCTGGACACAGGCTGTCTGCACACCGGTGGGCTGAGGCTGTGGGGAAGAGGGGCATGGAGAAGAGAAAAGGGAGAAAGAACCAGAAGAGAGTCACCCCCAACACAGCACACAGACACACACACGCACGTTTGCTACACATACACGTGTATGTGCTCACATGCTCTCACACACATACATATAATCACATACTCACTACCTGTACACACACACACACCTTCACACATACTGACACTCACACTCCACACACATGCTCACGCACTTACACACACTCACACACCACATATGCTCACTCATTTTTTTCACCTGGCGATATAAGAATGTTCGAAATTCCTGACCGTCTGTGCAAAAGACTAAAGCAGCCAAGAGTATGTGGGGGGAAGGAATTCAGATTTTCCAGTTCAGTGTCCCCCTTTCTGCCTTCCTGAGGTCTTCCCGGGCACTGGATGCTAGAGTGGATTCTCATGAAGAGATTCAAGTACAGGAGGGAGAGAGAGGCAGATATCACAGGGGGAGTCTTAGATTAGCAGGTAACGGAGGGCCAAGGAAGGCTTCACCAAAGAGACGTGTTGGGTTTGGGTCTTGAGGAATGAATAGGAGTTCACCAAGAAGATAACTGGAATGAGTAGAGGGAGTGCCAAATGTAAAATTACAGTGGCATGAAAGAAGCCAGAAAATCTTTCCTTGTGCAGGAGCAGAGTGCATGTAGCGAAGGCAGAGGGGAGGCCCTTGGGGTGGGCAGACAGTGTGTGCTGGGGCCACACTGTGAAGAGGCTTGGACACAAAAGGGAACCTGACTGCTGTTTCCAGAAGAGGGTGGGCTAGGTGACCTGTCAGTCATCCTGCTGACAGTGATTTAAAACACTGGATAAAATATTGAAAGCAATGTTCTGAAAGCATCCATAGGTTGGAAAAAAGGAAAAAATCCTCAGGTTCAGAACTAAGTGAGGCGAACCCAGAGAGGCGAGCAGAGTCCTGACACAGGTTTTGGCCACCATGTGTTTGCAGAACCCTGTACGATGGAACACAGCTTTCCAGGGTTTGGGGGCTACAGGGTCAGAGGACGAGTCCTGGCCCTCCCTCCAGCCAGGTGAAAAGCCTAATAGGGGACACCTGGAAAACTGGGACCCCACCAAAGGCTGAAGAATGAGGAAAAGCAGACCGCTTTCTAAAGTGCAAGGAAGTGTCCTCAGGCTGGTGTGGGGTGCATTTGATTTCATCCTTCATTCCCACCCCCAGGTGGCCTGGAAAACCCCCAGTTCTTTCAGATTGGTCTACACCACCTCGGGCGCCTGAAGGGAGCAAAGCTGAGCCAAGAAGACCTGGCTTTGCTCCTCTGCCCTGTAGATCAGAGTTTCCCAACCAGTGTGTCCCAGAGGCCCTCGGCCTCAGCCAAGAGACAGGGAAGCAGGGATGCCAGTGGCCCTCGGGATGACCGGGTGAGCTACGGGCAGAGAGAACCGTCTGGGCCTTTCACCTCCAGCTGTGGCAGCTGTAGACTCTTCCTAGTGTGGAAAGGGCTGGAAAGCCCTGACGCGGATGCCCAGAGCCACAGGGAGATTTTAAGCATGGGAGAGACGAGACCTGATAGCACACAAGCTGCTCTGCTGATTCAAGAAGATGGACCTGATCCAGGAGGCAGTTGAAGAGGCAGGAGGGAGGGGGAGGGAGAGTGGGATGGAGAGAAGGGTTTTGATTTGAGAGATACTGCTTTGGCCAGAATGTTCATTCGGGTTTTTCCCAAACATACGTCATATGGGAAAACCTGAACGAACTTTTTGGCCAACCCTATATTTAGGAGGTGGAATTAGGGCAAGGTGAGACACACACACACACACACACACACACAGAAACAGAGAGAGGAGAGATTGGAGACCTAGGATTCCAGCTTGGGTGACTGGGTGCTCCATCCATTGCATGACAAGGCTATGCTGGCCATATATGGGTCCCCCCTGAGCACATACATTTGGACCTTCACTACACTGAGCAACCCACTGGGTTGGAGATACAATAGAGGGACAGGTAAGTGGAGAAATATACCAAGGCCAGGTTACTGGACATGAACAATCCTGTTCTGAGAGGCAGAAAGTTGCTGGGAGGGATAAAAAAGCTACAGCCCTTTCTCTTGGGGTTTTCTCAGCCCTTTATTCATATTCATCTAATTCCATGGCAGGAAGTTCTTATGAATGGCTTCAATCTCTCCAGCTGCTTCTGAGTCTCACTCCCTAGGGCCCCACCCCCTGAGCCCTAGATGCTGCCAGCCATCCACGTCTCCTTTTTCCTCTGGTCCTTTACTCATTCATAAATGGTTACTGAGTGCAGCTGTGATGGACACTGACTGACTCATCCCTGGGCTGAGGACCTCAAGTCGGCCTGAGGAGGCAGGCTCATCAAGAGACAATTTCAGGACTGCCCTGGCAGTCCAGAGTGATCCATGGTCCAGGAGGATTCCACATGCCACGGTGTGGCTGGACTCGTGTGCCACAGCTACAGAAGTCCATGCACACTAGAGCCTGTACTCTGCAACAAGAGAAGCCACTGTAATGAGAAATCTGCATGCTGCAACTAGAGAAATCCCGTGTGCGGCACCGAAGACCCAGCACAACCAAAAATAAATGAATCAATTAATTAAAAAAAAATAGAAACAATTCCAGGCCAGTGTGACAGTTCCTGAGTGTCAACCAGGACTCAGCTGCACCCTCCCCCAAATGCTATACCTAACACCACCTCTGAGGGTGCTCTGGAGAGGGAGCTGGGCTCGGAGGCCAGAGCCCATGGTTCTAGTCCCAGCTCTGGCATTAAAACTTTGGGCAATGCCTTGTCCTTTCCTGGGCCTCCATTTCCCATCTGTATAATGGGCATAACAGAAGTGTGTATCACTGCATCCTTAAAATTTCTCAGGCTGAGTGCTTTTCATGGATCATGTCATGTGGCTCTTCACTTAATAAATGTATCTAGATGAAGAATTCTGCACAGTGCCTGGTGTATAGCAGGCACTCAATACTCTCACCCCCACTTCGCAGATCAGGAAACTGAGGCACAGATTAAACCATTTGCTGAAGGTAACAGAGCCAGCTGGAAGCAGAACAGGGGTCTGAACCGGATAGCCTGGCCTCAGTGCTCATAGCCCCATATCTGCAGGAGTTCACAGTTACCTCGGGAATCCTGCCCCAGCCACCAGGGCCTGGGGACCTCTAGAAGGGTCTCAGGGAGATCAAACAAGGTTAGGACAGTGAGTGCTAGGACACTTGAAAGCCTGGATTGTGATTATTCCAAAAAGCAAACAGTATACATAGCTCAGGAGGCGCCTGGCTGGCTTCTGAAATACCATCAACTAGGTGCTTCCCTCCATGCCAGCCTGTGCGGCCCAGGTCCCTCCTGGGGCTTAGAGGCTATTGCCCAGCAGGACACAATGGCAGGGGTTCTGCATGATATGGGTGGGGACTCTGGAGAGAGGGAGGTGTCATAACAACCAGCCTGACACTACCCATCCCACCACACACACACACATACTATATTCCAGCCTGGGGACCTGAGGAAGGTGAGTATTGTCCCCATTTGTCCTTTGGGGGCAATGAGGAGAGAAGAGGGGAGGAGCCAGCTGGTCCTGGTGGTCTTTCTAAGGTCCCCATAGAATGCACTGCAGTTAGTTATGCTGCCCACTCCTCCCCTCCTCCCCCCATACCCCACCCCTGGGAGCTCCTTGAGACCAGGGCCTCTTGGCTCTGGGTCTGTCCTCAGCCCCCAGAACAGGGCCTGGCACAAAGGTGGGGCTCCACAAAGGTTTGTTGACTGACTGATTGACTAACTGAATGGGCTCATTGCTCCAGCCTCCCACTCATCTCCCTGCCTCCTGGTCTGCATTCTGCTCACCTTCCTCCACACTATGGCCTCAAATGTGATCAAACACAGGTCTGACCCTGTCACTTCCTTGCTCAAAACCCATCCAAGACTCCCCACTGCTCTCCAGATAAAGTCCCTACTCATGGCCCTTCCCTATTCGAGGCCCTTCTTTATCTGGGCCTTGCTTTCCCTCCATGAAATCTTAGGCTTCTGCTCCAACTGTATGTGCATGTGTGTATGTGTGCCTGCATGCCATGTGCTGTGCCCTCCCTGCCGGGAAAGCCCCTCCCTAGTTTGCCTGCTCACCCTTGAAGATCCAACACAAATGCCATGTCCCATGAAGTCTTCTGGGACCCTCCCAGGTGGGCTACAGCTCCTTCCATCATTGACTGTCCTTGTGGGGACCACTTCTGTCTGTCCCCACCCCCAGAATTCCTGAATTACTTCCTCTGCACCTCCCCTGCCTGGACAGCTGGGACCAGATCTGATTCACCTCTGTACTCAGGGCCCTGGCACAAGACTGGCAATGAAAGCTTATTGAAAGAATAATATTCTATATCTGCCAACAGAAGGAGAAGACAGGTGATAAACAGAAAGAAGAGCCAGAGAATGAAAACATGCAGAGGTGGAGGGTGTGACAGGCACACAGAGACAGGGAGAGCAGAGCCCGTGGGAGGCAGAGGGAGCAACCAGAGGCCTGACCCACCTGGCTTTTGTCTGGAGCCTGGACTACCCGGCTTGTGCAGCCTGCATGGCAGGGCGTGATGTACTCCACACGAGTGCTGGAGTCACAGACAGGGTTAAAGTCGTCTGAGGGGCAGGAACAGGACTCCATGCAGCCTGGAAATAGCTCCAGGCCAGGCTGGGTGCTGGTGGGAGAGAAGGCCGGCATGGTTGGTCTGGTTCTCCCTCCTTCAGGAGAGGGCTACCTCACCCCTGCAACCTCCCCTGAGAGCCATGGTCAGATTTCAGCTCTGCACAGAGGTTTTTACCATCAGAGCTGTTCCATGACATGCAGTGGTGAGCCCCTCGCCAAGGAAGCTGCAAGAGGCCTCCAATGGGAAAAGTGGGAAGCTGGGTATGGGCCAGAGACTCCGAGACCCCTTCCAGCCCCAAGATCCTACAAGTCTTTGAGCTGCTTCTGTGAACATCTCTGTTCCTCAGTGACCCTCTTTTTAGGGGACATAAGATAAATTCTTCCCAGAATTTAGTCTCAGATGAAAAGTACCTTTATCTCGATGAGCTGGATTGCTTCCTTTTCTGAAAAAATTAGAACTACACGTGTGGGGTCCGGTCAGAATACCTGAGTAGCTGTGAGGTCTCTGACCTGTTCCTGCCTCTCTCTGGCCTCAGTTTCTCTGCCACCTCTGTGGATTCCCTCTCCCCATTGCCATCCTGCAGTCTCACGACCTCCCTCTCACTCTCACTACCCTGTTCACTGCCCAGGGCATGTTTCAGTCCCATCTGACCCCCTTTGAGGGTCTGTTCCCAAGTCTCAGGAGATCCCCTGCTCTAGTCTGGCCAGGGCCAGGCACACGGGGACAGATCAGAAGGGAGGGGAGTCCTTGCTATCCTCGTCTGTGAAATGGGGATAATGGTAGGACCTCTCCCGGAGATCCCACGAGGGTTCAGTGAGATGGAATATGGGAGTGTCTGAGTGCATGGAAGACCCTCGATTCTTGGCAGCTGCGGATACCGTAAGTTATGATGGAGTATGAAAGTGAAAGTGAAAGTCGCTTGGTCGTGTCCGACTTTGCGATCCCATGGACAATGCAGTCCATGGAACTCTCCAGGCTAGAATACTGGAGTGGATAGACTTCCCCTTCTCCAAGGGATCTTCCTAACCCAGGTCTCCCACATTGCAGGCAGATTCTTTACCAGCTGAGCCCCAAGAGAAGCCCATGATAGAGTATGAGAAATCCTCAATTTGTTCAGTTGGTGCCCAAACGCTTCTTCAATGAATTAGAACCCAAAGCTCAGTGAGTAAGTTGCAAGAATATAGATGAGAATCCGGGTGAGATGAAATGTCGGGTCAAGGTGAGAGACTTCAGAAGAGACAAATGGGGCATGTGAAGCAGGCTGACTTTTCCCCACTTGCTTAAAAAAAAAAACAACTGTGGTAAAATATTCATTTACTTTTTAATCTAAAAATGATTAAAAGGCCTTGGCTCCCTCCTCTGACCAGAGGCTTCATGAGGGCCTGGTTGAAGCCCCTCCTCCATGCCCAGAAGGAGGCTCTGCAGACAGAAGGACCTGCACTGGACTTTCAAGAAGAGGAGAAGGGACAAGGAAAGATGGGAGAGGTCGATGAGATGGGACCTGGGACAGGGTGGGCAAGAGCTGAGCGTATCCGGACTGAGCCTCCCCTACAGTCTCACAGAAGGAGCTCCAGGTGTGGAAAGTTGGCACGTGGATGGAGGGAGGAGATGCCAAGGGAGAGGAGTAAAGAGAGCACGTTGGAGGATGTTAGCTGGGTGTTGTGCCAGCCTAAACCTGGAGTGGCTTCCCAGGAAAAATGCAATCATTCTGGAGAAGAGGCATCAATGGAACTTCCAACATCCTTTCCAAGATTGTTCCCAAGGGGAAAGAGTCTGTGTCTATGGGGGTTTAGGGGACGGAAGGGGAAGGGAGAGAGGTATCAGAGGCTTTCCTCCCGGAGGGTAGAGACAGGGAAAACACTGGTACTTTAGGGTCACAGGACAACAGGATTTTAGCTCCCAGCCTCTAAGGACCAAGAATCTCCAAGGTCTCCAGTCCGACTCTCTCCCAGGACATATGTCCCCTGGGCAGCGCTCCTGAGAAGGACCTTCTTACATGTGCCATCCACAGAAGTGGCCTTGCCCTGTCTCAGCCTCCAGCCCTTCCCGAACCTGAGCTGTCCTGCCCACAAGTTCCACCCCTACCTGGTAGTGACTGACACCTTCACTGAGCCTTCGAGGGAGAAATCCCACTGCTCACAGCTGAGCCAAGTGGGGGAGAGGAGGGGAGATGTGAGGTGGGAGTACTCCACTGACCTGGCCTTTTCTGGGCCACCCCCTCCTATGCCCCTGGCACCCTCCTCCAGATTATGCTCACCGGCTCTCAAACATACTCACCCAAGCTGGTGGCTGATGCCTGCAATCTGATGGGAAGAGCAGCCCATGAAGAAGAGGGGCGTGCTGAGGATCAGGCAGCACAGCGCCCCCAGCAGGCAAAGGGTGCCACAGCGCATGGGGCCCAGGCGGAGGCGCTTGACCAGGATGCCCCCCACCACGATGCCCACGATGGCCAGCGGGATGGTGAGGCAGCCTATGAGCAGGTTGGCGTAGGAGGCTGTGACAGAGAACTGACGCTCCAGGAATTTGGGCAGGAAGGTGGCCATGCCCGCCACCATGGACGACATGCACACCTGGGACAGGACCACCAGCAGAAAGATGGGGTGGCGCAGGGTCCTCAGCAGCACCCTGGGGAAGACTGTTGGGGTGAGTGCGGGGAAGGTCAGGGTGAGCTGGCCGTGCCACACATTTCCATCCCATCCTGCCCTGTTCAGCTTGTTCCACGTCTTCCATCCTGTCTCATTCCATTTAATTCTATTGCATTGAGTTTCATCATGACATTCCATTTACCTCTGTTTCATCTCTGAAGTTCGGTTGCATTCCATTCCATTGAGTTAGACTGCATTTTATTCAACTACGTTTCTTTCCAATTCATTTCTACTCAAGATGCAATTCCATATAGTTTGCTTCTATATTATCCTGTTTGATTCTCATTCAGCTCATCCCATCTCATTTCTTCTGTTTTATTATCCATCTCATTTCCTCTGTTCTACTATCCATCTCATTCCCCCCTCACTCAGTCCTTTCCATCCTGTCTTGCAATAGCTCTTTCCAAGGTAACCCAGGCCTCCATCTTCCCTTCTGTGTCTCCAACATGGGACAGCACCCACCGCCTTGATTTCCCCACCCCTAGTTTTTGTTTCTCCATAGCACTTTACCTAACATGCTACACATTTCACTCATTTAGCCATTTTATTGTCACCCAATCAGAATGTAAGCATCATCAGAGCAAAGATTTTTATCTATTATGTCAATTGCTGAATCTCCAGAGCCCAGGGTATAGTAGGCACTCAATAAATATTTATGGCATGAATGAGAAAATGAATGAATGCACATACAGACCCAAGGTGATCAAACAGCAAAATGTCAGGGTGGAAACAAAAGTCTTCAGAGAAGGTGAAAACTGAGCAGGCCTGGTGCTGGGCAGTTTCCTGGAGGTAGGACAGAGGTAAGGCCTGAAGAAGGGGAGGATTTGGAGCAGGGGAGGGGAAGGGAGTCCTATAGGAGAGCAGCCAGGGCAAAAGCCCGGAGACAAGAATAGAAAGGGTGGCTCTCCCCTCTCCTGCCACATCCTAAACCATTGCCTATATACAGGTCTCCTCGCTGCAAGTCGACACAATGAGTCAGTCCCGAGGTCTGGGCTTCAGGGCCTTCATCAGTAGGGCCACCCAAGGTGATGCCCAAGAAGGCTTTGTGTGACCTCTCTCCACTGACAACAGAGAATAAAGACATGTCTCTGCCCTTAGAAGGTGAGATGAAGTTAGAGACATAAACCATGAAGGAGACAGGAGAAAAGGCATCCGGGTATCAGGGACTTCCCAGGAAGTTCAGTGGTTAAGACACCACGTTTCCATTGCAGGGGGCATGTATTTGATCCCTGGTCAGGGAACTAAGATCCCGCATGCCGCATAGTGGCCAAAAAAAAAAAAAAAAAAATCCTGATTCATACCAATAGGTCATTCTATAGTATTATATCTAAAATAATAAACAGTATTTATTGAAAAAGAGAAAAGAAATGAGGCATCAGAGGAGCAAACTACTTGCCAAGCTGGGCTGGTGGGGAGAGATGGACATGGGCTCCTCTGGGCTGAGTTTGGGGGGATCCCTTCTGTTCCTGCAGCAGCAGGGCCAGGGTCCCTGTCATGGGAAGTTTCTGTTTGTCCTCAGAGCATGGCGAGAGCCAAGCCAGCTGGTTCCCTAACACCCTGGCCTGGCCAAGAACACTTCTTCTTGGGCGCCAGAAAATAAAAACAAAGAGTCTAGGCAGGGTGTTGCGGGGGAGAGCTGGGGCTGTGGAATTCCCCCTTCTTCATGTCCCAGGCCTCCTCCTGTCCAAGTCCCTGACCACACACGCAGCACATCCAGCCGGCACTTGAAGTGGGGATGATGTGACACCGGGCCTTCACCCCAGCCAGCTGCCCCACTTTCCTCCCTCCTTGAACTGCCCTGGCCAGGAGTAGCCTGGGCTTGGTCCAAGCCATACAGGTGACCTCATGGTACAGGTGGGGCCAGAAGTGGGGCAGGGACTGGCCCAAGTTCACCTAGGAAGGTCTGAATCAGGCCAGGAGTTGCTGGGGGTTTCCTGACTCCTGGTGTCAGGGTCATTTCCCCTTCTGTGCCCCCACTCCCACCCCAGCCTTCATTCCTAGGCCTCTGACTGCCTGACTCCAGAGGGAGGGCTCCATCTCATGGATTGCTTCCATCCCATCCTCCTGGGCTGATTACTGAAGTGCACTTCGCTCCCATTCTCTATCTCCCTTCATCATCTTCAATTGTCCCTAGGACAGATGGAAAATTCATGGAGGGCAGGGCTATGCCTATAGCCTAGATAAGGGATACCTGAAGGGGAATTCCAGGGCTGTCTCTAGCTCAGAGACTTTAGCTAGACAGATGCTTCCTTTGGCTCATCACAATGTCTCCTCCCTTTGGACAAGCCAGGGCCTCTCACCACTTAGAGACTATGTCTCCCTTATCAGACAGGAGAACCTCCTCCAGCATAGAAGCCAGGTCTCCTCCATTAGACAAGGCAAGTTCTCCCCCCATTCAGGGACTAGGTAGACAAGGACTTATGTCTCCCCATCAAACAGTGCCTCTCCCACCTCAGGGACTATGTCTCCCCTATCAGATAGCCTTTCCTTAGCTCAGAGACTGTCTTCTTCTAAGAATTAGGATTCCAGCAGTTGAAGGAATATGTTTATTCTTCTCTCTGCCTCTCCTTCTCCTAGTCCCAGGTTGTCAAGGCCAAACCTTAGGATCAGACTGGCCTCCCTGGAGCTCAGCAGGAAGCCAAGAAGCCAGCTGTGCCAGCCCTGTCTTGGTCTCTCCTAGGATCATGTAGGAGCTTGAAACCATCAGAGATAATCTGGCCCAGGACACCCACTCTAGGATTCGATTTCTGTGACTGGCCCCAGCTTTCTTCTGGGATGAAGCCAAAGCAATGATTAATAAGCTCTTCCATGGAGCAGGGCACTGGGGCCTTCCAGCAGCTGGGGGTGACCTCAGGTTAGTGAGTCTAAGCCCCTGCCTCTAGGTCCAGCCTCATAGGTTCCAGGCTATTTCTTTCCCTAGGAATAGAGGACAACCAGGGCTAGGTTACTGGTACCCTAACATCAAATCCTAGGACACCAGGGGATAGGTTGCTGATATCCTAATATCAAAACTGAGGACACCAGGGGCTAGATTACTAGGACCTCAAGATCAAATCTTAGGAAACTTTCCCCAAGAAACTCTCCCCTAATTAACTTCCTAATGCAAAAGTCCTTGAGGATGGGGGTGGTTTAAGCAAACCCTGTGGTTATCACCCTCCTAAACCACAGGCAACTCAATTTACTGTCCTGAGATATGGTCAGAATAATAACAGCAGGGCAGAAATGATAATGGAAAAAATAATTGTACCTTATATAAGTACGTTTTTTTAATAGTATGTAAAGGACCTTCCATTCATCATCCCATTTGAGTCTCCTAACAGTCCTTGAGAGAGGCAGAGCAAGGATTACTGACCCAGTCTTTTAGATGAGGAAACTCTGGGTAGGGGAAGAAAGTAACTTCTAAAAGGTTATACACTGAGCAGTATCAGGGCTGGGTCTCTAAACCAGGTCTTCTGACTTGCCATCCTGTGCCCTACAAGAGCCTGGAGCACAGCAGGTACTGTGTTTGCAGGATCAGACTCTTTAGATAGGATGACGTGGTCACAGCATAGACCCTGGTTACTGATCAATTTAGCTCAAAGTCTCAGGGTCAGAGTGACATGGATTTCACCCCTCACTGTACAGATGGAGAAACTGAGGCCCAGAGAGGAGGAACAAGGACCCAAGATGAAAGTCCAGATTTCTGGACTTCAGCCCAGAGTTCCTTTCACCCATGCTACAGCCAAAGAATTTAATATAAAAAAAAAAAATTTACTGAGAGCCTCCTGTTTGCAGGCTCTGTGGTGGGAGGAGAAAAAGGGTCACAGATGAGCCATCACAAGCCAGACCCTCAGGAGCTCACTGTTTGGTAGAAGGGTTGGACAGTACAGATCTGAGCTGATACAGGAGCCCTGAGGGTTCAGAGAGCTGAGAGGAGGGAGAGCCAGGTTGGGGGATGGAGAGAGTGGCTTGACTTAGAGGCACAAGGAAGATTTTAATAGATAACGATAAAAAATGATGTTCTAGGCAAAAGGGATCCTATGAGCAAAGTCTTACAAGAAATGTATGGTGCTCATGAGGGGCCTGTAGGTGTGGAAGATGAATCAAGAAAGGCAGGAGGGGGGCTGGATTCTGTACAGTCTCACCTGCCCCTCTAGCCCCACCTCTGGCCTCAGCTCACTTACCTTTGATAAACTGGATCACAGTCAGGTCTGGGGCAATCTGAGCTAGGTTGTCTTTCTTCTCTGGCGACTCTGCAGGGCTCTGCTCAGAAGAGGAATCCTCACCCTGGGAAGACACACAGCAGAGGGCAGTCAGTTAGATGCCCAACATTCTGCTCAGAGGTGCTGTGGGCGAGGGAAGGGAGCTCTGAGGGAGGAGAGGACGAGGGGTCTGTCACTGCCAGCAGCATCCCATTTGTTCTTGGCCCTGTAGATACTTAACAAGTGGATTTTGAAAAGTGGATGAAATTCCAATGGTTGAACTTTGTCATCACCATTATTAGCATTGTAATAACCAACATGACCATGAAAATTCCCACAACCACCACCATCATTATTCTCATCATCTTAAATATCATCCCCATTCATATCACCAATTTCACCACCAATAAACAACCAAGACTGTCCTTACTATTGTTGTTATCTCTGGGAATGTCACCAACCACCTGCACAATCGCATAATCATTGTCATCATCACTGTCACTTGACCCTTCACATCACCAGCAACAACATCATTATCAGAATCACTAATGTCATTATCGCTGTCTCTCCCATCATTGTTATACCTACCATTGTCTTCACCACAACCAGTAGCATCACCAGCTTCTACGCAAGGTTATCACCACACCGCTATCCCAGTTTTATATCACTCATGGCTGTCATCACCTGGAGAGTCACCACAAGCAGGTGCCTCCAGGGCTTGTCCTGTTCCGACCTGTCTGCAGCAACAGGAAAGGAACTGGGTTGGGGGAGGAACAGCCCCCTTTTCCTCTTGGAGGAGTCAGACCACATCTGGAGGGGGTTGCTCAGCCCCAGGACCACATTGCAAGGAAGCTCACAGTTACCCTGGGGTGTGCTCTTCCACGTGGGAAAGGATGGCTTCTATGCAACTCCTGAGAAAAAGGTCTTCAATCCCAGAAAAAGAGGAGATCAGGGGTGATACAATTACAGTCTTCTGATTGTACCAAGGAGGGAAGGATAAAATGATAAAATAATGGTTAATGGTTATTAAGCACTTACTACCACCCCAGTACTATTCCAGTGACAAGTCCATTAACTCATTGAAACCCCACAGCAACTTTCTTAAGAACAGTATAATCCATGTTTTACAGGGGGATTAAACTGGGACACAGAGAGATGAAGTAACTTGCCAGGTCACACAACTAGTAAGTGGTCTGGCTGGGACCTGAATCCAGATGGCTTGACTCCAGGGCCTGTGTGCATTTGGTCAGTTCACCCTAAAGGCAGGAGGGAACCAATGCTCTGAGTGACCCAGCACTGAGTGCTGCGTAGTCTACCCGCCCTGCTCCAATACAACAATGCTTTCATACAGGTACTATTACTGTGCACATTTTTATATGAGTAACTAAGTCTTAAAGAAGTTGCTACTGGCACAGAGTCATTCAAATATAAGGGATCTAGTGAAGTCTGATTTTGCTACATAAAATTTTTTTTTAATTTATTTTTTTGGTTGCGCTGAGTCTTCGTTGTTGTGCTCCAGCTTTCTCGAGTTGTGGAGAGCAGGGGCCACTCTTCATTGCAGTGCCTGGGTTTTTCATTGCAGTGGCTTCTCTTGTTGTGGAGCACAGGCTCTAGGAGAATGAACTTCAGTAAGTTGCAGCTCACGGGCTCAGTAGCTGTGGCACACAGGCTTAATTGCTCCGTGGCACGTGGAATCTTCCCGGACCTTGGATCGAACCCATGTCCCTTCGTTGGCAGTTGGATTCTCATCCACTGTACCACCAGGGAAGTCCTGCCTTTACTATGTTTTTATGTGCAGTCCGAGACGAGGATTAGAAGCAACAAGTTCCATGGAAGAAGACTGAAGCTCAGTGTGACAAGCAGTTTGGACAAGGCTGTCCTGGGAGGAAGTGAGTTCCCCATAATTAGGAGCATGCTAGCACAAGCTGGCTTCCCCTGGTCTGGAGTGCTGTCCACTCTGGGGCAGGGTGAGTTGGGCTGGAGAGTCCATCTGGGGTCTCAGGTTCTGCCTCTTTTCTCCCCAAAGAGCCTCTGTGAGGCCCCTATGAGCTTCATCCTCTGGCTGGGATATGACACCTTCTCTTTTGTTGCCCATCTTTTTTGTTAAGGAGCAAATGTGGGATTTTCCCACATTTTAGAACCTCCATGAGGGCTCCCACGCCAAGACTGCCCTGTTCCAAGCCTCCTGCACCTTGCTTCCAGGTGTTGACTGGCTTAAGCCTAGCCTCGCCCCCGTAAGGAAATTTATTCCAAAATCAGTTCAAGTGTGTTTGTTCCCCTGTGGGCTTCTCCCTTCCTCCTCTCTACTTCTATCCCAGCAGGTACTGGGCTCTGGATTCCCTGGCCTCAGGGGAGGTTTGTGGCAGGGCAAAAAGTCATGGCTGCAAGATTTTCCCCCTTCTGGCTTTTGTTTCCAAAGCCTGACTCCATCGAGAAGATTACACTGAGAGTTGCGGGGAGTGTGAGGCGAGAGGGAGGCCCCTGAGTAGTCTGTGGGTTCCCTGAGCAGCAGGAAGCCACATAGCCTCTGTGACAGTGGCCAAGGAAGCAGTTCACTTCAAAAGGGCAGGCTGCAGACTGACTGAAAGAGGCTGAGTTCCCATGCTCCCACCCACATGGAGCTCCTCAGCCCCAAACAGGTTAAGGAAGACCACATGGGCCATGGGGAATTGAGGCTGATGCCTGCTGGGGGTGCGGTGGTGGTGAGGATGGGACCTCACTGGTGCCTGGATATCCTGTAAAACCTCAGGACATTTGCTTCACCTTGGTAGGAGAACCCTGAGAAAGGCTGAGGTTGACTTTCCTGCTGAGCCAGCAGGATGGGCATTCAGAGTAGAAGTTAAGTTGATTTTCAGAGGAAACCAGGAATAAGCTACCTTATAGACACTCAGAGTCTGAGTCAAACCTTGTTCAATGTCTCTCTCCTGCTGAACTCTGAGCTCTGCAAGAGCAGGAACCACATTTACCTCATTCCCTATTGAAACCCTGACGCCTAGCACAAGGCCTGGAGCAAAATGGTGGATGTCTGAGGAACATCTATGGAAAGAAGGAGGGCAAGGGATGGCTCTGATGGGCAGTGGGTATAGGCAACACAAGGCTCTTGGAAGAAATGTGAGAACATCCACAGGAGATGCTATTGTGGTGGCAGGAAGCTATCTGAGATGCTATCTCCCAGGCTATAGTCCTCCT
The DNA here is from genome assembly GCA_024291935.2 of Okapia johnstoni. NCBI lineage: Eukaryota > Metazoa > Chordata > Mammalia > Artiodactyla > Giraffidae > Okapia > Okapia johnstoni. Next base: position 24,081,723 of record CM044325.1, read on the forward strand.
TTTGCTCCAAATAAAACTTAACTCACAACTCTCGTGTTGTGTTTTTTTTTTTTTTCCAGTCGACAGTAATTTGTACAACATCACCCAGTTAGCACGGGGCAGAACTAAGATTTAGCTTAAGCCTGCCTGAGTTGAAAACACACACCTGATCCACCAAGTCTGTGAATCAGAGATCTGGTGCAGGGCTGGCCGAATTAGGAGGCACCATTTTGGGAGGATGCGAAGGGGCCTGAAATCTGAGTCTTATTTTTCTGGATGAGGCACTGTGGATCTGTTATTCATTTGTGTCTCAGAGCTGTGCTGTCTGATGCATCAGCCACCAGCTTCATGTGGCCACTGAGCACTGGAACTATGACTAGTCGAAACTGAGATGGGCCAGAAGTGTAAAGTACATATTGCATTTCAAAGACTCAGTATGAAAAAAAGGAATGGAAAATATCTCACAATTAGTTTTTTATACTTATGATATGGTAAAATGGAAATGCTTTAAATATAGCAGATTAAAGAAAATATTTTGTTAAAATTAATTTCTTTTACTTTTGAATGTGGCTACTAGACCATTTGGGCTTCCCAGATGGCTCAGTGGTAAAGAATCCGCCTGCCAATGCAGAGTTTGATCTCTGGGTCAGGAAGATCCCCTGGAGAGGGAAATGGCAACCCAATCCAGTATTCTTGCCTGGAAAATCCCATGGAAGAGCCTGGTGGGCTACAGTCCATGGAGTCACAAAGAGTGGGACACGACTTAGTGACTAAATAACAACTAGACCATTTAGACCAATGTTTGTGACTCATGTGATATTTCTTTTGGACATGCTGTCTTAAGGAGAATTAGAAACTCTCCTTACTCCATTCTCAGTCCTAGCCTAGCTATAGGAGAGCATGCGGGAAGGTCCTGGGTCCTAGAGGGAGAGGGTGCCACCCCAGGAATGGGAGTAAGAAGAGTGAGGATAGATTGATTTCTTCCCAATCTTCCTATTGGGGGTGGGGCAGGCCCATCCTTCAGACACGCAGCATCTTGTGAGTTCCTTGCCTGGGGTTCCTCGTCCCCAAGTAAACAGTAAAAGCCACAGTGTCATCTGCTGCTACATGTGCAAACCCTCTGTCGTCTACACTGCACTTTCACATCCACCCTGTCATTTAATTCCCACAACAGTCTGGTGGAGGGATTATTATTGCACCTACTTCACAGAAGAGGAAACTGAGGGCCTTCCCCAAAAGGGCAAGTGTCACTGGGGAGTAATTGGCAGAGCAGTCTCCGTTACCACCCCCAGCACCATCTTGCCCTCTGGGGTTTGGAGACAGGAGGGGAGGGACAGTCCTTCAGGGGCTGGGGTGTCTGGAGGGCATCCAGGGAGAGGTGAGGTCTGGGATTGGATCGACAGAAAGGGAGAGGTTATTTGAAGCAGAGGCATAGTACTAGCAGAAGGGTGGTGGGGGGAACCACCCTGACGGCAGCTAAGAGCCTCTCAGGACCATGGTAAAAGTACCACCACAGTAAAGCACCCCATCAACCTCTACTTGTTACAAGAAATGACCAGACACAAAAACCTGCCAGGTTTAACCCTGAACAACCATTTCTCTTTTGAAATGCTCACAAACTATTCTTTTTTCCCCTCCATAGGTTGTCAAAAATATCTGGAAACCAGAGATTCTCCCCCACTTCCAAAGAAACAATTTTAATAGAAATGCTTGCCAATCAGAAATTTCCTCAGTATTTTTTATACTCTTTAAAACTCACTTTTCTTTCTAACATCTTTGATCCTCTCAAGAAATGAAAGTAACAGCAGATGGGTTCACTTGTCAAGTTTATGAATAAACAGTTATTGTTACCTTTGGGGAAGAAAAGAACCTCTCAGGGCGAGAGCGGGCGGTTCAGGGGGCCAGGCTGAGGAATTTGGGCTTTCTTCTGTGGATACTGGGAACACGGACCTCCAGGCCCTGTCTCTGTGGCCTTCAGAAGTTTCCACCTCCCTCCCCACATCTGTTTTTGAGGACTCCTGACTAAGAGCAGTCTCCAGAAACAGGAATCATCGAGCCTTTGCTCGGAGCGGGATTCAGAGAATAACACATCTGGGCTGTGGTTTGCCCAGGTCAGCAGGTCTGGGATCCGGTCCGAACTTCCCCTCTTGGGCTGTGTGCTGACTGCTGCAGCCCGCAGGAGTGGGGACACTGTGTGTGGTCCAGCATGTGGGAGAACCCGCTGCCTTCAGGGCCTGCAGAGGCCAGGAGCTGTCCTCGGAGGAAGTTGGGTTCCTCGAAGGCTCTGGGCCGGGACTGTGACCCCAGCCCCATGGAGCCAGTGCTGACCCTAGTGGGTGATGTGGAACTCTCTGCCAGCCCTCAGCTTCCATCACACGTGGTCACGGGAAGCAGCCACAGGATGGCTGCTCAACTTGTACACAAACAAACACACACACATGCACACATACAAACACACACACGCACGTACACACATGCTTTAATCAGACAAGTTCTACTTTTCCATGTTTTTATACCAGTCTTTTGAGTGAGATATAAATTGAGAAAGGGGTTCTACTGCAAAAAACTATTTTTAAAAACACTGGTACAGTCTAATACCACCAAGTTTTAGAGGAGGAAACTGAGGCTCCTTCAGGGTTTTCTATTCAACTTCCTATCTCCCACGGGAGGGAGATGGTGTTTTCTTGCAGAGTTCCTGGGCATCTGAGATTCTATGGGGGTGGCAGGGGTGGGGGGCGTGCTCCCAGATCTCTTACATCCATGGGATTCTTGCAACTGGTCGTGCCTTTTTTCCCTGGGGCTACCAGAAAGCTCAGGACCAAGTGAGTGTTTCAGTAATAGCATCTGAATTCGTCTCTGTTTCTCTCTCATTCTGATAACCTTTTGCTGTTATTTCTATCTTCCTGTGTCTTGGTCTTGATTGAGTGACTCAGCACAGGCCCTGTGACAACTTTTCTGAGCATGAATCCCAGCTCCACCTTTTATTAGCAATTCTACCAGGTGATTTTATCTCTCTGTAACTCGGTCCTTTGGGTGTAAAACAGGGGTTAAAAACTGAACCTATTTCATAGGTGAGTTACAGGGATTAAATGGGCTAATTAATACAAAGGGCTTAGAACAGAGTAGGCAATACAATTTGGCCTGTTTCTCACTCTCTTACTAGTACTGTACATGTATTTGGTGTGAGTTGCCTTAAACCTTTCATGGAATATAGTAGAAGTAGGATATAGAAAAGCATCTAAGAAGAATATCAGAAAAAGGTCATTTTTCCTTTGAAGAGCTGGCCTGATTCATGTTAAAAACAAGCACTCCTGGTTACTGAGCCTGCAGGCTAGGTATTGAACCACCCACTTCACAACTTTGCCTCATTTCCTTTTACAACCCCCCACCCCTACCCCTCCGCCCAATGTAGATGGTCTGGTTATTCCCATTTTACAGATTTCAGATTAGTAAGTGATAGAGTTAGAATTCATATGCAGGCTGGGATGGTGCAGACAAAGCTGCTACTGGCCTTCCTCCCTGCCACAGAGGGAGGCCTTAGATTCAGACACCAAGGAAATGCTTATATGGCGTGTCTTGGGCCAGATCAGCTAGAATCAGCTCTTTTCTTTAGCCTCAGTCTCCTCCTCTATCATTTGGCAGTGTTGGACTACACCAGTGTTTTTAAAACTGGTTTTTGCAATAGAACCCCTTTCTCAATTTATATCTCACCCAAAAGACTGGTATAAAAACATCAAAAAGTAGAACTTGTCTGATTAAAGCGTCTGTGTATATGAGTGTGTAAGGGAGGAAGGTCCTTGGCCCTGCTGGGGAACCCCTCTCTTCAGTCTCCCTGTGGTGGCAGCCTTGGGGTCCTATGGGGTGCTGTTTAAAAGCCACTGAGCAGATCACCCCAAGAGACCTTCCACACCCAATGACTGAGGAAGCTCGGATCTGTATCAGGCCGGGGAGAAGAAACCTCTCTTCAGCCCTTTGGGGCCAAGCCCTGACCTTTTACAGACTGGCGCAAGGGGAAGTGCTGCTGGCCAAGCCCTGGATACAATCTTGACCCAATCCCTCTGTCTGTAAGATGGAGTGACGGTTGAACTGGATGAGGTGGGGTGAGGATGGAGTCACAAGAGCTGGGTCACTTGGGAAGGGGAAGGACTCCTAAACCAATTGGGAGGGATTTGGAGGCAGTGCCAGCTAAGGAGAGACATTGGGCACAGGGAAGACCATGTCACCTGGCACCTAGCAAGGGCTGCAAGTCTTAGGCCAAAACTGTAGCTACTTGGAAAAGTAACTTTTGGGAGTCACACAGCATTTGAGGCATAGAATCTTAAAGTAATAGAACACAAATACTTGAGAACCTACAACTAGTATAAACTTAGAACTTTAAAACTAGATAATATTAGAATCCTAGACTCTGGGAGATACCCTAAAATAATAGACATGGAGGCTCCTGGGGAATATGACAGAGGTCAGTGGTGCTCAGAGGCTGGTTGCAGACCTGTAGTCCCCAGGGGATCTGATTTCAGTCCCTGGCCCAGGACCAAGGGCAGCTCAGAAGGGCCAAAGAGCCTGGAGAGCAAAGAGGGCTGTGGCTGAATGGGATCCTATAGCCACTGCCCAGATGGGGCCAGATGATCTGCTAGGGTGCACCTACGAGACCATCTTTACTACATGGGCCCTGCAGAGCCATCTGCCAGGAGCCCTGAGCCTTTGACAGGACCTTAGAAACTGGCTGATTGAAGACAAGGAAACAGACCTGAGAGAGGTGAGGCCTACCCTGGTTCCCTTCTAGAAAGATGTCTGCATAGCCACCTGAGCTCTGAGGTCACAGACACAAGGACAGAGCCAAAGGGAGGGAAGCTGAACTCCTGACCCTCCTGTACGGGTATGGCCTCCCCCACCCCCCACCTCATAGTCTTCTCAGTAGAGATTGTTAATCCCCTGCCCCCTGGCAGAGAATTCTGTCATTCAAACCGCAGCTGTCATTCAGTCATCTTCCATCTCTCTGCACCTGGCCTTCTCTCATGACCTGAGAGCTCCCTGGGGCAGGGGCTGCGGGAGGCACCCCAATGTCCCCCTGTGAAAGCACTCATGTTACTGCCCCAGAGACAGGCAGCCATTTAGAGGAGACACTATCAAACCTCCCAGAGCTAGCAGACTTTGTTCAGTCTTCTGCCTATTGCATGGAAAGACTGAGACCAGAGACCTTCTCTGGATCATACAATCCTTTCTATTATATACCACCATCTCCTGGACACCAGTAAAAGCTGCATTTACTTCTAGGAAGGTATTTAGAGAACCCCTGTGAGGGGGTGCTTGAAGGGACTTCAGAAATAGCCTCCCCACCAACCCTTCATTTTCTCTTGCCTGTTTCTACTCTGCAAAAGATACACAACCATGTCAAAGCACCTGGACTTTCACCTAATTGGGCTGTTTCTCCTGGTCCATCCACCTCATCAGTGGCCTGAGCAGACTGGGCCAGCCCAAGCAACTGCAAGCCGAGGCAGCCTCAGCAGGCGGGGGAACAGTTCCTCCCACTTCAATATTTATTACCTGAGAGCTGCGGGAAGCAGATCATCATGTTCTCGGCCTTCGGTTCTTTTTTCAGAACCTCTCACCCCCTTCCCTCCCCACTCCTCATCCCCCATGTGCTGACAAATGAATCCAGACAGTCAGACAGGTTCACAGCCTGGCAGCCAGGGTTTCAAGGCATCACAGAGACACAGCTCTTAAAATGAGAATCTCTGCATCACAGCAGCTTTGACTCAAGGAATCGTGTGTTCTCAGAATCCGAGGCACACAGGACATTGCTTCAGGAATCTAAACCCAGTGTCTTACACAACAGAACAGAATGGGGAAGTGACTTGTTCAAGGTCACATGACTGAGCAAGGACATATGGCTGAGCTCAGCCTAGCCTAGTCTCACCCTTGCTTCTTCCACCTATTCCACCCCATGGCCCAAGCAGCACTTCTCCGTTCAGATTTAGTACCCAACTTGGAGATTACCCATAACTGGTAACCAGTCTCTTCCCTTCTTCTGTGATCATCCCTGCTTCTAAGAACTCTTCTGCAAGTTCCAGGAATTCCATCTCATTCATATTTTGGCCCGAGCTGGGCAGAACCGGGAAGGACCATCTGTGGTTCCAAGCTGTCTTCTTCCTTTCCCTGAAACTGATCTCTCTCCAACGCCTGCCTCCCCCTGCCTCTGAGCCAGCATCAGCCCTTCACTGTCTCTGGGATTGACCCATAGCAGAGCAGGATACAGGTCTATGTGTTTCCTGTCCTGTGTGGTTCTTTGGACTCATCCCCACGCCCTGCCTTACTGCCAATGCACCGGTTCCTGCCTGGACCAATGCCATAGCTGTCACATCAATCTTCCTGCCCCCAGCTGCTCTCTGCACACCTTCCCTTGCCTTCCAATCCTTTCTGTGCTAGCACCTGGTGATAAAGCCACAGGACTCCCTCCAGGGCTACCCACTGCTCTTAAAGCTGGCAGGCAAGGCTTTAATTGTTCTGGCCCCTGCTGGCTGTCCTGACATCAATTTTCTTTGTTTCCCCAGCCCCATGTATACACCCTTTGCTGCAGAAGGGGGTGGGCAACAGAGTGGTGCGGGTGCCATATCAGACTGATTTAGGGATTGAGTCTCAGCTTTTCCAGCAGAGACATTTTCAGCCCTTCGTCTTAAGCCCAGATTTTCTTGTTCTAAGAAGGAGACACTATCTCACATTATGGCAAATGTATTCAAATGCACCAACCTGCAACATTAAATTGAATTATTCTTGCTGCAAAATATTTGACAGGATTTTTATAAATTGTCCCTTTGAAATTAGAATTACTTAGCAACAACTAACTTCCTTAATTTATGATTGTTTGTGGTTTCTCAAAATCCTGGCACAGAGATCCTAAAACTCCTGTAAATAAGGGTGCTAGGAAAATCTTTTGTTCTAATATTTAGCCTTTGATCCCGGTTCCTGACCCAGAACTCCTAAGAGCTTTGTAATTTCCTGAGTGGTAAGGGCATCTGACACAGAGCCCCTAAATCCCTTGGCATTTCCTGGTGATAGGAACATCGTTTGTTTTAATGAGGTGACTCCACTGGGCTCCAGGTTAGGGCTGGTCACCAGAAAGACCAAGCCATGATTGGAAGCTTGGAACTTTCAGCCCACCACTGCAACCTCATTCTGCAGAGAGGGGAGAGAAGCTAAAAATAGACTTAATAATCAATCATGCCGATGTGATGAAGCCTCCATAAAAATCCCAATAGTATAGGGTTCAGGGAGTTTCCAGGTTGGTGAACACAGCCACATGCCGGGTGCACTGTGCACCCGGACTCCACAGGGACAGAGCTTCTGTGCTCGGCCCCCTCCTAGACCTCGCCCTAGGCATCTCTTTATCTGGCTGTTTATCTGTATCATCCATCATATCCTTTATTATGTAATAAACTGGTAAACAAGTGTTTCCCTGAGCTCTGTTAGCCATTCCAGCAAATAATCAAATCCAAGGAAAACTCTGATTTGTAGCCAAGTCAGACAGAAGTTGTAGGTGACTTGGGGACCTCCTACTTGTGATCGGCACCTGCAGCAGGGGCAGTCTTGTGGGAGTGAGCCTTACCCTGTGGCATCTGGTACTGTCTCCAGGTAGACAGAGTCAGGATGGAGTTAGGTTGTAGGACACCCAGTGGATGTTGCAGAGAATTGATCAGTGTGGGAACAGCCCCATACATCTGGTCACTGAAGTATTGTTTATGTGTTTGTGCATGGGGGCTGGGGGAAGAGGTATAAAGGAGTATTTGTCTTTATACACCCAGACTTGGGAAGAAAGAAAATCTAATGCACAAATTTTCAGAATATAATGAAACCTGTATGAGTATTAAAGAAAACTGAATGAAGCTGACTCTAACGACATGTAACTGAGCTTTTATAAGACATTTCCATTTTGTCATTTTTCTTTTGTATTTTAGAGCCAACATATTATTTTTCGGGCCTCATGTTTTTATGGGCCCCTGGGAAACTTGGAAAACCCTAGCCCAGAATCCTCTCTCCTGTCCAGTGGCCTCACATAGTCCTGCCTTCTCCTGTCACGTGACCTTGGCATCCCTGCACCTTCTGGGCCTCAGTACGGTCCTCTGAGGAGAGACCACCTGCCCCATGAGCTGAGCAGAATGGTTCAGTGAGATCCCCTTGCAGCACCTGGCCAGTGGTTACTTATCAAAGAAACTCTGTCCTCACTAAGCTACGCCTATTTTAAGGGTGGGGCTCACATGCTGAACCCCAGGGTCCAGCCTGATGCCTGGTCCCCAGTGAGGCACTCAATACCTGTTTTTCCCCTCACTGTCCCTGAAAAGGCCATGGTCATTTCTACAGCCAAGTCCTTTGTCCAGGCTGTTTCCCACCTAGAATGGCCCTCCCACTCCTTGCCATGCTTCCACACAGGCTTCAAAGTCCAGTGGAATCCCCCTCTCTTCAGAGAAGTCTTCCTAGACCCTCCTGTAAACTCTCCACCTCCTTCCAGTTCTCAACACTGCTGTAGCATATTCACAATCTACTAAACACGTTCAGCGACAAGCAGAGAGGCAGTAGGCAGTAGGTTAGAGCAAGGGGAGTGGGCTCAGACAGGCTTTGGGTTCTGGTTCCAGCGATGTCCTGGCCGGCCTTGTGACCTTGGGTGGGTCACTTCTGGCTCTGGCCCTCGATCCCCTCAGCTGTGGAAGGGGCAGGGAAGACACACCATGCAGGAATGCTGGGGAATGCAACAGAGCTCTATGGAAATGGCTTTGGAAGCTGTGACGTGCTGTGCCCAGGAGAATGGAGTTGAAGGTTATACAGGAGGACAAATGTGTGGGGGTTGGCGCTTGGGTTAGGTTGGGGCAGGGAGGGGGCTTACCTTGCTGACAGATGGGTCTGAAACTGCCAAGCCCTTTCGCCGGAAGCGAAGCTCTTCCTTCTCCTTGGGCATCTCCTTGGGGAAGAAGAAGTAAGGGATGGCGGCCAGGGCCACCGCGCCAGCCGAGATGAGGAAGCCCAGCCACCAGGCACCCACCCATCGGGGGTCCTTCGAGGTCAGGTTGATGCCACCTGGAAGAGAGGGTGTTAGGGTCGGGATGGGCTGTAGCTTCTTGGCCATGACCCTCGGAACAGCCTCTGAGGTAGGACGCGACCTGGGCTGGGGTCGGGAGATCTGGGTATCAGTTGTGGCTCTGCCACTTGTGTCCTGTGTGACCTTGGGCACGTCCCTGACCCTTCCTGGGCCTTGACTTTCTCAACTTTATGGCAGTGTGTGTCATGGTTAAGGTCATGGACTTTGGAAATGGTGTGACCTTGGGCAAGTTACTTAACCTCTTTGTGCCTTGGTTTCTTCCCCTGTAAAGCATGGATGCTAGTAGTACGTACATCATAAGGCTGATGTGAGAATCATAGAAACTAATACGTGTAGAGCACTTAGAATAGTGCTGACATGTAGAATGTCGACAGTGTTTGCTCTTTGTTTACTGTTACTTTTGTGATTGTTATTATTAAACTGATGGCTAGGATGACTCTTGGGGTTCTCAGACCAGACCTGCATTATGGTTAAAATCACAAGGGGTGCTTATCAAAAATACTCAGCCTTTTCCAAGATCAACTTCAAACTGCCGCAGGATGGGGTGGAAAGGTGGCCAAGGAATCTGTACTTTTAACAAGTTCCCTAGGTGATTTTGAGCCCCATCTAGGTATAATCAGGACAAGATTAACCCAGATACGGGCTTCCCTGGTGGCTCAGGGGTAAAGAATCTGCCTGCCAATGCAGGAGGCACAGGAGATGCAGGCTCGACCCCTGGGTCAGGAAGATCCCCTTGGAGAAGGAAATGGCAACCAACTCCGGTACTCTTGCCTGGGAAATCCCATGGACGGGCGAGCCTGGTGGGCAACAATCCATGGGATTGCAAAAGAATTGGGCACAACCTAACGACTAAACAACAACAACAGTCCCAGATGTGCCTCCTGGCTGGAGTGCCCAACTCTGCCATCAGACCTCTTGACCCCAAGGCTGAGTTAGGTACCTCCTTCTTCAACTGCCACAGCACCTGCAAACACTTTCTAACAGTACAGATGCATGACGACATCAACCCCATTAGTGGGGCTGGATCCCAGATGCTTTGTCCTGAGCGCCTCTGGAACCGGGCCCAGAGGACACAGTCAGCCCTCAGCAAACGCATCTGTAAAACTGGGGGTGGGGTTGGCTTTTGAGCAATTTCCTCCTCCACTTACTATTCCCCATCTTCTGTTCCAGGCTGGTGGGAATTCACTCACACCCATCTCAGATCTTCGGTTTCTCACTTACTGGTCTGGGCTTGCAGTGGATGTGACCAGCCCAACCAGTGAAATCCCCCAGAGAGAAAGAAGGAATAGGGAGACGGCACCTTGGTTCACAGTCCACAGGAATGCCATGTCTGCTTGTGAAGGTGTCAGCACCACCAGGATGATGTCAACATAGTCAGAAACACACTCCCTTCTCCTGAACTGTGGTGTGTCTGGGAAACTGAGTCCTGACTTTTAGGACTGTTTCATCAGGAGAGAATGAAATTACAACCAGAGTCCATGCTGGGTTTCTGGGCCCAGGTTTCTAGAAGGAAGGGGGTTGGGGCAGGGCCACCCATAGTGACTCCTATTCAGAGCTGCCCAGACCTATCCTGGCTAGAGGCACCCTTGGGCAAAAGCTGGATAACAAGAAACAGAATCTGCCTGTCCATCTTCTTGTGCACATGTCACCTGAGGCTTCTTGGGTTGCTGGAAAATCTCCAGGTGAGGGATGGGACATCTGAGCAGCAGGATGCAGAAGGCGGAGCTGGGGGCTTGGAGCTGCTTGGTGTGACCGGCAGGCAGCTGAGACGCCACAGTGACCTGTTCTAGAAACAATCCACTCCCACTCCCCACAGAATGCCAGAGCTCTGAGACCCCCAACACTCCCCTTCCTGATTGTCTTCTGACCAAGCTTCAGTTCCACACCTTGGCCCACCCTGACCACCACCTGGATCGGAGACCCCTTTTCCCCAAATGGTGCCCTCAGCATAGGTGGCCAGGGTTTGAGGTGGTCAAAACTAGAAGGGTCCTTAGAGGTCACCCCGAATTTCCCCTCTGAGATGGCTCAAGGTAATGAGTCCTGCTCCAAAATTCTCTCCATCATGCCAGTGTCCTCTCTGGGTCCTGAAGTCTGTCCCCCATAAAGATGGGAGCACCCCAGAGACCAAGAGAATACATGGCCCTGTCTACCATGTAGTGTATCTGGGCAGAGGGCTGAGGGCCTGGGGTTGGGGGGAGTCAGGGTGGAACTAGGTGAAGACTCATAACAACAGTGGCAACAATCACAACTCTCCATCTGATGTCAACTTCTGGCTTATCTCCACATTCTCACTGCATTCTGATTGCAGCTTTGGGAGTTGGACAGGGCAGAGAGTATCTCAAAGATGGGGAAGCTGAGGCTCAGAGAGGTTAAGAGGCATGTCTCATGTCAGTGGTGTTGCTGGGTTCTCTGGTTCAGCGTCTCCTATGAGACCAGCAGTTGGTCAACTGTGTCTGTGTGCCCCTGGGGACAACTGTGTGCTCCAAAGCTCACCTTCTGGCATTCGATCGATGTCCACATAAAGGCGCAACATGAGGCTGCCCAGCCCATAGGCCATGCCTGGCCCCATCATGGTCACTGCGAACAGGATACCTGCGACAGGAAGCCTGGGTTAGTGCCCTCTGGCCCAGCTTCCTTTCACAGGTCAGGGCCTGCTCAGCCTCCACTGGGCAGGAGCAGCCCATCTCCCCTGCTCAGGCCTTGGAAGCTCTCCAGGGCTCCTCTGGGCCTCTAGTGGCCACAGAGGGCAGAGGGCAGGGATTCGTACTTAGCCCGACCTGAGTGTGGCCCTCCCACAGAGCCTGAGGGGTGGGACAGATCCTCACCGAGGTAGAGGGGCGAGTTGCTGTTGTGGGAAAAGTCATCAATGTAGGAGATGCCAAACGGCTGAATGGGCACCCCGCCCACGCCAAGCAGGGTCTGGGCCGTGAACATGATCCCCACCACAGCCAGGTGCCGAACCTCTGTGTAGCTAGAGCAGCTGCTGTTGGATGAGGCTGAAGCTGGGGCCTTGGTGCTGAGCAGGCACAGGGAAGCCTCGAAGTCTTGTGGCATGTTTGCTGAGAGATGATAAAAGTATTAGGACAATAGCTAAGACTCATATAGCACTTACTGATGGGAGGTACTCTTCTGAATCCCTCTGACCCCCACAACAAACCCAGGGGATGGGTACTCTCATTACTCCCATTTTGCAGATGAGAAAACTGATGCTCAGGCAGCAACTAACAAGGGGTGGAGCCAGGATTGGAACCCAGGCAGGCCAGTTCTGAGTCCATGCTCTTAAATCGCCTATGCCACTTCTCTGAGCAGAGGTATGTGAAAGTACCATGGCAGCGGTGGATCTTGAATGAGGGTGGGGTAGGACAGCTGAAAGAGGTGGTTTGAATTGGGTGGAAAAGAATGAACAAGATTTTCCAGAAAGGGAAGGTGGTGGTCAGGGGTGGGGTCCAGAAAGAGGCCTCCGCACATGTAAAACCAAGGTCTTGAGAAGTTCAGCATGGCTGGCTCACAGAGTGTAAGGGTCAAGGCCAGGGCTGAAGGCAGGGCCCGACAAGGGAAGAACGCTGGGTCTGGGCTGTGGAGGGCACTGGTGCCCTTAGGCCTTCATTCTGGGAAGGGCTCAGTGTCAGCTCGGGACACAGTTTGGCAGAGGACCTCAGCCCCTCTGGCCTTGGTGTCCTCATCTGTTGAACAAGCCTCCTAGAATGGGAGTTCTACAGAAATATGGAACTTATAAGCAGAAGAATTCAGTGGTCAGGGCAGAGGCTTTAGGGCCAGGCTAGCAGGGGATGTCTACTAGCTGTGGGCCTTGAGGGAGTACCTCCCTTTCTGAGACTCAGTTTCCTCACTCATAAAATAGGATAATGATAACACCTGCTCAAAGGGTTGTAAGCATTAGGAGTGGTGAGTGATGCCTGTGCACAGTGCTTACTAGATATGAAAATGATTATAGGGATCTGTCTTTTTTTCCAGTCCCGAGTCCCCAGCAGAGGGCCTGGCACATAAATATTAATGTGCTGGATGCTAAGTTGCTTCAGTCGTGTCTGACTCTGCACCCCCATGGACTGTAGCCCACCAGGCTCCTCTGTCCATGGGGATTCTCCAGGCAAGAATATTGGAGTGGGTTGCCATTTCCTCCCCCAGGGGATCTTCCCGACCCAGGGATTGTACTCGCGTCTCTTAAGTCTCCAGTATTGGCAGGTGGATTCTTACCGACTAGCGCCACCTGGGAAGCCCAAGTTTATCTTTTGAAGGCTGTGTGTGTATGTTAGTCCCTTAGTCGTGTCCGACTCTTTGTGACCCGATGGACTGTCAGCTGCCAGGCTCCTCTGTCCATGGAATTCTCCAGGCAAGAATACTGGAGTGGGTTGCCATTTCCTTCTCCAGAGGATCTTCCCAACCCAGGAATCAAACCCGGGTCTCCTGTATTACAGGCAGTTTCTTTACCATCTGAGCCACCTTAATGATAATTAATTAATTGATGATGAGGAGTGAGTGAATGAAATAGTCTTGTATGTCAGTTCAGGGTGGGTACTTAGAGGTCACCAAGTCCAGTTCACCCATTGGACAAATGTGGAGACTGAGGCTCAGACAGGAGAAGAAGTTTGTCTGGGGTTCCATAAGGAGTAGAAGGGTGTTGTATGGCAGTGAGGATGAAGAATGTGTGTGACCCTGCACAGGAAAAGCTCTGTTAAAGAGAAAATTCTGGACAGGGAAATATGAGTAAGTATAATTTTTTGGCATCTGAGTCAGACCTCTTGACAGTTCTCCACTCAGGCCTGGATAACCACTCTGCTTTCTTCCGGGACTTCCCCCACTTCCCAGCCATTGCCTGAGCAGCTTCCTCCACCTTCTTTCTACATCACAGTCAGACGCCACCTCCTCCAGCTCACTCCAGCCTCCAGTGTCCATCCCCTACTCAGGTCTCCACCGGCTCCCCCTGGCTGTCCTGTGCTGGACTCTCCGGTCTGCAGCAGAGCTGCCCATGCTCACGCCAACCCACGCTCCCTCAGAGCTTCTTAGGGCTGGTTGTATCTGCCCCATCTTTCCATCCCTGCGCCTGGCACAGAGTAGGAGCTCTGGGGTCTGAACTGATGGGAGGACAAGGGAGAAAGGATGCTTTCTGACAGCACTCCTCCCCTGGGAAGCCTTCCATGATGCCAGGCTGGGCTGTGGGCTCCTTCCCTGGGCTGCTTCTGCCCTGTTCTTCCTTCCTCACACAGTGCATACACTGATTGGGGGGAGGGGAGGTATTGTTTGTTTCTGTTTTCTCTCCCAGACTGGGAGCTCCCAGAGGGCAAGGACTGAGTCCCTCAAGAGGGTCCAGCACAAAGTAGGAAGCGCTAATGTTTTCTAGGGTGGACCACCAGATGGATAGATGGGCGGAGAGGGTAGAAGGGGTAATGGAGGGGAGGATAAGTAGGTGGATGGATAGATAGATGGGTGGATGAATAGATGGGTAGATATGTAGGTGGATGGGTGGATGGATAGGTGGGTGGGTGGGTGGATGGGTAGGTGGATAGGTAGATGGAAGGACTGATGAGTGGATGGGTATGTACGTGAATGGGTAGATGGATAGGATGGGTAGGTGGATTGATGGGTAGATGAGTGAATGGGTGGAGAGATCGATGGGACAGGGAAGGCTGCTTGAGTCGTTCTCCAAGGGACAGGCATCCATCTGTCAAGTTGACTCTCAACAAAATCCCACTGGGCTAAACAGGGGCTTCACTATTTCTGTCTAAAATTCTTCCATGTTTTTGTTTGTTCTTTCACTCATTCATTCATCAAAACTTTGACTTCTTGTGTAAATTAAATGCATCAGTATACATTAAGTGCTTAGAGCAGTGGTACCTAGTAAGTGGTGTGTGATACTGTTATTATTATTCCACAAATATTTCTTGAGGACCCACACAGGCCAGGCCCTAAATCCACCTCCACCTCAAAAAAAAAAAAAAAAAAAAAAAGACAGCGACATACAAGCAGGCCCTCACCAAGAGAAACCCAGAGGGCCTCACCTTTCTGCGCCAGGACTACCCCCCTAACACCACTGCCCAGGGCTGCCAGAAGGACTCATCCGGGCTGAGGCTGAAGGAGGCAGTGGGGTGGGGTATGGGGGACTAGTAGGTGTTCTGAGAAGCTGGGCCCATCTTGACCGTTGGAAGCCTGGGGGTGGACACTGTGTACAGTAATGTGGCAACTCATGCCCACCCTCAGCCCAGCCCCTTCTGTTCTTACCAAGGCTAGTGTGGTCGTAGCGGTACGGCTCTGAGATGAAGTGCGGGACAGTCATGAGTACGCCCGCCAGGGTCACAAGGATAGCTCCACAGCCGATCAGGCGGGGCCGATGTACCCGGCTGCCGAAATAGCTCACAAATACGATCAGGGCTGTGTTCCCCACCTGCAAAAGGATGAGAGGACCCATGAAAGTAGAGCAGAGGGCCATCCTTGTCTCAATCGCCAATCTCAGTGTTCCCTTCTGCAGAATGGTTGAATAAAAATCATTCAGGTCCCTGCTAAAAACACAGATTCTGGGTCCTCCTAGGATGTGTTCTGCTTACTGCTCCAGTAGAGGAGAGAAATAAGAGCAGCATGGACAGGGCTAGAAGTTCAATTTCATTCTAGAATGTGGGTTGGGTCCCATGTTAAAACACAGGGTAGTAGGACAGTCAAGGACAGGGATTTGAGCTTCTGGGATGTCATGAATGAGAAATAAATGAAGTCTGGGTTTCCCAGGTGGCACTGTGGAAAAGAATCTGCCTGCCAATCCAGGAGACATGGGAGACCCTGGTTTGATTCCCTAGGTCAAGAAGATCCCTTAAAATAGAAAATGGCAACCCACTCCAGTATTCTTGCCTAGAAAGTTCCAAGGACAGAGTTGCCTGGCAGGCTGAGCACAACACAGAGTGGATATGCCCGTGTGTCTTAACCCAGAATCAGAACTTCTATCTTGTTTAGTGCTTTCCTAGTGGCTCAGATGGTAAAGAATCTGCCTGCAGTACGGGAGACTTGGGTTTGATCCATGGGTTGGGAAGATCCCCTGGAGGTGGGCATGGCAACCCATTCCAGTATTCTTGCCTGGAGAATCCCCATGGATAGAGGAGCCTGGCAGGCTACAGTCCATGTGGTCACAAAGAGTCAGACACGACTGAGCAACTAAGAACAAAAAAAGTCTAAAGCCACAGGGCTAAGGCTGGTATTTCCAGCCTTAAAATTAAAATCCTTGGATGTGGGTGCTGGAGGGGACTGGAGAGCTGGCAGGGCAGGGCAGGCTCTGCTGTCAGAAGCTGGAGTGTGTGTGCTCCACTCCGCTGCTTCCTGGTTGTGATTGTGGGTGGGGTACTTACCCCTGAACCCTGGTTCTTTGCTGATGGAGTGAGGCAGTATCAGCAGAGGGGCCTTGGGAGTACTGATCCTGGGACGGACAGCCACTTTCCATTTTTTAGATGGGACACTGAGACCTAGAGTCAGGGAGTGACTTGTCCGAGGTCCCACAACTGCATAATGACAGTAATGACATTCTCTTCCCATCTCTGACATCTGGGAGTGGGGTAATAAGGAGAGCCTGGGGACTAGGTGGAGACCATGGGCCTTGGATTGGGAGGAATGTGACATATCTCCCAAGGGGAAGACAATTTCACAGAAATCTTGAGGGTTGGGGAGAGAGTGTTCTCTGGACAACAGCCTTCTCCGAGGCGGAAATCATCTGGTGGGAGAGGGGCTGGGCACAGCTGAACTCTGATCTCCAAATCCACCCAGAGGAGCTTGTCCACTCCTCCCGGCTGGGCTGTCAGCCCAGAGGCAGAGGCCTGTGGATCCTGCGGCAACTCCACGCCCTAGTATCATCCTCTCCCCTCTCTACCCTAAGTTCCCAAAGTTTTGCCTTTAATCTCATTTAAACCTCTCTCCCTACTGTTGAGTTGGCTTCCTCTGATTCCTTCCTGGGCCAGACAATTGTCAGGAGCCTGAAAAGGTGAAGGAACCAAAAGGAGAATGGTGGGCAGGTGCAGGTAATAGGGACCCTGCCTAGCTCTAAAATCCTCCGTGATCCCCAGCAGAAGGCCCCCCCAAGGGTGGGATCGGAAGGAGCTGTGATGGGGTTGCACATGGCACTAGGGGAAGGGTTTACATTAGGGCCGTGAGAGAGGGGGAGTGGAGGTGAGAATCTCCCTCAATTCCCTACCGCCTCCCCCACACCGTGGCTGTCCTGCTGGGGCCAGTACCTCATTGAAGGCGGCCAGCAGCCCCGAGGTCTGACTGGAGAGCCCGAAGCGCTTCTCCACCGTGGAGATGGAGCTCTTGAGGTAGCCGGAGATCATGAGCTGTGCCAGCTGCAGCAGGCTGTGGCACAGGACGAAGAACTGGCGGAGGGGCCACAGGTGGAGACCGTCGTAGGGGAGGATGCAGAGAGACAGAGACAGAGAAAGGGAGGCCGCAAGATGGAGAAACAGAGTCAGAGGAGACAGACACACAGGAGGAGCAGGAGGAGAGAGGGGAAGGGAGGGAGAGTCCAGAGCAAGAGGAGAGAAAGTGTTATTGGGGTAGCGCACGGATTCTCACAGGCCTAAAAGATAGGAAAGCTGTCCTGGGTACCCCGGGGCCTGGGGGAGACTTGAAATCCACAGGACTGAGAGTAGGGTCTTCATGGGGCCAAGGATGGTGGGAGCCCCTCTGTCCCCAGAGGTCTCCCAGGATGGACTAGAACCCCCTCCTGTCCCCAGGAAGCTCCCCAGATCTCACCTCACCCCACCCCACCCAGTCGTCCCCTGAACTACCCTGGGAGACCACCTGCATACAGCGAACCCCCAAGCTACCCTCACACCTCACTCAGCCCTAAGCAAACACTCCACCTCCTTGCAGCCCTCCTGAAAACCTGGTCGAATTCCTAAGAGAAAAATTTGTCTCAAAGAATTAAAAATAGGGTGTTTATGCTGGAGCTTAAAAAATAGAATATTTGTTCTGAGTTTTGGTTTCCTCATCTGTGTGACAAGGATGACACCCCTGCTTCCCCAGGTTACTGTGAGAGCTAAATAAGACTGTGTGGAGTGGCCCCTGGCACAGGGCCTGGCACCGTGAAGGTGCTGGTACAGACTTGGTTGTTTAGGGCTGCCTTTGGTTGAGCCAGCGCTCCCAGTATTCACACAGGTTCAGGATCCCTGGGGTCCTTCTCTTTCCCCCTAGAAAAACTGGCACCAAGAAGACTGGTCCCCCAGTGCCCACAGAAGAGCCTCTCTGGAAGGAGAGAATGTGTGCCTGAAATAAAAGCTAAGTGCTTCTAGAGATCACAGCCACCCATTCTACAGATGAGGAAACTGAGGCTCAGGGAAAGGCAGCACCTTTCTTGGCATTTAACAGCCTGTAAGTGGCAGAGCCTGCTCTGTCAGGCTCAGATGACCCTTCTCCTGCCAGGTCCTGAGAGGTACCTTGATGCTGTGGAAAACACTTGGCCGCAAATTTTGAGGATTTGGGCTGGCTTTGCCTCCAGGTGTGTCTTCTGTGCCCACCATGGCCTTGGCCTCCTTGTCTGGCACCTGGAGCTCCTCACCCACCGGCCCTGTGGGATAGAAAGCCAGGGAGTGAGAGTGGAGATGGAATCTCAGAGAATGACCCTGACCAGGCAACCCAAGGTATTTCTGGGGTTCATGAGAATCTGAGTCAAAGCACTGACAGCCTTCCTGCATCTCAGGAGCTGAAGGAGCCCTTCTTCAGAGGGTATGTGTGTGCTCCATGTGCCTAAGCTGGCCAGATCCCACTGGGGCCACCTATTCATCTCTTCATTCCATTCCCAGCATAAAGCTTCCTTCTAGAGAGAAGCTGCTGATGCCGTCACACAGCCTTTGAGCTGAGGCACTAGTGTAGAAATACATAGCCCTACCCTTCTGGGGCCTGTATCTGTGAGACGTCCAGTGTTCCTGGAGGCTAACTCTGGGTCAGGGTTTGTCTGGCTTAGTCTAGGATCAGAGGTCTAGGGCCCCGTGCATGGTCAGGGCTTGGTCCAAAGTCAGGGCATAAAGGGTTTTCCTAGGGGTAATTTGGAATAGATAGCAATACTTCCACAAGGCACTACGTGGCATATAATCACAGAACTCACCAGTGCAATGCTCAAATCCTGGTCCCATGACCCACTGTAACCACGGTAACCTTGTCACTCCCACTCACTGCAGCCCTTTCAGAGGCATCTTTCAGGGTTTCCTGAGGTTTAATCTCAGTGAGGAGCCTGGAAGCCCAGCCTTGGGAGACTCCACCTCTCCCTTTAGAGGAAAACCACCTGAACCTCAGGCAGCCCAGGCCTCCAGGACTTTCCCCACCTCCTGGGGCCCCGCTTCCTGAGGAAGCCTCTCCATTGTCTCAAACGTCTCTCAACCTGGCAGGAATTTCCCCTCATTCAACAAGCTCCTTATGGAGCCTGAAAGCTGTCCTGAGGACACTCTCAACTGAGAGAAGGAGTGTGGGCCCTCTCTCGCTGCATCTCTAGACCTGGAAGACCGACTCAGCAAGAGGGCTAAGGAAGCCTACAACTGCCACCGGTGAGGGCTTTGTGCTCCTCTCACCAGGCACCTGGGAGCCTAAGGAATTTTTTAAAATTGAGATATAATTCATATACCATAAAATCTATCCTTTCACAGTATATAATTCAATGATTTTAGTATATTCAAAAAGTCATGACTATCTAATTAGTAATATAGTATCACCACTCTCTAATTCCAGAATACTTTCACCACCCCAGTAAGAAATCCCATACCCATGAGCAGTCATTCCCCATTCCTCTATCCCTCCAGCTCCTGGCAACCACAGATCTATTTTCTGGCTCTCTGAGTTTGCTTATTCTGGATATTTCAAATGCATTCACATAGAGGGAATCATACAGTATGTGATATTTTGTGACTGGCTTCTTTTGCTTAGAATAATATTTCAAGGCTTATCCATGTTGTAGCATGTATCTGTGCTTCATTCCTTCTAATGACTGAAATAATACTCCAGTGTATGTATATATATAAATACACACAATTAGATTTAGTTTATCCATTTATCTGTTGATGGACATTTGGGTTGTTTCAGGCCCGGTGAACATTCATATACCACCTTTTGTGTAGATTCATATTCTCAGTTCTCTTGAGTATATGGCCAGGAGTTGAATTCCTGATCCATAGGGTAACTCTGTTTCACTTTCGGAGGAACTGTCAAATTGTTTTCTAACACCATCTAACACCTACTCTTGCTAGCAGTGGGTGATGGTTCCAATTTCTCCACATTCTCACTAATATTTATTGTCTGTCTCTTTGGTTACAGCCATTCTCATGGGTGTGAAATGATACCTCATGTGGTTTTGATTTCCATCTCCCTAATGACTAATGATGTTGAGCATCTTTTCATTGCTTATCGGCCATATCTTTGGAAAAGTATCTATTCAAATAGCTTGAGTAATTTGGCTGAGGAAATGGAAGCGTGTGTGGCTGGGGAGGAGTCCCTTTAGTGGGTATGAACACTCAGAGGAACCAAGGAGATACTGAAGTAAAAGTGACACCTGACAGGGAGGAGGTGAAGGATTGGCTTAGGTGAGGGAAGTGGGGGTAATGCTCCGTGGACATCACTTTGAAGAAGAAGAGAAAGTAAGGGGATTCCAAGCAAACTCAGTTGGAGGAGACTGACAGGACAATTTCTGAACTCCAGCTCCTCTCACAAGTAGAGCCCAGTCACCCATAATAACATAAATACTGCGCTACATGCTTTCCATGTATGTAAAGGCTTGCATGCACGTTCTGTGAGTTGGCCAAAAAATTCGCTCGGGCACACCCAGTCATGGACAAGTCCAAATGAACTTTTTGACTAATGTGGTAAGTGTTCTTGAAGCCTCTCCACAGCTCTATGCCTTTGGTGCCTTCATGAACTCTGTGCTTCTGATGCGGACACTGAGGTTCACAGGTAGTTACCTGTGAACACGCTTCCATTTCCTCAGCCAAATTACTTAAGCTATTTGAATAGATACTTTTCCAAAGATATGGCCGATAAGCAATGGAAGGATGCTCAACATCATTAGTCATTAGGGAAATGCAACTAGCTCTGCCAGCTCACACTAGCACAGGAACTCAAGCCCAGGTGTTAACCTCATGCTGCTGTGCACTACTTGCACAGATTTAATGAGGGGTAGGAGCACAACATTCCTCTCTGTCTTGGCCCAGCCAATCCTAGCCAGGCCACCTGAAAGGCAGCAGTGCCTGCCTCCCAAGGGGCAGGCCAACCAGATGATGGGGTGGGAGCTGAGGTTGGGAGGACAGAGTCACTGATGTGGATCCCCATCTCTGAAAGAAGCCCAGGGCATGGGTGAGAGAGGGGGCAAAAGGTCAGTGGACCAGCTCAGAACTTTGCACCCTCCTGTGGCTCAGTCTATAGTATGAGCCTCTGGGGAGAGAAGGGGAAGCCCTGGCCCCATACCCCTGGGTTCTGAGAGCAGCTGCCAGTGTGTTGAGTGGTCAGTTGGTCACTGAACAGGGCTGGTCAGACTGGTTGTCAGTCCCCTTTGAGTCCTTCCTGTGGGCTGGAGCCCTCTATAGAGGGGCTGGCAGCAGAGAGTCCGACTCCCCGATAAGGGATAGTGCTTCCCCTGGAAGGAAAGTCCTGAGTCCAGGGCTGTAGGTCCACCTCACCTGCTGTCTCGGAGGTCCTTACCATCCTGTGAAGGCTTTTTTTAAGGGCCAGCTCTGCAGGAGAGAGGGAAGCTGAGGGAATACACCTGAGCTGAGCCTAGGGGCCCTGTAGGAATGAGAGGAGAGGCAGGGAGCCAGGCCCCAGGAGAAAATTACAGCCTCTTCCTCTCCCAGTTGGGCAGCCAGGTTTGGGGGCCCCAGGTAGGCCAGGTGGTTCCAAGGGCTGGCTAGCATCCTACAGTCCCAGAGCTGGCAGGCAAGGGGTCTGTGTACCTGTCGGTGGGTCACATGGCTGGCCGTGCACACAGGCACACTCATGTCTGTCAGCTGGTAAGTCATTGGTCTACTAGTCCGCTGTCCTTTAGGAGACTTGTCTGTTCAGGTTTGTCAGTTGGTCACTCACTGTCCTGCAGTTGCTCAGAAACTCAGTCAGAAAGTTGCCCTGAAATTCTGTCAACCAGAGACCTTCAGTTCAGTCAGATGCTCCAGATGTCTATAAGACAGAGTGTCCTGGCTGCAGCCAAACCCCCTCCAGGGCCAGGAATTTGAGTCTGGGAGATGAGGGCCGAGATTCAGAGAGCAGCCTGACAGGAACGGCGACTTTTCTCTGCCTGTTCTGTTTGCTTTAAAGACTCAGGGATCTGCCTCCTCCAGCCACCTCCCAGCTATAAACAGCAAATCTCAGGCAGATATGAGACTGCGTATAAGTTTCAAGGGGCTTCCCAGGTGGTGCTAGCAGTAAAGAACCAGCCTGCCAGTGCAGGAGATGTAAGAGACGCGTGTTTGATCCCTGGGTTGGGAAGATTCCCTGGAGAAGGGCATGGCAAACCCCCTCCAGTATTCTTACCTGGAGAATCCATGGACAGAGGAGCCTGGCTGGCTACAGTCCATGGGGGTCACAAAGCGTTGGACACAAATGAAGTGACTTAGCACGCACTCACACAAAGGTTGCAAAGTCCCCAGACCTGGGTCTGAACCCCAGCCTAGCCACTGGTCCTCTGTGGAGCATGGATACGCCCCTGATTAGCTTGTCTCCTCTGTAAAGTGAGGATACAGCCTCTACTCGGGGAGGTAAGGCATCTCGGGCACCTGGCTCAGATCTGGCACACCATAGGGCCCCTGAGGGCCAATCTTCTCCTCTCCTGAAATCTTCAAGCACCTCGGAGGCTACAGGCCCACTGAACCCTTCCACACACAGCTGGCTCCTCCACGTGAACCTCTTCCTCTGACAGTGCCATCATCCATCTCCAGATTATCTCTCTCCCTCCCATCCAAGCCCCAGTCAACCACAAGACCCGAGGACCTGGGCTCCTTCCCTCCATGCACACTCATAGCTGCGCAGGCAGTTGCACAGGTTTCAATCCCCCAGCTGGGATCCTCATCCTCAATGCAGGGACAGCAACGCCTACTTCCCACTGCCGAGAGCGCCCACTGAGAACCTGAACCTTCCCTCCACATTCAGCGAGGACCCTAAAAGCCCCATACCGCATCTTACCAATGACATTAACTTGACTTTGCTACTCCACTGTCTTCATTAGCAATTTTCTTCTTACTTTTCTTAGGCTGAGCAGCCCCAGCAAATTGCTTGATGTTTCATTACAGAAAGTTCTGGAAAGACGGAGCAACTCTTCATGAGAAACTGTCAGCAGGGTGTGCACCTCTGATTCTTTGAATCTCTACCCACGAAATCCTCATCTTGATGTTTCTACCAACAAACCCTGGACTGTTGTATCATGATTCTTGCTCAATGCTATTGACTTTTCCTCCCCATTCTGAGACACTGCCAAAACTTCAAGAGGTGTGTTGGCCCTTATCTTGGTAAATAACAGACTTTGTCTGATCAATAGGTTGCGTCACTAACGAATGGGAGCCAGCACGGATACGACACATAGTAGGTACTCAGTGAACATTGTTTTCTTCACTGTCAGATACAAACACCCTGCCTGCCTCCATAATTGCTTTGGGACAGCAAGAGCATTGCTGCATCTAGAACCTGGGAACCAGGAGAAACTCCTACCCGGAAGGGCCAAGGAGACAGGTCTGGACACCCAGCTCTCTGGCTCACTGTCACCCCCTGAGGCTACCCTATGTGCTGTGCTGGGCACACTCACCCATCCGCCTAGCAAACCATTGAGGTAGCTGCTGTGACTCCATGAATGAGGAAACTGAAGCACACAGATAGGAGGGCGTCTGTCCAGGTCCTGGGGCTGGTCAACAGCAAAGCCTAGACTGGAACTCAGACCTGTTTGACTCTTGGGCCCCTAACAGCAGCCGTGAAATGGTGGCTACCAGTGATGGCCTTAGGACCTATGAAAAATACTCCCCCATAGCCATTTCTGATTCTGGCCTGGCTTTCCTCCAATGAATTGCCACAGATGGTTGTACAGGGACAATTTCTACCAGCTGATGTTTTAGCTGATCAGTCACTTAGTCAGTTCATTGGTCAGTTCAAGGCTGGACAGAAAAATGTGGTGAGAAGGACATGGTCCCTAGTCTAGCGGACCTGAGCGCAATGAAACCTCGGGACTCGTAAAAAGGCCCAGATTTGAACTTTGAGGAGGGATGAGCTGAGGAATGCCAAGAGAGCCTGGGAGAGTTCTCACATCCTGAGGATGGAGCAGGAGGGCTTGGACCAAGGAGGGACAAGAAAAGGGCACTTTCTCTCCAGAATATTCCAGCCTGTCCCTCAGCAGAGAGAGCATGACCTAGGATCACTCAGACCCAGTGTGGTCTTGGGCCAGCAGTTAGACCTCTCTGAGCCTCTGCAAAATAGAAATAATGAGCCTTGCCTCTCAAGCCTGCATGAGGGTCACAGAGGTAACATCCTTTGTCAACTCTAGGATGACACACAGTGTCAGTTTTGTCTGTGTTTGCCCCAAACTCACCTGGGAGCTATCTCCAGGCCTGGTCACCAGGCCTCAGAACTTACTGTCCTCCAGGGGGGCAACCATCCTTGGCATTACTCTCTCACTTCCTCCTGGTCCCTGAAGAGACACAGACCCCTGGGGAAGCCTCCTCTGCTGTCTCCTTGTCTTCCCTCTGCGCTCTGTAATCACCTGCTGCATTCCGTGACCTTTTTTTTTTCCTGATAATGATCCCTGGTCAGGAAGCTAAATCCCACATGCCCCCCACTAAGGGTTTGTATGCTGCAACTAAAGATCTAGCATGCTACTATGAAGATCAAAGATTTCTCATGTGCCGCAACTAAGATCCAGCACAGCCAAGAAAATAAATATCTTAAATTCCAAAAAGAGAGAAGGTAAGGCTTCTCCCGGAAACCTGCCACCACACACACTTTGCTTGGGCCGTCGGAGGAACTGGCAGAGAGATAATACAGGACAATGGTTACAACATGGAGGCCCTGGACAAAGGCCCTCTGTGCAGCTGCGTGAGCTGTGCGCCGTGAGGTGAAGGGCGCCCTCTGGAGTTGTGCGGTGGATGGCAGGCCTGCCTGGAGGCGCATCTGACTCCTAGCTGTTTTTATTTAGCCTGAACAATGCAACAATGCTGGCTCACTGAGTGTTTTTAAGCTAGTTGCCAGCATTTAAAAGTCAGGAAGTTTCACACAAACTCCCAATTTTTGTTTTTTCTTGAAAGATTAGCAGATCTGGCCACATTGGGCCTACTTTCCCATATGGAAACAGCTGGTCTAAGATGCTGGCCTTTCATGTGGCAATTTGCCCTGTGAGAGCCTCTTTGAGCTCATCAGGCTTGCTCTAGGACCCTTCATACTTGCCTATGGGCCTCTCCCTGTCTGTGACCCACAGCACCCCTGCACCTGAGGAGTGCTGTTGGACAGGAAGCCAGGGCTAGGTGAACCCTTTGAAGGGTGAGGCAACAAGACCAGAAAAGGCCATGACTTGCCCAGGGTCACCATGGTGGGGGACACAGCTGGTTTCTGCTGCTTCTAGGAGTAAGAATGAAGGTTCCACACATGCTGACAGCTCCACAAGACAGTGCCCGGGGATTTGGAAACAAGCAGCCTAGGTCTCTGCTGTCAGGGAGCTAGGAGGGTGTGTGTGTGTGTGTGTGTGTGTGTGTGCATGTGTGGTGACAGAGCAAACATCTAACATAGAATCATAGCACATGCTCACTATGTGACATAAGGAGTTCCAAGACTTTAGAAACATAGTAAAGAGGCTCTAACCTACTTTGGAAGGTTCTGGAAGCTTTCCTCAGGGAAGAAACATCAGAGTAAACAGCAGAAGTATGAAAGTGCAAAGACTGCTCAGGAAACAAATAGTCCAGGAAGACAGGAGCTCTGGGGTCAAGGTGGGGAGGTGAGGCTGGAGTGGCCAGTCTATGAATGCCCTTGAATGCCAGGCTGGAGGGCTGGGCTTCATCCTGGGCCCAGGAATGAGGCTTAATTTGGCTTCCTATGAAGACCTCCATGCCATTTGGGGGAGAGTGGAGAGGTCAGGCTGTGGGCTGGGACCAAGGAGAAGGCAGGAGTAAGAAGCAGTGGAGCAGATGGTCGTGGGGCCTGGGCCAGGTAGGGGCTGTAGGCATGCAGAGTAATGAGCTGATGAACCACAGTCGGGAGGTGGGATGGACAGGATTTGCTGGAAAAGCAGGTGGTGGAGAGTGCAGGAAGCCAAGGAGCCCTGGGGACAGGGGAGTGGGGAGAGGTACAGTTTGTGGTCTGGGTGTACTGCAATGGAAGGTGGGATTGTAGGGTAATGATGAGCTAGGCCATATGTGAGTCTGGGCTGGTAGGGGAGCTCCCAGAGGAAGAGGCCTAGGGGGCCATGGGCTCCAGGAGAGCCCATGAGAGGACATGGGCCAAAGCCAGTCCTTTGGTTCTCTGTCTGGAAGGCATGTGTGGAGGGAAGGAAAGAAAAGACACACGTGGGCAAACTTGGCTTGGAAAGTGAGAAGACCTATTGCATATATGCCCAGACTGAGGAAAACAGAGCAAAAGGAGGAACCTATGCTGGAACCATGTTCAGATGCCAAGGTTGAGGTGATAGAGTGGTGTCACAAGGGAGTCCGGATGTTTCTGGAAAACCTACCAACCTCCAGCACTCACACACCCACAGCCTGAGCCTGGGGAGGCAAATATTCACAGCAGTAGACACTGGGCAATCCATCTGTCACAGTGATGGCAGGTACCTCCCTCCGGATGTGTTGGGATAGGAGGCCAGCCTGAAGGGCAACCCCACCTCCAGCCCTTCCTACCACCGAGATTTCCCTGGGCTCCCTCAGCCTTCTGGTTCCCCCACCTAGCTCCTGGAGCCCACGCCAGTTCTCTCTCCCTCCACCTCCCCTCCCCCTCCTGGTTCATTTCCCTCAGCCCTTTCTCTGGGATGCCAGGCTGGTCACCCCCCTGCATCATTTATGTCCCCCTCCTATCTGCCTGATAAGCCAGTGGACTACCCCTAGGCAGAGGCTCTCCTTTCCTGGGTCCTGATGGACTATAGCAGGTCCCTGTTGAAACTCTCTGGGTCAGAAGACTTTGAGTTCAAATATTTGTTTGCTACATTGTAGCCATGACCTTGGGCAGTTTATTTAGCCTCTCTAAGCCTCAGCTACCCTCTCTGGGCACACAGCATTTTTGGTAGGATTAAAGGAGACCATCCTGCCTGGTACACTGTGGTCCTCAACAATGGTTAACCACCCTTCCATCCCACTGGCAGCACGTGAGTCCAGACTCCTCAGCATCCAGGAGATCAAGGCCACCCCTAGTGAACATTCTTCTGTAACTCCAGTTAGATGCCTGCCATGCCCCAAATTCATCTTGTTCTTTTCCACCTCTCTGCCTTCGCACATGTTATACCCTCAGCCTGGCTTCCCAAGGTGTCCTACCTTCTCAGAAAACCACTTCTCATCTTGCAAGGGCTCAGCTTAAAAACATGATTGTTGAATTGAACTAAACTGAATGAGGGAGAAGAGAAGGCTGGAGTGTGGGTATCTGGGGAAGCAGGGGCTGCAGCGCGGGCCTGGGGTGGAGCAGCGGAGCTCAGGGCTCCAAAGGGCTTCCGTTCCCCACGTGGCCCCCTGGGGCTTCTGCGCAGTGGGGGTGGGGGGAGGTTAGAATCAAAGACAGGAAGATGGGTCAGGTCTCAGGCTTTGGCCTTGGCTTTCATCTTTGGGAAATTCCTCCTAGCAGGACCCTTGGGTGGTCTGTTGGGAAGACAACAACATGCTGCAGGCCTCCAGCTGTTGCTTTTTCTGGTGGTTTCCAAGCTGGGTCATAGACCCTGTGCTCGGACTTTCTATTCCCCGACTACCCATCTAGACCCGAGATGACCCTAAAAATAGAGATGAAGACACAGAGAAGGGAGAGTGAGCCCCGAGCCCACAGAGAATCCAGGCCAGCCTCCTTAGACCTAAAACACAGAGCCTGAGGCTCAGAGACACATGGGTATTAGCCCAGGCCACACCCTGTCCACCAACCACGAATCCTGGCTCATCTCTCTCTGTGCTTACCTTTACTTCCAAGCACCTCACTGTAGCCCCATCTCACTCCTTATCATGAATCTCCAGTCCTCAACAAGAGTAGGTTTTCAAAGCAGGCTGGAGGAGGGAAGGAATGTCATGGGGGTGGGAGCATGAGGAAGAAAAAGAACAGCTTCCGGGCTGCACCTTCCCCAATACCTGACCTCTGCCTAGCCTGTGCGGGGGTTCTGGGGCCTCAGGAGTGGATCAAGTCAGACCTCATTCCCAGGGAGCTCCCAGGCGGGGGAGGTGGGCCTTGTTCTCCACCACACCAAACATTAGCATTTAGGGCTCTGGACTACAGCCCAGAAGGGTTAGCAGGAGCCAAGTTTATCTCCTCTCTACCCCCAGGGTGTGGATGGGCCCAGACTTACACCCTGGAGATAGCCAAGCCCCTGCCCCATACAAAAGTCCTCTTCCCTCTGGAGACAGAAAGCTGAGCTTCTCAGCAGTGGAAGGGACCAAGTGACCACCTCAGCCAACCACTTCCATCAACTGCACAGATGGAGAAAGTGAATCCCAGAGAGAGACAGACGCAGACTGGGGAGTAGATACCTGGCACCCAATTGTGGGGTCTAAGCAAGCTCGCCATGGGTTTTCCAGCTGCCCGAGATCTGGCCCAGAGGACACAGCCCCGCCTGGGAGGAATAACTCTCCTGCCCCTTCTGCAGTCACTAGCTCCCAGACAACAACTTGCTTTGTCTGGAGCCAGTGGAGAAGTGCCCAAGGTGGGTGGAGACTCGCCAGCGTGGGGTGTGTGTGTGGAGGGAAGAGGAAGACCCGGAAGGCAAGGGGACAGAAGGGAAAGAGATTTGGCATCCAGCTGATCTGGTTCTGGCCCCCCACTCTGCTGCTTGCTTGCTGGCTGACCTTGGACGTGTCACTTACCCTCTGTGAGCATGTGTTTCCTCCCATATTAAAAAAGGGTGAGAGTGTGCATTCTCATCAGGCCAGTGATGCAGAGCTGCAGTGTGAACCTGGTTCTTTCCCTTGCCCTACCTCCTACCCTGGGTTGGCCCACATTTGAACCTAGGATTGGAGAGAACAACAGAAACAACACCAGGAACCTCCCTGCAAAGGGAAGGTCAAACAGCATATGGGAGAGAGATTACTTCCAACGGGGAGGATCAGTCGGGGAGGCTTCCTGGAAGAGGTGGCATTCAGAAGAGTTAGAAAACAAGGCAGATTTCACCAGAATGGGATGTGGGCGGGTGCCTTCCTTTGGGTAGAGGGAAAGCTGAGCAAAGGTTCAGAGAAGAGAAAGTGGCTTCTCTGAATCACAAAAATAGGAATGCTTGGGGAGATCATTTTTCTCAAGCACCTCTCCCACAGACTGGGAGGCTCTGCCTGTTACCTAAAAGCACATGGTGAGTTGGTGGTGAGGCTTCACTGAGGGCCAGTTCTGACCCTGGTTCCTCTCTCTGCTGTCTGCCCCTGGCTGGGACTGCTGACCCCTCTTTCTCAGGTGCGTTGGGTGTGGGTCTTTTCCCAGGCCCTTTGTCCTGCCCACAACCCTCAGACCAGAAAGAGGGCATGGGGAAAGTCTGGCCTCAGCTCAGATTAAGGCTCTGGAAGGGAGGCCAGAGGTAGCTTCTGGTGGCTCAGTGGGCAGATGCTGGGGTCAGCCTCCCTCCTTGCTGTATGTGTGGGAAGTGGAGGACCAATTAGAGAACATTCCAGAACCAAGCCCTGCTGGCATCAGAATAAAAATTCAGGGACAGGTGCAGTACAGCCAGTCTCTAGTTTCTTCCCATTCCCATAGGATCACCAGGATCCCACAGCTTGCCAAGGCTGACTGAGAATTTGGTTTGTTGGTGGCCCATCCCCAAACCAACTCACCTGAATCTGACCTCATTGTCATCTCTCCTGTGAGGCCCTCAGAGGAAGCATCCACCCCCACCCTTCCTCCCACACCATGGTCCCCAAGTTGGGGCTGCAACACAGCCACGTCTGCCCACTCGACCCAGGAAGCCCTCACGTCTCCTCCCTCCGGACGCAAGTCAGGCCTTGTCTGAATGGGTGTGAGGCACACAGACAGCTGCAGGGAGGCCAGAGGTGATCACCACAGGGTGTCCAGCCCAAGGCCATCCTGTCTGAAGAGCCTTTGTTTCTTCCACCTCCCTCTTCCTGCCGCAGAAACTGGGCGCTCCTGTTTCCAGAACCGCTGCCCTCTCCACACAGGGCTTCCGTCACCCTCTGGTCTCAGCTTCTCTTCTCGAGGTTTCAAGACACCTTCCAGCCCGCCTCCTCCCCACCCCAATGCCCAGGGTCTCTGCAGGTCTCTCTCTGATTGCGCTTCTTTTCTCAGCTTTCCGACTCAGTCTGCCCTCTCCTGATCTCTCTGTTGTCAGTTCTCTCTCTCTCTCTCTGCTTCTCTTTACTTCTCCTGTCTCTTCTGGAGCCCCTGTTTTCCGCACGCTGCAGCTGACACCTGTTGATCTTTGTCTTCTCCTGCCATCTCTGGCCTCTGTCTCCGCCTTTGTCCAACTCTGAGTGTCTCTGGACTTGCTGGATCTCTGACTATATACTTCTCTATTTTTGTCTGCTTTGTCTGTCTCTATCTTTGCCTGCTTCAGAGAGGGAACGGGGCATGGGGAGTAACAGGGGTCCTGCCCTCCATTGCCCTTTCAGTCTCTGTCTCAGCAGGGAGGTCAAGCTGGGTGCCCTGTCTCCAGCTGAGTAAACAGCAACCCTTCTTACCTCTCTGGTCCTTCATTCATTCATTCAACACACCCTCACTAGGTCTGGCCATATGCCTGGCTCTATGCAGGGAACTGGGAGCCCCTACTCTCCCCACTCCAGTGCACATATGTTTGCTCTACAGACTCACCCTTCACCCTGGGAACGTGGTCCTCAGACTCCCTACCAATGCCCCTTTCTTACTTTGTTCAGACTTACCTATCCTGGGTGCCATGACTTCTGGAGTGGGGCGGTGAGTTTCAGCCCCTATTCCAATTGCAGGACTGGATTTTAGCAGGAGAGAGGCAGTGAGAGCTTATGGGAGCTCCCAGAGACAGCAGCTGGAGAGCCGCAGTGGGGATGCACCAGTGTGCGGATTCCAGCCACTGGGTTGACCGATGCTTCTTGGGCCACACTGGACAGCAGCCCCCTCTTCCGGGTGGGTAAGGAAATCCTGCTCAGGCTTGACCCTGTGCCCCAAGGGCCTATCTCCCTTAGTCACTTGTTCCTACTGTCTGTCTCTTTCTCTGAATTCCTCTGATTTCTGGCTGGGGCAGCACAGGACCAGAGTTGTGGAGGAGGCTGGGTTTGTTTAGATCCAGCCCCACTGATGGGAGGAGGCTGCTGACAGCCTCCCCTCAGCCTGTTCCTTCCTAGCCTCTTGGTGTGGCATTTCCCTTGGATATTTTCTCCTACTAGTGGTGGAGAGAGGGGGGTGGAGGGAATGCGGATGGCCCCTCCCAGCCCTGGGGTCATTCAGTCCTGATTTTCCAGTCTCCTCTCAGCACTCACTCTGAGCCTCCTCCCTCATCAAACTGTTGTCTCAGTTACAGAACTTTTTTCACCCTTCACGAGCCCCATATAAGGCCCTTTCTCCCACTGTCCTCCTTCACTGAACCTCTGTCTCCCTCAAGCTCTCCTCCCCTCTCGCTGAACCCTTATCTCTTCTCTGAGCTCCACAGATCCAGAGCTGTGGACCTGTGAAGGGACCCCATCCACTGGGAATCACAGTGGCCAGCCCTTGGGAGATGGGGACTCATGGCAGCAGCTCCATAAAGTATGGCCATCTCAGTGGAGGGTGGGGTTGGAGAGCAGAAGAGCATATAAAAGATTCCCAGAGTTTTCTGGACTGAAGACTGAAGATGGAGACCTTGGAGCCAGACAGACCTAAGTCCTATCTCAGCTTTGTCATTCCATGGTCAAACGACTTTAGGCAAGTCCCTGCACTTCTCTGAGCATCAGCTGCCTCCTCTATAAAGAAGAACTGATAGTCCTCACTCTCAGGGTGGCTGTGCTGAACGTTCAGTGTGGGAAAGAACCCAAGCCTGAGGCCTGGAGCTCAGAGAAGGGAGTGGCAGAGCGGGACTCAGAACAGGGCAGGGAAAGGGAAAGTGAACCTGGTTTGCCTCTTCGGCCTTGCTCAGCACTTTCACATGTGAAGCCCCACTGACCCCTCCTAATGACCTTTCCGGCCAGGAACATGTTCCCCTATTTTACAGATGAGGCATTGAGTCTCAGTACCACTCAGAGGTCACCTGGCTAGGAGGTGGTGCGGTCTTGCCTTGAACCTCTGATGCTAGGAACCAGGCTTTTTCCTCCGCCCAGTCTGCATTTTCTGAGGAAGACCTCTGGGCTTCCCCAAATCCAAGATATAGAAGTGAACCTGACCCAGTTCCAAGAATAGAGTCTTTGCATGTTACAGGGATGTGGGATTGGAGTCCAGCTTTTGGAGTGCAACAATAGAGAGATACACGAGCCCCACTTGGTTCCTAGTGGCATAAGGGATGCTAGAAGGAAGTGGCGAGTATCTGAAACAATCACAGATCAGCCTGGCACATACTAGGCCCTTGACAGATACTCATAGTGTGAGTGAGTCTCTGAGAGATCAGAAATGGGTATGCAGGACCACCGCCTAGGGAGAGGTCAACAACTGGCTTCAGTTGATAGGAAACCAGACCCCAATCCTGTTTGAGAAAGCCAAACTGGCTTTCCCTCTCTAAATCCTTCAGACAGGCACTGTGAGTCCTCACAGAGATTGGCAGAGGTGCAGCCTCCAGACTCCAAATTGCAGGCACGTGGTTGAGAGAGGAAAGGTCCCTTTTAACTTTCTGGAAGCTCACTACCCCCACCATGGCTCCAGAGGCTGCGGAAGCTCTGCACATGGAATGATGTTGGGACTGGCTTGGCTGGCTAAGTTCATTTCACCAGTCTCTGAGTCTAGCCATGCACAGCACCCCACAGGGCACAGAACATACAGTAACCTCAGGCATGAGCAACCTTCATTTATCACTTCACCCTCCCCAGGCTGACTCAGGTCCAAGAATATTCCTGAATTCAGCTGTGGAATTAGAGGATGAGTCCAATCTCCAGGACCTTCTGGAAGTTAGGCTAACAGGACTTCAGATAACTCTTGGACTAATCCGGCAGTGAGGTTTCCATTTTGGGTGGCCCAGGCTTGAGGTTCAACCAACCTGGTTTGCACCCCACCATTGCCACTTACCATCGTGGTGTTTGCTGAGCCTTGTACATTTCACAGGGCCCTAGGATGTGCATAGATTGCAACACCATCTGTGGATACACACAGTTTGCAAAGCTTGATGCCTTTTTAGAGGCCCATGCTGATGGCAAAGCCTGGAACAGTTTACAGAACTCTGCAACTTTCAGGGCCCCATGATGTTTTTACAGTCCTGCATCTTGTGTCGAGTCTGATGCTGCTTGTGAAACTCCAAGCTGTTTGCAGAACCCAAGCTCCTTTGCAAACCAGGCAAAATGGGGGACTCTTCATTTTGTAGAACTATCTGAATTTGGAGACAAGGGGAGAGCCCCAGGCTTCAGCCTTAAGACCTCAATTCTGGTCTCAGCTCTGTAACAACCTTGCTGTGGGACTTGCAGCAAGCCCTTTCTCTTCCCTGGGCCTCAGTCTTCTCATCTGTTAAATGGAGATGCTGACATCAAATGGCCCAACCTCAAGACTGTTCTGAGGATCACTGGGAAAATGTGCAGAAGATGGAGGTGAGGGCAGGGCACTGGGGGAAGGGGAAGAGTGGCAGAGGCTCCTTCTTAAAAAAGGCCCTAAATTGCCACATCAGCACTGTTGTTCCCACTTCCCTCTGGCCTGGCAGCCAGGGAGCGGATATCTATAAATGAGCCCTTGGCCAGGCAGATGAGCAATGACCTCTGTCAGAGCCTCAGTCATCCCTACCCCCAGATGCTATGCGGGGTCAGAGCACAAGCTGTGCCCGCATGATCCCATGCATGCCTCATTAGATCTGCCCAAGGGAGGCAGTATCATATTTACTTCAGCCATGAGGACTCTGACACTCAGAGAGGCCATGTAACTTGCCCAGGGCTACATGTCGAGGATACAGCCAGGCTGGGGTCTAGCCAAGGACAGCAAGGATGGCACTCAGAAGGTCAGAGCCCAGAAGAAACCTGGAGCTCATTTAATTCAATCCCTCACTTTTTCAGATTGGGAGACTGAGGCCAGGAGACCAGCAGGTTCTGCTGCGTTGCGACCACGGGGAAGTCATAGTCTCTCCTTGGGCTTTGATATCTCCCTCTGGTGGAAGAGAAACAGACCCCCTCCTGCCAAGTGTTCAGGACTTTCCCACCTTTGTTGGCATGGCTCCTGGATCAGAACACAGTAAATTTCCCAACTGGGTGAGAAGACAGGTCTGCAGGCAGGTCAGTGTCCAGCCTGGCCACTCAGCCCTACCTACCTTGGCTCAGCACAGCCACTGGCTCCTCCAGCCCACCTAGCCCTGTGCAGCCCCGGCTGTGCTCTCCGCAGCTTAAACCTGGCCTGGAGTTTCTTTATGGAGAAGCCCATTTGCCTTAACAGCAGTCTTCCCCTGAGGCCAACTCCCTCTACCTGTCACCAGCCTCTCCCTCCAGCCTGGAGAGAATATGTACTCTGCTAGAAACTCTGCATGCACTGTGCCCAGACAGAGCATGAGTGTGGCAACAGATGGTTTCATCCTGACCCAGGAAGAAGATCTCTGAGGCTCAGTTTCCTCATCTGTAGAGATGATGGGAAACCTCCTAGCAGGGCTGCACTAAACCCAACCATCTCACTCTGTCTTCAACTCTATGTGCGTAGCTTTCCCAGGAGACTGTGAACTCTCCGGAGACCTAGCTGGGTGATCTCAGGTTGGTCTCTTGCCATCTCTGATTCTCAGTGCCCTTGTCTGTGAAATACCTTCCCAGGGCTGTCCAAGGGCTCAGATGAGTTGATGGATTAGTGCTCACTAAGTCTGAGAGCTGAGCAGACACAAGCCATTATTAATATGGGAATGATGGTAATGGCGATGACTCTTGTAATTCTGGAGGCGGAGGATGAGGAAGAAGTAAATCAGGTGCATGCCAGGGCAGTCCGACCTCATCGACAACCCCATGGGACTCAATTACCGCTGAGGTGGGAGGGAGTTTAAGGGCGAATTTGGGGCTCCCAGGCCGGTGGGGTGGCCTGTTGCTCTGCGGGTGCTGCAGACTATTCCTTCTTACAGGTTCCAAACTGGGCACTGGCTGGCTTGTGGCTCCCGACCCTGGCTCTAACTAACACACTGGCTTTGGTCAGGTCCTATTTCCCACCTGGTCCTAGGTTTCCTTATTATAAAGGGGTCGTCCTGGGTCTCTTTCCTCTCTGCCCCATCTTTGGGGAAGAACATGTGAGCTAATGGATGTACCACTGCTTTTGTAAAGTGTCAAGTGTGGGACATGAGAGATTACAGTTATTAATAATTTGACTTCTGGAAGAGAGGACACAGGGGTGGGGGTGCAGCGGAGAAACGGAGGAGAGCAAGCCTTTGCCCCCGGCTGCAGACTTTGTAACACTGCCCCCTGGGGGCCATAGAGGAGATCTGCGCCCCTGGCTTTTCCTTTAAGACTCCAGCTGGGGGTGGGGGGAGGAGGGGGCGGGAAAGGAGACTGTCAGAGGAGGCTGAAGTGGACAGGCCAGGGGAGCCCAGTGGGTGCAGTCACTGCCTGTTCCCCTTTCTCCCTCTCCTCCACACTCGTCTCTCAAAGCAGCCTACTTCTTCCCGTTCTACTGTCACTGCCCTGGTGCTGGCCATCAGCAGCTCTGGCCTGGGCAGTGTCCCAGCCTCTTCCCTGTCTCCAGTCTTCATCTTGCTGTGAGCCAGAGGGAACTTTCCAGCCCTTAAATCTGACCGTGCCCCTGCTTCAAACCCTGCCCCGGCCCACACCCCGGGGCCCTCAGGATCAACCTCTCTCTCAGCCTGATGTGGATGCCTACTACTCCTCTGTCTTCTGCTAGATTAGAAGTTCCACTTGCTAGTGAGAGGAAATTGTGGGTGGACAAGAACAAGGCTTTGGGGCAGGAGTACTGGTTTTTTCCACTTGGTAGCCACGTCACTTAATTTTTTGAGGGGGAAAGGGTGTGGTTGTTGTTTTCAGTCGCTCAGTCGTGTCTGATTCTTTTGCAGCACGCCAGGCTTCCCTGTCCTTCACCATCTCCCAGAGCTTGCTCAAACTCATGTCCATTGAGTCGGTGATGCCATCCAACCATCTCGTCCTCTGTCGTCCCTTTCTCCTCCTGCCCTCAATCTTTCCCAGGATCAGGGTCTTTTCCAGTGAGTCAGTTCTTTGCATCAGATGGCCAAAGTATTGGAACTTCAGCTTCAGCACCAGCCTTTGCAATGAATATTCAGAGTTGATTTCCTTTAGGATTGACTGGTTTGATCTCCTTGCAGTCCAAGGGATTCTCAAGAGTCTTCTCCATCACCACAATTTGAAAGCATCCATTCTTTGCTGCTTGGTCCAACTCTCACATCCATACATGACCACTGGAAAAACCATAGCCTTGTGTGTGTGTGGTAACATATCTAAAACATGACATTTACCGTATTAACCATTTTAAGTTTATGGTTCAGTGACATTAAGTACATTTGCATTGTGGTAGAACCATCACCACCGTCCGTCTCCAGAACTTCTTCACCCTCTTCCAACAACACAAGAGAAGACTCTACACATGGGCATCACCAGATGGTCAATACCAAAATCAGACTGATTATATTCTTTGCAGCCAAAGATAGAGAAGTTCTATACAGTCAGCAAAAATAAGACTGACTATGGCTCAGATCATGAACTCCTTATTGCAAAATTCGGATTTAAATTGAAGAAAGTAGGGAAAACCACTAAGCCATTCAGGTATGACCTAAATAAAACCCCTTATGATTATACAGTGGAAGTGAGAAATAGAGTCAAGGGATTAGATCTGATAGACAGAGTGCCTGAAGAACTATGGATGGAGGTTCATGACATTGTACAGGAGGCAGTGATCAAGACCATCCCCAAGAAAAAGAAATGCAAAAAGGCAAAATGGTGTCTAACGAGGCCTTACAAATAGCTGAAAAAGAGAAGCTAAAGGTAAAGGAAAAAAGGAAAGATATACCCATTTGAATGCAGAGTTCCAAAGAATAGCAAGGAGAGATAAGAAAGCCTTCCTCACTGATCAATGCAAAGAAATAGAGGAAAACAATAGAATGGGAAAGACTAGAGATCTCTTCAAGAAAATTCGAGATACCAAGGGAACATTTCCTGCAAAGATGGGCACAATAAAGGACAGAAATGGTATGGACCTAACAAAAGCAGAAGATATTAACAAGAGGTGGCAAGAATACACAGAACTATACAAAAAAGATCTTCATGACCCAGACAGCCACAATGGTGTGATCACCCACCTAGTGCCAGACATCCTGGAATGCGAAGTCAAGTGGGCCTTAGGAAGCATCGCCACGAACAAAGTGTTAGTGGAGGTGATGGAATTCCAGTTGAACTGTTTCAAATCCTGAAAGATGATGCTGTGAAAGTGCTGCATTCAACAACCCAGCAAATTTGGAAAACTCAGCAGTGGCCACAGGACTGGAAAAAGTCAGTTTTCATTCCAATCCCAAAGAAAGGCAATGCCAAAGGATGTTTAAACTACCGCACAACTGCACTCATCTAGCAAAGTAAAGCTCAAAATTCTCCAAGTGAGGCTTCAACAGTATGTGAACCATGAAATTTCAGATGTTCAAGCTGGATTTAGAAAAGGCAGAGGAGGAACCTGAGATCAAATTACCAACATCCGTTGGACCATCAAAAAAGCAAGAGCATTTCAGAAAAACATCTACTTCTGCTTTATTGACTACATCAAAACCTTTGACTGTGTTTGGTCACAGCAAACTGTGGAAAAGTCTTAAAGAGATAGGAATACCATTGGTTGGTTGGGAACATTGGTTCCCATTATCATTGGTTAACCAGTGATAATGTTACTTGTCCTACCCTATACAGGTTAGGGTTGTGTGATGAGGTCTGAGGTACACGTGCAAGCGATGTCCCAGTTCCACAGGCCAGGAGCATGTGGTAAGACATGAACCATCACCACACTTCCCCTCACCGGAGGAGGCTTTCACAGCATTTCACATTTACTTCTGGTGATAGATACGACAGCCCCCTCACCTGAGGAGGCTGTGAGAGCGGTGCAGGGGTGCCCCTGACATGACCACTAACCATAAATTCTCTACCTGAGGGGACTGTGACGGCAGTGTATGTGTACCTCAGACATGGCTGATACCACCCCCCTCCTCACCAGTGGAGGCTGTCACAGCAGTTCAGGGGTACCTCAGAGGTGACTGATCACCACAGGTCCCCTTATCTGAGGAGACAGTGACAGTGAGGCCCTTGTACCAAGACCTGACCACCGGGCGCATATCCCCTCGCATGACCAGCTGTCACAGTACCTATACCTCACTTGTGGCCAATAGCATAAGCTGCTTCACCAGAGGAGGCTGTCCCCCTCAGAGGGGAAGACATCTAGGGGGTGGGCTCTCAGTGACTATGGTGGTGATAATATAGAAAACTTCTTCACAGCACTTCACAGCTTGCAAAGAACTCTCACCTAGAGTGTCTCACTAAACCTTCACTCCAGCCAGTATAGCTGCTACTGTTACCCAGGTTCACGAAGGGGAGACAATGAGAGAAGTGACGTCATTGCCCAAATGGAGGAGCTGGGATTTGAACTCAAGTGTGTGGCCCCCAAAGCCAGTGGCACACTGCCTCCTGGTGGAAGAAAGGATGGTGACAGTGATGAGTGTGCTGGAGGCCCCAGTGATGGCCCTGGACTCTGGACTCTCCTCCCCAGCACTCTAGGAGCCTCCTGCCCACATCAGGGGGCAGCCCAGTCGCTCCCCCAAAGTATTTATAACTTCCCTTTCCTCCTTGGCACCTTCCTTTTCCAGCCTCTTGGATCTGTCAAAGCCTGACGCCAGGGAAGGTGAGGAGCACTAGGGGCGAGATGGAGATAGACAGAGCGTCACTGACGACTTTTCAGGGCAAAGTGGCTTAGGCAGCTGGCCTCCACTGGGGGTGGGAGCAGGGCGGGGAGGAATTTAGAGGGCCAGGCTGTCTTCTGTTCGAAGCTCAAAAATATTCCTGAGATGGGACATCCCTGGAGACTCCACCCTTCTACTGTAGGGAGCACAGGTTCAGTCCTTGGTCAGGGAAATAAGATCTTATATGCCATATGGTGTGGCCACAAAAATAAATAAAATAATTTTTTAATAAAAAGTAAAGGAACCTATCGGAGAAGGCAATGGCACCCCACTCCAGTACTCTTGCCTGGAAAATCCCATGGACGGAGGAGCCTGGTAGGCTACAGTCCATGGGGTCACTAAGAGTCGGACACGACTGAGCGACTTCACTTTCACTTTTCCCTTTCATGCACTGGAGAAGGAAATGGCAACCCACGCCAGTATTCTTGCCTGGAGAATCCCAGGGACGGCGGAGCCTGGTGGGCTGCCATCTATAGGGTGGCACAGAGTCGGACACGACTGAAGCGACTTAGCAGCAGCAGCAGCTGCAAAGGAACCTATAAATTTAAAAAAATGTTCCTGAGCTACATGGACTCCTCCTGGAGACATTTCTGGACCATCCCATCCACTTTCTCAGATGGAAGAGACCTGGACTGGGAATGTTATGGGCCTCCCCACAGTTCTGGGAGAGAGACAGGGTCGTGTAATCTGGGTGGAATATGCTTCTGACAACTGCTGGTCCCCTTCGCCTCTTCTCACCCTGCACCTCACCAGTACTGAGCTTGCACAGAACAGACTCCTCTTCAGCAGAAGAGGAAATAGAATCTCAGAGAGCTCCAAGCCAGGCTTGAACCCGAATTGGTCTGCCACCAGGGTCTGAGCACATATCCACTCTATGGCTTCCCAGACTCATTCGATGGAGAACAAGCTACATCTAAGAAAGACAGAGTAAGAGAAGCCAAGGAGAGAAAGAGTAAACATTTGGGAAACCGAGTAGCTCTCTGCTCTGTAACACCTGCTCCTCTAGCTTCAAAACCCTCAAAAGTTCTCCACACCCCACCCTCTGGCCAGTAGCACAGTTCACAGTTATATGGAGATTTTTTCACAAACTGTTTCTCCTTTGTGTGGTTGGCTGGCTCAGAGGCTAGACTAAGAATTAGCAAACCTGAGACCCCGATCCTGCCTTGTCCTGTGTGAACTGGGCAATTCCTTTCACCTCTGCACCTCAGTTTCCTCACCTGTCACATGGGGTTCAGAATTGTTGTTCAATTGGTAGAAAGCCTCCATAGACCACAGAGTCCAGTGAGGGCTATTAATATTGTTGTTCTCATATCATCAAAGCCCAGTGGTAGCTGCTAACCAGCCACTTGGGAGTCCCCAGAAAAGCAATACACAGGGCCCTGATAGAAGGAGGCCTCAGGGGACAGGACCCCAGCGGGCTAGGGATGAAGGCTTGGGGGTCTAATGAAACCAGTTTCAGCCCCAGCCTGGTCCTCCCTACTGAGGTGACGCTGGCCTGGGGAGAGGAAGGGGCAGCTGGAGTGGCCTGAGCTGCAGGTGAGCCGAGCCCCCCTCATGTAGACTTGGAGGCTACAAGGAAGTGCCCAGAGCCTGTCAGAGCCAAAAGAGGGACAAGGCTCTGGAAGGACATGGTTTAAGGAGACAGTCAGGGACTTTAACCCCACTATGAGAGGGGCTCCAAGATAAGGGAAATGGGCTAAACTCTTTCTGTCTCAATTTATAGCATTGCAGGCTGACTTCCCAGTTGGTGCTAGTGGTAAAGAACCTGTCTGTCAATGCAGGAGATGTAACAGACGTGGGTTCCATCTCTGAGTTGGGAAGATACCCTGGAGGAGGGCACGGCAACCTGCTCCAGTACTCTTGCCTGGAGAATCCCATGGACAGAGGAGCCTTGTGGGCTACATACAGTCCATGGGGTTGCACAGTATAGGACATGGATGAAGCTACTGAGCATTCAGGCTGGCTGCTGACTCACTGACTATGTGACTATGGCCAGGCACAGCCATACTCTAGGCCTCCCCCTCCCTATTAGCAACGGTAAGGGAGCAGGGTGAGAAGCGAAAGGGTCTGATTCCACAGAATGCTGGAGGGAAAGCCCTGGGGGTGGTCAGGACAGCTCTGTGGAAACACTGAGAAGCGAGGTGCCGGGCCCCATGGAGATGCTGGTTTTACAGGGGAGGAGCCGGCTCAGTCTCCAGCCCCAAGAAAGTGGCAGGCTGGTGAGGGAAACATGAATAATCTGGGCTGCCAGACAGGGGCACTTCGGTGCCTCCTCCGTGGTGGACCCTTGGGAGCCCTGGGCAGGGAGTCAGGGATCTGACTTTCATCTCCTTGTGTGACCTTAATTGAGTAAGTCGCTCCCTTCTCTGAGTTACTTTATTGGATAAATAAGGGGAGGGCCATGGGAATTGGACTATATTGCTTGCTTTTAAAGATCCTTCTGGCTCTGATATTCTGTAAGAGCCCTGCAAATCTCGCATAAACCTCACACAACCCACCTACATGGGCTCAGTCAAGGGGGAGAGAACAGCATCTCAGAATTGTATCAACTTCCCCGGAAATATGGTTTGTATTAATTTAGATGCTAAAACAAAAGAAAGTAAAAAATCCCTGCTGATTAGTCCATTATGGGAAAAAGTTAAGTTGAATTCGGGTTAACCATCTCATTCATTAATTCATTTATTTAAAAAGTATTTGTTGAGGGTTTATTATGAGCTAGGTTCTACCAGGCACAAAGTGTACAACAGTTTTACTCAAGATGGGTGCTCTGACTGCCTGACATTTTTGCATGCAGATGCATCCAGTCCATCTCTTCTTTAAGTTATTTCTTTCTTTTTTAAAAAATTTATTTGGCTGCATCAGGTCTTAGTTGCAGAATGTGGGATCTTTCCTTGTGTTGCAGACTCTCTAGCTGTAGCTCGCAGGCTCAGTAGTTGTGACACTCGGGCTTAGTTCCCCCGCAGCATGAGGGGTCCTAGTTCTCCCACCAGGGATCAAACTTGGGTCCCCTGCATTGCAAGGCAGTTTCTCAACCACTGGACCACCAGGGAAGTCCCCTTAAGTCACTTCTTGAGAACACTATTTTTTTTTCTAGCCATGCAGAACCTCTGTTTAGTAACCAGTCCACTTGAAACTGTTTGAAAACACCCTCAGAACAAAAGAGAAATTCATACCTGTCTCTGATAGCAGTCTAAGAAACAGAGAGAGGAAAAGGAAAATTTTGGCCTATTTTTTCTCAGGTGGAAACCAGAGCTTCTGAATCCTCCAGGTGGCCTGTCTTGGTGGAAAGAGTCTAAGACCAGATCTAGAGGTCTAGATTCCAGGTCCAAGGCTGGTGCGAACCAGCTGGTGACCTGAGGCTGCTCCCCATTTCCACCCCAGCCTGAAGATTCATTTGTGAAAGAAAGGGTCAGGGACTCAACTGTCAGCAAGCAGTTTTTGTGCTTACATAATCTTTGACACAAGAAGGGTTTTGTTAGAAGAGGGAGAGAAGCTGGAGATGGTTCTGGAAAATCAAGTGGATCTGCTCCAGGGGTTCCTGGGGCAGAGAGGCAGTGAACATCAACGTAACCTGGACCTGGATCGCTCAGTCAAGGTGAAGGGTGAGTCAACACCGCCATTGGCTAAGTTCTGAGGGTTGGAAAGTCTCTGGGGCCTTGGGCTTCCAGGCAGCCTCAGTAGCTTTCTTCAGTGGTCTCCCAGGAGCAGAGTTACTCTCTGCAGAGGGCTTGGCCTTCTCTCCTGACACTGCTTCTGAGATGCTTTAGTTCTCTGTGGTGCACTCTGGACTGGGGCCCAGGCAGTGGGCATGAAGTAGCTAAACAGTGATACTTGCTGAGCTGCAGCAGCCGGGCGTGGGGAAGACCATGGAGTGGTCCAGGAAGTGCCTGGGAGTCAGTTTTTTTCTTTTTTTCCTAATAGGTGGAGAATCCATGTTCCACTTGGATTCATTGGGGAAATAACTCCTTTTACCAAAGGCATATAAAATGCTTCTACCCTTGTAGGGCGACTAACATCCCAGTTTGCCGGGGACTAAGGGATTTCCTGGGACGTGACACTAGCAGTGCTAAAACCAGGCAGATCTGGGCAGAGCAGGATGGTTGGTCCCTGGACATGACAAAGAGACAGGATCCAAGGACAGGTCCCAGGGCATTCATGTTAGACTGAGACAGACAGAGCCCCAGCAGCAGCTGCATGGAAAGAGGAGCTGTTCTCAGCTGAAGCAGATGGCATTTTGTAGCGACCCTTGAGGAAAGCAGCTGTCTCTATCAATAACACATCATAGAAAGGGAATCCTCCACATTCTGATTAATGTCACTCAGTTATATTACTTTTTAAAAAGAACCAATGGATCTAGGGTCAGACGGTTGCTTAAAGGTTTTTAATCTAGTTCCTATCTAAATATTAAACTTCCTTTGCACCACTTTAGCCAAAAAGACCCCAGCTGTGCATACCTCTAGTTATATGGAATTTGCTCATTTTCAAGCCAGTCTTTTGCCATATGGGATAATGCTGATTGTAAGAAACTTATTTCATATGTGGGACTCTCTGCATCCCTGGAGCTGTTCACAGTTCTTGTTATGTGTTCTACCTGTCCTTTGACAGCCCTTCAGGGGTTTATGTCCATTTCTCTTCCCCACCAGACAGGACCAGCTTTGCAACCAATGATCCTTAGACAACATCCTGGGCGTCTTAGTTGTGCAATGAAATTCTAGGCACAAAGAAACTGTTAGGATTGAAATCCATGGTTGGAACGAAAAAGATACGTGTTTTAGTTGACATTTTCATGCTTGTTCTGGCTTACAGGAATGTACTGATATTTCCAGTGCCTGTCTGCTGATATCCAGCACCGACTCACAATGGAAGCCATCTGCAATGGATCGAAGGGCTCCTCACCTGTCTTCTACTTGGTGGGCATCCCCTCTCTGCCTGAATCCCTCTTCCTCCTTGTCTTTGTCATTTTCCTCTTGATCTACCTGCTCATCCTGGTGGGAAATGCCCTGATCCTGGTGGCTGTAGTGATAGAGCCCAGCCTTCACAAGCCCATGTACTTCTTCCTGATCAACCTCTCAGCCCTGGACATCCTCTTCACTACAACCACTGTCCCCAAGATGCTGTCCCTATTCATGTTTGGGGACCACTATCTCAGCTTCTCTGCCTGCTTCCTGCAGATGTACCTTTTCCATGGCCTTAACTGCTCTGAAGCCTTCCTCCTGGTGGTCATGTCCTATGACCGCTACGTGGCTATCTTCCACCCACTGTACAACCCTGTGCTCATGACCCCACAGACCAACGCTGCCCTGGCAGCCAGTGCCTGGCTCACTGCCCTCCTTCTGCCCATCCCAGCAGTGGTGCAGAC
Organism: Okapia johnstoni; assembly: GCA_024291935.2. Classification (NCBI taxonomy): domain Eukaryota; kingdom Metazoa; phylum Chordata; class Mammalia; order Artiodactyla; family Giraffidae; genus Okapia; species Okapia johnstoni. Next base: position 24,126,240 of record CM044325.1, read on the forward strand.
CTCCCACGTGACTTTTGAAAATATTGCTCACACCTACCACTGCTTTTGTGACCACTTAGCTGTGGTCCAGGCCTCCTGCTCTGACATCACACCCCAGACATTCATGGGCTTCTGCATCGCCATGGTGGTGTCCTTCCTGCCCCTTCTCCTGGTGCTTCTCTCCTATGCCCACATCCTGGCCTCAGTGCTTCGCATCAGCTCCCGAGAAGGATGCTCCAAAGCCTTCTCCACCTGCAGCTCCCACCTCCTGGTGGTTGGCACCTACTATTCATCCATTGCCATAGCCTATGTGGCCTACAGGGCTGAACTGCCCCTCGACTTCCACATCGTGGGCAATGTGGTGTTTGCTATTCTCACACCTGTCCTCAACCCTCTCATCTACACGCTGAGGAACAAGGATGTCAAAGCAGCCATCACCAAAATAGCATGTCCCCAGAACCTAGGGAATTCCAGGGCCCTTGATCCTTAGTTACAACTAATTTAGCTCCCTGGACACAAATGACAGTGCCCAGTACGGAATAAACACAATAAACACTTTAAAATGAATTATAGCAACCCAAATTGACTTTATCTGGTTGATCAGACACCTAAAACCTGGTCCTCAAATAATGGATCAAGAAGTCTTCCCACTGGTGCTACAGAATAATTGATTTTGACAATTTCCCCCAGTCATTAACATGATGAATAAAATTTGATCATCCAGTGATTCATATTAAAAATCTTTACTTGATCTGCAGCAGACAGAAATAAGCCAGACCTATTTGCTGCTCCCATGGTATTTATAGTTTAACTGAAGAGTCAGACCCAAAGAAATACTATAAAGCAATATGACAGAGAGAAGCAACAGGGGAGGGGACTGAGGGAGCCAAGAAGTTAGCATTTGATTCAATGTTAAAATTTTCCTGTGAGTTCTTCTATTTTTGGCATTGATATCACTTGTTTGTTAGCAAATATTCATGAATCAGCAATATAGTTGGGCGAGAGGCTTGAAAAGATTGCATAAGAAAACCACTAGCTTCTCCGATCAGGGAGTGGTAACAGGGTCTGTGTTCTTGTCCAGTGGAATGGGTCCATTTTCAGCTTGGATGTCCATTAAAAAGTGATGCTTCCTGCCAAGAACTGGCAGGCAGAAGTTAGAGTGGCTCCACTCATCATTACCCTCAGTGACCCAACTGGGGAAATCTGTGTTTTCAGTCCTGATGACTCTGGCCTCTGTGGATTAAGCAGTCCTGATTCAACTGAAGACACTATAAATCTCACTAAATTTAAAGCTACAGCTTCTGCCTGGTCATTTTAAGCTCACTGCAAGAGTAGACCAGCAGTCACAAAAAGGAGTTACCATGCTTACAAGGGCAATTTACCATGATCTTCAGGAGGAAGGAAAACTGCTCTTCCATAACTGGGACTGGGAGGTTGGCACTCAGGCAAGTAAGCATTTCTTATTTCTGCCAACTCTAACTCTTAGTGGACCATGAAAACAACCATAGCATGATGAGGCATAGCAACCAGGGGTTCAGAACTGACATGGACGAGGATCTGGATCATGCTAGAAGGGACTCCATCTATATCCACTGAAATGATTGAATGTGAAGGAAAAGGGGAAGGGGAGCTAGAATGGGTGAAACAAGAGGGAAAAGAGGAGGATTGCTTGCAGCCTTAGGACTGACTGCAGCAGCAGGGGCAGTCGTCAATTCAACTAATCTTTTTCTTGGAAATTTCCTTCGAAAATGTGACCAGTCAGAATTCTGGAAACCCTCTGTCCAAATGGAGTGAACTTGTGAAAAGTGAATGAATCTAGGACTTTCCTGGTGGTCCAGGTGCTAAGACTTTGCCTTCCAGTGCAGGGGATGTGGGTTCAATCCTTGGTGGGGAAGCCTAAAATCCCACATGCCTCACAGGCAAAAAACCAAAACATAAAAAAAAGAAACAATATTATAACAAACTCAATAAAGACTTTTAAAATGGTCCACATTAGAAAAACTTTTTAAAAAGTGAATGAATCTGAGAGGTTCAAGGGATAGACTGGAGCAGACGGTGGTCTGTCCTCTAGCAGCTGAGTGCTAGCTGCTAACAACTCACACACATATACCCTAAGACAGAGGCATGGTGACCCTGACCCTCATTGCTTTCCTTTTTGGGGGAAAGGGAATAAGAGAGCAACTTTATAAGTAGAACAAACCAACTACTGGGTATTAAGCAGTCTAAGCTTGGATGCTAGCTGTTGACGTCCTATAGAAGTACAGTATCTATAAAGCCAGCTGTTAGGCATCTAGAGACCCTAAGAGCCCATGAAAAGTGCATCTTCCCCTGCAGGAGATGAACATCATTAGTCCCCTGGGAAACTGAATGTATTCAGGCAGCCTCTCCCCTGGTTATTGCTAGAAAATGCAAACAAAACTCCTGGAGTAATTTTCAAATAATTGTGTTTCACTATAAATACCCCATGTCTGTTATCTCATTCAGTTCAGTTCAGTCACTCAGTTGTGTCTGACTCTTTGCGACCCCATGGACCACAGCACGCCAGGCCTCCCTGTCCATCACCAACTCCTGGAGTTTACTCAAACTCATGTCCATTGAGTTGGTGATGCCATCCAACCACCTCATCCTCTATTATCCCCTTCTCCTCCCACCTTCAATCTTTCCCAGCATCAGAGTCTTTTCAAATGAGTCAGTTCTTCACATCAGGTGGCCAAAGTATTGGAATTTCAGCTTCAACATCAGTCCTTCCAATGAATATTCAGGACTGATTTCTTTTAGAATGGACTGGTTGGATCTCCTTGCAGTCCAAGGGACTCTCAAGAGTTTTCTCCAACACCACAGTTCAAAAGCAGCAATTCTTCTGCACTCAGCTTTCTTTATAGTCCAACTCTCACATCCATATATGACCACAGGAAAAACCATAGCCTTGACTAGATGGACCCTTGTCGGCAAAGTAATGTCTCTGCTTTTGAATATGCTGCCTAAGTTAGTCATAACTTTCCTTCCAAGGAGCAAGCATCTTTTAATTTAATGGCTGCAATCACCATGTGCAGTGATTTTGGAGCCCAAGAAAATAAAGTCAGCCACTGTTTCTACTGCGTCTCCATCTATTTGCCATGAAGTGATGGGACCAGATGCCATGATCTTAGTTTTCTGAATGTTGAGCTTTAAGCCAACTTTTTCACTCACCTCTTTCACTTTTATCAAGAGGCTCTTTAGTTCTTCGCTTTCTGCCATAAGTGTAGTGTCATCTGCACATCTGAAGTTACTTATATTTCTCCTGACAATCTTGATTCCAGTTTGTGCTTCATCCAGCCCAGCATTTGTCATGATGTACTCTGCGTATAAGTTAAATAAGCAGGGTGACAATATACATCCTTGTATATTTCTTTTCCTATTTGGAACCAGTTTGTCGTTCCATGTCCAGTTCTAACTGTTGCTTCCTGATCTGCATACAGGTTTCTCAAGAGGCAGGTCAGGTGGTCTGGTATTCCCATCTCTTTCAGAATTTTCCACAGTTTATTGTGATCCACACAGTCAAAGACTTTGGTGTAGTCAATAAAGCAGAAATAGATGTTTTTTTGGAACTCTCTTGCTTTTTCGATGATCCAATGAATGTTGGCAATTTAATCTCTGGCTCCTCTGCCTTTTCTAAAACCAGCTTGAACATCAGAAGTTCACAGTTCATGTATTGTTGAAGCCTGGCTTGGAGAATTTTGAGCATTACTTTACTAGCGTGTGAGATGAGTGCAATTGTGCGGTAGTTTGAGCATTTATTGGCATTGCCTTTCTTTGGGATTGGAATGAAAACTGACCTTTTCCAGTCCTGTGGCCACTGCTGAGCTTTCCAAATTTGCCGGCATATTGAGTGCAGCACTTTCACAGCATCATCTTTTAGGATTTGTAATAGCTCAACTGGAATTTCATCACCTCCACTAGGTTTGTAGTGATACTTCCTAAGGCCCACTTGACTTCACATTCCAGGATGTCTGGCTCTAGGTGAGTGATCACACCATCATGATTATCTGGGTCATGAAGATCTTTTTTATACAGTTTTGCTGTGTATTCTTGCCACCTCTTCTTAATATCTTCTGCTTCTGTTAGATCCATACCATTTCTGTCCTTTATTGTGCCCATCTTTGCATGAAATGTTCCCTTGGTATCTCTAATTTTCTTAAAGAGATCTGTAGTCTTTCCCATTCTATTGTTTTCCTCTATTTCTTTGCACTGATCACTGAGGAAGACTTTCTTATCTCTCCTTGCTTTTCTTTGGAACTCTGCATTCAAATGGGAATATCTTTCCTTTTCTCTTTTGCTTTTTGCTTCGCTTCTTTTCACAGCTATTTGTAAGGCCTCCTCAGACAGCCATTTTGCTTTTTTGCATTTCTTTTCCTTTGGGATGGTCTTGATCCCTGTCTCTCTTACAATGTCACGAACCTCTGTCCATAGTTTATCAGGCATTCTGTCTATCAGATCTAGTCCCTTAAATCTATTTCTTACATCCACTGTATAATCGTAAGGGATTTATTTGATATAGGTCATACCTGAACGGTCTAGCGGTTTTCCCTACTTTCTTCAATTTAAATTATATCATTAAATCCTCTCAAAAACTCTATGAGATGGGTAATATTGTTATGTTTCATTTTATAGATGGAGAAACTCAGACTCACAGTTAAGTAACTTGCCTAACGTGACATGCTGTGCTTAGTCGCTCAATTGTGTCCAACTCTTTGCGATCCCGTGGGTTAGCCCTTCAGGCTCCTCCATCCATGGGGATTCTCCAGGCAGGAATCCTGGGGTGGGTTGCCATGCCCTCCTCCAGGGGATCTTCCCAACCCAGGGATTGAACCCAGGTATCCCGCATTGCAGGCAGATTTTTACTGTCTAAGCCACCAGGGAAGCCCAAGAATACTGGAGTGGGTAGCCTATCCCTTCTCTAGGGGATCTTCCCAACCATAGCTAAAATATATTAGAACTGGTATTCAAACCCAGAACCCTATTTAGACCCTCTGCCCTGACCCATATGCAGAGTACGGGCCTGGGGATGAAATTCTGGGTCTGCCACAGAGCTTTAATACTAAATATTAGCATAAGCATCAGTAAGTCATTTCACTTCTTTGGACCTCAATTTCCTCTTCTTGACCTGCCTTGTCTCCCTTGGCTGTTCTGGGGACCAAATGGAATAATGTCAGTAAAAGCTGCCCCATTGGTCGTAAAGTTCTGGAACCCATGAGGGCTATTAACAGTGTTGCTCTCATTATCGGCAAACCTCAGCGGTAAATCACATCCCAACATAAAGTCTAGGAGGGGCTAAGAAGTCCTGGGTGAGTAGGGAGGCTCAGTGCCCCAAAGGAGCCCTGTCTTGAGGGAGAGTACTCCACCAGGCCTGGCTGAAAGGGAGGGTTAGGGGTTTAATTAGCCACAGCCCCTCCACTACCAGGCTCTTCTCTGCCAGCTAGGTTGGAAGACATATAGGGGACACCACGAGAGGCATCAAGGTAGACAGGACTTGGCAGGTGAGTGAGCCGGGGGTGACGTGGCAGAGCTTAGCAAAGACCAGAGTATGGAGACAGGGCAAGGATGTGGGAAGGAAGGATAGAACTGGGACCAGGGATCAGGAAGACTAGTTGGATGTGAACGGCAGGCAGGCACCCAGAAGCCAGGTTTGCTGTGTGTATGTGGACTGTGGGACCTTGGACCACATACCCTGTCAGGTCTGTGTGCTCAGAGGTGGGATTCAAATCATCCTGGTCAAGGGCTTTCATGGGAAAGCAAGGCTGATGGCAGCAGTAACACTGGAGACACTAGCCCACTTGGGGTTTATAGTTGTTCCAGGCTCTTGTGTAGCATTGCTTAAGCATTCTCTCTGCAGGACTCAGCAACCCCAGGGGGTCACAGATGAAGGAAATGAGCTGCAGTTAGGAGCTGGGATGGGAATCCAGTCCTTTCTGACTCACAGTACACACACGTGACCACTAAGGCCCTCAGGACATGCTGCAGATAAAGCCCCTGGCTGGCAGCTGGTGCTCACTAGCTGGGAGAACCCTTACCCTCGCCCTCTCCCTTTGGGTCCCTTTTGGGACCATGTGACATGCACTCTGCCAGACACAGAGAGGACACTTGGAAAAGGGTTCATCAGATTAGAAACCCCTCAGAGTTCTTTTCCTCCAAACCCATCACTACACAGATGAGAAAACCAAGTGTTGGAGGATGGAGGGAATGAAAAGTGCCTGCCAAATTGAGAAGACATTCTGAGACTGTAAAATGAGGCAGGCAGCTCCATATGATCAGTGGATCTTCTTATTTTAGGGTAACTTACAAGGTGGCTTTATTATAGGGTAACTTATCAGGATCACGCAGACAACAATCTGGAAGCATTCATAGCTGCACTATGCACCATGGAGGGGCCACTGGGACAATTGTATAGTTAATCTAGAGCATGGGGGAAAGTGCTTGGAGACAGGATATGCATTCCTAAATCAAGATTAATGAATGGATGACTGGTCTCATGAGTGCTGGGAGTACATCACAGAAGATTTTCAGCATTGTTTGGGGACTAACAGCATAGAGGCCACATGATCCTAGTTATTAAACGAGATCTGTTAACTACAAAGCCCTTGATGACAGAGAAGTGCTTTACTGCACAGTACAATCCTGGTTAGGGTCAGTGGAAGGATAGGAGACACTGAAAGGGGCCAAGATGGTGTTGGTTTTGCTAACAGCCATACACCAGGGTCACAAGAAGTGAGTGGCAGAGCTTGTCCAGGAGCCAGGACTTCTGGTTGCTAAAGGCAGCGTTCTTCTACAGCAGGCTGGCTCCAGAATGACCTGTGTTCTTACCCCTCACCAACCATGGCCTTAAACAAAAGTCTTGTTCCAACCCTCAGTTTCTCATATGCTGAAGGAACAACTACTCTCTGGCAGGGTTGGATGATGGGAGAAGATGATGCACATGAAGCAAAGCATCAGGTTGGATCCTTGGTGATTCTCTATCCTTCCCTGTCCCTGCACTGTAACATTCTCTTAGACAATCCCAACAGGGAGGACCTGCTGGGGCAAGTTCTGTGCCCTGGGAAATAGTACCTATTAGGTCCTGGTGGCTCAGCAGTAAAGAATTTGCCTGCAATGCAGGAGATGCAGGTTCGATTCCTGGATCAGGAAGATCTCCTAGAGAAGGAAATGGCAACCCACTCCAGTATTCTTGGCTGGGAAATTCCATGAATGGAGGAGCCTGGCGGGTACAGACCACAGGGTCGCAGAGTCGGACACAACTGAGTGATTAAAGAAGAGCAACAAAAGACCCTAAGTACAGGACTGCATCACTCAGATGCAGTGCGCAATCCGAAACAAAACAAGAACCCTAACGTGTAAGATAGTGTAAGAAACTCTTACTCTAACTCTAGGTATTTCCTATGATCGCCAGCTGAATTGTGCTTTGAAAGGTTAAATGTTAAATTCTTTCCAAAAGTATTCTTGGTTCCCCTGCTTGGCTGGTGACCCAGCATATTCCTAGTCTGCCTGTTGGACAGTCCAGCACCAGTTGGTGTGAAAAGCCGCGTGCCACCTCTCCTTTGGGGTCTCAGCATCCCTCTCTCCATCTGCAAGGGGGAAGGGAACTTGACTTGATGGCTCCCTTAGGGGCCCTCTGGCTTTGGCTCCCTGCCTTTCTGCCCCTCCAATTCCCTGCTCTGCCTCACTCAGCACCAAAAGCCATAGCTGCTTCTCCGAGAGCAGAAATGTCCAGGGCAATGCAGTCTGCATTCCTTCAGGTGTGAAAAAAACCTGGTGACCATACTTGTTGGACCAGGGTTCTGGTTAACTGAGAGCGAACCCTTTAACATGGAGACAAATCAGGTCAGTCTCTTGCCAGGTCCTTGATGTGACCTCTGAGATTCTCTTTCCAGGAGCACACACACAGGACAGTTGTCCCTCCCATGCTCATTTTAGACAAAGCAGTTGCCAGTCCCCACTTCCAAATCTAGAAGCCAGGCTGTACAATCCAAATCCATCACAGAGCAAACTAGTGAATTTTTAAAATGTGGGCAAGAAGTGTGGGGGAGGGGAATCGGGTTGGAATTGAAGATTTAAAAAAACCTTTTGTTCCAGTCCGACATTCGATGATTATAGGATGTGAGAGGTGTTTGTAGCTAGTCTATTTTGCATTTGCTTTAGAAAAGAAAGAAAGTAGCTGTTGTTCCTAAGACTTTCAAGGAAAGTTGCTTGATGACATCAGTAGAGTTCAAACAGCAGCGATAGAGCTGTAAACATAAAACTACCTGGACCGCTCATTAGAGGCTTATCCTGAAGTAGGGATGAGCCAAAATTGGCTCAGCAGTCCCTGAATTGACCCCAGCACACATTTAACGAACAACCTATGGTATGAGGTTTTTGTATTTGGGCAGCTACAGTTTTCAGTTCTCTGGGTCCTTTCTAGCCCTCATGACAGCTCCTTGTGTCTTCTCAGCTGGTATTTGGAGGAGCCCACAGCACAGTTGGCATCAAAGAGCTAAATACAACACTGGCTGAGCAGTGGCAGCCAGGAGGAAGGATGTTGATAGACCCTAACGGAGAGGAAGATGTACCATCAGCTTGGGCTCCATCAGGAAGAGGGCAGTCCCTCTGAAGGTATGGGTCCTTCCCATCACTGAAACGTGAGTGAGAGAGCACCCAGAGAACTTGACAGGGAGAGAAACCAGCAGAGTTGCTGAACCCGGAAAATGAAAGGGGAGCCCTTCCCTGGGTAATGAGTAGCCTGGGCAAGCAGCATGCTGCAGAAAATATTGGAAAAATCAGCTCTTTCTAGTGATGTGGTAGAGTGATGTCACTTAGTAGACCTTGCAACAAGAGCAAAAGAAAAAGCAATGATGTAGGAATCTTAAGCAATCATCTAAGATCTGATGCTCAAAAGATACTGTGGGACCTGGAGCAGAGAAGGAACAGAAGCTCTTTCAAGTCACATATCACAGCTATAACTAATAATTAACCATGTGATTGGCTTTTTAAAAAATATTTATTTATTAATTTGGCTCTTCTGGGTCTCAGTTGCCACATAGGGAATCTTCGTTGCAGTATGTGGGATCTAGTCCCCTGAACAGGGATTGAATTCAGGCCCTCTGCATTGGGAGTACAGAGTCTTAACCACCGGACCACCAGGGAAATCCTATGTGGTTTGCTTTTAAACCCACCATCCTTCTACTAGAATTTAAGCCTTGTAAAGGCAGGGGCCTTATGTGCCTTATTTACCTTCTCACAGCCTTGTGCACTGTAGGTACTTACTAAATACAATATGGAAGAAGGAAGAAGTAAATTGTGGGTTAAGATGGAAGAATGATAGCCCCAGTCCTCTAAACTCAGTCATAAATGATTTGGATTGCAATCATTGTAGCTGAACTATACAGAATTCTCCTTTCAAACTTCTGTTTTATCTAGTTTCCAGATGCTCTGACTGCCTGTCACCCTGGCATATAGCTCTCTCCCACCATGTATGCCACAGGCTGTAATGGATCAAAAGACTTCACCCATCTTCTACCTGGTGGGCATCCCCTCTCTACAGGACGTCTTCTTCCTCCCTGTCTTCTTCATCTTCTTGTCCTTTTACCTGCTTATCCTGGTGGGTAATGCCCTGATCCTGGTGGCTGTGGTGATAGAGTCCAGACTTCATAAGCCCATGTACTTCTTCCTGATCAAGCTCTCAGCCCTGGACATCCTCTTCACCATATCCACTGTCCCAAAGTTGCTATATCTTCTCTTTCTTGGGGACCACTACCTCAGCTTCTCCGCCTGCTTCCTGCAGATGTACTTCTTCCACAGCTTCTCCTGCTCTGAAGCCTTCCTCCTGGTGGTCATGGCCTATGACCGCTACGTGGCTATCTGCCACCCACTGCACTACCCTGCGCTCATGACCCCACAGACCAACGCTGCCCTGGCAGCCAGTGCCTGGCTCACTGCCCTCCTTCTGCCCATCCCAGCAGTGGTGCAGACCTCCCACATGACTTTTGACAGCACTGTTTACATCTACCACTGCTTCTGTGACCACTTAGCTGTGGTCCAGGCCTCCTGCTCTGACATCACACCCCAGACCTTCATGGGCTTCTGCATCGCCATGGTGGTGTCCTTCCTGCCCCTTCTCCTGGTTCTTCTCTCCTATGCCCACATCCTGGCCTCAGTGCTTCGCATCAGCTCCCGAGAAGGACTCTCTGAAGCCTTCTCCACCTGCAGCTCCCACCTCCTGGTGGTTGGCACCTACTATTAATCCATTGCCGTAGCCTATGTGGCCTACAGGGCTGACCTGCCCATCGACGTCCACATCGTGGGCAACATGGTGTTTTCTATTCTCACACCTGTCCTCAACCCTCTCATCTACACACTAAGGAACAAGGATGTCAAAGCAGCCATCACCAAAATATCATGTCCTCAAGACCTAGGGCATTCTGGGGACCTTTGATCCTTAGATATAGTTAACCTGCACCCAGGATACCTGTGTGTTAAGAAGAGAGAATGCCATAAAAAATTTTTTTTGAAGGAAAGAATGACATAGCAGGGCCAAAAATGCACTATTGGAGCTTCCCTTTCCAAAATTAATGAAAAGCTAAGTAATGAAATCAATCCTTTTGTGGAAAGAAATAAGAATGTCAGATACAGTATGTAAAGTATCTTCTTAAAAGTATCAATTAAAGTTTTTAACATAATAGGTCTAAAGTAAGAATAAAGACAGGAATGCAGACAAAGTAGTTATTAAGCCATAGATCAATGAAACACAGCAGAGAGCCCAGAAACAGACCCTTGAGTATACGGGCAATTGATATTTAAATGACACTGTAGATCAGTGTATGATATTATTAGAACTATCAGATATCCACATGTCAAAAGATGAAATTTGTCTCTTAACTCAAGCACACACAAAAATCAATCTCAACCTAAATAGGAAAGGCGGAACTATACAACTGTGTAGGAGACTATAATCCTGATCTTGGAGAAGGAAAGTATTTCTTAAGTAAGATTTTTAAAACTCTAAATGTAGAGAAAGAAAGCATAAATTTGAATGCTTTAAAATGTAAAATTTCTATTCATCCAAAGGCACCAAAAAGAGACTGGAAAGCCAGGCTACAGAACAAAAGAAGTTATTTCTTATGTATATTACCAACAAAAGACTCAAGATGCATAGCCAGGATATACAGAAAATCAAATCAATTTTTAAAATAGGTAGTCAAGCCATAAAAAAAATACTGCTAGAGCAAAATACTGCACAAAAGGGAATAAACAAATGTCCAGTAAATATAAGAAAGTGTGCTCAAGCTCTTCAGTAATAGAAGTATAAATTACAACAGCAAATAGTTACAACTAGAACCAATCAGACTGGCTAAAATGTCAAAGTCTGATGATACCCAGGTGGGCTAGGATGTGGATGGATGGAGCTCTCATACACGGAGAGTGGGAATGCTAATTGGTACAGCCATTTTGGAAAATCTTTATCATTCTCTTATGATGTTGAAGACACACATATTCTATGATCTAGCAACAGAAGCATTTCCCCAATTTGTGAAATGTTCCTAAAATGTAACACTATATGCCAATAAAATATGAAGGAATTATATATACATGCAACAACCTAGAAGAATCTCACAGTATTGAAAGAATCACAACTCAAAAGGACACATGTGATATGATTTCAGTTGTATAAAACTTAAAGACAGACAAAGTTAAATACATTTTTTATCAATGCATACAGATGTCATTAACTATAAAGAAAAGAGAAGGCATATTTATTACAAACATCAAAATCATGGTTATTTCTGCAGGTGAGGAGAGGGTTGTTTTCAGAGAGAGCTGCCGAGGGGCTTATGAGGTGTTGTCAATGTTTCATTCTCTCCTGAGTGATGGTGACATGAGTATTTTCTTTACAATTAAACTATATATTTAGGCTTTATACAGTTCCGCTCTGTATGAATATTGTATCTCATTATAATCTCTGACAAGGCATCATTCCATTGGGCAGAGTTTCCAATAGTAGTTCTCAGTGTTTGGTCCAAGTCTTCCCATGGGTACAATGGTTACAAGGGTGGTGGTTTTCACATCCATGGTAAGCATCAAGCTGCTGAATATCATTTTCTCCATTTGTCCATTCATTTAAGAAGTCTTTACTGAGTATCTGGGAAGTATTAATCTATATAATGGGCTTCCCAGATGGTACTAGTGGTAAAGAATCTTCCTGCCAATGCAGGAGACGTAAGAGACATGGCTTCAATCCTTGGGCTGAGAAGATCCCTTGAAGCAGGGCATGGCAACCCACTCCAGTATTCTTGCCTGAAGAATCTCATGGACAGAGGAGCCTGGCAGGCTACCGTCCATAGGGTCACAAAGAGTTGGACACAACTGAAGTGACTTAGCACATATGCATACCCACACAATCTATACTGTAAAAGCTAAGAGACAGAGGTAATTCGGGACCATCACTGCCCTCAATTCACTCACAGTCTGGTGAGGAAGACAGACATGGGTGAAAAAAGTGTAGTGAGGTAGATGATGTTTTAGAGGGAAGCACAAGGGGCAACAGGAACACAGGGTAATATCTAATCCAAGATATCAATACAAATGTCTTCCATAAATACCATTAACCTGTGCACTTGTTTCTGTTTGTCTGGGAGTCCTCTTGGAGTTAACACCACAATGGATGTGAACTGATCGAATAGAAGCCCTAAACGGCTCCAATTGAAGAAGGAAAGATTTCACTCTAGTGCTGACCAGGGAATGTGGCTTCCATCCCTGGTCCAAGAAGATCCCACATGCCCTGGAGCAAACATGCAACCACTGAAGCCTATGAGCCTGGAGCCAGTGCTCCACAACAAGAGAAGCCACGACAAGGAGAAGCCTGGGCACCATAACCAAGAGTAGCCCTGTGCTCTCTGCAACTAGAACAAGCCAGGAGTACAAAGCAACAAAGACCCAGCGCAGCCAAAAAAAGAGAAAGAAATAGAGTTAACACTCAATTAAACCCAAAGGATTTTAACACCCAATCCCTTTCATGAATAACACAAGTCAAAAAGGGATCATGATGTAGTTCTCTACACTGTTGGGCTCCCCCCAACCCCCACCCAAACAGGCAGGAAGGGAAAACCATTCTCAGAATAGTGAATGGAGCAGGCAATGACATTTTCATGGCATGGGTTAAAGGGAAGAACATTATCCTTAGCAAATTGTGATAAAGGTGCAGCACTTAAGTGGAACTTAAAGCAAGGGCATTAGCAGAGAGTGAGAATTCCAGTAAATAATAATGAGTGTCTTCATACCTGATTTTTCTAAAAATTATATCAGTTTTTGGCCATACCACACGGCATGTGAAATCTTTGTTCCCCTACTAGGGATTGAACCCCTGCCCCCTCATGGTGGTAGCAAGGAGTCCTAGTCACTAGACTGCCAGGGAAGTCCCCATACCTGATTCTAAAGTCACAAATACAACAATTTTAAGTCAAAATTATGAAACAAGTAATTTTTTAGTGAATTCTAGCCTCCATTTCTGCTCCCTTCACCTGTTGCATCCCCCTTAAAGAAACAATTTTTATCCATTTTTTTCTTTCCATTTTTAATATACGCAAAACCATATATTTACAAATATATGCATAATAAATAAACATGACTATATTATTTTAAAATATGGCAATTTGGGCCATATTTCCACTCTGTCTTAGAGGAATGGTAGCATATTGTAGCACTGTTCAGGACCCTGATTTTAAAAATTTAATCAGACTTGTGGTTGCCAAGGGAGAGGGGAGGTGAGGGACGGACTGGGAGTTTGGGGTTGGTGGATGCAAACTATTATGTTTGGAATAGATAAACAAGGTCCTAAAGTATAGCACAGGAAACTACATTCAATATCTTGTGATAAACCATAATGGAAAAGAATATTTTTTAAAAGTATGCATAAAAATATGTGTATATTGCTGCAAGTTTTCTTATAAATAATTTTATGCATAGTATTCATTCAAAGAACACTGTTATTACAGATTAAATATTTAGAGAGTAACATACTAATGTAACTGAAAAATACCTTGATCTAATACACTGAATTGTTTTGTATTTTGTATTTACTATTATCTACTGAATTTGCTTTCACTCTTTAAAGAAATATTAATTACATCTTATAAATATTGAACTTTGTTTTCCTCCTAATGAACATATTTTGTCATATACCGTCCTTTTCTTACCCCCCTAAAATCACAGTTTATCCATATTTTAAACTTTTTTGAATCCTAAAAAATAAAAATTTAACCAGTAGTTTAAGATGGGAGTAAAAACAGCATATTTGTACACTGATGGAAATAATCCAGGAGAGAGTAAAAAAGTTGGTGATAGGAGGCAGAGGGGAACATTATTGAAAGGAATGGCTTCAGATAGGAGCATCAAAAGTCCATGGAAACAGACCAACTTCCTAGGCAGGGTGTGGGCACAGATGCTGGTAGGTGAGTGAAGATGGGATGGAACTCTGCAGGACTTCTCTCCTCATTCGCTGTAGTGACAATGGGAATAGGTATCCGTGGACTGAGAAGAGAAGGAATGAAAAAGACACGTAGAAGAGAAGACAAGGGAACAAAGCAGGGACATATAGGATGACTGCCTGCCAGTCTTAAGGTCTTCCTTGCGTTAGGTTTATAGCCTAAAGAACCTTCTTACATTAAACTCAGATAAGGTGTACTTACATCAGGAAAATACTTCCTGAAAATCAATTTCACTTTAACCTAAAAGTGTAGCGCTTATCCTGAGTCATAGTGTGCACAACTAATAATCCTAATGTTACTGATTCTTCCTAGTGCAGATTTAAAAAAAAAAAACACACAAAAAACAACTAAGCCCTGGAGTAATCACATAAGCCAAGCTGTATTACAGGCAGAGATGATCTGATTTTGTAAAAGTAATCTGTCCTCACAAATGGCTACCTAAGCTTCTTGTCGGAAAAATCAAATCTGTTAGCTAAATGACACAAGCTATCATGTATTAAGTATGTATATCATGAGCCTACTATGTATTATATTTCATATTTCAATGCTACTCAATGTTACTGGGAGAGGAGGGAAGAAGAAGTATTAAAAAATAATTTAAAAAATGATTCTAAGATTTCAAAAGCTAGTTTAAAATACATTTAAACTTAATTAGAATGTTGAGTTCTAAAACTGACTTTACTTATCACTTATGCAAAGTGAAAATTCTTTCTTGAAAGTGAAAGCTGCTCAGTCATGTCCAACTCTTTGCGACTCCATGGACAGTTGCCTGCCAGGCTCCTTTGTCTGTGGAATTCTCCAGGCCAGAAAACTGGAGTGGGTAGCTGTTCCCTTCTCCAGGGGATTTTCCCAACCCAGAAATTGAGCCCAGCTCTCCTGAATTGCTGGGGGATTCTTTACCACCTGAGCCACCAAGAAAGCCCAAGAATGCTGGAGTGGGTAGCCTATTCCTTCTCCAGGGGATCTTCCCGACCCAGGAATCAAATCGGGGTGGATTCTTTACCAGCTGAGCTACCAGAGAAGCATATTTATGTGACACTCTTTTTTTGGCCACACTTCACGATGTGCGGGATCTTAGTTCCCTGACCAGGGATCAGATTCACGCTCCCACACAGTGAAAGGGTGGATGCTCAACCACCGGACTGACAGGGAGGTCCCTGTAATACTATTTTTATACATTGTTTATATTCTTTATGGTAAATGAAGTGGTTATAGTAAAAATAATATGCACACTTTTTCTATGCTTTCTTTACAATAATAAAGGCTGTCACTGAATGCTATGCTGTGCTGTGCTTAGTCACTCAGTCGTGTCCGACTCTTTGCGACCCTGTGGACTGTAGCCCACCAGGCTCCTCTGGCCGTGGGGATTCTCCAGGCAAGGATACTGGAGTGGGTTGCCATACCCTCCTCCAGGGGATCTTCCCAACTGGAGAATCGATCCCAGGTCTCCCACATTGCAGGGAGATTCTTTACTGTGTGATACACCAGAGAAGTTCGTTACTGAATGCTAGTTCCATAATATTTAGAAATTAAACAGCACACTCCTAAATAACCAATGGGTCAAAAAAAGATATCACAATGGGAATCAGAAAATATTTTGAGATGAATGAAAATGAAAACATAATATATCAAAACTTATGAGATGCAGCTAAAACAGTGCTTGTGCTGTGCTGTGCTAAGCCACTCAGTAGTGCCAGACTCTTTGCAACCTCATGGACTGTAGACCACCAGGCTCCTCTGTCCATGGGGATTCTCCAGGCAAGAATACCAGAGCGGGTTGCCATGCCCTCCTCCAGGGGATCTTCCCAACCTAGGGATCAAACCCAGGTCTCCCACGTTGCAGGCAGATTCCTTACTGTCTGAGCCACCAGGGAATCTCAAGAATACTGGAGTGGGTAGCCTATCCCTTCTGCAGGGGATCATCCTGACTCAGGAATAGAACTGGGGTCTCCTGCATTGCAGGTGGATTCTTTACCAGCTGAGCTACCAGAGAAGCCCAAAACAGTGCTTAGAGGGAAATTTATAGCTGTAAATACTTACATTAATATTTACATTAAAAACGGGGACTCTCAAAATTAATAACCTAATTTTTGACTTTAAGATATTAGAAAAGAAAAGCAAACTAAATTCAAAGCAAGCAGTAGGCATGAAATAATGATAAAGATTAGACTGGAAATAAATGAAAAGAGAATAGGAAAGCTGCAGAGAAGATAGACAAAACCAACACTGATTCTTTAAATGTATCAACAAACTTGACAAAACATTATCTGGGCTGACCATGAAAAAAGTAAGAAGAGCTAATTACTAAAATAAAAATGAAAAGAAAGACATTAATACCAACTACAGAGAAATAAATAAGAAATATTAAAAGAGACCACCATACAACATCTGAAACAAAAAGCTGAGTTCATCACTAGCTTAAGCACAGGAAAGCTATAGTTTCTGGCATGGTTTGTTTCTGAGCAACACAGGGAGCTGATCTTAAATAGAGTTGTGGAAAATGTGGAGATTAGGGGTTGGTGGACTTTCAGGAGTAAGAATATCTAGGGATTGGTTTGCCTTTAGCTGTGGAAGTGTGGTTACTGGAGTGACGCAGTTGCTGGGTGACTGATTGATTGGCTGGCTTTCAGCAATATGTGTACTGATGCAGAGCTGTCATTGAGCGATGAAAACAGGTTTTAAAAAGTTCTGATGACTATTTGTCACCATAGTTATAGAAGAACCAGTAATTTCCTAGAAGTTTGAGGAAATTTTTATTCTCAGAGGTAAAGAAATAAATCATATTTTATTCCATAATGTGATAATAGTAAGTCTTAGAATACTGGCTTTTTACACGGAAATCTCAGCCAACTGTTTAGCTCTTCTATTTAGGCTCATTTTCTTTAGTAAAACAAAATAAAGTTAGAAACCTAAAAGGAATCTAAATCTTGGTTTGTGCTTGTTTTCTCTGACTTAACTGTTGTACTCCATGTAGGTTCTTCTGGCCCAAGTTTCCAAGTCTTTCAATTAGTTTCATCCATAACATCCCAGAAAGCCTTTAGTCATCCTCATGCTGCAAAAAGCTGTCTCTGGTTGTTAATTAAGGAGTTCTGATATGACCCAGCAATCCCACTGCTGGGCATACACACCGAGGAAACCAGAATTGAAAGAGACGCGTGTACCCCAATGTTCATCGCAGCACTGTTTACAATAGCCAGGACATGGAAGCAACCTAGATGTCCATCGGCAGACGAATGGATAAGGAAGCTGTGGTACATATACACAATGGAATATTACTCAGCCATTAAAAAAATACATTTGAATCGGTTCTATTGAGATGGATGAAACTGGAGCCCATTATACAGAGTGAAGTGAGCCAGAAAGAAAAGCACCAATACAGTATACTAATGCATGTATATGGAATTTGAAAGATGGTAATGGTAACCCTATATGCGAGACAGAATAAGAGACACAAATGCATAGAACAGTCCTGTGGACTCTGAGGGAGAAGGTGAGGGTGGGACGTTCTGGGACAATAACACTGAAACATGTATATTGTCATATGTGAAGCGGAACACCATTCCATGTTCTATGCATGGGACGGATGCTCAGGGATGGAGCATTGGGATGACCCAGAGGGATGGGAAGGGGAGGGAGGTGGGAGGAGGGTTCGGGAGGGGGAGCACATGTGAACCCATGGCTGATTCATGTCAATGTATGGCAAAAACTACTAAAATATTGTAAAGTAATTAGCCCCCAACTAAAATAAATGAATTAAAAAAAAAAAGAGTCGGACATGACTGAGCGACTGAACTGAACTGAATGGAGCGCAACACCAGAAAAACAAACAACCCAATCAAAAAATGGGTGGAAGACCTAAACAGACATTTCTCTAAAGAGGACATACAGGGACTTCCCTGGTAGTCCAGTGGTTAAGACTCTGCACTCCCAATGCAGTGGGCCCAGGTTCGTTTCCTGGTCAGGAAACTAGATCCCACATGCCTCAACTAAGAGTTTGCCTGCCACAACTAAGACCTGGTTCAGCCAATTAAAGAAATACATAAATAAATACTCTTAAAAAAAAAGGCAAAAAAAAGCTGTATTTAAAAAATAAAAAATAAAAAATAAAGAGGACATACATATGGCCAATAAACACATGAGAAAGTGCTCAACATCGCTCATTATTAGAGAAATGCAAGTCAAAATTACAATGAGGTAAAACTAAGATCATGGCATCTGGTCCCATCACTTCATGGCAAATAGATGGGGAAACTGTGGCTGACTTTATTTTTTGGGCTCCAAAATCACTGCAGATGGTGACTACAGCCATGAAATTTAAAGACTCTTACTCCTTGGAAGGAAAGTTATGACCAACTTAGACAGTATATTAAAAAGCAGAGACATTACTTTGCCAAAAAAGTCCATCTTGTCAAGGCTATGGTTTTTCCAGTGGTCATGTATGGATGTGAGAGTTGGACGGTGAAGAAAGCTGAGCGCTGAAGAATTGATGCTTTTGAACTGTGGTGTTGGAGAAGACTCTTGAGAGTCCCTTAGACTGCAAGGAGATCCAACTAGTCCATCCTAAAGGAGATCAGTCCTGAGTGTTCATTTGAAGGACTGATGTTGAAGCTGAAACTCCAATACTTTGGCCACCTGATGCAAAGAGCTGACTCATTGGAAAAGACCCTGATGCTGGGAAATATTGAAAGCAGGAGGGGAAGGGGATGACAGAGGATGAGATGGTTGGATGGCATCACTGACTCGATGGACATGAGTTTGGGTAAACTGCAGGAGTTGGTGATGGCCAGGGAGGCCTGGCATACTGTGGTCCACGGGGTCGCAAAGAGTTGGACACGACTGAGTGACTGAACTGAACTGAACTGATCACCTCACACCAATCAGAATGACCATCAAAAAAAAAAATCTACAAACAATAAATCTGGAGAGGATGTGGAGAGAAGGGAACCTTCTTTCACTGCTTGTGGGAATGTAAACTGATACAGCTACTACAGAGAACAGTATGGAGATTACTTTAAAAATTATGAATCAATCTATCAGATGAACCAGCAATTCCACTATTGGGCATATACCCTGAGAAAATCATAATTCAGAAAGACACATGTATCCCAATGTTCATTGCAGTATTATTTACAACAGTCAAGACATGGAAGCAACCTAGATGTCCATCAACAGATGAATGAATAAAGAATCTGTGGTACACTTTTACAATGAAATATTACTCAGCCATAAAAAGGAACAAGTCTGAGCCAGTTGTAGTTAGGTGGATGAACCTAGAGCCTGTTATACAGAGTGAAGTAAGTCAGAAAGAGAAAAACAAATATCCTATGCATATATATGAAATCTAGAAAAATTGTACTGGTGAACCTATTTTCAGGGCAGGAATAGAGATGTAAACATAGAGAATAGATTTGTGAACACAGTGGGGGAAGGAGAGGGTGGGACAGAGTGAGAGAGTAACAGTGAAACATATACATTGCCATATGTAAAATAGTGGGGAATTGCTCTATCACACAGACAGCTCAGTCTGGTGCTCTGTGACAACCCAGAGGAGTGGGATGGGGTGGGGGGGTGGGAGGGAGGTTCAAGAGGGAGGGGACATATGTATACTTACCGCTGATTCATATTGTTGTATGACAGAAACCAATACCACATCATAAAGCAATTAGCCTCCAATTAAAAGTAAATTTTTAAAAAAGTATGTTAATTATAACATTGTTCATAATATCAATAATTGGATATAGCTCAAATATCCACTAGCAGGATAATTATTAGATAAAGTATATAATACCCATACCATCAAATACCAAATATCAGATAAAAGAATGAAGTAGATCAGACATAGAAAGATTCCAAGACTTATTAAGTTAGAATAGAAGTGACACAATAAGTACAAAATGATTCCATTTATGCTAAAAGCAAAACACAACTATGCACACGCAAATGTTTAGAAAAGCCCTGAAAGGAACACACCAGATCAGTCATAGTGATGACTTGTGAGGAGGGAAGGGGAACTGTGCGGAAGGGCTGATGTGAAGAGAATTTCCACTTTTCACTCAAAAAAGCTCTGAAGTGATGAAAATACTTAATAATGGGATCTATTTGTTACTTGTGAAATTAAATTTTTTTTTACGTTTTACACATATTAGCGAAAGAATAATGGAAAGAGAGCTGTGGAGCCAATGGAGAGAATCAGAAAGCCTGAGGCGGGAACAGGCTTTGGCACTGCCTGGGGGTGGGGCACAGACCCCCACCTCACATGTAGCAGCACTGATTATATTCCAATCATGGGACAGGGTTTCCTAGTTAAGTTTATTAAAATAATAGTTCTGGAGACTTCCCTAGTGGTCCAGTGGTTAAAAATATACTTTGTGGTGTAGGGCACTCAGGTTCAATCCCTGGCCCAGAAAATAAAATCCCACATGCCATAGTGCAATTAAGCCCACAAGCCACAATAGAAGGTCCTGCATGAGGCAACTAAGGCCCAACACAGCCAAGTAAATAAAGCTTGTCTATTAGCAAAATATTCATCAAGCAAAGTGTTTAAAGCCAATGTTGCAGTCTATTTGTTTAATCAGAAAAAAAAATAATAGCTCTTACTTAATTGAATGTTTATCATGTGATAGACACTGCGCTAAGCACGAAATCTTCCTGGTAGCCCGTTATACTCGCTTACAAGATGAGGGAAGGAGGGCTCAGTGAGGTTAAGGTGACATCATTGGAAAGAACTCAGGTCTCAGCCACAAGATGATGCACCGCTGAACCAGATTTGGGGTCCAAATCCCAGCTCTGCCACCAGCAACCCATGTGACCTAGGTTAAGTCACTCATCTTCTCCAAATCTCGGTTTCCTCAAATGCCATATAGTAGGAATCATCCTACTGGCTGTTGTGAGACCAGCTAGGAAAACAGGAATCAAACTGCTTTATTAGTGATAAAGTTCTGGGACCCATGAGGATGGTTAATGGTGCTGTTTTCATTCTCTGCAAAGCCAAGGGCCAAGTCCCCCAGTTCACTTTAGGAAGTTGTCCCAGTGGGCGGATGTGGGGTCCCATAGGGGAGCCAACTTGAAGGAGAGCACCCCCATAGGGCCTGGCTCTGGGCTTTAATGGGCCGTGGCTCAGCTCCAACCTGGCTCTTTCCCCAGGGCCAAGTGTGATGACTCCACAGAAGACACGAAGGTGGATCAGGCACAGCAGGTAAGCTGGGCTGGGGAGGGAGTGTTCAGAAGGGAGAAAAGTCTGGGGTGGATGGTCAGGCAGGCTCAGGGAAGCCAGGAGGCCAGGCACACACATGTGCTGTGCTAGCATCCAGTTCCCCATGTGCATACATGGTCTGACTGTGTGACCCTGGATCAGCCACCTTGGCAGGACAGACAGGGAAGTGCAGTCACAAGCAAGAGGCCAATGATCTTGTAAGAGTTTCTCACAAGGAAGCAAGGCTGAGGATGGTAAAAGAAATGGGAATATTCAACAAGGTGTCCGTCAACACTGTGAGTCACAGAGGAGGGAACTGCAGTTCAGAGAGGGAAAGTGAAAGAGGCAGAGCCAGAATGGAAACCCAGGACTTTCTAATTCCAGGTAATAAATCCAAACTCTATAATTCACACCTATTCTCCTTTTCTGTGGGAATAGCATGAGGAAGGGGAAATATGAGAGAATGGCATGGATTTGGGACTTGTAGAGATGTACAATGACACAATGACTATAAAGAATGAGGCATGCGCCAGGAACTTAATAAATGGGAGAACCTTACTCTCTCTTCTAGAGGCTTAGGCCAGGAGGCATTTAACTCAGACCCTTTGTGGGGCCAAATCCAGAGGGGACACTAAAAAGTGTGTATTGGGTTGAAGGAGATCATCTCTCT
Source organism: Okapia johnstoni (assembly GCA_024291935.2). Classification (NCBI taxonomy): domain Eukaryota; kingdom Metazoa; phylum Chordata; class Mammalia; order Artiodactyla; family Giraffidae; genus Okapia; species Okapia johnstoni. The sequence goes on from CM044325.1 coordinate 24,148,573, forward strand.
CAAAGTGCCCATTTTGCAGATGGGAAGACTGAGGCCTCGAGGCCCAAAGTCACAGCAAGCAAGGGGCCAGGACTCTGGGCTGCCAGGCAGGGCTCAGTCTTTTGCCAGCAGGCTGGCTCCAGAGCAACCTCTGCTCTCACTCCTCACCAGCCTTGAACAAATATCTGTTCCTCTCCAATCCTCAGTTTCTCCTTTGTTGAAAGGGCATAACCACTCCCTGGCAAGACTGCATGATGGGAAGAGAAATGTATGGTGTCAGGTTGGACATTCAATGACTGGTGTTTCTGTTCTCCTCTGTCCCCTCCAGCACTGTAACTGGCTCATAGATAATCTTGACCAAAGAAATGGTCTTCTAACAATGTTTAGTGTCCTTAAGCCCTGAAAACACCCCCTGAAATATGTATTCAAAATAAAATTATTTAATCTAAACCACAAAATAAATGTAGAGGAGTCCATAAATTTTCCGATTTTTGCTGTGTTGTTACATCAAATGATGTTTTTTTAAAGTATGGAACACTAAATGATTTCACAAACATTTTTTCATGCTGTTATCTAGCTAGCACCCTAAACACATGTTTTGTTGGTTTGTTGCATAGGCCCACTCTGTCAAGCAGAAGTTTAGGGAAGGAAAGTGTGTCAGTGCCTTTAAGATGAGCAAATAAACATCAACTTATTGATGGATCTTGTGGCCCCAAGTAGATGAGGCCGCCTGGGCTCATTGCTTAGTTATCCTGGACTCAAAGCGATAATCCAGCCGTGTTGATGGTCTAATTCTGGTTCTGTCATTCACTTACTGTGTGACCATGGGCAAATCACAGCCTGCTTCTGAGCACCCCACCTTTTGTGTTCCCTGCTATATAAGAAAAGGGTTATACTAAAACTATTTATTGCTAATGATCCTTTCATTCTAATTTTATGAGTGAGTAGCAAAACAAAGCCAGTTGGGAAACTGAACTCTGGCCCCTGTTTCTGGAACCCCAAGTTCCTGAGAAGGGTGCTGGTGCTTCATTAAATAGAAAATCAGGCCTAGTTACAATTCTGGGCTCCCAGTCTGATGGAGCCACAGACGTATAAACAGACAGAGAAGAGACAATCCAGCGTGATCATAGTGATGACCAAAAAAAGCACATGAACAATGAGAGCCAGGAAAGAGACCTCCAAGCCAGCTGAGATCAAATACCTCTTGGAGGGGGGAACACTGGAGCTTAGTTTGGAAAAAGAACGAGGCAAGAGCAAGAAGATGCCATTTGATGATAGCGTCAGGAGAAATAAGGCTGTAAGAAGATAAGCTTTAAATGGGGCTAAGGGATCATCTCTCACGAAAAATCCTTAATGAATACTGGATGGGAGCTTGGACACTGGGTTTAAGACCCACCTCTACTATGAATTGTCAGTTGACCTTAAGAAAACAGTTTCCAGACTTCAGACTCAGTATCTGTCTCCCCCACTTAATAGAAATGAGCCAGAGAAGGGAGAAGGATTTGGACTTCATGGCTCTGAATTTTTGCCCCTCAAACCCCAACTCAGTTTAACTCAGTGACATTCAATCCAAAATTGACTTCTCTGAGCTCTTACAACATGCAAGAAAGTAAAGGTGATTTGCATCAACTTGGGTGTGAGAGAAACCTGGTGATTGGCTTTGGGAGACTGGATCTGGTCAGCTGAGGGTTCACTCTTTTAAGGCAAGGTGCAGGAGTTTCAGAGAAGGCAATGGCACTCCCATGGACGGAGGAGCCTGGTAGGCTACAGTCCATGGGGTCGCTAAGAGTCGGACACGACTGAGCGACTTCACTTTCACTTTTCACTTTCATGCATTGGAGAAGGAAATGGCAACCCACTCCAGTGTTCTTGCCTGGAGAATCCCAGGGACAGTGGAGCCTGGTGGGTTGCCATCTATGGGGTTGCACAGTCAGACACGACTGAAGCGACTTAGCAGGAGCAGCAGCAGCAGGAGTTTTGCTTTTCTGCTTGGCTAATGGGGGCCAACCTCTAGAACATTTTTTTTTTTCTTTCAAGGAAGACTTCAAAATGGAGTGGCCTATTTCAGGTGTCTTTTACATTTTACCAGCCTTCACCCACTTACAGGGAATCATGCCACCCTCCACACTTAAGAAACTTAAGAACAATTTGGAATTTAGGATTGTTGTTGACAGTATCATCTTAGAAAAGGAGACAGAAAGAGAAAATCATTGCCCAATCTCTCTCCACATGAAAACTTAAGCTCTAGATTCTCCAGAAGACATAACATTGAATAAATAGACTTAGTCTGGCAGTCAGAGGTCTAGGTTCTGGTCCTAGCTCTGCTGTGTACTCTTGGGCAAGCTCTTGCTCCTTCTGTCTACAAAGGAAAAAAAAAAAAAACCTGGCTGGACATGTCTAGATTTGGCATTTTTATAATTCAATGGCATGAAAGATATTTTATTAGAAGCAATATCAGGGATGGAGTAATCTCAGAGTCATATTCCCAGAGAAGAAAAGAGCTGGTGATTGTCGGTTCACTTTGGAGGACCCCTCCTCCCTGAAAATTCAACTCATCACATCCTTCTTGCACCCGTGTTTCTCCAAATTACTGAAAAATATGGTTTGTGTAATTCACCCAGGTTTGCCTAATTGCTGCAGTGGAAGTGTTGGGCTAGCATGATCTATTATATTCTACACAGAAATGGAAGTACTGACACCTAGCTTAGAAGGAGTCAGGAAGAACCACTATTCAAGGCTTACAAGAGAGAATAAGCTTGATAACTATGTGAGCAATTGCATGTTGCAAAGAACCTTGGAGAAAGCAGTCCTTCCCAAGCAACATGGTGGAACTTTGAGTGCAAAAGAAGAGGCATGATTTCAAGGACTTGACTTAAGAGACCTGACATCCCAAACTAGACACATAAAATCTAAGATGAAGACTAGCAGAAATCTTTCCAGAGAGTTTTTCACAATCATAATTCAACAATCAACTGTTTACATCTGATTATCCTAGTAAAATGTTAAGTCTAAGAAAATAGGGACTTTGTCTGCCTTCTCCATTTTCATCACTGAGTCAGCTGAACATAGCATGTCTTTCATTTGGTAGGTTATTAGTTAATTAATAATTAGTTTGACAAAAGAAAGGAGGTAGAAGTTTTGGGTTCATATGGTAAAAGTTAATACTACAACCTACTAATCAGTCCTCAAGAGTTGGTTGTAATATTACCTTTATATTTTGACTAGAGTGTAAATATTTAGATTTCTCGTTCCAGAATCCTTTGTTTCTATTGTTTTCAGATATTCCAGTGTCCAGATGTTCCAGCTGCCCATCTCCCAGAAATCCAGCTCTGGCTCACTATGGAGGCCACAACCTGTAATGGATCAGTGGGTGGCTCACCAGTCTTCTACCTGGTGGGCATCCCCTCTCTGCCAGAGTCCCTCTTCTTCCCTGTGTTTTTAATTTTTCTCCTTTTCTACTTTCTTATCCTCACGGGTAATGCCCTGATCCTGGTGGCTGTGGTGACAGAGCCCAGTCTTCACAAGCCCATGTACTTCTTCCTGATCAACCTCTCAGCCCTGGACATCCTCTTCACCACAACCACTGTCCCCAAGATGCTGTCCCTATTCCTGTTTGGGGACCATTTTCTCAGCTTTACTTCCTGCTTATTGCAGATGTACCTCTTCCAAAGCTTTACATGCTCTGAAGCCTTCATCCTGGTGGTCATGGCCTATGACCGCTATGTGGCTATCTGCCGTCCACTGCAGTACCCTGTGCTCATGACACCACAGACCAATGCTGCCCTGGCAGCCAGTGCCTGGCTCACTGCCCTCCTTCTGCCCATCCAAGCAGTAGTGAAGACCTCCCAAATGGCATATGACAACATTGCTAGAATCTACCACTGCTTCTGTGATCATCTGGCTCTAGTTCAAGCCTCCTGCTCTGACACCACCCCCGAGACCCTCATGGGCTTCTGCATCGCCATGGTGGTGTCCTTCCCGCCCCTTCTCCTGGTGCTTCTCTCCTATGCTCACATCCTGGCCTCAGTGCTTCGCATCACCTCCCAAGAAGGACGCTCCAAAGCCTTCTCCACCTGCAGCTCTCACCTCCTGGTGGTTGGCACCTACTACTCATCTATTGCCATAGCCTATGTGGCCTACAGGGCTGACCTGCCCCTCGACGTCCACATCGTGGGCAACGTAGCACATGCTATTCTCACACCTGTCCTCAATCCCCTCATTTACACTCTAAGAAACAGGGATGTCAAGGCAGCCATTACCAAAATCACACATCTTAAGACCCAGGCTGGAATAGGAGCCCTTGACCTTTAGATGCAGCTAATTCTGCTCTCAGGATACCAAATAACAGTGCCTAGCACAGATTGGTTGTTGTTGTTGTTTAATTGCTAAGTCGTGTCCTACTGTTTGCAACACTATGGACTGTACCCCGCCAGGCTCCTCTGTCCATGGGATTTCCCAGGCAAGAATACTGGAGTGGATTGCCATTTCCTTCTCTAAGGGATCTTCCCAACCCAGGGATCGAGTCTGCGTCTCCTGCATTGGCAGGAGCCACCAGGGAAGACCCCAGCACAGATTAGGTGCTCAATAAATATTCTTGAGTAAATAAATCAGTAAATATAGAATGGTAAAAGAAAATTCTGTTGAGCAGTCAACTTCAACAGTGGTTGTCATATTTTGGTCCAGGGCTGTCCCCCTAGTGCAATGGAATAACGTTCATCTTTATATGATATCTTGCACTGTATAAGAATTTCACTTCTTCATGAGAAGCTTTTTCTTTTTTAAAAAAAATCTGCATGGCAAAAAAATCTTTACAAGCAAAGTCAAAAAACAAAAGACTTACATCACAGGGAAAGGGCAAATATCCAAAATAGATAAAGAGTTCTGGAGAAGGAACTGGCAATCTGCTTCAGTGTTCTTGCCTGGAGAATCCCATGGACAGAGGAGCCTGGTGAGCTACAGTCCATGACGGGGGGTGGATCACAAAGAGTCAGATATGACTGAGCAATAACATACTTACATACTTCCTGAATTTTCAGAAGAAAAATATAACATACAAATATAAAAATGGGCAAAATATATGAAAAGATAAGTTACCAGAAAAATGCAGTGGTCTTTAAACAATGAAAAAGTATTTAGTCTACTGTATTAAAATACTGTATAAAAAATACAAATTAAAACTACAGTGTGAATTTCCCTAGTGGTCCAATGGTTAGGAATCTGCCTGCCAGTGCAGGGGACATGGGTTTGAACCCTGGTCTGGGAAGATTTCACATGCTGCAGGGCAACTAAACCCATGTGCCACAACTACTAAAGCCTGTCCTCGAGAGCCCATGAGCCACAACTACTGGGTCCATGTGCTGCAACTACTGAAGCCCATGAGTTCTAGAGTCCATGCTTTGCAACAAGAAAGCCACTGCAATAAGAAATTTATGCACTGCAACTAGAGATTATCTCCTCACTGCTCACCACAACTAGAAAAAGCCTGGCACAGCCAAAAATAAATATAAATAGTAAATAAAAAAATTGAAAACTACACTGAAATGCCATTTTCCACATAATCAGATTAGCAAAACAATACTCTGGCAATATGCATGTAGAAAATCAAAACTCTTGTAAATTGCTTGTAAGAATGCAAATTGATAGAGCATTACTGTGATACCCACCAAAAGTATATATGCATTTACCCTTTGATCCAGAAATCTCATTTCTAGGAATCAATCTCAAAGATACACTGGCAGTAATTCATTAGGCTACTCATTCATCATTAGGGAACAGGTTGAAAAAAAATTTTTTTAAGTATATTGCATCTATAAAAAGGAAGTAATAAAGCTGTATACTGATCTAGGATATGCTAATGGACTTCCCTGGTGGCTCAAATGGTAAAGAATCTGCCTGGAATGCAGGAGACCCTGGGTTAGGAAGATCCCCTGGAGAAGGGCATGGTAACCCACTGCAGTATTCTTGCCTGGAGAATCCCATAGACAGAGGAGCCTGACGGGCTATGGTCCATAGGGTCACACCGAGTTGGACACGACTGGAGTGACTTTGCACACATGCATACAGATGGATGAAACCTCTGAATTAATAAAGATGGTTACCTACAAGGAGAGAGAGGGAACAGAGTGGAGGGGACAGGAACAGAAACAAGACAAATGTACAATCTGACTTTAGATATATATATAATTTTCATGTAATTAAAATAAATAAAAAAGAAAAAGCACGATTCCCTCCTTTTTAAAATAAACAGAAACACTTGATCTTAGACGTCTATCAACTTAATGGCATGATCATTACAAAAATTACTGTAAGAGTCATCGAAACAGTGTTTTGACTGTACATACTAAGAGGAATATAACTTAAAAAACAATATAACAAGAAAAATCATAACGGTTTAAATTACATTGAGAAGTCTTTTAAAAATATGTTACAGTTTTACTTAAGAGATTACATTGAAATTAAATCATTCTATAATCATTTAAAATATTTCATTTTGAAATTATTTTATGCTTACAAAAAGTTACAAAGATAGTATAGAGTTTCTATTTACCTTTCATCCAGCTTCCTCTAATTTTAACATCTTACATAACCATGCTGCATTCACCAAAACTAAGAAACTGACATGAATCTACATAACACATTATCACTCAAAGTCCATAGTTAACGTTAGGGCCCACTCTTGGTACTATATATTATTTTATTTTTTGTATAGACATCCAGTTATTCCAGCACCATTTTTTAAAGCTTATTCTTTATCATTAAATTGTCTTTGAACTTTTGTCAAATATCCAACTATAGTTGTGTCTATTTCTGGGCTCTCTCTTCTGGTCCATTGGTACCTTTATCTGTCCTTTTATCAATACCACGTCATCTTGATTACTATAACTTTATACTTAGTATTGAAATTGGGTAGTGTGAATCCCCCAATTTTGCTTTTCTCTTTTAGAATTGTTTTGACTACTTTAGTTCCTTTGCTTTTTGATATAAATTTTGGAACTAACTTGCTGGGTTTTGATTGGGGTTGTGCTGAATCTACGAATTAAATTTGAGATATTTGACATTTTAACAATATTGAGTTTTCCAATTTAACAACATGGATATCTCTTCACTTATCTAGATTTTCTTTGATTTTATTCATCAGCGTTTTATAGTTTTTAGCCTATGAATTGTTCACATATTTTGTTGAAGAAAGAAAATGAAAGTCTCTCAGTCGTGTCCGACTCTTTGTGATCCCATGGACTATACAGTTCATGAAATTCTCTAGGCCAGACCACTGGAGGTGTAGTCTTTCCCTTCTCCAGGGGATCTTCCCTACCCGGGGATCAAACCCAGGTCTCCCGCATTGTGGGCAGATTCTTTACCAGCTGAGCCACCAGGGAAATCCAGGAGTACTGGAGTGGGTAGCCTATTCCTTCTCCAGCGGATCTTCCCAACCCAGGAATCAAACTGGGATCTCCTGCATTGCAGGCGGGTTCTTTACCAACTGAGCTATGAGGGAAGCCCCACATATCTTGTTAGGTTTATATTTAAGTGCACTTTTTGGTTAGTCTGTTAATATGGTGGGCTTTTCATTGTTTGGTTTTGAATGTTGAACATTCAAAATTCAACATTCAACATTCTTTATTCCTGGAATGAACTCCACGATATATTGTCCTCTATAAATATTGCTAGGTTTGATTTTTTAAAATATTTTGTTTAGGATTTCTGCATGAAGGATATTGATCTGTAGTTTTCTATTAATTTCTTTGCTTAGTTTGATAGTAGGTTAATATTGGCTGGCCTTATAAAATGAGTTGGAAAGTTTTCTCTCCTCTTCTATAATCTGGAAAACATTATGTAGAATTGGTATTTTTTTTTCCTTAAATATTTAGTAGTATTTTCCTATGAAACGACCTGTGTCTTGAATTTCCTTTTAGGAAATTTTTTTCTACAAAATCAATTTCTTTACTAGATATAGAAGTGTGGGGTTTTTTGTATTTATTTATTTTTGGGTGAATCTTTGTTGCTTTGCGTGGGCTTTCCCTAGTTGTGGAGCATGGGTTTCTCGTTGTGGTGGCTTCTTTTGTTACAGAGCACAGGCTCTAGGCACTCAGGCTTAGTTGCTCAAGGCATGTGGAATCTTCCTGGACCAGGGATAGAATCATGTTCCCCGCCTTGGCAGGTGAATTCATACCCACTGCACCACCAGGGAAGTCCTAGATATAGAAGTTTTAAAATTATCTCTTTATTCTTGAATGGGTTTTGGTAGTTTGTACCTCTCGAGGAATTTGTCCATTTCATCCATATTATAGAATTTATAGGCATAGAGTTGTTCGTAGTAGTCTTTCATTATCCTTTTAAAGCCTGTGATGTCTCTTCTTTCATTCTGAATGTTGCTAATTTGTGTCTTCAATTTTTCTTCTTGGTCAATTTGGCTATAGATGTATCAATTTTATCGATTTTTCAAAGAATCAGATTTTAAACCTAAATGTCCGTCATGAAATAGCTAGAGGGAAGCTCAGGGAACTCAGTGCTCTATGATGACCTAGAGGGGTGGGATGGAGGTGTGGGAGGGAGGCTCAAGAGGGAGGTGATATATGTATAAAAATAGCTGATTCACTTTGTGGCAGAGCAGAAACTAACACAATATTGTAAAGCAATTATACTCTAATTAAAAAAAAAGAATCAGCCTTTAGTTGTGTTGATTCTGCTCAGCTGTTTTTCTGTTTTCAGTTGTATTGATTCTTCCTATAATATTTATAATTTTCTTTCTTTTAAGTACTTTGGGTTTAATTTTATATTCTTTTTCTAGTTTCTTAAAGTGAAAGATTAGATTGTTGATATGAGCCTTTTATTCTTTTCCAATATAAGTATTAAACTCTATAACTTTCCCTCTAGCTACTGCTTTTGTAATTCCCTACAAATTTTGAAATATTGTATTTCTCTTTTTTTTTCAACTCAGAATGTGTTTTTAATTTCCCTTGAGAATTCTTAAATTCTGGAGCCCTTACTCAGGTCCATCCACTTGAATAGGGCTTGATTCCAACCTCTGCCTCACCAGCATCATGTGGCTGCTAAAATCTTTCTGCAGCTCTGTAACCTCCCAGCTGCTGCCTTCTTCTGGTTTCTCAAAGTGTTTCCCTATACGTGCACACCTGAGGAGTTGGTCCCTGACTTGAAGGGAATTTGTAGAGATTTTGAAGTTCCTTCCCTACAGTACTATCCTCCCCAGTATTTTGCCTTTTAATTTCCAGCCCTTTTGGTAATCCAAATTCCAATTTGTATCTCCTCAGTTTATTAGGACTTTATTTTTCTAATTGAGCTCTATTCTCCAGTCCTGCAAATTGGGAAATGCCCTAAGGTAAAAATCTGGGATCATGTGGAAATTACTTCATGAGCTTTGCTATTCTCAAGAATCACAGTCCTTCAAGGTCTCTGAAGCCTTCAAACATATTTTTGTTTTACATCTTTTATCCAGCTTTTACAGTTGTTTTTGGCATGAGGTTTAGTTCCAAAGGGGACTTCCCTGGTGGCTCAGACGGTAAAAGCATCTGCCTACAATGTGGGAGACCCAGGTTTGATCCTTGGGTAGGGAAGATCCCCTGGAGAAGGAAATGGCAACCCACTCCAATATTCTTGCCTGGAAAATCCCATGAATGGAGGAGCCTGGTAAGCTAGAGTCCATGGGGTTACAAAGAGTCGGACACGACTGAGCAACTTCACTTCACTGGGCTGTAGAGCTCTGGGCTGTAGTAAGAATAAGAATAACTTTTAGTTCCAAAGAAGGTACTCTGTCATAGGCAATACTTAAAAGTCCTCTTCGAGTTTTTGAGTTTTTGCACTATTAGTAAGAGAAATACAGTGCAGACCCTAGGATTTTGGAGTGAACTATGTGTGTTTTTTTTTTTTTCTGCTGATAACTATTCTCCTTTCGAGAAATAGTTCCTGGCCCTAGCACAGCTGAAAGCCTGACAAGAAACACTAAAGGACTATGGGTCACAAGCTGACCCTTACAAACTGGGTATTAATTTGAACAAACAAAATATAAAATTGAATATGTACAAAAACATCCCACTGTCGAGTGGGAAGTCAGGTAATAAATGTTATATTAGCTCAAGCAGATCCTGAAAGCACAAAACAGTTGCATGAGTGGGTGGCTCAGACTTCTAAGATGCACCATCTTGCAATATTGATACCTTCCCATCAACTCTGACATACAGCCTCATGGGAAATTCCCTATAATCAACTCTCCCAAGAAGAAAGAAATCGGGCTTAATTCACAAACAGTTCTTCACAATATGCTGAGACTACTCAAACATGGACTGCTGCTACATTATAGCCCATTCAGGAAGGCCCTGAAGGGTCAACAGGAAGATAAATCCTGTCAATGGGCAGAACCTTTGACAGTGCCTCTTGTCTTTCACCTGGTAGGTTCATCTCACCTGGAAGGTAAAATGGAAAGAGGTTTGGATCTATACAAGTTTCTGAACAATGGCTAAGTCTTTGCTGGGATATGAAGTAACTTAGAGCAAAGTAACAGGTTTGGTGAAGAGAAGATCTGGAGAGATTTAAGGCAATAGACTTCTGAGAAAGGCCTCAAACTGTGAAGGTATTTTTGTCCCATGTGACAATTTACCAAAGGGAACTCATGGTGAAAAAACTCTCTAAAATCAGCAAAAATAGGCAAAATCAGATACACAAGATGACCCATTCATGAATATCAGTCAAACTCATATTGAGAATGAAGGCTACACCATTGGCATAAAGTTTGAGGCCCCTGAGAGCTGTTAATAATGTTCTAATCATTACCAGCTAAGCCTAGGGACAAATCCTACCTCACTCTTCATGTATGCTCTAGGTGATGCCAGGGAGTTTATTCCTGAGGGATGGTGGGTCCTCAAGGGAGCACCATCTTGAAGAAAATAACCCCAGGAGGCCTACCTGAAAGCAGGGAGCCGAGGGTTTAATAGGTCATGGCTCAGCCTCTAACAAGTCTTCACATGGAGACACAACAGGACACACCAGTACGGACCAGCTTAACAGGTAAGCAGGACCAGGGATGGAGTGTCCAGAGACAGGCAGAGGAAACTGGGGCAAGGAGACAGGGGTAGAGAAGACAGGATGTATGAACATGGGCCAGGGGTCAGGGAGACTGATTGGGTGCGAACAAGAGGCAGGAGCCCAGAGTCCGGGTTGGCTGTGCACACGTGGGTTGTGAGACCTTGGGCCACACGTTCTGACAGGTCCAGGCAAAGGAGGACTCTCACATGTAGGATTCAAACCATATGCTCATCAAATCATTTCCTCCCACAGGAAATCAAGGCTAATGGAGCAGTAACCATTGGAAACACGAGAGCACTCAGCGCTTACCTGTTCTAGGCTCTTGTGTAGCATTGTCTAAATGTTCTCTCCGCATTCTCTCCACAAGGACACAACAATCTAGGTCACAAATGAGGGAAACAAGTTCAGACAGAGAAAAGTGACTTGCCCAAGGTCACACGACTGCAGGTACGAGCTGGGATGGGACTCCAGTCCTTTCTGATTCATAAATGTATACTCTTGACTACTAAGGCCCACAGGACAGGATGAAGGTAAAGCCCCTGGCTGGTAGCAGGTGCTAAGGAGAGGTGGGAGAGCCCTCACCCTCTTGCTTGGGGTGTGGACCATGTGACATGACTCTGCCAGAGACAGAGTGGACACTCTGGAAAGGGTTCATTGGATTGGAAACCCCTCAGAGATCTTCTCCTCTAAACCTCTCACTACACAGATGAGAAAACCAAGTCTCAGGGACCCAGAGTCACAGCAAGCAAGTAGCAGAGCTGGTCCAGGAGCCAGGGCACTTGGTTGCAAGGTGGAGTTCTTTAACAGCAGTCTGCCTCCTAACCACCTCTGTTCTCACCCTTCGCCAGTTGTGACCTTGAACAAGGGCCTGTCCTTCTCCAATCCTTGGTTTCCATTTGCTGAGGGGTGTAACCACTCCCCGAAAGGGCTGGATGAAGGAGGAGACGATGTCCATCAAGTGCAGCATCAGGTTGGACACTCAGTGATTGGTCTTTCTGTTCTTCCCTGTCCCCACCTGCACTGTAACTCTCTCATAGACAGTCCCACCAGGGAGGAACTTCTGGGGCAAATTCTGTGCCCTGGGAAAGAGTACTCATTAGTCCCTAAAGCACAGGATGGCATCACTAAGATGTAGTGTGTAATCTAAAGCAAAATAAGAGCCCTAATCTGTGAAATAAATGTAAGAAAGTTCAACCAAATTTGGATATTCCCTACAATGGGCTAGTTGAATGGTGCTTTGAAACATAAAATGCTAAGTTCTTTCATAAAGTACTTTTGGTGTCCCTGTTTGGCTGGTGTCCCAGTATGCCTATTGGATGGTCCGTACCACTTAGCAATAAAAAGCCATGTGCCACCCCTCCACTGAGGTCTCATCATCCCTCCTTCATTGTCTAAGCAGTGGGACAGAGGTGGGATGAGAGGGGTAGCAAAGCTGATGGCCTTTTAGGGCCCCACTGGCCTCCCCTCTCAGCTTTTCTGCCCCTCAGATCCCCTGCCTCACTCAGGACTGCAGCCATGACTGCCTGTCTGAGAGCAAAAATGTCCAGGGCAGTGCAAAGCAGGTTCACTTTTTTTTGCTAGGTCCTGGGGTCTGATTTTTGGAACATTATTTTAAAGGAAGATTTGCATTGCCAGATACTAGTTCTTAGTGCTTATCCTATAGCGACTCAAGATAAAAACTTGAATTATAAACTTGTCTGATATTATCGGTGAAAAAGTGGAAAGGGGAACAGAAGACCCTGGTCTTAATATGTTCTCCCCTGGAAAGCTGAACTTCTGGATTCCCCAGGAGACATGAGGAGTAGAAGAGAGAGTCCTGTCCCAGGAATCAAAGACCTGAGTTCTGGGGATGACTCTGCATCCAGTGCTATTGGTACTTGGGAAAGTTCCCACCTTTTTTGTGCTCAGCCTCTTGCCTTCAGGAGGAAAACTGGTTAGATCTGAAAATTAAAAGTTTTTTCCCACTTTTACATGGATGGTTTTAGGCATAAGAGGTGTTTCGAGGAGAGAGAGAAATTAGAGGTGACTCTAGGAAAAGTGTGGGGCCCTGCTCACAGAATCATCAGGATCAACGTGGACTTGCTTGCAATGGGAACAGGGATTGCTTAGCCCAAGGGGAGAGTATAAAGTGACGGCGAATCAGTATTTTTCTTAATTCAATCCCCCAAGATCTAAGAAAACACTTCCTCTTGATTCCTTCTGCGGCGGGGGTGGTTCTTTGTCCTTGGAGCAGCCATGCAAGTAAACCTCCAGTTCTTCCCCATCTAAAATGCTTCTCAAGCAATGACCAGGGACAGAGAAGCCTGGTGGAGAGTGGACGTGCCAAACAGGCATTTGAGCTGAGCTGCATGCCAGCAGAGATGCAAGTTCAAGAGTAACACAGATACACTCCCTGGATTCTCTGTTGCTGCCCAGTTGCAGGAGAATCCATGCTCAGTTCCGATTCCAGTCAGGAATGGCTCTTTCCACCAAAGGCATTTTCAGTGTCGCTCCTTTCACTGCTATGTGACAAAGAGCCCCGTACCCAGAGACAGAAAAGGGAGTACTCAACTTAGAGACAGACAGAACCACTGCAGCAAGCAAACAAGGGAGAGGGAGCCGTTCCTGGTCGATAATTATGATGAGAAGATAGCATGTTGCTGTAAACTTTAGAGAAATCAGGCCTCCCTAGCAATGTGGTGACAAAGATGTCACTTTTTAAAAACCTTAAAGCAATGCCAAAAGAGAAAGGAGCTCAAGGACATGGTTTAAGAGACCTGATATCCCCAAAAGGATCATATGGGACATGGACGAGGGGACCAACAGAGTTCTTCCACTACACTTAGCACAACTGAAATTAAATAATTATGTGATTCTTTGCTTAATGGCTTTCTCTGCCACTGAAATTTCAGCTCCATTAAGTTAAAGACCTTCTTTGTTTTATTCAACTTGTTATATACTCAGCATGTAATACATGGTTTGGTATATTGTAGGTAATTTTGCCACATTATTTTTAAAAGGAAAAAGGGAATTCTGGGAGAGGATGAAGACAGAGCCCATCATTTCTCTTCTAGTGTTGGTTGTAAATAAACATGGTTACATTATACAGTGATCACTCTGTAATTCATATTCCAGAATCACTGATTGTTCTGGTTTCCAAGTGCTCCCACCGCCAACTTCCTGGGCATCCAGCTTAAACCATCATGAAGACTATAGCCTGTAATGAATCAGAGGAGTCATGGACCATCTTCTACCTTATGGGCATCCCTTCTCTGCCGAAATCCCTCTTCCTTCCTATCTTCTTTGTCTTTCTCCTCCTCTACCTGCTCATCCTGGTGGGAAATGCCCTGATCCTGGTGGCTGTGGGGAAAGATCCCAGCCTTCACAAGCCCATGTACTTCTTCCTGATCAACCTCTCAGCCCTGGACATCCTCTTCACCACAACCACTGTGCCCAAGATGCTGTCCTTATTCTTGCATGGGGATCGTTACCTCAGCTTCTCCGCTTGCTTCCTGCAGATGTACTTCTTCCACAGCTTCTCCTGCTCTGAAGCCTTCCTCCTGGTGGTCATGGCCTATGACCGCTACGTGGCTATCTGCCACCCACTGCACTACCCTGCGCTCATGACCCCACAGACCAACGCTGCCCTGGCAGCCAGTGCCTGGCTCTCTGCTCTTCTTCTGCCCATCCCAGCAGTGGTGCAGACCTCCCACATGACTTTTAAAAACATTGCTCACATCTACCACTTCTTCTGTGACCACTTAGCTGTGGTCCAGGCCTCCTGCTCTGACATCACACCCCAGACCTTCATGGGCTTCTGCATCGCCATGGTGGTGTCCTTCCTGCCCCTTCTCCTGGTTCTTCTCTCCTATGCCCGCATCCTGGCCTCAGTGCTTCGCATCACCTCCCGAGAAGGACGCTCTAAAGCCTTCTCCACCTGCAGCTCCCACCTCCTGGTGGTTGGCACCTACTATTCATCCATTGCCATTGCCTATGTGGCCTACAGGGCTGACCTGCCTCTTGACTTCCACATCATGGGCAATGTGGTGTATGCTATTCTCACACCTGTCCTCAACCCTCTCATCTACACGCTGAGGAATAAGGATGTCAAGGCAACCATCACCAAAATGGCATGTCCCTGGAACCCAAAGAATTCTGCAAAACCCTGATTCATAGTGAACTTTATTTTCTCACAAACACCAATAACAATAGAGGTAAAATTGGACAATTCAGATAGCCAAATAGTTAGAACAATAATTCTTAAAATACAGTCTTAGGTATTCTTCCATTGTAACAAAATAATGATTTCCTTTCCTTAATTCACAGACAAAGGGGATTGGACTTTTCAATTTTTAAGCTGTGACTCCCAAATTTCACAAGATTTGTAGTCACATTTCCACTAATTCAAACAATTTTGATTCTCAGAGACTTAACTATTTGACTAGAAAGAAATTCAGTTTTTTTTCCCTTGTAACACTTTTAATATTTCTAAATGCCCCCAGATTGCTGACACATAGATATGAATCAGCCTTACCCTTTTTACTGGAGTAGTAACTTAGAAATCCTCTTCAAGGAAAATGTCTGAAACTGCTACCATCTCAATCCTTATTGCTTGAAATTACACTGCCACTACCAACGTGTCAATACCAGTCACACAGGAAATTTACCACTGGTGTCTAGGCCTTCATAGTGTCATAAAAGTAGAGCATACCCTTCCTCGAGCTTATGCTTAGGCAAGAAGTATTCCTTAGCAAACCTGTACAGGCAACAAAGCTTTGCAATTCTTTTCATTTTAAGCCATGCAATAGTGTTTTCATCCATAATAATGAGGCACTAAGTTGTTTTCTCTTATTAGTAGCATGCAGAGTCCAAGACCTGCACTCTTGCTCATAATACAGCCGTAGGTATTCTTCTTGGCCCTAGAAGCCAGCCCAAGCTCTTTATTCCCTTTCCCTATGCCAAATTTCCTCTTATAGAATATTTTCCACCTATCACCTCACCTGCTAATTTGTCACAGTCTCTCTGTATCTCTCAGTTTAAAAAAAGTAATTTCAACTTTTGTGCATCAAATGACACTATCAAGAGACTAAAAAGACAATCCACAATGGGGAAAAATATTCATATAAATTAAGGAATTAATATCCAAAATATATTAAGAACTCATATCACTCAAAACAATAGCAATACCCAATTTAGAAAATGGGCAAAAGACTGGAATAGACATTTCTCTGAAGAAGAGATACAAATGTCAAATAAGCCCACGAAAAGATGCTCGACATTACCATCCATCTGGCAAGTCAAAACCATAATGAGATAGCGCTTCCTACCCATTAGGATGGATATTATCCAAAAACGGAAAATAGCAAGTGTTCGAGAGAATGTGGAGCAATTGGAAAGCTTGAAAAAAAATGGTACAGCCGTTGTGGAAAACAATATGATGGTTCCTCAAGAAATTAAATATAGAATTAATGAATGATCCATCCTTTCCACTTCTGGGTATATACTCAAAATAATTGAAAGCAGAATTCTAAGAGACATTTCTTCACCTGTTTTCACAGCAGCATTATTCACAGTAGCCAAAAGATGGAAACAACCCAAACGTTCATCAGCAGGTGAACAGATAAACATATACACTCAGTGGAATATAATCCAGCCTTAAAAATGAATGAAATTCTGATACATGCAACAGCATGGATAAACCTTGATGACATTTATAAGTGAAATACGCCAAGTACAAAGGGATAAATATTGTGTGATTCCATTTACATGAGGCACTTGTCATAGTCAAATCATAGAAACAGAAACTGAGACAGCGGTTACCGGGAGTTAGAGGTGAGTGGGGAAGGGAGAGTTATTGTTTTCTGCATATGGAGCTCTGTCTGGGATGACGAAAGAGTTCTGGAAATGTACAGTGGTGATGGTTGCACAACGCTGCAAATGGACTCAATACTACTTTATGGTACGTTTAAACATGGCTCAAATTGTAAGTTTTATGCTACCTATGTGTACCACAATAAAAGAT
This sequence comes from Okapia johnstoni, assembly GCA_024291935.2. Lineage (NCBI taxonomy): Eukaryota > Metazoa > Chordata > Mammalia > Artiodactyla > Giraffidae > Okapia > Okapia johnstoni. The sequence continues at coordinate 24,165,590 of CM044325.1, forward strand.
ATTTTAACAAATAGTTTCAAATCAGCCCACAGGTCATGGGGTCCTTGAGTAGCCCAGGGCTGGCTGCCATTTTGTCAGATGTCCACCTCTAGACCCACTGATCAGCTGTGGTCGGAATAAGATGTATGGAGTTCATCACATGGTTTGACACGGACACAGGAATTCATGGAGCAATTTGCCTTAAAAAGTGGGGTGGGAAGGCATTTGAAACCTGGTACATTTAGGGGAATCATTGCCCTATCGGTGTCAGGCGGGTGTTGGGAGGTTGTTGCGAAGATTTGGGTGAGACTGGGAAATTTCTTCTCTCAAATATCTCTAGCCTGCCTCCACTCCTCTCCATCCCACTTCATTCACCCTCGTGCAGGTGTTACCACCTTCTTTCTCTTGAAGGAGCACAACCATCTCTCCAATCATCCCTCTGCCTCTGTGCCCACCTTCCGCTTCATATGTGACCAGAATGGGCTTTCTGGCAGGCAAATCTGGTCACCTTACCACCCTCAATAGAACTTAAAGTTTCTCTCTGCTCTGGCTCTCCCGAAATGACTTCTTTGACCTCACATCTCACCATTGCCTCTCTCACGGCAATTCTGAATTTCTTTCAGTTTGCCAAATGCACCAACTCATTCTCATTCTCACCAATCACTTACCCTTCTCTCTTCCTCTTTGTGTATTTCAACTGAAATCTTAGTCAGGCTTCTCCTGAAACGTCACTTTCTCAGAGGAGCCTGCCCTGGCACCTCACCCTGAAAAGTGGGGTAGATACCCTTTGTGTGTGCCACCTTAGCACCTTATTACTCCCCTATCATAGTGTAGTGTTAGTTGCTCAGTTGTGTCTGACTCTTTGCGATCCCATGGACTGTAGCTCACCAGACTCTACTGTCCATGGAATTCTCTAGGCAAGAATACTGGAGTGGGTTGCCATTTCCTTCTCCAGGGGATCTTCCTAACCCAGGGATCAAACCTGGGTCTTCTGCACTGCAGCAGATTCTTTACCACCTGAGCCACCAGGGAAGCCCCATCATGGCACTTTTTAATTTTTAACTTTTGAACCTTAGGAGAAAAGAGCCCTGAGCTCATGGTACCTATAGTCTGTGTAGGCTCCTTGCTTATTTAATCTTCCCTTTTACCTCCAAGCCCCCAATTCCCACTCCACTCCCCTTTCCCATATTATGTATGTCTATAAATATAAGCATATCTTTGAAAAGTAGGTAGTGTTGTTATGTGCATATATGTACATGCTGAAGTCACATAAAAAGAATTATGCTACACATCTCCATTTATTTCTTACATTTTCATTCAGTGTCTCTGTTGCTATTTATAGATCTAGTTTCATTGGTTCTTACTGATATTCCATAATATGATTTCATCACATTTTACTTTTCCAGTGGAGGCCACCTAAATTACCTCTAACTCTTTGCTATCAGTGTGTCTTGATAAATGCCCTTGTGTATGTCCTTGTATGAATCCATGGGAGATTCCCCCTGAAAGACAGAACAAGGAGTCAAAGTCACGGGTGTGCACAAACTTTAGCTAAACATTGTTCCTCTTCATTATTTGTAGATTTTGTGTTTGTAAATTCATTTACCTACTGAACCTAAAACCAATACTTATGGCAACTTCAGGGTCATTCAGGGACACACCCAGGGCAGCAAAATATCTGAGTCATCACGTGCATGTTCCCAGTTGATGTCTAATAAGAAAACACTCTACCCTCTTGTTTTACCTCATACTGTGATCAAGAGTCCTTCCCATGGTCTATTTTTGCCACGCTTTTAGCATTTTTGTGCTCTTTTGGTAATTTCCCTCTTTAAACTGGCACCCAAGCACGGTGCTCTAGTAGTGTCTAAAGCTCCTAAGCATGAAAAATCTGTGATGTGCCTTATGGAGAAAATACATGTGTTATTAAGCTTCATTCAGGCATGGGTTATAGTGCTGTTAGCCATGAGTTCAAGGTTAATAAATCAATAGTGTATATTCTAAATGAGGATTTTAAAATTAATTTTTATTGGAGTATAGTTGATTTACAATGTTGTGTTAGTTTCCACTGTACAGCAAAATGAATCAGTTATACATATACATGTTGTTACTGTTGTTCAGTTGGTAAGTTATGTCCGACTCTTTGCAATCCCATGGACTGCAGCATGGCAGGTTTCCCTTCACTATCTCCTGGAGTTTGCTCCTACTGATGTCTGTTGAGTTGGTGTTGCTGTCTAAACATCTCATCCTCTGCCACCCCCTTCTCTTTTTGCCTTCCATCTTTCCCAGCATCAGGGTCTTTTCCAATGAGTCATCTTTGCATCAGATGGCCAGTTATTGGAGCTTCAGCATCAGTCCTTCTAATCAGGGTTGATTTCCTTTAGGATTGACTGGCTTGATCTCATTGTAGTCCAAGAGTCTTCTCCAGCACCACAATTTTTTTTAATAAATTTATTTATTTTAGTTGGGGGCTAATTACTTTACAATATTGTAGTGGTTTTTGCCATACATTGACATCAATCGGCCATGGGTTTACATGTGTTCCCCATCCTGAAACCCCTTCCCAACTCCCTCCCCATCCCATCCCTCTGGGTCATCCCATTGCCCCAGCCCTGAGCATTTGTCTCATGTATCGAACCTGGAATGGTATTCTGTTTCACATATGATAATATACATGTTTCAGTGCTATTCTCTCAGAACGTCCCACCCTCACCTTCTCCCTCAGAGTCCATAAGACTGTTCTATGCATCTGTGTCTCTTATTCTGTCTCGCATATAGGGTTATCGTTACCATCTTTCAAATTCCATATATATGCATTAGTATACTGTATTGGTGTTTTTCTTTCTGGCTTACTTCACTCTGTATAATGGGTTCCAGTTTCATCCATCTCAATAGAACCGATTCAAATGTATTCTTTTTAATGGCTGAGTAATATTCCATTGTGTATATGTACCACAGCTTCCTTATCCATTCGTCTGCTGATGGACATCTAGGTTGCTTCCATGTCCTGGCTATTGTAAACAGTGCTGCGATGAACACTGGGGTACATGCGTCTCTTTCAATTCTGGTTTCCTCGGTGTGTATGCCCAGCAGTGGGATTGCTGGGTCATATGGCAGTTCTATTCCCAATTTTTTAAGGGATCTCCACACTGTTCTCCATAGTGGCTGTACTAGTTTGCATTCCCACCAACAGTGTAAGAGGGTTCCCTTTTCTCCACACCCTCTCCAGCATTTATTGCTTGTAGACTTTTGGATAGCAGCCGTTCTGACTGGTGTGAAATGGTACCTCATTGTGGTTTTGATTTGCATTTCTCTAATAATGAGTGATGTTGAGCATCTTTTCATGTGTTTGTTAGCCATCTGTATGTCTTCTTTGGAGAAATGTCTGTTTAGTTCTTTGGCCCATTTTTTGATTGGGTCATTTATTTTTCTGGAATGCAGCTGCAGGAGTTGCTTGTATATTTTTGAGATTAATTGTTTGTCTGTTGCTTCGTTTGCTATTATTTTCTCCCATTCTGAAGGCTGTCTTGTCACCTTGCTTATAGTTTCCTTTGTTGTGCAAAAGCTTTTAATTTTAATTAGGTCCCATTTGTTAATTTTTGCTTTTATTTCCAATATTCTGGGAGGTGGGTCATGGAGGATCCTGCTGTGATTTATGTCGGAGAGCGTTTTGCCTATGTTTTCCTCTAAGAGTTTTATAGTTTCTGGTCTTACATTTAGATCTTTAATCCATTTTGAGTTTATTTTTGTGTATGGTATTAGAAAGTGTTCTAGTTTCATTCTTTCACAAGTGGTTGACCAGTTTTCCCAGCACCACTTGTTAAAGATATTGTCTTTTCTCCATTGCATATTCTTGCCTCGTTTGTCGAAGATAAGGTGTCCATAGGTCCGGCACCACAATTTGAGTGCATCAAGTTTTCGGCGTTCAGCCCTCTTTATGGTCCAACTCTCACATCTGTATGTGACTACTGGAAAAACCATAGCTTTGACTATACAGACCTTTGTGGGAAAAATGATGTCTCTGCTTTGTAATACACTGTCTAGTTTTGTCATAGCTTTCCTTCCAAGGAGCAAGCATCTTTTAATTTTGTGGCTGCAGTCACCATCCACAGTGATTTTGGAGCCAAAGAAAATAAAATCTGTCACTGATTCTACTTTTTCCCCCTTTTATTTGCCAGGAAGTGATAGGACTGGATGCCCTTATATATATCTCCACTCTTTTTTAGGTTATTTCCCCATATAGGTCATTATAGAGAGTATTGAGTAGAGTTCCCTGTGCTATACAGTGGAATCTTCTTAGTTACCTATTTTATATATAGTAGTGTGTATATGTCAATCAGAAATACCCATAGAACAAGGTAATATATTTGATCACATCAGTTGACGAAAATGTTGGGACAAGAGGCTCACAGGAAACTAATCTTGTACTCCTCCTAGAAGAACGATTGAGTGTATTCAAAGCAACTCTATAGAACACAGCTACCACAAATAATGAGAATTGACTGTACTGAATGTACTTCAGTATTATTTCCTTGAATGGCTGTGCCTTTTATACTCCCAGCAGTAATAGACTATAGACTATAGCTCCCATTCCCCCAACATCCTCACCAAGATCCTCTTCCAACTCTCTAATTTTTCCCTTCTTTATCAGGCTAAAGTGGTACCTCATTCTGTTTCATTTGCATCTCTCTGATTACTAATGAAGTATCTCCTTGGTAGCAACTAGCATTTTCCCTTATTGCTTATGGAGATACTGCTTATTTTCTTTGGATTTCCTGTATTATTTCATTGCTTTCAAGACTTCTGTGTGTTTGCTCCTTGTCAACTTTAAATATTACAAATATGTTTTTCAAGTTTGTAATCTGTCCTGCCTGCATAGAGCAGAAATTCTTCATTTTGATATACTTAAATCCATCACATTTTTTACTTTTTAATATGTGGGGTTTTAGCCTTTCCTCACCACAGTTCAGTTCAGTTCAGTCGCTCAGTGGTGTCCAACTCCTTGCGACCCCATGAACCACAGCACGCCAGCCCTCCCTGTCCATCACCAACTGCCGGAGTCCACCCAAACCCATGTCCATTGAGTCGGTGATGCCATCCAACCATTCCTCAATATTTTCTTTCATTAGCTTCCTAGTCTTTTTTTTATACTTTACCTTGAATTCATGTGGAGCTCCTCTTTAAGTTGTAAGGTAGGAATTCTGCTTTCTTTTTCTTCATATTTGAAACCATATTTTCCATCAATCTCTTCCTCTCTCTCTCTTTTTTGGCCACGCCTTGGGGTGGAATCTTAGTTCCCCAACCAGGGATGAAACATTTTCCCCCTGCAGTGGAAGCACAAAGTCTTAATCACTGGACTGCCAGGGAAGTCCCACCAATTGCTCTTAAAAATCTTGTCTCTCTATCATATGTGAAACGAATCGCCAGTCCAGGTTCAATGCATGATACATGGTGCTCGGAGCTGGTGCGCTGGGATGACCTGGAGGGATGGGATGGGGAGGGAGGTGGAAGGGGGGTTCTGGAAGGGGAAAACCTGTACACCTATGGTAGATTCATGTCAATGTATGGCAAAACAAATACGATATTGTAAAGTTAAAAAACAGAAAATAAACTAATTAAAAAAAAATCTTGTCTCTCCTCATTGTTTTATAGCGCTATATTTATCAAGTTCCCATACACCTTCTGTACTTCTGAGTTATTTATTTTATTCTATTGTCTACGTGCCTATTGCAATGTCAGTACTATATTATGATACTACTATAGCTTTGTAGTATGTCTTTTTACATATACGATTCAGGAAGCCCCTTCTCACCTTTCATATTTTTTTAAGTTGACTTACCTATTTGAAATTGACTTACCTGTAAATTTTGGAAGGTTTGTAAACTCCCCCAAAAATGCAGGATAAATTTTTGATACTTAATCAAGCTACCACTCCCACTTGTTTGATACAGTTCCCCATTTATTAAAATGTTATTTTTTGTCTTTATTTTAAACTTTTCAATAATCATGGTTATCATTTTTGATAGTATAAACTTCATCATTTGTGTTACTATTGTAAGAAGCATTTAAAATTTTTTTCTAGTTATTGCAGCCTGGATGGGAGGGGAGTTTGGGATAGAATGGATACAGTATATGGCTGAGTCCCTTTGCTGTTCACTTAACTATCACAACATTGTTAATTGGCTATACTCTAAAACAAAAAGTTAAAAAAATTTATTCTAGTTGTTATGCTAGAAAAAGACCAATTTCTAGCTAGTATAGAGTTCCCCAGTCACAGCCCTTATCACACTGAATTATAATTCCCTTTCTATTGCCTGTATTTATTCTCCATTAGATGACAAGCTATGTGAGGACAGGCAATGCCTCTGCCTTTTCCATCTCTATATGCCCATCAACTTTCATAGAGCCTGGCACATAGCAGTCGCTTAATAAAGAACTCAGTCCTTGGCACATGGTGTCATTCGATGTCCGTTTCCTCCCACTCTCTGAACAAAAACCATATCACACCCCGCGTTTTATAGATGGATATACTCACACCCAAAGAGAAAGAAGATGTGTTTCCCATGGACTCAGCATAAATTAAAGAAAAAGCTGGAGTCACAGCCCAGGTCTCCTGGCTGAGATCTATTTCATTTCCCTTAAGCTGTCTCTGTTGATTAAATGCCCCTTGCCTTAGTCTCATGAGAAGAACAGATGGAAGATTCTCTAGTCAAGGTGTAAAACCAGAGGCAAAGGTCAGCTTTCCTTGAGAGGGTCAAAGGACCAGAAGGATGATTCCTGGTGACACAGAGTCCTGAGCTGCCCCTTCCATTGTTCTCATCTCCATACCAGTAGGTCTCAAACTTTTGTGTGGGTTGAAATCACAGCGAGGGCTTGTTCAAACATAGGTTGTTTGGCCTCCTGCTCAGATTTTTTAAATTCAGTTTGTTTTAAGTGGGGCCCAAGAACCTGCATTTCCAACACAAGTAGGCACACAGAAGGCACTCAGTAAGCATGAGGTTTTAAAATACCATCTTGCAGAACCAACAAGTTGATAACAGTGCCCATTATAACACTCAGCACTGCCCTATAACTTTCTCCTTAAATGCAGTGTGAGAAAAAAATGCTTGTGAAAAGTCAACTATTTTCTTTTCTTTTGCCAGGCAATGAAATCCTTCCTACCCAGATTCTTTTTTGCCTTGTTGGACAGGAACTCAGAGCCACTTTCTCATCTTCTGTCTCTCTCTTGTTCAAGTGCCTGAAAATATCTATGCTCCTCTCCTTCCCTCTGTATTATTTTTTGTATTTTGTCCTATTTTACATTGTCTTCAATTTCTAAAGCTGTATCAAACCCTTTTACATAGAATATAAATAACATATATGTATTATATACAAATGCATAGGTATCATTAAGAAGACATCTGCTTAAAACAAAATAATGACCACCAGAAAAGTTAAAGACTAGGTGCTTTTTTGTTTTATTCTCAGTAGATTTTCTTGGATAATCTCTAGTTTCAGGGGATTTTCCAACCCCTGAACTGCTTAATTAATGTCAAAAGTGGAGAGATGGTGATCAGAAACCCGAATAAAATGAATGAAGTATTAGCATAATAAAGGGTAATACTATCAGGCCCTAGATGGGCTTCCCAGGTGGTGCTAGTGGTAAAGAACTCACCTGCCAATGCAGGAGACATAAGAGACATGGGTTCAAACCTTGGGTTGGGAAGATTCCCCTAGAGGAAGGCATGGCAACCCACTCCAGTATTCTTGCCTGGAGAATCCCATGGACAGAGGAGCCTGGCAGGCTACAGTCCATGGGATCGCAAAGAGTTGGACACAACTGAAGAGACTTAGCATGCATGCACGCATCAGGCCCTAGACAGCAGTTGCTGTCATGGCATGTTGGAAGAGCCTGGTGCGATTCATTGGTATTCCCATATCTTACAGGAGGCCCCCTCCAGGGCTGGGATCTCCATTCTAGTTGCCAGTGGACTAGTATTCAGAGAAGACTTCATTGCCTCCAGAAGGCTCACAGGACTCCTGGCAAAAGGTCTGGCAAGGTGCCTGTTGCCCTCTTCTACTGGCTCACCTGCCCAGTTATTGGATCCTGTTCATGTGAGTAGTCACCACTGGAAGCTTGTGCACACTGGCCCCAAGAAGAAGAGAAGCAGTCCCAAGAAGATGGGGTGGTAAGTGCTCAGGGTGCTGCAGGTACGTGTTCGAGGATTTGCAAGTGAGTGTGAGGTCACTGGGCAGGATGCAGGGCAGATTTAGGATCAGACACCCAGGACAGAAATGGAACTGGGGACTCTGAATCTAATGCTCACTGCCTGTCCCAGTGCCTCCTCATAAAGGCCTCAGACACCAAAGAATGTTCTTCCCTGACTTTAATTCCTGACAGTTCAGAGGTCTTAGGGTCAAGTGACCTGTAGTCTGAGCTTAGGCTTCTCTGATTCTGAAGACTCATGATTACACAGCCAAGATTCTGACAGTAAGATTCAAATATCCCAATATTCTATTATCTTAAACCATTCTTAGAGTATAACATTCTCAGATTCAGGGTCTACGGTTTTAGATTGTAAAATTTTAAAACTGAGAAACAAAAATTCCAAGGAAAACAGGATTAAAAATGGAAAATTCCATGATTTTAGAGATTGTAGGTTCTTAGGAGTCTGAAATGCTAAGATCTTTAGAGTCTAATTCCCACTGACGTCAAATTCTTAAAAATTTTAAGTTGAAAAGTGTAGAAATCTAGAATCTTAAGTTATGACTTTACACCTAACTACTGGTGGTACCTGAACAAATAAGTCAACTCTCCAGCCCACCTGCCAGGAGAAGCTTTGCATCTTCTGACATACTTTGCACCTTTTGCTCAGGGGCAAACCTAAATCAATGTCAAAGCTGCCGACCTGCTCAGTCACTTACTGGTAAGGCCAGATCATGCATATACTAAATGTTTTCTCTGCCTTCAGTTTCATCACTAAGTTGCTGGAATGGACACCAATTACTTTTTGTGTGCCCAGCATCTCTTCTTTTTAGAAACTGCAATTCCCAACTCCATGCAATTCTGACGGGGTAGTCAACCACACACAGCATCACCTTCCCCTCCTCATGGGCACGTGGCCCAGTCTGGCTAGAAAATTCCCACACCCCGAACACAGCAGTCCTTCCACACATGAGCAGAAGCAACAACATATATTAATACAATGAGAAAAAGAGCTCTGTGAGTGCTCATAAACCCCAGGTTATGAGCAGTAAGGACAGTGCATATACTGTGAGTCAAGTTTTGCTCCTGCATGAATGAACCTAGAGTCTACATACAGAGTGAAGTAAGTCAGAAAGAGAAAAACCAATATTGTATATTAACTCATGTATATGGAATCTCGAAAACTGTTACAGGTGAACCTATTTGCTGGGCAGAAATAGGATGCAGATGTAGGGAACAGATGTGTGGACACAGGGTGGAATGAATTTGGAGACTGAGGTTGTTTTTTGTGCACTTCCATGTGTAAAACAGATCCAGATCCAGATTCTGCCATATCTAAAACAGTGGAATCCTACCTTATAGCGCAAGGAGCCCAGCTTGGTGCTCTGTGGTGACCTAAATGGGATCGGGGTAGGGACAGAGGGAGGTCTAAGAGGGAGGGGATATACGTGTACATGAAGCTGATTCACTTCATTGTGCAGCAGAAACTAACACAACATGGTCAAGCAACTCTATGACAATTATTAAAAAAAAAAAGTTTGCTCCTGACCAACTTTTCCATGGGGTGGAAAGAGTCGGGGTTGGCTTATTCATAGACACAGTAGCTACAGTGTTCAAGACCCGCCATATTTTTTGGAAGCCATGAAAATGTTTTAACTTCTTTTAAAATTAGAAGGAGAAAAGGAATACAATACAGCCTGTATTATATTCATCTTTATAATAATATAATTGTAAAATAAAACCTTTTATGTTTTGATGTAAAGGAAGGAACTAAAAAAGCAAAAAATACTGAAGATCCATCTAAGTTGTATGTGACTTTGGAAAGAATCTGTCTGAGAATGAAACCAGCATGGGAAAAATATCACTGAGAGATGAAGCAAGGAGAGCAAAGTTATCACATGAACCTCTGGATCAGCCACGTCAGAAATGAAACCGTCCGTTTGGATCCCCAGTTAGGTGAACAATGAATTCTGAATTTTACTAAAGCTGATGAGTTGGATGCTTGTTAGTTTGTTGGCTTCCCAGAAGCTTCCTATGTTTGTGGAATTCCCCATCTTCTCCCACTAAAAATGCCTGTACTTGCTTGCCAGGTTCCCTTGCAAGTAGAGCCCAGGCATGTGAACAAAATTCTGTGGCCCAGCAGAGATTTTTGTGAGCTACCTATATCCATTAGTAAAATTATTTGCTGATTAAGCCAGCCACAGTTGGTTTCTGCTGTTTGCAAGGCTCTACAGGTACAGCTAGTTCAAGCTGGGCTTCTGTCCCTTGCAACAAAAGTGTTCGAACACACAGTAGAGCCCTCTTCTGCCCTTGCCTCTTCCTTGGGGGACTAAGTCAATCACTGGTGGTGTTTTCCCAGCAGTCAAAGCTCATTCATTCCTGGAGAGAGAATGTGTCAGACTGAGTTCTAGCCAGGGAGGGACCACAGGGACCAGGAAAGCTATAGAGTGCAGTTTGAAAAGTCAGTGTGATTTCAGGACTCTCTCTTTCCTCCCGACTCCAGCCTCTTGTTTACCCAGGACCTTCCCTCTGACACCATTTTTAGGAGGTGGGAGTATGAGAAAAAGCACTCTGTTACTTTCTCCCACCCACAAGCACCACGAACATTCTCCCACAGAGAATTGTGAGAGACATGCCTCTCCCTCTTCCCAATGCCTAAATGGAGAGAAAATAATTAATAGGGAAGGAAAAAAAATTTTTTTGTCATGTGGCAAGGCATGTGGGATGTTACTTCCCCAAACAGGGACTCAACACATGACCCCTGAAATAGAAGCACAATGTCTTAACTACTGGACTTTCAGGGAAGTCCCAGGAAGATAAAATTTTAATCCATTTGGTGTCCTTGAAGTGGAGAACCCAATGACTGGGGCAGAAGGAGCATCCCAAGGAAAACAACAGGAAAGTTCAATGAAATAAAGAACTAATTCTGCAGCACTAAATTGTACAGCATCTTTCAAGGAAACTTGGTGCAGGAAGATTGATACTTACATGTAGCTTGATTAAGTTATCAAACTCTAAGGATAAAGGAAATCTGTTTTGAGCACTTAGGGAGAAAACATAATTCTTGTATTTCTCCTCAGCATCATGCAATGTCCCAAATAATGGAAGGATGTTTCTGAAGTCATTCAAGCCCAAAGGCAACCGGCAAATATTTTGAGACATGAAGGAATTCAGGAAGTATGGTGTCTATGAGCTCTTCATTATAAACCTAACTTCATAAAGAATTCCAGACAACCAAGAGATGAGTCATGGAAAGAATTCTGAAATAGAGAAGCATGACAAAATGATAGCAATGAGTACTAAACAACCCACTTAAATGCAGAATTAAGACTCAAGAACTTTGGGGATTATAACTGCAAAATAGAAGTTAATGTTAGAAACCTTGACAAATTAAAATTAATTACTACCATTTCTGAGGAGCCAAAGGCAGTGCCAACAAGTGCTCAAAGTTAATATCTTCTAAAATTGAAATGAGAAATATTAATATTTCTTAATATTTTTATAGCTTTTTTGTTTTTAATCATTGTGTTGTTTTTAGAAACTAATATCTCTTGATATAATATACGTTTATCTGACGTTCATTGGTTCCTTCAGGTTCACTTCAGTTTCTTTTTCTTCTATCAAATTTAACTAAAATTCAACTATTTATTTATATGTGTATATATATATTCAGATTATTTTCTACTATAGGTTATTATAAGTATTGAATATGGGGAGGAATAAATTAGGAGTATGGGATTAACAGATACAAACTACTATACATAAAAATAGATAAGCAACAAGAATTTACTATATAGCACAGGGAATTATTTTTCTTCTTAGTGGGACTTGTATAATAATAAAAAGTGAAAGAAGCTTCATTTTGAAAATAAATAAAGATGTTCTGTCCCAGTTATTGAACTAGTAAAACTGCTGGCTTCCTCCCACAATCTCAACCTCAAGGAGCCAAAGAGGAAAAACACCAGGCTGCTGAGAAAACTGTGATGTGATGGGGCCTTTTTAGAACTGGTATATTGGAGGGCAGAAGTTTTAGTTTGGGGCAGGAGTCAGCCTTGAAATGTTGTAGGAGGAGAAAACAAAAGGGGAACTATTGGAGTTCTGCTTTGACTGCTTCCCGTCGCTGTCCTGGGACAGAAAGTGCCTGCCCCCCATACCAGAAACAACTCAGAAGTCTGTTCCAAGCAGCCTCAGCAAAATCAGGGCAGTATAGAAGCACTTGTGAGGAACTGAGAAACAGAGGTGTGAATAACTGACTCAGGCATTTTCCTGGTCATTGTTCCTCTCCCCAAACCCAAAACTAAATAGTTATAGTCTAATTACAGTCTGACCTTAATACTGCTTCTGCCTGTGGGGAAAGGGGGTTACTTGACCTACTGAGGACTGTCTTGCTGGGGAGGGAGGGATTGATCACGGTTTTCTGGAGGCTCAGCTGCTCTGTACACCCTGAGTTAGTTGGGACTGACAGAATTTGGGTCTTGCCTTCCTGATAGTGCTAAACCAATACCAACAGGGGAAAATGAATTTGTAGACTAAAATAACAAGGTATTTGAAGTGCACAACCTTTTAAAGGAAAAGCAATATCCTGGGTAACATATTTCAACAATATCAGAAATACTGAAGAAGAGAGACCAGGAATTATAGTTAGCTTATTAAATATATGTATAATGACACAGTAAGAGGTTAGCAATGTATAACACAATCAAGGAAATAGAAGAGATCCATACAGAAATAGTAAAGATGAAAAGTATAACAGTGGAAATAAAGAATACTATCTATGAAATTGGGTTTTCCTGGTGGCTCAGTGGTAAAGAATCCGCGTGCCCATGCAGGAGACACAGGTTCAATTCCTGGGTTGGGAAGATTCCCTGGAGAAGGAAATGCCAACCTACTCCAATATTCTTGCCTGGGAAATCCCATGGGCAAAAGAGCCTGGCAGGCTACATACAGTCCATGGGGTGGCAAAAGTCAGACTTGACTTAGCGACTAAAACAACAACAATCTATGAAGTTAACAAAAGAATAGATATAACTGAGAAACCATTAGGAAATTGGAGGACTACTTTGAAAAAATTACCCAGAATTAGGAAGGAAAGAATAAAGAAGAATAAATATTTAATATTTAACATGATATTTTTCCAAATCCACTTAGAGATATGGAGAATTTCAACAGAAAACAGGAAACTATGGTAAAGAACAAGATAATAATTCTAAAATTGAAAAATACTGAAAAATATAACTGAAATTAAAATTCAATGGATGAGTTTGACAGCAAATTAAACTGCTGAATCAAAAAAATGAGCTGGAACATGTTGGAATAAAATATCCAGAATTAGGCATGAGGCAACAAAAGCATGATAAATACAGAAGAGAGTATAAAGGATTTATGGAGTGAAGAAAGAAAGTCTAACAGGGACCCCCAGAGGCAATGGAGGGAGATGATGGGGAAGAAGCAATATATGAAGATATAATGACAAAGAATTTTTTTAAACTGACTGAAGCCTACAAACCCTGACTGGGATAAACCAGCTTATTATAGTAAAGTTGTTAAAAACCAAAGTGAAAACTAAAGTGTCAGTCACTCACTTGTGTCTGACTCTTTGCAACCCCATGGACTGTAGCCCACCAAGCTCCTCTGTCTAGGAATTTTCCAGGAAAGAATACTGAAGTAGGTAGACATTCCCTTCTCCAGGGGAGCTTCCTGACCCATGGATCAAACCTGGGTCTTCTGCATTGCAGGCAAATTCTTTACCATCTGAGCTTCTACCAAAGACGAATACAAATTCTTAAAGCAGCCAGAGAAAAAAGACAAATTCCCTTCAAGGAACAACCTTTATACACTGAGAATAGATTTTTCAACAGAAGCAATGGAAATAGAAGATCATGTAATAATATTTTCAAAGTGATCATAGAAAATAATTGTCAACCAAAAATTCTATACCCTAAAGTGAAAGTATTCTTTAAAAATGAAAGACATTTTCTGACAAACAAAAGCTAAAAGAATTCATCATCATCAAGTTCATAAAAAAAGGATGTTTCATGAAAAAGAAAACCAAAGATGGGAAGAAACAGACAGAGTGAGATTACACACCCACCCACTCTCTCACACACACAATGTCACTTTAGCAACAACTGACTAACTTCATGGTCCTTATAATGACCATCTCAAATGCTAGAGCTATTAAGCCAGTGCTAATTCAATATCCCATCCCAAATCACTATATGTGTTAAGACCTCTGCGTGGGAAGTTCAATACACTATTGGTAGAAATTTAAAAGACCGAAATAAATAGAGGGATATATCTTGCTTATATACGTAATGTTGTAAAAATGTCAAATTGTCCCGAACTGATGTATATGTACAATGAAATTTTAAGAAAAATCCAAGCAGAGTTTTGTGCATGTACATGTGGAAATTAAAAAACTGATTCTAAAATTTAAATGTAAATGCAGAGAACCAAGAATAGAAAGGATAATCTTGAGCAGAAGGTGGAGAGGAGGATGAGGAGGAAGGAGAAAGAAGGACATGGAAGAGAAATAGAGAGAAGAAGAACTCGAAGAAAGTGGAGGAGAATGTGGGGAGCGAGAGGAGAAAGGAAGTGGGCAAGGAGAAGTAGGGGTGAAGGATGAGAGAGACTTGAGTTGAGGAGAGTGAAGATTTGAAGTAGCAAATAGTGGCGTAGAGAATGGGAGAGTGAGCTGACACTAAGATTTCTGGGTGATGCTGAAGATCCAGTTAAGATGGGTGAGGATTTGGGGTTAAGGAGACTCAAGTTCCCAACATCACAGAGTGTTTTGAAGAATTCTCTGGACATGTGGTTTCATCTGATTTTCGCAATGTGCCTATGTGAGAGAGATGATTGTCTCCATTGTATAAGTGAACCAAGCAGGAGGATGATCAACTTGCGTCTCACTGGGAGTGGGTGGTGGATCCCTCACCATCGAGCCTGTGGCCGAGCTGGGTACCCAGGGCAGGGGGCCAGGATCGGCTCACCTGGGCTTCCTCCGCAGAAGACTGGACAGCTGAGCCAGTGTGTGGAGCTCATTTGCATGATCTTGCACAAGTCCCTAGCCCCCTCTTGGCCTCAATATCCCTATCTGGACAGATGGAGGGTGGGGTTCTATGGTATGAGCCTATTGTTCTGGAACTTTATTTTCTGTCTATCCCCTCTCCACGCTGGGAGAGTGGCACAGAGCTCAGCCTGCATTTGAAGCTACAGAGAGGCCTCTTTAGAGAGGGAGCTCAGAACACAGGGAGCTCAGGAAGCAGTCAGCGATGTATGAGAACAAGGCACTTGGAGAGCAAAGCCCTCCCCTCGGCTTTTCTTCTCAGCAGTCAGCGATGTATGAGAGGGTTCCAGTTAAGCTTTGTCCCAACGAAGGCACTTGAGATGAGAGACAAAGCCTTTAAAGACATATGAATCCCCCTGGCAATGGACTTTCTGAATTAACTACTCCCCACTGCCTTTTATTTCAATCAAATTGATAACGTTTGTTTGTTCAATGAGCATTTATGAAGAAAACCACTACTTTGTATTCTGTGGAAATGGAAGGGAAGAGATATGTGAGGGCTGAGAGGTTAGGAGAATCTTCCTAGAGCAGGTGGGTTGTCAGCTAGGCCTTTTAACTGTAAGTAGGTTTGAGGCAAAGAAGAGAGAAACAGAGAACACAGGGCACTGGACTGAGACCTACTCACTGGCTCAAGGGAGGGGTACTTAAATTAGGTGCTGGGGAGACATGAGGCTGGAAACGTGGACTAGCCCAATAAAGAGTCCAGGGTGCCTCACTGCGGATTATGGTCTTGGTTTCTGGGCATTCAGGAGCTGTAGTACATGTGCAGACAGGGGAGGGACATAGTTCAGGAGTATAGAATTGAAGTCATGGGACCTAAGTGGTCACGGTTGCCACACTTACTAGTCATGTGTCTCTAGACAGTTTACTTCATTTCTCTGAAGCTCCAACACCTTGTCTATCACATACCTGACTTAAGAGTTGTGTGGATCATTGTACCCTCAAGTACTTGGTCCAGGATCCATCAAATAGTGAGTGTTCAATAGTTGTTCACTAAATGAATTAAGATTAAAAACTGCCTATCCCAAAGACCTAAATGTAAGAGCTAAAAGTATAAAACTCTTGGAACAAAACATAAAGGAAAACTCCACGACACTGGATTTGGCAATGATTGTTTGAATATGGCAACAGAAGAAAAAAATTAATTGGGCTATATCAAAATGAAAATCTTTTCTTCATCAGAGGGTACTATCCAAAGAAGTAAAAAGACAACCCCTTAAATGGGAGAAAATATTTGCAAAGCTCAACTGTAACAACAACAACAACAACAAAACTTCAAACAATCCAGTGTAAAAATGGGCAAAAGACTTGACAGATATCTCTCCAAAGGAGATATACAATTGGCCTAAAGCCCATGAAACGATGCTCAACATCACTAATTATTGTGTGTGTGCATGTGCACATGTGTGTGCACACTCAGCGAAATACAAATTAAAACCACAGTGAAATACCAGTTCACCCATCAGAAAGCTATTATCAAAACAAACAAACAAAAACAAGTGTTGGCAAGGGTGTGGGGAAACTGGAACCCTTGTGCATTGCTGGTAGATCATAAACGAACCTAGGCTAGCCTAGGGCCTGGCCCCTAGTGAGTGCTCAGTATAGGACAATGTTACGGAGGTGGGGGCAATACTATACTTCATATAGTACAACACTGAAGTTCTGTTCTTAGATGATGAAAACAGTTCTGTGATTATCTTAGCACTTGCAATTTTCCTGTAAGTGAACAGGGTACCCCTGAGGTCTACTCTGCCCTCAGATCCCAGGACACAGGATGGATGGGCCTGCCTCAAGCATACACACACTCCTACCTCCCTTCTCCCCACCTCCCAAGCTTCCAGATGCCCTAATTGGCCTCCAGAGGGGAACCGAATCTCATTGAAGGGCACTGATTAATTCCTACAAATCCAGGTACCCACATTCTCCTCTCACTCCACCCCAACTCCCCTGTTACTTGTTCCAGACAGGAAAGGAACTTTGCAGACTCCCCAAGGAAGGAGAGGCCTTGGGAGGGCGTCACGTGTGTGCTCTGTGCTGACTGTTGTAATGAGGCCCCAGGAGACCCCGCTGCACCAAGGAAGACCTGGAACTTGGAAAATGACTGCTGAGTACCTTCCCTGCATCTGTTCTGGCTGGACACCCATCCTCACCTTTGCCACACTATAGGCACTTGTGTTCTCACCTGGCTTCACCGTGGGCAGTTAATTTTGGTGTCTCTGTTCAAATTGCTCTAGCCGTCCCATGGTTCTGGAGGCATGGTCTGTGCCACTGCCCTGGCAGGGTGTGACTGCCGAAGTCCTGCCCTCACAGAGGTATTTCCATCACATACTTCTGCTCATCCTTCAAGCCCCAGGGCAAACAGTCCTCTGTAAATTTTAGCCAAATGTCAGACAGGCCACCTCACCCTCCCTGTGGCACCCATGGTTTATGGCTCCTGGCAGAACTCTTAGGACTGCGGGCCTGGAAGCAGAACTGGTCACTTGCATCTCACTCCTGCTGGCCAGATCCCTGGTCCACAGAGAAGTAGAAGCTGAGGCAAGGAGGCCTCTGTCTGAGTTCTGCTCTGCCATCTGCTTTACTCCAAAGTGATGCCCTGCATTGCATTCATAGAAGTTTTTTTTTAACAGGTTCTGAAGTGAAATAGAAAACAATACATAAAAATTTCCTGACTGCAGGACTCCTCTGAGCCTCCACTGTGTTCATGACCTTTGTGAATCTCTAAGATTACAATTCACATGTACCCAGTCCAATTGGGGCAAATATCATTTTAGAGCTTTATCGTATACCATATGCCCAAATAAACCCTAAGGGAGTTAAAGAAGGAAATGTGAAAACTATAAAAACTAAAGGGAAATCAGTTCCAGACCGTGGATTCCCCAAACCTGGGACTGAGACTAATTCACAGTGCTCTGTCATTAAATAATGAATAGAATGAACACAGGGTTTATGATATCACTGACAGACAAGCTATGCACGTACCTTGATTCTGCATCTTGAGTAGGCTGCTTCAGCTGTTAGATTGACACGCTTCCATTTTGGCCATGTTCCTCCTATGAAATTACATCCAGGAAACTAGTAACCTGACACTTGCAAAAGCTCCCTAATAGTGCCATCTAATTTGACATCACTTTGAGCCTGCATAAAATAGTCTTTTGTCCAAAGCAGTGACTTACTCATGTTCCTCTTTCTGGACTCTGTGTTCCTGCAGGGCAGGCTGTGCCCATCCCTCTTCACTGAGTACAAGTCCTACTCAGCAGACGCTCCTCTCTGTCTCTGCAAGACTTTTGTGCAAGTCCCTGGCTCATCACCCCATGTCACAGCGTGGAATATTGTATGCTGGGCGAGCTCCTGGCTGTGGACCTGGGGCCTTGAATTCCTAACATTCTGGGGCAACTGGGCAAATCCTACCCCACCCCATACCTCAGTCAGGTAAAGTTCAGAGAACTGTAAACCCTGACAGAACCAAACCAGCCATGAGGGTATAAGCTCAACCAAACGAAGCACCTGCCCCTCCCTGAGTCCATCCTGTTAGGTTCTCTCACCCTGAGAAGTGGGATAAGCTGATTGTCCTTCCTGCCCATGCCTCTGGAGTGTCTTGTCCTTTCCACAGTCCTACTCCAGCCCATGCCCTCACCCTGGACAGCAGATGCAGGAGGAGCCCCAACCCTGGCTCTGCACCGACTTGCTAGGTGGCCACCGCCCCTCTGGACCTCGGTTTCTCCATCTGTAAAATGAGGGATTATAGGAGGTCACCTCTGGGCCCCCTGTGGCTCAGACATTCTCTGGTTGTCAGCAGCATGAGGAAGAACAGGCAGCATCATTCCCACCTGAGACTATGGGGGCTCCATGGAGCAGGCACCCCAGGCAGTTTGGATCTCCAGAAGCTTCCAGAAGGGCTGGAGCAGGGGCCTGGGCACAACACTGACCCCACCCAGTGCTGCCTTCAGGGTCCCAGGGTCTCTGGATGGCCAGTTTGGGAAGGTCCAGGCCTGGTGTTAGAATTAACGAGAGTGTAGGGGGAAGGCCTTGGAGAACAGCTTGAGTAAAGGCGTGGAAGAGGGGAGCGAGGAGTGCAGCTTGGGAGGGCAGACCACGGGGGGACAGGAGGACAAGGCAGGGCCCGCTCACACCAGGTCTTCAGTGCCAAGCCAAGGAGCTCAACTGAGCACAGCCGGGAGCTGAGGGAGGGTTCAACGCAGGGAGGGCCAGGCGTGGCCAGACATATGCTTCAGCAGGGCCATTCTGACTGGAGAGTGGGGAGGAGGTACTAGAGGCTGGGAAACCAGTGAAGAGGCCACTGCACTGGTCTTGGAGGAAAAGATGGGCATCGAGATGAAAGCAGTGGCCCTAAGGGAGTGGGGGATGGATGGATGTGGGGGACACTTAGAAGTGGGGGCTGATGAAATGGCTCTGACTGGCTCTGGGTTTGGGGCCCCAAATGCCTCCCAAAGCATGAACAGAAATCTTCCAGGTGGGGAATCTAAAACCTGAAGACGTCAAAGCCCTGGCCCAGGTCATGAGCAGCAGGAGGGTGGGGACACCAGTCCAGAACCCAGGTGCCTGGCAGCCAGCCCCAGCCCCTCTCCCACACCGACACAAATTGCAGAGGTGAAACTAGACTATGCAGTCTCCTCGGGCCTCAGACGCCAAGCCAAGCCCAGGCATGTGGAGCATCAGGGGCTAGAGCAGCTTCTTCATATTTGGCAGCATTTCAGCACTTTTTTTTTTTTTTGCCTTCCTACAACAGGGAGTCTGATGCTTAAAGGCTGCCTGTAGTCCAACTCAACCCCCTCAGTCTTTTACAAGGAGAATGCATAGCTCAGAGGCAAAGAGAACCACCTAAAGCCACACAGCAAGGTAGTAGACCAGATCTTCCCAAATCCCAGAATAGCTCTCGCATACCCTGGTAATAAAACCCAGAAGCCTGAAACCCTGGGCTTGGAGAAGGAAGAATCTGACCCAAGATCACCAGAAGTGGATGGCAGAAGCAAGACCTTGGGCCCAGGTCAGACCACTGGGGCCAGGGCAGCAGCCAACTAGCTGCTTCCCCTGCTGTGTGCCGCCTCCATGTCTGCAGTCCTGTGAGGAAGTCTGTGCCCTGACTCCATCCCCCAGCCATCACTGTGCCCCCATCTGTCTTGCCAGGGCCGGTGTGGGGACGTCTCCAGGATGCCTTCAACTATGAGCCAATAAATATGAGATGTACTCGGCGAGGAGGGGCTGCTGGGGCTGCCAGTCCCACCCCCACCGCTTTCCTGCCAGCCTCTGCACCGAGGAAGATTGGATTTTGTGTCGTTCATTTTTTATCTCCAGTCCATGTCGGATGGGGAGATAGAGGGCGTGGGCAGTGGATAATTTTATCCTTCCCCCACAGTCGGGTGCAGCACTGAGATGGGGTGTGTGGTGGCCTTGGATAGCCTGCTGTCCTCCCAGGGGGAGATCCCCCATCCCAAGCTGTCAGCCCTGGGCTATTCTCTCTGCTGATGCAAAATGACGTGCATATAAGAAAGAGCCCTGGGTAGGAAGACAAGGGACCTAGGTTCAAGCCTTGGCCCTGCTGCTGATCCACTCTGAGACCTTGGACAAGTCTCTGCAGACATTCTGTTTGTTCCTTCTCTACACCAAGCCCTGTGGTGGCAGACAGGGGCCACAAATAAACATCAGAACTGCTCCCTGCCCTCAAGGAGCTGGTAGTTGAACTCCAAATAAACAGAAATCGATGGAGGGGTGGCAGACACTGGCAATGGTATGAAGGGTGAGGATCTCCCAGAAAGGAGTGAGGGAAGGGGGAGAAAGAAGATGTTCAGGCAGAGGCAGAGGTACCTGCTTGAACGAAACCCAGCAGAACACAGTGATGCTTAGAGACCCGTGAGAGTGGGTGAAGCAAAGGTAGGTGGAACAGGGGAGAGAAGAGTTTTAAGTAGGTAAGTATTGTGATCAGATTTGCATTTTTAGAAAAATCTCCCCAACAACTGTGAAAAGCAGATTTCAGGGGGTGGTGATGGAGAATGAAGGCAGAGAGTTCAGTGAGGAGGCTGATGCAATGGTCCAGGAGAGAGAAGATGATGTCCTAGATTAGAGCAATAACAGTGAAGCCAGAAATAATGATTATCATCATTATGATGAATACTGCCATTAAGTGTTACCATGGGACAAGCACAGCGCTAGGTATTTACATCATTGTTTCTAATCCTCACAACTCTCCAAAGTAGGCTATTATCCCCATTTTGTAGATAAGGAAATTAAGCCTTGGGTAAATTAAAAGAGAGTTGCCCAAAGTCACATAGCCAATAAGTGACAAAGACAGGATTTTGACCCAGGTCTGTCTAACTCTAAAGGCCATGCTCTTTCTACTGTGTTCTACTTTCTAAAAAGGAAGGCACAGCTTCCAGAGAGGCTAACAGGGCATAGAATCCATCTGATTTTTTTATTGTTTAGATGTGGAAAACTAAGGACAGAGAGATTTGAGGAAGATGTGCAGGTTTCTGGCCAGGGAAGCTGGGTGGATAGAAGGAGTGTGGGAGGAGCTGGTTTAGGCACAGTGGATGGGGTTTCAGTTCAGTTCAGTTCAGTCGCTCAGTCATGTCTGACTCTTTGTGACCCCAAGTTCTACCCAGGGGACAGAGATTTGGGAATTGTTGACAAACAGATGGTCAGTTGTTTAAGTAGGCTAGGTCATTATAGGGAATTGTATAGCAAATGGAAGATTGAGACTGGAACTTTGGAGAATTCCAACCCCTAGAGGATGAGCAGCAGGAGGACATATAGGGAATCAAAGTGGTGCAATATGAGGTCAGCCCAGGAGCAACAGAATTACTTCAAGAAGGCAAAGAGTAAGTGATTCCTGATGTTGCCAACTAGTTAGTAAGGTGAAAGCTAAAACTGGGTTTAGGGAGCTGCAGAGAGAAGACATTTTGAACCTTGCGAAGTAGTCTTCATGGGCACAGTGTTACCAAATGATGGGAGGGGCCTGTGCACATCCTACCCTTGGCCCTGAGAGCATTTATTGACCCTGGTACACCAGTGAATCCTAACCAACCTCTTCCAGAAATCCTGAGTCAGATGAGGAAAGTAGTATTGCTAGGAAGGGAGGTAGAGGAGATATGTGAACAGAAGAAAAAAGAAGATTGAAGGAGCAAGAGAGAAAGGTTGAGAAATGCATGAAAACTGTTAGAGAAGTATGATAACTGAAAACCCACCAAGAAGAAAAGGAGACTTTATTTTGATCCCACTTTCTAATAAAATTGTAGTTATCAAGGAAGAAGCCATAGCCCACCATAGCTGAATGTTAAATGAGTAAAGAAGAGAACTATGTGTAGCAAGGAAACTAGAACAGTACAAGTGTTAGTTGTTGCCATTAAAGACATTCGGGCTATTGCTTTACACTTGAGCGACATGTTGGCTGGGTATAATATTATAGTGCATGTGGACTGAAAAGCAAAACTCCAGCTGGATAGAAAAGATTTCGACTCAAGGGTCATCATCAACTGGGTTGTACCAAAGTACTCAGCATTTGCCTTTGCTCTTCTTTCTAATTTTGATGAAAAATTTGTTGGAGAACTATTACAACTGAAACACGTTTTGCTATTTATGTAGCTGATTTCATGTTTTGCTGATAGGGTTTTTTAGGCTGTTGATGGGGATAGATTTTTTTTCCTCTGGAAAGGTAGGGGTAAAATCTCCACATGCTTAGGGCAGTTTGATGGAGTGGGAGAGGTGGAAGCTAGTGTGAAGAGGGGTGAGGAAGTACAGACAGACAGCAAGTGGAGAAACTCTTTCAAGAAAATGGGTTGTGCTGCTGTAATGAAGAAAGAAATAGGAGTAGCTATAGAGTAACATGGAATGGAGGATATTTTTGAGATGGGAAAGACACAAACACATTGAATGCTAAGGAGTCAGTGGAGAGAGAGCTAAAAAGAGGGGAGGAGTGATTGATGGAATCAGTTCTTAGAGGAAGTGGGCAGAAAATGGGCTCCAGGACCTTGAACCAGAGGATGGACAGCTCTGTGGCCACTCTGCTATATAGCACAGTGGTTAAGCTCGGGGTCTATAGGGAGATGGTCTGGTTTTTAAGCATGCATCATCAGGATGGCTTGACTTCTTTCAGGTTATTTAACCTAAGGCAGAAGTGTCAGTTCCTTGTTTCCAAAATGGGGATACTAACAATTCCTGTCCAATAAAGTTACTATGAAGATCAAATGAGTTGATACATGCCAAGTGCTTAGAAGAATGCCTGGCACATATTAAGTGCTTGATAAAAGATAGCTGTTAGTGGTCAACACAAATTAGCTATTAGCTAGCTCATCTTGTAAGACAGAGAGAAGTGGGGAGAGATGGGTGTGGCCTGTGGAAACTCCACTTGGAAGGAAGGAAAGATGATAGAACTCACAGCAGCAGCTCTGCTCTTGGGCTAAGGATTTGGAGTTAGACAGAGCTGGGTGCACCTCATCGTACCAGCCAAACCTTGGTGTTTTCGCCTGGACAGGGCTCCATCTCAAGAGGGATTGTGATGAATTCATAAGTGGGTAAAGCACTAAGCACAGGGCCAGACACTTGGAGGTGCTCAGGGAATGGTAACAACTTACAGTGATCACCCTCCACCTTCCCAGGGCATAGACCTGGACAGGAGGTATGCTGAGAGGAAGAACAGAGCTGGGGTTGGAGCTTTATGTGCAAGATTTGCTGGGGTGCAGGATGAGGAGTGCTGGGTGCTGCAGAGGGTCTGGATCGAACAATCACCCCATCCCAGGTCCAGCCTGACCAGGAGAGGAAGAGAGGCCAAGAAGAGCTGCAGGGACCAGGGGGTCTGAGGCTAGAGGCCTCCGGGAAAGCGAAAGCAAAGGGAAGGGGCCAAGAGAAAGGTCTGTGGTGTGAGAGGAGGATTTCTGACTGTCATTCAGTCAAATTTCTGAGCACTTTCAGTACACCAGGTGCCAGGTGCAGTACTTTACACACCTGAGTGCATCAGACCCTCAGTCCTCATCCATTGGAAGCCTGTCGGCCTAGGCACCCATCCCTCCCACAGATCTAGGAGGGCCACATGACCTCAGATCACGTGCAGACCATGAATGGTTCTGCAGTCATTGGCAAGTTGGGCAGGACAGATGAACAGGGACAGTCAGATCCCCTCTGTCATGCACATGAATTGTGAAGGGTAGGGAGAATCCAGTGGTAAGTGAAGATGGCAATGTAGCCCAGGGGGAGGGAACATGGAGTTGACTTGTAGCCTTGAGAGGTCACGTGGAAACAAAGGTTGTGGGAGAGCAGGACCTCTGAGGAAGGAGAAGCTGTGGGCAGAGAGGAGAGGGGTGGAATTAGCCTTAGGAGTAGTGGAGGCAAGCAGATAGCTGCAGAGACCCATGGGCAGGGAGGTGGGGAGAGGCACGGCCCCCTAGTGGCTCCGTCCCTCCCAAGGTCTGGGTCTGATTCCAGGCCCCAGGGCTTCCTTCTTCTCCAACTCCCCTTTTTCTGAATGAGTTCAAGCATTTTTCTGTTCTTTGCAGCTAAAGAAATCAAAATAAATTATCAATATATCCCCATTTTACAGATGGGAAGACTAAGGTTGAGGTGGGAAAAGACTTGAAAGTCCATAGTTGGCTGGTTATGTGGCAGAGCTGGAATTAGGATCCAGGCAACTTCTTTCTCCAGAGCCCACTCCTCCTCCTTCCTTAGCCCCCAGGAAGCCGGGACCCATTCTCTTCATCCCTAGCTCTTATCCTCAGACCCTGTTGCTCCTTAAAGTCCAGAGTCCTGCTGAGCAGAGTCAGATGCCAGCAAGAGGCCTTCCTGGCTGAGAGGACAGCTGCACTCAGGACTGATTGGCTCCCCAGTCTGCCTTCCCCTCAGGGCCTCTTCTTCAGCTCCCTCAACACCTCATCCCTTTTGAGGCTCCCCATCCCACTGGGGACCTTGGCATTCATGCAGAGAGCACCCACAGTGACTGGGCATCAAACTTTAGGGCTCTAGGGAGAGGATGAAGGGGATTGCAGGATGCAGGCGGGGGAATAAGGGCCAGATCTGAGCAATAGGGTGAGAATAAGTTTCCCCAGAGTGGGTGCCAAGTCTATATAAGGCCCAGGAATCTCCTTAGAGCTTCACAATTTCCTAGCAAATTCAACATCATTGTCCCCCTTTTACAGCCGGAGAAACTGAGGCTCAGAGATACAAAGTCCTTCCCAAGCCTACATAACCAGTAAGAGACCAAGCTGGGATTTGCTCTCTGGCCTCATGAGTACAGGTCCAGGCACCTCCTGCTGCTATATCTGCCTGTTTTCCCCAGAATCAGCTTCACCCAGAGAAGAGCTCTCCTCCTGCTCTGCTCTGGAACGGCTGTGGCTCTGGGTCTCAGTGAGTGGGGAGGGGGCCACTGGATTTCTGAGGTCCCCCCAACCTGCTCTTTTGGTGGGCTACAGGCTCCACAGCCAGGCATCATCCAGGCCACTCCCCCTCCTCCCTAATAATTAATCTCCAGCCAACAGTCCCAGCTGCAGTGCTTTCATCATCCAATTACCGGAGTTTCTGGAACAATAAATCTTGGTCACACAAATGCAGGCAAATCTGCAGCTATTTTCATGGCCATTACTGTGCATAGGACATTGGGACTCAGGTCATTTGCGATTCTGACGCGGAGAGCTGCTTCCCCCTGCAACCCCTGCACCCCGCCCCCCCCCCCCCCCATCTTTCCTGTCAGCTTTCATTTCTCATTGGTGGCTGCCCCTCCTCCTCCCCATCCCCTTCTAACCATCATCCCCCCTAAGCATCATCCCTCTAAGTATCCTTCCCCTCTCCTATCCACTGTCAGTGCAGCCAAGATTAGAAGACTGAGGGCGTCCATCCTAGCCGGCAGTGATGAAAGGAACACAGAGCCGAATTCCAGGAAGGACTCAAAGGACTCCCTCCCAGTTCTTCTTGGCCACAGGCAGGCATGGAAGGAGATCACAGCAATTCCCAGGCTCCACACAAAGAACACACAGGTTACAACAGGGGAGGAGGGATCCATGGACTGTTCAGATGACCTCAGATCACATAAGGGTGACACCATCCATAGAAGAGGTCGTGCCTGGGGCCTCTGACAGTCAAAGGAAAACTCAACGATCATTTATGAATGAAGTCTTAGTATCAGAGGGGACAGAGGGGAAAGAACACTGTTCCAAGAAAACCATGCCCACCATCTCTCAACTGATGACAGTTGTGTAGGTCCACCAGTCTCAAACAGGAGTGAAGCAGATCTTTTGCTCATGCACACCCCAAACTCCCTCCTCTGGAAAACCACCGCCCTTCTCAGGGCATTTGTTTTTCCTTGGGGACAACAGAGTTAATGAGTGATGCCTCAGGACAGTTTTGAAAGACTGGCTGAGACTGCTGCTGGGTCACTACCACCAGGCAGTGCAGTTTAAGATTCCAGGTTGTCTGTGCTCAGCGGGGAGTTGGGGGGAGATTGCCACCTGCTGGTCAGTGTTGGCAGTGCCATGGAGCAACAGTCAAAATTCTGGTCTGCGAGTTCCAGGGGGTAGATCCAGGCTTGACTTGAACTGTATGAACTTGGGCAAGTCACTGCCACCCTTTGAATCTCACTTGTTCTCATCTAAAATGTGGCATAATGATGCCAGCCTTGCAAGGCCAATGGTGAGCATCAAACTAAACTGTGCTAATGAACCTCTTTTGGGCAGGCCACTCAGTAAAGGTTTGATATACCTGGATCTTGTCCTAACCATACTCAGAGCAAGGCTCAGCGCCAGGAGACAGAATAGGAGGTGACTGCCCCATATTCAGATGCAAGGCAAGCGTATCCCAGGCCCAGGTCAACCTCTCTCAGGCATGGCAAGGAGAGCCAGCTCTTGGCCCCAACATCCCCCAGAGGAGCCAGGCATGGAT
Source organism: Okapia johnstoni (assembly GCA_024291935.2). Lineage (NCBI taxonomy): Eukaryota > Metazoa > Chordata > Mammalia > Artiodactyla > Giraffidae > Okapia > Okapia johnstoni. Next base: position 24,192,691 of record CM044325.1, read on the forward strand.
TCCCCGGCCCAGAGCGCTCAGGCAGCCATGCTCAGGCCAGTCTCAGACACCCAACCCAGGATTTCCCAGGACCACCTGTACTAATTAGAAACAGTTGCACCCTCTGGGCAGTGGCAGCCTGACAGGTCCACGGACTGGATTGCAGGCCCCATTTGCCTCTCAGAGAGGCACTTTTGTATGATACACCAAAAGCAGCAAGGCTGCACAGAGACAGCATTTACCTGGGCTCCTGACCCTAAAACCCAACTGCCCCTAGCTGACAGGAGCGGCCTCAGCTCCCAGCAGGTATTGTAAGTATGTCTGCAGCTGTGGACCCTTTGTCAGGCCCCATCTGGCTCAGAGAGGTCTGATGAGGCTTGTGCCCTTCATCTCCAACTCCTGAAGCACTGGGCTACTCACTGGCCTGGGAAGCAAACATGGAACCCTACCCCAAGCCCTATCGTACCTTCCTGAGAGTTTGTCTTGCCGCTCACACTGTTCACTGAATCCAGGGTAGGTAAGGCGCGACCGCAGAAGCTGGAAAAAGACTCGAGGAGCTGTGGGGACTACAGACATCTTTGTTATCTCCAGGCAGCAGCAGCAGCAGCAGCAGCTGCAGGGAGTCTTCAAAAACTACTGATATAGTAAGACAGACAAAAGTGGTCCATGGCCAAGTGGTTATGCAGGCCCAGTGCTACCAAGGTCAGCAATATCTTTGTTTACAGAACATAAGGTATGAGGCCATGAGAGAGTGGGGCAAGAGAGCCTGACTGACGCCGTGTTGTCAGTTAATTTCCCCACAATCCACCCCCCTCAGGGTCTTCTGTCCCACTGTTTACAAAGGCTCGGTCCTCTGCAGCTTTTTTTCTGGCACACATTGCCGCAGCTTGCATCCACATTCCACAACAACAGTGAAGGCTACAACAACAAACCACTAGAGCACAGGCTACACACCCAATACAGAGGAAAATCCAACACCAGGTACTGGACAGGCTGGCCCACCACTCCTGCAGTTAGTCTCAAGTAGGGAGTTGCATGTCATGGATTTCTCACATCCTGTGGCTCCACACAGAGCAGAACAGGGAACTCATGATAGACCACAGGGAGCGTACAGATGCACCTTTCACCACTGAAGCAGCTCCCTGTGGTCCTGGCCAGGTGACATGCACATGAGGGGACTATGTGCTTGTCACCCAGGGTACAACCTGAAAGTCCTGTTGCAGCCCCTGCCCCCATGGGGCTAGGAGAATTACCCACCACATGTGGGGTGGCTTTATCTTCCATAGCCAAGTCCAGTCCACTGTCTGTCCTCGTGCAATCTCCGTTGGGACTGACAACAGGATATTACCTTGGGTTCCACAGCCAGGCTTTAGGAGAATATCTGTTGTTGCCACCTGCAGTTGTATTGGCACAGCAGCACGATGCAGAAGAGCCTCCACAGGGGCAACTCTACCTTTGCATGATTTTTCGTTGAAAACCGTAAACACCCCCCATAGGCGTCAGGTCCACTCCTTCCAGGAGGGGGGATGGATGAATAGAGAGCTGCAAGCCTTGTTTTAACAAACCATTATATCACTCAGTCATACCCGCTGCCTCTGGGTGATCATCAGTCAGTCAGTTCAGTTCAGTTACTCAGTCGTGTCTGACTCTTTGCGACCCCATGGACTGCAGCATGACAGGTTTCCCTGTCCATCACCAACTTCCGGAGCTTGCTCAAACTCATGTCCATCAAGTCGGTGATGCCATCCAACCATTTCATCCTCTGTCATCCCCTTCTCCTCCTGCTTTCAATCTTTCCCAGCATCAGTTCTTTTCCAGTGAGTCAGTTCTTCACATCAGGTGGCCAAAGTATTACAGCTTTAGCTTCAGCATCAGTCCTTCCAATGAATATTCAGGACTGATTTCCTTTAGGATTGACTTGTTTGATCTCCTTTCAGTGCAAGGGACTCTCAAGAGTCTTCTCCAACACCACAGCTCAAACACATCAATTCTTCAGTGCTTAGTTTTCTTTACAGTCCAACTCTCACATCCATACAGGACTACTGGAAAAACCATAGCTTTGACTAGACAGACCTTTGCCTATGGGTGATACAGGACATGGAATACTCATTGAATTCCCAGTCTCTGTACCCAGTCCTGGACTTCCTTTCTGGTGAAATGGGTACCCTGGTCACTCTCTATAATCAGAGGATGGCCATACATGGCTGTCAGGTAGTCAAGCACCTTAAGTGTACAGTGTTGGTCAGCAGCCTTGCATGGCCAGACAAACAGAAAACCTGTAGCTGTATCTACTGTTAAAGAGAAGCTGGCATTCTCTGATAGTGGCAGAGGCCCTACAAAGTCCACTTGCCACTGAGTCAAAGGAACTCTCCCCCTCACCACCTGTCCAATGGTGGCTGCCATCCTGTGGGGGTGAAGAGCTTCCCGGGCACATGTGGGACAATCATGGCAGGCACCTGCTATTTCTCTCCAAGAAATAGGAAGATCCCACCCTTTGGCAATTGCTCACATGGTTTTTGTCCCTGCATGATGTAGGCATCAGTGTAGCCAAGCTGTCACCCCATTAGGTTACACTTTTTAAAATCTGAGGATACAATCTTTACAGTACACTGTCTACATCATAGGACACAGCCTTTACAGTACACTGTCTACATCATAGGACACAGCTTTTTACATCTGCAAAAGAATCAGAGATTAGTAGCACATCATCAATATAATGAAACAGTTTCTCTGATGCACGGCAGTTCCATGCTTCTAAATCTCTTGCAACCAGCCCATGACAGATTGTTGGGCTATGCAGATATCCTTGGGGAAGGACCTGGAATGTCCACTGACACTCTTCCCAAGTGAATGCAAACTGGTCTTGACTCTCAGCAGCTATAGCTATTGGAGAAAAAAGCATTAGCTAAGTCCACCACATAGTGATAAGTGCCCAGCCCTGTAGTTAACTGGTCCATCATGTTGTGGATCTATGGCACAGCGGTATGCATAGGCGGTACCACTTTATTCAGTTCTCTGTAGTCCACAGTCATCCACCAAGAGCCACTGGGCTTCCAAATGAGCCACACAGGGAGGTGAATGGGCTCTGTGCAGGATGTACAATGTCCACTTTTGCCAGCTCAGCAATGGTGGCGCCTATTTCTTTGTGGCCACCTGATAGACGATATTGTCTCACAGCCACTGCCCTCCAGGGTGTCAGCTCTGCATATTCCCTCATGACTGCCTTCGCAACACGCACTCGGAGATGGAATTCTCCCACAGAGATCCGCAACACAAAACCTTTCAAGACATCTATCCCCAAAATATATTCCGGAACTGGGGACATGTACACAGTGTACACTTGCACAGGAAGTCACCCAATTTCCAATGGCAAAGACACAGCCTTTACTACAATGTTTTGGCCACCATCAGTTCAGTTTAGTCGCTCAGTCGTGTCCGACTCTGCAACCCCATGAATTGCAGCCCGCCAGGCCTCTCTGTCCATCAGCAACTCCCGGAGTCTACCCAAACCCATGTCCATCGAGTCAGTGATGCCATCCAACCATCTCATCCTCTGTCGTCCCCTTCTCCTCCTGCCCCCAATCCTTCCCAGCATTAGGGTCTTTTCCAATGAGTCAACTCTTCACATGAGGTGGCCAAAGTATTGGAGTTTCAGCTTCAACATCAGTCCTTCCAATGAACACCCAGGATTGATCTCTTTTAGGATGGATTGATTGGATCTCCTTGCAGTCCAAGGGACTCTCAAGAGTCTTCTCCAACACCACAGTTCAAAAGCATCAATTCTGCGGCACTCAGCTTTCTTCACCGTCCAACTCTCACATCCATACATGACCACTGGAAAAACCATAGCCTTGACTAGACGGACTTTTGTTGGCAAAGTAATGTCTCTGCTTTTAAATATGCTATCTAGGTTGGCCATAACCTTCCTTTCAAGGAGCAAGCGTCTTTTAATTTCATGGCTGCAATCACCATCAGCAGTGATTTAAGTCTGACACTGTTTCCAGTGTTTCCCCATCTATTTCCCATGAAGTGATGGGACCAGATGCCATGATCTTAGTTTTCTGAACGTTGAGCTTTAAGCCAACTTTTTCACTCTTCTCTTTCACTTTCATCAAGAGGCTCTTTAGTTCTTCTTCACTTTCTGCCATAAGGGTGGTGTCATCTGCATATCTGAGGTTATTGATATTTCTCCCGGCAATCTTGATTCCAGCTCGTGTTTCTTCCAGCCCAGTGTTTCTCATGATGTACTCTGCATATAAGTTAAATAAGTAGGGTGATAATATACAGCCTTGACATACTCCTTTTCCTATTTGGAACCAGTCTGTTGTTCCATGTCCAGTAAGCCCTCAATATATGCACTGTGGCCAGGAAACTGTTCTGGTTTGCCATGTACCAGGCTGCATTCAGCACCAGCGTCAACCATTACTCTTTGTACACTGGTCAGTGACCAGTGAATTGCAAGTTCCACATGGGGCTTCTGGTCCCCACTTGGGCTCTCTGGGTGGGTACCTTGGCTTGAGCCCTATTCAGAACAGAACAGGGCATCAGCAGAGACATGTCCAGTTGGCATAAAGTCCTCTGTCTGAACTGCCTGTACCTCATGCTGTAGGCATTTTTCACATTTAGTAAACTGCTGCTCCAGTCTCAATTGCTTCCATAGCTCGAGGAGTACACCATTAGGTTGCTTATCAATTTTATTTCTGTCAAGTCCTGCTGCTAGTGAATCAGCCCACATTTGCACCTGTGTCACCCAGGTGGGGCCTTTGCCAGCTCGGCTGCCCTTCGGGGTTTTCACAGTCCTAACCCCTTGGCCTGCCAACGCCCCTTTGTGTTTCTCAAGCTAGCCAGATGGGGCGCCCCACATAGGGTGTAAGTATAGCAGGCAGGGATCCAAAAGAGGCGGCCGGAGCTTGGTTAAACTGGCGTCTCACATACAGCCGGTAAAATGCGCATCATCTGGGCTCTGGGCATTTAGGTTAAAGATCGCCTGTCTCACGCCCAATTCTCTCACCACTTGGGTTAACTCGGCGTAAGTATGCTATTTACTCACGATATCCAGGAACTCTCCTCCTTTCATCCACACGGTGTAGATGGCAGCATTGATCCATTTCATCAGACTGTGTGTTAGATGAGGTGCACCCTCCATGAACTGCCTGACATTCTGTAATCTCATAGTCTGAGACACTATACTCCCCAAGGTCATGCAGCTCTTGTTCTAGCATCAGTAACTGTTGCTCTAGCTCCTCTGCACATCAAAGACTTTGGCTTAGTCAATAAAGCAGATGTTTTTCTGGAACTCTCTTGCTTTTTCTATGATCCAACAGATGTTGGCAATTTGATCTCTGGTTCCTCTTCCTTTTCTAAATCCAGCTTGAACATATGGAAGTTCATCGTTCACGTACTGTCGAAGCCTAGCTTGGAGAATTTTGAGCACTGCTTTGCTAGCATGTGAGATGAGTGCAATTGTGCAGTGGCACTGACAGTCTCAGTTCCCCACATCCATGGAGCTGTGCGAGTGTGAGTATGAGATAGATAAGTAATAGATGAAGAGCTAAGTACTATAACACAATGCTACTTGGGTGAAGAAATTATACTTAAGCTAACTGCCCAGGTTATTCAATCTTTACAAGGCTCAGTTTCCCTGCCTATGGGTAGGAGACAATGTCTTGCCTCCCTGGTTGTTGTGAGGATGAGAGATCACGTATTGAGGTCCAACCACATTGTGTGGTGAGCTCACACCTGGCACTGGTACAGCCCCAGGGACTGGCCCACAGCAGGGAAAGGCAGAGGCAGCATTGCTATCCCCAACTTGTGGCTCAATCAGAGACCTGCCCATAGGCCCCTGGCCTCACTCGGCACTAAGTCAGCTTCACCTGCTATCAAGTTCTATGTTTAGTCATCAAGGGAACATATGCTCTCATTTCTGATTCTATTCCTAGTTGATGACAACAAAATCTATGTTTAGGATGACTCTGGGTCTTGGAAGGCAGCTGCTCTGTAAGTTGAATGTACTGGGAAGTAATTTCCAGCTAGATCCAGGCTCCAAAGGAGAGAAACAAACCAACTTCTTCTGGTTGAAACAGAAGACCTTTGGTTTGAGAGGCCACTCGAGACATCTTGTTACTACAGGGATCATTACCACCAGGCTCTCACTAGCTGCTTAATGCTCACCATGTTCCAAGGACTTAAGAGGCACCATCTCTGCCTTATATTAACCTACAAGGTTAGCATCACCCACTGTAGTTCTGCTCCAAGGAGTGACTAACAGGTTGTGGTACCAATTAATCAAATTTTCTGTGAGTATGGGTAGGTAGTCTTTTGGTTGCAAGCTGTATACATCTAACCCTAACTAGCTTAAAAAATAAAATAAAAATCAAACAACTTTTGGGGGTTATAGGTTCCTGTAACAGGAAGGACCCTAGTGGATATCATCAGGACTGTTGCCACCTGGCTCCGATTCTTTTAGTCTTCTGCCACATTGTCCACTGGCCAAGAAGGTGGCTGGCTGTTTCCAAGCCTCCAACCTCCCAGTTCAGTGCTGCCAATAGAAAGAGCTTATCTGAAATGGTATTTGTTTTCCTTCGGATCTGCTATTACAAAATCCCTAGGAAGGTAGGGGGAAAAAAATCTTACAGTTACTAAAACTCTAGAGAGGTTTGAAAGTTAGAATTCCCAAAAGGTGTAATAACAATATGGAACAAAATTAAAACCATGGCATCAGCTCTTTTGTGCTGTTCTGGTATAAGGATATGTTTTATACTGTTTGGATTTATGCTTTACCTACTATTTGAAATATCCGAAAAGGATTCAGCTATACTAAATTTGTAACTGGCATTGATGTTTAAGCCAGTTTAATCAAATTTGCCACTGTTTAAATATTCAAGAGGTTTTCAACGTTTTACTGAATATGAGTTTAGTAAATTGAGCACTAAAGTTTATACAGTAGTGCATGTTCCTCTCAAGCCCAGAGGTCCTTCAGACATTAAGCAATCTAACAGAACACACAAAAATAAAACACATCACCAGATTTTTCAGATGATTATATAAACAATTTTTGTAAAACAATTTTAAGAATTAGAAGCTCTCCAAACTTCATTTATTCTTTCATCTTTATATGACTATATGATGAAAGGCCCAGTTAAAAGTTTTCCAACCGTCAATTTAAGACAGCAGATTGACATATAGAAATATCTGGTGAAATTCAGCCAGTGCAATGACCATTTCAATGGAACAAACAGTCAAGTAAAAATCATAAGTTAAAGCTGTCACCCCACTTCACTAAATATTTGTGGCCTCTCCAGTGGCAATTTGAGAATAACCTCAAGGTTACTTTCAAAATAGAAAAAGATGTGTAATTACAGCATGGGGCTGGTGTCAGACAGGGCTGATTTGGTACACCCCAGTTCCTACACTTAATAGCTTGCATGTAATACACAACCAGTTATATTAATCTCTGCCCTGCTTCCCGCAGTAGGTAACTATGTTCAAAGTACAATGTGTGAAAGTGCAAAGGATTATTATTAGTAAGGATTTCTGAAAGTAAAAGTTCTTACAGAACACAAGAAAGTGCCTCAAAATCCAGTTTTTGAGAGAAGTTGGCTACAAACTAGATAGATGTATTAGGATGATCATCACCTTAAAACAACAAAAGTCAAAAACAGTAGCCATCAGAATTAAGCTCTTTATTCATCTTCCTTGTTTCAAGGCAGTTCTTACAGTACAGAGAGCATTTCCGGCATGTGGTAACACAGAGCAGGCACGCTGGATCACATCGAGCCCCAGCGTCTCCCTGGAGGAGTGACAGTTATAGAAAATCCAATCAGGGACAGAGGGGAAATGCCAGTGAAATAAGACCCCAAGCCAAGGCTTGGCTTTAGACTTGGGCTGGGATGCTGCGACATCCAGGTAGGAACATGCTCAAGCCAGAGAGCAGCTCATTCCAAGGAAGGGCTGTGACTGGCCTGGATGCAGCCCCTACAGAGAAGATTCATTTAGGGTACGTGGTCAGCAGGCTGAGCACATCAGCCACAGAGGGACACAACATGTTCCTCCTGTGGGGAAACATGCCCTGGCCTCTCAATTAGCTCCAGAAGGCCAAGAGTCTTTGACTCCTTTGTTCATTCAGCACAACTTTACTGCTGCCTATTCTGTGCCAGGCCTTGTACTGGGTGCGGAGGACAAAGCGAGGAATCAGACACAGTCCTTACCATCAGGGAATTCAGAATATGCTAGCAATATCACAAAAATAAGTCATGATTCAAGGTAAAAAGGATACAGAAAGGAAGCAGACAAACTTGGTCCTCAAGGAGTTCACAGCCTAGCAGAGGCCTATGGGCAGCCTGTGCTAAGGACCAAAGAGAGGCACATGCCATGTGCTCTGGCAGCACAAGAAGGATGACACGATAGCTACTGGATGATACCATGGGGAAAACTCACAGCTTCTTAGAGAAGACTGAACAGCCTCAGTTGGCCCAAGTGGAAGGAATGGATCCTACTGCCTTGGGTGTGGGGCTGTGCAGCTGTGGGCCGACCTCCATGCATCCCTCAGGCTACCCAACAGGGAGGGTGCAAGGTCGCTTAACTGTGGATGTGACTGCATGATATCCTGTAGATATATGAGGGGAGACTGGAGGCCAGGAGAAACAGGTCCAAATAACAAGGGCCCAAGGTAAAGGTCCAGTCAACAATCCGCTTGCAAGGCAGGAGACCTGGGTTAGATCCCTGGGTCAGAAAGATCCCCTGGAGAAGGGAATGGCAACCCACTCCAGTATTCCTGCCTGGAGAATTCCATGGACAGAAGAGCCTTGTAGGTTATAGTCTATGGGGCCGCAAAGAGTCAAACATGACTGAGCGACTAACACACACAAGGTAAAAGGTTAGGAGCCTAGAGTGAATAAACCAGTAGGCAGGGAGCATGAGCAGGACCAGCAGGCTGAGTAAGTGGGAGGCTGGTCTGGGTGTATACCAGCAGACGGAGGGGCCTACTGTGCCTTCCTGCAGTCCCAGCGGTGGCTCATCTGTCCTCGATGGGTCAATCCCGAGGGCCCAAGAATGGGGGAGGGCCTCTCAGGTCAAAGATCACAGCCTGGCCAGTCCTCTCTTCGTAGCACCTAGTCTGCTTTTCTCTTTTCTTCACAGCTGCCTTCACCTGCTCTATCTTTCCCATTATCTCATCCCAACTGTGGCTGAAATGGGTTCAGTTAGGAGACAGGTATCATGGTATAGGTCCCAGGGCCCTGAAGACCTTGGGTAACTGACACTACAGCTGTTTTGGATGGTCACCTGGCACAGAGACAAGCTTCAAGTTACAAGGTTGGGTTGGAACATGTCTGCAGCCCAACCTGTTCAGGCCTCTTTCCCTCCCACACATTTTGTGGAACAGCTCTGGCCTATTGTCATTTCTTCTTCACAGCAGCCACCACCTACACCATCTCTCCAGCCTGGGCTTCCTGTGCATACCCCTTTCTCTCCCTTCCTAAAGGTGTCAGGACTCCTCCCTGCTGTGCTTTTCCTTCACAGCTGCCATCACCCCTCTGTTCTGTTGTCTAATCCTCATTGTGGATTACCCCTGTGCCCAACCCTCTTTTCTGCTATTATTGAAATATGCAGACCCCCTTCACCTATTAAGAGTTTCATTGCTAGTCACCAAGGAGAAGCAAACCTGAAGCAAAGGGGAAGGAGAAAGGGGAGGGCACTTTAAAGATGCATGAGACTTCTCATGAGGACTGGGCATCTGTGGTCCATCCTGGCATGTGACTGAGCTCCCTTCCTTGACTCCCTTCTTGGATGGTCCCAAAGAAGTCCTCATATTCTCATTTTCTCCATCGTTTAACTCTGGTTTTAGAATCTAGCCATCTTCTCTATTTCTATCAATTTGGGGTATGGTGCTCAGGAAAGCTTTGCTAAACAAGGAGTTTCTACAGTCAGGAGGGGCTGCCCTTTCAATCCTCCCCTCCCCACTTCCTCCCTGTACCACTGACGCTGCCCACTCTGAAAACCGCAGCCCCTGCCACTTGCCAAAGCAACCGAGGTCTTCTCTGTCAGCAGCTTCATATAGAGAAGAAGAGAGAAGTATTCATTATTTCAACCACCAACTGAAGGTGCTACATGCCAGGCTAAATGTAAACACCTTTTAGTAGGCAATGAGGAGCCACAAGCAATTTTCAAGCAGGGACTGGCAATTAGAAAGTACCTCACATTATGCACAGGTACTCAATTATGGAAACATTTAGATAAATGTATAAATGAGTGAGTGAATGATCATAACTGTGTATTAACTTCAGCAAATGTATGAGAGGTTAAGGGGATTTTTAAAAGCCCCTCTAAACCCTGGGCTTAAGCCATATGCTTAAGTAGGTAAAGTTAATCTCTACTTTCATCCTATAGGACTCTCTGCCATCTGACTGGTACAACTGCATCCCCCAACTTTCTAGGCTGTGTCCCATGACGAAGACTTACTCTCCAGGGTCATTACTCAGCACCAAATATATTTACCTGCTGCCTGTTTAAGGCATTATCCTCCCAAAATAGGGACAAAAAAGGTATCTCTCATGATAAGAGTATCTGTCACAGTAACAGGCTTATGGGGGAAATGATCTAAAATAAGAGCAACCATCTGCTATCATCTGAGAACCAGCAATGGCAAAGTTTGTCCCAAATCTATTAGATAAAGAAGCATCTCTACTTTACTAATAGTAGAGATGGTCCAAATTTCAGTAGGTCCAAACAAATACGCTTGATTCAGAGGTTTGTGAGTCCAGAGACCTTCTGAATGGTGACGACCATCTCCATTAAAGGAGAAGGCTGAGTGAAGACAACATTCTGAGAAAAACAAACAGCAGCCTGGACGAGCTCTGGGGCAGATGACTCCAGGCACAGTAAGATACAATTAAAATAATGTCATCAGCAGCTACTATCACTCCCACTTAGAGCCCAACATCTATAAACTATCCCCCAGCTACATTTATTTTCTTGAATTTTATCCCTCTTCTAGCCCCCTAAACTGTGAACTCCTTGAGAGCACAGATAGTGGGAAGTTTTGTCCAATGCTTTGAAGTCCTAACCCATGTTCATTTCTCATCAAGAACTATCCTAATAAATGAACTTCAAGTTCATCTCTCATAGGAGTCATGCCATCAGAAACATTAAGTACCATTATTGAAGATCACCAACATTGAGCATCTCATTTTCTCCTTCAGAGGTAATGCTTTCTGGACAAGGAAGAAAAGGTTGAGCAGAGCTGCAAAGCTGGAGAAGGTAAGTGACCTATAATTCTGCTGCTTGGCCCGATTCCTCTAGAACAGTGAGTCTGTAGAGCTTCGAACATGATCAGAAGGATGTAAGTGCTTTTGTTATTAAAAACAAAGTAGTCCACCCACATCTTCCTTTGTGCTATGACACCTGCTTGTAACCTCATACTTGGATGAGTGGCAAGTCATTTGAAAAGCTGAGCCTGCTGGCTCTTTGAGATAAGAGTCCTACATACAGCCAGGACTTGCTGATCAGGGAGCATGCAGGCACACTGCCTTTCCTAGGGATGAGAAGAAGAAAAATCACAGACCCAACCCTCTCATTTTACAGATGAAGACCTGAGGACCAGAGAGTACAGGTGACATGTCCAAGGTCCCAAAGAAAGCCAGTGGAAGAGCCAAAATGACATCATAGTCTCTCAACTAACCGTTCAGTGTTCTTTCAAATGCAGTAGCTATGGCAAGATGTTCATGTTGCTCTTTGGAGAATGAGAAGTGAAAACAGGTAGGGGGCAGAATATTAGGTGTTTTGTTTCTCTGCAGACTTCAGTAACTTCTGTTATCCTGGCCTCCATTGTCCTGGCTGTGACTGCCTTCTATGGTAGCCTTCTATGCAAAGTTGGGTCCTAAGCCAATTAGTTTTTACTTGGCTCAGAGTTCCTACCAGGGATGGGGCAATCCCCTTGCACATGGCTCAGGATCTCTCGGTCTGTAAACAGGCGGAAGGCAATCTGCTCACACTCCTGCTTGGTCCCACATTCAAACAAACACCCAAACAAGCCCTCATTCTCCAGAGCAGCCAAATCAGAGTACCCACAGGGCCCGCAGTGCAAGATCCAGGGGCGGGACCAGCAGGCAGCCTCCAAGGGGCTCTGGTTGAGGTAGATGCCTAGGTCGACCCTCCGTTTCTTATTGGTTGGGTGTGAGTATAAGAGCCATGATTCTGACAGGGTTCCAGCTTCTGGCTCTGGCCTCACTGAGCTGCACAGCAGAGGACTCTGCTGAATGGCAGGTGCGTCTTTGCCAGCAAGATCCTGGCATCCACCTGGGATCTCCAGGGGCCGGAAACTCACCACACTGCCTTGGCAGCCATGAGGGGGCTCACACAGCTGATGGCTCAGGGCTGGTTTCTGAAAGCATTCACCATGGTCAGTGCTGAGGGCCTCTGCCCGGCACCTGTTTGGTGTCCGGGCACTGCAATACAGCACAGGGTGTCCGGCCTTCCCGATCACCTCTGCCACTTCACATTCCACTGTCACCATGGGCTTGATAAGCCTGCCATGGTGCCATGTGGCTCCTAGGTCATCGCTATAGATCATCAGGGAATGAGGCCTAGCTTTAAATGGCAGCCGAAAGCAAAAGAACCAGAATGGGATGTAGTAGGCGTACGCAGGGATGATGAGCCTTCCCGACTGCAGCTGGACGCCGTGACCTGGGCCCACAGCAAAAGTGGCCCAGTGTGTCACCTCTGGGCCAATGACCTCCTCAGTCAGGTCCCTCACCTCGCTCCATGAATAGCCAGCATCCTGGCTACATATGAAGCAGAGGCGTGCAGCATTCCTGCCTGACATAATCTGTTGACGCTCGGTGACATGGCCTTGCACACAGATGAAGAACAGGTACACAGAGCCACTCTTCCGCTCCCACACAGGACAGGGGTTCATGGTCCGGTGTCCAGGTAATGTGGCTTTCATCAGAGACTTCAGGGGTTCCCACTAGATGAGGGGAAGGGAGAAAGCAAGAGTGAAAGACTCATAGGAAGACATGAGGCTCATTAAAAGCATTAGTACTTCTCAGTTCAGTTCAGTTCACTTCAATCACTCAGTAGTATCCAACTCTTTGCAAACCCACAGACTGAAGCATGCCAGGCTTCCCTGTCCATCACCAACTCACAGACCTTGCTCAAACTCATGTCTATCAAGTCAGTGATGCCATCCAACCATCTCATCCTCTGTTGCCCCCTCCTCCTGTCTTCAGTCCTTCCCAGCATTAGGGGGTTTTCCAATGAGTCAGATCTTCGCATCAGGTGGCCCAAGAATTGGAGCTTCAGCTTCAGCATCAGTCCTTCCAATGAATATTCAGGACTGATTTCCTTTAGAATTGACTAGCTAGATCTCCTTGCAGTCCAAGGAACTCTCAAGAGTCTTCTCCAACACCACAGTTCAAAAGCATCAATTCTTCACTGCTCAGCCTTCTTTATGGTCAGGCTCTCACATCCATACATGACTACTGGAAAAACCGTAACTTTGACAAGACGAACCTTCGTTGGCAAAGTAATGTCTCTGCTTTTTAATAGGCTATTTTGGTTTATCATAACTATTCTTTTATGCTCCTCTTTGCAAGGAGCAAGCATCTCTTAATTTCAAGGCTTCAGTCACCATCTGTAGCCATTCCAAGAAAATAAAGTCTGTCACTGTTTCCATTGTTTCCCATCTATTTGCCATGAAGTGATGGGACCAGATGCCATGATCTTAGTTTTTTGAATGTTGAGCTTGAAGCCAGCTTTTTCACTCTCCTCTTTCATTTTCATCAAGAGGCTCTTTAGTTCCTCTTCGCTTTCTGCCATAAGGGTGGTGTCGTCATCTGCATATCTGAAGTTATTGATATTTCTCCCGGCAATCCTGATTCCAGCTTGTGCTTCATCCAGCCTGGCATTTAGCATGATGTACTGTGCATATAAGTTAAATAAGCAGGGTGACAATATACAGCCTTGACGTACTCCTTTCCCAATTTGAAACCAGTCTGTTGTTCCATGTCCAGTTCTAACTGATGCTTCTTGACCTACATACAGATTTCTCAGGAGGCAGGTAAGGTGGTCTGGTATTCCCATCTCTTGAAGAATTTTCCACAGCTTGTTGTAATCTACACAGTCAAAGGCTTTGGCATAATCAATAAAGCAGAAGTAGATGTTTTTCTGGCATTCTCTTGCTTTTTTGATGATCCAATGGATGCTGGCAAACTGATCTCTGGTTCCTCTCCTTTTTCTAGATCCAGCTTGAACATATGGAAGTTCATGGTTCATGTACTGTTGATGCCTGGCTTGGAGAATTTTGAGCACTACTTTGCTAGTGTGTGAGATGAGTGCAATTTGCAGTACTTTGAACATTCCTTAGCATTGCCTTTCTCTGGGAATGGAAAGAAAACTGACCATTTCCAATCCTGTGGCCACTGCTGAGTTTTCCAAATTGGCTGGCATATTGAGTGTAGCACTTTCACAGCATCATCTTTTAGGATTTGAAATAGCTCAGCTGGAATTCCATCACCTCCACTAGCTTTGTTCATAGCAATACTTCCTAAGGCCCACTTGATTTTGCATTCCAAGTTGTCTGGCTCTAGGTGAGTGATCACACCATTGTGGTTATCTGGGTCATGAAGATCTTTTTTGTATAGTTCTTCTGTGTATTCTTGCCACCTCTTCTTAATATCATCTGCTTCTGTTAGGTCCATTTCTGTCCTTTATTGTGCCCATCTTTGCATGAAATGTTCCCTTGGTATCTTGAATTTTCTTGAAGAGATCTCTAGTCTTTCCCATTCTATTGTTTTCCTCTATTCCTTTGCACTGATCACTGAGGAAGGGTTTCTTATCTCTCCTTACTATTCTTTGGAACTCTGCATTCAAATGGGTATATCTTTCCTTTTCTCCTTTGCCTTTCGCTTCTCCTTTCTCAGCTATTTGTAAGGCCTCCTCAGACAATCATTTTGCCTTTTTGCATTTCTTTTTCTTGGGGATGGTCTTGATCATTGCCTCCTGTACAATGTCACAAACTCTGTCCATAGTTCTTCAGGCACTCTATCAGATCTAATCCCTTGAATCTATTTGTCACTTCCACTGTATAATCGTAAGGGATTTGATTTAGGTCATACCTTAATGATCTAGTGACTTTCCCTACTTTCTTTAAGTCTGAATTTGGCAGTAAGGAGTTCATGATCTGTGCCAGTCAGTGCCATTCTTGTTTTTGCTGACTGTATAAAGCTTCTCCATCTTTGGCTGCAAAGAATATAATCAATCTGACTTCAGTATCGACTATCTGGTGATGTTCATGTGTAGAGTCATCTCTTATGTTGTTGGAAGAGGGTGTTTGTTATGACCAATGCGTTCTCTTGGCAAAACTCTGTTAGCCTTTGCCCTGCTTCATTTTGTACTCCAAGGCCAAATTTGCCTGTCACTCCAGGTATCTCTTGATTGTATCTCTACTTTTGCATTCCAGTCCCCTATGATGGAAAGCACATCTTTTTTGGGTGTTAGTTCTAGAAGTTCTTGTAGGTCTTCATAGAACCATTCAACTTCAGCTTCTTCGGCATTATTGGTGGGGGCACAGACTTGGATTACTGTGATATTGAATGGTTTGCCTTGGAAACGAACAGAGATCATTCTGTCATTTTTGAAATTGCACCCAAGTACTGCATTTCGGACTCTTTTGTGACTCTGAGGGCTACTCCATTTCCTCGAAGGGATTCTTGCCCACAATGGTAGATATAATGGTCATCTGAATTAAATTTGCCCATTCCAGTCCATTTTAGTTCACTGATTCCTAAAATGTTGATGTCCATTCTTGCCATCTCCTGTTTGACCACTTCCAATTTACCTTGATTCATGGACCTAACATTTCAAGTTTCTATGCAATACTGTTCTTTACAGCATCAGACTTTATTTCCATTCCCAGTCACATCCACAACTAGGCACTGTTTTCACTTTGGCTCAGCCTCTTCCTTCTTTCTGGAGTTATTTCTCCACTCTTCTCCAATGGCATATTGGGCACCTACTGACCTGGGGAGTTCATCTTTCAGTGTCACATTTTTTTGCCTTTTCATACTGTTCATAGGGTTCTCAAGGCAAGAATACTTAAGTGGTTTGCCATTTCCTTCTCCAGTGGACCACGTTTTGTCAGAACTCTCCATCATGACCCATCCATCTCGGGTGTATGGCATGGCTCATAGTTTCATTCAGTTAGACAAGGCTGTGATCCATGTGATCAGTATGATTAGTTTTCTGTGACTGTGGTTTTCATTCTGTCTGCCCTCTGATGGATAAGGATTGTCCATTTAGTCAAAGCTATGGTTTTTCCAATAGTCATGTATGGATGTCAGAGTTGGACCATAAAGATGGCTGAGCACTGAGAAACTGATGCTTTTGAACTGTGGTATTGGAGAAGACACTTGCGAGTCCCCTGGGCAGCAAGGAGATCAAACCAGTCAATCCTAAAGGAAATCAACATGGAGATCAAACCAGTCAATCCTAAAGGAAATCAACCCTAAATATTCATTGGAAGGACTGATGCTGAAGCTCCAATACTTTGCCCACCTGATGTGAACAGCCAACTCACTGGAAAAGACCCTGATGCTGAGAAAGACTGAAGGCTGGAGGAGAAGGGGGTGATAGAGGATGAGATGAATGGATGGCATCATCAACTCAATGGACATGTGTTTGAGCAAACTCTGGGAGATAGTGAAGGACAGGGAAGCCTGGCATGCTGCAGTCCATGGTGTCACAAAGAGTTGTACACAACTGAGTGACTGAACAACAACAACCACATTACTCAGCAATTCAACTTCTAGGTCTGTACACAAAATAACTGAAAGAACAGTCTTGAAGAGACATTTACATGCACCTCCTTGTTCCATAGCAGCATTATTCACAATAACCAAAAGGTGGAGCAACTGAAGTGTCCACCAGCCAATGATAAGATAAAAGGGATGAATGGCTAAACAAACTGGATAAATGAAATAATTGATTAACATAAAATAGATTATTACTCAGCCTTTAAAAAGAAATCCTGACATATTCTACAACATGGATGAACCTTGAGGATATTACCCTGTGAAAAAAGCCAATCACAGAAAGATAAAATATTGCATGATTCCACTTATATGAAACATCTAAAGCAAACAAATTAACAGAAACAAAGTATAGTATTAATCTCTAGGGGATTGGGGAGGGGGAAATTAGTTGTTATTCAGTGAATATAAAGTGATAGTTATACACTAATGAATAAATTCTAGAGACCTGTTACACAACAATGTAATACAGTTAACAATACTGCAATGTATACTTAAAATGGTTACGATGGAGGGATTTCCCTGGTGGTCCAGTGGCCAAGACTCCTAGCTCCCAATGCAGGGGTCCTGGGTTTGATCCCTGGTCAGGGAACTAGATCCCACGTGCCACAACTAGTAGTTCGCATGTTGCAACTAAAGATGCCACCTGCCAGAACTAAGACCCTGTGAGGCCAAATAAAAAATGATTATGATGGAAAGTTTTACATTAGGTGCATATTACCATAATTAAAAATGTTTTTAAAAGAACAAAAATATCTGAAAAGGTCTTGAAGGTGTTAGCCGACCATCTACTTAACATTTAAGCAGCTACCAAAAAATAAATGCTACTTTACCTTAGGCTGCATTAAAAGGGTACCAGATGGGCTAGCCACCTCACTGCTGAGCTGGTCAATCTATCCTTGGGGTCATAAGTTCAGTTATGAGTACCATACTTTGCAAAGACACTGATCTCCCACACCAGGTCCCAAGGACTGTAATCACAGTTTTCAAAGGACCAATAATCAAATCAAGATTATGGCCTAAGGAGCTGCTAAAAGATAGAAGACCTGGAGGGTGTGAATACTGCTTTCAGATATATCAAAGAGCAGTTCTCCACAAAAGGGACTTTATAATGTACAGATGGACTTCTCCATAAGGCATAACAAGACCAACAGGTAATTACAGACAAGTACAGAGGATCTCATTTCAAAAAATAAGTTAACAGTTGCCACAGGATTAAGTTTCTCATTCGAGGAGTTGTGTAAGTAGCTCCTTAATAGAAGATGACTAATGAGTTCCTACTATAGAACTGCTATTATTAATTATATTTCACAGACAATGAAACAGAGGAGTTAAGTATTCATGGTCACAGTCAATAAATGATAGGTCTTGCCTGACTCCAAAGCGACGCTCTTAACCACTAAGCTATTAGTAGCAACCAATGGAATACATAAGATTTCTATATTGGGAAAGAAGCTGGGCTGATAATTCTTCTAATTTTAAGATTCTACAATTAAGTAAATGAGAGAATGAATGTGAATAAAACAAAGTGAAGAGAGAATGAGTTAAAGTGGACACATTTGTGACTGGATGTGACTACTGGATAGTGAGGTAATTTAACAGGTATGGTCTGATAAAAAAAAACTTAACTGCCCAACTGTCTGTGGCAAAAAGCAGAGTAACATAACCACAGGCACTGCCTGTCCCGGAGGAAACAAAAGAGCTAGAACTCCAAGTTGGGCTGAAGGACACCAGTGATATAAGCAGAGCTACAACCCTGGAAGGCCATAGAAAGACACATGAAAAGTTGTAAGAGCAGGGAATAGAAATTCCCTAAAGTAAAAAACTTTCCCAAGGGGAAATGTGAGTAAGGTATCAAAAGCAGCCAGGACTTGCTTGTAAGGCCCACCTTCAGCAGAACAGCATTTGCACTATAATAGCAAAGCAAAGCATCCCTAAGGACATGAAGTTTTAAAGGTGAGATTTCTGACAGTAGAAAAAGCAGGGCAGGTTAAGCAGATTAAAATACCTCATAAAAAATGTATGTATGATTATGTGTGTATTTATTCAAATTCACTGTCTCACTTGATTCTCACTTCAGTCATCTCTGACATAAGTCAACAATAACAAAAATGGGTTCTAAACTAACCCTGTAGTTCACAGGCCCAAAGGCAGTAACTATGCTCTCCCCCATTAAAAACATAGTAAAAATGTCCTACCCAGCTCTCCATTATTAAGTGTGTGCCTAAGGCAAGTCACTTTACTTCTTATAAAATGGGGATAATAATATGTACCTCACATAAAGCATGGAGGAAGAAGAGGAAAAGGAAGAGAGGGGAGAATACGGACGTTGTTTTCCTCCCCTGCATCTTTCGCTAGTTGTGGTCTTGAACAAGCTACCTACCTGTTGGAGCACCAGGATCCCTCATCAGCAAAACTGGACTAACAATGCTTACTGCTTTCAGTGACTTATGAGAATAAAATAGAATGTGAATGAAAAGCACACCACACATTGGCTGAACTGAATACACAAACCATGGAGGCCTCTATTCATGAAGCTTGCTTGTACTGCTTTTTTATAGCTGTTTGACCTTGAGCAAATAGCAATCACTCTGAGCCTCAGTTTCCTCATCTGTAAAATGTGACTGACAACAGTTTCTATGTCACAGAGCGGCTGTGAGATTCAATGTGCCCCTGGTAAACAGTAAGTATTCAATAAGGGAAAGCATTGCTTTTACTGCTTTTTTATCCCCTCCTCAGCTTGGACACAAGGCTTTTCCTGCTCTGATGAAAAAGGCACCGACTCTGACATGCTCTGAGCAATGCAGAAAATGAGACCCAGGCTCAGATCTGGGATAAGGAGTCACCTGTACTGAGTGCCCAGTCCTCAACCCTCGCCTCAGCACCAGGTGGAGAGCATCCTCATCCTTGCTCGAGGAGCGCTTCTCTGCAAAGGCCAGGAAGGTGTGGGCAGGTGGCACGTAGATCAGGGCTGGGATCCGGTAGGTGACCCCTCTCTTGTCCTCCTGCTGGAACAGAGGGCTGCTGAAGGAGCACGATGTCACATCTTCCATGACCTCTGCAAGGATAGGAGGGAGCTCAGTGTGTGTCCACATCCAAAGGCTCGCTCGGACACAAGTTCTGCTCTATCATTTCATTTATGGAGGTCACCGGGAGGCAAAGATGTACTCAAACATTTATTTTTTTTATACAAAAGTAACATCATGATATCAATAGCACAAAGCAAGCAATATGCATTCTCATTTAACAAGTCTATACTCCAGGCTCTCTGGGAATCCTGTGTAGCCTGTGTCAGATGTCTCTCCAGAGAGATTCTGTATGTGCTTCTGCCGAGCATTCAGAGGTATTACCAGCCTGAATGGTTTCTAATAGTCAAGTTCCTGGCTTGGAGTTTTTAGGTCATTCAGGTAATACAAATATAAACCCAAATCCATACAAGAGAATGCCTCTGGTTCAGAACTCTCCGGGCAAATTTTTCCCTTCTCTTGGAGCCTACAATAAGAAGCAACCTTCTTTGTCATCTCTGTAACTAGTAGGATTTCTTTTTCCTACTCCACTCGATCAGAGGATATAGATTTTCAAGGTACCTGGCTTCATGCAGGGATCTCAGTACCAACCAGAATCTAACACAGATGGGCCTATAGTTTCATTCACTGTAACAGCAGGTATATTAAAGCTCAAGCTTTGAGGTAAGCGAGACCAGCAAACATCTAGGGCAGCTGAGGTCATGTAAAGGGGCTCACTTCTCCAGTTTTCAGTTTACTCTTGATTTTTAGGCCCCTGGGGATTTCTCTTGCTTTCTTGGAAATTCAACTATAAAAGGCTTTGTTACACTTATCCACCATTTTACAGGTTAGCTAGCTTAATATAATGCTGAAAATAGAAATCTCTAGGTACATTTCTCAGGTGTTCAGCTTCTCAGAGGCCCAAAAAGGGAAGCCAGACAGGTAGAATCAAGCTTAGAATTCTTATTTTTTCTATCACCACTTGTTGTCCAAGCCCTGTCTTCCAAATCATTTGTAAAAATAATCAGGCTGTAAGAATGAGATCCACAAGGCCTTCTTCATTTATTTAATAAATATTTCTGAGTGCCCACTCGAAGTCAGGCTGTAAGGTAGGTGCTGAGGAGACAGAAAGGGATCAGAGGTCCCTGCCCACATCCAGGTGAGGGGAACAGGCATATATACATTGACAATTACAATATCATGTAGTAATTGTTACTTTAAGAGGTCAACATGAGAGTGTGCAGGAAAACAGAAAAAAAGCAACGGTCCAGATCAAGGCAGCAGTGGAGTTTTGAAAAGCTAATAAGTCAAGTGATTCCCTGTTTCATATCTTTATACTCTGGGCCTGGGGCATTCAGATAGGCACACACCTCACTTCCTCACGTTCTTCAGCTCTACTCAAACATCATCCAATCAGTGAGGCCTTCCCTGACAACTCCCTTGTCCCTCTCTAACCCCCTTCCCTGCTCTTATCTCCATGCCACCTATCATCACCCATATGTTACACTTATTTAATATGCCCTACAGAATAGAAGTTCCATAAAAGGCATGTATATGTCTGTTTTATTCACTGCTATGCCTCTACACCTAAAACCCTGCCTGGTAATTCATAGGCTTGACAAATATTCGTTGAATGTTTGAATGAAAGGGTGAATTGGATCTTAAAGGCTGAACAGTGGGTTGGCCAACTAAAGGGTAAAAAGGAAAAGATCACAGAAGCACACTGTGAGCTGTGGGGACTCAGAGTAATCCAGTATGACTACAGTGGAGCGCAGAAGTTGTGGACAAAGATGGCACTGAAGGGGTCTGCTAAGTCACCTCAGTCGTGTCCGACTCTGTGCGACCCCATAGATGGCAGCCCAGCAGGCTCCGCCGTCCCTGGGATTCTCCAGGCAAGAACACTGGAGTGGGTTGCCATTTCCTTCTCCAATGCATGAAAGTGAAAAGTGAAAGTGAAGTCGCTCAAGAGGGCAAATCCTGGGAGGCTTCAATACCTTATTAAGCTGTTTATCCCATGGGTAGGGAGCCACTTAACAGGTTTTGGCAGATGAATGCCAAGATCAAGTACACATTTTAGACCACTCTCTCAGGTAGCCTTCTGGACAATGAACTGAAGGGGAAAGTTGCACTGCTTTGGGCTACAGGTTCCTAGTGTCAGTCAAGACAAGTTTGTCATTCACAGCATATGAGTGATTTATTTAGCATGTGAATTCACTCAGTATGTGAATAATTCATTTCACTGGTTTCTAACCTCAAGCGAGAAGAATCACAGCTCACTATCCAAAAGGATGGGGAGGTGGCCTCCTAACTCCAGAAGAAAAACCTCCCCTCACTCCAATTCTGGGTTCTCAACTGTCTTCCTCACACCATACTTGAGCACACCTCTCTCTTAATTCAGGCTCTCCTGCCAGAGGGTCAGGCTGTGTAATGGTTTAGAAAATAAGGTTTGGGCCAAGCCAGGACTACATGAACTTGGGCATGCAATTTAACTGCTGGACCCTCATTTATAAAATTCAGTAGGATGGCTGAAAGAATTGAGGTAAAAAGTGTAAATGGTTGTTACAGGGCCCATGACACAGTATGAGCTCAATATATGACAGCTGTTATTTTTGGACTGTCAATCACTACATATTCTAGTGTTACTCCTTGAAACCTGTGGAGGAGGAGGATGAAGACAACAACTACAATTACAACTACCCTTCTTTAAAGTATTTAAATCCCTCTGCCCCTCTGGGAGAGGTCATATTTTAAACTCTTCTAAGGATATGAGTTAATATCAATACTATTAATCAGCAGCCAACACAAGATTATTGGTCAACATCAAAACAGAAATGTGTCTGGGTGATAAGAATAAAGCACAGAACAAGCATAGGAATGGGCAGGGAGGACCAGGAAAAAAGAAAGGGACAGGAAGTGGATAGAACACGTTAAGGAGAAGCACAAGTTCTTATTGTGTGACCTTGCACTAGTCACTTAATCCATGTCTTGGATTCCTTGCTTATAAAATGTGGATGACAATAATACTTACCTAAGATGACTGAATGAAGAACCACTCAAAAGTGCTTCATAAACTTTAAAGGCACTATGTAAGTAAAAGTATAAATTCAGAAGTCTTCACAATTTCATTTATGGTTTTACTATCACTGTAACAATTAAGAGTCCCTATCACTGTTTACTAACTATGCTGATCATGTTGATGGCACTGGTAACACATGTGGTGGCTGTGGCATCAATACCCAAACTATTTCACACAAACCATGTGCCAGGAGCTAGGGACAGAGAAAAATCAGATATAGTTCTTTTGCTTTTCAACTGTGCTTTGAACTGTGTGTTGGAGAAGACTCTTGGGAGTCCCTTGGACTGCACGGAGAGCCAATCAGTCAATCCTAAAGGAAATCAGTCCTGAATATTCATTGGAAAGACTAATGCTGAAGCTGAAACTCTAATACTTTGGCCACCTGATGCGAAGAACTGACTCACTGGAAAAGACTCTGATGCTGGGAAAGATTGAAGGCGGGAGAAGAAGGGGACGACAGAGGATGAGATGGTTGGATGGCGTCACTGACTTTATGGACATGAGTTTGACCAAACTCCGGTGGGGGTGGGTGGGTGATGGACATGAAAGCCTTGCCTGCTGCAGTCCATGGTGTCGCCAAGAGTGGGACACGACTGAGCAACTGAACTGACTGGAGTTGTTCATTTCAGCAGAGAACTCAACATTATTAACTACTGCTCCATATAATCACCTTTCAATCAAGATTTCCCTGCTTTCTTGCTGGGAAGTATAGTGTAACATGGACTTTAAGACTGACTTGGCTTTGAGACTTACTAGCAAATCCAATTTACCTCTGAGCCTCAGTTTCCTCACTTGCAAGGGAAATAATGCCACCTATTCCTCAAGCTTGAAGAACAATATAATTCCACAGACTCCAATTACTCCAGTACAGCAAGCAGCCTCCAGTGAACCCCAAGAGAGACTTCCCTATTTTATTCACGCCTAACAACTAATACTTAAGGAACACTCATCATATGTTAGGTCTTTGAAGATCCTATGGTCCAAACTCCTCTCATGGTACACAATGGGGTTCTCAGACCCACATAGGGGAATAAACTCCTCTAAGGCCACTCAATGAGTCAGTAACAAAACCTGGACCAAGGCCCAGGACTCATATAAGTTTTAGTTCTGGGCTCTGTAAAGCCCGTAGACGCTCTCCAGTAAGAAGAGTCTTCCCAGTCTCAGTTCCCTTCCATCTCAAAACAAGTCAGGCTTCAGTCGAAGGAAAACAAAAACAGAGCTAGCCAAGAATACCTTCTGGCTGTGTCTGAGAGGTTAGCCCACTGGGGTGTCTCTGACCCAATAGACTGGATTTCCTAAACCCAAAGAGTGCTGCCGAACCTGTCAGCACAGTCACTGCGCCTCACGTTTTGGGAGGCCCTCCAGTCTTCCAGCCCCACTCACCTGCGCGGAACCCCGGCTCCTCCATCTCTCTCGGGCTGATCTGGGCGCTGGGTCAAGCACTCACGTCTCGGACACTGAAGCCCTGGGGAATGAACAAGCCCGGGGAGACGGGGTCAGGAGAGAAACTGCGGACGCGGACACAAACCACGAAAAGTGAAGAAACACGGCGACAGAGACTTCGAGAGGCTGGCGGCGGGGCTGACAGATTTGAGACCCCAAGCAGAGCTGGTAGGAAAACAAGTCCGGGAAGCTCGGAAACCGCAAATCGCCGGCGGTTGGGACCGGCAGTTGGCTGCGGCCTGGAGTCAGCCCCGCCCCCTCGGGACCGGCGCAGCCGAGGCCCCGCCCCTCTCATGCCCCTGCCCAGTCCCTTAGCGGTTCAATCTGGTTCATTCCTCCTCTTTCTGGCCCCCAGTTCCGGCCCAGCGGTGGCTTGGAACTTGCCCCTCCCTCTCTTAGCACCGGACACCACCCGCTCCAACTCAGGCCTAAGTTCAGTCTCCAACTGCCGAACAGCTCCCTGGCTGCGACCCTCACCCTTCCACTCCGCCCACCTCCGTCTTCAGTCCCTTTTCCCCACGCTCTCCCCTATTGGTTGCCGGTCTGTTGATAGGCATCACCGCCTAAAACTTCCCTAGACAACTTGAGAGTCGAGCGAGAAAGTTCCGGATCTCAAAGGGGACGCCACTAAAAGGTCTTGCGGTCCAGAGCATTGGGAAACCAACCCTTAGGAAAATAAAAATTATATTTATATGTGTTATATATGTGTGTGTGTGTGTGCATGTATATATATATATATTTTGAGTAATTGACAGTAGATTACAACCGCTGAACAAGTTAAAAGCCCACGTGTCCTTGTAGATATGCACAGTTGAATAAATAGGGAAGAAAGGACAGCTCTTCCTATAGTAAGATTCTAATTAATGAATGTAGACCATGCACAAACTGTTTGAACGGAGTATGGTTTATGCTGAATATCTGCTTTCCTTCTGAGAGTCTGGAATTTTTGAAACATGCCAGGCAGAGTGCCCAGGCAACCTGCCCCCAATAAAAACTGTAGGTGCTGAATTTCTAATGGGTAGGTTCTCTTGACAGAGACTAGGCTCGCATGCTGCTTTTGTGTTGCTGGGGAAAGTGTGCTTAGTGTGATCCCTCATGAGAGGGAGTGGGCATAAAGCCTATGCAAGGATTTTTTCAGACTCAGCCTGCAGTCTTCTCTTATGATCCAGTGTGTGTCCTTATTACATTGCTGTAATCAATGTTAGCCCTGAGTACACCTCTATGCCTGGTCCTCTGAGTACTTCTGATGCTGAGCAGGGCCCTATGGGGCTTCTAGGCATGGAGGTCTTATTGTCCCCTATTTCTTATAAATAAGACTCCAGCCTCCATGACCTGAGTTCCAAACGGCAGAACTGTTATTAATTAAAGGTGGAACAGCCAGGAAACCACCTGAAGCAAGATTAAAGGGACCAAAGAGACTCATCAAGATTAGGAGATTGGACCACCTAAGACCCTGAAAATGAAAGTGTAGTCCCTCAGTCATCTCCACCTTTGCGAACCTATGGACTGTAGCCTGCCAGTCTCCCCCATCCATGGGACTTTCCAGGCAAGAATAGTGGAGTGGGTTGCCATTTAGTCCTCCAGGGCATCTTCTCGACTCAGTGATCAAACTCAGGCCTCCTCCATTGGGGGAAGATTCTTTACCATCTGAGCCACCAGGGAATCCCACCTAAGACCCTGCACATACCCTAATCTTGTCAGCAATTCTACCCTTTTGAAACTTTGCAGAAGAAAGAAGAATACAAGACTAGTACTGCCTCGATCCTTATCACATACTCCTTCCTGACTATGTAACCTCTAGCTAGGAAATCAAGAGATACCTGGGGTAACAGGCAAATTTGGCCTTGGAGTACAGAATGAAGCAGGGCAAAGGCTAACAGAGTTTTGCCAAGAGAATGCACTGGTCATAGCAAACACCATCTTCCAACAACACAAGAGAAGACTCTACACATGGACATCACCAGATGGTCAATACTGAAATCAGATTAATTATATTCTTAGCAGCCAAAGATGCAGAAGTTCTATACAGTCAGCAAAAACAAGACCAGGAGCTGACTGTGGCTCAGATCATGAACTTCTTATTGCTAAATTCAGACTTAAATTGAAAAAAGTAGGGAAAGTCACTAGATCATTAAGGTATGACCTAAATCAAATCCCTTACGATTATACAGTGGAAGTGACAAATAGATTCAAGGGATTAGATCTGATAGACAGAGTGCCTGAAGAACTACGGACGGAGGTTCATGACATTCTACAGGAGGCAGTGATCAAGACCATCCCCAAGAAAAAGAAATGCAAAAAGGCAAAATGGCTGTCTGAGGAGGCCTTACAAATAGCTGAGAAAAGAAGAGAAGCTAAAAGTAAAGGAGAAAAGGAAAGATATACCCATTTGAATGAAGAATTCCAAAGAACAGCAAGGAGAGATAAGAAAGCCTTTCTCAGTGATCAGTGCAAAGACACAGAGGAAAACAATAGAATGGGAAAGACTAGAGATCTCTTCAAGAAAATTCGAGATACCAAGGGAACATTTCATGCAAAGATGGGCACAATAAAGGACAGAAATGGTATGGACCTAACAGAAGCAGATGTTTAAGAAGAGGTGGCAAGAATACACAGAAGAACTATACAAAAAAGATCTTCATGACCCAGATAACCATGATGGTGTGATCACTCACCTAGAGCTGGACATCCTGGAATGCAACATCAAGTGGGTCTTAGGAAGTATCACTATGAACAAAGCTAGTGGAGGTGATGGAATTCCAGCTGAGCTATTTCAAATCCTAGAAGGTGATGCTGTCTAAGTGCTGCACTCAATATGCCAGCCAATTTGGAAAACTCAGCAGTGGCCACACGACTGGAAATGGTCAGTTTTCATTCCAATCCCAAAGAAAGGCAATGCTAAAGAATGTTCAAACTACTGCAAATTGCACTCATCTCACATACTAGCAAAGTAGTGCTCAAAATTCTCCAAGCCAGGCATCAACAGTACATGAACCACGAACTTCCAGATGTTCAAGCTGGTTTTAGAAAAGGCAGAGGAACCAGAGATCAAATTGCCAGCATCTGCTGGATCGTCGAAAAAGCAAGAGACTACCAGAGAAACATCTACTTCTACTTTACTGGTTATGCCAAAGTCTTTGACTGTAGATCACAACAAACTGTGGAAAATTCTTCAAGATGGGAATACCAGACCACCTGACCTGCCTCTTGAGAAATCTGCATGTAGGTCAAGAAGCATCAGTTAGAACTGGACATGGAACGACAGACTGGTTTCAAACTGGGAAAGTAGTATATCAAAGCTGTATATTGTCATGCTTACTTAACTTATATGCGGAGTACTTCATGCTAATTGCTGGGCTGGATGAAGCACAAGCTGGAATCAGGATTGCTGGGATATCAATATCAATCAATATCAGTAACCTCAGATATGCAAATGACACTCTTATTGCAGAAAGTGAAGAGGAACTAAAGAGGCTCTTGATGAAAGTGAAAGAGTGAAAAAGCTGGCTTAAAACTCAACATTCAGAAAACTAAGATCATGGCATCCAGTCCCATCATTTCATGGCAAATAGATGGGAACAATGGAAACAGTGAGAGACTTTATTTTGGGGGGCTTCAAAATCACTGCAGATGGTGCCTGCAGCCATGAAATTAAAAGACACTTGTTCCTTGGAAGAAAAGCTATGACCAACCTAGACAATATATTAAAAAGCAGAGACATTACTTTGCCAGCAAAGGTCCGTATAGTCAAAGCTAATGTTTTTCCCGTAGTCATGTATGGATTGTGAGAGTTGGACTATAATGAAAGCTGCGCACTGAAGAATTGATGCTTTTGAACTGGTATTGGAGAAGACTCTTGAGAGTCCCTTGGACAGCAAGGAGATCCAAGCAGTCCGTCCTAAAGGAGATCAGTCCTGAGTGTTCATTGGAAAGACTGATGTTAAAGCTGAAACTCCAAAACTTTGGCCACCTGATGTCAAGATCTGACTCATTGGACAAGCCCCTGATGCTGGGAAAGAATGAGGCGGGAGGAGAAGGGGACGACAGAGGATGAGATGGTTGGATGGCGTCACCGACTTGATGGACATGAGTTTGACCAAACTCCGGGGGTTGGTGATGGACAGGGAAGCCTGCCTGTTGCAGTCCATGGGGTCGCAAAGAGTCGGACACGACCAAGTGACTTAACTGAACTAAACTCACGAGGGAGGGGGTCAGAATTCTTGAGGCGACAGCAGCTTTTGCCTGGCAAAGTAATAAAGCCACTCTTTCTTTCTCCTGCATTACTCTGTCTCCGTATTTCTGTTTGGCGTTAGTGTACAGAGAGCAAAGATTTTGGCAATACTTCTAAGAATCTGAGTCTAGGGATGAATCTGAATCTTGGGAACCCTCAACCAAATACCATATATAAAGTTTAAAACCATGTAAAATAATAATACCATATATTGTTAATGGTTGCATGTGTGAAGAAAATGCACAGGAATAGTAAATAGCAAATTCAGGATTGTTAGTCACTTCTGGGAATTCAGGAAGTAGGGTATGATTAAGCATTCCAAGGGATTTCAGTTGTATTGGTGATATATATTTTTTAAAGGTGAAAATGGGTTCATGGTTATTCACTTTATTATTTTTTAAACCTTATTATTTGTCTGAAATATTTCATTTTTAAAGATTGGCTCATACAAAGTCCGAGGGTTTTTCACCAGACTTCTCTAAACACATAATCACCAACTCTGGATCACCACATCAACATTAGAAAAATATCTAAAGCTAATGCCAAATCTCTCTCAATTCTTTGGTGGTCTCAGTTTAATGCCTGAAGCAGTGAAGTTTAGTAGCAATCTCTGTATTTGGAGGTGAAGAGATCTTGACTCCAATCCTGACTTTTCACTTCCTAGCTGAGTAAGCTTGGTGTTATTTAACCTTTTTTTTTTTTTGCTCTACAGGTTCTTCGTTGTGGTACACGGGCTCTCTGTTTTGGTGCATGGGCTTCTCATTTGCCATGGCTTCTCTTATTGCAGAGCATGGGCTCTAGGGCATGCAGTCTTCAGGAGTTGCAGCAAGCAGGCTCAATAGTTGCAGCTATGGTCTCTAGAGTGCTGGCTCAGTAGTTGTGGCTCACAGGCTTAGTTGCTCTGCAGGATGTGGGCTTTTCCCAGACCAGGGATCAAACCCATATCCTCTGCATTGGCAGGTGGCTTCTTGACCACTGGACTACCAGGGAAGTCCCAAGTTATTTAACTTCTGTGCCTCAGGTTCCTCATCTGTAAAATAGGCACATTTGGCCCCACTCTTCATTCATAGCTCAGATCAAAATGAAATCTTCTGTATAAAGATCTCCCAGGCCTCCATGCTAAACAGTTATTTCTCTTTCAAACTCTACTATCCTTTGTACAGATGGTTTCTGATGAATTTTCTGAGTTTGCCAATTCATTGGCCACTCTAATTAATCCGATAGAGATGGAACCAAATCTATTCTAACGGTCTCATACAGCATTTAATTAAGGATACTATCTGAGTACACATCCAAGCAACAGGATGAGACCAATCTGCAGAACTGGCCTCAACCACACCCAAGGCCCTGGACGCAACAAGCTGGAAAAACAATCACCAAAACAACCATCATAAGCCATTTTGATCTACCTCAGAAAACTTTGTCCCTTGCCTGTGGCATTAATCCAAGTACAACAGGTTATATTAGCCATGGCAGACTATCTTGGCCCACAAAGAAGAGCAATTCTATCATTCATAACCACAGTGGCCAGTGAGTTGAGGTTCACCTGAACACTTTTCAGGGCTGAGGTGTATTACTGATGACTTCAGCTGAAGTTGGGAACGAATTTCATATCAACGTTTCCAATAGGATGACTCTCATGATAAGAGATAACCTCCTGCAGAAGTGCATAAATGAGTAGGTCACCCCTCCAGGAAGTTCCCCTGTGTAACCAAGGGAAGCCTCATTTTGGAGCCATGTCCATAGGCACCTGAAGGTTACCTGATCTGCTGGTGGTGCGTCCTTAAACATTTTAAGGTTGTTCATGACCCTGTGGTTCAAGACACCATGTTTTCAGGGAGGAAGGCAAGTTCATGCCTGGCTTCCACATAGGAAGTACAGTCCTGGGGACATGTATGATGTCTCTAATTTCTGGGGCCTCCCAAGTGGGACCTACATCATTCAGGGAACACAGATTAACAGTGTCTGTAATGTAACCTCCTGGCACCCGGTAGGCCTCTGGGTTCCCAGTTCATTCATTTATTTTAATCTTTTAAAATTTTATTTATTTGTTTTTGGTTGTGCTGGATCTTTGTTGCTGCATGAAGCTTTCCCTAATTGCTGCAAGTGGGGGCTACTCTCTAGTTGTGGTGCACGGGCTTCTCATTATGGTAGTTCCTCTTGTTGTGAAGCACAGGCTCTAGGGCACTCCAGCTTCAGTAGTTTGGCATGGGCTTAGTCACCCTGCAGCATGTGGAATCTTTCCAGACCAGGGATCGAACTTGTGTCCCCTGAATTAGAAGGCCGATTCTTAACCACTGGACCACCAGGAAGTCCCCAGTTCATTTAGAATCATTGAAAACAGTTCTTATTTTTGGAAAGACTGCCTGATGACAATTAGTCCAACCTGTCCCGTCTGTCCATATCACCAGTCAGGTGACACCTGTCCATTCCATAGGATGATGAGCTACAAGAATGAGGGTGAGGGACACATGTCCAGAGATTGTGATGTGTTTTGCATAAGACTATAGGAGTTGAAAGTACACCTGATGTTTCTGGTAAGATTTCTCAGTAGGTTAAGAAGAATGGAACTGTAGTCCAAGCCATCTGGCTCAGTTCAGTTCAGTTCAGTTCAGTCACTCAGTCGTGTCTGACTCTTTGCAACCCCATGGACTGCAACATGCCAGGCTTCCCTGTCCATCACCAACTCCCGGAGCTTACTCAAACTCATGTCCATTGAGTCGGTGATGCCATCCAACCATCTCATCCTCTCTTGTCCCCTTCTCCTCCCGTCTTCAATCTTTATCAGCACCAGGGTCTTTTCAGATGAGTCAGTTCTTTGCATCAGGTGGCCAAAGTATTGGAGTTTCAGCTTCAGCATTAGTCCTTCCAATGAATATTCTGGACTAATTTCCTTTAAAATTGACTGGTTGAATCTCCTTGCTGTCCAAGGGACTCTCAAGAGTGTTCTCTGACACCACAGTTCAAAAGCATCAATTCTTCAGCACTCAGCTTTCTCTATAGTCCAACTCTCACATCCATACATGACTACTGGAAAAACCATAGCCTTGACTAGAAGGACCTTTGTTGGCAAAGTAATGTCTCTGCTTTTTAACATGCTATCTAGGTTGGTCATAACCTTTCTTCCAAGGAGTAAAGTGTCTTTTAATTTCATGGCTGCAGTCACCATCTGCAGTGATTTTGGCACACCCCCAAAATAAAGTCTCTCACTGTTTCCATTGTTTCCCCATCTATTTGCCATGAAGTGATGGGACCAGATGCCATGATCTTAGTTTTCTGAATGTCGAGTTTTAAGTCAACTTTTTCACACTCCTCTTTCACTTTTATCAAGAGACTCTTTAGTTCTTCTTTGCTTTCTGCCCTAAGGGTGGTATCATCCACATATCTGAAGTTATTGATATTTCTCCTGGCCATCTTGATTCCAGATTGTGCTTCATCCAGCCTGGCATTTCTCATGATGTACTCTGCATATAAATGAAATAAGCAGAGTGACAATATACAGCCTTGATATACTCCTTTCCCGATATGGAACCAGTCTGTTGTTCCATGTCCAGTTCTAACTGTTGCTTCTTGACCTACGTGCAGATTTCTCAGGAGGCAGGTCAGGTGGTCTGGTATTCCCATCTCTTGAAGAATTTTCCAGTTTGTTGTGATCCACACAGTCAAAGGCTTTGGCATAGCCAATAAAGCAGAAGTAGACGTTTTTCTGGAACTCTCTTGCTTTTTCGATGATAGCAAACCCAGCAGTTAGTGGGATTTAAGGAACCTGCAACAGTTTGAGATCGTTGTACTAGGCCATCTTCCTTTGAGAGGAAGGCTCCAGGGGTGACTCTTTTCCAAATGTCATGATCTAGGACTATGTCGAATGAACAAGAGAATCCAGCTGGCTGAATCAGAATTAAATGTGAATATTCTAGGCTTCCTTTTGGTTAAGCTGGCACCCAGAGGATGTGGCAACCAGGTTGGCCTGTAAATGCTGTTTGGACAAAGAAAACATGCCCAGCCATGGTCACGGCATATACTAAATTTTCAAAATAAACCTATACAACAATCTTCAACCCTTTTCATTCTTATCATTACTCAGTAAGCTGCTATAATAGTTAACTATAAGGTCAACTTGCCTTGGAGAGACACTTTGTATCAACTTAACTGGGACAGTCCCCAGATATTTAGTTAGACATTATTTCTGGTACGTCTGAAGGTGTTTCTGGATGAGATTTCTATTTGAGTCAATAAAGCAGACTTCCCTCTCCAGTGTAGGAGGGCTTTATCCAATCTGTTGGAGGTGTGAATAGAACAAAAGTCAAGGTAAGGGAGAATTCACTGTCTGTGCCTGACTGCTTTCAAGCTAGGTAAGTCTTCTGCTTCTGGAATGGAACTCATACCGCTGGTTCCCATCAAGGGCCCCATGAGTTAGTAGCTTTGCTTCAGGCAGCCAGTTGGGGAATACCTTTCCTCCAAAGGAGTAGCTGTCCCCTTTTCACATAAGACTAAGATGTGGTGGGGCTGGCTGCATCCCAGAACATGCCATCTCATCTTGGCTAGGGGACTGCTGGGATCCTTTTGATAGTTGTCAAGTCTGAGTTAATACGGCCCAAAGTGGGCTCTTAGGCCAGAGTTAAGAGGCTTCCATGGGTCAGATATTTAGTTTCAGCAATAGCTCTGTAGTAGCCTAACAGTTGTCCACCTTTTTAAAAGATGTACTTGGCACCTGAAAAGTATACTATCATACTGGGAAATGGCCTGAGTACTCCAGCTGTCACCAAGTTTTCAACTAAAACTGTGGTTTTCATTTCTTTCCTCTTAGGAGTATCATTTTTGTTAGACTACCCAAAAGGAGACAGGGGTCACTTCCCTCTATGCAGCAGTATTCCTAGAATGGGAGACTTGAGAGCATTCACGGTTCGTTCAAACGTACATTTGAGCTCAATAACACTTCGATGCAAAATTGATAAAATGTTAGTACGTTGAATGTTTAGAGGTTCCCCTTACAACTCATTTTAATTTTCCCTTCCCATTGCAAACTGTGTCCAAACCTGTCAGTGGATATGTGCTAAGTCACTTCAGTCGTGTCTGACTCTTTGCAACCCTGTGGCCTCTAGCCCACCAGGTTCCTCTGTCCATGGAATTCTCCAGGCAAGAACACTGGAGTAGGTTGTCATTCCCTCCTCCAGATGATCTTCCCAACCCAAGGATTGAACCTGCATCTCTTACATCTCCTGCATGGGCTGGCAGGTTCTTTGCCACTAGCACCACCTGGCATGTCCCAAACCTCACCAGCTGAATTCTGGTACTTTCCTCTCATCACAGGAACCCAAACCATGTAGTTTAAAACAGGTATGTTACAAGTCACAGCCAACCAAGAAACTAAGCTTTCTCCCAGCCAGGAGTGTGGGGACATCACAGGAGTGGGAGAGGCTAACCTACAGTGTTCAACTGGGTCAGTGAGAAGCCCCTTTCTCCTAATTCGTGCTCCATGGTCCGTGCCACCTCTCCCCTTGTGTACCTCTTGGCTCCAACAAGCATCTGCAGTCCAGGGACTGCTGGTTTGGTTTTGTGCCCCCCTGCACATCACTGTGGATTTCCCCCACAGTTTATTGGCACTTTTGACCATTCTGCACCCAGGGCTCCCTGTTCCCATGGGGCAAAGTAGGATGGTGACTTAGATATTTATATTCAACAGAGCCATAAAAAGGGAATCCTTCTCCTCCTCAAAGATCCCCCAGCATACACAAAGTCTTTCCTTAAGGCAGGAGAGGGAGTGAGAGGGATTGGGTCATGAATGTACTTTTGCTTCAGTGGTTACCTGCTTGGACTCAACAAACTCCTAATACTGAATATTTTTGGTCCACTTAAAAAGCTTTATATCCTCATTTCTGACACCACTTATTTCAGCTTTAGGGAAGCCATTACTCATCAGTCAGCCATACTGCCTTCAACTGAGGCCACAGACTTGCTTGCCTCATTGTCAAAACATCCTTTCATTCTCCTGCTCTGAGAATTGAGCTACAACCAGTCGGAGAGTGTATTTCAATCTCACCTCTTGTTGCTTAGCCTCAAAAACATTCATTAACATGTAGGACAACTAGAGGCCCTTACTCCCCTCCTCACATGGCAGCAGTTGCTACCGGGCCCCAGGTTATCCTCTCATATCATCTGGCCCATGACCTTCCTCTTCTGGAAAGCCTTGTCTGTCAGGATCCCATCCTTGTTACCAAACTATCAAGAGTAGCCCATGAAGGGTTTCAAATTTTATCCTCCTTGCAAACAAGTTAACCTACTTTTTTCATGAATACTGGCAGATGACATGAGACTTCTGGATCAGAGACAAAGAACTTTATTACTTATAATGCAGCAAACAGCAATGAGCAGGTTTGTGCTAGTTCCCCATTCCCCTTCCCCAACAAAACTGACACAGGTAGGCCTAGAGGGTGCCTACATGTGCAGTAGGTTTTATCATAAGAAAAGAACCCCGAGCTTGGGGGGAGTCAACACTTTTAGTGAATAGTAAGCAAACCTGCTCCAGGAAAGAGAAATTACCTCCTCTCCCAAGGTTGCTCACTACCAAGAGAACACTGAGATTTGGCCCAGAGGAAGTGGTCAGGGTCTTTGCACTTACACGAAGAACGTGCAGGGATGCACTCACGGTTTGTGACAGATTGCCTCTCCCAACACTCATTCCCCAGTGGGTCACCTTTGACAGCATTATACACAAAATCCTGGGCACTAAGAGCCTGGATGAATACTATTCGATATTAATCAACTGTTTCCCAGAGCAGTTTGTCAGGCACAGGGAAATTTCCCCCAAAGAGCCAAAGCTCCCTTACAGTAGCCAAGATCCACTGCAAAAAATTCAGAGAGTTTTACTGTTGTCTCCGAATGGATCTAAGGGTGGCATGATAAGCAGCAGAAGGGAGCTGGCTGCAAGACAATCCAACACCTGCCACCCCTCCTCACCCAAGCAAACCAAAGTTCTAACAATTCACCAGGTTTTTGTTCACACAAGTAGGGAATTTCCCTCCTTTCACTCTTGTGTAGATGTTTGTCTCTGTAACTGCTGTCTGAAAAGAAGAGGAATCTGCTGCCCACCAGCGAAGAATGTTGGTGTCCGTGGTTACAATGGGGCAAATCTGAAGTTGATTGCCAGATTAGTCAGAAATCCTCCTGCTCAGAGGAAAGTGAGCACCAAGCAGCACACCTTCTGAGCAACTGTCTTTAAACCTACTTCCCAGTACTAGGATCCTACCACCACCTCCCCAATCTTCATTAGCAGGCAATAGTATATTCAAAACATTCTGAGAAGGGGGTCACAGAGAACACCAGACTGTCATAAAAGTTCCATGGCATAAAAAAAGGTTAATTCGTGAATTATCTGTGGATAGCAGAGGAGTCACTTGAGCAAATGTGCTTTCAGGCTGGATTGTTCAGTAATAACATTAGAGGCTGTCTGTGGGGACAGGGCACATTTTATAAAAAAAAAAATACTGATATTAATAACAGAGCTTCCCTGGTAGCTCAGCTGGCAAAGCCACCTGCAATGCAGGAGACCCAGGTTCGATTTCTGGGTCAGGAAGATCTGCTGGAAAAGGGATAGGCTACCCACTTCAGTACTCCTGGGCTTCCCTGGTGGCTCAGCTGGTAAAGAATCCGCCTGCAATGTGGGAGACCTAGGTTTGTTCCCTGGGTTGGGAAGATTCCCTGGAGAAGGGAACTGCTGCTACCCACTCCAGTATTCTGGCCTGGAGAATTCCATGGACTGTATAGTCTATGGGGTTGCCAAGAGTCGGACATGACTGAGTGACTTTCACTTTTCATTAATAGTAGAAGCTTCCCCAGATATTATAACTTTCATCAAGGAGATAAGGTTTGGGTCAAGGGAAGCCAGGGATGGTGATAAGAGAGTTGGTGTTAGAAAGCTCTAAATTGAGTAGGAATTTGGACCCAGAGAAAAATACAACTGTGGGTAGTCCAAGGAACTTTCACATTTTCTTTCATTCCCTAAGGCTATTCTGAAGCAAGAAGACTGTTTCTAAAAATATATGAAGCACCAATTGTCAAATACACGTTGGCAGCTCAAATTTGCAAGTAATGAAAAACACAGCTGTCTCTCCACTCTCCTTAGCAGTCTTATCCTAGAATACCACAACTGGGTAGATGAGGGGTAGGGGTGCATGCAGGATGCATGGCTAGGCTGCTAACCTATTTCTTTATTTATTAAATCGATACTGCCTCAACTGGTTACTGGAGTCAGGGGAACACCTTAAGACATTCACACAGCCTAAGAAATCTCAAAGTAGGGTTTAAGGGCAGATTTAAGGGATAATAACATTCATATTCTTTGAAATAAAAAATGTTTTATATATAGGCATCTCTAGGCAGTAAGGAACCTTCATAATCTCAAAGGGTACACTGTCTGAAAGCTCTTTTGAAGGGTTCTTTTAGTCCTAGGGAAGAAATGAGATTTTCCCAAGGTCACAAATTAAAATACAGCTGAAAACCCAGATCTCTTGTCTATCACTCAAGGATATCTCTTTTTCTCCCCTTCTCCCAAACTGACTTCTCCCTTGGGATAGTGAAAAACCAGAAGAAAACAAACATACCAATTAATAAGGAAATATCACAGTTAAATCAAAACCATTTCTACCATGAACATTATGCAACTATTAAAAATGCATTTGACCTATGTGTACTGACAGGGAAAGTACCTAAGAAATATCAAGTTTAAAAAAAACACAATGTAATTCAATTTTCGTAGGAAAAAAAAAAGAAAATACATGTTCATATATGTAAAGAAAATGGTACAGCTGGTATGAAAGAATTCCAAGGAATCATCATGGAGAGGGTTATTCCTTGTCTAGCAGTAACTCCTTCATTATAGAAATATGATTATCTGATTACACTTTCAAAAGCTTCAAGTGGCTGACAGAACAGAATTACCACTTGGGGGGTGGAGAGAAGAAACTAGAAGAGAATTTCAAGGCCTACCCAAGGTTTATGGAAATACAGAATCCAAGGCTTCAACTTCCTATCTAGTGATACCCACAATCTTCTACTGTGTGATGCTAAATAGGGCAACATTCCCAAGTCAAAGAGAAAGATGTGGTAACTGGGGTTTCTTATAAACTGATTATAGTATTAGGTACTAGGCTCAGCTGGAACTGTACTTACAAGGTGAGAAGGACAATATTCCTATAGGTCACAGGATCTGGGCAACTCCCAGTTCTTCTCTGACCCTAGTGGGAAAATGCTAGAAATGATGCTGCTCACAACTCTGGAGCCAGACACAACAGGTTTAAATCCCAGCTCTACTGTTCACTGTGCGGACACAAATTAACCAATTTTTGTGTCTCAGTTTCCTCACCTATAAAATAGAGATAATAACAGTACCTACTTTCTTAGGGCAGCTGGGAGCACTAGTGAGTTAATACACATAAAGAACCTGGAATACTGCCTGGCACAAAGTAAGTACTGAGTGTCATTACTGTCATCACTGGAAAGCAAGCAGTTCCTCACCTACAGGTTCTCAGGGGCCTCTGACTAAACAGAAACAAAGGAAACCTACAGTAGTAACACTGTCAACATGTACTGCTCTGTTCCTTCCATCAAGACTATGACTCCATTTTTCAGATCCTCTTTCTTTTTATTGAAAAAAATTTTAGAAAATGACAGTTAATAAAGAGCACAAACAAATCAACAGGGATATACTAGTGGGAAACATAGACAAAACTAAAAATGCCACTGGCTTCTTTAATTGGTTAAAAGCACAAAACATAACAGGCAAAAAGTCTCTCTTTAACAAATTAAAAAGGTATGTTTTTTCCCCCAATTGTCTCTAAGTCAGATATATGCACACCCACAAAAATGGTGTGCGAAGGGAAACTGTCATACACAAGAAGTTGTACCCTGAATTAAGGGAAACAGGTGTTTAAACAGGAATTAACATAAAAAGGTCAGCAACAGGTTAACAATTTTAAAAATTAGTCTTCAAATGCTGCACAGCACAAAGCTATACTATATAAAGTACTGCTAGGTATGAAGGAGGAAGTCTGTACGGCTTTTAGCAAAAATGGTTTTCCAGAGAAGCAAATCAAAACAATGTAATCAGCAGACCAAAGAGGCTACAGCTAGATATCAGAGCTACAACTTCTCATATCTGAGCTAGAAGTTTCTATTTATCCAGAATGGACTAAAATTTCAAGACAAAACAGGGACATTTTTTAACATTTCTTACTTTATCCATATTAAGTTCTATTTCTTTCTCCCTCACCCCTTAATTCGGCAAGATCCAGCCAAAAGATGGCTGCTGTTAGAAGCAGCTATTTTATTTTTCTTTCTGTGGCAAGACTGTCGTGGAGTCTAGATATCTCAGGCTCATACGCGTCCATGACCAGCGTCCCGCTGTGGTCAAAAAACTTAGCAATGGACTTGGTGAACTCAGCTTCCCGTTGCTGCTTCGTTCTTCCACTGATGAAGGTCAGTTTCAGAGTGTATTTATCATCGAACCTAAGCAAAGATGACAAACCAAAAACCAAACACAGACATTCAGCCAATAACAACAGAGCACCAAGAGTTTTTGAAGAATAGCACTGAGCTGGCTACTGGTGATGCATGGAACATACAGCATTATCCTTCCCCCCCCCAAAAAAATTAGGGGACCTTCAGGATAAAAAATCTGATTTGTAGGTGCTGCTATGTCCCCCCTGATTTAAGTACTATGTGCTTTCTTTATCTTGTCAAAGACTGCTAAATTACATGGACTATCTTCTCTCACTTCTGCCCTTTACTTTGCTGTTACAGTAGAAGGGTACTGCCAGTAGACACTACTTTCCAGTCTTAGCTGATTAGGTCCCATTTGTTAATACTATAGTTGGGCATAAACTTTTCTGGGAAAACCCTCCCAAATTGAGTTAGACGTCTTGCCTTTGTCATACATACACCATCCAACAGTCAACCCAAATACTGAGTGCCCATCATCTGCTAGGTCTAATGATAGGCTCCTGTGGTGTCAATGAAATTATCTATTGAAATGATAATCATGTATTTGTGTTCTGTACTAGTTTCAGGGATTTTTGAGGGAAAGATTTTGTCTTGTTTTCTATTCTTAGCTTGGCACTTGGTAGGTAATCAAATCACGATGAATAAATGAAGAACCCTTGCTTTCACAGATGTTCCCCAGTTCCATGCAGTTGGGTCCTTGCTCCCTGTAATCAACCTAGCTTCAGGTTCTGCCCTGATCCCAGGCCAGCAGTGTCTTTTACTCCATCAATTCCAGAGATCCCTTTTAGCTACACCTTAAGGTATCTTGAAAGCCTTTACTATCTTCATTCATTCAAGACGGTTTATGACATCAACCCCTGGCAGGCCAATGTTCCTCCCTCACCATCCCTACCTGTTTCTGTCTTCATTTAATTAGGGCATATTCAGTGGATTCTCAGGTTGATATTACCTTTAGAGGAAGCACATGCTTGAGCCTCAGATTTTTTCCTGCATATTTAAAAGAGGGAAAGTCCCACCCACTTTATAGGATCACTGTTATAATTATACAGTGCCTATCATTAACCAGTGCTCAAAAAAAAAAAAATCACAGCTCAAATTGTTGTCTAGCCAGTTACTTTCAACCTGGATAGATAGGAGAAAAGGTCCTTGAATACTTTCAACACCTCAAAAATTTTTTTCAAGCTCTGCTCAACTGCTTCTAACTGATATCACAGTAATTTTTGGACTTTTGAGCCCAGTTCCATGGCTCTGATGGCAGGACATGATCTAATTCATTTTAAAAAATAGTTACTCATTAATTCAACAAATATTTATTTGGGACCAACCAGTATTCAGGACCAGGCACTAATGGAAGCTAAGGATATACATCAATGAATACAACAGACAAATCTCTGTCTTTTGAGACTTTTACTGTGTGTGAGGGAACCAACAATAAAATAAAAATTATAATGTTCTTCTAAATATGGAAAGTTGTCACTAAGCAGATGTCTGAGCATAGCCTAAAAGAAGGTGAGAGAACAAGCTATCTGGAAAAAGTATATTCCAGGCAGAACACAGTAAATGCAAAGGCCCTGAGGCAAGCACATGCCCAGAATGTCTGAACAACAGAAAGGAGGCCAATGCAAACAAAATGGAGAGGGAGAAGATGAGAGCCACCGGCTATGGTGTGTCTGCAAATGTGTGGAGGGTGTAGCTACATAAGTATGGACTTCTAAGCTATGCTTAGGATTTGAGCTTTTCTCTGCGTGAGAGGGTTTTGAGCTGAGGATTGAATTGACCTGCCTTATGTTTTAAAAGGATCATTCTGCCCTCTGTATTGGAAATAGACTATGGGCAGAGAGAGCAGCTGCAGAGGTCCATTAGGACATTATTACAGTAACCTAATTGAGAGATGTGGCCACGGTGGAGATAGTAAGTGGTCAGAATAAATATAATTAGAAAGTAGAGGTGACAGAATTTTCTGACAACCTATTCAAAGGACTGAGAGACAGAGGAGACAAAATGATTCCCGAGTTCTGACCTGAGTAACTAGAAGGATGGAGCTGCCCTTTACTGAGATGAGGAAAATGAGGAAAAGCAGGTTTAGATGAGGGAGAGCAGAGTTAGGTTTCGGATATGTTAATTCTGAGATGCTTACTAGGATCCAATGTCAAATAGAAACCTGGGACATAACTGGAGTTTGGAGAAGAGGTCTAGGATGAAAACACAGATTTAGAAATCTTCATTATTACAAATGGTATTTAAAGTCCTGAAAATCTGGCTAGGTTACACCTAGTGAGTGAATACAGACAGAGAAGAGATGCTAGGAATAGGCACTAGTGGCATTTCAAATTTAGAGAAAGGGGATAAGGAATCACAGAGGACACTAAGGAACAGACACACTAAGATAAGAATTATAAGATTATGGTATCCTAGAAGTCTAGTTTTTAAAAAAACATATAACAAGGAGAGAATTATTCACTGTGTCAAATGTGACAGGTCAAATAGGATGAGGAAAGAGAACTGAAGAAAAGCAAGTCCAAGAGATGATGGGAGAAGACAACAAAAGGAATAGAGAAATGAGAAGACCATGTGAGGAGGATAAGGGAAAAGAAAAACAACTTCTTCAGTTGGGACAAATTACAACTTATTTGTATGCCAGGAAAAAATGACCCAGCAGAGAGGGAAACACCAAGTAATCAAGAAGGGACAGAATCAAGTGGATGAATGGAGAGGAGGCTTCAGACAGGAACTGAGGAAGAAGGCAGAGGGTGATGAGTGCTGCAAGTGGATAAAGATGGGAGACTTCCGGCTGCTGCTCTCTCCCCAGAAACAAAAGAAGCTGAGAGTGAAGTGGGGGAGGAGGGCAAGAGGTTTGAGAACAGAGAAGAAGGTAGAAAGATCCTTAGGGACAGTGAGAAAGTAACTGGAATATAGAAATGCCATGGAAGCTAAGCTAGGTAAGGAGCAAGTGAGACAATGAAGAGAAGAGGGCCAGGGAAAAGTTAGTGGGCTCAAGGATTATGGATGCCACTGGGGCTGAAGAACTGTTGGGGCAAGAGAACAAAAAGGAGACAAACTAGAAAAATATAAAGCAATGGTCAGAGAGTGAGATATTTAAAAAATGAAATTAGTTATCAATAATACCAAGATCTATGGTGTGTCAAAGGAAGTTAAGTATTTAAGACACTATAGAAAACAAGATAATCAGAGGAGAGAAAGTAAAACTATGAGGCCGGCATTCTGGAACAATCATCTACTGGGATACTGAAATCATTGATTAAGCCTTCTGAAAGGAGCTATGTTAAAGAGAGTGCCAATGAGCGAGCCAGGAGCCATCTCCAAGCAAAGAGAAGTGAGTCTGTATTTAACTACAAGGAGAATGAACAGAGGTGGCATATTTCCTCTCCACAGGCACCAACAATGTGGCAGTTGGTAAAAGTCAGCAGTGAATGTGAAAAAAAAAAAAAAAAATCAGAACCCTCATATACTGCTAGTGGGACTGTAAAATGGTGCAGCTGTTTTGGAAAAGAGTCTGGCAGTTCCTCAAGCAAAGAGTTACCATATGACCCAGCAATCCTTCTCCTAGGTATACGAAAAATCAAAATGTTTGTCCACACAAAAACTTATACATAAATGTTTATAGCAGCACTATTCTTACAGCCAAAAGGCAGAAACAACTCAAATGGCCCTCAACTAGTAAGTGGATTAAGAAAAACGTAGTATATCCGTGCAATGGAATATTATTTGGCACAAAAAGGAATAAAATATTGATAACACGTTTGAACCTTGAAAATATTATGCTAAGTCAAAGAAACCAGTTACAAAAGATCACATACTGTGTGATTCCATCTGTATGAAATATCCAAAAGAGGGAAATATAGAGAGACAGAGAGCAGATTAATGGTTACTTAAGGTTTGGGAGAATGAGGGGATAGGGAAATGACTTATATATAGGGTACAGAGTTTCTTTTGGCGAGGATAAAAATGTTTTAAAGTTGACTGTGGTGAGATTGCAAACATTTTTAAAAACATAAGAAACCACTGAACTACTTTAAATAGGTGAACTATGGTGTGGAAACTGTATTTCAATAAGGTTGTTAAAAAAATATTTAAGTCAAAATGTATGTAATGAAATCACGATGTTGCTTGGGTCTAGAATTCTGCAATTCTGCTTCAGTGCTCTGATACAGAGTAGAGAGTTATGACAGCTGAGACCAAAATGGCAGCTATGAGTCCTGCCAGGAGATAAGAACTCCGGTGCAACATCAGAATGAAGCCCAGCTCCTCCTCACAGGCATCTCCACAGGCTGGTAATGAGAGGCTGTATGGCATTGATGCTACACTTACCTTCATATATGTGAGTAATTGGAGAGCCTACTACGTGCTAGGAACACTACCATGTGCTTTAGGATAGTGACTGAGAGCATGAGTTCAGGCATGGGCTAAATTCACTTCTGGGCTCTGCAACCACGGAAAAACTAATTAAACCCTTTGAGCCTGTGTTCTTATCTTTAAAATGGGTTGTTCTAAGGTTTAAATGAGACAATGCGGTTGGCACAATACTCAGTACGCAGTAAATGCTCAATAGATGCTTGCTTTCATAATGCATGGTGTACAGCTGAACAAGAAGGGAGCAGTGTTAAGGTTGTTGACCCTCTGTGCAGTTGAAAATCCACATATAACTTATAGTTACTCCTTCATATAGATGGTTCCTTTGTATCCACAGTTCCAAATCTGTGGATTCAACCAATAATAGATCATGCAGTACTTCAGTATTTACTACTGAAAGAAAAAAACTCCATGTATAAGTGGACCCATGCAGTTCAAACTCCTGTTGTTCAAAAGTCAACTATATATACCAGTTGGCAACCTCACAACAACTCTACAAGTCATTTTTACCCTACAAAAGCTCAATTAGTTTATCCAATATACCAAAAGTCACACAGCTAGAGATGAGCTGGAATTTGAACCCAGTTCTGGATACTTAGAAGATCTGAGGTGTCAGCTGCACAAAGTTACAGCTATCACTGGTCAGAAACAGACTGAATTGTGCTTCTCTGAGTTGCCCAGTGCATTGCCTCAGAGATTTCTGATTGCACAGACTGCAGTCAGGATCACAGAAGACACAGAAGCTAAGGTGGGTCTTCAAAGACAACTGACTTCATACCTTTGGCCTTTATAGTTTTATGTATATAGTTTATAGTTCTGCTCTCTAATTGGCTCCGTTTACTGGCCACAAGGAAACAGAATTGTTCTTCATCCTTCCACCAAAGTTCCTTTCTCCCACAATTTATCCTCAGAGCACTTCTGTGATAATACAATCTCAGAAGTGCAACAGCAAAAATCTTCTAGTTCATTCATAATCCTTTCTTCATTTTATATGACTAGCACTATGATCTGCAAAGAGCAGACATATAATAGTCTGTTGATAATGACTAAACACCCAGAGAAAACCCAACTTCAGGATTTAGGAATCTGTGAGGATAGTCATACCTTTTGAGACTGGACGACAGTTGCCAGATATCATCAGGATCCATGCCTGTAGGATCTTTCCTATGGGCCACGAGAAAAATGCTCTTCTCCTTATACGAAGTATAAATGGTCAGGATCCCCATCATCACAAAATAGGTGCAGATAAAAGTTAAGGGGAAAATACACAACATACATACAAAAGACAAATAACACAAACTGACAAGCAAGGACTACAAAAACTTCCATAATAGTCCTAAAAAATACAGTTTTGTCTTGCTGTAACAACATTGAAATTTTAACTACTTCGTATTCATCCTTACGTTTATTGCAAGAGAAGCAAGGTTCTGCAAAGAACATCTCAGGAAGAAAGGAA
The DNA here is from genome assembly GCA_024291935.2 of Okapia johnstoni. Classification (NCBI taxonomy): domain Eukaryota; kingdom Metazoa; phylum Chordata; class Mammalia; order Artiodactyla; family Giraffidae; genus Okapia; species Okapia johnstoni. The sequence continues at coordinate 24,237,554 of CM044325.1, forward strand.
AAGGGTAGAGGGCATAAACCAGCGCTCTCTTCTGTTCAAGGACAACATATATAAGAAGATCCTCTATTACCTGGTTTGTCAAGACTTGTGTTTATTTCTCCATACGATCCATAACAAATAACCACAGTGGACTTGACCACACAACCAATTTCAAGGGTGACTAAAAGAAAGGGAAACTGACTTTAAAGCAGTTTACTAAAGAGTCTCATGCTCTACTAAGTAAGCTAGCTGGGCGATGATAATAGTTTAGCTTACTGTAAGAACAATTACTTCGTACATACATGTAGGCTTATTATTAAACTCAGTTTTTGACAGTACTAGCTACCATATTTGGTTCCTGTGTGCCAGAAACTGGCGTAAGAACTCTGTGGACACACGTCATTTAAATAGTGCAAAGGGAATGAGCTTTGGAATAAAGCAGTCCTAAATTTGAACTCTAGTTTTTAACCAGTGTAACCTTGACAAATTACTCCTTACTCCAAGGCTTAACACTGTTGCCTCTAAAATGGCAATTAAACAGACTTCTTAGAATTGTCATTAGATTTAGTGATGCTATATATACATTTTAGAGTATAGCACACAGAAGACATTTATAATGGTACTCATTACTATTATATATAAAAATGGTATGATCATAAAAATGGCAAGATCCTGTTTTGTTTTAAACAAGTATAACCAAACAAAAGAAATTCCATCAAGGCAGTTTCTTGGGAGGCCATATCATTATAATAAGGTTGCTGTCATTGTTCAAACCTCTTTGGAACTCCTTTGGGAACTGTCTCTAGAACCCACGGCATATTCTTTTGAACTGCCTTAATTGTGAAAAAGTTCATAATGGGTTGGTTTGTGTGATACTGAAAGAAGTCAAGGTGCAAATTGTGGGACTATGATTTGAGATCAGTTTGTACACAGAGGATGAGATGGCTGGATGGCATCACCAACTCAACTGACATTAGTCTGAGCAAACTCCAGGAGATAGTGAAGGTCAGGGAAGACTGGCTGTGTGTTTTGCAACTAGGTGCTCACACTTGGATTATAACCTCTACATTAATAACTGACAGAATTAAAAATAAAATAATCATATTGAATCTAAAATATAAATAATTATGACAAATTTACAGATGCTCACATTTCATCATGTTAAATCCTAACATTAGCAGGCCACAAGATGAAAGTTTGTTTTTTTTTTTGTAGGAAGCAGAGAAGAATATCAGTAGAGATTTAAAAAAAAACTGTCAGTAGAAAACAAAACCGAGCTTAAAGGATATGATATAACACACAAGGCCAGAACAGGTTTGGATTCTGGGAAGGGATGCATATAATCCCAGATCAAAGCCACGATGGCAAAGAAACAGGAGATGGTACAGATGATGAGGCGACCATCAATTAGACCAAAATTCTCCACGTATTTGTACTTTTCCAGGAGTACCTAGTGAGAAGAACAAGGAACCAAGCTAGCAGGACTACTTCCCTCCTCGTACCTGCTTTTCTTCTTAATTTCCATGATGAAAGTTATGTTAATCATTTAAATGACCAATTAGTTCTCTCCAATCAGGATTTTGCCACTCGGAGCAAAAAAAAAAAAAAGAAAGAAAGACTCAATGTGTTTACAAAAATCAGAGAAAAAGCTCATCAACTTCTGACACATTTTTTTAAATCCTTATCTTCTTCTTTAGATTGAAGCTAAAATTTTCTTTTCCCTTTTAAAATAGAGAGATGATCAATCACGCATGACCATCCTATATTCCCTCAACCCTCTTGCCTCTAGGCTAATTAATCTCAAAAACAACAGATTATTAGTTTTCTGGAATTCAAAAATTAAAGAATTTAAAGAGAAATTTGAGGTAAGTAATAATTATATTTTAACACATGTTCCCCTATATATACTGTAAGGTTCAGAAAATGCTTTCTGTCTCAATTCCTAATACTGAAAACTAAAGTCATTCCAACGCACAGAAAGAAAAAGTCCTGCAAGAGATGTGCCATCAGCTGTACAGGAACTAACAGACACCCCCCCACACCTCTGCCCCCAAGAAAGTACCTTTTTGGCAGAATCATCCAAAGAATTTTTCACAGCTGATCCATCCCATTTGTCAATTTTCACAGGCTTATCGTCAATCTTCCACTGTAAAACAAATGGGTAAGTTGTGCATTAAAAGACATGGCATCTTACTAAAAATAAAGTGAACTACTTCCTTAAGAGCATCCTCAAGTATATATAACATTTATTCTCTCTGCTGATGTTGGACAGTTAAACAACAAAACACTTGAAAATGAATTTGAAGGAAACTAGGTCACTAGAATCAGGTGGTAATCATATGATGTTGCCAGTCTCCATGATGAAAAGCCAAATCTACAAGGGTAGAACACTGATATGGGTTGTAGAGACTGTAGTGTGAACTCAAATATCCCATCCCCATTTTACCCAAATGTGGGAACAGAAAGTAATTCCATTTGTTCATCTTATCACTCTGTGACTACAACACTCAGACAATATCCATCCAGACACTAACAAAAGGATGGTCTTCTTTAACACATTTTTGTCTGCCGACATTTTACATTTTACCAGCACGTCTTACATAAGAAAACAGCAGATTCAGTGTAGTCTTTTGGAAAGAACATTCTGAATTAAAAACTGAGTCCTATCACAGTTAGGCACGTGACTTTGGACAAAGCCTGCTTCAATTTCCCTCATCTGTAGAGGTTTATAAAGGTTCCCAAATACTGTGCTAATTAAAGGCAAATGAATCTCTCACACACACTGCTGGTAGAAGTTCAAAATGGTTTAACACCTATAGTAGATAACTTAGCATCTTGGATTCAACTTCCCACTTCTGGGAATTTTTCCTTATATGCATAGACATGAAATAATATACAAGATTATTCACTGCAGCACATTCGCAACTGTAAAAATATAACTCAAGTGCTCACTTACACCAGACTGGTTAAACAAACTATGGTACACCCAGATATTCTGAAAAGGCTGAGGGACATGGGTGGGAATGAGACTTTTCAACGTGTACCTCTTTCACTGTTAACCATGTGAATAGATTCTGTAAAATTTTTTTTCTCAAATGCAAGTGATTATGTGAATGTAGGTTAAGTGAAACAGGGTACAGAAATAACATAATAAACCTGCCTTTTTTTATAGATCATATGCCCAACTCAATTTTTTCAGATCAAGTGAATATCATGTCATAAAAATTACAAACCAGCAGACAATCCAAAATTCATTTGGCTTTAGTATAGATTTTTACTGAAGGACAGAGAAGAAATCTTAATATTATTTAACTCTTTGAGCACAAGTTCAGAGATACTGCAGATGAGAAATAAAGAGATGGAATAAATATCTGTAAAACATGCGATTTTAAAGGAACACAAAAATATAATTCATCAAACTTAATTTTGTTAATTCTACATGCTATTACACAGAAAAGACAAACTACTCTGTGAAGTCTGTTGGGAGAAAATACATGAGCTAAAACAGTCATACTTCAAGTGATTAAAACTCAAATCAAGGCTTCTCCCCTTTGTGTCTCATAAAAACAAGAATTTTCTTTGAGAAATTACTACTGGCAGCATGCTGTAATAAGATTCTCACAGCCTGCAAGCCTATAAATCTAACATGACACCAATTTTAAAAACACAAATCAAACCAAGAAGAAATTAACAGGCTATCTAGCTAAATAGCTCCCTTATACTTAGTTTAGTAAATTTCATTTTGGTAACAGCAAGCAAAAGAAGGAAACCTGTACAGCCAGAATCCATGACAGAATTTGAATTATTTATGAATGAAAGTCATTAAATCTTTTTCAGCTCATTCCCAAAAAATGATGTTCTCATAGAAACTCAGCCACACATCACTACTTGCAGTGTGTTACAGGAAAGAAACTTGCCTCTACAATTCAGAGAATAATTTCTTGGCAATTTTGGGGGATAAAATGCATTAGAAGCCATCACAATGTATTCTAATATAGTCTTAGTTCTAATTCCACTGGTACCTAGAAGGATCTTCAATAAATGGAACAAGAACATTTCCAGTCAATTACATGACCAAGAAAATTTATAACTGATTTTTGAAGAGATGGGAGCATCATTCATTCGGTGTACATGAAAAACCTTAGCCTATATCAAAGTAAACAGCATCTCTGCTGTAGCACAGAGACACATCTGGAAAAAGGGCAGAAGGGTGGACATTTTCCATCATTCTCAAACACTGTCCATCAACTAAAATGTATGATATTAGTCATGTACTCTCCTCCACTGCTATTCAGGGTATTTTAGACACCATCTTCTTTTCCTCACTTCTCTTTCTCAACCCTAAGAGTAAATTATCTTCCTTTGTAGTTAATAAAGAAGACAAAGCAAAGGTTGGTTTCTTTTATGTTGAACCTCCCAGGATAAATCACAAGAAAATTCTGTGCAGAAAAGAAATATAGATCTTAGATTGCCATTCTTAGAAAAACCTGTGTAAAAGGATGGCTCTTGGCTGGCACATGGGAGGTTGGCTGGTAAACAGTTTCCTACACTGATATTAAAACTTTCCCTAAGTGATAAACAGTAGCTCACTATGCCTAAACTGCTTGTATAAACAATGTGGTTTACGCTAAATACCTGTTTTTCTTCTAGGAGTCTGGAATGTTGGCATGGACCAGGCAGAGGGTGCCTATTTAAACAGCCCCTTAATAAAAAACTTGGGCACTGAGTCTCTAGTGAGATCCCCTGGCAGACAACACTTCACGCACATCATGTCATATTGTTGCTAAAGGAATTTAGCACAACCCATGGGAATTTAGTGGGAGAGGACTCTCGGACTTCTGCACTCGATTTCCTCTGGACTTCATCCTATTCACCTTTGCCCTTTGCTGATTTTGCTTTGTATTCATCTGCTGTAATAAATCTTACTGAAGAGTATGACCCTGTGGGGACTTCTAGTGAATAACAGCAGGGTGATCCTGGGGAGCTCACAGGCAGTATTGCCAACTGAGATATAGCAGATGTGGTAACCTGGCACACAATTCCTCTTCCCCTCATTCCCTATGTATTAGAGATACATGTATATTGGGCACAATCAACAATCAGTGTTGACTAAGCTAATATTTGCACCAAGGTCATATACACACATGGTTTAAAGAGTTCTGTAAGTTATTAAAATTTAAAAAAAAGAATTAGCAGTCCTGCTTTCCCTCCCTTGAGAAACTCCTGACATTGTCCATTTCCCATTCCCCACAGACAGACACTAATTTCAATTCCTTAGGCTGATTTTTTGGGTATCCACCGCTATATCTTAGGGAAAAGTTTATATTATTATTTTCAGTGTTCAGCATTAACTCTACTGACTTTTTTCACCCACCATGAAAGATGAGATTTAACCAATTCATTCCCTACCACTTTCACATTTACTTTTCCTGCTCCTCCTTCACCATCTCTTGAATATAGTTATAGTAGACCAATATTGATTTGTTATTACATAATACCTTAATTTTTTGCTAATCATTATTTGGAGTTTACAATATGATCATAAATGCTGTTCACAAATTAAGTCATGTAGTAGATTAGGATTCCTTTTCCTTTTCTGCATAGCTTTTTGCTTTCCTTGGAGCTACTACTGTTTTCATGGCTGTTTTTAATCAGACAGTGTACTTCTCACCAATATATTCTCAAATTCTTCCCCAGTTCTTAAATCTCCGCTCAATATTTGCAATATTGAGCCTTTTGTGAATTTCATCTTCCTGGAGAAACCTCTCTGGAAGCCTTCTGACCTGCTTCAATCTAGGTGGATTTCTTTCTAGGCCCACTGTGTAACTGTCATCCTGAAGTCTCCCTTTACCATATCTCTGAGGGTTCCTTTAACTCCCTCTTAGGCTGATTCCTCCTTTTCTTAGATACCATGTCTTGCTCTTTGCCTGGTTTACTATTCCAGCCTCCGTCCATTATCCTCATGTCTCTCCCGCTATCCAAATTCATATACTGAAATCCTAAACCAGAATGTGATGGTTTTAGGAGGTGGTACCTCTGAGAAGTAATTAGGTCATGAGCGGCTTCATGAAAGGGATTAATGCCTCAATAAAAAGACATGAGAGAGTTTGCTTCTATTGTTTTCCACCACGTGAGGATACAAGAAGGTTGCCTGCAAGTAGTTAAGAAGGCTGTCACCAGATGCAACCATGCTGCACTGGATCTCAGACTTCCCAGCCTCAAAACTGTGAGAAATAAATTTATGGTATTTTTATTAGAGCAGCCCAAACTGACCAGCATCCTCTTTTTACAGATAACATTAAGGGTCTAAGAAATTTGCCCAAGTAGTAAAGCTGGGACCTAATCAAGTTCTCACGATTTCAAAACCTATACTCGTTCACTACTTTACACTGCCTCCCACAAAATACAAGGAAAGGAATTATTAGCCATCAAAACCAAAAGGAAACAGATCTCTGAAGTGACAGTCACATAAAGTATCTTTATTCTTATCTAATAAAAAAGATTTTAATCTTAATATGCCAACAAAACCTATAGAATATAAAATATTTGGAATTTTCCATTTTCCTCCATTTAAAACCAACTGCTGCTATTTGGCTGAAAATACGGTTCAAAAAGTCCTATCTTAAAGAAATCACTTCCCTGCCACTATTAACACAAAACACTTTATCAAGCCAGCATATCTGATGCCAAACCTTGATGATGAGCCATTCACAAAATTTATGCATTTGATGGCTTTTAGGGAACATTACAAAGACTCAACTTCAGTTACGATTCTCTACTGCAAATTTGAATTAAAAAAATTTAGTACAGTGAAAACAGAAGTAAAGTTATGCAGTGATAAAGATCTCAGTGGATTGCTTCATAAAATTCCTTAGCCTGACAACTGGGCAGCAAGACTCAAAGGATTCCTCAATTCACACTGAAGAGATGAAGGATACCAGAGGTAAATAGTGTCAACAGAAGGACCCGGCTCTGATTTTAAAGGAACTCGAAGAAATATTATAAACTTTTTTATTAATATTGGCTTGAAGAAATATTAATAAACCTTTTTTCTCCCTTCTTTGGACTCTCTCAGATTAGACAGTGGCTGCAGGCTGCAAAGACGAAAGGTAGTAGGAGATGCGGTGCATGACAGAGGGAGCATATCCTAGATGACCTTATTTACCAGGTTAAGTGACTTGAGACTTTATTCTGAAACAAGCAATGGAGAATATTTTAAGTGGGTGAACAACACAACCAACTTCTGTTTTTTTAAAAAGTCATTTTTAGAGGCAACTTAGCAAAAGGTCTGGAGGGGAGTAACAGTGGAGATAAACTCATCAGACGGGGCCCAATTTAGATGCAGGGCTTGAATTCGAGCAGAAGCGGGGGTGATGAAAGGGGAATATTTATGAGCTACAACTGGCAGGACTTACTATCAGACTAGGTACAAAAAACGTGAAAGAAGAAAGACGGAGGTGACCATTCGACTAGAATTTGGGCTTAGACAACTAAGCTGTCATGTTGTTTTCCAAGAGAAGGAACTGAATAGGAAAGAAGAGAAATATCCATTTGCATATGCTAAGTTTGAGATGTTTAAGCTCTACAGTTATAGGGATTTCAGAATTTTCTAAACCAAAATAAGATTATGAAAACTTATGGCAGACTCAGAAGCTGAGATACTATCTGAGTTGAAAATAACACACCCCTACCTCCCACATGTACACATTTGCAAAAAGATCACAAAGCAGTAAGTTCAACATAAGAAAAAAAAAAGTTCAATTTGGGGAGCAAATGATGTTTGTCTTGAGGAAGCTTACTTACCATCTAATTCAGAGTACAATTCAGAAATATCAAGATATCTCAAAAAGAGATATTATAGCTCCTGGTAACATAATCTTCCATTTCTATTTTTTTTCTTTTTTAATAAAAATGGCCAAGAAATACTGCAAAGAAAATTACTTCTTAATAGTGGCTTATTACTGTCTATAGTTATCACTGGAGTTAAGCTGCAGGTTAGAAATTACCACACATTAATTATGAGCATGAACATTAGTGGCAACACCAGAGTAAGCAGAGGTAAGTAAGTGGAGGTAAACAAGTGGAGGTTAAGTAAGTAGCTAAGTGGAGGTAAGTAGATTGGCTCCAGCTATGGCAAGCAGGCACTTAGACATATAAATCTGGGGCTCAGAGCAGAGGTCTATATTGAAAACATAAATGTGGAAGTCATTAACTTACAGACGGTATTTAAATCGGGACACTGTATCTCCTTGGGATGAGTTTACACAGACAGGGCCAGGGGCTTGCTAGTTTTTACAGGTCAGGAAGAAAAAATAACAACAATAAAGACAGATAAGTGGAGGAGGAAAACCAGGGCAAGTGGTGTTCTAGAAGCCACACAAAGAAAATATTTCAAGAAATAATTGATCGATGAGTCATATACTCAAGGTCAGGTAATAAGAAAAACCACTATTGAGATCTGACAAGATGGAGGTCAGAACAGAGAAACGGTGCAGGCAACAGCTAAAAGAGGGAGCTGGGCTGTCAGAGGTTATTAACATCTATGATACCACTATGTTATATAGTGATGAGTAAGTAGTTAAAAAAAATAACTTGATGCTTTAAAGGTTACTCCATAAACGCTGTAAAAAGAATGAGTTTTAAAAACTGAGATCTAATTCACATATCAGAAAACTCATCATATAAAAATGTGCAATGGTTTTCATTCTATTCACAGCATTATGCAACCATCACCATCTAATTCCAAAACACTGTCATCATCCCCAAAAGAAACCCCATACCCATAAGCAGTTATTCCAATTACCACCACCCCACTCCCTGCCTTGGCAACCACTACTTTCTGTTTGCATTAATCTGCCTATTCCAGATATTTCTTATCTATGGAATCATATAATATGTGGCCTTTTGTGATTAGCTTTTCTCACCATTTTCAAGGTGCATCCATATTGTGTCATGTGTCAGTGTCTCTTTCCTTTTTATGGCCAAATAATATTTCACGGCATGGATACACCACACTTTTACGGCTCGCTTCCACCTTTTAGCTATTGTGAATAATGCTGCTATGATCAAGTTTTTGTGTGGACACATTTTCAATTCTCTTGAGTTCATAAGTAGGAGTGGGACATGCTGAGTTATAACTTTTTCATCATTTTACATTTCCATCAGAAATGCAGGAGGGTCCCAATATCTCCACATCCTCACCAAAAATGGTTATTTTTCTTTTTTTATTATAGCCATCCTAGTGGCTTCTCATTGCATTTTGATTTGCATTCTCTAGTAACATCAATTCACATCCTTTATTCTTTTTAAAATTGGGTTGTCTTTTTTATTATCAAGTTATAAGACACTTTATATAGTCTAGATCCTAAACCCTTATCAGATACATGACTTGCAAATATCTTCTCTCATGCTGTGGACTGTCTTTCCACTTTCTTGATAATGTCCTTTGATAAGAAAAACTTTATTGATGAATCAAAAAAATGAGTTTTGACATGTTTTTAAAGTTTGGTTTGCAAAATGCAATTAAAAGTCTGCATCTTATTTCTTTAAACACAAACACAGGCATCACAGTAGTGCCAAAAAACTGTTCAATCTGTCAGAGCTTGGTTAGGGCACAGGCATACTACCCTGTTTAAGTTTGGCAAGCAAAGATCCCATTGAAGAGAGCAGAAGAGTATATATGACCTGTCTAAGGAAACATGGCTGGTGGGTGACAAAGCCATGCCTTCAGCCTAGGTCTTCCAACGTCAAATCAGATGCTCTTTCCACTACTACATTAGCTAGAACATGGTCTGCTCCAGTATGAAAGGCAATGTGCTAAGTAAGGTAAGAGTACTGGATTAAGAGCTAGGCAGCCAGGTTCTGGAACTGTAACTGACTGTATGTATGGTCTTGGATAAATTGCTTCATCTTCCCCCTCCAACTGTATCTATGGTCTCTAAAATGAGGAGGTTGGAACAGATGAACTTCAAGGTCTCTTCAATACAAACACTTTAGAGAAATTGCTATTGATTAAGCAGAATAGTTGAAAACCAAACAAGAAAAAAAAAAAATCTTAAAGTGTCCCAATCAGAAGGGATTTAAAAAGTCATCTAAGACAGCAGTTCTCAACCTGGATGCAACTGTTAAAATGTAGAGGAAATAAATAAATAGCTATGTGTGAAACCATGCAGCTGTCCAGGCCCCACCCCCAGAGAACCTGATTCGGTTCTGGGATGAGGTCCAGAAATTTGTATTTTTAACCAAAACCCCAAGAGGGTCTAATGCAAATAGTATTCATAACACAGTACAAAAAATATCTAAGAATTGAAGTCCAGAGAAACTAGCCAGTTAGTGGCAGCTATCTATGTTTCGTTCAATGTTTACTATGTACCAGAAACCACTTTTTAAGGTAAAAACTATTATTATCCCCACTTTACAGATGACGAAACTGAGATACAAATAGATTTATTAATTCGCCCAAGAACACATTTCTGATAAGTGGCAGAGCAAGAATTCAAAGCCAGCCAGCCAGCCTGGCACCAGAACCTATATTCTCAGCTACTAAGATATAAAAACTCGGCGTTAAGATCACGTTGACAGTTCAGTCAGGAGACAGAAATCCACATATGAAGTTAAAAGGGCTGGGTATAGCTTCTAAAAAGCATATTTTAATAACACGTGTCAATTTTAATAGCCAAAAAATCCAGCCAGGAGACAGAAATCCAGCTATGGGATTAAAATTTGGATACAGTTCTGAAAAGCATGCTTTAATATTGTAGTAGTGTCAGTCACTCAGTCAAGTCCGACTCTTTGTGACCCTATGGACTGTAGCCCACCAGGCTCCTCTGTGCATGGGATTTTCCAGGCAATACTGGAGTGTTGCCATTTCCTCCTCCAGGGGCTCTTCCCGCCCCAGGGATCAAACCCGGGTCTCCCACAGTGCAGCCAGATTCTTTACTGTCTGAGCTACCACGGAAGCCCTGGTGCTTTAATACCACATATCAATTTTAACAGCCAAAGCAAATTAACCAAACAATTTTTTTTTTTTAATAGCCTGCTACATAGAACAAAATACTTTGATGCATTTTGGGGAAATAAGTTATCACAATGATCTAAGTTATTCTGTGATGGAAGCTGGAAGGTTATATTTGCATATCTATTTTTAAGATCAGGAAGCTAGAATTGTTTTGTTCTCCAAGTCAGTTTCAAAGTAGCTGAAACTCACATCTGTTTAGGGAAAACTAGAAGCACACTTGCATCTCTTTATTACATTTCTTCATGGCAAATAAAACTACAGCTGCAAGAAATAAAATAAAAACCCTCCAAAAAAACAAAACAAATCAAATTAAAGAAATGTAAGGTGACAGCCTCTCCTTTTCTCCATGTTCTCTTCCGCAGTACCTGGTTTTCAGACAGTTAGAGGCATCATCCTCTAAGGCAGTTTCTGAAGACTGGGGTGGCAGATATGAAGTTTTCTCTGCTAAATTCAATGCTTCAAGTACTCATTCTATGTTGATCACCATAGAGAACCTCTCATGGGAAACTGACATACTAATTGGGGGCAGGATACAAAACAATATGTCATATTAAGTGACAGCTAAATTCCCAAGTGCAATAAATGCTAGAGACTTCAGAGGAAGAACAACTCAATGTATGGCTGAAATCAAGTTGTCCAAGTAAAAACACCTAAACAGCTCCTGATTTATTTTCTCTCTCCTCGGCCCCTCACTTCTTGCTTAATTCTGCCAACATTCTCTTTTGTGAAGCCTTTCATCTATCTCTGCTATTAAGTTAGGGTCCTCCTCACCTTGTCATTCCGTTTTTATAGCCCTTTACAAAGACCACATACCAATTTATTATATGACAATATTCACAGTAAGCCTCAATTATGAATGGGTATCCACACTGTTTACATAAGGAAATTTAAGTTCAGTAATACCACATAACTTATCCAACACCATATAGTTTTCAACATGCTGCACTAGAATTCAAACATGTCTTTCTTTTTGTATTAAACCCCACACAGCAGTATGGTATGAGGCCTATAAGAAGACTTTTAAATTCTACCACTCACAACTATCTGAATGATTCTTCTAAAACCACTTAATACGTTAGACTCAAAAACCTTCAGCAGGCTTCCTACTCCTACTTCAGGCAATCCATGCCCTTCTCCATCTGATTACAGCCAGTCAACAGAGTACCTGAAAAACAACAGGCACCAACCATACACCTTTGTTCAAGGACATTTTTACCTGGTATGCCATCTGTCTCTCTCAAAATAAGGTCCCAGCTCCACCAGGGCTCCCATCCCTTCTCAAATGGATCTCATAGATCATTCTCTCTCTCACTTTAACTTTGTAAAAAGTGTACAGTGAATGCCAAATTCTTTTATGTTCAGTATTTTGGGTACTCCAATACTTATACTCTGCTATACTATTTTCTGACAGCAGGATTTTTGATTTTTTTCCTCTGCCATTACATGTCTGAATTAGATACTCTTAAGTTACAGAGGTCATTCGTGTGTATCATATCATTTGATTCTCCCCCAAACTCTAATATTTCAGGTGAAGAAAGGAAAACAGTGAGGTTAAATGACTTGCTAATCTTCATATATTACTCTTCAGTCATCACTGCCTTAGCAGACTGTCTATGCTTAGTATCTGCTTGAAGTGGAGGAAAAAGCAAGAGCACTCAATGGGACAGAATGAACACAGGCCATGAGGTGCTCACCCAGCAGGAAAACAATTCCCAATGACCATCAATCCCCAATAGTTTCACATAGCTTGGAGCAATTTCCCATCCCAACTGCTGGATAGGAACAGATCAGAACATGTTCCTACCTCTTAAAAGTTAAGAGTGTGTGTATGTATGTGTGCTCAGTCACATCTGACTCTTTGTGACCCCATGGATTGTAGCCTGCCAATGGGATTTAGCAGGAAACCCCATCTGTCTATGGGATTTCCCAGGCAAAGAATACTGGAATAGTATTTCCTACTCCAGGGGACCTTCCCGACCCAGGGATTGAACCTGAGCCTCTTGCGTCTCCTGTACTGGCAAGAGGATTCTTTACCACTGTGCCACCTGGGAAGCCCTAAAAGGGTGCTGTACTTAGTCACTAAGTCGTGTCCAACTTTTGCGACCCCATGGACTGTAGCCCGCCAGGTTCCTCTGTCCATGAGATTCTCCAGGCAAGAATACTGGAGTGGGTTGCTATGCCCTCCTCCAGGGGATCTTCCCCACCCAGGGATCGAACCCAGGTCTCCCGCACTGCAGGCAGATTTTTTAGCATTGCAGGCAGATTCTTTACCTTCTGAGCCACCAGGGAAGCCCATGTAATTCAAAACCAATGACACTCAAAAAGAGAAGCAAAAAGATCTGGATAGGAACCCCTCAACATGATCACCTACTCATTTCTTAACCGCTCAGCAGGTGTTAAACACACAGAAGTCTGAAAGCACATAGAAGTCTGAAAGCTGTTTTCAATTAAAAGTTAACAATCCTGACTATGTTAAAAACCCCAAGCTTATCATTTCTCATCAAACTGACCCAGGACCCTACAATGAGAGAACTGTAAGACACTGTAAGAAAATCCAAGAAAATGTACTTAGGGTACATTCATTTTACAGATAAGGAAAACAAGACACAGGGAGAACAAGCACATTTCAAGGTCATACAACTAATTAGAGGTAGAAGCAGTACTAGGACCCAGATCTCCACGCAACTGTTTCTTTCAAAATGGTATGTAAAGGGCAAGAAAGGCCGACTCAGGAGAATTTTCCTTTTTCTTTTAAGTCCCTGTTGCTAGGTTCGCATTTGAAAAAAAAAAAAAAACTGGATGGAGAGAGGGGGAAAGAGGTCAGCGTGAACAGGTACCAAGCTTATGCATCCTATTCACCCAGGACACATTCACCTGGCCTGGTGGCAGGCGAGAAGGAGGGGGAGGAGGAGCGGGGGTGGGGGTGTAGAAGAAGGGAGAAAAAAAAAGATAAATCTTAAAAACTTCCTGTTAGGCCGCAGGAGAAGTCAGTACTCGAAGTTCAGTATTGGGGTTTCGGGATAAAACGCCTAGAAACTTGAGGAAGCAAAAACCCAAGAGCACTCTGGAATCTGTAGCAGCATGCAAGTGTGGCGGTCGTGGTGGGGAGTTTGGAGACTACCAACTTCGAAGAGCTGCTTTCATTCAGTCGAGATTCAATCTTCCCTGTACATGAAATGAACAGTCAACAGTGCCCCCCACTCGACCCCCCGAGCACCACCGAGGAAAAGCGATGGCCGCTCTGAAACGTGAGAATAATCAAATTATCTTAAGAAGCTGTAGAGGCCAGCTTTTAGGAGGAACACTTCCCAGAAGGTAAAAAGTCCTCAAGAGGAGAGAGCCCAGGTTTGAGGTACGTAGGGAGCTGGCTACATAAGCCGGTTAAGGTTCCCACGGTGGGCCAACGAGAACTCCCTCTAAAAAGCCGCAGAAGAAAAGGGGGGCGAGGATGGGAAGAGGGGCTCGCCGCTCCCTGGCGCGCCCCAGACCTCGACTGTCCCCAGGAATCGACTTCTCACCTTGTCCAGTAAACCGCTACGGCTACTGCCTGTCCCACAGCCGGAGCCACCGCCAGCCCCACTACTGCCTCCGCCACCACCAGCTCTCCCGCCCTGAGAAGCCGCCGCCGCCATCTTGCTTGCCTCTGCGTTTCCCTCCCCTCCTAAACTTGTCCGAAGCCGATTGGCTGAAACTGACGGCGTGACGTACCGCGCGGAGTCCATCGGGATCCGTAGTTTGGACTGACTGATGCGAGGTTGCCAGCGGAAGTGGCCGCGAGGCTTGCCGGGACTTGTAGTAAGTAGAAGCTCCAGCCATCGGTTGCCGCCTTCTCGGCTAGCCGCCGCGTCGCGGTTACTAAGGGGTGGAGAAGGTAGTGGCAGGCGCCACGGTGGAGCGGCTCCGAGATTCCCGGGAGGCTCGGAGGCGCGCATGCCGCCCGACCGGGACGTCGCCCCCGCGGACATCTCGGAGGCGGAAGCGACGCCGGAGGCAGGTGCGGCTGGAAACTTAGTTTGCGTGAGGAGTTAGAGTCTCCGCCGCTCCACATGTAGTGTTTCCCAAGGATGGGGTAGGAGCTCGTCCTTCATCCTTTTTTAGCCTTATTACTGCACTTACTGGTTTTCTGGCGACTGTCATCTTAGCTGTTAGCATTATTTTCCTGATAAAGAGAACTCACAGTCACTGAGTGCCTGTTGCCTACCAGGCGCTGTCTTCAGTCGTAAGTGCCTATGTATCCATCCTCATTTAGTCCCCTGACGGAACAGTTAGATGAGGAAACTAAGAAACTTAACCGAGGCCAGATAGCATGAATCCGAACCTAGTTTAGCAGCCAGGTGTTTGAGTCATCAAACCCATGCCATGCTCCCTTTGTTACCACCTGGGGTCCTTGGACTCTTTAATCAATATAAATTGATAAGAGGCCAGGCAAGGAATTCAGGCAAGATTTTATTGGGACTCCACATGCAGCAGGCTTCCCTGATAGCTCAGTTGGTAAAGAATCCGCCTGCATTGCAGGAGACCCCTGTTCGATTCCTGGGTCGGGAAGATCCCCTGGAGAAGGGAAAGGCTACCCACTTCAGTGTTCTGGCCTGGAGAATTCCACGGACTGTGTAGTCCATGGGGTCGCAAAGAGTCGGACACGACTGAGCGACTTTCAGTTTCCTCTTGCAGCAGCAGAGAGCAAAGCAAGAAACAGGTGTGTGGGGGTAGGGGTGGGGTGGCAAGTGAGCTGGTCCCTTAAATGGGGTGAAGGTAGGGAGCCAAATGGGTGAGGCGGGGGCAGTGGCTTACTGTGGTCTGCCCACACCCTTTGTGGTGCTGTGTGCAGGGATCATGCATAGTATCCTACTTTTGCTCCTGGCACCTCAGAAGTGGCAGTTGGATTTTGGCCTTTTTATGTGTTATTGTTCATAATTTTCCCCACCTGTGCATGAATGCAGTTATTTTTAGTCCCTTCTAATTTGTATTAATATTTTTTTGCTGTACAAAGAGGTGTTTGTCCAGGTACTAGCACTCTAGTAAAGAGTCCCAGGTCCCAGCCTATATCACCTTTGCCTCTCTACCTTTACAGTTTTAGGATGTAATAATATTCTAAATTTTAATTAAATTTTTTACACAATATTTATTGAGCACCAACCTTGCTTGCAGCTGTACTAAGAGATACTAGGGGATCAGAAAAGACCTGTTCTCTGAGTTACCACATAACAGGACCTAATACACTATGAGCTACTACATTGCATCATTTTTTTTTTTTTAATCCCTATGAAATTCCTCGTGGTGGTTTAGTCACTAAGTCGTGATCGACTCTTGCAACCGCATGGACTGTAGCCTGCCAGGCTCCTCCGTCCACGAGATTCTCCAGGCAAGAATACTGGAGTAGGTTGCCATTTCCTTCTCCAGGGGATCTTCCCAACCCAGGGATTGAACCCAGGACTCCTGCTTTGTAGGCAGATTCTTCGCCAACTGAGCTCAAGGGAAGCCCTTGAAATTCCTCATGTAAATGTCCAAATCATTGAACAAATTTAATACTTACTATGGAAACATTCCTATGGCACCCCACTCCAGTACTCTTGCCTGGAAAATCCCATGGACGGAGGAGCCTGGTAGGCTACAGTCCATGGAGTCGCTAAGAGTCGGACACAACTGAGTGACTTCACTTTCAGTTTTCCCATTCATGCACTGGAGAAGGAAATGGCAACCCACTCCAGTATTCTTGCCTGGAGAATCCCAGGGATGGCGGAGCCTGGTGGGCTGCTGTCTATGGGGTCGCACAGAGTCGGACATGACTGAAGCGACTTAGCAGCAGCAGCATGGAAACATTAGATGGAGTTTCTTCATCTCTGTGAAGCAATCCAGTCAGATGCCTCTGTAGCTTCATGTTTATCTTTTAATAACTTCTTGTGTTTCAAGACCCAGCTCTAATGTTACCTGCTCTGTGAAACCTTTCCTAATCCTCCTCCTTTCTTTGCGACAGAATGGAGAACTCCACAGCATTGTGTTCATGGTTCTGTTTGGTTCAGTAAGCACTCAGTTGAGCCTCTTCAGTGTCCCAGACCCTGTATGAGGCATGGATGATAAAGATATGGTTAGGACCCAGGCCTGGCCGTGAGAGGTTCCCAGCCTGAGGTTGGAATGTGAGGAGTGGGAAACAGATAGGTAAGCAGGGCATTGTAATACAGTGTGGCACAGTGCCTCCATTAAGAGGTGGGGTAAGATGTTAGCACAGATAAGGGTCAACCAAAGGAGGAGGATATACAGGGAAGCTTTTTGTATGAGTCAGGCAAAGAAGAGGGGCAAAAGTGTGATAGGCCAGAGGGATGGATAAAAGCAAATGTATACAGATAAGAAGCATTAGTCTCTGTGTGTGTGTGTGTGTGTGTGTGTGTGTGTGTGTATTTTGGAGCTGGGAGACACTACCATCAGATTGAGATTAGCTGCTTCACGTTTGAGATAGAGACCAGAGGTGGCTGAAGCTAACTAGGTAGGCAGCTTCTAAGTCTGGAACTTGGTCTTTCTTTTTTCCATCACACAGTTACATGTCATAGTTTTCTTAGGGATTATTTCCTAGACAATGTAACCTGAAGGTTATGTGCCCTTCCTAAAGCATTAGCCATAAATCTATACCTTCTCACCTGGTATTCCTTATAGGAAACTGTAGTTTCCAGGATACTTAGTGAATATCTTTTACCAAATTGTGTCTTTAAGTTTTGTCTTTACTGCTTTCATCATGCATAAGTTTATTTTGTATAAATGGTTGTATAAATGATCCTTTCCTTTCTAATTTGTGATATGCACTTCCTATTTAAGCTCTCTAGCCCCAGAGAAAACTAACCAATATGATCACATGGACCACAGCCTTGTGTAACTCAATGAAACTATGAGCCATGCCATGTAGGGCCACCCAAGACAGACGGGGCATGGTGGAGAGTTCTGACAAAACGTGATCCACTGGAGAAGGGAATGGTAAACCACATCAGTATTCTTGCTTTGAGAACCCCATGAACAGTATGAAAAGGCAAAAAGATGTGACACTGA
Organism: Okapia johnstoni; assembly: GCA_024291935.2. NCBI lineage: Eukaryota > Metazoa > Chordata > Mammalia > Artiodactyla > Giraffidae > Okapia > Okapia johnstoni. The sequence continues at coordinate 24,255,585 of CM044325.1, forward strand.
AAGATGAACTCCCCAGGTAGGTAGTTGCCCAATATGCTACTGGAGATCAGTGGAGAAATAACTCCACAAAGGATGAAGAGATGGAGCCAAAGCAAAAACAACACCCAGTTGTAGATGTGACTGGTGATGGAATTAGAGTCCAATGCTGTAAAGAACAATATTGCATAGGAACCTGGAGTGTTAGGTCCATGAATCAAGGCAAATTGGAAGTGGTGAAACAGGTGATGGCAAGAGTGAGCATTGACATTTTAGGAATCAGCAAACTAAAATGGCCTGGAATGGGTGAATTTAACTCAGATGACCATTTTATCTACTACTGTGGGCAAGAATGCCTTAGAAGAAATGGAGTAGCCATCATAGTCAACAAGAGTCTGAAATGCAGTACTTGGATGCAATCTCAAAAACAACGGAATGATCTCTGTTCGTTTCCAAGGCAAACCATTCAATATCACAGTAATCTAAGCATATGCCCTGACCAGTAATGCTGAAGAAGCTGAAATTAAATGGTTCTTATGAAGACCTACAAGACCTAGAACTAACACCCCCAAAAGATGTCCTTTTCATTATAGGGGACTGGAATGCAAAAGTAGGAAGTCAAGAAATACCTGGAGTAACAGGCAGACTGTGGCTCAGATCATGAACTGCTTATTGCCAAATTCAGACTTAAATTGAAGAAAGTAGGGAAAACCACTAGTCCATTCAGGTATGACCTAGATAAAATTCCTTATGAGTATACAGTAGAAGTGGCAAATAGATTTAAGGGACTAGATCTGATAGACAGAGTGCCTGATGAACTATGGAAGGAGGTTCGTGACATTGTGCAGGAAACAGGGACCAAGACCATCCCCATGGAAAAGAAATGCAAAAAAGCAAAATGGCTGTCTGTGGAGGCCTTACAAAGAGCTGGGAAGAGAAGAGAAGCGAAAAGCAAAGGAGAAAAGGAAAGATATTCCCATCTGAATGCAGAGTTCCAAAGAATAGCAAGGAGAGATAAGAAAGCCTTCCTCAGTGATCAATGCAAAGAAATAGAGGAAAACAACAGATTGGGAAAGACTAGAGATCTCTTCAAGAAAATTAGAGATACCAAAGGAACATTTCATGCAAAGATAGGCTCAATAAAGGACAGAAATGGTATGGACCTAACAGAAGCAGAAGATATTAAGAAGAGGTGGCAAGAATACACAGAAGAACTGTACAAAAAAGATCTTCACGACCCAGATAATCACGATGGTGTGATCACTCACCTAGAGCCAGACATCCTGGAATGTGAAGTCAAGTGGGCCTTAGAAAGCATCACTATGAACAAAGCTAGTGGAGGTGATGGAATTCCAGTTGAGCTATTTCAAATCCTGAAAGGTGATGCTGTGAAAGTGCTGCACTCGATATGCCAGCAAATTTGGAAAGCTCAGCAGTGGCCACAGGACTGGAAAAGGTCAGTTTTCATTCCAGTCCCAAAAAAAGGCAATGCCAAAGAATGCTCAAACTACCGCACAATTGCACTCATCTCACATGCTAGTAAAGTAATACTCAAAATTCTTCAAGCCAGGCTTCAGCAATATGTGAACCGTGAACTTCCAGATGTTCAAGCTGGTTTTAGAAAAGGCAGAGGAACCAGAGATCAAATTGCCAACATCCACTGGATCATCAAAAAAGCAAGAGAGTTCCAGAAAAACATCTGCTTTATTGACTAAGCCAAAGTCTTTGACTGTATGGGTCACAACAAACTGTGGAAAATTCTGAAAGAGAAGGGAATACCAGACCACCTTACCTGCCTCTTGAGAAACCTGTATGCAGGTCAGGAAGCAACAGTTAGAACTGGACATGGAACAAGAGACTGGTTCCAAATAGGAAAAGGAGTACGTCAAGGCTGTATATTGTCACCCTGCTTATTTAACCTTTATGCAGAGTACATCATGAGAAATGCTGGGCTGGAAGAAGCACAAGCTGGAATCAAGATTGTTGGGAGAAATATCAATAACCTCAGATATGCAGATGACACCACGCGTATTTATTACAGAAAGCGAAGAACTAAAGAACCTCTTGATGAAAGTGAAAGAGGAGAGTGAAAAAGTTGGCTTAAAACTCAACATTCAGAAAACTAAAATCATGGCATCTGGTCCCATCACTTCATGGCAAATAGATGGGGAAACAATAGAAACAGTGAGAGACTTTATTTTTTTGGACTCCAAAATCACTGCAAATAGTGACTGCAGCCATGAAATTAAGACGCTTGCTCCTTGGAAGAAAGGTTATGACCAACCTAGACAGCATATTAAAAAGCAGAGACATTACTTTGCCAACAAAGGTCCATCTAGTCAAGGCTATGGTTTTTCCAGTAGTCATGTATGGATGTGAGAGTTGGACTATAAAGAAAGCTGAGTGCCAAAGAATTGATGCTTTTGAACTGTGGTGTTGGAGAAGACTCTTGAGAGTCCCTTGGACTGCAAAGAGATCCAACCAGTCCATCCTAAAGGAGATCAGTCTTGAATATTCATTGGAAGGACTGATGTTGAAGCTGAAACTCCAATACTTTGGCCACCTGATGTGAAGAACTTACTCATTTGAAAAGACCCTGATGCTGGGTAAGATTGAAGGTGGGAGAAGTAGGGGACTACAGGATGAGATGGTTGGATGGCATCACCAACTCAATGGACATGAGTTTGAGTAAACTCCGAGGGTTGGTGATGGACAGGGAAGCCTGACTTGCTGCAGTCCGTGGGGTTGCAAAGAGTCAGACACGACTGAGCAACTGAACTGAACTGAGCCCCACCCCATTGTCATAAAATTATTCTCTTCTTATACCTTCCTGTCTATGTCTCTGTTTTCTATTTCTGGAATCTTTAGTCCTGTGGCATTTTTCTAGGCCCCAGGTGAGACACATTTTGGAGCAAAGTGTCACAGAAGGATGTAATTAATGAGAAAATTAAAGAGATCTAAATGACAGACTAAGAAGGAGTGCAATATCTATTTTATAGGTAAAAAAACAGAGGAAGAAACAGAATAAAAAGGGAGTCAAGAGGTCTCTTCCAAGATCAAAGATCAAGTAAGTACTATGCAGAACTAAAGTCATCATATTCTGTAAGTTACTGGAATTTTCTCCAACAATCATCTCTGACCTTTCCCAGGTAACTATGTACTCATTCATTCATTCATTCATTCATTTACCCATCTAGCAGATTGTGGTTAGTCCCAAGAGGGATTTTCTGAAAGACAGATTGACTCAATGACTGTCTTTCCCCATCCAGTCATCCATTCATCCCTTCATCTTCCTGACACATTTTTAATGAGTTCTAGGCTCCATGCTAGGCTCTGGGGTTATATAGGTAAATAGGTATTATAGGCCCCATAGCAGGTGGGAAGTTGGTAAGGGAATAAAAATTATAACAAAGTGAAAAGTTTTATACTAGGAGAAGTAGGGGTATTACAGAAATACGTGGAAAGGATCTCCAACCCTTTTCTGGGTGGTAGGGATCAGGAAATTAACAGTGCCCTATGTTGAACCAGAGGAGATAACAAGATCACTCATTCATTCTGTAGGTGGAGTCTATTATGAGCCAGGTGTTAGATGCTGGGAGTGAAGGGATGAACATCATAGATGCTGTCCTTCCTCAGAGCCTAATTAGGGAGATTAGAAATATGTATAAAAAAACTCTGGGCCACTGTATCCTTCATTTGACTCACACTTGTTTACTGAATGTTTCCTGTGAGCTTTCAAAGAATAGAAGAGAGATAGTGAATTGGACATGTTTCGAGACTTTCGGGACCATTGAAAGAGTCCCTTCATGATTGTTAGTAATCTCACGAGGTAGAAGGGGTTCCAACCACTAAAGATGTACAGAAGAAACACGTCAGAGTTTAGCTAAAGCAGGAGTTATTTCCCTCTGGAAGTTTCAGTGAAGGTTTTATGGAAGGGATGGCGTCTGGATTGGGTCTAGAAAGCTTTTTTTTTTTCTCTATTATCTCATTTAGTTCTTAGAACAGTTCTCTGAGGCACAGGTTTAATCCTAATTTTATATTTGAGAAATCTGAGGCACAAAGAGGTAAAGTGATTTGCCCAGGGTCACTCAGCTCAGTGTTAGAAACTAGCCTCAAACTTAAGTCCCTGTCTGTAAAATTGTTGCCCCCTCCTATTGCACCCATCTACTTGTCATATTTGTCTCTCTTGGTAAACATTTTCTCAGGACACCTGATCCCAGCTCTCTACTCTGTTCCTCCCATGGATTGAATCTCTTCCCAGACCCTCCATCTTAGGGTCCTACCTTCTTGCCAGGGCCTCCTTTCCCCTGGCCGGGGGCTTACAGGTTCCCAAACCTCTGCTGTCCCAAATTGTCTAAAGCTATCCCAAAGCAGGTTTAGGAATTACTGGATCCCTTTAAAGAAAAATTTCAGTCTCTAAGAGTTCAAGGTTTAAAAAATTTAGATCTTCGATTAGAAATTTCTTTTCCTAAAGAAAGTGGCATTGGAGCCTAATCTTTAAGCATGAGATCAGTGAGATGAACAAGATGGAAGAGCTGTTCTGGGCCAAAGGAACGCTAAGAAAAAAGGCATGGACCTGTAGGGCCTCAGAGAGAGGGTGTGTGTTGGGGGTAGTCCTGGTGGGCTCATAGGCTGTGTTGGGGTGAGAGCAGCCCTGCCCCTCCTCACTCCTTACTTCCTGTTTTCCTTGCTTGGCTCTCAGGGTCATGGCCTCCGCAGGACTCTACAAGCTGGATGATGGGAAGCCTCACCTGAGCAACTGCTTTCCAGCCAAAAACCTGCTTCGAACACCACACGAAGGTCAGGTGACTTCTCAAATCAGAACCTTTGTCTCACACCCTTCACCTGCTTCAGAATGTCTCTAACACCCATGTCTTCCTCTTCAACCCATTCACTAATGTTCCCTGCCCCATCTTATCCCTTCCCTTCTAATCCATCTTCCCCCCAGCAGCCTCAGGGAGTGTAATTTTTTAAATCCTATTTATGTATGTATTTGGGCTTACCAGGTAGCTCAAATGGTAAAGAATCTGCCTGCAATGCAGGAGAACTGGATTCGATCCCTGGGTTGGGAAGATCCCCTGGAGAAGGGCATGGCAACCTACTCCAGTATTCTTGCCTGGAGAATTCCATGGACAGAGGAGCCTGGCGGGCTATAGTCCATGGGCTCGCAAAGAGTCTGACATGACTGAGCAACTAACACTTTCACTTTCATGTATCTTTTTAAAGTGTCTTATTTTTATACAATTTTTCAAGGTTACTTTTCATTTACAGTTATTACAAGATACTGGCTATATTCCCCATGTTGTACAGTACATCGTTGAGCCTAACTTACACCTGGTAGTTTGTACCTCCCACCCCTACATTGCCCCTCCATCCCTCTTCTCCGCTTGGAATCACTAGTTTGTTCTCTGTGCCTGTGAGTCTGCTTCTTCAATGTTATATTCACTAGTTTGTTGTATTCTTTAGATTCTACATGTAAGCAATATCTTATATGGGAAGTTTTTGTCTTTCTCTGTCTGACTTATTTCACTTAGTATAATGCCCTCAAGGTCCATCCACGTTGTTGTAAATGGAAAAATTTCTTTTTAATCGTTAAGTAGTACCCCATTGTATATATGTCCCACAGATTTTATCTGTTCGTGGACACTTAGGTTGTTTCCATGTCTTGGCTGCTGCAAATAATGCTGCTTTGAACACTGGGGTATGTTTTTGAATTATTAACTTTGGTTTTTTTAATTCATTTTTTAAAGTTGTTTGTTTATTTTTGGCTGTGCTGGGTCTTTGTTGCTGCTCGGACTTTTCTCTAGTTGCAGTGAGTAGTGGCTACTCTTTGTTGAAGTGTGTGAGCTTCTCATTGCAGCAGCTTCTCTTGTTATGGAGCATGAGTTCTAGGGCATGTGGGCTTCAGTAGTTGCAGCGCATGGGCTCAATAGTTATGGTTCCCAGGCTCTAGAACACAGACTCAACAGTTATGGCGCACGGGCTTAGTTGCTCCGTGGCATGTGGGATCCTCCCAGACCAGGGATCAAACTGGTGTCTCCTGCACTAGGAGGTAGATTCTTTACCACTGAGCTACCAAGGACGCCAGTGACTTTGTTTTTTTTTGGATATATACCCAGGAGAGGAATTGCTGGATCATATGGTCGTGCTATTTTTAATTTTTTGAGGAACCTCCATAATGTTTTCCGCTGTGGCTGCACCAATTTCCATGCCCACTAACAGTTTACAAAGGTTCTCAGGGAACCTTCTAATGTACACCACAGTGTTCTCTTCTGTTCAGTGACTTCTCACTGCTGTTCCTTTACCTTTCTGCTCTACCCCATTCCTTGATTTATGCCCTGTTTCATAGTGTTCTACTTTCACGTAACTTTTTTAAAAAAATTGTTTATTTTTTAATTGAAGGATAATTGCTTTACATAATTTTGTTGTTTTCTGTCAAACCTCAACATGAATCAGCCAAAGGTATACATATATCCCCTCCCTTTTGAACCTCCCTCCCATCTCCCTCCCAATCCCACCCCTCTAGGTTGATACAGAGCCCCTGTTTGAGTTTCCTGAGACATACAGCAAATTCTCATTGGCTATCTATTTTACATATGGTAATGTAAGTTTTCATGTTCCTCTGTCCATACATCTCACCCTCTCCCCATGTCCATGAGTCTATTCTCTATTCACATAGTTTTTTGCCATTTGTCTGCAATGTTCCAGCCTCATTCCAGTTGTCCAGACTCCTCCTATCCCATAGGCTCAGCTTGTCTCCCACATCTTCCAATAAGCCATGTCCAGCTACTTCAGCCCTCAGTGCCCATCCTCTCTTGTAAGCCATCTTCCTTTCTGTGTTTCTTGTTTGATGTATAGTCATATTCTGCCTAGCTCCTAAATAAAGTGGCTTAAACTTGACTCTGCTAAATAGTTTTTCAAGCATTTATCTAATTAAAGACTCCCCTAGGGCAGGGACCCCTCCTAATGCTGAGCAGAGTCCTGCACATGGAACACTGCTGAGAAGTGTGGTTTCACTGGATTGGATTTGTTGCTGTGAAAGTGTAGAGCAAGGGAAAAGTACCCCTAGCTTACCCTGGATGGAGTGGCTTGCTGGTCACTCTGTACCTGGAATAGTGGAAGAACCTTCTCCTTCAGCTTGTCCTCCCCACTTCTCTTGAATGATTTTACTTCTCACATAGGACCTTCTTTGGCCACCTAGTTGTTTAAAACCCTCCTCTGGAGCTGTCAGTAAGAACTCATGATTTCATGCTCACACTCCCTCACACACACATAGATGGACAGAGAAATAAATATAGCTTTATATATCTTCATGTGTTAGTATACGTATGTATATTTACTGGCCCACGAGGGCAATAATACCTCAGTTGCAAAGGGATGCTTGGCACCTCACTGTTGGTTTCTAAATACCATTCTCCAATAAAAGAAGCCAGGGCTTCTCAGGCAAAAAGTTGTTTCTAGGGCTGAGTCAGGAAAAAATACACTTTGAGCCAGAAAATAAAGCAGTGCTCAGAAAAATGATGGGGGCAATTTGAAAGGACATAGGTGCCAACCTGAGGGAATGCCCAGTGGGCAAAGCTAGAACAGTATGAGCAGCAAAATAAATAAAGGTAAAATTGGGTTGTAATCTGTAGAATAAGTTTTAATATATAGTCATGATCTCATATGATATAATTAAACTCTGATTACATAAATAAGTGGGGGAGAAGAGCAGCTCTTCCTTAGAATAAATAAGTTAATAAATGTAGAAGGAATGAAAGAAATAGAAAATCACTATCAAAACATCACAATAATAATTTTTACAGGCAAGAAGCTCTACAATGTTCTTCAGAAATAGAACCAGTAGAATATGTGTGTGTATGTCTCTCTGTATGTCTATCCTGCAGGTTTTGTTTTCATATACATATATGTGTGTATATATGTGGACAAACACACACAGATAAATTATATATTTCAAGGAATTGGTTTATGAAATGTGGAGGCTGGCAAGTCTGAAATCTGTAGGGCAGGCAGGCTGAAAACTCAGGGAAGAGCTCATGCTGCAGTCTTAAAGCAAAATTTCTTCTTCCTTTGGGAAGCCTGTTTTTTTGCTTTTAAGGTCTTTTAGGTGAATGGGTAAGGCCCACACATTATCCATGGGTTGTTTCAGGTACTTAAAGTCAACTGGTTGTCAGAAACACCTAGATTAGTATTTGATTGACTAATTGCTTACCATAGCCCAGCCAAGTTGACACATAAAATTAACCATCATAGATGCTAGAATTCGTGGGTTAAAGTATAATGAAAAACAGGTTATTTGTATAGTCTTGATCTGTCTTTATTAATTTCAAAGGGACTTCTTAGTAGAGTAACTAAGCTGACAGCACCTTGGTTGAGTGATCAAAATGAACATCACCAGTAATAAGACATAACTGGCATCATGTGTGCTCTGATATGTTGTGCTGAGGAGGGCACAGCACCACTTCTTGCCAAACTTCAAGGCCTTTAGTCTAAATTATGGGGAAAAAAATCAAATAAACTCAAATTGAGAGACATTTTATAAAGCAATTGACTATTGATTAGTACTCTTCAAAAGTGTCAGCATCACACAAGAAAAATAAAGACTGCAGAACTGTTACAGATTAGGGGAGACTAAGGTGATGTGACAGCTAAATGAAATGTGAGATCTTGGATAGGACCCTGGAACAGAAAGAGAACATTAGTGAGAAAACTGACAAAAATCAAATAAAAGCTATAGATTAATTACTAATATTATGCCATTGTTAATTTCTTGGCTTCAGCCATTGTATTATGATTATATACGATGTTAACATTAGGGAAACTGGGTGAAAGCTGTACAGGAACTCTGTGTTATTTTTACAGCTTTTCTGGAAGTCTAAAATTATCTCAAAATGAAAATTTACAGGTGGAGGGAAACCTTCCTATGGACAGATACTCGTCCTGCTAAAAGCCTACCGCATTAAAACCTAAACTCCTTATTCTGATCCTCAAGACCTTTCAGATCTGACTCTGCTGACCTCCTCAGCCTCATCTCGTTTCCTTCATTTCCATCTCCTGACACACTCCAGGCCTTCCTTCCTGGGTGTGTTGGCAGTTTTGGCACCAGCTCAGGCTGGAGTGTTTAAGAGTTTGTACTGCTGGGATAGGACAAAGGTCCTTGTGCTAGATGAGGGCAGCCCTGGGAAATGAGTGCCCGGGCTCTCAGGCCCCAAGTGGTAATAGGAACCGGCTCACATCAGGCATAGGGCAGAAGCAGCATCCAAGAGCCAGTATTAGCAGCAGTACTCAAGTGAGCCAGGGCAAGCCCATGAGGCGGGGAAGTGGGCTATGTGGCAGGGAGACGGTGGTTAGAGGCACCAAGCTGGTCCCCACAGCTCTGTGCTGTTCTTTGCAGTCCCAATCTTTCATGCCTCTGAGTACCTCTTGTTCCCTTTCCTCTGGCCAGGCTGCTTGGTTTTTTCCTCTTCACCTGGTCAGCTTTTAACATACAAAACCCAGCTCATCCCCTAGGCTGGTAGCTCTCCACTCTGGGCTTCACAGCACTCTTTACATTTATTGAGCATCTTTGAATCCTCAGTCATATTCTTCTCCATAGCCCCAACTCCTGCCACAAAGTCAGTGCTCAGAAAAGGTCTGAATGGATGATTGTGGGTGGGGGCTGTGGCTCAGGGTTCATTCAGCCACACTCAGTGCGGTAAGCCTCTGTGTATGCCTTGGGAACACTGAGATGAATGAATCAAAGCCTGTATTCTCATGGAGCTTCCATTCTAGAGGGCAAGACAGACAATAAACAAGTGAACAATGAAGAGTATCTGTCCATAGGAAGGTTTCCCCCACCTGTTAGCTTTCATTTTGAAATAATTTTAGACTTCCAGAAAAGCTGTAAAAATAACACAGAGTTCCTGTACAGCTTTAACCCAGTTTCCCTAATGTTAAATGAATAAACTACTGATGAAGGAGAGAACAGATTCAGAATGTTGTCATGATTTTTATTGGATAGGCTTAGTAGTGAACTTCATATTCTCTTTACTTGTGTACAATTTCTAATTCTTTCTACAGTGGACATGTATTATTGAGTCTTTTAAAAATGCCACCTGTCCTTTGATTTTTTTTTTTATCCTGAGCTCCTAACATGACCTTTGCCTTGTAACGATAGAATTCAGGGTAAGGTCCAGGAAGATGGAGCCCATTGAGTTGGTGTCACACAACGGACTTTACCCAAGAGATAACAAATGATGTAGTAACTAGCTGGCCCAGGAAAAAAGGATCAGCTTAACTGAGGATAGTCAGGGACGGCTTCACAGAATAGGAAATTCTTTATCTGCAATAGTGAAGGACTGTTAAGAGTTTGAAGGCAGAAATGTGGAGGAAAGAACTGGGCAAGTCATTCTACACTTTTGAGTCTTTGCCTTTTTGTCTGTAAAATGGGGGCAGTAGCATGTTTCATTGGGTTTAGAGGCCAATTAAATAAGACAGGTATATAGATGTTCCCCTGCCCCCCACAGCCCCAGTTGTAGCACAGTATCTGGCACATATTAGGTAATGAGGAGCTAATTTTTGTTTTTGCATTAGAGATAAACATTTTGGAAGGGCACTAGTTTTGGCTTTAAAGGAGGTTACTCCTGTTCTCATCTTTTCACTGTTCTCATCTTTTCAGCAGGCCGAGGACACTGGCTAGTGGCTCGGAAAGGTAGCCTCAAGAAGAAGCCCAAGGATGTGGCTGAGACAACAGCTGAAGGTCAGGAAGGCCAGAAGGTTTCTGTTGAGGTTGGAGGGAAGAAAGAGTCTCGACAGGAAAACCGGGCGGACACTCCTGGACACGTGCTGGACCGGGCTTTTCTGGTGAGAGTCAATGCATCCTGGAAGGGCTGGCAGCACCAGCTGATGACTGTCTTGGTGGGTGGGGGCTGGGGCAAGGATGTGCCCTGCTTCTATGTGTGTCAGATACAGCAGTTTTTGTAAAATTGCCATCAGCCCTCTGCCAAAAAACCTCTTGACAGCTTTCCATTGACTGTGGGCTAAAATCCACAATCCTTTGCAGAACCACCATGAATCCGCATGATCTAATGAGTGCGTCCATAACCTTACCTACCTGTTTTTCATCCTCTCAGAAATACCTTGCTTTCATTTGCCTTAATAGCATTCACAAACCCTGCCACCCACTTTCCTGGGACCAGCTTGTACTTAGCACTTAAGGTATCAGCTGAAATATTCCTCAAATAGGTACTTCCTCACTTCTACACTAAGATAAGGATCTCCTGTTACTGTCTCCCATGGCTTCTTGAATTTTTCCTTTAAAATACTTACTGTATTTGTAAATACTTGCTCGCTCATTGGCTTCCATGCAGTTTTAAGCTTTATGAAGGCATGAAATACTTCTGCTTTTTCTTTGTTGTCTTTTAAGTTCCCAGTTCCATGCCTAACCATAAAAGGCACCATAACTAAATGATTAACTGAAAGAAGGAATGAGGTTTGGTTAAATAGAAATAGCAACTTCAAAGCTGAGATTTTTCTTCTACCTTTTAATTGTGAAGGACAATATATGGTAGTCCTATATAGACTACCTATAGACCTACCTACCTACCTACTCTATTCCTGTGGTAGAGCGCAGTGTTTAGTGATTACAGATTTGGATTCTAATCATAGATCCCTCACTTATTGGCTGTGGGACCTTAGGAAAGTCATTTTCTCTCTCTTAGCCTTATTTTTCTCATTTATGAAGAGATATGTTCCCTTATGTCGAAGAGTTTAGTTAGGATTAGGAGAAAGTCCTTTTTTTTTGGCCACACTGAGTGGCCTATGGGCTCTTTAGTTCCACAGCCAGGGATCAAACCCGCACCCTTTGCATTGGAAGTACACAGTCTTAATCACTGGACCACGAGGAAAGTCCCAGGAGAAAGTTTCTTGATATATTTAGCACGACACATGGCCCAAAGTAGTGCTTAGTATATAAATATTTGATGAATAAATGAATGGATGAGCAAACACAAAAGTTATGACAAGTATTTTGGTAATGCCCCAGAAACAAAGATTTTATTCTAAGAACCAGGTAGAGGAAGTGGAGCTCTGAAAAGACAGAGAAGGAACAGAGGAATGCAGCCTCCTAAGAGCCCCATAAAGTCTATGTTTCCACCCCCATCCTACAGATGGGAAACAGAGATGGGAGAGCCGAGGTGGCAGCTTGATTCTGAGCAGCTCCAAAGCCTGTTCTTCCACTGTACCAGGCTGCCCTCCTCACCAGGGAGTCGTTTGTTGTCTTGGCCAATTATATAAGTTTTGCTGGGGCCTTGAGTGCTGATTCTTTGTACTGTGTTGCAGCTGAAGCACCACTGTGTGAAGGATCCGTCAGACCTCTGCAACGTTAATGTGAGCGGCCTGAAGTTCTCCAAGGTACGACTAGCCACCCGAGATGTGATTGTGGTGAGCTACACCTGAGATGGCTCCTGTCTGTTTGACCATCATAACTTCCAGAGTCCCTGGGAACTGGGAATCTGGCCATAGGAAGGAGGAGAGTCATACAGGGACTCACTGGGTGGAAACAACATTCACAGACACTGTCTTTTGCTGTAGATTTAGTATTGCCATTATCCCCTGTGAGCTGAGTTAAAGGAAATAAATAACCTTATGGCAGTGGTTTGAATGTGCATAGAGTTTTGTTGGGGTATGATGCATTGTGTACAGAGAGTTCCCATCAGAAGAGCCTACAGGAGAAATTTGTCTCATGTTTCAGTGCCAGAAGTGGTATTGGTTCTCCCAAGATGCTGATAACTGGTTTGTTTGTTTGTTTGTTTGGCCATGGCATGCTAAATCTTCCCTGAGCAGCTATCAAACCCATGCCCCCTGCATTGGGGAGGGTGGAATTTTAATCACTCGACCTCCAGGGAAGTCTTGATTTGTTCTTAACTCAGAGACTCTGTGGCTTATATAATGAGTCATGTTTCTTTCCTTGCACTGGCTAATGGGTAGCTTGGAGCTAGATTTGTGGCCTGCCATCCCCAGTATATATATTATAGCACATATTTTTGATTTGTAGGCCTTCCATGGCTTATAAAGAGAGATTGCTTGTAGAATGCCACACAGAAATGAAAATGTATCAATGTAAGTAAATCTCAAAAGATCTGTGTATCTCGCCACAAGTGAATCTCAAACATGTGGTGTTGAGTGAAGAAGGCAGGTTGCAGAATGGTATCTACAGTATGATGGCACTTAATATAAAATTTTAAAACATGTAAATAATACTATATATGGCTTGTGGATACACATACATGTAATGCAAGTATTAAAGAGATGTGGGATAATCGCCAATTCAGGATAGCTGTTTTTTTATGAGAGGGAGGGTAGGGATATGTTGCGGCGGTATCAACTCTCTATAGTGTTTTATTTCTTTAAAGAAATTTGAAGCAGAGACAGCATAATATTCAGATTTATTAAAGCTGGGTAGTGGTTACACAGGCCTTCAAAGTAACATTCATCACACTTTGCTGAATATTTGAATTATTTCATAATAGGAAAAAAAAAAAAAATAAACAGAAAAGCCCTTCCTTCCTTCAGCAAGTAACTGCTCTTGTTCTTAACCCTTGAAATCTTTTCTCCTTCTGACAGCAGCCCTGAAGCTTCAGCAAGGCCTCCAGGCAGGGAGCTAATCTTGTGTTCTTTGAAATGCCCTTTCACAGGCTAAGGAAAAGGATTTCAAACATTTTAATTCAGTGATTTACATCAATGCCTCAGAAAACCTGCTTCCTCTAGGTAAGTTTTCTTCCTGAAAACCACCTCTGCTTCCTGGCTGGTCAGTCTTTCATGTTAGAAGTTGCCTATCTGTTCACCTGTAACGCCATACATCTTTTTTTTGGAGTGCAATGAGCTGGGTGTGGGAGAACACATAGACCTGGCTTCCAGCCCAGAGCCAGCACTTCCTACGCAGAACACTTCTCTGTGAGCTGCCGCTTCTCTCTCTGTAAATGGAGATAATCCCCTTCCTTTCTTCCTCCGTAAGGCAGGATACTTTGTAGACTCAGACAGGATCAGTATGGTCAGCCCTCCATATCTATGTTTTCCACATCCATGGATTCAACCAAACAGGAATGTAAAAAATTTAGAAAAAACTCCAGAAAGTTCCAAAAAGTAAAATTTGAGTTTGTTATACACTGGCAACTATTTACATAGCATTTATATTATATTTACAACCACTTACAGAACATGCTTCCTTGGAGGCTCAGTTGATAAAGAATCTGCCTGCAATGCGGGAGACCTGGGTTCGATCCGTGGATTGAGAAGATGGCCTGGAGGAGGGCATGGCAACCCACTCCAGTATTCTTGCCTGGAGAACCCCCATGGATAGAGGAGCCTGGTGGGCTGTGGTCCATATGGAATCACAAAGAGTCAGACATGACTGAGCGACGCAGCACAGCACAGAGCATTTACATTATGTTAGGTATTAGTAATCTAGAGATGATTTAACGTGTACAGGAGGCTGTGTGCAGGTTATATGCAAATACTACATCATTTTATACAAGGCACTTGAGCTTCCACAGATTTCAGTATCCTTGGTGGTGATGCAAGATGGAGGTGGAGGTTGGGGATTGGGGTAGGGGTGTATGTGTATGTGTGTGTGTGTTGGGGCGGGGGGAATCCTGGAACCAATCTCCTACCCATACCAAGAGACTGTATGTAAAAAGTTTTTAAGTCCCTGAGAGTTCCTATAGGAGTGTAAAGCCTTTGTGTTTATTCAGCAAATCCACAGCGACCCCTGCTGGGTGTCAGGACAGTATGACTCTTCGGCTTTTAGAAATCAGTGTGTCGAGACAGACAGCAGTATAGGAAAGGCAGGTTTAGGGAGAAATAGGATGAATTCAGTTTTGAATGCATTGAGTTTGAAGGGTGTTTTTAAAGAAGTGTGTGACAAAGTCCCTGTCCTTGAGGAAACAGTGTGGTCTCTCAGGAGCCTGAGTTTGAAAACAAAGGTCAGCAGGCATATGGGAAAATGCTCAACTTCACTAGTAAATAAAATAGCATCCAAGTACTATTTTATGCCTATCAAGTATTGACAAAATGAGAAGGACTGATGACTGCCAGCATTGGTAGGGAAATGGGTACTCTTGTATTCAAGTGAAATAAATTGGTGCAACATCTTTGGAAGGTAGTTTGGCAATGTCTCTTAACATAGTCTAATAGTTCCACTCCCCAAATTTATTCTACAGAAACACACTTGAACAAGGATGTTCATTGAAAATACCCTGAAAGCACATATTTCTATTTGACACTCTAGAACATTCCAACTCACAAAACCAACATAGGCCACACTTGACACCACACTTAGAAGGCTCTGGGTAATTCCCCACATATGCCAGCAGCACAGCATCAGCACTTCATGTTCAATGGAATCCTCATGGCAGTTCCTGAGCAGTTCATGCAGCTGTTCAGGTAGCCATCCATGAGCCACTCTTTGGCCACTCTCAATGGGTTGATGCCAGCACTCTGGCTTAGAAGCCTTATTCACCACAGGAACAAATAGCTGTTGTAACACTCCATAGACAAGGCCCCCAGAGTTCCTGAAAAGGACATATCCAATCATAGGAGTGCCCACACACAGAGAAGCCCAAAGTTATGGTGCCCCCTTCAGATAGGTATAGTTCATTTATAGTTTCTCCTAGTCCAGATGTGACTTACCAACATGGCGTCATTTTCACCACAGCAGTTTTGGTTAATAACACAGTGACTGTACCATTTTTTTTCAGGTTACCAATGGAAGAGGGCTAGAAAGTTAACTCAAGGTCCACTTCTCAAGCAGAAGGGGAAGTGTTCTTAACCTTTTATTCAGATAATCTAGCCACTATCCATAGGGGCATGATTAAATAAAATAGGGTATGTCTATACTGTAGAACATAATTCAGACATTATGCAGATCTGTATGTTTTGACTTATAACATCTTTAAATCATATTGTTAAGGGGAAAAAAAAGGCAAATCACAATACAATGTGTGTAGTATGATTCCCTTTTTGTAGAAAGGAGTGTGTGTGTGTGTTTCAGTATACACATAAAAAGTCTAAAGTATTATACGTGAAACTTTGAATAGTTATCTCTAGGTATTGAGATTAAAAGGAACTTTTATTTTTCAATTTTTTTTTTAACTTTGGTGGAAATATTTACTTTTATAATCAGAAATAATAAGGATCATTTTTAAAAATGGGCTTTGGAGTTAGATTCAGTTCTTGATCTTTCCAGTTAGCATTTCTATTTCTAGCAAATCACTTAGCTTGGTTGAGCCTTGGGTTCTTCAGCAGTGGAATGGAAATAGTAATCACTCTTTTTTCAGGGTTGTTAGAGATTAAGAGTCCATGTAAGTAAAGCACTTTATGTGATGCTGGGCCTAACCCAGTGGGAACCCAGTAAATGACCAGTATTTTATCTTTCTCTTACGTCTTTTACAAGTTACAGTTTCCCTCTTTCTCCTCCCCCTTTAGAGGCATTTCACACGTTTCCAGTCTTAAAGGAACTGGAGCTAGCATTTAACAGCATCAAAACAGTCTACGTGAAATACGGAGACTTTAAGTCGTTGGAAGTAAGTTGGAGGTAGGGAGTTTTTGGTGCCCACCTGTTTCCCTGTAAGGAATGGGTGTAAGGAGTCTACTGATCATAATATTTGGGAAGGAGCTCTCTGGGCCTTTATAGCTACCTTGCTTCAGGTGGTCCTCTGGGCACGGTGGTGGAGTTCATGGTGATGATAAGGGAGTGGATTGGTGGAGGTGATGGCAATTGGATGAAAATACATTATACCCATGGCCGTGGTGCATGGCCTTGGAAAACAAATGCCAAAGGAGTCTGTGCAGAAGAGTGAGCTTAAATAGAGTATTTTAGGACAGAGAATTTGAGGGGAGATCTGGATCCAGTGGGGGTTGAGGCATGGGGGTTAAGTGCTAGGCACAGCAGACTGGCCCAGCTGAATGAGAGGTGTTGTGAACTTATTCCTGAGACACATTCTGGTATGAATGAGCCAGATTGGTTCTAATGAGCTTGGATAAGATTATGGGCCATAGGCTCAGGGATGAGTGTGAAATAAAACAGGGCTTCTCTAAGTTCTGTAGCAGACTCTTGACATCTGTATATCCACAGCTGTTTTGTATTTGAAAATATTTTTAAAAATTGCACTCTTCTTGGAAATCTTTCTCCTAGATTTCCCATAGTCATGCATCTTCTATACATGTTCTCATACTTCAAGTTAATCACCTCTCAGCACCTATGAAAACTTGAGGGTTATTTTGTTTCACAGAAAGCAAAGCTTTTGTCACCACCTGAGAGTCTGCGTGCACAGAGAGTAGAGAACAACAGAGCTGGATTGAGGTGTGGGGCAGGCATCTGGCCAGGCTCACTCACTAAATAACGGGCTCTTCCTCACAGGTTGGCCTTCTAGAAAAGCTTCAGAGTCACACCTCAGCAAAATATCTGCATGTCATGATCCTTGGGGTTTACCTCAAAGAGCTGGTAACTTAAATTATTTAACGTACAAGCATCAAGAGACAGCCATTCTTCATAAAAACCTCATTTAACCCAGTCTGACCAGAGAGAAACCTTCCACAAGAGTACACTTTTAAGAGTTACATGCCAAAGTTTTAAACCGTTTTAACCACGTGGGATGGTGGTCTTCCTGAAATGGGTTATACGTCCTTGTATTTTTAAAGCATGCTATACTGAATGTAATGGTACCTTTTCTCCACGGTTTCCAGTCACATTGAGGCTCATAGTGCTTTACTATGATTTCTGACAGGAGTGGTTCTCATACTTATCCAGGAAGTAAAGCTCTTGAAAGTCCAATAAAACAAGGAGAGAGAAAGAGAGAAAATTTATAACAACTCATGCAGCTTTGTGCTAGGTTAAAAAACATGTTATACCAGAGTTTATTGTAGACAGAGGGAAACAGGTTCCAGAAGCTCTAGAGATATAGGGAGCCACTTCTTTACCTACAGGCCTGGGAACTTCTTATAGGTTTCCATTAATTTGTTATTTTGCTTTATAAGAAGTAGTTATTGAGCTCCTGTATGTTGTACATTGTTCAGGGACTTCTACATTCCTTATCCCAACCATTTCAAACTCCTACTTCAAGTGCCTGTGGGCCCACAGGGAGGGGACGTGACTACAGGCTCTGACCCTATATTTGACTTACTGGTTGATCATCAATTGGCTTTTTGGAGGCCCTGCCTCATCGTGTGATAGCAACTGATGAAGATTATTTATCCAGCAGACCAATCCTATCCAAGGGAATTTGTTTATATAAGAGAACAAAGTCAAGATTCAGAATGTAAATGAGAAGAGGAAATCTCCTGGTCAGTCATTTATTCCCCTCTCTCTATGGTTTGCGAGGGCTCTCTAAGAAAAAGGATAAACCTGTCAGATGTCCTGAATTTGCAGCCAATAGCAGTGAATACTTTGATGTGTAATAAAACTTGATGTGACTCAGCAGATGTAACATCCAAGTTAGGAATCTTCTCTCCTTGTTTGCCAGAAAGGCTGTCACCCAAAGTAGAACTCTTCAGGAGTCAGTTTAGAAAAACAGCTTTGTCATGATTTGATTCTCTGTACATAAGTCTGAAAAAGAGTCAGCTGGAGAACTGCCTTAAAAGTCATGACACCTTGTTTGTAGTCTTGATCCACCACTACTTTCCCCTAACCTCCTTGGCCAAATAACTTACCCTCTCAGTGGAACTTATGTCTCCCCCTCTGTAAATTCTGGGCTAGCTGTGAAATTCTTTGCCCTGCAAGTTCTAAGACTGTTCATTTCTTTGAACTGTCCTTATTTCCGTAGAAAGCAGATTTGGACCCAATATTAAATAGCCAAAACAGCCAGAGCAAGGGTTAGCAGACTTTTTCTGTAAGAGGCCAGACAGTGACTGTTTTAGGCTATGGAGCCCCTACAGTTGTAACTAGTCATAACTGTCATAACTAGTCCACTGTGCTGTTTTAGAAGGAAAGAAGCTGCAGACAATATGTAAGCAAAGGGGCAGGGCTGTGTTCCCATTAAAATTTATGATGCTAAAATTTTTGTATTTTATTTAATTCTCATACAATGTTATATTATTGTGTTTTTCCCCCCAACCATTTAAAAACATACAAAGCATTCTTAGCTCACAGGCCATATGAAACAGACAGCAGGCTGGATATGGCTTGCCGGCCTTCGTTTGCCAGTTTTGAGCTAGAACACTGATGGAACAGCTCAGTATAGTTGGAATGCAGTGAGACACAGTAGAATATGGTGATATAGCCCAGGAGGTAACAGAAGAGACCATAGAGAGCCTTAGAAGCCTTTTTAAGGACTCTGACCCTTATCCTATGGATAGTAGGGATCTACTGAAGTATCTGGAGCTGAAGAGTAATAGGGTCCAAACTATATTTTAGAAAAACCACTGTGGTGTGGCTGTTGTATAAAGAATGGATCGGAAGGAACATATGTGAGAAGTATTAAGGAGATAGAATCCATAGGCCTTGGTGACTGTCCACGTATGTGTGTGGAGGAGAGAATTATCCCCGTCTTTATCTGTTTACCCAAGCCAGATTTCCAGGTGTTCCTTCTTGAAATCTTCTCTCTCTGCCCCTGCCAAATGGGATAGCCCATTTGTGTGAATTCTCATTGGAATTTGCTGATGGTGGTGTCAACTCAGCACTGCTTTAGTGCTAGGCATCTTTCATGGCCTGTGCAGTCCATTCAAGCCCACTCTATACCATGGGCTCTAGTCATACTCAGACAATTTGCAGATCTCAGAATAAGCAAGGCTGCCTTCTGCCTCCTGACTTCTTTACATGCCACTTGCTGTGCGGTATGTCTTTCTGTCCTTAACAATTTCAGTTCACTTCAGTCGCTCAGTCTTGTCCGACTCTTTGCAACCCCATGGACTGCAGCATGCCAGGCCCACCTGTCCATCACCAGCTCCTAGAGCTTGCTCAAACTCATGTCCATCAAGTCGGTGATGCCATGACACGATCTCATCCTCTGTTGTCGCCTTCTCCTCCTGCCTTCAATCTTTCCCAGCATCAGGGTCTTTTCCAGTGAGTCAGTTCTTTGCATCAGGTTAATACAGTCAATACTTCTCAAAGTATTGGAGTTTCACCTTCAGCATCAGTCCTTCCAGTGAATATTCAGGACTGATTTTCCTTAGAATTGACTGGTTTGATCTCCTTGCAGTTCAAGGGATTCTCAAGAGTCTTCTGCAACGCCACAGTTCAAAAGCATCAGTTCTTCGGCACTCAACTTTCCTTTTAGTCCAACTCTCACATCCATACATGACTACTGGAAAAACCATAGCTTTGACTAGATGGACCTTTGTTGGCAAAGTAATGTCTCTGCTTTTTAATATGCTTTTTGGGTTGGTCATAACTTTTCTTCCAAGGAGCAAGTGTCTTAATTTCATGGCTGCAGTCACCATCTGCAGTGATTTTGGAACCCAAAAAATCAAAGTCTCTCACTGTTTCCATTGTGTCCCCATCTATTTGCCGTTTTGATGGGGTTGGATGCCATGACCTTAGTTTTTTGAATGTTGAGTTTTAAGCCAACTTTTTCACTCTCCTCTTTCACTTTCATCAAGAGGCTCTTTAGTTCTTTGCTTGCTGCCATAAGGGTGGTGTCATCTGTGTATCTGAGGTTATTGATATGTCTCCTGGCAATCTTGATTCCAGCTTGTGCTTCATCCAGTCTGGCCGATTTGCATGATGTACTCTGCATATAAGTTAAATAAGCAGGGTGACAATATACAGCCCTGATATACTCCTTTCCCGATTTGGAACCAGTCCGTCGTTCCATGTCCAGTTCTAACTGTTGCTTCTTGACCTTGTTTACAGATTTTTCAGGAGGCAGGTCAGTGGTCTGGTATTCCCATCTCTTGAAGAATTTTCCACAGTTTGTTGTGATCCACACAATCAGTCTTTGACATAGTCAATAAAGCGGAAGTAGATATTTTTCTGGAACTCTCTTACTTTTTTGATGATTCAACAATTTGGTGAATACCAGCTAGTCTCTGAGGACAGCTTAAGTGTCACCTGCTGTGTGAAGCCCGTCTGGAGCCCCTGGTAGAGGTCAAACATCTATGCTAGTAGCATTGCTACTTAACAGACACACATTATGTATGTAGCTGCCCGACCAGGCTGTGAGCTCACACAGGGCATGGATTGGTTCACAGTAAGCCTTCAATATACAGGCCTTGAATGAAAGGTTGGTGATGACCATGACAGGCATCATTAAGCATTTACTGTGTTCCAGGCTCTATGCTAAAGGCTTTACCTACACAATTTCTCATAAAAATCCATTATTATTTCTACTTCATAGGTAAGGAAGCTCAGGTTAAGTAATTTGTCCAATATCACAGTTAGTCAGGACTTAAAGCCAGGTCTACAGGGAGTATCAGTTAATTACTTCAGTGGAATCAGACCAAACCCAGTCTTCCTCCGACAGTGACCTACAGTTAGTTGTGTTTATGTGTAATTGACTGTGTTTCACTGAAGTGGTAGACTAGAAACCTTGCCCCTGCACCAGCTGTGTAAGATGCTGAAACTGGCCCCATTCAGTAGGGGTCAGTGGGTGTGTGTGTGTGGATGTGTTACCAAGTACTGCTCGCCACACAACAGGCTGGTAAATCAAGGGACAAGTTGTCGGGGCACCAAATAGTGAATTTATTCAGAAAGCCAGCAAACCGAGAAGATGGTGAACTAATGTCCCAAAGAGCCATCTTGCCTGAGTTAGAATTCAAGCTTCTTTTCTACTAAAAGAGGAAGGAGTAAAGTCAAACGTTTCCTGGTTTAGTCATCCTCCTAAGGGGATGTATTAATTGCCTTCCTGAAGTCATTCAGAGGTGGCCCTGTTCAGGAGTTTTCCTGTGAGCTAAACAGAGGAATTTTAGCTTAAGGCTCATTACCTGGGAGGCAAGATTCCTAGAGATGGCCCATTACGTATAATTTAATTTTATAGGCAACATCCCTTTAGTGATTAACTGGTAATAAAATAAACAAGGTTCTTCCCTGATACAGAGAGGGAGGGAAGGGAACAAAGAGCTAAAGTAGGTGTCTGGAGAGGCTCTTCTAGAAAGAAAACAAAGACTGGAGTGATACCATTTATCATAATTGCCTTTGTGTTTGCAGAGAGAAACTCAGTTTCCTGGCTGGCCCCCTAACCCAAGTCAACTGTATCATGAATCTCAGTGGCTAGTTAGAATGTGCTTTATGAGGAGGTGACAGTTTGGGTCATTGTCCTCATAAGCCAGTTCATTTCAGCTGCTTATTTTATGTGCACCTACTGTGCCAGGTCCTGTGCTAGATTACAATGACAAGGCGCTTCACCTCAGAGAGTTTATAGCCTAGTCTACCACTGTGTACCAGGACCTGCTCGCTTGGCACATCCATGTACCAATATCTCTAGTCCTCTGACTTATATCCAGTTATCACAGTTACCTGGCTGACTATGAGAAATACCCTGGAAGCAGTCTAGATAAAGCACGCAAAGTCAGAGGAGGGAGAGATTCCATCTGGCTGAGAATGAAAAAAGCTTTCAAAAGGAGGGAGCTTTTGCGCTGGCCTTTTAGGGCTTGGATTTTGATACATAGAAAGAGGGCGTTCCTGAATGAAAAGCTCAGCAAAGATCTCTGGGTGGGGTGGGGGAAGGAATAGGGAGGAGTCACTTTGGCTAGCACCACGGGATAAGCAAAAGCTTGCAATATGGGAGCAAAGGCTGGCAAATTGGTTGGGAAGTAACTCTTGTAGACCTTGAATGTTAATCCAGAGAGTCAGGAGGGTTTTAGTCTGTGGTTGATGGGCCCCCTGGAAAGTTAAAAAAAAGTAGCCACTTCCCACCTCATGTATGAGCATGATTGTCACGAGGAGTGCTTCTGTTTATTGTCTTCTATCTTTGCACCATAGTTCCTGGACCTTTCCTTCAACAGCCTGACGGCGGAGGCCATCGGTGACCTGGGGATTCTGCCACACCTCCGTGTCCTGCTCCTCACAGGCAATGGCCTGACCTCTCTGCCCCCCAGTTTGGCTGTCGCAGAGCAGTAAGTCCCATATCCCAGAGTCTGTCCCATGTGTTTCCCTCCTGAGTACAAGTATACAAAGAAATAGTCCAAAGCAGTTCTAAAGGGCTGTAAGGACAGACTGTGAGTGTTCAGAGCCAGGAGAATGCCACCTACTGAAGCTCCCAGTAAAGGTACCAGTGGAAGCAAAACCCCAAGAGTTGGGGAGGCCTCAGCTAGGGAGTCCACACCCCTCCCCAATAGGAAGTGACACGGGTGTCTGCATGTCACTGTCCTTTCCTCTGATTGCTCATTCGTAAGTTGTGGCTATTGCTCTTGCCAGACTATTCCCCTTCATGAACCCTCTAAATAAGCTTTGCATATTTCCATTCTGCACATTTGCTGAGGCCGTGCTTTCTGGCCAGAATGTACTGGCCTTTTCTCTCTTAATAATAGTAATACATGTGTAATGCTTACTATGTGTCAGATACTATTCTGACACTCTTAATATATACTAACTCATTTAATCCTCACAACCCTATGAGATAAGTGTCCTAATATTGTCACCCTCATTTTACTGATGAGGAAATTGAGGCACAGGTAGATTAAATAACTCAACCAGAGTTACAAAGCAAAGTCGCAGAGGCAGAATTTGAACCAAGTCCATCTGACTCTAGAGAGCAGGCTTATGACCATTACTTTCTCTTCTTATGTAGCTTCTGTACATATTCCAAGGGCTACCTCACACTGTCCTCTTTCCCTATCAGAAGCCTTTCTATCGTAACCATTTTAAGTGTACTGTTCAGCAACATTAAGTACATTCACACTGTTGGGCAACCGTCACAACCATCCCACTCCAGAACTCTGTTCACCTTGTAGAAATTCCATCAACTTTGACTAATGGACAGGACCCTTTTGAGAGGAATATCAGATAATTCCTTGGATTCCAAAGATATTCCTTTTAGCCCTCAAGGTAGAGCAGCAGTCATACCTGCTTTTGATAATTGGTATCAGTCTCCCAGCCAATATAATAAACCCCTCTTTCCCTGCCTGTTGGTTCAGTGGAATAAAGAACCCAAGAGGCCAGTAGTAAACTTAACTTCCAGTTAAGTCGAACTATTTTTGTGTCCCCTGTAAAAGTATTCCTCCCAAGGAAACTAAGAGCTCTAACTTAGAAACTCAGAGCTGCAGGAGTTAGAAGCAAATTGTAAGAGGAGCTGCTTTCATTTTCATTCATTCATTCTTAGGCCCTTATGATCCGGTGTGAGAAAAACAGAATCAGTTTTAGTTGCTAGTTTATGTAACACTCCATCCTGTAAGTCAGCATCCAACCTCACAGTGGGTAGTCTCCTAGCTAGTGGAATAAATAAGTTGTCAGAAGACTGTTTGATAATTCTGTTAGGTCAGCTACTTCTGTGTGATGGAGCACATGGCAAAAAATTAAACTCCATGTCCTTGAGTCCATTATTGTACTTCTTTGCCATGAACTGTGTTCCATGGTTAGAAGCAATGTTATGTGTACTATTGAAATAATGAATAAGATGTTCTGTAAATCCACAGATTGTGATGCTTGGCAGAACTCTGTGGTTAGGCAGGGAAAATCTATGTCTCAAATACATACATATTTCAGTAAGAAAAAAAAAAAAATCACTGCTCCTTTTATGAAAGTAAATGTCCACTCTGATCATCCTTCTACTGGATGGTTGGCTAATTCTCCCAGAAATGGTGCCATGTTAGCAACTCAGCATTAGTCTCTGTTGTTGGTCGGTTGGGTGTTCAACAGGACTAGTAGCCAAATGAACTTTGTGGAGGGGAAGTATGTAGCCTTCTTCCCTGCTGCCAAGGCCATTTTGCAAGTAACAGGGTATCTAACTGACATTCATGGAATGGATCATCCTATTCACCTGATCATTGAGTGTCTTCTCTGAAGTGGCTAATCTTTGGGAGAATTCACACAAGATAAAAATAATTCTCATCCTATTCATTCTGAGAGGTCCATTCACGTAATTCTCCCTTAGTCCTCCCTGTCAGCAGGTTTACATTATGTTTTCCAAGCTTTGACTCTTCAGCTAAACCACTGCCCATGAATCAGCATAGACCTGCACTTTTGGCTATCTCACCAACCAAGTAAAATGAACAGTCAGATCTATTGTTCTGGGTTTTATCTCTTGGGAGGATTTCTCCTCCCCTGTCTTTCAGAGCCAACTTCGTATGGAGTTATAATCCTGCAACAGTCTGGTTTTGGTTAGTATCAGCATATCATGCAAAATCATTTGTAAATCCAGTTGCATATCGTTCTCCTACACCCAGTGGTCATAGAACATTAGTTATGGGTTGATGGAGAAGAAAACAGTACAGCAGAAGTAGGCATCATAGAAATCTAAGCAATGTTAATTCATTCAACTTTTCCAGATTTGCTTGAGCTGATCTCCAATGTTATTTTCATGTGCTGAGGGAGTTCTGAACATTCAAGTCATGATGCACAGCTCAGGAAATGTGGTCACTGTAGTGTCCCATGGGCAGGTGTCAGTCTCTACCAACATGCAGGAGTAAGCCAGAAGCTGTTTTTCAAAAGGAAAATAGTTATATGAAGAATAGAGCATAACTTTGCTCAAAAAATGATTCTGTAATTGGTGCCTATTGTAATTGGCTCTATTCATTGAGTGACCATTCACTGTATTTATCATCCAAACCAGGAACATAGTTGAGAGGGGAAAGCACCACCATTAATTATTTGGCGATAACAGGTAAAAGCTCAAACTGGCCTTGAAAACAAGGATATATGGTAACCCTGTCTATACAGCCTTAGACAGTTAGGACACAGTTGGACCTGCTGAGTCATAACGCCCAATACCCTCGGTAAATGACATAATGCCCAGAGAGCAACTTGCATGGCAGTTGGACCTGTTGCAGAGCCTTGCCTTGCTCTTCCCACACAAAACTAGCAGCCTCAGTAAATGGATCAGAACAGCACAAATGTTTTATGTGTAGCTGCCCAAATCAAAAAAAGCCAACAAAGCTTTGTAACTTTTTCTTAGTAGAAGGCAGTGAAAGATATCTTTCACATTGGAGGTATATTCCAACATGCTCCAGATACCTGGACATCAAGAAAATTAATCATGGTGTCAGTTTCTTGAATTTTTGTAAGGTCTACATCCATCCTGGGGCACAACCCATACTGATGCATCTAAAGTATTTGAATTTCCTGCCCATTAGCTCCAATCAACATAGTGTTCTGTGGAATACCAAAATAATCAAGATTTCCATGGATTAGATTATGATAGGGCTAAAGAGTTAATGTAGCCCCCAGGGAAGAGAACGAAGGTATACTGCTGTCCCTGTCAGGTAAAAGCAGCCTGCTTCTGATAGTTCTTGTTCATTAATAAAGAGAAAGTAACATCTGGCAGATCCTGAGCAGTATCACAAGTGCTAGGGGCTGTGCTGATGTGCTACAGTAAGAAGAGTCCACATAGGGAACAGTAGCTGAAACTGGAATCACCATGTGATTGAGTAATTTACAGTCATTCTTCAAGACCTGTCTTCTGCACAAGTCAAATAAACAAGATAAACAGGGATGTTATAGGACTCATCATCCTTCTGCCTTTCCAGTCTTTATGTTTGCAGTAATCTCTCCAGTTACCTCAGAGATGTGGAATTATCTTTGATTTACTGTTTTGGAAGCAGAATTCCTAGGGCTTCAATTTGGCCCCTCCTATTATAATAGCCCTCATGTTGTTGGTCAGTAAAAAAGTGTGGTTATTTTGTCAGTGGCTTAGTGCATCTCTTCTAATGATGCAAGAATTGGAGAGATAACCACAAAGTAGGTTTGTGAGTTTACCAGGTCCACTCATAGGCTAAATTTCCATTCTCCCTTTGAATCGTCACAATTGCCCACTTTCAGGTATGGACCACCGTGCCTTTCATACCCCAGACTTAGCACCAATTTGCAGATATTTTCTAGTTATGTTTGAAAGTGTTCATTAGCATCCTCTATATTGTTGGAAATGTTCTATATCCGCATTGTCCAATATGGTAGCCACTAGTCATATTGAGCACTTGAAATGTGGTTAGTGTGACTGAGGAGCTGAATATTTCATTTTATTAAAGTTTGATTAGTTTTAATTTAAATGTAGATAGTCAGGAACTGAATGAGAAACTATGACTGCCCCGTGAGCAACTCAAATCACTTTTTTTCCTCACCAGATCTAGAGTTCTTTTGGCTATATAGGTCACCAATAACTCCAAATCAGCTTAATTCATTTACAGAAATTGAAGTTGTTTGAAGCTAGTCTTCAATCCCTGCAAGGATCACACTGTTTTCTAGTTCACTTCCTCTTTGGATTTAGTCCTCCACTGCCCTAACTTAAAATAGGGGCAGTTGATTGGGGCTCCCTTTCTAGGACATACTCTGGACTCCAGTTTTTGGCCTCCTGGACTAGCAAGGTTGTCAGAATCTCTGCTTAGCTTCTCAGCCACTTCTGGAGTTAGCAGAGAGCCCTAGGTGAAAAGTGGCCCCAAATGTTACATGAATCCCTTCAGGTTTTCTCCTTCTTCCAAATCTTGGTGCCCTGAATTTTCACAGCTTATTAGTTCCCAGATGCCCTAAAGAAGATTGTCTTTTATATATATATATATATATATATATATATATATATATATATATATATATATATATATATATATAGTCTGGATTTTATAGTTTATGCTTGGGAGAGAGTTGGCTCATGGTATTTAGTCTGCAGGACCATAAGCCTTTCCATTTATTTTGGCTAGGTGCCTAGGTGCCTGGTATGGAACCATTTTAAACTAAATAAACTAGCTGACTATTTTATGAACCACTCTAATGATACAAATATGGGCTGGAGTTTTTCAGGAAGACCAGCTTGCCCTCCCCCTTCCCCTTCTCTGTTCACTCCAAGGCAGTTTTCCCTTGGTTTGGGGATGAAAGGAATGGGCTTAGTTTTGGTTCTTTCTTTAGGATCCCAGATTCAAGTGAGGATCTCCAATTATATGCCCCACCTTCTCTTTCAATAATATCAGCAAATATACTTATGGCAAAAGTAGCTTTTTGTGCCCAGTTTCTATCTCTGGAGTTTTATTTTTATTTTTTTTAAGAATTTTTTTTTAATGTGGACCATTTAAAAAGTCTTTATTGAACTTGTTACAGTATTGCTTCTGTTTTTTGTTTTGGTTTTTTGGCTGTGAAGCCTATGTGATCTTAGCTCCCTAACCAGAGATGAAACCCACACCCCCTGCATTGGAAGGTGAAGTCTTAACACTGGACCTCCAGGGAAATGCCTGTCTCTGGAGTTTTAGATTTTGGCACAGTACTTTACTGTCTTTGCATCTCTTACATCTTTTTATTTGTTTTTTTAAAAAAAATTTTATTGGAATATAGTTGATTTACAATGTTGTGTTCATTTCAGGTGTACAGCAAAGTTAACCAGTTATACATATACATATGTCTACTCTTTCTTAGATTCTTTTCCCATATAGGTCATTACAGAGTATTGAGTAGAGAGTTCTCTGTGCTATACTGTAGGTCCTTATTAGTTAATCTGTCTTATATATATAGTGTGTATATGTCAGTCCCAATCTGCCAATTTATCCCTCCCTCCTCCTTTTCTCCCTGGTAACCGTAAGTTTGTTTTCTCCATCTGTGACTCTTATTTCTGTTTCATAAATAAGTTCATTTGTACCATTTTTTAAGGTTCCACATATAAGCGATATCACATGATATTTATCTTTCTCTGACTTACTTCACTCATTATGACAATCTTTAGGTCCATCTATGTTGCTGCAAACAGCACTATTTCATTCTTTTTTATGGCTGAGTAATACTGTATTGTGTGTGTATATATATGCCACCTCTTCTTTATACATTCCTCGCTGATGGACGTTTAGGTTGCTTCCATGTCCTGGCTGTTGTAAAGAGTGCTGCAGTGAACACTGGGGTGCTTGTATCTTTTCAAAGTATGGTCCTCTCTAGATATATGCCCAGGAGTGGGATTGCTGGATCATGCAGTAGGTCTAAATGATAGGTCTTTTTTTTTTTTTTTAATATATATACTTTATTCATCATTCTAGTTGTTTTCAGTGGAAAGTCTTATTACATGAAGTAAGACAAGTCTTCACCACCCTGTACTTCCTATTTCTTTACATATAAGAAAGAGAGAATAAATATACTCCTGCTTACATCAGAGTATCAACTGAAATATTGATGCTTTGAAAGCAATGAAGCTTCAGACAAGTATTATTGTCATTTTCTTCCCACACATCTGTCCACACTTGTATGCTCTGTTGATTCCCCTTTTCTGCTAATCTCTTAAATCTTGGTCACCCATTCTCCACTCTCAACCCACTGTTTTTCTTAATCTTTATAGTCTTTCTTAGTGTTCTCATCCCTTCCCAAGTCTTAAGTTATTTCTCTACCTCACTTTTGTCATCTGAACTATACACCCATGTATCCTACTTATCGTATCAAACTCATCAGACACATGTCCATGCCAGCATCTCCTCCTCCTGTGTCCCTGGCCTCACTGATGGGCACTGCTCTTCATCTGCTGTGCACTTGTCCAGGCTAGAAACATGGTCAGCAGCCTGAATTCTTTCCTTCCTCACCTCTCACAACTAACTAGGCCCAGAGATGCTTGAGACCAACTAGAAACCACACAGCAAGTAAAGTAGCAGTGACACCAGAACCAGAGCCTAGGGTTCCTGATCACCACTCCCATGCTTTTTCTAATACGGTACTTGAACTGCCATTCCTGAATGGGAACCCAACCACCGGGGTAGATTCTTACCTTCTGAACAATTCCATTAAAGCTACCAGATTTTAAATGGTATCACTTCCCTTTGCCAAGAGAAGGTATAATAAAAATAGCACTACAGCTGGAAATCTTGGTTTCTTCATTACTGACGGACTCCTGCCACTTCAAAGAACTCTTCTCCCAAAACTGCTGTGGGAAGGGCTCAGCGGGACAGTGTGATGCTTTCCTATGAAGCTTTGCATCTTGTCTTCCTCACCTACCTATTGATGGCCCCCCTATTTCAAGACGTGTTTTAGAGACAAAATGAAACTCCTCTATGTTATAATTGGAGCTGAACTTTAAAAAGGCAAAGTAGTGTGACTTTTCACAAGAGACAGGTCAGAGCTAGCTTTTTTATTATGGAGCTTAAGAGGAATTTTTTGAAGTCTTATTTCTTAAGCTGTTTCGTATTTCACTGGAGTGAAATAAAGATTGGCCAATTAACTATAGATCAACAGAGCTTCTGTGCACCATCCTATAATTGCTTTCAGGTAGATTAAAAATTCACTGTGTGAAAGTTGGTCCTTTCAAGAAGAGGAAGAGAGTGATCTGTGACCTTGGAAAATACCAGGAACTAAAGGCTCCTTTCCTGCTCTGTTGAGTGTCTCTGGTCTTTGCATTTCAAGCTCTTGCCCCTCACCTTGCCAGGGCTCTTTTGGAAATGGTATCTGACCCCTTCCTCTTCTTAGTCAGAATTATCATGGTTATAGTCTACAGAAATCCATCACTGTTAGACTAACAAAAAAGGAGGAATTTACTGTAAAAACAATGAGGCATCTAACACCCAGGCCTGGGGCCATGCTGAATATCAGTCTTGAGCATTGTGGAGCACCCCAGAAGTTCTGTCTGTCAGCTTTCAGACCTACTCCTCTCAGTGACTCACCCCCTTTGTCCACAGGTGAGTGCCTGTGTTTCTCTGAGCCCCATGATGAGGCACATGACCAGCCAGAGCTCCTAAAAATACTACAGGTACAGTCACAAAACAATGATTTATCTGTCTTCCTTTCCTCTCCTTCTCTCACAGTTCTTAAGAACATAGCAAATTCTCTCTCCTTTTTTTCCTTTGGCCACGCCTCATGGCTTGTGGGATTTTAGTTCTCCAACTAGGGATTGAACCCAAGCCCTCAGCAGTGAAAGCTAGCAGTCCTAACCACTGGACCAACAGGGAGTTCTCTCCCCCTCTGTCTTCATGGTTTAGCTTAAGCATTGCCTTCTCTGGGCTCTCCCCACCTGAGTGGGTGACTCTCATCAAGTTTTGTGCCTGTCTCTGCTCTAGTATTGGTCTCACTGTGTGCTGAGCATCTGTCTCCTCCACGAGACTATAAGAAGAACTTTAAGAGGGGAATGTGTTCTTTTTCTCTTTGTATTCCCTGTGCCTGGCTCCACAAATATGTGTAAAAAAATTGTTGAGTGTGAATGAATGAATGAGTGCACAGCTGGCTGTATGCTGTCTTTAAATTCACCTTTGAAATATTCCTGCCTTTAGGTGAACTGTTAACAGTCCTTTTGGGCTTTTGAACTCACTGTCTGCCTTTGTCAGCCTCTCTCCCACCCAGCCAGCAGCTACCCTTCCACTTCCACACCCTTTAATTCACATAGAGCTTGAGGATGTGATGTGAGAGGTGGGCGCTGTAGTGGAAAGGGCCTGGGGTTTGAAGTCTAATTGGAGCTCTGCCACTTTCTGACTACGAGATTTTGGGCAAGTGACTCTTAAGTTTGAATTTCTTCATCTGAAAAGGAGATAGATCGTACCTGTCCTTCCAAGTGCTCTTCTGAGATGACATATATAAAACAACACAATGTCAGGAATGCAGTAGGCTCAGAAGAAAGGGTACTTTCCAGTCCTCTTATTGTAGGCCTGTGATTCACATATGTGTATGTGTGCGTGTGACCAGGTATCCCTATGTGTTTGTTTTTGTGGATAGAGAGGATGGAGTTGGAGGGAGGAATGAAAACACAATGTGAGTCATCTATCTTTCATGTGCTTAGAAATAATTACCTAAGCCTCATCCACATGGTGATACAAATGAGGTCACATTGATGGTAGTACCTAAAGCGCCACCACTTCCTACCCCACGTGTGTGATTCAGGACCTCGGCCTGTTACATCCCACTCTCAGGTGTTTCTGAAAATCCTCAGAATTTGAATTTGAATTTAAGAAAAAACTTCTCAGTTCCATACTGATGTGTGCACTCTACAAAGTCATTTAGAGGAGAGCCTCACTGCAGCCAGGAATGGTGCCCTTACCCCACTTGGCCTCTGCCAGGGTCATTATCTCCAAGTGCTTCTGTGGTTACCAGTTCTTGGGGTGACACAACATACTTGGGAGTCTTCCCTGACCCCAAATTGTGCAGTGTTCTTCCTATAGAATGTTTCCCTCTCCATCCTGCCCCAACTTGGTCTCACTGAGTCCATCAGTGAATATGTGCAACCTTTTTCCATACAAAAGATTGGATGTGTGAGTGGGGTTTGGGGAAGGGAGTCAGCTGGAGAGGGGATTACACCTTCTGGTACCTCTCTCTGCAGAAACCATTCTTGGGCACTAGAGAAGTTTCCAAGGTGATTAGGCTTCTTTTTTTTGGTGGGAGGGGGCCACACCACACAGCATGCGGGATCTTGGTTCCGAACCAGGGATTGAACCCATGTCCCCTTGCTTCAGAAGGCTAGAGTCTTAACCACTAGACCATAAGAGAAATCCCTTTATTAGGCTTCTTGATTGATTCCCTATCCTCCATTTCTTCCTGGGAATGATGGAGCTTGTCCTGTGCCCTTGATCGTTACCCCAGGTCTTTGTGCACACAGGGAGGCGTCTGTCACATCGCTGACCACCAAGAGGTACATCCTGAGGTTCCCGGCGCTGGAGACACTGATGCTGGATGACAACAAACTCTCCAACCCCAATTGTTTTGTCAGCCTGGCTGGGCTCAGGAGGTAAAGCTAAAAGCCTCTGTCTGCAGGGCCCTCTGTAACCCCCATCCTTGTTCACATCTTGAGTGCTGCTCTGGAAGCCAAAAGGCCTGGCTTTAAATCCCAGTTCCTCCACTTATCTCAGCTGTGTGGCCATGGGTAAGTCATCTCCCCTCTGAGCTTTAGCTCCAGCCAAAAAAGTGAGGCGTTAGTAAAGATATTTCTGATCACATGATTGGTTTAGAAGCAGCAAAGAGGAGATTAGGATGAGATGTTATCAGAAACGGGATCCTGACCCTAAGAGAGGAGATGAAATAAAAGAAAAAAGAATGAGAATCAGAAAGATAAACTCTGAGTTCCACCTATAGAGGGCCCTCTATACATCCACAGATTGAACCAACATAGAACCCATAGATGTGGAAGCCTGAGTATATTTGGTTAAAGCAATGAAATACTGGCCTTTAAATGATTAAGTTTTAGATCTCGAAATTTTACTTGGGGTTCTAATGCCATTTACTGAACACTACTTTCTGCCACATTATTTACATATTTTGTCATTTAATCCTCACAAGAACCTCAAAAGGTTAATAAATGCTTTTAGAGGTAGGGATATTGAGACCCAGAGAGGGTAAGTCACTGGCTCAAGGTCACAGAGGAGGAGTAAGTGTCTAAGACTGATTCCATGTTCTTTCCCTAAAGCTGCTTGGTAAATGTCCCTGAGGTATCATTACTGCTGTGATTCTGTATTCACTTTCCTTAATTGAAGACTGAAGAAGTTAAGCCTGGACCAAAACAGGATTTTCCGGATCCCGTACCTACAGCAGGTTCAGCTCCGAGATGGGTCTGGAGACTGGGTTGGAGGCAGGGGGAGTCCCCGGAAACAGCCCCAATCCAGGCTGCAGCCCAAGTCGTGGATATATGAGGCCTCAGATGACCAGCCGGATTATACTATACTGCCCATGAAAAAGGATGTTGACCGGACAGGTTAGTGATACCCCTTTAGTTAAACAGACTCTTGATCCATGGTGTGAATAAGCTTCTAAGGATTGATTCTGCAAGTCTATGGCTCCCTGGGGAGCTCCTGCTTGTCAACTGCTGGGCCTGGGGAGATTGCAGTCTCACATGAAGTATTTCAGTAACTTCCTACTTGTTCTATCAGTCAGGGTGTTTTTACAATCCAGGTACAAGTGGATTTTTTTTCTTTTTTTATCTCAAATAGTAAGAGGCTAGAAGTAAGGCTTTCCAGTGATGGTTAATTCTGGGGTGGATTGGCATTCTCAAGGGACTCAGGCTCCTTCCATCCTGTCTTCTCCATCCTGGGCCTGCTTGCTTGTCCTTCCTGCTTGTTCTTTTAGGCTGGTTCCCATTGAGGTCCCAAGGTGGCTACGACATTCCCAAGAATCACATCCAGATGACAACTTTCACAGGCAGAAAAAGTGAAAGCAACATTACCTTTATTGTAAACATGTACTTAGTCGCTCAGTTGTGTCCAACTCTTTGCGACTCCATGGACTATAGCCCGCCAGGCTCCTCTGCCATGGGGATTCTCCAGGCAAGAATACTGGAGTGGGTTGCCATGCCCTCGTCCAGGTGATCTTCCCAACCCAGGGAATGAACCCAGGTCTCCTGCATTACAGGCAGATTCTTTACTGTCTGAGCTACCGGGAAGCCCTATTATAAACCTAAATCCCTTCAATACGTGAGTGTATATGTTGATGACATATTCTGGTCCACTGATGTAATTCCCTATTTCTGTGCCAGTACCGCACTGTTTTTCTTTAGCATTTAGTTTAAATTGAGGAATAATTTTCATAGTGAATTTACATATTTCACTCAGTCGTGTCCAACTCTCTGTGACCCCATCAACTGTAGCCCACCAGGCTCCTCTGTCCATGGAATTCTCCAGGCAAGAATACTGGAGTGGGTTGCCATTCCCTTCTCCATGGGATTTTCCCAACCCAGAGATCAAACCCTGGTCTCCTGCAATGCAGGCAGATTCTTTACCATCTGAGCCACCAGGGAAGCCCAAATTTATATACAGTAAAATACAAAAATCTTGTGTAAAGCTTGAAGTTTCGTATATATACTCTTTTTAACTATCACCCATGTTACAATATAGAACGTTTTTCAGCATCCCACATGGTACCCTCCCGATCAGTAGCTCAATCATTCTGACTTCTGTCAGCACAGATGAATTTTGTCTGATTTGAAATGCATGTATCACTCAGTGTTAAGTCTGTGGGATTCATTCATGCCATTACCTATATCAGTGGTTCACTCTTTTTTCTTTCTCTTATTTCATTCATACCACAGTTTACCCTTTTTACTGTTGATAGATGTTTCGGTAACTTTACTTGGGGGCTATTGTGGACAAAGCTGCTGTGAATATTTTTTTACATGTCTTTTGGTGGGGACTTAAGCACTCACTGCTGATGGGTATTTACCCAGGAGTGGAACTGCTGAGTCACAGAGTATAAAAGTTTATTTAGCATTAGTGAATGCTGCCAAATTCTTTTCCAATGTGATTGTGCCAATTTTCAATCCCATATTAATGTAAAAGATTTTCAGTTACTTCATATCCTCACAAATACTTGGTAAATCAGTCTTTTTCATTTTACTGGTTTTGGTAGGTATGTAGTGGTATTTCATTGTGGTTTTGACTTGCATTTCTCAAGGGACTAAAAACTTTGAGTACCTTTTTGTATGTTTATTGATCACTTTGATATCCTCTTTTGGAAGTGGCTATTTGCTTTTTGCCTATATTTAAATTGGATTGTGTGTCCTTTTTTGTTGTTGTTGTTGATTTGAGTCCTTATGTATCCTGCATCCAAGTGCCTTGTGGATCCATAAATCACAGAAATCTTTTCTCAGTTTGTGGCTTGCTTTTTCATAGTACTGGTGAATTTTGATGAACAGAGGTTCTTAATTTTAATGAAGTCCAATTCATCAGTCTTTGCAGTTAGTGCTTTCTATTTCCTGATCAAGAATTTTTTGCTTCTCTCAAGCCATGAAGATATTTTTCTGTATTTTCTTCTAGAGGCCGGATTGTTTTAGCTTTTACATTTGGTCTATGATCTATCTAGAATTCATTTTTCTATATAGTGTGAGGTAGAGTCAAAGTTTACCTTTTTATGTGGATATCTAATTGACTTAGCACCATTTGTTGAAAAGACTGTGTCCTTTTCCCCATTGCATTGTTGGGGAGGTGTTGTGGTAAGATGGGTGACAATGTATGTGTCTGAGTGACTGTAGCTTTGTAACAAGTTTTCACAATTTATAGTGAAATTCTCGTATGATATTATTTTTCAAAATTGCTACAGCTATTGTAAGGCCTTTGCATTCCTATGCAGATTTATAATCAACTTGTCAACTTCCACACAAAATCCTACTGGGATTTTGATTGGAATTGCATTGAACCTATAGGCCAATTTGGAGAAAATTGCAGGAGACCTGGATTCAATCCCCGGGACGGGAAGAACTCCTGGAGAAGAGAATGACAACCCACTCTGTATTCTTGTCTGGAGAATTCCATGGACAGAGGAATCTGGTGGGGTACGTACAATCCATGTGATTGTGAGGAGTCAGACATGACCGAGCGACTAACACACTTTGACATCTTTACAATACTGAGTTTTTAGATTCATTAAAATAATATATCCCACCATTTTTTAGGTCTTTTAAAATTCTTTTCAACAATGCTTTGTAGGCTTCAGTGGTCAGATTATGCATACCTTTCATCAGATTAATTCCTAGATATTTGGTCTTTTTCATGCTATCATCCATCAGTGGTATTGCTTTTTAATATTTCATTTCCACGTTTGTTGGTAGTACATAGAAATACTGAACATGTATCCAGTAACCTTTCTAAATTCAGTTGTCACTTTTAGTCATTTGCAGGTTCTTTAGGATTATCTATATTCATGATCATGACATCTTTTCCAGTCTTATGCCTCTTACACCTTTTTATTTTGCTGTCTGAGGCTTCTAATATGACGTTGAGAGAAGTGGTGATAGTGGACATCCTTACGTTGTTCCCAGTCTCAGGGGGAAACTGTTCAGTATTTCAAAATTGTAAGTTAGCTGTAGATTTTTTTGTGAATGCCTTTTATCAGATTAAAGAAATTTTTTGTAGTCCTCATTTGCTCAGCTTTTACTATGCATAGATACTGAATTTTGTCAAATGCTTTTTTCTGCATCTATTATGTCATGTGATTTTTCTTCTTTAATCTATTAATATGGTTCATTACATTGATTCTTTTTAGTTCAATGAATATCTGTCATCGTATGTGTGTGTGTTAGTTGCTCAGTCACATCTGACTTTCTGTAGCCTGCCAGACTCCTCTGACCATGGAATTCTCCAGGCCAGAATATTGGAGTGGGTTGCCATTCCCTTCTCCAGGGGATCTTCCCAACCCAGGGATCGAACCTGGGGTCTCCTGCATTGCAGGCAGATTCTTTACCCTCTGAGCTACCAGGGAAGCTGATCTGTCACCATACATAGTTACAAAAAATTTTTTTTCATGTAATGGGAGTTTTCAAGATCTACTCGCCTAGCTACTTTCAAATATACAGCACAGTATTGTTAACTGTAGTCACCACACTTTATACATTACATGCTCATATATAGCTAGAAATTTATAACCCCCTACACCCACCTTGCTCACTCCTCATCCCCTGCCTCCGGCAGCCATCAATCCATTCTTTACATCCACGAGTTCGATTTTTTTGTTTTGATTTGAGTTGATTTTTGTTATTTTCTTCAGATTCCACATTTAAGGGAGATAAAAACCCTTTGGCAACTCAGATAGTAAAGAATCTTCCTGCAATGCAGGAGACACGGATTCAGTCCCTGGTTTGGGAAGATCCCTTAGAGAAGGAAATGGCAACCCACTCCAGTATTCTTGCCTAGAGAATTCCACGGACAGAGGAACCTGGCAGGCTACTGTCCATTGGCTCGCAGAGAGTCGGACACAACTGAGTGACTAACACACAAGGGAGACCATATGGTATTTATCTTTTTCCATCTGACTTATTTCACTTTACATAATGCCTTCAGGGTCTAACCATGTTGTTGCAAATGGCAAGCCTTCATCCTTTTTTATGGCTGAATAATTTACATATGTGTATGTGTGTGTACGTACATATAAAATCACATATTCCTTATCCATTTGTCCATTGATGGACATTTAGGTTGTTTCCATGTCTTGCCTATTATAAAATGATGCTGCACTGAACATAGGAGTGCATTTTGTTTTCTTTGGATTAATACCCAGAAGTGGAATTTCTGGATCATGTTGTAGTTCTGTTTTCAGTTTTTTGTTGAACCTCCATATAGTTTTTCATAATAGCTGCACCGATTTACATTCCTTCCCACATAGGAACCCCATAGTTCCCTTTTCTCCACATCCTTCTCAACACTTATTTCTTTTCTTTTAGATAACAGCCACTCTTAACAGGTGTGAGGTAATATCTCATTGTGGTTTTCATTTGCTTTTCCATGATGATTAATGATGTTGAGCATCTTTTCATGTACCTGTTAACCATTTGCATGTATTCTTTGGAAAGATATCTATTCATATCCTCTTGATTGTTTATTTTTTTGCTATTGAGTCTTGAGTTTTTAAAAAATTAATTTTCAGATAGGAATCCCTTGTCCAGATACAGTAATTAAAAATATTTTCTCCCCTTCATTAGGTTGTAGTTTCATTTTGTTCATGGTTCCCTTTGCTGTGCAGAAGCTTTTTAGTTTGAGGTGTACAGCAGAGTGATTCAGTTGTACATTTATATGTTTATGTTTATATTTTTTCAATTCTTTTCCACTGTCATTTATTACAAGATTTTGAAAATAGTTCCCTGTGCTATACAGTAAATCCTTGTTGTTTATCTATTTTATATATAGTGGTATGCATCTGTTGATTCCATACTCTCAATTATGCTTCCTCTTTCTTCCCCTTTGGTAACCATAAGTTTGTTTTCTATGTGAGTTTTTCTGTTTCGTTAATAAGTTCATTTGTACTATTTTTTAGGTTCTACATATAAATGATATCATATGATATCTGTCTTTCTCTGTAGCACTTCACTTAGTGTGATAATCTCTAGGTCCATGCATGATGCTGCAAATGGTATTATTTCACTCTTTTATATGGCTGAGTAATATTCCATTGTGTGTGTATCACATCTTCTTTATCCATTCATCTATTGATTGACACTTAGGTTGCTTCCTTGTAGTGGTTGTCATATATAGTGCTGCTCTGAACATGGTGGGGGTACTTGTTTCATTTGAAATTAGTGTTTTCATCTTTTCTGGGTATATGCCCAGGAGTGGGGTTGCTGGATCATATGGTAACTCTATTTTTAGTATTTTAAACAACCTCCATGCTGTTTTCCATAGCAGCTTCATCAATTACATTGCCACTAACAGTGTACAAAGGTTCCCTTTTCTCCACACCTGCTCCTACATCTATTATTTGTAGACTTTTAGTTAATGGCCCTTCTGATCTGTGTGAGATGATACTTCATTGTATTTTTGATTTGCATTTGTCCAGTGATTGGCAATGTTGAGCATCTTTTCATGTGCCTGTTGGCCATTTGTATGTCTTCTTTGGAGAAATAAAGAAATGTTCTAGTTCTGTAAAAAATGTCACAGGTAAATTGATTGCATTAAACTGTAGATTACTTTGGATAGTGTGGCCATTTTAATAATATTAATTCTTCCAATCCAATACATGGTCTATCTTACTATTTCTTTAAATCATCTTCGTTTCCTTTATCAATATTTTATAGTTCTCAATATATAAGTCTTTCACCTCCTTGGTCAGGCTTATTCCTAAGTATTTTATTCTTTTTTATTTCAATTTTAAAAGGATTTTTTTTTACTTTCTCTTTCTGATATTTCTTTGTTAGTGTAAAGAACTACAAGTGATTTCTGTATGTTAATTGTTTTTAAAATTTTATTTATTTATTTATGGCTGTGCTAGGTCTTCATTGCTGTGTGAGCTTTTCTCTAGTTTTGGCAAGCAGGGGCCATTCTCTAGTTGTGGTGCACAGACTCTCATTGCAATGACTTCTCTTGTTGCAGAACATGGGCTCTAGGGTGCTCAGGCTTCAGTAGTTGCAGCACCTGGGCTCAGTAGTTGAGGCTCCCAGACTCTTGAGCGCAGGCTCAATAGCTGTGGCGAATGGGTTTAGTTGCTATGCAGCCTATGGGAGCTTTCCAGATCAGGATCAAACTTGTGTCTCCTGCATTGGCAGGTGGAGTTTTTACCACTGAGCCACCAGGGAAGAACTCTATATGTTAATCTTGTATCCTGCTACCTTGCTGAACTCATTTATCAACTCTAGTTGTTTTGTGTGGAGTCTTTAGTGTTTTATATATTTATATATATATATATATATATATATATATATATATATAGTATAATGTTATCTGCATATATGACAATTTTACCTCTTCCCTTTCAGTTTAGATACCTTGTTTTTCTTTTTCTTGTCTGATTGCTGTGGCTAGGACTTCTAGTACTGTGTTGAATAGAAGTGGTAAGAGTGGGAGTCCATGTCTTGTTCCAGATTTTAGCTGAAAGGCTTTCAGCTTTTCACAGTTGAGTATTGCGTTGGCTGTAGTTTATCATAAATAGCTTTAATTATGTTAAGATATGTTCTCTCTGTACCACTTTGGCAAGAGTTAATTTTTTTATCATGAATGAATGTTGAATTTTATCAAATGCTTTTTCTGCATCTATTGAGGTGATCTTGTGGTTATTGTCATTTCTTTTGTTGATGTCAGGCTTCTCTGTCCATAGAATTTCCCAGGCAAAGCATACAGGGGTGGGTTGACATTTCCTTCTCCTGGGTATCTTCCCAATCCAGGGATCAAACCCGCATCTCCTTCGGTTCAATTCTTCACCACTGGCAGGCGGATTCTTTACCGCTGAGCCAACTGGAAAGCCCCGAACATTGGGATGTATGTCTTTTTCAGTTATGGTTTTCTCAGGTTATATGCCCAATAGTGGGATTGCTGAGTCTTCATGGCTACATGTGGGCTCTTCTCTAGTTGTGGTATGTGGGCTTCTTATTGTGGTAGCTTCTCGTGTTGCAGAGTGCCGGCTCAGTAGTTGTGGCACACAGGCTTAGTTGCTCCACGGCATGTGGGATCTTCCTAGACCAGGGATTGAACTGGTGTCCCCTGAGTTGCAAGGTGGATTCTTAACCACTGGACCACCAGAGAAGCCCAGCACTTTAATCATTAGTTTTTATAAAGTTTATCCTGCCCTATTTTATTTTTTCTCCTTCATTCTTAATCCCTCCTCCCATTTCCCATTTTCATGTAAGTATCTGTTTTTGTGCTGAGTATATTTTCCTGGATATATGGATATATCTTTGTAAAATAGTTTGTGTGTAATGTATTTTTAGTTTACATAATGGTAATATGCTCTTGAGCCCATTCTGTTATTTAATTTTTTTTCCCACTCAGCACTTTTTTTAAGGTTTTTCTTATTGTTATATGCCCATCCAGTTCTTCCTTTTATCTAATGCATAATATTCCACACTGTGCTCTAACCACACTTTATTCATCTATTCCCTTGCTAATGGACACCTAGGTCACCTAACCTTGTATATGTTTCTTGCATATACCCCTGGCCAGAGTTTTTCTGGAATATTTACCTAGGAGTGAGTTTGTTGGATCACAGAGTATATGCATACATAGTTTAAATAAGTGCCACCCAATTGTTCTTCAAAATAGTGTCTCTGGTATACACTCATACTTGAAGAACATCAGAGTTACTGTTTCCTTACAACCTTGCCTGCACCTGATATTTCCAAGCTTTTTAATTGTTCTAAGTTTTGTTATTTTGGTAGGTATAAAGTGATACCCCACTCCAGTACTCTTGCCTGGAAAATCCCATGGATGGAGGAGCCTGGTAGGCTACAGTCTGTGGGGTCGCTGGGAGTTGGACACGACTGAGCAACTTCACTTTCACTTTTCCCTTTCATGCACTGGAGAAGGCAATGGCAACCCGCTCCAGTATTCTTGCCTGGAGAATCCCGTGGATAGGGGAGCCTGGTGGTCTGCCGTCTATGGGGTCGCACAGAGTCGGACACGACTGAAGCGACTTAGGAGCAGCAGAAGCAGCATAAAGTGATATTTCATTGTTTTAATTTCCATTTTATAAATATTGGTGATGTTAAGTATTTCTTCATTTACTTAGTTTTCAACTTTTGTAAATTGCTATTTCATATCCCTTGATGGTTTTAATATTTTCAATTTCTTCTTTTATTTTATAATCACCTATCTGTTTATTTCATCTGCAATGGTAGAGATGACATTCTGAAGAGAAATTCTCAAGTTTGATTTTCCCAAGTATATTAGTTTGCTAAGACTGCCAGAATACCACACACTGTTTGGCTTAAACCACAGATATTTATTTTCTCATGGTTCTGGAGGCTAGAAGTCCAAGATCGAAGTGTTGGCAGATTTAGTTTCTTTTTCAGCCTCTCTCCTTTGCCTTATAAAAGGCTGCCTTCTTGCTGTATCCTCATTCGGTCATCTCTCTGTCTGAATTGTCTATGTCCTAATCGTCTCGTCTTACAAGGAGAACCTTCAAATTGAATTAGGGTCTATCCTAATGACCTTATTAACCTCAGTTACCTTTCTAAAGATGCTGTTTCCAAATACAGTCTCATTCTGAGGTACTAGGGGGTTAGGACTTCAACATATGAATTAGGGAGGTGGTGGGAGATGACACAATTCAGTCCATCACACCAAACCTATACAATTTTATCATACAGCTTATGCCTTTGGGTTCTTGTTTCAATATCTCCCTTCATGGTCACAAAGATAGTTTCCTATGCTGTATTGCTTTTCATTTTGCTGTTTGATTTGATTCTTTCAAAGAGGGTTGGCATATAGTGGATTTTTCTCAGCCCATAAAATACCCCAAATTACCTTTGTTTTGTCATCATGCTTGAATGCTAGCTCACTGAATAGACAACTGTAGCCTTACAATAATTTTTCCTGAGAATTTTGAAGATATTACTTGATTGCCTTCTAAATCCATCATTGCCATGAGAAGTCTGATCCCAATCTGATTCCCATCCCTTTATAGGAAACCTATTTTTGCTTCCTGGAATAAGATTTCCCTTTTTTCCTTTGGAAATTTGACTAAGGTGCTTCTGGGTATGCGGTTCTTTTTTGTTTATTTTGTTAGGTACTTTGTTCTTTCCAAGATAGTTTCCTTTGTCTTGGAAATTTTTTCTTTATTATCCTTCATTCCATTCTCTGTTTTGTGAATTAGCTCTTAAGATGGACCTTTTCTTGCATACAAGACATTTATTAAATCTCTTATTTGATTATCATACTTTAAAAATACAAAATTAGTAACAGTTTCTCTTCCATAATGACCTAATTTTGTCTTAAAATGAAAGTCTTTTGAATTCCTTCAGTTCAGTTCAGTCGCTCAGTCGTGTCCGACTCTTTGTAACCCCATAAATCGCAGCACGCCAGGCCTCCCTGTCCATCACCAACTCCTAGAGTTTACCCAAACTCATGTCCGTTGAGTCGGTGATGCCATCCAGCCATCTCATCCTCTGTCGTCCCCTTCTCCTCCTGCCCCCAATCCTTCTCAGCATCAGGGTCTTTTCCAATGTGCAACTCTTCACATGAGGTGGCCAAAGTATTGGAGTTTCAGCTTCAACATCAGTCCTTCCAATGAACACCCAGGACTGATCTCCTTTAGGATGGACTGGTTGGATTTCCTTGCAGTCCAAGAAACTCTCAAGAGTCTTCTCCAACACCACAGTTCAAAAGCGTCAACTCTTCAGCACTCAGCTTTCTTCACAGTCCAACTCTCACATCCATACATGACTGCTGGAAAAACCATCACCTTGACTAGATGGACCTTTGTTGGCAAAGCAATGTCTCTGCTTTTTAATATGCTGTCTAAGTTGGTCATAACTTTCCTTCCAAGAAGTAAGCATCTTTTAATTTCATGGCTGCAGTCACCATTTGCAGTGATTTTGGAGCCCAAAAAAATGAATTTCTTAGAAGACATTAATTATTCTGTTTAAAGTTTTTATTCTTTTGGTTAAATGACCTCTGTTTTTTTCAGATGCTGTTTCTTCTTTTATATTTCATAACTTTCTTTCATGGTGCTAATTTTCTTCAAATATTAGGAAGTGCTTGACTGTACATCTCTTGAATGGTTCCCAGTCTGAACCTTAGAACACAGGTTCTGGTTTCTGGAGTTTTTTCTTATAACTTTGGGAAAGGCCAGGGCCTGAGTTCAGATAGAGTGTACCTCAGTTCATCTTCCTAGATGTGAGGGCTCTCTATCTCCCCAGAAGATCACTGCTTAGCACCCACACTTATGACCATGGCTCATCCTTTAGCTAACTCCTACTTTTTTCCTTGCACAAACCTTTCACAGATTCCTTTCAGACGCTTGTTATCAGAGTTGTTCTTGCCACCTGGTGTTCCACCCATATTATTGCTTATTTCATTTTAATGTAACCTTCTCAATATAGTATCATTAACATGCAGAAGGGCTCCCATTAGTCAGGGCAAAGGTGAGCCATCCCTGGATAGGATCCAGACCCAGCAGATGCTTTGCTTTATTAGGTTGAACTCAGCTCTTTATTGGCTTCTCTTTGTCTGATGATTTCAAGAATGAAATCACTCTGCAGCCTCCTTCTCACTTGTCTCTTCTGAATTCACTGTCTTAATGCATTCTATTTCTACTAATATAACAAATAGTATTTTCAAATCCTCTGAAATCTTTTATATACATTTTTATATATCTTTTTATATACATTTTTCTCTTCTAAAACAGTTGGTTTGCCTTCTGAGCAATACTGACTGCCCTGTAGTTCTTAGGCTCACAAGAGCTTGCATGGTACAAAGTCAGGAAGAAGATCAGTGTGGCTGATATATAGTGAGTGAGGGCCAGGTTAGCATGAGATAAGACTGGAGAAGTAGGCAGAGGCGAGATCAGGCAGGACTCCAAAGCCTGGACAAGGAGTTTGAATTTTGTCAAAGGGCGTATTACCTGATGCATGTCACAGCTGGTTCCTCTTCCCAGTTAGCACTGAAGCTCAGGACCAAGGAGTACTCCCTCCGGGAGACACTCTGCTGTACACAGTGGGTGGCAGATGCAGACTCTGGCCTCCTGGGGTC
The DNA here is from genome assembly GCA_024291935.2 of Okapia johnstoni. NCBI lineage: Eukaryota > Metazoa > Chordata > Mammalia > Artiodactyla > Giraffidae > Okapia > Okapia johnstoni. Next base: position 24,300,429 of record CM044325.1, read on the forward strand.
AGTTAGTGCTCTCACCAATCTCCATTCTTTTCTCTTATATTTCAGAGGTCGTGTTCTCATCTTATCCTGGATTTTCAACCTCAGAGGTAGGAAATGCCTACTTTATATTTGTGTCCTTGCATTAGAACATTAGTTTTAGTAAACAAAAATAAATTGACAGAGCCATGAGAGGCATTTGCGTATATAACACTGAGGAAGCCCATTCACTGAACACATATTTCCTGAGTCCTGACCATGTGCCAGGCACTATGCTGGCCTATGGACATGTAGCAGGGGACTCAACTGACAGGTCCCAGGCCTCACACAACCCACAGACCAGCTTCCATGGTTCTTCAGTAGGGATGATTCCTGCCTCAAGTGATTAAGCTGGCATTGAACTGAGGCTGCCACTAAGATGAAGCCCAGTAGTTCCTTAATAAGAAGTCCCACCCCAAAGCTAGAGCGATCCTGGCCAAACACACTGCCATCTGGGATCTAATCCTTGGTGTCACAGGCTTAGACACTTGATTTTTGTCAGCACAGAAAATTGTCTTTTTTTCTCAGGGTAGATGCTCACTAAGCAAGTTCAAGAAGACTGACACACTAATATTTATCTATTTATTCACTTACTCATTTATAGTAAGAAGTACCATTATGCAGTTAGGCAACCTGCATTCTTGGGTCGAAACTCAGTATACCCCCTCCCCACAGATACAACTGGGTGAGAAATTATATCAGTTGCTGTATTATTGCCACTTAACAAGCCAACACAGTTGTTGACTTCAAACAATGACAATTTATTATATGTCACAATTATTTGGGTTGGTTAGGTAGTTCTACTGGTGTTTAGCCAGGGCACATTCCTGCAGCTGGCAGGTTATCTGGGAGCTGGACTCATAGACAGCTGGCAGGACTTGTCATCTTTATGTTGTCTTTTCATCCTGGACTTCTTTGCAGCATGGTGGAATTAGACTTCCAAGAGAGCAAGGTTCTGAAATTAAAGCAATGGCATTTTCTGTTGGTCAAAGCAAGTCATAGGCCAGTATAATACTGCAGTGCAATTCTGATGCTAATTCTGGAATTAGCATGAGCCCACAAGAGCAGAATCCCCAACAAGACTGCCCTCACTTTAGGCGCTAGTTGCAAGTGTGGGGGTTCCCAGGCTATTTGTAATGGCAGTAAATTCTACAGCTGCCACGATCCCCTTAGGTTCAGTAATTTGCTAGAATGACTCATAGAACTCAGGAGACCATTATACTTCTGATTACAAATTGACTATAAAGGGTGCAAATCAGGAGCAGCCAAATGAAAAAATGCACATGAGGGCTGGGAGGATTCGAAATGTAGAGCCTCTTTGCCCTCTCACTGTGGAATGAAAGTGTATCACACTCCCAGCACAGCTGATGGGTTCACCAGCCAGGTAGCTCACCAAAGCCTCAGTGGCCAGGACTTTCATTGGCGTTTCATTGCATAGCCATGATTAATTGAACCATTGGCTACATGGCTGAACTCCATCTCTAGCCCCTCTCCCCTCCCCAGAGGTCAGGCTGGCTCAAACCCCAGTCCTCTGATCACATGGTTGTCTTTATAGTATGGCCAGCCCCCATCCTAAGTCATCTCACTGGTGTGAACTCAGGTATGATCCAAGGGGTTATGAATAACAAAGACATTCCTATCACTCTAGAGATTCCAAGGGTTTTAGAAGCTCAGTGCCAAAAACCCAGGACAAAGACCAGACAAATTCTTTATTGTGCAGCAGCCAGTCTGGTTTCAAAGGATTAGACATACAGACTCCAGGTCTGAATGGGAGGAGCAGCCAGGTCACTCTGCATAAAGTTGTTGCCATCGGATAGAAGGGCTTGTAGACACAGAAGCCAGAGATTATTGGCGGGTTGCTTAGTGCTTAGGTCCCAATTGTGTGGCATCTGAGAATGTGGAGAGTGATTTGGATGGCTGAAACTTTTAGCGGCCCCTCTGTCAACATCAAATACATCCCCCTCTAAGACAGGGCCCTCTGTGACCCCAGCAGAGCCAGTCATGCCCTCAGGTCAGGACCTTCCTGGCCCTGGATAGGGCTAGATAACTCCCAAGCCTGTCTGGCTTTTTCTTCTCTGTGCTTCAGTCTAAGTTACCCTCTTTGGCTCACCTGGCCTCCCTCCAGATAGGGAATGGCACAGTTGAGGAGATGCCTTAACAGACTGCCACCACCGGCCCCTCCAGCCTGTGGGAGATTGCATTCCGATTTCCCTGAGAGGAGAGTTCCCAAGCACCGTCACTGGTTTTTGTTTTACTCTCACCCATGACTCATCCATCTCACTTGTGGCTGTGCAAGGTGAACCCCAGGAAGAAACAAAATACTTGGCCCGAAGTAGATGCCCCACAAATGGTCATTGAATGAGCAGGTGAAATATAAGTGACTTGCTCAAGATTACACAGCAGTTAATGGCACGTAGATGAATCAAGTTCATCTGAAGCCAGTCATTAGTCCAGCATCTGCCCTGTGATTTCCTTTGGCTCCATCTAACTCAAGAAATCAGCGTGTAAACTCAGTTTGGCATAGTTAATCCAGCAACTTCCATTTTTCAACTTGATCATCATCTAGGACTTAGCTGCTGTTTTATCCTGGAATGAAGAACCCTCCACTATAGGATTGGATGAATGCATCAGAGCAGCAGTTCAAGGCTCAGCTCACTCCTGCTCTGTCTTCTCACCAGGAAAAGTCCCCTTAATTATGCAAGCATGCACCTGCCCTTTTGCTTTCTGGAGAAATCTTGACCCAACTGTATAGAAGAGCAAGTTCAGGATAAGCCACTATAGGGCAGAAAGTGGGAGGTGAGCAGGGAACTTCTGCTGTCTACACTGCTGCTGTGTCATCCTTTGGCTTCAGAGAACTTGAGACTGGAACTTTGGGTGCCAAAGAACGAACTAACCATGTGACATCAGAGAACTTGGAGCCAGAACTCTAGGCCCTTGGTGACATCCCCCCTTCTGACCCCAGAAGCCTCCTTTGTGCCAGCCCCTCTGGAATGGTCATTCTTTCCACCACCCTCCCTAGGAAGGGTCTGTTGGTCCACTTCTTTATCACCAGGGCGCTTTGACTTTGACTCTTTTTCTTCTAAGACGACCAAGGTATGTGCACTTCCACCCATATTCGAGATTCTTCCTGTGAAGTCACTGAAGGCGAGGAACCAGACGCTGGCCCCGCCCTTCCCAGAGCTGAGGTACCTTAGCCTCGCCTACAACAAGGTGACTCTTGGCTTCTCTACCTCTTTCCCCAGGAGCACAGATGGGAGGGTGGGGTGTGAATTGCTCTGGCCTGAAAGCCAACCCTCCCATTCCTGCATCAGCAGAATGCAGGTTCAGGAATTCTCAGGGTGGGGGTTCTCAGGGTTGGGGAAACAGAAGGCAAGCAGGCAGAGGCAGGAGTCCATCGATTCGGTCACAGATATTGATTTACCACTCACCATGTGCCAGACTCTCTACTGGGCACTGGGGATACAATTGCATGAAGAGATTCGACCTCTGCCCTTGAGGAGCTTGTTACCTACAGGAAAGACTGAGAGTGAACAAATAATCACAGTATAAACACGCCCCGTGTTGCAAAGACATTCACGGTGCTATGAAGTATGTGAAGGGTAGGTCTCACCTCGTATTTGGGACCAGGGAGTGGTGAGAGCGGTGTTTAAGCTGAGATGGAAATCAGGGAGCTTAGTGAGGTGAAGATTGAGGGTTGAGTGACTTGAGACATGTTTAAACCAAAGAGAACAACAGATGTAAAGTCCATGGAACAGATTTAATATGTGTTTCATTAACAAGTTTTATGTTAACATGTTTTTCCATGTCCTATAAAACTTCCTGTAAGCCCCACTAATTGGGCCCTACTCAGATGTGAAATGCCAGCAACTTTTAAGAAATTCAGCTTACATTGCTCCTGAGGCAAGCAGTTAGTACAGCCAACCTCCCCAGGTGTTTTCCTCTAAGAGTTATAAATTTAGTCATAACATTTAGGTCTTTGATCCATTTTGAGCTAATCTTTATATATGGTGTGAGATAGGGGTCCAGCTTCATTCTTTTGTATGTGGATATGCAGTTTTCTCAACATCTTTTATTGAAAAGACTATTCTTTCGCCATTGGATGGTCTGCTCACCCTTGTCAAAAATCGGTGGACCGTAGATGTATCAATATTATGGATTCTCCTTTTGTTCTTGAAACTGGTAATTTTCATCTTTTCTCTTTTTTTATTGATCCAAAACAGAAGTTACCCTTTTATTGACTTAAAATAACTAGCTACTGCTTTCTTTGGATCTCTCTATTGTCTGTTTACTATTTCATTGATTTTTGCTCATAATTTTATTTCTTTCCTACTCACAATGAGTTTAATTGACTCTTCTTTTTCCTAGATTCCTAAGTAGTATAATTTTAGATCATTGATATAGACCTTTCTTCTTTTTAATATAAGCAACTATAAATATCTTCTTTAAGCACTGTTGGAGCTGCATTCAATAAATTTTGTGTTTTGATTTTCATTCAATTAAAACATTTTTAATTTTTTTGTGATTTCTTATTTGACCTATGGTTTGTTTAGAAGTGAGTGGTTTAACTTCCAAATATATGGGGCTCTTCCAGATAACTTACATTTGTTGAGTTCTAATTTAATTCTGTTGTAGTCAGATAACATAATCTGTAAGATTTCATCCTTCTGAAATGTATTTAAACTTATTTTTTGGTCTACCCTATATTCTAGGTTGGTGAATGTTCTGTGTGCACTTAGGAAAAATATGTATATTCTGCATTTTGGGGGGATAGTGTTCTATAAAAAGTTACTGTGGTTGCTACAACAGCAAAGTTGTGTAGTTGCAATGGAGGTTGAATGGCCTGCAGAGCCTAAAACATTTATTATCTGGCCTTTGACAGAAAAAGTTTGCTGACCTCTGGTCTAGATGATCAAATGTCAGAGTCCTTCAAGGCCTGCTCTGAGTCTCTTTCTCCTCTTCCTCTGTATTTTCTCCTGAGACTGGCTTCACATATCCATTGCCTATGCCCAGTGCCTCACAAGCTTTTAACTCCTTATTGTACCCCAGACCCACGTGAATTTCTACTTGGAAGTCTAAAAGGCACCTCCAAAGTACACATATCCAAGTGAATTAATGATCTTACCAGTTCAAATTCGAATGTTTTTCCATTGTTCTGTATCTTAGTCAATAGCTGAGTTACTTGCGCTGTTGACTCCATTCAGCTATTTGAGCCAAACCCTGGTTGTCATCTTTGATACTTCTCTCTCCTGTACATCCCTCCTCCCCACCCACATCTAATCCATTTCCCAGTCTTGTCAAATTTAGGTCTTCATATTTTTTTATGGAAGTATAGTTGACTTACAATGTTGTGTTAATTTTAGGTGTACAGCATAGTGATTCAGTATTTTTGCAGATTATATTCCATTATAGGTTATTACAATATAATGAGTATAATTCCCTGTGCTACATAATATATCCTTATTGCTTATCTATTTTGTATATAATAGTTTATATCTCTTAGTCCCGTAACCCTAATTTTCCCTGCTTCCTTCTCCCCTTTGGTAACCATAAGTTTGTTTTCTGTATCTGTGAGACTGTTTCTGTTTTGCATATACATTCACTTTTATTATTTTTTAGATTCCAATATAAGTGATATCATATAGTATTTGTCTTTCTCTGACTTAACTTCACTAAGCATAATATTGCCTAGGTCCATCCATATAGCTTCAAATGGCATTATTTCATTTTCTTTATGGCCAAGTAACACCACCAATTTACATTCCCTCCAACAGTGTACAAGATTTCCCTTTCTCCACATCTTCTCCAACATTTGTTATTAGTAGACTTTTTGATGATAGCCATTCTGACAATGTGAGGTGATATTTCATTGTTTTTGATTTGTTTTTTGTTTTCTGTTTTTGGTTTTGTTTTTGATTTGATTTTCATTGGTTTTGATTTGCATTTGTCTAATAATTAGTGATGTTGAGCATATTTCATGTGACCTTTGGCCTTTTGTATATCTTTGGGAAAATGTCTATTAAAATCTTCTGCCCAAGTACTATTTACAATAGCTAGAACATGGAAGCAACCTAGATGTCCTTCAACAGATGAGTGGATAAAGAAACAGTGGTACATATGTTCAATGGAATACTACTCAGCCATAAAAAGGAACACATGTGAGTCAGTTCTAATGAGGTGGATAACCTAGAGCCTGTTATGCAGAGTGAAGTAAGTCAGAAAGAGAAATATAAATATCATATACTGATGCATATATATGGAGTCTATAAAGATGGTACTGATGAATTTATTTTCAGGGCAGCAATGGAGAAACAGACATAGAGAACAGACCTATGGACATGGCGGGAGGAGAGTAGGGAGAGGATGAGATGTATGGAGAGAGTAAAATGGAAATTTATAATACCATATTAAAGTAGATAGCCAGTGGGAATTTGCTGTATGACTCAGGTAACTCAAAACAGGGGCTCTGTGATAAAGTAGAAGGGTGGGATGGGGAGGGAGGTTTGGGAGGGAGGGGACGTGGGTGTACCTATGGCTGATTCTTGTATGACAGAAAACCACAAAATTCTGTAAAGCAATTATCCTTCAGTTAAAAAAATACAGTGGCAGAAAGCAAAATAAAAATCTTCTGCCCACTTTTCAATTGGATTATTTGGTTTTATTTTTGATAATAAGTTGTATGAGCTGTTTGTTTTAGATATTAACCCCTTGTCAGTTTCATCATTTGCAAATAATTTCTTCCATTCCACAGACTGCCTTTTTGGTTTATCAGTGGTTTCCTTTGCTGTGAAGCTTTTAAGTTTAATTAGACTTCATCTGTTTATTTTCGCTTTTATTTCTTTGGCCTTAGGAAATGCAAAAAAATATTGCTGTAATTTATGTCAAAGAGTGTTTTGCCTGTGTTCTTCTAGGACTTTAATGATTTCAGGTCTTAAATTTAGGTGATGAAACTTTTGAGTTTTACTTTTGTATATGTTGTAAGAGAATGTTCTTTTTTTTTTGTTTTTTGGCTATGGCATGTAGTTTGTGGGATCATAATTCCCCAACCAGGGTCTAAGTAACCTGGGCCCTTGGCAGTAAAAGCATGGAGTCCTAAACACTGGACAGCCAGGGAATTCCCAAGAGAATGTTGTAATATTTTTTTTTTTTTTTACATGTAGCTGTCCAGTTTTCCCAGCATCACTTACTGAGGAGACTGTCTTTTTTCCATTGTATATTCTTGCCTCCTTTGTCATAGATTGACTGTAGGTGTGTGGCTTTATTTCACAGCTCTTTATTCTGTTCCATTGATGTATGTGTTTTTGTGTCAGCACCACACACAGACCTTAGCTTTATAGTATAGTCTGAAGTATAAGAGGATTATATGTTCAGCTTTGTTCTTTTTCCTCAGGATTGCTTTGACAATTCTGGGTCTTTTTTGATTCCATATAAATTTTAGTATTATTTCTTCTAGTCTTCAGAAAAAAGTAATGGGCATTTTGATAGGGATTGCATTAAATTTGTAGATTGTTTTGTGTAGTATGTCCATTTTAATAATAATAAGATATCATGGGATATCTTTTCATTTCACTGAATCATCTTTAAATTCCTTCATCAAAGTTTTATAGTTTTCCAAATACAAGTCTTTCATATCCTTGGTTAAGTTTATTCCTGGGTATTTTTTGGATGTGATTTAAAAATTTTTTTTAAATTGAAGTATACTTGCTGTACAATGTTATGTAAGTTACAGGTGTACAATATAGTGATTCATAGTTTTTAAAGGCTGTACTTCATTTGAATTACTATAAAATAATGCCTATATTCCCCATGTTGGACAGTATATCCTTGTAACTTGTTTCATACTTAAGGGTTTGTCCCTCTTTCTTCTCTACACCTATATTTCCCCCTTCCCTCTCCCTACTGGTCGCCACTAGTTTGTTCTCTGTGTCTGTAAGTGTGCTTCCTTCTTATTCACTCATTTCCTGTATTTTTTAGATTGCACATATAAGTGATATCATACAGTATTTTCCTTCTCCATCGCACTTATTTCACTTAGAATAATACTTCCAAATCCATCTGTGTTGCTGCAAATGGCAAGATTTTCTTTTTATGGCTGAGTATTAGTCCATTGTATATATCTATATATCATGTCTTCTTTATCCATTCATCTGTTGATAGCCACTTACGTTGCTTCCATATCTTGGCTGTGGTAAATAATACTGCTGTGAACATTGGGATGCATGTACCTTTTCAAATTAGTGTTTTTTGTTTTTTTTTTTCAGATCTTTATCCAGGAGTAGAATTGCTGGGTCGATGGTAGTAAATGGTTCCTTCAGGTGTATTCTGCATTTCAGTCATTGCATTCTTCATCTTTGTTTGTTCTTTATATTTTCTAATTCTTTGTTTAAAAACCTCTAACTTTTCCTCTATGGATCCATTCTTTGTCTGAGTTCTTTGGTCATCCTTATGATCATTACCCTGGACTCTTTCTCAGGTAGATTGCCTGTATCCACTTAGTTTTTCTTTTGAGGTTTTTACCTTGTTCCTTCATCTGGAACATGTTCCTATTTCACCTCTTTGCCTAAATTGCTGTTTCTATTTTAATGGATCTGGCAGGCTGGTTCTGTTTCTTTTCTGGTAGGTTCTGGTCCTTGTCATCAATGGTCATTCTGTAAATAGTTGTGATTTTGATGTGCCTGTGAGAAGAGGTGAGCTCAGGGTCTTCTGTTCCACCATCTCGGCCAATCCCTGGTCTGGAATGGATGTTTTTCATGTGGGAGTACCATATGTTGGCTGGGCATCCCCAGTATCTTTGAGGTGAGGGCTGGATCCGAGGTGGACACCAGCCAGGTCTTTCCTCAGGGTGTGCTGGCCTCTATGATAGAGGGTGTGGCTGGTGTTGGATTAGCTAGTGCTCCCAGCAGAGACAGAGGCTACCCTGTCAAGGGGCAGGGTCTGCTGCCTAGTTGCGGGGGCGGAAACCTTGAGGGTCTGGCTCAGGCTGACTCTGTTCCCTTTAAGTGTGTGTGGTTTTCCTTCTCCCACACTGGGGCCTTTGCCCTGAAGGAGGGGAGTGCACAAGTGGGGTTCCTGTGCTTTACAGAGGTCCAGCGCTGTGCCTGTGTAGGCGTCTGCAGTTCTACTCAGCTGCAGTCCAAGTTGCATCTTTCCCCCTGTTATGGTTGGCCCAGATCTAGTGCACGATTGTAGCACAGAGTGGGCAGGGCTAGAGCCTTCAGTAGGCTGGGACTGGGAATCTCCAAATTGTGCTTGTGGGAATTGAAGCGCTGCTCAGCTGTAGGAAGTTGGGCTGCTTCTGTGGAAGTGCCAGCAGTGGCCACCACTGCCCACCAGGCCCCCCGCACCACCTCTTCATCCCTAAATGGGTTCTTTTCCCAGAACCTGACAGCCCTAGGTCCACTGTTGGGCTGGGTTGTTCACTCAGCTCAGATTGAGAGTGTGGCAAGGCAGCAGCTGCTAGGGCAGACCAACCCCTGCCCTGTCTAAGGGTGAGCCAGCACCCACACCCTCCTCACCAATGCAGTCTAGGCTTCAGCCTTTCTCCAGCCTGTCCTAGCATTCCTCCAAACAGCCACAGGGTTTGCCATTTCTGTGTAGGACCTCAGGACCAGACACCCTGTCTGTGTCCTGACCCACTCACTCCCTGGGGTAGTATCCACCATGCCATCTCCCTCTTCCTCTTAGTCCCTTCCCAGGGACACAGGTCCTGACCAAGTGCCTTTTTTCTCATCCTGCCTAATTATGTGGGAGTCTCTCTTGTAGCCTTGGTGGTTTAGGAGCTCTTCTGCCAGATTCCAGTTAGTTTTCCATGAAAATTGTTCCACGTGTAGATGTATTTTTGATGTGTTTGTGGGGGGAGGTGAGCTCCGTGTCCTCTTTACTCTGCCATCTGGATGCCCCTTCTGAAGCAATAGCCTAGGTCTTCATATTTCTAAAAATTCATCTAATAGGTTCTCTATGGACCAACATCTTTAATAAACTTTGGTCCGGCCCATACTTGCATCTCTAGTCTCATTTTGCACCAACCACCCTTTTTCTCTGCTTTTAGTCACACTAACCTTCTTTAACTCCATCCAGCAGGGTTTCTCCTCTTTGCTGTGGTATCTTTCACACATTCTTCTTTGTATGGAATGTTTCCTCTCTGCATTAGAGGAAGTAATACTACCTGCTGTGACAAACTAAAAATGTCAGTGAACACAAAAGTGTATTTCTTGCTTTTACAAAACCCATTGTGGATATTCCTGGTTGGTAGGTGGCCTTTCACATGATTCTTCAGAGACCCAGATCTCTTCTGGCCGTAGCTGTCATCCTATAAGACCTTAAGAGTAATTTACTGAATCCTATGCAATTGGTCAGGTGGGTCAGTGGTACAGAATCCACCTGCTGATGCAGGAGACGTAGGTTCAATCCCTGGGTCAGGAAGATCCCCTGGAGCAGGAAATGGCAACCCACTCCAGTATTCTTGCCTGGAAAATCCCATGGACAGAGGAGCCTGGTAGGCTACAGTCCACGCTAAGTCATTCACAACTTAGTGACTGAGCATGCATGCACACAACTGGTGGAAAGATAGTTGAGTGAGGAGAGGATCCTGCAGGAGGTTTTGAATAGGCTACTCCTGGAAACGGCATTTATCACTTCCACAAAGGTAGCATTGGCTAGAACTGAGTCATAGGCCCACACCTAGCTGCCTAGGAGGCAAGAAGAAACCATCTAGCTGTATGCCCAGAAACTAGAGGGAATGTTTCGATTAATACAGAGATTTCTTTGACACGTACTACATCCCCCACTGCATTTGCTCATTACCTCCTGCCATCCTTCAGAGCTCAGGGACGACTCCTCTTACCTCTGTGACTAGGTCAGATCACCCTGGTGCTTCATGAGCCTCTCTTCTGCGGCACTAATCACTGTTGTAAACGTATGCTTCTCTGTGTTACTGCTTCTTCAGTGCTTATTTCACACCAGGTACTATTCCTCCAGGATAGGAACTGTATCTCTTTCACTCAGTCCCAGCCCAGAGCTTGGTACATAAAGTCATTCAGTAAATATTTGTTGACTGAAGGAACCAAAATGAAAGACAATGAATAGGTAATTGCCCCAGGGGCATCTGGCACTACCCAGTGAGGCTCCAGACTGAGCTACCACCCACTCCCAGTGCTTGGTGCTCTCTATGGGCCCCAAATCTGACTCAACACCTTCCAGTGTGTCAAGGCATCTGAAAGGCTACTGCCCCGCTCCCAACCGCTCTATTTCACTGCTAATAGACACCCAGCCCAAGGTTGTCCCCAGATGTTCTCACCATTCTTCTCAACAAGGAGTGTGTATTTTTTGCCCTTCAGAGGCTGGCTTCATGGGGTAGAGTGGCCTCTGGGCCCTGGACAGCCATGGGTCTCCCTTACCTCACTGGCTATGCTAATTGTTTTGATGCGTGTGTCCCCCTGACCTCCTGTCCCCCATCCCTCCCTTGATCAGTGCCCAGACGGGCTACAGTGAAAGAGACTATCACTGCTGTTGACAGACTGACGTGTGTGTAGAGGTCACACTGAGGAAGGTGAAGTATCAGACAAATTGTATGCTGAAGTCAAAGTCAGTGCCTTGCCAAATTTCCAGGCTTCCTGTGAGACATATGCCCTCCCATACTCCTCCCTACTCTGATTTTTGGGTCTCTGACTGTCTTACCTCTCCTGGGTATATCTGTATGTCATACAGTGAGGGAAGGAGAAGACAAAACTGCTACTACAAACCTAACAGAAGGTTAGAGCTACATATATTTGTTCTTATTTTTGTCACCAACATCCTCAATACTTGGTATAAGCTACATATCCAGTATAGAGAAGGGGGAAAATTCTTAGGTTTCAATGTGAAACAATGATGGTGAGATTTGGGCCAGGAGGGGCACAGGTATTCTGGGTGCAAACAGGTGAAATTGCAGAGATAAGAAAGCCCCAGCAATAAGTCCTGTCCCCAGCAGCCTCACTCCCCCAGCCTCACCTTCGCCCCAGACCTTGCAGGCATGCAGCCCTGCATTGTAGGGCCTGGAAGCAGTTGGGCAGAGGTGTAGGGTGGTGTCGATCTGATGCTCTCCTGCATTCCTTACAGATTGCAAAGGAAGATGCCATCCTGCCGGTAGCTCTCTTCCCATCTCTCTGCAAGCTCATCTTTCACAACAACCCTCTGGTGACCCATACACGAGGTATGGTACCCACAAACCTGCCCCCTGAACCCAGTCCCCAAGAAGCAATGTGGAGAACCTCATCGCTACCTCAGTGCCAAGCCCTGCTCTGCTCTGTGTCATGGGTGGACAAGCTTCATAGTACACTGGGGGCTGTAGAAAACAGCAGACACTGCTGAGCACATGCTCTGCACTGACTCATCCCAACAGCAGCCCTGTGAAGCAGGCATTGTTGTCCTTATGCACAGAAGATGAAACTGAGGATCAGAGAGAGTCACAGTCTACCCAAAGTCACACAGCAAAAAAAAAAAACAGGCAGCACTGGGAATGGAATACAGAATTATCTAGATCCTTTGTGAGCTCCATGACACTCTGCTCTATGGGATAAGTCTACTGTGACCTCACTCCCCACTTCCCAGCTGGGGAGGAGCATGAGGGCAAACTGCAGAGCCCTCCCCCTCCCAGAGCACACTGAATGCAGTAGCTGCTGCGTCAGTAGTGGAACCCACTGTCCAAGATGCAGCAGCTGGAGGCATTTTAGAATCCTGGGTCTCTGGAGTGACATTAGGGTGTTCTAATCTCTGCTCTACACTGTCTTCATTGCCTCAGACAAATTCCTTAACCTGTCAGTGCCTCAGTTTCCTCATCTGTCAAATAGGCATAATATAGGTTTCTACCTCCTAGGGCTGCTGTGAGAATTAAGTAAGGTTATACATGTACATGAACAGTGCCTGGCACATAGAAGCCCCCAGTAAATGTTAGCTAACAAAATAATCTTATTTTCCCATCATGCCTCCAGGGGTCCCACCACTGCTAAAAAGCTTCCTCCAGGAGCGGCTGGGAATCCATTTAATTCGAAGGAGGATAGTGAAGGCTAAGCCTCATATTCTGATGCCTCAGAAGGACTCTCGGAAGGTAAGGCTTCAAAGGCAGGACCCCCAAGCCCAGAGGAAGTGGAGCCTATTTTAATGCTGCAGATCAGCCTGGCAGCAGAGCCACTCCCACCCACAATGCCTGGAATCCTTCTGTTAGGTTTGTAGTTGCAGTTTTGTCTTCTCCTTCCCTCACTGTATGACATACAGATATACCCAGGAGAGGTAAGACAGTCAGAGACCCAAAAATCAGAATAGGGAGGAGTATGGGAGGGCATTGAGTCTGATCCCCTAATTTTCCAGAGGAACTGAGGTCCAAAAAAGACACTGTGCAGCAGTGGGGGGAAATCAGTCAGAAGACCCACATGTCAGTCTGGTGCCATCATTTTTCATAGCTGCCTAAACTTCGGCATGATTTCCACTCTCTGAGTATCAGCTTCTCAACTCTAAAACCTCTGAGTTGCTGAGAGGACTGGATAAAATTGATACATTATTAACTCCCCAAACCCCCTACCAGTGCAAGTTATGGTCACCCCTGGTATCGTGAATGGCTGTGCCAGCCCTAGAATACGCATCTCCCGCCTGATTCTTGGGAAGCATTTCCTGGTGTGGAGAGCAGTCCGCCCCCTCGGTACCTCCCCTCAGCTAGTGGTCCAGACTTAACTTCTGGGACGCCATAAAGTAAGATCCCTCTTTCATCTGAAGGATTTCTGTGAAATGCTCCTCCCTCCTGAACTTTGTCTTCCTACAGCCAAAAGCTGGACTGGGCATTGCTGACCCAGAATTTAAATAAAGATATTCCCTAGGCCCCTCCCTCTAGAGTCTGCCTGTGTAAAGCCAAGCTCTTGTCTTGAGCCCTCAGGGGACCAGAGCAGCATTTAAAACCAGCAATAGAAATCCAGAGAGTTTCCATCATCTTTGCCCCCGTCTGCTGCCTCCTCTAAGGATCCTACTACGTCCCTTCCCATCAGGCAGCTGGGGAGGGGCGGAATCAGAGTGAGCCAGATGCTCAGTACATAATCCTCTCTCCCATGTATAAAGCACCCATGCTGAGAACTTGCACACGCGCTCCCCCGTAATCCTCACCACAGACAAGGAAGCAGTCTCAGAGAGGTGAAATAACTTACTTGTTAAAAGGGAGTGTTGGGGTCTAGGGGCACCACCATGGTTCCAACTAATGGAGGATAAACACACATACCAGTGGCCAAATGAGAAACAAATCAATGCTCTTTAAATGCTGTCTAACCTCCAGCGCGGGCTACGCAGAGAGTGTGGTGTGGGCTGCAGGCAGGTTGGAGATGCCTGCATGTCCCTAGTGTGCTCCCAGAGATGGGTTGGATGTACAGCCTTTTACTCAGTTACATAGACCAAGGTTGCTGGCACTCCTTCCTATGAGACTTGGACAGGACAGGGAGAAAATGGAGAACCTGCCAGAACAGGCCTGGACCCACCCAACGTGGAACCAGAAAGCGGTGTGAGGCTTCTGTGTGAGAACACAGATGGAAGATAACATGGCCTGCCCTGGAAGCTCAGCAATCCAGCATACAGGACCCAGTGACTCTCAACCTCTGGCCAGTCAGATTATCCTGTCTTTGCTCAGGAGAATGATGGTGGGATAGAGAAAGAGCATCCCCAGCACTCCTACAGCACAAACCTGTGAGAGGGAGGAATAAATGTGGCCCTTCCCCACCAGCTGGCAAATAATGGCACTAGTTTTGGCCACTGTGATGCATGGGTTCTGAAAAGACTCTGGGTCCCTCAGGCTTCAAATCTAAACACTGAGATTTTATGTATTTCAAAAAGGAAATACTTTTTTAAAAAGAACCTTATTTTATAAAATAGTCATCCTCCCCACTCCCTAGTTCACCAGGCACATTTGAGCACACCATCAAGATCTCACTTGGGAAAACTCTGCAAGATAGGCAGGCAGGGACTGTTCTCCCCTTGTGTGAGCTCAAAAGGGAGACTCTGCTTGAGATCTTTCCACTGCACTGCCTGGCCTGTCAAAGTACAGATGTAAGTAGAGTAAAGACTTCTGACAAAGAATAAGCAATCCACCAGGTAACTAGGGAGGGGACGCAGAACTAAGCCCAGCCGAGGGAAGCTGGGCACATGGCTCTCTCCTGGCAGATGAGCAGAGGCGAGGAGGGAAGATGACAGGTTTTTGCTAATTAAGGAAGCTGAGCAGTTCAGTGGGAAAGGAGTTATTTCCTTGGGTCTAAACCTTGAGAGAGATTTGCCTTATAGGTCTTTATATAAGGTGCAGGGACTGGCACCCTGATAGGGGTCTGGTGCTGCCACCTTCCAGAAAATGTGGACCATCTCCCCTAGGCCCACCTAGGAGTCCCTGAGGAAAGTTATGGGCACTGCAGGACACCTTGATCAGAGGAATGAGGCTACCGAAGGGCAGAGTGATACAGAGTCAGGGATCCAGAATGAGGCCCAGAGCCTCTGCCACTGAAGAACTCTGTGACCTTGGACAAGTCATTTTACCTCTCTGCGCCCCTGTTTCCTTATTTATAAAATGAGGACATTTATTCACTGGGTAGTTTGAGATGTAAATAAAACATAACATGTCATGTACGGGGCACATTGTAGATGCCCACTAAGTGTGATTTTTGTCCCTTCCCTCCCCATGAGACCTACTCCAGTGCTTTGGCCACTCTACTGGTTGGCCTTAGGCTGCTGATGTCCAGGAGGAGAGATTCTGACTAGGAAGCAGACCAATTCAACCCTTCTCCTGTAACAGGTGAAAACTCAAGTTCCCAAGGTGCCAAAGCAGCCTATGATTCTCCATCACCCATCCATGATGATCAAGTCTTCCTCAAAGGAGATGCTGGAATCCGAGGCAGAGCTGACTAAGGAGCCGCCTGCCACCAAAACCATTTCTGTGGAGCGAGAGATGCCCATCGAGGGCCTGGGGGGCCTTCCCATGCCCCACCGAACCTTCGTGCCACTGCCTCCCATTTGCTCCAACTCCACTGTGCATAGTGAGGAGACATCCCGCCAGAGCGATGCTGCTGGCCACCTCAGCCCAGACCACCTGTCAGATGAGGACACCAAGAGCACAGAGTCCATCTTCTTGACCCAGGTGCCTGGTCCCCACCTGCTCCCGCCCACTTGTTCCCAGCTCCCATGGGTTCCTGTCCAACCCTTAGATGGCTGAACTGCTATAAGGCAACTAGAACTAAGCACAAGGCAGATCTGGAAACCGGAAAGCAGTACCCTTGGCAGGGCCTGCAAGCCCCTTCTGGGAGTTTGCAGCCCCCCACTGATCCAAGGCTACTGGTAGGGACACCCATGGGGACAAATCACGGTCCTCCTTTCTTATCACTTGCAGACCATTCCCCAGCCCCAGCCTGGGAATGACTCTCCTGGTTTTTCAAGATTTAGCTCAGGCTAAGGTAACAATCCCTCCAGGAAGCTTCCTGGCCTCCTAGGCTGTTTTAGAGCTTTCTGTGGGCTCACCCAGCACCCTTGTGCTCCCCTCTGTTACAGCATTTATCTCAGTGTATGGTCATTGTCTGTTTTCATGTCTGCCTCTTCTCACCCCAGGCTTGGTTTTTGCCCTTAACAGGATCCAGCATGGGAACCCACACAGAGCTCAGAGATGTTAATGGAATGCATTTTCTTTTCCTTCTTGGGCACAGGTCAGTGGGTTATCTTCCTCCATCTTCCGGAGGGATGATTCAGAGACAAAGGAGAAAGACCAAAGACCACCATCCACAGCACCCAGAGAGGCAAAGAGGACTCATAAGAAGCCCCCATCTGCCTCTTTCCCCAGAAAGTACCGTGGCTATGAGGAGCTGCTGACAGCCAAGCCTGACCCCACCTTCGTTGAGCCAAAAGGTATGTGAGGAGAATGTCTCTAGGGCAGGGAGCCCTCTCCATGACCCAGAGCAAGTCAGGGCAAAGCCAAGGCTGGTGCCAAGACTCTTTTCCAGGCCAGGGTGCTATTTTCCATCTGAATGTCTGTCAGAGGGCCCCTGGGAATGTCCTGGTTTAGAGCCCTACTTGTCAGGACCCCTGGCCTGGACCTTCATTGGCTTTGAGGGAATCACAGCTGTTCAGAGATTCCAGCCATTCTGGACCTAAGTGCTTTGGCTGGAAGTCTCTCCAGGAAGGGTTTAATGAACAAACACCCAGACTAGTCAGATTCCCTGGGTCCTCCCCAGCCCAATTAATCCCCAAAATGGACATCCAAAATCCTCCCTGTTTGGTTTGAGACAAGGGAAGCAGCATCTTCTCCCACCCCTTATTTTGAACTGATGTGTTTTGTACTGGTGCTCAGCTGTGCTCTTGTGGGTGTCAGTCTCTGCAGTGTAACCCTCCGAGGTTAATGGGTTACCTTTCCCCACTCTTGTGCTGTTTTTCCATTAGGACCTGTTTTTCCATTAGGACCTGTTCAGTGATACAAGTATTCACTGAATGATGGCACCTCTGGCACCACAACAGATCAGGCCAGGATATGGGAACAGTGTCTTCTTGGCTAGAAAGGGTCTTCTTGGCGCCCCCCATCCTTTTACCCAGGGCTGCTATGAAATGGGGAATGAAGAAGTCAAGGGAGGCATCCAGGAGGAGGGGGATGTGCCTTGACTTGACCTTGTCCTTTTGACCTAGGAATCCAGAAGAACGCACAGGCCTTGCAGCACATGTTGAAACACCCACTCATGTACAGCTCCAGCAAGCCCAGGCTGGATACTCTGCAGAGACACTATGTTCCCAAGGAGAAGCGGGTAAGCCTCCACCTCACTGTGCATGTGAACTGCCCCTGGGGACCCTAAGGGACAGAAATGCTGTCACTTGGGACCTTCAAGAGCCATGCTTTTCCCTACTGCCCCGTTCTCCCCTGCCTATCGTTGTGACTGTATGAGGAGGTGAGGCCACGAAAGTCTGAGCCTGTGCTAACACTCTGCTCTCTCACCTCCTGTCAGACCCAGAGGATCCCTGTTCCACCCCCACGGAAGACTCGAACCCAGCTGCTGGACGACATCCTCATTCGCATGCGGGACACCCAGAACGTTACAGAGGCGCCACTAGGTATGGCTCAGGCCCCCCGTCCTCATCAGCCAGGCTCTGAGGTCTAGACATTTACTCCCCTGCTGGGATAAGGCAGAGGGCTTGTGTCGGAGCAGGAAGAGCCCTTTAGAGCATCTGCCCAACCTTCCTGTGTGCAGATGGAGGAACTGAGCCTGAGTGCGGCAGAGAGCTGCCTCAAGTCACACAGCATGTTACCAACGGCTTGAGACAGATTCAGAAGGCGACTCCTCTGGCCTTCTAGTGCCCAAGCTGGAGACCGTTTTCAGGCCCTCAACATCCTCTTCCCACTCCATCCCACCTTTTGGGGGAGCTCTGGACCCAGTCCCTGCTGCTCTGGGATAGGTGGGACCCCAGGTGACCCTGGGTGTCCCTCTTGGCTTTTCTCCCTACAGGAGCCATCCTGCGCCAGAGGACAGAGCAGCGGCTGGTGAATCGGAAGCAGTTCCTGGAGGCGAAAAAGCTGCTGAAGGAGTTCCGTGCACGTTACCGGCGGCTGGTGCGCTGCTCGCTGCGGTCAGTGTTTGGGGCCACAGCGCCATCACAGGCCCACCCAGCACTGAGCGGGAGCCAGCCTAAGTTGGGCCACTTCCTCGAATTCATGGATGAATTCTATCAGGAGCCCACAGCCAGTGACTTGAAAGGCTAGGGCTGTGCACAGGGCCATGGGTGCCAACTAGCCTGTGCCCTGCACCCTTCAAAAGGGTGCCACGCCCTTGACCGCTCCTTGAGACGGGTTTGGGTCTCCAAGCTCTGCTCAGCCTTGCTTGCTGGCCACAGAGAGTGGGGAGCTGGTCAGGACCTCCCCTTCCTGGGCCAGGCAGGAATCAGCACCTTGTCCAACAGCAATAAAGAGTGAGTATATAGAGCAAGGTAGCCCTCATTCCTTTTTGGAGCCTGGGCCAGGTTGTTCCATTGTGGGAAAGAAACCCCAGCTGATACACATCCTTAAGAGTCCCATGGGAAACCTGCCTGAGTCACACAGATGATAACACTGGGGGTAAGCTGCTGCTGCTGCTAAGTCACTTCAGTCATGTCCGACTCTGTGCGACCCCATAGACGGGGCAGTCCACCAGGCTGCCCCGTCCCTGGGATTCTCCAGGCAAGAACACTGGAGTGGGTTGCTATTTCCTTCTCCAGTGCATGCAAGTGAAGTCGCTCAGTCGTATCCAACTGTTAGCGACCCCATGGACTACAGCCCACCAGGCTCCTCCATCCATGGGATTTTCCAGGCAAGAGTACTGGAGTAGGGTGCCATTGCCTTCTCTGTGGGGGTAAGCACTAAGACGCAAATTGGTTAATGAAAAAGAAAAGCAGCACAGAATCTAAGGCTCAGAGAGGTTAACTTGCCCATAGCCGCTTGTGTGTGTGCCAGCCAAGTGTGTGTGTGTGGGGGGAGGGGGGGACAGGTCCAATAGTGTGTGTGTGTGTAGAGAGCAGGGCTCAGGTGCAAAACTGAGGCCTCTAGGACCTTGAAATCCTTGAGGCTCTCTCTGTTGGGTAGCCTTTTCCACTGTGAGGGCAAGTGGAAGGGAGAAGAGAGGACTGGGGATTTCCTTGTTAGATGGACATCACCACAAAGTTGGGACAAGTTGAGGGAAGGGCTTACATGGAGTTTCCCAAGGTCTTCTAATCCAGGATGTAAACCAAAGTCACATGTGCAAGTACAGTGGGATGTGACTCTAAAACTGGATTGTGGACTGTGGACTGTGCAGGGTCAGCCTGGATGCAGGGTAAGCAAGCTAGTTCTGGTCAAAGCAGCCTAAAGGGTTGCTCCATTCTTGTGCGTGCACAGTACTCCACACCTACTGCAGAGGAGGGTCAGGAGAAGGCCACTGGGGCTGAATTCTGGAGAGTGCACTTGGGGATGGATGCTGGGTGTGACCTTGTCACTTGGCCAATGATGGCTCCTTAGACCGCTCTCCTAGAGGTGCCTACAATTCAGACCTGGGGCAGGCCTATCGTTCCCAGGGTCTAGGAAGCAGTGGCGTAGAAATGAAGGATCAATGGCAAGGCACAGTCTCACAACCTAAGGTGTAATTAAGGCGATTATAGAAGTAGTCTGGTCGCCACAGGTCCATGGTGCAGTATCTGCTGTATCTTGAGTGTGAGACTATTAGGACACAAGTGTTTGCATGTTATCATACTCAACCACAGCCACAAACGGGGGGCCAGATACAGATTTACACCAAGCTGTCATACCAGACATACACATTCAAGATCAGACAGTCTCATACACGATCACACACATTCTCATAGACATACCAAGTTACGAAGTCAGTTACATCTCATTCACACAGGCACCTGGACCAACTCAGGTAATACCTACAGTGCTACCCTCCGCAGCACTCCTGTGCTGGGGCCTGTTACTGAATTGCCACATTGGATCGCCTAGGCCCCAAACCACCCTTCTGCTAACGTTAGGAAAGAGAATCCACCCCAACGTTCATGCTGTAAACCTCACTAGGTTCGAATTCAGGAGATCTGGGATGCTCCCTTCAGCCAGGAACACCTATCAAACCGTAAGCTCACAGGCCTGAAAGGCTCCTGAGAACATGCTGTCCCAGCTTCAAGGCAGGAAGTCTCTTCCCATCTCCCCAGCAGATCACTGTTTGTGCTTGCACATCTAGTGACAGGGAGCTCATTCCCTCCAAAGGCTGTCCCTTCCTTTGTTGGGAAAACTATTGGATGGCTCAAGTCATTGGGCTAAGCATCTGCCCAAGTCCCTCAGTAATCCTAACTCTGCTTTTTGCCCCAGAGCATATCTGCTCTCTCTCTCAGTCAGGCCAGTCCTTTACCCGTATGCGACTATCCTGAAGAGGCTGTATTTATCTAGATCAGACGCTCTTATCTTTCTGTTATTCCACATGGATACCATCTGAATAAACTGGTTTTCCTATCATTTTGAATGCTGAATCAAGACATTCCAATATGGGGCATCTTCTAGAGCAAAAGTGGCACCAGAACTCATATACAGTCTACACTTAGCTCAGATTTGCCTGAGATTGCTCTCCAGAGATAAGACTTTGATTAGAAACAGAACATTCATGAGTTTGCTTTACTGTATTCTCAACCTGGGCCTCTCCTCAGCCTGGCAAACCTACATTGAGGAATGCACTTTAGTACTGTTCAAATAACACATCATCCCATTTGGTCCTGTGTGGGCAGAAGCATTCCTGATAGGCATGCCCTGTTCTGAGTCCTCTTTGTCAAAATGCTTTTTGACGAGTTGGAGAGGAGGCACCTAGCAGTGGCACTGCCAAGGATCTAGGCCCCTTCTGTACTCAACTGCAGACAGCAGGTTGAATAAAACCAAAATCCAAACCATCTTCTTTCTGGGTGGAAGGGGATAAGGCCTTAAGGATAACTGTATGAAGAATTAAGAGTAAATAAATAGTACATCAGTCACACACACACAAGAAAATCCATTAGTTGGCACTTGAGACAATCATATTTCCCTTACATAATTATCCAATCTTACTGGAACTTTTAAGGTTCTGCTGGAGGTTAAGGGTTGAACCACTGAGTGAAAGCCCCTGCCCCCACTGGTGGCACAGCGTGGGGAGAGGGCAGGGCCAACAAGGGAGAATCTGCCACCATCTGGAGCCAGGGCCCAAAAGCTGTTCTTGAGCTCTCACGTCTTGATCTTTGAGGAGTACACTCCCTATTTTTACCCTTTATTAAATGAGAGGAAAGGAAGAACAAGAAACCTGGCCTGGCCTTGGCTTTGTCCAACTAGTTCTTAACTTAAGACCCCACAAAAGGTAGAAAGGGAGGCACCCCAGTTTGAGGTTGCCTCCCACAACTGCTGAGACAAAGCATTAAGGAAGCATTTACTCACAAAGCAAAGTGTGTAAATATTTTTCTTAGGAAAAAAATCCTAATAATACATAGAACAATGTGTACATTCAGTCTTGGCACTTTCCCTCCATCCAATGTAACCAGTTCCTAAACTGAAGACTTCTGTATATGTATCTTACTGTGGATGACATGTGTCAAGATGCATTTCTGGATCATCTTTGGAGGAAAGTCTATTCAGCAGCCTCTTTTCCCAGAATTCCACCCCTCAAAAAATAAAAATAAAAAGCAGACCTGCTTCCTCATTGGCATAAGAATAAGTCATTCTCATCGAGTTACAACATAAGCAGCTATATTTACTTCTAAAAGCCAAGCCAAATGACCAATCTGTAGGTTGATGAGAAATGGCTGGCCGAGAAAAATTAAGTCCCTATGGAGTTTTTGATTTTCAAAGAAAAATGAAGGGCTGACTGGGTTCTAATCCCTGGTAGTTAAAAATGACAGGCTGTTCAATCAAAATATATCACTTCCCAAGATTTCACATTCACATTACTCTCCCTCTGGGGGGTTTCCCCTACCTGGGTGTGTATTCAAGGGATCTGAGTACATTTTAATTCGATCTGAAAAAAAGCAGGAAGAAAAAGCTGTTAAAATAATCATTTGGATATCTCCTTCATTAGCAAATTGTGTGTGTATGCAGCTTAGAGGACTATTCACCCAGACCCTAAATAACTACAGTACAAAATATGACACAGGGCACTGAACCCCAAGTTCCTTGTTTCTTAAAGAGAAGGAGGGCATCAGGTGGGATAGTGTGACTTGGATAATTCCCATGCTCATTCCAGCTATATAACATTTTGTGATTACGATCCAGCCTTCATTTTTCTTCCCCTCCTCACCAGCTGGCCTTCCATCTCAATGGAAAGCCATGCAGGAAAAAGGAAAAGAATCCCAAGTTGCTGCCGCTTTGGTGAGAGATCTGGTTCGTGGAGAGGATGGTAGGTTGCTAAGTTGAGATTTGAGCCTCCTCTGACCATGTCAGTGATCCACAACCTTCCTCATCTCAGGGCTTTATGCTAAAAGCAGCTCCTGGAGAACTATAATTGTCCTGTAATCGTGGGAGGAGAAAGATCATTCTCCTCTGGTAAAAGTACTTCAGAAACAGAAAGCAATATTGCAGTCAAGTTCACAGAACTGATGGGGGTATCTAAAATGTCCAAGGTTTCTGGACAGTACCTTGAATGGGCCATCCAAGATCATCACTATGGCCCTTCATGAAACCATTAACGAACTCCCCAGCCACACATACATCAAATACATTCCAGGAGACACTGAGGTCAAGAGCATGGACTGTCCTTTCCTTCGTTATATCCATGACCCAGCACAGGGTTGGCAAAAGTTCGAAACTCAGGAAATATCTGTCAGATGGAACAAAAAGGATGAGCAGCAAGCACAGCCTTCGGTCATCAGCTTCACCAGTCTAGCCAGTGGCAGCTTTCCATCTGAGTCAGTTTGTAATCACATCGCAATTAATTAAGCAGCTTTAATCTCTTAGGGGCATTTTTCTTTAAGAGAAAATGAACAACAACAACAGAAAACACAGAAGGCATTCATCACTAGTGCTTCCTCCAGGCAAAAATTTAAAGATTCCATTTAAAAAAATAAATGAAGCCATTTACAAAAGGTTTTCTTGGGAAGCTTCAGCCAAGAAGAATCAACCTTCTAAAAAGAGGCAATTATATGAAAGGGGCCAGGGGTTGGATACATAATCCCCAAACTTGACATCAACCCAACAGGCCCAGATAACTTCTTCCAGCGGATACAATCAATGGATCATGAACATGTTCCCAAAGTATCTTTCCCACTTGTTAAAAAAGGGCTTCAAGCCCCGTTCTCAGGAACCACATTTCTTGGATTTCCCATTAGAATGACCTCCATCCTCCAACCTCTCATAACTTCCCCTTTAATAAGAAAAAACACAATGCAATGCATATACACAAGGAACAGAGTAAACAGAACATGGGAAATTTCTATGGTGAAGCCGATTCCAGTGATTTGTGAGAAATGTTTGTTTTGTGAGATAGTGTATCTTTCATTCTAGCTCACAAACCCTCCCCATCATTCTGATTTCCTTCCGAATCTTTTTCTCTAAAGAATTTATGTCAACAACTCCATTTGTGACCAACTTCACAATTAAGCAACAGGGGAGGGGAATTCTTTCGGAAAGAAGTGTTCAGGTTTTTTTTAGTAGTTAAGTATGGGAAGCATGTTAAAATACAGATAATATCTTAGTGGTTTTACCCTCCTCCAAAGCCAGGAAGATGAAAGATTAAGCCTCCTCCTTCCTTAGCCTAAACTACTTTGCCTATATTTGAAGGACTGCTGCTCAGCTGGAAGTCTGGAAACAACTGTCAGTACCATTCAAGGCTCCACAGTAGGTGGTCACTAAACTGGACTCAGCTTTTGGAATATTCACGTAACGAATTTTCACTCTGCAACCTGACGCTAAGTTTGTTGCTACTACTAAGCAATTTCTTAAAATGAAAGTATTACTTTGGGGAAATATTTAAAATATATATCTTTTCTATTAAAAATATCCCTCTTTTTTCCAAAAACTAAAATTAGCTCCAATTGAAAAGTGTTTTTCAAATTATTGGAGATACAGAAAAAGGTGACAAGTGGAAAAATAAGTGTCTTTGCTACTACCAATGAGACTAGCCTTCCAATAACATTTACTAAGATCGAAAAGGAACTCCATGAAATGGCAGTAACTGAGTCTTCTCTGAGAGTATTTACTAAGTCACCCTCCCTGTCCTCTACAGACTACTGCCAGCTTTTCTATCCTGGGCACCAATGTGCCCTCCAGCAGCTTTTGGAGGGCCTATGTTGCTGGGAGGACCTAAAACTGAAGTGGTATGAATATGAAGTAATAAAATTGGTATATATTTTCTAACCACACATCTGCATGTGTGCACACACAGACACACAGAACACATATATTCAGGTGAGTGACACTCCCCACCAAAGTAGTCACTGAGGAGGTCCCACATATCTCAGTGATTACCCAGGTACTTCAGACATCTCTGGAACTCCTCTGGGAATTGTGTATGAGTTGCCCAAGAAAACGGCTCTGACTGCTTTACAGCTGCACCTCATTTCCGACTCCAAACCCTCTTGATAACCTACTTTCTCTTCCAAAGGTTTCCAATAGCTTCTGACTAGTTCAAATTAAAATTCTCTTTCCTATAACCCAAAGATTAAATATTTGCTGAGAAGAGGGAGGCAAATCTTCTGAGAAGAATCAAAAGTAGGTGATACAGCACATCCTTTGTGAGCTGGATAAGTGAGTCATTGTTCTGGACCTTAGCTTCTGCCTTAGTAAGAGGAAGAAGCTGGAATTAACATCCTTTCCAGTTTGAATACTAGATGTGTAGATGTCTCTAGACTTTGAGGACAGTTCCAAAAATGTTTTCACCAATGACAACATCATTGGAAAAACTGCAGCATCCAGCTGAGGCCACCTGAGGGGGACAGTGTACATGGGGATATATAAGATCTGAAAGGTTTGTTAAAATGCCAGTCACATGACT
Source organism: Okapia johnstoni (assembly GCA_024291935.2). Lineage (NCBI taxonomy): Eukaryota > Metazoa > Chordata > Mammalia > Artiodactyla > Giraffidae > Okapia > Okapia johnstoni. Next base: position 24,325,907 of record CM044325.1, read on the forward strand.
TTATAGTTAACAGCTCATACATGCACAGGGAATGCCAGCCCACCAGAGATTCCCTAAAATCCTATCTTAATCCCTCCTCTCAATGAGCCCAGATGGGCAGAAGCACCAAGCACCACCAGAGATGCAAAAGACACACGGTGTCACCTGCTAAGGAAAATAAACCCCAAAGGTCCATGGGACTGAATTGACCAGCTGCATCCAGCTAGACACCGTGCTTCCACAGTAGGGAGTCTCAGTACTGTTCTTGCCTAACTTCTGGGCAAATTTTTTGGATTTTAGAACAACACTGCAGATAACTCCTGTCCACAAGGAGAGTAATAATGAGGTCCAATCATAGTTTATCTGACAGAGTGGAACCCCAGGAAAACAGAAGGCTGTAAACTAGAGGGATGTGGATAACTGTACAGTATATGCTTATACTTCCAGTCAATCTCAATTATCTGCATGTGGATTTTTCACAATCAATATTCAAAGCTCAGCCAGCTTTCTCTAGGCTCCCCTGGTATGTCCTTGGATTGCTATCCATTATGGCAACCTCTTGAGTGTGGAAAAAATCCATGGGATTTGTTGTTGGGAGACCCAGCAATCAGTCTGGGCTATGTATGCCCTTAGTAGTTGAGAGAACCTGAACATCTGCAATGCAGTTTCATCATCAAAAACTGGGGCTAATACCACTTACATGTGAGGTCTCCTGAAAAGACCAAATTAAACAATGACTATGAATGTTGTCTGTCAACTATATAGTATTAATCAAATGTTATTTTTTTAAACAAGGAATGTAAATTAACTTTTGTAGAAGCATAAAAACTGATTTCATTAGGTATATTACTTGAAGCAAAGGTAAGAAGGGGGAACGTAATCTTTTCGGATCTGCCAAAGAACTACACTGTTGCACTTCTTGGGGAAAAAAAAAGATGGAACTAATTTTTATCTGCAAGGCTGATTTAAAACACCACCTGCTGAAAGAAGTCAGGAGGTCTATCAATGTAAGAAGGCATCCCCTTTCTCCTCTACCATCTAAACCTGGCCACTCTGCTCCTGAATCTCATGCCAAGCAGGTGCTGCCAGATTTGGCTCGGATGCCCCAAGGGGTGGGCCACCCTAGGGAGTGAGGAGTGCTTCTGGCCTGGGTCACAGGGAGGCAGAGACGGAGTTCCCTTGGATATAGTCTACAAAGGCCCCGAAACCTCTCAGAATCACATTTGACAGTGTTTTGCCATTAAAAGAAACCCAAAGTGAGAACACTCATTTCTTCAGGGTAAATGATCAAGCCCAAAGACCTCTGAGAAAAACAGGTAACACTGTTCATCAGGTGCTACTTGGCCCCCGCCATGCTACTGGACCTCAGGAGATACTGATCCACGCTTCCTTTTCGCCGACTCACAGTCCGCCTCTCGTTATCAAACATGCGCTGCAACTGCAGAGCCAGCTGCCGGTCCTCTTCCTCTTGCTGCAACTTCTGCTCCATCTCTCGCAGCACTGGGTCTGTTGGGGCCAGACCCACCTCACCACTGCTTTGTCGCAGTTTCTTAAGGGAGCCATTTTGTTCCAAGTGCTTGGTCTTACAGCGTCTTTTCCTGCCCCGACGCAAGGAAGGAAGTGGCTCCTCACCTAGGTTGTCTGCCAGCACACCGTTAGGCAGATCAAAATGATTCACTGTCTTCAGCTGTTTCTTTGTTTTGAGGACCCCACCTAAAACACTGTTTTTAGGTAGCACTGAGTTAACTGCCGAGATTTTCATAGTTGCTGTTATACAGGTTTTATCTAACTTGGCATCTGGGGGTGACCCTGACCTTTCCAACTGCTCTCTCTCCAAAGAAGTCCCACCGGCCCCCACTGGGAGTTCTGAAGAGCAGCAGGTTTCCAATGGGATCTCAGTGTTCTTTTTACGGTCACTGCCCTGTTCTGCTTTTGCCTGGCTAACAGAGGAGAAATAATCAAGGTCAGGGGCGGTAGGTCCTGTACACTCAGAGAGAACTTGCCCACTGGACTGTCTTGTATTTAAAGCCAGAAGAGGCTTCTCCTTGCTAGACTGGGTAACTTCAGAGACCAGTAAGTCATCCCCTGTTTCTGGAGCCAGGGAGGTGAGGGTGGCTTTTGAAAGGGTCTTTTTGATCTGCCGCTCCTGAAAAATCTGCTCCCACTTTTTGAGGATCCGTGGACTAGCCTCGTAAGAAGTCTGCTTCTGCAGGCTTCTGTTTAGGTTGCGGGGTGTTGATTTGATGATGAGGGGACTCAGCACACGGCCATCAGGGAGCCTCTTGGGAGGAGTACACGGTGAGCAGACAATGGGCTTGAAATGGTTTAGTTCTTCTGAGATGCTGTCATTACTCTCAGGGCTGATAGAGCGTTCTGGCTTATGTAAGGAAGCCAAGGATGACAAGGAGCTGAAGGGCAGACGCTTTTCAATGGTTAAGTCAGGGGCCGAGAGGCAGCGGTGGTTTTGGGTGGACAAGAGGACGCCAATGATGGGGTTGGAGGTGGGGGTCATAGTTGTGACCTAAAAGAGATTAAAAAGATTATGTATACACATATATATAATTCTTTTCTTCATCATTACTTCTTGATGGTAGAGGGGTAGAGAAGAGAAGGGTAAGAAAAGAGATAAAGGGTGATACAAGTCTAAGAAATGTAGAAAATCCCTAATTTATAGTGTACCCACCATTTAGAGAAATTCCTACACATGAAACAAATAATGAGATTGAAAATCTTTATGAAAAAAACCTCATCTAGAATTTTTAAGAAGGTTTTTCTAGGAGCCCTCATTCTACCTATCTCGCTACTAATTCAAACTCTCTTCCTTCACATCTGTTTTGTAAAATTCTCCAACATAATGAGTTTGCCTAGGATCCATTGTGCCTCTTCTCATCTGAAATCGTTCTTTTGTGGCCATGTGCAGGAGGTTATGGGACGGGACGAGAGAGCCCCAGAAGAAGCCTGTGTCTGAGGTCTACCTTGGCTTTGCTGGTTGGGGCTGCTCTGAGTCTGCTCTTTGCTCTGTCCTGACCAGTGTCACTGCAGCTCTGACTCCTTTCCATCTTGGAATTTAGGTTCCTAAAAGAGAGTAAAGACAAGTAGTCAACCACAGCCTATGATTACTAAGGAAAAAAAAGATGACAATCTCTTCTGTGCTTTCAAAGCCATGCAGCTATAACAGAAAATGTATTAATTAACAAAATAATTCAAAGAACCAATCCTGTCCAAAGAGAGAGTTTTCCAAAGAGGACATTTAGTTTAAGTCTTTGTTTCCAAACTTAGATCCTGCCTAAATAACACAAGACCAATGGCTATTTCACTCATGCTTAGAGAAATGTAGGGATACTTCACCTTCCTTAATAGAATGGTTACAGGGACTTCCCTGGTGGTCCAGTGGATAAGAATCTGCCTTCCAATACAGGGGATGCAGGTTTGATCCCCCATCAGGGAACTAAGATCTCACATCCCTCAGGGCAACTAAGCCCATGTACTGCAACAAGAAGCCCATGCTCCATAAGAGAAGCCCCTGTGTGCTGCAACTAGACAAAGCCCGCGCACTGCAAGGCAGAGCCAGTGAAGCCAAAAAATAATTTTAAAAAATAATAATAATTTAAAAAATAGGATGGATACAGTATTAAATCACCTTTAGAAACATTTTTTTTCCCTTTGCTTAGGCCCAGACCTCTTCTCAAGCAATCTAAATCATCCATGAAACAAATATTTAAGTACTTATAAAACACATAGCAATGCACTAAATTCCCATGTAGGGACTAAAAATTAAATATACTCTCTCCCTTAATCTACTACATTTGAGCTTCCAAAGGCCTACATCCTGGAGATTAAGAGATTTCAAGATCACAAGATTTGTCTTGTGCATTATATTATGATTTTACAATGCAAACCAAAAACCAAAGTAGCTGTATTATAACACTGATCTTACTGTGTAACAGCTCTACTCAACAAGCATTTAACATACACTTACTATATGCCAGTCACCTATGAGCACTATCTGGGCACTGGAAATACAGAAAAGAATGAGGTACAGTCTAGGTCTTCAAGGAATCAGAGTCCAGTGGAGCAGACAGATAATTCAATATAACACAGTTAAATGGTACAATGAAAAATTATGCCCAATAATTTCACCTAATAATGGCATAAAAGAGAGTTATTAATTAATTACCTGGGATGGAGTGAGAATGGTTGGAAAAGCCTTCAGTGGCATATGTATTTTGAAGGATAAATAAGAATTTACCAGAAGACAAGGTGGACACATAGCCATGTAGATGATCCCAAACAGAAATTATTTCCTTGAGTGATTTTATTTCACTCTGGAATGGAATAGTCCTATCTACTCTTTTGAGCAAAAGATTTAAAATTTTACGATAGCAGATTAGTTCAGAGAAAACTTATAAAGGAGGTAATAAGGTACATGTCCTCTCCCAATTTGGGACCAGTCTGTTGTTCCACGTCCAGTTCTAATGGTTGCTTCTTGACCTGCATACAGATTTCTCAGGAGGCAGGTAAGGTGGTCTGATATTCCCATCTCTTGAAGAATTTTCCACGGTTTGTTATGATCCACACAGTCAAAGGCTTTGGTGTAGTCAATAAAGCAGAAGTAGATGTTTTTCTGGAACTCTCTTGCTTTTTTGATGATCCAGTGGATGTTGGCAATTTGATCTCTGGTTCCTCTGCCTTTTCTAAATCCAGCTTGAACATCTGAAGTTCTTGGTTCATGTACTGTTAAAGCCTGGCTTGGAGAGTTTTGAGTATTACTTTGCTAGCATGTGAGATGAGAGCAGTTGTGCAGTAGTTTGAACATTTTTTGGCATTGGCTTTCTTTGGGATTGGAATGAAAACTGACCTTTTCCAGTTCTGTGGCCACTGCTGAGTTTCCCAAATTTGCTGACATATTGAGTGCAGGACTTGCACAGCATCATCTTTGAGGATTTGAAATAGCTCAACTGGAATTCCATCACCTCCACTAGCTTTGTTTGTAGTGATGCTTTCTAAGGCCATTTGAATTCACATTCCAGGATGTCTGGCTCTAGGTGGGTGATCACACCATCGTGGCTGTCTGGGTCATGATCTTTTTTGTATAGTTCTTCTGTGTATTCTTGCCACCTCTTCTTAATATCTTCTGCTTCTGTTAGGTCCATACCATTTCTGTCCTTTATTGTGCCCATTTTTGCATGAAATGTTCCCTTGGTATCTCTAAGTTTCTTGAAGAGATCTCTAGTCTTTCCCATTCTTTTGTTTTCTTCTATTTCTTTGCACTGATCACTTAGGAAGCCTTTCTTATCTCTCCTTGCTATTCTTTGGAACTCTGCATTCAGATGTATATATCTTCCTTTTCTCCTTTGACTTTTGCTTCTTTTCTCAGCTATTTGCAAGGCCTCCTCAGAAACCATTTTGCCTTTTTGCATTTCTTTTTCTTGGGGATGGTCTTGATCACTGGCTCCTGTACAATCTCACAAACCTCCATCCATAGCTCTTCAGGCACTCTATCAGATCTAATCCCTTGAATCTATTTGTCACACCCACTGTATAACTGTAACGGATTTGATTTAGGTCATACTTGAATGGTCTAGTAGTTTTCCCTACTTTCTTCAATTTAAGCCTGAATTTTCCAATAAGGAGTTCATTATCTGAGCCACAGTCAGCTCCCAGTCTTGTTTTTGCTGATTGTATAGAGCTTCTCCATCTTCAGCTGCAAAGAATATAATCAATCTGATTTCAGTATTGACCATCTGGTGATGTCCATGTGTACAGTCTTCTCTTGTGTGTTGGAAGAGGGTGTTTGCTATGACCAGTGTGTTCTCTTTGCAAAACTCTGTTAAGCCTTTGCCCGGCTTCATTTTGTAGTCCAAGGCCAAACTTGCCTGTTACTCCAGGTATCTCTTGACTTCCCACTTTTGCATTCCAGTCCCCTATGATGAAAAGGACATCTTCAGGGAGGCCTGGCGTGCTGCAGTCCATGGGGTCGCAAAGAGTCGGACACGACTGAGCGACTGAACTGAACTAGAAGGTCTTGTAGGTCTTCAGAGAATCGTTCAACTTCAGCTTCTTTGGCATTAGTGGTGGGGGCATAGACTTGGATTTCTGTGACACTGAATGGTTTGCCTTGGAAACGAACAGAGATCATTCTGTCGTTTTTGAGATTGCATCCAAGTACTGCATTTCAGACTCGTCTGTTGACTATGAGGGCTACTCCATTTCTTCTAAGGGATTCTTGCCCACAGTAGTAGATATAATAGTTACCTGAATTAAATTCGCCCATTCTGGTCCATTTTAGATCACTGGTTCCTAAAATGCCGATGTTCACTCTTGCCATCTCCTGTTTGACCACTTCTAATTTACCTTGTTTCATGGACCTAACATTTCAGGTTCCTATGCAATATTGTTCTTTACAGCATTGGACTTTACTTCCATCACTGGTCACATCCACATTTGACTGTTTTTTTTGCTTTGGCTCAGTGTCTTCATTCTTTCTGGAGCTATTTCTGCACTCTTCTCCAGCAGCATATTGGGCACCTACTGACCTGTGGAGTTCATCTTTCAGTGTCATATATTTTTGCCTTTTCATACCATTTGTGGGGTTCTCAAGGCAAGACTACTGAAGTGGTTTGCCATTCCGTTCTCCTGGTTAAATTTAAACTATTGTTTTTGTTTTTTTTATGCTATTGCAAATAAAATTGCTTTCCTAATTATATTTTCACAGTGTTCACTGCTAATATAAACAATGCAACAGATTTTTGTATGGTGATCTTGCATCCTGCAACTTTCCTAAATTTGTTTATTAGCTCTAATAGTTTTTTCATGAATTCTTTAGGATTTTCTATGAATAATACCATATCATCTGTGAACAGAGATGTGAAAAGAAGAATACTTCCTCCTTTGCAATCAGGATGCTTTTCTTTTCTTTCCCAGTTTTACTGAGCTATGTTTGACATATATTGTGTAAGTTTAAGGTGTACAAAGTATTGGCATTTGATACACACATATTGTGAAAGGATTCCATGGCAAGGTTAGTTAATACCTCCATCACCTTACGTAATTACCATTTATTTTGAGGGGTGAAGAATATTTAAGACCTGCTCTCTTAGCAGCTTTCAAACACACAAATACATTATTGTTAAGTATAATCACCACGCTGTACATTAGATGCCCAGAAACTATTCACCTTAGAATTAGAAATTTATACCCTGTGACCAACATTTCCCCATTTCCTCCGCCTTCTGCCAACCACCATTATACTCTGTTTTTATGAGTTTGGCTTTTAAAGATTCCATATGTAATTTACATACAGTATTTGTCTTTCTCTCTGACTTAACTTTGCCTAGCACAATGCCCTCAAGGTCCATCCACACTGTTGAAAATGGCAGAATTTTCTTATTTCTCATGTTTGAGTAATATTATATATACATATATGTATCTCACATTTTCTTTATCCATTCATCCATGAACGGACACTTAAAGATTGTTTCCATGTCTTGGCTATTATGAATAATGATGCAATGAATGTGGGAGTGCAGATAGCACTTCGAGATTCTGATTTCATTTCTTTGTATATATACCCAGAAGTGGAATTGCTGGATCTTATATGGTAGTTGGAATGTTTGCTTTTGAATTATATAAGTACCTTAGATATTTTGGATATTAATCCCTTATCAAATGTATGATTTGCAAATATTTTCTCCCATTCCATAGGGCGCCTTTTCATTTCGTTGACTGTTTCTTTTGCTGTGCAGAAGCTTTTAAGTTTGATGCAGTCCCACTGACATTTGCTTTTGTTGCTTAGTGTCATCTCCAAAAATGATTGCCAGACAATGTCAAGGAGCTTTCTCTGTATGCTTTCTTTTAGGAGTTTTACCCATTCAGGTCTTATTGGTTACAAGTTTAATCTATTTCAAGTTAATTTTTATCAGTGATATAAAATAGGGGCCCAATTTCATTTTTTTGCCTGTAATTTTCCAGTTTTCCCCAGCACCACTTATTTAAGAGACCATCCTTTCTCCACTGAGTTTTTTCTTGGCTCTCTTGTCTCATATTAGTTGACTGTATGTATATGCACAGGCTTATTACTGAACTCACTGGTTAGCTCTAATAAGTTTTTTGGTGGAATCTTTAGGATTTTCTTTTCTTTAGGATGATATAAGATGATATCATCATAAACAAGAACAATTTTACTTCTTCCTTTCCAATTTGGATGCCTTTTATTTGTTTTTCTTCCTTGACTGCTACAGTTGGGACTTCCAGTACTATACTGAATAGGAGTGGTGAGAGTGGGCACCCTTGTTTTGCTCCTGATCATAGAGGAAAATCTTTCAACCTTTCACTCATGAGTATGATGTTAGCTGTGGGCTTGTCATATATGGCCTGTATTAGTATGTTCCTTCTATACCCAATTTGTTGAGAGTTTTTATCATGAAAGGATGTTTGTATCTTGTTGAACACTTTTTCTGCATTAAGATGATCTTACAATTTTCATCTTTCATTCTATCAATGTGGTATATCACATTTATTGATTTACCTATGCTGAACCACCCTTGTGACCCAAGGGTAAAACCAGTTGATCGTGGTGTATGATTCTTCCAATGTGTTGCTGAATTCAGTTTGCTAATAGTTTGTTTGGAATATTTATATCTGTATTAATCAGGGATATTGACCTCTAGTTTTCTTTTCTTATAGTATCTTTATTTGGCTTTGGTATCAGGGTAATGCTGGGTTCATAAAATGAGTTAGGGAGTGTTCCCTCCCCTACAGGTTTTTGGAAAAGTTAGAGAAGGGTCAGCATATTAACTCTTCTTTAAATGTTTGGTAGAATTCACCAGGGAAACCATCTGGTCCTGAGTTTTTCTCTGTTGGGAGATATTTTACTACTGATTCAATTTCACTACTCATTATTTGTCTATTCAGATTTTCGATTTCTTCATAATTCAATCTTGGTAGGTTGCATGTTTTTAAGAATTCATCCATTTCTTTTAGGTAATCTAATTTGTTGGCATATAATTGTTCACAGGAGTTTCCTGGGATCCTCTGTACTTCTGTGGTATCGAGTGTGATGTCTCCTCTCACATTTCTGATTTTTTTTTTTTTTTGAGTCTTTCTCCCCTTAGTTAGCCTAACTAAAAGTTTAGTAATTTTTTCTTTTTAAAATATCAGCTCTCAGTCTCACTGGTCTTTTCAATTGTTTTCCTGGTCCTCATTTATTTCTGCTCTGGTCTTTGCTATTTCCTTCCTTCTGCAATCTTAGGCTTACTTTGCTCTTCTTTTTCTAGTTCCTAGAGGTATAAAGTTAGATTGTTTATTTGAGCTCTTTCTTTTTCTTAATAGGTCTTCCCTGTTGACTCCATCGGTAAAGAGTCTGCCTGTAATGTGGGAGACTGGGCTTTAGTGCCTGGGTTGGGAAGATCCCCTGGAGAAGGAAATGGCAGTCCACCCCAGTATTCTTGCCTGGAGAATTCCATAGACAGAAGAGCCTGGTGGGTTACAGTCCATGGGCTCACAAAGAGTTGGACACAACTGAGGGACTAATGCTTTCACTTTCACTTTTTTCTTAATATAGGTGTTTATCACTATATACTTCCCTCTTAGAACTGCTTTCGGTGCATCCCATGCATTTTGGTATGCTGTGTTTCCACTTTTGCTTCTTTCAAGGTATTTTTTATTTCTCTTTTAATTTCTTCTTTGGCTAACAGGTTGTTTAGGAGCATGCAGTTTATTTCCCTTTATTTGTGAATTTTCCAGTTTTCTTCCTCTTATTCATTTTGAGTTTTGTACCATTCTGTATAGTATCAGAAAAGATACTATGTATGATTTCAACCTTCTTAAATTTGCTGACCTGCTTTGTGACTTGTATGATCTATCCTACAGAATGTTCCATATGCACTTGAGAAGAATGTGTCTTCTGTTGTTGGGTGGAATGTTCTATATACGTCTGTTTGGCTCATTTGGTCTAAAATATAGTTCAGTTCCAACATTTCCTTATTGACTTTCTGTCTGGGTGATCTATCCATTGTTGAAAGCAGAGTGCTAGAGTCCTCAACTAATATTTGTATTGTCTACTTCTCCCTTTGGATTTGTTAGTATTTGCTTAAAATATTTAGGTGCTCCAATTTGGGGTGTATATATTATATATTTATGATTATTTTATCTTCTTGATGAATTGATCCCTTTTTCATTATATAATGCCTTTTGGTCTGCTGTTAACCATTAACCATTTGTGGCTTAAAGTCCATTTGTCTGATATTAAAATAGTTATTCCCACTCTCTTTTCCCACTTCAGTTTTCATTTGTATAGAGTATCTTTTCCCATCCTTTTCACTTACAGCCTACCTGTATCAGCAGAGCTGAAATAAGCCTCTGTAGGCAGTATATAGTTGAGTCTTGTTTCTTTATTCAACTTGCCACTGTATGTCTTGTGATTGGAGAATATAATTCATTTACAGTTAGAGTCATTTTTGATAGGTAACAATTTACTGATGCCATCTTAGTTCCTAGTAGTTCTGTACTTCTCTTTCTCCTTTAGCCTTCTCTTGTGGCCTGCCTTTGTGAACTGATAATTTTCTATAAAAGTATGCTTTGACTTCTTTGTATTTTTCGTGAATTTACTGTAGGATTTTGCTTTGTGGTTATCATGAGGCCTACATAAAACATAGATATGAGAGTCTATTTTATGCTTGATAACAACTTATCTTCGATCACATACAAAACTTTATGCTTTTACACTCCTCCATTTTGTTTCTGATGTCACAAAACACTTCATGTCTTTTTATATTGTGTATTCATCAACAAATTAGTTTAGCCATAGTTATTTTTCAACACTCTTGTCCTTTGAACATTTACACTAGAGTTAAGTGGTTAATTGAGAACTTCCCAGGTGGCTCAGTGGTAAGTGATTAATGAGGACAGCCTGCCTGCCAACACAGGAGATGCAGGTTTGATCCCTGGGTCAGGAAGATTCCCTGGAGAAGGAAATGACAACCCACTCCAGTATTCTTGCCTGGAAAATCCCATGGACAGAGGAGCCTGGCGGGCTGCAGTCCATGGGGTTGGAAAGAGTCAGACACAACTTAGTGACTAAACAATAACAATAAATGTTAACACGTCACCATGTGACATTATTATTCTTAACCCTAACCCCTCCCAGCTAGTGACTGTTCTAATGTTTAGATCAGAACATCTCTACAATGATAGTTTTATCAAGGGGCAGTGACGGGTGTTTCCTTGGTAACTAATGAGCCAACCTGACATCAGTTTTCCTTATAATTAGTAACCTCCCTCTCTCTCTGGTTGTGAAGACCACTGCCATGTCCTGCCCGCTGTCTGCTGCACACAGTGGGATGTCACTCCAGTACCTTGCTTCAGACACGGAAGATCCCTCTTTAAGCCCATTAAACTACTGATGTCTGTATTGCTGCCTCTGGGCTCTTTCTTCAGTCTTGAGGCAGGGCAGATACAGGCTTGCAGACTTACAGGGTACAGCTCAACAGACACTGGGAACATGAACAGGGACCTGGCCACAGGGTGAGAGCATGTGTGAATGAGGCGTGTGGAACGATGGGAGTGCCCACTGGCCAACTGGGAGGATGCACAGGAGAGGTATCCCCAGTGGCTTGTGGGTGATGTCTGTAATGTAATTAGTAAGAGCTTCATCTCTTTAAAACCCTCTGGAGTCCTATCTACTGCTTCCCAACCTCTTTCTTCTGCTCTCAGTCGCAGAGCTCATGATTCAGTACCCTGGTTGAGGCAGGAGAGAAATGGGCTTCATCTACAGTTGGAGCCTTTTAATTGGAGAGTTTGTTTACATTTAATATAATTATCGATAAGGAAGGACTTCTGCCACTTTTCTCTTTGTTTTCTACATGTCTTACACCATTTTTATTACATAATGCCTCCAATAATGCCTTCTTTAGTGTTAGATATCTCCTACTGTAACCATTTTGATTTTCTTATTTCTTTAACTATATGTGTTATTTTCTTAGTGCTTGCCCCAAGGATTACAATTAACATCTTATTTGAAAACAATATTTCAAATTAATACCAACGTAATTTCAATAGCATATATAAGCTTTTTTCCTATATAACTCTACTCCCCCACTGTTGTTATTATCACATGAAGGTCACAAAAATCATGAGTGTGAAAATATGGTGGAAACTATCAATTTATAGATATTATTACTGCAGTATTTGGTCAGGTTAAGAGGCTTCAATGTTGGCTGAAAACAGTCAGCAGTAAACTTGATAACGTTCCTAAGATTCAAGAGCTTAAACAATACCTTTGCTAAAAAACAGGAGAAGCAACTACACTCCCACCTTTGTGCACATCCATTTCTATATTCCCAGGCCCTAACAAGTACCTGGAACACAGTGGATATATTTAACAAATTTCTTATAAGTGAATAAAAATATGTACAAAAATACCTATGGCCTCCTTAAGGAAAGGAGAGAAAACCTCAATATTTATTAGGAATCTATTATCTGTCAGGTATTTTGTGTTTTAAATATATTACATCTCATTTAAACCATATAGAAACCCTGTAAATCAGCATCCCCAATTTTATAGACAAAGAACTGAAGGATTTTTTTTCCAGGTCACACAGCTGAAACCAAAGTTTAAACCTGTATCTCCAAAATTCTAAGGCATGTGCTCTTTCTACCTCAGCATATTGATCTTACAAGTCTGCTCTATTCTGCCACAGAACAGATCCAGCATCTAGGGAAGTTCTCTTTTCCAAGCACATAATGAAGTCGTAAACAAGAGAAAGCAGCATTGTCTGAAAGGTTACTAGCTTAAAATTTCCACTGCCAAGGGACCAGATGGTTTCTGGGATGTCTAGTTAAGCTAAAAATACCCACAACCACAATGAATCTGACTTGCAAACAAAGAAAAGGAGAAGCAGCCAGTGTAAACATGCAGCTGGAAAGCTAGAAGATTTAATGCTTATAAAACACTACTTAGAGGGTTTTCAAATGGTAATACATGATATAAAACATGAGATAGCGCGTGTTATTAATTGCTTACTCATCACTCTCTCTCACATACCCATACCACCTTAGTTTCTCCCCTCACCCCCCGCCCCCGCATTATTTTCTTAATCAAACTCTCAGGCCTGGCAGAGCTGAGTCCCACCAAGAAGCTGAAGGCAAGAGAGGATAGTCTTCCCAGGCCCTAACCTGGATGTGTGAGGCCCCTTACCCCAACACATACATACTTGAGTAAAAGCAGCAGCAGCTTCCTAGGGCCCAACTGTAGCTGCCATGCACCCAGAAATGGGTAAGATTTTGTTACAATCCTTCCCTTGAATATTTATTATTGGGCTATCTGCCTTGTGTACACTAGCATTCTTTTTTTTTTAAGTGTACAATTTAATGGTTTAAGTATATTCACAGAGTTATTTAACCATTCCACAATTTTAGAACATTTCCATCACCTCATAAAGAAACCTCATACCCTTTAGCTATCACTCCTAAAACCCTACTTCTCCTCCAGCACCAAGCAACCACTGATCCACTTTCTCTCGATATGTATTTGCCTATTATGGACATACACTAGTATTTGTTTGCTGATGGATGGGACCATTGTTTCCACAGCTATATTTTAAAAGTAATGCAAAAGGATTTAAACTCCCTCAAACAACAAAATAACTGGGCAGCTTCTTACCCAACTCTATACAACTTTATGGTTTTTTAGAACAAGACAACGTATAAATTATTTAAACAAACAGAAAGAAGGAAGCTCTCTGTTACAAAGGTAGATCATTTCAAGACAAAGATCTAAGTGCAGAGTCTTTTGTCATAGGATTCTGACAAAGATTTCCTAGAAAGAGCACAGGTTTGTGGAGTCAAGAGAGACCTGAGTTCCAATTTCATCTCTGTCACTTTACTGAGGTGAGAAGTTCTAGGGTGAATTGCTTAATCTCTTTGAACTGCATTTACCTTAGCTGAAAAACAAGAATGTTAGAAATCTTACAGGATTAATGTAGGAGCTAAAGGAATGTAAAGTACTGAATACGGTAGGAAGACCTGGGAGAAAGCTAGTTCCCTGATGCTACTTGTCATCATCCTGCCATATCCCTCTGAAAACCACCAGTATATTCCTATTTTAGTATGACAGAGAGATTCAGTTCAGTTCAGTCTTTGCTACCCCTTGGACTGCAGCACTCCAGGCTTCCCTGTCCATCACCAACTCCCGGAGCTTACTCAAACTCATATCCATTGAGTTGGTGATACCATCCAACCATCTCATCCTCTGTCGTCCCCTTCTCCTCCCGCTTTCAATCTTTCCCAGGATCAGGGTCTTTTCCAATGAGTCAGTTCTTTGCATCAGGTGGCCAAAGTATTGGAGTTTCAGCTTCAGCATCAGTCCTTCCAATGAATATTCAGGACTGACCTCCTTTAGGATGAACTGGTTGGATCTCCTTGCAGCCCAAGGGACTCTCAAGAGTCTTCTCCAACACCACAGTTCAAAAACATCCACTCTTCGGTATTCAGTTTTCTTTATAGTCCAACTCTCACATCCACGTATGACTACTGGAAAAACAATAGCTTTGACTAGACGGACCTTTGTTGGCAAAGTAATGTCTCTGCTTTTTAATATGCTGTCTAGGTTGGTCATAACTTTTCTTCCAAGGAGCAAGTGTCTTTTAATTTCATGGCTGCAGTCACCATCTGCAGTGATTTGGAAGCCCCAAAAAATAAAGTCTGTCACTATTTCCATTGTTTCCCCATCTATTTGCCATGAAGTGATGGAACTGGATGCCATGATCTTAGTTTTTTGAATGTTGAGTTTTAAGCCAACTTTTTCACTCTCCTCTTTCACTTTCATCAAGAGGCTCTTTAGTTCTTCTTCACCTTCTCCCATAAGTGAGGTATCATCTGCATATCTGAGGTTATTGATATTTCTTCTGGACAGAGAGATTACCGACACCTCTAAAACCTACTACTTAAGTTCCATATCACTTCTCCTTAGCCTATCTTTCTTTTCCAACTGTAGCTGCCATGCCTACATGAAATCCATACTTTTAACAAGATTTGTCCTCTTAACCAGTTTATCTACTTGATTTCTGTTCTTTTATCCCTTCCCCAACACACACACACACACACACATGCACGCACCTACGCACACATACACACACAATCTGCCCTAGACCATCATTAAGCCTTGTGGTTTCTTTTAAATCACTACGTCAGTTTTCTCTCATAGTCTCCTTTCCCTGACAGTTATTGTTTGGACTATTTCCCACATATAACCTGCTAAATCCTATCCTGAGATTTTTACAGAACTCACCAATTGCCTTTACCCCTTCCATTTCATGCCCTGGCCACATTTCCTCCACCCTTTAAAACCCTACTTTAAGCCACTTCTAGATACTTCAGTCTTAGAGGTGAAAAGAATCTTAAATCATTCAGTGAAATCCCCTGCCCAGGAAGCAAAAAGTAGGGCATAACAACCTGTATTTTACATAAATGATATAGAATGAGGTCAACTGATTTTACTCAAGCTCACACTACTATTTCTCTAAAACCTCCCAAGACTGGCTTGTCCATCCTCACACCTCTCTGGCATGTCTCTTTTCATCAGTTCTAAAGTCAGTCCTCCAGTATCACATCATTTATATGTCTGGTATCTGTCAGCTGAAAGAGTTCATATTTTCATGTGTTTGTTTTAAAAATGAGGAACAAGTTAGGATAGTTTAATTCATCCCAACACTAACTGGGCATGCAGTTATTATGACTGAGTCAGGAGTCGGTCTCTGTCTCTATCTCTTCTTACACACACACCTTACAGGAAGCACAGACACCTCAAGGCTCTTTTGCCGAGCCCCACTCTGAACCACAGACTCAGGCTTAAAGTATCGGAACATTAGCAAACAAAATAATGTAGTTAATTTCTACTTAATTAAGGCCTAATTATGACTTGGTGTAATACAGACTTTTCTCTTACAGAATCTATAAAAGGATCCCCATAAGCTACTGCTAATGCATTAAAGGGAAAAGCTAACTTTATAGTATAAAAGCTTTTTCAGTGTGGTCACTAGATCCCCCCCACCCAAATCCCATATTAATCCTATAGAATCTACTCTAAACAAAACAGCCACCAGCCAATCTGTTTCCTCCACAACTCCCAGAGTCCTCTTTCCTAGAGACCCTGCAAGTTTGACAATTCTGACAAAAAGCCTCCTTTATCCTACCCACAGGCACAAAGACGTCTATCATTAAACATTTCACAAGTATTTACTGAGCCTCTACTGTGTGCCAGGTACTGTACTAAGTACTGTGAATACAATGGCAAACAAGATTTTTGTCACTGCTTGCAAAGGATTTAAAGTCTAGTGGGAAAGTGATTTTATAAGGGATTTTATAAAAATCGGGATCTATAAGAAGGTCATGGGGGACAAAAGAGTACAGTGGAAAGAGCCAAGAAATCTAGGTTCTAACTCATCGTCCTTCTATTTTAGCAGTCTAAGATTTGGCAAGCCATGTTTTCTTGCTGGCCTTTAGTCTTTTCACTCTGAAACAAAGGAATTAGATAAGACAATATTTATGATCCTTATCAGCTCTGGGTTCTAAAAGAAGATAACAAAATAGTGGCAGCAGTACTCACTGAAGACTTCACATATGCCAGAAATCTCACTAGACACCGTTCGCTTAACTTACAGTTTTGTACAGCAGTACTGGCAATACTGCCTCACTTTTCTTTTTTCATTTTTTAAACTCGAAGGAGGATAAACGGCTTGACTATATTTTTTTTAATGGTTATATCCTATTTCCCAAGTAGAAGTTTAGGTGATTTACAGTAAAAATATGTAAAAACTGAGCCTAAATAAAGACCACATTAAGTAATAAATATGAGAAGAGTATACCAAATGTTATTTTTAAAAATTATATGCCATGTTGTAAGGCCATGATGACTGAACTGAAAACTCTACCACAACCCTAAACTTCTTGACAGCCAAAGCACAGAGGAAAATGGAACTGGACATGTAGCTCTTAGAAAAGACACTGGCTGAACAGAGAAAGTTTTTCCAGGTTGAGCTTTTAGTATAACTTGCAATCAGGTGTTTTTTTGATTCTTCAAGTGGTAAAGAGGGTATAAGGAATGAAGGGAAATACATTTAAACAAACAACAAACCAGTTTTTCAAATATCTAAAATTAGACCTTAACTTTATAGTTTATATCTTATGGTTCAAGTTATTAAATCTTTTCAATTCACATATATTTTATGATTAACTTAGAGATGACCTTAGGTTAACTATTACTCTACCTGCCTATTTGAAAGAAGCTTCATTTTCAAAGAGCTATAGGACTTTATTAATAGTGTAGCAAAACATTCTTTGTTTTGAACGTTTCAAATGCAAATAGTCTGAGCTGCTCTCGCAAGATGCAGCCAGAATCTATTGATGGACTTCTTCCAAAATAACCATCCTATCAGGCCTACTCGCTCTTACCTCCATGTTTCTGGGCTTAAGAAAGAAAAGTTTGTAGAGTAGATAAGTAAAATAAATGCAGATTAATTTGATTTAAATACAGATGTTAAAAAAAACTTTAAAACTTTTACAAATGAACTCTCGTTAGGAAACAAACTTGCAGAGAAAATCTATTCTCTAGCTGTTGCTTACCAGATAGAAAAAAATGTATTTGAAATATTCCCAAACTATTACCAATGCTAATTCCTTTTTACTTGTGCCAAAACATGTAACATAAAAGTTACCATTTTAACCATTTTAAGTTCAGAGGCACACTGTTTTGCAACCATCATCATGCTAATTCTTTTTTAATATATCCATAAACCTCATCCCAGTGTCAGCACTAACAACTCCACACTACTTTCCTAAATATCATTTAAAATTGAAACAATATTTTCTTAACTAAGAAATAAAACATGTTGACTCAATAAGAGATGCAGTTCACAGTATTACTATAATAGATTTTCCAACCTTAAGTTTCCATGACATCAACAAATTATTTCCTAAAAAGATAACTGTACCAACCAAATCCAATTAATATTTTTTTCAATTGTACTGGTAATTGATCTCAGCCCACAACCTTGGATAGTTAGAGGAAAATGCTGAGATTCATAAATGTATAATATGACTGTAAACATCTCTTAACAATAAAATGTTAAGCGAATATTTTCCTATAAATTAAGCCCATTGTGACTCAATGTTACAAACTAAGAGAAAGGATGAGCCAAAGAGCAGGAAAAGAAAATGTACTACAGATATTCCAGAGCCACACATAATCAGAAGCACACCCCTTGGTATATAGACTTTACATTTTGCCCTTCAGAGAAGAATTTTCAAAGTTCCTTGCTAGGCATTTCTAAGTAACAACAATATTAACCTTTTAACCACTTTAAAAGAATGAATTATAAGGGCAGAGATCAGAATTGGTAATAAGTAGTTCACCTATACAATGTCTACTCCAATTAATTGGGGCAATTTGGCCTTGACATCGTATTTGGGTTTTAATAAAATTTCCTTTTTTTCCAAGTAATTTCAAATGAAGAGATATTAATTGACTAATCGCAGATTGCCTAGAGCAACATTATTTTGTTTCAGGGGATATTTATTGTAACTTGATTGGAATTAATAATATGATCTCTTTTTCAGTAGACCCCTCTAATAATCATTAAGATATATCTGCTATAAATGGGGAAAAGTTCTATATAAATATTCTGCAGCTGACAATTCTAAGTCAAGCAATCTTGAATTTTTTAACTTTACAGAGCATCTATATTTCAAACGCATATGCACAAAGCAAGAGTTTCATCATCACCATAAATGGTTAAGTACACTGGCTTACACATTATATACTGGGTCCTTATTACATCAATCAAACTTCAGTGGCTGTAATACAGTGGCCATTCAACAAATTTCAAATGAATGAATAAACAGTTTAGGAAACAGCCTTCCTGGAAGGAGTTACCATCACCCATAGAAAGGAAGGCATTTAAGGGAAGGAGAAGTTTAATGAATTTTACTCACAGAAATACTCAACATTCTGTAATAATCTATATAGGAAAAGAATCTGAAAAAGAATGAATTTATGTATAATTGAATCACTTTGCTGTATACTTGAAATGAACACAACATTAAGTCAACTATACTCCAATAAAATTTTTTAAAAAAGAACAGGAAAATCAGAACATATACAAAAAGGATTCAGATATAAAAACATCAGGGATCACAACAGTATGAACTTTGTAACATTCTTAAACTTGGTAGATTTTTTTGGTCTTATTTATTAGTGACTAACAATAAAGAGCCTTCAGATAAAAAGGATCCAGGTGTATGTCCACAAGAAAAGCAAGAGAAGTCCACTTCATAATGCTGTGGGAAGGAAGAGAAGAACCCTAGAAGTAAGAGTGAGTAACGCCAGCTTTAAACCAAAACAGACAACAAAGCAGGGTAAAGATTGTGTCTTTTCATATTAAAACAGAGAGTATGAAATGCAGTAGCTGTCACCAAAATGTCCGTTGAATAAATGATTCAAATAAATGATTCCTTCCAGCCTTCCTCCCTTCTTTCATTTTTCCTTCCCTTCCTTTCCCTATCTATCTATCCATCCTTCCTTCCTTCCTTCCACTAAGGCCTTCATTATTCTTCCATCACCCAACATCCATCCAATTGCTCCTTCCTTTCCTCCCCAGGGCCTGCAAAGTCCAAAGTATCAAGAGATTCCTTGACAAGAGTCTTAAAAACTTTTCAGTTCACCCTCTTGAAACCTATCAAGATATATTTTAGTTCCAGGTACTGAAAAAAAATCAACTTTGGCCTCAAGTTCCTACTAAGAGAAAAAAGTTCACAAAGAAAATCCATGGCTATCGTCTTCAGTATCAATGGATATTGAATAAGACTTTATTGTTTCCTCCCAGAATAGAAAGTTCAACTCTTCTATTCAGCAGAGCAATTAGTACAATCCTATCCTGAGGATACCAGAAAAGGATAAAGTTTACTTTTCTTTAAAAATTCAGTACAGTCCCTTATTTCTTTCTAATCCATATTTGAAAACCAGTTTCTCCCTTCCCCAACTCCCACCTCCCTCAAGGTAGCTACAATAAATACTTTTGCTCCCCCGCCCCACCTCCCACCCCGTCCCTTTTGTCTCATACCCCAAAATAAAAGAACCCTGACTGAGTTCATTATCAGTCTCTTACCCTGCCAGGAAAGCTAAGGAGTAGGAGTTGTTCTTGGAAACAAATGCCGAGCGGTGTGTCTGTATCATCTTGCCTCGGGAAGGTTCTTCATTCTCTGAATCTGAGAGACGTGCAGGACACTGGCAGGAGACAAGGGAGACAACACTGTCCATTTGGGGTTCCCATGGAATCTCCCATGGCTATTGTTCAAATCTCTCTATTATATGCTACTTCTCTCTGAATCCAATCGATGTTTCCAACTGCCTTCTAGGATTCCAATCTGGATATCCCAAATACAGCTCAAACTTAATATATCCAAAATAAAACTCACTATTTCTCTTCTCTAAGTCACACTACCAACCCAGTTAGAAGCCTCAATGTCATCCATGACTCCTTTTCTTTTTTCAAAGTCTTAGTAACATTGCATAGAGCTCTTGAGTACCCCAACACACCCAACTATTTTATTTCATTTACTCTTTAACCAGTTCCACTAAGAAAGGCCTATTATCTTTTACAGATGGCAAACTGAGGCTCAGAGTAGTTGATCTGCCTAGGATTTTAGAGTTAATAGGTAGCTAATGCTGGTACTTCGATCCAGAGCCTCTGTCTTCAAACTGCCTCCATGTTATTCCTGCTTTGCTCCATTGTACTCCTCAAATGTCTCTCAGATCTAACTCTACTTGTGTATACCCATCATCATTGCCTTTCCTTAGATTCTCATCATCTCCTGCCTTGGCTACTGCAATCATCTACTTACAGGTCTTGCTCTTGCCAGCCTTTTTTCCCTCTAATCCTCTCCATCCTATTAAGCACACAGATCCCATCACTCCCCTGCTTAACTGTTGGTGACTTCAGGATCAAGTCTAAATACCTCAGCATGATCCAATAACCTTCAAAACCTAGATCCAACTTTCTTTAGTTTTTCTCCCAGCAGTTCCAACACAGGTTACTCCTTGAGCTCTACAGCAATCAAACTATTCCCAACTCTCCACATGTACCATCATAGTCTTTCAAAACTTCTATTCTTTTGGACATGCTATTAGTCCCTTTCCCTAAGATTCTCTTTCCACATTTTCTGCCTATAAAATATTCACTGGCCTTTCAGAGGCGTCTTAAATACTACTTTCTCTTGGAAGGTTTTTCCATCAGCTTTTTCCATCTTGCTGACACTATTTACCTTCACTTTATTTTCGAGTTTCTTTTTGTCTTTAAATTTATATTCAATGTTTCTTTTACGTGTGCCTTTTACATACAACATATGAGAATTTACTCATGATTTAACATGAGTTTCTTCTTTATAGTGTGTACGTGTGGGCTAAATCGCATCAGTCATGTCTGACTCGGTACGACCCTATAGACTGTAGCCTGCCAGGCTCCTCTGTCCCTGGGATTCTCCAGGCAGGAATACTGGAGTGGGTTGCCATTTCCCTCTCCAGGAGATCTTCCCAACCCAGGGACTGAACCCATGTCTCTTGTGTCTCCTGCATTGGCAGGCAGGGGGAGCAACTATCACACTGAACTGTAGCTTCTTATTTAGGAGTCTGACTTCTGTTTTAGACAACTGACTCGGAAAGCAAATGATTACCTTTTCTCTAAAACATACCATTTTACAGTAGGTAAACAAAAAAATGTCTAATCGTCTAATGATTAACCAGTTTTCTAATGATTAAGTTAATATCAAAGTTAGAGTTATAGACAGAGGCATGAAAGGCATCTTACGGCTCAGAGTACATTGTATTCCTTAAATGTTTTGCTATTCTCTAGTCTGATAGGCACATTCATACAATAGGCTAGGTTTCCAACAGCCTGCAAGAAAGAATTGAAGGATTATAATTTACAGAGAAGCTCTTCAGTTTTGTAGGGTATCCATCACTCCTTAAAACGCTGTTGTACAAACTATTCACTGGAGAGACGTTAATAGCACTAACTCATTACCAAATAGTCTGAGAAGCAAGAAAAACCTTTGACATCAATAGACGCAACAGGGGGATAAATAATGGCAATTTTTCTTTATTTAGGCTTTTCTACACAATCAATTCAGTACCGAATAAAAGAATATTCAAATTCCAGCTCTACTATTAGCTACCACTGTCACTAGAGGTTAGTTGCTTTACCTTTCTGAGTTTCAGTTTCTCATCTATAAAATTAAGAATGATCTCTCTACTATTAATACACCTATTGTGATAAACCATTAAAAACACATGGTGCATTAACTCACAAGTAGTAAATGCTCAACAAAAGATAGATTTTGTTTACATCAACTTAAGTACTATTAATCTTTTAAGAAAACACTTTAGTGTTATAATACGAATATGCCAGGTTTCTTTTAATTGTTGAAAATAAATTTACATTACTATAATTACATAAAGAAAAAGTACTCCAAACCCCAACCCCTCTATATTTCTACCCCCACAAAAACCTAAAACCATAAGATAGGGAAACATTTACCTCTCATCTTTAACACTGCATAAAAATAAACCTATAGCACAGATCCCCTGGGATAGAATATGGCAAACCACTCCAGTACTCTTGCCTGGACAATTTCATGAACAGAGGAGCCTGGTGGGCTACAGTCCATGGGGTCTCAAAGAGTTGGACGTGACTGAGAGACTAAGCATGCACGCAGGCAATGAGACATGTGGATACCATCACAGTGCTGGTGTAAGACAGCAAAATATCAACAGGAGATTAATTAAATAAATCCTACAGCAAAGAATAACTATCAGACCACTAAATAATGATGCGGGATTCTTTATTTACATGGCAAGACATCCATGATTTATAATTTATTAAAATAGATTATAAAACAGTATGTATACTAGGTTGCATTTTCCGAAAAGAAAAACAAAATATGTTATACACACACACACACTTAGAAATCTGGAAGGATATTCACCAAAATCTTTATAGAAGTTTTCTCTAGATTGTGGGATGACAAGCAATTTTCCACTTTCAGCTTTATAATCTTTGGTATGGCTATAATTGTTACACCAAATTGTTTTCCAACAATTTGAACTATTATTGGTATTAACTGTCATAACATAGCATAATAAATTAAACACTGTGCCTATTTTATTTCCATTCTAAACAAATAACAGATAACTGCTTCCAGAATCAGCCCTTGCCTTTCTCTATTTGAATTCAACTTGATAAACATGTATCAAACTCTTGTGATGTGCAAGGTACCATGAGAGATTTTTAAAAATGGTAAGACACATTTCCTATAATCAACAAACTTACAAATCAAGTAGAGAAACACAAACACACAAATAACCTAACATAAGGAAGAATTAAGTAAGTCATATAAAAGTTACAAACTGAGGAGAGGAAAGTTGAGGGGGAGAGAATGGATAATGGGAGTGGAGAAACAACAAATTCCTACCGGTTCCAGGAAGGCAACAGCTTCATAGAAAGATTAATAGCTTTTCATCAGGTAAGGTTAATGGCGTATCAACAAGATGAAATGCAAGAGCAGGATCCTCAGAAGAGAAAGTATGGGTTATATGTTTGGGAGAAAGCAAGCAGCTCAGTTCCCTAGAGTTCTGGGATATAAGCAAGGATAGAAAGATAAGCTAGACTAGTGCTAAAGACCTCAATGTGAAGAGTTCTCATTTAGTTCCACAGGAAATGGGGAGCCACTGAGGTTTTCGAATCAGGAGGATAAAATGATCAGTCCAGCTCTAATCATAATACTCTCTTTATTAAATATAATCCTTTAGCTGACTTTCCGCTGAGACCACTTGAACATCTCTTCAGTCCCAATGAATGTATCGTTGCTAAACTAAATGAAATTACTTGTCCTACACCAAAATTTCTTAAGAAATATTTGATTGTAAAAGTCTCAAAAATATGAAATATAAAAGTAGATAGACAAAAGGTAAAATCACAAAATCTAAAACATGAAGTGTTCTTATACCCAATTTTATTCAATGTATAGGCAATTTTGCAAAACTGGCCATGACCAATCAGAATTGGTATTAATACTTCCTGATTCCTTTTAAGATTAAATTTTAGGTTGATGTAATTAATTTCTGTTTCAAAGACTGAAGTGGCAAAAGAAAAAATAATTAGCAAATTTTCATCTTTGTTATGAGTGGATATTCGAGATCATTTCCTCGAGGAAACCTGGGTCTGGCAAGGTCATCAACAACAGGCTCTTTCTATCAAAGGGCCATAGTAAAGAGTAGGCTCTATGCCAAAATTGGTTTGTTCTGAAAAGAAATCTCTTTCTGGGCAGTTTTCGATGAGAACAATAATGGATAGTCCTGTTGGGGTGAAGAGGCAGAGTTTGCAGTTTTTAGAGACAACAGACAACTATTAGTTCGGGGCTATTAGTCAGAAGAAATATTATATGCACAACACTATCATGTATTTTATTCTTGCCTTCCTAGATGAACTATATTCTCTCCAAAAGCAGTCTTTTTCCTTTTGTAGTTCCCGATGAACAGAGTTTTAAGAGTACATAAGCATTTCATATTTTTTAAACTGAATCTTTTCCGAAGGTTGGAATGCAAATGGTTGTTTCTAACAATCAAATAATAACAATTATTATAACTGGGATCAAAAAGCCCCACATACACATTGACAGTCAGCAAATACTATCAATTCAAGAAAGCTTATGTAATCTCAGTTTCTAAAGTTCAGGAAAAACACCTTTGCAAAGAGTAAACCAAAAGCACTGAGAAATTAAGTAACATGGCCAAAGTTGTACAATCTGTTATAATGCTGGGACCTGTTTAACAGGCAAACTTCTGGTCTAGAGATTCTTTTCCCTCTATTCTGTTATGCTGTCTGTCTTTATATATAATACAACTTTATTAATCCACCTAATTAAAAATATAACCTGAAACACTAACAAGACAGAATCATAAAACATTTTAACAGGTATGACTCTAAAGGTATGCGAAGCACATACAGTAAGTAATAGAAGATGTCTGATCCAATATAAATTGCTAAAGGAAAAAAAAAACAATTGTAATCATACATTTGAGCCATAATCAGTAGATTCTCCAAAGGGCTTTCTTGTATTAGTTAAATATACCATTTACAACCTTTTCCAGTAATTTGCTTGGTAAATAAGTAACGAAAAGAATTCAGGCAAGATTTGGCCCAATTAGAAGTTTAATTAAGTTAAGTTTAAACAAAGTATCTAATCTAATATTGAGGACTGACCCTGTAAGTCTGGTGGGCTACAGTTCATGGGGTCGCAAAGAGTCGGACATAACTGAGCACACACACAGACACACACACACACACCTTGTAAATTAGAACTGTGCTGTTTGGGTTATTATAAAGAGTAAAGGGAAATAAAATACAAACTTTAAGGAAAGTTTATCCTCCTAGTTGAGGATATAACACATACAGAATTCCATCAAACAATAACACCTAAGTCAAAATGACAATATATGTATAAAGCTTACCCCAAGTAGCATATACCACACTAGGTTTTTCTTCTCACTCACCATTTTTCCCCACTGCTCCCCCTTAATCTTTCCACACAAGTCACATTGTCCTGTTCACAAATCATTTTCTCCAGCTCTCCATCTGGATGCTAAGTTCTTCAATACCCCTAAGTTGCATAGTCAATGACTGTTACTGTTCACCAAGACAGTTTTTTCAGATCCATGTTACCTGGGCTAATGGCTGATTTTGAGACAGGTGTCCATCAAAAAGGTGATCTACTTACATGCTCCAGATTTGTCTTCAGTACTAATGGCTCATCTCTTTTTTTCTGTTCATCCATTTTCCTTTTTCCTGTTTCTGTGTCCTCTGGTAACAACTTGTGGATTTGATCTTCAGAAGTTTTCTCCTCTTGTAACTTTTCTTCTCGCAGCTAAAAATACAAATCACATCGAGACAGCAGTTTTAGGCAACAAAAGACTTAAAAATATCTTTTATTCAGTAGTCTATTAGAACAAACAGGAAAGTTCTGAGACTATTTTCTTATTGGATATAAAGCCCTCTTATTTTTAAAGTAAGTCAACTTCTACTTGACTCTTGCCAAACATCCACTTCATGGCTTAAGATTTAACTGTTCTGCATTCTTGAGCAATATGAACTCACAAAAGCTAAAATACACATAATCAAGAACTAAGGTTTATTCACTTAGCCAAAAAATGATGAATCTAAAAACTTTCTTTATACCCATAATCCAGATACAACTGCACTAGGCCAGGAGAACAGCAAAGATGTATGCCACAGAAGATCAGGGAAGTTGGACTAAGCAAGAGAGGTCTTTGGGCCTATTGGCAACAGAAAAAATGGCATATAACAGTCCCAATGTCCTATAATTTATGCTGTTATCTTGTTACCTACAGTATAGGTCAACTACATGGTCTACAAAGAAAGTTAAGGCAGACTAATATGCTCCTCATTTGAGGGAGGTAGCATGGCATCATGAAAATAAGATAGCTTTTGGAATTAAGTAGTATCTTGCTTTATACTTACAGTATATCAAGAGTTCCTTTCCTAACCTCCCTTTATTCTCTTCTCATTGCCTGAGACTTTAATAAAGTTTAAATGGCATAATGTATATGAAAGCATTTTAGGCTACTAATATTTTTAATCATACTTATAAAAAATAAGACTAGAGAACAAATTTTTTCATTGGCTGTCAACTCAGAGTTATAAAACGACAATAACAATAAACAACAATATTCAGTTTTTTTAATTAATATTTCTTTTTTACTTTTTTAAGTTATGCAAGTATAACTCATTTACGGAAGACTTAGAAAACACAGAACAAAGTTACATATAGGCCCACTATACATTACAATTATATTTTAAGTAGGCAAATTAAGATTTTTAGTTGGGAGTTTCAATATCAAACTGAAAAATTAATAGAATGAATAGACAGAAAAGTAGAAGAATACAGTAGACTCGAGAGCTTCCCAGGTGGTGCTAGCAGTAAAGAACCTGCCTGCCAATGCAGGATCTCTTGGTCAGGAGGACATGGCAACCCACTCCCATATTCTTACCTAGAGAAACCCATGGACAGGAGCCTGGCAGGCTACAGTCCATAGGGTTGCAAAGAGTCAGACCATGACTGAAGCAACTTAGCACACACACACACACACACACAGCAGATCTGAAAAGTACCATGAATCAATTCCATATAAATTAAGATTTATACAATTGTCACACAACAGTAGGATACAAATTCTATTCAAGTTCCTATAGACTATAAACTAGAAGACACTGGAACATATCCAGGGACATAAAACAAGGTGCAAAAATTTCACGGTCTAAAAGTATTAAAATCATACAGAGCCTGTTCTCTTATCACTGTGGAATTATGTTAGAAATCAATATCAAGAGATATTTGAAAATAACCCACATATTTTTAAATGCAATGTGACATCTACCAAGAGAGTTCATTGACTTAGTCATTTAAGGCTCAATAAAGTTAGACTGAAAAAAACACAGACGGTGATTGCAGAGAAGAAAGCATTTAAATGAGAAGTTAATATCAAAGATACTTTAAAAACCCCATGCATCTGGAAATTAAATGTCCACTTTAAAATGATGGGTGTATCTAAGAAGCCATAACAAGGAAAATAAAATATTTGTAACAGAATAAAAATGAAAAGAGAATTTATCAGAATTTGTTGCATGCAGCTGAAACTGCTCAGTGTAACTTAAATGCAATGTGGAATCTTGAAAAAGGTATGAAAACAAATAATGGACACTGGCATAAAATTTTATGAAATTTGAACAAAATCTGTACTTTAGTTAATAATACCATGTCACATGTTAATTTCTTGTTTTTGATAAAGATTTAGCCTTATATTTCCAATTTCCATAGGTATGATTCCAATAAGCCTGAACTAGTCTTTACAAGCTGGTCTAACTCAAGAGGTTATGAATATGCAAAGAACACCAAATACAATGTTATATAAGGAGGAGATTCAAATGAAATAATGTACTCCCAACTTCTCAAGTCAAACAAGAACACAGGAGGATGAAAGCTAATCCATAGCTAGAGAGAAAGCAAACCTGAAGTCTATGTTAACTACCTACATGAAAGATCAATGCCTTTTAACGATCTTAGATGAGAAATTCTTATTGAACAACATGACCACAGGCTTCACTAAGAGGCATTTCACTTGAAGAGAATAGAAAGGCAGAGTGGCAAAAAGAAAACAAGTTTCAGCATCACCTTACCATTTACTGAACAGTGTGTGTCAGGTATGGCACTAAAAAAACAACAACTAAGGTTTACGACTTAGGTTCAGATCAGTTCAGTCGCTCAGTCATGTGCGACTCTTTGCAACCCCATGGACTGCAGCACACCAGGCTTCCCTGTCCAATACCAACTCCCAGAGCTTGCTCAAACTCATGTCCATTGAGTCGGTGATGCCATGCCACCATCTCATCCTCGTCCCCTTCTCCTCCTGCCTCCAATCTTTCCCAGCATCAGGGTCTTTTCAAATAAGTCAGATCTTCGCATCACGTGGCCAAAGTATTTCAGCTTTAGCTTCAGCATCAGTCCTTCCAATGAATATTCAGGACTGATTTCCTTTAGGATGGACTGGTTGGATCTCCTTGCAGTTCAAGGGACTCTCAAGAGTCTTCTCCAACACCACAGTTCAAAAGCGTCAATTCTTTGGCACTCAGCTTTCTTTATGGTCCAACTCTCACATCCATACATGACTACTGGAAAAACCATAGTTTTGACTAGACAGACCTTTGTTGGCAAAGTAATGTCTCTGCTTTTTAATATGCTGTCTAGGTTGGTCATAGCTTTTCTCCCAAGGAGCAAGCGTCTTTTAATTTCATGGCTGCAGTCACTATCTGCAGTCATTTTGGGGCCCCCCAAAATAAAGTCTCTCACTATTTCCATTGTTTCCCCATCTATTTGCCATGAAGTGATGGGACCGGACGCCATGATCTTAGTTTTGAATGTTGAGTTTTAAGCTAACTTTTTCACTCTCCTCTTTCACTTTCATCAAGAGGCTCTTTAGTTTTTCTCTGCTTTCTGCCATAAGGGTGGTGTCATCTGCGTACCTGAGGTTATTGATAACTCTCCTGGCAATCTTGATTCCAGCTTGAGCTTCGTCCAGCCCAGCATTTCGCATGAAGTACTCTGCATATAAGTTAATTAAGCAGAGTGACAATATACAGCCTTGACGTACTCTTTCCCAATTTGGAACCAGTTGGCTGTTTCATGTCCAGTTCTAACTGCTGCTTCTTGACCTGCATACAGATTTCTCAGGAGGCAGGTAAGGTGATCTGGTATTTCCATCTCTTGAGGAATTTTCCACAGTTTGTTGTGATCTATACAGCCAAAGGCTTTAGAGTAGTCAGTAAAGCAAAAGTAGACGTTTTTATGGAACTTGCTTGCCTTTTCAGTAAACCAACAGACGTTGGCAATTTAATCTCTGGTTCCTCTGCCTTTTCTAAATCCAGCTTGAACATGCGGAAGTTCACGGTTCACATACTGTTGAAGCCTGGCTTGGAGAATTTTGAGCATTACTTTACTGCCGTGTGAGATGAGTGCAATTGTGTGATAGTTTGAGCATTCTTTGGCATTGCCTTTCTTTGGGATTGCAACGAAAACTGACCTTTTCCAGTCCTGTGGCCACTGCTGTTTTCCAATTTGCTGGCATATTGAATGCAGCACTTTCACAGCATCATCTTTTAGGATTTGAAATAGCTCAACTGGCATTCCATCACCTCCACTAGCTTTGTTTGTAGTGATGCGCCTAAGGCCCACTTGACTTCGCATTCCAAGTTGTCTGGCTCTAGTGAGTTGATCACACCATCGTGATTATCTGGGTCATGAAGATCTTTTTTGTACAGTTCTTCTGTGTATTCTTGCCACCTCTTCTTACTATCTTCTGCTTCTGTTAGGTCCATACCATCTCTGTCCTTTATTGTGCCCATCTTTGCATGAAATGTTCCCTTGGTATCTTGAATTTTCTTGAAGAGATCACTAGTCTTTCCCATTCTATTGTTTTCCTCAATTTCTTTGCACTGATCACTGAGGAAGGCTTTCTTATCTCTCCTTGCTATTCTCTGGAACTCTGCATTCAAATGGGTTAATCTTTCCTTTTCTCCTTTGCCTTTCACTTCTCTTCTCAGCTATTTGTAAGGCCTCCTCAAACAACCATTTTGCATTTTTGCATTTATTTTTCTTGGGGATGGTCTTGATCACTGCCTTCTGTACAATGTCACAAACTTCCGTCCACAGTTCTTCAGGCACTCTATCAGATCTAATCCCTTGAATCTATTTGTCACTTCCACTGTATAATCGTAAGGGATTTGATTTAGGTCATACCTGAATGGTCTAGTGGTTTTTCCCTACTTTCTTCAATTTAAGTCTGAACTTGGCAATAAGGAATTCATGATCTGAGCCACAGTCAGCTTCCAGTCTTGTTTTTGCTGATTGTATAGAGCTTCTCCATCTTCAGCTGCAAAGAAAAGAATCAATCTGATTTCAGTATTGACCATCTGGTGAAGAGTCCATGTGTAGAGTCTTCTCTTGTGTTGTTGGAAGAGGGTGTTTGTTATGACCAGTGCGTTCTCTTGGCTAAACTCTGTTAGCCTTTGCCCTGTTTCATTTTGTACTCCAAGGCCAAACTTGCCTGTTACTCCAGGTATCTCTTGACTTCCTACTTTTGCATTCCAGTCCCCTATAGTGAAAAGGACATCTTTTTTGGGTGTTAGTTCTAGAAGGTCTTGTAGGTCTTCATAGACCCATTCAACTTCAGCTTCTTCAGCATTACTGGTAAGGGCATAGACTTGGATTACTGTGATACTGAACGGTTTGCCTTGGAAAAGAGCAGAGATCATTCTGTCATCTCTGAGACTGCACCCAAGAACGGCATTTTGGACTCTTTTTTTGACTATGAGGGCTACTCCATTTCTTCCAAGGGATACTTGCCCGCAGCAGTAGATATAATGGTCATCTGAGTTAAATTCACCCATTCCAGAGTTAGGTAATGTGTTCAAATTCAGAGCCATAACCTTCGAACTGGAATTCAAATCTATGTTTACCTTGGTGGTTCTCAGCCAAGGATGATTTTACAGCTGGCAATGTCTGGAGACGCTTCTGGCTGTCACAGCTGAGGTGACAGGTTTATGCTACTACTGGCCTCTAGTGGGTAGAGGCCAGGAACTGCTACTAAACATCCTAAATGCATAAGACAGCCCCCAATAATATATACATACACAGATGTTACCATTTTAAAAACACTAAAAAACTTCCTGTTTTATGTATTTTAGCGTTACTTTGTTCAGTGCTTAATTGTGTTTACATACTATGTTCTCTGGCTTTTTAAGTGTTTCAGAATGCATCTTTTGCTTCCTAATAACGTTTATTGCTGCTCTCAAAGTTTTTGACAGTGAACTTGTGCTATTGGCAAAACAACTTTTTCATTGCAATGTTGAGTCTCTGTGAACACAGCACCAACTTGAAGTTAAAAATTTACAAAATTGAAAAACCCCATATATCCATTTAAATCTTCATATGAATCATGTTGGTATTTTCTCTATATTGGATTCTGTAGATGCTAGTTTTTGGTCCCTTTTGATGGTTATTTATAAGGACTTGAGAACTTGGTCTCTAGGAAAGAGTTTTTATACTCAGGGAAAATGGTTCAGATAGTGTCAGACAACAGCATATAAACCTGAATAAGAAGTACTGATAGCTGCTGTTGATTGAACTCTTCCATGTTTCAGATGTGAAGTTTATAGAGCTTAGCTTATTTAATCCTCACGGGCTTTGTTTGTACCTATCATTACCATTTTATAGACACAAAAATTAACACGCAGTGGTTATTACGTAAAGTCTGTGTTTGAATACTGAAGAGTTCAGATTTTAAAGCAAACCACTGGCTTCAAATACTAGGGTTTCCCAACCTCAGTACTATTGACATTTTGGGCCAGATAGTTCTTTGTTAAGGTGAGCAGGTCAGAGTCTGAGTAGAAGGCTTATTCATGAATACTTACTTTACTGGGGAGCAGGAGTTAAGGATGGAATGGTACAACAAGAGACAGCAAGCCAATAAAAGTAGTTGGCCTAATAGTTGTCCTACAGAGGACAATGTGAGAACCTGTATGAAATGCAGCTCAAGGCTCAATCTGAAGTGAGAAAGGGGGAAGCAAATATTATATATATATATATGTATGTGTGTGTGTGTGTGCATAAATAGACTCCCACCTCCTGCTGACCAAAGTTTGATCCACTGGATGTTAAATATCCCTCACACTGGCTTGTACAACTCCAGTAAGTTCCCATGGTAAGCACTGTACAGCAACTGCAGAAGAGCCCTAAAACTAAAAGCAAGCAGCAAGCAGTGTGAGCCAAAACAAGAGATCTCAGACTGCACCAAGTGAAGCTGCCCACTACTGTAAAGTGGAATGCTTTTTACTGCCTCCATTTTTTAAAATGTTTATTCATTTATTGGCCATGCTGGGCAGCTCGCGGGATCTTAGCTCCCTGACCAAGGATGGAACCTGTGCCCCCGGCAGTGGAAGGGGTGAGTCCTAATCACTGGACCATGAGGGAATTCCCTGCCTCCATTTTTATATACTGAAGGAAATGGCAACCCACTCCAGTATTCTTGCCTGGAGAATCCCAGGGACAGAGGAGCCTGGTGGGCTGCCATCTGTGGGGTCGCACAGTCAGACACGACTGAAGCAACTTAGGAGCAGCAGCAGCAGCGTGTAACTACCACCCAGATCAAGAACTCCCTGTGCCTACTCCTCACCCCAGAGTATCCATGATCCCAGCTTACAATACCAAAAGCATACTTTCCCCTGTTTTTGAGTTTTATATAAATGGAATTTTATGTATGTACTGAATCGCTCTTCCTTCAGTCAACATTTCATTTGTGATCCAAGAAGGAGGGGATATATGTACACATATAGCTGATTCACTTTGTTGTATAGCAGAAACTAACACAACATTGTAAAGCAACTACCCCCCAATTAAAAAAAAAAAAACATTCCATTTGTGAGATACATCTATGTAGGTGTATTTAGTAGTTTGTTCCTTCTCATTGTTTTATAGTACTCCATTGTTTGACTACAAAATAACTTAATGATTTTATTGTTATAGATATTTGTGTAACTATTAATTTATTTATTCACAAATAAACTACTACGAGCCTTCTTGAAAATGTATCCTGATACATATACTGTCCTGTGGGATATATTCTGGAAGAGAAGCTGTTTAGTCATAAAGTAGGGGTACACTGCCATAGTTTCCCCAAATTGATTGTACAAATTATACTCCCACCCCAATCTGCAATGTAGCAGGAATGACAGTTGCTCTCAACCTTGTTAACACTCAGAATTGTCTATTTTAGCTATTTCAGTGCATACATATCGACACTGCATTATGACACTTCAATTTGTATTTTTCCGATGACTAAAGATCTAGAGCAGTTTTTCACATGCTTATTGACTATTTGGAAATTCTCTTTTATGACATGCCTATTCACATTGTTGCCCTTTCTCCTTTCAAATATTTGGAATTTCCCCTAATAATTTATAGGAGTTATACTTTTTGGATATGAGGCAATTTTCAAGAAAAAATACATACATCCAAGAAACACACACACACTTTTCCTGCCTCTCATACTAGCTTGCCTTTTTCATTCTCTTGGTAGTGCCTTTTGAAGACAAGAAGCTCCAGGTTCTAGCGCAGTTTAACATTAGTGATTTTTTTTAAAGAAATTGTCTCATAGTATCTTTTTTTTCTTGCTCTGTGGCCCGGCGCTTGAGGATATAACCGGCACTGGAAGCTGCTGGTACCGAAGACATGATGCCAAGGGGACCAGAGCCCATTCCTTCTACCTCCATACATTACATGAATCAGGAATCCCTGCCAAGAAGAGGGTCCATAGGCACCAACCGCCACCCCAAGATCCCCAGCACAACCCCCGTGTCTACAAAGTCACACTCACTCAGTCACCCTCCTCATGGTATCTTTAAGGAATTTTTATCTGACATTTCACATACAGATCTACAATCCACCTTGAGCTGTTTTTTTTTTTTAATCAACTATGTTAAGGAATAACCTACATATGATAAAATGATCACATACGGAATGCATAGCTCAATGAATTTCAACAAATGTATATATCCATGTAACCATATCCCTAATCAAGATATAGAACATTTTTACCACCAAGAAAGTCACCTCAAACCCACTAGTGGGAATGCCCTGGCAGTACAGTACTTAGGACTCTATACTTTAACTGCCATAGGCCCGAGTTTGATCCCTGGTCAGGGAACTAAGATTCCACAAATCACGCAGCATGGCCAAAAACAAAAACAATGAAAAACCCACTAGTAATCAATCTCCCACCCTACTCAGCTCAAAGCAACCCTTAATTTTATAACTATGACTACAGATTAGTTTTGCCTACTATAAAATCATACAGCATATATTCCTTTATGTCAAGATTCATTCACAGTACATTTTTGATATTCATCCATGCTACTAAGTTCATTATAATACTATATTCCTTATATTCCTTTTATGGATATTCCATTGCATGAATATACCACAATATGTTTATCCATTCAAGTACTGTACATGTGGGTTGTATTTAGTTTGGAGCTGTTATGAATAAAGCTGCTATTAACATTCATGTCTTTTTCTGAACAGACATTTTTATTTTGCTTGTCTAAACAGCTACAAGTAGAATTGCTCGGTCAAGTAGTTAAGTGTATGTTTAAATTTATAAACTGCCAAAATGTTTCCCATGGAGATTATATCATTTTATACAATCAGTCCTCCATAACCGTGGGTTCCACATCAGTACATTTAACCAACCATAGATCAAAAATCAAAAATCAATCTGCCAGAATTCCCTGGTAGTGCAATGGATAAGAATCCTCCTGCCAATGCAGGGGACATGGGTTCGATCCCGGTCCAGGAAGATTCCACATGCTGCAGAGCAACTAAGTCCATGCACCACAACTTCTGAGCTCGCACTCTAGAGCCTGTGAGCCTCAATTAATGAGGCCTGTGCCACGACTACTGAGCCCATGCGCTGCAACTACTGAAGCCCGTGCATCTAGAGCCTGTGCTCCGCAACAAGAGAAGCCACTGCAATGAGGAGCCCACGCACTGCAATGAAGAGCAGCCCCAGCTCTCTGCAACTAGAGAAAGCCTGCATGTAGCAATGAAAATCTAGTACAACCAAAAATAAAATAAATAAGTACTTTAAAAATATCAATCTGCCTTTGGTGGAACCTGTGTACACTGAACCTGCAGATGCCAAAGGCCAACTGTACTCTTTTTTTCATAAGCGACTTGAACATCCACGGATTTTGGTATCCACATGGTTTCTGGAACCATTACCCTGCAGATATGGAGGGAAGATTTTACTCCCACTAACAATTCATGAGAAATCCAGCTTGTTTTCATTCTTACACTCATTTGGACACATGGAATTCTTAGCCTTTTAATTTTAGCTATTCCAGAGAAAGTAGGGGATATCCTATATGTGATTTTAGTGAGTATCTCCCTGCTGGTTAACTATGTTGAGCATCTTTTCATATTTTCGGTAGCATGTCTTCTTTCGTGAAGTGTCTGTTTTCAATCAAGCTTCTTTTTTAAAAAATTCTAAATAAAAGTCTGCTGTTAGATATTTTGAGAATATCTTCTCTCAGTATTTTCTTTGTCTATTTTCTAAATGCACAGAAGATTTTAACTTTAATAAAATTCAATATATCATTTTTTTCTTCTGTGATTAGGATTTTGGGGATTCTTGTCTAGTAAATCTTTGCCTACCCTAAGGTCAATATTTTCTTCTAGGTTTTCTTCTGCATAATTTTAGCTTTTATGTTTAGTCTGTGATCCATTTTGAATGAATGTTTGTATGTGGTATAGAGATCAAGACTGACTTATTCACAGGATAAGTCTGTTCCAGTATCACTGTTGAAAAGACTGTTCTTTTGCTACTGAATTATTTCTGTGCCCTTAGGAATATCAACTGACTATTTATGAGGGGGTCTATTCCAGGACTATATTCTATTCCATTAATCTATGTCTTTTCCTTATGCCAACACCATACTCTCTTGAAGACTATCATTTTAAAATCAGGTAGTAAAAGTCCTCCAGTAAAAACAGTCATTATTCACAGACATGATCCTCCATGTAAAAAATCTGCTAGAATCTACAAAAAAGCCACTAAAACTACTAAATGAGTTTAGCACAGTTGTAGGATCAAGTATCAAAATGTAAAAACCAATAGTATTTTTATATACTTGCAAGAATTGTAATACCACTTATAGTAATATACAAAAATATGAAATATTTAAGATAAATCTGATAAAAGATCTGGAAAGTGAAAACCACAAACCACTGCTGAGAGAAACTAACAAAGAACTAAATAAATAGAAAGATATCATGTTGATGGGTCTGAAGACTCAATTACTGAGATATCAGTTCTCCCCAAATTGATCTATAGACTCTGGGCAATCCCAATCAGAATGCCAGCAAGTGTTTTTGTAGAAATTTGCAAGCCAATACTAAAATTCAGATGGATATACAGTGAACCAAGAAGCCAAAGTAACTTTGAGAAAGCCAAAATAACTTCTTACTACAAGCTACAATAATCAAAACAGCATGGTACTGGTGTAATAATGAACAAACAGATCAATGATACAGATGCAATATAGAGTTTAGAAGCAAACCCACAATATGCAGGTAACTAATATTTGACAAAGGTGCAAAAAGCAATCCAACGGAGAAAGGATAGTCTTTTCAGCAAACGTGCCAGAATAACTGGGACATCCATATGCACAACATATATAAAAACTAACTCAAAATGGATCACAGACCTAAATGTAAAGCCTAAAACTATAAAACTTCCATTAGAAAACACAGGAGAAAATCTTTGTTGACTTTGGAAAAAGAATTCTTGGATATAACACCAAAAGAAAAATCTACAAAAGGAAAAAAAAAATGTACAAAGTGTATTTTTTGAAAGTTAAAAACTTCTACCATTCAAAGGGCTCTAAGAAAATGAAAAGACTGATACAGAGAGAAAATTATTTACAAAGCATATACCTGATAAGACTTGTATTCAAAAATATTTCAAACTTCAACGGTAAGAAAACACAAATAAACACATGAAAAGATGCTCAACATTATCAGTCATTAGGGAAATACAAATTAAAACCACAATGAGATACCACTACATTAACAACTAGAATTGCTAAAATTAAAAAGACTAACCCTACCAAATGTTGGCAAAGACTGAGAGAAACCAGAACATTCATACACTACTGGTAAGAATTAAAATGGGAAAACCACTTTGGAACAGTTTGGCAGTTTCTTAAAAAAGGAAGCACACCTACCCTATGATCCAGCCATTTCAAGCTTAAGTATTTACTTAAGAGAAAAAATTATTTTGTACAAGGACTTGCAAGTGAATGGTCACAGTAGCTTTATTTGTAATAGCTAAGAACTGGAAACAACACAAATGTCTACTAAGAGGCAAACAGATAAACAAACTGTGCCAAGTACAATGAAATACTATTCTGCAGTAAGAAAGAATAAATTATTGATACATGTAACTAGCTGAATGAATCTCGGAATTACTACACTGAGTGAAAAAGGGAAACAGAAAAGCATTAAGCAATTTAGACCAAAAAGAAAAAACATTAAGTGGACTTGTCGTAACTAAAAACTTTTGTGCAAAGGATACTAACAAAAAAGTGAAAAGACAATCTACATAGTGGGAGAAAATATTTACAAATCATGTATCTGATGAGGATTTAATATTTAGCATACATTAAAAAAAAAAACTTACAACTCAACAACAAAAACCCAACTCGAAATTGAGCAGAAAGACCTGAACAGACATTTCTCCAAAGAAGAAATACAAAGTTATCAATAAGGACATGAAAAAAGGCTCAACATCATTATTCATTAGGGAAATGCAAATCAAAACCTAATGAGATACTCACTAGAATGGCTATTTTTTAAAAAATCAGAAAATAACAAGTGCTAACAAGAA
This sequence comes from Okapia johnstoni, assembly GCA_024291935.2. Taxonomy (NCBI): domain Eukaryota; kingdom Metazoa; phylum Chordata; class Mammalia; order Artiodactyla; family Giraffidae; genus Okapia; species Okapia johnstoni. Next base: position 24,364,008 of record CM044325.1, read on the forward strand.
CGTGGAGTAATTGGGCCCTCACACATTGCTGGTAGGAATGTAAAATTGTGAGGCTGCTGTAGAAAAGTTTAACGATTCCCTTGACCTGGCAATTCCACTCCTAATTATATACCCAAAATAAAAGAGGGAGTCAAACAGACACTTGTATTACAATGTTTATGCAGCATTATTCACAACAGCCAAAAAGTGAAAACAACTCAAGAGTCCATCAGGAGATGAAAGGATTAACAAAATGAAATGTTGTTGTTGTTCAGTTGCCCCGTCCAGTCATGTCCGACTCTGGTACCCCATGGACAGCAGCACTCCAGGCCTCCTATCCCTCACCATCTCCTAAAGTTTGCCCCAGTTCATGTCCATTGCATTGGTGATACCATCCAGCCATCTCATCCTCTGAGGCCCTCTTCTCCTTCTGCCCTCAATCTTTCCTAGCATCAGGGACTTTTCCAGTGAGTCATCTGTCCACATCAGATCAACAAAACACTGGAGCTTCAGCTTCAATATCAGTCCTTCCAACGAGTATTCAGGGTTGATTTCCCTTAAGATGGACTGGTTTGATCTCCACGCTGTCCAAGAGAGTTTCAGAAGTCTTCTCTAGCACCATAGTTCGAAGGTACCAATTCTTTGGCGCTCTACCTTCTTTACAGTCCAGCTCTCAGAACCATACATGACCACCGGGAAGACCATAGCCTTGACAAAACGGGAACATCCAGCCATAAAAAGGAACAAACCTACTAAAACATGCTACAATGTGAATGAACTTTGAAAACATGCTGCGTGAAATAAGCCAGGTCACAAAAGGACAGATATGATATGATTCCACTTACATATCTAGAATAGGCAAATCTTTAGAAAGACAAAGTAGGTTAAAGGTTAACTGGGGTTGGGGGTATGATGGAATGGGGAGATATCGATTAATGGGTACAGAGTTTCTGTTTGGAGTGATAAAAATATTTTGGAGAAAGAGAACAGTGATGATTGCACAACACTATGAATGTACTTAAGGCCACTGAATTGTATACTTATAGTGGTTAAAATGACAAATTTTATGTCATATATATCTCACAGCACTTAAAAGTTTTTTTGTGTGTCATATACCTTACTAGGTAAGTATCATGAAGTTCCAGCTAGCATTTTATCCTTTCAGATACTAAATAAATAACCTGTATGACAGGTTCACTCAAGGCAATCATCTAGCAGGAGGCTTCAACTAATCTTCTGGTTAGAATCAAATAGTTGAATCGTCTGACAGCTAAACACAAAAGCAAATGGAATTCCTAGCCATAGGGCAAGGCTCCACTGAAGGAACAGGCTGTGGAGCTCACTAGATTCTTCAATCCTGTTCATTCAAGGGTGGAGATGCCTACAGAATATTTGCAGCTAATCATGTCATGAATAATACCCATTTTACCATGAAAAATTATTCATCTTCATAATTGCAAAATCTGAGTGATGGGTATATAGGTGTTCATTTTATTGACCTTTTTATATTTGTTTAAACATTACAAAAATTAAAAATTTAGAAAACATTTATAATATTCATTATGCTAGTCAACAAACCTCAGGCACTGGATGATTGCAGAAATAACTGAAGGGCTTACAGGAGCCTCTGCAGAGAAAGTTCTGATTACTGTCTTTCAAATGCTAAGTAACTACCCCAGAGTATGTATTCCCTATTATTAATAGTACTTCAAATGTTAACTAGCCATACTTAAGAGTTTAGAATAAAACACATATGAACTTCTTTCAGTCTGGAACCATGTCTTATTTATCCTTGATGTCTCCTCTCCCACTTTAGTACTAGACATAGGGCCTGCATCCAGTAAGTTTAATTCCACAAACATTTACAGTGCACAAGAATCTATGTGTTAGGCACTGCTTTTAGAGCTAAGGATATAGCCCTGACCAAAAATGACAAAGTTTTTTGTAGAGGCTTATATTCTGTAAGAATGTGATTGAAATGAAAGATGTGATTGGACTAATCAATTTTTAAGAGGTCTTCCAACAAATATTCCCTGCAATACAAACTATACCTATTTTGGTGACTGCAGCAGTCCCCACATTTTGGGGGAGCTTCTCTCAGTTCCACAGTAAAAGATAACCAATGTAATGGTGTCATGAACACAGGGCTGGTGGGAAGAGTGCTGTTCAGTGGCACTTTAAAACAAATCTGGATGTACCTGTTCTCATTAAAGTTACATGCTTATCAAAATTTCCTCCACTCCCAACCAAAGGTAATGTTCCATACAGCTGTCTCAGGCTAGAGAAGAATTTATTACTAATGTAATACAGTCACACATAGAGTGTGCCCTTCCAATGATGGCAAGGATGACAGTGAGAGTTCTCCTCTAAATGCACTAATAATGATGGGATTTTGGTAAAATATATCAGACCTTTCAAAGATTAAAATACACAGATCTTTACCACCCCAGCCTCCCTAGCTGTGCAGGAAACAACAAAGTTATGAGAGCATTTATCACATAATGCATGCATTAGGCCTCACAAGTGTTGAAACAGGAAACACTAATGGTTGTTACACATGATGTCTTCAGGTAACCTGAAGCCTTGTTTTATTTTGTGAAGCAAACCATTCATCACTTTCATCTTCTGCCATTGCATCATCCAATAAGTTGCTTCTCTCTGGATCCATCTTTTAGAGTTTTCAAAATGTTTCATCTCCCACAAAGCAAGTTTCATGTCCATCGGGGTCAGGCAGAACAGTCACTTGCACTGTTGCTTTCCCTAGAGTGTCCAGACCCACACGGGGAGTCAGAATCCCCCAGTTCTCCCATTTTATCAAGTCTTCTGACAACTCTTTCTAGGGGCAAGAAAAGGCAATTTGTCCAAAAGTTGCTGCAAGATCACTGCCTCCTGGATGTCCCGTAGCTCCAGCTTACACTGGTTATCAGCATAGCCCAGCAAAGTCCTCTGTTTCTTTTCATCTTTTTCATAAACTTTCATTCCTAGTAAATTACACCACTAGCTAAAGGACTTCTCAAGATCAGACTCTGGTAGAGTTACTTTTAATATAGGATCTGTCTGCAGTGGACTGCGGTTCTGCAAACAGAATTTATACCCTCCAGGGGCTTTGGTTTCAAAAATACCTTCTACAACCTCATTGAGTGGCCACTCCAGCTTCCTGGCATTGCTGACGGCCTGGCTAGAAGAATGAAAAAGTTGGCTTAAAACTCAACATTCAGAAAACGAAGATCATGGCATCCAGTCCCATCACTTCATGGCAAATAGATGGGGAAACAATGGAAACAGTGAGAGACTTTATTTTCTTAGGCTCCAAAATCACTGCAAATGGTGATTGCAGCCATGAAATTAAAAGATACTTGCTCCTTGGAAGGAAAGTTATGACCAACCTAGACAGCATATTAAAAAGCAGAGACATTACTTTGCCAACAAAGGTCCGTCTAGTCAAAGCTATTGTTTTTCCAGTAGTCATACATGGATGTGAAAGTTGGACTATAAAGAAAGCTGAGTGCCAAAGAATTGATGCTTTTGAACTGTGGTGTTGGAGAAGACTCTTGAGAGTGCCTTGGACAGCAAGGAGATCCAACCAATCCATCCTAAAGGAAATCAGTCTTGAATATTCATTGGAAGGACTGATGCTGAAGCTGAAACTCCAATACTTTGGCCACCCGATGTGAAGAACTGACTCATCGGAAAAGACCCTGACGGTGGGAAAGAGTGAAGGCAGGAGGAGAAGGGGACGACAGAGGATGAGATGGTTGGATGGCATCACTGACTCAATGGATATGAGTCTGAGTAAACTCCGGGAGTTGGTGATGGACAGGGAGGCCTGGGATGCTGCAGTCCAAGTGGTCACAAAGAGTTGTACACGACTGAGCGACTGAACTGAACTGGCTAGAAGTGAGTGTGATAATCATGAAGTCATTGCCAAGTTTGTAGTTTCCAATGCCCTAATAGTAAGTCAGTTCTGCAACAAAATGATCAGCCTCAGGTCCAAATCCATCCATTGTTTTACTTCATTTCTCATCATTAAGGCCTTCATTCCCAGGACATCACGATAAAAATGCTGTTAGGAAATGGTTTTCCACTTTGAGCATGAAGTGTGGAACCCTGCAAGTCGCCATGACCTCCTACAGTACCCACCCCTCACACATACAGTGCCACACCACCCACAGATGATGCCAGCACAGTAGTCCCAGTAGTACTTTAAAAATTAGAGGTTTGTGCATCCATAATTGTCTCATTTTCTTATCTAAATTGGTAAAATGGTCTACCACCCAATGATAGTAGACTACAGAAATAATTTGTGAGAGTTGTAGGACCTTCTGGCCTCCTGGTGCTTCCTTAATCTTTCCCCTGTGCTCAGTCATTTCAGTATGATCAAACTCTTGTTGTAGGACCTTCTGGCCTCTTGGTTCTTGCTTAATCTTTCCCCCGTGCTCATTCACTTCAGTAGGATCACACTCTTTGCAATCCGATGGACTGTAGCCCGCCAGGCTCCTCTGTCCATGGGATTCTCCACGCAAGAATACTGGAGTGGGTTGCCATGCCCTCCTCCAGGGGAACCTCCCAACACAGGGATCAAAGAATGAATATAACAAAATTCTTTCCCCAATCAATGCAACAAGATGGAGGGCTGAGCACATTCTAATATTCTCCTTCTGCTTAAAACAACATTAAATGTCAGGAAACTTCTCTTTAATCGAACATATCTATAAAAGCACAGAAAAAAATAGTATGCCATTAGCAAACAAGATCACAAGTATGCAAAAGATGGAACTAGTTTTCACACTTAAAGGTGTGAAATTGCTAAATAAGCAATTCACAAAAAAACCCCAGAAATGGCCAGTAAGCACAAGATGCTCCTCCTCTCTAGTAATCCAGGAAATATAAATAAAAACAATGAGATATTTTATTCAGGAGATAGCAAACTATTAAAAATAATGAAAAGGGACTCTCTTTTACTGTTGATGAGAAAGTTAGGTTGAAAAAGTCTTTTTAATATCCACCAAAATGCAAAGTGTATATACCACTTGACCCGCACTTTCACTTCTAGGAATCTAACTTAATATTTGCTCAGATATATTCATACATGTTTAGTGCAACATCTCTTCAAAACTGGGGAAAATGGGAAGCAATTTAAATGATCAGTGGTTAAATGAATTACGTACGTCTCATCCACACCATGAAATATCATTCGGTATGGAAAAAGTACCTACATGAAAGCACTTGCTTCCCATCCACACATACAAAAAAAAAAAAAAAAACATACTGTCAGAAAAAGAAAACTGGCTACAGAATAGATCATATTTTTCCTCAAAACTCCTAGTTTCTTTGAAGTCTTTACCATCAGACTGTAACACAACCCTTCTCTGTGGTAGTCACCTACTTTGCCTGTCAACTCCCCTTATTCACAGAAAACCTCAGCCCCAAAGTTTCTGCCCAGCTACTCCAGTGATCATTCCTGAAGATTTCAATAGCAGTATATTCTCTTAGGTTCTTCACTTCCTTCTAGATAAACCTTTTCTTCCATCCTATTTCAGTTACCTCCTCCCATAATCATACCCCAAACTGTCATGCTCAATAATTAAAACTACCTCTCGGCATCACATTTAAGCCTCTCACATTTAGACCACCACTTCTAGGTTTCCAACTTTACTAATATGTTAGCCACCCTACTTTCATAATTCTTTATCACCATCAAAACTTCTAGTCCACCAATTCTACCACTCTCACTGTCCACCATGCCCTTCATGTTCTCAATTCTTTCCTCAAACAACCTTCTTAAAGTAACCACAGTCCAAATGAATTACAACTTCCTTGTATACAGCTTCAGGTCCACTGCATCATTCCCTCTGTCATACTTCTTAGCATACTTTCTAATCCTGGTTAAACCCAACCCATTGCTTACTCCGTGTTCTAACTGTCTTATTTCCATCTTTGTCCCATGAAGCAGAGATAGCTAGCTGCCTACCCAGTATTCATTTTTTCATTTCTTACTAAAAGAATTCTAATTTTACTGAGGAAGCTAATGTACCCAGCTAAAACACTATGTTTCCCAGCTTTCCTGACAGCCACAGGGAGTCGGTGACACTAAACTACAAAATATAGGCGAAGTCACTGGGTGGGGCTTTGGAGAAAGCTCTTTAAAAGACCAAATTCAGGTGACATATGCCCTTCTGCCTTACCTTCTGTCTAGATGGAATTCTAGAGAAGGATCAACCATCTCACACCACAAGGAGACAGGCACACTAAAAGATGTCTAAACAGAAAAACAAAAGGACCCTGAACCTCTGATGTCCTACAGCTGCCATATCAGTCCTGGACAGTTTACCTCCAGCTTTTTTGTTACTTGAAAAAATAAAACTCCTAATTTATTTGAGTCATTATGTTGGGGTCTCTACTGCTCTGCTTAGTTGCTCAGTCGTGTCTTACTCTTTGTGACCCCATGGACTGCAGCCTGCCAGGCTTTTCTGTCCATGGGATTCTCCAGAATACTGGAGTGGGTTGCCATTTCCTCCTCCAGGGAATCTTCCCAACCCAGGGATTGAACCCAGGTCTCTTGCACTGCAGGTGAATTCTTAACCATCTGAGTCCCCAGGAAAGCCCAGGAATACTGGAGTCTCTACTATTGATAGTAAATACAATTCCTAATTCCTAGGCCCATTACAGTTTATTCCCCACAAGGCAAATAGAGACCTTTTAAAAGTATGAAAGTGAAAGTTAGTCATGTCCAACTCTTTGTGACCCCATGGACTGGTCCATGGGATTCTCCAGGCCAGAATACTGGGATGGGTAGCCTTTCCCTTCTCCAGGGGATCTTCCCAACTGAGGGATCAAACCCAGGCCTCCACCATTGCAGGCTGCTTCTCTACCAGCTGAGCAACAAGGGAAGCCCAAGAATACTGGAGTGGGTAGCCTATCCCTTCTCCAGTGGATCTTTCTGACCCAGGAATCGAACTGGTGTCTCCTGCATTGCAGGCAGATATAAGTCAGATCATATTACTGGCTTCCCATCACACTTAAAATAAACTTAGGGTCCTTACCAGGCAACTAGGCCTTCTCTGATATGGCCCTCCTCTCTCTCACAACTCAGTCATACCAAATCCCCATACCACACTTCCATCCACAACTTGTACGCTCAGTTCCAGCCAAGGTGTTCCTTTAACAAGGAAAACCTGTTTCCATCTCAGGGCCTATGTGTTTGCTGTTCCTTTTGCCGGGAATGCTCTCTCCTCACAAATTTACTTTGCTTGCTCCCTCACCTCTTCCAGGTAGCAACTCAAACGTTGTCTTCTCTGACATTTTCCCTGATATCTGTATTAAAAACAGTCGTTTTGTGTCTCAAGTTTCCCTTCCACTCCCCTGTAACTCTTCCTACCTTGCTTTATTAATATATATTAAATACTTTTTTGCTTATTTACTGTTCATCTTTCCCATTAGAATGGAATCTCCCTGACAGCAAGAACCCTGGGTGTCTTTTTCAGCATCATATCCCTAGTACCTGGCACACAGTAAGGACATAATAAATATTTGCTGAATAAATGAATATACATCATGATCTCATTTATACTGAAAAAGAATAAAGCATATGTGAGTGTGTGTGTGTAAGTACATTAAAAATCTAGGATATACACTAAACTGTTGATGCTAGTTATCTCTGGGAAAGAGAGTAGAAAATAAAAAAAAGAACTTTCACAGTTTGCTCTGCATATTTTTGCATAAAAAAGACAAAATTAGCTATAACACATGGCAGGAAGAAAATTTTAAACATATTTAGAAATATAAACCTATTTATAGAAGCATAAAACTTAGACACTCATAGTAACCTCAGTAAGCATAATACTATACTATGGGTAGAAGGATCTATGATTAGCAAGCAAACATCTTTTAAAAGACCTAGAATCAGGGGAATAAAACTTCCTGATAACTTTTTTATAGCCTTTTTAAAGGTTTTTATTGTCATTTAAACAAAATAATAAAGTACACTAAGCAACGTGTATTGTACATCAAATTAATGAGTTGTGTAGAATTAATTTCCATCACTTGCTCAGCAAAAACTTTTAAATATCTCCCTTCCCTAGGGATCCATCTAGATAATTATATATTTGTTTTGTTTCAGAAAATATGAATTCTAAGAGACATCTTTTTTATCAAGTTCTCCATCCAAATGTCTAGTATCTTAATTTTTTTACTTTATGGAGGCATATTTTTACATGTTATATAATTCATCCATTTCAAATATATAATTCAATGATTTTTAGTAAATTTACCAAGTTGTGGAACATACCATAAATCAGTTTTAGAAAACTTCATTGCTGCAATAAAATCATTCATGCCCATTTACTGTTAACCCCCATACCCACCTCTACTCAATCAACCATTAGCTACTGTCTCTATATTTTCGTCTATTCTAGACATTTCTATAAATAGAAACATATAATATGTGGTTTCTTTCATCTGATTTCTTTCACTTAGCATCTTTTCGAGGCTCATCTATCTGGTAGCACATGTCAGTGTTCCATTCCTTTTTGTTGCTGAATAGTATTCCACTATATGGATATGCCACAATAGTGGCATATCTGCTATAATTTGGTTCTATGACTTGGATTTCCATTTTCCAGATAATACAATGGGTGAAGGATAACTTGGGTACTTGGAGAAGAGGGACAGGGAGAATCTATGGTTAAATTTATTCAACACAATGACATAGGTGAGTGTTTTTCAATTCCAATCCAGTTTTTACAGAATGAGATTGTCCTGGCTTCACTCAACAACATTATGCTACCAGTCACTTTTAAAACTATTTTTTCTTTCCCTCCCTCCTAACAGGAACAAAAGGATAGTTCTCCAAGGTTTCTTTCTCTCTACTAAGGTTTATAAAAACTCTCTACACTTACTATGCCTTCTGCTTTCCTTCTTTTTTCTACCTCCAAGTCCTTATTTTCTCATTATCTTCAAGCTGATGATAGCTTTAAAATTTCCATATTCTCCAAATTTCTAAAAAGTTACATTAAAACTAAACATCTGCATATTCTGGAATTTTATTTAAGAGAAATCTGTGGTTCTCTTCATGCAGCCCCTGAGAACAATTTCTTTATATGTAGAAAAAAGCTTTGTAACTGATTTAAAATGAAAAACAAAAAACTTACAACTCTAATATAAAAGGAGCAAGAGGACCCATGTCAACATTTGATACTCTCGTTTAAAAGATCAAATACATAGTAACTAAGCACAGTCTTTTTTCTCTTTAACATGACCTTTCATTCAGTCTAAAATGCCACAATAATGTTATTGTCTTGCCTCTGCTTTATGATGATGTCCGATTCAGATTAAGTGGATTATTTGTCTTTATAACATATTAAACATCTACATGTAGAATGATTATCTAATCATTGTGATCTTAGGTAAGGGATGGTGGTTCAGGGAGAGGGCTGGGGAAGGATAATACAAATCTTATACTTCTTATAGCCAGACTTTTGGAAGTCTTAATTTTCCAAATGATTCCCAGACTATTAGCTTGAAAACATCAAAAATAAGATGATGTGGACACAGCTAAAAGCTTTCCCGATGGTAAATGTTCTCTAACTAGAAAATTATTCCACTACCCCTTTATCAGTCTAAGTTACAGTTCTTACAGAACACTACATGTAATTAGAGTAACCTTGTAAGATAATGAAAAATAATACAAGCTATTATTATTAAAGGTTAAATGTTAGCTTTTAACTAACACTTAAATGCCAAGAACACCTCTCCCGGTGGCCAGTTTTTGTGGCAGGTATATGATAGGCTCTGTGAGCTACATTTTCATCTGTTTGCTATAATGCAGACAGGTTCTACGTTATCAATTTTAAAATTCCCTATTAAATCTAAACTTCTACTAAGTACTCTTTAATGTCATTATTCCAATTTACTTTAAGAAAATGAATGGCATAATAATATGTATACTATACCTTTCTCAGGCTTTCATATTCCTCACGAAATTCCCCAGGCTTGCTTAATTTGATTGGTGCTCTGAATATAAACTCTGGAGAAATGAGAAAAGAAAACACTTTTTAATAGAACTTTCTAGGAAGGAACCAAGATCTTGTCCTACATCATAAACCACATAAAAATTGTGGTCATCTTCCCACAATTTGAATATTCATTCATTCATTGAACCAATACTTATTAAAGGGTATAAACCAGGCACAGTCCTAAGCACTGGGGAGAAGCACTGAACAAATAAAGTCCCTGCTATCATGAAGCTTACAAAATTGTGGAGGGAAACAGACAATAAACACACAAGTGTGTGTGTATAATACCGCTGATGGTACTAAGGGCTATGAAGGAAAATAAACATAAGATCGAAGGGAAAAACAGTACACAGAGTGGCCTGAAGGGTCTCACTGATAAAAGTAACATGGTAAAAGACCTCAAGGAAAACTATATTTAAAGCTCTTAGTTAGGGACTTCCCTGTCAGCCCAGTGAGTAAGACGCTGTGCTTCCACTGAAGGAGGCGCAGGTTTGACTCCTGACCCAGAAACTAAGATCCCGCATGCTGCGCCACTGGCAGAGACAAAAATTATTTACTTAATTTTTTTTCAAAAGTTCTCAGTTAAATACTACCAAGTGACATTTTAAATAAGCTAAAGTTTTACTCATACTACTGTTTCTTTCTACTTCTTTTTCAACACTGCCAACAGATTACAACCTATAAATATTTTCAGTATATACCCTGATTTTTTTCATCCTCAAAGCCTTCAGCAGTTTTGATCAGCCTATAGAATAAAGTCAAAACTCTTCAATGTCACTGAAGGTCTTCCAGAGACTGATCACAACTTCATCTTTCTAAAGCACTGTCTCTCTCAACTCTTGATTTCCTAATTACAATATACATGTCACATATTTCTAAACCTTTTATGTTGCTTTCTCAGATGAAATTCTGTGTTCTTCTCTTCTCTATGTATAGTTTTAAATCCGAGATTCCAGGCCCACAAGAGGCACACAATACACACTGGTTATATAAAAAATAAAAATCCAACTTAGGAACAAATAAAAGATAAGTCCTAAATGCTATAAAAAGGAAGGAGAAAACACACACTTCAGCCTTCTTAAAGGTACATGACACTTCTATACACCCCCATGTATATATTTAGTGACTTAAACATGGTATTTAAGACTTACTAATAACTCTACATCCATTCAGGTTGATAATATTTGTTGTAGAAAAGTGAGCTCCTCAAAAAGGTGACTTTCGTCCTTTTTCAGTTGTCTCAACTACTTTAGAAAGGCTCATTTACACCAGAGAAATGTGGAAGATTCTTAGACAGAAACACTGGACCTAATGCAGATGCAGAAAACAGGAACTTAAAGCTGTACCAAACAGGAGAGAATTATTAGACCCAGGGCTTGGGAGGAAAACATTCCATCACCTTCATCCACTTAAAAAAGAAACTCTTGATGACTATTTTAATCATATCTCTTAAGAACATTTCTAATTATAGGCAAAAAGTATTTAAAAGCAGATGCTGTAAAAGAGCAGTAGAAGAAGGAAGAGAAAAGCAAAACCCTTAAGGAAAAAAAGGAAAATACTTTTAATCCATTTATGAAGAACTTATTCCTGAACAATAATACTTCATATACATTTTCTCAGTGAATCTTCACAGAAATTTTGTAAAACAGGTATTATAACCATTTTACAATAAGGAAAATGAGGGGTTAATGACTTCCCCAAGACCACAGAACTAGTACATGGCAAAATTAAGAGAAAAAGCATTAAGGTATAAAGACGGAAATGACATAATGATGAAAAAGTGAACTCATCAAGAAGATACAATAATTATGAACTTGTATGACCCTACCACAGAACAAAACAATAACACTATAAGAGAAACTAATAAATCCAAAATTATAGTAAAATATTTTAACATATCCCAACTAAAAACAGACCGGGCAGAGCAAAGGTAATAAAAATACAGAAAAACTGAACAATAAAATTAACAAACTTGATTATGTATTTATGAATTCAATGAACAAAATAAATATTCCTTAAAGCAACAAGGAACAATTAAAAATACACTAGGTCTCAAAGAAGTTATAAAAATTTTCAAAGAATTCATATTATATAGACTTTGCTCTTGGATCTTAACTGACATTTTCCAAGCCAAGTTCTGGAGCTACCTGGCTGATAACTTTATCTTACCCAATATTCTTTCTCAATAAATTCCTTTTCTGCCAGAGTAGATTTCTACTGATAGCAACCACTGGGAGGGGAGAATGGATTCATGTGTATGTATGGCTGAGTCCTGTGCTGTCCACCTGAAACTACCACAACATGGTTAACTGGCTCCAATATAAGTGATTTAGTCGCCAAGTCATGGCCAACTCTTGCGACCCCATGAACTGTAGCCCGCCAGACTCCTCCATTCATGGGATTTTCCAGGCAAGAATGCTGGAGTGAGTTGCCATTTCCTTCTCCAGAGGATATTCCTGACTCAGGAATCAAACTCTAGTCTCCTGCACTGCAGGCAGATTCTTTACCAACTGAGCTACCAGGGAAGCCAATATAAAGTAAAAAGTTAAAAAAAAAAAAAATAACAACTACTGGCTGATTCTATTTTTCACATGGTACCATGAGATGATTCAGGAGCAAAACTCAAAACTAGTTATGGAAAAAAAAGAAAGAGAAGACAAATTACTCCTAAGAATAAAAATGAAGACCAAATTAGAGGTATGAAGTGAGTTTAAATCTCCAGTAACTATTAAAACTGGAGCCTATTATACAGAGTGAAGTAAGCCAGAAAGAAAAACACCAACACAGTATACTAACGCATATATATGGAATTTAGAAAGATGGTAACGATAACCCTGTATGCGAGACAGCAAAAGAGACACAGATGTATAGAACAGTCTTTTGGACTCTGTGGGAGAGGGCGAGGGTGGGATGATTTGGGAGAATGGCATTGAAACATATATATTATCATATGTGAAACGAATCGCCAGTCCAGGTTCGATGCATGATACAGGGTGCTCGGGGCTGGTGCACTGGGTTGACTCAGAGGGATGGGATGGGGAAGGAGGTGGGAAGAGGGTTCAGGATGGGGAACTGTACACCCGTGGCAGAGTCATGTCAATGTATGGCAAAACCAATACAACATTGTAAAGTACAAAAAAAAAAAAAAAATGATACAATGAGTGATCTTGCATATGAATCGTTTTGCGTGTCTACAAGTATATCCATAGATTAAGTTGCTGGAATCAGAACTGCTGGGTCAAAGAATATGTGCTTCTGTAATTCTTGCAGACAATACCAAATCCCCCTTCATAAAACCTGTACACACTTATAGTCCCACCAGTGATGCATGAGACTGCAATTTCCTCACACCTTTGCCAGCACAATGAGTGCTGAAATTGTTTAGCTTTCCCAATCTAATTGGTGACATTCTGCATCTTATGTGCTTAATGAATGAAACTGAGTACTTTTCATATATTTGAGTAATTTACATTTCCTTTGATATGAAAAATATATACATTTCCTTTACTCCTGTTGGAGTTAACTTTTTCTTCCAGATTTGTTAAAGCTCTATGTAAGAAAAATTACCCTTGTGTCACATGAATAGCAATACTTTTCTTAGTTTATCATCTGTCTTGACTTTGCTTACAGTGGTGATTTTTGTGTAGTTATATTAATCAAACTTCTCCTTTATGACTTCTTCATTTTGCATCATATTTGGAAAGACCTTCCTCAGGCCAAAATATAGTAGCAAATTCTATCACAGTTTCTCCTGGTACTAAGTGTAATACTCTTCTCATACCTACTTTTAAAAATTCTAAATCTATATTTTTATTTGGAAGCAACATAAGGAGCATAATCTTATTCAGGCTTTTAATAAGTCTACTATCCAACACAAGGGACCAAAAATACTTTAGTGACAGACTAGTAAAAATGAATTTGTTTTCTTTAAAATAATTCTTGATGGCATTTAGAAGAAAATGTCCAAAGAGCCTAACATCTTTATTATATAGTGTAAATAATACAAAATTAAAAGCCTGATCCCAAACTTAGAAGCTTCCAGAGTCTCAAATAAGTCAGTCTCAACTTCCTCTTCTAAAAATCAGAAAAATACATACTATGACAGCCGAGTATGAGGATCAAATGAATATAATAAAAGTGAAAACATTTTGTAAACTATTTTCAGACAGTAGAGTGGCATGCAGTAGAATCTAATAACTATGAAACTGCCTCTGGTATTGACGAGATTAAGAAATGGTAGTTTGGACTGGTTTATTTGCAAGTACAACTTACGAGAAATGAAGATCATTACCCAACTGCTTTGATACATTTATTATATGAAAAGTTAAATTCACTTTGGGATACTTACTAAGAAATCTCAAAGTTCATATATAAGGGCAAGTAAGAACTCAGCATACTGACTGAAATATTACTATGCCTTGGCTCATTTGAGGGTAAAAGGTAATGAAAAGGGTAGGATTAATTTCTACTCACCAAGATTTGTACTGATATAGATTATCTTACTGTTGGATTAAGATTAATGAATCTTGATGCTTTAAAAATAGAAAATGCTAAACAGTCACTTTTTGCAACTTCTCCCACAGGACTGTGCTGCATTAACTGGCATCATGCCCAAAAGTTCAAAAAATTACACAGTCAACAAAGTAATTCTTGAATACAAAAACAGTTAAGCATAAAAGGTCATGAACTGATCCAATGTGACATTAACTTAAATATTTAAGCCTTTTCCTATTTTAATAATGCCCTCTAGAAATGTCAACAAGGCAAAAATAATTTTTTTCTTCCCTATTGGCTTGCAAAAAGAACATGTTAGTTTCTGACACCTGCTCTGTCAATTAAGTGAGAGTATCTAGATATATCAAAGATTCTCTTTGCCTTGGTCTCATCTATCAAATGGAAATTAAAATACTGGCCAAATCTACTTCACAGGAATGCAGAAGACCACATTTAGTAGTAGCAGTAATCAATGAAGAATCCCTATAATAAAAACAGCTAACATTTAATAAGAGCACACCACATGCTAAATGCTACACACATATACACACACACAATGCAGAAAAGACAACAATAGCAGGCCTAACTGCCTATCTTAAGGCTTGAGTATAGGGTTAGCCCTTAACTGGTGGCTAGGAACATTTTGAGAGAATTCTCAGCCACCCTGATTAGGTACAGGCTCACTGTTACCTTAACTGTCTGTATAAACTATGTAGTTATGCTGAATACCTTCTTTCCTGATGGGATTCTGGAATTCTGGAACATGTTATGCAGACAGTCCCTATATGATCAGCCCCTAATAAAAACTTTGGGCAATAAGCCTCTAAGAAGCTTCCCTGGTTTGCACCATTTAACACATGTAGTCACAACTTGTTGCTGGGGGAAATAAGCATGTCCTGTGCGACTCAACTGAGAGAGAACTCTAGAAGCTCATGCCTGGTTTCCCCTGGACTCTGTCCAATGTTCCTTTTCCCTTTGCTGACTTTAATATGTATCCTTTCACTGCAATGAATCATGGCCACAACTAGGACTATATGCCGAGTCCTGGGGGGCACTGCTAGTGAATCATCAAACCTGTGGGGGGTGGGAGGGGCGGTGTCTTGGAGCCCTCCTGAGACACATATACACAAGGCACGGACTAAAATTTCTTCGGATCTCGGTTTCTACTGGAGAAGTGAGATTAACTTCAGCACAGGCTTATCTTGCTTTATTGTGCTTCACTTCCTTACACTTGACAGGTATCGTGGTTTTTACAAATTGAAGGTTTATGACAACCTTGTTATTGTCAGATGATGATCACTATTTTTAAATTAAGGTATGTACATTGTTTTTTAAACCATGATGCTACTGCCCACTTAACAGACTATAGTGTAGTATAAAATGAACTTTTATGTGCACTGGAAAACCAAAAACTTTGGTTTTATTGCTTTATTGCAGTATTTACTTTATTATGGTGGTCTGGAACCAAGCTCTCAGTGTCTCCAAGGTATGCCTGTAATAACATTCTTATTCATTTTCATTTACTACTCAATAGGTCTCTCTAAATTCGGAAACACTCTATTATATAGTGGGTAAAAACGCTATTAGGATTTAAACTTACATAAGTGTAGCTATAATATCAAAATAATTTCTTAGAAGCCTTATGAAATATGGTTTCAATACACCTGGACTATTATGAGAAAGGAAGGAGGAAGAAAGGTCAGAGAAATGAAAATCTCAAATCAAAGTCGTTTACAATGACTCTTAAAGCTTACTGGAGAACATGTGTACACTTAATATTTTAATTATACTAAGATATTTATCAGTCGTGATTAACCTTTCAGGCTCCTTGAATTTTAGTACAGAAAGAACATTCATTTAACAACAACAAAAATAGTTCCTGTCTACTGATGTGGGACTTGACTTTTCTTAATTTTCTCTTTACTTCCCTCTACTTTTCTAGAGTCATGTCAACTCCCTCCACTCCAAAAGTTGACATTGGTTGCAACGCCTGCAATACTATCAAAAAAGGAGAGAAACAGGAGAAAATCTACATGATTTGGTAAGGTGGTGCCTTTTTAGATAAAATATCAAAGACATGATTCATAAAATAAGTAATTCATAAGACGGACTTCATTAAAATTAAAAACTTCTGCTCTGCAAAAGACAATGTCAAGAGAGTGAGAAGAAAAGCCACAGACTTGAAGAAAACATTTGCAACAGATGTGTTTGATATAAGACTGTTATCCAAAATAAACAAAGAACATCAAAACTTAATCAGAAAACAACCTGATTTTTTTTAATGGGCAAAGACCTTAACAGACACCTCATCAAAGAAGATTTAATGTAGCATAATGTTAACATAGCAAACAAGCAAATGAAAAAAAAATGCCCAACATCATATGTCATTAGAGAATTACAAATTAAAACAAGATGCTGCTACACAATGCTAACGCTCAGCAGGTAAAGGATCCGCCTGCAATGCAGGAGACACGGGAGATGCAAGTTCAGTCCCTGGGTCAGGACAATTCCCTGGGTCAGGAAGATCTCCTGGAGGAGGGCATGGCAACCCACTCCAGTATTCTTGCCTGCAGAATCCCATGGACTGAGGAGCCTGATGGACACAGTCAAAAAGGTCACAAAGAGTCTAAGCGCTCACACACACACACACAACATTACTAGTTAGAAGCGCTAAAATCCAAATCTCTGACAATACCAAATGTTGGTGAGGATGTGGAGCAACAAGAATTCTGATTCACTGATGGTAGGAATGCAAAATGACAGAGCCCCTTTGGAAGGCAATCTGGCAATTTCTTACAAAACTAAACATACTTTTACCGTGTGTGTGTGTGTTTGTGTGTGTGTGTAGGTCACTTCAGTCGTGTCCGACTCTTTGTGACCCTATGGACTTATAGCCCACCTGGCTCCTCCACCCATGGAATTCTCCAAGCAAGAATACTGGAGTGGGTTGCAATACAATCCAGCAATTGCACTCCTTGATATTTACCTAAATGAGTTAAAAACTTACATCCACACAAAAACCTGTAAATAAATGTTGATAGTATTTTTGGTCATAACTGCCAAACCTTGGAAACAACCAAAATATCCTTCAGTAGGTAAATGGATAAATAAACTGAGGTACATACTGTGAAATTATTAATAATCAAAGAAAACTCAGCTAAAATTAGAGTAGGGACAGGCCTATAGGGGGAGTGCTCATGCCCCTCTGTATCTGTCAGTTACTCCAAATAGGAAGAGCTATACACATGTATCGGTGACAGAAAGGTGTTGCTTACTTTACTATCTAGCAAGAAGAAAACTTTCCACCCAAAATCAACTCTACCAATCAGATATGCAGCAACTCAACCGATGAGAAGCCTCCATACCTTGTACTCCCAGCTTCCTCCATGGACTCTTTGGCTATTGCAGCCCTTCCCAACATCCCTCTTTTCCCTATAAAAGCAAATTCCCCTTCCTTGTTCTCTGGATTTGCCTCCAGTCTGCCAAAGTTTGCATATCTTGAATTTCAATTTTTCTGGCTATTCCCAAAACTCACTTTTGCTGGTAAAATAACTGTCTATTACATTTGAAAACTGATTAGCCAGACAATGGAATATTATTCAGTGCTAAAAAAAAAAAAAAAAAAAAAAATGAACTTTAGACACTCATGAAAGAAATTAGAGATGACCCTAACAGATGGAAGGATATATCAGGTTCTTGGATTGGAAGAATTAATATTCTCAAAACAAATATACTACCCAAGGCAATTTACAAATTCAGTGCAATCCCTATCAAATTACCAATGGCATTTTTTCACAGAACTAGAACAAAAAATTCTAAAATTTATATGGAAACACAAAAGACCCCAAATAATCCAAGCAATCCTGAGAAATAAAAATGGAGCTGGAGGAATCTGACTCCCTGACCTCAGACTATACTACAAAGCTACAAAAATCAAAACAATCTGGTACAGGTGCAAAAACAGAAATACAGATCAACAGAACAGGACAGAAAGCCCAGAAACAAACTCACACACACAACTAATCTATGACAAAGGAGGTAAGACTATACAATGGAGAAAAGAGTCTCTTCAGTAAGTAGTGCTGGGAAAACTGGAAAGCTATATGTAAAAAAAAAAAAAAATGAAATTAGAACACTAACACCATATAAAAAATAAACTCAAAATGTACTAAAGACCTAAATATAAGGCTGGACACTATAAAACTCTTAGAGGAAAATACAGACAGACCCCTCTTTGACATAAATCACAGCAGTATCTTTTTTGCTTCACTTCCTTGAGTAAGTTAAACTAAGGAATTTGAGTGATTTATGAGTTGTTACTATATGTCCATCCTTGGCAACAAAGCTACCATTCTGGTGAGTGATAGTGATAATGGGGGTGGCTATGTATGTGTGAGGGCAGGGATCACATGGGATATCTCTGTACATTCCTCTCACTTTTGCTGTAAAACTAAAACTGCTCTAAGAAATAAATTTGAGGGCAGGGGAAGCACAGCAACAACATGTCAAAAGAACCAGAAAAGGCAACATCACCCTCCTTAGTCCAGAGGAATTAGTCCCAAAGCCCACCAATCCCTCCACCAGAACCTACTGGGATTTTCCAAGTGTTTCAGTGGCACAGAAATAATCATTCACCATTCACCCTTTCTTCATCTCACAGAAAAGAAATACTAGAAACTATTTCAGGTATCACTGAATGTTGAGTATCTTAGTATTTATAAATGAATCCAGTGGTGGAAATACTTTCTTAATGCCTGTCCTCTGACAACTACAGTTGACCCTGGAACAACACATGCTTGAACTGCACAGGTCCACTTATACGCAGATTTTTTTTTCAATAAATACCTACTACAGAATCATATGATCTGAGGTTGAATCCAAGGTTGGCTGAACCCAATTATCCATCATAAAGCTACATATAGATTTTCAACTGTGCAAGGGGGTGGGTGCCTCTAATCCTCGCATAGTTCAAGGGTCAACTGCACCATGTATAAAAGGAAGAGAAACTCTCTAAGGCTATAATACCCTAAGAATGACAAACACCCATGGTCAATGACGAAAGGTGAGGACTGCATTCAGTCTAATGTGAACTGTAGGAGCAGCTGTACTTCCTTGATGGTTCTTCCTGAAAAGGATCTTCTCTAGGGTGGTGTGACTGGTTATTAATAAAGGCAAACAAACAAAACAAACTATAAGCCTGGTATCTTGCTAATTGCACTAGACCCTCAGGAATAAAGTGTCACTGTCAAAGCATCCACATTCAATACAAAATCAGAAAAAGAACCTCCCTGAACTATACTCAGAAGACACCACCCCAATAACTCTCAAATCCAAAGATACCTATGCTTGAGTTTTTACCCCTGTAGGTTCAATTTCTTATCAGTGCAGCAGAATGAAAAAGAATAAAAAGAACTCTAGACTTAAGAGTCCCAAAATCTAGATCCTAATCTGGACACTCCCACTTACTAGTTATTTGTCCTTGAGCAAATAAAAAAATCTCTTTGCTAATTTCCATCTCTATCTCCACCACCAGCATCATTCTGATGACTGGCAGTTAAGTAGTATTTTCATTATGCCAGGTCCATTTCTAAGCACTCTATGTATTTTTAACTCACCTAATCTTCATAATGACCCAATGGGGAGATGCTATTATCCCCATTCTACCAATGAAGAAACTGAAGCACAGAGCATATAACTTGCCCAAAGCTTCACTGCTATGAATGAAAGAGCTTTGATTTAAACTCAGGCAATCTAGCTCCAGAATCAGTGCTTTTATCCATTATTCTTCATTACTGCTTTAATATCAAAAAAAAAAAAAGAAACAGGAAAAAAAAGCTGAACAACCCTATATAACAATGGGCAAAAGGACATGTACCGGCAGTATGTGTAATTTTTATAGAAAAAAATAAATTCAGATGACTTATATTAAAATCTGCTCAATTTCACTCAAGATATTAAAAACTTTTAATTTTTACTTATTTATTTTATTATGCATTTTTGGCTGCACTGGGTCTTGGTTGCTGCATGTGGGGGCTACTCTCCAGTTGCTGTATGTGGACTTCTCATTGTGGTAGCTTCTCCTGTTGCAGACCACTGGCTCTAAGGTACTCAAGCTTCAGTAGTGGCAGCACATGGGCTCTGGAGTGTGTAGGCTTCAGTAGTTGCGGTGCATAGGTTTAGCTGCCCCAGGGCACATGGAATCTTCCTAGACCAGGAATCAAACTCAAGACCCCTGCATTGGCAGGTGGATTCTTAACCACTGAACCACCAGGGAAATCCTATTAAAAACTTCTGAAACAAAATACTTTTATGTATTAGATTCACAAATATAAAAAAATTTGATAAAGACCAGAGTTAGCATGGGTATTCATTATCTTAATGATAATTCATATGCACAAAGATGTAGAACAAGAATATTCACTGCAGATCAATCACAATACTGAAGAGTGGAGACAACCTAAATGTTTTCAATTTTAGACTAACTGGATAAGTTATCAGTGACTGGCATACAATGGATCCTTTTCTGTACTGTTTTTATTCCTGGTCTGGTTTCTTGGTTTACATGGTAATTTTTGTTAGAATGCCATCCACTGTGCAATGAAAAACTATAAGGGCTGCAGATATTATACTCCTATAAAAGATTCACCATGTTCTGTGACTAGCAGTCAGACTCAGAGTAGGTCACTTCACAATCCAATCAGGACATGAGCTGATTCAAGGTTGGCTGCAGGTTTTGTAAAGCTTGAAAACATCTATCCTAGTTGGTAGCCGTCCCAGTCTAGGGTATTTACCAAGCCTGCCTTCCTTGGAGGGTCCTGAACTCTTTTCTTCTCAACGATGAAGAAATGCTGAGACCACTTTGCTTTTCACTAGCCTTCTGTGGAGCTTTTTAACCTTTTACCCTGCACCAAGACTTTGCCTCAAGAGAAAAAAAGCAGGTGGAGAGATGGGTGGTTGTGGGGAAATGCATCCGCCTTCTCTCTGGGATCTTGGCCTCTCAAGTTCTGGTTGCCTTGGCAGCCCTGAACTATAATTTTTGTATCCCTAGCCCCATGAAGAAAGCTCTGCTGGATTTTTTGCTTCTTAATAGCTATACTCTCCCTTTGCCAAAAATGCACAAAAGTCTGAAGTCCTGGCTGCCTTGGCAACTTACCAATGCCTTCATATAGATCTATTTTTTTTTTTTAAGTCAGGCTTTTCTAGTTATTCTCAGCAGGAGTTTTGGTCTGCGACAGTCTGCTCCATCATAGCCAGAAGCAAAATCTACATTCTTCATAAGCAGTGGAGAAGACAAGGTTTTCATCATGAAACCACAAACCATTACCAAAGAGGGAATACACAATGAGGGAAAGACAAAAGGAGAGAATATTCTTTCAAGAAAGTCAAGAAAAGAATCTAAAAAAGGTAGGAATACATGGGGCCAAGTCCTAAAGAAACTTACAATCTTACAAGGGAACAAAAAAACATAGTGAGTGAAACTACTACAGAATGTCAGAGTTATAAAACTAAACAGCTAAGTGCTGCATGAGGTAGAGGTGCCCAGCAGCAAAAGAAGGCAATGCATCAAAATCCATCTTCTACCACGAAATCTACATAAGTGCAGAGGAGCACAGGAAACAAGAGGCCATTAGCCATATTAATCTCAAGGTTACCTGCTTATACGACCCACCAAACTTCTGAATTACCCTCAATAAGGAGAAACTTTAATGTTAAATTAAGCATTCCATTTAGAAGTAGGAAGGTGGAAACAAGGGGAGTGAACCACAAACATGTTCTAAAACAAAACTATCCATTTTATCTGTATTTTCAGTTAACCCCTTCTAACTCTCCAAGAATGCAGATGACAGTCAAGTGCCAACTGTCTTAAACTAATGCAACTGCTTATTTACCTACTTGCCCAAGACAGTAACAATTTACAGTAGGCAATATGAAGAGCATTTACCTGGAAAGAAGAGGAAGTACACAGAGAAAGAATTAAAAGCTAATAAAATGTTCATGCCAGATTTTAAGGCTGCTTACCTAAGTACCATAATTAACACTACAGATCACTACTCTAATAACTTAAAGCTGTGTTTTAAAACTATCCTTGGCAAAAAATTAATAAAATCAAAGGTCACCTCTCACATACCAAGAAGTTAAAAGATGTTTATAATTTTTGACCTAATAATTTCTAGGAGTCTAAGAAAATAATCTAAAGTATAGAAAAACCTTACATAAGGAGATTTTCATTGCAACATTGTTCACAACTGCAAAACAAGGACTGATTATAACCTAAATATCAAATGCTGAGGGAATGACTAGGCTAATTGTGCAAGTCGCTAGACTGAGTATGGCTTATAATTTCAAACAAGAACACTAAATATGGAAATGGCGATAACAAATAGAAAAGGAATAGCAATATAATTATAGAAGTCACAAAGGGAGAAGAAAATGTTAGTGATAACATATCAAATTATCATACATAAGTGTGTAAGAATAATGGGAACCATAATCAGAGATCAGGAAGTTAAAGAGGGAAGTGAGCAGTGAGGAAGAGGGAGGTACCGCGGGAAGAGAAAATACACCAAAAAAAGGCACGAGACCCTTTTCCCAAAGCACTTACTAATAGAGCTTATTAGCTAAGACAAAGTCATAAAAAGTTATAAGAGATTTAAATAATTATCGAGACAATGACAGGTGCAAAGTCACAAAATGAACAACTGCCAAATGCATCTTACAAGCAAACGCTGCAATAGACATCAGTAGGAGCAAGAGAACAAAGCCTGGGAAGGAGAGGCAAGGCTTTGGGAAGGTGGGATGAAGCTGAGTCTAACTGGTAAAACTTAGATAAGTTATAAGATGGAGGAAGAGCAATTCATGTGAACAACAAAGCATGACCAAGAGTGTGATAACACTACTGAACTTGCACACTCAAAAGGTTAAGATGGTAAGTTTTGAGTTATGTGTTTATTACCACAGTTTTAATTTTTTTAAGCATGAAAGCTGGATAGTAAATAAATATGTTCTACTAGAGCAGAAAGCTTATGTAGCAGAGTGGTATAGGCCAGAAAGGGTAGGTTGGGGCCAAATTAGGTTAAGAAATCTAAACTCATCCTGTCAACAACAAGGATAATACTACCATATTTAATATTATTAATACAGTAAAACTATTAATAAACAATAGTTATCCAGCATGCTTGGGGAATACAATGTTGCTTAAGTTTATGTGGTAACAGTGCCAAATTTGGGCAGGATCTTCCCCATACACAGTTAGAGCACTTTACCATCCACACATGTCTGCCTGGTAACTACCGTAAGTAGAAAGATCCCAGGCTGTAGAGACCAACCAGACTCCATCACTTACCAATGTGCACTCAGCACAATACAACTTGCCCAGCCCTCAGTTTCCCCAATCCTCAAATAAATTGTTATAAATGATTAAATGACATGATTTAAAGTAATGCTTTGTACAATGTTGGATATATAACCAATAATTATTAAATGTTAGATACTTCCTTAAAAGGAAAAATTCTACTTAATCTTTTCAGGGATAGCAATTTCTCAGAATTGTAGGAATGTATAAGGAATTTAATGAAAAAAATGGCATATTTTTTCTCTATATATAGTGCTTATTAACTGTTAATGAAAATTAACAATAAATTTTCAAATTCCAAGTTGTATCTTGCTTCCTTAGTTTAAAAAATTAACATGATTTGTAACTCAATCTGGAAAGTATAATAAAGGAGTCTTAAGCAGCCTAAGGCTTTGTAGACTCATGGCCAGATAGTAAACACCCAGCTATGCAGACCAAGACTGCGGTTCAATTCTACCACTGTAGCATGAAAGCAGTCATAGACAATATAAACAAGTATGGCTGTGTTCCAATAAAAATTTACAAAAATAAACAGGAGGCTGGATCTGGCCTGCTGAATGTAATTTCCTAACCCTGGTGCTATAGATTGAATGTTGTGTCCCCCACAAAATTCACACATTGAAACCGAATCCCCAACATGATGGTGTTTGGTGATGAGGTCTTGGAAAAGTGAATAGGTCATGAGGGCAAAAAGCTCTCATGAAAGATTAGGGTACTTGTAAAAGAGACCCCAGAGAGCTCCTTTGCCCCTTCCACCAAATGAGGACACAGCAAGAAGACAGCCATCTATGAACCAGGAGGCAGGCCCTCATGAGACACTGAGTCTACCAGTCTTGATTTTTGACTTGCCACACTCTAGGACTAAGAAATAAATTTCTGTTGTTTATAAGCCACCCAGTCCATGGCATTCTGTTGTCACAACCCACATAGATTAACACGTGGATTAGAGAAAGACAAAGTTAGAGAGTAGAATTTGCAAAAGCAGGCATTAAGTAACAGTAGAGTCACAGTGTGAAGAGTAGAGTCAAAGTGTAAAATTCCTTGTTGAATCCAGAAATGGCCCAAACAATAATGGAGAGCAAGGCAGCCCACACTGGATCAGCACAGTCAAAGCAGGAGGCACACAATAAAAGAGGTCACAAAAGCAAATGTAGGTATAGGAATGCTGCAGAGACGAAGGTCCTGCAGACCAAGGCAGATCAAGACCATGTGGCTGTCTCCATCACTATATCCACAACCACCCCGATAAAAATGCCTTTGGGCTTAATTTCCACAATAAGACAGTAGGATGTGGAACCATATCAACCTGCATTCAAATCTACTCTCCACTGGCTTTGTATCTACTGGCATTTATCTTTGTGAAGCCTGTTTCTCCATCAATAAAATGGGAGTAATACCTACCTAACAGTAATACCTACCCTATCATCTAATCTTCCAGTACTTTCTTGGTACAGACTCTGTTATGTTAAATGGTAGCCTAACTGGCCTGTCTCTAAGACTCTAAACAAGACCAAGACTATCACTCCAGCCACATTTCCACAATACCTCAATACTCTCCCTTTCCCAGTCTTCACACAATCACTGTTCCTAGATATGCCAGACCCAATCTCTCTCTGACTGTATATATGACACTTTCTCTTCCCACAGTGTTTTTTCTGTTTTTTACTACAGTTAGTTCAAAGCCCTGTTTATTGCCCTCTCTTCTGCAGGCACTCACAACA
Source organism: Okapia johnstoni (assembly GCA_024291935.2). NCBI lineage: Eukaryota > Metazoa > Chordata > Mammalia > Artiodactyla > Giraffidae > Okapia > Okapia johnstoni. The sequence goes on from CM044325.1 coordinate 24,389,567, forward strand.
TTCTGCAGTTAACTCAGTATTGGTAGGATTTATTATCTGTGTTATAATTACTTGTTTCTGCCTCTGATTCCTCAAACTAGGAGATTTTCTTGAACCCATGGGGATGATCTCTAGGTATAGTATATATAGAACAGTGACTTAAATTTTTTGTTGTTGAATGAACCAGTGAGAAAGTGCTTTAATACTAGCACCACTTTGTACAAAGTTCTTTTTAAAGAATTTGTTGTCTGAAAGAAGATCAATTTGTAAAGTTTTTCTTTATAATGAAGGCAAAGGTAAACTTCTGAACCTGCGTCTCATATGTCTCCTGCTTTGGCAGGTGGATTCTTTACCACCAGCGCCACCTGGGAAGCCCGGGTAAACTTCAGTAAAGTCAAAGTCAACTTCAAATTAACAGAGTCCAGTCTTTTGAGGTTTTACCATAATAGTTTTACAGAAACAAACAGTAGACAAAACACAAGAGAAATGGCAAGACATCAGTAAAGGGAAAACAGTTCCACTGCTATTTAGAAAAATAAAAACTAACACTGGATAAAAGTTGTCTTCAGGCTGAAAAATTTAATTGTACACACTTCTGATGAGGAAGACTGGCTTAACAGCAGTTCATGAAAAAAAAAAAGTTCTATTGCCTACAATTTCAGGATAAGCAAGGCCAACGCAACCTTTGGCAGTATTAATAAGAATTTAGCATCCTGGAACTTCCCTGGTGGCTCAGTGGTAAAGATTCTGTCTGCCAACGCAGGAGACACGGGTTTGATCCTTGGTCTGTGAAGATCCCACATGTTGCAGAGCAACTAAGCCCACGCGCCACAACTGTTGAGCCTGTGCTCTAGAGCTCAGGCACCGCAACTACTGAGCCCATGAGCCACAACTACTGAAGCCCTCAAGCCTAGAGCCCATGCTCCACAATAAGAGAAGCCACAGCAATGAGAAGCCCAGGCACCACAACTAGAGAGGAGCCTCCACTTGCCACAACTAGAGAAAAGCTCATGCAGAAACGAAGACCAAAAACAGCCAAAAATATAATAAGTACAATTATTTTTAAAATAAAAAATAGAACCAGTTGTTATATGATTTTTTAAAAAAAAAAAAAGAATTTAGCACCCAGATGGAGAAACAGTAAACCCCACCACATTTTTTTTTTTTTTTTTCGCACTGGTCAGGCATTATTTAAAGCATGAGGGTCAGTTCTTAGTGGCATATTTAAAGATGAGCAGAAGGGTAAAGGAATCATGATATATAATCAAAAATCTTTTTAAAGGATTTTTTAAGGACTTTTTAATGTATTAAACGTTTACTGAGTATCTAACACACTCTAGGTACCATGTTAAGTGCTGAATACACAAAGACATAGTCCCTGACCTCAAAGAGTTCAGTGTAATACCACAGACAGACACACAAACAAGGAACTGAAATCCAGTGACATGACCAATATACATACTTGCATGGTGGCACAAAGGAAGGTAATCCACTCCTCTATGAGAAAAAAATCAGAGTACTTGTTTCACCTGAGTATAATTTGACAGAAGGATAAGAGGGAAGATATTCAAGGCAGGTAAAAAGTCAAAAAGGTTTCAAAAAGCATTCTATATTACAAGAACTCGAAGTAATGTAGTGTGACCAGAAATTTGGGAAACGAAGATAGAAGACCAGAGAGATGATTTTGAGAAATTTAACCTAAAAATTTAGATGGAAACAATCCTGGTCTTTAAATATCTGAATACTGAAACTAAAGAAGAATGTCTTGATTCACTGGAAACTTAACTTTCAAACACTGGAGAGTAATGAGTACAGAGTCACTAGATTGGGAGAAACATCCCTAAACATGTATAAGGTCTATCTTCCCCTGGTATCCTAGATCTCATCCTTAATTATTAATGATAGCGAACATCATTCCAGATGTTTTATTGGTCTTTCAGTTTCCCTTTTTTGTGAAATGTCTATTCAAATTCCCTCACCATTTTTCTGAGGTGTCTGTCATAATGATTTGTAGTTCTTCATATATTTTGGACATTAATCTTTGGTTAGTTATTACATTGGAAGTATCTTCTCCCATGCTGTGGTTTGCCTCCCTACTTTATCTTTTATCATACGAAGTTTTGATTTTAATGTGACCAGATTATTAATCTTTTCCTTTATTCTGCATTTCTTATTTGCATAAAGAATTCTTCCTATCCCATTATAGATACTCTTAGTATTTTCTAAGTTTTATAGCTTAAACTTTTATCCATTTGCTATTAACTTTTGTGTATGGTGTGAAGTAAAGATTTTTTCTTGTTCTCTATTAGCTAACCATCCACAACTGAAAATACCTTTGCACCATTGATTTGTAATGCCACCTGTCATATATCAAATTCAAATATATGAGGACATATGACTGGACTCTTCAATTACTTTTTTGGACCTGTTAACTATTTACCCTGGTTCAGTGTTCTTGGCCACTAATCATTTGTATTGACAAATTCCACTAAAAAAATTAAATTAAAAAAAAAATTCCCTATTCCAAGTGTCCTAGCTTTTAAAATTAATAAATGAACAATAAATACTATCAAATGCTCTTCTGAGCATCTATTGAGATGATCATATGGTTTTACTCTTCTCTTATTTATCAACATGATAAATTACATTAGAGTCTTAATATTAAGCTGAACTCTCATTCCCAGAATACTACTACTTGATTGTGATTGTAATTAAAAAAAAAAAATTACACTACTAGACTAGTGCAGATTTCACTTGGACTGGACTATATTATTCCTTTCTTACATTGTCTTTGTGTGATTTTGATATCACACTGTAAAAGCCCCCTGAAATGAATCTAGAAACATTTTTTATTCCCTGGAATGGTCTGTACAAGGATTATCCATCTGTCTGTATCTGAGTAACCTGTAAAACCATCTGTGCCTTGTGTTCCTTTAATGGATAGAATCTTTTCCTGCTTTTTACTATAAAAATGTCCCAAATATTAGAGAGAGCAGTACAATGAGCCCCAGCATACTCATCATCTAGCTTCAACAGTCAATCCACTGTCAATCTTATTTCATCTATTTCCCTAACTGTGCTTGTCCTCTCTCCCCTTGAATGAATTATTTTAAACAAATACCAGACACCATATCATCTAACTTCTAAACTTAGCATCTCTTAAAAATAATGACTCTTTAAAATATGTAACCAGAAAACTGTCACATTAAAAATCTGGTAACTTTTAATACCAACACCCAGTCAGTATTTGAAGTCCAACAAGTATTTTTAGTTTTTCAAATAAGAATTCAAATTAGTCCATACACTTAAATTGGTGGCATCTTTTAATCTGCAGGTTTTCCTTTTTTTATTTTTGGCTGCACTGGGTTTTCGTTGGTGCCCTCGGGCTTTCTCTAGTTGCAGCGAGCAGGAGCTGCTCTTTAGTTGGAGTGCGTGGGTTTTTCATTGTGGTGGCTTCTGTTGCAAAACATGGGCTCTAGGGCACACGAGCTTTAGTAACTACAGCACGGGGCTGAGCTGCCCTGTGGCATGTGGAATCTTCCCAGACCAGGTATCAAACCTGTGTCCCCTCCACTGACAGACAGGCTCTTAACCACTGGACCACCAGGTAAGAGGGAAGTTCCAGGTTTCCCTCCTATGGCTTGCTTTCTTCTTCTTATTATTATTTGTGAGGAAAAAAATTGGCCACCTGTCCTGTACTTTTCCACATTCTAGATTTTGCTCATTGCATCCACATATTACTTAGTGGATAGATTTTACTATTTGTTCCATATGTTTTTTAATCACATTTCAATTAACAAGTTCTTATTCTTGACTCAGCTGCAGTTAAGTTGTATTTTTTAGGAAACTGATTATTTTATACAATTTTTCAAATTCATGGCCATAACCCATACACACAGAATCCATATTCTATGTGTGGGTTTTCAAAAATGCTGATATTTACAGTCATATTTCCTGCTTCATTTCTAGTATTATTTATGCTTTCTTGCTTTTCTTTTTCCTTGATCAATTTTGCCTGAGATTTGTCTATAATACAGAGCCTATATTAACATTTTCAGTGAATTAGATTTGGGGTTTATTAATCCTTTTCAAAAAAGCAAGCGATTCCAGAAAAACATCTACTTCTGCTTTATTGACTATGCCAAAGCCTTTGACCGTGTGGATCACAATAAACTGTGGAAAATTCTTCAAGGGATGGGAATACCAGACCACCTGACCTGCCTCTTGAGAAATCTGTATGCAGGTCAGGAAGCAACAGTTAGAACTGGACATGGAACAACAGACTGGTTCCAAATCGGGAAAGAAGTTCGTCAAGGCTGTATATTGTCACCCTGCTTATTTAACTTGTATGCATCATGAGAAACGTTGGACTGGATGAAGCACAAGCTGGAATCAAGATGGCCGGGAGAAATATCAATAACTTCAGATATGCAGATGACACCACCCTTATGGCAGAAAGTGAAGAACACTCTTGATGAAAGTTAAAGAGGAAACTGAAAAAGTTGGCTTAAAACTCAACATGCAGAAAACTAAGATCATAGCATCTGGTCCCATCACTTCATGGCAAATAGATGGGGAAACAATGGAAACAGTGACAGACTTTATTTGGGGGGCTCCAAAATCATTGTAGATGGTGACTGAAGCCATGAAATTAAAAGACACTTGCTCCTTGGAAGAAAACTTATGACCAACCTAGAGAGCATATTAAAAAGTAGAGACATTACTTTGTCAACAAAGGTCTGTCTAGTCAAAGCTATGGTATTTCCAGTAGTCATGTATGGATGTGAGAGTTGGACTATAAAGAAAGCTGAGCACCAAAGAATTGACACTTTTGAACTGTGGTGTTGGAGAAGACTCTCGAGAGTCCCTTAGATTGCAAGGAGATCCAACCAGTCCATCCTAAAGGAGATCAGTCCTCAGTGTTCATTGGAAGGACTAATGTTAGAGCTGAAACTCCAATATTTTGGCCACCTGATGCGAAGAGCTGACTCATTTGAAAAGACCCTGATGCTGGGAAAGATTGAAGACAGGAGAAGAAGGGGATGACAGAGGATGAGATGGTTGCATGGCATCACCGACTCAATGAATATGAGTTTGAGTAAACTCTGGGAATTGGTGATAGACAGGGAGGCCTGGGATGCTGCAGTCCTCGGGGTTGCAAAGAGTCAGACACGACTGAGCGACTGAACTGAATTCTCTTCACTGTTTTCTACTCTATTAATTTCTATTCTTACCTTTATTCTTTCCTATCTTCTACTTCCTTTGGGTTTAATCTGTTACTTTTCTAGCTTCTTCAGTTGGCCACTTAACTAAGTAATTTTCAGCTTTTCTTCTATTCAAAAACCTTACAGATTCTAGGACATAAATTTTTTCATATTAATAATGCTGAAATTGGGATATTTCTTACAATTAGCCTTACAATCACTGTCAGGAAGCAGTGATGGTGCCACTGTCACTGCTTATATATGTACTAACATAAAGAATAAGCTCACAAAAGTAGTAGTTATTTGGTAGTTATCTCTGGTGGCATGACTAGACTATTGTAACTTTTCAATGTTAGTCAACAAACCTTTACAGACCATCTGAGAAAGAACTATGAGTCTCACCTGAAAACCTTCTGTTGATACCTTCTGCCCAGTTCAAGAAAACATCAGAATCAAAACTGGATGGGTGTCAGCAGTTTAAAAAAAATGCTGGGGATCATTTAAGAAATGTTCTTCACCAATGCTTTCAGTGACATAGTGAGCAATACTATATAGGAAGACACAAACCTCCATGACTCCACCAGAGAGTGATTTAGAAAAATCAGACTGTGAATATGAAGTCACAGGAACATTCTACTAATTTATTACTTCACTTCCTTTTATAAATATGTGCATGAATCTCTAAGGTAACCTAAGACTTCTTTCAGTAAGTATAAAGTTTAAAAGTCTAAGTGATAGAAAAGCACTGTATTTGGAAAGCAATAGTCCATCTCATGAGGATGACATCTTAAGATTCAATGAAACATGATATAGGCAGTTAAATTTTATCCCAGACCAGGGATAGAAACCCATGTTACCCTGCATTTGCAGGCAGATTCTTATCCACTGTACCATCAGGGAAGTCCAACCCATACATTTGTACTTTATTTTTGCTTTTAATTTTTATATTAAAAAGTTAGGAGGTGAGGGGAATCAGTCATATCAATATTTGTCATTAGTTTCTAATTTTACTGTATTGGGGTCAGAAAACACGGATTATATATCAAGCTCTGGTATTTGATGAAATTTTTTGTGGCTAGTTACATAAATATTTTACATTTGATTAAAAAGAATGTATAGTCTCTAATTGGGGAAATGTACGGTTCTATCTATGTATAGTAGATCAAGTTATACATTGTATTTTAGTGGTTATGCTTAAATTGTTAATATGCATTTGACTGAAAGCCTAAAGTTAATCAGTATCTCTATCCTCCTCTTGAACGATATGTAACTCTTTAATGCTGACCACTTTCCCTCCCCGCTTACATTTTATCGTCGGGTATTTTAGTTTCGCTTTAGTTTTAGCCCCCACAAATCAACCACAATTATTTGTTTTATACAGTCAATGCTTAGTTTACCTAACGAATTTCTTTGTTCATCATGATTTCTTATATCCTATTCTCTCCTCTAAGTTATATTTCTTTCTTCCAGAAGTGTATACTTTCACGTAATAGTTGTTTCAGAAACAGTACGGTAAATTCTCCGTATTTTTGTTCATCTGAAAGTACTTTTGATTTCACTCTTGAATGATAACTCAGCTAAATATGAAATTCAGATCTCTCTCAGCAGTTGGAAGATATTAGTCAGTCTTCTTCTGGTTTCTCTTATAAAGAGACATCTGCTCTCAGTCTGATTCTTGGTCCTGTCTTTCCTTTTTGGTTGCTTTTTAAAGTGTCTTTCGTGTTCTGCAGTTTCATTGCAATGTATTAGTTGTGGGGTTTGTTTTGGTTTGCTTGTTTAATCCTTGCTAGGTTCTCATGAACCTTAAACTTAAAAATTCACTGTCTTTTATTAATTCCAAAAAATTCTCATCTCTTTTAATTCCATGTCTCCCTCATTTTATATTTCTCCTTCTGAAACTGCTATTAGATGTTGGGTCTTCTTGTTCAGTTTTTCATTTCCCTACCTCTTTCATATTTTTTCATCTTACTATTCTGCATCCTGAGGATTTCCTCATACCTAACTCCCAGCTTACTATCTTCTCTTTATCTGTGTAAACTACTGCTTATTTGTTGTTGTTGTTGTTCAGTCGCTAAGTCGTGTCTGATTCTTTGCAACCCGTGGACTGTAGCACACCAGGCTTTCCTGTCCTTCACTATCTCCCAGCGTTTGCTCAGATTCGTGTCCACTGAGTTGGTGATGCTATCTATCCATCTTATCCTCTGCTGTACTCCTCTCCTTTTGTCTTCAATCTTTCCCAGCATCAGGGTCTTTCTGAACGAGTCAGCTCTTCACATCAGGTGGCCAAAGTATTGGAGCTTCAGCATCAATCCTTCCAATGAATATTCACGGTTGATTTATTATTTTAACCTGATTGTATTTTTCATTAATTCTTTTTCAAAGGTATGTTTCATGTCTTATTCATTTATTGGGCTGTCAGTTAATTTTTAATGTTTTTCAGCACTTAAAACAGGCTAATTTAAATTACCTTTCAAACTGCTATTCTACTATTCCAGTTCTTAGAGCTATAATCCTGCTTGTTTTATCTACTGATTCTCATTTGTGGTAGAAAATGGTTTCCTTGTATGTCACTTTTAATTATAAATTTATCTTCTGCTGGGTTTATTTGTTCCGAGAATTCCTTGTGGCCCAGGATATGGGAGTACCCCCTCAAGTCTTTCCTTTCTCCAGATGATCCAGGGGTATCACTAGCTTGAAGCTAGCTTTTATATTAATTTCTCAGCATGGAGATACCTGAACCGTATAATATAAACTCAGGTCCCAAATATGAAAAAGGCACAGGTCTTGTACTTCAATTCCTCAGAGAAGCTTTTTTCCATTTTCTCTTTGTATAGAGTCCAGGCAAACCAAGACAAGATTTCTTACTAACAATATTTATGTCAGTGGGAAGATTTTTCTTTATCTCACCTTTCACCTAGGATGCAGCACATCAAGAATCCCAGCTTGATGAAACACTCTTGGTTTTGGTTCCTTTTTCCACACAGTTAAAACTCAAATTACTAGGAATAAAAAGCCAGAAATAACCCTTCATTCCATTCCTTCATCCTCGTCCAGGGTAACACAGCATGAGCTCAAGGGCTTAATGAAGTTCTGGGTTTTAGCTCCATTTTTTTTTGGGGGGGGGGGGGACATAGATATCTTTCTGTCTTTCCTGCAAACTCAGAAATGCATTTAGTTTAAAAGAACTGTTGCTTATCATCCAGCTTTTCTGGATACCTGTTGCAACAGAGTCTTTAGCTAATCTCAGTGACTCATCTTGCTAAAAGAAATTCGGGATCTCCAATCCATTTGCTACATTATTCCCTATAGGAGTGATCTCTCTAAAATGCACAGATGCGCTCCTCTTTCAAACTCTTCCTAGCATGGCATTCAGAGTCCATTATTATCCGGTAACTGCTTATTTCTGCAATTCTGCCTCCCTCCACTCTCCCACACATACTCTATGCTCAAAAACTATCGATATTTGCAATCCCTACAACTCTCCTTTTGTTTCATACTCCTATGCTTTTTTTATTAGGGCTTCCCTGGTGGCTCAGATGGTAAAGCGTCTGCCTACAGTGTGGGAGACCTGGGTTGGATCCCTGGGTTGGGAAGATCCCCTGGAGAAGGAAATGGCGACCCATTCCAGTACTCTTGCCTGGAAAATCCCATGGTAGGAGCCTGGTAGGCTACAGTCCACATGGTCGCAAAGAGTTGGACACGACTGAGAGACTTCAATGCTTTTAAATGTACTGATCTCCCTTACTTTTATCCTGCCTTCACCCACCTACTAAATACTCATGGTCAAGTGTCTGCCTTTCACTGAAGCCACTGCTGATCCATCCAAGATAGGTTCTCTTTTTTTGTGAAGAGAGCTAACATTTGTTGAGCTCTTTATATGTTAATAACTCATTGTAATAATTCAGTTAGTCTTAACAACAACCTTACGATTTTGTTACCATTACTATCTCCATTTTCAAAATGAGGAAACTAAAGTACAGTGAAGTTAAGCAAGTGCCCAAAGACAAACAGCTATAACTGGCAGACCTGGAATTTGAACAGTGTCTCAAGATCCTGCTTCATTAACTTGCCCTATTAATATATACTATACTGCCTTCTACAATTATATCTTGCATTACAGTTACTGCATTTCTTACCCCACATTCCATTTGCATGCTTATATATCAATCTTCTTAACTACACTTACCTTAAGAGGGAGAATTATGTTTTATTTCTATTTGCAGCCTCAGTGCCTAGTACACAGAAGGCCCTCACCTGAAATCGTTACTAAATTAATGAATAACTGAAGGAAACATCTCCATAGTCACTTCTTTAGTCTAGCCCTCATTCATCTCGTCTGAACTACTAAAATAGTCCCCTAACTCCCTTCCTCCAATTTCTACTCACGTTTCCTCCACACTCCAACCAACACTGTCTTTCTAAAGCATGTTATGACAATGTCATGCCATTACATAAATATTTTCAAGGGCTCCACACTGTCTATAGGATAAAGTCCCAAATTCCTTCAGCATGACATACCATGACCTTCATGAGCCAACTTCTGTAGTCTCTTCTCTCCTCCTTCCCCACTGCAGCCCCACATTCCATCTATATTTAACTTCTTGTCATCTCTGAATATGCCAAGTGCCTTCATGCCTTTGTACATGCAGGTTCTTCTGCCAGGAATGGACATCCTCTCCTCCTTCACCTGGTGAATTCCTACACTTTTTCCAATACACAGCACAAGTGCCTTCCTCAAGTTTCCTCAAAAGATTGTCAGTTACCCCACTGCTCTACTCTTCCTGGCATTATGCATTTACCTACGACTTGGTATTACTACTTGATAAGGTGTGCTGCCCCAACCAGACTCGAGAATCTTAAAGGACACAAACCATGTCTCATTCATCTTTTTTACTGTATTATCTTATGCAAGTGTATGCCCTAAATGCTCACTAAATTAGTGAAATGAAATTTGGCAATTTTTTCCTACATCCTACACTAAAGCAAACTCAAATACAAATGAATTCAAGGCAGGCAAGTCTTCTAAGATTAAATGGAAGTTAGAAAGTGGAAATATGAATGAAAAACAAATACCACCTAAATTCCTGCTCCTCAATCCTGAAGCTCATAGCATGGACCTATTCTGTCCATGGTGATTAAGGCTTAGTTTATAAAGCAATCTCATCCTGAGTTTTAAAAAACACAAAGAATATATTTCCACATTAGTAAGACACATAAGGACAACCAAATTCTGGAATATGTGTTAGTAGGGCTAAAAAGTTGAGTCATTTTATATACTTTAAGACAAATCCCTTCAGACAAGGGAAATTCCTGTCCTTTTACACTGCAATCACATGATTTCATTATTCACTAGTCCTAAATGCAATTTAGGTTGCACACATAACAAACACTGTCTGCCAACTGAGTAATAAACCTGAACTACTTGCTTTTCACAGAAAGAGGAAATTTTTTAAATGTATAAACGTTAACCCTAAGTGAACAGGGAGGTTGGGATGGGGTAAAGGGAAGGAATAAATGGGGCATTATTCAATTTTTTTTTTATTTATTCAATTTACGAAATGCATTTTAACACTACAAACAAAAAAATTAAGCTGTCAATCTGAAAGATTCATCAGCCTTTGTCTACCTTTTCTCTTCAATTATCATCCATGGCAAAAAGAAAAAGAACTGTCCTAAAAGATCTTGGTTTCAAGTACAAAGGCAGCATAATTCAGAATGATCATCCTTGATCTCAAATCAAAAGACTAAATAAGTTATTAAAATTAATTATTATCAACGAGGCTTAAATGTTCTTATAGTTGCAAATTTACCCACGTACCATGTGGTAAATTTTCTTTAAAAAAAAATAAAAATCAATGGATCAGGGACCCCTCCCCACAGTGGTCCAGAGGTTAAGAATCTGCCTTGCAACGCAGGGGACACAGGTTTGATCCCTGGTTGGGCAACTAAGATCCCACATGCTACCGAGCAACAAAGCCCGAGTACCAGGACTACTGAGCCCAAGTGATCTGGAGCCCACATGCCACAACTAAGATCCAATGTAGCCAAATAAATAAATAAACATTAAAAACAAAATCAATGGAGTAGGACTGTTCCTAAATTTAGAATATAAGTTCTAAGAGGGAAGGATTTCTGAATATTTCATTCACTGATGTCACCCAAGGCTCTAGAACAGTGTCTGGCACTGAGCAAACACTCATTACATACTTGCTGAATATTGCTCAAGATGGTCCAAATACTTTATAAGTCAAGACAAACAATGAGCTGCAGATCCTCAAAGAACACAAAGTTGAAGTCTAGGTTCATCTTGAAATGATCATTGACTTAGCCCTCAACACACAGGGCTGTACAAACCAACTGATACGGTATCCAAAAGCAAATTGTTAATGTATATAAGAATAAAGTAAAACATTTTATACAGAAGTTCTTAAGGTTCTGAACTTTAAAGACTGCCAAAAAGCTGACAAAAACAAATATGTCACCAGCACAACCAAAATTTTCAACACACACAAGCTCTTGCACTTTTTTCCAGAACAAAATTCAATTTGATTCAATTCCAAAAGAGCCATGGGACTTCAAGAAATTTAAAAAAAAAAACAAAAACGTAAGAATTTCACTTAAATACCAGTGACTTTACTACAAAATTTCCAGTTTTACAAAGCAGGACTGCCCTTTCTTTTATCAACAGACCTAATTATGCCAAAAGAATACTGCTAAGCAATGTACTTCAGAATATACTGAAGTATAACAATATTGCTAATTCTGTTGTTTCCCACTCATAAAAGTGCAATGTGAATATTTATGAAGCTGGTGTTTTTTACTTTTTTTATTTAAAGCCATCATGGGACTTCCTTGGTAGTACAGTGGATAAGAACCTGCCTGATAATGCAGGGGACACCGGTTCTACCCCTGGCCCAGGAATATTCCACATGCCAAAGGGCAACTAAACCCCTGTGCCACAACTACTGAGCCCCATCACCACAATTACTGAAGTCTGAGTGCCTAGACCCTGTGCTCTGCAACAAGAGAAGCCACCACAATGAGAAGCCCCTGCACCAAACCAAGAGTGGTCCCTGCTTGATGCAGTAAGAGAAAGCCCACTCGCAGCAACAAAGATCCAAAGCAACTAAAAATAAATAAATAAAATAAAAGCCATCATGAGTATTTAACTGTGAGTTAGGTTATGTTTTAGCCCTTATGTAAAGTTTAGCCTTTCAGCCCTTGTTATCTGCTACTAACCTACAATGACCTGGTCACTCTGTTCTGGGCTTCAGTTTTCTCTTCTGTAGAATGAGGAACCTAGGTTAAAACAACAATTCTTAACCTTTTTCTCTGCAACCCTTTGAGAATCTGATGAAAGCTACAGGTGAACGCTTCATAAAACTGTACATAAACATTGTATAACAATTTTATAAACAATAATTTATAATGGCAAAACATTGGAAACAGTCTAAATATCCCCCAGTGGATGATTAAGTAAATTATGTTACATCCATTCAATGAAATTCTTTGTAACTATAAGTAGAAAGAAAAAACCTTCTATGTACTGATATGAAAAGATATCCATCATGTATTGTTATATGAAAAAAAAAAAAGCAAGTTACAGAACAGTATTTATAATACATAACCTTTTGTGTAAAAAGATCAAAAAATAAAATAAATATATTTGAATTTCCATGTATAAGCATAAAGAAATTGGAAGAATAAACATGAATCTCTGGTGAAAATGGAAAATGAAGAAAGGGATAGGAGGAACCTTTTCATTGTATACTTTCTTTTATTTTTGTTTCAATTATGTGAATTGTCTATTAAAGTCTTACATTTTAAAATATTGCACATAAACTCAAGAGACCTAGACAACCTGCTAAAGCTAGATTATTATTCCCAAACTCTGTTCAGCAATATTCTTCTATAATGTTTTGACTTAACAAGTATATAATTATATACACTCAATGATCCAACAATAAGTACATTTAAGGAAAAACATTTTTCATGATGGTCCTCATACAAACATATAAAGTAACTGGTGGACACTCGGTGGCTCAAAATAGCCTAATTTGGAATCTCATTTTCTATCATTTTTCTTAATCACTGATACGCAAATTTCTCCAAGGAAAAAGTTCACACCAATCATCAAGTCATATGTCTTCTTATGGTTCAAATCTCAGACTTGTTATTTCACAAGGGAGGCCGGGTTTTGGAAACAAATTTCTTTTTTACTTGAACCATATAAATCTATAGTACGAGTAGGAAGACCAGAGAAATATTCTCGTTTTGTTTTTTTTTTTTACCATAATCTCAGAATTTGAGGCAAATTAAACAGCATACGAGATCATCACACGCATTCACAAATTAGATGATGTTTGGGAAATCCTTCCTCTTATCTGAGCAGGAATCAGATGGAACTGGGTTTTCATCCTTGGGCAAGGTACTCAACCTCTCTTGGCCTCAGTTTCAGGTGTAAAATGGCAATAAAAATACCTATCTCATAAGGATGTTATTAAGCTTAAAAGGAATAGTAAGGTACATAGAAGGTAAGACGTAGAAATAAAAGGTACCCTAGGATAGTGGCAGGTGTCTGACTGTTTGAATCAAAACAGACTGCATTCTGGAACCTGTAGTTTTCAGGGACTACACTTTCATATACAACCAACGCCTCTTTTTCCCTACTGAAAATAACACATGGCAGAATTCTCGACGCAAAGGTGAAAATATCTGGCTTTTCCTAATTATGTTTCTTGAAAAATCTCTTCCTACGTAAGCTTTTATCAAAGAACCCTAGCTGCTGTGTTGACTGGCTATGTCTGAGTCCTAAGTTATAACATAGTTTTGTTTTGTGTTCTCAACAGGGCACTTTCTATGTCAAGCTCAGCGCGAGAGTGGCAGGCTGCTGGGGGGCGGGGAGGGGAGGCAAAGCTGTCGAAGGCAAGAGTCCTTCAACAGACCTGTAACTGGCAGGAAAATAGTAGGAAACTTACACTGCCATGGAGACAGAAGCAGCCGCTGCCAACCAATCGCGACTTCCAAAACTTTTAAACCCCATCCGTCGTTTTTTGCAGAGCACTAGTGGAGCTTATTATTAGTATTATTATAAATATAAATAGCAGTTACTTATTACTTCTCTACATGCCAAGCTCTTGCTAAGCATGTTTTTCAAGATTCTGTGAAAACTGCACATATGAGCTCATACTCTCAATCCACTCTACCCTCAAGTCTGAAAAGCTCCCTTCACATCCTCAAAATCAATCTGCCCCCTAAACTTCGCAAACTCCACACCTCTCACAGACCCATTCAGGCCCAGGAGTCAGGCACATCTTCACAAGCCCACGCTCTTCACCCAACACTAAACCAAGCACTTCTCGGAGCCTCCACAGCCCCTGCGAAGTTTGGTACCCTCCTCCAGTCACCAATTCCAATCTGGCCCTAACTTGTTCCAAGAAATGCCATGACTCCCTCCAAACTTCTGACTCCAAACCCATCGTGCCTGTACTTCATTCCTAAGTTCAAAATTCAAAAACACAAACTGAATCTGGGCAGAGCCGGGTTCTAACCCCACGAGAACGCTCTGCACCCGCTCGAGCAGGGCCTGGGACCCTCCACCCTCTAAGCAGGCCAGGCCGGGGCGCGGCGGCCTCGCTCCGGACCCCAACGGGAGGAGGGAAAGCTCCACCTGGCTCCGCGGGCGCAGCGCGCGACTCCTGCTCCGGCCTGGGCCCCGCGGCGGCCGCGCCCCCGTCCCGACGCGGGCGGCAGCGCTCCGGTGGGCCGCGGCGGGCGCGCTCGCCCAGCAGCTCCGCGTCGGCCTGCCAGTCGTCGCGGGCCCGACGGCAGGCCCAGCCCGCTCCGCGGGCGCGCAGCAGCGCGGGCAACCCGGGCCCGCCGCGTCGGCGGCGCGTTGGGCGCAGCCTCGGCACAGCGAGTGGCCGCACGGTAGGGCCGCCGCCTCCCCCGGGGTCTCTAGGCACCCGGCGCAGTCCGACTCCTCCGGCCGCGGCGGTGACGGCGGCTGCAGCAACGGTGGCGGCAACACCAGCAGCGCGGGGCCAGCGGCCGGGGCCCGGGGTCCCCGTTTTGGCTGCCATCTCGTCACAGCGGCCCCGCCGACCCCGCCGACTCAGAGCTGCCGCCGCCGCCGCGGAAGAAGCCCGAGTACTCGGACCTGCCGCCGCCATCTTGTTTCCCGTTTGTAGGGAGAGTCCGTTGCGAGGGAGAAGAGTAGAGGGCGGGGCAGTGGGCGGTGGGCAGCGCTGTATACATATTCATGAGGGGCGGGCCCCCCAGACGTCGTTCTCCCCGGGTCCGGTTGGCGGGAGGTGAAACCTTATTAATATTTATTAGTTACCCTTTATATATCTGGTCCTCTGCCTTGCTTTCCCGTCTTTGCCACTTCCTCTTAACTGAACCAAATCACGTCGAGAACTGAGAGGATTTATTTGGAAATTCTGAGCGACATTAAACTTTATGAAGTTACTACACCTATTTATCCTGCAGTATCCTGATAACTGAGGCTAAAGGGAGTGAGGTGTATGTGAATTATCCAGAACTCTGCATCAGTGCTTCATTTATTGTGAGGTTAGCTGTTGTGACTTGAGACCAGTCCTACCCTGACCAGCAACTAACTGCCCAAAATAGCGGCTTCTTGTCAGTTCACATCTCAGTATACGCTCTCTTCAGATTCCTTCCTGAAACTTCCCTCCCTTGGCTGGGAAAAACCAGTTTCCTTGATTTCCGCCCCCCACCCCCACCCCCAGCTCTTTTTCAGACTTTCTTGAGTCCTCCCGCTTGTTTGGGGGTTTAAATGTTTAAATGTGGTTACTCCTCGAGGCTCAGACCTCAGTCCTCTTCTCTTCTCACTCCTTCCCATGTATTGGCCCCCAGCCCCTACCCCATGTCACATTTTCTTCCAGCTGAAACTCCCGAATTGATACTTGCGGTCCAGATCTCCTGAGTCCAGCCCTGCATAGTCGACTGTCTGATGGAAACATCGTTTCGGATGTCTGCATCCCTTATGTACCAAACTGAAGTCACTGTCTTCCGCCCTCCTTTCAAAACAGCTTTTCTGATTTGCCTCATTCTAGTAAAAGTGCTATTCTTCCAGTCCCTCAAACTCCAAACCTGGTAATCTTTACTTCTTCCTCACTCCCCACATCGGTCAGTTTCTTAGTCCTGTCAACTCTTCCACCAAAATGAACGTTTTCCTACCTACCCTCTCCTCTTCATCCCATGCTCACTGCCCAGTTCAGTCTCATCATTCTTTCACCTAGATTATTGCAATAGCTTCTATCAATTGTCTCCCTACCCACAGACACTCTTCCTCCGATCCATCCTCCATAGCTCTAGAGTTACTTCCTGAAGAACAGCTCTGACCACGCCATTCCTGCTTGGCTTAGTCACTGAATGAGGTGCTCAGACTCTGGTGCCAGTGTCCTTTCTGGATGCAGAGGGTGTGGGAGAAACAATGGCTTCCCTCTGACAGAGAGATGGTCCTGCTACAGCAATTCTCCTACCCTTTGCTTTTTTTTTTTTTTTTTTTTTTGCACTTAAAGTAGATTTGGAGCAGGAAGGCATTAAGCAAATGGCATTTCCTGTTGGGAATCTTTATAGGAAAGCACAAGTTTCGTAAGGAGAGCAAAATAAAAAAGTACATAATGTAATGGAAGGGATCAGAGGCCCTGGGTTTCCATGAGATTGCCTGGAAACAGTGCCTGAGCTGATAGTAAACCAGTCCAAGGCAGAGTGATTGGTGGAAGTCAGACAGCAGAGAAAGACGTGGATTCCCAAAACAAGAACCAGATGGCTACAGGACAGTGAAGAATTGAAGAAGGGTCAATGAGTAATTGAAACAAGGGCTTGTGTGCACGGAGGCCCAGACAGTCAGAATCCTGCCAAACACAGAAGTATGGGCTTAGCCAGGCTGTCCTTCATCCAGAGGTCCTCTTTATTTCACTTCCCACTTTAGGTTCTTGAGGACACTTTGGCCAGATTGTGTCAAGAGAGGCCTGTGGTCCAGAGATCAAGCCAATTACCGTCAGAGATGGGGCCCTTGGTGTGGGTTGTTCACTCTTGACAGTTTGGGGCTCTTAATCTGAAGTCTGTTTACTATTGGAGAAGCTGAACCGTAGAAGTGTAGCATGCCTTCTTAGCTATGAATAAAGACAGGAAATTTCTTTTTGCAGTGGGAAAAAGCAAGAGTTCAGAGTAGTACTAGACCAAAAGCCAGGAGATCTAGAATTGGTCATGACCACTTTCTCCCTTTCATTGGGCTTCCCTGATAGCTCAAATGGTAAAGAATCTGCCTGTAATGCAGGAGACCTGGGTTCAATCCCTGGGTCGGGAAGATCCCCTGGAAAAGGAAATGGTAACCCACTCCAGTATTCTTGCCTCGAGAGTTCCATGGAGAGAGGAGCCTGGTGAGCTATGGTCCATGGAGTCACAAAGAGTCAAAAAATTACTTATTTATTTTTGGCTGTACTGGGGTTTTTGTTGCTTCAAGGGCTTTCTCTTGTTGGGGAGAGCGGGGGCTACTCTCTAGTTGTGGTGCATGGTCTTCTCATTGCAGGGGCTTCTCTTGTGGAACACAGGCTCTAGGGTGTGTGAGTCTCAGTAGCTGTGGCACATGGGCTTAGTTGCTCCATGGCATGTGGGGTCTTTCCGGATCAGGGATTGAATGTGTGTCTCCTGCCTTGGCAGGAGGATTCTTTACCACTGAGCCACCAGGGAAGCCCCTAACTTGTATAATTTCTAACAGATAAACTCTCTCTGGACCTTAGTCACCTCATCTTTAAAACAAGAGTGCTCAAGTTCATCAGTTCTCAACCTGGGGGGCATTTCAGAAAGACACACACACACACACACACACACACACACACACACACACATCTATGCGAAAGTCGTTTCTCAGATCTACTGAACCCAGAAAACTGAGGATGGGATGCCAGCATGTAAATTTTTTATAATGCCACAGGAATCTAACGTATACTCCTAGATCAGGCCATTACAATAGAGTGGTCTATTCAAAGACCAATTCAAAGGTCCTTTTTAGCGCTCACAGTCTAGAAGTTTCTGTTTGGGGAAATGCCCTATTTTATGCAGTTTCACTGAGACTGGGGAAGCTGAACCACAAAGGTAGTATTCTCCCTGCCCCAGGGCAGCCAGAACATGACATATGACCTAGGCTCAGCCATGTGGCCACTCCTTTCTGAACTTTGAATCTTCAGGGGATGACACAAAAACATATTGACAAGTTTAGAATTATTCATAGGAACGATGGGCTTTCCGGGTGGTACAGTGGTAAAGACCACACTTGCTAATGCAGGAGATGAAAGAGACACAGTTTTGATCCCTGGGCCAGGAAGATCCCCAGGAGTAACAGTAATGGACAGAGGAGGCGCCTGGTGGGCTACAATCCATGGGGTCACAAAGAGTCAGACACAACTGAGCGCACACACAGCAGGAATGGACACAGTAGGTGTCCAACCACAGTGGGTCCCTTAGGGGTTGTGGTAGAAGGGGGAGTGTCCCTACCATGGTGATGGTGGCCATGCCAGAGTGCTCCTGAGGCATGAACGTGGCTGTAGTACCTGTTGCCTGGCCTTCCTAGGTTACAACCATTTTTCCATATGCAGGTTACCAGCCTTCCTGTCAACTCTATACCCTTTGAGTAAATTCCTTTTGTTCCCCATTAAATTGCTCACAATGTCTGTTGTTTGTAACAAAGTACTCCAGCTGAGAAACAGGTTTGTTGTTTCTAAAGTGTCACCTGATCATAGTTGTCAGGGCTGCTTCCTACGTTATGAAACCATCTGAAAAGCTGAGCCCAACAACCTGGAGCAGAAGAAGCTGAGGTGCAGGTGATGCTTTTCCCCTAAGCTCCCACCTGTGACACAGTCCACCAACGGAAGAAGGACTTACAGACTCACGTTAATGCACTCATCAAGGATGCTAACTGGAACAGGTCATGGCACAGCCACACCTACCAGGACTTCCTCTCCAGCCACCTTTGCTCTGCCACTCGTGCCATACTTTGTGAGGATTGCATCACTGCCAAAGCTCCCTGCCATCCTTCTCATCATGGTCCATACCACTGCTATGGCTTTAGCCCTCCTCATCTGCATCACAGCAAACCTTCCCTCTTCTGGCTGAGCTGGAGGCTCCAGCTACTTCCTGCTAGACTGACAGACTCAAATGTGAGGCAAGGCTATTGGCTTCATTCCAGGTGGAGACAGGCTGTTCTTCCCTGTAGCCCCCTAACCCTTCTTGCCAGCCCAGCCACTGAGTCCCTCCTGTGGGCCTCACACACCTAGGAAGGCTCAAGCCCTCAGACCCTTCCAGCCCTACCCCTCCCTCACCTTCCTCATCTCTCCTGGTGGCCTCTTCTCTTCCTTCCTCAAACCAGATTTCCCCTTGTGATTTGCCCCCTTCCTTTTTGCTTTAAAGATTTTTTGCTGCATTTCTAACTATCACTCATCTTCAGGGCCTTCTCTTCTGTTTCAGGGGAAGAAGCAGTTTTTGCAAAACTAATCCTTCTACCTGTCATCTTTCCAGCCTCCTCCAGATTCTTTCCAAATACTCTACAAACACAGAAAAGACTTGGTCCCTGCCCCACTCAAGGTCACAGCCTAAACAGACAAAATTATACATAAATAATTATCATGGGGAAAAAAAAGACAATTATAACAGAACTACAAACTCTAAAGCTGAGACACATACAAGGTGCTTGGGAAGCAGAAAGCAAATTTGGGGTGAGGAGGAAAGGAAGTTTTCACAGAGGAGGAGACCTGTGAACTCTGATTGGAGGGTGAGGAAGAGTTCATTAGGTAGATACAGGGAAGGCATTCCAGGCAGAGGGAAAACAGGAGCAGAGGCACAAATGTATGAAAGTTCAAAATCTGTGTGGGACTGATAAAGAATCTGATATGTCTAGAACAGTGGGTGGACATGAGGCTAGGAAACTGGAGAAGCAAAGGAACTAGAATTTATTGAGTGACTACCTACCACTTACTAAGCACATGCCCAGCAGTAATCCATCTATCTCATTTAAGCCTAAAGTAACCCTGTGAGCTGAGTATATTATTGTCTCCATTTTACAGAGAAATAAATTCAGGCTATTGGGTGATCATTGAAAGGTTTAATATTTGAACCAAGGGAGTGATAGGTAAAGATTTGTATTTTATAAGGATGCCTCTTGATCCTATAATTATTACTGAAAAATAAAAACAACCTAAGCAGACTTCATCCCACCCCCATGAAGTTGAGATATCACTGGAGAAAGCACGTCACATTCATATATTTAACAAGTATCTACCAAGTACCTACTATGCGGTAGAATAATACAGGTACGGAGAATTCAGTAGTGGACAAGACAGGGGGCTGTGGAAGCTGACCCAGCTTTGGTAGGACCAGCTTTAGTTATAGTATCTGGCACATTCCAGATGTTATGGAATGAATGCATGTTCCCTCCTTTAGTTATGTCTTTAGTGTTTAGCAAGGTTCAAAGTTCAGCTCATTGCCAAAAAAGAAAAAAATTCTGTTTAACACATAAGCACATTGATGGAGAAAAAGAACTCTTTAATTTCTTTAAATTTCTCCCTCCAGTTACCTAAAACTCCACCTTGAGTCTGCAACTGGTTTCCTTTTCTCTCTCTGCCGCTCGCTCCAATCCCCTTGGTCTTGCCTTCTCCCTTCCCTATCCTCAGGCTCTGGTTCAAGATACTAAGCAAAGAATTCCCTCTTTTATTTGGCTGTTCTTTTAAGGGAATAAAGGTGGCTCTAAGAAGCAACCGCAGATATACAGATGACACCACCCTTATGGCAGAAAGTGAAGAAGAACTAAAGAGCCTCTTGATGAAAGTGAAAGAGGAGAGTGAAAAGTTGGCTTAAAACTCAACATTCAGAAAACTAAGATCATGGCATCCGGTCCCATCACTTCATGGCAAATAGATGGGGAAACAGTGGAAACAGTGGCTGACTTTATTTTTGGGGGCTCCAAAATCACTGCAGATAGTGACTGAAGCCATGAAATTAAAAGACGCTTACTCTTTGGAAGGGAAGTTATGACCAACCTAGACAGCATATTAAAAAGCAGAGACATTACTTTGCCAACAAAGGTCCATCTAGTCAAAGCTATGGTGTTTCCAGTAGTCATGTATGTATGTGAGAGTTGGACTATAAAGAAAGCTGAGCGCCAAAGAATTGATGCTTTTGAACTGTGGTGTTGGAGAAGACTCTCGAGAGTCCCTTGGACTGCAAGGAGATCCAACCAGTCCGTCCTAAAAGAGATCAGTCCTGAGTGTTCATTGGAAGGACTGATGTTAAAGCTGAAACTTCAATACTTTGGCCACCCGATGCGAAGAGCTAACTCATTTGAAAAGACCCGGATGCTGGGAAAGATTGAAGGCAGGAGAAGAAGGGGATGACAGAGGATGAGATGGTTGCGTGGCATCACCGACTCAATGGACATGAGTTTGGGTAAACTCCGGGAGCTGGTGATAGACAGGGAGGCCTGGCATGCTGCAGTCCATGGGGTCGCAGAGTCAGACACGACTGAGCAACTGAACTGAACTGAAACTGAAGAAGCCCTCTAGGTCCAACAGATAGCAATTAAGGAAATAAAATGGGAAAACACCCCGCCTTAACTTTACTTCAGGGTGAGACACCTAAAAGTCAAAACGTTTAGGGCCACTGGGAGTCCACGCAGGTCAAATTTCTGCCAAACAGAATAGGTGGAGTGGAGGGAGAGCGTATCTGGCAGGGCAAATATAAAGTATCCAGCACACTTTCCATCTCATCCTGCTTTCTTCTATTTTCTAACTCACAGTCTGAATGATCTTTCTGAAGCATTAATCTGGGGAGTGGGGAGGGGAGGGGATTAGATGAAGAGGATCAAAAAGTACAAACTTCCAGTTATATACGATAACAAGTACTGGGGATATAATATACTACTTGATCAATATAAGTAACACTGTTGTATGTTATATATGAAAGTTGTTAATGAGAGTAAATCCTGAATTTTCACCACATGGAAAAGGAATTTTTCTTTTTTTAAAAAAATTTTTATATGAGATGAGGGATGTTCCCTAACTTTATTGTTGTAATCATTTCATGATTTCTTGTTTGTTTGTTTAGTCACTCAGTCTTGTCTGACTCTTTTGCAACCCCATGGACTGTAGCCTGCCAAACTCCTCTGTCCATGGGGTTTCCCAGGCAAGAAGACTGGAGTGGGTTGTCATTTCATTTTCCAGGGGATCTTCCTGACCCAGGGATCAAACACATATCTGCATTGGAACGGTGATTCTCTACTATCGAGCCACCAAGGAAGCCCCTTTCATGATGGATTTAAGTCAAATCACTATGCCATACACCTGAAATTTATAGTGTTGTATGTCAATTACATCTCAATAAAACTGGAAGAAAAAACGCAGCATGAATCTAAAATATAATAATAAAAGACAAACTTTTCTCTGCTACTATTGATCACCTTTTACAATATAAATAGCATGTCCTATTCTAGTCTGTTTTTCTCATCTCATCAAAAAACTCCTTCTGCAATTATTGTTGCTGAGAGGAAGGGACAGTTAGGGAATTTAGGATGAACATGTACACACTTTCATTCCCTGGCGGCTCAGACAGTAAAGAATCTGCCTGCAATGAGGGAGATACAAGTTCAATCCCTGAGTCCAGAAGATACCCTGGAGAAGAGAATGGCTACCCACTCCAGTATTCTTGCCTGGAGAACTGCATGGAGACAGGAGCCTGATGGGCTACAGTTCATGAGGTCACCAAGAGTCAGACACGACTGAGCAGCTAACACACACACATGTACACACTGCTATATTTAAATGGATAACCAACAAGGACCTACTCTATGGCACATGAAATTCTGGTCAATGTTATGTGGCAGCCTGGATGGGAGCGGGGTTTGGGGGAGAATGGATGCATGTATATGTATGGCTGAGTCCCTTCACTGTTCACCTGAAACTATCACAACATTATTAATCAGCTACACCCCAATACAAAATAAAAAGTTTAAAAAAAAAATCCTTCTGCTACTTTCACTTTTTTTGGACCAAGTACCCCAGAAGGAGGGACTCATGGTCCTTCTCCAGGAAGAATGGGAAGGAATGAAACCCTCATTTTGTCATAAAAAATGGATGGACAGTCAGTTCGGTTCAGTTCAGTCGCTCAGTCGTGTCTGACTCTGCGACCCCATGGACTGCAGCATGCCAGGCCTCCCTGTCTATCACCAACTCCCGGAGTTTACCCAAACTCATGTCCATTGAGTCGGTGATGCCATCAAACCATCTCATCCTCTGTCGTCCCCTTCTTCTCCTGCTTTCAATCTTTCCCAGCATCAGGGGCTTTTCAAATGAGTCAGCTCTTCGCATCGGGTGGCCAAAGTATTGGAGTTTCAGATTTAACATCAGTCCTTCCAATGAACATTCAGGACTGATCTCCTTTAGGATGGACTGGTTGGATCTCCTTGCAGTCCAAGGGACTCTCGAAAGTCTTCTCCAACACCACAGTTCAAAAGCATCAATTCTTTGGCGCTCAGCTTTCTTTATAGTCCAACTCTCACATACATACATGACTACTGGAAACACCATAGCTTTGACTAGATGGACCTTTGTTGGCAAAGTAATGTCTCTGCTTTTTAATATGCTATCTAGGTTGGTCATAACTTTCCTTCCAAAGAGTAAGAGTCTTTTAATTTCATGGCTTCAGTCACTATCTGCAGTGATTTTGGAGCCCCCAAAAATAAAGTCAGCCACTGTTTCCACTGTTTCCCCATCTATTTGCCATGAAGTGATGGGACCGGATGCCATGATCTTAGTTTTTTTGAATGTTGAGTTTTAAGCCAACTTTTCACTCTCCTCTTTCACTTTCATCAAGAAGCTCTTTAGTTCTTCACTTTCTGCCATAAGGGTGGTGTCATCTGCATATCTGAGGTTATTGATAATTCTCCCAGCAATCTTGATTCCAGCTTGTGCTTCGTCCAGCCCAGCATTTCTCATGATGTACTCTGCATATATGTTAAATAAGCAGGATGACAATATACAGCCTTGATGTACTCCTTTTCCTATTTGGAACCAGTCTTTTGTTCCATGTCTGGTTCTAACTGTTGCTTCTTGACCTTCATACAGATTTCTCAAGAGGCAGGTCAGGTGGTCTGGTCCGGATGGACAGTAATAGTGACCAAACTGAAAAATTTGCCTCAGCTTTGTTCTGGATGTTCAAGTTCTCTCCTATAAAATATGTATTGGGTTTCCCTGGTGACTCAGTGGTAAAAAATCCACTTGCCAATGTAGGAGATGCAGGTTTAATCCCTGGATTGGGAAGATCCGCTGGAGAAGAAAATGGCAACCCACTCAAGTATTCTTGCCTGGGAAATCCGATGGACAGAGGAGCCTGGTGGGCTACAGTCCATGGGGCCACAAAAGAATTAGACATGACTAAGCAGCTGAACAACACCAACAAAATATGTATCAGAAAGCCTGAGAGGGAGGGTGAGAGTTGGAGGACACTGGGATTCAGGACTGGAGCTTCAAATTCACCTGTCTTTAGATTTGAATTTGGCCAAGAGGGACAATGGATTTTGTACTGCTATCACTGTCTAGTTCTTCTGAACCCAAACTAGCTGGGGACAAGAGGTGGTGCACTAAGGATCAGCATCTTTTCATGTGAAATAAGAAGAAAGAGAGAATGTAGGAGTACAATTCCTCAATTATTCTGAAAACAGGAAAAAAAAAAACTTGCCTTAGAAGAGAGTACTGTGATGGAAGCAGAAGAAAAGGTCAGGGAAAATACAGAAGAGCCTCATGAAGACTGACTTCCGCTGGTTTGGACAGAAACAGATACAACATGCGTTTAGTTCCTTCATCTTAAGGGAGGATAGGATTCTATAGCAATCCACCAGTGACTGACTGATTTGTTCTCTAGAATGGTCATTGTTCTACAGTTCTTTGTTTTCTAGACTCGGCCCTGCTACCTCCATCCCTGAGAAAAGCCTACGGCCAAGTCTCCTGGGGCTGTGATGTTGCGGAGTGACCACCAGGGGGCAAACCAAGACTACTAAGCTCTCCCCACCATCCCTTCCCCTCAGTTTCCATGGAGTCAAATTCAGCCGGAATCCGCTTTAAAAATCATCCAAGCCTTTTGATCAAACATCTTTGTTTACAGGCAAGAAAGCCAAGGTCTAAAAAAGAGAAATCATTTGTCAAGGCCACGTAGTGAATTAATGGTGTCGTTGGAACCAGAAACCAAGTGTACTGGCTATTCCAATGTTGTACAGGTTCTACCACATCAAGCTTTCTTCTGTCTCATATTTAATTCTAGAATACACTGGTTTTTAACAATGTATTTTCCATAAAAACGACTTGTCTCTCTAGTTAGATTGTAAGTTCTTGGGGCCAGGGACCATGGTTTGCCCAGCACTGTATATCTTCTCCTTCAGAACCTAGCATACGGCTCTGTAGACAGCCTATGCCCAATACCAGATGCAAGATTTCAACAGACATTGTGAAACTGCTATCTGGCGGGCCCAGCCATGGATCCTGAGAACACAGAGATGAAAACAAACGACTATAATTCAGGAAGTGAGGTTTTTTTTGTTTCTTTTTTTTTTTAAGGCCACACTGTGAGGCATGTGGGATCTTAGTTCCCTCACCAGGGACTGAACTCATGCTCCCTGCATTGGGAGCACACAGTCGTAACCACTGGACCACCAGGGAAGTCCCAGGAGGTGAGTTTTTAACAGTGGTGTAGACTAAGTGCTGTGGAAGCACAAGAGGAACTGACTAATTACGTGGATGGGATACAAAACTGAGTTCTAAAGGAAGAATGAGAACTCATCAAAGACAGGAAATGGGAATTCTGAATAGAACAAATGGTAGAATAAGCCAACATATAGAGGCGTGATAAGCTACCCACTCCAGTATTCCTGGGCTTCCCTTGTGGTTCAGCTGGTAAAGAATCTGGCTGCAATGCGGGAGACCTGGGTTCGATTCCTGGGTTGGGAAGATCCCCTGGAGAAGGGAAAGGCTACCTGCTTCAGTATTCTGGCCTGGAGAATTCCATGGACTGTATAGTCCATGGGATCGCAAAGAGTCGGACACAACTGTGCGACTTTCACTTTCATAGAGGGATGAAGGCATGGTGTGTCAGGTGAAAATGATTGGTTCTGAGTAGCCAGAGCATAGTAAAGAAGCTTGAGGTCAGTTGCAAAGCTGATGTCTATTCATTCACTTTTCATTCTACAGACAGTAAGTACCCTCCAAGTGTCGTGCAGCACTGTTGTACATAATGATGGTTGTGAGATGATAATAAAAGTGAGATCAGCAATAATAATGATGAAAATACAAGTGTGGTTTAATTCTAAGGATTTGATGTCTTGAATTTAGGGTTCATTCCTAATGGGAATCAGATAATCCAGATAAATATTCTATCCTTCATTTATTAAAAAAATATTCAGTAAGCCCTTTGTATGTGCTCAGCACTGTTCTAGGAACTAGGAATATAACCGTGACCAAGAATTGAGGTCCAGGCTATTATAGAGCTGTCATTGCTCATGGAGGAGGCAGATAATAAACAAATGAAGAAATGCTTTTCAGATAATGATGTGACACAAAGGAAGTAAAAGAAGACAATATGACAGAAAATAACTGAAGGGGGACATCATTAGATTGGTTGCACAAAGGACACCTTACTGAGGAAGCGACATTTGAGCTGAATGAACTGTCAGCTGGGGAAAAAGCTGAGGGAAGAACATCCCAAGCAGGAGAAATCTCCAGGGCAAAGACCCTGTGGAGTGTACAGGCAGCCTGGTGTACCCAGGGACAGAAAAACTACTAGAGCCTAGCAGGCACTGGGAGGATGGTCTATAGTCAGAGGGCAGGCCGAGGCCAGGTCGTGGAAGGGTATTCAAAATGTGGCAAAGGGTTTAGATTTTACTCTAAATGCAATGGAGACTTTTGAAGCAAGAAAGTGATGTTGAATGATTTACACTTTTAAGGAGCTAGGTCTGGTGGCTCCTCACTCTACCTTTGGGTGGATACAGTGCCTGCCACTGTCTGGCTGTGGAATCCAAAGTCATGTAGCACTGTTTACTGGTGCTCTAGCTTCATCTTCACAGACCTATGGAAGGAAGTCTCTGAGGACAAACTGCTTTTTGAAAGTCCCCCTGAGCTTGGAGGAGGCAGGAACAGAAGGTCCATTCTCCTTGGTGCTTGGTGAGTGATGATGCTGGCAGTGAAGGAGGCCTCTGGTCAGTTGCTAAGCTTAGGACCTGGATGAAGGATGCTCCCACTCCACGCTTTCCATTAAAGACACTTTGTCCCCACTCAGTGTCCCTCCTGAGGGCTCTGTGAAATCAAGAGCTGTGTGTTCCTTCATCCTGCTTTCCTCACACCTCCTCCCTCAGAATCACTGTGTGCAGGCTGTCCCAGGAAGAGACATAAGGAGGAAAAAAGGACTTAGGAATACTCACATAGCCACATAAGTACCCATACAAATAAATATGGATGGGGCCAGGGACCATGTTTTGCCCAGCACAGTATATCTTTTTTCATTCTAAAAGCAATTTATTTAGGCTAACTCTATGCACAATATCTGGAGATCCAAATGAATATGTCCTAAAATAACTGTAGTTGTTTTTTTTTTGCATCAAAGCTATTTATTTATTATTTTTATGGCTGTGTTGCCTGGCATACGGGATCTTAGTTCCCCAACCAGGGACTGAATCTGCACCTCCTGCGGTGGAAGTGTGGAGTCTTAGCCACCAGACTGCCAGGGAAGTCCCAACAGTAGGTCTTAAATGATTTTTACATGGATGAATAACTCTGACCTGACATAAGGGTGGAAATGGAATGGTGATTGTTCACTTTACAATAACATCAACTTTAACAGCTCTTTTAAATAAGACTCTCCTCTTTAATGTATCTAAATTGGATACAACTTTCAAGAGTCAGTTCATTCACCTTTTCCAGGACATCAAGTAAAGACAGTGTACTGGAACTGGCTTATAAGGGCTCTGGAGAAAGTGAAAGTTGCTCAGTCCTGTCGGACTCTTTGCAACCCCATGGACTATAGAGTGGGCTTCCCTTGTGGCTCAACTGGTAAAGAATCCGCTTGCAATGAGGGAGACCTGGGTTCGATCCCTAGATTGGGAAGATCCCCTGGAGAAGGGAAAGGCTACCCATTCCAATATTCTGGCCTGGAGAATTCCATGGACTGTATAGTCCATGGGGTCACAAAGAGTTGGATACTACTGAGCGACTTTCAGATACACGGGACTATGGAGTCCATTGAATTCTCCAGGCCAGAATATTGGAGTTTGTAGCCTTTCCCTTCTCCAGAGGATCTTCCCAACCCAGAAATCAAACCCAGGTATCCTCCATGGCAAGCAGATTCTTTACCAGTTGAGCCACAAGGGAAGCCCAAGAGTACTGGAGTGGATAGCCTATCCCTTCTACAGCGGATCTTCCTGACTCAGGAATCAACCAAGGGTCTCCTGCATTGCAGGTGGATTCTTTACCAACTGAGCTATCAGGGAAGCTGTAGAGCCTAGTGGTAAATTTTCAGCAATTTTCCAAGCTGATTTTTAAAACTGATCATTACTAAACATTAAATTAATAAATTTACAATTAAATGTTATATTTAAAACATTCAAATTCCTGCCTCCTAATTAGTTTACTGCATTTTACTATCAGTGTTCTTGAAGTTATTTACATGTACCTGTAAGATGGAAATACTGTATAATGGTGTCCTACTGTATGTCGCAACCCCATATTCAATGATGTCCATTGGTAACCTGAAACTGGCCCTAATGGGAATATTTACACCATGGAAATTGGCAAATGCTCTAAACCAGGGCTTTTTTCCCCTAGAGAACTGACTGTTAAACATTTATCAGCATACCTCAGGTGTAGTATGTATTATGTAGTCATCTTATATTAACTCTCATATGGTGAATCTGCTTTTAGAATCTTACTTACAGAACTAAATGGACTGAGTTCAGAAAACTTGCCTTGACACTGAAGTCTATGATCCTGATTGCTATATTAATTTTACATAAGCAAGCAGCCTGCAGTCCAGGAAGCCTGTTGGCCACAAATAACAAGTCACAAGAGGACTATTTGAAAGAATAAGAATCTTGTTCAACAAACCTTTCTTTAGCAGCTACTCTGTACAAAGATGTATGCTGAAGGCTAGGGAAAATATTAGATAAATAACAGTGTATGTTCTCCTTTTAGAGGAGATGACAAAAAACATTCGGTGATACAATGTGATAAGTGCTATAATGGAGATACAGAAGCATGGGGGGAAGAAGGTCATCAGAGAGACTTCAGTGAGAACTTAGACTATAAGCATCAGTGTCTCTCTTGTTCTCCACTGTGTTCCTAGCACCTTGCACAGTGCCTGGCACAGGGTTGGTTATCAATAACTGTTGGATGAATGAAGGAGTTTACCTCGATCCTGGAAAAATAAGACAAACAGATAAGAGTGGGTAGAGGCAAGGTGTTTGAAAAACACAGGGACTTCCCTGGGGGTCCAGTGACTAAGACTCCTCATTCCCAATGCTGGGGGCCTAGGTTCAATCCCTGGTCAGGAAACTAGAT
The DNA here is from genome assembly GCA_024291935.2 of Okapia johnstoni. NCBI lineage: Eukaryota > Metazoa > Chordata > Mammalia > Artiodactyla > Giraffidae > Okapia > Okapia johnstoni. The sequence continues at coordinate 24,419,361 of CM044325.1, forward strand.
CCCACAGGCTGCAGCTAAGAGCTCACAGGCCGCACCTACAAATCCCCTGTGCCACAACTAAGACCCGGCACAGCCAAAAAAACAAATAATTAAAAAAAAAAGAAAAAAACGTAACGTGCAGAGACCTGGGTAGGGGAGGGAAGGGGAAGAGCTCAGCATACTTTAAGAGAGATAAAGTTTAAATTTAATGTGGCATGAGGGGTCTAGGGGCTAGAACTGATAAGGATGAGAGTACAGAAGAGGAGTTCTCTGCCTCAAATCTCTGTAGAGCTCTAAAAAGGCCAAAGGAGTTGGCTTGTTCTGTGCAGCCCTGAGATCAGCATTAGGAGCAATGTGGGGAATCTCAGAGAATCAGATTTAGTTAGAGAACTTTCTAACAGATCTGCCAACAGTGCGATGGGCAGACTATGAAGGCTGTGAGCAAGTTCTCTAAGAGGGTAGCAGACAGGTGGCAGACAAACTTAGTGCAACAGATTGCTATGGATAGATAGATTTTTTTTCCTGACTCGATTTTGGAAGAACTTATCAAATCTCCTTTTTAAAAGAGTGTTAGATAATATATGGGCTTCCCAGGTGGCACAGTGGTAAAGAATCTGCCTGCCAAGGCAGACCACACAGGAGATGTGAGTTTAGTCTTTGGGTGGGGAAGATCCCCTGGAGAAGGAAATAGCAACCCACTCCAGAGTGGGTTTCCAGGCAATTTTCTTGCCTAGAAAATTCCATGGACAGAGAAGCTTGGCTGACTATAGTCCATGGGGTCCCGAAGAGTCAGACACAACTGAGCAACTGAGCACAGATAATATATGGACAACCATCATGAACAGCATTTCTACAGAAGACACAGAAACTTTCCTCAGGGGCTTGTTTCTTTTTTTCTTTTTTCTTTTTGCTGTTTTTATTTATTTATTTTTTGGCTGTACTGAGAGGCATGTGGGATCTCGGTTCCCCAAGCAGGGATTGAACCTGTATCTCCTGCACTGGAAGTGCAGAGTCTTAACTGCTGAACCGCCGAAAGTTCCAAAGGCTTGTTTCTTATGTCAATCACTGAGAGCAATAGGGGTGCTGGAGGGTCTCCCATGAGAAAGTAAATATCTTTTCAAGTCATTGAGGTCTTCACTCCCTCACGAAGCAGTTATCTATCCAGTATCTTTGTGTATCAGGGACTTTGCTAAATTCTGGAAATATAGATATAAATGAAAACAAACAAACCCTGCCCTGAGAGTACAGGGTAGAAAGGCAAATATTTACACTTCAATAGTTAAAATACCGTTTGCTACCAAAAATTTGCTTTGCTTGGGGGACTCAGGGAAGTCCTGAAAGAGAAATGACTCGGAGCTGACTTTTGAAAAGTAAAACAGAATTCACTACATGAAGGAAGAGAAAGATAGTCCAGACAGAAGGGAAACATAGACAAAGCAATGGAGATTGGAAAATGCATGGGCAGGTGGGAGGTGAGTGGTTGGTGAAAGTACAGGGTAGGTGGCAGTAAGGGCCAAAATGCATGTGGCCTTGAATCCAATGGTAACAATTTTGGATTGCAATCTGTCAACAATTGGAAGTCGATAATGTTTTATCCTGTTATTTATTTAATAACCTTTTTATTTTGAAAGAATTTTAGACTGACAAAAAAGTTGCAAAGGTAGTACAGAGTTTTTATCTAAGAACCATGGATCTTTCACCCAGTTTCGCCCAGTGTTATCACCTTCCATAGCCATGGCACCTTTGTCAAGACTAAGAAATCAATGTTCATACATGACTATAAATTAATAGACTTTCTTTACCAGTTTTTCCTCTCATGTCCTTTTACTATCCTAGAATCCAAGCCAGGATATCACATTGCACTTAATGTTTTTTTTCTTTTTACTTCCAATAATGGGTTTTAAGCGGGAAGATGACGTGATCAGGTTTGTCAGTAGGAATAATCAACATAATTTTTATGGCAAGTGTGAAGAAAATAGATTGGAGGTGCCCACATTAGGGGTGGAAGACTTGCTAAAAGGCTACTAAAGAAGTCCAGTAAGATGATGATGGCCTGAATTCTGAGGACATTAAGGATGGAGAGGTGTGTTGACACCTTTTTGATCTTATGGTAGAGATCTTTCCTGAAGCAGAATGGATAGGATATAGTGGAGCGCAGTCTCAATCCACCTCCTTTATCTGAGATGAATCTGTGTATATAGCAGACTTTAAACAAAGATGGAGAAAGGAAAAGATCTCTGTCCCAGATCCTTGGGATGAGATTATTTCTTCAATTAAACACTAGACTTAACTCTGAGTGCCCTGAAAGCCTAAGCAAAAAGGGAAGCATGATGACATTTCCTTCTCCAGGGGATGTCCCCACCCAAGGATCTCATCATCTGTTAAAACAGATAAAGCATACTCAAGGGAGAGGAAGTGGCCAGGTTGGAGAAGAAGAAATTAAGTCTGGAGGGCACCAGGGGCAGATCATGTTTGTTTCTGATTCAGAGGGTCCTGGGGAGGCTCTGTTTCTCTTCTTTTTATTTTTTCTAAGATTTCATTGATGTGGACCATGTTTAAAGTCTTTATTGAACTTGTTATAATATTGCTTCTGTTTTAGGTTTTGATTTTTTGGCTACAAGACATGTGGGATCTTAGCTTCCAAACAGCTATTGAACCTGCACCCTTCCCACTCCCAGCCCCCCACACACTGGAAGGCAAAATCCTAACCACTGGACTGCCAGGGAGGTCCCCCAGGAGCTCTGTTCCTGGGAACACCAGTTTCTCCAGTGCTCTCTGTTCTTGGAGACCATCAACTGGCAACACAGGAGGTGGGGACCCCAGCCTTACCCCAGGAAGCTATCTTTACAGACACAATCAGAAGTGTTTCAACCTGGAAATTTGATTCCCTACCAGAGCGGGATGTGATTCGACATCCCTTCTGTCTTATCTCTTACTTCTTCCAGTCTCTGCTCCCCTCCAACATTTACTGAACTTCCAGCAGCTCTGCAAGAAGTTCCTCTGGGCAGGAAGTTGAGGTCCAAAATGGGGATGGATGAATTTGCCCAAGACATCTAAGCAAGCTAGGAAGAGAGCCAGGACAGGGGCCCTGTCCTTTTGAGTTCAGAATTTGAGCATTTCTTGTCTGGACAGAGCTGGTGGTTCTCTTCTTAGGTCCTATTAATTCATACACTCATTTAACGCAAGGTATGGGGCACCAACGATGGGCTGAGGTGGGGGGCTCCGGGCCCTTGCCCCCACCCCCACCCCATCACTTTCAGGTAAGAAAAACAATGCTTTGACCTAAAGCCCTTACTCAAGAGGATTGAGTATGACCAACCCTCACAGAAAGGTGCAGGCCCTACCTGCAGAGGCAAAGGAAAGACTGTGTCCTGCTTCTGGAGTGCCAGGGTGGGGTGGAAGGGAGCAGAAGACTCGCAGAGGAAGGGCCAAGGATCCCACATGGTGCCTCTGGATTCGGGGATAACTGGTCAGAGCATTCCAGGAGCCTGGAATTAGGACCCCTTCTTTTCGAGATCTGAGTGCTTTGACGTTCTTTTTTGTTGTTGTTGTTAAAGTAGCTGGCTGATTTATTTATTCAGCTGTCCCGGGTCTTACTTGTGGCACACGGGGTCTTCTATCTTCATTGCAGCATGTGGGATCTGGTTCCCTCACCAGGAATCTAACCCGGGCCTTTTGCATTGGGAGCACGAAGTCTTAGCCACTGGGCCACCAGGGAGGTCCCAACTTTGCCGTTCTTTATCTCATCCCACGTGCGAAACAATTGTGGGAAGACATTAAAAACATTAAAAGATACTTAAGATACTAAGATCCCCATTTTAGCATGGGAATCTGGGAAACAGACTCAGGTGGAGTGGCCAAGTGCACAGACAGTTAAGAACAGCAAGTGTCCCGATTTCATCCAGAGGCTGGGTTCTGTGCAAGCACCGTCGAGCTCCCTCACCTGAGCGCCTCTCGGTTCCGCCTCCCGCTTCGCCTCGCCGACCCCGACATCCCTCCCTTCCCCACCCGAAAGTTTCTAGCCGGGTTCGGCCCTCCTGGGCTCGGGGCGCCGCGGGGAGTCAGGGGTTAAAACCCGTGGCCCGGGTGGCTCCTTCCCCCTCCCCAGCCCCCTCGCCTCCTCTCGGCGCGGCGCCTGGAGCGTCTGTCCCGGAGACCGGCAAGAGAGAGGAGGGGGAAAGTGGGCCTGTTTCTCGGGTGGCCAATCCACCAAGCCCGCGGTGCCCCAGAGGAGGCGCCAGGGCTAGGCCAGCGCCAGGCCGGGGCTGCCTGCTTCCCGCGGCAAAGTACAAATGCGCCCGAGCGCGGCGCCTGGCGCCCTTGGCGTGCAGAGCCGGCCCGCGCGCAGCCTCCCCCCCCGTGGCCGCCGCGCCGTCGCCGCCGCGGGTACCGCCGCGCCGCCGGGCTCCAGGACCCGGCAGCCCAACCCCGAGCTCTGCGAGCAGGGAGCGCCGGCCGCTTCTAGCCCGCACGCCCGGAGCAGCCCGCCGGTCCCGCGCGCCTGCCCCAACGCTGCGCGCTCGGCGGACTCCGGTCCTCCCTCTCCAGTCTTTCTTCTCCTCCCCTCCCTCTCACCTTCAACTTTAATTGCTTTCCCCTCTTGCATACCTTCCTGTATCCCCCCAACTCCTTCCCTCCGTTTGCTTTCCACCTTCCTCCTATTCCCACCTTGGACCTCCCTTTTTGTCCTCGCCACCTTCTTCTCAACCCTTCTCTGAATCTCTAACCCTAACCCTCCCCGGGTCTGTGGATTGCTTTGTGCCCCTGGGCGTCAGTGTCCCCCTCATCTCATTTTCCCCCAAGTCCCCTCCCGGCTCAGCGCCCGAGGGCCTGGCCCTGGGGAAGAAGGATGGTTCCCGAGGTGAGGGTCCTCTGCTCCTTGCTGGGACTTGCGCTGCTCTTGTTCCCCTTGGACTCCCACGCACGAGCCCGTAAGTAGCGGAGTGGGTGTGCTGGGTGGCAGAAGAAGGGACCCCCGGGATGTGCTGGAAAGTGCCAGGACTTGGAACCCCAGACTGTTCTGACAGCCATCCAGGGAGCACCTGTGCCGGGAGGGTGTAGGCTTCTCTGCGGACCAGTTCGGGCTGACCAGACTCGGGGGAACTGGCATGTTTGGCGACAAGGGTGTGATGAAGATGAAGAGGCTATTGCATTTAAAGAGAGCCGGTGAAAAGAAAGAAGAGTTAACTAGGACAACTTTCCCATTGCTTTTCTCTTTTAAGGCTTACAACACTCCCATGAGGTGGGTATTATCATTTGCATTTTACAGATGAGAAAACTTAGACTGAGAGAGGAAAGTTGCTCACATTGACAGAGCTAGTGAGCCATCCAAAGCCAGAACTCTTCAATTCCCAATCTGATGCTTTTCCCCCTGGTCCCACAGCATCTGGAAGGAACTCTGATTTTGAGCTGTGACATTGGGAGGCAGCAGGGCACAGAGAGATAGACCAGGGTCTTCATTATCCCAGATCTGCTGACTACCAGCTGGTAGGAGGCAGATATGTCTCTGAGCCTCAGTTTCCTAATCAATAAAATGGGAGTGAAAATCCCAGGACTGTTCTGAGGATTAAATGGAAGAAAACATGGAAAGCAACCAGCACCAGTGACTAGCTGGTCCATGGTAGGTTCTCGAAAAACACGTTCCCTAATTCATGCTTTTCCACTGATACACAGTGTAACCTCAGTCGGTTGATATCAACTCTCTGAACCTCAGTTTCCTCACTCTTTCCACAATAGGCTGGTGGTGGACCTCCTACCCATCTTCTGGCCGTCTCTTGGAAAGCTGGGAGGGTGAAGAACAAAACCAAAGATTCTCTTTAAAAAAGGAAGCATCTTAGTTCAAATGCAGACTTACCCAGTAAAGAAACCAAGGCCCAGCACGGGCAATGGTCCGCCCCAGGTTACACAGGGCACAGCCTGGGATGAAACCCCATTTTCCCAGCCTAGAGCACGTTCCTCTCCATAGCTCAGCTCCTCCATCTCTGCCTTCTTTTGCACATGACTTTCTGGAGCCAGCAGTACTGGATATTGTTTCATTCCTGTCTCTGATCATCAGGGCAGGCTGCGTGTCTGTTCGTCTCTGGGTGGCCACCAGCATGAGATTCACAGAAGTCCTTAGTAACAAGTCCTGAAAAGAGCCCAGTGTTAGTTCAAGTCCTGGCTCTGCCCCTTAGTAGCTGTGTGGCTTTTCATAAGTGACAACCTCTCTGAGCCTCACTTTCTGCATCTAAGACACACACTCACCTGAAGGCTTCTTGGGAGGATTAGAGATGAATGTGTTAAGTGCCCAGCACAATGCCTACTGCTCTATCAATGTCTCCTCCTCCTCCTTGAGGCCTGGAGGTTTCCTCCCAACACCTTCTCATTGCTTCTTAAAAGAGAATTAGCACAGGATGCCCTTAATGCCTGCCTCCCTTCCACTTGGCACGTGGCTCTTAACCCCCCAGATTTCATTGCCCTGGATGCATCTTAAAAAGATGACCTAGAATCATCTTTATGTAGATTGCTCACATCCTACCCACAGCTCTCCTCCTTGTCTCCCAGAGCCTGTCAGCCCTCTATAGCCTAGCTTAGGTCACACCTCTTCCAGCAAACTCTACCTGCCATCTGATTCACTCTGATCTTCCCTCCTCTGTGCTTCCACTCTTCGGGCCATATTTCTCACTAGGTGCTGCCAGGGTTCTATCTCCCCTAGATTGGAGCCTAGTTACCGACATGCAAGAAAAACCTTGGAGCAGAATTGTTGCGTTAAGGTGAGGTGGAGGTAGTCAAAGGGGTGTAAGATTCTGCGATTTCAAAGCTGAAAGAACTTTTGAAAGTCACCTGTTTCTACCCCTCAATGTACCAATCCTTACAGTTAAACTGAAGCCCAGAAAGGGTGAGTGACTTCCCCAAGTTCACACAGCAAATTTATTAAAGAAAAGAACACAGACCTGGACTCTAGTCCCTGGTTTATCACTTACTGGTTGTGTGAGTTAGGACAAATCATTTCCTTCATTTCCTTCTTTGAGCCTCATTCTGTGTAATGCTAACAACCTGTGAATTGAGAAAGAATCCTATAGTCATTTGCTAAGGTCTTGTTTGAAGATCTCCTGTGAAGGCCCTCGTCTTAGTTTAGTAAGTTTAGTTAGTGAGATCTGGGCCCTATTGTAGGTAAGAAATCTGCTGGTGACGTCTTAGGTGCTTTCAGAAGTGGTACCCACACATAGAAATTCTCAAACCCTGTGGTGTCTGATTCCTGAGATGGCCCAGTCCTGCAGAATATGTAGAGCCTGTGAACATGTATGGCAGCTTGCTCCTTAGTTTAAAGTGCCAGGGTATTCAAGCAAAGGTTATTCTATCCTTGGCTCTATTTCTAGCCACAGACTGAGCCTTGATCCCAGCCCAAACTGAGTCTCAACTCCAGCCACAGACTGAGCTCTAGTCCTCAGACACTACTATGGATCAAGCCCCGTTTCCATTCCCACCTAGAGCCCCCTGATCTGGTCACTGACCAGTACAGTCCCAGGCTGAGCCACATGTGTGTATGATGTCAGTCACTTTGGGCACCCATCCCCACCTCTGTCTGTGGAATGAGAACCTGCCCATACCTTGACTCCCTCTCCAGTGCTCTTTCTCCTATGTCAGCTCCTCTTCTTTGTGCTCTTCCTTTACTAATTGTACCCCCTCTCCTAACCTTCCCCCCGCTTTAAGGTGTACAGCTGCTTCTGTTTTTTCATCTCTGCTTCCATCCAATCCTGACTTCAGGACAGAGTTGGTTATCAGGTAAAAACCACCAGCTCTTCTACCTCCAAGGTTTCTGTATACCATGGAAGTCAAAGTTTTTGGCCCCAAGTGACAAAACCCCAGACCCCAGAGGCAGGGTGCAGGCAGGAAAGAAGCTTCCATGCTATGACATGGTACAGATGGAATCAGAAGGTCAGGGCTCCAGTCCTGGCTCTGCCTCCAGTTCCAACTGTGACCCACGGCAGGTTGCCTTTCTCTGCCCCTGAGTTTTCCCAGCTGTAGAGCGAGATGGTGGGAGTCAAATAGATAACCATTGAGGACCTTTCCAGCCTTAACATCCCATAATTCTAAGACCCCAAGATGCTATTATTGCCTTGGTTCAGGGTCCACTCTGGCCTTTGGAAAAGGGAGTTGGGGGAGTGTGGGTCTTCAGCCTGGTACCCTTGTCCTCCAGGGAGCAGTGGATAGACAGAAATCCACTGTTGGTGTCTGATTCTCGACACCAACAGAAAGGGCCTAGAGGGTCTGGGACAGTGAGTACAGAGGGCTGACATCTGGCTCCAGTCAGAGCCCTCTCTGCCTGTCTAGAGGTTCTGCACCTCCTCCCTCCCACCAGTAGAGGTCTCTGTCTCACTCACTCGCTTGCAGGCTGTTGAGCGGAGCTGGGCAGCAGCTGTGCAGTTGCTCCAGCTGTTGCACCTGTTCCAGGGCTGGCCTCTCAAGTTCCCCCAGCCACCGGCCATGGCACCAGGCACTGGGAGAGAGACCTTGAATCCCTTGGACTCCCGAAGAAGAGGACTGGCATGTGAGCAGTGCTGCTGGAAGGTGCAATGCAGAGATCATTGTAGGCGTCCCTCTGCCTCTGGGCAGGATCTCATCCCAGAGAAGCCTGTTTCATACTCTGTTACCCATACTTATAGTCAGAATTCTTCCTTTATCTCAGCTAAATCCTTCTGTTTGCAATTTAAAGCCATTTCTTCTGATCCTGTCCCTTAGAGGATGGGCATTCATTCCTGTAAGAAGCCCCTACCTACCTGGATCTGAAGACTGGCATTGGAGTTCATGCTGGCAAAAATCAATTATCTTAGACCAGGCTCAGGCTCTCTCTGAGACTGTGTCCACATTTGTAAAATAGGGGATTGGACATAATCTCTCAATCCCTAACTTTCTAAGATTTTGTGTGTTAGTCACTCAGTTGTGTCCGACTCTTTGTAACCCCATGGACTGTAGCCTGCCAGGCTCCTCTGTCCATGGAACTCTCCAGGCAAGAATACTGCAGTGGGTTGCCATTCCCTTCTACTTCTAAGATTTTTTGAGTCTATAAATGTATTAATACATGTCCATGGAAGAAGAGAATGTAAATAGTTTCTTCTCCACCCACTGACCCTTGCCAGACAACTGAGCTGTCTTTCCTGGTTTGCTGACTCTCTCCTTTGAGGTCCTTCTATGCTCCTGAACATCTGTCATGTGCCAGATAAGAATTCAGGTTCAGGGAAGCCAGGGTCCTTTCCCTAGACTGCACAGCTCATCCACTGAGGAGCCAAGGTTTTTACTTCTGATTCCTTTAGGAGGCCTCCCTTATTGAGTGCCAGTACCCAGCACAGAGCTTATGTCTCAGAGAGGAGCAAGTTTGTTGGTATGAAAGGGAACTATAAATAAATAAAGTACAGCAGAGTGGGCGTGAGGGAAGAGATGTAATGTTCTCACATCCCCATGCAGGCTGGCTCACTCAGGTTTCCTGAGTTCTTGCAGGCTGGGGTCAGGCCAGCCACAGTTCCAGCTGCAGGCCCACCTGGTGCCCTTCTCTTGGTCTCATCCTGCCTGTTCTGCAGCCCAGAATATTCTTGTTGTCTTTTCTGCCTCCTCTTGGAAGAATTCCCAGCAACCCCACCCACTCCTGACTACCCCTTAAGAGATCTTAAAGAGACCATGAGGGTCTCAAGGCAGACTATGGGATGACCTTGGATGGGACAGCTTGGGAATTTGGACTTACATGTGAAGATCATGAAATCACTCAGCTTCATACATTCCTGGGCTCTTGGCTTTTTTGTACATAATGTTTGGTGAATAGTTTAGGAGTTCAGATGATGGGAACTGGAAAGGGGAGGTCCAGGGCCAATTTCTGTTAGGTGGCAAGGTAAAGTGCCCAAAGAAATTTGGCTTTTCTGTCACATGATGAAGTTCTCTTTTTGTTGAAGCAGGAGGTTTCCAAGATGAAGGACCAGCAATTGCCTCCTCTTCCAGAACTTCCCTTAACTCCATTCTTTCATCCCACATTCATTTACCAAGTGCTGACTCTGTGTAGGCTCTGCACAGAACACTGGGGATACAGAAATGAATACCATTGGCCCTTGCTCTCAAGAAACTCATAGTTTAGTAAGGAAGAGAAGTCCATTCAAAAAGTACTTCTAACCTAGTATGATGCAAATTGTGGCAGAGGGCTGAACTCAGTCTGTAGGACCTCCAGGAAGGACTGGCAAGTGGCCTGGGAGTTTGGGACGGCTTCACAGGATGGCATCTAAACAGGCTTTGGAGGATGAGGAGTTGGTCCAACATTGGAGATGGAGAATCACATTCCAGGTGAAAAAACAGCATGGGTAAAGGTACAGAAGCATGAAGGAGTGAGAGTGGGGGCTGGGTGGGGATGCGAAGAGTGAGAAATTTAGCAGGAGGATGTGAGGCAGAGAGTTCTGCTGGAAAAGCAGGTGGGAGCCTGCTCGTCATAGGCTGGGGTGACATGATAATACTACGACAGATACCAGAGTCTGTCTGATAAACGTAGCTACCTTGAATTCAGATTAGGTCAAAGAAGTTCAATCATCAGGCTAGGTAAAGAGATTCGGCTTTGCCCTAGCCAAGTGAGTGTTTCCTGCAGGGAGGGGAACTAGCACCCAGCACACCCCAGTCACCGTCAGGGGACTACATGGACCACAGTCACTCCCACCCCTGTGCCTTTGCATGCAACTTCTACTCTGCCCGACTCCACCTTGTCAACTCCCTCAAGATCCAGTTCAGGCATCTGCTCAGGGAGGACTTCCCCAAAGATCCCATGCTTCCACTGTCATAGCATTTGTCTGACCGTATGTATTATATCTATCTGTCTTCTTTATTAGGCTGTAAGCTCCTTGAGGGTGGGCACTGCGTCTTATTTAGGCATGTACCAGGTCCATGGGCATGTATAACTTGATATACAAAATGCTCAGTACCTGAATGCAGGAACCAATGTTACTATTACTAATGAAAATAAAACATCAAAATTAATGATAACATTTGCTTCCTATGTGCTAAGAACCCCACGTTCACTTAGTTATTCAGGCCTGAAACCTCAGTCCCATCCTTGACTGCCCCTTCACCCTCTCCACCCATATTAGTCTGTCTGAAAGCCTACCCACTGTACCTAGTAGGTAGTCCTCAAATCTGTATTTCTGCCACCCAGCACTACTTCTGCTTTGCTCCAGGCCAGCATGGTCTCAGAAGAGATGACTGTAACAGCTTCCTGTGGTCTCTCTGCCTCCGATCTTGAGGTCTAGAATGTTTTTTAGTGGCAGGTACCATGATGTTCTGGGTACCTGGGGGCTGCCCACAGGATTCTGGGAGTAAAAAGAATACTATGAGAAACAGAAATTGTTAGGGAAATTTGGGATCAGCGACAAGGTCTGCTTTTTCTCTCTTTGTTTTTAGCCTACCATTTGGCTGAGCATCTAATATGTGGCAGACATTAGTCATATTATCTATGTTATTTGACTTAATTCTGCAATAACCCCCAAAAGGTCAAGATTATTACTCGACCATTTGACAAATATGGAAACTGGGGCCTGGAGTGTTTAAATAGCTTGTCTAAGTGCAGGTTGCAAATAAAAGCCAAATTCAATTGGAACCCCAGCCGATCTGACCCTGAAATCAGAGTTTGGGGACTATACACATACTGGGTGAGGAGTATGAGACCTGTCCCTGTTCTTCTCTGTCTCTCTAAAGCCTAGAACAGCCCCAATCATCCTCCTCAAACAAAAACTTCCTCCACTAACATCTTCTTCCTGGGTTAGACATCAATGCTGGGGGCATTAACTCCTAAAGTCCTCTGAGAGAAGGCGCCATTGATCCCCAAGTTGGAGAAAGAGAGGATGAGTGGTCTGAGATGTGGTGGTGGGGTGCCAGGGCCAGAGTGGGAAGGCCACAGAGGACCACAGAAAGGGGATGAGAAGGGAGGGGGTGTGAGAAACAGACTTTGCTCCTTCTCTGTGTTTCTCAGGATCGGCGGCACTGGCTTCCTGGGCCTCATCCTACTGCGTTTGGAGTCCCTGCGAGCCTAGGTGTATAGAACTATCAACACATCCTGAATCATGGAAGCTTGAAATGATCAAATCTTAGAATCACAACATCATGCAGTTCTAGAAGCTTTGTTGTCTCATGATACGTAGGCTCTCAGCAGCTTGGGAATTCTCAAATCTTAAGTCTTAGAAACTTAGAACCTTAGAGTCTTAGAATGTTGACACCATGGATTCATAAGCTATCTGTACAGAAAACCTGTGAAAATCAGCATTCATGCCCACTCCTTATTTTGAAGATGGGAAATTGAGGCCCAGAGAAGGGAAGCAAGAGTCTTCCTCAACATCACACAGTGAATTCGTGGCATAAGGAGCTAGAGCCCTTTACCAGCCGACTGCAAGGATGGGGCAAGTGCCAGAGCTGCACGACGGAGGCAGCCTGCAGTCTTGCCAGTTCCTCCTCCTGCCTGGTTTTGGCGTGGCCTTGGGCACTCACCTCCCTAGAAGAAGAGGGAGCTCCAGGCAATGCCACCCTTCCTTGTGCTTCTCACCTTGGAGGGCTTGGTGGGGTGGGGATTGTGGCTCCTGGGGTTGAGGGACAGTTTGCCAGGCCCCCCATATTCTTAGCTGCTGCCAGGTTCATCAGTGGGGGGAAGGGGCCTCCTGACCTGGGCATGGGCTGATACATTCTCTCTGTCTTCATGCTCTGAGCAGGCAAGGGGAGTGAGTGGGGGTACCAGCTGGCACAGGGGCCAGGCTGCAGGGAAGTCCCAGGGAAGGTGGAACAGTATTTCTTCAACAGCAAGGCTAAGTCCTAAGGCTGCAGCAGTGTTGCAATTGCGCCCTTTCCTGGTCGGGGGAGGGGACTGAGGAAGAAAGACATTATTCAATCCTTGGAGAGTTGAGCTGGCTCTGACAAGCTCCCCAGCTGGGCCTGTGTCCTGCCCTCTCTGCCAGCAGAGGCTGAGAGATAAACACAGCTCATTTGATATGGGCCAGCCGGGGCCTTGCTAGGAATGGGATCTGCTGTCTGATCCCCCACTACTTTGTGGGGCTGGGGAGAAGGTGGGGAGCAAACCAAACCATGGTCCCCGGTGGCCACCGAAGCACAGACCCTGACGGCATCAGGGCCATGGCCTCAAATCTTTGTTCTGGGAAACAAAGAGGCACACAGAGCAGTGCAGGGAGCCGAGGAGGCTGGTCTCAGCTTCTCACAAAGGCAACTTTCTAAAGGTTAAGAATGGCCCTTAACTCGTGTCCTCCATTCCAGCCCACCCTCAACATGGAGAGGGAATTCCTATCTCAAGGGTGAGCTGCTCCTGCTACTGTACTGCTTTCCATGCTCTGTGATTCTGCAGAGTTTAAGTGTCTAAGAGAATGATTCAGAAAGCGTGAGACTCTAGAAAGTGTGCAAGACAAAGGCATAGAGAGCAACCTCTAGATTCTAGATTAATAGAAGACCAAGAAAAAAAAATTGGGAAAGGAGGATGGTGGCCAGTGGGGACAAGAAACCTCTAGGCCCTGAGTTTGAGCAAAAAACCATAGCAGGTGAGGTGGATCGAAGGGAAATCTTCTTGGGAGCATGGGGTCCTGGGTTCAAATTGATAGCTGGGTGGCCTCAGGCAAGTCAACTTGGTCTTTGCAGCTCCTCAGTTTTCTCATCTAGTTTTCTTACAATTAATAATTGTAAGTAACAATCCCAATGACCCTGCAAAACTGCCTTATCCTCTTGAATCTGGAACAGATGATAATGTCCATCCAGAACGGTCATTGTTACCATAGTTGTCATAATTATAGTATTTAACTATGTGTCAGGAACTGGGCTAAGTGAGCGTTTTCCAAGCACTATCCAATTTAATTGTCAAAACATTGATGCTAATAAGATAAGTAATTATATAAATAGAATATCATCGATAAACATTAGTTCCTTTCTCCAAATTTCAATCTCATTTAGTTTAGTATGTCTTCATGGACACTTAGCCTGTACTGGACCTTCTAGATTCCCCCCTAAAAGAGCTTAGATTATTCTTTACGTAATGGAGAGTTTTTTGTAGAATGATAGCATCCCTTCTCTGTTGTAAAAATCACGAGGTACCTGTATACAGGAGGGTTGGCAAGCGATAGGGCCAGAGGCAGAGGGGCAGGGCAAGGAGGCCTCAACCCCCGACATGGAGCCCTGACCTGGGGCTGGATGCAGAGCTGGTGAGGGGTGAGGACACGAGTTTTCCAGACAGAGCTCAAAAGACTGGGCAACTGACTGGCTATGGAAGGACAGAAGGGTGGAGGTCTCAAGAAATCAGAATTGCAGGAGAGATACCTAACCCACTTAAGGAAATAAACTATTTCAATCATTCTTAAAAGCATTCATCTACATATTGACAACATATCAGTTGTTTGTATCAGTTGTAAATCATTTGTAAATATCATTTGTAAATCATTACAAAAATAATCAATTGATGTGCAGTCACAGTACCATTGACCATTTTTAAGGATATTTTAAAAGTCAGTTTTGTAACAACCTTTCACTAGGCAGCAGTTGGTTTTCCTGATTCAAGCACTTACAATCAGAGCTCACTGAGGTATAGGGACACAGCATAGTATGAAAGCAGGAAAGCTGCTTTTAGTAGCTTTATTCGAAAGATATATCACATGGCCCAGAGGGTGTGTGTGTGTGTGTGTAGGCCAGTGAGCAGCAGGGGGCAAGAGAGAGGATGGTGCAGAGATGTAGTAAATAAATAAGCCAAATGGGACAAAGGAAACAGAAGCGAGAGTGACTCTGAGAGCAGATGGAACGCTGCACAGAGAGACGAGAGGCTCCGGGTGTCATCCTCGCCTGATGACTGACTTACTGTGTGCCCTAAGAGGTACAGTTTGGCCTCCCTGGGCCTCAGATTTTTCATCTGATTATAATAACTAACATTTCTACCACAATTTAAATCTGTAAAAAGCATGTTCACTGCTTGATCCCCTAACCACTCTGTGAGAGAAGTGTCAAAATTCCGAGAGGGCTAGTGACATGCCCAGAGTCACACAGCCAGTCAAGCTGATGTTGAAACTCAGTCATTCTGGCCCCCTGACTAGGAGAGCATGTCCTGTGGATTCTCTTTTGCTCGAGTGTCCAGATGACATCCTTCCTAGAGCCAGAAAGAAGGAGGGATGAAGCAGGGACTCCGGGCTGGAGCCTCCTGGGACTCACAAAGCACTGGTTGGTTTGCCAGGCCCAGACATGTTCTGCCTTTTCCATGGGAAGAGATACTCCCCCGGCGAGAGCTGGCACCCTTACCTGGAGCCTCAGGGTCTGATGTACTGCCTCCGCTGCACTTGCTCTGAGGTAGGTTCCTCTGGCCTCCTGTGACAGGTATGTCTGGGAGATCTCCAGGGAAGGCACCCTGGAGGGAAAGAGGACAGCCTGACTTTGGGGTGGGGGGTACTCTGGAACCAGGCCCCCATAGAATTGTGGTCTATCAGCAGCAACTGAGGGACTTGGGGCCACACCACTTCACTACTGAATATCTCAGGCATGGGCATAGATGCCTACTGTGGGCCTCCCAGAGATAAATTGCACAGTGGATCAGTGGCTGGGCTGGGATGAGGACACAGACCTCCCCTCTCTCACCCAGCCTTCTTTCCCGCTGCCACAAGCCTCCCATACCTATGCAGCAGAAGGCAGAGCCTTCCTGATCTGACGCCCTAATCCTTCCTTTCCTCCTGCTTTCTCCTCCAGCGGCCTTTCTTGCCGCCCAGCCTTAGAATGCATTTCCCAGTGCCAGTAGTCTAAACATTTATTCTTTGCAACTTTGCTCAAATGCCACCTTCACCAATAGCTTTACTTGATCCCTCACCTGAAAGTATTTTCTTCTCTGGGAGGCCACATAAGTTTCTCTGTCCCTTTCTCCTGATCACTGTCAACCAAATACAATGATTGTCTGTCTGTCAGTTACTGCCCCTCCTCCATGGAGCCCTGGGAGCAGGTCTTCCTGGGTACTCACTCTTGCTCAGGTCGGGGTCTTGGCGAAGGCTGTATCAACTAGGGCAGAGACCAGATTTTTTTTAATTTATTTATTTTAATTGGAGGCTAATTACTTTACAATATTGTAGTGGTTTTTGCCATACATTGACATGAATCAGCCATGGGTGTACATGTGTTCCCCATCCTGAACCCCCCTCCCACCTCCCTCCCCATCCCATCCCTCAGGATCATCCCAGTGCACCAGCCCTGAGCACCCTGAGAGACCAGATTTTTTTGTAAACCTCTGTGCTCCCAGCCCACCCCAACCCAGCACCCTCCACAGGACCTTGTACAATCAACTAGGTGGGGTAAACGAAACCCGTATGTGGTCCAGAATTCCCAGGCCGGGTGTGGAGCTGGAGGATGGGGAAGGCGAGAGTGATTGAGAAGGCTTGAATCCTCTTGGCCCTGGCTCAGCTGCCGGGGACCAGCCTCATTGGTGTGAAGTCCAGAGCTCTGTCTGTCCAGTTGCTGGTGCTGGGGAGGGGGGTACCTAGTCCCAGCTAGAGCCAGCCCTTTGGACCCCTCTTTCCCTGCACAGCCAAGGCTGTGAGAGCCTCCCTTGTTAAAATAGTCCTCAGAGTGGGAGCAGAGAAGACCTTCTGAGGAAACACCAGAAGGTGGAGGGGTGTGGGCCAGCCCCTCTCCTGACTCTGACCACTGGGGTCTCACTCCTCCTGGGTCTTTTCCTCTGACTCCCCACTGCTTCTACCATGTTGGCCCCTGGTCAAACCTGATGCCAGTGGGAGCACAACCCCCATCCATGCCTCCCCTTGGTTCTTAGCACATCTGAGGCCAATCAGCCTTTTCAAAAAGAACTTTGTGAAATATAGCCAAAAAACAAGAAGGAAACCATAACAGAAAATTCCAGACATATCATGCGGTCCAGTTGACCAAGTCCAAGTTTTGTGATCAGTGGAGCTAATTCATTTCTCCCTCCCTGGAGTTCACACATACACAGTTTCCTCACCCCAAGGGGATGTAGCTGACATCCCCAAAATACACTCTGAATTCCTTCCTTCTTTCCATCATCATCACTCCCCCTAATCTAAGCCACTTTCCTCTCTCACCTGGGCTGCTGTGTGAGCATCCCAGAGTCTCCCTGTACCCCTTTCTCTTTTTTAAATATTTTTTGGTGTTGACCATTTTTAAGGTCTTTATCAAATTTGTTACAATATTGCTTCTGTTTTAGGTTTTTTGATTTTTTGGCTGTGAGGCATGTGCGATCTCAGCTCCCCCCCAGTTATGGATCAAACTCACACCCCAGCATTAAAGGCAAAATCTTAACTATTGGACTGCCAGGGAAATCCTCTTCCTGTACCCTTTTCTAATCTGTCCACTGCATGGCAGTTCAAAGGATCTTTTCTGAACATAAAACTAATCATGTCATTCAGAAGCTCTTAAAACCCTTCAGTAGCTTGTCACTGCACCTAAAGTAAAATTCAAATTGCCTGCTGTGGGATCTACACCATCTGAACCATCTGACTTCTGCCTTGTTCTCCAACCTCATCTCCTACCTGCAATGCTACAAACTCATTCCAACTTGCTCCTCCACTCGGAATGTTCTTCCCCTAGATCTTCCCAGGAATGGTTCCTTCTCATCGCACGACATAAAGTTACCTCCTTATGAGGCTTTCTCTACAGCTGTTTCTAAAATAGTCTAACCTTGGTAACGCAATCACGTTACCCTGTTTTATTCCTGTTATAAATTTAACATCTGACATGATCTGGTTCCTACTTGTTTATTTTTTATAGTCTGTCTCCCTCTCTGCTAGGATGGAAGCTCTGTAAGAGCAGAACTCTTGTCTCTTGCTTACTGTCCCTAGTGCAGAAGAGGACGTGGCACCCAGTTGTCATGCAGTAAATATTGAGTGAATGAATGAGGCCCTGCTCCATCCACCTGAGGCATTTTCGGCATCACGGAAAGTGCATGGACCTACACAGTGCTCACCTGCTGTGTGTCTTAGGCAACCTCTCAGAGGCTCTTTTCTCATTTTGAAATCGTGAATAATAATAATACCTACCACTAGAGTTGTTGAGAGAATGCAGTGAGATAATACATTTCTATATAACATAATGCCCCTACCTAGTAGCCATTCAATAAATGGTAGTTATGACTTTCCTGAGAGGTACCCTTTGACTGCAAGGCCTCCCACATTGCCCCCCCACCTTTTGCACCCTAGCCTGTTTCCACCTTACTTCCTGCTGCATCTCACTCATCATCTCCATTCCTTGACACCTTCAAGGCCAGAATCAAGAGACAGATTCTAACTCTTCAGATACCAAAGTTCCTTGCATTCTATCCTAGTTTCTCATCTGAGGGGCTCCATTCACGCTCTGGATATTTATCCAGCTCCCCTGGGTCCCAGGCCTCAAGAAGGCCACTTTTAGAGCTCAGACAGATTCTGTGGACTCTAGGATGCCCTTTAGCACTGATTAATTCTTGTGGTCACCTCTGGCCATTTTAGGAAGCAGTGACCCCAGAAGGACTAGGGCCTGGTCCAGGGTTCTCCATGGGACAGGAAGCTGCTTTGGTAGAAGTGTTTTGGGGGCTCTCAGGTGGGCCAGGGGTCTGGAATCTCACTCGGCAACTTTGAAGTTTAAACAAAGCTGACTCCAGTTGACCGAGAGGCCATCTCTCCCTCCCTTGCTGTTTCTCATTCATTCACTCATTCAGACTTCAGCAGGCACTCGCTTGGAGCAAGGCCCCATGCTGACAATTCAGAGATGAACAGAATGAGGCTTGGTCCTTGTTCCACTAAATAGAAGAGACAGATGTACTGGGTTGTTACAACACAGGGCAACACCTCTTAGAGCAGAAGGGAGAGGAAGGTGTGGGCCACTTGAGACAGGCTGACAAACTGCCTGGGAAAACGTCCATGGGTGGCCTCTTCCTCCAGCTCTTCTATGTCTGCTCATTTTTCTGTGAATGTTTCTCTGCCTTTCTTCTCTCTCCTTTGCTGTATTTGCAAAAGCCTAAGAACTTCAGGCCCTTCCTCTGGTTCTAGTCCCAAGGCTGTGTGTGGGATCACCCACACCTCTCAGAGACTTAGGGAGCAGATCACAGAGTCCTGAGTCTTCTCCACTTCCATGTCACCTGCCTTCATGTGTCACAGTCCTCCATTAGCCACGAGGCTCAGATCCAGAGGTAAAAGAACAAAGCCTTGGAGTTAAGACAGCACATTCAAGATCAATGTTGAAGGACTACTCTGGCAGTCCAGTGGTTAAGACTTCGCCTTGCAATGTAGGTGGTGTGGGTTCACTCCCTGGTCAGGGAGCTAAGATCCTACATGCCTCAGGGTCAAAACCCAAAACATAAAACAGGAACAATGTTGTAACAAATTAAATAAAGACTTTTTAAATGGTCCACATAAAAAAAAAATCTTAAAAAAAGTCAATGTCAAAATAACCCAGTCTTTCACTTGTATTTCTCTCCTTAGTCCCTCACCACTAAGGGACACAAGACCTGTGCAAATCCGGGCACGTGGTGCGCTCCTCCGTGGTGGGAAGGGACACGGATGAGTGAGCCACACAAATGAGCAGGCGGGAGGGAGACTGGAATTTATCACTTATCCCATTGCAGGCTCAAAAAGAGTGCAGCGCCCCATAGTTGGGAGGGTGTTTGAGGTGAGGACAGTGGGAGGCAACGGCTCTTTGGAAGCAGGACTGACGCCTGTGTCCCCTTCAGAGTGCCCACGTGAGCTGTTACCGCCTCCACTGTCCGCCCGTCCACTGCCCCCAGCCCGTGACTGAGCCACAGCAGTGCTGTCCCCGCTGTGTGGGTGAGTGGCCTTGCGTCTGCCCTTGTGCCAGCCTCCCACCTGCCCACTGGCCCTTGACCCACTCCTGACACAGCCAGAGGAGGTCCCTGGAATGAGAAGGGCAGACTCCAGCCACCAGAGCTGTTGAGACACCAAGGTGCTCACGGAAGACATCCTCCACGGATCCCCGAGGAGGGCTGGGGTGGCCACAGACTTCTCAGTCTTGAGTATCTGTGCTTGGCAGGAGGAGGGAGGGAACGTGGAAAAGAGTTGCAGGAAAACAGGCGTGCTTGACCTGTTGATGGCACACGTGGGCTCTGTTCTATCAGGGGCTGGCCAAAGCCTGAGGGAGTGGATGCACCCCATGTAAGTGAAGGTGAGTGAGCTGGGGCTGGGAGGCCCTGCAGGGTGACCCCGGGATTACCACCCGGGGCTGGGAACGGCCACAGGAATTGAAGCATAGGTACCCTGAGACCCCTCCTGCTCTGCGGTTCAGAGGTTCTAGTATGTGCCCCAGTGCTAAATGTCAATGATTTTAAGAAACTACTAATAGCCTCTGAGACTGGGGTTCCAGGAAGCAGAGGTAAGAGAGGAGAGAGGAGAGCTGATCTGGGAAGAAACCAACATAACCAAGTGGCAAATGAGGGGCAGTCAGCGGGGTGGCCAACTCGGCAGGAGATGTCAAGAGGAGGACCCATGTTTAGGAACATCGAGAGGGTGATGAGGGGAGGGAGTCCCAGGTTGTCACCTCAGCTCCAGACTCTGGAAGCAGCTTTCTTGGGGGACTGGGTACCTGATCTGTGTGGAGTATGGGTGTAGAGGGGCTTCTTTTCCAAGTGGGATCCCGGTAGGGATTTGACTATGACTCCAACTTGGGTCATGGTTTCCTGGCTCTGGGTTCACTAGGGAAGCAGGGTCTCTGGGCTTCATCCAGCCCAGTGAAGATGCATCACACCTCCTCCCGGCTGAGGCTGACCCTAGGAGTCCTGACCGCTTCCTGCTGTGCCTCGGCTCAGCCCCCTTCTTCCTCCCATGCTCCTTACTCCCACCCTCTTTCCCAGCCTTGCCCCTTTGCCTGCCTGGTCTGCATATTCCTCAAGATTCGTCTCAGCCATCGGGCCCTTCAGGAAGCCTTCCCTGACTGCCCTTCCTGGCTGAGTTAGGGGCACCTCTCTTATGCTGCCACAACTTCTGTGCTCCCATTTGCCCTAGCCCAGACCATACCAGTGTCACTGCTTGGGGCCTGTCTCTCTACCCAGTGAGACCATCAGTTTCCTAATGCGAGGGGCTGGGCCTTATTTGCACTCCATTCCAAGCATGTAGCATGGTGCCTGGTGCAGAGAAGGTGCTTAGTAAAGATGTCTTGAAAAAAGGAGCAGGTTCCCCTTGAACTCGAGGGCTACCTCTCTACCCAGCAGGGTGAGGACAGGCTAACTGGCAGGTGATGGGGAGGGTGTCTGGTGGCCAGGGAGTGGCAGGCACTTACTGTAAGATCAAGCACAGTCCAGATCACACCAGTGAACTCCACTAGGATGAAACTCCATACGGAACCTTGCTTTGTTCACTTCTGTATCCCTAGAACCTAGAACAGTGCCTGGCACTAGCCAGTGCTCCATGTATGCTTATTGAATGTTGAATGAACTAACACAGGTCTAAACTGAGTGGCACTCAGTGGAGCTGAGGCTTCTGGCCTTGCCTTATTGCTGCAATCAGAGCCACCTCTGATACTCAGGGGCTTAAAGGCCATGGGAGGGAGTGACATGGTCAGAGAGAAATGTCAGGGTTCCTCTTGGTTCATCAATATGAGGTCTGGCTGGGAAGGCTGAGGCCAGAGCTTGGTTTAAATGACAATGACAGATAAGATACAAACATTTCAGAGAAGTGGCCCAGTTAGTTCTGATAAAGCTCTAGACCATTTTCTTCTTCCTCCTTCCCCTCCCCACCTACAGAACCTCATACCCCTTCTGGGCTTCGGGCCCCACCAAGGTCCTGCCAGCATAACGGGACCACGTACCAACACGGAGAGATCTTCAGTGCCCACGAGCTGCTTCCTTCCCACCTGCCCAACCAGTGTGTTCTCTGCAGCTGTACCGTAAGACCTTCGACTTCCCTCTCACGCAGGCCAGTGGTCTGGGCCCTGGGGGATTGTCCCTCCTGGTCAAAGGGCATAAGAGTGAATGCGCTCCAGGAAAGGGAACATCTGTGGGTGGGAACCTCCTGCTCAGGGCTTCCATACTGTCCTAAGCTGCCTGGTCACCTCACACTGGCCCTGGCCATTTCTGTGTCCTCTGTAGACTACACTCCTTGAGGGCAGGAGACATACTCAACTCATTTCTGTATCCTGCAGGGCCCCCAGCTCAGGGCCTGGCACATAGCATGAATGAATGAATGATCAGTGATCAATCCTAGGGTGCGGAGACAGGGCCAGACTGTTTGTAGTAAATGTAATTTAATCTGAAGCTAATTAAACTCCCCCTGTTTTGGTCAGAGCTGGGCCTAGGGTCAGGCAGGGCTGAACCAGCAGTGTTATCAGGAGACAGAGACTGAAGTCAAGCAGGACCTGAGCTGGAAAGTCTTCTCCTCCTCCTCAGGGGTTCCAAGCATGGCTCTTCTGCACGTTTGTAGGTGGCCTTCAGCATGTCATCCTCACCCTTGAGCTTAGTGCATCTGTGCACTGGTGAGAGAAACCCCTGCCATCTCAATTTCCCTACCACCTGACCAGCAAACTTCTCTGAGCCTCTGTTCTTTTGAGTGTGTAAGGGAGTCTGGGCTTCCCTGGTGGTGCTAGAGGTAAAGAACCTGCCTGCCAATGCAGGAGACATAAGAGACATGAGTTTGATCCCTGGGTCAGGAATATCCCCTGGAGGAGGGCATGGCAACCAACTCCAGAATTCTTGCCTGGAGAATCTTATGGACAGAGGAGCCTGGTGGGCTACAGTCTATAGAGTTGCGCAGAGTTGGACATGACTGAGCACACGTGGGTGCACACTAGGGAGTCTGACCAGGTGATCTACAGAGTCCTCTCTGATTAAATAATCATCTGATCCAGCAGTGATGAGAGAGTAAGAGGTCCATTCTAGGTGTCAGACACCCAAGTTTCAGCTCCGGCTCTGCCATGGTTCCGTGCATGATCTTTAGAGACAGTCATCCCTCTCAGGTCTGCCTCCCATCTTTTCAATGAGAGGATCCCACCACTCTGAGTCTGAATTTCAAAATATCTGTGCTGCAGAGCAAACAACTTATAATAAGAGGGACCACTTAGAAATCAACCTAGACAATGGTTATTTTTGCAAGCCCTGGGCCTTTTGAAGTAAACTAGGCACTGTACCTACTAGGAAATGCCTTATGTTTATATACAGTATCCCAATGGCCCTATGAGAAGGATATCACTAATCATATTTTATAGATAAGAAAACGGAGGCTCTGAGCAATTAAGCAATTGGCCTAAGGTCACACGACTTCCCAGGTGGCACAGTGGTAAAGAATCTGTCTGCTAATGCAGGAGACCCAAGAGACGCGGGTTCAGTCCCTGAATTGGGAAGATCCCCTGGAGTAGGAAATGACAATCCACTCCAGTTTTCTTGCCTGGAGAATCCCATGGACAGAGGAGCCTGGTGGGCTATAGTCCATGGTGTCACAAAGAATCAGACATGACTGAGCGCGTGCGCGCGCACACACATACACACACACACACACAGTAAGGTCACACAACTAGTTAAGTGGCATACTCAGAATTCAGATGCAGGACCACATGGTTCCAAACCCACACTCCTTTACCTGTACTGTGCTGTACCTGGATGAAGAGTGGGCTGTGGAAAGAGGGAACTGATGGTGGGGGGAGGTGGTGAGAGCATTCTTGTGATCCCTTGTCTCCTTTCCCTGGATACTTGGGTCTCCCCTTCTTTCTTCTCATCCCTGTTTTTATGGGACTTGTTTGAAGGATCAGAATCCTTACTTCTGAGACTTGCTGGAAAAGGAATAGGGGAAGGATTCGAAGTCGTCTCACTTCCTCCCAGGGACACGTTGTGCCTTGCAGTTTTAGAAGGGTTTTCATAACCATTCCCTCATTTGATTTCACAACCCAGATGGGAGTGCCCCCATTTCACAGACAAAGAAGCTGAGGCCCAGAGAAGTGACTCAACAAAGGTCATCTGGCCTCCTGACTCCCAGAAGGCCCCTTCTCCTGTAGTCTTGCCTTTCCAGGCTGGGTCCTGAAGTTGGGGACCTAGAGTTTGCATAAGAGCAAGATGAGCCCAAGGAGACATGCACTCATTCTGCTCATCTATGCTGGGCTCCCTGTTCTAGGCCAGGGGAGACGGACATTGATAGCAGGAGGAAGAGCCTGAAACATGGGTTCTAGTCCATTCTGCTGGGCGTGTCTCTGACTTCAGGGGCTCCAGGCCCCTCCACAGTCCCTTCCCTTCTGTAGGTTGGGAAAATCTCACCTCACTAGGTTGCTGTGAGAGCCTAGTAAGAGCCTGGGCATGAAAAGGCTCAGAAGCTGAAGGATAACTGTTACCTCGGGGCCTGGAGTGAGTGGGAAGCATGCAGGGACCCTCCTCTGAGCTGCCTGGGCCTTGCCCCGGACACTGTGCTGCTCCCTCTCTGCCCACCTCAGAGGAGACCTCAAGCCATGGACCACCAGAGCAGGGGCTATCCCAGCCCCGAGGCTGGTCCTCAACAGAGCTCATCTCCCAGCTCCCGTGTGCTCTGTCTGTCAGGAGGGCCAGATCTACTGCGGCCTCATGACCTGCCCAGAACCAGGCTGCCCCGCACCCCTCCCGCTGCCCGCCTCCTGCTGCCAGGCCTGCAAAGGTGAGTCTGTCCCTACATCTGGCAGCGTGCACCCACCCACTGCAGGGACCTAGCCATGGACTGTTGCGGGACCCTCAGGGGTCACCCAGCCCATTCCTTCCTCAGGGTGGTGGCTTAGCTGCAGCCCTCAGACAGCTGAGCCTGTGCCAGAGACTGATGTGCAGTATTTGTATTATAATCCCAGGGAGCAGGAAGGAGGGGATGGAAAGTGAAGCAGGGAGGGAGGGAAAAACAGCACAGGAATGTGTTGAGGAGCTGGCCTTGACTTGACATCAAGCATGACCTACTGCTCCAAGTAGCCTTCTGCTCCTCAGAAAGGTCTGGAGGTGATAGAGGGAGAGGAGGAATTGGTCCACCAGCCACCAACTCCCACTGGTCAAAGATTCACCCCAAGGTGGAATCATTCCCTCCCACTCCCCCACTGTGTTGGGCTGTCCTGGAAATGGGAGATGGGAGTGGTGGTGGAGTGGGAGATAAGACATGGGGGCGGAGACATGGAGGAGGCGTGGCATGAGGGCACCTGCCGCCAGATTGAGTCTGAAGGAAGCTGGCTGCAGTCCATGTGAAGAGGGTGCTGCTGCAGTGCCTGCAATGGGGGACAAAATGCCTGCAGTCAGATGAGGCCAAGAGGATCAGAAGAGGCACAGAAGAGGGGTTTGTAGAGCAGAGACCACGTCTCTTGTCTTCCTCATCGCAGAGCTGGGCACAGGCCTGAGTTCACTGGGACTCCGAGCCCCTGTGTCAAGCAGAATCCAGGTAGCGTCTCTGTACGGAACAGAGAGAGGCAACACAGTGGTGAGTGCAGGGCTAGCAGCTTGGGCAAAATGAAGTGCATGGATACCCAGATTATTCCCTGCGGGCTGAGGTAGTCCAGGAAAGCTTCCTGGAGGAGGCAGACCTCGAGGAGGGCAGAACTCCACCATGGAATGCTTCCCCAGATGTTGGCACTGTGGAAGAGCACTAGACCAGGAACCAGTTTAGTCCTGGTTCTTCCAGTGAATTTGTGCAGATTCCTTCCCCTCTGTGGGCCTGTGCTGTGTGTGCGCTGAGAGACTGCACTTGGTGATTTCTAGCCAGCAGTCTGATTCCCGTGTTCTGGGTCTATGAATCCAGATTGCTCAGTGGCAGCCAGACTGTATGTGAGGCAGGGGGAAGGGGGCTCTAGGAAGTTGCAGGACTTCAAAGGGTTTTGAGTGCTGGGGCCCAGGCAGGTAGGGGATGGAGGAGTCCTAGGCTGTTCCAGTGGGAGGGACAGAGGGGCTAAGGGCTGCCAGGGAGTGTATAGTGTCAGCCAAGCCTGGTGACTTCAGATGTGGCTGGGCTGAGAGGCTGCTGGGGGACCGCAGCTAAGCAGGCTGTGGGGGTAGGATTTGCAGCCCCTACACCATCTGAGACGAGCACTGAATGACATGCTCTGGCTTAGCCAAGGGGTTCAGTCTTAAGTGACCAAGAGGCCAATGTGGAGATACGGTCTGCAGTTTAGTTGTAGGGATTTCATCAACCCAAAGGTGAGGAGACATGTAATGAGAAGTATGAATAAATACCCATGGGGCCAAGAGAACTACTGGTATGGGGGCTGCAGGAGTAGCACCAGGCTTTGGAGGGGCAGAGCCTAGAGGTGGGGAGGCTGAGGAGGTAGAGGCTGACTGGACTTCCCTTTGGGTTTCTAGATGGGTCCAGTGAGAAGTCGGCTCAAGAGGACACCACGCAGTCACACCGAGGGGTGGTGAGCACACAGCTTTATGGAGAGGGTGGGGAGGGGGCAGCCAGGGGGCTGGCATCCTGGGCCTGAATCTCCTTGACTGTGGAGCAGACAATCCCAGTTATGGTCTTCATGTCTCATTTGTCCCTTGGGTCGGCTCCATTAGCCACCACCAGGTTCCAGGCTCCTCTTTAGACTTCCATTACGGCTCCCACAGTGACTGGTGAGGAAGGAGGGGTCTGGGGGGAAAAAAAAAAACACCACACCAGGCAGAAGCAGGCCTCAAGCGTCCTGATTTCCCTCCTGGAAAATTCTGACACTGTCCTGTCCAGAGCCCGTGTCTGTCCTTATTCAGGCCGCTTCCGGGCGGCATGTCTTCTGTGGGAGTGGCCTCTGACTTGGGCCAGCCTTCCATCCCGCTCCTAAGGTACCAGTTCTCTGTCTGGGGTTACCTCACGTTTCTGGTTCCATCTTGACCCCTCTCCATCTTGGTCTAGCGTTCAGATGAACTAAACTGCCTCTCTCTTGTCAGAAAGAAAGGAGCTGGGAAAATGGGCTCACACACTGACTCACGTCCCTGTCCACTACCCGTGCTATGCCTACCCTGTGAACAGCTTCACTTGCGCTTTCAGCCTGGGTCACCTGGACCCTGGGGCAGTCGAAGTGGGACTCCCCTCCCCAGGGGTCTGAACTAATGAGCTCTCCCTTCTCCTCTGCCAGCTCACCCCCTCCCCAGGCTGGGCCTTCTCTAGAGGATCTTGACCATGCCACCCACCTCCCTCCCCATCCCTGCCATGCTTGTGCATGTGCTGTCACTTCAGCTGTGTCCAGCTCTTTGTGACCCCATGGACTGTAGCCCTCCGTCCTTGGGATTCTCCAAGTAAGAATACTGGAGTTGCTGTGCCCTCCTCCAGAGGATCTTCCTGACCCAGGGATTGAAACTGCATGTCTTATGTCTCCTGCATTGGCAGGCAGGTTCTTTACCACTAGTGCCACCTGAGAAGCCCCTGTCCTTGTCATGGGAGGCAGCTAAGTGAAACCCACCAGACTTAGTTCCAATAAGTAGTTCCAGCTATTCAGTGAACTGCTGGATGTCGTGGGTAAGTCATATAGGGGTGCTGGGATCCTCCATTCCTTCTTGCCTCTATTTTACTTGACAAATATTTCCTGGGTACCTCCTGTGTTCCTGGGCCCGTACTGGGGGCTGGGACATAGTTTTCACTCTGAGATCCTGTGGGCTTATTACAGACATTGAAGGACTGTCTCAGAGACTATACAGTCAGGAAGGGGCTGCAGAAGAAGGCATGTGACTCAGTGTCAGTGAGGGGGTGATAAACTCCACCCCTGCCCCCAGCCCACTTGCTCCTTTCTCAATCCCCAATTTTTGGGCCAGGAAGCTCCTCCTCTGTTTCACAGCCATCACACATACCCTTTGGTTTCATCACCAACCCTCTCAAGACCTGATCTGGCAGTGTGGGGTCTTGGGGTGTTGGATTCAGAAAAGGGGCTCCTAAGACCCATCATCTCTGGACAGGACCTGCTCTCAGTCCTCTCCCCTGGGGGATTCTGCAGTTGGGCGGGATCTTTGGAGGTCCATCCCCTGTCCCATCACCTAAATCGTCTCAGACAAAGAATTTCCTGATGCTAATCCTCACTCTGTTTCTTAAATATTAAGTTCTCCAGGTCCCTGATCACTTACACCTTCCAGATCAAGACCTCAGCCCCCTCTGCTCACCTCAGCCCCAAGGTTCTGGCGCTGCCAGCCAAAGAAGGGCTCAGTGGAGGCTAGCCTTCCAAACCACTGATCTCTGAGAGTTTTCAAAGATTCGTTGCCTGGGAGTGTCTTTGACCCCCATCAGACGTTCCTTCTGCCTAAAGCCTATGCCCTCTCTTTCCGACTGGCCTGGTCACAAGAGCCACCTTCAGGCCTCTCACTGCAGCCTGTTTTTCTGCTTCTGCACTGGAAGCAACCCATCAGTGATCTTCATCCTTCCTGCCCTTCACAGAGACTTTCCCAGGATCCATGTTCAGGGGACAGCGGGAGAAAGAGAGACCTGAGCACCCCATCCCCCACTGGGCCCAGCGCCCCTCTGGGCTTCATCCCTCGCCACTTCCGACCAAAGGAGGCAGGCAGCACCACAGTCAAGATTGTTCTGAAGGAGAAACATAAGAAAGGTGGGAACCAGAGCCTCTGCCAACCCTGAGGTGGGAAAGGGGGACCCTGTCTGCTCCCACTTCCCATCCCTGCACCTCCACTCAGTGGTTCCCCAATCACAACTTGGCCATGGGCTGATAGATTCATAGAACACTAGGTCTAAACTTCCATCTGACAGATGAGGACACTGAGGTTCAGAGTATTGAGTTAGACACAGAACCAGTCCTGGAACTAGGACTACAGGCCATATAACAATATTCTTTTGAGCATGATTTTGCTGGGAATTGAGAGGCAGAGAAGAGAGAGATGAAAATGGTCCCTTTCCTCAAGGGACTCATAGACTAGTAGGGGAGACAGGCATGTAAATCAATTATTACAAGATAAGGAGGTATTGAGGGAAAGGTTTTGATGAAGGAAGGGGGAAGCAGAGCTGGGCTGCTGGAGGATGGTTGGGGTGGATCAGGGAAGGAGGTCAAGGAAACAACTGTGGCAGCAGACGGGGAGAGAGACCTCACTGCAGGTCACCCTGATTGGTGGAGTGGGAGGAGCCACAGTGGCATCCGTAGCCCCTCTCTGACAGATGGGACACTGAGGCTGCGAAAACAGACGGGACCTGCTTGCGCTCACATGGTGAGGTAGTGACAGCACAGGTCTCCTACTGTCAGGCCATCCCTCTCCGCACCCCACCATGGATGCCCATGACAGGCAGGGAGGACTCTTCATCTTCAGCAAGAACTTACCGATTCCACCTCTGCCCTGAGTGCTGAGATGGGGGATGTCAGGGACAGGGGACTGGTTTATTCCCTGGCCTCTACGTTACAAGCAGTGTGGCTGGGCCAGACTGGTGAAGCAGGGCCACCCCAAGGACCTACCCCACCCATTACTGGACTCCAGCCCAAGCCCAAGGTACTGACCCTTCTCCCTTCCTGCTTTCCTTGGGCCAGCCTGTGTGCATGGCGGGAAGACATACTCCCATGGGGAGGTGTGGCACCCAGCCTTCCGCTCCTTCGGACCCCTGCCCTGCATCCTGTGCACCTGTCAGGACGGCCGCCAGGACTGCCAGCGAGTGATCTGCCCCACTGAGTACCCCTGCCATCACCCTGAGAAAGTAGCCGGGAAGTGCTGCAAGATTTGTCCAGGTACAAAGAGAGCCTGGGGGCAGGGAGGGCACTGGCCAGAGCAAGGCCTGGGTCTCTCTCCCCAGGGCACAGACACATAGAACATCTCATGTGGGCATGGATAGATGGAGCATGGACTCAGAGTTGTGGGATTCAGGGGCTCTTAGATGCACAGAATGCTAGAAACATGGCCGTGAGAAATGCCCAACTCATATAATACTAGACTTACAGAACCATCTAGTACTACAGATTCAAAGGCTCTCAGGCATACACAGAATCAAGTAATGTCCTGGATTCAGTGAAGTCATAAAATCTTAGGCTATTAGGACTTTTTTAAAAAAATTAATTTATTCTTTTATTGAAGGATAATTGCTTTACAGAATTTTGTTATTTTCTGTCAAATCTCAACATGATTCAGCCATAGGTATACATATATCCCCTCCCTTTTGAACCTCCTTTTAAGAGGAATGGTCAACATTTATTGAGCACTTATCATGTGCCACATAGGTATTTTGCATGAATTCATGCAATCCTCACCACAATGGACAGGGTAGTCATCTTCATCTCCATTTTACAGAATGAGAAGATAAATACCTTGTCCCAGGTCCGGAAACTGTAAGTGACAGAGTTTGGATATGAACCCTGTCTGTCTTATTCCAAAAACAATGCTCTTTTCTTTTTTGGCCATGCCATGAGGCTTGCTGGATCTTAGTTTCCCAACCAGGGATTGAACTCAGGTCACAGCAGTGAAAGAGCCGAGTGCCAACCACTTGGACTGCCAGGGAATCCCCACAAAGACAATATTCTTGATCACTGTTGTCTCCTTTCAGTCCTCATCAACATATGGGAAAACTGAGACCCAGAGAAGGGAAGGGACTTTCCTAAGTCACACAACAAAGGAGCAGTGAAGCTGGAACTAGAAGTCCTTCTAAAACCTCTCCCATATCACACTCATCATCGACATTACTGCCACCATCACCTCAACCTCTCCCCAAACCTTTCCTTCTGTGTGAGTTCCTTGTGAGCCTGTGTTTGGTGGTATGAGTCACTCAAAAGACTTGATTCCTTCCCTTGACTAATGGGTCTATTTTAGAGAGAAAACACAGCCGAGCAGTTTTAAGGCAATGCAGGGCAGTGTGGGATTAAGGGCATGAATGGAAGGCATAAGCAGGAAGGTTTTAAAAGCTAAGGGTGGGAGGAAACGGCAGAGGGTGGGAACAAAACTTTTAGAAGTCAGGCTTCCAGAGTTGCCGGCTGAGTTCTTTCAACAGTGACCCTAGGATTAATGGTTGTGCAGGAAAAAGCGTCAGAGCATCTCATTGAGAAGAGCAGCCTGTGACTGTCAGCAGAAGCTGTTGTGAGGGGCGGGCCCGTTCCCTCAAGCCTGGAAGGAAGGCAGGTGGGGTAGAAGGCACTACCCCTGGTCACATCTCTGACAGCGCTGGCTAGCAAAACTGAAAGGAGAAGAATGGGGAAGAAACAGGAAGGAAACGCTGAGAACCGACTGTGCACCCAGTATTGTACTATGATCTTACAGAGTTTATTAAATTCTTCCATCTCAGTTATTTCACAAATGAGATAGCCGAGTGGCTATGATTGTCCTAAGTCTCCACCTGCCCCAGAATTTGCTGTCAGGAGATGTGTTTGCATGGGCTTGCTCCCTGACATACTTATCTACCTAACTTACTCTCTAGGCAAGGATAGGTTACTTTACCTTTCTGAACCTTAGACACAGACTTGATGAAAGTGCTTTATGAATTGCAAATCAAAACCCAGACATAAGGGATAACAACTACTTATAGATTAATAAACAGTAGGGGCAAGGTGAGGGAGAAGCATGATGGCATCATGGATGAGGGTTCAACTTGAATTCTCTTTATCTATTTGGCCATGCATGCAGCTTGCAAAATCTTTGTTCTCCAACCAGGGATCAAACCCAGGCCCACAGCAGTGGAAGAGTGGAGTCCTAACCACTGGACAACCAGGGAATTCCTATGTTTTTCTTTCTTTATTCTAAAATACATTTCTTTTTTTTTTTTTTTTTTTTTTGCTGCACTGCACAGTTTGTAGGATCTTAGTTCCCCAACCAGGAGTTGAACCCAGGCCCTCAACAGTGAAAACACAGAGTCCTAACCATTGGACCACCCAGGGATTCTCTTGAATTCTCTATGAGAATGGCTGTGGCTCTCTGCTGGGCTCCTTCACAAACACACGTGGTCTTGGTCTCACCCTCAGATCCTACTCTCTTCCCCCTTAAAGATACTGAGACAGCCTACAGCTTTGAGCTGGAGACCTCAAAGGTCTTCATAACTAGTAAGAGTCTAGAAGGTGGGGAGATGTGTAGGGATTTAGTCCTTCAGTCCCTGAAAGACAATCAGGGAGTATTGATTCATGGAAAGTTCTGAGGAATGTCCTTGAAATTCCAACATGTCAAGGCTTTAGGACTGGATCCAATTTGTAGGATCCAGAAACAAACATTACCGCCATCCCCACCATCCCCACCCCCACCCCACCACCCCTACCACCACCACTGCAGTCACCATCATCACAGTTATCACCATCTGTTCTGTATCACACTCCATCATCATTACTGCCATCAGCGCCTCAACCTCTCCCAAACCTTTCCTTCTATGTGTGTTCATTGTGAGCCTGTATTTGGTGATGTGAGTGACTCAAAAGACTTGAGGAACAGGATTCCTGCCTTTCCCCCTGTGTGTTTATTTTAGAGAGAAAACATTCCCAAATGAAACAACTATAAGGCAATGCAAAGCAGCATGGAACTAAGGGCATGAGTGAGAGGCATAAGCAAGAAGGGTTAACAAGCTATAGGTGGGAGGATATAGGGTGAACTAAGCTGTTCCAGATGGGCTGCCTGGAGGAGGTAGAAGGTGAGCTGGCCCTGAAGGGTGAGAAGTTTTGTCACATGCTAATCAATGGGAGGAGACTAGGGGAGAGGCCCCCTCTCTGTTCCCCAGAGATCTCCTTGTCTTCCCAGGGGCACCAGAACTTTCCCAAGGACCCTAATGGCCCTGAGGGAGATGTCAGCCCAGTGGTCCCTCTTCCTGGGCTACCAGGAGTGGGGAGACAGAGCGTTCACAGCTCCTTGTCTCTCCCAGAGGACAAGGCAGACCCCGGCCACAGTGAGATCAGTGCCACCAAGTGTCCGAAGGTGCCGGGTCGAGTTCTCGTCCACACGTCGGTATCCCCAAGCCCGGACAACCTGCGTCGCTTTGCCCTTGAGCGTGAGTCCTCTGAGCAGGTGGAGATCTACCTCTGGAAGCTGGTAAAAGGTGAGCACTGGCCCATTCCCACTCTGGCCTGTCCCACTTCCTGAGCTCCAGCTGCCCCCTCCCAGGGGTGTTAAGGGAATTGATTAAGTGCCTCTGGCCCAAGAAGACCTGCCTCAGGTCATCTTCCAGCTCTGAGTCCCAGATTCCAAGATAGAGGGAGACAGTGACTCTGAGAGCTGTGATCCTTTCACCCACTCTGAGATGCCAGGGCCTTGAAGTGCTCCCTCTCCTGGGGGAAAGGGGTTGTTACACTTTGTGAGGAGCCAGGACAGAGAAATGCCTACCCGGATTAAACAAAGAGCTGTCGATTGGTAGAATTTCAGCAGACTGGGAGGAGAGATCTTTTCAGGCAGGAGGGCCCTCACAGCATCCTCAAATCCTCAAGGCTAGTCTCATTTAGCCTTTCCTTTATGGTGGATCCTATCCCTCTAAGGTAAGTCGACATATTTCTCATTCTGTGAGAAACTTACCCTGTTCAGCAGGCTGCTTCTATCACCAACTGAAGGTTAAGAGAAGGTTGCTGAGAGTTCAGCTTTGGGGTTCTTCTCGTTAAACATAAATCCCCTGGATAGAGTAAAACAAATTAAACCTTTAATTGGGAATTAGTTCTAAGGTCACTTTTCTCTAATGATATGGTTGGCTGGCAGTGGGGAGTTGGGGGGGATGGGGGGTGGAAGAGGGAATGATAATAAGAATGATGATAATGATAATAACAACAAATGTGTGAAACACTTTGAAATTTACAAAGTGCTTTCACGTTCATCATCTCATTTGATCCTCAACGATCCTGAGAGTTAGGTATTATTATCCCCATTTTACAGATGAGGAAACTGAGGCTCAGAGAGGTGAAGTACCTGGCCCAAGGCCACACAGCCAGTAAGTGGAGGAGCTAGAGCCCAGGTCTTGTGACGTCAGATGCGGCTCTTTACCTGCTCTACTCTGCCCCCTGTCGTGGGAGGAATGGACCAAGAAAGCCGAGCTGTTCAGCCTGGAGAAGAGAAGACTAAGGGGAACAGGACCGCTGGCTTCATGGCTCTGAAGGACTGCCCCAGGCAAAGGGAGCAGTTGTGCTCTGAGTGACCACAGGGGTCAAAACAACAAGCAGGGGCTTTGGAATCAGACAGACCTAGGTTTGAATCCCGGCTCTGCCATTTCTCAGCTGTGTGGCCTTGGGCAATCACTTGACCTCTCTGGGCCTCAAATTTCTCTTCTGTGAATGGGGGAGAAGGGGTTTGAGAGGCTCAAGTGAAATGACATAGGTACCACCCCTGACCCATAATAAGTGCTAAAAATGTCTGCATCCTTCTCATCCCACCTCATCAGTTGGGTTAGAATGGCAGAGAATCAGGTTTCTGTTAAATGCGAGGAAGCGCCTTCTCAACCTGAAAGTCTTCCTGCTTTGGAAGGGAGGGAGCAAGTTCCATTCTCGAAAGAGTGTAAGCAAGGGCAGGAAGGGGACTTGACCAGAGGCTGAGGAGGAGGTTCAGTAATCCTTATGGTTGCTCTGAGCCTTGGGAGTCCATCAGTCCCTGGACAGGTGGGGCTGCAAGTTTATGCTGGGCCTCCTCACACCCCCTCTGGCACCACAGAGAGTAACAGGCCCAGCCTCTGTCCTCAGGACCTCATGGCTTGCAGGAGCTCCCTGGGAGTCGAGCTGGTCAGGGAGACCTTCATGGAGGGTGGGCCTGGGCTGGACAGGATGTAGAAAGGCAAGAGGGGCATACTGCAGCAACAGCCTCAAACTCTGGCTCCAGAGCCCATGCTTATATGTCCGGCGCTCTGTGACTGGTGAGTAGCAGGTACTATGTGTAATGTGTTGCAGTTCACAGACATAAGAAACCTGAAGGGTATGTATTGTATCAATGCCCCATTTTGCAGATAAGAAAACTGAGTCTGAGAGGTAAAATGACTTGCTCAAAATCACACAGTTTAAACAGTAAAGCAAAGATTCAAACCCAGCTCTTACTGTCCCCAGTGCCACCTCCACAAAGGTGATCTTATTCCTTTAGGAGAGGACCTGAGGAAGGCACAGGATGGCAGAGACGGGGGGAGTCATAGCTCAAGGCCAGATCTCATTACCAGGGCACAGTGAAAAGGAAGAAGTAGGAAGGACTCTTCAATTTCACAATGCCAGGCTCTGCCACCTTCTCACTAGAAAACCTGCCCGCCCTACCACCTCCTAAGCCCCTGGGTGGCTGAAATGTCCCATCAGCACCCCCCATTCCCTCCCTGTCCCAGACAGAGAGAGTCAAAACAAACTCTCCCAAGGGCTGATTGTCAGTGGGAGACCGTTACTGTTTCCTCACCCAGACAAGCAGAAACAGCAGGCCTGGGGGCCAGGAGAGGAAGAGGAGAATTGACCTGGAGACAAAGTGAGCTGAAAACTGGGCTGAGGCCACACCAGAGTGGGGCCAGCCCCCGGCCCAGAGTCTGAGCAGAGAACTGGCTTAGTGTTAAGGATTTTTCAATTGTAGCATTTCAAGAGTAGAAGGGACCTCAGGGTTCTCAATTCCTCCCCCTGCCTAGGGAAGGAAGTCCCTCTGATAGCCTCCCTGATGGTCTCGAGCCCCTGACTGCACTCAGTCCCACCCCACCTCCAGACATGTGGTTCTCTTGCCATTCTGGGAATGGCTGTGCTCGAGAAGGTTCTTCAGTAAGCTGAGCCTGTCCTGTCTCTTGGAACTCACCCACCACTACACCTCTGTCTGGGACACACACAGTCCAGCCACTCTCAGGCCTGGCACATCCTTCACAGGTCAAAAGGCACAACCATGACCCTTAGGCAAGCTCTTGGTTCCAGGCCCAAGAGCCCAGACCTTTCAATCCTGGTTGTGACCACGTGGAGACCTCCCTCTTCCCAGTCACTTCTCCAATTTGTGTTTGGGGGTTTGTGCAGTGGCAGGCTGGGACACCAGGACCCATCCCCATCTCATACTTGTGATGCAGCCTGGGCCACTGAAGTAAGTCTCTCCCATATTCTGTCCCTGGCACCTGGGAAGGGGGGTGGGCCTGAGCATAGCGCTGGGCATTCCCGGCTTCCTGGAGTTCAGTCCCAGGACCAGAGCAGTCTGTGCCCCTAGGTGGGATCCCACTCGGATTCCCATAAGCAAGGCCAGTTCTTGGTTTTCTTGAGGGTGGTACTGGCTGAGCAGAGGCCTTGCTGTCACATCTGTTCTTTCTGGCCACAGCCCCTGGTGGTAACAGCTGGCGCGACCTCATAGCCCAAGTGCTCAGGCTTCAGCACCATGTGTGGTGCCTGTGGCCAGCTTCCCGGGGGATACAAACATCAGGAGATCCAGCTAATACCTCATTCCCCCTCAGGGCCTGGCCTAGACAGGGTACACATATATTTGCTTATCCATCCATCCAGCGATTTCATTCATTCAGCATGCCTAATGTGGGCCATGTTCAGGGAACCCAAGAGGAGAGTCCTCTCCGTTCCCAGTCTTGTGGAGGAGGCAAGAACAGACACAATGATAGCACATTAGAAATAGGAACAATCACAAACAGAAGCCAAGAGCTGTGGGTAACCCAAGGAGGAAATTATAACTATTTAAGGGAGGAGGAAGAATCAGGAAGACTTCCCAGGTAAGGCTGGGAGGATGAGAAGTTCATCTGTGGCAACAGAAGACAGAGTTTGGCAGAGGGGATGGCAAATGGGAAGTCTTGACCCCTTCAGGGACCTCAAGGAGTTGGTTAGGGCTGGAGCACAGGCAAGGGATGGGGTGAACTGAGCCTTGAGTGGAAAGGGAGCCTACAATCTTGATACCTGTAGTGCTTTGGTGTCTGAAGCAAATCACCTGTTGATTTTTATCATACATTCTATGTCCAGAAAAAAGGGACTGATTAGGCCCTACAGGCCTGGCAGCTCCCCTCCCTCCCTCCCTCCCTCCCTCCTTCCCTCCTTCCCCCTCTGCATTGTGGACAGGTGAGGGGTGTGAGCACAGGATGATGATGGTGAGAGGAGCAGGGACATGGAAGGAGAAGTGACAGGATAACAGGCATGTTTTCCAATGCCTGCAGCCAGGATCACAGATGAGAGGCAGGGTTAAAAGTCAGAAGTCTAGGGTAGTGACCCAGATAAGACATGATGGGGCCCAGAGGGGAATGGTGACATTGGGGGATAGGGTGAACAGATTCAAATTATTTAGGAAACTGAGTCCACAGGATTCGGTGTCTGGTCAGAATAGGGGAGGGTAGGGAGGTGACTGGGTCTGTCCTGGGTCTAAGTCACCCCGTTTCACTGACCACACACCCTCCCTTTCCTGCTCATGCCTTTGTCTTTGCCCTCAGGAATCTTCCACTTGATTCAGATCAAGAAAGTCAGGAAGCAAGACTTCCAGAAAGAGGCACAGAACTTCCGGCTGCTCACCGGCACCCACGAAGGTGGGACCCTGGGCTGAGGACGGGGGCCTGGGAAGAGAGTCGGGCTAGAAGCTGGGGCCTCCTGGGGAGTTCCAGGCTGCTGGTGCCGGGAGGGGGGTGCTGTCAGCCACAGACGTCAGTTCCCGGCACAGGAATCCAGTGGGTGTCTGGGCCAGAGATTTCCCAACTCAGGCGCTCGGGAGCTCGGGAGCGGGAAGGTGAAGCAGAGCCAGCTGGATCTGGTCTTGGGGCGAGAGAGACAGGGCTGTCAGAGGGGACTCTGAGCCCCTAAATCCTGGTGCTGCATAGTCCCTCTACTGGAACCTCTCCCGCTGAAACCTCCTAAACACGTACCTACAGAGGCCCCCAACTTCCTCCCCACCACCCTGAGGAAGATGGACCCAGGTGGGGGGAGAGGAAGTCACAGAGGGGAGGGTCACCAACAGGTGTCACGTTGAAGGCGGGCTTCTGTGCCAGAACCGTTTGGGATTATGGGGGTAGGAT
The DNA here is from genome assembly GCA_024291935.2 of Okapia johnstoni. Taxonomy (NCBI): domain Eukaryota; kingdom Metazoa; phylum Chordata; class Mammalia; order Artiodactyla; family Giraffidae; genus Okapia; species Okapia johnstoni. The sequence goes on from CM044325.1 coordinate 24,457,049, forward strand.
GGGGTCCCCATCTCCTTCCCCTCTTTGGGCTGCAAACCCAGGCTACTCGGTCCTCCTTGTCCCAAGTTTTCCCCACCCCAGTCACCCTGCCTCAGTTGTGCACATGTATGCACACACACACACCAAAAACACACCCTTACACATGCATACACTGCACACCCACACACAACTCTTCCTCTTTTCCCCATACAGGTCACTGGAACGTCTTCCTAGCCCAGACCCCGGAGCTGAAGGTCACGGCCAGTCCAGACAAAATGACCAAGACCTTATAACAAAGATCTGAACAGCTGCAGATATGAGCTTTATCATTTTTGTTGTTATATATTAATAAATAAGAAGTTGCATTACCCCTCAACCCTGCCTGTTGAGTCCATTTCCAGTCTCTGTGTGTTCTCACAGTGATTGCAGGCAGGCCTGGTTATCCCCATTTTACAGGGCTGGGAACTGAGGTGCAGAAGCGGCAGAGGCTGGCCGCAGTCCTCACAGTGAGTGGCTTTGAGAGCCAGGGCTAGTACCCACCCCACACCCCCACCCCGCCTTTTGACCCAGGCCCTTGTCTGTCATCGTGGCCTCTCCCTTGCTCTGGGCTGCTGCTGTCCCCAGCCCCCCAGCTACAGCACCTCCTGCTTTTGTGGGCAGCCCCCCTTCCCATAACTCTTCGGTACTGAGCCTAGTGAGGGGGACTGACTCTAGTCAGCCAGCTGAGGAGGTATGCATGGAGCCTCAAAGTAGTTTCCCAGCAGATAGTGCAGGGGTCCTGACAATCATCAGCTACACTTTACAATGAGGACGCAGAGTTGAGGGAGGAGCAGTAATTTGCCTGAAGCCACAGAGCAGGGTGGTAGCAGATTCAGAATTGTATGCCAGGTTTCTTGCTCCAAGCTCGCACTCCTTCCCGTTCCACCGTGACCAATGTTATAAACCCAAATATTCTCACCTCAGAGGCTTTCCAAGACTTGGCAGTCAGATTGCCAACCTTGGCACCATGGTCTGGGAAGAAGGCCTAACAGTTACAATTAAAGACAACATCAGTCATTTATCCTGCCCACGGGTACAATTCCTTTCCCTTTCAAAGACGTTTTAATGCCCATGATTCTACTTAAGGTGAACAATATAGGAATTACCCCCATTTTAGAGAGAAGACAGAGGTTCAGGATCGGCCAGTGTCTTCCCGAAAGCCTCACAGTGATGAGTGGTGAAACCAGGACCAGAGCTCAGACCTACTGACTCGTAGACCTGTGTTCTCATCCTGCAGTCACATGTCACCCCCCATCCCCAAACCTGATGGAAAGCCGTGGAGAGATGCTGTCAAGTGGCCTGTGAGCTGGATTTTGCCACCTGCAGCCACTTGGCTCTGCTCTGAGCCCCTGTCTTGTCCCTGGGCATCTGAGGTTGGGGAAGTCAGCTAAGCTGCCTCCCAACACCGCCCTCACTGAGCAGAGAGGGGTATCATCCTCAAATCCCCCTGCTTGCTCCCCAGGGCCTTTTCTGAGACAGTAGGGTTTGAGGAACATGCCTGGAATCTCCCCCTCATCCTCGGAGTAAGAAGACATCCAGCTCCTCCCAGCCTCTGCCTGTCCTTCCTGGAGAAGACTCCTCATTCCAGCCTTGCTTGCTCACCACGTGGGGTTAATTTGAAGTCCAGGGTGGCTTCTGAATCTCCTGAGTTGAAAGCCTAGGAATCAGCCATTTACACCATTAACTGGTCATCCTTCAGCCTAGCTCAGATGTCTTCTACTCAGTGGAGCTTTCCCTGCCTCCTGGAACCCACCCCTGCCCCTCCCAGCAAAGGGACCCCTTCCCTCGCTGGAGAATGGGATTGGAGGCAGGGATCTGTGAGCAGAGGCATTTCCTGGGCCTCAGAACAGGAATGACTTCCCCATATACTTGTCCTGGTGTTGCAGGCCAACTGGCTCCCTGGTTTCTCTGATGGACTTATTCGAAGATTGTGCTATACACTCCAAATCTTTCCCACCATGGGAGGCATGTTCAGCACATCAGAACCTCCTGACTTTGGTCCAGAGCTTTCTGAGTGTATCAACACACTCAGAATCTCTAAGCAGCTCTCCCAGGGTTTGAAATCTCTCTGAGTTGTCTTTTCCTTCCCTGTATTCGTTCTTAAAACACTTTCTGAGCTACTCTGGTCTAGGCCCTGTGCTAGATGACAAACATGATATAAGGAACCAACATGGTTCCCTGCCTGTCCTGAGTGAGCCAAAATCTTGAGCAGGAGATGAGTCTTTACAACACCATGAGTGCAAGGGCTGTGACCACAGGGCCATGGAGAACACAGCCCCTGCCCAGATGGAGAACACTTCGCTGGGTCTGAAGGATAAGCAGGAGTTAGAGGAAAAGGTGGGGGGGGGGGAGGGAAAGGTGGGTGGACAGTGCCACAAGAAGAGACCGCTGCAGGGAGATGAAAAACAGCTTCTTACAGGGAGGACCACAAACAGTTCACTGTTGCTGGATAATAAAATGTGAGGCAAAGAGCAGAGGGAGGTGAGGCTGAATACCTAGCCGAGAAGCTTTGGCATCACCCCGAGGGCAGCAAAGAGCCCTGGAAGGGTTTCAGTGCTTCTGTCAGGTTTGTGGTTTAGAAAGCTGGCCCTGCCTGCTGGTGAAGGGTGGGGTGGAGGAGTGAGACGGAGACCAGGTAGGAGGCTGTTGTGGGATCCATGGAAGGGAGGACAGTGCCTGGACAGGAGAGAGGCACTGGGGCTGGGATGGATGTTGAGCTGAGGAAGAGGCGGGGAGTCTGGTGGAGCTGGTGCCTCATGGAGTGACTGAGGGGAGAACCCAGGAGTTTCAGCTGAGCTGAGTCTCAGGCAAGAACCCCAGCCTTTGGGTAGATTATGGTCTAGAAACGAGGCTGGGCCAGAGACAGAGATTTGGGAGGTGTAGGCCTGCAGGTGGTACCTAACACCTGGAGATGGGAGATGCTGGCCTGGGAGAGACCGTAGACTGAAAAGAGAAGGAGGGGACTGGGACAGAGCCCTGGGGCATCAGCAGAGGAACCACATGGAGGCGAGAGAGAAGTCAGGAGAGTGTGTGGCTGAGTCCAACAGATGAGACCTGGAAAGGGCTCTCCACGGCGAGAGGGAGCTTCTGGGGACCGTGGCAATGGGCCATTTCAGGGGAGCTGGGAGGCGGGAGCATGTTGCAGGGGGCTGAGGCAGGGTCTGGGAGGTGAGGAAACATTGTGTGGTGAAAGAGGGGAGAGAGGCAGGGCAGTGGCTGCCAGTAGACATAAGATAGAAGAAGCGGGTTTTTCAGACAGGATTTAAGCAAGTTTGGTGATGAGGAGACCTCATGGAGAGGAAAAAGTAGAAGAAACAGGAGTGAGGATGGAGGAAGGGAAGGTTTAGGAACAAGCTAAGATCCATTCATACCAGAGGCTTCCCTGGTAGCTCAGCTGGTAAATAATCCGCCTGCAATGCAGGAGACCCCAGTCCAATTCCTGGGTCGAGAAGATCCCCTGCATAAGGGATAGGCTACCCACTCCAGCATTTTTGGGTTTCCCTGGTGGCTCAGCTGGTGAAGAATCCGCTTGCAGTGTGAGAGACCTGGGTTCGATCCCTGGGTTGGGAAGATCCCCTGGAGAAGGGAACAGCTACCCACTCCAGTACTGTGGCTTGGAGAATTCCATGGACTGTATGGCCCATGGGGTCGCAAATAGTCAGACACGACTGGCGACTTTCACTTTTTTAAGATCCATTCTTCCTCAGTCACTAACTCCCTGCCTGAGAAACTCATGGCTCCCCATGAGTGTGATGGGGGAGGGGGATGGAGTGGTCTCCTGGGGCTCCCCAAGACTGCTGTAGGTAGTCCCATGGGATCTGCCATCTTGCTTGGTGGCCAGGCTGGGCATAGCCTGGGCTCTGGATGAAGCACGTACATCCCTTCCCACATGCATGGTCAAGTCCAACGTCTCATCTGATGCCCAGGACGACCCAGTGAGGTGGAGACTGTCAACTATATAGTGAAGAAGAAGAAACCTCCAGGAGAGGAAGTGACCTAATCAAGATCACACATTAGTAAGTGGCGGGGGTTGTTGGGGGGGGTGGATTCTAGGGGGAGGTCTGGGATTCTGCACCTGAAGGATCCCAGAGCACTGGAAGGGCCAGGTCTTGGGCTAGGACAGGCACAGCCTCTGCTCCACTCAACTTTCTCACGTAGCTTTCTGGCCCCCAAACTTGATCATCCGGTTATAAGGCCAAGCCTGGCCTCCAGGTTTCCTGGAGAGGCTCCCTCCTCCTTCTCCTCCTCTCCTCCTCCTCTAGCAACTGTGAAGCCACCTCCCCTTGTCCCCTCACGAACCCTGGGCTCTGGGAAATGGCAGTATTTCTGAGAAACAGGACGTGGCCTGTGGTTTGGGGCTGGCCTGGGGGTGAGGGAAGGCCTGGGGCCCCACCAGGCACAATGGCATCTCTCTCCAGGGCAGGCCTGGCCACCCTCCTTCCCCTCACCCTGGTCCCTGGAATAGACCCACTGCCGGCCTTCTTCTCCTGCAGGGTCAGTTTGTGGAAGATGAACAGGAAGTGCCTTAGGAGGTCGGCTGAGGTTGGGAAGGGGTGGGGCGGCATGGGTTTCTACCCACAGGAGTTATCTTCAAAGTCAAGGTGTTAGTTGCTCAGTCATGTCCAACTCTTTGTGATCCCATGGACTAGAGCCCGCCAGGCTCTTCTGTCCATGGGATTTCCTAGACAAGGATACTGGAATGGGTTGCTGTTCCTTTCTTCAGGGGATCTTCCCAATCCAGGGATTGAACCCGGGTCTCCCACATTGCAGGCAGATTCTTTACCACGTGAGCCATGACCTTCTCTAATGGGAACTGGGATGAGGAACTCTGGCCCCCAGCTCAAGGCTATTTGAATGACCACATGACATCTAATGTCTCTCTCCACATTTATCCATCACCAGCACAAAACAGAGCCGACATAACTCGCCCAAAGTCAAAGAGCTATGAAGAGCTGGGGCTGTGACTGGAACCCACAGGGTCTGACCTCAAAGTCTGCCCCTTCCCTCTGGCCCATGATATCTGGGGTGAGGATGAGATCAGTCTTCTCACCAGGCCCCTGTCTTCAGCCTCTTCTCTTCATCCCTTCCCCTTCCTAGCAAGTCTTGCCTCCTCTCAAAACAGAATGATCTTAAAAACACAGATCTCACCCTGTCTCCCTTCCATTAAGTACCTGCTTTAATGTCTTCCCTTTGTCCTCAAAATAGTATTGAAACTCCCTCTCCTGGTCCTTGGGGGTCTGGCTCCTGCTGCTCCAATTCTCTCACCTCTTCTCCCAGCTACATCCCAGGGTCCAGTTTGCTGCTTCATCTGATCAAGCTGGGATGAATTTGGGCTCTAAGGAGATTTGGGTCACAGGTTTCAACACCATCAGGGTGTTCTCGCTCTCTCTCTCTATTTCACCCTGCATATCAGCACTTCCTTTCCAACCAACTCTTTTAAGAAGCAGACATACTGTGAACTGTTCAGCATCCTGATAGCTCCCAGTCAGATAATATACAAAGGCTCCTCCCTTCCAATTCCAAGAGAAAGATCCTAGGAAAGGACTCAGATGGTCTATCTTGGGTGATCAAGAAGGAGGTATTAGAATCCTGTGATTGGATTGGAGGAGTAGCCTCCTCAAATAAGAGTGTGGATAGCACACACAGGGTCAAAAGAAATCCCTGTTTTCCAGGCTATCATTTCTTGAACTACTGTCCTCTCTTCCATAACTTAAACATGCTGTTTCCACTTTTTGGAATGCTTTTCCCTATTCTCTGCCTATAGTGGCCCAGCTTAGATTTTAAGCCCTCCTCTGAATAGCTCTCCTGGTCCCCTCTGCTGCCCCCAGCATTGTACGTTCTTCTGTAATTCAAACTTTTGTATTGCGAAGATCTGTTCCTGAGCCTTTATCCCACTGGTCAGCAAGCTTCTTGAGCCAGAGACCACATTGCAGTCATCTTTGCATTCCCAGCCCCTAACACAGCCTCTACAATACATGCTTTTTGAAGAAGAAAATGGGGGAAATAATGATGGTGAAGACAATGGTGATGTGATGTGGTTGACTACTGACCTATAATGGATGTTCAATAAATGTTGAGCCTTCAAATGATCACCACCACCATTTTCACCATCATCACCACCATTTCCACCACCATTGCTGCTGCCTCCATCACAAAGACCACCCCTCTCATTTGCAGGGTCCAGCCAGGAATACAAATGGAGCCTACTTATCATATCCTAAATATTTAAAAGCTATAAATCAAACTAAACAAACTATTAAATAAATATCTTCTATCTTCCTACTTTGACAAACATAATTTCTTAATGACATGGAAGGCCAAATTTTAAAATATCTGACTTCTCTGAATTCTTTGCCAGAACATAGAAGCACAGGAAGGGCAATCCCCAGGTTCCAACTCTTGACCCACCTCTCTTCTCATTCCAGCTCTGCCTGAACTGTGAGGGGGCCTCATACACACACAGACTAGGTGGAAATACCCTAGCCTACATGTCTTTGGTGGTTTTAAAACATGTCTAACATGTCTATAAGTGCTTTTATACTGCTCTCATTGAGAGGCGTGGTCCATGTCCCCTCCCCTTACATTTGGGTAGGCTGTGACTCATTTATAACCAACAGATAATGCTGGGTGACTTCCAAGGCTATGCCAGGAAAAGCAACACAGCTACTTCTCTGTTTACTAAGATACTTGCTCTAAATAAGAAGTCCAACTACTCTGAGGCCACCATACTGTGAGGAAGCCCAGAGCACATGGGGAGGCCATACATAGATGCTTCAGTCAACAACCCCAGCTGACCTCCTAGCCAACTACCAGTATCAGCCATCAGATATACAGATAAAGACCCCTCCAGATGACTCTAGCCCCCAGTTACTGAGTCGTCTCAGCTGAGAACCAGACATTATGGAGCAGAGATGTACCATTCCTACTGTGCCCCATACAAGTTCTTGACCCACAGAATTCACAAGCATTAAAAAACAATTGTTTTACAAATAGTTCTGAAGTTTGTATTGAAATAGAAAAAACCTAATAGACAAAACAATCTTGAGAAAGAAGAACAAAGCTAGAGGTATGGTGCTTCCTGATTTCAGACTATACCACAAAGCTACAGTAACCAAAACCAAACACAGACACATAAATCAGTGGAACAGAATAGAGAGAATGAACCCACACTTATATAGGTAATTCAGTTCAGTCGCTCAGTCATGTCCAACTCCTTGTGACCCCATGAACCGCAGTACGCCAGGCCTCCCTGTCCACCACCAACTCCCGGAGTTTACCCAAACTCATGTCCACTGAGTCGGTGATACCATCCAGTCATCTCATCCTCTGTCGACCCCTTCTCCTCCTGCCCCCAACCCTTCCCAGGATCAGGGTCTTTTTCAATGAGTCAGCTCTTCGCATCAGGTGGCCAAAGTATTGGAGTTTCAGCTTCAACATCAGTCCTTCCAATGAACACCCAGGACTGATCTACTTTAGGATGGACTGGTTGGATCTCCTTGCAGTCCAAAGGACTCTCAAGAGTCCTCTCCAACACCACAGTTCAAAAGCATCAATTCTTCAGCGTTCAGCTTTCTTCACAGTCCAACTCTCACATCCATACATGACTACTGGAAAAACCATAGCCTTGACTAGACGGACCTTTGTTGACAAAGTGATGTCTCTGCTTTTTAATATGCTGTCTAGGTCAGTCATAAGTTTCCTTCCAAGGAGTAAGCGTCTTTTAATTTCATGGTTGCAATCACCATCTGCAGTGATTTTGAAGCCAAAAAAAAAATAAAGTCTGACACTGTTTCCACTGTTTTCCCATCTATTTGCCATGAAGTGATGGGACTGGATGCCATGATCTTAGTTTTCTGAATGTTGAGCTTTAAGCCAACTTTTTCACTCTTCTCTTTCACTTTCATCAAGAGGCTTTTTAGTTCCTTTTCACTTTCTGCCATAAGGGTGGTGTCATCTGCATATCTGAGTTTATTGATATTTCTCCCAGCAATCTTGATTCCAGCTTGTGCTTCTTCCAGCCCAGCGTTTCTCATGATGTACTCTGCATATAAGTTAAAATAAAGGAGGCAAGAATGTACAATGGGGAATAGACAATGGTATTGGGAAAACTAGAGAGCTACATGCAAAATAATCAAACTGGACTATTTTTTCATACCATATTTAAAAACTAAGTAAAAATGGATTAAAGAATTAAATATAAGATGTGAAATCATAAAACTCCTAGAAAACATAGGCAGTACCCACTCTGACATCCATCTTGGCAATATTTTGGGGGATATGTCTCCTCAGGCAAGGAAAACAGAAGCAAAAATAAACAAATGGGACTACATCAAACTAAAAAGTTTTGCACAGCAAAGGAATTTATTAACAAAATGAAATGGCAGCATAAGTGAATGGAAGAAGGTATTTGCAAATGATACATCTGATAAGGGGTTAATATGCAAAATATACAAAGAATTCACATAACCTAACATCAAAAAAAAACCAATTGAAAAATGAGCAGAGGATCTGAATAGTGATTTTTTCCAAAGAAGATAGATATACGGCCAGCAGACAAATGAAAAGATGCTCAGCATCACTAATTATCAGGGAAAAGCAAATCAAAACCACAGTAAGATATCACCTCACAGCTGTCAGCGTGGGCATTATTAAAAAGACAACAAACAACAAGTGTTGGAAAGGATGTGGAGAAAACTGAACATTTGTGCACTATTGGTGGGATGATAAATTGGTGCAGTCACTATGCAAAACAGCATGGAGATTCCTCAAAAAATTAAAATTAGAACTACCATATGAACCATAATTCCACTTCTAGGTGTTTATCCAAAGAAACAAAAATACTCATTGAAACATTATTTATAATAGCCAAGATATGGAGACAACCTAAGTGTTCATCAACATAAGATAGGATAAAGATGTGATATATATACATACACACAGAACAGAATATTTCTCAGCCATGAAAAAGAATGAAATCTTGCCATTTTTGACAACATAAATGGACTTAGAGGGCATTATGCTAAGTGGAATAAGTCACACAGAGAAAGAGAAATACCACATGATCTCATTTACGTGTGGATTCTAAAAAACAAAACAAACCAGATAAAAACAGACCCGTAGATACAGGGAACCAATGGGTGGTTGCCAGAAGGGAGGGACATGGGTAGTGGGAAAAATAGGTTTAGGGAATTAAGATTACGAACCTCTAGTTATATAATAAATAACTCACAGGAATGTAATATAGAGTACAGCATAAAGAATACAGTCAACAACATTAGAATAACTTTAGATAGGAACAGATGGTTACTAGACTTATAGTAGTAATCATTTCATAATGTATACAAATGTCAAATCATTATGTAGCAACCTGAAACTAACATAATATTGTACATCAATTACATTTCAGTAAAATATGTAAAATCCCCTCCAAAAATATTTTTTTTTCAAAAATATTTGTTTTAAGCTAAGCTTTGGCGTAATCTGTTATGTAGCAATAGTAACTAGAAAACTGTCCAAATTTCATCCAAACCCTCTTCCCTCTGCCCATTCCCCCCAAGCAAACACCCCTTAGGCTTAGAGAACAGATCTGGGGAAGAGGACTGCACCCTCCTGGAAGCAGGCTGTTTGGGCAGAGAATTCCAGAATCCTGGGTTCCCTGGTATAAAAGCGTTGAAGGGTAAATATCCTTTTGAACCTATGGATTCCTTGCACTACATGGGTAGGGGTGCAGCTGAAAGGGGGTCAGAGTGGGGTCCTCTAGAGGGTGTGGTCCAGGATGGTGGGCCCCCCTGCCTGGATCTAAGGGTGGTCCTACCCTTCACTATCACCACCACCATCACCACCCATTACTACCAGCATTGGTGATGTAACTGTCCACCGTGTCCCAGTGTACTCTCAAAAATATCCCAGTCTGATGAGGAAGAAAGACATAAATATGACAGCTGAAGGTGACAAGCACTCTGATAGAAAAAAGCACCAAGGGGCTGTGAGAAACCATGGTAATGGGGGAGGGGTTTCAGAAAAAGCTTCCCAGAAGAGGGGATACCCAACTAGTGACTTTAAGGGAGTAGCCAGAGAAAGTGGGGAAATCACATTCCAGCCCTAGGAAACAGCATGTTCAGAGGCCTGGAGACAAATAAGTGTGGTACATCTGGGGAAATGCAAGCAGATCAGCCCAGCAAAGCAGTCGGGCTGGGCAGTGGAGGTGGGTGGTACAGGCAGCCGGGAGCAGGGACAACAGGCTCTAGAGGAAAGCCTGGAGAGGAAGGCAGATGCCAGCCCTTCCAGGGCCCTCGGAACAGGGATGGGGCTCAAGGAGGATGCCTTCCCATGGCTGTCAATGCTGGTGCCTATTCTGATTGCCCAGAGCCTATGCCAAATCAGTAGTAATTCTGAATATCACCCCCATTTTTTTTTTAAGCCTGGAAGTGTTTTCAGCAAAGAGGTGACTCAATTAGATTTGTGTTTTACAATGATCCCTCACGCTTCTGTGGGAGAAAAAGCCTTGGAGGGAGCCAAGAATGGAAGCAATGCCATCCACGAGTAATTTATCATAGCTATCATGAGAGAGATGATGGCAGCCGGGACTAGGGTGTGGCAACAGAGATGGAGAGAAGTAGATGAGGTTAAGCACCATTCAGAGGGTAGAATCAAGGGAGACAAAGGTAAGTGAGACATGGCCTCTATATTCAGTGAGTTCACAGTGCAAGAAAGAAGAAACATGTGGACATGCATAGCAATTAAAACCAGTTCATTTCATCCTCATCATGAATCTCAGAGGCAGATACCAATATTTCTCTTCTGTAAATATTCTGTGGCAGATGCTGTTGGTTGCCCCCTTGGCAGCCATTCCCAAACCTCCTCTTTGCTAACAGAACCCCATTTGGTTAGGTGTTCAGCAACTGGAGTGAACCATGACTGACCAAATGCAGCTTTGGCAACCCAACACTCCTCTGTCAGTGACTGGTCTAGGGTTTGGCCTCAACCCCATTTCTGGCGGGATGTCAGTGGTGGGGGTGGGGGGGACAGGGATTTTTCCTCCACATTGTAGAGTCACAGGAGAAGAAAATCTTCTTGCTGCTGTCTTCCCTCTGCTTCTTGCTTCAAATGCTATCAGTTAAGGACATAAGACGTGGAGCTGAAGCAGCCATCTTGTGACCATGAGGCCAAGGATTATGAAAGTCAGCAATGCTGAGGAAGGCTGTAGATAACTGAACTGATGAACCAACTGAGCCATTCTGGGGACCACTTACATTTTTTTTATTAAAAAACCAACATATATCCTCATAGCTTAGGCCACTGTAGCAGTACTGCCAATGACCCTCTCATCCCTTCCATATTTTCATACTTGTACGCTTCCAACGTGTTTTCATTCCCAACAGTCAGTATCGATTTTTTCTTATCAGAAGACTACCCTCAGATTGCTGGAGCCCACATTGCCTGTGAGTGTGGAAAGCCAGAAAGCCTAGGAATTTACACACCCTCTCCCACTCAAAGGTGCCCCTTAACCAGTGATGGATGAGTATGGAGGTATCGGTCCTCCAGCTTCCTTGCACTGATCTGTATAGCTCTGAGGAGAGATCTGTACTATCCCCAGAAATCCTCTGCAAGATGGCATCAAAGTTACCTTTTGTGGGACTTGGCCTGATATCATACTTGCCCTCTCAGTCCCACTTCTCTACTTCCTTACTACTGGTTTGTCTTGGAAATACTTCCTAATACAACATTTTCACTCTACTTTTCATCTCAAATTCTGCTGCTGGAAAGCCATCGTTAGTCAAGTTTCTGTACTTGCAACCTAAAGCATCTTAACAGATATAACCCAGCAATGTGAAGCTCTCATAGCAAGTTTGCTCAAATGTAGGTTTCCTGCTTGCAAATTCTATTTTTAAAATTCACTAATTAATAAGTGGAAGATTAAAAACTTAATTTTGTAAAGTGCTATATTTTAAGCATAACAACAATGGCAACTAATTACAATCATTTACTGAGCATCTCCCATGAGCCTGGCACCAGGCTAAAGCTTTATGTTGCATGTGTGTGTGTCAGGTCGCTTCAGTCGTGTCCAGCTCTTTGCAACCCTATGGACTATAGCCCTCCAGGCTCCTCTGCCCATGGGATTCTCCAGGCAAGAATACTGGAGGGGTTGCCATGCCCTCCACCAGGTGAATCTTCCTGACCCAGGGATTGAACCCCTGTCTCTTGCATCTCCAGCACTGGCAGGTGGATTCTTTATCACTAGTGCCACCTGGGAAGCCCAAGGCTTTACTTTAGTGACCTCTTGATCTTTATCAGAACCCTACAGAGTAGATACAATTTATATTAGTTTTTTAGACTGAGTAACAAACTACCATAAATTTAGCAGCTTAAAACACATTTATTATGGATGGGGAAATGGGCAAAATAGGTGAAATAGGTGAGAGGGATTAAGAGATACAAACTTCCACATATAAATAAATTGCAGGACATAATCTACAGCGTTAGGAATATAGTCAGTAATACTAATAATTTTGTATGGTGGCAAATGGTTACTGGACTTGTCAAGGTAATCATTTTGTAATGTATTTGATTGTCAGGTCACTATATCGTACACCTGAAACTAACATAATATTGTACATTAACTACTCTTTTAAAAAAATACATTATCTCACAGTTTATATAGGTCACAAGTCTGAACACAGCTTTGCTGGGTTTTCTGCTTTAGAGTCTCACCAGTTAATAATTCCCATGTCAGCAGGGGCTGAAGTCTCATCAAAAACTTGACTGGGGGAAAGATCCATTACAAAGCACTCTTGGGTTATTGGCAAAACTCAGCTCCTTGCAGTAACAGGACCAAGGTCCCTGTTTTCTTGCTCACTCAGCTAGAGGCCACTCCTGGTTTCTAGAGACCACCACATGCCCTTTACACAGGCCCTCTCACAACACAGGGCTTCCCTTGTGGCTCAGCTGGTAAAGAATCCACTTGCAATGCAGGAGACGTAGGTTCGATCCCTGAGTTGGGAAGATCCCCTGGAGAAGGGAAAGGCTACCCACTCCAGTATTCTGGCCTGGAGAATTCCGTGGACGTATGGTGTCACAACATTACAACTTACTTTTCAAAAGTCAGCAACTGAGCATCTCTGACTCCAAGGAGGGTCTGGTTCCTTTTAGGAACTTTTACTTTATCAAATTAGGCCCAGGCAGGATAATCTTCCTTTTGAGTAACTCAAAATCAACTGATCTGAGACCTTAATCACATCTGCAAAATCCCTCCACCTCTGACATACTCCACTGGCCAGAAGCAAATCACAGGTTCCACTCACACTCAAAAACAGGCATTGTACAGGGTGTGAAATCACAAGGGCCATCCCACAGTCTATTCGCTACACGAATATTATCCAAATTGCATAGCTGTGGAAACGGAGGCAAAGAGGGATTTTAGTAACCTCACCCAAAGTCATAGGCTTCCCAGGTGGCTCAGGGGTAAAGAATCCACCTGCCAGTGCAGGAGACTTGGGTTTGATCCCTGGGTCAGGAAGATCCCCTGGAGGAGGAAATGGCAACCCACTCCAGTATTCTTGCCTGAAAAATCCCATGGACAGAGTAGATCCATACAGTCACAAAGAGTTGGACACAACTGAGTGACAGAGCATGTACCCAAAATCATACTGCCAATGTGTGGAGGTAGAATGTGGTTTCAAACCCATGACCTCCAGTTCAAAGCCTGAAGCCTTAACCATGACACTGCAGTGACTGCCCCAAGCACTTGCCCTTTCCTTAAGTCCCCGAATCCCCTCAGTAATCACAAGGAGGAAATAGAGGCTCAGAGAGGTTAAGGAACTTGCCCAAGGCCGCACAATCATGGCAACAAATCAGGTTTATCAAACTTCCAAACTCAAGACCTTAACCAGTGTAGACGGTAATTAGTGCTTTAACAGAGGACTAAACAAGGAGTGCTGGAGCAGTTCACAGAAGACTGATGCAGGGGCAGGGTGGGGCAGGGATGGAGGCAGCCCCTCAACGGGATGATAAAGCAATGACAGAATTCGTCTATTTGAAAATGGGGGAGATGAGAGAGGGGGGAAGTGTAATATCCAACTGGGACAAAGGCAAGGCAGCGAGGAAGCACGGGTGTCTGGGACAGGGTAGGGATGCTGTTTTGGACCAAGATGGGGAACTGTGAGAAAGGAGGCTGGAGATAAGGCCATGACCCAATTTAGAACGTTAGGTTGAGGAGTCAGAGTTTTAATTTGAAGGCAGTTGGGATTCACAGAAGGGTGTTGAGCAGCATCAGTCATGCACACACAAAAGTGCCTTTGGAGGGGTTGGTTAATGGCAGTGTGTGGGAGAGGGGGCTGTTTAGAGTTTCCTTGCTGCTAATACCCTTTCCCACAAAAGGGCACCTTTAGTCCTCCCAGAGCCCCAAAAGGGAGGGTGGATGAGCCAGGCTGTGCCCATTTTACGGGCAAGGACACTGAGGTCTAGTGAAGGACATGCTGCTCTATGAGGGGAATGAGGGGCTCAATGTCCCACTTCAGTCATGGCGCTGGTGGAGTGGGGACCAAGGATTACATTTTTTCCTGCAGACTATGGAAGTCATAGTCTTCATTCACCCTCTGCACATCCCATATTCACCCACAAGAACCAACATGGGGACTGTTCCAAGCGTGGGTTCTGGAACCCCAGGCCATAGGTTGAGATTCATCAGGTGTGGAGTAAGGCCAGGCGCTGGCATTTTAAACAAGCATCCCAGGCAGACCTGAAGGTCCTGGCTACTCTTTGAGGCTTCAAGAGTATAAGGGTCAAACCTCAGGTAGTAGAAGGCTGCCCATGGTGGGACCTTCCCCCTCAAGTCCCCCCCCCTCCCTCCCCCCCAGCTCTGGTGGCTGCCTCAGCCCCTCATATGGGCCCTCACAAGCCACTGCCTCCAGTCCCAAGCCTTCAACTCCCTCCGCTATAGGGCAGTTCCCAAGTGAACTTTCCAAAGAGTCAATCTGCCCTTTCTCACCCGTGTACACACACACACACCCCACCACCACAGCCCCCAACCCCTTCCCCGGCCTCTCCTCTAAGAAGGGTTTTCGGTGCCTTCCTTGCTCCAGGGCTAGCCCCTCCTGTTTTCTGATGTAAACCCTCCCAGCCCCCACGTTAAGAGTGGGCTGACCGGGTGAATGCTATTATTAATGGACACACCGAGGTTCAGAGCGCCAAGAACGTGCCCCAGGTCCCTCCACTGTAAAAAGGTGAGATTCGAACTCAAGGCGGCTGTTCGGGAGGGCTCCAGTTCCCGCAGCAGCCAGCAGGGGTACGCGGAGCCCGGGGGATCCGGGAGGCTAAAAGGCGGGGGTCGGGGCGGGGACGCTGGAAGAACAGGGGCTTTGATTCCCATCTCCCGGCGCAGACCCAGACACTAATTAAAATCGCCTGGGCCGCGGGGGCGGCGGGGCGGGCACAAAGCCGGCTTTGACCTGGCGGCGGCGGCGCTGGCGGGCGCGGGGCCCGCGCGGCACAGGGGCCGCTTGTGGGACGTGTTTGTTTTCGCTCGTAAAGCGCAGCAGCCTAGTGGTGCCCTGGCGGCGAGGGGGGCCGGGGCCGGGAGAGGGCCCCTGAGGCCACGACCGCCTGCCCCTGCCCGGCCTGCCCCCCGTTCGGCGGCTCTCGCCACCCCTCCACCCCACCCCAATCGGGGGGCCACCTAGAGCCCTATCTCTTCTCGCTCGGAGTGTCCCCATGCGGTCCATGGTAAGGATGGTAACCTAGTAGTATCACTAAGAATTCAGATTTGTTGAGCGCTTACTGTATTCTAGGCCCTGGGCTAAAACTTCTCCCACTTCACTTTGTCTCCAACCCTCATAGCTCAGTTGATAAAGAATCCGCCTGCAATGCCGGAGACCCCGGTTCGATTGCTGGGTGGGGAAGGTCCCCTGGAGAAGGGATAGGCTACCCACTCCAGTATTCTTGGGCTTCCCTTGCAGCTCAGCTGGTAAAGAATCCACCCGCAATGCGGGAGACCTGGGTTCTAATCCCTGGCTTGGGAAGAACCCCTGGAGAAGGGAAAGACTATCCACTCCAGTATTCCGGCCTGGAGAATTCCATGGGCTGTATAGTCCACGGGGTCACAAAGAATTGGACGCGACTTTCACTTTCACTTTTCAACTCTATTAATAGCCCCATTTTATAGATGGAGCCTGGGGAGATTGAGTGCCTTGCCCAAGGTCGCAGAGTTCTAAATGAAGAGCCAGGCCTGGAATCCAAGACCGGTGACTCCAGAAGCTACAGGAGGCCGCCTCTCAGCAGAGGGGGACCAAGGCTCGGGCCAGTGGGGAGTGTCACAGGACAATGGGTTTCAGCAGGAAGTATTTTCCTGGTCAGAACTTGCTCCCTGCCTGTCAAGCCGCAGGTCAAAGTGAGCTCCCCAGTGCTGGAGTATTCAAGCAGAGACCCAGCAGGAGCAGGGCAGCTGTCTGAGGTCCCTTCCAGACCGGTCACTAGGATCCCCTGGGAATGTACCCATGGCACTGCCCTCCAAGTGAGTCTTTCATCCTGGGCTGTCCTGGGTGGTGGGGTGGAATGGAGTAGTGTGTGTGCCTGCAGGGTTGCAGGTCTGTGTGGATGGGTGGGGACCAAGGAAAGATGGGTGCCTCCTCCTGGGGAACCCCTGTGTTTGGAAGGTTCCCCTGGCCGCTCAGGTCACAGAATCACTGAACCCTAGGCCCACTTTCTGGGCCTTTATACCAGGGCCTCCTGTGATGAGAACTTGCTTCCACCATGTAGAAGTCCCTTCCAACCACTTTTTCACCTGACTTCTACTCATCCTTCAATTGTCAGCTCTAAGCAGGTGGCACCCTCTCAGCACCCTGGGAAGATACACTGATTGAGCAGTATTTCAATTCAAGGCATTTCTGGTGCCTCGGGATCAGAGTTCAGCCTCAGTCAGAACAGACTCAGTGAAGACCAGGGAGGGGACTTGGGGTGAGGGTGGGCGCCATCAGAGAGATACAGAACCTACTGGGGGCCTGGGTTCATCACATGCATGCAGTGAGGGGGTTGGGGGGGATGACAGACCAGGCAACTGACAGTTTCCATCCAGTGACATGAGCACTGACAGAAGGGTCCTGTGTCTGGGACCTTCCCCTCTGAGACTGGGCCTCTGACGACCCCAGCTATAAGCCTCTTCACCTCCCTTCCCCCACATCAATCCCCCCGCATTTGCCCTGTGTCTGCAGATGGCTGGCTGGAGAGGGCTCTGACCTGGGTGGAGTCCCCCACTGATCCCAGGCACCTGTGTGGAGAAGAACACTAATGAGGAGGAGGGGAGGAACAAGGAGGGAGGGAGTTCTTCTCAGACTCTGCCTCCCTAAGCCCTGGGAGCCAGAGTTTGGACAGAGACACTATTAACACAAAATTTGCAAACATGGCTTCTAAAAATAGCCCCAGCTGGCAAGGCCCACCTGGCACATGCTGCACCTTTGCGGCTGCTGGCCTGCTCCCCTCAGAGCGCCGCCTTGGTCTGTCAGCAAGCGTGTCACTCTGCCCTCCCCTCCCCAGGGTGAGGGCAGCCACAGCCCCGGGTCTCCAACCCAAGGGAGAAGCTGAGACTTGTCCCAGTCTGATGGAGGCTTCGGGGATGTGCAGGCTGAGGGGAAGGACAGTTTTGCCTATAAGGTGGTTGGAGGACACGGCGCAGCCTACAGGGAGCTCCCCAAACCAGGGTAGAGGTCAGGGATGGGGGTGAGAGGTGGGGGGGGTTAGGACACATAAGTATAAAGAGACCAAAGTGGTATTTAAACGCCTACAAAAGAAAACAGCCCAATTAGAGTAAAACATACCAAGAAGATGAAGGAAGAAAACAGGAGGGGAGGAGGGCGGGACCAGGAGAATGGTTCGTGGATCCAGATGCGAGTGAGTATGTGGTCAACTCCCAGCAAATCCTTAGGCCCTCAGAACTGAGAAGCAGCCTGAGGGCTCTTCTTATCCAACCCCTTCGTTGAACAGATGAGAAAACTGAGGCCCAGAATGGTAGTCTGACTTGCTCCAGGTTCCTTAACAAGCCAGTGGCAGGACTGGGTCTGCCGGCCCAGTGCCCTTTCCACAAGGCCCCTTGGTCTCCTCTGTTGGCTGATGGAGTGACCCTTGTTAATAATGAGTCTCAAAATTCTCCTTTCCCATTATTGGCTTGTTCAGGAAAGATTTACTGAGCACCTGGTGCATGACAGACTCTGGATTCACAAAGGTGAACTGGACAGGCAGGCCCCTGCTTTCTGGTAGTCCTGTTACACTCTAATGGCCAGAAGTGCTCAGGTGTGCCCAGAGCTCTGCTGTGTTCAAGGTGCTGAACGTGAACTCACAAAACAGAATCCATATTGTGTTTCCCAGGGGACAGTTGAGGATACCGAGGCTTGGGACAATTAATGTCTTGTCCAAGGTCAGGCAGTAAAGTTGGGATTGGAGCCTCTGCATATTACCCCAGGAGGCCTTGGATTCCTTCTCAATCAGCAAAGACAGCCTGTAGGAGGCGTCACTTGCCTCTGGAAGCCTGTCCTGGATGTCCGTGTGGATGAGAGCTGAGAGGGCACTGGGACGTCCTGTGACTAGAAACACCAGATTGCCCTCAGTGCCTCGTCTTTGGCTGGATTCAGTGGCAGCCTCTGGACACGTTACACAGGTCGATCCCAGCCCTCAGAGAGTCAGGCAGAGCCTGGCTGCTCCCTACTAGGTAGCTTCTCCCTGACGCCCCCATGAATCAGACCAGATGCGAAGGCCTTTTCCTGGAATAAAAGCCAGAGCTGTAATCTTCCTGGCCCTCACACAGGCCACATGCAGGGTCTAGAGCAGGAAGGGCCAGTGGTCAGCAGCGCAAAGACACCTGACTTCCTTCCAGGGGGCCTGACTATGCCGGGTCCCTCACCAGAGCCCTGGGCATTGCCCTCTGTGGTCTCTAGAACCCCAGGCTCACCTGGGGTGGGGGGCCTGTGTACCATTTCTTCCTCTTTTGATCTTGCCACAGTGAATTCTACTCTGCAGTGGGCTCGTTCCAGGTGGGCTTCTCTGGAGCCTGCACATTCACTCTAGCCATTCCCCTACACCCACAGGGGCACCTAACCACATGTGCACCTGCCGACTTGTTGCCTAGAACTTTCCAGAACACCTTGATGCCACAATTGCCTGGAGTCCTCATCTATCACACATCTGGTTGGCTGACAGGGCTCTGACCGTGAACCCAGGGAGTCACTGACTCTTTCACTCTGCTCACACTCTGAGATTCATCTACAGTGAAGAGATAACTCCTGCCTCGGGGAACCTGCTACTTGCATAGCCCCTGCTGATGAAAATGGCTCCTGTGGACATATAAATTTCCAGGTTTGAGTTATATGCCCCTTCTACCCACCACACCTCAGGCAAAAAAAAAAAACGCATCAGTAGACTGGACCTCAGAGAGACTAGTGTTCACACTGGCCTGGGAATCCTGCTCCCTAAGGGCACTCCAGGATAAGTAGTTGTTCAGTCGCCCATTCATGTCCGACTCTGCAACTCCATGGACTGCAGCACACCGGGCCTCCCTGTCCCTCACCATCTCTTGGAGTTTGCCCAAGTTCATGTTCATTGCATCAGTGATGCCGTCAAGCCATCACATCTTCTGAAGCCCTCTTCTCCTTCTGCCCTCAATCTTTCCCAGTTTCAGGGACTTTTCCAATGAGTCGTCTGTTCACATCAGACGACCAAAATACTGGAGCTTTAGCTTCAGCATCAGTCCTTCCAGTGAATATTCAGGGTTGATCTCCCTTAAGATTGACTGGTTTGATCTCTTTGCTCTCCAAGGGACTTTCAGGAGTCTTCTCCAGCACCACAGTTGAAAGGCATCAATTCTTGGGCATTCTGCCTTCTTTAAGGTCCAGCTCTCAGAACCTTACGTGACCACTGGGAAGACCATAGCCTTGACTATACGGACCTGTGTCAGCATAGTAATGTCTCTCCTTTTCAACACACTGTCTAGGTTTGTCATCACTTTCCTGCCAAGAAGCAATCGTCTTTTGATTTCATGGCTGCAGTCACCATCCATAGTGATTTTGGAGCCCAAGAAGAGGAAATCTATCACTACTTCCACCTTTTCCCCTTCTATTTGCCATGCAGCAATGGGGCCGGATGCCATGATCTTAGTTTTTTTAATATTTAGCCTTAAGCTGGCTCTTTTACTCTCCTCCTTCACCCTCATCAAGAGGCTCTTTAGTTCCTCTTTCCTTTCTGCCATTAGAGTGGTATCATCCACATACCTGAGGCTGTTGATGTTTCCCCGCCTATCTTGATTCCAGCTTATAACTCATCCAGCCTCTCATGATGTGCTCAGCATATGGGTTAAGCAAACAGGGTGACAGCAGACTGCCCTGTCGTATACCTTTCTCAATCTTGGGTACAGCTCAGGGTCTTGGCAGAGCACCCAGTGTGAGCCCAGGACATCTGCTGGAGACACACAGGTGCCCCTTACTGTAGGTAAATGTGTGTGCCAGGCTCTGTGCTGGGTGCTCACTCTACACCATCTTATTTAACCTGCACATCATATGTCATTGTGATCCAATTTTACAGACGAGGGAATGGAAGCTCAGGGATGTTCAATGACTTGCCCAAGATCACACAACTAGTAAATGATGGAGCTGGGTCTCCATCCTGTCTCTTGACTTGCTACACCTCACAGCATCCTTTTGGGTAAAGATCAAATTCATCTGGCATTCGCGACCTTTTGCAGAATGACCTCTAAACCATGCAGCAGTCTGGTCTCTCTCATCACTGTACTCAGGCAGGCCTGCTCATTCCCACCAACACACATCTGTGTTTCAGGAAACTAGAGAAAGGGGACGTATGAACACTGGAGGAGAGGGCGTGTCTCCTTGGGACTCGTGAGTTTCTTTCTCCCCAACAGTATGCCAGTTTGGGCAGACAGTCAGTAGGAATCAGGTGACTGAACGCCACAAACTATGCGTGTTATCCTGGGCAAGCACAGTCCCTCTGCGCTCTGGTTCTCTTCTGTCTGGAAGGAGTGGCCTTCAGATGATCTGAGACCTCACCAGTGCTGAACCTCTTCCCCTGAATGGATACAGCTCCCAGGTCTTGGCCGTCCCCATTCACACCTCTGCTGCAGGCGCTCCCTCGCTCCAGACACATGACAGTGGCAGTGACCGACACCCCATCCTCAACACAGAGCACACCAGTTCCCTGGAAGCAGGTTTCTGGGAGTGGTCCAGCCCTAGTGGGTGGTGCCCCATGAGAGAGGTCTCAGGAGCACTGAAACAAGAGGAAGGAACATCTGCTTCCTGTTCTCTGTTATCTACTCTGCAAAATGATGCCAGGCAGATTGGTTCTCCCCTCTCAGCCAACTTCCTCAGTAAGTTGGGGGGAACAGAGGATACTGGATGGTCTCTTAAGTGTGTTTTCAGTCCTGATCACCAAGGAGTTCACTGAAGTGAAGACATTTCAGACATCGGTGGGGAAGATGGGAGGGACTTCACAACTCTTGGGCAGCAGGACTTCTGCTAGGAAGCAGAGCTGTTCTGTCCACCTGGGCAGCTGCATGGCCCAGCTGAGCAACTCAGTGGAGGAGGGGCAGTGACCTAGAAGAGGAGAGGTGCCCGAGACAGGTGGGACAACCAGGGGAGGGGCTGACAGGAGAAGGCAGTGAGGCTGCGAGGGGAGAAAGCAGAGAGGTGGAGCCGAGAGGGAGGATGGGGAGCACAGAAAACAGACAGGAGGGGAGGGAATGGGGGTGGGGCTGCACTGAACCAGGTCCTCAATGGTGCACTTGGGGCAGGAACCACCAAGGGTGACGTGACATTGCTGATCACCCAGAATCAGATGTGCAGACGTGGAGCTGGTCCAAAGCCACTTTCTGTTTTCCATAAGAAAAAACTCAGAACCACTAACTGAGGGAGGGTTGGAGACACTCTGCTGTCTCTCCTAAACTCTTCCGGAACAAAACTGTAAAATCACAGTGACATCAACTAACTGAAAACAATATGCATAGAGAGAAGCCTGGAAGGACCTCTTGTCAGGGAAGGAAGAAATACAATGGGAAACAGATACACCAGACTTCGATTATATACATAACTGTTTATTTCTCAAGCTGGAGGGTGGGTACATGGTTGTCAATAACATCACTCTTACACTTTTTCATATGTTAAAATATTTCATATTTTAAATCTCCTTGTAAGGAAATTGGGCTTCCCTGGTGGTTCAGACAGTAAAGAATCTGCCTGCAATGCAGGAGACCTGGGTTTGATCCGTGAATCGGGAAGATCCCCTGGAGAAGGGAATGGCTACCTGCTCTGATATTCTTGCCTGGAGAATTCCACAGACACAGGAGCCTAACAGGCTACAGTCCGTGGGGTCACAAAAGAGTTGGACATGACTGAGCGACTAACACTTTTCATAAGAAGATTTGCTAAAATTTTAACAGTGAGTGGTTCTTTGGGACTATGGAATTATTATGATGGCTTTTTTTTTATGGTAAAAATCTCCATTTATTTAGGTCTTTATTTTCTTTTAACAATTCACTCTAATTTTTAGTGAAGTTTTTCCTTATTTTGTTACATTTATTTCTAAGTATTTCATGTTGTTTTGGTACTATTATAAAAAATTTTAAAAACTTTTGATTTTATATTGGAGTATAGTTAATTAACAATGTTGTGATAGTTCCAGATGAACAGAAAGGAACCCAGCCATAAATATACACGTATCCATTCTCCCCCAAACTCCCCTCCCATCCAGGCTGCCACATGACATTGAGCAGAGTTCCTTGTGCTGTACAGTAGGTCCTTGTTGGTTATGGAATTATCATGATTGTCATATCTTCTTTTTGCTTTTAGTATTTTCCAAATGTTCTACATTGAGCAGATATGGAAAAAATAACTAAACCTTTTAAAATAAATAGATACACTCTTCCTACCATGACCATAAGTTTAATCTTTAGTGGAAATTAAACACAATTGTTTGAGCCACCTCATCCTCACGTTCTTTCCCTCAAAGATTCCCAGGCTCAGTAAATCACTAGCCTCCTCTTTAGCCCTCCATTGCTACCCTAAAGCTGATATTTCTCCAAAGTAAAGCTTCCAGGCCTCTTAATTCTCCAGGCCAATAACAATTTAAGTTGAGAGGAAAGACGTTAGGTTTATAATAAGAAAGACACAGGTTTGAAACTTAGCTTTAATAGCTACTGGTTGGTCATTTAACTACTCTAAATCTTAGTTCCCTATTTTTAAAATGATCCAAGGTTTTCATGAAGATCAAAGGAAATGATATATATAAAATACCAGCACTAATTAGCAGTGCCTGGAATATAGGAAGTATTTAATAAATTATCATTATCATCATCATTGTTGACTGCCTACCACTTCCTCCAGGAAGCCTTCTTGACTTAATGAAAGAAAGACTTCAGTCTGACTTGGACACCAAGCTGGCCTTCTTCTGCAAAATGTCTGGATTCCAATCTCAGCTCCATCACTGTGTGACAGGGAGGGTAAGTTCCTTCTCTTTCCTATGTCTTCATTTTCTCATCTACAAAGTGGTAGGCTTGGACTTCCTGCTGTAATAGTCTGTGACTGGGGTAACCATACAATTTATCCTTCAAGCCAGAATACTTCCAAGAGTGAAAGGGGTGTTGTTATCAGTAATCACCCTGGGATGACAGGTTTAAGCCAGGATAGCTCTGGGCACAATGGGAAGTCTGATCACTCCACCCTGGACAAAAATCCATTACCTTCTTGCCCACCAGTGTGGTAGGCAGAATAATCCCGCCCCTCCCACCCTGCCCCCACACAAATATCTGCTTCCTAATCCCTGGAACCTGAGGGTTTGTTAGATCACATGGCAAAGAGAATTAAGTTTGCAGATCAGCTGCATGAGATGGGAGATAATCCTGAATTATTTAGGTGAGCCCAAGGTAATCATGTGACCCTAATACACTGACATAGGAGGCAGAAGAGGAAGAGTCAGAGTGATGCAGTTTAAGAGAGACTTGACCAGCCATTGCTGACTTGAAGACGGAAGAGGGCCTTGAGTCAAGATACAGAAGCCTCTAGAAGCTGGAAAAAAATAGGAAAATGGGTTCTCCCCTAAAACTTTCAGACAAGAATTCAGAACTGCCAGTGTCTTGGTTTTAACCTAGTGAGACACATTGTGAACTTCTGATCTCCAGGACTAGAAGATAAAAAATATGTACTATTTTAAGCCTTTTAAGTTTGTGGTGATTCATTACAGCAGTGATAGGAAACTAATACACCCAGTGTGGCTCAGTGGGTCCATTTGGCTGGCTGCCCCAGCAATTCTGTCCTTGGAGTGTGAGAGAACTAAACTCCAGGAAAGTTGGGTTCTAGTCCCTGCTCTGATCCTAACTCACCCTGGGACCTTGAATAGCTCAGGAATTCCTCTTGGGACTCTTGTTTTCTCTCTGTTGTATGGAGGTTAACACTCCTGCCTCATCTCTCTTTATGGCGGGTGGGAGGAAGGGTTGTCAAACATTCAGTGGCTAAAGCTATTCTCAGTTCTGTGCTCAGGCTCAGCTCTGTGCTGGGGAGGAAGGCTCCTAGGTGAACCAGATCGGATCCCAACCCCAATCCCTGCTCTTGAGAAGCTCCTATTCTAGATGGGGGAACAGACAGACTTGTAAGCCAGTAATTAAACTACAGTGTGATGAACACAAGGATAGATGATTATGAGCATGCAGAGAGGACATAGATAGACCCACCTGCTGGGAGGATGGTCAGGGAAGGCTTCCTGGAAAAGGTGACATGGGAACTGGGCCTTAAAGAATGAGTAGGAGTTAGCCAAATAAAGGAGACAAGGAAGATTGGGAAGAAGGAGAAAAGAACAATCCAGTGACTTCCTTGGCGGTCCAGTGGCTAAGACTCCTTGATCCCAATGCAGGGGTCCCAGGTTCGATCTCTGGTCAAGAAATTAGATCCCACATGCTGCAACTAAGAGCTTGCATGCTGCAACTTAAAAAAAAAAAATCCCATGTGCCACAACTAACAGCTAGCACAGCCAAATGGACAAAAAAATATTTTTCAAAAAGAGAGAGAACAATCCAGACAGAGGAAGCAGCAGAAGCAAGACCCCAGAGATGTGAATCAGCATGGCGGGGGAGACAGAGGTACAAACAGCCTGGTGGTGTTGACTTGGAAAGGCTGAGTGTAAACGGGATGCCACAGGGATTAAGTGGGATGACGGGCGAAGGCATGACGTGAGCATAAGGCTGCATTATGGGTCTGTGTGTCCCCCAGACCAGTGCTGGGTCAGGAGATGGTCTGTAACATACAATTCCCTTGACCTGGCTTGAAGTGATCCCTTCTGCTCATCTCATCCTCACATTTCCCCCAGACGGGTGCCAAAGCCTGGCAGCTTCCCCAGTCTGCTGGGGGAGGGGGGGAGTGGGGTGGGATGGTGCCGTGCAAAATTACAGCCACTGCAGAGAGGCCGGTGTGACCTTAGGAGCTGGGTTTCATCACTCTGAAATCATGCTCCTGGCCTTAGCCAGAGCCAGAGAGGAGGGGAAGGGAGGGTGGGAAAGCAGAGTGGGTGGCAGCAGGTTTGGGCAAGGTGCCGGGGCTGGAGGAGAAAGCAGCTGGGACCAGCGGGGGGTGAGACTCCAACTTGGGTGCCATCCATTGTGCTGTGTGACCTCAGGCCACGTCCTTGCCCATTCTGGGTCTCTCTGGGTAGTACAGGTCCTGGATACCATTCCCAAGGCCCATGCCCCCTGGAGCCTCCTTGCAAAGGGCAAGAGGCTTGGACTCTTGAATTTAGGGGGGGACACATTTTAGCCCATAACACTGGGCTTTTCCAGTATTTTCTGACCACCAGTGGAGCCTTTTTTTTTTTTAATTGGAGAATGATTGCTTTACAATATTGTGTTGGTCTCTGCCATATTATCAGGTCTTCCCAGGTGGCGCTAGTGGTAAAGAACCTGCCTGCCAATTCGGGAGATGTAAGAGATGCTGGTTCGATCCCTGGGTTCAAAAGATCCCCTGGAGGAGGGTACAGAAACTCCAGTATTCTTGCCTGGAGAATCCCATGAACAGAGGAACCTGGCGGGCTACAGCCTGGTGACCATAGGGTCACCAAGACTCGGAAAAGACTAAGCGACTGAGCCCACCCTCCCATATGTCAACATGAATCAGCCATAGGTATAAGTATGGCTGAACCTTCCTCCCACCTTCCACCCCCCGTGGAGCCTTTCTAAACACAGATGTCTGGGTCCCTACCCATAAAGTCTGAGTGTAAGCCCCTTGTGGGCAGGGACTTAGCACATGGCTGCATTCCTACTGCCTAGAACTGTGTCCAGTATGTGGAAAGTGCTCAGTAAAAATTTGGGGAATGAAGGGATGGTTAGTAAGTTTGGGATGAGGCCCACATGTTTGCCAGTAGAAAGTTCCATGGTTGATTTTGATTCATCTCGGGGTGAAATCCCCTGAAATGTGACTGGGTTTCATCCTTCCTGTTGCTGGATGGGAAGCCTAAGGCTCAGTAAGGAACAGAAATACCAGGACTGGCATCCCAGGGAGAATGTGGGCTCACTGTACCTACCCAGTACCTCTCCAGAAGGCCTTGGCGTCTGAGGAAAGGAAAAGGGTTGGACTTGATAACCCTAGGCTCACCAGCCCTAGTCCCCTTGAGTTTGGCCTTTACCCCATAAGCCAGAAGGGTGTTTCTGGAATGCACGTTTGATCATTTCCCTTCCCTACTCAAAACGTTTCTTTGGCTTCCTAGTCATTAACAGGATCAAGTTCAAACACTTACCTGCTGTGATACTGTGGTTTATCATAAGAAATATATATTTGATCTTTATCCCTATTTCTGGCACTAAAATCCATGGAATTTTCTAAGAGAGCTGCAAGTGTGTCTTTTGTTATTTATAACAAGCACCTTTCCAGCACACCTGAGTTGTTGCCAGAGGAGCCCACCCTAGATTTCAGGGTTTGAAACTTTCAATCTCACTACCCCCCATATCTGACCTCTGGGGAGGGGAGGCAGGTTGGGGTTTGAATCAATCACTGATGACCAATGAGTCAATCAACTGTGCCTCCATAATAAAGCCTATATACAAAGCTCTGAACTACGGAGTTTAGTGAGCTTCTGGGTTAGTGAACATGTCCACATGCTGGGAGGTGGGGATGGGACACCCCAGTTCCATGGGGACAGGAGCTCTTGCACTTGGGGCCTTTCCAGACCCTGATATTTGTACCTCTTTATCTGGCTGTTCATTTTTATCCTTTATAATACCCTGTCTAATAAACTGGTGCTGTGCTGTGCTGAGTTGCTTTCAGTCATGTTGACCCTTTGTGACCTCATGGACTGTAGCCCACCGGGCTCCTCTGTCCAAGGGATTCTCAGGTAAGAATACTGGAGTGGGTGATAAACTGGTAAACATTAGTGAATGTTTCTCTGGGCTCTGTGAGCCATTCCAGAAAATTAAGTGAACCTGAGGAGGAGGTTATATGGACCACCCACTCTCACCTAATCGGCCAGCAGCACAGGTGGGGGTGTTCTTGTGGATCGGAGCCCTTCACCTGTGGGATTTGAGAGCAGAGGGCTTAAAAATCACGTTAATTGTTTGGTGATGTTGGAAAACACATTGTGGACCTGCCAACAGCTGTCTTCTATTCCCGTGGCCTCAGCCTCACCCCTGCTCAGCCTGTGGATCAAGGCACGTGAACCCCGCACCATCCCTTGAGCCTGTCCCCCTCCTCACCTCACTGTGCCCTAGGAATTGTCTCCTCAAGCTCCCACTGAACTTGAGGCCTTCCCTGATGGGCTGGGCTAGGGGTGGAGGGGCCATCCCCGGGCCTCTCCGCTGTCCTTCCCTCCCTCATATACTGCTCATGTTGGCAGCAGGGCATTCTAGTGTCTCCTGAACCGGACAGACTGTGCTGGTAAGTTGTGTCTGTGTCTTGGTGCGTGCAGGGGGCATGGCACTGGGTCTAAGTCCTCAGCCGGGCTTCGGGGAAGGAGGATGAACTTTGAAGGGAAGAACAGATGCTCTGGGAGGTAGCATCAGGAAGGGCAGAAGAAATTCCAACACAGGGCCTCAATGGAAGAGTCATTCTGCAGAAGGTAACATTCTTTCTGTGCCTGTTCCTCCTCAATAGTGGCAGAAGTGGACCTGGTGATAAGGGGCTCCTGACCCCCACCCCTTCCCCTGCGTCACCTGCCCAGGGAGGCCTGTGCACCGGATGGGTAGGGAAGCAGAGGCTTAGCCTCAGGCAGGTAGGGCTGGCCAGGCAGCTCAGGGAGGTGAAAGAGCAGTGGTCTTGAGGGCAAGAGACTAGAAAATAACAGTAATGGGGAGAGGTAGATGGCCAGGGGTGCTGGAGTCCTGATTTCTGCTCTCTGCACCATAGTTCAGCCTCAGAGAAGCTCCCCTGATCTGACCCTCCAGTAGGTTCTTGTCTCTCCAGGCCTCAGGTCTTCAGCTGAAAAAGGGGGCAAGTGGGCTGGACTAGGTGGTGGCTGAGGTTCTCTCTCG
This sequence comes from Okapia johnstoni, assembly GCA_024291935.2. Taxonomy (NCBI): domain Eukaryota; kingdom Metazoa; phylum Chordata; class Mammalia; order Artiodactyla; family Giraffidae; genus Okapia; species Okapia johnstoni. The sequence goes on from CM044325.1 coordinate 24,485,553, forward strand.
CCCTGGCCTAGAAGCTTTACAGAGTGTGTGACTGCCTCAGAGGTGCTGTTTGAGGGGACAGTCTCCAGGCTGGCCCATAAATTACTGGGGCTCACATCTCGCCAGGCATTGGGGAGACGTGTCTCTGGGCCTGGAAAGAACTGGAAGCAGCTTTCTCAAGCCTCCTGCACTGGACTTTGTCCCGCAGTGCTGGCAGGCCCAGGGCGGCCCTGGGCTCTAATGAGACTGGCCACCTGGAGAGTCATAGGAGCCCAGCTTGGCCTATTTCGTGGTGAAGCCATGGTCATCTCTCTACCTAACCCTGAAGTGGTGCTCCCAAACGTGGCCTCAGGGATGGGCAGCACCCTTCACGGGCCACCTGGGACCCTAAGGAGGACATCTGGCTGGGCAGGGCCTGCAGGAAGCTCCAACCCCCAGGGTCCCAGGGACCAGGTCTCTGGCCATGTGGACAACCTCCATTGGCCCCACACTCCCTGGGTCCCGCCTGGCCAGGACAGGGCCTGCTGTCCTGGGCCCGTGCCTGCAGCCATTCCCTGGGCCATGATTTCAGATTCAATTGGTGAAGACAGGCCTCCTGGGATAAGCCAGTTGGCCCCTGTCTCTTATTTGCTTCTCAAAGTTGGAAAAACTACGCTGTGCACCTGGCAGTACTTGCTGCTGCTGGTTTTTCTCCCCCCCTCCTTTTTTTTTTAAGAAACAGAAAGTAACCCCTGTGCTTACTGCAACCAAATCCATTTTATTGGCCTTCTGCATCTCCCACTGCAATAATAATAATCCCTTACATTTGGTGAATAAATAATCCCTTACATTTGGTGAGTCTTTTACAGTTTACAAAGCACTTTCTTATGCTTTCTCCCTTTTTAGTCCAGGCAACAGTTTGGGGAGGAAGAGAGAGCTGGCATTATTGTCCCTGATTACAGGTGAGGAAACTGAGCCTCAAACAGTAAGATCAGCTGCCCAAGGTCATGTAGCAAGATAGGTCCTCAGACCCAAGTCCTGGGTTCTGTCCCCTGCACCACACATCCCTCTCGTCACTTGAATACCCAGGGTCTCAGACAACTTCTTCCAAAAAGAAAAAGGGCAGAAGGCTCAGGTGCACCCCTGCCCCTGGCTCTTTTTATTTCTGAACTTTTTGCCTTGGTAAACTTAACCATCATCTAACCAAGACTATCACCTCTAAGTCAGTGACTCCAATCTGTGCTTCCCTCTGAGACTCAAGATCTCCAGAGCCTACTAGGTCTCTCCAGGTATCTTTCATGCTTCCATCTGCTCCTCATTCACCCAGCTTAGAAAACTCAGCATTACCTTAGTTTTTTCTCTTTCATCTTCTAAATCCAGTTGGCCAGGTCCTGGGCATTTAACTTAATTCCTTTATTCATTCAGCAGATACTGATTGTATGCTATACCTTTTCAGTCTACTCTGCATCCCATTGTTACATAATACACAGTCTTGTGTTCCTGTCTTCTTTTGCTTAGTATAAGACTTCTCAGATGCATCCATGTTGTGGCATGTATTAATACTTCACCCCTTTTTATGGCTGAATAATGCTTTGTTGTATGGATATACCACATTTTATTTATCTGTTCATCAATTGATGGACATTTAGTTTTTTCTACTTTTGGGCTATTATGAATAACACTGCTATGAACATTTGTGCACAAGTTTGTGTTTTGACATAAGCTTTATTTCCTCTGGATATGTATCACTACCTAGGAGTAGAATTTCTGGGTCATATGGTAACAACTATATGTTTAACTTCTTGAGGAGCTACCAAATGGTTTTCAAAAAGGGCTGCACCATTTTACATTTCCACGGGCAAGGCATGAGGGTTCCAAGTTAATCCATATCCTCAACAACACTTGTTATTGCATTTTTTATTAAAGCTATTCTGGTGGGTGTAAAGTGTTTTCTTATTGTAATTCTCATTTGCATTTCTCTAATGACTAATGATGCTAAGCATTTTTTTTCGTGTGTTTATTGGCTGTTTGTGTATTTTCTTTGGAAAAATTCTATTCCGATTCTTTGCCCATTTTTCAGATAGGTTATTTATTTATTGTTGAATTGTAACAGTTCATCATATATTCTGAATGCAGTTCCCTTATTAGATAAATCATTTACGAATATTTTCTCCCATTCTGTGGGTGATCTTTTTATTTTTGAAAGCATCCTTTGAAGTCCAGTTTAACTATCTTTTCTTTCATCATTTATGCCTTTGGTGTTTTAAGAAGGCTTTATTTAACCCAAGTTTATAAAATTTTAAGAGTTTTATAGTTTTAGCCCTCATATTTAAGTCTATAATCCCCCTTGAGTTAAATATATTTTATTAAAAACTTTTAAATTATAAAATATCCATAACATAAAATTTACTATCTTAACTATTTTAAAGTACACAGTCCAGTAGTGTTAAGTACATTCATACTGCTGTGCAATCAATCTTCAGAACTTTTCATCTTGTGAGGCAAACTCTTATTAAAGAATTCCCCATTCACCCCTACCTCCAGCCGCTATTCAGTTTGCTTTTACATATAACGCAGAAAAGGGACCCAGGTTTATTTCTTAGCATGTGAATATCCAGTTATTGAAAAGACTATTCTTTTCTCATGAAGTGTCTTGGCACCCATGCCAAACATCAGTTGACCATAAATATAAGCATTTAATTCTGGACTATGAATTCTGCTCCATTGATCTATATGTCTATCCTTATGCCAGCGTCAAGCTGTCTTGATTGCTTTATCTTTGTAGTAAGTTTTGAAATCAAGAAATTTGAGACTCCAAATTTCACCTTCCATTTTGAGACGGTTTTGACAATTTATGGCCCCTTATATATGCATATAAATTTCAGGATTGGCTTGTCAATTTTTGCAAAAAATAAAAAGCCATCTTTTGCTAAAAGATTTTGATAGAGACTGCATTGAATCTGCAGATCAATGTAGAGAGCATTCCCATCTTAACAATATTAAATTTTTTGACTTATGAGAGTGGGGTATCTCTCCACTTACTTGGATCTTCTTTAATTTCTGTTGACAGTGTGTTGCGGTTTTCAGAATACAAATGTTATATTTCTTTGTTAAATGTATTTCTGTTCTTTTTGATACTTATTCTAAATGGAACTTTTCTAATTTCATTTTTAGATTGTTCACCTCTAGTTTGTAGAAATACAAAAATTGACTTTTGTATACTGATTTTGTATTCTGAAATCTTACTGAACTAGTTTATTAGGTTTAGTTTTTTAGTGGATTCCTTAGGATTTTCTACTAGAAGTTTATGTCTTCCGAATATAGAGATAATTTTACTTCTTTCTTTCCAGTATGGGTCCCTTTTATTGCTTTTTCTTGCTTAATTTCTCTGGCTAGAACTTCCAGTACAACATTAAATAGAAGTGGTAAGAGACATCCTTGTCTTGTTCTTGATCATACGGGGAAAGCTTTCAGATTTTCACCATTAAATATGATGTTAGCCATGGGTTTTCGTCAGCGCGTTTTATCAGGTTGAGGACGTTCCCTTCTATTCTTTTTTTTTTTTTTAGTGTTTTTTATTTTTAAATCATGAAACAATGTTAGATTTTTGTCAAATACTTTATCTGACTCTATTGAGATAATCATGTAGTTTTTAACCTTTATTCTATTGACAAGATGTTATAGTAACTGATTTTCAGATGTTTAATCAGTCTTACATTCCTAGGATAAATATCACTTGGTCGTGGCATGTAATTCTTTTTACATGTTGCTGATTCAGTTTGGTAGTATTGTGCTGAGGGTTTTTGCATCTTTACTCATAAGAGGTACTAGTCTGTAGTCTGCTTGTGATGTCTTTGGTTTCTGGTAGTAGGGTAACAGTGATCTCATAGAATGAAATGAGAAGTGTCTTCTCTCTGAGTTTTTGGAAGAGTTTGGCAAAACTGGTGTGAAGTCTTTAAATGTTTGGGTAGAGTTCATTCCTTTCTATTGGTGAGTTGTATTCTGTTATATGAATATAGCATAATTTGTTTATCCATTCACCTGTTGATAGATATTTGGGTTGTTTCCAGTTTGGGAATAAAGCTGCTATGAACATTAGTGTAAAAATCTTTATATGGACATATGTTTTCATTTTCTTGGGTAAATATTTACAAGTGGAATTGCTGAGTCATTTGGTAGGTACATGTTAACTTTATGAGAAAGTTCCAGACTAATTTTCAAAGTGATTGCATCACTACACTTTACACACCCACCAGCAATGTATTTTGCTTACTCTACATCCTCAGCACATTAGGTGTTGCGAGCCTTTTAAATTTTAGCCATTCTAGTGGGCACGTTGTGATATCTCAGCGATGTTTTCATTTGTTTTATTGATAAATAATGATATTAAGCACTTGATCATGGGTTTATTGGCCATTTGTTCATCTCCCTTTGTTTAGAGTCTGTTTATCTTTTGCCCACTTTTTAAAAATTGGATTTTAACTTGGTGTTCTTAATGTTGAGTTGTAGGAGTTGTTTATACATTCTGAATCAAATTCCTTTGTCAATATAGATATGGCTATAGGTAAATGTATAGTGACTATTTACTCTATGGCTTTCCTAATCATTTTCTTAATGGTGTCTTTTAATAAGCAGAAGCTTTAAATTAAACTTTAAAATTTTGATGAATGCTGTTTTATTGACTTCTCTTTTATGGTTATTTCTTTCTGGGACCTGCCTAGGAAATCTGTGCCTAGCCAAAGATCATTAAATTAATCTATGTTTTCTTCTAGAAAACATTTTCATAGCCAATTGTTTCAGCACTGTTTGTTGAACAGACTTCTTTCCACATTGAACTGCTTTTGCTCTTTGGATGAAAATCAGTTGTACGTGCTACGTCTCTTCAGTAATATCTGACTCTTTGTGATCCTATGGATTGTAGCCTGCCAGGCTCCTCTGTCCATGGGATTCTCCAGGCAAGAATACAAGAGTGGATTGCCATGCCCTCCTCCAGGGGGTCTTCCCCACACAGGGATTGAACCTGCATCTCCTGCATTGCAGGCAGATTCTTTACTGCTGGGGAGGCCCGAAAATCAATTAACTACTCATTATTTCTGGACTAAGTATTCTGCCCCATTGATCTATTTTTTTCATCTTTATATCAGTACCACACTGTCTTGATTACTGTGGCATTACTGTAAGCTTAGAGATCAGGTAATGTAAATTCTTCAACTATGTCCTATTTCAAGATTGACATTTGTGACAACATGGATGGGCCACAGATTATTCTAGATCTTTTATATTTCCATATAAATTTTTTCCCCAATTTTATTGAGAAATAATTGGCATATATCACTGTATAAATTTAAAATATATAGCATGACAGTTTGATTTACATATATTATAAAATGATTATTGGAGAAAGAAATGGCAACCCACTCCAGTATTCTTGCCTGGAGAGTCCTGTGGACAGAGGAGCCTGGTGGGCTGCTGTCCATGGCGTCGTATAGAGTCAGACGTGACTGAAGTGACTTAGCATGCATGTGTGCATTGGAGAAGGAAATGACAACCCACTCCGGTATTCTTGGCTGGAGAATCCCAGGGATGGAGGGGCCTGGTGGGCTGCCATTTATGGGGTTGCACAGAGTCGGACACGACTGAAGCAACTTAGCAGCAGCGGCAGAATGATTATACCACATTTCATTAACATCTATCATCTCATATATATACAGTAAAAAGAAAAGAAAGTAATTTTTAAATTATAAATGTTATAGGAGATAAAGACTTAATAACTACACCTCTCCTTCCTCATCCTCTTCTCCAAATTTTATCATAATTTTAATTATATTGATAATTAGCTTTTGCATCATTATAACAATGTAAATATTATTTACTGCAGAACATCTTAGAAAACAGTGGTTACATGTCCTTTTTTGTTGCTGCTAATTGAAGTGTAATTGATCTACAACACTACGTGAATTCCAGGTATACATTATATGATTTGATATTTCTATAATTACAAAATAATCACAGTCTAGTTACCATCTGTCACCATATAAAGTTACTATAATATTATTGACTATATTTCCCATGCTCTACACCTATGACTCCTTTATTTTGTAACTGGAAGTTTGTACCTTTTAATTTCTCTTGCTTATTTCATTCATCCCCCTATTACCTCCCCTCTGGCAACCATCTTTTTGTTCTCTGTATCTGTGAGTCTGTTTCTATTTTGCTCTATAAAACATTATACATACACGCACACCACATCTTTATCCATATATCCATATATCTAACAATGGACACTTAGATTCTTTCCAAATCTTGGCTTTTATAAACAGTGCTGCAATGAACAGTGCTGTGCCTATATCTTTTTGAATTAATGCCTTTATTTTCATCGGGAAAATATCCAGAAGTGAAATTACCAGATTGTATTGTAGTTCTATTTTTAATTTTTTGAGAAACTACCATGTTGTTGACCATAGTGGCTACGCCAATTTGCAATAGCACCAACAGTGCACAAACATTCCTATTTTTCCACATCCTCACTGTTATGTATTATTTGTTGTCTTTTTGAGGATAGCCACCCTGACAGTGTGAGGTGGTATCGCATTGGTGTCTCATATCCCTGATGACTGATGATGCTGAGCATCTTTTCATGTATCTGTTGGCCATATATCTGTCTTTGGGAAAACGTTTAGTCAGGTCCTCTGCTCATTTTTTAAATTGGTTGGTTGTTTTTTTGAGTTGTAGGAGTTCTTCATGTATTCTGGATATGAATCCCTTGTCAGATATACCATTTGCAAATTTCTACCATTCAGTAGGCTGCCTTTTCATTTTGTTGGTAGTTTTCTTTGCTGTGCAAAAACTATTTAGTTTGATTATTCTCATTTGTAATGGTAAATTCTTTACCTCTGTTCTATTTCAGGATGGCTATATTCTATATCTTCTATATTTCCCTATAAATTTTAGAACTAACTTGTCAATTTCTTAAAAGAGGATTGCTAGAAATTTGATATTGCTTTGAACCTCTTTATCAATTTGGGGGGAACTGACAAATTAACATACTGGGTTCTTCCAATCCATGAACATGATATTTCTCCATTAATTTTGAATTTAATTTCTCTTTTCAGTATTTATGGTTTTTGATGTAGAGGTCTTGCACATATTTTGTTATATTTATTCCTAAATATTTTGTTTCAATGGTATTATGGATAGTATTTAAATTTTTAAAAAAATTTCAGTTGCTGATTACTAATGTATGTTAATACAATTGATTCTTGTATGTTGACTTGGTATCTCACCACTTTACTAAATGCACTTAGCTCCATAGTTTTTTTTTCTTGTTTGTTTAGAGTTTCTTAGGTTTTTCTATGTTAATGATCATGTTCTTTGAGAATAAAGACAATTTTACTTCTTCGTTTTGAAGGCATACTTTCCTTTTTTATGTCTCTTACTTAGTTGTTTTATTCTATTGGCCAGAACCTCTAATGATATAATATTGAATGAATTAATAATGGCCAATATCACTACCTTGTTCCTAAACTTAATCAGAAAGTGTTCAGTATTTCACTGTTAAGTATATAATTAGCCACAGGATTTACATACATTCTGCTTTACAGATTTAGAATGCTTTGTTCTTTTTCTAATTTTGGGAAAATTGCGGGGATTTTTTCCCTTTTTATCAAGAATAGGTGTTGAATTTTGTAAAAAGATGCATGGCTTATTTTCCATGCACAGTTGAAAAGAACAGATATTCTGCAGTTATTGAGTGCAGTGTTCTATAAATGTCAATCAGGCAAAATTGGTTGATAAGGTTTTCAAATCTGCGTATTGTTGTATTGACTGCTTTTCCCCCGTGAATATGGATCACACTTTCCTATTTCTTTGCATATCTAATTTCTTGTGTTTGTTAGATAATATATTTTAGCAATTCTGAAATCTGTTCTTTCTTTTTTTAGGGGTTGTGTTGTTTTTGGTGGTTTAGTAATTTTGCCTGGAATAAATCTGTGGAACCTATAGTGTGCAGCCATTGGTATCTGTCTTATTTTTGTTTTGTTTCTTGAATTCTTGACTTTATTTTTAAGCTTTGCTTCCTAGGGATTGCCTCTGTGTCAGCATTGCTAAGTAGTCAACCAGTGACTGGTTAGAGGTTGTATTCAAACACCCTAAGCCCATAAGATTTTTGTTTTCTTCACTGGTTCTATGATGAATCTAATGTGTGGGTTAGAAAGTACATTCAAAATCGTAGCAGTTTACAAATCTGCCCCAGCTCTTACTTTCTGTTGAGTGTGCTCATGTCCCCTCTACCTGTTTACACGGCCTTAAGTTCTACCAGGAATATGTGGATAGCCAGGGCACTCTTTGGTCTCTCCTGTGTACACTCTTTGGTCTTTCCTGGGTTTTGGTGGAGCTGTTTGGGAGTTTATCAAGGCCCACTATATTGGCTCATTCCTGGTATATCCCTATTAAATTTCTGGTCCTTTGCTTGCCCCAACCAACACTGCAAACTCAGGCCACCTGAGCTGTTGGCTTTCCCTGTTTGTGTGTGTGTGTTCAGCCACTAGTGTCTTTCTTATTTTTTGTTTTGTTTCTTCCTCTGCATGACCTGGCCTCCTTTTAAACCTCTTCAGCCTTGAATCTTGCCACTCTGAGCTTTCTTGACTTTTCTTCAGCCATATTGAACTATTTTCTTAATCTATCCAGGCCTTTACACTGCCTTCTTCTCTGTATGAAACTTTATTATTATTTTTTAATTAATTTTTTTATTGAAGGATAATTGCTTTATAGAATTTTGTTGTTTTCTGTCAAACCTCAGCATGAATCAGCTGCAGGTATACATATATCCTCTCCCTTTTGAACCTCCCTCCCATTTCCCTCCCTATCCCACCCCTCTAGGTTGATACAGAGCCTCTATTCTCTATGTCTGTTTCTCCATTGCTGCCCTATAGATAAATTCTTCAGAACCATTTTTCTTGATTCCATATATGTGCGTTAGAATACGATATTTATCTTTCTCTTTCTGACTCACTTCACTCTGTATAACAGGTTCTAGGTTCATCCACCTCATCAGAACTGACTCAAATGCATTCCTTTTTATGGCTGAGTAATATTCCATTGTGTATATGTACCACCACTGTTTTTATCCATTCACGTGTCTATGGGCATCTAGGTTGCTTCCATGTTCTAGCTATTGTAAATAGTGCTGCAATGAACAATGGGATACATGTGTCTTTTTCAGCTCTAGTTTCCTCAGGGTATATGCCTAGGAGTGGGACTGCTGGGTCATACGGTGGTTTTATTCCTAGTTTTTTAAGTAATCTCCATACTATAAAACTCTTAGAGGAAAACATAGGCAGAACACTCGATGATATAAATCAAAGCAAGGTTCTTTATGACCCACCTCCTTCAGTAATGGAAATAAAAACAAAATTAAACAAATGGGACCTGATTAAACTTAAAAGCTGTTGCACAGCAAAGGAAACTATAAGCAAGGTGAAAAGACAGCCCTTGGAATGGGAGAAAATAATAGCAAATGAAACAACTGACAAAGGATTAATTTTCAAAATATATAACCAGCCATTGGAGAAGGCAATGGCAACCCACTCCAGTACTTTTGCCTGGAGAATCCCAAGGACAGAGAAGCCTGGTAGGCTGCAGTTCTTGGGGTCGCGAAGAGTTGGACACGACTGAGTGACTTCACTTTCACTTTTCACTTTCATGCATTGGAGAAGGAAATGGCTCCAGTGTTCTTGCCTGGAGAATCCCAGGGACGGCGGAGCCTGGTAGGCTGCTGTCTATGGGGTCGCACAGAGTCGGATACAACTGATGCGATTTAGCAGCAGCAGCAGCAGCATAAGCAGCTCATACAACTCAATACCAGAAAAAACAAACAACCCAATCAAAAAGTGGGAAAAAGACCTAAACAGACATTTCTTCAAAGACATTCAGATGGCTAACAAACACATGAAAAGATGTTCAACATCGCTCATTATTAGAGAAAAGCAAATCAAGACCACAATGAGATATCACCTTACACTGGTCAGAATGCTGCTGCTGCTGCTAAGTTGCTTCAGTCGTGTCCGACTCTGTGCGACCCCATAGACAGCAGCCCACCAGGCTCCTCCGTCCCTGGGATTCTCCAGGCAAGAACACTGGAGTGGGTTGCCATTTCCTTTTCCAATGCATGAGTGAAAAGTGAAAGGGAAGTCGCTCAGTCGTGTCCAACTCCTAGCGACCCCATGGACTGCAGCCCACAAGTCTCCTCCATCCATGGGATTTTCCAGGCAAGAGTACTGGAGTGGGTTGCCATTGCCTTCTCCCTGGTCAGAATGGCCACCATCAAAAAGTCTGCAAACCATGCTGGAGAGGGTGTGGAGAAGAAGGGACGCGCTTGCACTGTTGGTGGAAATGTAAGTTGATGCAGCCACTATGGAACTTTATTTATATCCACAACTTGGCTTACCGATTTAGAAATCGGCATCACTTTATCCACTTCTCCTTTTGTTTACTCACTAATCAAGCATTTATGGAGGCCCATCATATAGCCCCCCTGGAGGAGGGCATGGCAACCCCACTCCAGTATTCTTGCCTGGAGAATCCCATGAACAAGAGGAGCCTGGGAGGCTACAGTCCATAGGGTTGCAGAGAGTCGGACATGACTGAGCGACTAAGCAGAGCGCAGCATCATGTAGCAGGTGCTATGATCTAGCAGTGAAAAAGGTATACATAGTCCTTGTCCTCACTGAAATTTACCCTGCATCCTTACCACATGCACCAAGTCTCGACTTGAGGCCCCTTCTAATCAAGAAGTTTCATGGTGCCCTGTACTTCTCTCTCATAGCCCTTCTCTTAAATATTGTAATTATTATATTTCTTACCAACAGTTAACCCTCACTAGATTGTAAACTCTATGGAGACGTGAACCATGTCATCCTGATCTTCAATTTATTTCCCCTAGCACCACATTAAACATTTGTTCAATCAACAGTAAATTGCTGAAAAGTCAGCTTGGCTCTGAAATATACCCAGAGCGTAGTCTGTGCAGGGCCCTGTAGGAGACAAAAATACAGGCCTCTCCCACCAGCCAAGTGTGGGTAGTGAGCACCAAGATCTCTGACTCTTGGGCCCATAATCCTACTCGGGGAGCTAACAAGCCCATTATGATACTCTCTCGAGTCTGCTGGCGGTGGTCACTCATGCTGATCTCCCCACCAACTCAGCTTCTACTGGAGTTTTCTTCCTTCCCAGTACTTTCTTTCTTTATGACTGTGCTGGGTCTTCATTGCTGCTTGTGGGCTTTCTCTAGTTATGGTGCAAGGTCTTTTCATTACAGTGACTTCTCTTGTTGCAGAGCATGGGCTATAGGTATGGAGGCTTCAGTAGTTTCAGTTTATGGGTTCTAGAATGTGGATTCAGTAGTTATGGAGTACAGGGTTAGTTGCTCTATGGCATATGGGATCTTTCCTGACCAGGGATCAAACTCGTGTCCCCTGCATTGGCAGGAGGATTCTTAACCACTGGACCATCAGGGAAGTCCCTTCTTAGTACTTTTTTGCCCCCAATCCACAGGGTTCTATCAGCTTCACAGACCCTCCACTTATATCTCCAGGAACCACAACATGTTCTAAGAGGCAGCAGCCACACACCTAAGTACCTCACTGTCAGTGAATGACCAGACCCCATGTGAGGCAACTTTCAGCTTCCTCCTAGGCCTCGGCAAGTTTCCTGCTTCCTATAGCTGTTCCTGTTCCCTGTCCCTACAGCTGTAGAGCGAGGAGTGGACTGAAAGGTCAAAGATGAAGTTCTGCCACTGACATGCCCAGTGGTCTTGGTAAGTCACCTGGCCTCCCTAGGCCTGGTTCCTTATCTACAAAATGGGGTGCTATCTGCCCACCTATCCTAGGATGGAAGGAAGGGGTACAGATTTCCCTTTTGACTGTACTAAGGCTCTCTCTGTAATGGCAGGTCTTGTCTTCCACGGTTTCCCTTTGCCTTTAGAATGACACAGTCCTTTCCACAGTCACAGGCTTCTCAATAGTCTGGCTCAGCCTACCTCTCTGGCCTCAGCTTGGGTACAATCTTCCTGTTGATCACTGCACCCCAGCCACATTCTCCCACCAGGGCCTTCACATGTGCCTGAAATCCTTTACCCCCTTTGCCTGGCCAACTCCTACTTATCTGTAAAGTATAAGCTTAAATGTCACTCTTGCTGGGATAGCACCCTGGATGATCCCCAACATAGTTGGGCCCATTACATCTTGTCACAGTGGCCTCTAGAGATCCTTTGTGGGGCTTATCACAGCAGTCCTTAAATACCTGTGCATGCCATAATTCATTTGGTCGCCTCTCCCTTTCAAAACTCTATGAGGGCAGGTTCTGTTTCTGACTCATTCATGACTGTATATTTTCAGGGACTGGCCGAGTGCCCATCCCAGAGACACAAGGTAGCTTTTAAAATATATATATATATATATTTGGCTGCACCCGGTCTTAGTAGCAGTACATGGGATCTTTTGTCTTCATTGTGGCGTGTTTGGGTTCTTTAGTTATGGCATGTAGGATCTTTAGTTGCAGCATATTCAAACTCTTAGCTTTGGCATGTGGGATCTAGTTCCCTGACCAGGGATGGAACCCTGGCCCCATGCTTTGGGAGTGTGAAGTCTTAGCCACCAGACCACCAGGGAAGTGCCAAAGTAACTTTTTTAAATGAATGAACTCTTATCATCTTAGAGCTTCAGGGATAGAGATCTAATGGCTTCATTTTACAGCTGACAGAATGAAGGCCCAAGGAAGATAAAATGACTTTTCCCAGATCACATGGCCAGTGGGTGGAAGAGGTAGTTTTAGAATTCATTCATTCAAGAAATCTCTAAGAGCCTACTATGTTCCAGGCACTGTCCTAGGTGCTGGAGATGGAACTATGGCCAAAGTAGGCTCTGACCTCCTAGGACTGACGAAACTGTGGTGGAGGAGATAAGCAGATAAACAAATAGCACTTATCATCATTTCAGGTGTTATATATCTGTGAGGAAAGAGGTGCTCTGAAGACAAAACCCCATAAGCAGCGAGGACTCAAACCCATGTTTTCTGCTTCCAAGTACAGGCTCTTTCCACTACACCACGCTGCCTGCCCTAAGTAAACAAACAAAACCATAATTTATGAGGCTCCTTCAGCTGCCTGTGTGTGTGCTTGGTGGGGTGAAACCCTCATGAAGTCCATGAAAAAGGGCCAACATCATCAGAAGCAGCAGCTGACTGGCTTGCCTGCTAAAGCAGGTGTCCCAGCATTAGCCAGCCTGGCCTCTACTGCCTTGAAACTTTACATCTGGCTCCCAAAGAGAGAGGGAGTGTGTTTAAATAAGACAGTTATTGACCAAGTGGATTGAGGAGGTTGGAGTTGGCTCGTCTCTGGGAATGATGCAAACCACAAGGGGACAGTACTCAGGAGGCAGACAGAAAAAACAGATGGGCTCAAACTGCAGGCGTGACTATTCGCACCCCAGCCCCCATCACTGGAGGAGGCAAGAGGAGGCCTCTTCGCCACCGGAGATCTGTTTATTTTTCACTTATAAAAGAGCCCTCTGATGCCTGTTTTTGGAGAAATAGAATGTGCACTCAGACCCCTGGCTTTCCTCTAAACTGTTTCAAGTAGAAGAGTGGTTGAAACAAGAGTTCAGAACATATGCAGAAGGACACGTCAGCCCACTGAGAGGGACAGGTGCTGGTGGCTCAAGGATCGGACAGGTGATCGGAATCACAAGGCCGACCACTCGAACCACTCCCTCCTCACTTCAGCAGAGCACCGGATGTGATAGGCCAATGTGTTGTCTATAACAAAGGTTAGCTGAAAAACAAACAAATGAAGGATGACAGCTCACTTTTCTCACATAGGTAAGATTAAAGTCCAAAGCACTGCTTTGAAAATAATGATAATTATTTACTGACCAAACCTTATGAACTGGACACTTCCTGGTCTCTCATCCTCATACTAATCTGCTTGTAGATACTCATATTATCTTCATCTTACAGATGAGCAAATCAAGGCTCAGGGAAGTTCAGTGACTTCTGAAAAGTCACACTGGTAGTGAATGGGCATTCAGCTTCAGTCTGTCTCAACTCTAAAATCCAAGTACTTTCTATTAATACAAAACCAAGAAGTGACATTCACTTGCTTGCAAGCAAAAAGTGACACTTTCTAGTTGCTTGGCTGCTTCTAATGTGTCATTGGCTAAGAAGTTTCACAACTTAAGCTGTGAGTTACACACAATTCTAAGTAAGGGTGGGGGCTTCATGCAAAGGCTTCAGGATAGCTGCTCCCTAATTTTAGGGTAAACCTAGGACTTTGCAGCCAAAACTCCTCACTGCTAGAGTAGAAGCCTATCATTATCCAGTCCCAAGCATAATGGCTGTTCAGTGAATGCCTGAAGTGAACCCTCATTACAATATGCAAGACGGCTTACTGTGTTCCATCCCACTGGAAAAGAACTCATGTCAGGAGAGGATGGTGATGGGACCCCCAGTCTGCCCCTCAAACCCCAGCTCTGCCAATGCTAGCCAGGTAGCCTCGCTTAATTTCTTAATTCACAAAATCGGGCTGATATCTACACTTCACAAAATTATGAGTAAATGATGAAGTATATGAAAGCACCCGGTGTGTAACAGGTGTACAGTAAATACAACCTTAGACATATTTATTCATTATTCATAGGAGATGAGTTTAGTTGACCAGTCTGGGACTATGGGTCATTTTGGCCCAGAAAATTCCAGGGAGATACAGTCAGTTCCAGGTCTAAATCAGAGTGTGTGTTTGTGCGTCAGAGAATGGCCTACATGGTTCCTTAGTGGAACCGTGGAACCAATCCCATCTCCATGGTTTAACAAGCACCATGGCTCAGGCAAAAGCCAGAGAATTTCCAAGCATGAGATGACCCAGCAAAAGGCTACTCAGTCCACATTTGAAGTCACCCCAATCCTCTCCTGTCCTGAGTTTCCAAGGGGATCACAGAAATTTGCCTAAAACTGAACTAAATCCAACTTCATATTATGTTTGTCTGCTTGTTCTATCTCAAGATACAGGTGCAGTTTGGCTTTGATTTATGAGCTATTTCAGATTGGTGATTCTCTCTTCAGGCTACAAAGGGCGATTTTTCTAATGTATGAATATCAGATGTTACAATTTATCAATGGTTTTCTATTGCCTATAAAGTCTAGACTACTTAGCAAGCCTCTGTGATGTGGCCCCTGCCTACTTGTCTCAAAACCCACTATTCCGTCCCTCACTAAACCACTTGTGTCTGTGTTCTCAGTCACATCTGACCCTTTGCGACTCCATTAACACTCTGTGCTTTCTCATGTGTCTATGCCTCTTATGTAATATGTCCTGTTCCTTTCGCCTAGGGTGCCCTTCACTTTCCCATTTGACAAACTTTTATTCTTAGTTTAAGAACTTCATCCTGTGAACCCTTAATCCCTAAGGCAGTCACAGACAACCCTTCTCTGGGCCCACACCAACCGTGGGCATATACTTCCTTTACGCAGCGGAGGGAGGACATGACACAGTGGAAAGAAAATAGGTTTCAAGTCAGAAAGCCTAGAGTTTAAACTCTGGCCCTCCTCCCGGATCAGCTGGAGAGATGTGGCCTTCCAGCCTAATGTATAGTCCACTCATGTAGTTCCCCTTATGTAAAGACAGATGCAGGGGCCTGTAGCCAAAAGATTTAGTGACCTGAACCACCAGTAAGGTCATCTCTATCTGACAATTCTGAAGTTGTAATTCATCTTACTCCTTTTGTTTCAGCCTCCACATTGGCCCACACACCCATCTGACAGGGAGTCAGCTTTCTATACAGGTTTGCTAATCGCAGTCACTCAAGTATTCTAGTTCCTCCAATTTTTCATTATAAATTTATTATTGAAAACAAATGCATCTCACCTCAGCCACTTACTGGCCAAATCATTTAAACTCTGAGCCTCTGTATCCTTTGTAGATGACAAGTGTTGTGAGGATTAAAGAAAATAGATCTAGCACAAATTCTGGTCCACAGTAAGCACTAATGTTTTATCATTATAGCACATTTTAACATTTGTCTATGTCTCTCCCTCCACTAATTCCTCAAGGGCAAGAAATTCATCTTTGTATCCCCAGCATCCAGCACATAGTAAACATTTGATAGACGTCTGTGAGATGCACAAGACATACATGTTTGGCCTTTACAATGACTTTCAGTTCCAGCAAGCAGAGAATTTGTCATGTGCTTTTCTTTTATCTTTCACAGCAGCCACCACGACTGTTGGGCAAATCAGTAAGCATTCATTCAAGGCACATTCATGAGAAGACCAACACATTCTTAGCAGTTGCTCTACAGTGGAAAAGTTACATGATGTGAAGTCTGAAGACTTGGTTCTAGCCTTAGTCCGCCCCCTTACTGGGAAGGGGGTTAAGCATACTTGATAAATGACCTGGGCTTGTTTTCTGCAAAACAGGGGAGAGAAAAACCTCGAGGTTTATCACAAGAGTGAAATAAGATCAAGTGAAGCAACATGAAAAGGTGGAATGTAACCAACAGGAACAAGGGAAGCTCTCCTATCAGGCTTCATGGTTTCAGGAAAATGGTTCTGCTTCCTGTACCTCCCATACCAGGAGAGGCTAAAAAAAAACCCCACAATACCCGATTATGCTGTTCATGTAATCATCACATATCTTTTAGGAAAACCTGGTTTGGGGAAGACTCCCTTGGTCTAATCCAGAGCCATCAGAGACCAACAAGTGTCCTGAAGCCATTGTACTACCTATGAACTCAACATGGCTTCAACAGGGCAAAAAAATGCCAAATTTCTTGATTTTCTTACAGAGGTTAAGTCAAAGGCAAGGCCAAGAATTGGCCAATCTTTTCCAAGGAAAAACAGTGTTCTTGATTTAGACTAAAAGCAACTAAATGGATTACTTAACAAACTATGCTCTATTCAGAAGAATTTCCTGATGATCTAAAAATTAATCATAAAATTTTATTCTAGCCTCTCTTTAAATTCTTCCTAACATTTATTAGTTTACTTATCTAACTATGTGATTTAGTAAGTATGGTATACTGAACATAATTGAATCTTTGTTTATAGATTCAAGACCACTTGGCAGGAATGCTCTAGAGAAGACTCAGGCAGAAGATGGGTGGTTGAGTTGGATAAACAGTAAGATCGCCTTCAAATCTGACAGCCTGGGATGGGATCTGAACAACCTAACTGTAGTTTCACTTGTAAAAATGAACATGAATCATCATCAGGCAGTATGGAAGTGTGAACTAATATAGAGCCAAAAGCGGTATAGCATAGTGGTTAAGGCTGCACGCACTGAAGCCAAATTGTCACGATTGATAGCCTGCCTGTCACTTGCTGACTCTGTGATCTTGAACAAGTTGCATTATTTCTGTTTCAGTTTCCTCATGTGTAAAATGGGAATAAAAGAAAAAAAAAAGTAAAAAAAAAAAAAAAAAAAAAGTACTTGTCTCAGGGTTGCTGTAAGGAATTAAGAGTTAATATATCCGGGAGGAAGAGGCAAGATAGGAATAGGGGATTAAGAGGCACAAACTACTAATATAAATAAGCCACAAGGATTTACAACACAGGGAATATAGCAAATATTTCATAATAACTATAAACTGTAACTTTTAAAAATTGTGAATTACTATATTGTATACCTAATATTGTACATCAACTATACCTCAATTTTAAAAAAGCTAATACATTCAACATTCTTGAAACAGTAACTGCCACACAGTAAGTGTCCTGTTTTGTGTTAGCTAAAGTGGAAGTGAAAGTTGCTCAGTCGTGCCCGACTCTTTGCGACCCCATGGATTATACAGTCCATGGAATTCTCCAGAATACTGGAGTGGGAGCCATTCCCTTCTCCAGGGGATCTTCCCAACCCAGGGACCAAACCCAGGTCTTCTTCATTGCAGTCAGATTCTTTACCAGCTAAGCCACTAGGGAAGCCCTTGTGTTAGCTAAATATATGTCAAAACGGGGCTTCCCAGGTGGTGCCAGTGGTAAAAAACCCACCTGCCAATGCAGGAGACATAAGAGATGCTGGTTCGATTCCTGGGTCAAGAAGGTCCCCTGGAGAAGGAAATGGCAACCCACTCCAGTATTCTTGCCTGGAGAAACCCATGGACAGTGGAGCCTGGCGGGCTACAGTCCATAGCATCTGAATCAGACACAACTGAAGCGACTTAGCACAGTATGCATGTCAAAATACTAGGGTCTAACTGCCCATGCATCATTTTATTAGAGCCTGAAAACAACCCTTTAGGGTAGATGGTATAGCTCATTCTAAAGATGAAGAAACAAGTTCTTGGAAGATGAGTACCTCATTTGATGTCAGTGCCTGGCACAGGGTTTGAATCCAGAGCCCACTGCCTCCCAACTTGTGTTGCTTCCATGACAGCTCCCTGCTTCCCCAGGATGTCAAAATTGTTTCGTGTGTGCAAAACTTGAGTTGAATTTACACTGATCCAATATGTGTAGATCCTGCCTTTTGGAATAACCCTGGGTACATGCTTGCTATCTTGTCAATATTCTCATTTTTAAGGTAGGGCAGAAATAACCCCAGTAAGGATTCACTTTATCATGGTTTCCTTACACCATGATTATGTAAATGGTCATGTTCAAACAGCTAGATAAAAATCCTCTAAAGTGGTGAACCTCCCTCAGCCTGTTTCTTGTCTTAAATCCTTTGTTATTCTTTACACGGAACTATAAATTTTGCCCATTATGATTATCCCGGTTCTCTTCTGAATTAAGTCCCTCTTCCCACTCACCTAAGCACCATCTCAACTTCTATACAATGCTATTTAGTGTGCTTATGCTCCACTCCAAAATGCTAACCTCTGATCTCTTGCAATCCCTCAAGTACCTTATCTAGGACTAAATATAACTAGTATTCAACAACTCTTTGACCCCTTGGATTTGAATGACCCAAAGTAGATGCTGAACAATGTGATTTTTTTCCATTCTTCAAGAGCCGTTCGGTAGAAGACATAAGAACCTTGAGAAAGCAAGCCTAAAGGACTGAAAAAAAGACTAGCCGTGAAGAACTGAGTGTTAACAAAAAAAAAGGGGGAGAAGCCAAAGTGAAGCCTCAAGAAACAAGAAGTCTGGCAAAAAGCAAATGAGAAAAAAGAAGGGCAGAGGTGGTGGAGGAGCCAGACGATAGTTAGGGGTTGAAATGAAGGGGAATTCTAGAGTTAAGGTGGGTTTGGATCAGAAGCCTTCCCAAGTTTCTCAGGCTCAAGAGCCTGGGTGGCAATCTGTGGGTGGCCCACACTTAAGAACACACGAAAAAAAAACTGGACACAGATACAAGTGGTGAGAAGTGTCAAGCAGCAGGGAGTGGCAAGAGTCAATCCTAAATGCAGTCATTTGGGTACAATGTGCCCTTCAGAGAGGGCATGGTGACAACATGGGCTGATTTACAGAGCCGCCAGGGTAATAACTCAGAAAGCAATACTGCCTTTTCCCAACAAAACGAGGCAGCCCCAGAATGTTTCATGGTGGTAAAAAGCTGCATGACAGCACAGTGAGGTCCCAGAACCAATGAAAGGAGACAAGTTTACCAAAACGAGTCTTGACACAGAGTACGTTTCTGGCAAATACGTTATTATGCACTCACTCTACTCAGGTCCTGGAGCAACTATTTCGTTTCCTTATATGGCCCTTCTCTTCAGCTCTCTCCTGTATAATAACTAATGTCTTCTTAGAGAAACAAAGAAAAGGAATAGAACTGTTCCACTCGTCCTGTTTTTTTCAGGGAAATAAGTAGAGGCACATATCACTGAGATGTCAGAGGAGAACTACCAGTTTTTTAAAATCACTTTTTAAAAACTTGAAATCACTTCTGCTAGAGAAAGCTGTGTTGATGCAGGAAGACAAGGGAAAATACTGCAACTGCCTATCCTGACTGCCAGAATTAAGCAGTCTTACTTTAACCAGGACATTTTTCTTTCATTCCATTAGAACTTTAAATACCACTAGAATTAAGATACAATGTGCGAGCACGGGTAGAAACACTCCCTATATGGCACACAAAATCAAAGAAAATGCCAGCTGTCATGCTGAAATAAAAATCAACTTCTAATGTTACTCTTCTTAAAATTCTTCAGTTGGCCCCCCCAGTTTTCAAATAAAATCCAAATTCCTTAGCAAGACCCCAACTTCACTTCTCGGTGTATTTTCCTCCCTATTCCCAAATTCTAACAGTTCATTTTCCCCTAAAAGTAATGCTCCTCTGCCTAGAAAATCCTTTCATCTTTGCCTGGTAGAATCCTACTCATCCTTCAGAAAAACTGCTTAGTTTTCTCTCCTTTGGGAAGACTTCCCCAACACCCACCCTCCCATGGGCTCTCAGAAGACCCTGTGCTCATTTACGATTGCACTCACCATGTGATGCTATAATTTCATTTTACTTCCTTCTTTCTTCTACTAGTTCCTGAGGACAACTAGTAGAAGAAACTAGGATTTCTATAGAATTTCTAGGATTCTATATTCTAGTAGTTACAACAGAAGCCTGACATGATGCACAATGTTTTCATGAATAGTAAAGATAGTCATTTGTGAATCTTACTTTCTCTCAGTAGGAAAATATACTCTCTAAAACCTTGCATAAAATAGTATAACAATCTTCCTTCCCTCTTTGACTACATTTACAACCAGAATGATGATTTTGAAAGAGTATAACATCTGGGTCATATCCTCGATAACACTTCAGGAAGCTGGTGGCTAATTGCATCATTTATGACATCAAGAAGGAAGCCATCATTTGCAAAGCACCTACGTGTTCTGAATTTATTCTGTGTATAAATTACTTCTCTTGACAATCCATGGTAACTTGTCTGAGCTCTAGTTTGATAAAGAACCTGAGGTTTAGAAATCTGCCCATGGTCATACAGCCAGCAAGTGGTGAAGCCAGACTAACACAATGTGCAGGATCATGACAAGATTTTCTTCTGAAGGAACTAAAAAATGAGGTTGGCTGAAACTAAGATTTCCCACAGGGCTGAAAAGTGATGAAGACAGCAAATAACTTGTCCATCTCAGACTATGGGTATGCTATTTTAACAATATAAACTGAAAACCAGCCTTCTTCCTGTTCAGAGTTTGAATAATTGCATACACTGTTGCCGTCCTGTCAAATAACAGACTCATCAGACACTGAGTTTGAAGCACTGTTTTAAAACAACTTCTCAAATTTATTTAACTCATGTGAATAACATGGTAGTTTTTTTTTTTTTTTTTTTACAAAAAGAAAAAAAAACAGCCAGTACTTACTATTTAACAAACCTCATAGATGGCTCAGAGTGTAGGCAGCATACTGGGCACAGTGATCACAGGATTTGCATTATCCTTGCAAAGACAGAATTCCACCAGCACCAGAGTTTTCCAATTCAAAATGTGATTTTATTAGAGATCCCAATGTAATTTTTTTTTAAATGATTGGATTGTTGCTTTTTTCTTTAATTTTCCATTTCTAGTTAGAAAAATGACTAGAGGCAATGACAAAAATAACCATTTAAAAGGGATTCCTCTCCAGAAATTTTTTGTAAAGGTTTAAGTTCAGCCTTTCCAGCCTTCTCTCTGTCCTTTTACGCTTTAAAAAGAAAGGAGTTTGGAATATGTCAACCTTTACTCAGCTTGCTCACAAAACCTCTGTCTTCTCAAGTTGTAGACATAACGCCGAGACTCATCTCCCAAACCTCTGGTTTTAATCAAGTCCATGGGGTGCCTGGCTGGAGGGGCCTGGGTGACAGCTGCTTAAAGAAGCTCCTATTAAGTCAAGGTCAGTCACAAACCTATCCTTAAACAGTAGATGGCTGACTGCATCACTTACAACATACACCAGGCGAAGGTGGAAGGAGCAAGAGGCAAGTCAGACATCCCTCCTCGGTTAGTCATGAGTCAGGCCAGCAGCTGAGCCTGTGTTCCTTTCCTCGGAGCTCACTGTGCAAGGTCACTGCCACACCACCTCCATTCCCCAAGCTCACTGTCCAGCCATACAGGAAGTTGCTACCAAGTTTTCACTGGAATAAATGATTTTCCACATATAAAAAATGAAAATGTTTAGATGCACCAATGACTTGGCTCTCTCCATCTCTTCTTGGGGAACCTCGACTTTTAAGCACGTGGGGAGTTAAAATTACAGAGGAGCGACACTGACAGACAAGGTGCTTTACCTCTTCCTCATTACCTTTCTGGAAAACTGCTGTTTCTAACATGCAGGTTCCTTGAAAAGGAGAAATTTTACTTAACTGTTGTACGCTGTGTGTAAGAAGGGACTTCTCTTTTTAGCCTTAATTTCACTTTGTGGCTTTCCCTCTCTAGGTCTTGAGAGTGGGAAAGGGAGAGCGGAGAGGAGACAAAAATCACAAAGAGCAATATACAGCACACCCTATGTCAGCAACATGACAAGTCCTCTAATATCATCAGTGCTGACTCTTAAGTAATTTCTGGTAGGGTTGAATACATCATTGCTTTCTATTTGTGCTCTGCCTCAGGCTTTTCCCTAACCACTAATTGCAAGTAAAGGTCTAGAGAGTAAGAGCTTTTGTGAAAGGGCTAGAACACAAGTAACATGCTGGTCTGTGGCCAGGTGTCAGTGTACTTTATGATGGAGGAAAAGAGGATTACAGGCAGATTTTTGTTTCAGCCTTAGTCAAGATTTAAAAGACTTACAGAAAATACTTCACACAGAAGGGTGGTAGTGGGGAAGGTAGGGTGGGGGAATGATAGACACACCCAATAAAATTCAGGGATAAAAGAATACCTATACAAGTCGGAATACAAAAGAACAAGGAGGATCACTTCCTGAGCCATACATATATGGATAAGGGCAGAGGATGGGTAGGACACAGTGGATTAGCCACTAATGGCTTCAGTGATAATTCAGAAACCTGTTCCAATTTATTTTTGGAGTGAAATCTTCTCTTGGACAGGTCAAAATTGTGCTTAAAAAAATGTCATTAGAAGGTAACAGCTTTTCAAATATTCTTTTGCCTCTTGCGTCCAGGTGATTTCCTTTTTGTTGAAAACCAGAAGCCGTATATACCTTACAGGGTGGAAGAACAGTCTTTTGACACAAGTGAGGCGAGGCGCTGGATGAACTTACACAGTAAGTGAGAGTCTGTACGTCCTGGGCTTGTCCCTTGACCACACCACATCTCTGACCTAACAGAGATGGCAGTTCACTTTCTCTGGAAGAAGCCAGTAATGGCCACTTGTCTATTGGCTTTGCCCATAGCAGCAGTTCCCTTCTTTGGGCCCTTGCGTTCCTCTTTGGGTTCCTTTTTCACAGCCATGGCGGGAGGCCTATGGACAGAGGAAGTCTTCATCTTAAACTCTTCTTCACTATCTGTGCAGGATTCACTCTCGTAGACTTTCTCAGTCACTGGCAGAATGAGGGGAAAAACAGGATATGAGTGGGTTGAGTCATTCAGAACACTGCTCTCGCGAGAGAATAAGCTGTCTGGTTCATTCCAGTCCCCTCAGTCCCACTGACCGAGGGAGGTGTGCTCACCGATCACCGCAGCTTAATACTGCTGGGAGATCAGATCCCACCTCAGGTAGGAGGTAGTATCTTGAGCTCACAGCCTCAAGCTGTGGCTCAAAATCAACATTACCCCTTATTCTGTCACTGCTGTGTCCCATGACTTTAAGTGGGCCAGTATCATTTGATTGCCCAAATCCTGCACTTGGGCCTTGGTCTGTGCTACCTAACTGCCTGAACTCATATCAGAACTATCTGCTTCTGTATCTCAAACACCTGCTTCTACCTCCATGCTTTCGCTGACTTGTTCAGTCTCACCTCTCTGACCCACAGTGCTGCCATTTCCATCTCTGGTTTTCCTACTCTTAATCTCGGTTGTACCTGCTAGTTCCCATCCTGTCTAGCTAGGCTCACTGCCATGGTACCTCCTGACTAGCCCTGCCCTGATGTCACCAAGGGTCCGCATATCCTAAGTACACAGAACTGGAGATTAGTTAGTTCCTCCCTTGTTCAGGTCTTGGTTCACAGTGACCCAAGATTTAGTAGTGGTCTACATCATGAAGATACTATCTCAGGCAAACTCAATCAGATGACAAACTTGATAGTTTTAAGGAAAGACGATGATAAAATGAGAAAGTTACCAGTGCTTTTACTCCTTGTTGGCCAAGGGCATATTTTGCCTTTTCTCCTACCAAAAAATTCACTGAATTCTTCCCACAGGAAACTTTAAAAAAATTTACATGAGTGAGGAGTCACTATAAGAAAGCCCCACAGGGCACAGGCAGACAATGGCTTCCAACAGTGATGTTCCAGAACCGAAGAGGTTCTTCAGTACTACTGCAGTGTACACGGCAACCACAAGAAACAGTACAATGCCACCCTCCTGTGACTTTAGAGAGATGCAGCAGCTGTACAACCAACATCATCTAAACCCTTTCTCAGCAAATGATGAAAAACAGAGAACACCTTTTCTTAGCGGAACAGAGTAACCTAATATGCATAATAAATATTAAAATGAGCAAAGTGAGGTATTTTTTTCCCATTAAGGAACAGTGGTAGTTTTAAGCTCTCAATTATTGACCATTTCTTTCAAATAAAATATGTCAGTCAAACTGTTTTAGAGGCACAGACTTTGGCATCAAATACACCTGTGTCCCAATACCTAGTCTGTCACTTACCTAACCTCAAGTTTTAATGTGTATCAGAATTACTTGAAGCCTTGTTTAAACATGGCTGGCTGGGCTTTATTTCCAGAGTTTTAGATTCAGTAGGTCTGGGGAGGACCTGAGAATTTGCTTTTCTAACATGTTCCCAGGTGATGCTGATACGCTGCTGGTCTGGGGACCACACCTTGAGAATCACTGTTCGTTGCTTCCCCGTAAAAGGTCATTTGCTGCCTCAGAGAAAGTACAAATACATCCAGTAATCTCTGGCAAGCTCTCTTTATTGCTATATTTTCCCCTCACAATTGGCCATGCTGGAGATCAACTGGCTCTAGCAGTGGCGTATTCCTTCACCTTATCCATCTATTCTTATTAAGACTGCATAATTAACAGTAGTCCTCCCACCCCCACCCCACAAGAGTTCCTAGGATTTATCATTACTTTCAAGAGCCTAGAATTCACTTTGGCTGACTCCTGCCAACTTAGAGGCTAAATAAACACTAAAAAGTTTTAAATATATATTGAGCGTTCTTGGAGGCCTTAAGGCTTCCCAGACCAGAGGCATTAGCATCTCCCATGAGCTTATTAGAAACACAGAATCTCAAGTCCTACCCTCAGGGCCTACTGAATCAGAATTTGAAATGTGGCACAATCTTCAAGTAATGTATATACTCAGCAAAATATAAGAAATGTTGCTCTCATATTTAGAGAACTTCCATGGTAGGCCTATAGTGCAACAATTATGATCGCAGAACATCATCCCCATCCTGATGCCAAAGTACATAACTGGATTTTGGAACAAAATTATGAGCTGTTATTTACTCAATATCTCAAATCAGTCAAGTCTGAAGAGCCATCTACACATACAGAAAAGACAGGACTTACTACAAAACTTGTCACTCCGTAAGCTATATTCTGTATTAAACTGGTGGCATGTCTATAATATGAAACTTCAGCGTCAATTAGCTCATTATTTCATGACTAACCACTGGCTGTCTCATTGCCAATTCTGTGCAATCCATTGCTTAAAGGAGTTAAAAATCAGTCAGGGCAGCATCAACAGAATTTCTTAAGCAGAACACTTGGTATAGCCCTTAAGAGCTAAAAGGAGCATTTCTATATTCAAAGCTGTAGCTACTTCAAACTACAGAACAAAGGAGATTTCAACTTAAAAATACAGGACCTTTATTTTAGCTGAACAACATGCCACTTTTCTGGGCTGCCATAAAATAAAAAAAAGGCCTAGTTTGGGGGGGGTAAAAGAATTCTTTTCCACTCAACTGTTTTGCTCTTATAAATCTACCCTGTCCAGAAGTCCACCCCACACATATCTCAGGGGCCCAACTCCCCAGTCCCTGCAGTGAACTTACAGAAAGGGAAAGATCAGCTTTTTAAATCCACAGAGTAACTGCTATCCAGCACAGGACAGGACAAGCCCCCTGAGTTGGTACGTTTGGAACAGTCTGAGCACAGAGAGGAAAGCAGAACTCTTTTGTTGGTTACAGGAGCCAAGATTCATTAAGTTGAGCTTGGAATAAAAACTTTTCAAAAAAAATGTGCTATGTGAGCACAGTTTTCATTGTTGCATCCAAGGCTCTTAATAGTCCTGTCTGGAGACAGAAATACAAAAAAGTTCACATCCCATACCTGGCCAAAACTTGAGAACTGTGTTTTGAACAAAGCAATATGTAATTAGCCACAAATTCCCAATGAACTCTTATAAAGGTATTTTTGATGCTTTTCTTTTGGGGTAGCAGGAGGAAAAAACTAGCACTGATGCTTCTGTCCTCTTAAATTTAAAATGAAAATGAATAAAAAAATTCAACAGTAAATATATAAATTACCATTAACAGTCAAACCAAGAGACTTGAAATTCATGACTAGAAGACTGAAAGCAAAAACAAATAAAACAATACCAAAGTCCAGAATTCATAGGCTCACAAGAAAGTTGGCACTGCAAAGACAAAAATTTCCTGTGTAAGGAATTTTACTCCTCAAGCATATGCTACAATGAAAATGGCAGAGGCCTTTTCAGATGAGTGAGGTAGGGAACCGGACAGGCTCAAGATCGATGAGATGTCTTCACTAGTTTTAACAACCACACTGTTTGGAAAAGTTGATTCTTCATAGTCAATTAAACCTTTTTAAGACAAAAATGTGAACCAGAAAAGGAAAATCAAGAAAGGGAAAAAATACTTCTCTACAAGAGCTGAGGTGTGGCAGGTTTCACAGGAAAAGAGAAGCGACACTTACGAGCTATCTCACCAACCACAGGTGGAAGAGCCTAAACCCACAACTCTTCACAAACACAAAAGATAGTACCAGGATTTGAACATTTCATCGGGACTCAAGGGATGACTCAAAGCCCGAATTCTATTTTCCCTCTGGATCTCTGTAAAAGGAACATGCTTTTATCTAACATGACTTACAAACCAGGAAACACACAGGAAGTGATATGGAAGTCATATCCCTCTACAGAACAAATGGGACAAAATATGAAGAAGACTCCTGACACTCTCTTTAGAGTCTAATCATCTGCAGGAGGCTCTTTTCCACAGTTCAAATGTATAAAACAAATGTTCAAAACAACCCCACCTGTTTCTCACTGTCTTTGATAATACTTAAAGTTGGTATTGTGGTTTCCATCTTGAAAGTGTTTTTTTAAATCTATTACTTCACGTGAATCTTCACAACAGTCTCACATGCAGGCAAAATGGCTATGTTCCCCTCCACGCCACAGATCAAGAAACTCCCCAGCCAGAAATGCTGCAACTTTTCTCCGTATGAACCAAACAGGAAGCACGTACTCTGTAGTTGCAGCGTTCCCCGTGCTCAGCTACTCAGTGTGGGCCACAGCCAAGCAGCACAGCTTCACACGGGGATGAGGTGCCCTGCTCTGTGAGGGATTAAGGTGCTCTCTACGGTCATAACTCTATCCCTGGAGCCAAAATTTTTTCTTACCCATGCAGCCCTCTTCATCCATAAAGGTTTTAGATTTTAGCACACGTTTTCGTTTTCTTTTGTTTTCTCCACTGGAGTCCTAAAAGGTCACAGGAAGATCAGAGGATACAACATTAAACTAACCAATCAAGCTGTAGAGAAGAATAACAAAAACTTTTTAATCTTTTAACAATCACCCTCCAATATTTTATGAGGATAAAAAGTTAAACAAGGTATCTACAAATTTCCCTTTAGGGGACCAGCCCAACCACAGACAAGTTATGCTCACTGATACCTCATTATGAGAAGAGAAGCAGCATGTTGAGCAGAGGATTGTGTTCATTCAGTCAACAAACTTTTGTTGGAGAGAGTAGGCACCATGGTTAAAAAGACCAATAGGACGATGGCCTTAGTTGGAGGAGAGAGACAAGGAAAACAGACCACTGCAGTCCACTGTGGTGAGGGCTTTAATGAAAGGCCACAGCAGATACTGGAAGCACCCAGGGAAGGCCCCTAGACTGCAGGTCTCCAAGGCATCCACCCTTGCTGTGGATACCTGCTAGTTCAGCCTCGACACTGCAACATTACAACTGTCTAATATAGCATCAAAAAGGTTTTACTTATACCAACTTCTTTTTCTCTCCACTGGTCTTTCACTCCATTTTCTTTTAAGCTAATGAGGAATTTAGTGCAAAATTTAAATGACAGTCAATGAATTAAGGAAAATTAATAATCATAAAGAAAAAAAAACCCATCTTCTCAATCCTTCATTATTTATACTCAAAGATGCAGACAAGACCCAGCTGAAGATTACTGAAAACTGTATTTCCCCATGTGCAGCCCTTTCCTAGAAGAGCAACAAACACACATAAGTTGTTTGTTCTACTCTGTCTTTCACAAACTCTGCTACACTTAACTGTGCACAATGCCAACAAAAGTTGGATAGCACAGCTGCTCTGAAACTGGAAGTCAAGAGAAACTTAAAGAGACCCCAGGATTGACCTCGGCTACATTCCTGAGATGATGCCTTATGGCTAAACTTGCCCTTCCTGTGAGAAGAGAGGGAATGCCCATTCTGTACCACCTATAGGAGAGCAGGATGAGACAGGAGCCAGCTACTGCCACATGTGAAGTGTAGAGCAGAGAACTAACGCAGCAGAGTGGCTTCATCCTTGGGCGATAAAGGACACATCCCAGTAAAGTTTTACCTTGACAGGAGGAGGCTCCAGCTCAGTCTTCAGCACTGGTTCAGGAGAAGGAGAAGGAGAAGGAGGAGGTGGGGATGGTGAGTCAGCTTCATAAGCTCCAGGAGAGTCTGGTATGACTGAAATAGGGGAACAAGCTTAGATAAGAGAACTACGGCAGTGTCTGGTACAATGCCCTCTCCACTAGTTCTCTACACTTCCATGTCCAGCAAAGGGTATTTTGCAAGCAGTAATTCATGACAATCAAGGACTCTGCAGTTATATATCTATCTATTAATATATAGATAACTAGACAGATATCTTTAAAATACACATTTTATCAATTCTCATACAAAGAGAATCAAAGCATCAAAAATTATTAGAGCTGACATCATAAAGCAATTATAGTTCAATTAAAAAAATTATTAGAGCTGGAATGTGCCTTAGAGATCATCTTAGCTAGCTTCTAATTTTATAGATAAGTCAGGGTATACAGTTGTTTTAAAAATATCCACTGATTATCTACCATGTGTCATCTATTTCACTGACATTACTTCACTTTCTCCTCACAACAAACCTAAGAGACAAATACTATCATTCATATATTAGAGTTGGGTAAACAGAGGTTCAGAGAGGTTGATTAACTTGCCAGGGGCACAGGGCTTGCAACTGAGGCAGGAGGTTTTAAACCCCAGTCAGTCTGATTCCACAGCCTGACTATTTCAACTATCCCATGCTGCCTACCACTCAGGGAGAGACATTTTCTTAAGATCAAGTAAGTGGAGAGAGTCCTCAGATTATACCAAGTGTGAGCACCTTTCAACTGAAGAGCTACAACTCCATTACAACTACATTAGAAACACACCAACACATCCATCATTCCTTATGCTTATGTCACTAAAAGCATACTGAAGGAGAACACTTGGGTTAATAATAAAGACTAAGACAGACCAATATGAATCCTAGCATATGAATGTGGGCAAGTTTTTAAAAAATCTCTTTGAACTTCAGTTGTATGCAATAAATAATAGTAACAATGATTTTGTGACTGTGATTTCAAGATTATTTGCAGTCACCTGAGATGTCTGTTAGACTTAAATTTTTCAGCTGACATTGAATAGCATAAACCATGGAGTTGTGGAATCATCTTTGAAACGATGATCACAATTATAGCTCTAACAACTAAGACTTGCTTATTAATATGATCAGCAGGAAAAGAATATCTTAAGGAGAGAAATATCGCTATGGAAGTGATACCACCTGAAAAGAGAGCACCACCAGAGGGATCCCATCAGTTCTGAACAGTTCCAGAAACAGTGGTCTTAGTTTAAGGCCCATGAGAAGGGAAGTGAAAATCCTCAGCTGACCCATTGCTTAATCACTGCAAAGAAACTGCTGGTCAAGGGACTGGGGAGCTGCTTAGCCTCACCTGCTCCCTGAATCTCCTGGCTGTATTCAAATTCTTAGCACAAGTCTTGGATCTGAAATTCTCCCAACTCATTAGGTCAGTGTTAAAAATTATGACAGTGGAGAGTTCAAGGCCAAATGACCTAAAGAGGTGAAGCAGAACAACAGCCAGAAAGAAACAGTAAATTACACCCTTCAAGTATGGAACGGGCCCCCAAACTTTACAAACTCTAGGAAATAGAAACATAAAAGCAAAGTGGTCCAGCTATTAACCAGCAATGGGAGGTTAAAACATGACGGGAGCTTGAGCAAGAAAAAGTCCAGTCAACCACCAGAACCAAGCACCCATTTTCCTGAAGGCATAGCTATTAAGAAGGCTGTGAAGCAAGGAGTTACAGTGGTAGGAGAGAAGCTTATGCAGTGAGGATGCCAAAGAAAAGGAATTTTGAGTACTCAGAGTCATGAATTTATGAGTTCTTATTCTGTTTCCAGTTCTGCAACCACGACTTAACCAAGGAGAAAACATAATCCCAGTGGCACCCTCTAAGACCACCTCTCACTGCACGTATAGAGCTGTTTAGAGTCCCCCTTCAGACTCTAAGCTCCATACAGGCAGAGGCGCCAGCATTTCCCTAGCGCTGAATATACAGTAACATTTTTCTTTTTAATAGAAGAATCATTTTCTGAACTATATTTGGGATGAGGAGCTTCTAAGTCAAGGAAGATTCAGCATATGCCTCCCTCTCCCTTCCACACACCCTGAGAAACTATAATAATAATAAAGGAAAGAAATGTTGTAACGCCCTCATAACAGGGAAGAGAACATCACAGGAGCCAAGAGCTCTTAAGGAATAAGAAATTTCAACAAACCCTTGGAAGATGGAAGACGGATGGGAAAAAGTTGACAAGAGAAGCATCAGTCAATTAGGTGAGTCTGATAGAAGAGGTTACTATTAATATATAACACTTGTACTTTATCTGATTTTTGAAATTGTATATATGTATTACTTAAATTTTTTTAAAAATTATAATTTAAGAAAGGATAGGGAAAACAACTAGAATTTCCTGGGCTTACAAACAATCATTCATTTTTATAATAACCCCACAAAAATCACTATTACTATGTTTTATACAACCAAGGTTCAAAGAGGTTAAAAAAAAAAAAAAACTTGCCCACATTCATATGCCAGAAGCCATGTCTGTCTGCCTTAGTCTTTATTACCATGACGACTGTACTCCTTCAACATATTTTCAGTGACATAAGCTATGGAATGATAGATGCGTTGGTGTGTTTTAAATATATTTGTAACTGATTTTGCAGCTCTTCAGATGAAAGGTACTCAAGTAGTGAAACATCACTTATTCCAGGAAAGCACCCTTCACTGGGGCAGAATAAGAACTGTGGTAAAGATAATTGCAGGGATCTAGCAATGTAACCACTATTTATCAGTTTTCTGGAAGAGATGGGTAATTAGAATTCCTGGAAACCATTCATAGCTTCCTAGGAAATTTTTTAAACTACTTATCTTAACCTTCAAAAAAGGGGTGGGGGTGGATCATTTGCTTACCATTCTCTATAAACAATTTGCAAGGTATGAAAACGGTAGCAAAGACTAAAACATACCAGTTAAAACTACTTTTTCCTAGCAATATAGATATTACTCTTAATGTTATTTCTTTCTGGGTCTGGCCTTTCTTTACAAAGAGAGTATACAGAACTGCTAACAGTGCTTATCATTCTGCCAGAGAGAAAGAGAAAGGAATACTTTCTCGGGTATACAGTTAAGAATATGGAGTTGAAGGGAATTTTCCGAGAGAAGGTACTTTCAAGTATATTATTACCATTAAAAGCTTACTGAATTTCAACAGGAAAAGTGGGGTGAATATTAAAACTGATTATATGTTAAGCATTGTCCTGGCACTTTGGAAACAGCATTTTATTTGATGTTCATAAAAGGCCTATCTTATGTGATAACATCCTATCTTAGAGAAGAGAAAACAAGGAACTGAAGAAGTTAAGTAACATGCCGAAAGTCACACAGTCAGTAGTGGAGGTAAGATTTCAAACCCAGGTCTGTCTGACTGCAAAGTCTCTGCCATTTGCTCCATTCTTGTGGCTAGCTTCTAGCTGAAGAGAGCGTACTGAACTAAGAGCACACATTCAGCGCAGCAGAAATAAAGCAATAATAGGTTAGAGACTGTATGAAGGTTTAAAGTAAAATCCAATTGGCTCTGAGACAAAGAAGAAATTTAGGAATAAAATGGCAATAGTTTATAAATTTAGTCAGATGCCAAAAATTATCTTTCCCAGAAAAAAAAATCTGAGAGCCTCTGCTCTATATCATGTTATTATAGGTTGTCCACCTCTTTCACATTTCTTCTCCCTTCCAGACTAAATAACCCCACTCTTATTTCTAGTCACTTAAGAGTATCATTTTTGTGAGCTAAGGATCAGAACTACAGAGAGAATTTCAGAAGTATGTAAAGAGTGTTCAATCAATCACAGTATTACAGCTGACTCCTTCACTAATACTAGAGTATCTGCTGCTGCTGCTGCTAAGTCGCTTCAGTCGTGTCCGACTCTGTGCGACCCCATAGACGGCAGCCCACCAGGCTCCCCCGTCCCTGGGATTCTCCAGGCAAGAACACTGGAGTGGGTTGCCATTGCCTTCTCCAATGCATGAAAGTGAAAAGTGAAAGTGAAGTCGCTCAGTCGTGTCCGACTCTTAGCAACCCCATGGACTGCAGCCTACCAGGCTCCTCCGTCCATGGGATTTTCCAGGCAAGAGTACTGGAGTGGGGTGCCATTGCCTTCTCCACTAGAGTATCTGGTTTATTTTTTAATGTATATTAAGGCTGATGGTTTCAAAGACTTATCTAGAATCTTCCTCGAATTCTTTTCCTGATTGGAATTAGGGATGACTGCTCCAGTTAGCACACATTCCTAAGTTACCTCCTAAGTTATTTTCCTGTGTGTCTGCAGAGTTGCCTCTATTTCCTCAACTCGCAACCAGTCAGAATGTTCCTTGATGGTTGTTTCATCTACACACTTCAAAATCTTCCTGTCTTGGTTAAAGCATTTTGATAAATGACATGGAATGAGGATTCAGCATCCCACTGGGATGCTCACAATACCATATCCCTATCTGTTTCACAGTCAACAAAAACCCTAAGTCCAGGGAGGAGTCAAAGGTGCAGCTCTGCCATAGACACCGTCAACCTGCTTGTACAGTTTCTTAGGTCTGTTCATTTCCTTTGTGTGACTGTCATCTATATATATAATTTGTTTTTCAACTCACTTGAGTTAATACCCCCCAGTTTGGGTTGCCTCTGTTACCACTTTAGTACTTCTTACAGTAGTTTCTGGTAAGACTGGAGTTTAACAAGTTTAGCTTTGCCCTTCAACAGCATAGTAGGTTTCTTTTTTTGCATTCAGTTTTCTTTAATCTCTTGAAGAATCTCTCAGTTTGTTTGCTTTCGTCTACCTTTATATGATGCTGAATCCCTTTGGATGAGAGTTCTGGCCATTTCCTAAAATGCTTTCTATGTCATGAATTCATGGAGAATCAATCATGGCAGCTCAAGCTTTTCACCACCAGTTCTCAGAGCAGGCTTTTCAGAGTTGAAGTCATATGGCATATCAGTCCAACCCAGGAATCTTTCTCTTTGGTCTTTTTTAAAAACATATTTACTTGGCTGTACTGGGTCTTAGTTGCAGCACTAAGGGATCTACATTGCCATGTGCCTGAAGAATCTTAGTTGCATGTAGGATCTAGTTCCCTGACCAGGGATTGAACCTGGGCCCTGTGCACTGGGAATGCAGTCTTAACCACCGGACCATCAGAGAAGTCCCTCCCTTTTCTATACGTATTTTCGTTTACACAATTTGGGAAGAATACTTGAACTGGCTCTTAGACTACCTGATATTCTCTTAAAAGGCACGTTAACTTTCCAGGCGAGATTCTTGCCCTTACTCTGTTCATTTATTTTACAACAGTGTCTACAACTTAAAACTAGGAGGGTCCACAGTGTCATTCCTTTTCAACAACAACGCAGATTCATCTTAGTGTGGTTTTACGTACGTGGTACAAAACAGCACCATTACCCTGATGCCTACAATCACACCCATTTTATAAGACACACATGAAGGTACCCAGAGGAAGAGCTCCATTTTATTTTTTAAAAAAGAAAATGTCCTTGGTAATAAATATAATAATAATCCTTATTCTCCTCCTCTTTGTGTTTGCTACTTTCACAAATTACCAGAAGATTATGGTTCTTGTTAAAAGGTTAAACTTGGTTTTGAACAGAAATAGGTACACTGTGTCTCTCAGTCCTAGGATGACTATTGTCACTGCAACCCATAATAAGCAACTTTTTAGCTTCTTGAGCTAAAGTCATCATAAGAAGAAA
This sequence comes from Okapia johnstoni, assembly GCA_024291935.2. NCBI lineage: Eukaryota > Metazoa > Chordata > Mammalia > Artiodactyla > Giraffidae > Okapia > Okapia johnstoni. Next base: position 24,520,127 of record CM044325.1, read on the forward strand.
TGACTCTTCTGTGGACCGAATATTTGTATTCCCTCAAAATTTATATGTTGAAGCCCAAATCCTCAATAGTAGCAGGCAGGGGACCTTTGGGAGACAAAACGAGGACAGGATCGTAATGAATGCGATTAGAGACCCAAAGAAGATGATTTCTTTCTCTACCATGGAGAACACAGCAAGGAGGCGCTCTTCTACAAGTGAGGAAGACAGCCTCTCCCAGGAACTGAATCAGCTTGTACCTTGATTTTGAACTTCTCAGCCTTCAGAACTGTAAGGAATAAAGTCCTATGGTTTACGCCTCCCAGTCTATGGTATTTTTATAATAGCAGCCCAATTTGACTGAGACAATCCCACTAGCCAAAAATTTAAATTTTAAATTAAAATTTAAAATAAAACAATTAGCAATGCCCACCTTCATCTTCACTGCTATCAGACTCAGGAAGTTTGATTCTTCTCCTCCTTTTCTTCATGTTTTCAGTTTCTTTTGTCTCATCATCAGATAACTCCGCTTGCTTCCTCCTGTTGCCATTTGGGAATAATTTAAGCATGTTACACAAAATAAAAATATGAGTATTCATATGCTACTATTGGCCTTGCTTCATAATTCATGAACTTAATTCCAGAGGGTAGAAAATAAAAGTCATAAAAGACCCAAAGGATACTCTGCTAACTGACCACACACAACTAAGTCACTTCAGAATAAAAACTTCCTCTAGCTCTCTAAAGACCACTGTAAGCTACTTACCAGGTTATTGAAAATTTCTCTAAATTCCTTACTTCTCCTACTTTTGATTCAGTCATTCAACAAGCATTATGAATGCATTCATAATTCATTCATTAATTCAACAAGCATTATGAATGCAACAGTTGAATGACTGTTGATTCAGTCATTTAATAAGCATTAAATAAGAAGCTACTACTTACATAAAGACTTTTTGCTAAACACCCAGATGCAAAGATCAAAAAAGTACCATTGTTCTCAAGAAGCTCTGGCAGGAAAAACAGATACAAATACCACTGACTATAAAATACAATATGATAAATTTTTCTGAACAAATAAATGTTAAGTGACATGAGTGTTATTTTAAAACTTCAAAATCTAAACAGTTTATCAGATAGAAAAGGGAGACATAATTTTAAAAAGAAAGAACAATATGAACAAAGGCACAGGCAGGAAATATTAAGGTGATTCTAACTCTAAAGATCACTGTGGATAGTGACTGCAGCCATGAAATTAAGATGCTTGCTCCTTGGAAGAAAAGCTATGACAAACCTACAAAGTGTATTAAAAAGCAGAGACATCACTTTGCTGACAAAGGTCCATATAGTCAAAGCTATGGTTTTTTCCAGTAGTGACATATGGATGTGAGAGTTGGACCATAAAGAAGGCTGAGTGCCAAAGAATTGATGCTTTTGAACTGTGGTACTGGAGAACACTCTTGGGAGTCCCTTGGACTGCAAGGAGATCAAACCAGTCAATCCTAAAGGAAATCAACCCTGAATATTCATTGGAAGGACTGATGCTGAAGCTGAAGCTCCAATACTTTGGCCACCTGATGCAAAGAGCCAACTCACTGGAAAAGACAGACACTGGGAAAGACTGAGGGCAGGAGGAAAGGGGGACGACAGGGGATGAGATGGTTGGATGGCATCACCGACTCAATGGACATGAGTCTGAGCAAACTCCAGGAGACAGTGAAGAACAGGGAAGCCTGGTGTGCTGCAGTCCATGAGGTTGCAGAGTCAGACATGACTTAGCAACTGAACAGCAACAATGACGTAATAAAAAAACCTAAATCCATCTTGACATTATTTAGCTCTTCTATCTGGATACTCCACCACACTATTCATTCAATCATTTATCAAGGGCCTACTGTGTGTTACAGACACAAATAAGGACAAGACACAGTTTTTACCTTCAACCATATTTCTTATACAACAAATATCAATACAATTTTTTACCTTAAGCTAGAAAAAGAATAAACCCAAGGTAGAAGGAAATATTAAAGAGCAGAAATCAATGCAATAGAAAATTTAAAACGGTGAAAATTATTTTTCAAGAAAACTAGCCTGGATCCACTGGTGAATTTTATCAAATTTTTAAGAAAAAAACAATACATATCTTACACCAACTCTTTTGGAAAACAGAGGAAGAAGAAACTCCTCTTAACTAATCACATGAAATGAGCATAACTTTGATACTGAAATCTGGTAAAGACATTACCAGCAAAGATAATATAACTGATTATACACCCATAAACGTAGATGCAAAAAATTCTTAACATTAACAAATCAAATCTAGCAATATATAAAAAGGATAATACATCATGACCAAGTGGGGTTTATCTCAAGAATGCAAGGTTGGTTTAAAATTCAAGAACCAGTCGGTGTAATTCACCACATTAACAGAAACACCATACATTTACCCCAATAAATGTAGGAAAAGTATCTGTCAAAATTCAACACTCATTTTATAAAACATCAAACTAGGAACAGAAAAGAACTTTCTGAATCTGGTAAAGTTCATGTATTAAAATGCCGACTCTCTGCGACCCCATGGACTGTATAGTCCATGAAATTCTCCAGGCCAGAATACTGGAGTGGGTAGCCTTTCCCTTCTCCAGGGGATCTTCCCAACCCAGGGATTGAACCCAGGTCTCCCGCGTTGCAGGCGGATTCTTTACCAGCTGAACCACAAGGGAAGACCATGTGTTAAAAACATACGGTTAACATCCCACTTCGTGGTGAAATACTGAATGTGATCCTAGCAATAACCATCAGTGAGTGTTGTACTCATGGTAGGAGACATTTTAGTCCATCCGTATCACATATTCTGAGGAGGTGAGGCCCACTGGACAGAGCTCTGACCCTCTGAAACTTCAGCATTTTGCTTATGTTTTCTAATAGAGTAGCTGCAACCTTGCCACAAAAGTCAAGTATTTCTGGGCCTATCAGTGCTGACAGTGTCCTTTAGAATTTCTTTCAACAGACTAGTTCCTACCAACTATGAGGTAGTGTCTCAAATTCCTGGATTCATTTTTAACAGCTTGTGTGCTTTTTATTTTCTTTTCTAATTACATTTTACCACTTGAAAAATAAACTCATTGATACAAAAAGAAAACAAAGAACTTTTTCTCTTAAATTTCACTGGAAACAGTAACCCCTCATTTGGCAATCTAAGGTGAAAAACAGACACAGAGACCTATACTCAGGCACACTTATGCCATGTCCACGAATATAGAATGAAGTAAAGGAGAAAAGACAATCAATGTAGATCAATGGGGCCCAAAAAACTGGCTTTGGGCTCTACATTATCCAACCTGGCTGATTCAAGTTCCGCTTCACTAGATAAGCTATGGAGCGTCTCTCTTCATTTTGGTTATACAGCTGTATCCCTAAGGCATTAAGTAGGATTTAGTACTCAGCTGAAAACTGCCTGCCTGTCAATAAGCCCAAACAGACCTTTTCACCCCCAGCGGAGACACTCTTCCCTCACAGGCAACAAAATTTTCCTACCTTTTTTTTTCCTTCCGTTGCATCTTAACAGGCTCTGCTTTTTTGCTAGATTTCTTCAGACCCACAGGGGCTGCCAGCTTTGGTTCAGTGACAGACAGTGGAGGTTGCTCCACTTTTTTTTCTTCTTTCACTTCTTGTTCTGAATCCAAATTGACTTTAAGTTTATCTATAAATAAAGTATAGCAGATGATATATAACCCCGTCGTGCAATATTAATTTATCATTCCTTTGACAGTTTACTAAGTGCCAGGTAATATATTAGGAACATGGGCTAGAGGGATGAAAAACAGTCCCCATCCTAACAGAGCTCATGGTCTAGTCAAGAGAACATTTCTCCTTTCCAACTACCACTCTAGTTGAAACTGTTTTCATTTCTGCCTCCTGCTAATCCCTCATTATATCATAGCCCCCAGGCCAAATGATAGTAAAAGTAGGACTTAGAAAAAAACGAATACAAATTTATGAAGTACCAACATTCTCATTTGTTAGATGAGGAAATTAAGAGTCAGAGGGATTAAAGATGTTTCCCAAGAGTATGCAGCTTATGAATTATGACAGCAGAAAAGCATCTCCTTTTTATACTCAAAAAAATATGAAACACCTTTTTAAGCAAAGAAAGATAACAGATGACGACTTTTTAATTTGTCACCAATGCTGCAATTTGTAAAAATACATAAAACATTAAGGTGTTTGTTACTGAGACAGAATTCATATATCATAAAATTTACCCTTATAAACTGTACAATTCAGTGCTTAATTCCAACACCACTATCCAATTTTAGAACAGTTCATCACCTCTAAAAGGAATCCTATACTCCACAAACCATCCCTTAACAACCACTAATAGACTTTCTGTCTCTATAGGTTTGCCTATTCTGAACCTTTTGTATAAATGGAATCATGTAACTTGTGGCCCTTTGTGTTCAGCTTTTTATTTTGCCATTTTCAAGGTTCATCTATTTTGTAGCATGTATCAGTACTTCATTGCTTTTTATGACTGAAAAATATTCCATATATCATATATTGTTTACCCATTCATAAGATGATAGACCTTAGCATGATATGTTTTCACAGAAGGAGGGAACCCTCCTTATGCATTTTGTGTACATGTGCTCAGTCATGTCCGACTCTGTGCAACCCCATGGACTGTAGCTCGCCATGCTCCTCTGTCCATGGGATTTTCCAGGCAAGAATAATGGAATGGGTTTCCATTTCTTCCTCAAAGGAATCTTCCTGACCCAGGGATCAAACCCGCATCTCTTGTATCTCCTGAACTGGCCTTACGCATTGGGCCTGAAATAATACAATCATGCTTTCCCAGTAACCTGAAAGTAGCAAATTTTCATTATTTTTTTCAGAATATAAAAATGTTTTCTGATAGCTTTTATGGAAAATAAAAAAACTATCACCCCAATCTATCCTCCAACTACTATTTTGACCATCACAGAAAAGCAGATTTCTGACTAATTTTGCTTGCATAGGCATGTAACAAAAATGCTTCCCACAAAATCTTTGTAAAGCATTATGCTCCAAGAAGTGTGCCATAATTACCCTGCAACTCCTGCATTCTTCCTGGTATTCTGGCCACATACCCTCAGGGGATGTGTATTTGATACGAGAAGAAAGGAAATATGTGATTATTGGTTCTTTTTGTTTGAAAGAATTCTCATCCAAATATATATTTTTAAATAAAGGAGATTTGCTTTCTCAAAATGTAAATATTTATAAATGGCCATTACTACCTGGGCCCTCCTAATTCAAACTGAGGTCTAGTTCATTACTGTAAGTAATCTGCAAAAATAAGAAAGGCAAAAAATTTGTTTTTGTAGCCCCTTGGGAAACAGAGGTAAAAATGGTCATACCAGGCAAACTGACAAAGCATCCAAGATATTAATACTACATTGTTTAACCAAGCAACTTCCCTTTTACTTTAATGACTTATTTTCAAGAACCCTATGAAACAAATATTTAATTCTCTTTCCAAGGCAGGAAGTAAAATCAGAAATTAGTCAACTATCCTTCAGGAGATTGCAACCAAACCCAGCTCACCCGTAAAATCCACTGTTCCAGTTGGTTATGTTCATCAATACACAGGTTTGTAGACTGCAAATTTGTCAGGATGTAGGAAAACCACATAGTAGTGTGTTAGATGGGTAAAAACTGGACAAGGTGGCCTTCACCTCAGATAAAAGGTCATTACATTAACATTCACATATTAGTCAAAGGAAGGTAAGAACATGCTTACTCATAGCAGCTTTTCCAAAAAAATTGCTTATGACATTCCCTTTCCCTGGTGCCTTGGGGCCTACCGAAGATGCCTGAAAGCAAAGCAAAAGAAAATATACATGACTTTTTTTTCTATGTTTAGGCTGTTCTTCAAGAAACGGTCAAAAATATCAATAGTAGAACACACTGTCGTGATCATAGAGCCTCTATATTATCATGCCAAAATGTGTACAGACACTAGGTATAAGAACAAAGCCAGACCATATAGCGTTTGGTATTCACCTCCAAAGCTTAGTTTCTCCTAGTTTTTATAAAATTATTATCCATGAATGTGTCTAAACATTTTTTTATTATATTTAAAAACTACTTACTTTGACAGAATTAAAACAGATCAGAGGCAGTATGGTACAAAACATGGAAAAACCTCCAGAACATTACATTTGTAATCATAAGTGGAACTGAATTCTGGGTCCACCACTTAACAGCAACATGAGATCCAAATTACTTAACAAGATGATCTCTCCCACACAGAACGGAAAATGAGGATTTAAACAAAGATCAAACTATCGGCCCAAGAATTAAACGATTTACACCAAAGTAGAAAAAACTAGAACTAAATATCAGAACCTTATATAATTAAACTACAAACACTGGAATTATTAAATGCTTTTCTAGTTATCCATTCTGAGCTGTAAAAGCACATTTTTATAGAAGACTTACATTCGTTACTTCTTTAGCCTCTGTTTTGGTTTCCTTATTGGCATCTTGGGCTTTAGAAGCAGCTTTAGAAGCAAACATGCCCATGATTCCTTTGGGCTGCTGGGAACTCTGTTTGGGGATAGGTGGGCCATGACCATTGGTGGTCAACTCATTACTGGCTTGTGTCTCAGGTGATACTGGAAGATCTGACTGCTCAAACTTTTCAGAAGATGAGGATTCAGCAGGAGCTCTAGGGACTGCGGCTGCACACTGGATGGCACTAAACCTGAGGACAGAAACGTTACATTAAATTAACTGTCAATATCAAACCTTATTTTCAAACTCTTGCTTCTTCTACACAATACTTTCTAACCCTAATACTATAAAATTAGGAAATTTTAGAACTAAAATTGATTTTAGAAATGAGTTTGTACAACAAGTACTGGAGAGAGATGAGTTAAGTCCTAGATTATATACATTGTTGGTAATAAAACTAAGACTGAAAACAGGTGTCTTCTACCAAACTGTATGGGTATTTTTGCTTTTTTGAAAAAAGCACCCTAATTCAAAATAGTAAGAATATACCAAACAATAAGAAAATATTAGTAATTTCACCAACTTTGGTAAACCAAATGGTTATCTCTTATTTTTAAAGACCTCCACCTTATAGGGCTAGATATACCATAAATATTGACTGAATCAAAATTAAAGCTTTAAATATTAACAAATTTCCTGGCAACTCTCCTGACCAGAATGGATCATGCTTTAGAACATGAAATAAGCTGGGAACAGAGCCACTAGCTCCTGTGGCTCCTTTATAGTCATTTGTTAATAATTTATAATAATCTCAACTAATAGCACCAGAGAAGTATGCCCATAGCCAAGTGAAAAATTTGGCACAATTTGCATGCCATATTAAAAGGAACATTCATCTCTTCCTCTGTAATCATTGTAGATGTGCCTGTTTCACAAAAATCCATAATATTTAGTGTTCTATGTTATAAATGGGTAACTGATCCATCCTTCTCAAATGGTTGTACTTAAAGCAAAGTTTTCCAACATTTCCTGACAAAGAACAACATTTTATTTCCCTCAGTCTTTTGCTTATTGAGGATAGGTGAGAGCTCCTTGAAGTTAAGTGTATTATTCATCTTTTGTATTTCAGGTACCTAGTACAAGACCTGGCACATACAAATACAGATTCAAAGAGAGATTATTTAAGACACTGAAAGTGAGTCTTCTGGCTTCTCTCCCTTCTTTAGTGTATCATCTCAACTTGGGATGGGAGAAGATGGAGGTTAAGAAACTACACGATGATAGCAACTACCTTAGAAATCAACCAGGCACAACTTTGAGATTAACTAGCCTAAGGAAAAAAACCTGGATAGAATCATTTAATTTTTGAAGTAACTTTAGGCTGAACAGCCCCAAGCTAGAGTTCACAGCTCCAAAAACCTTCCACTGATTTATTACAGTCTACATAGAAAAACCTCACATTAACACAAATATTTTGTGCATCAGAGTTAAGAACAGACGGAAATCATTTCCTTTCACCCACCATTCTTCCTCTCTGGCCCTGCAATGCTTCCATGTACAAGGAAAGAGAGCAATGTTTTATTTCATTGTCAGCATCTAAAGTTGGCCCCAAGACAACTCTTTCTCCATTTGGTCTACATTTCCACACCTTAGGGTCAGGACCAGGAACTGGCAATGAGGAAGAGACCAAGTTAGACTGGGACATGTCTGAAGAGAGAAGAATCTGCTCAATCTAAAATTTCAACTTTCTTCCTGTCATAGCACTTCTTAAAACACATGAAACAATGAGTCAGATCTCAGTTGACCCATAATTCTCAGGACTAAATACAAACTTCTTTATTGGAAATAAATTCTTCACATTTCTTTTTTATTTATTTATTTTCTTCACATTTCTACTGAGGATATTTAAATACTTAAGTATTTAAGTAAAGTTTCATTAAGGTGCTTCCTAGTATCACATTTCTACTTGCCATGTTTATTTTAGTGGTCTCTATGCAAGTTTAATTTTGGATTTCTGTGTCACTTTTATTCTAGTTTCCTTACTTGCTAGATACAACAGAATTGATTTTTAGAGCTTGACATGCCAAAACTAGATTTTAATACAGATTATTTTTGAAATCTAATAAATTACATAAACATATCAGGGTATTTATGGTTTTTTATAATCCTTCTCTAAAAGACACCAGACATAAATTACTCTTTAGCAGTATAATTATATTTATTTATCTAATAAATATTTGTATGCCTATTACATTCAAAGTTTTAAGCAGAAGGAAAAAAAGAGTTGATGTCTACCATTAATTCACTCAACAATTACTTATTTAATAGTTACCAGGCTCAGATGGTAAAGTGTCTGCCTACAATGTGGGAGACCCAGGTTCGATCCCTGGGGTTGGGAAGATCCTCTGGAGAAGGAAATGGCAACCCACTCTAGTACTCTTGCCGTTGGAAAATCCAACGGAAGGAGGAGCGTGGTAGGCTACAGTCCATGGGGTTGCAAGGAGTTAGACACGACTGAGCAACTTCACTTAGGCACCATTTTAGGTATACAGTGGTTAACAAAATAGACGATCCCTATTCTCATGGAACTTACAGAAATTATTTTTGGTAATTCTATATCCACCTGGATACAGACCCAACTGTATCAGTTAATCCACCTCTGTCAGTATCTTCAACCATTTCTTCTTTTTATGGCTCTTTACTAATAATACAAGTTCCAGGCATTCTCAGCTTTAAAAATGGATACATTTCCCCCATCTCCAAGTCTCAATTTCTCTGTAGCAGGTTACTTCTCTTTTTCCTGTTTTACCATCAAATTTCCTAGAAAGTTGTCCCTATTTGCTATCTCACTTCCTTATATACCCATCTACCCAGGTGACCAGTATCTGGCTGCTCCACTGAAACTGCTCTTACTAAGGCCATCACTTTTCAGTTCCTATTACATTCCACTTCTCAACAAGGTTTGATACTGTCAACTAGTCCCTCCTTCTTGAAACTCGCTTAAGTTTTTAGAAGTCCATACATTCGTGATTTTCCTTTTATCTCTGGCTGCTCCCGCTTCAGTTCAGTTCAGTCGCTCAGTCGTGTCCAACTCTTTGCGACCCCATGAATTGCTGCACACCAGGCCTCCCTGTCCATCACCAACTCCCAGAGTTTACCCAAACCCATGTCCATCGAGTCGGTGATGCCATCCAGCCATCTCATCCTCTGTCATCCCCTTCTCTTCCTGCCCCCAGTCCTTCCCAGCATCAGGGTCTTTTCCAATGAGTCAACTCTTCGCATGAGGTGGCCAAAGTATTGGAGTTCCAGCTTCAACATCAGTCCTTCCAATGAACACCCAGAACTGATCTCCTTTAGGATGGACTGGCTTGATCTCCCTGAAGTTCAAGGGGCTCTCGAGAGTCTTCTCCAATACCACAGTTCAAAAGCATCAATTCTTCTGCACTCAGCTTTCTTTATAGTCCAACTCTCACATCCATAGGTGACTACTGGAAAAACCATAGTCTTGACTAGACAGACCTTTGTTGGCAAAGTAATGTCTCTGCTTTTTAATATGCTATCTAGGTTGGTCATAACTTTCCTTCCAAGGAGTAAGCGTCTTTTAATTTCATGGCTGCATTCACCATCTGCAGTGATTCTGAAGCCCAAAAAAATAAAGTCAGACACTGTTTCCACTGTTTGTCCATCTATTTCCCATGAAGTGATGGGACCGGATGCCATGATTTTAGTTTTCTGAATATTGAGCTTTAAGTCAACTTTTTCACTCTCCTCTTTCACTTTCATCAAGAGGCTTTTTAGTTCTTCTTCACCTTCTGCCATAAGGGCGGTGTCATCTGCATATCTGAGGTTATTGATACTTCTCCTGGCAATCTTGATTCCAGCTTGTGCTTCTTCCAGCCCAGGGTTTCTCATGATGTACTCTCCTTCTTTTTCTGTCCACTCCTTAAAAAATAGCTATTACTTAAATAGTGCTTAATGTGCTAAGCACTGTTCTAAGTGCTTTACATGTATTTATTCACTTAATCCTCTACAACCCTGTTAGTCACTCAGTCGTGTCCGACTCTTTGTGACCCCAGGACTGTAGCCCACCAGGCTCCTCTGTCCATGAATTTCCCAGGCAAGAATACTGGAGAGGGTTGCCATTTCTTTCTCCAGGGGATCTTCCCAACCCAGGGATCAAACCCGGGTCTCCTGCACTGCAGGTAGATTATTTCCTATCTGAGCCACCAGGGAAGCCCCTACAACCTTGAGGTTGATACTATTATTAGTTTCATTTCAGGAAAATGAAGCAGAAAGGTTAAATAATTTGCCCAAGGTTACACAGATAGTAACTGTGGCTAGAGTTTAACTTTCTGCTCTTCTTTCATCCTATACATTCTCTCTGCATGACTGTATCTACTGCTGTAGCCCAATTAATTACCTATTTTCTCTGATTCCAAAATGTCTATCTTTACCTATTTCTCTCCTTAGCTCTAGACCCCTGTATATACTGCACTGGACATCTCCACTTGGACTCCCCATCCAGTACTCAAACTCAACATATACAAACCCAATTCATCATTTTTCCCTTCTCCCAAAGCTTGCTCCTCCTCATATATTCCCATTCTTAGTGATGGTATCATCACCCATCCAGCAATTCAAACCAGAAACATGGCCATCATCCTTAATGTCATGAACCCTCCCCCCATCTCCACCATAACACACTCTCTTGGTCCCTAACCACTACCATACTATTCAGGTTTTGATGGTATGACTCTTTAACCTATGTACCTCTCTACTCCCAATACCAACTCTATACTTCAGAGACTATCATCTCTACCCTGAATCACTGCAACATTTCTCCTTCATAATGGCCTTGTGTGTAGATTATTTCCTTCAGATCCACTTTCACTATCACAGCCAGAGTGATCTTTCTGTAATACAATTCTGATCATTTCAATCATCTGCTTCAAAATCTTCAGTGGCTACCCTGTGCAATAAAGCCTAAACGTATCCTAGTAGTCAAAGCATAGCGTCTGACTCATTGTATCATTATTTCCTGCCCCTCAGTCTAGTTTTCAGGTATAGAAAACTACTGTGGTTCTACATAAGCATCATGTTTCCTCTCAGCCCTGTCCTTCCTCTCCTACTTCCCTCTGACTGGCTACTTCTGCTAGGCCTTTAAGCCTCAACTTAGATGCCATACCCTTCTACAAGCCATCTCTGTCTTGACTCCTCACTCCACCCCAACAAAAAAGGCGGGGACGAGTGGCCCTTCAACATCCTCCTACACACTTATTCCTATTGTAGCACTGTCACACTATACCATAACTGCCTCCCCATAAGACCATCAGTTCCATAAGCAGGTACCAGGCGACAATCACTCTACCGTATGTGGCACGTCACACATACTCATCAGATCTTTGCTGAATTAATTCAAATTATCTTGCTTAGTGCATGTCAAAGTAGTAGGTGTTCAATATATGTCTGAGAATCTGCTCTGAACCCTCCCTACCACCTCACAAAGTAGGCATTATTATATCCAATTTAAAAATGATGAAACAAAAGCCCAAAAGAGTTTAAGTAACTTGTCCAAAGCCGCTGGGCCATTAGCAATGAAGTCAAAACTCCAGCCCATGATCATTAATTTCCAAAACCACGTACATTATAGACCACCTCCTCCCCATGCTGTGAAGGATACAAAAGATGAATAAGATCTGATACTGGTTGTGGAAGATCAACTGATTTTGTATGGAAGGTAGAGGGATGTCAAATTAGGAATAGTTTTTTGAAGGACAACATGTCAACTGGTTCTTGAAGGGTGGGTAGGAATTAGACAAGCAGAGACTGGGGTAAAGGAGTAATGAGGGGGCACGACAAACAACATTGGTGGCAGTGACAGGATAAATACATGAGAAGTAGATTTATGGGGAGTCTACTGGGGTTTTCAATATGGGTTGTGGCTATTTTTCACCTTATGATGTACTAATAAAACCAGGCATGTGTCTTACTGCAAGATAAATGAGGTTTTACTAGACTTGGCGTTCACTCTTAAGAGGCAGCCACTGTGTAAACATCTTACAAAATCAATTCGTAAAGAAGCCCACAAGGAACATTAAGGAGCTCACTTGCTGCAGTTCTGCAAGTTGCTTTTAAGGATGTCATAGTCGGTATTGAACAGAGGCCCACTGTCCTTTAGCATGGCTTTCTGGATGCTGTACACATGTACGCTGGCAGTCACCGCTAGCTTGGACTTCACTGCTGCAAGTCAACAGGAAAAGCAGTCTGTTAATACACAAACTTCATAGCATGTGGGGACTTTAACAAGAAACCCTTCTGCATTAACACCATTTGTAACCGGTGGTGGTCCAAAAAAGCTCTAAAAGGCCAAACAGTCATATATACAGTATAGTATCAACTCTTCTGTCTCTGACAAGGACATAATGATAGGTAGGTGATGGTGAATCAGTTCTAAGTATAGTACTGTGAGGGTATCACTCATCCAGTGGATACTCAGTAAATGTTAATGAATAACTGATGATACTATGATGTGTGTGTGTTTTTTTTTTTTTTCAGTCAGGGTAGAATCTTAAACTCTAGCATATATACATAGCAACTGAGGAATAAGTAATTTCTACCCGAGAAGTCTTCGGTTTTAGTTTATAAAAAGAAACTCTATATAAAAATACTACTACTAATCAGATAAGTCTTCAGAGGAAAATCACAAGAACAAATTTTAGGTTCCATGATGGAAGGGACCATGCCTCACTTGTTCCAAGTCCCTAATGCCTGGCATAGAGCTTGACATAGAGTAGATACTTACTATGTATCTACTGAATGAATAAATCTACCACTGTGGGAATTCAGAAAGAAAATATTGGACATTCACTATCTTGAGTAATTCAGTTAATTTATAAGAAAACACTCCAGTGGTAGGCACCTTTATATACAACGTATGACAGTAGGTTTTGTCTTGAGACATCCAAGATCATGTGGCTGTTACAAAATTCCTTTGATTTGGGTATTAAAAAAATAGAACAGTAGCATTAACAGTCTTGAAATGGGTAGACAAATTTAACTTAGAAGTTATACTATGCCTTTCTGACTTTATAAAATCATTCTTTAATTTTCTCCCTAAAAAAATTGCTATGGAATACAACACAATATTTAGAGATCATTGTCTTTTTATAGTTAATGAGGTATTCCATATGGTATTCATAAGTGTTTTACATGTTGATCACGAGTTTTGAAATTCTGTGATAAAAGTGCTTTACAAATGTTAGCAGCTATTGGCCTTAAAAATGGGAAGTTAGTGTAGTATCATATTTTAACATGTTTCAGAAACTACTAATAAAAGAATATATGGCTCTGCAGTAAAACAGCTAAATATATATGCGATGTTAATGACACTGATGCCCTAAGAGGAAAAACTTGCTAAATCGCTAAAATACTTACCTTCCAATTTATCTTCTCGCACTACTGCAACCTTGTGGCACTGTAAGGAAATAACACTTCATTAGTATCTAAAGTATTAATAGTGCAACTTGTAGTTTTAAAGTTTCCTTACCAATAATTCAATTGCACTGGGAAGTAAAATTAGAAACATTAGGTTCCTCTGAAAATATATGTTCCAGACTCAATTTTAACTTGCTTTCTTTAAAACTTCTCAATCAGGTTAAGGAAAGTGAGAGAGTATATATATATCAACAACAAAAACAAAAAAACCCAAAAAACCCAAATTTAAAAAACACAGCATCTCAAACTCGCACTTTGCCTACTGCAAGGAAAAGAGGAATTTTCAGTAAGTAACATAATGAGAATTACTGTATAATTATATGGAACCAGTTAAAAATTGGATCTGTCTCATACCATACAAAAAAATAAATTCTAAATGGATCAGAGATCTAAATGTAAAGAATTAAATCATATATGCACAAGAAGAAAATATGGGTGAATTCTTCTACAAACTAATATAACCTGAGAATAAAGAAAAGTTTCTTGACTGCAACTCAAAACCCAGAAGTAACTGAAATAATCCATAAAAACTAACAAATCATTTTTGGATAACAAAAAACCAACAATTTTAAGTAAAAAGATAAATGGTCAAGTGGGAAAAATATGTACAACTTACATCACAAAGGGCTAACATATAGCTTCTAAAATAGAGAAAACAAAGACTAACAATCCTTTAGAAAATAGGCAAGAAGTATGAAGACACAGTTCACAAAAAAGAAATGCAGATGATCCTGAAACAGGACCACAAGTACTGTGTAGAAAACAGGTACTCTCATACATTGCTGGTAGGAATGGAAAATGGAGAGGTATTTGGCAATATTCAGCAAAGTTCATATATAGCCTACCTCTAGGAACATAACCCTAAAACACTCGGGCAAAAACATACAAAACACATACACATTGAGATATTCACTGTGGCACTATATGTAATAATCAGATTGTAAATAACTCAAATAACTATCAATAAGGGACTGCTGAATACACTAAGGGATATCCATCAATGTAGGATCATGTGACTGTAATGAGGAATGAGAAATATTTCTATAACTGCCATATCAATAAGGGACTGCTGAATACACTAAGGTATATCCATCAATGTAGGATCATGTGGCTGTCATGAGGAATGAGAAATATTTCTATAACTGCCATATCAATAAGGGACTGCTGAATACACTAAGGGATATCCATCAATGTAGGATCATGTGGCTGTCATGAGGAATGAGAAATATTTCTATAACTGCCATAGAGTAATGCTCGGGATCACTTACAAACCTTAAACTGCCTTTAGTCATCATATTGTTAGCAAAATTATTGGTTTTACTTTTCTAAATCTCACGTATCTGGCTAAAGCAAATACATACTCATTTTAATGTTAGAACAACCAAAGTTCACAACGTAAGAAAAAAAGACTATTATAAAATTGAATAAGTTTTAAAAAAATGTAATTGTAAATTTGAACTGAGAATATTGGTGTGTCTTCATAATGCATTTTCTCTTAAAAAAAGAAAACAAGCATTCTTAAAAATGTCATGTTCTGCAAAATTGTACAATAAAAATTACAGAGCTTATGAGAAAAAGAGCATTAGGAACTAATCACTCAAACCTATGTAACAGGAGCCCTAAAAACAATGATTGGTACCCTCGGGAGAAAACATGGCCGCTGAGACAGTTTAGAATCTCTAAACGCTGCCTTAGGGGTGTTAGAAACGCATAGAAACAAGGCAGTGGAAATGCCAAGGCTAAAACAACGTAAGTGAGAGTAGAGCTCTGATTCAGCGGCTTCCTGTTAGGGCAACACAGGAGTAAGTTCAGCATCCATAAGCCCAGAGCCTGGCTGGGGGTAGGCCCCTTGAGCTGGTTACCAAAAAAAAAAGGAAAATATGGCCAGATGATGAGAGAAAGTTCCTCTTTATAGAAACATTCCAGCGAGTAAATCCAGAAGGAATGACAGAATTAGAACATCACCATTTTGTAACTCCTAGAGAAATAATGATCAAGGTGATGATAAAAATCAATCTCAGCTAAAATCATTATATGAAAAGCTAATGGGGAACCTAATAAAAAATGGATCAGGCCAACAACCTCTAACATCACAAAAAGAATCGACCAAACACTTCCTTGAAACATACAAATAATCTTTTGGAAGACTCTGCAGGATGACATTAGAAGGAGATTTCTACTTTCTATGTATTATTAACCAATTTTTATAATAATAATAATCACTAGAAAAATAAAAATTACTTACATGTTTAAAAAGCCATAGAAAACCTATGCATCTTTGAATCAGGTCTGCTTAATCTTGTTTCTGATATATAATGACATCTGATTTCATCTACACTTGCAAATATCTAATTAACATCTGGCTTGCCAAACACCTTACCAACAAGGAAAGAATATGCTAGTCATAGAATATAAGTATCTGATAGCCCTAGCAGTTCTGTTTCTCCTTGTAAATTACTAAATTGCCATTCCAGTCTGGAATCTTAGATTCTTAAGACTCTATTGATACAAGACAAATCCAGTAAGTATTTTGATAAATCTGGCTTCTGAATTTATGAGTCACAGGAAGTCAAAAGAGAAGAGGAAAACATGCGTCAGTGATTCTCTGAGGATCTTGATCCTTGGACTAAATTCTCTAGGGCTCGTGGTATGGGAGCAAAAGAACCTTCAGGTGAGGTTTAGGAAGTGAGAACCGAAGAGGTGTTCCTCAGTTTGGGGAGGAAGCGAGAAAGAAGGAATTAAGTTCCCAAGAATCAGTCCAGTACAGGAGAAGGAATGGAGTTATTTCAGCCGAGTTTCTGGGGTGAAAGCTCAAATTAAAATCAAGTTCACTTAAAAAAAAAAAATTGTACTTGCTGAACACCTGTGTGGCTTGACATCTGAACAGGCTGGAAATTAACCACCATTGTCCCCAGTATAGCTTCAAAAAGGAGAAAGAGGAATAGAAGCAGTCTGGAATGTCTTGTTGCCTAGGGAAATTGTACAATGATGATAATAGTCTCTGTATTGATATTACCCAAACTTCTCGAGAGTTTTAGGTTTAGTCTAAAAATTCAAAATAATCACTGTCTTCAAGTAGTTTTTAACTGTCCATAATACTGGATCTTGTTGTTTTTGCCCTGTGTTATGTTACATAACACTATTAATAGCTCAAACACATTTAAACTCATTATAAGATTCTGAGAACTTACAGAATGTCCATTCTGAATGAGATTGCCAGACACTAAATAGGTGACATGCAGTTGGGCTCCTGAATTTTCCTTTCGCTTCCTTTCAACGTAATCATAGAGCATCCTGTTACAAACAAAACGCACAAGTAAGTCATTAGTAAAAGTTTACCTTACCAACTCTTAATTCATGACTTAAAAGTTAGGTATAGCACATCTGACAGTCCATCAAACATATACAGAATATTTTTGCTCTGTTCACGGACAAAGAATTAAAAAAAGACGAATGGAACATAGCGGGTGGAGTCAACTTGTATACAGCCAGCACAGTGACCAAACAACTGAAATAAAAGAAATCTAATAATCGGTCAAGTGAGACTGAGCCTGCATTAAAGTGAAGTGAAGTGAAGTCGCTCAGGCGTGTCCGACTCTTCGCGACCCCATGGACCACAGCCTACCAGGCTCCTCCATCCATGGGATTTTCCAGGCAAGAGTACTGGAGTGGGGTGCCACTGCCTTCTCTGCATTAAAAGAAGACATATAATGGCTAGAATAATCAATCAAAAATAAGTTCAGTCACTATCTAGCCATGTGACCCTGGATAAAATAGTTTTTCCAGGCCTCTTTATATCCTGAGGTATAATTACAGAGGGCTGTATGAGATTGGCAGTTCTTTTACCCTGGGATTCATAACCCTTCACCCCTCAATATTGTAAGCAAAATGTGTGTTTTGCAAGGGTAAGGAGGCGGGGAGAAGGTGGAGATAGTTCAAGGTTTTCAACAGATTTGCAGAAGGATTACTCCAAAACATTAAGAACCATCTTGTAGATGATCACAAGGGTCCTGCTCTGAAATTCCAATTTTAGGATCATTCAGAATCAATGTTGTTTCAAAACTACAAAGTAACAGTTTACTCACACTGCTCAGTATTCATTAACCTAAGACTGCCAAATATTCAATATAGAAATAACGTCGCTTTTAGTAACATTCCCTAAATCCGTTTTTATCCTTGCAATCTGATTGGCATCAGAAGCTGACTCCCCTCAATAACTTACAGTTTAACATCAAGGAAAGAGACATCATTTGCGTTGTTTATTTCAAGAAACATTTACCAAGCCTCTATAACATGTCATACTTCTGCCAACGATGGCTAGAAACAAAAGTTCCAAGAGAAACTCAACCTATACTGTGGACTACTCTCTTAGCTTCCTTGATCCAATACCTCACTCATCTCCTGCCACTCTTGAACTGGCTCTGCTCTACTTCCTGCACAGACTTGACTTCCTCCTCCTCTTCTGTACTGCTGGGGTTGTCTTCAGCTACCTTTTCATTCTATATTAGAGTGACCAATCATCTGGGTTTGCTTGGATCTGAGGTATTTACTGACATGGATTTCAGTGCTAAAACCAACAGTCTTGGGCACACCAAGGATGAATGGTCACCTTACGACATACTCTCCTTGACCCATTTCATTCATCCTCCTGGCTTCATTTATTCCCAACAACAACATCATACGCTCAAACCATCCAAGCCAGAAATCTGGGAGTCATTATCCCTCACTTCTCCCAGTCTGATGAGGTGCCAAATCTTGTCAGTTTTACCTCCCAAGTAATTCTTGACTCCCTGCCCTCTAAATCTCTTGACTGGACTATTTCAATTCCAAGTATTAATGCCTTCCTCACACCCCCTTCCCATTCACTATCCACAAGGCTGCCAAGGTGAAGTTTTAGAAATGCAAATCAAGTCATCTGTCAACAAAACTTAACTGGGTGGCTACTTCATGCTCTGTGCCTTGGGGATAGAATAGTGAACAAAGCAGTCCAAGTTCTTACCCATTTAGAGTCTGTATTGCAGAAAAGGGAGACAAATAATAAGCAAACAAATAAGAAGTCAGATGGTAGTAAATCTATAGGGAGAAAAAAGACTAGAAGAATAGAGTATCTAAGAAGTTTTGCTATTTATGTAAGATTAGGGAAGGCCTCATGAACAGAGCCCTGCGGGAAGTTACAGAGCTACCAATGTGGATATCTCAGCAAAGAATATTCTAGGTAGAAAAAACAACAAATTCAAAGGTTCTGAGGCAAGAATGTAAGCAAGGTGCAAGGAACAGAAAAGGTAAGTGTGCTGAATAAGGAAGAAGGAAATAAGAGAGCCAAGTGCGAGACATGTAGGGCTTTATGGCCCATCTAGGAAGGAAGTCATTAGAAGGTGAGGAGCACAAATAACATGATCTCACTTTTTAGGAGGATTTCTGACTGCTGTGTGGAGAATATACTATTAAGGAGCAAGGAAGGAAGCAGGAAGACCAGTTACAAGGCTACTGCAGTAATTCAGGCTAGAGATGATGGTGGCTCAGACTAGGGTGGTAGTAATTAGTGGATGAATTCTGGGTACATCTTAAAGGAAGAAACAACAGAATTTGCTGATGGACTGATTGTGAGGTATGAGAGAAAGAGAAGTCAAGGATGACTGGACTAAGCAACTCAAAGAATGAAGTTGTCATTCACTGAAATGGAGAAAAGCAGAAGGAAGTGATGGTGGGGGTGGATGGAGACTAATTAGGAATTAAGTTTTGGGGCATGTTAAATCTGAGATGCCCATTAGCCATTAAATGCTGTTGAAAAGGTAGCTGGTTATTCTTATCTGAAGTATTACTCTTTGTTCAAAAGTTTTCAGTAGCGCCCTATCCCCTAAGGAGCCACAGGTCCATCAGTGACATGTAAGACTTTTCTTCTTCTGGCCCCTGTATTTCTCACCATTCTCCCATACTCACACTATTTTCAGCCTTATGAAACATTCTGCAGTTCTCCTAGCTCTTTTGTATGCCCTTCCTTCTGCCTAGAATGTTATTCTCAGACCTCATCTACCTAATTCCTCAACAAGACAGCAGCTCAGTTATTATCGCCTATGTGAAGCCTTCCCTAACACCACTAAGCGAGCAGGGCAGCCTTGCCTTCTAAGTTCTAACAGCAACTATCCCACATCTGTTATTATAGCACTTACCACACTGTATTATATATCTGCCATCCCTACTAGACTATAAACACCCTGAGGGGGAAAAAAATCAGCATTTTTGTTGATTCCTCTCTCCTGTTCTCTTTAGTATTTCCTTCCATGCAGCAACTATGTTAGAAAAGATGAGGAACACAGTCATGAACATTTTGGTTCATTTATGCTAGTTAGGACCATACTAGCAGAAGAAATGGTAGGCAGGGACTATACCAAGATACTCTCAGCTTGCTGGTGAAATGCACTGTCTTTTATCAACAACTCATAGTCTTGCTTGCATCATTACAGTCATTGTCCTCTGTGCACCTGTCTCACCAGATCAACCAGTTCTGTTTTATATTAACAAGATGGTCAACACTGCACAAACTCTTTAAAATTTTCTGCATGTCTTTTGAATCTCTAAAACATGTTCATCTAATCTGATTATGTCAAACATCTCAGCAACTAAACATGCAAAATATTCTTAAATATGAATGACAATAAATATGACTTCCTACGAGATGCACTTCCTTCCCACATGATTAACTATACACCTTCTCATCCCTCCTAATCAGTTCCACCCATAATTTTCCCTAAGATATATAAGGTGTATAGTCTATATTGTCTTCTCTAATCTAATTCCTTCACAGCATTTTTATAGCCTGAAATTATCTTAAGTCAATGATGGGAAAGACTTTATCTGTCAAGTTTGCTGTTTTATAACAGAGCCTAGAATAATGCTAAAAATTAGTAAGACCTGAAAAAATATTTCTTTATTGAATCCAGGCAAACAGTAACAACCATGCCCAGTCACTGCCCTCAGTGCCAACAATGATAATTTAAATGCTCTCACTACAGATAAGAGAAAAAAGGATGACAGGACACTCTAAGTCTCTGTTTTGTCATGTGTTAAAAGAGACTGATAACACTCATTATATTGGATTGTTATGAAGATTACATGAGATAAACATTTGTGAAAATATCTATCATAGGGCCCAGTACTCACTCAACAAATATTCACTGGCACCTATTATGTGCTGGGAAAGATGGAAGGCAAAAAGAGAAGGGTGTGGCAGATGATGAGATGGTTAGATAGCTTCACTGACCCAACGGACATGAGCTGAGCAAATTCTGGGAGATGGTGGAGGACAGAGGAGCCTGGTGTGCTGCAGTCCCTGGGGATGCAAAGAGTTGGACATGACTTAGTGACTGAACAACAATATTATGAGCCAGGTGTGAAGATACAATGATTGTGGCAGACTGTATTTTCCAAAAATGGCTGCCACAACATCTCCCATCCTGCATGCTCTTCTTCATCTTCCCATAGACAGGCGGGGTCATCCTCTCCCCTTGAATCTGGGAAGGCTAGAGATTCATTGTAACCAAAAGAATGAAGCAGACACTACGCTGCTTGACTTCTGAGGCCAGTAAGAAAAGGCAATCAGCTTCTGCCTTGCACTGGAATGTGAGTTTTTAGAGCCATGAATTGCTGGGTAAGAAGCCTCACTACCTGAAAATATGCTCTTAAGAAGCCCAGGCCATATAAACAGGTCACACACAATGACTGGTCAATAGCCCCTACTGAAGTCCCAGCTGACAACCAGCAACAACTGCCAGACATGAGAATAAAGATGCCTACATATGATCAAGCTTTAGTCACTGACGCCTCTCATCTGAGGCACCAGACATCATGGAACAGAGACAACCATTCTCACTGCACCGTGCCCACGTTCCAAACCAGAAGAATCTACGAACATAATAAAATGGTTGTTTCAAGCTGCTAAATCTGGGGGCTATTTGTTACAAAGCAACAGTAACTGGAACAGTGATTAACCTGATAAACATGTTCCCTGCCTTCATGGAGTTTATATTCTAGTGGGAGGAGGACATACAATAAGCGAGAAAATGTCAGCTGGAAATAAGAATTATGAAATGAGGGAACACTGGATATCCACATGCAAAAGAATGAAGCTGGGCCCTTTCCTTACACCATATGCAGAATGATGCCTGAAAAAATGGTTATTATTTATAGGCACACCCCAGAGACATTGTAGGTTCACTTCCAGACCACTGCAATGAAGTGAATATCAAAATAAAGCAAAGCAAATAAATTTTTGGTTTCCCAGTGAATGTAATAGCTGCTGCTGCTGCTAAGTCACTTCAGTCGTGTTCGACTCTATGTGACCCCACAGACGGCAGCCCACCAGGCTCCCTCGTCCCTAGGATTCTCCAGGCAAGAACACTGGAGTGGGTTGCCATTTCCTTCTTCAATGCATGAAAGTGAAAAGTGAAAGTGAAGCCACTCAATCGTCCAACTCTTAGCGACCCCATGGACTGCAGCCTACCAGGCTCCTCCATCCATGGGATATTCCAGGCAAGGGTACCGGAGTGGGCTGCCATAGCCTTCTCCGGAATATAATAGCTATGTTTACATTATACTGTAGTCTATTAAGGGTGTAGCACCATTATGTCTACAAAACAATGTATACACCTTAATTAAAAAATAATTTATTGTTGACTTCCCTGGTGGTCCAATGCTTAAGAATCTGCCTTGCAATGCAGGAGACACATGTTTGATCCCTGGTGGGGTAAGTGAGATTCCACATGCTGCAGGGCAACTAAGCCTGCGCATCACAACTGGAGAGTCTGAGCGCCACAACAAAAGAGCCCATATGCCACAAGTTAAGACCCGATGAGGCCAAGTAACTAATTTTTTTTTTAATTTATTGCTAAAAATGCTAGTCATCCTCTAAGCCTTTAGCAAGTCATAATCTTCTTGCTGATGGAGGGTTTGAAACATGATGAGAATTACCAAAATGTGACACAGAGACAAGAAATAGGCAAACGCTATTGGAAAAATGGCACTGATAGACTTGCTCGACTCAGGGTTACCACAAACCTTCAATTTGTAAAAAAGAAAAAAAAGAAAGAAAAAAATGTAGTATCTGCAAAATGCAATAAAGTGGAGTACAATAATATAAGGTATGCCTATACACATTTTAGGGCTTCATTTATAACCTACCTTGAACCAACATCTAATTTGAAAACTATAGTGTACTCTTACTGTGAGGAAGTATAATAAGAACAAAATATGTAGAAATGTTAAGGTGATAATTACTGATTTAAGAGCTAAGACTATAGACTTCTCAGAAGAAAACACAGAATTAAATCTTCATGATTTACTTGGGTTAGACTAAGCCACCTTAGATACAATATAAAAAGCACAAGCAACAGAAGAAAAAAATTGGACACTACAAATAATAAGAACTTCTGTGCTTCACAGGACACCATCAAGAAAGTGCAAAGACAACCCACAGAATGGGTGAAATCATTATCTGATCAGGGCAGTGTATTTAGAATACGTAGAGGGACTTCCCTGGTGGTCCAGTGTCTAAGACTCAGCACTCCCGATGCAGGAGGCTAGGGTTCAATCTCATATGCAGCAATTAAGAGTTTGCA
The DNA here is from genome assembly GCA_024291935.2 of Okapia johnstoni. Taxonomy (NCBI): domain Eukaryota; kingdom Metazoa; phylum Chordata; class Mammalia; order Artiodactyla; family Giraffidae; genus Okapia; species Okapia johnstoni. The sequence continues at coordinate 24,543,709 of CM044325.1, forward strand.
TACCGCAGCTAGGAGATCGCATGCTGCAACTAAAAATGTCCCACGTGACACAAACAAAAAGGATCCCTCACGCTACAACTAAGACCCAGCACAGTCAAATAAATAAACAAATCCGGACTTGAATACATAAAGAACTCTTACAATTCAATAATAGTAAAGACAAAAAAAAAAAAAAAAAAAACCCATGGAAAAGAATGGGCAAAGGATCTGAACGTGTATTTCTCCAAAGAAGATACATGTATGGTCAATGAGCACAGGAAAACATGATCAATATCATCAGACATTACAGAAATGCAAATCAAAAACAGAATGATAAAACTTCATACTCACTAGGATGGCTAAAATTAAAAGACGGATGGTAGAAAGAGTTGACAAGAATGTTGAGAAAGTAAAACCTCATACCTTGTTGGTGGGATTGTAAAACAGTATAGCCACTCTGAAAAACAGTTAATCACCTCAGCTCCTCAAAATGTTACATATGACCCAGAAATTCCAATCTTAGGTATATACTAAGAGAACTGAAAACATATGTCTACACAAAAACTTGTACACAAATGTTCACGGTAGCATTATTCATTAAAGCCTCAAATGTGGAAACAACCCAAATGTCCATCAGTTGATGAATGGACAAATAAAATGTTGCATATCCATATGTTATGGGTTGATTTGTGTCCCCCCAAAAAGATATGTTGAGGTCCTAACCACCAGTACCTCAGAGTATGACCCGATTTGGAAACAGGGCCTTTGCAGATGTAATTAGTTAAGACAGGTCACACTGGAGTAGGGTGGGCTCCTAATCTACGACTGTATCCTTATAAGATGGCTATGTGAAGAGACAGACACCCAGGAAGAATGCCAAGTGACTATGAAGGCAGACAGTGGGGTTACACAGCTACAAACCAAGGAATGCCAAAGACTGCTAGTAAACCACCAGAAGCTAGGCAGAAGCAAGGAAGGATTTTTCTCTACAAGTTTCAGAAGGAACATGGCCTGGCCAACATCTTAATTTTGGACTTCAAGCCTCCAGAATTGAAACAATAAATTTCTGTTGTTTCAAGCCACCCATTTGTAGTACTCTGTTATGGCAGCCCTAGAGAACTTACACCATATAATGGAATATTATTCAACCACAAAAACGAATGAAGTACTGACACATAGACAAACCTTAAAGATACGCTAAGTGGAGGGAATCAGACACACAAGATTGCTTATTATATGACCCCATTTATATGAAATGTCCAGGACAGGCAAATCTATAGAGAGAAAGTATATTAGTGGTTGCCTGATGCTGGGGGGTTGGAGGACAGGAATGATGAAGGACTGCTAATGGATACAGGGTTTCTTTTCTGGGGTGATGAATATCTTCTCAAATTAACTATAGTGCTGACTGCACAACTCTGTAAATATATTAAAAATCACTGAGTTGTACAGTCTAAATAGGTGAACTGTACAATATATGAAATATATCTAAAGAAAGCTTTAAAAAAATAATTATGAAAAAAAATTAACAGAGACAGAGGAGTAGAGCATTAGGAAAGAGCTGTTACACAAAGTAATGTGTGAAATATGAGCTGAACCGTGTACGGTGAGGACAGCTGTGAAAAGAGTATTCCAGGCAGAGAGAATGGTACAAATTTCCTTGGGTGAGAATGGGCTTGGCATATCTAAGGAACAGAAAGGTAAATATGGCTAGAGTATAAGTGAGGTAGAAAGTGCTATGGGATAAAGTTGGTAGACAGGCAAAGGCTAGAACGTGTGTATTAATTCCATAAAAATTATAGGAAATAAGGGTAGCTACAGTAAAATTCCAGGCAACTTTATTTCATCTCCAGTCTTCAACATGCACCTTTAATCTCAATAGGCTTATATATTAGTAGTAATAGTTACCTCATTTCCTATTTAAACATTTATAACTGTAACAAACAATTACTCTTATGGGTATCCAGTCCTAAAGTTACCTGAACCTGCTAGGTTTGAGCCTGGACTAGTTTTAGCAAGAGCAATCTCAAATAGTCAAAATCAGTATAATCCTAGCCCTGAGCCAAGAGTTTTGTCTTGAAGGCATAAACATCTCAGTCAAAACTAGGGGACTTCCTTGGTGGTCTAGCGATTAAGAATCCATCTGCCAATGCAGGGGACACAGGTCTGATCTTCAGTTTGGGAAGATCCCACATGCTACGGAGCAATTTAGCCTGTATGTCACAGCTACTGAAGCCCTCATGCTCTAGAGCCCGGGCTCCACAACAGTGAGAAGCCTGCGCACTGCAACCAGAGAGTAGCTCCCACCTGCAGCAACTAGAGAAAGCCCACGCGCCAGCAATGAGGACCCAAAGCAGCCAAAAATAAAAAAGTAAAACTCCTAGAAGCTCTGTAAATACTTAACTGTTGTGTGAGGAGCTGATGAGGGACGTGAACCTCAAATACCTGCTGGGACTGGAGTGGGGGAGAGGGGCACGGTCTAGAAATCAAGTTTCTACCTATAACTTATGTAAGGTAGACCCTCCTCTCAGCTAGTTTACCTCAGTTCCACAGGCAGGAGAGCTGGCCCAGGAGCCCCCTGAAGCGGGTGTTCTGGTGTGGCCTAGGTGCAAGCACCTGAGAGCGGGTGGACACACGTATGTACACTAGACAGGGACACGAGGTTGGGGCTTTCCATTACAAATAATGACTGAATTCCTAGTTGTAATTTTTAGTATGAATGTGAGATTTTTCTCCCTGCTTCTGTCACTAAGAATAAAAAAACTGCAATCTATCATAAAATAAACTCCTAAATCTGTCAAACAGCAAGCCAAATCAACCCATTCTAGAGATCAAGGATTTTTCTAAGACTCACAGAATGTTCCTATGATTCAAGAAATAGGGAAAAATCAGACCACCATCAGGAATAAAGCAAATGAAATGAGTATTTAAGTCAATATATGTGCTCTCAGTCTATTCAATTCCTACCCACTGGGCATTTGCAGGTGAAGAAATTTTGAAGTTAATCCAAAAGCCTGCCTTTTCCATTTTGGTTCCAAGTTGGACTACAAGTTTCAGAAAGGAAGGTAATAGGGCAAAATTCAAGAAGGGTAATACTCGGGTGTCATCCTAAACCCTCCCTTTTTAGTTTCTCTTAAATGTTCTCCCTGTCTTATACTGTTACACAGCCTGTGTCAAACACCTGTTGACCTCATTATGGAAGTATTTCAATAACACCCAGAGACGGGCCTAAGAAGCACATGTGAAAACGCAAAGAAGACGTTTGAGATAACAGACATATAAATCTGAGATGTAAACAGAACTGGCTAGACCATTTAATAAATTTTTTGAAATAACAAAGTGATTAACCAGAACGCAAGGCTACAAATAAATCCAATAAACATATCACCACACATTTATATACAAGTCCACCCATCTCTTAACTAATAGACAAAAGCAGTAAAAGGCAATAGAAACACTATGCTTTCCCATTTCCCTGGGTGGGGGACGGGGGGGGTGGGGAGCAGAGTTCTAATCAAGAGACTCTGTAAAGCGAACAACAAAGTAAAAGAAAACAAACAAGCAAAACAAAAAGTTCCAATCTGATTAAAGTTAGTAATAAATTGTACTTACTGTTTGGCCTGATTAACATGAACCCCTAGTGTATAGCTCAGCCATTTGTATGTCACCTGCAAGAAGGAGTTTTTAAAAAAATTTCATTAGATGACTGCAGAGTGCAGGTCAGCCCAAAGGGCTCCTAAAGATTCTGAGGCGATTATGCCTTATAAATTACATTAAATGCCACCCCAGTTTTGCCAAGAACCATCCATCTGGGAAGGTAGGACTCAGACATTTATTTTACAAAGAAGTCTGTATCACAGATTAATGCAAGAATCTAAAAAGGTTGAATATACACAGAAAAAGCTCTCAATTTCCTTACACTCCTTGTTTCACCTTGGTCCTTCTTTTCACATTTCTGTCCTTTTATGGGGCCACCACCAAAAACTGTCCTCAAACCCACTCAGAAACTAAGTTACTTTGGAGTGTACAACTCAGAAACTTCTGAAGAAAGTTGCAGCCACATAAACATTAAAGGGCACAGGTGGTGCAGGGGTCAGGGAATGACTGAAGTGGATGAATACTCTCTCAGAGGTTAGATTGGGAATTACTGGCATCAAGCTTTGCTCTTCCTTCCATCCTTCCTTGAACTGTCATTTGCCACTTCTTGGTAACCTGTCACCCTCCCGTCAAAGTTTTCCAATTCTAAACGCTGAGTTTCCAGTAATTAGAAGACTTAGTACAGGTTGGGCAAAGGCAGTGTGATGTAGAGGAAAGCACTAGCAGAACAGAGAGAGACTGGAAAACTGATTATCCCTTGTGTGTGTGTGTTAGTCTCTCAGTCGTGTCCTACTCTGGGTGACCCCATGGGCTGTCGCTCCCAGGCTCCTCTGTCCATGGAATTCTCCAGGCAAAAATACTGGAGTGGGTTGCCATTCCCTTCTCCCAGGAGATCTTCCCAACCCAAGGATCAAACCTAGGTCTCCTGAAGGCAGATTATCCCTTACTAACCACAAGTTATTTGGCCCCTCTGCTTCAACTACCTTTTCTAAGGCTATTTGCACCGGCCTATGGGTCACTGTAAAAAAATAAACGCAATAATGTATATCCAAAGCTCACAGTAGGCACTCAGTCATCACGATTTGCAAAACGCTCTCACATCCATCGTGTCACTTGATCTTTACTTCCACCCTGTGAGGCAGGTCAAGCCTGAATCAGTAACAAACTTTCAGGAAAACGAAACTAACTGACGGTCAGATTAAACAACTTGTTACTTAACCCGGTCAAAACACAATTTCCTCAACTGTAAACTTGAGACTTCACACGCCAACCACCTTGCCGGAAACGTGTAGAGACGACTTAGAAACAACATCAATCAAGGCTCCTCCCTCCCCGCCCGACCTCCGTGGCCCACGGTCTGCGCAGAGCCTAGCATGCCCACCCGAGGAACCTGGATCTGCCGGCGGGGCAGAGGTCCCCCCCCCGGCGAGTCCTCGTTCTGCCTGGGGCACCAGGAGTGGGGACCATCTCCACTGGACCAGCCCCATGCGGCCACACGCAGAGGGATCAAGGCCCCTGCAGCCCTCGCTGGGCCCAAAACCCCAGTCGCACGCCCGCATTCCCCAGTCCTAGCTCCTCACGATCTTGTTCTGGTCCGTGACGAACTCGTCTATATTTTCCAGATAAAGCTGGTCCGCCATGGTACCGCGGCCGCAGCTGAGCTCCGCTAGCCGCCACAACCGCAGCTCCCGCCGGCGGGAAACGTCTTTTCTCCCTCCCAGGTCCCGGGTCGTTTCCCACGGCAACGAAGGCGACGCGCTACGGCGGCCGCTCGAGGGTCAAACTAGTCTCGGAGACTGCGTAGGCTGAAGTAGGTGGAGCTAATAGGAGCTGACGGAAGTGAGGAACGAGGAGCGCAGGCGTGGTCTGGAACGGCTGACTGTAGAACCCTAGTGTCAAACCCAGGCTCTGGCAGTCCGTGGCTGACGCACCGCAAAAATACCTCACCTCTCTAGGGACCGCGGTCTTTCCACCCGTAAACTGATAAAAGAATCCTTGCCCTATCACACATTTAGTCAATGAATATTAATTAGGTAACTAGTCTGTTTCCAGCCACTTCCTAGGCACTAGGACACAGCAGTGAACAATAAAGACAGAAATTAATATTTTAGTAAAGTCCTGCCAAATGGGATAAAGTACTGCCTGTTAAAATCTCTCAGAATTGAGAAATTAGAGAAAGTTTTCCAGAATGGATGAGAGAGGGGGTGTTTGCTGGGAAGAGAATAGTTTTCATTATAGTTGAAATGTTGGGAGAAAAGGACACGAGGAGAGATGAGACGAAGGAAGAAGCCAAACTATGCTGTGCCTACAAGGTTGCGTGAAGAGGCACGTGAACTTTATTCTCAAGAATTGGGGGATTTCAACTAAAATTTCTTCTAACATCAGCTAAAAAAAAAATCCTTCCATATAAGTTGTGTATTTCAGTAGGGCAGCACAGTGAATAATAGAGCAGGCACTAGAGTTAGACCCTGGATTTGAATCCTGGTTTTGATATTTGTTGTGTGAACTTAGGTAAGTTGCTTAACCACTGCAAGCCTGTTTCCCCATCTATAAGATGGATATAGTAATAGCACCCACTTCAAATGTTTGTTGCAACATGCATTCATTCAGGATATAGTTAGCAAAAGCCTAGTAGGGGCCAGGCATTGTTCTGCAGATACAGCTGTGATCAATAACACAGGGAGCCTGTCCAAATGTAGCTTACATTTTCTTGGAGATTTTTGAGTGAGGGATAATAGTAGCTTAAAATAGTATCATTTGTACTAGAAATTGAGAACGGAGTAACTTGGTTTCCTTTTGTTTTTGAGTCAGCAAAACCTGCTAAGGAGTTAGATGAGTGGAGAATGAGAAAGACAGTAATAAAAAATGCCTAGACTTGGAACCTAAATCTATATGTTAATAGTGATGTCTTTGACTGTGAGCTATGAAGACTGAGAGAAAGTGCAGATGAGAAAATTAAAGAATTTTATTTGGCCAGAGTTATAAACCAGATAATATATACATAACCCTCGTGCCATGCCTGCACACAATGAAATCAACAGTTGGTATCTGTACTTGGGATTGGCGGGCATCTCTGGTGGCTCAGATGGTAAAGAATCCACCTTCAATGTGGGAGACCTGGATTCGATCCCTGGGTCAGGAAGATCCCCTGGAGAAGGAAATGGCAACCCACTCCAGTATTCTTATCTGGGAAATCCCATGGACAGAGGAGCCTGGAGGACTCCAGTCCATGGGGACGCAAAGAATTGGACACAACTGAGTGACTAACACACTCTCTGGTGACATTGCGCAGAGGAGTGAAAGAGGCACAAAAGCCAGATTTCAGTGAGTTAAGGAGTGAGGAAGAATGAGAAAAGGAACTGAAGATAGAGCGTAGAGACAACACTGGCTAATTAACTCTGTAAAACAGAGAGGAGAGTAGGGTGAGGATCATGACTTTCACAACAAGTCTGCCCAAACAACAGGGGTGGGAGGTGGTGGGTGTTTGTCTGGGAAGGAAGTATGATAGGCCTTCTGGAGTCGTTTCTATGTAGAAGATCCTCAGTCAGGATTGCCTCAGAAACTGCAGGCCTCAATCTGCAGGAGGAGAGCATGTGACACATCCTCAATTCCCATTCAATGGAAATTTTTCCAAGGGCCTTTTTCCCCCTGGATTCCCAGCACCCAGCATGGCCATCGCTGGCACGTAGGCCCTTAACAAATATTTGTTGACTGATAACTAAATGGCAGAATGAGTAGATGGACGGATGAATGGAATTGAATTAAACATTGTTCTGCTCTATAATCCTTTTTGTTGATTTTCAGAACATTGTTTGTGGAAGGTGTTGTCTTTCCTTTCCATCCACCTCTGAAATGGTTACAAAGTCTGTTATCAGAGGGATCATTATTGATAAGTAAACTGGGGAGATTCAGCTGCCTTCAAATTCCCAGTGATCAGAAGTAGGGGACAAGGGGTGAACTTTTGTGGACAAAAGTCAGAACCAAGCCCAGATCCTAAACAGGCTTGAGACTTGCAAAGAACACTGCTGCTGGAGACCCCAAAGGGAGGAGCCATGCATTCCTACATGTACAATCTTTATAGACAGGATTTTATCTAGTAAACACTCCATATACTTTGGGTTGACTAATTTGAAGCATCTTACCTTTCAGTATTTCTTCCAAGACTCCACAGAGTAAGAGACAAAACCAGATGGTAGTCTCTCCCCAAACTGATTCTCCTCATCTCCCTGTTCCCTATCCCATGAGGAAATGCCTCCATCATCCTTCTGATCTCCCTGGACCTGCTCTATTTCAGACCTTCCTTATCATCAGTCTGTTTTTAAGTTGTTTTTCATCATATAAAGGAAATGCATGCTCACCCACATCTTCTCTAGCCTGATCTCTGTTCCAATCTTCCCCCAACCCCCATCCAGGTCCCTCTTTAACACCAGTTCCAGGATGACATTTCTAAAACACAGAACTGATGATGTTGTTCCCAGCTTAAAAAACCACAGTCCAATTTTAAAACATTGCCCCCCAGAAGTGCTCTTGTGCCCTCATTCCCTGCTTACACAAACAGTCCCTATTCTCACCCCCAATACCAGGCAACCATGGATCTGCTTTCTATCTCTATAATTTTGTCTCTTCTAGAAATTTCATATAAATGGAACCATAAATATGTAGTTTTCTGGGTAGGGTTTCTATTATGGACTGAGGTGTTCCCCCCCCATAAAAATTCATATGTTAAAGTCCTAGCCCTCAGTAGCTCACATTATAACAGGGTCTTTAAAGAGATAATTAAGTTAAAATGAGGTCATTAGGGTGGGTCCTAATCCCTGGTGTCCATATAAGAGTAAACTAAGACAAACAATCCACTGCAGACAGAAGACCATGTGAAGATACAAGAAGGAGATGACCATCTATAAGCCAAGAAGAGAGCCCTCAGAAGTCAACCCTGATAACACCTTGATCTCGGACTTCTAGCCTCCAGGACTGTGAACAAATAAATTTCCATTGTTTAAGCCTCCCAGTTTGGTACTTTTTTATGGTAGCCCTGGCAAACTAATATAGCTTCTTTCATGTAGCACAATGTGTTTGAGCTTCTTTTAAAATAGTGTAAATATTAGTAGTTCCTTACTTTTTGTGCTCGGTAGTATCCAATGGAGGTACCATATTTTGTTTATGTATTCACCAGTTGATGGAAATTTGAATTACTTCCAGTTGTGGTGCTAAAACTCCTGCCAAAAATTTGCATACAGGTCTTCACATGAACATATGTTTTCATTTCTCTTGGGTAGATCCAAGAGCTTTCAAGATCAAGTTTAAGTTTATTACTTCTTCAATCTCACCTCTCATCCTTCATCGCTTCTTACCTTTACTTCAGCACCAGAGATTGCTCATAAGTCCTTGCATATACTATTCTATTTCTCACTTATAAGTCTTTACATCCATGATACCCTCTCTGGACTTTTGTTTCCTCATGGTAAAATGGAGATAATAGTCAGACATATTGAGTTTGAGATGCTAGTGGAATAAAATCTAATTAACAGTACCTCTCATCTACACAGTGCTTTACACAAGTTTTCAAAGCTTATTTATATCCTTTATTTTCTTTGATCAACTCTGTCCAATAGTCAGGGATTATAGGTTAGTAGCTATGACTGTGAAAGATAGTGAAAGTTGCTCAGTTGTGTCCAACTCTGCGAGCCCATGCACTATACAGTCCATGGAATTCTCCAGGCCAGAATACTGGAGTGGGTAGCCTTTCCCTTCTCCAGGAGATCTTCCCAACCCAGGGATCGAAACCAGGTCTCCTCATTGCAGGCAGATTCTTTACCAGCTGAGCCACAAGGGAAGACCAAGAATACTGGAGTGGGTAGCCTATCCCTTCTCCAGCGGATCTTCCTGACCCAATAATCGAACTGGGGTCTCCTGCATTGCAGGTGGATTCTTTACCAACTGAGCTATCAGGGAAGCCACGGCAGACTGTAAAAAGGGCCAGAAATTACTCCCTTCCCTCTGTCTGTACCTTTTGAAAGCATCCTCCCACCCTGACTCTGGTTTGGTTTTGTGATTCTCTTTGACTAGAAACATGCTTGAGTACAGGGGCTTCCCTTCTCTTTATTGCATGAGGAGTCCAGAGACCATCATGGGGATGAGCCTAGATTAGGCTGCTGGAGGACAAGAGGCCCCCCTGGAGGAGAATGAAGGTACCCCAAATATGTGAGTGAGGTGACTACCCAATTCACCAGTGGACTATAGATCCAAGGAGGAGCCTAGCATAGATCCATTGAGCTAACCAACACCAGGTGACCTATAGCATCTGAGCTAAATAAAGTGATCATAGATTTAAGACACAATGTTTCAGGTTGAGTCATTTTATATCAACGCTAATTGATACAGATATTCAGTACAATAAAGCTTTGAAGCTAAGCAGTCTGGGTTTGAATTCTAGCTCTGCCATCTACTAGCAGCATGGTCATGGGCAAGCTATTCCATCTTTCCAAGCTTCAGTGCCTTCATCTGAATAAAGAGGGTAATGGTAGTGCCCATCCCCTGGGGTCGCAAAGATTCAATAAGATGATAGATGTCAGGCATTCCCTCACGTGCTACTGGGCTCAGCATAACTCCGAGAGGGAGCTATTGTTCAGATGAGTAACTAAAGATTAGAAAACTAAACTCCCAGATGTTTAATGACTTTCTCCAAGATCACACGGCCAGAAAAAGACTCAACCTGGGGCTCACACTAGGACTTCCTGACATCCGCCAAGTTTAGGATTCATGATAGATAGTGGAGGAGATTGACTGGTGGTTGGGAGGGTCATTCACTGTCCATCTGATGACAGATTTCATACTGGTCTCAGTATAAAAGCCAAAATAGGCCAAAGTTAATGAATGATCAAGCTGAAGTTTTATGAAGATTAATTTGGTAACACAAAGTACAATTCACTAGCAGGCATTGATGGTCCCATATCTTCATTCCCTGAATTCCATGTCTATCCAGGTCTGTGTTTTGTTTGCACTGTTTCTCAAATCCACTCTTTTCTTTCCATGTTCTTACCTTAACCTGTGCCCCTTTCTGAAGCTTAACTTCCTATGTATGTCCTGTTCCAATTGTTTCTCTTCTGCCTGAAACTTCTACACTTTGGGCTCTGTGCTAGTACGTCACTGATGCTCACCACAGGACAGATTATGCATGTGGGTTTTACCCAGCAGCTGGCTAGATGGCTTCCAGATATGAAATGAAAGACCTCAAGACATCTCATTCAGAAAACAAAGGGCCTACAAGGATCTGACCAGTTCTGCAGGCAGTATCCAAAGCCTAGTAAAAGACTGGCAGGTATGTACCATCACTGAGCAGCAGATGGCAGTGTCAGCTCTTGGTCATCTCCCATCAGGAGCCGCTGGTGCTCCTTTTCATAGGAAGAATAACAAGGAAGATAGGACCTTAACAATCAATTAGAAAACACTCTGTGGTCAAACTTTAACTGATTTAATTGCCTGAATTGAAAGAAAAAGGGATTTCATATAAAAATAGAGTTTCAGGCTTTATTTGTTAATTCAAACATCCAGCTGCCATCTTTTGTCCAGCCTGTGCTCTCCTGTTCTGTTCAGTTCAGTTGCTCAGTCTTGTCTGATCTGTGACTCCATGGACTGCAGCACGCCAGCCTTCCCTGTCCATCACCAACTCCCGGAGCCTGCTCAAACTCATGTCCATCGAGTCAGTGATGCCATCCAACCATCTCATCCTCTGTCGTCCCCTTCTCCTCCTGCCTTTGATCTTTCCCAGCATCAGGGTCTTTTCCAGTGAGTCAGTTCTTCACATCAGGTGATCAAAGTATTGGAGCTTCAGTCCTTCCAATGAATATTCAGGACTGATTTCCTTTAAGAGTGACTGGTTTGATCTCCTTGCAGTCCAAGGGACTCTCGAGTCTTTTCCAACACCACAGTTCAAAAGCATCAATTCTTTGGTGCTCAGCTTTCTTTATAGTCCAACTCTCACATCCATACACGACCACTGGAAAAACCATAGCCTTGACTAGACGGACCTTTGTTGGCAAAGTAATGTCTCCGCTTTTTAATATGCTGTCTAGGTTGGTCATAACTTTTCCTCCAAGGAGCAAGTGGCTTTTAATTTCATGGCTGCAGTCACCATCTTCAGTGATTTTGGAGCCCAAGAAAATAAAGTCTGTCACTGTTTCCATTGTTTCCCCGTCTATTTGCCATGAAGTGATGGGACCGGATGCCATAATCTTTGTTTTTTGAATGTTGAGTTTTAAGCCAGCTTTTTCACTCTCTTCTTTCACTTTCACCAAGAGGCCCTTTAGTTGTTCTTTGTTTTCTCCCATAAGGGTGGTGTCATCTGCATATCTGAGGTTATTGATATTTCTCATAACACTGTACAGGAAGCAGTGATCAAGACTATCCCTAAAAAAAAGAAACACAAAAAGGCAAAATGGTTGTCTGAGGAGGCCTTACAAATAGCTGAGAAAAGAAGAGAAGTGAAAGACAAAGGAAAAAAGGAAAGATATACGCATCTGAATGCAGAGTTCCAAAGAATAGCAAAGAGAGATATGAAAGCCTTCCTCAATGATGAGTGCACAGAAATAGAGGAAAACAATGCAATGGGAAAGACTAAAGTTTTCTTCAAGAAAATCAGAGATACCAAGGGAATATTTCACGCAAGTTCAGTTCAGTCGCTCAGTCGTGTCCGACTCTGTGTGACCCCATAGACGGCAGCCCACCAGGCTCCCCTGTCCCTGGGATTCCCCAAGCAAGAATACTGGAGTGGGTTGCCATTTCCTTCTCTAGTGCATGAAAGGGAAAAGTGAAAGTGAAGTTGCTCAGTCGTGTCCGACTCTTAGCAACCCCATGGACTGTAGCCTACCAGGCACCTCCATCCATGGGATTTTCCAGGCAAGAGCACTGGAGTGGGGTGCCATCACCTTCTCCAAGAATGCTCAAACTACCGCACAATTGCACTCATTTCACATGCTAGCAAAGCAATGCTCAAAGTTCTCCAAGCCAGGCTTCAACAGTATGTGAACAGAGAACTTCCAGATGTTCAAGCTGGATTTAAAAAGGCAGAGGAAACAGAGATCAAATTGCCAACATCCGTTGGATCATAGAAAAAGAAAATGTCTATAGCAGCATTATTCATAATGGCAAAAATATGAAAAAGACTTTAAAAAAAACAAAAATTAATAGAGTAAACTTGAAGATCTAATTTGCTTTATTCGATTGTTCTCCTGCCAATGCAGGAGACATAAGAGAGAGGGGTTTGATACCTCTATTGGGAAGATCCCCTGGAGGAGGGCATGGCAACCCACTTCAATATTCGTGCCTGGAGAATCCTATGGACAGAGGAGCCTGGTGAGCCACAATCCATGGAGTCAGAGTCAGACACAACTGAGTGATTGAGCATGCATGCAATGAATCATGAATCCAGCAGCAAATAGCGTATTTACTAGATAGGATGCACTCCAAGGAGTTGTACAAAATGGAAGGTCTTTTTAGGTAGAAAAAAAAAAATGGGACAGGACAAGGAAGTTATTTGCAAAAGAAAAGAAAGAATTGTTTCAGGCTAGGTCACCTTACCTTGGTGAGCAGCACAGGGGGAGTCTTATCACACTTATTACCACACTAGTGTTGACGGGAAATTCCAGATTGACAGGTTTACAGTTCCACTCCTGGGTGTGGTTGAAACTGCATTCAGGTTAGGTATACACGCTTGGTGAGATTTAGCAGAAGTGACTCCATTTTGGGCTTATTTATTTTTAACAGACCCAAATGTCCATTAACAAAGAAATGAATAACAAAATCTGGTATGCAAGGGAGTAATATTCAGCTGTAACATGGAATGAAGTACTGATACATGCTACATCATGAATGAACCTTGAAAACATTATGCTAAATGAAGTAAACCAGTTACAAATGACCACATGCTGTATTATTTGTATGAAAGTCCAGAGTAGGGAAATCTGGAGACAGAAAGTTGATTAGGGATTGCTGTGCCCTGGGAAGGGACGAGGGACAGGGGAATGATAGTTAAATGGCATAGGGTTTTTCTTTTTGAGAAGATAGAAATATTCTAAAATTGACTGTGACAATGATTGCACATACCTATGCATATATTAGGGCTTCCCACTTGGCTCAGTGGTAAAGAATCCACCTGCAGTGCAGGAGTTGCAGGAGACGACGGTTGGATCCCTGGTCAGGAAGATCCCCTAGAGAAGAGAATGGCAGTCTGCCCCAGTATTCTTGCCTGGAAAATTCCATGAACAGAGGAGCCTGGTGGCTACAATCCCTGTGGTCATAAAGAGTCTGACACAACTAAAGCAACTAAGCACGCACACATGCATATACTAAAATGTGAGCTGTATAATGTAAATGGGTGAATTATATTTCAATAAGGCAGTTAAATTGGAAAAGACTCTGATGCTGGCAAAGACTGAAGGCAGAAGGAGAGGAGGGCAACAGAGGATGAAATTGCTGGGTGGCATCACCAATGCAATGGACATGAAAGTGGGCAAACTCTGGGAGATAATGAGGGACAGGGAGGTCTGGCATGCTGTAGTCCATGGGGTGGTGAAGAGTCAGACACAACTGGGCAATTGAACAACAACAACAACAAAGCTGTTAAAACACTGGCAGAAACAAAGGGAGCCAAGGCAGGTACAGCCTCAGCCCAGATCATGCTACAGATGCAATTCAATAAGAACACCTCTGCCACCCATACCATTGCTCTGAATATTGGACCCAGAGGCCACTATTGACTGTTGATCTTGCTGCCCCCAAACCTAGATGTTACAACTACTGCCCCTACCACTACCAAAATGAATTCTCCATTGTCCCTGCTTACTTGGAATACAAATGTCTTATTCTAAGTTCTGGGAGAATGTACCTGATTGATTGAGTCTGGATCATATGTGCATACCCTAGCTGTAAGAAGGGACTGGGAAAGCAAATATCTGGCCTTCATCACTTCTATAATAGGAGATAAGGTCTGCCCCATCCAAGATTCATATGGTAGACAATTCTCAAAATACAAGAAAGGGGTTTCAATGTTGGGCAAATGAGCAAACCAAACAAAACTGAACATCCTGGCCTCTGTACATATGTATGCTTGCTAAGTCACTTAAGTTGTGTCAGACTGTTTGAGACCCTATGGACCGTGGCCCTCCAGGTACCTCTGTCCATGGGATTCTCCAGGCAAGAATACTGGAGTGGGTTGCCATGCCCTTCTCCAGGGAATCTTCCCAACCCAGGGATCGAACCTGTGTCTCTTACATCTCCTGCATCGGCAAGAAGGTCCTTTGCTACTAGTGCCACCGGGGAGATAGGTATGAAAGTGAAAGTCACTCAGTCATGTCCGACTCTTTGTGACCCCATGGACTACGCAAACCATGGAATTCTCCAGGCCAGAATACTGGAGTGGGTAAGTGTTCCCTTGAAGCCACCTCAGTTAAAATGCAAATATTCCAAGGGACTTTCCTGGCAGTTCAGCAGCTGAGAGTCCTTGCTTCCACTACAGGGCACTTGGGTTTGATCTTTGGCAGGGGAACTAAGATTCTGCATGCTGCAGGGTGCAGCTAAATAAACAATTCTAATATTCCAGATTAACTTGTCTTTTAAATGCTCATTCAGTCATGTATGCCTGCAATCACTGTGAGAATTTATTAAGAACCTAAAAACTCTTTGTTAGCTCCATGCTAAGCCTCATGGAATCAGAAACAAATAAAACACTGACCTGGACCTCAACATGATCACTGTGAGCAGGAGAAAAAGATGGAGTGTTATGGGTCACAGGCTAAAAGTACAAGGAGTGAAACAGGGGCGCACAGGAGAGACTGGTCAGCTCTCCTTGGGGAGAAGGTTAGAGAGCCTTCACAGAGGAGATGACCTCAAGGAAAATCTTAAGAGGTGGGTTGATGCCTTGCTAGGTGGAAGGGAATATAAAGGGGCCTTGTGCACCAAACACAGGGGGAAACCAGGAACAATGCTGGGCTGAAAGTTTGGGGTGACTCAGGGCACAGCAAGAGCAAGTGGAGAAGTCACTGGGACCAGATCAGACCAAACAGTTTGGTATTCCCTCTTTTCAACAGAGAGCTGCTAAAGGATATTTTTTATTTTCAAAACTTTGTTTTGATGCTGTGTAGAAGGTGAACTGGAGGAGAGAATGAGCAAAGAGGTCAGATGCCACTGCCATGATCTCAATGTTAGATGGCAAAAGACGATCTAGCCCAGGGTGGTAGCAGGGGCCATGAGAGGGACAGAAATGGATATGAGATACGTGTGAGTCACTCAGTTGTGTCTGACTCTTTGTGACCCCATGGACTGTAGCCTGCGAGGTTCCACTCTATCCATGGGATTCTCCAGGCAAGGATACAGGAGTGGGTAGCCATTTGCTTCTTCAGGGGATCTTTCCAACCCAGGGATTAAACACAGGTCTCCTACATTTCAGGGAGATTCTTTACCATCTGAGTCACCAGAGAAGCCCTAGATATGAGATAATGGGTAAGGAAAAATTTAGTTTACCTTATCCTTGAAGAACTGCCTAAGGGGGACTTCCCCAGTGGTCCAGAAGCTAAGACTCTGTGCTCCCAATGCAGGGGGCCTGAGTCGTCAGAGAACTAGATCCCACATGCCAAAACGAAAAGATCCTGAGTGCTGCACTGAGTCTCAGTCTCAAAAGAAAAATGAACTGTTTAATAGAGAGAAGGACCCTGATGACCTTCAGGATAAACCCATGCACCCATCTGCCCCATCTACACACTCACTCTAACACTTATTTCATCAGTGCTGGAGATACAGAAATGATTTGCAATTTAGAGGAGCCCTATCTGGAGAGGAGACAGGAATCGAAACAGACAGTTGTGAAGAGTGGGATGGTTGCTAGGAAACTGATGGATGGAGGACACTATGGGAGCACTGTGACTGGGGATTTCAAGGAGGACTTCATAGAGAAGAGTTGAGACCTCTTTTAAAAGATCAAGAGGAGTTGGCCAAAACCAAAATGCTGGGAAGGAGGCAATGGAGGCAGAGAGAAGAGCTTGTTCTGCAGCCATGAAAAAGTGGCTTGCAGTCCTCCAACTAGAGGAGTGTAATAGACCAAAGGCAGATGGTACACAGATGGTACTCTTTAGAGTCCAGGATCCAGGTTTGTGCTGAGACATCACCTTGTATGAGCTGTTCTCAATGGAGGACGGGTCACGGCAGGGAAACTAAGGCAGGTGTATTCCTAAGAAGCAAGGGATTCCTCTGACTTCTGACAGCCATCTTGGGCTTCAGGGTAACACAAGCTTTCTTAGACCAAATGGCCATCTAGGACACTTGAGGGTTCACCCAACCCACACCTCCCTTCTGCTCACTCAGGGTCAGACTTGAATGGAGGATTCATGATTCAGCCATACTCTCCCTTCCCATTTTTGTAAAATCTTGCATGCCTAGTGCTTGCTTGGCTTTGCTTCTTGGAGAACCCAGATTAACACATTTGTGTAAAAGTATACATTCCTGAAGGACTTTGGACTTCACTCTGGACTAATTCATCAGTCTAGGGACACTTTTAGTAAAGTATAATGAGACAAAATAAAATTTGAAGCTCGGAGGTGTATGGCTTAGAGGTGCAGAGAGAATGGAGAAGGTATGAGAGAGCAAACAGTTGTACAGTTGACCTTTGAACAATGAAAGAGTTAGGGGTGCCAAGCCTGCACAGTCAGAAATCCAAGTATAACTTTATGGTTGGCCCTCCATATTCATGATTCCTTCTTATCCACGGTTCCTTCCCATCCAGTTTCACATCCACAGATTCAACCAAACACAGATGGTGCTGTACCTGTAGTTTACTATTGAAAAACATCTGCGTATAATTGGGCACACGAAGTTCAAACCTATGTCAGCTCTGAGGACCTTTTCATGTTTGGAGAGTTTCTCATCTTATGACACAGACAGAACTAGCTTCTTAACTCACTTTCCCAGCATTCCCTACAACTAAGACACAGCACATGACGAATGCCCTGCAAATTAGATATATCTGCCCTGGGCTTTGGAAGCTTGTGAGGTAAAGAAGCAGGAGTGTGCAGAATCAGTGTTAGCCATGGCTGGCAACAGCAATAGCAGCTGTAGTGGCAGAGTCCAGGATCTTGGATTGGTCACCTTGATGGTACTTGATGGTACTTGATGGCATAGGGACAGTCAATGTGTTCACTGGACCAGTTCTATATGGTAAATTTGGGAGTTGATCCTGGGATAAAGTTCCAAGCCTGGTTCTTCACCTTTCATAACAAAACTGTGTTGTTCAGCTGCTCAGGTGTGTCTGACTCTTTGCAACCCCATGGACTGCAGCACGCCAGGCTTCCCTGTCCTTCACTATCTCCTGGAGTCTGCTCAAACTCATGTCCATTGAGTTGCTAATGCCATCTAACCATTTTGTCCTCTGTCACCTCCTTCACTTCCTGCCCTCAATCTTTCCCATCATCAGGGTCTTTTCCAATGAGTCAGCTCTTTGCATCAGGTGGCCAAAGTATTGGAGCTTCAGCTTCAGCATCAGTCCTTCCAATGAATATTCAGGATTGATTTTCTTTAGGACTGACTGATCTGATCTCCTCGAGGGACTCTCAAGAGTCTTCTCCAACACCACAATACAAAAGCATCAATTCTTCGGCACGCAGCCTTTTCTATCGTCCAGCTCTCATACCTGTACGTGACTGCTGAAAAAACCATAGCTTTGACTATATGGACCTTTGTCAGCAAAGTGATGTCTCTGCTTTTTAATGTGCTACCTAGGTTGGTCATAACTTTTCTTCCAAGGAGCAAGCAGCTTTTAATTTCTTGGCTATAGTCACCATCTGCAGTGATTTTGGAGTTCAAGAAGATTAAATCTGTCACTGTTTCCATTTTTTCCCATGAAGTGATTTTTCCCATCTATTAGCCATGAAGTGATAAGAACAGATGCCATGGTCTTTGTTTTTTGAATGTTGCATTTTAAGCCGGCTTTTTCACTCTCCTCTTTCACCTTCATCAAGAGGCTCTTTAGTTCCTCTTCACTTTCTGCCATAAGGATGGTGTCATCTGCATATCTGAGATTATTGATATTTCTCCCGGCAATCTTAACTCCAGCTTGTTTCATCCAGCCTGGCATTTCACAGATGTACTCTGCATATAAGTTAAATAAGCAGGGTGACAATATATAGCCTTGAGGTACTCCTTTCCCAATTTTGGACCAGTCCATCATTTCATGTGTGGTTCTGTTTCTTCTTCACCTACATAACAAAATTCATGGACTTAAACAGCGGAAATCTACTCCTCATGGTTCTGAAAGCTGAGAAGTCTAAAATCAGGTCGCCAGCTGATTCAGTTCCTGGTGGGAGTCTTCTTCCTGGTTTGCAGAGTGTCACCTTCCTGAGGAATCCTCACATGGCAGACAGACACAGAAAGAGAGTTCTGGTCTCTCCTGATAGGGGCACCAACCCTTCATAATGACCTCTACTCTATGCTCTCATTTAAACTCAATTACTTCCCAAAGGCCCCCCTTCCAAATAATATCACAGCTGGGATTAGAATTTTAACATATGAATGGCAGGGGTGGGGGGACAATCAGTCTACAGCATCCTATTCACTGAGTGACCTTGAACAAGTCACTTATCTTTCTGAGCTCCAGCTATCTTTTCTGTAAAATGGGGATATTGAGTTTTACCTCCTTCATTGTTGTTACTGTCTGGCATGTCTGACTCTCTGCAACCCCATGGACTGTAGCCCACCAGGCTCCTCTGTCCATGGGATTATCCTGGCAGGAATACTAGAGTGGGTTGCCACTTCCTCCTCCAGAGGATCTTCCTGATCCAGGGGTCAAACCCACGTCTCTTGCATCTCCTGCGCTGCAGCTGGATTCTTTACCACTGAGCCCTGTGAAGCCCCCTTACCGCCTTCATAGGGCTACTATAAAGATTAAATGAAATAATAGGTACAAAAATACATTGTAAACTAAAAAGTGAGCTCTACAAATGTTCATAATTTACTCTAATAGGGCCAAGCACACAGTGTGTTCGATAGAGGTGCTTTTTAAATGTTTCAAGTAAGAAGAAAGGATAATAATTATTTTTAGAGCAATTACTGTGTCCCAGCCACCATAATAAATGCTTTACTAAAATTATCTTTCTAATAGCCTAAGGTGATCATCTTCCCAGTTTGCCTGGGACTCCCCTGAAACTCACACATTCTGGGAATCCCCTGAGATCTGAACATAGTTTTGAGTATCAGGTCCATTTTGTAGATAAGAAAAATACGGCTTAGCAAGATTATGCAACATGCCCAGAATCACATTTAATAAGTGACAGAGTCAAAATTTGAGCCCATGGAACTTCCCTGGTGGTCCAGTGGCTAAGAATCTGAGCTTCCCATGTAAATTATTGTATGTGAAACGAATCGCCAGTCCAGGTTCAATGCATGATACAGGGTGCTCAGGGGTGGTGCACTGGGATGACCCGGAGGGATGGGATGGGGAGGGAGGTGGAAGGGGGGTTCTGGAGGGGGAAAACATGTACACCCATGGTGGATTCATGTCAATGTATGGCAAAACAAATACAATACTGTAAGAAAAAAAAAAAAGAATCTGAGCTTCCAATGAAAGGGGTTACAAGTTCAATCTCAGTTTGGAGCACTAAGATCCCACATGCTGAGGGGCACTGTCAAAAAGTAAGAAAAAAAAAATGAAAGAAAGTAAAGAAAGAAAAAAATTGTAATCAGAGCTATCAAAGAGGAAAAATGAAAAGAGAAGTCTTTAGAATGAAAGACAGAGGGTAACAAAACCTGCTCTTTTAACCATATGACTCTAGTCCAGTTTGGTCTCAGTGGCTGGTGCTGGGAAACTATTTAGAGAAGGTCATAAACTGGGCCCAGCCCCAGGTCATCTGCTCCTCCAGGGCAGTTCCTGGCAGATCACAGTACTTTGTTTTTTACTTCTTAGAAAGTCTCCTGTTGTATAGGGTAATCAAACCCTCATGCTTCATCCTGTTTATATTTTGCATTTGTGTTTTGTTTGAATGAAAGAGCTAGTCAACCTTCCTAATCCAAACTGCTTATCCTCTTAAAGTAGGTGTTTTGGGTCTTACTATAAATATGTATAGGGCTTTCCAGGTGGCTCAGTGGTAAAGAATTTGCTTGCCAATACAGGAGACACAGGAGATACATGTTTGAGCCCTGGGGTGGGAAGGTCCTCTGGAGTAGGGCATGGCAACTCACTCCAGCATTCTTGCCTGAAAAATCCCGTGGACAGAGGAGCCTGGCAAGCTACAGTTCATGGGGTCACAAAGAGTCAGACATGACTGAGCAACTGAACACGCACACATAAATAGCTATACAGAGGTGGAAGGATTCTGTGTCCAGCCAGTGTCAGAAGCAGACCATTTCTTAGATGCTAATGGGTAAGTTTTGCTCAGGGTACAGAGGAAGGGTGGTCAGGAGAGAAAGAAGGTCTGGTTAACCTCAAGATCAAGATTCCTTCCTGTTCAGATACATCTGAAGTGGCCTCATCTTGTTGTTGTACAGATGCCCAGTTGTGTCCAACTCTTTGCCACCCCATGGATAACAGCATGCCAGGCCTCCCTGTCCTTCATCATCTCTCGAACTTTGGCCTAGTTCATCTCCATTGCATCAGTGATGCCATCCAGCCATCTCCTCCTCTGATGGCCTCTTCTCCTTCTGCCCTCAATCTTTCCCAGGATC
This sequence comes from Okapia johnstoni, assembly GCA_024291935.2. Taxonomy (NCBI): domain Eukaryota; kingdom Metazoa; phylum Chordata; class Mammalia; order Artiodactyla; family Giraffidae; genus Okapia; species Okapia johnstoni. The sequence continues at coordinate 24,564,985 of CM044325.1, forward strand.
AGGGACTTTTCAAATGAGTCAACTGTTCGCATTAGGTGACCAAAATACTGAAGCTTCAGCTTCAGCATCAGTCCTTCCAATGAGTATTCAGGGTTGATTTCCCTTTAGATTGACAGGTTTGATCTCCTTGCAGTCCAAGAGACTCTCAGGCATCTTCACCAACACCACAGTTTGAAGACGTGGATTCTTTGGCGGTCTGCCTTCTTTAAGGTACAGCTATTACACCTGTTTGAGACCACTGAGAAGACCATAGCCTTGATTATATGGACCTTTGTTGGCAGAGTAATTTCTCTGCTTTTCAACACACTGTCTATGTTTGTCATAGCTTTGCTGCCACTGCAAGAGGGAATGCAAACCACCCTAGTATACTTGCTGTGAGAACCTCATGAACTGTATAAAAAAGCCCCATCTTATCTCCTGTCAATTCTCTCTCATGCTGTGCTGTTAAACTGAGAGTCCCGAAGCTGGCATGTGGCCCCAACTCTGCCTCTAGTGAAGTGTTTGCCCTAGATAAGTCTTCCTTCTCGGAGTTTCAGTTTTCTCATCCGTTAAACAAAGAGGAATCACATTACCAGATTAGGTACTTTCCTATAGAATTCCTATGGTGTTGACACCTATGATACTATAATAGTACATATAACTGAACTGCTTCTTCAGGATGAGGATATTAAATTGCTTATTTACAAAAAAAAACAGAACAAAAAAAGCAACAGTTAGAACCAGGCATGGAACAACAGACTGGTTCCAAACTGGGAAAGGAGTATGTCAAAGCTGTATATTGTCACCCTGCTTATTTAACTTCTATGCAGAGTATACCATGCGAAATGCTAGGCTGAATGAAGCACAAGCTGGAATCAAAATTGCCGGGTGAAACATCAATAACCTCAGATACACAGATGACACTACCCTTATGGCAGAAACCGAAGAACTAAAGAGCCTCTTGATGAAAGTGAAAGAGGAAAGTGAAAAAGCTGGCTTAAAATGTAACATTCAGAAAACAAAGATCATGGCATCTGGTCCCATCACATCATAGATGGGGAAATAGATGGGGAAACAATGGAAACAGTGACAGACTTTATTTACTTGGGCTCCAAAATCACTGCAGATGGTGATTGCAGCCATGAAATTAAAAGATGCTTGCTCCTTGGAAGAAAGACTATGACCAACCTAGACAGCATATCAAAAAGCAGAAACATTACTTTGCCAACAAAGGTCTGTCTAGTCAAAGCTATGGTTTTTCCAGTAGTCATGTATGGATGTGAGAGTTCGACTATAAAGAAAGCTGAACGTCAAAGAATTGATGCTTTTGAACTGTGGTGTTTGAGAAGACTCTCAAGAGTCCCTTGGACTGCAAGGAGATACAACCAGCCCATCCTAAAGGAAATCAGTCCTGAATATTCATTGGGAGGACTGATGCTGAAGTTGAAACTCCAACATTTTGGCCACCTGAGAGGAAGAACTGACTCCTTGGAAAAGACCCTGATGATGGGAAAGACTGAAGGCAGGAGGAGAAGGGGACGACAGAGGATGAGATGGTTGGATGGTATCACCGACTCAATGGATATGAGTTTGAGCAAGCTCCTCTGGGAGTTGGTGATGGACAGGGAAGCCTCGCGTGCTGCAGTCCATGGGGTCCCAAAGAGTCAGACACAACAGAGCAACTGAACTGAAATGAATATCCTCAAACTGACAGAAGAAGAAAATGTTTCATTTACAAAATATAAGGGATTGCAGAACAAAAATAGGTAGATAAGAAATAACAGCAGCTTGACATAAAATTATAAATGCTAGAAATGAAAAAAATATGTATATCAAGGGAAGAATTTAGAAAATATAAGCTTCAGACTGGATCCAGTTTAAAAGTTAGTTATTGAACCACTGAGGGGAGTGTACCCTTGTATCTTGTTTTTCCCCAGTGAATTGCTTCTGAAGGCATGTCTGGCTAGGTTGTGTATGGGGGTAGATGTGAATGTGTGCAAGTGTGTTTGCATGACTATGAGTGAGAATGTGGGTGTGTATACAGGTCATTCTCAAAAAAGATAACCTCAGGGCTTACATGAAATTCCAGATCTGGTGAAAGCCCTTCATCCATCCCTGCCTGACTCTCCTGAATTGACTTTTCCAGACTCAGCTCCCCTATAAAGTGGGACATAAAAGCATTTCTCTTCATGAGACAACACTGTGGACAGGAATGAACACATAATGCTGGAGTTACACTTGGGCTTGGATCTTAACTGCACCCTGTACTTGCTCTTTGACCTTAAGCAAGTTACTTAACTAATCCTGAATTTCATCAGTGGTGACAAAGAGCTAACAGTCCCTAACTCAGCATAGTTAGAGACTGGAATGGAAGGAGTTATGTCAAGTACCTGGCTTAGAAACTAATGCATTGGACACCTACATCGGGATCAGGTATGTGATTTGTGGGTCCCAGGGTGAAAAAGAAAATGTGGGCCTTTTGTTCAGAAATTATCAAGAATTTCAAGATGGTAAGAGCAGAGCATTAAACCAAGCACAAGGCCCTTCTAAGCACAAGGCCCTTCTAAGCACAAGGCCCTGGGCATCTACACAGGTTACATCCTCTTGATATTAATTTTCTTTCAGGCAGGTTAGCTAAGCTGTCGGAAGAAGAATGATGGATGGAAGAGGGATGTCATAAGTTATTATCCCCAAGTAACTCAGGAAGCATTAATTGAGGCTTGGAAATCTCTCCATCCCCACCCCCTCCCTGAAGCTGCCCTGGCCATGGGAAGGCACAGATGAAGGTCAGAGCAGGTGAGTCACTTGTTTCCTTAACCACTGAGAATAATTTTTCCCACTCTGTGAATTCAGCCTCCCTCCCTTCCAGATGCAGAGGCTTAGCTCAGGATAAGACAACATGCATCCTTTCCCAGAGAGTCAGTCTTCACTTCTTTTACGTCACCTAAGTCCTTCTGGATCCCCTGGAAAGGAACTGAGGGCTTGGGGCCCAATGACAAGGGAAGGAGTGGCTGAGGGAAGTCACTGTCCATTGGGCAGAAAGGATCCTCCAGACCAAAGTACTGCTCAACACTTGGAAGCTGGGAAGTCAGCCAGCGTTTCATCTTTTGTTTTTTCCTCCTGGGGCTTCCTGTCCCAAAGGTGGATAGAGAGGGGTCATGGGGGACTTCCTGACCTCTACAAATAAATCTTTCCATTGTCGTTGGCCAGGCAGTACTTCCAGGCCAGACAGACCAGGTAGATGGGCAGTAACAGAGGGAGACAGCAATGCTGCTTGCAGAGGAAGCTCACCCCTAGTTCCATCAAAGTTCTCAGCAAGAGGAGGCTACACATTGCTGGGTGGAAAAAGTGATCATGGAAAAGGCCAGGACTGACTGCCTACAGTGGGGGTTGGGCTGTATAGAAACTAGGTGAGGGGAGCATCAGAGAATGTGAGGGCTGAAAAGGACCCCAGAGTCATCTAGCATGTTCTCTGTTGACTCCCAGTACCCAGACAGTTTCTGGCACATAACAGGGGTTCAGTTCATTTCAGTTCAGTCACTCAGTCGTGTCCGACTCTTTGAGACTCCATGAATTGCAGCACGCCAGGCCTCCCTGCCCATCACCAACTCCCGGAGTTTACCCAAACCCATGTCCATCGAGTTAGTGATGCCATCCAACCATCTCATCCTCTGTCGTCCCCTTCTCCTCCTGTCCCCAGTCCTTCCCAGCATGAGGGTCTTTTCCAATGAGTCAACTCTTCGCATCAGGTGGCCAAAGTACTGGAGTTTCAGCTTCAACATCAGTCCTTCCAATGAACACCCAGGACTGATCTCCTTTAGGATGGACTGGTTGGATCTCCTTGCAGTCCAAGGGACTCTCAAGAGTCTTCTCCAACACCACAGTTCAAAAGCATCAATTCTTCGGCACTCAGCTTTCTTCACTGTCCAACTCTCACATCCATACATGACCACTGGAAAAACCATAGCCTTGACTAGGACTTTTGTTGGCAAAGTGATGTCTCTGCTTTTAAATATGCTATCTAGGTTGGCCATAACTTTCCTTCCAAGGAGTAAGCATCTTTTTATTTCATGGCTGCAATCACTATCAGCAGTGATTTTGGAGCCCCCAAAAATAAAGTCTCACACTGTTTCCACCGTTTCCCCATCTATTTCCCATGAAGTGATGGGACCAGATGACATGATCTTAGTTTTCTGAACGTTGAGCTTTAAGCCAACTTTTTCACTCTCCTCTTTCACTTTCATCAAGAGGCTCTTTAGTTCTTCTTCACTTTCTGCCATAAGAGTGGTGTCATCTGCATATCTGAGGTTATTGATACTTCTCCCGGCAATCTTGATTCCAGCTTGTGTTTCTTCCAGCCCAGCGTTTCTCATGATGTACTCTGCATATAAGTTAAATAAGCAGGATGACAATATACAGCCTTGACGTACTCCTTTTCCTATTTGGAACCAGTCTGTTTTTCCATGTCTAGTTCTAACTGTTGCTTCCTGACCTGCATACAGGTTTCTCAAGAGACAGGTCAGATGGTCTGGTATTCCCATCTTTTTCAGAATTTTCCACAGTTTATTGTGATCCACACAGTCAAAGGCTTTGGCATAGTCAATAAAGCAGAAATAGATGTTTTTCTGGAACTCTCTTGCTTTTTCAATGATCCAGCGGATATTGGCAATTTGATCTCTGGTTCCTCTGCCTTTTCTAAAACCAGCTTGAACATCTGGAAGTTCACGGTTCATGAATTGCTGAAGCCTGGCTTGGAGAATTTTGAGCATTACTTTACTAGTGTGTGAGATGAGTGCAATTGTGTGGTAGTTTGAGCATTCTTTGGCATTGCCTTTCTTTGGGATTGGAATGAAAACTGACCTTTTCCAGTCCTGTGGCCACTGCTGAGTTTTCCAGATTTGCTGGCATATCGAGTGCAGCACTTTCACGCATCATCTTTGAGGATTTGAAATAGCTCAACTGGAATTCCATCACCTCCACTAGCTTTGTTCGTAGTGATGCTTTCTAAGGCCCACTTGACTTCACAGTCCAGGATGTCTGGCTCTAGGTGAGTGATCACACCATCGTGATTATCTGGGTCGTGAAGATCTTTTTTGTACAGTTCTTTGTGTATTCTTGCCACCTCTTCTTACTATCTTCTGCTTCTGTTAGGTCCATACCATTTCTGTCCTTTATCGAGCCCATCTTTGCATGACATGTTCCCTTTGGTATCTCTAATTTTCTTGAAGAGATCTCTAGTCTTTCCCAATCTGTTGTTTTCCTCTATTTCTTTGCATTGATCACCGAGGAAGGCTTTCTTATCTCTCCTTGCTATTCTTTGGAACTCTGCATTCAGATGGGAATATCTTTCCCTTTCTCCTTTGCTTTTTGCTTCTCTTCTCTTCCCAGCTATCTGTAAGCCCTCCTCAGACAGCCATTTTGCTTTTTTGCATTTTTTGCATTTCTTTTCCATGAGGATTGTCTTGATCCCTGTCTCCTGTACAATGTCACGAACCTCTGTCCATTGTTCATCAGGCAACAGAGGTAGGTTACCTTTATTCAGGCAAGAAGGGGCGACAGTAGGCCTAACGACCAGGCTGAGCGCAAGAGGGATCAGGGAGGCTTCATATTTAAAGGGAGGTTTGTGGAAGTGATAAGGGAAACTTTAGTCAGGTGGGAGGTTTTGGGTAATCTTTAGTTGAGATGGCATTTGTAGTTGAACAGGGGGTGGGAGTTTTTCGGCAGGGGGTGATAAGTCCAGGTAGCTGTAATTGGCCCGGAGCATCAGGGCGGGACTTAAAATTCAGTTTGATTTTCCCCGAAGTTAGATTATTCAGCAAGGGCCTTTGAGACCATTGTTTTCTTTTCTAGGCCCAAGAACTCCTTCAGAGACTTTGTTAAATTGGGAGTTGGAAGACTGAAAGTAGAGAAAAAGGCGAGAAAAGAGAGAATGACTGGGACTTCCCTGGTGGTTAAGAATCTGCCTTCTAATGCAGGGGACACGGGATCAATCCCTGGTAGGTGAGCTAAAATTCCCCACATACTGTGGAGCTACTGAGACCACTCACCACAACTACTGAGCCCAGGCTCTGCAACAAGAGAAGTCACCATGATGAGAAGCCTGCGCACCACAACTAGAGAAAGCCTGCGTGTAGCAGCAAAGACTCAGCACAGCCAAAATAAAGAAGTAAATAAAGAAAATAATGACTGCATTAGCAGTTACCTCCCCAGGTATGGGGGAATACAGAGAAGAGTCATCAAAATCTAGAAGTTTGGAGTTTAGACGTGTTCTGAGAGGACACCTTCCCCAACAACCCTCAACTCTGGAAACTGGCACCAACTGCTGTCAAGGTCAATGACTTTGCGAGGGAGACACTGACAGGAACAAGAAATAGACTGAAAGGAACAAGTCCCATTCTCCCTTCTGCAGTGTTCCAGTCTTCCTCCAGTGCCCCTTGCAGGGAGAGCTTCACAGAGGACCAGGCTGGCAAAGGAGAAATGGGGTTTGCAGACTCGCTGCCCATCTCAGGGTTTGGAAGGGTAGATTGGCAGCTAAGAGATTGCCACAACTTCTTCAAACCAGCTTTCTTTAACTATTGTTCTACAATTAGATAAGAGGAAGGGTAGAAAGGAGGACCGGAGGTGGTAGGCTAATCCTCACCTTTATTTTCCAGGGCGATCCAGCTGTGAGTCAAATTTGCTTACTCCTTTCCACAAAACAAAAGCCCTTTGTCGGTCCAATCTAGACTCCTCAGGAAGCTGTTGAGTGAGCATTCATTGTTATTCATCCTTATCTTAAATTAATCACAAGTGTCTTTACAAGGACTGGAATTCACTGTCCTAGAAGGGCTCTAATATACACACACAAATTTTCCTACCTTGTTCAACTTCCTGCAGTGTTTTGGTATCCAGAGATGTTTGTACATGCATGTATGCTCAGTCGCTCCAGGCGTGTCTGATTCTCTGGGTTGTAACCTGCCGGGCTCCTCTGTTCATGAGATTCTCCAGGCAAGAATACTGGACTGGCTTGCCATGCCCTCCTCCAGGGGATCTTCTGGACCCAGGGATTGAACCTGCATTTCCTGTCTTCAGCATCACAGGTGGATTCTTTACCGCTGAGCCACCAGGGAAGCCTACCCAGAGATGTTTGGGCTCCCCTTATAAGCCAGAGTCTTATAAACTGGAGCAGCTGCCTACACCTTCCTCTAGGTCAGATCACCAGCAGGTCACTTTATCTCTTTGGGTCCTGTTTCCTCTTTTAAAATAAGAATTTTAGGCTCCATATCCCTAAAATTCCTCACAATTCTAGCATTGTATAATTTTGCCTATTCTACAAACAAAATGAAACATGGCTCTTCTTTTTTGAAGATTAATAAACTAAAACTGGGTTTTCAAGAATGTTAGATGACTCAGGCTAAGCTTAGGGTTTATTACTGCTATTACATCTACATTAAAACTGCACCTTGACATTAAAGAGTTGGATACTTTCGCTGAATCTAGGTATCAAATGTCAGTTAGATTTATTAAGGGCCGACATGGGCCAAGTTCTACAATGGAGATCCAGAAGAAAGATAAAATATCACTTTAACTCCTGACGAAGTCATAACTGTAAGAATAATTAACTAATAATGAAACAGGAGGGAAGGGGGCTGGGCACAACCTTTGAAAGAATAACATAACCCAAGGACACAACATACACTGGTTAGAACCAAATGGATCCAAGATGGCAGACAAGTCGACTTCCACTAGACTTTGAGCCTCAGTATATGCTCACTGTAACACATCACCAAGCTGTGACACATCCACAGGTGCCATGACAGTTCCAAGGCCGATCATCAAAGACCAAAAAGTGGGCAGTGGCCCAATTCCTGGAAATCTCTGCCCCATCCTCAAGAGAGTTGGAACAATCCTCCTGTTCATTAGCCTATGAAATTACCCAGCCCATAAAATCTAACCACACCATATTTCAGTGCCCTGTCACCTTCTCAGATGGCCCATACTCTGTCTATGGAGAATGCTTCTCTCTAAATAAATTGACTTCTTTGTCTCTCATTGCATTCTTTCTGTGATGAGACATCAAAAACCTGAGCTTCATTAAATTCTGAAACCATGAGTGTGATCTCAGTTGGAAGACTGTGGGTTTTGGCTGGGTTCAAGTCCCAGCTCATGGGTTCAAGCCCCAATCTGAGGTGCATGGTTTCAACAAGATAACAAAGCGAAAGGTCAATACTCGAGTAATGTACCAAATTTTGCTCTGAAATGAAATTGGCTTGGTGCATTGAACTGCTTTGTTGGTTGGTGATACAAGAGCAGGGAGGTTTCTCAAAGGAAATGAGCTGAGTTTTTTTGTATTTTATTGTTGTTGTCCAGCCGCTAAGTCATGTCCAACTCTTTGTGACCCCATGGACTGCAGCACACTAGGCTCCTCTGTCCTCCATGATCTCTGAGAATTTGCTCAAATTCATGTCCATTGAGTCTGTGATGTTATCTAACCATTTCATCCTCTACCACCCTCTTCTTTTGCCTTCAAACTTTCCCAGCATCAGGGTCTTTTCCAATGAGTCAGCTCTTCGCATCAGGTGGTCAAGGTATTGGAGCTTCAACTTTAGCAACAGTCCTTTCAATAAATATTCAGGGTTGATTTCCTTTATAATTGGCTGGTTTGATCTTCTTGTGGTCCAAGGGACTCTCAAGAGTCTTCTCCAGGACCACAATTTGAAAACATCAGTTCTTTGGTGTCCAACCTTCTTAATGGTCCAACTCTCACATCCATACATGACTACTGGAAAAACCATAGCTTTGATTATATGGACCTTTGTCAGCAAAGTGATGTCTCTGGTTTTTAATATGCTGTCTAGGTTTGTCATAGCTTTTCTTCCAAGAAGCAAGCATCTTCTAATTTCATGGCTGTAGTCATCACTCGCAGTGATTTTGGATCCCCAAAAAATAAAATCTCTCACTGCTTCTACTTTTTCCCCTCCTATTTGCCATGAAATGATGCGACTGAATGCTATGACCTTTCATATCTACCTCATTTATTTAAAAAGAGGGAGAAAAGCCCTCTTGCTACTAACAGGGCAAGCAAACTCGATAATTGGCTCAAAAAGACATTAATCATGGTAGAGGCAATGAAGAAAAAATTTAAAATTAAAACTGATTTACAAAATAAAATTTTGGATGGAGTTCTATTAGGTACTCCTATAATACATCAAATAGTGCTTGGAGTTGGGTAATCAGACTGAAAGAGTGGATTAATCCCCCCATTCCAATTCTGTACTTGTAGTGCTATGTCTAAAATGCTAGGAATGTATTTTGGAAGTCACGAGCACACCAGAAAAAAGTAGTTCTGCTTTTCTTTACTTATGCCACTGGCCCAGCCTAAAGGCCCTTTTCATGGCTTGTCTGAATATTTCTCATCTTCTGTCATCCTCCAGGATCTACGCAGTCTAGCTCAGCTCCTATCTGAAACCTTGCCAGGGTATGAAACATTGGCTTACAGTCATCTGTCCTCTCTACTGAATGGACAGGGCTGACTTGAACAATATCTGACTGTATCCCATCTCCTATCATCCACAATTACAACCTTTCACAAGAACATCTGCTTCTGAAGATATCAGGTCCTAATCTTTGAAACCTGTGTTACTACCTCATGTGGAAACATGGCCTTTGCACAAATATGTAAAGACCATGTTACAGGAAGATTATCTTGGATTATTAGGGTGGGCCCTAAATGCAATGACACAACACCTTCTTAGAAGGAGAAAGAAGGAGATCTGATGACCTGCAGTTGAGGAGGAGCCACTCAGTGGTGGTTCTCCTCTGTATATTAGGACTAGTGGTAGGAGAAACCGTTACAGAACTAGGCACAGTGAACAGAAATGATCATGTTAAAACCGCAAAAATAATAGAAACCAGGTAGCAGTACTTCACCACTAGATTATAGAGGTGACTAGAAACCAGGTGGATACAATTTAAGATCTTTGAAAGAGTCATTGAAAGTTCTGGCCCCAGTTAAAATTTGATCATCCTAAGTCATTTATTCCCCAGGGCATTGATGAAGTGAGTAGATCAATCGGCCAGTAATTAATGGAGCCAAACATCTTGGTGTGATATCAGTGAGGAAGACAGCTTAACAGAGAAATCAAGGAAAAAAGACAAAGAGAGCCCTGATAAAACGGCTGTTAACCCAGGGTGACAGAGCACATATTGAAGGCTGTGTCATCTGAGAAGTGACATCAGAGGCTTCACACTATGGAGGAAACAGACTTCACTAAATTAGTGCAGCCAAACCCTTAAATGAATGAATAAGCAAACATCAACAAAAGCCTCAGAGAGGAGAGAGGGGAATTAGGACCCAAAGTGGCTACAATATATTACCTAAATGTCCAGTTTTCAACAAAAATTACGAGACATACAAAGAAACAGGCAAGTGTGGCCCATACGCTGTTTTGTTTTAAAAGCAGGCAACAGAGACTGCCTATGAGGAGATATTGATGTCAGACTGAGCAAATATTTCAAAGCAGCCATTATGTTTCATACATTCAGTGGTCAGCATTAAAAGTTCAAAGAATTCAAAGAAACATGTTTAAAGCAAAGGAAGATAAACTGGCAATTTCTCATCAAATTGAAAATGTTAACAAAGAGATAGAAATTATTAAAAAGTAACCAAATGGAAATTCTGGAGTTGAGAATTACAAATCAGTTCAGTTCAGTTCAGTCGCTCAGTCGTGTCCGACTCTTTGCGACTCCATGAACCGCAACACGCCAGGCCTCCCTGTCCATCACCATCTCCCGGAGTCCACCCAAACCCATGTCCATTGAGTCAGTGATGCCATCCAACCATCTCATCCTCTGTCGTCCCCTTCTCCTCCTGCCCCCAATCCTTCCCAGCATCAGGGTCTTTTCCAATGAGTCAGCTCTTCGCATGAGGTGGCCAAAGTATTGGAGTTTCAGCTTCAACATCCGTCCTTCCAATGAACACCCAGGACTGATCTCCTTTACAGATAAGTAAGTAGAATATTTAGAGCAAAGAATAATATAAGTACCAAAGAGGATCATATCATAATGATAAAGGCATTATTAGTTCATCTAGAGCAGTAGTCCTCAACCTTTTTGGCACCAGGGACTGGTTTTGTGGAAGACAACTTTTCCATGGTCAGAGGAGTGGGAGGGGAGGGGATGGTTTCAGGATGATTCAAGCACATTACATTTATTGTACACTTTATTTCTATTATTATTACATCAACTCCATCTCAGATTATCAGGCAACAGATACACTGGGGACCTCTGATCTAGAGGACATAACAATCCTAAACTTAATTAAGGCAACTTAATAAAAAAGTTTAAAAAATATAAAGCAAAAACTGATACTCCTGCAATAACAAATCCACAATTGTAATTAGGCTTCACTTTCTCTCTCTAAATGATTGAAAAAAGAATAGACAGAAGATGATTAAGAATATAGATTTAAACGATAATATTAAACATTTAATTGATATTTATAGTAAACTCCATCCCAAATATCAGAATATCCATTCAGTTCAAGTTCATATGGAACATTTCCTAAGACAGATCACATTTGGGACCGTAAAACAAGTCTTAATAAACTTAAAAATATACTGAGATCATACAAAGCATGCTGTCTGAATGCAATACAATTAAACTGAAAGTCAATAATAGAAAGATCTCTGGAAAATCTCCCAATTATTTGAAAACCAAATAACATGCTTCTAAACAACCCATGGATTAAAAGAGACGTCAAAAGAGAAATTAGAAATTATTTTGAACTGAAAGGAAATAAAACACAAAATATCAAGATTTGTGGGGCAGCAGTAAAGCACTAAAGCAGTACTTAGAACTGTACAACACTGAATACATATATTTAATAGATATATTATGTATGTAATATATATATTATGTGTATATATGTATATACACAAATACACATATATGTATCTACGCACATACACAAGAAAAAGAAGAGAGGTCTCAAAAGAATTATGTCCTTTTCCACCTAAAACTAAGAAAAGGAAAGGCAAATTAAACCCAAAGAACATGAAAAAAAATTAAGAGCAGAAATCAATGAAGTCCAAAAGAGAAAAATAGAGGTGAACAAAATCAAAAGAAAATTCTCTGAGATCAATAAAATCAATAAATCTCTAGACGCACTGATGAGGAAAAAAGAAAGATGACAAAATTATCAATATCAAGAATGCGACCTGTGACACCCTTACAGATTCTATAGTTATTGAAAGGACAATAAAAGAATATTATGAACAACTTTGTATCAATATATTTGACAACTTGAGTGAAATGGACGATTTCCTTGAAGGCACAAACTGACAAGGTTCAGTCAAGAATAGACATTGAAAGCGCAAACTAATCGATAGTTTCAGAGAGCAGACTAATATTTGCCTGGGAAAGGATAAAGGGGTCAGAGGAAGGGACTGACAAGGGGCAGGAGGAAATTCGGGGAGGTGATGGAAATGTTCATTATTGTGATGATGATCTCAAAACACATATGTCATATGTCAAAACTTACCAAATTATAAACGTGTCGTTTGCCTGAGTGCGTGCTAAGTTGCCTCAGTTGTGTTTGACTCTATGTGACCCTATGGACCGTAGCCCGCAAGGCTCCTCTGTCCATGGGATTCTCCAGGCAAGAATACTGGAGTGGGTTGCCATGCCCCCCTCCAGAGGATCTTCCCAACTCAGGGATGGAATCTGCCTCTCTTACATCTCCTGCATTGGCAGGCAAGTTCTTTACCACTAGCACCACCTGGGAAGACCACGTGTAGTTTATTGTAAGTCAATTATATCTCAATAAAATGTTAAAGAATAAAAAGTAAAATGAATCAATTCTTCATGCCATATACTGCAGAAATTCTTCATGCCATATACTGTGGAAGATCCCTCTTCCACACCTTCAAGGGTTTGGGAAGATGTCTTAACCTTCTTCTCCATCAGTCCAGGTTGCACTGGACTGTTTTAGCAGCTCTACTGTGTCCTGCTTCTGACCATTGCCTTTGGTCCTTGCTGTTCTATACCTGATGCCCTTTGCCCCATGCTGGACACCAGCACCCCCCTTCCTGTCCTTTTTTCTCCCAAAGTGGCATTAACACATGGCTATTACTAAAGAATTACAGGTGATGGAGAGCAGTTACATCACAGACAAGAAAGAAAACTGAATGTCAAATATCACTTCCCCAAATGTTTATTTGGAGTAGGAAATGGCAACCTACTCCAATATGTTTGCCTGGAAAATTTCATGGACAGAGGAGCCTCGTGGGTTACAGTCCATGGGGTGGCAAGGAGTTGGACATAACTGAATGACTGAGCACAAAAGTTTATTAGCCATCTGTATCAGAAGATTCTTTTCTATTGGCTACATCTCTCAGTAGGCTCTTTTTCTCTCTTTAAATTTCATATATTTCCCCTCTCTCTATTCTTCTTTGGTGTTTTGGCAGGGAGGCATGTGAGATCTTAACTCCCTGACCAGGGAGAAAGACTCACCTTTCACATCCCCAAAGGCTGTTATGGTATTTTTCTAGACATATACAATCTTTTCTCTACTGATGAAAATGGCATTCCCTGGAAGGCAAATAAGACTATGCTAAGTTTTGTTTTCAGTATCCATTTTTCCCCCTTATTGCAACAATTCACAAAGATACACTACAATAAATGTTATCACAGGAAATGCCCTGCACCAAGAAACATAACCTGGCCACAGGTCTCATGCTGATACTCCAGCTAAACAACTTCAGAAATCATAGAATGCTGAAGCTAGATAGGACTTCCCCAAGCACTCATTTCCCACACACATACCCCTACCCTCATTATACAAAATGTGAGAGTTGAAATGATTTGCCCAGATTAGACACTGTAGTCACAGGGCAGGGACTCGAAGCCCGAGTCTCCTGGCTCCATTCAATTCCATTCAGTATAACAAACACCATGTGAGCCCCTGGGAACCCAGCCAAGGGAAAGGAGTGGTGAGGGTTTTCTGGGAAGGGGTTCTGGGTCTAGGTGACTTCACTAGGTCAGGGCTCGGAGTCAGAGAATGTTTGATTGTTCCCAGACTCTGGATAATCTGTCCCCATCTCCCACCCTCAATGGGTGTGTCCCGGGTAAACTGACCCTGTATAATACAAAACTAGATTAAATTCCTACAATCCATGAGGCCAAGCTAAAGGTATGAGCACACAGGAGGAGAATTTAACTCCAGTAAGAATTTTTCAACCAGCAGGCAGGATTAACATAGGTGGAGTTGGCAGGGTGTGAGTATTTGGGGCAATGGTCATAAACTAAGGCAATCTGCTTGTCTGAGAGTTAAATTTGAACCCCAGTTCTGCTGTTTGAGCAAATTCCCTTCACCTCTGTGAGCCTGTTTCTTGACCTATAAGATTGAGATAAACTATGTCTATGCAGGGACTTCCCTGGTGGTCCAGTGGTTAAGACTCCATGTTCCCAATGCAGAGTGCCTGGGTTCAATCTCTGGTCAGGGAACTAGATCCCACATGTTGCAACTAAATTTCCCGCATGTTGCAATGAAGACTGAAGATCCCATAAGCCACAACTAAGACCCAGGGCAGCCAAATAAATATATATTAAAAAAAAAATCTCCATGTAGGCTGGTTGGCAAGATTAGATGAGATAAAGTAGGAAATGTGTCTAGCATTAATGGTAGCTATTAGAATAACTGTTACTGTATTCCAAGCACCTGCCCAATTAATCCTCACAACAGCCCTGAGGGGTAAAGTTTTAGCCTGACCTGAAGCTTGGAGAAGTTAAAGACTTTACCCAAATTACTCAGTAGTCACTGCCAAGGTATCAACCTCCAAAGCATGGCTGCAGCAGAAGGTATACATATCGAGGGCAGCAGAAAATGGTAAAGGAAATGTCAGATGTGCCTAACCCTGGAAGATGCAGTTGCCTCCTAGAGGCCCTGCGCACCTTTTCTTGGACACGATAATAGGTTGTTGGCTCATCTTCTTGGAGGTCATTCTGACCTTAGGTGGCAGCAGAAAAGACTCCCACTAGACTCAAATAAAATCCTTAAGGATGAGAATGTACACTAAAGAGGTGACAGAATGTTTCTCAAAATCAAGTAATGAATGGGTGGGCCTCTGTTTAAAATTCTCACAGACTCACCCCGAAGTTGACTTAAATTACTTTAATGTTAATACCACTTACATATTTATAAGTGCAACACTCAGTATATATGGCTGCGCTTATGGCTCTTCTACAACTCTAAACCAAGACACATAGAAAACAAAACTATAAAACCTACAAAATTCAAATATACACTTTAGTTTAATGTGACTGAAGATGTTGTTTGGCTGAAATTAAACTGCTATTTGAAACCTGACTGTGTCACAGTTCTTTTGAGCCTGGCACCCACTGCACTGTGTTACTATGGCATCTACCACCATGCTTCCCTGGTCAAACTCCTGGAAAATCTTCATTTTGACAGTGCACCAAGACCCCATGTGACTTTCACTTTGCACAGTAACATCATTTACAGTAAGTCAACTCCCTATTTTCCTGGTCAGGCTACAATTCATGTAGCACGATTGGGTACTAGAGTGATCACAAACATAAAGTGAATGCCAAAATGGCAAGGCAGGTGGGGGTCTTTCAGCCAGTTCAGAACACGTTTGTTTTCACTTGTTTGGATCACTGCCAAAATGAAATATAACATTTAGAAGATCTCAGAGACACATCTTAGGCTCCTAAAAATACATCTATTGGGCTCAAGGGGGTCCACAGACTCAGATTTGAGACTCTCTAATCTAATCACTTCTAAAACTCTGGATGTCTTTTCCTGAAGAACTATAAGGCAGAACACTGGTCTCCTGGGATTGGAATGATTGGATCACACACTTGGGCATTTGCTATTCTGCTGTTTTCCCCTTTATCTCCCTGGTGACCTTCTACTTGTCCCTTAAGTGGATTCTTCCTCTGGAAGCCCCACCTGGCCTCTGCAAGCTGTCTGAGACTTGCCCACTCTGCATCTCTACCACACTGCCTACACTCAGTGCCCAGACTCATAGCCCCTGCTGGTATGATTGTTTATTTACCCTTTTGGCTTTCTACCATGTCATCCTTTCTATCCCTTAGACTGCAAGCTCAGAGCAGTCTGATCCATCTCTGGTCCATACTTCTCTGCACAGGGAACTAGATCCTACATGCTACAACTAAAAAACCCAGCACAATCAAATAAATTAAAAAAAAATTTTTTTTTTAAGTAAATCCTAGACTCGTAGAATATTAAAGATAGAAGTGCACTACAGCTGAAGTACAGAAACGGGAAATGACTTGCCCAGGTACCCAGCTAGGGATATGAAAGCATCAGGCCAGAAACCATGTGCTCTGATTTCTATTTCAGTGTTTCTGGGGACATTATTTATTTACCATTTTTTCATTTACTTATTTTTGGTTTGGGCTTCCCTGGGGAAAAACTGTGATCCCTTGTGACCTCACCTCCCTGTGACAGTGTTTTGGGAACCAACTGGATTCTCACGGTTCTCCCAATGGTGGCAAGGTGCCCATGTCAGGCAAGGCATTTTTCATAATGAAAAAGAAACAAAGATAGCGTCAGACTTCATTTGTAATTTCCCCATAGCAACCAGAATCTAGAAATCTCTTTGTTCCTTTCTCAGCTTATTATGCTGCCCTTGTCCTTGGTAAAGTGGAGCAAGAAGGTGGATTTGGAGACTTAAAAAAAAAAAAAATCTGTACTCTTTTGTTCATGTACGTATTTACTTAGAAAAGCATTTATTTTTGCCACATAGGCCAGTATGGACATCTTGAGATTCCCACCCAGCTTTCCTCCTTAATTTAGCTATCTCACTTCTCTCCCATGGCCACAAACACTAGTGTCATCCCTGACCTCCGGACATCCTCTTCCTTCCAGGCAGGGAGGCAGCCTGCCTCCTCATGCCTGGCCTTCCCAGCGAGCCATCCTGGCTTTGACCCCACAACCACCAGATCCTCATTCAACATTTAATCACTTCCTTCCTCGACACTGGTTTCGAATTCCTTCATCCTGCCTCTTGGCCAAGGCCCGGAACCCAGGTGCAGAGAAATCCAGAAGCAGGGAAGAAAGAAACTCAGACACACAGATCATCTACTAGGTACGAGGGACCTGCTTTGTGTGTGTGTCTGACTTCTTTTACTTAGGATATCATTTATTTGTTTATTTTTATTATATATATAATATAAAATGCACCATTTTAACCATTTTTAAAAGTATACAGTTCAATGGCGTTATTGCATTTCCACGGTGGCACAACCATCACTATCCATTTCCAAAACATTTCCACCATCCCAAACTAAACCTCTGTACCCATTAATAATAATTACCATGCCCCCTGCTCCCAGCCTCTGGTAACCACCAAACGCTTTTACATAAACTATTTCATTCAGTCCTCACATCCACCTTATGAGGTAGGTATTGATATCTCTATTCTTAACAACTGAGAAACCTGAGGCTCAGAGAGGTTAAGTAACTTACCCCAAGGTCATTCAGCTCATGAGAGTCCAGGCTGAGAGTCAATTTCATCAGGCTCTTCCATTCTTTTCATTTCATTCATTTTCATTCATTTCCATTCTTTTCACTCTCTCAGTCTGTGCGAGAGAGAGGTGTGATGTGGAAAGAGTGATCTTTGCCTTTAAAGAGCCTATTCTTTAAAGAAGAGCAAGTTTTGTGTTATGTGCAGAGGTTTCACAGTGAGAGTACGGCTGTGGTGCCAACAACTGGAACTCGGTGTTACCATCCATTCCTTCAATATTTACTGGAAGATTTCATCACATCCACTGGGCCCAGAGAGCCACCAGACCCCATCCTGACCTGGAGGAGCTGACTGCCTAGTACAGAAGGCAGGGATCTAAACAGAAGTGTAAAAGGCAGTGTGCTCTCTTCTACGTGGAGGGCCATGGAGGGTAGAAGAGGAGCAGGAGACCTCCGGAGGAGGAGACATGTCAGCTGAGCCCTGAGGGATGCAGAGGAGGGTGGCCAGTGGAGAAGACGAGCTAGGGTATTCCAGGCAGGGGTCCAGGAATAGAATGTCCTAGAACACAGAGGGATCAGGAAGCAGCACGGTGACAGGGGTCCTGGCTGGGAGGTGGACCTGGAAAGATAGGTGAGAGCTGGCTGATAAACACAAGAGAGTTTGGACTCAAGTCTGTTGGCAACAGGGAGCCAACAATTTCCATCTCCAGGCCAGAACTCTGTTCTCAACTTCTATCCATTTACATAATATTGTGCTGATATTTCCACTTGGACACCTTTTAAAAAAAAAAAAATTATTTTTGGCTGCGTCAGATCTTAGTTGTAGCACTCAGGCTTCCCCCTAGTTGTAGCCCACTGGGCTTAGTTCCCTGCAGCATGTGGGACCCCAGTTCTTCGACCAGGAATCAAATCCCAGTCCTCTACGTTGGAAGGCAGATTATTAACCACTAGGCCACCAGTGAACTCCTTTACACTTGGATATCTTGTTGTCATTCTAACTTTATATTTTCCAAAATGAACTCTGATTTACATGCTTCCTTGCCCATTCCCAAGAGCAGTGATACTAAAATATTTAGGGCACAAGCCCCCACAGGTCCCCGAGGTTTGGGATCAGTATCTTGAAGGCCATTGCTGTGCCAGATATTAACTCTTTAGATGCTGGAGAGTGGCAGGGTCTGAGGGTCCCAGAGGAAAGTCTAGCCAGCTAGGACAGCAAAGGGGCTCAGAGCAGCAGTGCTTTTCGTGATGGGCGTGGCCAGTACCAGTTGTATGCAACCCTGCCCCCACCAAACCTAACCCTCCTGTGCTTTCCTCATCTCAGTAACAGCACCATCTGCCTCGGTACTCTAACTGGAAACCAAGGCAATATCTATCCCTGGAGTCCAGGCCAAAAACACAATGGGACTCACATACTATAAGTCTAAATATTTCAAAGTTATAGATCACATTAAATCAGTTACTTATTAAGATACAAAGTCTTCATAACTATATCAAGGCATTTTTTTTTTACTTAAAATAAAATGCACACATTTTAAGGGTATGGTTTGAGGAGCTTTGACAAATATATTATGTAACCACCCCAATCACTCATGAATGTAGAATATATCCATTAACCCAGAAAGTTGCCTTATGCCTATTTACAGTCAATTTTCCCTCTGTTCCACTCCAGGCAATCACCCATCTAATTTCTATCATCATTGTAAGCTTATTCCAGAACATCAACAGAAATGTCAGGATTCTTTTGCTCAAAAGCTATGGATTTTTGAGCAATGATTGAATGTTGACAAAAAGTCAAAGATGACTGAATTTAATCGTGTCCTATTGGTGGACAGTAATATTAAATGAAAAGAAACATACAGCTCATGGATGATAACATAACTCACACAAATTTTTCTTCTTTTCACTTCGCAGAATCAGTAATTATGCATTCTCATCAACATTTTCAAATAATTTTGTTTAATTGACAATAAGGCCTAAAATTAGATAAACTTTGTTGAGTCACATGTTTTAACATTTTTTTTTTTACCTTATTAATATCCATTTAGAAAAACTTGTCAGTAGCAACTGAAATTGTCAACAAAATTCTTGGAAGAGTATTTTAGATTAAAAAATATACATTGTGAGTTTTATGTATTACGGTCAAATATTATGGGAATGAGTAATAAGTTACATCAGTTCAGTTCAGTTCAGTCACTCAGTCGTATCCAACTCTTTGTGACCACATGGACTGCAGCATGCCAGGCCTCCCTGTCCAACACCAACTCCTGGAGTTTACTCAAACTCATGTCAATTGAGTCGGTGATGCCATCCAACCATATCATCCTCTGTCGTCTCCCTCTCCTCCCACGTTCAATCTTTCCTAGCATCAGGGCCTTTGCAAATGAGGCAGCTGTTCGCATAAGGTTGCCAAAGTATTGGAGTTTCAGCTTCAACATCAGTCCTTCAAATGAATATTCAGTACTGATTTCTTTTAGGATGGACAGGTTGGATCTCACTGCAGTCCAAGGGACTCTTAAGAGTCTTCTCTAAAACCACAGTTCAAAAGGATCAATTCTTCAGCACTCAGCTTACTTTATAGTCCAATTCTCACATCCATACACGATTACTGGAAAAACCATAGCTTTGACTAGATGGACCTTTGTTGGCAAGGTAATGTCTCTGCTTTTTAATATACTGTCTAGGTTGGTCATAACTTTTCTTTCAAGGAGCAAGCGTCTTTTAATTCCATGGCTGCAATCACCATCTGCAGTGATTTTGGAGCCCCCCAAAATAAAGTCTGCCACTGTTTCCATTGTTTCCCCATCTACTGCCATGAAGTGATTGGACCAGATGCCATGATCTTAGTTTTCTGAGCGCTGAGTTTTAAACCAACTTTTCCACTCTCCTCTTTCACTTTCATCAAGAGGCTTTTTAGTTCTTCTTTACTTTCTGCCATAAGGGTGGTGTCATCTGCATATCTGAGACTATTGACATTTCTCCTGGCAATCTTGATTCCAGCCTGTGCTTCCTCCAGCCCAGCGTTTCTCATGATGTACTCTGCATATAAGTTAAATCAGCAGGGTGACAATATACAGCCTTGACGTCCTCCTTTTTCTATTTATAACAGTCTGTTGTTCCATGTCCAGTTCTAACTGTTGCTTTCTGATCTGCATACAGATTTCTCAAGAGGAAGGTCAGGTGGTCTGGTATTCCCATCTCTTGAAGGATTTCCCACAGTTTACTGCAATCCACACAGTCAAAGGCTTTGGCATAGTCAATAAAGCAGAAGTAGATGTTTTTCTGGAACTCTCTGGCTTTTTCGATGATCCAGCGGATGTTGGCAATTTGATCTCTGGTTCCTCTGCCTTTTCTAAATCCAGCTTGAATATCTGGAAGTTCACAGTTCACATACTGTTGAAGTCTGGCTTGGAGAATTTTGAGCATTACTTTACTAGTGCGTGAGATGAGTGCAATTGTGTGGTAATTTGAACATTCTTTGGCATTGCCTTTCTTTGGGATTGAATGAAAACTGACCTTTTCAGGTCCTGTGGGCAGTGTTGAGTTTTCCAAATTTGCTGGCATATTGAGTGAAGCACTTTCACAGCATCATCTTTCAGGATTTGAAATAGCTCAACTGGAATTCCTGATGGAATTCCACTAGTGATGTCATCACCTCCACTAGTGATGTTTCCTAAGGCCCACTTGACTTTGCATTACAGGATGTCTGGCTCTAGGTGAGTGATCATGCCATCATGGTTAACTGGGTCATGAAGATCTTTTTTGTATAATTCTTCTGTGTATTCTTGCCACCTCTTCTTACTATCTTCTGCTTCTGTTAGGTCCATACCATTACTGTCCTTTATTGTGCCCATCTTTGCATGAAATGTTCCCTTGGTATCTCGAATTTTCTTGAAGAGATCTCTAGTCTTTCCCATTCTATTGTTTTCCTCTATTTCTTTGCATTGGTCACTGAGGAAGGCTTTCTGATCTCTCCTTGCTATTCTTTGAAACTCTGCATTCAAATGGGTATATCTTTCCTTTTCTCCATTGCTTTTTGCTTCTCGCCTTTTCACAGCTATTTGTAAGCCCTCCTCAAACAACCATCTTGCCTTTTTGCATTTCTTTTTCTTGGGGATGGTCTTGATCCCTGTCTCCTGTAAATGTCACGAACCTCTGTGGATAGTTCTTCAGGCACTCTATCAGATCTAATCCCTTGAATCTATTTCTCACTTCCACTGAATAAGGGATTTGATTTAGGTCATACCTGAATGGTCTAGTGGTTTTCCCTACTTTCTTCAATTTAAGTCTGAATTTGGTAATAAGGAGTTCATGATCTGAGCCACAGTCAGCTCCCAGTCTTGTTTTTGCTGACTGTATAGAGCTTCTCCATCTTTGGCTGCAAAAAATATAATCAGTCTGATATTGGTATTGACCATCTGGTCATGTCCACGTGTAGAGTCTTCTCTTGTGTTGTTGGAAGAGGGTGTTTGCTATGACCAGTGCATTCTCTTGGCAAAACTCTATTAGCCTTTGCCCTACTTCATTCTGTACTCCAAGGCCAAATTTGCCTGTTACTCCAGGTATTTCTTGACTTCCTACTTTTTCATTTTGGTCCCCTATAATGAAAAGGACCATGCTCAGTAAATCTTTAATCCAATTTTCTGTTAATGGGCGGGGTTGTATTCCCTCCCTGTTGTTTGGCCTGAGGTCAAATTATGATAGGGGTAATGAAGATAGTCCTGACCTCCTTCAAAAGGACTTGTGTTTTGCACTGTTGTATTCAGTGCCCCTGATCCTGCAGCAGGCTAGTGTAGACCCAAGTCTTCAATGGAGATTCCTAGACACTAAAGGACAGAAACGGTATGGACCTAACAGAAGCAGAAGATATTAAGAAAGGGTAGCAAGAATGCACAGAAGAACTATACAAAAAAGATCTTAATGACCCAGATAACCACAATGGTGTGATCACTCACCCAGAGCCGGACATCCTGGAGTGTGAAGTCAAGTGGGCCTTAGGAAGCATCACTACGCACAAAGCTAGTGGAGGTGATGAAATTCCAGTTGAGCTATTTCAAATCCTCAATGATGATGCTGTTAAATTGTTGCACTCAATATGCCAGCAAAGTTGGAAAACTCAGGAGTAGCCACAGGACTGGAAAAGGTCAGTTTTCATTCCAGTCCCAAAGAAAGGCAATGCCAAAGAATGTTCAAACTACTGCATAACTGTACTCATCTCACACACTAGCAAAGTAATGCTCAAAATTCTTCAAGCCAGGCTTCAACAGTACGTGAACCGTGAACTTCCAGATGTTCAAGCTGGTTTTAGAAAAGACAGAGGAACAAGAAATCAAATTGCCAGCATCCGTTGGATCATCGAAAAAGCAAAAGAGTTCCAAAAAAACATCTACTTCTGTTTTATTGACTACACCAAAGCTTTTGATTCTGTGGATCATGACAAAAGTGGAAAATTCTTCAAGAGATGGGAATACCAGACCACCTGACCTGCCTCTTGAGAAATCTGTATGCAGGTAAAGAAGCACCAGTTAGAACTGGACATGGACAATGGACTGGTTCCAAATTGGAAAAGCAGTATGTCAAGGCTGTATATTGTCACCCTGCTTATTTAACTTATATGCAGAGTACATCATGCAAAATGCTGGGCTGGATGAAGCCCAAACTGGAGTCAGGATTTCTGGGAGACATGTCAATAGTCTCAGATATGCAGATGATACCACCCTTATGGCAGAAAGTGAAGAGAAACTAAAGAGCCTCTTGATGAAAGTGAAAGAGGAGGATAAAAAGTTGGCTTAAAACTCAACATTCAAAAAACTAAGATCAAGGCCTCTGGTCCCATCACTTCATGGCAAATAGATGGGGAAACAATGGAAACAGTGGCAGACTTTATTTTCTTGGGCTCCAAAATCACTGCAGATGGTGATTGCAGCCATGAAATTAAAAGACGCTTGCTCCTTGAAAGAAAAGCTATGACCAACCTAGACAGTATATTAAAAAGCAGAGATATTACTTTGCCAACAAATGTCCAACTAGTCAAAGCTATGGTTTTTCCAGTAGTCTTGGATGGATGTGAGAGTTGAACCATAAAGAAGGCTGTGTGCCAAAGAATTGATGCTTTTGAACTGTGGTGTTGGCGAAGACTCTTGAGAGTTCCTTGGACTGCAAGGAGATCCAACCAGTCAATCCTAAAGGAGATCAGTCCCGAGTATTCACTGGAAGGACTGATGCTGAAGCTGAAACTCCAATACTTTGGCCACTTGATTGGAAGAATGACTCATTGGAAAAGACCGTGATGCTGGGAAAGATTGAAGGCAGGAGAAGGGGACGACAGAGGATGAGGTGGTTGGATGGCATCACCGACTTGATGGACATGAGTTTGAGCAAACTATGGGAGTTTGTAATGGACAGGGAAGCCTGGCATGTTGCAGTCCATGAGGTCTCAAAGAGAGTTGGACACGACTTAATGACTGAACAGCAACAAATCAGCTACTTAAGGATAAGTTGATAGTTAATGTTTAAGTGTCTATACTCCCTTAGCTTCACAAATTGCTATGGAATCTGGCCACACACTTTTTGAGGGGCTACTTTCTTGTCTAGGAGTGGAGTTGGAGCCAAGAGAGATCACACCACCCTGGTTTCCCTCTCTTGGTTAGTGGCTCCATCATCCTTGGACATCTTGTCCATTTTAACTGCTGAGCAGTATTTCATTGTATGAATATATCACACTGTTATCAGTTCTCTTACTGGTAGACACCTGGGCTGTTCCCAATTTGGGAATATTATAAATAAAGTTGCCGTGGACTTTGCTGTAAAAAACTTTTTGTGGTATAAATGTTTTCATTTATCAGGTAAATTCTTAGGAATAAAACTGGGTCATGGGATAGGCGTATATTTAATTTCATGAAAAATGTCAGACCCTTATCACAAGTGTTTATGCCATTTTACACTATCACAAGCAGCATGTGAGAGTTTTGGTTACAACCTTGCCAACACTTACTGTCTTTAGTCTTCTTAATTTTAGCCATTCTGGTGACGGCGTAACAACATTTCATTGTGGTTTTAATTTACATTTCCCCGATGACTAATGATGTTGAGCACAGAAAGACAAGAAAAAGAAAACAGACAAATAATAAACAGAGAGAACAAACAAAAATAAAATAAAGGGTCAGACTTAAGCCTTAATATGTCAGTAGTCACGTGCTGTGAGCTCAGCTGTGTCCAACTCTTTGTGATCCTATAGACTGTAGCCCACCAGGCTCCTCTTTCCATGGGATTTTTCAGGCAAGAATACCGGAGTGGGTTGCCATACTCTCCTCCAGGGGATCTTCCTGATCCAGGGATCAAACCTGGGTCTCCTGTGTCAACAGGCAGTCTTTTCCACCAAGCCACCCAGGAAGCTCAATAATTACCTTAACCTAAATGACCTAAATAGACCAATTACAAGACAGAGATTGGCTTAATGGGAAAAAAAAAGCATAACCCAACTATATGCTGTCTATAACAAACTCACTTTACTATTTTTTAAAATATTTATTTGGCTGCACTGAGTCTTAGTTGCAGCACACAATATCTTTGATCTTTGTTGTAGCCTGTAGGATCTTTAGTTGCGGCATGCAAATCCTTAGTTGTGGTATGTGAGATCTTATTCCTTGACCAGGGATTGAACTCAGTTCCCCTGCAATGAGAGCACAGAGTCTTAGCCACTGGCCCACTAGGGGAGTCCATAAACTCACTTTAAATATAACAATAAAGGCAGATTAAAAGTAAAAGAATGGAAAGATAAATCATGCAAAATTAATCAAAGGAAAGCAGGAGTGGCTAGAGTAATATCATATAAAGTAAACTTCAGAGCAAAAAAAATTATCAGAAACAATTACATTATAAAGTGATAAAAAGGGTCAATTCATCAAGAATATATAGAAATCATAAATGGATATGCAATAAACAACAGAGCTGAAAACCATGAAGCAAAAACTGATTAAACTTAAGGAAGAAATAGGTAAGTCCATAGTTAGGTGAGTTGGAGACTACAGTACCTTTCTCTGAACACTTGAGAGAATAACTAGACAGAAAGTCAGCAAGCATATAGAAGAACGCACCAGCACCACTGACTAACAGATTCTAATTAACATTTAAAGACCACTGAACCCAAAAACAGCAGAATACACATCCTTTTAAAGTGCCCACAGAACATATACCAAGACAGACCACATGCTGGGCCTTAAAATATATTTTTTTAAGAACTGGGATCATACAGAGTATGTTCTCCATACACAATGGAATCAAATTAGAAACCAGAAAGATAACAGGAATACAACATACTTCAAATTAATCCATAGGCTGAAGAAGTCTCAAGGGAAATTTTTAAAAATATGTTGAACTGAATGAAGGTGAACATAGATTATATCAAACTTTGTAGGATACAGCTAAAGTCACACTGAGAAGGAAAAGTTTAGCACTAAACTCATACAGTAAAAAAGAGGAAAATAATCTCAAATCAATTATTTAAGCTCCCACTGAGCACCCACAAGAAAAGAACCAAATAAAGCAACCAGAAGAAAGGAAATAATAAAGATAAGAGCAGAAATAAATGAAATTGAAAACATCAAAACAACAGAAGCAGTAAAACAAAGAGCTGATTCTTTGGAAAAAGTAATAAAATTAACAACATCCTAGCAAGACTGACAAATGAGAAGATGCACTATAGACTATGTAAACATAAAAAGGATGACTAAGTGAATCCCACAAACAACTCTACACACACAAATTTGACAACTTAGATAAAAGGGACTAATTCCTTGAAAAACACAAACTACTACAACTCACCCAATATGAAATAGATAATTTGAATAGCTCTGTAACTACTGAGATAATTGAAGTTGTAGTTTTAAAACTCCCCCAAAGAAATTTCCAGATGGTTTCACAGAGAATTCTACCACACATTTAAAGAAGAATGAAGACAATCTACGCAATAACTTTCAGAAAACAGAAAAGGACAAACTATCCAATTCATTTTAGAAGCTAGCAATACCCTAAAAACCAAAGGACAAAGAAGAAAACTATAGACCAATATATCTCATAAACTTAGATGCAAAAATTCTCCACAAAATACTAGCAAACCAAATACAACAATGTATAAAAAGAATTATTCAGCACAACCAAATGGTATTTATTTCAGTTGTGCAAGGTTAGTCAATATTCAACAATCAATCCAAAACATCAATCAATGCAATATACCACATTAACAGGTTAAAAGAAAAATCACATGATTATATAAATCATTGACCAAAAAAAAGCTTTGACAAGAGTCAGTTCAGCTGCTCAGTCATGTCCGACTTTTTGCGACCCCATGAACCGCAGCACACCAGGACTCCCTGTCCATCACCAACTCCCAGAGTTTACTCAAACTCATGTCCATTGAGTTGGTGATGCCATCTAACCATCTCATCCTCTGTCGTCCCCTTCTCCTCCTAACTTCAATCTTTCCCAACATCAAGGTCTTTTCAAATGAGTCAGCCCTTCGCATCAGGTGGCCAAAATATTGGAGTTTCAGCTTCAACATCAGTCCTTCCAATGAACACCCAGGACTGATTTCCTTTAGGATGGACTGGTTGGATCTCCTTGCAGTCCAAGGGACTCTAGAGTCTTCTCCAACACCACAGCTCAAAAGCATCAATTCTTCGGCACTCAGCTTTCCCTATAGTCCAACTCTCACATCCATACATGATTACTGGAAAAACCATAGCTTTGACTAGATGGACCTTTGTTGACAAAGTAATGTCTCTGCTTTTTAATATGCTGTCTATGTTGGTCATAACTTTCCTTCCAAGGAGTAGGCATCTTTTAATTTCATGGCTGCAATCACCATCTGCAGCCCCCCAAAATAAAGTCTGCCACTGTTTCCCCATCTATTTGCCATGAAGTGATGGGACCGGATGCCATGATCTTAGTTTTCTCAATGTTGAGCTTTAAGCCAACTTTTTAACTCTCCTCTTTCGCTTTCATCAAGAGGCTCTTTAGTTCTTCTTCACTTTCTGCCATAAGGGTGGTGTCATCTGTACATCTGAGGTTATTGATGTTTCACCCGCAATTTTGGTTCCAGCTTGTGCTTCATTCAGCCCAGCATTTCTCATGATGTACTCTGCATATAAATTAAATAAGCAGGGTGACAATATACAGCCTTGACATACTCCTTTTCCTATTTGGAACCAGTCTATTGCTCCATGTCCAGTTCTACACCCTTCATATTAAAAACTCTCAGAAAACAGGAATAAAGGAAAACTCCCTCAACTTGATAAAGATCATCTACAAAAAAACCTACAACTGACAGCATACTTAGCAGTGAAAGACTGAATGTTTTCCCCCTAAGATTAGAAAAATTTTGAAATAACTAAAACAACTTTGGAAAGAGGAAGAATAAAGTTAGAGGAATCAGACTACCTGATTTCAAAACATTATAAAGTTATAACAGCCAAGAATACATGTGGAAGGAATGACGCACAGATTAATGGAAGAGAACCCAGAAATCGGTCCACCCAAGGACACTCAACTGATTTTTGACAAAAGTGTAAAAGCAATTAAATACAGGAAACATAGCTTTTTGAACAAACGGTGCTGGAGCAAAGGGACATTCCTAGGCAAACACACACATACACATACTACAAAAAAAAACTAAGCCAAAACCAAACAAAAAAAAACATGACCAAAGTTTCAAAACTTAGGGGGAAACAGGAAAAAATCTTAGGGCCAGGCAAAGACTTCTTGGACCTAAAGCCTGATCCATAAAAGGAAAAGTGGATAAATTTGACTTTATCACAGCTATAAACTTTTGCTCTGCAAAAGACCCCGTTAAGAGGATGAAAGTACAGGCCATAGAGGGATAGAAAGTATTTATAAACCAGATGTCAGTATTTAGAACACATAAAGAACTCTTAAAACTCAACAGTAAAAAAACACAATCAATTAGAAAATGGGCAAAAGGCATGAACAGATATGTCACTGAAGAGGATATACAGATGGAAAACAAACACATGAAAAGATGTTCACCACCACTAGCTATTAGAGAAATACAAATTAAAAATCACAGTGAAATACCACTATACACCTATCAGAATGTCTAAAATAAAAAGCAGTGGTAAGGTCAAACACTGGCAAGGATGCAGAAAAATTACATCATTCATATATATATTGCCAGTGGAAATGTAAAACAGTACAGCTACTCTGGAGAGCAGCCTGGCAGTTTATTGAAAAACTAAACAGACAGCTACCATATGACCCAGGAATTATACTCTTGGGCATTTATTCTAGAGAAATGAAAACTTATATTCACATTAAAAATTTGTATAGAACTATTGGTAGCAGCTTTATTCATCTGACAACTGGACATAACCTAGCTCTTCTTCAGTGGGTGAATGGTTAGATACAGTATATCCATATCATGAAATACTGCTTATCAATAAAAAGAAATGAATTATTGATACATACAACAATCTGGATGAGTCTCTAAAAATCATGTTGAGTGGAAATAAAAGCCAGTTCTCACAGTTTGTGCACTGTATGATTCCATTTATACAACACAGACTATTGTTTGCTGGGAGTCAAGTAGTAGTGTAGCTATAAAAGAGCAATATGGGAGATCCTTATGGTGGTGAAAATGTTCTGTATCTTGACTGTATTGCTACTAATCTTGCAGTTGTGACACTAGCAACACATTACCTTTGAGGGAATCTGGATAAAGGGTACACAGGACCTCTCTGTATTATTCCTTACAATTGCATGTGAGTCTACCATTTTCTGAAAATGAAACATTTAATTAAAATATTACCTGTGCGGTTTTTCTCTCAGCTAAATTCTGACTGATGCAAAACACTTCATCAAATTAGGGAATTTCTCTTTTCTTCCTACTTTTATGAGAATTTTAGTTAGAATAGCTGTTGATTTTGCCAACCACTTTTTTGGGGTCAATTTATTGAAAGCAATCATACGGTCTTTCTCCTTTTTTGGTGAATTATATTGTTTGATTTCAGAACGTTAAGCCAATCTTGCATTCCTGAGATAAATACTACTTCATGATGATGTATTAATTCTTTTACACACTGCTGAATAAATTTCCTAATATTTGCTTAGGAATTTTGTCTACATTTATGAAATGTCTTTCAGACACCTATGAAAGCGATCAGTGTTGATAGCTTTGAAAACTAAAAGAGACTTAAGCAAAAGTAACAAAATATTAAAATTTGATAAGCCTGGATGGTGGGTAAATAGTAATTTATTTTATTCTCTATACTTCTCTGCTTTCTTCTTTTCATTCTTTCAATTAAACAACTTTTGGTTGCAGTTTAGAAGACAGATTCAGAGGATAGATTGAGGACATTAAAAACTGGGTTCTGTATGCTATTAGGATTACAGAGGTAGGAGAGCTTTGTGTAACCTCTTCACATAGCCTAACACATAGTTATGCTGTGCTGTGCTAAGTTGCTTCAGCCGTTTCCAACTTCCAACTCTTTGCAACCCTATGGACCCTAGCCCACCAGGTTTCTCTGTCCATCAGATTCTCCAGGCAAGAGTACTGGAGTGGGTTGCCATTCCCTTCTCCAGGGGATCTTCCTGACCCAGGGATCAAACCTGCATCTCTAAAGTCTCCTGCTTTGGCAAGCAGGCTCTTTACCACTAATGCCACCTGGGTACTCAGTAAAAATTTATTGAGAGGCTTCCCAGGTGGCCCGAGTGGTAAAGAACCTGACTGCCAATGCAGGAGACATAAGAGACTCAGGTTTGATCCCTGGATCGGGAAGATCCCCTGGAGGAGGGCATGGCAACCCATTCCAGTATTCTTGCCTGGAGAATCCCATGGACAGAAGAGCATGGTCCATAGGGTCACAAAGAGTTGGACATGACTGAAGCAACTTAACACACACACACACACACGAGTTTATTGAATGAATTTAGATTTGTTTAAATCACACTTCAATACAACAAAATGGATACCAGATCCACCCTCAGGATCTAGTCAGTCATTCCCCCCAATTTCTGGGAGTACATTGCTCATAACTCCTAATTCCTCTCTGGAAATTGCCCTCTTCGAAAGGAAACAGTCTTGTCAAAATTTACAGTACCTTTCCAGATATAGCCTCAATCACTGATCAATACAAGGATATAAATTTATCACTCCCTTCCTTAATTTGGAATAATTCTGAAGGTCATCCCAGGCTCAGAGCATTCTTTGGGATTGGCAGAGGCTTCTGATGAGATAATTTCACAACTTAACCTCTCCTTCTGCCCAATCCTGCTTCCATCACTACCTTACAGGCTTGGGCTTGACAGTAACTTCTCCCCAGCCCACCCCAATTAACCTTCTGAATGTTAATCTCACTCTTCCTCAGGGAACTCCACTCATGATACACATTATCCTATTTTACTTTTCTTTTCATAGCAGTTATCAAAATGTGAAATAACCTATTTACTTAATGCTTTAATATTTGCTTATTGTCTGCTGTAGGAATATAAGTGTTACAGGGCAGATTTTTTTTTTTCATACAGGGTGCACTATTATATCAAGCACCTAGGGCAGGGCCTGCAGAACACCAGTAGGCCCTAAACACTAGTTGTTGGACTGAATTAAATGAGACACACCTTGCATTGCATTCAATATCACAGTAATCCAAGGCTATGCCCCAACCAGTAATACTGAAGAAGCTGAATGGTTCTATGAAGACCTACAAGACCTTATACAACTAACACCCAAAAAAAGATATTCTTTTCATTATAGGACACTGGAATGCAAAAGTAGCAAGTCAGGAGATACCTGGAGTAACAGGAAAATTTGGCCTTGGAGTACAAAATGAAGCAGGGCAAAGGCTAATAGAGTTTTGCCAAGAGAACGCACTGGTCATAGCAAACACCCTCTTCCAACAACACAAGAGACAACTCTACACATGGACATCACCAGATTGTCAATACCAAAATCAGATTGATTATATTCTTTGCAGCCAAAGATGGAGAAGCTCTATACAGTCAGCAAAAGCAAGATCGGGAGCTGACTGTGGCTCAGATCATGAATTCTGTATTGCCAAGTTCAGACTTAAATTGAAGAAAGTAGGGAAAACCACTAGACCATTCAGGTATGACCTAAATCAAATCCCTTATACAGTGGAAGTGAGAAATAGATTCAAGGGATTAGATCTGATAGACAGAGTGCCTGAAGAACTATCCACAGAGGTTCGTGACATTTACAGGAGACAGGGATCAAGACCATCCCCAAGAAAAAGAAATGCAAAAAGGCAAAATGGTTGTTTGAGGAGGGCTTACAAATAGCTGAGAAAAGAAGAGAAGAGAAAGCCAAAGGAAAAAAGGAAAGATATACCCATCTAAATGCAGAGTTTCAGAGAAAAGCAAGGAGAGATAAGAATGCCTTCCTCAGTGATAAGTGCAAAGAAATAGAGGAAAACAATAGAATGGGAAAAACTACAGATCTCTTCAAGAAAATTAGAGATACCAAGGGAAAATTTCATGCAAAATGGGCTCAATAAAGGACAGAAATGGTATGGGCCTAACAGAAGCAGAAGATAGTAAGAAGAGGTGGCAAGAAAACACAGATGAACTATACAAAAAAGATCTTCATGACCCAGATAACCACAATGGTGTGATCACTCACCTAGAGCCAGATATAATGGAATGTGAAGTCAAGTGGGCCTTAGGAAGCATCACTATGAACAAAGCCAGTGGAGGTGATGGAATTCCAATTGAGCTGTTTCAAATCCTAAAAGATGATGCTGTGAAAGTGCTTCACTCAATATGCCAGCAAATTTGGAAAACTCAGCACTGCCCACAGGACTGGAAAAGGTCAGTTTTCATTCCAATCCCAAAGAAAGGCAATGCCAAAGAATGTTCAAACTACCGCACAATTGCACTCATCTCACACACTAGCAAAGTAATGCTCAAAATTCTCCAAGCCAGGCTTCAACAGTATGTGAACTGTGAACTTCCAGATATTCAAGCTGGATTTAGAAAAGGCAGAGGAACCAGAGATCAAATTGCCAACATCTGCTGGATCATTGAAAAAGCAAGAGTTCCAGAAAAACATCTACTTCTGCTTTATTGAGTATGCCAAAGCCTTTTAATGTGTGGATCACAACAAATATGGAAAATTCTTCAAGAGAAGGGACTATCAGACCACCTTACCTGCCTCCTGAGTAACCTGTATGGAGGTCAAGAAGCAACAGTTAGAACCCGACATGGAACAACAGATTGGTTCCAAATTGGGAAAGGAGTAGTCAAGGCTGTATATTGTCACACTGCTTATTTAACTTCTATGCAGAAAACATCATGAGAAATGCTGGGCTGGATGAAGCACAAGCTGGAATCAAGATTGCCAGGAGAAATATCAATAACCTCAGATATGCAGATGACACCACCCTTATGGCAGAAAGTGAAGAGAAACTAAAGAGCCTCTTGATGAAAGGGAAAGAGAGTGAAAAAGTAGGCTTAAAACTCAACATTCAGAAAACTAAGATCATGGCATCTGGTCCCATCACTTCATGGCAAATAGATAGGGAAACAGTGAGATACTTTATTTTTTGGGGCTCCAAAATCACTGCAGATAGTGACTGACGCCATGAAATTATAAGACGCTTGCTCCTTGGAAGAAAAGCTATGGCCAGCCTAGACAGTATATTAAGAAGCAGAGACATTGCCCACAAAGGTCCACCTAGTCAAAGCTATGGTTTTTCCAGTTGTCATGTATAGATGTGAGAGTTGGACTGTAATGAAAGCTGAGCGCCAAAGAATTGATGCTTTTGAACTGTGGTGTTGGAGAAGACTCTTGAGAGTCCCTTGGACTGCAAGGAGATCCAACCAGTCCATCCTGAAGGAAATCAGTCCTGAGTATTCATTGGAAGAACTGATGCTGAGGCTGAAACTGCAATACTTTGGCCACCTGATGGGAAGAATTGAGTCATTGTAAAAGACCGTGATGCTGGGAAAGATTGAAGGCAGGAGGAGAAGGGGACGACAGAGGATGAGATGGTTGGATGGTATCATCGACTCGATGGACATGAGTTTGAGCAAACTATGTGAGTTGGTGGTGGATAGGGAAGCCTGGTATGCTGCTGTCCATGGGGTCGCAAAGAGATGGACACAACTGAGCGACTGAACCTACTTACCTTAGGTATCATAACACTCTCTCAACAGCCAGTAACAAGCATTTAGGGGCGGAGGCTTCGAGTCCCCGCCCCTCCCGGCCCGCCTCTAGCCCCAGAAAGGAGGCTGGGCCCCGCAGACGCCGCGGAGGGCGAAATGTTGTTACCGGTGGTACGACTGGTGTGGCTGAGTCAGGTGCCCTACGACGAGCTGCTGGCGTTGCAGCAGCGCTGGCTGCGGCGGCTACAGGCCGAGCCAGGGACCGAGGCGGGCGCGCTCCTGCTCTGTGAGCCCGCTGGGCCCGTGTATACCACCGGCCTGCGCGGCGGCCTGACGTCCGAGGAGACGGCGCGACTGCGGGCCTTGGGTGCCGAGGTGCGCCCCCCTTGGCCGGGGCGGCCTAGCCACCTTCCACGGCCCGGGGCCAGCTGCTGTGCCACCCGGTACTCGACTTGCGACCCCTCGGCCTGCGCCTGCGCGCCCACGTGGCGGCGCTGGAGGCGTGCGCCGTGCGCCTGTGCGAGCTCCAGGGCCTACCGGGCGCCCGCGCGCGGCCCCCACCCTACACCGGAGTTTGGCTGGGCGAGCGCAAGATCTGCGCGATCGGTGAGCGCCCCGGGGCGGGGCCTGGCGGGGCGGGGCCTGGCGGGGCCGGACCAATGATGGCGAGGGCAGAGTTCCGGGCGGGAGGGGGAGTCACTGGCGCGGGCTTTGAATCATCTGCCCACTGCCTTTAAGAGTTTCTAATGCTCTCCTCACCGATATCTTCAGAACCAGAAGGTCACGTCAGAGGTCACGTGGTTCAACACACTCATTTTTAGAAATGGAGAGACACGAGAAATGAGTTGCCAGGTTACTTCACAATATCTGGACAATAAGGGTGAAAATTTCTTTTCAAACTTTTTTAAGCAGTGGAATCTCTGTTAAAGGACATTTCTGTAATGTCCACAGTAAGCGCAGCCACTGTGGAGCCACAGGCATTTCCTCTCATTTTGACCCCCTCCCCTGATCTCTGTACAACCCCTTGGGTGCTCTAGAAACAGAGGTGGAAAATCAGTGGTCTAGTCGTTTCTTCATCTCACTGAGGACCATCATGAAGCCTGGGGAGGGAGGGTGTCTATTCTAAGAGCCGTTGGTTTGCCTTGCAGGTGTCCGCTGTGGAAGGCATGTTACGTCCCACGGCCTGGCGCTGAACTGTTCTACGGACCTCACGTGGTTTGAGCACATTGTGCCCTGTGGGCTGACTGGGACAGGCGTCACTTCACTGAGTGAGGAGCTCCGGAGGCATGTCACTGTGGAGGAAGTGATACCATGTTTCCTTGAGGCCTTTAAAGAGACCTACAAGTGCACGTTGACCTCAGAGGACAGCCCCAGCTGAAGGGCTTTTTTATTATCTCACCCTGGAGGTCTTACCTTGGAAAGCACCGCACCAGACTTGGAGTCACTGAAATCCAGATTCTAGAACTGGCCATCATTCACACATCACGAGACTAGGGGCAGATCATGAGCTCTGGGCCCTTGGTTCCATATGTATATGGTTTATTTATATCCTTCCAACCTACCTCGTATATAGATACGAAAACATTGTGAAAAGCATACTATATAAATATAAGGCATTAGCACTACTGTCGACACCCATTTCTCAGCTCAGAAAAACTCAGGTATCATAGGGTGTCATTTCTCAAATAGTTCCTCAATACTGTATTTAATTGTGGAAATCTGGGCTCCAGTTCCTTTGATTTTTGTAAGAATCATTTTCAGGATCATCCAGGTAAAGGTGATGTGATGTGGATTTTTTTCTATTCTTAGGAGACCTAGGAGCTTTCTGCAGTAACAGGGAAAGGGAAAGGCTTCTTCAAAGAGTAATATGGGATTCTGTCTTCCTGGGTTGGATTCCTCAAGCCTGATGGCTTTTTTAGTTAGGTGACCTGAGCTAGGCCAAAGGCTAGGGGAGAGACAATAATAATTTCTGACCCTGTACAAGTGCCAAAAATAGAAGGTTTTTTTTTAAATATGAGATCTCTATAAAGGTTGTATGTTAATTATCTATAACAAGTCACCCCAAGGCTTAATGACTTAAAAGAATAAACATTTATTATCTCATATACTGTGGTTTGGAAATTTGGGAGAAGCTTAGCTGAGTGGTTCTGGGTCAAAGTCTCTTCTGAGATGCAATCAAGATGTCAGCTGTCGGCGGACTTCCCTGGTTCTCCAGTGGTTAAGATTCCATGCTGCCAATGCAGGGGCCACAGGTTTGACCCCTGGCTGGGGACCTAACATCCCACATGCTGCATGGCGCAGCCAAAAGATTAAAAAAAAAAGATGTTAGCTGGGGCAGCTCTCATCTGAAGACTTGACTAAGGCTGTGGAATCAGCTTCCAAGATGACCGACTCACATGCTTGGTTGGTACTTGTTATTAATAGGAGGCTTTAATTCCTCTTCACTCTATGTTGTTGTTCAGTTGCTCAGTAGTATCTGACTCACTTTGTGACTCCATGGACTGCAGCACACCAGGCTTCCCTGTCCAACACCAACTCCCAGAGCTTGCTCAAACTCATGTCCATTGAGTCAATGATGCCATTCAACCATCTTGTCCTCTATTGTCCCCTTCTCCTGCCTTCAATCTTTCCCAGCATCAGGGTCTTTTCCAAGGAGTCAGCTCTTTGCATCAGATGGCCAAAGTATTGGAGCTTTAGTTTCAGCATCAGTCCTTCCAATAAATATTTAGGATTGATTTGTTTCATCTCTTTGCAATCCAAGGGACTCTCAAGATTCTCCTCCAATACCACAGTTCAAAAGCATCAATTCTTTGGCACTCAGATTTCTTCATGGTCCAGCTCTCACATCCGTACATGCTACTGGGAAAACCATAGCTTTGACCAGAAGGACCTTTGTTTGGCAGTGTCTCTGCTTTTTAATAGGCTGTTTAGGTTGGTCATAGCTTTTCTTCCAAGGAGCAAGCGTCTTTTAATTTCATGGCTGCAGTCACCATCTGCAGTGATTTTTGAGCCCCAAAAAATAAAGTCTCTCCCTGTTTCCATTGTTTCCCCATCTATTTGCCATGAAGTGATGGAACTGGATACCATGATCTTCATTTTTTGAATGTTGAGCTTTAAGACTCTTTAGTTCCTCTTCATTTTCTGCCATAAGGGGGAGTGTCATATGCAAATCATCAAGGGTTTTGATGTTTCTCCTGGCTATCTTGATTCCATTTTGTGCTTCATCCAGCCTGGCATTTCACATGATGTCCTCTGCATAGAAGTTAAATAAGCAGGGTGGCTATATACAGCTTTGATGTACTCCTTTCCCAATATGGAACCAGTCCGTTGTTCCATGTCTGGTTCTAACTGTTGCTTCTTGACCTACATAGAGGTTTCTTAGGAGGCAGGTAAGGTGGTCTAGTAGTCCCGTCTCTTTAAGAATTTTCCACAGTTTGTGGTGATCCACACAGTCAAAGGCTTTAGCATAGTCAATGAAGCAGATGTAGATGTTTTTCTGGAACTCTTGCTTTTTCTATGATCCAGCAGATGTTGGCAATTTGATCTCTGGTTCCTCTGCCTTTTCTAAATCCAGCTTGAATATCTGGAAGTTCACAGTTCACATACTGTTGAAGCCTGGCTTGGAGAATTTTGAGCATTACTTTGCTAGTGTGTGCTCATTGCTCAGTCACTTCAGTCGTGTCCGACTCTCTGCGACCCCATGGACCATGGCCTGCCAGGCTCCTCAGTCCATGGAATTCTCCAGGCAAGAGTACTGGAGTGGCTTTCCATTGCCTTCTCCGTGCTAGTGTGTGAGATGAGTGCAATTGTGCAGTAGTTTGAACATTCTTTGGCATTGCCTCTCTTTGGGATTGGAATGAAAACTGACCTTTTCCAGTCCTGTGGCCACTGCTGAATTTTCCAAATTTGCTGGCATATTGAGCGAAGCACTTTCACAGCATCATCTTTTAGGATTTGAAACAGCTCAGCTGGAATTTCATCACCTCCACTAGCTTTGTTCTTAGTGATGTTTCCTAAGGCCCACTTGGCTTTGCACTCCAAGATGTCTGGCTGTAGGTGAGTGATCACACCATCGTCATTAACTAGGTCATTAAGATCTCTTTTGTATAGTTTTTCTGTGTATTTTTGCCACCTCTTCTTACTATCTTCTGCTTCTGTTAGGTCCATACCGTTTCTGTCCTTTATTGTGCCCATCTTTGCATGAATGTTCCCTTGGTATCTAATTTTATTGAAGAGATCTCTAGTCTTTCCCATTCTGTTGTTTTCCTCTTATTTCTTTACATTGGTCACTGAGGAAGGCTTTCTTATCTATCCTTGATAATCTTTGAAACTCTGCATTTAGATGGGTATATCTTTTCTTTTCTCCTTTGCCTTTCTCTTCTTTTCTCAGCTATTTCTAAGCCCCCCTCAGACAATCTTTTTGCCTTTTGCATTTCTTTTCCTTGGGGATGGTTTCATTTTATAGGGCTGCTTGAATATTCTCATGGCTTGGCAACTGGCTTTCCCCAGAGCAAGTGCTACCAGAAAGAGACAAGATAGAAGCCACAATGTCTTTTATGACCCAGCACTGGAAGTCACACAGTCATTTCTGCAGTCTCCTAATAGGTGAGCCCTATTTATTCAGTATGGAAGGGACTACACAAGGGTGATAGGAGGTGTAGATCATTAAGGGACATCTTGGAGAATGGCTACCACAGGCAGTTAGGGTAGAAGGAGCCTTGAATAAGAAGTCACGCAACCTCAGTTCCAGTCCTGGCTCTGTTGAACAGTAACCAACAACATTCAAGATGACAGTTGTTTCCTGAGGGACTGCAGGGAACAGAGCTCCCTGCTGTTGATTGAAGTGTACTGGAGGTAAGCCATCAAAGTGTTCGT
This sequence comes from Okapia johnstoni, assembly GCA_024291935.2. Classification (NCBI taxonomy): domain Eukaryota; kingdom Metazoa; phylum Chordata; class Mammalia; order Artiodactyla; family Giraffidae; genus Okapia; species Okapia johnstoni. Next base: position 24,603,461 of record CM044325.1, read on the forward strand.
TTGTGCCACAGCTAATGAAACCTGCACACTTTAGAGCCTGTACTCCACAACAAGAGAAGCCACCACCATGAGAAGTCTGCTCGCTGAAGACCCAGAGCAGTCATTCATAAATGAATAAATAGTTAAGATGGTAAATTTAAAAAATCCAAGAATGGAACTGCAGCTGGCTCCTGAACAAAACCAGAAATCGTATAGTCCTTAGGAACCCACATGGTTTCTTCTGTTCTCTGCTGTGCTTCCTGGTGTGTTTGCTTCATTCTCTCTTACTCCAGTCCAGCCTTCTCTGTTTCCCAGGCCATGTGGTAGAAGATGGCTTCTGCTGCTGTTACCCATGAATGTTGGAGTAGTGTCAAGGAAAATCCCCATGTTTCTGGATGCTAGAGGTATTGCTGGAACAGAGAACACTGGATGATGACCAAGTTTGGAGACGATGATAATGAGTTTAGTTTTTGATGAATCAAGGTTGAGATACTTGTGGAAGATGCATGTGAAGAGGCTCCGTTGGGTCTGTGGATCCAGAGCACAGCTGCAATGAGTGACAGTTTATGCCTGGAAGCCAAAAGACAGAAGGGGAGGGCAGAGGGCTGGTAAGAGCAACTGCCAGGCCAGGGAGACCGAGAAGCAGTCTAGGCAGAGATGTAGCACGGGACCCAGAATGAGACAATACACCGATCTCAGTCATTCTTCTGGCTGCATAGCAAGATATGGAGGTTTATTTTACAGATGAAAAAACTGGTTTGGGAGGCTAAGTGACTTCTATGAGGTCATGCACTTAGGGCCAGAGTCAGTCCCTGGCTCCTAAGCTAGGTCTTCCCGCCCTTGCACAGCTGTCTCTGAAGGGTGAGCAGGGAGAGCCAAGGAGGTCGCTGGGCCTGTGGAACTGGGTCAGGCCACTGCTGCGGATTCCTGACTCTCCTTCCTTCCTGGTCGGAGCCCACCTCCGGTTTCCCACTGGGGGCCCTTCCTCAAGGAAGGAAGCTCGGCATATGAAGGAGGGTCGTTAACACCCTGGCTTTCCCACCTCCAAAAAGTCTCTTCTTGTTTATGCAGAGTCTTTTCCTCATAAATAAACAAACTGTCCAGGGTCTGGTAAACGAGTGCTTAGTGCGAGGACGTGACCAACTGCAGTGACTTTTCCAGCATCTTGTTTCTCAGCGAGGCTGGCAGGAAACCAAACAGGACCTGCTCTGGCAGTGCGACCAGGTGCACCTCACTTCATGAAAAAAGCCTCTGTCTGAAAACCTTTATGGAAATCAGATATTTGCAATCAAAATTTGATTTTTTTCACTAAATTGTAATTTACATATTATCACACCATATTATAATAACTATACAGTTTTAAAAAACAAAAATTTCACTCCCACCTAGAAAACATCCTTTCCATTTGTATGTGTTTCCAGTACTTGATCATAAGCCAACATCTTTTATTATTCTAGTGCCTTATTCTGTTTTATAATTCTATTATTATAAAGTATTTTGTGGATAAAATTTTGTATACTCTTTTAAACCAAACATAATATTACAAACATTTTCCTACATTGCCAGATAGTCTTTTATATTTTTAATGTCTTAATCTTATTTTTGTTTCTTTTAAAACAAATCTTCTAAAAAATATATCGGTAATGCCTGCACATGGAATAAAGTTTAAAAGGTACAAGCAGGCTTTCCTGGTGGTTCAGTGGTTAAGGCTCCAAGCTCTCAATGCAGGGGGCAAGGATTTGATCCCTGGTCAGGGAACTGAGATTCCCACATGCTGCATGCGCAGCCAGATAAATAAAAGGTACAAAATGCTACTACTGAATTGCAAGTCTTACTCCTATCCCTTTCCCTGTAAACCTAAGCCCTTTCCTAGAGGCTTAAATGAAGGTAAATGTCTCATTTATATTCTGCACATGTATTTTATACATATGTAGGCATATACGCATTTTCATGTAGTAGCATACTACACACACATCCCTGTATGTTGGAGATTGCGTCAGGTCAGTATATAAAGAACATCCTCATTTTAAAAACGACTGGAGTATTCCATTCAGTGGATTTATCATGACTTGTTTATCTAATCCCCCATTAACGATGTTTAGATTATCACGAATTCTTTCTTTTACAACTAAAGCTACAGTGAGAATCCAGGACTTCCTTGGTGGTCCAGTGGCTAAGACTGAGCTCCCAATGCAGAGGGCCTGGTTAGGGAACTAGCTCCCACATGCCACAGAAAAGATCTTGTATGCCACAATGAAGATGAGAGTTGCCGTGTGCCACAACTAAGACCTGGTGCAGCCAAAAAAATAAGTGTATGTGTGTCTGTTTGTATATCTGCATATTGTAACACATGTGGTGAGCACAGAGTTTGCATTTCTAGAAGTGATTTTCTGAGTCGAAGGATATGTGCATTTTTATTAGATATTGTCATATTGTCTTCCATAAAACTTGCCAATTTATATTCCCATCAACAATGTACAATGCCTGTTGTATTTGAATTTTAACTATTTTAGCATCTTAGAGTTTTTCATCATTAAAGCTTTTTATTATAAAATCTTTCTAAGGTACAACAGTGAATCCCATGTACCCATCATTCAGGTAAAACAATCAACCAATTGATTGATTGATATATTTATCTTAGCTTACCTAAACCTGAGCCCATTTCCTGCCTCCTCCCTGGATTATTGTGAAGAAATCACAGATACCATATTATTATTTATTATTATTATTATTATTTATTACCGAATAAATATTTCAGTATGTGTTCTCAAAAGATAAGGACTCAAAAAATAACCACAATATATTAACACATATAAAAAATACATCTTCAATATCAACAAATATTCAATTAATACTCAGATTTCTCTCTTTTTGCCCCTCCCTCTTCCTATAGGTGATTTGTTCAAACCAGAATTGAAACAAAGTCCACACACTGAATTTGGTTCATAAGGCTCATAAATGTTTCTTAAGTCTCTTTTCACCTATAGGTTCATTCTCCCTCTTTTGAAAATCTTTTCCTCCTGTATTTCCTGAAGATTAAAAAGTAGATCCTGATATTTGGTCTGATTCAGATATGATTTTTTTTCTTTTTTTTAGCAAGTCTGCTTCATAGGTGATGGTGTGTTTTTACATCAAGTGGCACACAGTATCTGATTTAGGGTTTAATTTTTTTCCTCTTTCTTGTGATGGCTAGACCCTAGATCTATTATTTTACTGAAAGTGAAAGTGAAAGTCGCTCAGTTGCGTCCAACACTTTGTGACCCCCATGGACTGTAGTCCATGGAATTCTCCAGGCCAGAATACTGAAGTGGGTAAACCTTCCCTTCTCCAGGAGATCTTCCCAACCCCTGATTCTATCATTCCTTCTTCATTTACCATTAGGAATACGTCTATAGAACTGGCAGCTTCAAAAGAACTCAATATGACCTGTAGCATTAGTGCTATCAATATTAGCATTTTATTAGCTTATTGTTTTGTCCATTTTCATTAAAATGTGTACTTAAACACTATATAAAGGAGTAGCTTTTACAGCTGCCTTGAGTTTAAACTGAGTTTAAATTTGAAACATATTTAGATTATTACCTCTGAGTACTTTCTTTAAAAAAGGGGGTTCACCCAATGTTCATCGCAGCACTGTTTACAATAGCCAGGACATGGAAGCAACCTAGATGTCCATCAGCAGACAAATGGATAAGGAAGCTGTGGTACATATACACAATGGAATATTACTCAGCCATTAAAAAGAATACATTTGAATCAGTCCTACTGAGATGGATGAAACTGGAGCCCATTATACAGAGTGAAGTAAGCCAGAAAGAAAAACACCAATACAGTATACTAATGCATATATATGGAATTTGAAAGATGGTAACGATAACCCTATATGTGAGACAGAATAAGAGACACAGATGCATAGAACAGTCTTATGGACTCTGAGGGAGAAGGTGAGGGTGGGACATTCTGGGAGAATAGCACTGAAACATGTATATTATCATATGTGAAACAGAACACCATTCCAGGTTCAATGCATGAGACAAATGCTCAGGGCTGGGGCAATGGGATGACCCAGAGGGATGGGATGGGGAGGGAGGTGGGAGGGGGGTTCAGGATGGGGAACACATGTAAACCCATGGCTGATTGATGTCAATGTATGGCAAAAACCACTACAATATTGTAAAGTAATTAGCCCCCAACTAAAATAAGTAAATTTATTAAAAAAAAAATGGGGGGTTCATACATCATTCAAGTTCAAGAGACACTAGCATAAGGCTACAGTGTTACATTTTTTCAATTTACCTAAACTGAGCTTTTTTAAGCCAGAGACTGTTTCTTTGTTTTGTTTTGTCTTTGTATCCTGGCATGTGAAAGGAAACAGTGGTTCAATGACTTGTAATTATGAGGAATTCCCTGTAGACTCCCCTTCAGTCCTTCTGTTGACAGATGTCAGTGTCCATTCTATGAAGTGGTCATCCCAGCCCCGCTCACACAGCCCCAGATGCAGAGCATTCTTTATAGTTCTGATTGTTAGAAATGTCCTCATCCCAAACTGAAACTTACCCCCAAGCATCATAATTCTGCCCTCCTGCAAGTTCTCTTCTGAGAGCCCTTCCCTGGCCGCACCCTGTACCCCCGTCAGGTGGCACTGGCCCCTGGGATGTAGTTACTTGTTTCCAAGTCTGAGCCTGTCCAGACTGTGAGCTCCCCCGGCAGGGACTCTAGCTGTATCACCCATGGCCCCCTCAGGACCAGCCCAAGGCCTCACATGCAGATGCCCAGTAATGGCCTGTTGAGTCAGCAGATGAGCTCTATCCTAAGAGCAGTCTCATCTCATTACACTTTCCTGATTTTTCTGCTCTTCATAAAATGCAGCCTCCAGACTCTACCCCACTGCCCTCATCTCAACAGGCTCCACTTGGCTAACATGCCCTTAACCTGTGTTGTTTGAAGATAACACGCCTGGTGTGGTCTGACCAGTGCACGGTGTGTTACTAGGGACTCGGAGACGCATCAGACTTGGCTCCTGTCTTCAAGGAGCTCACAGCTTTGTGGAGGAGACACACCAGTAAAGAATGTTCACAGCAACCAATTATAAGGACCATGAGAGAAGTTTGCATGAGTACTGTGGAACACAGAAGTGACTTATCTCAACAGGGAACAGGGGAAGAAAAGGCTCAAGTGACTCCTAAGTTGTAAGTAAGAGAAAAATCTAGCTCTAACTCAATGAAAAACAGTATCTTAGATCTGGTAACTAAAGAGCCTGGAGACAGACTTTAGCACAGATTCATCCTGGGAGTCGGACACGACAGAGCAATTTCACTTTCGCTTTTCCCTTTCATGCATTGGAGAAGGAAATGGCAACCCACTCCAGTATTCTTGCCTGGAGAATCCCGGGGACGACGGAGCCTGGTGGGCTGCCGTCTATGGGGTCGCACAGAGTTGGACACAACTGAAGCGACTTAGCAGCAGCAGCATCCTTGGAGTAGAAAATAGCAGCCCACTCCAGTATTCTTGCCTGGGAAATCCCATGGAAAGAGGAGGGAGCTGGTTAGGCTTTCTTCACCCCTTTCTTCACTTTCTTCACCTTCCCTTTCACCCATTGCCCAGAGGAGACTGAAAAGGAATGGGAGGATCCCACCCATCTGACTGTTGCCACTGCCTCTGCTTGCTCCTCCCACTTGCCCCGCCACATGCTCACGGACTTCTTCACCTATCAAGGGCCTCACCTCCTTGCTCTTGAGTTTCCATCTGGGTTGGTGCATAAAGAGGCACCATAGGGTGGGAAGAGACAGAATGGAGGGAAAGGAGGGGGATTCCTACATGACGTCACAGTTCCAGCCTGGCTGCCCTCCCTGGGTTCCAGTAAACCCACCCCACCCTGGCCCTCCAAATGGAGCAAGGCTTTCCCTCCTCACTGTTGCTACCAGAGCTGCTTCCATTCCCTGTCAATTTCCTAAATCGGCCTTCATGCTCTCTTCAGAGTATCTAGTTGCAGGGTGCCATCTGACTCCTGCCAGAATGCTGACTTATACACAGCCCTGATTTGCAGTCAGAGGCTGGACTGGGAGCATGCTATGCCATGTGAGATGTTGGGTGCCAGCAAGGAGTTCCTGTTATTCAGCTCAATTTCACCCCTCTAGTTCAACCCACATGGGCACAGGGCTATACTAAGCACTAACTTTACAGCCATTACTTAATCATCACAGCAAATAACAATCCCACAAGGTTGTATTGCTGACTGTGTTCTGAGAAGAAGAAATCAGCTCAGATGAAGATTCACCCAAGTTCACACAGTTAGCTAGAGGCAGGTCCATGATTTGAACTTAAAGTCTGGACTCCAAAGACTGTACAATAAACAGCACTCCTATTGTAGGGGAAAGAATCTCTTTCTACTGGCTTTATTCACAGAATATAGTGTATACATGGAACCTCAGGCAGACCATGTTGTTACCACAAAGTGGGATCCTGCCTGAACATGGGACATCAGTGGGAAAAGCAGAGCCCAAAGATGCAAAAAGACGAATTCCTGAAAACATCATCTGAGCTTCTGGATCCAACTATGCCTGAAGCTACATATGTCAGGATATTAAAATTTTGTGCCACGTGCTCAGTCATGTCCAACTCTTTGTGGCCCCATGGACTGCAGCTTGCCTGTCTACTCAGTATGTGGGATTTTTCAGGCAAGAATGCTGGAGTGGGTTGCCATTTCCTCCTGTGGATCTTCCTGACCCAGGGATTAAATCAGTGTCCCCTGCATCTCCTGCATTGGCAGGCAGATTCTTTACCACTTATGAGCTGATAAATTCCCTTTCCTACTTAAGTCAGTTTGCGCTGGGTATTCTGTCCATTACAGCTAAGATTCCTAATTGATACACCTACCTCCCCTATAAACTTTAGTGCTCACTGAATCCACATTCTTCTGCATTCACATAGCCCTTATTGTTTAAACCATTCCAAAGGCCATATTTATACAACCATGAGCACACATACCCTTTTAATTTTTTTTTTTTTTTAATTTTTGCCCATGTTGCATGACTTGCAGGATCTTAGTTCCTTGACCAGGGATTGAACCTATGCCCTTGGCAATGAGAGCAAGGATTCCTAACCACTGGACTGCCAGGAAGTTTCCAATAGTTATTCTTTATAAAACACTTGCTATGTGCCAGGTACCAGGTGAAGCACTTTAAATATAATATCTTACTGTAATCCACACAAATATAAGATGCGGTTGTTTTTATACCTATTCTACAGATAGGGAAACTAAGACTCAGAGGAGTTAAACTCTTACAGCTGATATTAATAATTGGAAGGGCTAGGATTCAAACCCAGCTCCACTGGACCCCAGAAGAGATATATATATTTATTGAAGAGAGGCAGTGGACAGGAGGAAGATGGAGGATGAGATGGTTGGATGGCTTCATCAAGTCTATAGACATGAGTTTTAGCGGATTCCAGGAGACAGTGAAGGGCAGGGAAGCCTAGGGTGCTGCAATCCATGGGGTCGCAAAGCATTGGACATGACCTAGTGACTGAACAACAACAACATATATATAAATATATATATGTGTGTGTGTATGTATATATACATATGTGTATGTATGTATATATATATATATATATATAAATTTTTTATTTAAAAATTTTTTATTTTTGACCACATGCAGGATCTGTTACCCAACCAAGAATCAAACCTGTGCCCCCTGCAGTGAAAGCATGGAATCTTAACCACTGGACCATCAGGAAAATCCCTATTTTTTAAAGTTGAGTGTTGATAGATTAGATGATGTTAGGTGTTATTGGAAAGCAAGGCAGGGAAGGGCTTTGGGAAGGGCAGGAAAAGGGAGGGATTAGAATTTGTAAATAGATGGTCAGGAAAGGCCTCACTAAGAAGGTGGCATTTAAACGAAGACTTGAAGGAGGTGTATCTCTAGATGAGTCTTCAGTTGGCCCACTCCAGTCCCTCACCCTCTCTGTTTCAAGGTCCAGACCTTGTCCCCAACCTCTCTGGATTAGAGAGTTCCCTGAAGGTCCTTCTCAGGTTTGTCCAGAATAGGAGTTCTGTTTCACTCTTCCTTTTCTCATCTAATAATAATGGAAGCTGCCATTTACTAAGCATGGGCAAAATACTCTTGTCGTGTTACACATCAGGTCATCTTAGTCTTACTAAGCCTCATAGTAAGACTGAAAGTCACAGATGGGGATATAAGGCAGTCTACCTTACTTTCCATTGACTCTTTGGCCAGCTGCCTTCCCTGACAGTGTTCCTTCCCCATCCTCACTCCAAAGGAAGTGGAAGATAGTTCTAAAGTTTTTGAAGAACTGAAAAAAGGAACAAAGCATGTACTTGATGTCTCCATTGGGCACAAGGACCAAAGGGTCATTAGAAGGCAGCATTTGTTAAAATGTGAGAACATCCTAACAATCAGAGCCTCAGATCCCTTGGAGGCAATGAGCTCCTAGTCACTAGAGGTGTGCAAGAGAAGCTGATCAATCTGTTGTCAAAAACTAACTCCAGCCCATTCCTCAGCCCCAAGGGCTGGGGGCATGTGTGTGACTCTCCTCTGCCCTGTGAAGGGTGTGCCTCCTGCAGCTAAGAGCCTTGGAGCCACTGCCTTCGTTTTCTCTTGTTGTCTTGAATGTAGTCCAAGGGAGGTACCCTGCAGCCAGCATGTTGAGTGCCAGGAAAGACCAGGAGATGGAATTGGAGGCACCATGTGCTATTTATGAAGGAGATGAAAAGTTTCCAGGAATTAAGTCCAGTTTCATTTCAGTATAGGATAGTAGAAAATGGTGATCCCAAAGCCTTTTTCATAGAGGTTTCCTGGACAAAACAAATCCTCAAACACCTCAAATCATGTCTATGAATGCATCTTTTAACACCATATCATCAGGTATAAAGCAGAACTTATCAGCCAAGTTACAGGAGGCAGTGAAAGTTAATCTCAGGACCGCTATGAACTACATGTTGTTTGAATACACCAAGGATAATAAAGAGCAGTTTATGGAGAATCATCATCCCCATTAATTCTACCACATCCAAAAGCAATCACATCCTGGTTGAAAATCCTAACACAGCCCATCAAGTGAGAAAAAAAGATAAAGAAAACAACTTTCAAAAGCCCAGAGGGAACTACATCCAATCTCTTGGGATAAACTATAATGGAAAAGAATATAAAAAGAATGTACATATGTGCATAACTGAGTCACTTTGCTATACAGCTGAAATTAGCACTACATTGTAAATCAAATATGTCTCAATTAAAAAAAAACAGTGAATAAAAAAGAGAAGTCCAGAAACGTAAGTTAGCAGATAAAATAAACCATAAATGAGAACTTCCTCAAGGATGGAACTGGATTGATATAGGAAGAAAAGTTATGACCAACCTAGGCAGCATATTAAAAAACAGAGACATTACTTTGCCAACAAAGGTCTGTCTAGTCAAAGCTATGGTTTCCCCAGTAGTCATGTATGGATGTGAGAGTTGGACTATAAAGAAAGCTGAGCGCCGAAGAATTGATGCTTTTGAACTGTGGTGTTGGAGAAGACTCTTGAGAGTCCCTTGGACAGCAAGGAGATCCAACCAGTCCATCCTAAAGGAGATCAGTCCCGACTATTCATTGGAAGGACAGATGCTGAAGCTGAAACTCCAATACTTTGGCCACCTGAGGGGAAGAACTGACTCCTTGGAAAAGACCCTGATGCTGGGAAAGATTGAAGGTGGGAGGAGAAGGGGACGATAGAGGATGATATGGTTGGATAGCATCACCGACTCAATGGACATGAGTTTGAGTAAACTCTGGGAGCTGGTGATAGACAGGGAGGCCCGGTGTGCTGCAGTTCATGGGGTCACAAAGAGTTGAACACAGAGTGACTGAACTGAACTGAACTGAGTCAAACAAAACTGGCTCTACAGATGATAAATGGCACTTGGAATTTGAGACACGGGAAGAGAATCCTTTAAAAAATAAACTGCGTTCAAAATCTTTTATTATTCTTTTCTAGGACCTAAGTGGCTTTTTATAAAACAGATTTTGTTGGTCTATTTCTTACATTAAAAATATTTTAAGCTGAAAGTCATAAGGATATCTGCTTGTATTAATTCACAAACTTGCCTCAATAAAAGGTAAAAATGTTACTGATTGATACACTTTATGAAGCCATTTGAGCTTTGTAAATGACAAATATAGGGAATAATAATCAGTGTTAACTTATGTGATCTTAATCTGCTGCTGCTGCTGCTAAGTCACTTCAGTCGCGTCCGACTCTGTGTGACCCCATAGACAGCAGCCCACCAGGCTCCCCCATCCCTGGGATTCTCCAGGCAAGAATACTGGAGTGGGTTGCCATTTCCTTCTCCAATGCATGTCTAGTGGATGTTATTTTTTCCAGAGAAATATAAAGCTGTTTTCAAACTCTCATCCCAGTGGAACAGAATAATGAGTGAATTAGCCCACAGCATGATACATATTAATAGGCTCCTCATTTTAATCAAGTCTTCATCATTTCTTTCTCTTAATTACTGAAGCATAAATTGCTTCAGAGAAACTTAAATACTAGTATTTGTACTTTATACATAATATTCTTTGTAGTTCCTTTTTCTTTTCAAGGGCGAACTGCTTCTTTATAATACGTGAGTATCTGTTTATATTGATACTTCTGGTTTGGGTCACAATGTTCAATTATGAGAGCTTTCAATGGAATGTTGAACAGGAGAATATAAAAACAAATCTGCCAAATGCATCAGAAAGTATTTGAATAGAAGTGCTGGTTCCTATTTAAAATATTCTCTTTGCTGCAGGTAGATGGGAGTAAAAGATGCTTTAATATCTAATTTTTGTATTGTTAGAGACCATGGTTTTAAGAAATTCCTATTTATCTGTTGTTGTGTATTTTTAGTTGTTTGGTAACTGAGGTCTTCTAAAATTTTTCACATAAAATCACATTTCCAGTCTTGCTTCTTTTCAAGTAGCCAAATGTATTTCTCAGGGACTTCCCTGGTGGTCCAGTGGTTAAGAATCTACCTGCCAATGCAGGGGAAGTGGGTCTGATCCCCGGTCTAGGAAGATTCCCACATACCTCAGAGCAACAAAGCCTATGCACCATATCTACAGGGCCCACACAAGGCAACTACTGAAGCCCACGTGCCTAGAGCCCATGCTCTGCAACAAGAGTAGCCACCACAATGAGAAGCCCTCACACCGCAACTAGACAAAGCCTGTGCACATCCACAAGACCCAGTGCAGCCAAAATAAATAAACAAATACATTCGAAGTTTTAAAGAACCAAAAGAAAAAAACAAATGTATTTCTTAGTACCTTTGTAATAATAGATACAGAAGTCTCTCAAATGCTGAACTGTAGTATATACTTACTTTAAAAAAATCATTCATAGGGGAAACCATTGGTGTAGTTTTACCAGGAAGTTTTTAATATGCATGTGTGATTCACAGGGATTCTGTATGTGCTCCCCAGCTAAAAAAACACGTAGGACCACTGTGGTGGTATCTGGGTGAGCTGCTTGTTGGTTCATCAAGTGACAGCTTTGCAGCTTGGGCCTGAGTTTTTAATGAATACCTAACTTATTAAAAAGTTTCCTTAGCAAAAGAGCAGTTGAGCTGTGTCCATGAATTTTACTGGGCAAATGTTGGCATCAGTTAAATCGTTTGAATTATGAACTATAATTACAATAAAGAAGTTCAGCCCCGTGTTTGAAAACTGAGTCACATTTCTTGAATTAGTATGATAGAAACATTAAAATTCAGGACCACTGGGATATTTTGATTTGTTTGCTGTTTTTTTTTTTTTCTTTTTAAAGAAATTGAAACTAATACATTTGCTAGTGGAAGAAAATGGTTTGTTTTGCTTTGAAGATTCTGAAATTGTTCAGGCTTATCATGGTTCATAGATTACAAAGAATAATGCTAGTGAAATGCAAATCTAGTATTTTTACTCATTTTTTTACATGAAATGTACAAATTTCAGCAGAGTGGTGATGGTGGCAGTGGTGCCTCTTTACTACCTTATGTAAAACAGTTGAACAATCTCATCAATAGTGTCATCATCTATTTAACACTCCCAGTACCTTTTCTAAGTTTGTTTACTTAAAATTGTATGAAATGACATAATTAACAAGCAATAAAATCTCTATTACATACACACAGATACACACAACACAACTTAACACATACACACAGATACAAAGAAATGTAGGGAATTCTTCAGTTCAGTCACTCAGTCGTGTTCGACTCTTTGCAACCCCGTCGACTGCAGCATGCCAGGCTTCCTTGTCCATCACCAACTCCCAGAGATTGCTCAAACTCATGTCCATAGAATCAGTGATGCCATCCAACCATCTCATCCTCTGTCATCTCCTCCTCCTCCTGCCTTCAATCTTTCCCAGCGTGAGGGTCTTTTCCAATCAGGGGGCCAAAGTATTCGAGTTTCAGCTTCAGCATCAGTCCTTTCAATGAATATTCTTGGGGAATTCTTGGGTAAGAGATTTGACTAGATAACTCTGAGAGTCCTTTCAACTTAGGTTCTATTACTAAATGATTCTAGAACTCTAACATGGTGTGATTCTAAGGCTGTGATTCCAAAATTTTATTAGGACAAGAAACAGTCCCTATTTTCAAACAACTCACAGCCTAGCAGATGAGGTAGACAAATAGTTACTTTTGATAACTGGAATAAATAGTCCTATAGATTAGATGCAAAGCCTTGGCAGGATGTGGGAAGGAAGGCTTACTGAGGCAGGGCTTGTTTCCTCAAGACTGGTTTCAAGAACCACTTGCATCACAATCTTTCCGGAAGCTTTCTTTAAAAAAAAAAACAAACAAAAAAACTAATTTCTGGGCTCTATTCCAGATCTCCTGAATCAGAAACTCTGAAGTGGAACCCAAAAGTCTACTTCACTTAAAGTAAGGGCCGAGGTGATTCTTAAGTAGACTGAAATCTGAGACTGTCTGTTAAGTGATTTCTCTGAGAGATGATATACAGACTGAGAAAAAGAAGTAGCTAGGTCAAAATATGAAACTACAGAAGTCACACAGAAGTACGGTGTTTTGATGAAGATTTTGTACAATTTTGTACAACATTCCCTCCATGGGATAGGCCTTTTTGGAATGATAGCACTTCTTAGATAGAATCTGAGGTTCTGTGATGGAGGGTATATGCCTCAGATGTCCCAGAACAGAGTTTTCTTTGCACAGGAGTCAGAGCTGACCTCAGTTTGTTAATAACTATCCCAAGGCCGTAGGCTGGCAAAGAGGTCTCTGATGCAGACTCCCCACAGAGTCCCTGAGAGTCTACTGCCTGCCACCGTCCACTCCATTGCCGTGGCCTCCTGGCCCTCATTTCCCAATTGCCCCTGGCTGCTGCTTTTCTTTGGAACCTGCAGTGTCTGCAGTAAGGAAGCAATAGCTTGAGTGAGGGCCTGATGGCCAGAAAGCACATGGTGTGTGGGATAGGGAGCAGTGAGATGTGTCTGGACTCCAGTTGTCTGCCTATGTGAGGGACTGCTGAGACTTGGAGGAGACACTGGTTAAGGGGAGAGAGTGGTGTAGTGGATTTTGAGCCTGAGCTCTGCCAGCAACTTCCTTGGTGAGCCTGGGGCAGTCCCCTTTCCCAAACTGGACCCCTTACCCAAACTGTATCCTGTCTGGAAGAGAGGGTTTGTGTTAGAATCAGATGATTCTCCAGTGACCATCTGGGTTTAGTATTTTGGATTCTAAGATCTCTGATCCTAACCATCACCCTGTGAAGAATGCATGCAGGAATTGTACTCATTTTACTGCGAGGAAGCCCCGGCTCAGTGAGGAGCAGTGACTTGTCCACCACCGCACAATCACGGAGGAGTAAAGTCGGATTCCACCAGCACCCGGCTCTCTGCCTCCTCAGACCCAGCAAGCTGACGTGAAGCAAGAAAACAGTCGGTCTCCGGTCCAGGAAGCAGGCGCTGCAGGGGACGGAAGGGTCGGAACCCATAGAGCTGTGAGGCCAAGCAGCTGGGCGGAGGTGCCCAAAGCCTGATCGGGGAGGAGAAGTGGGTGGGTTAGGGGCCGGGCGGGGCCGGGGGTGGGGACGCCCGGGGGAAGGGAAAAGGCTCCCGAGCGCGGGTCGGAGCGCGAAGCAGAGGGGGCGCAGGCAGTGCTGGGCGCGGACTGCGAGCAGAGGGGCTGGCGGAGCGCCTTGGGGCGCAGTGAGGGGCACCCGCGAGCCCAGGGCGAAGAGTCCAACAAACAGACGGCGCTCCTGGGAGCCTTACAGATGGGCAGGTAAGACGCGCTCGCCGGGTCGGGAAGGCCGAGCCGGCGCCGGGGATAGAAATGAGCGATCCGACCGCCTCCCTGGAGGCCGGCGACCCGACCTTGGGGGCGGCTCGGGTACAGACCCCTCCTCTCCAGGACCTAGCCACAGGGATCCCGAGGCGCACGTGGCGAGGCTGGGCCCCTGGCTCGCCTTGCCCGGAAATCTGGGGTCTTGGATCCGCACTCACGGGCCGCGGGAAGGCGGCACCAAAGCTCCTTCCACATCCACAGATGTGCGAGCGAACACCTGCGGCTCCGCCGCGAGCGCACACGCGCGTCTTCTCGCTGGGCGGGAGCCGCTTGCTCTGCGAGTGGACTTGCCAGTTCGCCACTTCATTGTGCCTCTCGTTCTAGGCGCCCCAGTCCCGGGAAAAGCCTTGGGGCCCCCTTAGCCATATTCTAGCGCTAGTAACAGATCTAGGCTGGGAGTCAGGAGACTTGCGTTCTAGTTTACAGGTTGTGTAAAGCTGTGCCAATCGCCCACCTACCTGCTCTATGCTTTGTGCCTTCTCTTCTTGGGTCACCGCTTGTAAGATGAGCCTCCCGGTCCTGTTGCCCATGTACTCCACATGGCCTGTGGGGAAGGGGGACTGGACCCGGGAGTCTCTGGTGTAGAAAGTACAGGAGTTCAGACCCTTGTGTGAGGGCTCATGGAGCGGTATCTCCTCCTCTCCCCTCTTCCCACTTATCAACCGTTTGCCTATGGGGAAACAGGTCCAGAGAGGAGATGGCTTGCCCAGAGTCACAGACAGAAGTAGAACACAATTCTCCTCACTCCTAGCTCAGGGCTGACTCCACTTCAGCAAGCTGTTGTTGTTGTTCAGTCACTAAGTCGTGTCCAACTCTTTTGCAACCTCATGGACTGGAGCCTGCCAGGCTCCTCTGTCTGTGGGATTTTCCAGGCAAGAATACTGGAGTGAAGAATACCCCATATCCTTCTCCAGGGGAATCTTCCCTAAACAGGGATTGAACCTGTGTCTCCTGCAGTGCCAGGCAGACTATTTACCACTGAGTCACCAGGGAAGCCCCTTCAGCTACAAGAGTGCATTGTAGATGTGTTAGCTGCTCCTTATCTTCTGGTGTCCAACCAGTTGTTGGCTTTAAGTGGGGGAGAGCCATACTGGAGGCAAAGAAACTGCTTTCAGATTTTCTTGATTCCTTGAGATGATAACAAACAACCTTCTTCATTCCTTTCTCACTCCACACTTTGCAAAACACATTTCTACCTATAAACTGGATAGGTGAATGCTCCAAATTCCTACTAAGAGGGTGGCAAGACAAGAAAGCCCATCTTAGTGATGGGGAGAATGAGGTCCAGAGTGAAGAAGTGACTTAACCAAGACACACGGCTAGACACACCTACAAAACAGGACAGGTCTCTTGACTCCAATTCTATTGTGTTTCTATCACCAGCAGGACTACAGAATAGTACCCCTAGATGGAGAGAGATTACAGGGCTGATCAGAAAGGATGAGAAACAAGAAAGATACTCTTTATTTCTGAAAGAGGTAAGTGTATCTGAGAATCAAGAATAATAAAGAACCTCCTGGCTTCCTCTGAGGGTAAGAGAAGGAAGAGAGGGGAGAGGAGACAGAGAGTTGTCTTTCTTGGTAATACTGGGGGGCAGGGTGGGGGAGGTAGATAGGGAAACAGAAAAGGAAACAAAGTGACCAGCTGCCCAGTAATTCTCTCTAATGTTTGTATGATATGTTGCAAATTTTTTTGTTTGTTTTCTAAACATTTATTTATTTGACTGTACCAGGTCTTAGTTGCAGCAAGTGGGAACTCTTAGTTTCGACATATGGGATCTAGTTCCCCTATCAGGTATCCATCTGGGGCCATCTGCATTGAAAGTGTTTAGTCTTAGCCACTGGACCACCAGGGAAGTCCCTGAAATTTCTAAAACAGTTTCCCCCCTATGGTCTCTCTCTAAATGGCCATGTGAGGCAAGTTGGGAGTTGGGTAATTATCCTCATCTCATAGATGAGATTCAGAGGAAATAAATGCAGTGCTCAAGGTCACAAAGCCAGACAGCTGAGATTGGAACCATGAAAGGCACACTTGAAAGGCAAGATTAGAGGCTGGGAGACTGGGATTTGGACTGTGTGTGGGCAGCAGGTGGGTGTGTGTAGCCACACCCTGGGTAGGTACACAGGGAAGAGGGTTGCAAAGCCACTGCTGGTGTTCCAGGCCAAGAATGTTTGCCCTTTGGATTGAATGGGGTGCAGGTGCAGGGAAATCTGTGCTTCCAAAGGCAGCTTAGAATGCCTCCTCCCCGACCTCACTTCCCCCACCTGACCAAGATGGTGTATTTTCTTTGAGCTTCCCCTTCCCATAACCGAAAGGAATCTATTTTGGCTTGCCCTTGAAGTTGCTTTGTAAGTGCCTTCATGGATGCGTATTTGTGTGTGCAGGAGGGACTAGTCTAATAAGAAGAGGTATTTATCCGTCTGTTCTTGAGTGCCTACTATAAAGGTACAGGTTCCTCCCCTCACCCCTCCCAGCTCACAGTTTAGCATATATATCTATATCTATTTATATTTATATAGATATACACACCCATATCAGTATAGTATAGTGCTCTAATAGGATTTCATGCAAAGCCCTTCAGGAACAGACAAGAAGAAGAGACTTAACTGGCTAGGGAGTGGAGAAGAGGATGTCTCAGGAGATGGTCTACCAAGGTGACATTGGAGCTGGGTCTTGAAGGATGTGTAGGAGTTCGCCAGGCAGATAAAAAGAGGATGGGCATTTCTGCCTTAGCAAACAACATGAGCAAAAGCAAGAGGGGGCAAAATGCAAGGAATGTTTGGAAAATGGCCTGTAGCTCAGCATCATGGGGCATGGGCAATGGGGAGAGCTATGGTGAGATGAGGCTGGAGGCAGGGTCATATCTAAAGGAGCTTGAATGCTAATCAGCAGAGGTTAGACTATCTTACAGGTAACAGAGAACTTATAGTGAAAAGATACGGAGATAACCGTTTTTGGTCCCAGTTCCTAGGCTGTGAGACCTCGAGCAAGTGACTTCCTCTCTGGGGGGTGGGGGATAAGTATATGGTTTTTCCCACTGGTTGAATGAGGGGGTTACACCAGTGACATGACTGTTAAGATCCCTACCAGCTCAGATTCTGTTTCTTTGTCGTCTTCTAACTATATGTTAAGCTTCCTTTCACACCAGCCCATGGTGGTGATAAGACCACCAGGCGGGCCAGAGGCAAAATTTGCAGTCCCAGGAGTTATCTTTGGATTCCCCACCTGCCTTATGTGACCCCTTTCCCTTGCCTTTCTACCACACTTCCAAGCACTTCAGACACTCTTTCTTGAAGAGTAGCTGAAACAGAGCAGTAGGGAAACCAAAAGAACCAATAGTGGAGTTTTACTTCTCCCCAGAGAAACCTGAAAGAAAACCCCACTAAGATACGCAGTTTATCGTTCAGGTCACAGCTTTATGCCTCCACTCCTAAGGAAGAGGTCAGGCGAACTGAAGTCAAGAACACTTTGGGTGAGCCTGTTAATGTGCAGGAAAGAGTAGCACCAGGGTGTGGAGGAAGAGGGTGTACTTGGTTTGTATGGGGAAGCAGAAGTACATCTGGAGCAGAAAGGACCATGGGAGACAAGACTGCAAAGGAAGGTTAAGTGTGAGTCGCTCAGTCGTGTCTGGCTCTTTGTGGCCCCATGGACTGGAGCCCGCCAGGCTCCTCTGTCCATGGAATTTTCCAGGCAAGAACACTGGTGTGGGTAGTTATTCCCTTCTCCAGGGGATCTTTCCGACCCAGGGATCAAACCTTGGTCTCTTCCATTGCAGACAGATTCTTTACCATCTGAGCCACCAGGGAAGGTTAACTCCTCCCAAAGTCACCAACTTCTGCCTTTATTGGATCCTCAGTTACGACTGGTGAGAGGGACTTTTCTTGTGGTCCAGTGGTTAAGACTCCATGCTTTAATGCAGGGGGTGCAGGTTCTGTTCCTGGTAGGGTTACTAAGATCCCACATGCCAGGTGGTATGGCCAAAAAGAAAAGATTCATGAGAGTCTATAGGGCAGGAAAAAGCAGTAGTGGTGGACTTACAGGAGATGATGCCCCAGGACACGAGGAACCTGTGTCTGGTGGGAAATACAGCTCAGATGCCAGAAGAATTGCCATTTGTAGTGGAAAGAGCACCTAAACATCACCCCAAAGATGTCGGTTCTCATCTGAGCTCTCCCACAAACCACGTCATTTTGGACAAGACTTCCCCTGTCTGACCTTTAGTTTGCTCAGCTACAAAATGGAGACCGACTGAGAATCTAGATTCTAAATGGTCTTTAAAATCTCTTTTCAGTCACTGTTCATCTTCCTTCCTGATTATCTCCTGTTTCAAGCCAAGGACTTTCAGGGCAGGAGCTCTGTCTCCCCAATCCGAACAGCTTCATAATCGGTGATTATTTTGAAGAGGGAAGCCAAAGAGCTCAGAAAGGGGAACAGAATTCCCCATGTTGCTGATTGCCAATCCCTGCCTTGGGACCTGGAGGCAGGTCATAGAGAACCAAGCTGTCCCTTTAAGAGCTCTCTGCCTCTCCTGAAGCCACAGGATGCCCTTGCACACAGGCCCTCCCTCCCACCTCAACCCAGCTTCTAAAGACATGCAACTATGGCTCTTTTGTGCCCTCCGTCAGAACCACAAATATCTAACCAGTTTGTCCAGAGAGGAGCTGGAAGAAAGTCTGAGGAATGAATGGTTTTGTGAACCTTTACTTTCCTCATTAAACCTCACCTCAGAGCCCACCTCGTCCTCCATGCTTTCCCCCAACCCCACTTTCTAACACAGAGTTTGTCTCTCCCAGGCTAGATCTCACTGGTAGGTGAGCTACAAAGAGGAAAAATGAACAAGTCAACATATTTGGCCTTCAGTTTATCTGGGCTGGAATATTAAATGTAACAGTCCTGGGACTCTGAAGAATCTTAACCTTGGAGGAAAAAGTCTTCAGTCTTCTCTATCTTGTCATCTGTGGGACCCTAGAGAGCCCCTCAAATCCTCTCCCATCAGCCTACCGAGTCTTCCAAATCTCACAGTGTGATTTTATGGTATCTTCATGGGATGTTAGAGCTGATCGGGACCTTACAGGATCACACAGTAAAACTCCTTCATTTTACAGATACACACAGGAGCTGGGGCCCAGAAAAGGAAAGTCACATACCCAAAGTCACACAGGTAGCAGCTGAACCAAGACAGCTCTTTGGTTTTCATTTCTTTCGCTGTAAAATGAGGGAGGTTAGACTAGATGGACTCTGAAGGCCCTGCCAGCCTCTGCTCTGCACAAATAAAACCACCACCACATCTGTGCAGTGTCTAGTGCCATGCACTCCCTCATTTTCTCCTTTAATTTTCACAACAAAGCTATGCTACAGTGTTGATGTCATGCATGTGTTTATACCCTGTCTATCCAAATAGGCAGATTGGTAACATCGTTTTTTCCTATGTAAAACAGCAACCCAATTCCTGCTACCATTCTGCCACTCACATCATTTCCTAGGGTCTCAGGTCCTTTCAGCCTTTTAGAGGCTCCTGATGAGATGTCAGTACTCTGGGGGAAAGGGAATGTTTTAATTTTATTTATTTATTAGACTGCACCAGGTCTTCGTTGTGGCACTAGGGATCTCTTTTGTGTCATGGAGGCTCTTTCATTGTGGCACATGGAATCTCTAGTTGTGGCACACAGGCTCAGTTGTCACATCAAGTGGGCTTAGTTGCTCTGAGGCATGTGGGATATTAGTTCCCCAACCAGGGATCGAACCCACATCCCCTGCATTGCAGGGTGGATTCTTAAACACTGGACCACAGAAGTCCCAAAAGGGGATGTTTTAGACTGCACTGTTAGCTGATCCCTGAGCAGCAGCTCATGTGTTGAACTGAGGTTTCTCATGAAGTCACCCAGTTGAGACACTGTGAACGTGGTGTTGGGGGACAGCAATCAGGGGTCCCTTGGCCATGACACAGTTCCCTTAACTACAACCCTAGGCTGGCCTGAGCCCGCTGCTGCAGGAAGGGGAGGGGAAGTGGGAGGGAGTGATCAGTAAAGTTATTGCACAATTCTTGGGGCCTGGCCTTAGGTGATCCACCCTGGTTCTGAGGGGGTTTTTTTCTGTGTGTCTAGTTCCTTCCTTTTCTGTCCCCAGCCCCCCAGGTCTGGGCCTTCCCAGCTTCAAAGTCCATGTGTTGCAGGAAAGGGGACCCCTTCCAGGGCCTGAACTGGGCTCTTGTCTAACACTCGGAAATGAATTGTCCGAGGAGACACATCTGCTGACAAAGCAAGAGATTTTATTGGGAAAGGGCAGCCGGGTGGAGAGCAGTAGGGTGAGGGAACCCAGGAGAAGAGCTCTGTCCCAAGGCTTGCAGTCTCGGTTTTATGGTGATGGGATTAGTTTCCGGGTAGTCTTTAGCCAATCATTCTGACTCAGAGTCCTTCCTGGTGATGCATGCCTTGTTCAGCCAAGATGAATGCCAGAGAGGATTCTGGGAGGTGGTTGGACATATGGTGTCTCCTTTTAACCTTTCCTGAACTCTTCCTGTTGGTGGAGGCTTATTAGTTCCATGTTCATTACCAGGATCTCCTGTCCTAAAACAACTCATGCAAATGGTTACTATGGTGCCTGGCCAAGGTGGGCTGTTCCAGTCAGTGTGCTTCCCCTAACACATGCTGAGACCTCAGATGTGTCCAGGGACATCCTGAAGAGGCTGAGGGGCTAAGGAGCCTTGGGGCACCCACAGGGAGATTCCTGGAGCTGACGAGGAGCTAGTGAATTTGCCTGCTGTTCCGTGAGCCCTCCCGGTAGAGGTGGCCCTCCACCTTCCCTGTCAGTTCAAACCCCCTCACAAGGATATCTAAGAGAAGTGGTGACAGCATCTGCCCTGGAAAGGAAATCTGGGCCACTGGGAACAGAGAGACTGCATTTTCATTGTGCATACTGCTTCCGGTTTTCATTGTGTATATGTATTTACTTCACAAAAACAAGTAGATTTTCATTTTTTTTTTAAATTAAAACGTGTTTCAAATATCCTCTTCACCATAATAATAAATGTATATGCTCAAGCAAGCCTGAAGAGGGGGCAGAGCAGAAATAATAATCATCTTCTTTCTAATTAATAAAATTTTTAATGTGGTTAAAAAAAAGCAACGTAAATGTTAGCATCTCAACCATTTTTAATGGCACATCTCAGTAGCGTTCATTGTTATGCAACAGATCTCTAGATCTTTTTCATCTCGCAAAACTGAAACTCCACCCACTGAACCACAGTTCCTGGTGATAATCTTTTTTGATAGATGAGGAAACTGAAGCACAAACAGGGCTGCTGCTGCTGCTACGTCGCGTCAGTTGTGTCAAACTCTGTGCGACCCCATAGACGGCAGCCCACCAGGCTCCTCCATCCATGGGATTTTTCAGGCAAGAGTACTGGACTGGGGTGCCATTGCCTTCTCCAGCAAACAGGGCAAGAAACTTATTTTACTCAAAGTGAGTTCTTCTAGCATTTATGCCATCTGTCTGTTGTCTGCCTATAAAACTATCTGAGGCCCCTTTTTCCTTCAACCATTACACTAGCCATCCCCTCCCTCAAGTGCCCCTCACATCTTCTATCTGTCCCTGCCCCCACCTTGTCATCCCTTCCAGCTCAGCTCAGTCTCAGCATCTTGAACCTAAACTATTTCACTTGTTATGTGGCTCCCTGCCTCCATTCTTGCCCCTTTCACTCCACACTCCACATGGCAGCCAGAGAGTCCTTTCCAAGTACAGATCTGATCATATAACCCCACCTTTAAAATGTCATTCTGTGATCCTTTTCCACCTACATGATAAAGTTCCAACTCTGCAGTCTGGTACTCAAGGTCCTCCCTGATCTGGTTTGGACCAGCATCTCCATCCCACATCTTATCCTTCCAGGCATATTACACTCTTTTTGCTACTTTCCATTCTTCAAAACATGCTTTCTTGTTATCATGCCTCTGTCCATCTGTTTCCTCCCCTTGCCTCCTCTACTTCCAAAATATTCTTCAAGGTCCAGCTCAAATTCTTCCCTTGCTGTGAACACTCTCCAAGCCCTGATCAGAATTCACCCCTTCTTCCTTTAAGCCCCAGTAGCTCCCAGGTTGTCTCCCACATTAAGAACTAGTGATGTGCCCTGAGTGTAGGGACTGGCCTCCTGGAGCTCCCAGGATGAGGCTCCCAAGAGTGAGCCCCATTAGTGATGACTGGCCAGATGATTCATTGAGCCATTGATTTCATTGTGCTGCTCCTGCTTTCCATTAGCCCATATGAGAAAAGAGGAAGGCACAAATTTCTTGCCTGATAAGTGGGATAGTACATGAGAACCTATGCCTCCCGGATCTTAACTCTTCCCCTCCTCCAACCAGACAAGGTTGTCCAAGTTCTAGATGGCAGAGGGCACCAAACGCCTTGCACAAAATGTGAGCCAGTCCTGGGTTATTGCTGTATTACTTAGATTCTTCCCCCCAATGTCTACATTCATAGCATTGTTCATGAATATTTATTATGAACATAACTAACTGTCAGCTTTTCCAGGGAAAAGACCTTATGGTTAATAGTCAAGTGTGTTAACTTTGATTGGTTGACAGCACTACTTTAGATAAAGGAGTTGGAACCAGTTCAGTGAACACTGAGTGCTTGGCCTGTGAAAAATCCAAAGTGGCCATTTTTACTGGAGACCACCAAGGGAAGGAGAGCTAAGGTAGTCCTCTCAGCGTGGGAGAGAGCATAGCCTTGCTGACCAGGAGCATGTGGCTGCTGGTAACCCTTATTAGTAACAAGAGGACAGCCTCACATTGCCTCATATGTAAGTGCTGGGGCAAAAGGAAGGCTGTGATGATAAAGCTTATGGATTATGGTGAGAGCGCACAAAGGCTTCCTGAAGGAAATGAGTGTGGAGCCTTGTTTAAAAGGAATGATACGTGTTGTTTCAGAGACTAGGATGCAAGGCTGTCTTTGGCCGTTTTTCTAAGCTGTAGACTAAGGGTCTCTGAGAGTAAGGAAAAGGAACATCTATTATCACCTATTATGTGCCATGTACACACACAGTGATGTTGTTTTGGAAGGCAGAGTAGTGGAGGTGGCCAGTGTCTTTTTTCTCTGAGGTAGGTAAAACCCCAAACCAGACTGAGTATTCCTTTCACTCCACTCCTCTCAGGCCCAATGCCTGCCATGGTTTCAGCCCCTCCTTGCTTCCCCAGCCACCTCTTT
Source organism: Okapia johnstoni (assembly GCA_024291935.2). Taxonomy (NCBI): domain Eukaryota; kingdom Metazoa; phylum Chordata; class Mammalia; order Artiodactyla; family Giraffidae; genus Okapia; species Okapia johnstoni. The sequence goes on from CM044325.1 coordinate 24,626,974, forward strand.
TCCAACAGAATTTCCCCTCAATAGCTATGAATACCTAGAGTGGGACCTAGGATACTTTAGTGGTCAAAAGACCCAGTGTCTGCTCCTTGAAGTAGGGGGAAATCTAAGCCATCCACAGACATCTTCTACATGGTGTCCATGGAGCATAAAAAAGAACTGAGCTGTGGTAGAGTTCTGAGGCATGTCTTCTCACTGTGCTGCATGGTCCTGCCCAGAGCTGGCGTGGAAGCTGGAGGAGCTCTTAGCTGGTCATCAAAGAGCAGGGCTCTGCCTCTGCTCTACCTCCAATATTCTCTGTGATCATGGACAAGCCACCTGGTCTCTCTGGGCCTCGGTTTCCCTATGCGTAAAATGGAAAGAATTATAATGTTAAATAATTCCTAAGGTCCTTCTAGCTTAAAGCTCAGTGACTTATAGAGTCCCCAGAAAAGGATAGATCAGCATGGTTATAATGCTCAAGGAAGACTTCCTTCCACAGGTATTTATTGAGCACCTACTGGAGTGCTGTCATGAGTGCTCATATATAGCAGTGAATAAAACAGACATAGCGGGACTTCCCTGGTGGTTCAGTGGCTAAGAGTCCATGCTCCCAATGCAAGGGGCATGGGTTCAATCTAGGGAACTAGATCCCACAAGCTGCAACTATGAGTTCACATGCCACAACTAAAGATCCCACGTGCCACAACAAAGGCCTGGCAGAGTCAAATAAATAAATATTTTTAAAACAACAAAAAACCAAAACAGACATGGTCCCTAACTTCCTTGGACTTGCAGTCTAGTGGAGAAGATAGGTAAACAATTAGTTAGAATAAACTGTGAGGCTTAGATTTTAGCTGGGGTCTGAAGAAATGGTAGGGTCATCCAAGCTTTAAGTAACAGAAACCATCTTCTCTCTTTTCTGTCCCTGCCAGAGCATCCTCCGATTCTTCCCCCACCTCAATCCCTGTTGCTATGGAGACCACCAATGGGACTGAGACCTGGTATGAGAGCCTGCACGCTGTGCTGAAGGCTTTAAATGCCACCCTTCACAGCAACTTGCTCTGCCGGCCAGGGCCAGACAACCTGACTGAGGAGAAGCGGGCCAGCCTGCCTGGCCGCAATGATAACTCCTACATGTACATCCTCTTCGTCATGTTCCTCTTTGCTGCCACCGTGGGCAGTCTCATCCTCGGATACACCCGCTCCCGCAAAGTGGACAAGCGCAGTGACCCCTATCATGTGTACATCAAGAACCGTGTGTCTATGCTCTGATGCTAAGAGGCCAGGGATGGCAGAAGATCAAGATACATGAGGATTATCTTCTGGGCCCTCCAGAACTCAGCTATGGGCCATATCCACCCTCTGTGTCCTTATCTGTAAGATTAACAAGAAACAGTGCTGAGGGAGGTCATTGTCAGGGTGGGAGGAGAAGATCTGGCAGACCTGGGCCTTGTGGATAAGGATTTTTTCCAGCAAAGACAGGCTTTCTAGCCAGTGGGTGCCTTATAAACAAATACATAGACACAGCAACATATAATAAAAAATGAATGGCCTAGTGGCCAGAGTGTTGGGGGCTGGGGCTCGAGAAGGAGAAGAGGAAGTCATAGCAAAGGGAAATGAGATAGGAAGATACCCTGAGGACACAGGTTTTTGATGTGTTATCTTCAACAACCTTGAGAAGCGGTGATGATTATGCCATATCACAGATAGGAAATCTAAGTTATGTTGTTTTTTCATAGTTGTTGTAGTTTCATAGTTTCAAGCATTTTATGTTTTTCAACCCATTCAACATTTGTGATGTTAACCCCCTGTGAGGGAAGAAGAGCAAATGCTCTTCTGCCCATTTGGGCCAGAGTGGTGCCATGACTGGAACCCAGGATCTCTGGTCTCCTTGCCTAGTGCTTTGCAAAACTCTGTGCTACCTAAGAGTGGATCTAGGCCTGAAATTTACATAATTCTAGGGAGTCCTCCTTAAGAAAAATAATTTTCAAATATCTTATTTTTGTGAATATTCCAAAACCATATCAGCATGTTAATACATTGTTAATACCTCCTAAGACCTTAAGAAGGAGCCATGCAAGGACAGAACCCTGAATGTCAAGACTCATTAGCTCCATGGTTCCTGTACCCTTCCAGCCATGTCCCCCTGTCCTTCCCAGCCCCATTGCCAGTCCTGGGGACTTCACTACCTCTAAGGCAGCGTCTAACATTTTGATTGAATTCTGTGAGAAATTTTCTGATACCAAGTTGAAATCTTGCTTCTAGAAAATTATTATTACACCGAGAAGATATCATATTAAAAGAAGCAGGTACCTGATTTAGTGGAAAGTGAACCAGCCCTGATTCTACTACCAGTGTGGTGTATGATCTGGCTAGACACTTTTTCTGACTCTTGTCCTTCTTCAGAACCGTGAAATAGTAGGAAAATTGAAATAGTTGAAAGTCTCTAAGGGCTCAGTCAGATCTGACAGTCTAGGTTTCATGTACATTGATTTGAACCATATAAAACTGTTGTGCTCTTAGATAAAAAAACAGCTAAATATTAATAGTTTCACGTGGTTCAGCTGAATACATCAAATGTGGCAAGCTACAAATCCCAGACTGGAACCTTTCACTCTTCTGTTTTTAACGGATCTCCATGGGGTCTCCAGAAAGCCCTGTCAAAACATACATATTTGTGTACCGAAAAAGCTTTGAAAGAATATTTTGATAGCACTTATCACTGAAGAGGAGAATTATGGGTGATTTTCCCTTTCTACGTTAAAATTTTATGTAATTTTTGATTTATTTGACCATAAGTGTGTTTCTTACATGATAAGGTCAGGGGTGGGGGAGGGAGCTACTTCCACTTTGAAAAAATAAATACCTGTGTGTTCCTTGAATGGAGGATCACAGAACACCTTTGCTCCCTTGAGCAGTTAGTTATGTTGATTCCATGCAAATTCACGTGCTCAAGCCTTTCCTCATATCTTCTCGAGGGAGAAGGTGGAGACCTGATTAAGAAGATGTGATGTAAGAGCGTACAACGGACTTGGAAGTCTACAGCTGGGACTTAGGCAACCACCCAGTCCAAATGCCCAAATAATATACGGAATCCCATGAAGTATGAGAATGAATGTCAAGTGATGGATGTTATCAGGATTTGGGGAGATGAGATTGAGTAGATGTAGAGGAGCCACAGAAAGGTAGGATTTGAACTGGGCTTGGAAACAGGACAGATCTCAGTGGACAGAGTGAATGAAGGGAACGAAACAAGGAAGCTTGGAGGCAGAAATGTGGCGAGACCACCCCTCTGAAGAGAGAGAGGTCAGCTATTGGATGGATGCACCCAGAGTGGCTGCATTGGGAGTTCAGTGTCCCCATCGATGGGGGAGACTCCCCTTCACACCCCTGGAGAAGGAAATGGCAACCCACTCTGGTACTCTTGCCTGGAAAATCCCTTGGACAGAGGAGCTTGGCGGGCTGAGCCTATCGGATCGCAAAGAGTTCGACAACTGAGCACGCACACATGCCCCTTCACACAGTCCTTAAAACTCACAGGGCTTAATAATAAAGTAATGCAAATGCTTTTGATTGTGAGTTACAGAAATCCAATGTGTATTAGCATAAGCACAATAGAGGATTTACTGAGAGGAGTATGAGGTAGTCACCATTTCAAAAGAGGAGCTGTAGACACTAGAGCAATTCCAGGGATCTTAGGGCCTGGAACTGCTTAATTGTATGGATTTACAAAGTAGGGGCTCAATAAACTTCATTGTGCACACCCACGGTTGGACTAAAATAGAAATCTAGGATTTTGAGGTATAATTTAAACATTCTAATATTTTATGATGTAGGTATACCCTGGCCCTCCCCACAGCTCTGTCTCACTAGCTATCCCACTACCTCTTCAGCCCACGTGCTCTTTTTGGCTGCACTGGTTCTGCCCCCTGCTGGCCAGATCCCAGCACATCACCTCGAGCCTTCAAAGCAAAACGTAGATAATCCCAGTGGCTACTACGTGCCATCGACTCATCTAGGCACACTTGAAACACATAAGGAAACGAAGATCAAAGAAATCCTGCCCTAATACTTAAGAGAACTTAGTACTTAGGATACGGACTTTGGCCTCAACATTTTAAGGACATTAACTCATTTAGCTGTTAAAACCTTCATAATATCCCTATGTGGGGCTTCTCAGGTGGCACAGTGGTGAAGAATCTGCCTGCCAATACAGGAGATGCGAGAAACGTGGGTTCGATGCCTGGGTCAGGAAGGTCCCCTGGAGGAGGGGAAATGGCAACCCACTCCAGCATTCTTGCCAGGAGAATCCCATGTTCAAAGGAGCCTGGTGGGCTACAGTCTATGGGATCGCAAAGAGTTGGTCACAACTTAGCGACAGAGCATGTACAACATCCCTATGTAGCAGGTATTACAGCTACTTCAATAGAGCCCATTGCTCATTCAGCCCCTCAGCCCACTTTAAGCACCATAGCATACCCAGCCCAGAGCATGGGGATCTGAACAGTCCCCGAAGATGAATGGGAAAATGATTTGGGAAGATGACAGCAGAGTATTGACACCAGTAGACTGAAATTGGGTTCCCTAGAAGCAGAGTTTGAGACAGGCATTTACCGAGGGAGCACTTTTGGGGGAAAACAGGCAGTGGAAAGAGTGAAGTAGAAAAGAAAGGGAACAAGACAAACAAGGTTTGTGTCAGGTCACATCTAGCCTGGGCCTGACCTACAGGGAACTGGAGCGTAAACCACATGGCAGAATTACACTGACTTGAGGCAAGAGGGGCAGGGTTTTATGCCTCATATCAGTCAGTCATTGGTTGTGGGCCACCCTGGCGGGGAGGGCGATGAGAGGAGGGGTACAAGGAGTTTCCATCAGCTGAAAGCAGGTCTCTGAAGTAGAGTGGCTCCTGTGAGCAATTGCAGCCTAGAGCAGTTGACTTGGTTGGAGATTTGCAACAGCCTAGTTCCTCAGGAAGGTTCAAAGCTTAATTTTCATCACAGGATCAGTCTCATCTTTTGTGACTGTTTCTACCGCTTGTCACTCATCATTGACTGCTGGATGCTGGAAGGGCACGTAACCTCCCACAGATGCTTACATCTGTCTGAGACCAAAATTCTGGAGAAAGGGCGCCTCTGAGCTGGTGGCAGCCAACACTCATGGCAGCTGGAGAAGGGGGCTGCATGGGGACTCTCAGCATCCACAGCAGCTGTGTGGGTGGGGAAATGGGAGCAGAAGCAGAGTGTCACATCTTGGGATTTCCTTCTAGCTTAACAGCCAAGAAGTACTCACTGAATAAAGAACAAAACAAGATAACACCAAAAAGAACCAAGTAGGAAACAATACAGTTAAGTATCAGAAGATGTAGGGAAATGGTATTAAATGTAATGATCAAGAAGAGGGAGAGAGACATATTCATGAGATTTCCTGGAGACAGGATTTGATTAGAAGCTCTAGTGTGTATGGTCCAAGGCAGCATTCCAAGTAGGTGGATGGCTGTCCTCTATGAGGTCATTTAGGGACTTGGGATGATGACTGCCATTCTCAGCATGTAGCTTCCAAGTTTACTCTGTAGAAGCACTTAGTTAGTGAGGAGAGAGGAAGAACAGAATTCAAGGGCCAGAGATTTCCTCTTAAGCCAGTAAGGCAAAGGCTGCCCATATCCCATCTGCTCATATCTCTTGACAAGGTTTCGGTAACATAGGCACAACTGGATGCAAGGGGAGCTGGCAAATGATATTCCTGTCTGGGCAGTCACGTCCCAGTCAAACCTCAATTACTATGGAAGAAAAAATGGATTTTGTGGACAGCTAGTGTTCTTCACTCCATCCTCCTCACTTTCCCCAGGACAGGTCATAATCAAAAAAAGTATAGTCCTGGACTTCCCTGATAGTTGAGGAGTTAAGACTGTGCTTCCACTGAAGGGGGCATGGGTTCAATCCCTGGCCAGGGAAGTTCCACATGCCATGTAGAAGGAAAAAAGAAAGAAAAGAAAATGTTTAGTCCTGCCAAGAAGGAAGAAGTGTTATTTACTCTGATTCGATCATGTTTTCTGAGGGGCGCAGGTGGGAGCCTTGTAGGTCTAACTAAGCATGTCCTGGGAGTGTGACTTTTGCATTGGTGAGTCTGGTCTCTACTGGCTTTGGAGTGGTAATACCCAAGATATTTGTTTAGGCAAAGGGGAAATAGACAAAGTAAGGCTTTCAGCCAGCTTTGTGAAGGATAAATAATCCTCTTTCAGGTGCCACTAAGAAACCAAGAACATGATCTGCCTGGATGAAATCAGAGAACCTATCTGTGATTAAACTGTGACAGAGAATCAGGTCTGGGAGCAGGAGAGAAAGAAATTTAGTGAACAGGAAAGAAAATGGGAAGAAAAACTAATATTTGATGAGCAGCCTATCTCTGCCAGGCACTGTGCTGGGAAACTCTAGAGGTGATTATTTTTTTAACCTCATTTTATAGATAAAGTAACAGAAACTCAGAGGTGAAATAGCTTGTTTAACATTCACTTAATTATTGTGTAGTGCTGTCTAAATTTTAACACAGACCTGCCTGAATTCAAAGCCCATGTTTTCCCCACTACAGCTGGTCCCTTTGAAAGTCACATTAGAAAAAAAAAAAAAAAAGAAAGTCACATTAGATCTCTTCTTGAGACTCGTGGTGGTGATTTAGCTGCTTAGTCGTGTCTGACTCTTGCGATCCCATGGACTGTAGCCTGCCAGGCTCTTCTGTCCATAGGATTTTTAGAACAAACATTCCTAATCTCCCAGCAGATTCTGTGGCTGGCCTCTCTGCTCCCCTTCCTGGTTCTAGTAGTGCAGCCAGGATCTTGTCCCCACTTAACTCCTTCTACACCCAAGTAAGATGATTCGAAGAACAAAGAGGGCATTATCATAGTGGGGGAATAATAAGCCAACTGGGACAGCTTTTGGGTGAGAGTCCTTAAGTCCCTACTGTGCTAACTCAACACAGGGGACAAGAGAAGAGACCACCCGCAGAATCTGCTTGGAGATTAGAAATGTTAAACCTCAAGAAAAGGTCTAACGTGAATCATTGGTGACTCTCCCTCAGTTGGAGAGAGGATGAGATTATTTAAATACATTTCAAGAGATCTCTGTTGGACAGCTACAGGCTTACTTCTGCTCTTAGTTTATCATTCATTCATTCAAGAAATATATTAAGTACCAAGATGTTAGGCAATGTGTTTGGCAAAAGAATACAGCAAACATGAAAGGTACAGACTCTTTGTGGGCAAGGATTAGCTTACCCACTTCAGGTTTTCTACCTATAAAACTCTTCTATTTCTATTAAGCTCTACTTTGAACTCCCTTCCTCTGCACAGGTCAAGGCTTCTTTCACTCATGTTATGGCCCTGCTTGTAATTCTTTGATAATTTTTACCACATTATACTCTCCAGGCATGTTTTTTCCCCACCTAGAAACACTGCAAAGATGCAAGTAGGAACCATGTCTAATGCATCTCTCTACCTTCATCAACTAGGCTAAGACTTGGCACAAAGTGTATGCTCCATAAATATTGGTGAAAAGAATCAGCATGATTATGAGTATTGTGCTACATAATCTCACACATGTGTATATGTATGATGCATCCAAACTTTCAAGACATTTCCATCTCTATTCTTTCATTTGGTTTAGAGAGTTTGGTCTGGTGGATTCTGTGGATGTGAGAACACCTTGTAAAATATGAATGGTAAGGATTGTTATGAACCATATTGAATATGACTAGCCCCGAGGCCAGGATACTTTAGGTACCATACTTAAGGTCATGCAGCAGGAGTCTGTGCTAGAATCTGTGTCTCATGACATCTATTTCTGGACTTCTCCTCCCTGCATCAGGGATCATTGACAAAAGAAAGGAACAGACACAGTACTCAGGAACCCCCTAAATTGCAAACTCCCAGGAGTGGAGATAGTGGTGCTCTGCCCAGATCTTTGGGGCCAACGCACCCATCATCCAGCTGCTGAGAACATGGGCTACTGACAGCTCACAGCTGCAGCCCTCACTGTGCATTTTCCTGGGCACAGGGAACTATTTCATCCAAGGCTATGACCCCTCCTGGGGAGCAACTCATGACCAGTGACAGACTGATGCAAGGATACAAAGATCTGGTTCCATCTTATCAATTTGGGACAACTCTAAGGAGCCATCTCAGCTTCAGAACTCCCAGGAGGATCAGCTGAGGTTTCAGTTGCAACCACATTGTGGGTTAGCTTCTCTCTCTGCCCACTCTGGCTTCCTCACTTCCTTATTGATGTGTCTCCCAAGAGCGGGCTCCAAAAGACCTGCAAGCCACTCTCCACCTTAGTCTATTTCCCAGGGAATTGATCTCTCCCTCAAGAACTCTTCCCTGGCACTGAGCCTGTTCCAAAGTGATTGTCAGTAATAATAGAGAACTGGGATGATAGAATATAGATGGAGACAGTGTTTCTAGCAAATCCAAATTGAAGACAAGGCAGTTGGTAAGAGACTGGCAGTGTAGGAAAAGACAAGTTATGGTCACTGAATAAGAACTGGCCACTAGAGGGCTCAGCACTACACTTCTATAGCTCTGCTACTACTATAGAGCAAAATTCTAATTTTACCCTTGACTTGGCAGATACCACCTAACTGTCTACACTAGCAGGGAACCTGCTGGTCCAATGCTTCCTTCTCTTTTATCTGAGCCATGCACATCAGTGTCCTAGCCTGTTCCAATACCCTGTCACCATGTATACCATTACATATAAATATGTTCCCATAAATCAAAACTTCCAAAACCTGTGTTTTTCCCACCCACTGCTCTCATTGTTCCCATGGGGTTCCAAAGATCAGAAATGTGGTATTCCAAACAGTTGACTGTTGCAGTTCTTACCCAGAAATGGAGAGAATCAGCAACATAACCTGTCTAGTCCTGTCACACTCCCTTCCCCACCCTGCTTCCCCAGTTTATAGTAAAGACACACAGGATTACACATGTATTATAGTGGCCAAGGGAGAAAGGTGTCATGGGAGTCTTCACAGAACATGAAAAAGTTTGAGAACATTGTGTATGAATAAATGGTTATTTAATTAAATCAATGATTTTTTTTTTCCTGTGTGGACTTAGTGAAAAGATTTAAAGAAAAAATTTCTCTATATCCTTTATAGAAGGACAGTTAGTCCTTTGTAGACTGGGAAGCTTTCTTTGAGGAATGGGGAGGGAGGGTCTGGACTATTTAGAGGTCTCTGTTTCCAATCTATACATTCTTTTTTTTAATGTATTGTTTTTTCAATTGAATAAAAATTCTTTAAAGTCTGTAGCGCTTTTTACAATTTCCAAAAGTTCCCCACACATAATTTCATGTAATCCCATAAAAACTTTTTTCCCCCTATTCCTGTATTACCCTTCCCCCTTCCTTCTCCCCACTGGTAGCCACTAGTTTGTTCTCTAAATCTGTGAGTCGGCTTATTTTTTGCTTAATTCACTAGTTTCCAACATATACATTCTTAAAGGGACAGAGCTGGGTTGTTTGGGTGGAGGAAAGCTCTGAAGATTAAAGGAGAGCAGACTTGGAGTCTACACAGGCGGGAGGACCGAGGCGAGGGGAGGACCTGAGCTTGGCTCTCTTCCAGCACCCCTGGGGAATGAACACTAAGCCATGGCTTTGGGAGCATAGAGAGTTCTTGTTGACTTGGTTTAGAACAGAACTATCAGATGCTTTGAGCAACTGGGTGAGATACATCTGACTTGGAAAAATGAGCTACAACTTCAGCGGACTGAAGATAGTTCCCCAGGTTTTCTAGATTGGGTAAGCCCTGAAGGTGTTTGTTTTTTTTAATCCCCATAAAAGTTCTGATACTGAATGTCCCACCAACCGGGTAGGTGAGGCCGAAGTTAAATTTGAATTAGAAAAACTACTATTGAATTTGATTCAGAAAAAAAGTAAATACATCTAATGTCTTTGCACTTGTTATTGAATAAGTTAAATGGGTTCGAATAGTTGGAGCTCTGATGTGTGTTGGTCACACAGTCATGTCCAGCTCTTTGTGGCCCCATGGACTATAGCCCACCAGGCTCTTCTGTCCATGGAATTCTCCAGGCAAGAATACTGGAGAAGGTTGCCGTTTCCTTCTCCAGGGGATCTTCCCAACCCAGGGATCGAACCCTTGTCTCCCACATATCATGGAGCTTTGATATCACAATAGTAAATCTAGCCTGGGTAGGTTAATAAAAGAATAGGGATAATGTTTTGAGAGACTATCATGTGTTAGGCAATGCACTATTGCACAGCAGTCCCCAACCTTTTTGGCACCAGGGACTGGTTTCGTGGTAGACAATTTTTTAACAGACCAAGGTGGCGGGGATGGTTTCAGGATGATTCAACTGCATTACATTTATTGTGCACTTTATTTCTATTATTATTATATCACCTCCACCTCAGCTTACCAGGCATTAGATCCTGGAGGTTGAGGACCCCTGATATTACATTTAACCCTCACACTGTACCAATGAGGTAGGCTGAGACCAGGAAAACTTGACTGGGTCAACCCCAGATCACATAGTTAGTAAATGGCAGAATCAGGTTTGCTGGACTCCACTTCTATCTAGCTTATATAGTCACACATTCCCCCGTCATCTAGCCAAGCATTCACAGACATCTAGTCCATTGCTCACTAATTAATTTAGCCAGATATTCACTTGGACAGTGAGTGGTAGCAATATAGTTATTCTGTTATTTGAACAGCAAGATAGATCTAGTAGTAGCTTGAAGAACAAAAGTATCTTCGAATTATAGAATGTTTGCCCTGATAGCTGGTGTAGTGGGAAGAGAAAAGTCTTTAGAGCCCAGTGGACTCACTTGGAATCCTGGCGCTGCTATTCACTCCCTGTGTTATCTTGAGCAATTTATTTCACCTCGTTCATTCTCAGTTTCCATATCTATATGTTACAAACACTAATACACATATATTAGACTGATGTAAAGATGAGAGATATAATCTCTCTGTCTCATACACGTATATATATGCACATAGAACAAGCTACAAAATTTGCTACATTATTTTATGAGATCCAGTGCAAAATGAAAATGCAAAACCCCTTATTTAAAAATTATTATGAATTTCAAAGGACTTCCTGGTGGTCCAGTAGTTAAGAGTCTGCCTTGCAATGCAGGGGATGCAGGTTTGATCCCTGGTCAGGGAACTAGGATCCCACATGCTAAGGAGCAGCTGGACCTACATGCTGCAACTCCTGAAGCCTGTGTGCTCTGGAGCTTGTGCGCTGCAACTGCTGAGCCCATGTGACACAACCAGAGAGCCCGCACCGCAGCAAAAGCTCACAATGATTTAATGAAGATCCCACATGCCACAACTAAGACCTGACGTAGCCAAATAAATGGATGAATGAATGAAGAAAGAATTTCAAGATGATGATAGCAGATTATACAAAGCATGGGGCCCCTCTAAGGACCCTGATGGCATGTCAATGCCTGGCACAGAGTACATGTACAATAAATGGTAGTCCTTTTTACTCTCCAGATTATTGATTGCAACCCTCTCCTTTTGCAGCTGAGGAAACTAAAGTCCAAAAAAGATGAAAAATGCAAGTTAACAACAGAGCCAGGACCACAGTCCAGACCTCCTCTCTTCCCAGTTAGTAGTCTTCACCTCAGCATTTCCCAAGTGTTCTCTGTACAGTAATAATAGATACTCCATGAATAAAAGTTTCCATCAACAAGCAAGTTTGCAAAACACTGGGTTAAGGGTAAGGAGACATCTTTTGCAGAGCTCTCCAAGACTCTTCTATGAGCGACATGAATCTCCATGACAAAAATATAAAATGGAACATCCCGCCACCACCCATCCCCACTGTATGGGTATGGAATCCTTTCTCAGGAGCATGTTAAATATCTCTTAAAATGCTTTCTTATACATTGCTTCAGGGCAATGGAAGTTTCCATGGATTTTGGTCTTAGGGGTGTGGTTGTTCTTATTCTAAATTAGAAGTAAACATATTCCTTCCATTAGGCCTTTCTGTCCACATCTCTGCCTCAGCTGACTTGTGAGCCTGAGGATATAAAAATAATGAAAACCAGACTCTAGAAAGAACATATTTATTTAGAGTCACCTAACTACATCCAAAAGGCAGATCCATTCTGCCTCTCTCCCAGGAGTAGGAATATAGAGAAAAAACACACACCATGACCCCTGAATTCTTTCCGTTCTGGGTCATTTGCTCACAGCTTCCACATCACAAAAGTATCAGTTATAGTCCCTTATGAAAGCACACAGGAGGCCAGGAATGCATGATTCTAATGTTAGCTTTTCCTCTATTAGCTGCTGGACCTAAACTAATTCATTTATCTGCAGAGTGAAGGACAGGGAAGCCTGGTGTGCTGTAGTTCATGAGGTCACAGAGTCGGACATGACTTGGCTACTGAACAACAACAACAATCCTCTTATTCTTATTGAAAACCCTCTTGCATCAAATTAACCTCTAAGAGGCTACCATACACTTATATTTTGTCTCTAGCACTCCTCCCCCTGGGCCCTTGAGTATGTCTTTGGGGCACAGTTGGAGAACCAGCAGACTAAATGATATCCACAGTCCCTTTCAGTTCTGATAATCTGTAATTCAAGTTTGTATGTAGTTTTGCAAGCTATTGCCTCCACCTGTTAATAAAGGACCCTAGCTCCTTGAGAAATGTATCTCTTAATTTCTAGGAGGCCCAAAGAGTGATTCTCACTCACTGGGTTGTGAGATGCCCGGTGATGCTAACCCTTCTTGAGTCCCCAGTCTACAGAATCCATTATATGAATTGTGCAGAGGAGAGAAAATCACTTTTCTCCCACCATTGTGCTACATGAGATTTCAGTAGGTATTTTTTATGCCTTTTACAGAGGCTTCCCTGGTGGTTCAGCTGGTAAAGAGTCTGCTTGTAATACGGGAGACCCAGGTCTGATCTCAGGGTTGGGAAGATCCTCTGGAGAAGGGAATGGGTTGCCTGGGAAATCCCACAGACAGAGGAGCCTGATGGGCTACAATCCATGGGTCACAAAGAGTCAGACATGACTGAGCAACTAAGCATGCATGCATGCATGCCTTTTTGACTTGCAGAGTTTTTAGCGAAGCAGCTCTTCTATGTTTTGCTGATTACTCCTCACCCCATCCCCCACCATAAATTACTAAGCATGAACCAATGGTGGGGTAGGGACAGGGCTGCAGTGAGGCCAGGAAGCAAATGTGAGTGATAAACCTAGCACTGATTGAACTTTGACCCACTTCTGTTTGACTCTGATGATTCTGTTGCTGGACCCAATTGCCTAACTCCTTGCTTTTTTTAGGATGAGTTCCTGCCCAAAGAGACCTAAGGTCTTCATGAAAAATAGACTTTGTGAGTTGGGCCCACTAAGGTGGAAGTACCTATTTGGGTCCTCTGGGAAGCAGATGTCAAGGTGGAGAAAGAAATGCAAGAGACATACTAGGAGAAAATATCTAGGAAGGATAAAGAGGAGAAGGGAGAGTAGGTGGGAGAGCCATAAACTGCAATGCAAGAGAGATGCCTTTGAATGGAAGGGGAGAAGGAAGGAGGCTTGGGCAAGAAAAGACTCAGACTGATGCAGCTCTGAGACAGTCTGAGCCAGGCCAATAAAATGCCACAGAACAAGACTGACCATTGGAGGAACTCCATGTTAGGCAGCAATGGCTTGGTTCTACCATGTCTGCAGTGCTCTTTGACAGAGAGAAGGAGAAGGAGAGCATGACTGTGGTGTAAACACAGCAATACACTCTGAAGGTGTTACAGCCAGAGGCTGTCAGCTAACAGCACTCTTCCCAGCAGGCTCTCTGTGTGGGAGATCTGAGCAGGGTACTCCCCATTCCTGCCACACTAGGCATGTACACACCTGTGTGAATTCAAAAAGTGAATACAATTTAATCTCAAGCTTAGGCACATTTGACATATTTATTACAAACATTTATTGAGCCTATAAAAAGTATTACGCTAGGCACTATAGCAGCTCTACCATCTCCAGTGGAATGACTGAGTCTGAGAAGGTTTCACATATCCTGGTAAGTTTTTTATTACCATTATTGTCAACACAAGGCATGTTTTATTTTTCTGGGCTCCAAAATCACTGTGGACAGTGACTGCAGCCATGAAATTAAAAGATGCTTGCTCCTTGGAAGAAAAGCTGTGACAAACCTAGATAATGTATTAAAAAGCAGAGACATCACGTTGCCAACAAAGGTCTGTATAGTCAAAGCTATGCTTTTTCCAGTAGTCATGTATGGATTTGAGACCTGGACCATAAAGAAGGCTGAGTGCCGAAGAATTGATGCTTTTGAACTGTGGTGCTGGAGAAGACTGAGAGTCCCTTGGACAGCAAAGAGATCAAACCAGTCAATCCTAAAGGAAATCAATCTTGAATATTCATTGGAAGAACTCATGCTGAAGCTGAAGCTGAAGCTCCAATACTTTGGCCACCTGATGCGAAGAGACAACTCATTGGAAAAGACCCTGATTCTGGGAAAGATTGAAGGCAGGAGGAGAAAGGGACGACAGAGGATGAGATGGTTGGATGGCATCACGAACTGAATGGATGTGAGTTGAGTCAACTCAGGGAGACAGTGAAGGACAGAGAAACCTGGCGTGCTACAGTCCATGGGGTTGCAAAGAGCTGGACATGAATTAGCAACTGAACAACAACAAGGCATGTTTTACTAGCCTCCATTGTAAGTGGTGCTAGTGGTAAAGAACCCGCCTGCTAATGCAAGAGACATGAGAGACGTGGGTTTGATCCCTGGGTCATGAAGATCCTCTGAAGGAGGAAAGGGCAACCCAATCCAGTATTCTTGCCTGGAGAATCCCATGGACAGGGGAGCCTGGTGGGCTATAGTCTATAGTGTCTCAAAGAGTCAGACACAACCGAAGCGACTTAGCACACATTGTGTACCAACACTGGGTCAAACTTAATATAACAAAGAAAACCCCCTAGGGAACTCAAGATAAGCTTCCGGTATAATATCCCTCCCCCTTAGGGAGCTCAGAGGAGACTTTTGAAGATTTCTTTCATGCCAATCACCAGATGTACCAAGGAGGAAGGAAACTTTTAGTAGAATTGACCTTGGAGTTTACCAGAGAGACCTTGAAACTGATCTGGCAGCCAACCGGGTGGCACAAGGGCTTGCTCCACCCCCAGGACCATGCCAGCGAAGAGTCAGGATTTGCTGAGAGGCAGGCCCAACACCTGTTGTAGCTCCTGGATCACAGTCAAATTTGGGAGGGAAAAGGGGGAAAAGAGGAAGGAACTGGGAAAGAGGGATTTGTAGTGGGAAGAGATAAGACAGCAGGCTTTTTAGAAGCATGCCAGAATTCATCTCAACCTCACCACCTGGCAAAAGAGATAGTGTCTGTGGCAGAAAGAATACTGAGCATGACACCCAAGCTCTGCCTCTAACTCCCTGGCTGACCTTTTTAACTCAATGCCCCTGTGGGCCTGTGCTCCTTGGCTATAATCTGCAGAGCTAGGCCAGACACTCCTTAAAGTTCTTCCCATTTGAACACCCTAACATTCTTTTCTCCCCCTAAAATGGATTTTTACTGTATCTACCAAGAAAATGAACCAAATACTATTTTTCATTTTAATCTCACAGTTTTTTGATACTTAAAAAAATTTTAATTAGAGGATAATTACTTTAAAATATTGTGATGGTTTCTGCCATACATTAACATGAATCTGCCATAGGTATACATATGTCCCCTCCCTCTTTAACCCCCCTCCCACCTCTCTCCCATCTAAACAGACATTTCTCTAGAGAAGACATACAGATGGCTAATAAACACATGAAAAGATGAACAGCCTAACATTATAACAGCTTCCAGAAAACAATCCTGGAAGAGCCCGCAGAGAGGCATGAAAAAGTGGGGGTGTATGATGAAAAGAATTTCCAGTGAACTCAGCAATAATACAACACAATATAACATAAAGAAACATAACATAACAAGCATTGTGATAGGTAGCAGAATGCAGGAATGTAGAGAGTAAAAATCTCTAAAGTTGAGTTCATTTCATGATCAAGACATTCAGGACATCCAAATATGACTCTACCTTAATATAGAGGTACAGCTGAGGTACAGTTTACCTTTATACAGAGGTACAGTTTCCAGGGAGGAAAATATTTCCCCGTCAGCTGGTTCTAAAAGATCTGAGATTGATAAACATTCCATCAATACATGAACCTTCACTACTATTAAAACACAGAGAAAGCACTGTCCCTGTCCTTTGCTGAACACTTCTCCAGTTTTCTCTTATAAAAACGAACCATTTCTACTCCGCTTTCAGTCTTCATTTTCTGTTTGTTTTCATACAGAGAAGAACACTGGCAGAGGAGAGCATACTGTGAGGTTTTTCCCCAGGCCTAACATTTTAGGATTCTAAGAACAGGATTCCATGCTCCCTTCTCATCTATCTCTCTTATTGAGCTAAGAAAACACCACAGTTAAAAAACAAAAACAAAAACCCTGCAGTTCAAGGAATGGCATAATTAGCAGCCAATCAGGAGAAGGCTCCAGGCCTTCAGATACGTACCTTCTAGGCTAGCCCCACCCAGAGAGGATCAGGTTTTCTCTTGGGGTTTCTTCCCTTTTGACTTAAGCACGACTGACGGCTGCAGTCCAGAAACACAAACCCTAAACCTAGTCTCCGGTAGACAAACAGGTCTGGGGAGATTGTATGACCCGCAGGGATAGAGTGCGCTGGGCTCCCCAGGAGACCAGACTGTGGTGAAGGGAAAAGGTGTCCATGGGGACGCAAGAGCAGCCATGGGAGGGCTGAGTTACCTAAATAAATAATGGCGTGTCTGGCAGCAGACCCAGTTTATGCCTGGGCCTCCAGGTAGGGATTCTGCTAACTCAACCTTAGCCTTTGGGTCTCCGCTTAAATCGTATTTCCTCGGGAAGCAGGGTGCCTCACAAGGTTGTGCAGGTTGCACACTGCACACACCTAAGATGTGTCACAGTACAGATATTACAGATTTACATATTTTTATGACTATTTTCCAGCAGTTGGTCGTCAAGTGTTTTGAGATAAAGCATTGTGCTTTGCTGATTCATAAAATGGTGCCATATGGGCTGGCAGTGATCCTGCTGAGAAGCCTCTCCTAACTCAGCTCAGGTTCAGTGCCCCTCTTATCAGTTGCAGAAGGACCCTGTACTTCCCCTACTATCACATCGACCACACTTTATTCTAAACGCCTGTTTAGTGGTCTTTTCCATTTTGGATCATCAGCTTTGTGCAGGCAGAGTCTGTGTCTTGTCCAACAATGTACCCTGCGCTGAAAAGGGTGCTTGGCTTAGTGCAGGCTCCATGGTATTTGGTGAATGAATGAGCAACATATTCTGAGCCAACCCAATGCTCTTGCCCAAGTGGACAGAGAGCCTGGCATAGTAGAAAGAGTCCTAGCCACATCTTGGGTTCAAGACCTTGCTCTTCCTCTCCCAAACTATGTGATTTTGGGCAAGTAATGCTATGATTTTACCCCAGTGTCCTTAATGCAGAATAGGGATAACCCTGCCTTGCCCTTTCCACCTCAAAGTGTCATGGTGAAGGAAAATTTAAACTTCCAGTTGGCAAACTATAAAAATAGACGAAACAATGTGTGAAGTGAACGGCTGATTCAGGGGCGCTGGACCTTTGAGAAGCCCAGGACCAGGAACAGCCTTGTATCTGGACACAGTGGCCTCCAAGAGAAAACTCAGGATTTCTGGGTCAGACAGTACTTTTTCAGTTGCTAGGAACAGCAACCCAAAAATGTTAAAAGGCAAATGCATTATTTCATATAACAATGGGAAAGTTGTAGCTGGGCCTCCAGGACAATGGAAATAGACACAAGGATGCCTCAAGGGAGACAGCCTTCTTTTTCTCCTCCCCTCTATCCTTTTCCTCACTGCCCCCACCTCCACCCCCCACGTCTGTCTCCCTCTCGTTTCCACCTGCCTACTATAGACAGGCTCACTCAACATAGCAAGGGACGTGGCTACCGGTAGTTTCTGGCTCTGTCTCACAATTTTGCCATCTGAGAGGGTTATTGCTGTTTAATTGCAAGTCAAATCTGATTTTTTGCAACCCCATGGACTGTAGCCCGCCAGGCTCCTCTGTCCGTGGGATTTCCCATGCAAGAATACTGGAGTGAGTTGCTTTATCTCATTTAATTCTTACAACAGCCCTAGGAAGAAAGTTCTATTTTTATTTCCTTTTAATGATGGGAATACCAAGACGTAGGGAGGTTATACGACTTATGCAAAGACACAGAGCTATCACCCGGAGTATTCAAACCCAGCTCTTGCTCTTAATTGCTATAAGACCCTTCTTTCTAATAGTTCATGGACAACAATCTTCCATCTTTCTTAGAATGGCCTCCTCCAGTTATCCAAACACACCTAAGGCAACCAGCTAGGAATTGAGGTAGATTAAGTACAGCCACAAATTCTTTTCAGTTCCTTTTCTAACTCCATGCATCTAGAATATAATTCTATTAAGAATTTGAAGAAACCTGTTGGGCTATCTTATTGAATAATCCTGTGGTTCAGATAATAAAGAATCTGCCTGCAATGCGGGAGACCCAGGTTTGATCCCTGAGTCGGGAAGATCCCTCAGAGAAGGAAATGGCAACCCACTCCAGTATTTTTGCCTGGAGAATCCCGTGGACAGAGAAGACTGGTGGGCTACAGTCCCTGGGTCGCAGAGTTGGACATGACTGTGCTACTAACACTATGCTATGCTACGCTGTCTCTGACAAAGAGTAGTATGTATCATGGAAAGAATACTAGCTTTGGAACAAAGAAGACCTAAAGTCAAAACTTGACTGTTCTTGTTACCTGTGGTTGTATAACAAACCACTCCATAACTTAGCATTTAGAAATACAGCAATTTATTATTTCTCACAATTATGTGAATCAGCTGGGCAGTTCCTCTGAGAGTTTCACTTGAGCTTATTCACGGATTGGCAATTAGTGGGATGGAATGTTCATCATGGCCTCATGTCTGGCTTTGCTGAGGTGCCTGCCATATGGCTATTCCTCTTCCAGAAGGCTTGACCAAAGTCCATAAATGGTGGTGTTGGTGTGAGGAACTGAAAAGAATTTGTGGCCATACTTGATCTACCTCAATTCCTAGCTCTTTGGCCTTAGGCAATTTGTTTCTCCTGAGATCAGCTTCCTTATCTGGGAAATTTTGAAAGAAATCCCAATTGTCTCGGGTTCTTATAAATATATAGGATAACATATGTCAAATATCTAGGAAACTCCCTGCCATTAAACAACTGTTTATCCACTGTTATTTTCACTTGCTCTAAGTCTTATAGTTACTCAACATTTCTAGGGTCTGGAGTGAATGCTTCCTCCCACTCCCCATCATCTCTGCAGTCTGCTTAAATCCTATACTTCAATCAAAACCCAGTTCTGGTCTCATCTTCACAAAAATTCCCAAAGTCAGTTGGCTTCAATAATTGTCCATATTAGGAAATTCCAAAGTTCTATTTATAAATTAATTGTTCCCAGCCTTTCCTCATCCCTACAGAAAAAAATAGATAAATCACATGTGAAAGAATTTACTGTTGTGCACAATTTGTAACTTCTGGCTAGTTGGATATATTCTACCCCGTTTCCCCCAATTGAAGAAAGTATACTGAAATGTGTATAGAAATGTCTTTATTATCCTAATTTATTTTATAAAGGTAAATTGTTTGCAAAATTTACTCGGTTATTAGCAACAACTTACTAAATCACTCACTTGGCACTAAGCATATGCCCCTTTATTTTTAAATCTTTTTAAAGATATGCCCTGTCTTCTAACTAGGTTAAAAACACTAATAAAAGCAAAGACCCTGATACATATACATATACCTATATAAATATGTGCATATATATATATATATTTAATTTATATTGTGGTTCTATCAAAGTGAACTGAATGTACTAGAAAGGCAGTACATATATCCCAAACCCTTCCTGTTGAGATTTGTGTTGAGAATGAGCATGAAGCCGCTTGGACAGTGAGAAAGAAAATTGGATTTAGAAGCACAGGTTCCGGGCTTATGTGCTGGATTCTGGACCAAGAAGTACCTATTTATTCCTTAAACTTGATTTGTTACAATATAAGAAAAAATTAGATGAATAGAGTGGGGGCCCTTGGGAACTCAAAACTCATGGTCTTAGGCCAATAATTCTCAAAGATCGGAGGGGAGGCCTTTTTAATCAAAATACACAGGCTTGATCCTTCCCTTCTCTTGCTCATTGATGTACTCTTGGACGGGAAGGCAACAGAGAAAGATGTATTTGGGAAATGGTCTCCTGCTGAGAACCACTATAGTATTAGACTCAGATTAGTCAGTGTAGTTAGCTCCAACAGCTTTGTGCAATGGCAGGGAGAAAGCATCTTTCTCCATCAGTTCAGTTCAATTCAGTCACTCAGTTGTGTCCGACTCTCTGAGACCCCATGGACTGCAGCATGCCAGGCCTCCCTGTCCATCACCAATTCCTGGAGTTTACCCAAACTCATGACCATTGAGTCAGTGTTGCCATCCAGCCATCTCATCCTCTGTCATCCCCTTTTCCTCCCACCTTCAATCTTTCCCAGCATCAGGGTCGTTGCAAATGAAGCAGCTCTTCACATCAGGTAGCTGAAGTATTGGAGTTTCAGCTTCAGCATCAGTCCTTCCAATGGACTCTCAGGTCTGATATCCTTTAGGATGGACTGGTTGGATCTCCTTACAGTCCTAGGGACTCTCAAGAGTCTTCTCCAACACCACAGTTCAAAAGCATCAATTCTTTGCCGCTCAGCTTTCTTTATAGTCCAACTCTCACATCCATACACGACTACTGGAAAAACCATAGCCTTGACTAGACGGACCTTTGTCGGCAAAGTAATGTCTCTGCTTTTTAATAGACTGTCTAGGTTGGTCATAACTTTCCTTTCAAGGAGAAAGCATCTTTTAATTTCATGGCTGCAGTCACCATCTGCAGTGATTTTGGAGCCCCAAAAAATAAAGTCAGCCACTGTTTCCACTGTTTCCCCATCTATTTGCCATGAATGATGGGACAGGATGCCATAATCTTAGTTTTCTGAATGTTGAGTTTTAAGCCAACTTTTTCACTCTCCTCTTTCACTTTCATCAAGAGGCTCTTTAGTTCTTTTTCACTTTCTGTCATAAGAGTGGTGTCATCTGCATATCCGAGGTTACTGATGTTTCTCCTGGCAATCTTGATTCCAGCTTGTGCTTCATCCAGCCCAGTGTTTCTCATGATGTACTCTGCATATAAGTTAAATAAGCAGGGTGACAATATACAGCCTTGACATCCTCCTTTTCCTATTTATGACAGTCTGTTGTTCCATGTCCAATTCTAACTCTTGCTTCCTGATCTGCATACAGATTTCTCAAGAGGAAGGTCAGATGGTCTGGTATTCCCATCTCTTTCAGAATTTTCCACAGTTTATTGTGATCCACACAGTCAAAGGCTTTGGCATGCATAGTCAATAAAGCAGAAATAGATGTTTTTCTGGAACTCTCTTGCTTTTCCGATGATCCAGCAGATGTTGGCAATTTGATCTCTAGTTCCTCTGCCTTTTCGAAAACCAGCTTGAACATCTGGAAGTTCACGGTTCACATATTGTTGAAGCCTGGCTTGGAGAATTTTGAGCATTACTTTACTAGCGTGTGAGATGAGTGCAATTGTGAGGTAGTTTGAGCATTCTTTGGCATTGCCTTTCTTTGGGATTGGAATGAAAACTGACCTTTTCCAGTCCTGTGGCCACTGCTGAGTTTTCCAAATTTGCTGGCATATAGAGTGAAGCACTTTCACAGCATCATCTTTTAGGATTTGAAATAGCTCAACTGGAATTCCATCACCTCCACTAGCTTTGTTCGTAGTGATGCTTCCTAAAGCCCACTTGACTTCACATTCCAAGATGTCTGGCTCTAGGTAAATGATCACACCATCATGATTATCTGGATCATGAAGATCTTTTTTGTACAGTACTTCTGTGAATTCTTGCCACCTCTTCTTAATATCTTCTGCTTCTGTTAGGTCTATACCATTTCTGTCCTTTATTGAGCCCATCTTTGCAGGAAATTTTCCCTTGGTATCTCTAATTTTCTTGAAGAGATCTCTAGTCTTTCCCATTCTATTGTTTTCCTCTATATCTTTGCACTGATCACTGAGGAAGGTTTTCTTATCTCTCCTTGCTATTCTTTGGAACTCTGCATTCAAATGGGTATATCTTTCCTTTTCTCTTTTGCTTTTTGCTTCTCTTCTTTTCATAGCTATTTGTAAAGTCTCCTCAGACAGCCATTTTGCTTTTTTGCATTTCTTTTTCTTGGGGATGGTCTTGATCCCTGTCTCCTGTACAATGTCATGAACCTCCTTGTATCGTGACTGTTCTGATTATTAAGAGCTATTTTTATTCAATTGAAACCAATAACTGTTTTTTCAAAGAAGAGTTACGAACTCCAGGAGACTGAAGAGGGAAACACAGAAATTCATGTGTTTCAAGCTCTCTACAGTCTACTTACAGAACCCACTTGGACAAATTGTAACCATATATAATCATTACCTTCAGTGCTTTCCCTCTTGTCATGGCCAACTCCTAAAAGCCCTTATATTGATAAGAGTTTGCATAATGCCTAGAAGATAGCACAGTAAATGTTTGCTGCTTCTCCAGTTATGTAGAGGGACTACTCTCTCTGTAATAATTCATGTTAATAATTTGTTATTCTTGTGGTGGGTTCGCTCAGTTGTGTTCGACTGTTTGCAACCCCATAGACTGTAGCCCGCTAGGCTCCTCTGTCCATAGAATTTTCTAGGCAAGAATACAGGAGTCAGTTGCCATTTCCTCCTCCAGGGAATCTTCCCGACCCAGGGATTGAACCTGGGTCTCTGGCATTGCAGGCAGATTCTTTACCGTCTGAGCCACCAGAGAAGCCCCAACAATTTGTTTTGGTTATACTTATATCTAGCACAGTAGGAGATTCCAGAAATTGCTTAATAAATATTTTTGGATTGACTAGAATGACCTGTACATCTTGGTTCTTTTCCAAGACAGTCGGTGGAACCCTCTAATTTAATACCACTCTGGATCTTAGTAGCTCAAAGAAAAGTCTCTAATGAAAAGGAAAGAAAATGAAACCTTAGGAAAGTTGTAAGCTATATAGCATTACTGAGTCAGGTGGGAATGTTTATTTTGCCTGCTAAAGAGAGCAGCATAATCTCCAGGGTATGGCAAGAACAAAGCTACTGCTAATAAAAAGCCTTCACATTTGTTTAGCTCTTTATATTAGGTTACAAAGTGCTTTCATAGTGCTCATCTCGCTTGAGCCCCCAACAACCTTGTTAGGTAGATGTTATTCATCTTAATTTTATAGAAGCGGAAACTAAATCTTAGATGGCTTATGCAACATACCCAAAGTCACACAAATAGGAAATGCAGCAGAGCTAAGACTATTCCAAGGTTTTCCTCGTTGAATTAATTAGGGCTTTTTCAAGATGAGAAAGAAATTCAACATAAATAGTTTAAGCAGGAAATGGTTTAGATAGCTAGTAGGGTATAAAAGATATGTGAGGTGATTATCTCCTCAATATCTATTCCCTTTTCTCTTCGTATCTCCCCTGTTTGTTGTTCATTCTCTGTTCTCCCCCTCCATCCCTACTGTGAAGCCCACGTGCTTTGGGGAACACTGACCCACCCCTGCCTGACTCAGAGAGGAGCCTATGCTCAAGTTTAAACTGATCAGCATAATCCCACCTCCTGGCCACAGTTATCAGTTCAAGGATGAGCATGTGACAGACAATATATGGACCAATGAGAAGCAAGGAGAGGTTTGCTAAGAGTTTTAGGGAATTTAATGAGCAAGTATATGGAAGGAAATGTCTTCCATCAAATGTGAGGGGAATGGACATAACTTCCTTTTTACTATGTAGAAAACCAGCCTTAGAACAAAAATGTCAATGTGGATGGCAAACAGGGTCTTTAGTAACATTACTAAACTACTAGATCAACTATTTTGGAAGCCCAGTATATCTCTGGACTTTGCAGTTTCATAACCCATGAGCTATCTTGGTATACTTCATGGCAAGTAATAGAAAACTCAACTCAAATTGGCATAGACACTCATTGGCTTCTTGTTACTTGCCTGTTTGCCATGGAGTCTCCTAAGGTAACTGAAGAAATGGAAGGAAGAGCTGTAGAAACAAGTGCTCCAGGGACTGAAATTCCAATCTTGGTGGCATCGGGGTTTTCCTTCTTCATCTGGTACTTTCATTCTCTCTCATTCTCTTCTACTTGAGACATACCTGTTCCACTATATGGCAAGTAAATGATCACCTGCCACCTCAGGGTATCAGAGAGAGTGCTGACAGGAAAGGGAGGCCTTTCAGTTTGAGTCATGAGGAGAGTACAAAGAGATTGCGTACAAAAATATGAATAGAAATACCACAAAGGATAATGTAGTGCCCCAGGCTAGAAACAGCCTGGTGAGAAGATGTTACCTCTCCAAAGCCTGACAGGATAGGGGAGGTAACAGTTACTAGAATCGAGACCAAAAAGCTGTGTGAAGAGGGTCACCTGACAGGAGTTGTGCCGAGGGATAAATCAGATTGAGTTCCAACCTAAATCTCCTCCTTCCTCTAGTTAGCTGCTGGTGTTCTCCCTTGCCCAAACAGACTGGAAGTGGAGGAGAAGGAACCCTGTGGATGAACTCCATACAGGTCAACCCCATGAGGCAGAGTGAGCTATGGAAGGGTGGAGGGTGGATTTAGAGGGGCATTTGGGTGGCCAGACAGTAAAAAATTTGTCTGCAATGTGGGAGACATGGGTTCCATCCCTGGGTCAGGAAGATCCCCTGGAGAAGGAGATAGCAACCCACTCCAGTATTCTTGCCTGGAGAATTCCATGGACAGTACAGTCCACGGGGTCACAAAGAGTTGGACACAACTGAGCAACTAACACTTTCACTTTCATGGAAGAATCCAGTGCACCAAGGTTAGGAGCCTCTGCAGAATAAGAGTATTTCTTTTCCTCATCATCTGAATGTTAACATATAAATAATTACTTACTTTCAACAAATACTCTATAGAGTTGACCTTGGAAGAGTATATCAGGGAGAAGTTTATTATAAAACATAAATATTACCATGGGTGGGCAGAATATTTAGATCTTACTTGATTTTCCACTGACCTTTTTAATTTATGACATAAAATACAAGGCTAGGCTATTATAAACATCTCAGATCAATGTAGCAGTTTTATGATGGCAATCATGTCATTTCTTAGTAGTAGTACCACTAGATTAGAGCGTTATTTTTACTACCGTTAAAACAATGTATTATTATTAAATTATAGCCTAATGGTTAGAAGTTGGACCTTTGCTCATAACAGCAAAACTGAAAACAACCTAAACTTTCTTATTATATGCTTACAATGGAGTATTAATCAGGAATGAAAATAAAGTGACAAGAACACTTTAGTAACTCAGAAAATCCTAAAAGATAACAGAGATTATTAAAATCTTCTTATAAGAATAAAAAATAAGTAAAGCAAGCAGTATGTTATAAAAAAAAAAATACAACCCCCCTCCTAAAGTAATGATAAAAACAACAAAATCAGGAAGGTGGGAATCTAGGGGAATCTAGCTTCTTCTACGGGGGAAGCTAAGGGTTGGGATAGGAGTGGAGAACACAGAAAGATGTAAGTTAATTTTTGTTAGCTTGGATGGTAGATTCATGGATGTTTATTTATTAGTACAGATAAAAAATTGAAAAGAAATACATGAATAATAGGTCTCTGCGTTGGACCAGTGATGACATTGTATCATAAACCAAGGATCGTATTTAATCCAATACTCTCTTTACCAAGAATAGTGTTCATAGCAGCTTTATTTGCAATAAAGAACCTGAAAATAAACCAAACATCTAACCCAAATAACACCAACTAAAGTAGTGAAGGGTTAAAGAAAACCTGGTACCTCCATACAGTGGAATACTACTCAGCAAAAAAAAAAAAAAAAGCAGAGGGAGGGGCGGGGAACTAGTGATAAACATAATAACCTGGATGGATATCAAAGGCATTATGCTTAATGATAAAAGCTGGTTTAAAAAGGCTATTTACTGCATGACTCCATTTAATAACATTCTCAAAATGACAAAGCTATAGACATGGCAAACAAAGTGGTTGTCAGAAGCTTGACAAGGTGGGGTAGGAATATTAATGGGTAGCACCAGGGAGTTCCTTTGTAGTTATGAAACAGTTTTACATATTGAATGTGGTGATGGTTTCACAAATACACATACTGGATACAATTGCACAGAGCTACACACACACACACACACACACACACACACATACGGTATTTTTAAAGATACAGTATTCTATGCATGTGGGCTTCCCTGGTAGGTCAGCTGGTAAAGAATTGACTGCAATGCAGGAAACCCTAGTTCGATTCCTGGGTCAGGAAGATCTCCTGGAGAAGGGATTAGCTACCCATTCCAGTATTCTTGGGCTTCCCTGGTGGCTCAGATGGTAAAGAATCCATATAAAATGGGGGAGACCTGGGTTCAGTCCCTGGGTTGGGAAGATCCCCTGGAGGACGGCATGGCAACCCACTTCAGTATTCCTGTATGCATGTTGGTACAGACACATGAATGGACAAAAAAGATCAATGGAATGGAAAACATCAGTTACAGACCGCAAAACATAGAGAGATTAAGCATCTGATAAGATATTTCAATCAATGACAAAAAGATGGATTATTTAATAAAAATTATCTGCCCTAAATAGGTCAAAGATATATGTAAGTAAAAAAGAAAAGAAGCAAAAGAATTAAAGTGCTAGAAGAAAGCATGAGATAATTTTTCTTAAAATAATCAAGGAGAAACTCTGAAAGCATAAAGTAAAATACTTACATAGATGACTACATCAAAATTTAAATAATACAATAAAGTCAAAAGATAAATGACAAGATGGAGAAAATGCTTGCAGGACATGTGACAAAGAAAATTGATCTTGAAATATAGAGTTCTTACAGTAAGAGACAATCAATAAAAAATGGAAAAAAACACAAACAGAAGTTAATAACAAGCTTAAAAACGGCTGCAAAATATATATGATGTGTAATCTCATTCATAATTTTAAAGATATAAATTAAAACAAAAGACTCTTTAAAAAGTTGATATTAATTGTATTGGCCAAGGTTTAAGGGGAGAAAAAATGAACTAATTGATATCTTAGAAGTCCAGAAACCTTAAACCTCACAAGTAAGTATCATTTCATTCATATGTTTATTCATTCAACAACTCACAATGCGTAGCATCTACAGGTGGCAGGTATTTTTTATACTGAAAGTGCAGCAGTGAATAACATAGATTAAAAAAAAAACACCCTGCCCTCATGAAGCTCACATTCATTCCGGGAAGGAATGGAGAGGCATGCTGGGAGGAAGCTTTGGGGGAAGAAAGGAGCAAGATGTGAGAGACAGGGATAAACTTGACCTATTTTACACCTCTATATATGAATCTCTTCTCTCTCAACTGTCTAGCAATAGCCTACCTATCTATATCAGGGTTCATCTCTAATGAATCTTACTGCCTTCTTGACTGCTTCCCATCCACCCCATGTTGTAAAAACTATTTTTAAAAATTATAAAACAGTATATAACGTAGTGTTATTACATTTCCTGCAATGTGTACAATTGTGTTGTGGACATATCAGATGTCAGGTAAACGAATAAATGAATTTTTGTCAAAGGCAGCATGTAGGATATGTAAGCAGTAGAGCTGTCACAAGAGAAAGCAGATGGTTTGCAGAAAACAGGCAGAAGAACAGATGACCAGGCTGCTGCTTCAAAACACAAAGTATACCTCATATTAACTGTGCAATAAATGTGAATCATCAGTACTGTGTCAGCAAATATGACATCATTTTTAGTAGGTCATAGTGTAGCTAAAAGAAGTAATTAAATACAGTAAAGACAGTCTAACATGCACACACATTTTTTCTTTTTTCTTTTTTTTTTAATTAAAGTATAGTTGATTTACAATGTTGTATTAGTTTCAGGTATACAGCAAATTGATTCAGTTATGCATATATCTACCTACTCTTTCAGATTCTTTTCCACTATATGTTAATACAAGATATTGAAATATAGCTCCCTGTGCTAGACAGTAGGTCTTTGTTGTTTATCTATCTTGTATATAGTAGTTTGTATCTGTTAACCCCAAACTCCTAATTTATCCTCCCCCACCTTTTCCCTTTGGTAACCATAAATTTGTTTTTTGTGTGTGAGTCTATTTCTGTTTTGTAAATAAGTTCATTTGTATTATTTCTTATTTTAAATTTTTTCCTTTTTTAAATTGAAGTGTGGTTTGTATCATTTTTTCAAAATTCCACGTGTAAGTGATAGCATATGATACTGTCTTTATCTGATTTACTTCGCTTAGTGCGCTAATCTCTAGGTCCATCCATGTTGCTGTAAATGGCACTGTTTGATTCTTTTTGAGGGCTGAGTAATATTGATGGCTGTGTGTATATATACACACACAAAACATCTTTATCCATTCATCTGTCAATGGACATTTAGGTTGCATGGCTATTGTAAATGGTGCTGCTATGAACATTAAGGTGCATGTATCTTTTCAAATTAGAGCTCTCATCTTTTCCAGATATATGCCCGGGAATGGGATTACCGGATCACGTGGTAACTCTATTTTTAATTTTTAAAGAAATCTCCATACTGTTCTCTACAGTGGCTGTATCAATTTACATTCCCACCAACGGTGTAGGAGGGTTCCCTTTTCTCCATACCCTCTTCAGCAGTTATTTGTAGACTTTTTGACAATGGCCATTCTGACCTGTGTGAGGTGATACTTCATTGCAGTTTCAATTTGCATTTCTCTGATAATTAGTAATGTTGAGCTTTTCAGCTTATGCATTTTTGTTTGTCTATTTGAAAACAAATATTAATAGCTAACCTGGTGGCTCAGTGGTAAAGAATCTGCCTACAGTGTGGGAGCCGCAGGAGATGTGGGTTCGATCCCTGGGTCAGGAAGATCCCCTGGAAGAGGGCATGGCAACCCACTCCTGTATTCTTGCCTGGAGAATCTGATGGACAGAAGAGCCTGGCAGGTTATGGTCCATAGGATCGCAAAGAATCAGACACGACTGAAGTGACTTCAGTTCAGTTCAGTTCAGTCTCTCAGTCATGTCCAACTCTTTGCAACTCCATGAACTGCAGCACGCCAGGCCTCCCTGTCCATCACCAACTCCCAGAGTCCACCCAAACCCATGTCCATCGAGTTGGTGATGCCATCCAGCCATCTCATCCTCTGTCATCCCCTTCTCCTCCTGCCCTCAATCTTTCCCAGCATCTGGGTCTTTTCCAATGAGTCAGCTCTTCACACGAGGTGGCCAAAGTACTGGAGTTTCAGCTTCAACATCAGTCCTTTCAATGAACACCCAGGAATGATCTCCTTTACGATGGACTGGTTGGATCTCCTTACAGTGCTAGGGACTCTCAAGAGTCTTCTCCAACACCACAGTTCAAAAGCATCAGTTCTTCGGCACTCAGCTTTCCTTATAGTCCAACTCTCACATCCATACATGACCACTGGAAAAACCATAGCCTTGACTAGACGGACCTTTGTTGGCAAAGTAATGTCTCTGCTTTTTAATATGCTGTCTAGGTTGGTCATAACTTTCCTTCCAAAGAGTAAGCGTCTTTTAATTTCATGACTGCAGTCACCATCTGCAGTGATTTTGGAGCCCAGAAAAATAAAGTCAGCCACTGCTTCCACTGTTTCCCCATCTATCTGCCATGAACTGATGAGACTGGATGCCATGATCTTAGTTTTATGAATGTTGAGCTTTAAACCAACTTTTTCACTCTCCACTTTCACTTTCATCAAGAGGCTCTTTAGTTCTTCACTTTCTGCCATAAGGGTGGTGTCATCTGAATAGCTAAGGCTATAAATACAATGAAAATACATGTAATTGATAGCTAAATAAAAACTATCAGTTCGAAGAATTACTTTTTAGGCTCTTCATCACCCTAACTTTAACTAGCTACAGCTCTTTTGAAGTAGAGCCTATTCAGCATTTTTGAAATAGAATATATTCCCTAGTGCTATTATTATAAAGCTGGAACACAACATCCTTGCCTTAGCATGTCATAAAAGCCACTTCTTTTGTGTATACTTGTAATTCAAGCAGGCAGT
Source organism: Okapia johnstoni (assembly GCA_024291935.2). Lineage (NCBI taxonomy): Eukaryota > Metazoa > Chordata > Mammalia > Artiodactyla > Giraffidae > Okapia > Okapia johnstoni. Next base: position 24,657,191 of record CM044325.1, read on the forward strand.
AAAGAGAGATTGCAGAACATTCAGGAGTAAAAACTGAGAACAAGTGGAAAAGAAACATAATAAAAAGCCGGATCATACTGCTCAAATGATGTGGTACTGGGAGTCTTAATGAATGTACTTTTCAAAGATTACACACCACCAAACTCCCTCTTCACTAACAGGAGGCCAGGGAGATAGAGGAAGTAACACAAAAGGCAGATTTACAATAAAGGCGTGACATAATTTAAATCAGTGATTCATTATGGGAGAGTTCCTGAGGGTCAAATGACATCAATTTTAGGCAGTGGGAATAAGCACTTACTCTATCCCTACTTGGAATCAATATTGCAACAAACAAAAAGGCATGATTAAAAAATATTTTTAAAATATAAAAAGCTTTAAAATGAAAACCAAGGGAGGGGTTCTGCATCTGTGATGGACAGAAATCAGAAATCAGTTCTGAAACGGTCCCCTGTGGCAGCTGAAGCCCGAGAGGTGGCTGTGCCCATGGCAGAAGTAGACAGAATGAACTACCAAGAATGGCATCCTGTGTGAGCTCCAGCCTTTACCAATGTGTACCAAATCAGGCCAGGTCCAAATTAGGGCATGTCCAACTTGGGAACACAAGCCCCCTTCTAAGTTAGTCTCAGCTTGCCAGTTGCCGGTACCGATCCCCAGTGTCCCTGAAGTGGATGATGTTCCCCCACACACCTTGGCTGATCCATGAGTGAGGGAATTGCTAACTTCTGCACTTTGGAAAGGACTTGTCAAGGCCAGCTGCTGCTACTCTGCCACCAAGTCCCTTCCCCAAGGGCACCTCAGCATGACAGTATCAAGTTGTATTCTTGTCAAGTTGTATTCTTCTGCTCAAGATGTCTTTTTTTTTTTTTTTCAAGATGTCTTGATAATGGGGAGTGGGGCTGGGGGAGGAAGGATTTTTATTTAGCTATTAAATAGATATCTTTTCATTGTGTTAGTGCCTGGCTGATGAACCGGGTAGATTAGGCACTCATACCCTGGGGTGGATTAAGGCACAGAATCTGTGGTGGGAGAGAGCAAGGGACCATGTGGCTACACAGGAATTTTCTGCTCCACTGCCTCTAGGTTTTCCATGTCTTACTCAAGCACTCTGCATTGTAATTCACTCAGCATCATGCCTGTCTTCCCTATAAAATCACATAAAGATGCTCAGCAGTCACACCCACCTAGCTCCCAGCTCTTATTGTTAGTGTGTTTGTCGCTCAGTTGTGTCCAATTCTTTGTGATCCCATGAACTGTAGCCCACCAAGTTCCTCTGTCCATGGAATTTTCCAGGCAAGAATACTGGAGTGGGTTGCCACTCCCTTCTCCAGGAGATCTTCCGAATCCAGGAATCGAATCTAGGTCTCCTGCATTGCTCAGTAGAGACACATCCACATAGCCCCCAGCTCTTATGTTCCCTGATCTAAATCCATGTTTCTACACCTGTTCCAGCTCTTCCTCCTACTCAGTCCAGCAGTCAAAACAATCTTTCTCCCTGATGAGCTCTCCAGTTGTCATGGTAACCAAGACAAGTGCAAAGAAAGAATCAGGTAGCAAGCGTAGATACAAAATTTGAGCTATTCTGAGGTGAGTGGCTAAGACCACTTCATTTCTTTTTATTTTGAATACATGTAATAAATAAACTACAGTCTGTGTGGTTTGTTTTAACTGTTAAACTTGACTAGCTAAAGAAAGGAGGTGGGGGGTGAGGACTAGCTCACCCTATTTTTTTAGAAGCTTTTTTTTCCCCTTAATTTATTTGTCTGCCTCCGGTGTAGCTGCAGCACTCTAGAGATCATCGTGTCCTGTGGGATCTTCCACATCCCCTGCGTTGCAAGGTGGATTCTTAACCACTGAACCACCAGGGAGGTCCCTCTCAATCTATTTTAAAGAGGCTTGTTGCCAACCTTTGAGGTAGCTTGCTTTAACTACTTCAGGTTTTAAAGACCTCATGAAAAAAACTCAAATGGACTCACCAGTGAAATTAATGAATTCCACTTCAGACAAATAATATTCCATCTTTTGATGATAAAGAATGTTTTAAGTAAAAGCAAGTAGTCTACAGCACTCCATCCTAGCTTACTTTGCTTTGAGGTCAAAGATAGAAACAATTTCTCTAAGTATTCCATAACTCCATATCATAGGGAGAAAGGACTGCTCTTGGGACAGATCTTATGCCAAATATTTGAAAAAAGTGTTTCATGAGGTCAATTATTATTTTCTTTAATGTAAAAGTCCATACACCAAAAAAAAAAAAAAAAAGAATGGAACACCTGCTAATCTCTCCATTAACTTGTCTCTCTCTTGAGGACCCTGTGGAAAATATATGACGTTTTGATGCCTTCCTCCCCCAGGAAATGTTGATGTTACTGTGCATTCAAGAGCTTAGGATTGTATAGCCTCTGCCTCTTGCTCTCTCTTTTATGTCTCTGTCTCTCTCTCCTTGTTGTTACTTTTCCCGCCTTTAGCAAATATTGTTGAAGCTTTTCCATATGCCACTTCTTCCTTTTCTCATGCCAGCAGACCTCCACTTTTGAGTAGATTCCATCTTCCTGCCCCAGGCTCTCCAGTTTCTGCCTAGGCCAGGAATGAAGGATGGTGATCCAAAGCATTCATGTGGTCTCATTCTCCTTGCCAGGGACTGATTAGGCATGTATCTAATTTGGGCAATTAGATATGAGTAGAAAGCTGCCAAGGACCTCTGGAAAAGGTTTCTCAGGCTAATAAAAAGATATACACAGTCCTTTTATGCTCTTAGACATTATTGGATTCAGATGTGATGACTGGAAATAAATTAGTCCCTTACAACTATGAGGATAGGAGTGACACGCTGAGGATGGCAGAGTTCTGAGCCACTGAATGAATCAACCTTGTTGGGGGTCCCAGTGCAGAACTTCTAGTTATGGGAAATAGTACATTCCTCTAAGGTCATAACCAGTTAAGGTTTGTTGTTATTCACAGCTGAAACATCCTAACAAAATTTCTCACAAGTTTCCCATGGATAGCTAAGAAATGAACACACACTATCAAATTCTATTCAGTTTGTAATAACCATTCAGTTCAGTTCAGTTGCTCAGTCCTGTCTGACTCTTTGCAACCCTATGCACAGCAGCATGCCAGGCTTCCCTGTCTATCACCAACTCCCAGAACTTGCTCAAACTCGTGTTCATCGAGATGGTGATGCCATCCAACAATCTCATCCTCTGTTGACCCCTTCTCTTCCTGCCTTCAATCTTTCCAACATCAAGGTCTTTTCCAATGAGTCAGTTCTTCACATCAGGTGGCCAAAGTATTGGAGCTTCAGCTTCAGCATCAGTCCTTCCAATGAATATTCAGGACTGATTTCCTTTAGGATTGACTGGTTGGATCTCCTTTCAGTCCAAGGGACTCTCAAGAGTCTTCTCCAACACCATAGTTCAAAAGCATCAATTCTTCGGCACTCAGCTTTCTTCACCGTCCAACTCTCACATCCATACATGACCACTGGAAAAACCGTAGCTTTGACTAGATGGACCTCTGTCGGTAAAGCAACGTTTCTGCTTTTTAATATGGTGTCTAGGTTGGTCATAGCTTTTCTTCCAAGGAGTAAGCGTCTTTTAATTTCATGGCTGCAGTCACCATCTGCAGTGATTTTGAAGCCCAAGAAAATAAAGTCTGTTACTGTTTCCATTGTTTTCCCATTTATTTGCCATGAAGTGATGGGACCGGATAACCATTACTGTTTGAACAATTAACACCAGACTAAAACTGACAACGGCTAAAGTTGCACACAGTAAAATTTGTTGTTTCCAGAGAATAAAATCTTCTTTTCAAAGGATTTATCTATCTCATTTTTTTATTGTGAAAAAATTCAATATAACTCAAAAGAACAGGAACTAGTATAAAGAAGTACCATGTACTTATCACTTAACGGCAACAACTGTCAACTCAAGGTCAATTCTGTTTTATTTATACTTGCACCTACTTGGCTCACTTCTAGAATGCATGAGTATGTGCTAAGGTGCTTCAGTTGTGTTTGACTCTTTGTGATCCTATGGACTGTAGCCTGCCAGGCTCCACTGTCCATGGGATTCTCCAGGCAAGAATAATGGAGTGGGTTGCCATGCCCTCCTCCGTGGGATCTTCCTGACCCAGGGATGGAACCCATATCTCTTTTGTCTCCTGCCTTGGCAGGTAGGTTCTTTACCACTAGCACCACCTGGGAAGTCCCCATCTCTGGAATTCAGTTCAGTTCAGTCGCTCAGTAATGTCCGACTCTTTGTGACCCCATGAACCGCAGCATGCCAGGCCTCCCTGTCCATCACCAACTCCCGAAGTTTACCCAAACTCATGTCCATTGAGTCGGTGATGCCATCCAACCATCTCATCCTCTGTCGTCCCCTTCTCCTCCTGCCCTCAATCTTTCTCAGCATCAAGGTCTTTTCCAATGAGTCAGCTCTTCACATCAGGTGGCCAAAGTATTGGAGTTTCAGCTTCAACATCAGTCCTTCCAGTGAACACCCAGGACTGATTTCCTTTAGGATGGACTGGTTGGGTCTCCTCGCAGTTACTTTGAAGCAAATCTGGAGACCTCATATTGTTTCATTAAGAAATACCTCTAAGATTAATAATTTTGTTCAAGATATACGAACTTGTAAATAGACAACAGAAAGAGCATTATCATACCTAAAAATGAATGACTCATTTCCACCATTTTATTTTATTTTTGGCTGTGCCACATGGCTTATAGGATCTTAATTCCCTGACCAGGGATCAAACCCATATCCCCTGCATTGAAAGGCAGATTCTTAACCACTGCTCTACCAGGGAAGTCCCTGAATAACTTATTATTACCACTGTATACCCTGTCAATATTAAAATATTAAAATTTCCCAAGCTGTTTCATACTATACACACACACACACACACACACACACATATAGTTGTGTAATTTCCAACCTTTCATGCATAATTTTAATTTTGTTCACTTCCTTTACAGTTGAATGCCTTGACTCCTTTAAGTTGTTTCATAATTTTGATGCCAATTTATTTAAATCAAACAAGTTACACAGATTGGATTTGAATGACATGTTTCTTAAGTTTGTTGTAATCTACAGTTTTCCCTCTCCCTGTTTTTCCCTTGTAATTTATTTGCTTCTCAAAGAAAATAGCATTTAAAATATAAATACCAGAAAAATTAGATTTTGTGGAAAAAATGACCACAAAAGAAAATGCTCAAAGGCAGAGGTTACGGAAACACTTGACATGCATGAAAGCTTATCAGTGAATCAAATCTTTGTTGTAAAATGTAAAGGGAAAATAATTCATTTTTAGACAATTTTAGACAAGATAAAAATAAGAGAGAAAACTAGGAAGAAATAGTATAAAATATAAAATTTATCATGCCAATAAATTTATTTGATAGAATATACTCCAAAAAATATTTTCTTAATGAAAATTCATCATATTAACCTAATTCTGATGAGATTCTTTACTCTCAAAATGTCTTCATGGTTGAAATAGTGGTGTTAAAATAGTAATAAAATAATGGAATCAGAATACTTAATATTTGTCTATGAGATGTCCAAGTGAAAATACTTGATAGGATTGGGAGGCCAGAAGAGAGACAAAGGCTTGTGTCCTTGGTTGACAAACATGATCAATTAATTCATGATTGAAGCCACAGGAACATAAAAAAAAAATCATCCAGGATAAATGTGAAAATTAAGGGCTTCAAAGAGAACATGGATTTAAATAATGGACTGATAGAGAAGAAAAGACAGCAAAGAATGTCACAAATTGTAGAGGAAAAAAATAGGAGAATGTGATGTTTTGAATGCTACGGCAGCCTAGAGAATGTACCTCCAGACTTCCAACCATAGGGAAGGTAACTGATCAGGGTTCCCACTACCAGACTCTGTAATCTGCTGCTGTGTTTCTCATAGAACCATGCTAGGCATTGATCTAGATATTGTCTAAATCATGCTGATATGCTCATCAACTTTCCAGAAAACATGCTATAGTTTCTCAGAGGTTAAGATGATAAACCTAATTACACATTATATAGTTTGTAGATTATCAAGGTCTTGAGCCTCTATTTGCCACTTCTGCTAAATACCTACTGACTACCCATTCTTCTTTTTCCTTATCATTAGAAATTTGATTTCCCAGGTGACATACTTCTAACCAATGAGATGTAAGGGGAAAGTCTACTGGGGAGGGGTCATGGGAAAATAACTGCTTTTCCTGTGTTAAAAGAAGATGGGTGGGCAAACTTGACTGACATATACTTTAAACCCTTTACCTTTCAGTCCTCTTCTTATATAGAATTCAGATACAATGATAAGGTGGTTTAGTGATCTTTTAAAAATAGTCTCTTTTTTTCAAGAGCAATTCTAGGTTCACAGTAAAATTAAATGAAAGAGTCGGACACAAAGATACACAGATTTTCCTAATACCCCTGCCTCTATACACACATAGTCAGCCTCTCCAACTATCCACATCCCCCACCAGAGTAGTAATTTGTTACAACTGATGAACTTACATTGGCACATCTTACTCACCTAAAGTCTATAGTTTACATTACCTTTTACTCTTGGGGTTATATATTCTATGAGTTTGGACAAATGTATTGTGACCTATATCCACTGCTACAGTATCATATGGAATAGTTTCACTGCCCTACAAATCCTTTGTTCTCTCGTTCCCCTCTCCTCACTAACTCCTAGCAAACAATAGTCTTTTTACTGTCTCCACAGTTTGCATTTTGGAATCATACAATATTAGCCTTTTCAGATTGGCTTCTTTTGGCCTAAGTTTCCTCCATGTCTTTTCATGGGTTGATAGTTCATTTCTCAGCAGGGAATAAGAGAGTTGATTCTTGGACAACACAGATTTGAATTGTCAGGGTACATTTATATTGTACATATAATTTTATATTGTATATATATTTTTATATATATATATATCTTTGACTAGAAGGACTTTTGTTGGCAAAGTGAACAGTGTGAAATCTGCAAGGTGGAAACACAAATATAGTGGGCCAACTATGGGGTTCAAGCTTCTGTGGATTTTGGTAACTGTGGTTAGTCCTGGAACCAATCCCCTGCGAATATAATGGGACAAATGTACTATGTGGTCCAGATAATACAAGTGTTTTTATCCATTCCCCGACTAAAGGACATCTTGGTTGCTTTTAAGGTTTGGCAATTATGAATAAAACTACTGTAAACATCCATGTGCAGGTTTTTGTATAGGTATTAGTTTTCACCTCCTTTGCGTAAATACCAGGGAGTATAATTGCTGGATTTGATGGTAAGCATATGTTTAGTTTCATTAGATACCACCAAAACTGTCTTCCAAAACAGCCATACTATTTTTCATTCCTAACAGCAATGAATGAGAATTCCTGTTGCTCCACATCCTTGTCAGCATTTTGTATTGTCAGTGTTCTGAATTTTGGCCATTCTAATATGTGTGTAGTGGTATCTCATTGTTGTTTTAATTTGCATTTTCATGATGACAAATTATGTGGAACATCTTTTCATTTGCTTGCTATCTGTGTAGCTTCTTTGGTGAAATGTCTGTTAAGCTTTTTGGTCAATTTTTTTTGGGGGGGTCCATTTTTTAAATTGGGTTGTCATTTTCCTATTGTTGAGTTTTAAGAATTCGTTGTATATTTTGAATAACAGTCCTTTATCAGTATGTCTTTTACAAATATTTTCTCCCAGTTTGTATGTTTTCTTTTCATTCTCTTAACAGTGTCTTTCACAGAGCAGAAATTTTTAATTTTAATGAAGTCCAGCTTACCAATTCTTTCCTTCAGGGATTGTGCCTTTGGTGCTATATCTAGAAAGCCATCAGCAAACCAAGGTTATCTGTCATGGCAAGGTGTAGAGGGAAAGGAAGTGTTCTGTAGTCCTAATACTAGGTTGTTGTTGTTTAGTTGCTCAGTTGTGTTTGACTCTTTTGCGACCCTGTGGACTGTAGCCAGGCTCCTCTGTCCATGGGATTTTCCGGGCAACAATACTGGAGTGGGTTGCCATTTCCTTCTCCAGGGGCTCTTTCTGACCCAGGGATCAAACCTGCATTTCCTTCTCCAAAAAGCTTAAACTAAGTCCTCAACTTATTAGATATTACTTTTCTCTAGTGAGATAATAATATCCACCCAATAGACATTATTAGATATTATTACAAGGTTTATAATCCCTGTGAAGGCAGGGGCAGAGGTTGGAGTAATGCAGCCATAAGCTAAGGAACACTTAGAGCCACCAGAACCTGAAAGTGGCAAGGAAGAATTCTCCCCTAGGGCCTTCAGAGAGAGCATCCTCTTAATGACACTTCAACTTGGACTTCAGCCTTTCAAATTCTGAGACAATAAATTTCTGTTGTTTCAAGACAAAAACAAATACACACATGGCCCCAAAGTCAAATTCCTGCTCTAAAATTATAGCTTGCAGCCTTGGCTACACATTGGAAACACCTGGCAGAATTTAAAACAAAAAACAAGCAAGCAAAAATCCACTTGTTACCATGCTCCAACTCAGATTACTTGAATTAGAATCTTAAGGGGTAATGCCCAGGAGTCAGTTCCTTAAAATGCTATGCATTCAAGTTTGGGATCCATTACTCTGGGTCAGAAATGGGTAAATGGTGGCTCAAAGGCCAAATCTGGTCTGCCACTTGTTTTTAGAGAAGATTTATAATTGGAAAAATATCACGTTCATAGATCGGAAGACTGAATCTTGTTAAGACAATAATATTCCCGATCTGATCTATAGAGTCAATGCAATCCCAGTCCCATCTGGCTTCTTTGTAAAAATTGGCAAGCTCCTTGTGAAATTTGAATGGACTTGTAAGGGACCTAGAATAGTCAAATAGTCTTGAGAAGGAAGAACAAAGTGGGAGTCGTACTTCCTGATTTTAATTTAAAAATTTTTTATTTTATATTTCAGTGTAGTTGATTTACAATGTTGTATTAGTTTCAGGTGTACAGCAAAATGATTCAGCTATACATATACCTATTCTTTTTCAGATTCTTTTCCTATGTAAGTTATTACAAAATATTGAGTAGAGTTCACTGTATTGTACAGTAGGTCCTTGTTGATTATCTAGTTTGTACATAGTAGTGTATATATGTTAATCCCAACCTCCTAATCTATCCTTCCTGATTTCAAATCTTACAACAAAGTAGCAGTAATTTAGACATTGTGGTACTAGCACAAGGACAGACATAAAGATGAATGGACTAGAACTGAGAGTCCAGAAATAAACCCATATGTCTACAGTCAACCAGCTTTCAACAAGAATGCCAAAATCAGCCAAAACCATCCAATAAGGAAAGAATAGTCTTTTCAACAAATGGCCCTGGGACAAATGAATAGCCATATTCAGAAGAATGAAGTTATATCCCTTCCTAATATCATATATAAAAATTAACTGAAAAGGTGAAAGTGAAAGTGTTAGTTGCTCAGTCATGTCTGACTCAACCTTATCCATGGAATTCTCCAGGCAAGAATACTGGAGTGGGTTGTCATTCTCTTCTCCAGGGAATCTTCCCGACCCAGGGATCAAACATGGGTCTCTTGCATTGCATGCAGATTCTTTACCATATGAGCTCCCACGGAAGCCAAGGACCTAAAAGTAAGAGCTAGAACTATTAAACACTTAGAGGAAAATAACGGGTAACTCTCCATAACCTAAGATTTGGCAAAGGATTCTTAGATATGACACCAAAATTATGAGCAACAGAAGAAAAAATAAACTGGACTTCTTCAAGACAAAAAAATTCTGTTCTTCTAAGAGTATCAAAAAGAATATGGAGAATTCCCGGGGAGTCCAGTGGTCAGGACTCTAAGGTCTCACTGCCAAGGCCCCAGTTTCAATTCCTGGTCAGGGAACTAAGATTCCACCAGTCATTTCCAATAAATAATTAAATAGGGATACTTAAAAATATATGTATGAAAAGACAACCCACAGAATGAGGGAGTATATTTGCAAATCATATGTCTGTTTTGGCTCAGGGGCTATGTCCAGAAACATAGAGAAAGCTTACAACTGAATAATTAAACAATTTAAAAAATGGGCAAAAGATCTGACTAGACATTTCTCCCCAAAATACAAATGGCCAACAAGTACATGAAAAGACACTAAACATGATTAGTCTATAGGGAAATGCAAATAAAAACCACAACGAGAATCCACTTCACAGTCACTGAAATGTCTAGAATCAAACTGAGATAATAACAAGTGTTGGAAAATCTATGGAGAAACTGGAACCCCAATACACTGCTGGTGGTAATGTAAATGGTGCAGTTACTGTGGAAAACAGTCTGACTGTTTCTTAAATGATTAAACAGAAGTTAGCATATGATCCGGGAAATTCATTCTTAGGTATATACCAAAGGGAAATGAAAGCATTCTACACAAAAACTGTACATAAATGTTGATAGCAGCATTATTCATAATAGCCAAAAGGCAGAAATAACCCAGATGTCCATCAATGGATAAACAGACCAATAAAATATAGTAAACCTATATAATGGAATATTATTCAATTACAAAAACAAATGAAACACTGGTACATCTACAACATGGATGAACTTTGCAAACGTTAGGCTAAGTGTAAGAAGTCAGTCACAAAAGACCCCATATTCTCTGATTCTATTTATATGAAATGTTCAGAACAGGGAAACCAATATAGAAAGTAGATTAGTGATTGCTTAGGTCTGGGAGTGGGAGATAGGGCAACAGGATAGCTCCAGGTGATAAAGATGTTCTAAAATTTACTGCGGGGATGTTTGCGAATAAAACAAACAAAAAAAACATTAAATAGGTAAATTGTTTGCCATGTGAACTATATCTCAATAAAGGTGTTTTAAAATCTGTAATGAGACACATCCTCAGGTGCCAATTCTACACTTCCATAAACCTAATAGGAAGTGCCTTCTTAGATTTTGCACCCTAGGTTCTTTGCCTTGCTTCATCCTAATCCCGGGTGTGCTCTGTATCTTTCCCCTTATACAAAGAAAACCACTTCTTATTTGTTGTTGTCATATCCCTTGTCTCAGCAGAGGTTTTACGTAAAGGAGCTAAAAGTAGAAAATTGCTTGAAAGATACTCATTTCCTTTCCTTCCTTTTTTTTTTTTAAATACAGCATTCACTAGAATTTATGACAAGCATCTTTGGGAACAATAAGAAAATATTTCTCTTCTCAGAGTGATCACGAGCAGAATGATAGATTTCTTCCAATTTTAAAGTTTTAACATAGGAGGGTAACAAGACCTGAGCTCCGCTTGGTGGCAATGTTTCAAGGAACTGGTAGGATTTAGAGGGGATGGCCATGTGCCTAGACAGAAGCTTTGGGGTTTGTAGCCTCAGTCAAGTTTCCTGGCCATACCTGAATGGTATGCAAGGAGAAAGCTGTCAGACTTCAAGACCACCATGACCCTGGACAATATAGATCTTAGCAGAAACCTTGATGATCTAGAGCTACCTGCTCTTCTTCTTTCCCCAGTATCATTTAAAGCCTGGGCTGGAGATGAGAGACTCTGATATTGATGAAAATTTAATTTCTTGCTACCCTGACCAAAAGAGAGCTTTGAGTATCTTAATCAGATTTTTTTAAACAATAAATTAAAGGTGTATATTAGGACCAAGAGAGATATTCTCTTTCATAACCACAGAGTTGTCACATTTAGCAAATAAAAATACAGGACACTGGGCAAATTCCAACAGAAATGAAAGCTTCTGAGCTTCCCTGACTAGGAAAACTATTATACTCCCTCTTCTGGACACACTTAGATACTGTTCTTGGATCTGATGAGTTCTGGGTCCTCTTGGTTACCCTTCAAATCCTAAGCAACAAGTTGGAGATGCTGGGCAAAGTTTCTGGTAACTAGTTTATGTCTGTCATGATCTTGCTGATTAAAATGGGGACTAGTTGATTCTGGTATTGAATTAAAACTTGCATTTCTCCCATCCTTTATACTTGCCCTCTACAGTTTCACCTCTTGAAAGTTCTGTTGACTCAGTAGTGTTTCTCAGAATTGAATTAGGGTTGTCTTATAAAAACCACTGCTTAATCACATTTAATATATATACAAATCATCATGGATCTTGTTAAAATGCAGATTCTGATTCAATAGAATTGGGATGGGGCTTGAAATTTTTTTTTCTTATTAAGCTCCCAGAGGACTAACCGACTGGTCCTCCTATCACACTTCGAGTAGCAAGATTATGACCACTTACATCACAATCAATAGGTATTTGTTAAATATGCAAGTACCTAGGCTCTATCCCAATGTACTGATTCAGAATCTCTGGGGCACTGTCCCAGAGGACAAACTCCTAGGGAGACCCTGCCCTCTACTGTTTTCTCTACTTACTAATTTTTTGTTCTTTAAAGCCCATTGCTAGTCCCTTCTGCCACTTGATGCTCTTACCGACTACCTCACACTCTAAATTCTTAACACTTGTTTGAGCAAGCACTTGCTGTTTATCATGAGCTCTTTTCTTGTATACATATGGTCTTCCCAGATTTCATTCTTACTTTCATTTTTATTTTTTGAAACGAACAATTTTATTATATACTTTCTCTTAGCCTCAGCCCCTAGCATAAAACTTTGCATAGAGTACATGTTTACTTAACGTTCATCACGGACAATAATGGTGACGATAGTGAATGATGAATTTTTCTCCAGGACTCATGTGTATTTCCCAGGCCTAGTGTGAATAAAAGAACCTGCTGATTCTGTAAAGGAAACACTTAACTGACTAGCAAGAACTGTTAATTCCCAACTATGGCACACTATTTTTCAGGGATGGGTACTACAATCCTTCTATACCTTGGTATTTTGGATTTTATGATGATAAATGGCATTTTTAAAGGAAAGTAATACTTTGAATTTATTATATCTTTTATCTGTGAACCTCCAAGTACTTTTAAGCCATTTAAGTTACTGCAGCCAAGGTGTAAATACTATTACACTCTCCTTGCAAAAAAACTGACGAGAGAAAGAGTCACTTGGTCAAAATCATAGAGCCACTGTTTAAGAAGCTACACCAAGAGACTCAGGAGCAGCTGTGTTTGACAGGTAAGCACTTGTCAGCATCTCCCACACCTGTTCTGTGACTTGAAAGGTGAACATTCTGTAGGAGAGAGGAGGCCAAAATAAGGAGAAATTTAAGATTGTTTCTTTTCAATCTCTCTTCTTGCTCCATATTCCTATTGCCAGTGCTTTTTGCACGCTAACATTTATTCATTCTTGTGTTATGGTTAAATGCTGACACATCTTCCCTCTTTCACAACTTGGTTGTTTTTTTCCCCAGTTATCTTGTTCTCCCTACCTCCTAGTCCACTGTAGCAGCAGAGCAAAATGAGCTGCTATCTGAGATCTGAAATGAGGCTGGATTGCTCTTCGGCTACTTTTGAATTCCGCCTCTTTGAAAAAGTCAGCTCACTCAGAGGCAGCTTCCTCTTTGTAAAATGAGAATGGATCACGTCCTTTTTACTCTATCACACGATGGTTTAGACGACAGAAGGCGATTCGTAAACTGTAAAGCACTGAATAGATATCAGCTGTACCCTTCCTGCACCTGCCCTTGTTTAATCTAATTGAAGCCCAGGGACACAACTGCAGCGGACCTAACGCGGACCGGGCGTTTCTATAGGGAACAGCCTAGAGGTGTAGCTTTTTTCCTTTGAGAAAACGCAGGGCAAGGAGCTGCTGGGAGTTGTAGTCTGCGGTGGTCTTTACACGCCTCGAGGGGGGGGTGTGTGGGGGGGAAAGAACTACAACTCCCGTGAGGCCATGCGGGGACAGCCCTCGCACTCTCCCGCCAGGCGCGCTCCCCAAGACGAAACAGGAGGGGGCCTTCTCGCGCCATGGGGATTCACAAAAGCGAGCCCTGAGGCAGGCGCCATGGACATGGCGTCTGATGCAGAAAAGGAGACGCGTGGGGGTGGGTGGGGACTGTAATAAGAATAAGACACGTGGAAAAAGGCAAATTAAGAAATAAAATGGCCCTGCCCCTACTCCTCACCCCGCAGCTGGGCCCTAACTCGCGCCGCGGGGAAGGCGTCGGGAGCGCGCTTCCTGGCTCGCGCCTCGAGTCCCGGCTTAAATCGGCTGGGAAGGGGCGGGGCCAGAGGCGCGAGGGCGGGGCGTAAAGCTGCCAGGGCGGTGGTAGCGGCAGCGGCCAAGACCCCGACATCTGGGGCTGTTGTTGTTCTCTCGAGGTGGGACCGCCTCAGTCCGTTCGCCCAGAGAGACTAGGAGCTCGTCTAGTGGGAAGGAGGCGGCCGCGTCCTCCGTCTCTCTTGTTTCCCCAAAGCTGCGGCAGGACCTGGCACAAACGTCCTGCGTTTGGTCTCCGATGCCTTTCAGTGAGGAAGGGGCGTCGAAATCCCGGTGAACGCACGTCAAGATCCTCCAGCTCGCTGTCTTCGCTGGATCCCCAGTCACGCACCCCAGACTGGCTGCCATGACTGAAAACGCAGAGGGGGACCTGAACTCCAACCTGCTCCACGCCCCCTATCACACTGGGGACCCTCAGCTAGACACAGCCATCGGGCAGTGGCTCCGTTGGGATAAGGTGGGTACCTGGTCAGCAGGGCATCCTCCCCCTCCTCCTGCATGCCCTCCCACGCCGTGTACGCCCTTGCCCCTCCCCACCCGGTGCTCCGCAGACTGTGGGGGAGATAGCTCAGGCCATGCGGCGGGAGCTAGCGGAGCTGGGCGTTGCCACCCACCTTTGCCTGGGCTGCCTCCCTGGGGCCATCTGAGCTGGGAAAGGACGCCTGTAGTCGCTTCCTTTTGCAGGGCGAGAAATTGCTACCTTCCTTCCTCCTCTCCCCTTCCCGCCACCCTTCAAGTGTATGTCATGTCTCGTTTCTCCAAAAAAATAATAATAATTAATCATTATCATCGTAAGTTATACCCTTAATAGAGATATTTCCTTTCCCCTTTCTTCTCCCTTGACTTCCTTCTCTGCACATCTGAAAGTGGGTGTTTTTTGTTGTTTTTTTTCCACCTTCTGAGACGATATCTAACCACTATCTGCTTTAGCGCTGGTCTGATGTGTTTCCACCTTACGTCGCTAGGTAGTCGCTGGTCTTTTATCGCTCCCGCTCCCTTGTATTCTCTAATACCACCTTTTGCTCTTCAGAAAGATAAGGTTTCTCTTTTTTCCGCTGGGCAGAAGTTATTTTCTGAAGTATCCTCTTCCAAAAATCATGTTTTCCAGGTTTCATGCGATGCTCAGGATACAGACTTGTATCCATTCCTCCTCTGTTCCCCGACCCGTACTCTCTCCAAATTGTTGCGGTGTTTTCATCTTGTGGAGGCATATGGGATGGATATATGAGAGCTAGAATTAAAATGCAGCCATCTCACTTGTAAAAGAGGCCCTTAGCTCCAACAGAGGAAGATGATCCAAGCTTTTGCTTTGTCGAGTATATTAAATGCATTTGTTGAGGTAGAGACGGCAACGTATTTTAAATGGAATTAATAATACTGAAATAAAGAGTTAATGTGGTCATATGTGAAATCATGTTATTCAACTTCCTAAAGGATTATTAGCCTTCTGAAAAAGTTTTATTTTCACTTTGTTCAGTCATTCATGCATTCAGCAAAAATATCCATTGAGCATTGGGTAATGTTTCAGGGCCTGTTGGGTCCAGGGTATGCTAGTGGTGAGGAGGCTAGAAAGGGTTCCTACCCTCAAAAAGCCTTCAGTCAGCAAATAAAGAAGATCAACAAATAAGCAGTTACTTGTTTAGTATTACGTGGTCATATGTATCTTGGACATTCTAATTCTTCCTCTGGTGTCTAAACCAGTGCATTTCAAACTCTTGAAGTGCATGCAGATCACCTGGAGATCTTTAAATGCAGATTGTGGTTTAGGGGGCCTGGGGTGGGGTGTGAGATTCTGCTTCATAATGAACTCCCAGGTGATACCAATGCCTCTGGTCTGTGGAACACACTTTGAGTAGCAAGGCTCCAGAATGTTCTGAATGAGCTACTAGAGAGCTAACACCCTTTTTGTAGGATTTGACCATTTATACAAAAAATACATATGTACACACATTTTTTTCAGTCATGTGCAAAATCTGTGGTATCCCATTGATTACAAGGATGTGAAAAATGCGAATAACTTTAAATCCATTTTGCCAGTTTTTATTATTGCCTGCTGTGAATATAGTTCCTTGTTGTGGAAGGATACAAAAGAAGTGAAGATTTACAGATTACTCTTCTGCTTTTGGTTCATTAGGGAGGAGGAAGCCTAGTAGGAAAAAAGAGCTAAGGCTTAGCATACTGTGAAATAATATATACTGTAAACTGACCATATATATCTCTTCAGCAGAGAAATCTAAATTAGAAATGAGTGTTATCTTTATAGGTTTTATATAGTTAATTGCTATTGTTTAAAGCCATCTGCTGTCAGTAAAGAAATGTGATTGTACTTGTGTCTCTGTGAAGTGAAAGGAAGATGTATGATACTCAAAGACACTTGTAGAATTCCAACACAATTTAATTTACTGGTAACTATTATGTGTGTCAAAGCCTTTGGCCCTTCAACAGTAGGAGTTTGTTTCATTGCCAGGGGTGAAATCTTTTGTTCTATTTAGGTGCCAATTTTGACTATACTTTTCCTAATGGGTCTCTTGATTTGATTATTTTTAAAAATATTGGCTGAGTGAATTAATATTAATTGCCCATTATGTACCTAGATATTGTTGGGTATACTGAAATGTGAAAAGACTATGAAATACATATACATGTTAAAAGATAATGCTGGGATGGTATTGGTGGCAATTTAATGGTTTATAGGCAGTCAGTTTTTATAGGAGTTTAAAAGTAAATGATCTGTGGACTGGGATAGTCAAGGAAGGCAATAAGAAGATGGGATACATATAAAAAGAATGGGGAGAGCCCTCACCGAAAGTGGAAGAGAAATTAATTTATATTTAAAGGGCTTTCTATATACAAGGTACTGACTGAAAACCTATGGGAGACACAAAGATTAATTAGATATGGATTGTATCTTCAAAGAACATAGAAGGGCATATAAAACAAAAGCTTACAAATATAATACAGGGAGCAAGTAACAAGTGCTTTTAACAGATTTAAATAAGTTTAATAATTATTTAATAAAAATAATATTTACTTAACCAATCCCTCTCTCAATGGGAAAAATGCTTTTAATTAGTAAGGAAAAATACATCTATTACAGATTGATAGTGTAGGTAAGCTAGGCTATGGTGTCCCAGGGCACTGAAATGTGGAATGCAGAAATGTGAAACAGTAGTTTGGATTTGTTGCATTACATGTTGGTGATGACATGTGTGGTCTTCCAGCATGGAGAAAGTGAGGTAATACCTGATTAATACCTATTTATTTTTTATAATGAAAAAAAGAACCTACCAAATGCCTTGATCCTTGATGACTCTGGTGAGATACATAGTACTAAGTCATAAGTTGATCTAAAAGCAATTTGTTACTTGCCCAGGTCACCAATATTGCTAGTTTTAGTCATGGTGGGTGGTGGTCTTCGAAATTTCTTCATGAAACAGGCGTTATCTGTGCTAAACCCTTCAGAATTAGTTAAAATTTAGACTTGTCAACATTGAGAGGAGGAATATTCCAAGTAGAGATAAAAACATTAATGTGTGTACTTAGAAAATTTGTTTCTGCAGTAGCTTAGGGTACATAGAAACTGTTGGAAAGGCATGTAGACCAGGTCATAGAAAGGCATCAGTATGTGGTTAGTGGCCTTGAATAAAGGTATATGAAAGTGTTAAAACAAAAATAGTGCAATAAGACAGGGTGTTTATTGGGGAGGTCCCAGGTACCCCTTGCTCTTGCTATGGAATGACATTCTTTTGTTCTGTTTACTATAGTCCAGTATCGGACCCTTGGTTCTTATGCCTTCAGACTAATTTGTTAGTCTGTCTTGTCTCAAGATGGACTCATGCTGCTCAAGGTCACAGTAACTGATGTCAGAATTCAGAAAGCTATTTTATTAATTTATGGTACAGATGTAATATAGATGAATTTGTCTCAGTCAGGCCATTTTCTAGATGCACCATAAGGGAAGTGAAAGAGTCTGAAGATTTGTAGTGATTATGAAATCAAATCATAAGGAGTCAAATATATGGCATAAATGTTTAACAGCATTAGCCTGTGATAAGTAAATGCATCCATCTCTCTGATGGGACTGTCCTACCGCTGGAATCCACCAAGTCTGTGGATCAAAGTGTTCCTCCTCCAGCCAATGCACAGATGACACGTTATAGTGCTCTCCCCTTCTATCTTTTAGAGCTAAGGCCCTCACTTCCTTCCTAATGCTTTCATACATTCTATCAAATTACAGACAAGTCTTGCTGGCTAGAAGCTAGGTTCTCTATAAACATGACAACTCTCTCCTGTTTTTGATATACTGTAAATATTACCATTTTTGAAAACAGTCTTATCAAAGACATTAAGCCCTGTCCAAGTTTGGGTGTGTAAATGTGGATAGGGAGTGGGATGGGACCCAGGGCAGAGCTGCTCAGCCAGCAGTAGTGGCAACAACTCTATACCTATTGACAGCAGTGTGGAGGCAGGAATTGGCCATGGCATTTTGAGAAATAACGAGTGCTGTTGTCTCTGAAGGTAGGTTTATGTTGAGAAAGAGTAGAATGTAAAGATGGATTAATTAGGTTATGGTTATGAAATGCCTGAAAATAGAAATAAAAGACTTCATCCTAAAGTCAGTGGTTTTCAAACATCTAGCAATGAAAGTTTTCAAGCAAAATACAGTCCACTTTTTTTTAAAAGTGTTGAATGAATTTCCTTTTAAATCATCATTGTGTGATGGAAAACACACCCATGAAGCACATCTGCAGAGGTTGTCTAGTCCAGTTTCATTGTGCAGAGACCCAAAGAAGTGAAAATTATCAGTGGTGGATAGAACCTGAATCAGAACTTGAATCTGCCACCTAGTTTAATACAGTTTTTATAATGGTTTAGTCGCTAAGGCGTGTCTGACTCTTGTGACCCCCATGGATTGTAGCCTGCCAGGCTCCTTTGTCCATGGGATTCTCCAGGCAAGAACTCTGGAGTGGGTTGCTATTTCCTTCTCCATTTTTTTAATAATACTAGTCTATATTACATTTTTTGTTAACCTTTTTCTAATACTTTACATAATTTGGCATTTTATCAATGAAGAATACTTATCACCTTGTTAATTTTGGAAAATATTAGTGGTTATTACTTGGATTTATTTGTGTAGTGTTTCAAACCTTGATGATCTAAATAATTTGATATTGACAGCAACCCTGTATGGTAGGCAGGTTATGTGTAGTTATCCCCACTTTTACTACTAAAGAAACTTAGTTTCAGACAAGGAAAATGACCTGCTCAAGGACATATGGCTTTTAAGTGGTAGACTTGGAACTAAACCTAGGATATCTGATCTTTACTCTAGCTTTCTTATCACTGTACTAGACTCTGTAACTGGAATGTTTAATAGATGTTAGTGACATTGTAAATCAAGTTTCAAGGACCTCATTAAAACCATTTTATTGGTTTTTGTATAAGCTGAAGTAGACTGTAATATTCTGCAGAATAAATTGCCATGGAATTTTTTTTTAAAGAGCTGAATTTGCTGCTTAACAGTTGCTTTGGTTTCCTTAGCAACAATATTCTCCCTCTGTCGAAGACATTTAGTATGTAGAAATAAGGGTTTGGAGAGATATATATACATATATATATATATATATATATATATATATATATACACACAAACACACATACACACATTTATTTTTTCCTTTTATATATTTCCAAATTTCTTACATTTGCTTTTTAGTTTCTACAATTTTATGTTTAAATTTATTTTTATTTATTTCAAAGAAATACATGCTTATGGTTTTTTTTTAAAAATAGTAAGAAGAGATTACAATGGAAAGAAATATTTCTACTTGCCTCTTCTCATCCTCAGTTTGCTCCTTAGAACCTATTTCTGACTTCTTAGTTATTGTCATGGCCATAAAAGCTAGTACCACTATTCCTTGATTTATTTTACATATTCTCTGTCAGATACATGCTGTGAAAAATGAGAGCTCACTCACCCTGTTCTCTGTCCTGACTAAATTACATTATGCCATTAGTTTTAGTTATTCTTTTGAAAACTTAAATAATTCAATTAGTGCTAACAAAGTGTCCAGGACCATAAGCCCAACTCACAAACACAGAGCTCCCAATTAGCCATTCTGTTTGAGAAGAGACTAGCAGAAAACGTGCCTATGTATTAAAAACCAGAGAAAACCCGTACCCAGCTTCCCAGAAAAATTGGTGGATATCAGTGACTTACCAAGGATCAAGTTATGTAAAGAAAACAAGCAGCATGAAGAGTAAAAACAAAGCAATGGGCCCAGAAAAGAACCAAGGTAAAGGAACATAACAACTTAAAATCAATTTTAAAAGGTGATTATTTTATCAAATAAAGAAAGATGCTATGTAAAAGGAACAGGAAAGAAGAATGAGTTATTGGAAGTTAGGGGGGGCAAAAAACTGTATCCCTCCACCCCCCTGCCAAATGCAATAGAAAATATAAAAGTTTAAGTTGAAGAAACCTATAGCAAAAGGAAATAGGAAATATGAGAGAAGCTGACATGAAGGAAACACCCCAGGAGTCCATTGTAAAGAAATCACAGATGACAACTGTGCACTAGTTGGACACTGGGCTTTAAAGAAATGTATCTTAAAAAAGAACGCAATGTCTGTGCCATGAAAGAGAGCTGGAAGATGTTAACGATAATGATGAAGATTTCTGGCAACAGCGACATCAAAAAAAGAAAAGCAGTTAACCACAGATGGAAGAAAGGGAGGAAGGGGAGGAGGGAGGGCAGGGAGGAAGGAAGGAAGACAGACTTGAATAAGCAAGTTATGGTTCAAAAGTGAAGCAAACTAAAATAGGGTGTGATTTTTGAAGAATTAATTGATGGAGCTTAAGGGGAAAAAAATCCATTTGATCTCAGCACTTTCAGGCGACTCAAGGTGAGCCTGGAAAGATGAAATTTTATCCAAGCCCAGCATCTGTAGTGAACAATATTTAGATGATCTTAACCTAATACTTGCAGTATTTTCAGTTTTGAGGATTAATCTGAAGACAAAACAGAAAATTTAAATTTTTATTGTGGTTAAAAACACATAAAATCTACCATCTTCACTGTTTTTAAGTGTGCAGTTCAATAGCATTAATCAGATTCTCATTTTTATGAAACAGATCTCCAGAACGTTTTTGTCTTGCGAATCTGAAACTCTGTACTCATTAAAGAAGTCCCCTTACCTCCATTCCCTCTAGCTCCAAAACACAGTGTTAACAACAGGGGAAACAGGTTGGGTAGGAGGGTTTAAGGGAACTCCCTGTACTACCTGTTCAATGTTCTGTAAACCCAAAATTTTTCTAAAAATGCAAGTCTTTGATTAAAAAAAAATACTTGAAAGGGAAAGGATTCTTATTTGAAAGCAACCTCTTCTTTCCCCTCTGAAAATGTCAAAATAGGTAGACTGACTACTTCTTCCTTTTATTTAGGATCGGCTTTGCCCTGTTTTTTCTTTCAAAAAGGATTTTTGTTTAGTTCCTTTAAGTTTTCTACAAGGCCATTAGAAGTCTATTTGGTTATATCTTTAATCTAGAATTATTTTTTCCCCATCTCTTCCTTTCCTCCTATTTGAAAAACCAGAGAGCCAAGAGAAGCTAATGAAAAGGAATTTGTCTTTATTTGGCTCTTCCAAATTATACTTACAAAAGTGAAAGTGTTAGTTGCTCTATAGTGTCTGACTCTTTACGACCCCATGGACTGCAGCCCACCAGGATCCTCTGTCCATGGGGTTTCCCAGGTAAGGATACTGGAGTGGGTTGCCATTTCCTCCTCCAGGGGATCTTCCCAACCCAGTGATTGAACCCAGATCTCCCACATTGCAGGCAGATTCTTTGCCGTCTGAGCCACCAGGGAAGTCATGGGTAAGTTGTAGTCGCTTAGTCATGTCTGACTCTGTGACCCCATGGAGGGACTGTAGCCCACCAGGCTCCTCTATCCTTGGAATTCGCCAGGCAGGAATACTGGAGTGGGTAACCATTCCCTTCTCTAGGGAATCTTCCTGACCAAGGGATTAAACCCAGGTC
Organism: Okapia johnstoni; assembly: GCA_024291935.2. Lineage (NCBI taxonomy): Eukaryota > Metazoa > Chordata > Mammalia > Artiodactyla > Giraffidae > Okapia > Okapia johnstoni. Next base: position 24,679,347 of record CM044325.1, read on the forward strand.
TCCCACATTGCAGGCAAATTATTTACTGTCTGAGCCATGACTGGGACTGCCACAACAGGAGAAGCCTGTGCTTATAAGACACATTAAATTGACCAAAGAATGTAAAGGTTATTAAATTCCACTAACTCGGATTTTCATGGTCTCTCCAATCTGAATTTGATTTATCTATCCTTGTGGGAAGACAGTGTGTTTTGCTTATTTAGTTGTTTTTATTTATTTAATATGTCTGTTCTATATTTTACAAACACTTTTTCCCCCAGATAAAAGGTTGGGTAGTAATTTAGTGTAGATTTTGCTAAAGGAATATTTTTTTCCATTAGTTACTCTCTGCATTATTGCTAATTAGTGCTGAAGCTGCTGCCCTCTGGTGTTGGGAGTTAATGAAGAAAATGATTAATGCTGGTGGAAAGGATACAGATAGTGTATCCAGTCTTGCATAGGATCTCTTATACCAAGTAATTTAATGAGCACTATATCTTTCCCAACAAAACTATGAAAATGGTCTTATTGAATGCTCAAAAGAACATGAAAATTATAATGTAAGTGAAAAATACTGTGCTTCTTAGATGCAAAGTCATCTTAGCTCTCAGCTCACCAGATTTTGTTAGAAAATCTTTTCAGTGTAAGTGGTACTTTTGTGGTTTCTGCCTCAGAATTTTCTCATGTAATTTTCCCTCTGAAATATTCATTATTTATTACAGGTAAAAACTATTAAAAACCTAAATGCCCACCAATCAGAGAAAGGATACATAAGATAGAACACTTCAGCAGTTGAAAACCTATCAAGGGAAATTAAACTGAACAGGGGACATGCAATAACAATGAAGAGATTATTTTAAATTGAGGTATAGTTGATATACAATGTTATATGTCAGATGTACAGCATAGTCATTCAAAATTTTTATAAATTATATTCCATTTGAAGTTATAAAACATTGGCTATATTTCCTGTGATGTCTTTTTCAGTGACGCAGTTCTTCACATCAGGTGGCCAAAGTATTGAAGCTTCAGCATCAATCCTTCGAATGAATATTCAGGACTGATTCCTTTAGGATTGACTGGTTTGATCTCCTTGCTGTCCAAGGGACTCTCAAGAGTCTTCGCTAACTCCACAGTTCAAAAGCATCAATTCTTTGGCTCTCAGCTTTCTTTATAATCCAACTCACATCTGTACATGACTACTGGAAAAACCATAGCTTTGACTAGACGAACCTTTGTTGGCAAAGTAATGTCTCTGCTTTTTAATATGCTGTCTAGGTTGGTCATAGCTTTTCTTCCAAGGAGAAAGCGTCTTTTAATTTCATGGCTGCAGTCACCATCTTCAGTGATTTTGGAGCCCAAGAAAATAAAGTCTGTCACTGTTTCCATTGTTTCCCCATCTATTTGCCATGAAGTGATGGGATCACATGCCATAATCTTAGTTTTCTGAATGTTGAGTTTTAAGCCAACTTTTTCACTTTCTTCTTTCACTTTCATCAAGCGGCTCTTTAGTTCTTCTTTGCTTTCTGCCATAAGAGTGGTGTCATCTGCATATCTGAGGTTATTGATATTTCTCTGGCAATCTTGATTCCAGCTTATGCTTCATCCATCCCGGCATTTCACATGATGTACTCTGCATATAACTTAAATAAGTAGGGTGACAATGTACAGCCTTGATGTACTCTTTTTCCGATGTGGAACCAGTCTGTTGTTCCATGTCCAGTTCTAACTGTTGCTTCCTGACCTGCATACAGATTTCTCAGGAGGAAGGTCAGGTGGTCTGGTATTCCCATCTCTTTGAGAATTTTCCACAGTTTGTTGTGATCCACACAGTCAAAGGCTTTGACATAGTTAATAAAGCAGATGTTTTTCTGGAACTCTCTTGCTTTTTCGATGATCCAACGGATGTTGGCAATTTGATCTCTGGTTCCTCTGCCTTTTCTAAAACCAGCTTGAACATCTGGAAGTTCATGGTTCACGTATTGCTGAAGCCTGGCTTGGGGAATTTTGAGCATTACTTTACTAGCATGTGCTGCTGCTGCTAAGTTGCTTCAGTCGTGTCCGACTCTGTGTGACCCCATAGACGGCAGCCCACCAGGCTCCGCCGTCCCTGGGATTCTCCAGGCAAGAACACTGGAGTGGGTTGCCATTTCCTTCTCCGAGATGAGTGCAGTTTGAGCATTCTTTGGCATTGCCTTTCTTTGAGATTGGAATGAAAACTGACCTTTTCCAGTCCTGTGGCCACTGCTGAGTTTTCCAAATTTGCTGGCATATTGATTGCAGCACTTTCACAGCATTGTCTTTAAGATTTGAAATAGATCAACTGGAATTCCATCACCTCCACTAGCTTTGTTCTTAGTGATGCTTCCTAAGACCCACTTGACTTCACATTCCAGGATGTCTGGCTCTAGGTGAGTGTGATTGATCACACCATTGTGATTATTTGCATCATGAAGATCTTTTTTGTACAGTTCTTCTGTGTATTCTTGCCACCTCTTCTTAGTACCTTCAGCTTCTGTTAGGTCCATACCATTTCTGTCCTTTATGGAGCCCATCTTTGCATGAAATGTTCCCTTGATATCTCTAATTTTCTTGAAGAGATCTCTAGTCTTTCCCATTCTATTGTTTTCCTCTATTTCTTTGCATTGATTGCTGAGGAAGACCTTCTTATCTCTCCTTGCTATTCTTTGGAACTCTGCATTCAAATGGGAATATCTTTCCTTTTCTCCTTTGCTTTTTGCTTCCTTTCTTTTCACAACTATTTGTAAGGCCTCCTCAGACAGCCATTTTGCTTTTTTGCATTTCTTTTTCTTGGGGATGGTCTTGATTCCTGTCTCCTGTACAATGTCACGAACCTCCATCCATAGTTCATCAGACACTCTGTCTATCAGCTCTAGTCCCTTAAATCTATTTCTCACTTCCACTGTATAGTCATAAGGGATTTGATTTAGGTCATACCTGAATGGTCAAGTGGTTTTCCCCACGTTCTTCAATTTAAGTCTGAATTTGGCAATAAGGAGTTCACGATATGAGCCATAGTCAGCTCCCGGTCTTGTTTTTGCTGACTGTATAGAGCTTCCCCATCTTTGGCAACAAAGAATATAATCAATCTGATTTCGGTGTTGACCATCTGGTGATGTCCATGTGTAGAGTCTTCTCTTGTGTTGTTGGGGTTCAATTTGTGTCAAATGCTTTTTCTGCATCTACTGAGAAGACCATGTTTAGTTTAGTTTTTTTTTTTTAATTAAAGCTTTATTTTTTAAGCAGTTTTAGGTTCATAGCACAATTGAAGGTAAAGTACAGAGATTTCTCATATTCCCCCTACCCTCACTCATGGATAGCTTCCCTCATTATCAACATCCCCCACCAGTGTGGTACACTTGTTAGAATTGATAAACCTACACTGACACATATTAATCACCCAAAATCCATTGTTTCCAGTATGCTGTTGGGCTTCACCCCACAGACCTTCATGCCTTGTATTTGCCTAGCCTCAAGACTGAAGAAAGAGCTCACAGTCAGCAACAGAGACATCAATGATTTAATGGACAGGAGCATCTTACATGTCTGAAGCAAGGTCCTGGAGCAACACCCCATCATGTATGGCAGATGCCATGGCAGTAGTCTTAGTTATTGGGAAAGCAGTGAAGGAATTTACCAGTTACAGAGGAAATTGATGTCAGGTTAGTACATCAGTTACCAGGGAAACCAGCAGAGGAACGTCACTGCCCCTTTGATAAACTATTATATTGGAGCTGTTCTGATCTGGAGATTAGAGCAATCACTAGCTGGAGATGGGGGCAAGTATGTCTCTGTGATTAGAAAGGACGGTTAGTCATGTGAGTAGAGTGTAGGTGAAGCAGGGACTGATCGAATAGGGTGTATTCAGAGAGGAAGAGAACAGCTATCTTGGCCAGCCTTATTATACATATGTTTTATTCTTAGTAGTGTACATTGTATGGGTTTGGACAAATGTGTAATGATGTGTGTCTACCATTATATTATCATGCAGAATAGTTTCACTATCCTAAGAATCCTCTCTCTATCTGCTTAGTTGTGTCCAACTCTTTGTGACCCCATGGACTACAGCCCACCAGGTTCCTCTGTCCATGGGATTTTCCAGGCAAGAATACTGGAGTGGGTTGCCATTTCCTCCTTCGGGGCATGTTCCTGACCCAGGGATCGAACCTGCATCTCCTGCATTGGCAGGTGGATTTTTTACCACTGAACCACCTGGGAAACCCCCAGAATCCTTTATGTTCCATCTGTTCACCACTTCCTCAACCCTCAACCTTTGGCAGCCACTGATCCTTTTAGTTTCCACAGTTTTCCCTTTTCCAGAATGTCACATAGTGGGAATCACACAGTATTTGGCCTTTTCAGATTGGCTTCTTTCACTTAGTAATAATATGCTTTTAAGTTTCCTCCATGTCTTTTCATGGCTTGAGAGCTCATTTCTTTTTATCACTGAATAATAGTCCATTGTTTGGATGTACCATAACATTAAACAGTGTTTTTACTTTGTGATATCATGAATTATAGTGATTTTTGAATGTTGATTCAACTGATATTCCTCAGTTGAATAAATACCACTTGGTCATAATGTATTATTCTTTTTATACATTTTGTTAAGGATCTTTTTGTATATTTGTTAGATTTTTGTGTTAGGATTATGCTGGCCTTGTAAAATTAATTGACGTATTCCCTGCTTTATTTTCTGAAAACCTTTTTGTATGATAGTATTATTTTTTCTTTAAATATTTGATAGAATTTGCCACCTAACCCATCTGGGCCTGAAGTTTTCTTCATGGAAAGCTTTTTGAGGACAAACACAATTTTTTTAATAGATATTGGACTTTGGGGATTTTGTTTCATTAGTTTCAATTTTGGAAAATTAACTTTCCTCAGTTTATTTAGAGTTAATATTATACCACTTATTGTAAGTTCTTGCAACAGTGTTGGCCCATGTTTTATCATCAATACCACCTCCATCCTTTATCATTTGTATCACTTCTTATAAAAGTGTTATAGTTTTTGCTTTAGTCAGTCCCCTGCATTTTAAAGACATTAAGAAGAAAAAACAGTCTGTTTATATTTATCCAGCTTTCTACCATATCCAGTGCTCTTCATTCTTTCCCAAAAATTCAAGTTTCCAAATAATATCCCTCCCCTTCAACTTAAAGAATTTCCTTTAGCCTTTATTATAATACAGATTCACTGTAAATGAATTCTCTTAGTGTTCTTTATATGTTAGATTTCTTGGTATTGTCTTGGATAGACCTCTGAGACTCTATTAAATTTATTTTTATCTTCTTCTCTCTGTATTTCAGAATAGATCATTTCTATTGATCTGTTTTCTAGTTCATGGACCCTTTCATCTCCATTCTGCTATTAAGACCATTCAGTGAATTTTTAATCTCAGATATTGTATTTTTCAGTTCTAAAATTTCCATCTGGTTCTTTTGTATAGTTTTCTTCTGTGAGATGTCTCATCTTTTCCTGCATTCCAAGAGCATTTTTCTTTAAGTCACTGATAATAGCTCTGTTAAAATCCTTGTTGCCTAATTCTAACATCTGGATATGTTAGACTTGGTCACCACTAATTATCTCTGCTCTTGAGAATGCATTGCGTTTCTCTAATTCTTCATTTGTCTTGTAATTATGGATTGCATCATGGACATGATGAGTGTTATATTGTGGAGAGCCTGGAATCCGTTTTTCCTCTGGAGAGTGTTTATTTTGTTTATTTTAGTATGTAATTAACTTGGTTGAACTCAGACTGTACACTCTGTTTCCTGAGAGGCTTCTCAAATCTCAGTTTGTTTTTTATCCTTAGCTGATGTCCGTCCCACACTTACGTAGTAGAGAAGTCAGCTAGAGTTCTGGACAGAGTTTATGGACAGAATGTGGGGTTCTTCCTTTCTGTATCTCTCCTTTCTTGGATGTGTACTCCAGTGGGCATGGTTGCCCTGAATCTTGCGCTCTGTTTCTTCTGGCCATAAGGACCATGAGGCTTCCATTGGTATTTCAGCCACTGCACAAGGCTCTGACTACTGTCTGTTCTCAAAAGCCATAAAAATAGGAAACTCATCTGTGCTGGTTCCTCCTCCTTAGTGTTAACTCCCTTTTAGAATCAAATCTGTATTTATTCACTCTCTTGGACTTTAAGGACTTGTGGATTTTGTTTTTGTTTCTTTGTTTTTTATTTGGTCTAAAAGGTTACAGTTGTTATCTGTAGGAAGGTCAGATATAGTTGGAATTTACTTGGCCATACAGGAAGCAGATGGTACATGATATTTTTTTGTGCCATTTAAAATTATTTCTTTCTGTTCACTGGTATAGAGAAATACAGTTGTCTTTTGAACATTGACCTTGTATCAAAAAAAACTCTACTATATTCTAATAATTCTAAAAATTATTTATTCTCTTAGATTTTTTAATGTGCCCAATCATTTCATCTGCAAATCATGTGAGTTTTATTTCTTTTCTATTCTTGTACTTTTTGTCTGTTTTTCTTGCTTTATAGGTTTGGCTAGGACTATAGGATTTTCTGTCTTGCCACCCCATCCCACCCTGCCTTTCTCCTTCTTATTCTCCTCCTTCTTATAGCTTGCCATTATCAGATTCAGGAAGTTCCTTTCTATTCCTTATGTGCTGAAAGTTGCAAGTTTAAACTTACTTATATGTATTTTAGGGTTTTGTTTCCTAGAAGCAAAGGGGAATTTCTGTGCAAATGATTTATAAAGGAACGCTCTCAGGAGAAACCTGTAAAGGAGTGAGGGGATCAGGATAGGGAAAGGAAAGAACTAAGCAATGATACGATTTCAGGTGAAGTTTAATTAATCAAGTTTAATCAGCTTGATTCTATGCTTTCTGGAGTGTTAATTGCACAATAGAGTTATACTCCTGCACCAAATATCATTAGCTGTTGGTCATGAGGGAAAGGTGTTTATAACTCTCAGGTCCTCTGCATAAGTTGGTTCCAGTCATCCCAAGGAAGTTCTCCAGAGAATGTTGCATGTGTGAACTCATAGCAGTAGTACCTATAGCTGCTAGAAATGGACACAACCATCCAGTTAAGAGGATCTCTGGAGAAGCTTAATGGGATCTTAGCACACACATCCTGAGTTTTTATATATTCCTTGTTTGCTAAGGTTTTAACATATGTAGTAAGTGTTTTACTTTACTAGGTACTTTCTCTGTTCAGATTGTCATTTGATTTTTCTTTTTAAACCTGTCAATGTTGTGGATAACCTTGACTAATTTCCAAATATTATACCAACATTATAGTCTGCCATAAAAACACTTTGTCATGATTTATTATTCTTTTTATTTCTGGATTTGGTTTGATAGATTTTACTTAGGATTTTTGCACCTGTGTTCATTGGTGAGGTCAGATGATTTTTTTCTCTCTGATGATGTTTGTTGTATCTAGGTTAAGCTAGACACAGGAAAAGAATTGATGGGTGTACAGTATTCTCTGGAAGAGTTCTTTCAAGATTTGAATTATTTATTTCTTAAACATACTTTGGAATTTGCCAATAAAGTCAACTGGGGCTGGAGCTCTCTTTGTGGGTACTTTTTATTATTTAATCTCTTGCATGTTTATAATTCTAATCAGGTTTTTTTTCCTTGAACAAAATTGTCTATTTGTCTGAATTTTCAAATTAGAGTTTTTGTCTTTTCCAGAAAAGTGGGATTATGTATACCAGAGAGTGAAATTGCTGTATCATATGGAGTTTTTTTTAGTTTTTTAAGGAACCTCCATACTCTTGTCCATAATGCCTGCACCAATTTACATTCCTACCAACAGTGTAGGAGGGTTCCCCTTTCTCCACATCCTTTTCAGAATTTATTACTTGAGGACTTTTTGGTGATGTGGTGATGACCATTCTGAATAATGTGAGGTGATACTTCACTGTAGTTTTGATTTGCATTTCTCTAGTGTTTAGAGGTGTTGAGCATCTTTTCATGTGTCTGTTGGCCATCTGTATGTCTTCTTTGGAAAAATGTCTATTGAGGTTCTCTGCCCACTTTTTTTTATTGCGTTTTTACTTGTTTTGATTACAAATGTTTTTTTCCTCAATTTGTCTTTTGGATCTATTTATGTAGTTTTTATCATGCAGAACATAATTATAATTTTATTGACAGATAATACTTGGGAGATATGTCACACTTAACATTTTCTGTTTGTTGAACATCTTAAAGTGTTTCTGATGTTTGTCCAGTTTTTTTTTTTTGAGAAATAATTGATATACATCACTGTATAAGTTTAAGGTGTACGGGACTTCCTGGTGGTCCAGTGGTTGAGTCCATGCTTCCGCTGCAGGGGGCACAGGTTTAATCCTTGGTTGGGGAACTAAAATCCCACATGTTTCACAGCGGTATACGGCATGATGGTTTGATTTACATATATTGTGAAATGATTAGCACAGTAGGTTTAGTTAACATCCATCATCTCATAAAAATAAAATAGAGTATTTCTGATTTTTTAAAAGCTATTTTAAATAATACTGAGAGCACTGTTTTGCATATAGCTTTTTTCCTCTGGTTTATTTCTGTAGCATATGTAAAGATGACACATACATGAGATAGAGCTATTAATTTTTGACCATAGACCATTAATCAGGCCATAATTGTAGCATGATTTCAGAAGAATATGAAAATTGGGCTTTATTAAAAAAGAAAAAATCCATCTTATTGTTTCCTTTATTGATAGTTTTCATTCTGATGGGAAAGTTTTTCCTGATTGTTAGTAGTACTTTTACTACTTCAAAATATATATTAAACATCAGGCCATGAATCTTTTTCTGGTACAAACTGAATTAAGTATAGTTGCAGAATCTCAATTGACAGGATTCTAGATATCATCTTGTTTAAGCTCCTACTCAGAATTAAAATGTCTAAAATATCCCTAATAGGTAACTTCATTGTCAGAATATCCCTGGTATAGGGGACTCTTGTCTTACTTTGGAGCTAGATTCTAAAGTCAATAAATAATGAAAATTTCATAAAGTAAAAAATTATTCTTGGAAACTCTTAAACTGCCTATGAACTATAGAATATGTGACTTCAAGTATCTATCTTTATACAGTAATATATAATAATAATAGTAATTCGGGCTTTCCTGGTGGCTCAGTGTTAAAGAATCCACGTGCCAGTGCAGGAGACACAGGTTTGATCCCTGGGTTGGGACGATCTCCTGGAGAAAGGAATGGCAACCCACTCCACTTGCCTGTGAAATGCCATGGACAGAGGAACCTGGTGGGCTACGGTCCATGGGGTTGCAAAAGAGCTGGACACGACTGAGTGACTAAACAACAACATATAGTAATTCACTATATATAATGGAGCACATGCACAAAATGTAATTTTTAGCAATGCTTTGGGAGGTAGGGCTAAGTACATATAGTTGACTATGTGTAAGTTAAGTGTATATGAAACTAATGTAATACAGTATTGTATAGTAGAAGGACTTCTGGTTCTAGTAATGGCTTCCCTGGTAGCTCAGCTGATAAGAATCCACCTGCAATGCAAGAGACCTGGGTTTGATCCCAAGGTTGGGAAGATCCCCTGGAGAAAGGAACAACTACCCACCAGTATTCTGGCTTGGAGAAACCATGGGCTACAGTCCATGGGGTCACAAAGAGTCAGATATGACTGAGCGACTTTCACTTTCACTTTCAATGACAGATGAGGTAATCTGGACAACTTACCTCTAACAGCTAGAAAAGATAGGTGAAGTATAGATTTATACGTGTTGATGACTCAACAGGTTACTCAGGAACTTTCAGTTCAAGATTTGAAAGAAGATAGAGATTCAGAGAGGTTGAGTTTAGAATTTAGGGCCATTTTTGACCTGGATTCATTTACTGATCCAAGATGGGCAGCCAAGAGGTTTAGGAGTCCGTTTTTGTTAGCCTTGCCAGGATACAGGGACCAGTATTAGAATTTAGAGCCTACCATAGGTGGGGACCCTGAAAATACTTCGGCTTTAGGGCTTCCCTGTGAACACTGGTGAACTCTAACTAAACACCCTGCACAGAGGCTGATGCAGCTCTGAGTCATTGGGAGCCTGAAAAGTAGGTTAAGGTAAACCCAGATTACTAGTGTCTTCAGGTGTCTGGGAGAAGCAAAAAAACAAAACAAAACAAAAAGGCTTCCCTAGAGGGAAGTACCTTAATCCCAAGTTTCAAATTATTCCTACTAATAATATTTCAAATATCATACTCAATACAAAGATAACCAGACACACAGGGAAACAAGTCAACATGTACAAGAACCTGAAGAACCAACAGATAATAAAAGGGGCTTCTCATGCTGCTGTTATCAAATGCAGACTTTAAAATAACTATGCTTGTCAACTTCTCAATTAAAAATTGGGCAGGAGTTTCAGCTTCAGCATCAGTCCTTCCAATGAATATTCAGGACTGATTTCCTTTAGGATGGACTGGTTGGATCTCCTTGCAGTCCAAGGGACTCGCAAAAGTCTTCTCCAACACCACAGTTCAAAAGCATCAATTCTTTGGCGCTCAGCTCTCTTTATAGTCCAACTGTCACATCCATACATGAATACTGGAAAAACCATAGATTTGACTAGATGTTTAGAATCAAACCCCATACCCTCCAGAGATATTCAAAGGGCTCAAACAAAACCTTGTGTGAAAAAGTTCTAACATACATATAATTGAAATCTCTTAAGAAGAGGAAAGAAAATTAACTAGAAACAATATTTGAAGAGATAATAGCTGTGAAGTTTCCTAAGCTGGTGAATGACACAAATCCACAGATAAAAGAGTTTGGGGTTGATTTGTATTGTCTAAACTTTTCCTTCCAATTATGTGATCCTTCCGTATAAGGAAATAAAGAAATAAAAAGGTTATTCACCACTAAAAAAGAATAGTCTGTTTCTTCTTAGTTTTATTTTTATGTGTATTTGTATGTATCCATTTTATAAATCTGGAATCATATTGCACATATGGTGTATATACTTTCCCCCTTAATATACCACGAATTTTTTCCCATATCCTAGAATTCTAAAGTGATTTTTAGTATACAATTCTAATGTACTATTACATCATACTTTTTATTTAACCAGTTTTCTATTGGATATATAATTTGCTTGTAGTTATTTTTATTATTGACAAAATAACAAATTTTATATCTTCATGACTAAATTGTAACATGCATCTATGATTTTTTCCCCTTGGGATAAATTTCTAAAAATAGAGTTAATGGATCAAAGGCTATTTAATATTTAAGCTGTTTATAACATTGGTAAATTGTCATCTGAGATATTATATCAACTTACAGCAATAGAATGGGAAAGACTAGAGATCTGTTCAAGAAAATTAGAGATACCAAGGGAACATTTCATGCAAAGATGGGCTCAATAAAGGACAGAAGTGGTATGGACCTAACAGAAGCAGAAGATATTAAGAAGAGGTGTCAAGAACACACAAAAGAGCTATACAAAAAAGATCTTCCATACATCCTGGAATGCAAAGCCAAGTGGGCCTTAGGAAGCATCACTACGAACAAAGCTAGTGGAGGTGATGGAATTCCAGATCCCAAAAGATGATGCTGTGAAAGTGCTGCACTCTGTATGCCAGCAAACTTGGAAAACTCAGCAGTGGCCACAGGACTGGGAAAGGTCAGTTTTCATTCCAATCCCAAAGAAAGGCAATGCCAAAGAATGTTCAAACTACTTCACAATTGCACTCATCTCACATGCTAGTAAAATAATGCTCAAAATTCTCCAAGCCAGGCTTCAACAGTACATGAACCGTGAACTTCCAGATGTTCAAGCTGGTTTTCTAAAAGGCAGAGGAACCAGAGATCAAATTGCCAACATCCGTTGGATCATCGAAAAAGCGAGAGAGTTCCAGAAATTCTGAGAGAGATGGCAATACCAGACACCTGACCTTCCTCCTGAGAAATCTGTATGCAGGTCAGGAAGCAGCATTTAGAACTGGACATGGAACAATAGACTGGTTCCAAATAGGGAAAGGAGTACATCAAGGCTGTGTGTTGTCACCCTGCTTATTTAACTTATATGCAGAGTACATCATGAGAAACACTGGGCTGGATAAAGCACAAACTGGAATCAAGATTGCTGGGAGAAATATCAATAACCTCATATATGCAGATGACACCACCCTTATGACAGAAAGTAAAGAACTGAAGAGCCTTTTAATGAAAGTGAAAGAGGAGAGTGAAAAAGTAGGCTTAAAACTCAACATTCAGAAAACTAAGATCATGGCATGTGGTCCCATCACTTAGTGGCAAATAAATAGATGGAAAAACAATGGAAACAGTGACAGACTTTTATTTTGGGGGGCTCCAAAATCACTGCAAATGGTGATTGCAGTCCTGAAATTAAAAGACGCTTGCTCTTTGAAAGAAAAGCTATGACCAACCTAGACAGCATATTAATAAGCAGAGACATTACTTTACCAACAAAGGTCCCTCTAGTCAAAGCTATGGTTTATCCAGAAGTCATGTTTGGATGTGAGAGTTGGACTGTAAAGAAAGCTGAGCACCAAAGAAATGATGCTTTTGACTGTGGTGTTGGAGAAGACTCTTGAGAGTCCTTTGGACTGCAAGGAGATCCAACCAGTCCATCCTAAAGGAGATCAGTCCTGGGTGTTCTTTGGAAGGACTGATGCTGAAGCTGAAACTCCAATCCTTTGGCCACTTGATGTGAAGAACCAACTCACTGGAAAAGACCCTGATGCTGGGAAAGATTGAAGGTGGGAGGAGAAGGGGACGACAGAGGATGAGATGGTTGGATGGCATCACCAACTCGACAGACATGAGTTTGAGTAGGCTCTGGGAGTTGGTGATGGACAGGGAAGTCTGGCATCCCGTAGTCCATGGGGTCGCAAAGAGTCAGACAAGACTGAGCAACTGCACTAAGTATATTCCTTGTATGAAAGATTGTATTTTACATATATATATTTTCCATGCATATGTATGAAATGTTATATTGCTCTGTATCATTTTTTGGTATCCTATGCATTTTTTTTTTTTGTATCATATATACATATCCCATCTCACATGCTGTACCTTTGGTGCACCTTATTTGATAGGTAGGGTCTTTACTTTCTCCCCTGACACCCAGGGAGACGTTTGTAAGTGTCTCCAGAAATACAGAACAGTGGAAGTAAAGCTTCCTGAGTTTCTTTTTTTGTTGTTGTTTTTTAATATTTATTATTTATTTGGCCTTCCCAGGTGGTGCTAGTGGTAAAGAACTCACCTGCCAACACAGGAGACACAAGAGACATGGGTTCAATCCCTGGGTCAGGAAGATCCCCCGGAGAAGGAAGTGGCAACCCACTCCAGTATTCTTGCCTGGAAAATCCCATGGACATAGGAGCCTGGTGGGTTAGAGTCCATGGGGTTGCAAAGAGTCAGACATGACTGAGTGACTGAGCACAGCACATTTATTTATTTGGCTTCACCTGATTTTTAGCTGTAGCATGTGGGATCTTTAGTTGCAGCATGAGAACTCTTAGTTGCAGCTTGTGGGATCTAGTTCCCTGACCAGGGATTGAACCCATGCCCCCTGCATTGGAAGTGTGGAGTTTTAGCCACTGGAGCACCAGGGAAGTCCTTCAAGCTTCCTGACTTCCAAGGCTAGATCATAAAAGGTAATGTAACTTCCCCCTGGCTTGCTTGTTTTGAGATATTTGCCCTTGGAGCCATGTCACATATAGTGACCACTATAAATATGCAGTTGACAGCCCCAGCTAGCCCCATCCTGACTGTGCCCTTTCTGAATTCATGACCGACAGAAACTATGAGAAATAAATGACTATTGATTAAGCCACTAAGTTTGGAGTGGTTTGTTACTTCTGCCGTTGTAATTAATATACCCTCCCTTCCCAGCACTGGGCTTACAATTTTGAAAACTCTTAATAAAATTTCTAGTTCGATGCATGATATAGGGTGCTCCGGGCTGGTGAACCGGGATGACCCGGAGGGATGGGATGGGATGGAATGGGGAAGGAGGTGGGAGGTGTTCTGAAAGGGGAAAACATGTACACCCATGGTGGATTCATGTCAATGTATGGCAAAACAAATAAAATGAAAATAAAATAAAATTTCTAAGTGAAAAATGGTGTCTTATTTCAATTTTTATTTGCTTGATTAGTGGGAAGAAACTATTGGTTAGGAAAATAATAGTTGGCATGCTAGCTATAGATATCATTTCAAACTTAATAAATAAGTCTAATGCTGAAGTCATTATCTCTCTACCCTCAACTTGATCCTCACCCTTTTCCCTCCAATTTCTACTCATATTTCAGTTCAGATAGTACTTCTTCCAGTTAGCTTTCCCTGGCTCTGCTCTCTATCTTTCAATCCATTTTGGGTTAGAGGCTTATCTTATGTGCTCCTATAGAACCCTGTTACTTACTCCTGTTTTGCTGCTGCTGCTGCTGCTAAGTTGCTTCAGTCGTGTCTGACTCTAGGCGACCCATAGACGGCAGCCCACCAGGCTCCTCTGTCCCTGGGATTCTCCAGGCAGGAATACCGGAGTGGGTTGCCATTTCCTTCTCCAATGCATGCATGCATGCTAAGTCACTTCAGTTGTGTCCAACTCTGTGCGACCCCATGGACAGCAGCCCACCAGGCTCCTCTGTCCATGGGATCCTCTAGGCAAGAATACTGGAGTGGGTTGCCATTTCCTTCTCCAACTCCTGTTTTAATACTTTTTATATTTGATGTGGTAATTGCCCTTTTACTTATTGTTATGCTTCAGTAGATCTTGAGCTTTACAAGAGCAGAGACACTATCTTCTTGTTCCCTATAGCATTTGCTGTGCCTAGCATATAGTGTGTGCTTAAAAAAGAGATATTTTTAATTAATTCAACAAACATTTGAGTGTCTACTGGGTACCAGGTTCTGTTCTTGATAGTGAAGATATAGTAATAATTAAAATAATATTTTGATTGACCACAAGTAGTATATATTTGTGACTTAATTTAACCTTAAAGATAACATGAAATTATTTTTCCAAAGGCCTTTATCTTAAAAAATATATCCACTTAATTAGAAAATTCATTTCAATTGGGAATTCTGTTTGATTGCATGGTTACTTAAACCTGTTCTAATATTTTCTTTCTCTAATATTTATGTTTCCTGAAAGAACATGGCTATTTTATCACTATTTATGATTCTGAGTCAACACATCTTCTGTGTACAAGGTACAAGTTAGCTACTGTGGGAGATATAAGGTTGTTGAAAATATGGTCATTGCTATCAACTATGAAGGTACCACCATTACGTAGTTGGGCTTCCCTTGTGGTAAAGAATCCACCTGCCAGTGCAGGAGACCTGTGTTCATCTCTAGGCTGGGGAGATTCCCCTGGAGAAAGAAATGGCAACCCACTCCAGTATTCTTGCCTGGGAAATCCCATGGACAGAGGAGCCTGGCGGGCTATAGTCCATGGGGTGGCAAAAAGTCGGACACAGCTTAGCAACTGAGCACACACCACCATTATGTAAGTGATTACTCTTTTTAAGGAAATTTCTACTATCATCTGTTAACTTTTATATTTATACTTACTTTTGAGTGACATTGCACTTGGGATTGTAGCAAAAATATAAAGCATAGTTATTTTCCCCATAATGTTGGCAAAATAAAGACTTTGATAATTGTTGGTTTAATGTATTAATGGCGAGAATGCTTAGATAGGTAGGAGAAGGAGAAATGATAGGTGATGGAATTCAGTGTATTGAATAACTACTTTATTGGGAGTCAAGAAGGCTCAACCTTATTACACATCAGGACACAACCATCACCTGCTGTATTAGGGTACAGTCAAAGCTGTGTAGCAAAGACTATGAAATGTAATGGCTCAAAGCAGAGAGAAGATAATTTCTCTCATAACTTTCAGAGGTCAGTGGCTGACCAGGGCTGGTGGAGGGGACCTGTGCCATCCTCAAAATGTGACTGCCACTACTGATCCAAAATGGCTTCAACCTATGGGAAGAAGAATAAGATCTAGGAGAGTGTACACTTAGTCCTTTTCAGGGAAAGACCTGAAAATGGAACATATCATTCCCACTTTCATGTCATTGGCCAGAATTTAGTCACATGGTCACACTTATCTGTAAGTTAGACTGAAGTATAGCCCTTAGCCAGGCTTCCATGTAAGTACCCAACTATATGATTAAAGGAGAGAGAAATATATTGGGAGGCATCTAGCAATTGGGTGCCATTACCAATCTGGGATCTTCAGATTCCTGACTTAACTGTCAACCTTGTAAAACACCTTGGGAAACTTATATATGTGTCTGTTTATCATCCATTTGAAATACTAAGTTCTTTTTGCTTTTGACTGAAATTAGGAGTATATGTGGTAGTACTTGAGGAGAGCATGGCATCCCACTCCAGTATTCTTGCCTGGAGAATCCCCATGGAGAGAAGAGCCTGGCGGGCTATAGTCCATGTGGTCGCAAAGAGTCAGACACGACTAAGCAACTAGGCAGGCACATGGTAGTACTTAAGATACGTTTAATTTTTAGCAATTGGCAATTGTCCTTGATTTAAATTTTTTAAATAAACTGAGGTATTTTCTTGGACAAAAATATTTCCAAGTATGAACTTCATTAGAGAAATAATTAAATAGAGAGCAATGAAGAAGTTAAACTATTGACTAGATTCCAAAGTGAATCTAACAATCAAAATGTTAGAGTTTGAAGGGATCTTTTCTTTTGTCTTTTTTTCAAAAAAATGCATATAGAGAAGCTATATACCAGAATGACGTCTTTTCAGATTAAATTCCAACCCCTTTTCAGATTAAATTTCAACCCCTAAATTGTAGTGATGAGCTTCAGAGAGAAGTGACCTGTCCGAGGGCTCATAGTTTATTCGATAAAAGAGACTGAGTAAAGAACTCCAGGCTTCTAAGTTTTAGTCTGTTAGAGAAACTGACAACAATATAGAAAGAGTAAGCTCAGCCAGGATACTGCATAAGCCCTGAAGATACAGAGTAAAGTAATTTCTTTCAGTACCACTAAAAAAAAGTTTTGAGTGGTATGTGATATTCCTCTGTGAATACTAAACTAGGGCAGGTTAACTGTAGTAGCAAATACTCCAAAATTTGTTGGCATATTTGTGAAGTAGGAGGTAGAGGGGAATTTTGCTCTGTGAATCATTTATTCCATCTTGATGCTACATACTCCTGTAAGTCCTTGGAGCCCTCTCTCTTTTGTGGGTTGATGGGGAAAGAGAGGATGGGGAGGGGGCTGAGGTGGCTGGTGGTAAGGGAGTGTTTATTGGCCTGGATTGACACACATCTCTTTTACTCAGATCTGTTGACCAAAACTCTGTCACATGATTTCATGTAACTCTGAGGGAGGCTGGAAGATGTATTCTAGCTGTGTGTCCAGGAAGAAGAGCAGAACATCATTCCTATTTCTTGCAAGGGAGGACACTAGAGTAAAATTATCTGTTCAAAGTACTAGTAATAGATGCTACTGACTGGAGATTTAATATAGTCCCTCACATGATCTCTTACTGTAGAACTTGAAAAGATAATCTAAAAAGTTATCACACTCTACTGAGACTATAAGGTCTAGGAGGAGGTCAGGTGATTTGTTCCGGATTATCTAGCTAACTAATTACAGACTCAAGATCAGAACCATTCTTCCGAGAATCGTAAGGTCTGTGGTCTCTTCATTACCCTGCCTCCTGAACTAGTTGACCAACAGTTGGGTTCTTCATTTGTCAAAAAAGGTGAGATGTATCAGAATAAATAAAATAGCAACTATTTGAAATGTTTTATTAACATTTCAAATAGATATATATATATAAATAGAGATATATATTACTATGTCACTGAATGGTCAACTTCAATTCAGTGTATATGCTTTGTGATAAAAAAAAAAAACCAAAGAATTAAAAAAAAGACTGTTTATGTAATCTTAAGCTTTGAAATAAACTGATTGTTTTTATATTTCACACTAATCTTGGCATAATCAATATTATACTTAAACGGTAACAATGTATTTTTAAAATTTATTTTCTACTTTTGGAGTAGTTAGCATCTTTATATACTGGATATGATTTTTATATTAATTTAGTGATTATTATTCAGATTTTATTAGCCAGTTGTTATTAAGTAAATATCATTTTTTATGACAAGTGTAGTCATTCAAGTTTTTTCCTAAACCAACTTAGTTTACATTTATTTCCATAATTTTTTAGAGATGGAGAAATTAAATTTAGAATTAAACCAAGATTAAAGGGAAAAAAATTATTTCTTTAACAAGAGTGTATTTTAGACTCAGTCAGGAAGCATCTGGTTTGGAAAACATGTTCTGCTTCAGGACTCTACACTTGGATCTCCAAGCTGGCTGACCCTCAGAAGTAAATGTCAGTTGCATTCATCCTTCAGATTTTCAGATTGCAGTTTCCTATTTTAACTTGTATAGAAATAAACTAGAAAAAAATAAATTTTTTTCTCTGTAGTTAATATAAAACTGATGTTTACTGTTTAGACACTCATCTCTATCAGAAACATTTTAAAGTTATTTACAGTTTTGTAATTTTAGATATATTTGAGTTACTAAAAAATCAATTTTATATATTGACTCATGTTTAGATGCTTAACAATATTAAGATTTGGAATTGTTAATATATCTATTCTTTCTTCAAATTACAGACTTCCTAAGAATCAAGAATTAGGTTAGAACTGGTTGTGATGTATAACAGAAAATACTTTTAGGCTTTTTTCTAGTAGTTGTGCAATTAAATATTAGGAAGTTTACTCAGTAACCTAATAGTATTAATGTCTGGTGATCATTTTTATATAGCTATAATAAAAAGGAATATTGTTTGCTTTGTAGCTGGAGTTAATTATTGTTAGAAGTATTATTAACCTGCCCTACATAATTATTTTATTTATAGTGAGATGGTACAGGCTTTAGAAATAGAGGAAAACAATAGAATGGGAAAGACTAGAGATCTCTTCAAGAAAATTAGAGATACAAAGTGAGCATTTCATGCAAAGATGGGCACAATAAAGGACAGAAATGGTATGGACCTAACAGAAGCAGAAGATATTAAGAAGAGGTGGCAAGAATACACAGAAGAACTATACAAAAAAGACCTTCACGACCAAGATAACCACAATAGTGTGATCACTCACCTAGAGCCAGACATCCTGGAATGCGAAATCAAGTGGGCCTTAGGAAGCATCACTATGAACAAAGCTAGTGGAGGTGATGGAATTCCAGTTGAGCTATTTCAAATCCTAAAAGATGATGCTATGAAAGTGTTGCACTCAAGATGCTAGCAAATTTGGAAAACTCAGCAGTGGCCACAGGACTGGAAAAACTCTGTTTTCATTCCAATCCCAAAGAAAGGCAATGCCAAAGAATGTTCAAACTACCACAAAATTGCACTTATCTCACATGGTAGCAAAGTAATGCTCAAAATTCTCCAAGCCAGGCTTCAATAGTACGTCAACCATGAACTTCCACATGTTCAAGCTGGATTTAGAAAGGGCAGAGGAACCAGAAATCAAATTGCCAACATCTGCTGGATCACCGAAAAAGCAAGAGAGTTCCAGAAAAACATCTGCTTTATTGACTATGCCAAAGCCTTTGACTGTGTGGATCACAACAAACTGTGGAAAATTCTGAAAGAGATGGGAATACCAGACCACCTGACCTTCCTCTTGAGAAACCTGTATGCAGGTCAGGAAGCAACAGTTAGAACTGGACATGGAACAACAGACTGGTTCCAAATAGGAAAAGGAGTACGTCAAGGCTGTATATTGTCACCCTGCTTATTTAACTTATATCCAGAGTACATCATGAGAAACACTGGGCTGGATGAAGCACAAGCTAGAATCAAGATTGCTGGGAGAAATATCAATAACCTCAGATATGCAGATGATATCACCCTTATGACAGAAAGCAAAGAACTGAAGAGCCTTTTGATGAAAGTGAAAGAGGAGAGTGAAAAAGTTGGCTTAAAGCTCAGCATTCAGAAAACTAAGATCATGGCATGTGGTCCCATCACTTAGTGGCAAATAGATGGGGAAAGAATGGAAACAGTGACAGACTTTATTTTGGGTGGGCTCCAGAATCACTGCAGATGGTGATTGCAGCCATGAAATTAAAAGACGCTTGCTCTTTGGAAGAAAGGCTATGACCAACCTAGACAGCCTATTAAAAAGCAGAGACATGACATTACCAACAAAGGTCCGTCTAGTCAAAGCTATAGTTTTTCCAGTAGTCATGTATGGATGTGCGAGTTGGACTATAAAGAAAGCTGAGCACCAAAGAATTGATGCTTTTGAACTGTGGTGTTGGAGAAGACTCTCGAGAGTCCCTTGGACTGCAAGGAGATCCAACCAGTCCATCCTAAATCAGTCCTGAGTGTTCATTTTAAGGACTGATGCTGAAGCTGAAACTCCAATACTCTGGCCACCTGATGCGAAAAACCAACTCAGGAAAAACCCTGATGCTGGGAAGGATTGAAGGCAGGAGGAGAAGGGGATGACAGAGGACAAGATGGTTGGATGACAGCACTGACTCAATGGATATGAGTTTTGAGTAAAGTCCGGGAGTTGGTGATGGACAGAGAGGCCTGCCGTCCTGCAGTCCATGGGGTCACAAAGAGTCAGACACGACTGAGCAACTCAAATGAGCTGAACAGGCTTTAGAGCCAGATCAACCTGGATTCAGATCCTGTCTAGACTGGCAAAATTAGCTCAGTGTTATGAGGCTCCCTCTCTAAATCTTAATCTCTTCATCAATATGATGGTAATAATACTACTAGCAGTAAGAAACTGCAATGGATATTCTTGTATGAATGAATCTTGTTCATTTGAGCATATTACTGTGGACAGAAAAATCTATGGGCCAAAAGGCATATGCAGTTTGATATTGATAATTTCTGCAAAATCTCTCTAAAAAGACTATCCTAATTTCAGTGTAACTAACTGTATGATACTGCCTTGTACCCTCTATAGTACTGGAGTTTTTCAGTCTTTTCATTTTTGTTTTTCTTATGCCTATTTTTAAATGTTAATCTTCGTCAAATCTCTTTGTCCTCTGTATCAAATTTGGTGGTATAATACAGACATTGGAATAATATATAGTAGCCTAGATAATTTTTTTGTTTAGATTTTTCTCTTAATAGCTGTTCATATTTTAATAGTAACTCTGTATTTGTTAGTTTGTGCCATTTATGAAATAGAGACTCCTTGAGTCAAGGCATGCTCACACTCTCTCTCTCTATATATATATATGTATGTATATATACATACATTTTTATCATACATCTAGTTTAAGCAGATTACAATTTCAGTTAATAAAAATTTCCATGTCGTCTCATTAGCTTTTGGCATGTATCCCAATAACTTTAATTTTCCTATTACTAGAATACTTTTTTGTTTAAATTATATATTAACATGATTTTATTTCTCTGTAAGTGCAAATATAGTCTAATATTTAGTATCTTTCATATGTCTTGGCTTATCATTCTGAATATTCATTATCATTGTATAGACTGTAGATGTAGACAATCTAAGAAGTTAGTAAGGACTAAATCCATATTATGTGTGGTAATGGAAGAGAGAAGTTATGGTTTACCTTATTTTCTTATTTTTGACTCTTTCTCCTAAAAATAAAATACTGGAAAATTCCATTTAAGTTTTATTCTTACTTATAATTACATTTCAATTCAAACCTTGCTACCTACTTGTGAAGCACTATTTTCAGTTATAGGCATCCTGAGCTTTATGAAAATAACTTGAAGTATGTGCTAATGAAATAGGAATCCTAAAATGAAGATGTTGGCAAGTCTTGCTTCACAAGCCAAGTTTGAACTGAATTTTCATTCTCATTCTTAATCAAGTCCGCATTTAAACTTAAGACCTTTTTATGGTCGGTTTTTGCTGTAGATAAATTGAACAGTTTTCTGTGACTTTAAAGAGCAGTAAGGCTTATCTGCGACTTCCAAGTTGGTGCAGTGATAAAGAATCCACCTGCCAGTGTAGGAAATGTAAGAGACAAGGGTTCAGTCTCTGAGTGGGGAAGATCCCCTGGAGGAATAAATGGCAACCCACTCCAGTATTCTTGCCTGGAAAACCCCATGGACAGAGGAGCCTGGCAGGGTATAGTCTATGGGGTGTCAAAGAGTCAGACATGACTGAGTACACACGCACACACACAAGGCTTATCTGATGATTTTGAATTATAGATGTTTAGGAAGTATTTAATAGGCATGTTGTGATAACATTTATTTAATAGCTCCCACATTTCTTTTAAAACTTAACATAGTTGGTAATAATTGATGTCATTTTTGACTAAGTTTTATTTTGGGTCCATAGCTCTTAAGGTTGTCAGTTTGTTAAAAATTTCTTAAATATAGTATTTAAAAAATATGATTAGAGATTTATAAACCACCCTCAATAGGGTCTGGCCACTTTGGGGACTCAGTAAATAGCAGGTGTTTTCTATTACTGTTGTTGTTCAGTTGCTCAGTCATGTCCAACTCTTTGCGACCCCATGGACTGCAGCATGCCAGGCTTCCCTATATACTAATATTATTAAGTAGCATTGTGGAATTTATAGTGAATGCAGAACCTTGTAATATATGAATAAAACTTACTGGCTCCTCAGAAGGGCTTCCTATTAGGACTCTACTTGTGATCCTGATTAAGTTTTAATGCATCTTTTTTTTAATAGAATCCGAAAACAAAAGCGCAAATTGAAAATCTGTTAAGGAATGGGATGAACAAGGAGCTGCGGGATAGGCTTTGTTGCCGAATGACTTTTGGAACTGCAGGACTTCGTTCTGCTATGGGGGCAGGATTTTGCTATATTAATGATCTTACAGTAATACAATCAACACAGGTAAGTATTATTAAGTATTATATGTGTACTTTTATTGCTGTTTTTTGCTTTATAAATTAGTTTTTTTTTTAAAAAGTAAAACTTTATATCCAGCAAGATACTTTCTTACCAATGAAAAATGTAATATAAATTCTGACCTTTGGTCTTACACAAGACTCATCTTAGAGGTCATGTATGTATCTTTAGGGTCACAGACTGACTTTCTGGTTATTTTGGTTGCCATCGTCAACTTCTTGACAGTATTACTTCGCATTTCAAACCAGGAAATGGTTATTGACATTTCCATTTCATACAAAGAAGCAAACTTAGATAGAAGGTGATCTGTTTTGGCATGGGGCCACTGATAAAGGTTAACCAGAGTATTTGGAAATTTTAGTTGAAAATATTTCCCTTTAACATGGCTTTCCATATAATTTGAGAGTTAAGACAGTGTTGATATGATTCAATTTGTTTTATTTCTCCCCATTTTTATGCAATTTATTCTAGAAACAATTCTCTTTCCAGTGAATCATCTTTAACTGTTTCAGGGAACTCCACTTTGGAGACCAAAATACATTTAGCATATACTAAAAATAGTCCTAAACTACAGAATTGCTCAGTAGATATAATTCTAATCAATACTGGCAAACAATAAACCTTATTCTGATGAAATTCTTTAAATTCAATGGCTAATACAGGGGTTTGGGAACAAACAATGACAAGATGACTGAATAGTAGAATACTTGCTAGCTCCTGCCCCCATCCCCTTTCTTTTCCTGGTTCAGAAATGATGCTTCAGTTAGATATTTTTTATATGTTAGGCTTCTTCATAAGATTTCATTTTGACTGAAGATTCCTTGGCTTTACAAAAAGGAGTGGAGGAGGTGTTTGAAAATCAATTTCTACAGAAATGCAAATTTTTACAGGAACTGAGATTCCAATACGTGAAGTAGAAAAGCCAGATTGAATCTGATTCTTAAATTCTAGCTTTTTTCAGAACCTAGGTATAGTGGGATAAGATAAGACGGATTTTTACACCAAAGTGTGAGATTCTGTGAGATTTTAGGATAGCATCATCATTAGAAATAAATAAATCAGTAAAACTTGTCAATTTGGGCTATATTGCATGCGTGAGTGCACGTGCACACACAGACATACTCACTCATAAGGAGTAGGTTGAGAAGAATAATTATACTTGAAAGAACCGTGAAAGAAAGATCCAGAAGTCACTGGGACCTCATTTGGTACTGGCACCATAGTTACTTGGCAGTGCCTGCCATATCGTAGGTCTTCGTTAAATCAGTATAACATCATGAATGAATGGCCTTGGGCAAGTCAGTAAATGGAGCTTCAATCTTATTTTGTCTTCTCTTTTTTGGAAGAGATGTTGAACAACAGAGACAAAAATAAAACTGGTATCTGCATTTTTTTCTTTTTGGGGTTATTGTGAGGATTAAATGTGGCAACATTCGAGAAAGTAGTTTTTAAAGTATTTGGTTTTGTATAGTTGAATGTGTTTATTAAAGTTAGCAAATCATTCATAAAATAGTTAAATGGCTTTGGCTTATTGTGATATTTTCAATATTAAATACTTTATTCCACTCTGTCTCCTTTGGCACAAATTTTCTTTGTTTATAAGATTTTCTTTGTGATTTTAAAACTAAGGAATGGAATCAGCCATCTTAAGAAGTATTCTAATGAAAGTTTATATTGCTGATTTAAAATGCTTATGTCATAAGTAGATCAACTCTTATGATTAGCTTCAATCTTATGATTTAGTAAGACCTAAAATGGTCAAACTTCCATTCTCTAGAGCCTTAATGCAAACAGCAATTTCTTTTGGTTCTTCTAACAGTTTTTCTTTTTTAGCATACTGACTTTCATATCCCATCATTTTTTCCCTAATGTTTTATGCATTGTATTAGATTTAACAGTTACTTGATATTTCTGTGTATCAAATGTGTCCAAAACTTCAGGAAATGGGTGTTTGTCACCTCACATTTAACGATTGAAGATTGTTGCTCTCATGTTGGTGAACACGGGCAAAATGAGGAGGCCAGTTCCCTGGGAGCCAATTAGCTGCACGCCACACATAAAAAGCATAGACTTTAAGTCATTGAAAATGCAGGCATTACTCAGGAATTAATCTTTTCTGTTTATCTGCTTCAGGGGATGTACAAATACCTTGAGAGATGTTTCTCAGACTTCAAGCAAAGAGGCTTTGTAGTTGGGTATGACACCCGGGGTCAAGTAACTAGCAGCTGCAGCAGCCAGAGGTACAGTATTAATTGTTTCAGAGATTAAGCTGGATTGGAATAAAATCTGAAAAAAAAATTTATGCCCAGTAATAGGAGTTCTGAAACAGGAAACTGGCCAAAAAATGTGATCACATACTGGTGTTTATTTAGAGCTGAAACAGAAGCATTTCAAAGGTAACCTTTGGTTTTTACAGAAAAGAATAAATTTTTCAATATTTAAAGTTAGTATTTAGAATGACATTGTAGATTATCTTATGATTTTATTTTTTTGGCAAATGCACTGGGTAGCAATATTATGTAAGTTGTATTCTCTCACTGTAGTCCCATTTTATTAGATTTAGCATATTTTCACACATAGATAATCATGATCTAGTGATACTTTTTTTAGGGGGTAAATAGGTATATTGTGTTTATCAAAGTCTCTGGTTTCACTTTCTTCCATGTTTTTTTGCCTTTTGCAAAAGGCAAATTTTATTTCTTAGTAAAATAGCCACCAAGACCTGAATCAGGAATAAGGAGGAAATTCAAATGTCAATTCTGTTCCTTGTTAAAGTTCCTTTTAAAAAATCTTGCTTATTAACATTTTAAAGTCGGAGCATGAAGCTTAAATAACTAGTGATTATAAGAATTGGTTGGATTAGATTGCTGTATATTCAGAACAATTGTAATGAATTTATTTTGTGGGAGGTTGGTTTTTTTAAGTATTGTAAGCTAAGGACCAAGTGAAATCTCTGTCCGTTTTTCAGGCTTGCTAAGCTCACTGCTGCAGTCTTACTGGCCAAAGATGTTCCTGTGTATCTTTTTTCAAGATATGTTCCTACACCTTTCGTAGTAAGTGTGTTATATCATTGATCATACAGATTGCTGCTCTTGAAAAATTATTTCTTAAACAGGGTTCAAATCTTTGTCATGCATAAAGTTCGATATTAAATGATACAAAGGACCTAACGAAAACAAATATTGCTCTATTTTCATTCAACACACATGTGTTGAACCACCTAAGAATTTGATCTGTAACAAGTTGATAAGTCTACAGTCATGGTGGGATATTTTAATATTCTTCTTTCAGGAACTGATTTATCAAGCAGGCAAAAATTACTATAAAACACTCACTTGAGTGTTGTATTTCTTCTTTAAAAATTCAAGAGTGTGAACAGTGCTTGCTTCTTGGCATATAACTTAACAATGAGTGTGCATCTTTTCTATGCCTTGGTGAATTATCAAATTCCCTTCTAAGTCTGGGTTCACTTTCCACATTTTATCTTTTGCACATTCAATATCATAAAATGTTTTTGAGAATTCCTTTTTTTCCAGTATCACTTACTCTAGGACAACCTCATCGTTTTCATCACAATCACATCCTTAACTTATATCCATACATTCACCTTCACTAAGCTGGTCTGATTGCCTATCTGGAGTCTCTTGAATGACAGCAGTGTCAATGTTCCCAGTTATTTTTTCTATAACTCCATTTATGATTGATTCAAATGTCACCTCCACCATTATCACTTTTTGCTTCTTTGCTGTACTTTCATCTTTGTTGGCCGTTTCCTAATTTCAGTCATCCAGTTTTGCAAAACTGTCACATGAGTTATCTCTGGGAGGTAAAGAGGCAACACAGCTACATGTTTTTCTGTCTGTGTAATAGCTCACAGATGCACAGTGACCAACAGTGACATGATCATTTACTAATCATGATGGATCTCATATATACATAGTTGTTTCAGACTGAAGAGCTAGGAGCCAAGTTTTTACTTGATATAGTTACAGCATAGGCAACTGAAATTTGAGCATGTTTTTGGGAGACTGGTATTATTTACCTAAACATGGTGTAAGAAATTCATGTGTATTGGAACTTTGCAAAGCAAGTACTGTATGGATTTTAAAATGAGCAGCAATGAAAACACTAAGTAGCAAAAAAAAACTATGAGATATAACTAAAGCTCTACTTAAAGGGAAATTTATAGTCTTGATGAATATATTAGGAAAAAAAAATTTTAAGTAATGAACTAAGACTTTAATTTAGTATGTTAGGGTAAAACAGAATAAATCCAAATAAAATTTAAAAAATAATAATGATACAAGGAAAAATCAGCTAAATAGAAAATAAAGAAAAGGAAGGTATCAACAAAAGCAGAAGTTGGCTTTCTGAAGAGACGAATAGTAAAATAGACCTTTTGGCAAAGGTGCTGAAGAGAAAAAGAGAAAAGACAATCTCTGGTGGCTCAGACGGTAAAGAATCCCCCTGCAATGCGGGAGACGGTAAAGAATCCCCCTGCAATGCGGGAGACCTGGGTCCGATCCCTGGGTTGGGAAGATCCCCTGGAGGAAGGCATGGCAACCCACTCAAGTATTCTTGCCTGGAGAATCCCCATGGACAGAGGAGCCTGGTGGGCTACAGTCCATGGGGTCGCAAAGAGTTGGACATGACTGAGTGACTAAGAACAGATTAAGAAAACCACAATATTCTCAACATGATGCAAATAAATGTGAAACTTAGGAGAACTGGCCAATTTTCTTGAATAATAAATACATCAAAACTGGTAAGAAATAGAAAACCTGAACAGACCTGTAGTCATTAAAGAAATGTAACTGATTTTTATTAATCTTCTCAAAATAAAAATGTCAGGTCTACATGATTTTGTTGGCAAGTTTTACCAATTGTTAGATGATTAGATAATGTCTCCATAATCTGTTGCTAGTGATTTATTGGACATATACAGAGTGGATCAAAGAATTGAAGGAATTTTTAAACAATTAGCTCTAATGAATAACAGAAACCAAGGAGGGCCCAGAAATGTTGAACTTTTTTGTAGGAGTCTGCCTCTGGGTTACCATTTCCAACTGTAACTATTAGTTGGCCTTCCTCCCTTATTGCAAGTGGATCTGCTCTAGCTGCTAGGGAAGTTGTTTTTGGCATTCTTTATCACCATGTCTTTGAGTCAGAGGAAATCTACTTACAGCAAAAACATCCTGGAGAAGAACTGGGTCTTATGAGCCAGTCTCTGAGTTAAATCATCAAAGGAATAGGTTACTGTAGTCAGATCAGTGTCATGTGCCCATTCCCCCATGGCCAAGAGGAGAGAAGTTGGATGTGATGGTAGAATGGAGGAACATCTTAGGCAAAGAAATAATAACTGTGATGAAAAAGGGGAATTCAATCTGGGAATTAACTTTGGGAGAAATGGTAAATTGATTTTTATATGCTATGGAGGCCACAGAGTGTATGTAAAGATCTTCAAATCAAAAGGCAAGAGACCTATGTTCCATGCTTAAATAATTCTCCCTTATGATTACATAATATTGAATAAACAGTATACAGTGTGTAAAATATGATAGATTTGATGATTTCTAAATTTACTTCCAGGTCTAATATTGTATGATTAGATTCCCCTCTCATATCTCCAGAGTCTGGTGGAATATCCGGCATATAGTAGGTGTTTGTTAGATATTTGTTAAAGGAACAAAATAATTATAAGGCTAAGTTAAATGAGACTAGGGGGAAAAAGCATTCAGTCTAACACTTAGGTGGTTACTGATGACCTAATAGTTAGGTGGCTTTAGTTATATCCCACCTAGTGAACCTGGAGTTGATTATTAAGGTTTTAGGCTATTTATATCTTAATGTCTTTTCCAGTTATTTAATCAAAGTTATTCTTGTGTCAAATGTATGAGTAGCTAGGAAATAGAATTACAGTATTATTGCTTTTTTAGCCATATGCAGTCCAGGAACTCAAAGCAGTTGCAGGTGTGATGATTACGGCATCTCACAACCGCAAAGAAGACAATGGATACAAGGTAAACCTTGGACTCTTCATCTTTGGTTATTTCATAGTTCTTATTTTATTTAAATAATACGTGCTGAGTATATTCTACAATGGGAAGCAGGGTTAGACGTTGGAAACAGGAAGATGAAAACACTGAGGCTGCCCCTCAGAGAATGGCTTCCCAGGTGGCTCAGTGGGTAAAGAATCTGCCTGCAATGCAGGAGACACAGGAGATGTGGATTCGATTCGTGGGTTGGGAAGATCACCTGGAGAAGGGCAGGGCAACCCACTCCAGTATTCTTGCCTGGAGAATCCCACGGACAGAGAAACCTGGCGGGCTACAGTCCATAGGGTCACAAAGAGTTGGACACAATTGAAGCTACTGAGTGCCACCACCACTCAAAGAATGTGTATCCTTACTGGCCCTTATTACATCTCAATATGTATTATTGTACTTTATATACTTATGTACTATTACAAAAGTCTCTTCAGTCGTCTTTTTACTTCTGATATCTTACTGCCCTTGATTTCCCCAGCCCATCCCAAATCATCCTCTCTACCATTTCAGAGAAAAATCATTTTGTACCAAGAACTTGAAGAATGAGTGGGAGTTTGAAGGAAGAGAGCTGGAGGAATGGTACTTTGACCTCATTCTCCTTTCCCTCCAGTCTTCTGCTGGGACTCCCTACTGGCCACAGGATCTGTTTGCTATGTCAGGCTTCATGGCAGAAAGCAGGGTGGGGAAGGGTGAAGAGTGCTCAGAAGGGAAAAACAGAAGATACAGCAGTGTTGAACCAGCATTTGGGGCTCCTGGCTCATGAGTCTATGATCTTATATTTCTTTTTCTTCTTGTGTAGCGGGGGACTCCAGGCACACTGAGCTCTGGTTTACTGGGGAAAAGAATATTTTATACTAATCTAAGATTTTGACCCTTGCCAGCTAAGTGTGGAGTATTACCATTTACAGAAGCAGTGAAGAAGCCTAATTCATTAGTTTGGGACATAATTAAGTTTGAGGGATTTGTGGGTCAGTCAAGCAGCAGCAACCTGTAGGCAGTTGAATATGCAGATCTGTTGTTCAAGGGAGAAATTTGGGATCACTGTACATATTATGTTAGAGCATTTAAGAATATTTGGAAGTTCTTTATTTGGATGGGAAGCCCAGAGACAGTGTAGGTTAGAAAAAGAGGTCAAGAATGGATCCCTAGGGAATATCAACTTCAAGTGAAGGGAGAAAGAAGAGAATCTGGAGACAGGACAAAGACAGGAAGAGACTGATGTTACAAAAACCAAAGGGGTATGAGAGTTGCAAGGAGGGAGAGGTCAACTGTCAAAGAGAGTAAAGAACCCAGATCTGTCCTCTGATCATCAGACTCCTACATCCAGCTGCCAACCTGATATCCATTGGGATGCCTAATGTGTCTCAAAATTAGTATCTCTAGAATGGAGGCCTTGATTCTTCCACAACCTGCCATATATACACTCAAGTGTGTTCCTCCCCAAGTCTTACCCATCTCTGTAAATTCAAACTACCACCCACCCAAGCAAAAGCCAAAATTCATTCTTGATTACTCCCTTTCCTTCACTCCAGACATTTAATTTACTAACAGGTGCTACAAATTCTGCATCCAAAATCTATGTAGCATATGTTTACTTCTGCCCGTGTCTTCTACCTCCACAGTTCTAAAGCATTGTCTTTGCCTGAACAACATTGTCCCAGCTGGTCTCTTCCCTGCTTCCACTGTTCTTCCCTGCCTCATTCTCTTCAGTCCTCTTCTGTGCTCACTGTGTCCCGGTCACACTGTAGCTTCTTTCCATTCTCCCATTCCTCCAGTATACCAAACCCTTTCCCACTCTGAGCCTTTTGTTTGTTCCTCTGCTTGGATTACTCTTGCCCAAATCTTGCAGACTTGCTTATTTTCATCCTTAAGTTTCCTGCTCAGATGTTGCTTCCTTGAAGAGACCTTCCTTGGCCACCTTATCTGAAGTGGCTTCCCTCAGTGATCTTCTCTTCATTTTATTTATTTTCTTCACAGAACTTATCACTATCTATAATTACCTGCTTTCTTTATAATGAATTATCTTGTTTGTTTATTGACTTGCTTGTTTGATCCTCCTTCCCCCCTAACTCCCCAATATAAGCTCATGGGTGGTGGGACTTTGTTTTGATATTTATTGTTATTGAACATACTTGTCACAGAGTAGACCCTCAAAGATTTTTTTTTCTTAAAGTATAAGCACAAGGTAAAAAGTATAAAAGTTAAACATTATAAAAAGTTAAACAATAAAGAGTATTTTTCCCATCCCTTTCCCCGAGTATCCCTTTTCAGAAGCAAATACTGTTTCTGGTTTTAGTTTCCTTCCAGAGGTAATCTATGCCTGTGTAATCATATGTGTAGTATTGGTCAGTCCCTCTTTTTCCCCTCATAAATGTCAGGGTATTATATACAGTGTTCTGCACCTTGTTTTTTTTCACACAACAGTGTGAAACAGTCTTAGAGATCATTCTCTACATCAGTCGATCTATAAATAGGTTTGCCTCATTCATCTTTAAAAATCTATATGGATGAGTCCTAATTTATTTAACCAATCCCTGTTGATAAACATTTTATTTTGTTTCCAATCTGCTACTGCTTACAAACAGTGCTACAGTGAATGTTCTTCTATACACATCTTTGTTCATATACACAAGTAGATTTATAGAGTCATTATAGAATAGTGGTTAAGAGTGTTATGGACTGGGTTTGAAACTTACCTCCACCACTCAGAAACTTTGTAACCTAAGATAAGTTACTTAATTTCTCTGTGCTTTGGTTTCCCCATCTGTGAACTGAGAGTAATAATAGAACCAGTATTTTAGGGTAAGAGTTAGGATTAAGGGAGACAGTGCATGAAAAATGCTTTGTATAGTATCTGGCTCTGATAAATACTCAATAAATGTCACCTGTTGTTTTCATTCTTACTCTCTGTAGCTGCACTATCCAATCTGATAGCCAACAGCCACCTATGACTACCTAACACTTAAAATATGACTAGTCTGAGATGTGCTGTAAATGTAAACTACATACCAGATTTCGAAGACTTAATACAAAAAAGGCATGTTAAATATGTGGCTTGCATTGTGGCTCACATTATATTTCTATGGCCTTGCTGAGCTATAGAATAAGTTTCTAGATGTGAAACTTCAGAGTCAAAGGAACTGTGAAATAAAGTTTGTCATTGTCTATTCAAGGTGGTTGTTCCAACTGCTACTCTCACCGGCAGTATAGGAGGGTCTTTATCCCACACTGTCCGTTATTGTTTGTCAACCCTTTTCATCTTTGCCAGTCAGATATGTGGAAATGTTATCTTGAATCTGTACCTGTCTTGTGAGTGAGGTTGAGCGTCTTTTCATACATTTATAAGATATTTGTGTTCCCTTTCCTGCAAAGTCTATTAAAGGCTTTACTCATTTTTGTCTTTGGTAGCTGCTCTTTGCTCTTTTCTTTGTATATTTGTGAAAACTCCAAAGTAGCTCTTGGTCATCTGTCTTTCAGGTATTTCTCCCCATATTATTGTTTACCTTTTGACTATTTTTCCATGCATGTTATTATGGTATTTTTCTCCATCTGGAAAAATTATTTCGGCATTTTTATTGGTATCATATTTCACTTGTACATTACTTTAGACAGCTTCAGTATTTTTGTAATTTTTGAGTCTCTTTATTCAAGAACAGAATGTATCTTTCTATTCTTCCAAGACTTATTTTAGACCCTTTAGTAACATTTTAAAGATTTTTTTATCTTTCACATTTCTTTTTAAATTTATTCCTGGGTATATTTTTTTGCACAGATTTCTCTGCTACTGTATCAGGGAGGGATGCTTTATGCTACAGGTTCAGAAAACCCACAAAAGTGGCTAAAGTTGATAGGAGTTAATTTTTCTCACATAACAAAAAATCCAGAAGCATGTGGCAGCTGGTATGGTTCTATAGCTCAATGTTGTTGGACCTAGCATCCCTGCAGTTTTGTTTTGGCCTTTTCTTCAAGTGCTCATTGTATAAGGGGTGCTGTACCTCTAGGCATCACATTCACTTACAAGGCAAGAAGAAAGGCAGGGAGAAAGGCCGAGATTATTTTTCTCATGTTAAATAAATTTTCACGGAGAGCTTTCAGGGCTCATGAACAGGATCTTATTGGTTGCTTGGAATGTGGGAGCATCCCTTCAACTGGATTTTTGGTTTTGTTTTTTAAATTTCTGCAGGAACCTCAGGAGTTTCACCATTTCACCAACTGGGAGCAATTTTTATGTTAATGTAGACCTCAGATTTGAAATTTTTTAATTACCCAGAACTTAAGAAGAGAGACATGTTACCTTATCATCTTTCAGTAATAGTGGGCAGAGCTTTTTCTATTCTATATTTCCACTAAGAAGGGCATCTTCCTGCTTTCCACCTGGGCATTACAATCAAGAGCCAGATAAATGGCCAGTTGGCCTTCTCAAAGGCCAGTTGGCCACAGCATTAGTGCACAGCTTTGTCATTCAAGTTTATCATTCTTTAATTTTTTCCCACTGCCTGGAGTTTTCTCTTTCCTTCTTGTGAACTAAGCTATGCATTTTAGACAATACTTCTTCTACTTTAGCTTTTTGAATCATCTAGTCTACCATATTGCTTGGCACAGAATTTAGTACATAGTGTATATTCAAAAGTATTCTTCTTTCCTTCATTCAGGATGTGGTAGAAGGGACTGATGTCAAATACATGGGAGAAGTTGGTATAGATGAGTCCCTTCTAATTTTGAGATCCTGTGAATTATAGAAATACATTTTCTGCTTTTTTTGTTAACTGTTCCTAATGTCTTGTTAATTTGACTTGACAAACTGACAACTTAATGAAATATATTTTCATTAAATACTGAAAATACAAATACTGAAATGTGTATGGAAAAATTAATATGTTGTCTTCCCTGGAATAGACTTTATTTGGTGTGACATAAATTATAGTTTAATTTATAGCCGAAAAATAAATTCTTCATCATATAACAGAACCACTTTGTAATGCTAAAATTTCATAGTATCAAGTTTTTTTCCATGATTTCTTGGATCTTCTTTAGTATATAGTTATAGATCTAAGATTATGATTGGACACTATGATATATGCATATTTTAACAATGTCATAATGGTGCCCTGATTATATTTTACTTGCATTGTTATTAAAATGTACTTCTAGGTGAGAAAATAATACAGAATCATTTTGTTGAAAAGTCCCTGTGGAATCATTACCATCAATATCCTTAGGTATTTATTAAGTTAGTCCAGTGTTGACATTTTCTACTTGACTAATTTGGTATGCTTCTTTGTAAAGTCAAATATCCCTACTGTAGCTAAGAAAACATATGGCCAACATTTCAAGTGCTTATAGCTATGTTTACCTATCTTCTAGGTTTATTGGGAAAATGGTGCTCAGATCACATCTCCTCATGATAAAGAAATTCTGAAATGTATAGAAGAATGTGTGGAACCCTGGAATGGTTCCTGGAATGATAATTTAGTGGATACCAGCCCACTAAAGAGAGATCCTTTGCAGGACATTTGTAGGAGATACATGGATGATCTGAAAAAGATCTGTTTTTACAGGTATCCAAGGGGGAATGTAGGATAATATTACCTTAACATAAGATTAATAAATAAGATAATGTGTTGGCTATTTATTATATTAAAATTATAGCTAAATAATACAGTTCATAGTAGTCAAAAAGTAGAAATAACCCAAATATTCAAATATTCATCAATAGATGAATGGCTAGAAATATGTTCGTAGTATATCCATACAATGAAATATTATTCAGCAGTAAAAAAGAAGTACTGTTGCATACTACAGCATGGATAAATTTTAAAAATAGGCTAAGTGAAGGAAGCCAGTCACAAAGGACCACATATTGTATATCGATATTTCATATCAATAGATATGAAATGTCTAGTGTAGGCAAATCTATAGAGATAGAAACAGAAAGTATATTAGTGGTTGCCTATGACGGGGAAAAATGGGAGGGTTAGGGTGTGGTGGCTATGGGGTATGGAGTTTTTTGGGGGATAATTAGAATTTTCTAAAATTGATTATGGTAATGGTTGAACAACTCTGTGGATATAGTGAAAACCATTGAATTGTGTACTTTAGAAGGATGAATTTATAGTATATTGATGGGTTTCCCTGGTGGCTCAGATGGTAAAGAATTCACCTGTAATGCAAGAGACCTGGGATCAGTCTCTGGGTCAGGAAGATTCCCTGGAGAAGGGAATGGCTACCCACTCCTGTATTCTTGCCTGGAGAATTCCATGGACAGAGGAGCTTGATAGACTACAGTCCACAGGGTCACAAAAAGTCAGACATGACTTAGCCACTAACACTTTTAAACTACTTTTTAACTACTACTAATTACCTCTTAATAAAGTTGTTAAAAATTATAGCTTAATATATGTATTCACTGTATATAAGATAAGGAAATTTCCTCTAAAATTTGATTTTTCCTTACCAATTTCCATGTTTCTATAACTATTCCGTAAATAGCTACCACTGTTTTCAGAAAACTTTGTGGTTTGTTGAGTGTAATTTTCCTATCCTGACAAAATAGATTTTAGCCTTTTCTTGAGATTATTTTAATTATACCACAAGTAATGAGTTTTATGACATTGATTGAATGATATTTTCCTTTACAGAGAATTAAACTCAAAGACCACCTTGAAATTTGTACATACATCTTTCCATGGAGTCGGACATGACTATGTACAATTGGCTTTTCAAGTATTTGGTTTTAAGCCTCCAATTCCAGTGCCAGAACAAAAAGATCCTGATCCAGACTTTTCTACTGTTAAATGCCCAAATCCTGAAGAAGGAGAATCTGTGCTGGTATATTTTTTCTGTATTTAAATTATGATTTAGTATATTAAAGTTTATCGTGTGGATAGGACTCTCACAATTCAAAGATTACTTACAGAAGCAAAAACTACTTTAGTTTACATCTTTTAAATTGTATTAGAGACATATATTCCATTTTGTTTGAAATCCCTATGGTGGATTTCCCTACTTTCTAGTCTTATTTTAAATTTAGCCAAACTAGATTAGCAGATGCAAACTATTACATATGGAATGGATAAACAACAAGGTCCTACTATATAGCACAGGGAACTATATTCAATATCCTATGATAAACCATAGTGGAAAAGAATGTGAAAAAGAATGAA
Source organism: Okapia johnstoni (assembly GCA_024291935.2). Classification (NCBI taxonomy): domain Eukaryota; kingdom Metazoa; phylum Chordata; class Mammalia; order Artiodactyla; family Giraffidae; genus Okapia; species Okapia johnstoni. Next base: position 24,715,432 of record CM044325.1, read on the forward strand.
TATATATATGTGTACCTGAACCACTTTGCCATACAGCAGATATCAACACAACCTTGTAAATCAACTATACTTCTATGAAATAAAGTTTAAAAAAATTAGCCAAACTATATTCCTTCTAAAATTCATTATCACTAACATAGTGCCTACATTTAGGAATATGAACATTGAATTTAACATCTTCAATGTAATTCAGCTTTTTGGGTCACTATTTCAGGAACTTTCTTTGAGACTGGCAGAGAAAGAAAATGCCCGGATAGTGCTGGCTACAGATCCTGATGCAGACCGACTGGCAGTGGCAGAACTTCAGGAGAAGTAAGTAGAAACTGTTATTTGATTAAAATCTTAAACTTTGAAAAACAGTTTTTGATTTTAAGTCTTACAGGCTCATTGGAAATAATTTTAAAAAAACAAAAAGAAAAGAAATCTCCTGTAAGCCCACTATCCAGAGATAACCACCTAGGTTGATATTTTGACGTTTCCTTCCTATGTTTTCTTCGTTCAAATATTCAAGATATATTTGTTTTTTATAAAATTGTGATCATCCTATGTATATATTAATACTTTTGTGTCTTGATTATTTTCCACATAATATTGTACTATGAGCATTTTTCTCTATCTTTAAATATTGTTTAAAATATTAATTTTTAAACTAGTGTAGTATCTCAACAGATTGCTTTATGAATGTAATCATTTCCTAATCATGGTTCTTTGGGTTGTTGTGTATTTTTGCCATTATAATGTCATGACAAATGTCCTTACATAAAAAGGACACCATATTGTAACTTTTTTCTCTTTAAGAAAATACAAGTAACAGTGTCGTAGCTTTTCAAAGTAATTGCTGCCATTCCTACCCTAAGCTCACCTTGATCAGTTAGAAAAGTAATAGTAAATGTTTTCTCAAAAATCCCATACAGTAGTTTTTAGGTTTTCCTTTGTGAAGGATGGTAATTTGTAGGTCCTGGGATCAAGAAGTTTTAATGAGAAGTCGCAAAGATCTTGACTTGAATTTTCATTCTCTCTACAGTGGTGTTTGGAAAGTTTTCACAGGGAATGAGTTGGCAGCCTTGTTTGGGTGGTGGATGTTTGATTGCTGGAAGAAAAATAAATCAAGAAATGCTGATGTGAAGAACATTTATATGTTGGCCACCACAGTCTCCTCCAAAATTTTGAAGGCAATTGCACTAAAAGAAGGATTTCACTTTGAGGTAAGAATAGGTAATATCTGCTGCTACTGCTGCTAAGTCGCTCCAGTCTATGTGCTCCTTTTCTAAACCTATGTCTGTAAGCTAAAGCCATCTCCCCACCAAAGTTGACTTTTATTGATTTCATTTCTAATTCCCTCTTTTTTTCAGATTCTGTTAACACTTCTTAATCTTTTTGATTGTTTGGAAACCTTGAGCCAAATTCATCCTATATGTGAGTTCCTGAAACTAAGATAAACATTCTTACAAATTGCATTAATGCTTATTTTTCCATACAACAGCATCTGGCTTTCTTACCAAGAAAATCCGGCTCTCAGTGACCTCATAAATAACATAAACTCCACTCCAAAAAACTGTAGGTGTCATGACCATTTGTTTAGCCTCTTCAGGTTCAGTCTTAAGAAACTTTTAAACAAACAAACAAAAAAAGAAACTTTAAGTAGTCTCCTAAATTACAAATTAAGACCCAGTGATCTACATCCAAAAAACATAATGATTCTCTCTCAGCACAGATCATTAACCTTTGTGAGCCTCGCGCAGTTAAACTGACCCCTTTTATAGCTACTGGGACTAATGCCAATTAAATTGCTTTTCCTCTGCCCACTTTGCCAAGTATCAGTGAAAAAGTCACCTCTGGGCGTTTTTCTTGAGCCACAGTCAAGCTATTGGTCTTAACACTGATAGGCTAACTAAAAGAAAATTGTACCTTTCTTAATGAAATAGAACTTTCATTCTCTGGCTTTCTAAATTACAAATAGCAAAATAGAAGAAATTGAAAATTCACTCAAACCTAAAATTATGAATTACTGTTGTTGTTGTTCAGTCACTCAGTCATATCCAACTCTTTGCAACCCCATGTACTGCAGCATGCCAGGCTTCTCTGTCCTTGACTATCTCCCGGAGTTTACTCAAACTCATGTTCATTGAATCAGTGATACTATCCAACCGTCTCATCCTCTATTGCCCCCTTTTCCTCCTGTCGTCAATCTTTCCCAGCATCAGGGTCTTTTCCTTGTAGCAAGAAAATGCATAATGAGCACAAAAGAGAAAAAACATGATTCTAAAGACCAACATTATATATGTGCTTTCTTGTTTTTATTCCAGGAAGTGGTGCTGCAGAGATTTTGGGCTTTTTTTTTTTTTTTTCAGTGAGGAGGTGGAGAGGTGAATGAGAAATCTTAAATTAGTAAGAGAGCGCTAGAGCCACTATGTATCACATGCTCTGACTCTAAAGCAGTTCATGTCTTTAAAATGAACATTAGCTCATCAGATGAAAAGTCCTCAAATCTAACCAAAGAAGAACCTAGTAACTTTCTTGATGGTTTTATTTGGGCCATGGTATTATGGTAAAAGTATACTTGGTTCAAGTATATGTTGTGATAATGTTGAAAGTGCATTGTTAAAAAGCTTTGTGGCCTTTGGTTACTCAGAGGGGCTAAATTACAACCTTCATAGGCACTTTTACATTAGTGCTTATAATGCAACTTAAAGAGCGGTTTCTGAGAAGTGATATTGAATCCTGGCTCTCTCATATGCAGGGTACTCTTAGGCAAATTTACTGAACTTCTGAGCCTCTGTTTCAGTAACAGAGTTTTTGTGAGCATTGAAAAAGATAATGATGTAAAGCAACTATTACAGTGCTTGATAAATAGTGTATGATCATAATATATGTGTGGATTTATGGTACTTTGTGGCTATATACATCACCACTTATTGGATTATATTTGGTGAATTATATCACTATTATTATGCTCGATAAATAGCAGGTCATCAGTCGTGGCAATTTATATATCCATGCACTTTATGACTATGTTTACCACTATATAAATCTTTGTGGACTGAAGACCATAACAGAAGATCATTATTGAAGTGTTATGTGCATTTAGTTATGGGCTTTTCTCTAATATATATTTTTTTGAGAGAGTCACTTAACTAGAGAGGCCTCTTCTGCATTTCAGGAAACATTGCCAGGTTTTAAATGGATTGGAAGTAGGATAAAAGACCTCCTGGAAAATGGGAAAGAAGTCCTTTTTTCATTTGAAGAGTCTATAGGTATGTAGTAAATATTAAAATATTTGAAATATGAATGAGAGCACTTTTTTCAAATATAGTAATTCTGTAGAGAGGAATTTTTGTCATCTAGTTTTACACTTTGAGTTATAAAAACTATCAAGAACTCAGAAATGTGTAGATACATTTCTCATCAGAAAAAAGAGAAAAACCCCTAAAGGTCCCCTACATATGTTCAGTATCAGTGGGTTTCCTTTATTACCAGGCTCTTAAATGCATTGATCCTTCTGAAGAAATATGAAACTACTGAAATTATATGTAGGCTTATGTTTTCCTCCTTTTTAAAGGTGTTTTTTAATTCTTAGGTTTTCTGTGTGGAACTTCAGTTTTGGATAAAGATGGTGTGAGTGCAGCCGTTGTTGTTGCTGAGATGGCATCTTACCTGGAAACCATGAACATAACATTGAAACAGCAACTGATTAACGTTTATGAAAAGTAAGTTCTACTATTTGGAATTTCGTGTTCTGATATTTTTGGTGCTACTTTTAACTTTATAAACTTGTTTTGAGGAATAGTCATTCCTTTTTAAAAAATACTAATATTGTCTGCATTAAGAACTGCCACTATCTGCTTAACACAATAATAGGCTTATCTTTAATTTGTACTTTTCTAAAGAGTGACTTGAAATCTAATTTTAACACTTTAAATCTTTGTACAGATATGGTTATCATATTTCAAAAACTTCATATTTCTTATGTTATGATCCAACTACCATCAAAAGTATATTTGAAAGACTTCGCAATTTTGATTCTCCAAAAGAATACCCAAAGTTTTGTGGGACATTTGCTATATTGCATGTACGAGATATTACCACTGGATATGACAGCAGCCAGCCTAATAAGAAGTCAGTAAGTACCTATATTTTTAAGTTTTTAACAATTTGTAATAATTCATACTACAGTAAAATGTAAGGTCAAGCCTGTGAGTTTCTTAAAACTTAGATCCTTGTTTTCCTCCAGAGCAGTTGTAAGTTCACTAACTGGCTCTGACTCTCACCCATCCTGTCCTCATCACTCCCCAAAGGTATAGTACGCCCTGAGGGTGGGGAATGAGAAGGAGGATGAGAGACAGAATGAGGAAGGAAGGGTTGGAGGGAGGGGAAAAGTGTGATAATGCTAAATAATGTTGAAAATTTTTTAAGTCTAAAAGCCTATAATTTCATCATATGATGTTGCTTTTATGTGGAATCTAAAAAATTATACAAATGAACTTATTTATAAAACAGAAACAGACTCACAGACATAGAAAACAAACTTTTGCTTACAAAAGGAGAAAAGGGATGGAGGATTAAGTAGGAGTTTGGAGTTAAAGGTAGCTCAGTCGGTAAAGAGTCCACCTGCAATTTGGGAGACCTGGATTCGATCCCTGGGTCAGGAAGATCCCCTGGAGAAGGAAATGGCAACCCACTCGAGTATTCTTGCCTGAAGAATTCCATGGACAGAGGAGTTTGGTGGGCTACAGTCCATGGGATTACAAAGAGTCAGACACGACTAAGTGACTAACTTTCTTTGGAGTTAAAATATACACACATTAAATAAAGACCAACATGGACCTACTTCACAGTATGAACTATACTCAATATCTTGTAATAACCTATAATGGAAAAGAATCTAAAAAAGAATATATATATATATATATTAGATTGCTATATACCTGAAACTAACACAACATTATAAATCAACTATATTTCAATTAAAATTTTAAAAATAGAATATAAATTTTTAAAAGATGAATGTTTTACTAATATTCTTAGCACCTAAAAAAATAAATGAATAAATAAATAAATGCCTATAATTTCAAAGTTATGTGTCTTTCTAGTTTTAACTTCCCTTTCAACCTTATTCCCTATGAATGTGTGGCTTCCTAGGTGGCTCAGTGGTATCCCTTTCCAACGTTATTTCCTATACCTCCAGCCAAATGGAATAACTTACATATACTTCTTACATATATACATTAAAAAATTATTGTTCTATTTTTGGTCAAGCTTTTTCCTTAGTCCACCTTTTCTTCCTACTGCAGCAGATTCACACTTTAGCTGTTATTTAAGACTTCATGTAGATGTCACCTCCTCCACATACCCTCCAGGTCTCATAATCAGATATCTCCCTCCTGAGGTTTCTTTATATATTGTGCCTTCCTCTGCTCACTTATCACTTTCTATGTCATGTTACCATTGTCTTGTGCATGGCAGGTTCATTTCTAATATACCTTTATGCCTCGCAAAGCTCTTGCCTACACAGTAGGTGCTCAACTAACATTTAAATGCCATAGATTGCTGATTATATTACTTTGTTATTATTATGATTGTTATTATTAACCTAAATTTCCATGTATAATGGTCTGATATTGTCTCAAGAGTCTAGGAGCATAATATATTTTGGAAAATCTGCAGCTTCTTATGTAGAATACTACCCATATTCCCTTTGTGTATTTTCATCCAGTCAACCAAAATTGGTTCTTCGCTGTTGTTATTCTGTCTATGCACGTATGTTTTTCTGTGTTTATAAACTACTTGAAAAGGAGAACCAAATGTTTTGCTTCTTTTTATTTCTCTAGTGTTGCTATGGTTAGAATAGTTCTTGGTATGATGCTTTTTCCCTCTTGACTCCCTTCAAAGTGTGTGATATTTGTATTCCAAGTGCTTTCCTATCTATTCTCCACTGTTGCTTACAACAAGTTTTGTAAGGCTTGTAGTATGGATATTTGTTAATCCCCTGGGGTTACATAGTGACTGTCAAAGACTTCCTGAGTTTTTTCTTCTCCAACTTCAGATTGACATTCACCTGTGTGTTCAACAGGCATTTATCAAAACCCTTCTGTGCTACACTGAGAAGACAGTAATGACAAAGACACTGTAGGACTCTAGTAGGGAAACAGTCAAGTAAACTGATTACAAAATGATTAGAGGGTACATAAGAGTGCCATGAAAGAGCATAGGAAAGACCCTTACTCAGATTTGAGGGGCTCCTGCAGGGCTTTGCAGAGGACTTTTGTGAGCTGAGTCCTAGAGTTTGGGCAGGAGTTATCCAGATGTGGGAGGAACAGAGAATGTTTGAGGCAAAATGAGCAGTAAACACTATGTCTGGAGGTGAGAAGTCATGTTTTCTTTCAAGGAACTGCAAGTAGTTCTCTACAGCAGTAGTACGGAGTGCGAGGAAGGATGGCATGTACGGTGAGTGGGTTAGAGAGGGGTGAGAAGAAGATCAATTAGTACGCTGTTTCAGTAACGGAGTCGAGAGGCGACAGGAGCCTGGATGTAATATGGTAGCAGTAGTGAAGGGGAGAGCCTGACAAAGTTGAGTTAAGTAAAGGATAGAATAGCCAGGACTTGCTAGTTGATGGTCTGTGAGTGGAACAGAGGGAAGGAAGGTCTCTGTCTTGAGCAACTAGTAGTACCACTCAACGGAGAGGACCAGGCTCAGGGCACCTGAGGAAAGGCTCCACTGCCCCGCCCTAGTACGACCCCCATGGTTCCCTCGAGATACCTTCACAGACTGATTTGTTGTGCAGAAAGAGTACCTGTGTTAATCTATATATTTATGTCAGTAAAGCTTCATTCTTGTTTAATTTTTAGGTAATTATATGTATTTGCACCCCAGTGGATTATTTTGCCTGCCCTCTAGGATGTGTGCACTCTGCTTTGGAGACTGTTAAAAAAACTATCTGTGAAAGTGTTGTGAAATTGTAAAGCACTTTGCAAAAGTAGAGGTAGTTTGGACTTTGGGACAGATAGGCCAGGTTTCAGCTTCTTGCTCTGCCACTTAGCTGATTACCTTGAACAGGTCGTTTACCCTCTTTGAGCTTTGTCTGTAAATTGTCAGTAATATTTACTTTGTAGGATTATTGTTGAGGCCTGGAGATCATGTGTATAAGGTATATAATCCAATGCTTCTACAATTATAAATAGTCAGTAAATGGTACAGTTATGAATTATTATGAATGTAATCTTTTGTATTTTAAAGTTCCTTTAAAATAGTTAAAACTTTTTAATTGCAGTAAAAAAAAAAAAAAAGCAGGGGCTTCCCAAGTAGCTCAGTAGTAAAGAATCTGCCTGCCAGTGCAGGAGCCACAGGTTTGATCCCTGAGTCAGGAAGATCCCCTGGAGGAGGAAATGGCAACCCATGCCAGTATTCTTGCCTGGATAATATCACGGACAGAGGAGGCTAGCAGGCTATAATCCATAGGGTCGCCAAGAGCTGGACACTACTGAATGACTGAGCACACACACACACACACACACAAAAAAAAAACACCCATAAAATTTATCATCTTAACCATTTTTAAGAGCTCAGTAATGTTAATAATCACACTGTTATGCAACAGATCTCCAGAACTTCTTTGTCTTGCTAAACTGAAACTCTATACCCATTAAATAAGTCTCCATTTCCCCCTCCCCCTAGCCCTTGGCAACTGCCTTGCTACTTTCTCTTTCTATGAGTTTTACTGCTTTACACACCTCATGTAAGTGAAATGTATTTTACAACTCTTGAACATGAGAAAGGTACCAAGTGTAACTGAGCCGTTGTTGCAATTGTGCCTAGGTGCTGCCTGTAAGTAAAAGCAGCCAAATGATTACATTTACTTTTCAAAATGGCTGTGTTGCTACTCTTCGGACTAGCGGAACAGAACCAAAGATAAAGTATTATGCAGAGATGTGTGCATCACCTGACCAGAGGTAGGAATCAACTTTTAAAATATTATGTATATATAAAAGCTTTATTGATTTCAGAACTGGTTTCACTTTGCTGTACCACAGAAGCTAACACAACATTGTATAGCAATGTACATTAAACATTAACTAAAAAAATGCTTTATTGGGATGTAACTCACATACCCTATAGCTCACCCATTTAAAGTGCACAATACAATGGTTTTTAGTATATTCAGAGTTGTGGAAACATCACTATAATCGATTTTAGAACATTTTAATCACCTCAGAGAGAAAACCCCTCCCAATTAGCCGTCACTCCCTATTTTCCTTCTTCCCAGCCCTAGGCAACCACCAGTCTACTAGTTGTCATTATAGGTTTTCTTATTCTGGAAATTTCATATAAATGGAATCACATAATATGTGGTCCTTTGTGACTGGCATCTTTTATTTAGCATAATGTTTTCAAGGTTCATCCATGTTAGCATGAATCAGTACCTTATTCCTTTTTTAGAAATTTTGTTTTCATGGCCCAGTGATATTCCACTGTATAGATACAACATATTTTTAGTCTGTTTATCAGAGGAGGGACATTTAGGTTATTTCCATATTTTGGCTATTATGAATAATGGTGGTCTGAATGTTTGTGTTTAAGTTTCTGTGTGGACATATATTTTCTCTTAACTTGGGTATATACCATACTTACATAAGGAGAACTGCTGGGTCATATGGTAGTTCTATGTTTAACTTTTTGAGGAACTGCCAGACTATTTTCCAAAAAAACTGCATTATTTGGGAACTGAATCTTAATTTTTTAGTGAATTTATATTCCTGGGAAGACTCTGTAAAGCTTGAACTATTTATGCTAAGCATAAAGAAATGATCAACAAATAATTTGTTCATTGCCAAATATTCATTTTCTACATTTAATATGATTTGACTTAATCTGCTGAATTAATATCCTATTACGAGTATAAATTGTGATTAAATTAACTTAACTTTAATAACTTTTAGAGGGTATTTAAACTTTTATGAGTAGTAATGTTGTCATTGATCAGTATCTATTTGGGAAGGAGATTTTTTTTTTTTGGAATTGACTTCAGAGCAATGTACATTAATTATTTAGTATTTCTCTAAATCTTTGTGTTTAAGAGTAGATTTTATTTCCTTTGGGGGGAGAAAATGACCTCCTGAAGTCATTCAGAGCAGAGTTTAAAGTAAAGCAAATTGAACAGTGCTATCTTTGGTTTAAAATGAAGGGCAATTATTAAAGTAATAAAAATTAAATTTGTTGTGTAGCTTGTAAAATGACTGTGAAGGCAGTTTTAAAGAGGCTTCCGAAAAGAGAGATGTTTGGGGTGATGGCAGCTCTTCAGGTGATGACTTTGAAGGGAATACTTGTTATTTTTTTAAACATCTTATTTTTTTAGTCACACTTCTTTCTTTACTTCCTAAAAGATACTCCGTATCATCCCATAATAATCTATAAGAGGTATGCCTTGAAGTATTTCAGGAAGCCAGTTTATCCTAATACCTGGTATTGGTGTTCTGAGCCATTTAAATTGCCTGCTTTAGGAGCAATCTTTAGATATACTGTAACTCATCCATGTTTCATGTACCAAGGACCTCCTTTTAATGCAGTTCAATTTCAGTTTGTGAAAATGGTGTTTTCTGTGAGTGTGATTCCCCTCTTCCCACTTTTGGTCTTGTTTTGTTTTACCCGAGTGAATTTCTCTCTTGTTTACCAGTTATTTAATCATCCCATAAAGTATATGCACTCTTAAAAAGTTACAACAATTTAAGCACATGTTAAGGCTGTAGAAATAAAGAATTTCAAAACTCTTAACCTTTTTCCTCAGTGACACTGCCTTACTAGAAGAGGAATTGAAGAAACTGATTGATGCTTTGATTGAGAATTTTCTTGAGCCCAGTAAAAATGGACTTACCTGGCGTTCTGTTTAGCATTCACCAGAACATTGTTGCTTTGCCCTGGTCCATGGAACAGAGCAACCAAGAACTCCATGCATTGAACTTGTGTTAGCATTCTCTGTGTGTGTCATCTGGCCAAGTATCTTTTTCCTTTATTTTGTTTCTTTTTGGTTGGCTAGCTAAACAAACTGTATAAATATGAAATGGCTGGAAAGAAATGATTCCAATTTTTTCATAATCCTGAACAAAAGTCATTACATTAAAAGTATTATGGTAACACATCATTCTTCCTTCAACAGAAACAAAATACAAATGTGAGTTTTCTTATTAAAGTGTGATTAAGCTTAGTTATATATTCTTGTGATTGTGTATGGCACAGTTTTTCTTAAAGGAAGATAAATGTTGTATAGTTGTAGAGTTAGTTAAGGAAATGAATCCATAAGATTGGCAAGAAAGTGGCACTGCTCCCAGAATACTGTGGAAAAGTGTCATTGTTACATCGCACGTATTAACTTACAAATTAGAGTATTTAAAATAGGATATTTAGCATTTCTAGGTTAGAACAGGTGTTACAATTTGTGGTTTCAGCACCTCTGTTTCAGGTGCTCTTGGTGCAGTGTAAATTTATTGTATTTATTTAAAATTCTAACACTTATCGAACATAAAACAATAGTGGCAACACTCCTAGTGGCTTGGTTCTTTCTCAGCCTTTTCAGGGCATGGTTTGAATTGAAATAGTGTTCTTCCATTGAGTATAATTTAATCAGTTAATTTGCAGACAGTTAAAGAAAGTCTTCCAAACTATATAGGTACTTCTCCTCTATTTAAAATAGATTGTTGATTTAAAAATCTTATGAATGTAAGTAAAAATCTTATTAAAAACAGGCTCAGTATAACTAGCTAAGGATCTTCATGTTAGAATTGTGTCGGTTATCACAGCCTCTAAGTAAAGAAAAATACTAGAACTAAGAAAGGAGCTGTGAATTTTTAATTTAAAAGTCTGACATTTAAATTACATTTTTACAAGAATATTTTTTTCTTATCACATGAAGTAGTGCTCATTTTACTATGAAATAAAACATCCAGATTTTAGATCTTACAAAACAAGCTACATGTTTTAAAACTAAAGTCCAGTTTATCCTAACGTCTTGCTGACTTCTGTAGAGTTTTTGATCATGAGTACTATTTATCTCTTTTAGGGGGGAAAATTTGCAGGGAGGGGAATGTCACTTTTGGTTGATTCTGCATCTCTAAAAAAGAGTTAATAGAGAAGTGTTGTTTAATCTTCTTAAAGTGTATTCTGTCCTGTATTGCTCACAGAGTACTTAGCACACATGGTATAGTTAAGAGTTAATAATAATGAGGCCTTGGATGTACATAATTATACTAAACAAATTGCCTGTGGAAGATAACTGATATGAGAGAATTTATTTCCTAGAAAAATAATAATATAAAATTAAACAGACTAGAATATTTATTAAATCATGGTTTGATTTATAGCAGTTATCAGCTAACATTTGGCTGACTCCAGATAATCCAAATGTGATTTTCAAATTACTGTATTGCCACTATTGTTCATTTGTTCCTTTCTTCCTTTCTTATAGCTGAATCTTGTGTGACTGTAGATAATAGAGTTAAATGTAGACTACTATTCCTGAATGAGTTTGTTTTCAAAGGCTTTGCACTAAAGAATAAGTGTGTAGAATGTTTTGCTTTATTTGCTTTTAGGAATGTAGATTGTTATTTAGGAAATAGACTATATTCTACAAAGTGGTATGAACAATGCTATATATATATATATATATATATATGAAAATGATGTATATTCTGTTTTAGTATCTGTGTTTCAGTGACTGAAGAACAAAGTGGAGCTAAAATGATACAACAGCTCATTCATAATCACTAAAGCCATGCTTGTCATTCTATTATAAAGAGAACAGTTTTGAATGCAACAATATAATGCAACAGGAGTCATCTTAATCAAGGTGAAAAGTCATTAAGGCTTGGATTCTTATGTCAAAAATTTAAATATCCAAAGTTAAAATTTTACAAATGTTCTCAAAGAGTATAGATTGAGGGAATTATTTGATTCTAGCCAAGCTCCTGAGCGTGATATTTAATAAGAGCTTGACATAGTGGGTGTACACTTGTCTAACAAAGTAAATTCAGTAGCCCAAGACAACCAAGAAAAATAGAAGTACTGGCCAGTAGGGCTCAGCCTTAGGATCTACATTATCTTTTTCTTTATGAACAGTATCATGGAAATGAATGCCTTCTCATTAAGTGTGTAGATCAAAACTGATATTTTCTAGAGCTTTGGGGCAAAGAAAATAATCAGGCAAACTTAAAGCACTGGAAATAAACAGTAGAAATAAACAATAGGAAAGTCAGTAAAGTAGCAGAGAAAATGCTTCATGTGAAGAGCAAACTTATCACCTGAAAAGTGGGAAATGAACTGTCTATGGGCAAGTTGTTTATCTGTTGTTATGATGAGCAGATAGTGATGCTTTTGTCTCCTTTTATTAGTGACTGCTAAGAAGCAGCCAGGGAGGCCTTTGAGGAGGTGAGAAAAAGTACCCCTCATAGGATCAGTTCCTGTTAGGATGTTGTGTTTTCAGATCATATGGGAACTGGGGAGGGGAGAATATAGCAGAAATAAAAAGGAATGAAATATAGATTGAAAAATAAGACCTATAAGAAAAAGCACAAAAGATTAAGATCATTTAACTCTGGAGGGGAGGAAGTTGTTGAGATAGTTTAGTAACTCTTGAGTTATTATTTAAATCTTTTATTGAAGAATTCAAGAAGTAATATGACAGACTGTTCTCCATCTCCAGCAGGGACAGTATAAGAGGGAATAAGGACTTTTTTTAATACAATTAAACATTTTAGTATTATGACATATGCTAAAAAGCTATTTAGCAACTTTTTAAAGTTCCTTCATTGAAATCTCAGGTTGGGACAAAGATGATATCATAAAGAGCATTGAAAGTAACATTTGAGTTTCACTCCATATCTGGAAGAATTTAGCTCACAAGATAGTTTTTGTATATGTTGAGTAGTAGATGCATGAGTGTAGTCTTTATTCACTGTATAAAGACCTGCTTTATTAAACCTGTAAATTAAGTGCGACTTGAACACAATTCCGTTCATCTTGAAGAATGTATAGGATATTTGAGGAGTTTGTTTTAAATATAAATTATTATTACTTGGATGTTGTAACTTCAGCAGACAGAAAGGTTCTAAGAGAGTGGATGCTTTGGAATATCTATATAGGGAATAGACCTCCTGTTTCTTAAGCAAGTTGCTTCTGGAATTGATGCAACAAAGATACTAGCTGAAGTTTAATGGAGAAATTGTTTTACAAACTGCTGCTATTGGTGTTTCTCTCAGATGTTTTCCACTGATGTTTGTGATGCTTGAAAAATCCAATTCTGCTTGGATACATTTGTTTCATGCCTTTTTCTCTCTACCTCCCTCTTTCCCTAGGTGCCCTTCCACATTCTGTTACTGTGAAAAACTGTTGCCCTGTTACCTCACTTATAAGAAATCTTAACTGTATTCATTCAGAATGCTTTAAATTTATTCCTGAACTGTTTTTGTTTATGGACTTTGGGTTATTTTGTTATTACTGTGAGAATATTTAAGACATTGAAAGAAGTAATTTTAAATCTATTGCATAATCTTTTTTGGTCTGCTTGGATACTGCTGTATATTAATTTATTATGGCCTTTTACAATTCACTTGTTTTCTGAGATTGCTCTAGAAACTGATGAAGAAAGACTCATACTAACCAAAATCAATGGTCAATTGATCTGGCATTTTATTTCTGGTTTCCTTGTACTTTGGGCATCCAAAGCACAAGATCTGAGGAAATAAATTTTTTTTTTACATTTGTCCCTCAAACCATCTTACCATAAACCATAAAGAGTCTAAGTGGAAAGGAGGGAATATCTCATTGTTGGACTCTTTACACTGCCTAAGTTTACTCCTAGTTGGAAACAAAGTTAGTGTTTTCTGTTGGTTACTTTAAAATATCCACCATACTATTACATTCATTAAGACATATCTTCTCTTTGTTAATTCAAGACTGTACTTAAAAAAAGAGAACATAGAAGAATGACTAAAGTGACCAAGATAAGGGCAAAGTGGCATATCTTTAAAGTTTGCTTCTCGAATTTTTCCACCAGCATAATCCTAAAGCAGAGGAGCATGAATGTTTGAGGGGAAGGGGCCTGAGAGCAAAATCAGAAGCAGCCTGCACTCGAAATTTCGTGTTCTGTCTTGAAAATGTGATTTTTGCATTCTCCATAATAAAACTGTGTTAGTGAAAAATGATACCTTCGGCCTTCATGGAAACTGATGCCACCAGAAAGAGGCGCCGTGTTTATCATGTGGGCTCTCAGTTTTCTCCCCCATCCCTGGCCTCAATTGCTATATATCCCTGAGGGTACACACACTGACTCTAGTGTGACAAATATACATAAACATACATAAGATATTCCCTTTAGAAGGTGACCTTTGAAGGTATTAATGCCAAATTGAAGTGACCTGAAACAGTTTTAGTACCACCAAACCTTATAATATAATCCAAGGCATTTACCAGTTTGTTGTTGTTAATTATTAGCATCCCTTGACTAGAAAGGAGCACCTGACTCTCAGCTCCCTGAGAGCAGGGATCATGGTTTATTATTTTTCATATCCACACCACCCACCACCTGAGTTATAGAGTACTCAGTTGGTGAAAATAGGAATTATGGAATTTTATTCTAAAGAAACAAATAGTTTAGGCAATCGAAAACATTACTTTTCTGATTCAGCTTTTAAAACAGTTCTCAATACTGATATGTACACTAAGTAATGTTTACTAAGGATGCACACTCTTAAATACTCTGTTTCTTTGAAGACAGCAGAGCATATTCCTATTTTGAAATTGTATGTAATGCCTACTATCTTATACTCAAAGCAAGATGTTGGCCAAGAAGGTTAAGAAAGTGTCTGTGTAGACTTAGTATCACTAGTATTAGCGCTGGTATAGGCCTACTAATGCTGCCTTCCAAGTGAGTCACAACTAATTGGATACTGTTTGATAAATTTTTGTCCAGTGTATGATTCATCATATATCTGAAGAGAGCCACTCAAACAAGATTTGCACCTGTATGTGATGAGGCCTTGTGTTACAGGCTGAAACAAACTCTTTGTATACGTCATTGAATATGCCAGATAAAATATATGCAGTTAAGAGTTAATTATTTTTCTGTATGCCAGTAGTTCAAAATTGTACCCTTGCTTTAATAGTTTCTGTCAACATCTTCTCATTTTTCCTTACAGACTGCCAGAGTGTATCATAAATACTGCCTATGAGAATTTGCACTTTAAGTATTTGTGTGCGTGGTTTTAGCCAAATGAAGTGTTATCAGTAATAAACAGGTCTCTTCATAGGCATAAGTTTCTGTGTAATTTTTATTATCTTAGATATCACGTAGTTTATAAAGTTTGTTATCCAAACTGAACATGTTCTTGAAACATATACATGATATACCCTAGAAATTACTTTGACCCTAAATGAGTAGTGTAGCTCATTCCTCAGTAAATATTTCTTGACTGGTTAGCCAGAAGTCCCAGAAGAAAGAACTAATACTAAATCTTTTTCCACCTTATTTTTCTCCTTCTCTCCTTTAATTGACCTAATTTGTCTGCCCATGTTAGCATCAACTAACATAATAAAAAGTTAAAGGTTTGGAAATCCCTCAAAGAAATAACTATGTATCTGTGATAGAGTGGTGGTCATGCAGTTAGTTTCCAGGGTTATTAGGACTCTGTGGTCCTGGTCTCTACTGCCTGCTTCCTCTGATCAGGTTCAAAGGTAACATGAGGGAGAGTAACATTCTACAAGATCATTTTATCACCTTCCTTGTACATTCTGAAAATCATGCTAACCCAAGCCTTACCTTTTCCTCTGTTTTATTGTTGCGTAAGCACGTAAAAAATACAAATTTAAGTAGTATTATTACCTGTCTCTGTAGTCTCCACAAGCATAGTCTTTTCACTATATTACCATTGCCTAGAAGAGTGCATGGCACATAGAAGGTATCCAGTAATATTTACTGGTTGAATGAACCCATCTCACATTTCTGCATGCAGAAGAAAAGCCCTGAATTCTGCTTTGATTTTATACATGCACACGGTTGCATGTGATGAGAAATATGCAGCAGTGATTCCACCCCCTTTAGAGATTTACAAGCCCATTAATCAGTATCTCATTCAGGCAACATGTACTTCTCACTACCTCTGGGTCATCTCTGCCCATGTCCTGCTGAAATCTCAAGCTAAGCATTTTCTTCCCACTTTCCTGGCCCCATATTTTCCTGGCTTGAAACCTCCAAGTCATCTTTGATTTATCGTGCCACAGGATATGTACTAATTGACAAGTTATTTTTTTTTAATTGGAGTACTATGTTAGTTGATTCACAATGTTGTTCGTTTCTGATGCACAGTGAAGTGATTCAGATGTGTGTGTGTATTTGTATATATATGTGTGTGTGTATTTACTTTTTCATATTCTTTTCCACTGTGGTTTATTACAAGATGTTGAATATAGTGCCCTGTGCTGTAGCATAGGACCTTGTTGCTTATCTGTTTTAATACATTGTATCTGCTAATCCCAAACTCCTAATTTATCCCTCCCTCACCCCTCTTCCCCTTTGGTAACCAATTAGTTTGTTCTCTATGTCTGTGAACCAGTTTCTGTTTTTATAAATAAGTTTATTTGCATCATTTTTTAGATTCCACATAGAAGTGATATCATATGATATTTGCCTTTGACTTCACTTAGTGTGATAATCTCTAGGTCCATCTACATTGCTCCAAATGGCATTATGTCATCCTTTTTTAATGGCTGAGTAATACTCCATTTTGTATACATACCACATCTTCTTTATTCATTCCTCTGTCCATGGACATTTAGGTTGTTTCCATGTCCTGGCCATTGTAAATCATGCTGCTATGAACATTAGGGTGCATGTATCTTTTTGAATCAGTTTTCTCCAGATATATGGTCAGAAGTGGGATTGCTGGATTATATGGCAACCCTATTTTTAGTTTTTTGAGAAACCTCCAGACTATTTTCCGTAATGATTGCACCAATTTACATTCCCATCAACAGTGTAGGAGTTTCCTTTTTCTCCACACCCCCTCCAGCATTTATTATTTGTAGACTTTTTGAGGATGACTATTTTGACCAGTGTGAGGTAACTTCATTGTAGTTTTGATTTGTATTTCTCTAATAATTAGCAATGGTGAGCATATTTTCTTGTGCCTATTGGCCATCTGTGTTTGACAAGTTCTTTAACAGTCTCTGAAGGTAAGGACAAGTCCATTGGCCTGAGACCCTCCTAAAACAGAGACCAAGAAGCTAACTCAACATAAAATAGCAATAGGACTGTTACCATCCCCAAGGGAGGATTCATGTGTATGTAGTTAGAGATGTATTAGAGGAGGGATTATAATAAAAAGGCTTCCCTGATAGCTCAGTCTCCTGCAATGCCGGAGACCCTGGTTGGATTCCTGGGTTGGGAAGATCTGCTGGAGAAGGGATAGGCTACCCACTCCAGTATTCTTGGGCTTCTCTTGTGGCTCAGCTGGTAAAGAATCCACCTGCAGTGCAGAAGACCTGGGTTCGATCCCTGGGTTGGGAAGATCCCCTGGAGAAGGGAAAGGCTATCCATTCCAGTATTCTGGCCTGGAGAATTCTATGGACTGTATAGTCCATGGGGTCACAAAGAGTCAGACACAACTGAGTGACTTTCACTATAATAAAAATGTTTGTTTATTCTCCATCTTTCCTCTCTTGTCTTCTCCAAACTAGCACTTCTTCATTCCTGTTAGACTGTTCTCCTGTTTATCTTTATTTCTCTCTCTTTACCTCTGGTTCTAATCATTAAATAGTCCAGTCTTGCATGTGATTTGCTTTAGATTATGTCTTTGACCTTTATCCCTCTGCTTTATTCTTTCATTTTATAAATATTTGTTGACCCAGAAATATGTAGGAACCAAGGGCACACAACAACCATGTTACTGCTGGAACAGCAGGTTAACACTGTTCCCACTGCCCCACACCACCAGATCACCTGTATCTATTCTTGATGTCTTTGAATTCAAAGCAC
Organism: Okapia johnstoni; assembly: GCA_024291935.2. Taxonomy (NCBI): domain Eukaryota; kingdom Metazoa; phylum Chordata; class Mammalia; order Artiodactyla; family Giraffidae; genus Okapia; species Okapia johnstoni. The sequence continues at coordinate 24,733,446 of CM044325.1, forward strand.
CTGAAGAGACGGCCTCAGTGGGCTGGACTCTTGTCACATTCCTGCCTCCTGGCTGAAACTAGATCCTGGTAATGGAAGGATTTGACCCCTCAGCTTCCTTCTGAATGGTAGCAGGAGACAGAGTGCTGCAGTTACCCTTCCATCAAGACACAGTGACAGGAAGTTAACTCACCAGTTGAAAATTGTGGTGCAGACAAAAGGTGACAAACACGCTACAGTGCCAGACAGAGTATTGGAGAATAAGTAAAAGCTTGGGCACAGGAAGAGGAGGGACATCTTAAGCACAGAACACAGCACAAGCATGCAGAGAACCACGAGCAGTTCAGTATTGCCATGTTGGGAACAGGGATGTGAGCAGAGATGGGGGAGAGGGCCCTGTGTGCTGTGCTGCAGAACTTGGACTTCAGTCAGTAAATAATGAGAGTCATGGGAGGGTTTAAGCAGAAAGTCTCCAAGAGATGATGGTGGGGGCAGGGAAAGTATGAGAGAATCCACCACTGGAAAGAACTTGAAGGTCATCTTATCCAATCGCATCATTTTCTACCATATGACTATCCAATGGGATAAAGATTTGAACTTCTCCAGTGACAAGTTGCCAAGACAAGTTATTCTCTTTGAAAGAAAGACTAGTAGAAAGTTTTTATGATGTTCAGCTGAAATCTGCCTCCTCCAGCTTCTATTCTTTGGTTGCACTTGGAAACTCAATGTTATCTAAAAATCTATTTCCTTGTCACTGGAAGGCTTTTCCCCTCAGTTTGAATATGCGTAATTCAGTAACTGTTGCACATGTGACCTGATTTTTAGATCCCCTTCACCTTCCTAATCACCCCATAGACAATTTCCAAAGAGCTGGGTCCAACATTAATATAATACCAGGCTGCCAGGCTCGTCTATCCATGGAATTCTCCAGGCAAGAATACTTGAGTGGGTACCATTCCCTTGTCCAGGGGATCTTCCAGACTGAGGGATCAAACCCAGGTCACCTGTGCAGACAGATTCTTTACCGTCTGAGCCATCAGGGAAGCCCCCATAATACTATATAGATATATTTATATATAAATAAATTTAATATATAAAATTTATAAATATATTCATAAATATATTTCTATTTTAATATAAAATTATGTTTTATATTTATATACATTTAATAAAATTTATAAAATATTAATTTTATGATAAATATTAATATATAAATTTATAAATAATATTAATATAATATAAATGTACACATACATATTTATATATATATAAAATGCCAGCCCAGAGTAGAAAAAGATGAGATTTCTAACTGATATTGGGGCAGCACAACAGGTGTCAGGAAGAGGGCTCTGCCTACAGCACATTCTTGTTGCAGGAAGGGGGACCCCTTCCAGGGCCTGAGAGTGGGCCTTTGTCTAACAGTTGAAAATGAATTGTCTGATGAGACATACAAGCTGACAAAGCAAAAAACTTTATTGGGAAGAGGTGCCTGGACAGAGAGCAGGAGGTTAAGGGAAACCGGGAGGTCTGCTCTGCCATGTGGCTCACAGTCCTGGGTTTTATGGTGATGGGCTTAGTTTCTGGGTTGTATCTGGCCAATTATTCTGACTCAGGGTCCTTCCCGGTGGCGCATGCATGGCTCAGCCAAGATAGATGCCATCGAGAAGGATTCTGGGAGGTGCTAGGACACGTGACATCTCCTTTTGCCCTTTCCTGAACTCTTCCAGTTGGTGGTGGCTTATTAGTTCCATGTTCCTTACTAGGACCTTCTGTCATAAAATAACTCAGGCAAATAGTTACTATGGTGGCTGGCCAGGGTGGGCGGTTTCAGTCAGTGTGTTTCCCTTAACACTTTGACATCTTTTGCTTTAGGAACAACTGCTCTCTTAATCCTCAGCTCAAGCATCATCTCTTCCAAAAAGCCTTTCCTGGGGACTTCCCTGGTGATCCAGCAGTTGGGACTTTGTCTTCCAATGCAGAGTATGTGGGTTTAATCCCTGGTCAGAGAGCTAACATGCCTCTCAGCTAAAAAACCAAGACGTAAAACAGAAGCAATATTGTAACAAATTCAAAAAAGACTTTAGAAATGGTCCACACCAAAAAAAATCTTTAAAAAGGCCTTTCCTGCCTGTGGCCCACCCCCACCCCGTCAACCACAGTGGGCAGGGCCCCACTCCATCCCACCAGAACTCCCTTTGTTACAGCACTTCCCACGCCACGAGGAAATGGTTTCTGAGTGTGTTGGACTCTCCCAGTGGATTGTGAGCTCCCCAAGGGCTGGAATTGGCTGACTTAGTGCAGTTCCCCAGAGCTCAGAACTGAGCCAAGAGGATAATAAGCCCTCAGGGGAAAAAAATGTTCAGCTGAAGTGAACTGAATTGGAATTTGAGCTGCATTACAAGGGCAAGTAGGCTGTGAATAAGCAAAGGGGATGAGGCGTACTTGGTATATGAATAAATTCAACTCAAAGCAAAGAAAATCTATGGGTGACAACTGGGAAGCAGGGAGACTTGAGACTTGCTGGAGGCCTTCCTGCCAGACTGGCTGCAGCAAAGTCATGAGCTGAAGTTGGAAGGGTGGGTAGAAATCAACCTGAGGCTAAATTAGGAAAGTTGGAGTAGGAAAAGGGTAGGACAGTGGGCAGGGAGCAAGGGCAGAAAAAAATAGTAACTGGACCAGAGTTTCTTTTCAGTTGTTTGCTGTTCCCACATCTGCATGCTTCCCCCTAGTGGACAGGGATCAGAACCTCTGCCCTGGAAGGAACCCAGATTCAATGCAAGCATCTCTCTTTACAGTTAGGAAAGTCTGGTTGGGATCAACTTGAGTCCACAGAGTGGATTCCTGCAGAACCCAAGTCATCTTCTTCCCCCTGCTCTCTTTCCCCCATGACCTGAGGGTGCCTGGTTAATATTCATTCAGTGAATCTTAGTCTTCAGCCAGAAGGAGTCCTCTCTATTTGTATTCAGAGAAAACTAAGGTCCAGAGAGCAGTGATCCTTTGATTTACAAAGCAGTTCAGGGGCAAATCTTGGACTAATACTCAGGTTTCCCAACTGGCAGTCCCTTTATCCTTCTGTATAAATATTTAGTAACCAGAGCTTCCCAGGTGGGTCAGATAGTAAAGAATCTGCCCGCAATGCAGGAGACCCAGGTTTGATCCCTGGTCAGGAAGATCCCCTGGAGAAGGGAATGGCTGCCCACTCCAGTATTCTTGCCTGGAGAATTCCATGGACAAGAAGCCTGGTGGGCTACAGTCCATGGGATTGCAGAGTTGGACACGACTGAGTGACTAACACTTTCACTTTCAACCTACCAGTAGCAGGACGCTGAACAAAAAGTTGGTAAGATGTAACCCACATATTTTAAAAGACAAAAATAATTACAATGCAATAGAATTTCGGTAGTAAAAGTAAGTATAGAATGCTGCAGGAATAGAGGGGTATCTGTGCTGGATCCAGGAAGGGCTCTAAACAATTGCTGGGAGCCTTGAAAGAATTGCTAGAGGTGGAGAAAAGAGGAAAGACCTTGCAGACACAAGAGACAACAAGAAGAAAGCAGGAAGAAGCATCCTGCAGAGGCTGGAAAATAGGTTTCTGATCTCAGCCAATGGCATAGATTGTACACACTTTTTCTGGGTGAAATGCCCAAAGTTCCAACTATCACTCTGAAGTTGGTGACCTACATACAGGTCTATGTGTTTAGGCCAGACCTTTCCAAGCTGCAGAGCCACAAAGGATTTCAAGAAAAAGAACTGAAACATGCTCTTGAGGCATCTTGAGGCTTAATAGTGCCACTGCTTCATTTCATAGGCCAAGAATGTCACAAGGCCACTTCGGATTTAAGGAATGGAGAAATCGTCTCCATCTTTTGATGGGACGAACTGCAGGGTCACAACTCAAAGAGTATGGATTCAAGGAGGATTGAAAGATTGTGACCATTTTTTAATCCACCACAGTATGTACTCTCTGACTGTAACTGTTCACATTCCTTCCACAGGCAAAATATGCTTACCTCCATTTCAGAACACCTAAAAGTCTCTTGCTGTTATGTCATCAGGGTGGAAGTCTAGAATCTTACCATCTACATCAGGTTTCTAGGTGACTTGATGAATGTTGTTCTTTCTGATCTTGATACCTATGAATTTAAAAGACAGCAGACATTTCCATTCAAGAAAGAAAAGCATGAGAGATACATAATCATCCTTAAACAGAGGCAGTTCTGGACTCCGAGTTGACAAAGTTTGTCAGGTCCCCTCTCCTGGGAGAGGGAGTATTCCTTGCTGAGGCCTAAATTCTGCTCCCTGGGAGTCATTGCCTAGTCTATCGATCTCTGTGCTTCTTGCTCTGCCCTCTGGACTATGCTTTGTCCATCACCTTCCTTGGCTACTTCTGAAGAAGTGGCTCATATTGACAGCTGAGTGGCAATTCAAATTAGTTAAGTCCTTTTAGTCCAGGTTGGTGGTACTCTCACATGTGCAACCAATTTAAAATTTTTGTGGGTCTTCTATGTATCTGATTGTAGTCTACTCCATACTCCAAATGCCACATTCACGCAATTGTTTTTGAGACATCTCTCAACTTTATCATTGCTATTTCGGCATTAGGTTTCTGTGGATATTGCTCTTAAGATTTCAAGAAGTCTTTTTGTCTAGGAGTCTACTAGACATCACTTTCATTCTCTCAAAGGGGTGTTACAGCCACACCTTTGTTGTGATTCACATCTCTAGGCTGTATTTCCCTGTAAGAATTCTTCACTGGCTAGAGAGCCTCCAGATGAAGTTTTATTTTTTAACGTAGTAAGTCCTGGCCCTCTCTCTTCTCTCTAAATTCATGTTTCAAGCAGGACAGTTCTTTCTTTAACTCATACCTCTCTTCCTGTTATAAGGTTATCACACCCAGCTGGGAGCACCCAACTGACACAACATTCTCCCTAGAAATTTCCTTAGTTGAATCAAAATTTTAGTATTTTCCCCCATCTTCCCCTAGTTACCACAGGCAACAGTTTTGCCGATTGTTTTACCACTATAAAACACAGATTACCATTTTTCTAGCCAGTCACAATTTCCTCATCATTTTCCCAGATTTCACTGTTTCCTTTCCAGTTTTCCAATCTCCACCCATCCCTGATCCCAAAGCCAATGCCATGAATTTTGGGGCTTTTTTTAAAAGCAGCATTTCAGACACCAGTTCTGTAACAGTCAACTTTTGCTGCAAAACAAACTACCCACAACTTTAGTCACTTAAAACAATTATTTATATATCTCACAATTCTGAAGTTTGGACTAGGATCAGCAGGCTGGTTCTTCTGGTCTTAGTTGGGTTCACTTATCAGATGGAGATCAGCTGCCAAGTCGCCTGGGTGCTGGTTAGTTCACGATGGTCTCAGCTGGGTTGGCCAAGCTCTGCCATGCTCCAGCAGCTGAGCCCAGACTTGTTCACATGGGTGCCTGCATGCGGTTCCAAAAGACAGGACTGAAGCATGCAAGGCCTCTTGAGGCCTAGGCTCAAAACTGGCACATTGTCCCTTTTGTTGTATTTCATTGGCTAAAGAAAATAATAAGGGGAAATTGACTCCTTAATGGAGGGAGATGCAAGCTCACACCACAAAGGGTGTGGACACAGGGAGGAATAAGGATCATGGCTGTCTTTATAGTCTACTTTGCCTTCTCAGAGGCCATCATTCTCTTAAATTTTTTGTGTCTGTCCCTTCCAAATTTTTAAATTTATGTATGTGTACATATATACATGCACACACATGGTATTATTTTGTCAGTTTTCAGTTCAGTTCAGTTCAGTCGCTCAGTCGTGTCCGACTCTTTGCAACCCCATGGACTGCAGCACGCCAGGCCTCCTTGTTCATCACCAACTCCCGGAGTTTACTCAAACTCATGTCCATTGAGTTGGCGATGCCATCCAACCATCTCATCCTCTGTCGTCCCCTTCTTTGACTTTAAATGAATAGCTTCATATATACTAAAGAATTTATGTAACCTAAGTGTAAAATATAAAGAATATAATACTTTTGTACCTTCCACTCAGAGAAAGAAATGGAATTTTACCCATACATCTAAAGCTTCCCATGTACACCTGCCTCCTAACTAAACATTTATTTCATACCTGGATTATGCAGCAGCTTCCTAACTGATCTTTCTACCTGTGACCTTGCCTCCTCTAATCAGTTCTACCCACTATAGTCAGAATGATCTTTAAAAAACAAAAGTGTAATTGCATCATTCCTCATCATTCCTCTACTTAAAACTGTTCAGTTGCTTCCCATTGACCTTAGTGTAAAAGTAAACTTAGAGTAGGCCCTTCATCATTTGGCTCCTGCTTTTACTTCATGCCTCATTTTTGCCATGCATCTCTCCATGTGCTGTGTTTTTTTCTCAAAACTGTTCATTGGTTTTTAGCCAAATGGCTACCATAGTGCCTTGCACCTCCCCCTACACGGCATATATCACCATTGTTTTTGACTGTTTACTTGTCTGTCTCTAATACTTGCTATAAGGGCTTCGAGGACAGGGAAGTCATCTGGTTCCTCTGCTGTATTGCTGGTTACCAGGAAGAGCACCTGGCACAATGGATGCTCAGTAATAGTTAAAGGAATGAATGGATGAGTGGTAGGCTCTGAGGACAAAGAGATGCTCCACAAAAAGCTAGTCCCTAGTCTAGGGGCTTCCCTGGTAGCACAGTGGATAAGAATCCCCCTGCCAATGCAGGGGACACGGGTTCAGTCCCTGGTCCAGGAAGATTCCACCTGCCATGGAGCAACTAAACCTGTGAGCCACAACTACTGAGCCTGCACACCCTAGACCCCGCATGCTGTAACTACTGAGCCCACATACTGCAGCTACCAAAGCCGGCGTGCCTAGAGCCTGTGCTCACCAACAAGAGAAGCCACTGCAATGAGAAGCCCTCACACAGCAACAAAGAGTAAACCCCACTCACAACAACTAGAGAAAGCCCGTGCAAAGCAGCGAAGGCCCAGCATAGCCATAAATAAATAAATATTTTTTTAAAAAAGCTCCTAGTCTATTGGAGATACATACATTGAGAAATTAATCTTGTTTCTAAGCAAACAGCAAGTGTTTGACAAGGATTATGGGTTTGAGTTGGCTTCTAAATTTCAGCAGGGGGCGCTATAGGAATGCCTCAGGTTTCTTAAAAAAAATCAGGTTTCTATAAAAGAGCAAGTAGGGTCTTTTCAAGGAAATACGATTTTCAGAGATGGTAGTGGTTGTTTTGTGTTAGAATAAACTCCCTATTCTGTCCATTTGAAAGAGCTATAACTGAGCCATCTGCAAATTTGAAGGACTGAAGTAACCTCTCTTGGTGTCCATTTTATACCTGTAGTGGTTCTTCAACTGGAATCACAAGAGCTTTGAAAAACATGATTTAATTTATCTTCCACACCAACTACTAGAAGCCAAAATAGGGGTTGTTGTTATTATTTCCATCTTAAAAGATGATAATTCTAAGGCTCAAGAGGCAAAGTAATTTTCCCAAAGAATCACAGCTGGTAAATACCCAAGCAGGGACTTGAATCTGTCTTCCAAATTCAAATGTATTCATTTATGAAAAATAGTATGTACTGAGTTCACAGCTCTGGAAAAGATGATAGGGCTACATAAGCCTGGCCTCCAAATTCAATGTCTTAGAAGAAAAGACTGTCAGAGCTGGAGGGAACTTTGGAAATCACCTAAGGAAGTGTTCTCAACTTAAACATGCACAAGAATCCCCTCATGAGCCTGTTAAAAATGAGTCCTAGACTTTGCCTCCCCTTCTCCTACATTTTGATTCAATGAGTCTGGTAGCACTATGTCTCCTAAGCACATCCACTTTCCCCACTATGATTCTAGAGCAGATGTACTGTGGACCACACTGATAGAAACATCAGTCTATTGGTTTAATCCTTTCATAACACAAAGGAGAAGAGAATGAGACATGAGTATCCCAGAAACTCTTCTTGAAGGGAGACTGAGCCAGGAGCTGGTAATGAGCACCTGAAGTAATGATGTAGTGGAAAGGGTACTCAGCTGAGAACTGGAGCCCCTGGGTTCAATTTCAGGCTTTACTATCTTGCTGCTGAATCACTAATCTCAATGAACTATGGTTTTCCCAACCATAAAATGCGAAGGAACAATACATACCTCGTAGGCTTATTGTGAGGCTAAAGAAGATGAATATTAGAAAAGACCTGGAAAAGGACTGTCACATAGAGGACCCTCAATAAACAGATTGAGTAGTAGGATTATTTCGAATGCTCTATTTTCTCTATTCATTCTTTTTCAATGAGTACCCACTATTGCCTGGTACTCTGCTAAGCACAGTCCTACCTACATGAAACTTATGCTCTGGTGGAATAGATAGACATGAATTACAGAAAAAAGAAATTACAATTGTAATAAGTGCTACCAAGGGAAAATATAGAGGGTGTTTTGAATATTATGGGGATTCGACCCTCATCTGCAAGCAAATGAAAGATTCTTGAGGAAATGAGTCAAAGGATGAGCAGGAGTTAGTCAGAAATTACACATGAATCAGGAAAGAGGTTGGCAGGAGCAGGAAATGAAAAGGCCAAAGGCCAAGGTAGCTGGTGTGGAATGAGCAGGGGAGAGTGGCATGACATGAAGCTGATGCTGATTTATGGGAAAGCCTTTCTCTCCTCTGCCTTGATATTTATTTTGAAAGTCATGATCCTTTAATTTCTTCTTTAACTTTCTATTTTTGCACTTTCAAAAACTAAATAGTAACATTTCTTTAAAGCTAACATCATTTTTTAGTTTTTAACATTCCGAAATAGAAATTGTGTAATAATACAGGTCAAAAAACAAACAAACATCTTACTGAATACCAAACAGACACAAAAATTGAACCTCACAAACTTAGCTCTCTTGGAAAAGATAAACTCTATTGTCACATAATTATTTGTCTTTGTAATATAATTTAGTTAAAATTCAGTTTGGCTTTGGTCAAACTTGGAACCCTGTTATTTAGAGTGACTTAAAGTCCTCTCTGAAGCAGAATTAAAATAAAATATTATAATGCAGGAAATTCTGTTTGTTGGAAGATGTCTTGCCCACTGAATGCAGCTATAAAATCTAGACAGAATAGAGCAGGCGTTTGAGGACTCTGTAGTCAGACTGGGGGGAAAGGCCAGAATCTGAAGCACCGCTGAACTGGCAGTGAGTTTCCTCTTTTTGATCCTCAGTAGCCTTAAACCTGTAAGTGGACCCCAGGTTGAGGACTGGGAAAGCTACAGGGGAAGCACTCTAGCTCCAGCTCAAGAACAGGGAAAGAGGACCCTCACATTGATGTGTAGGGGCGGGGTGGGGGGGTAACATCCACTTATTTTTATCTTTTGTTCTCCGTCCTCCTGCACCCCTCCCACCAGGCAATCCTGTAGTGATGGGCCACAGTGGAAGTGGTGGTAGTGAGTGCCTATGGCCACCTAAAACTTCAAGGTATCTTATGTATGCCATTCACGCACATTAAAACTGTATAAAATAATCTGTAATTTTTTCTTTCAACAATCCCAGTAGGGTGGGGTAAACCCCTGTTGAATTTTTTCCTCCCTCTATCCTCCTGTGACTTGGCTCCAGATACATGAAAAATACACAGGAGAGAAGAGTAACTGAACCTCCAAGTTTTTTGGCCAGAGGGCTCAAAAGTGGGGAGTTCAAAAGTCTGGAAAGTATCAGAGAAATCACAAGAGAGGGAGGAGTTCAGGAGAACAGCCCCATAGTTTCTGACCTCACCCCTGAACTGTGCAAGCATCCATCTGATGCTAAACAGCATACCATGTACTTGGGTACTGAGTATGGAATAGACCACTGTCCAGATCTGAAACTGGCCACTGGGTGGCGTACAACCAGGACAAATCTGAATAACATTGTAGAAGTTTTGAAAACTGGATGACATTTTGGAACCACAGAAGCAGATCAGTACTTCTGAATCAAACTGGGTGAGCTACATGCTAAAACAAACGGCAAAAAAAAAAAATTACTATTATCCATTAGATTTAAACTAGAGATCTAGACATTTATAATATAATATTCAAAATGTCTGGGGCTTCCCAGGTGGCATTAGTGGTAACTAGAGGTATGAAAGTTAAAGTGTTAGTTCTTCAGTCATGTCCAACTCGTTGTAACCCCAAGGACTGTAGAGCACCAGGCTCTGCTGTCCATGGAATTCTCCAGCCAAGAACACTGAGTCGGTTGCCATTCCTTCTCCAGGCAATCTTCCCAACCCAGGGATCAAACCCAGGTCTCCTGCATTGCAGTCAGATTCTGTACCATCTGAGCCACTGGGGAAACCCAGTAGTGGTAAGAACATCCCTACTAATGCAGAAGACAGATATGGATTCAATCCCTGAGTCAGGATGATCCCCTGGAGGAGAGCATGACTACCCACCCCAGTATTCTTGCCTGGAGAATCCCAATGGACAGAGGAGCCTGGAAGGCTGTAGTCCATAGGGTTGCAGAGTCAGACATGACTGAAGCAACTTAGCACGCATGCACACATTCAACAGGTCTAGTATTTAATCCAGTGTTACTCAGCATATAAAGAACCAGGAAAATCTCCATTAGTATGAGAAAAGACAATCAACAAACGTCAAGGAAAAGATAACACAAACGTTTAAATGATTGACGATCGTTATAAAATGCTCCAAGAAGTAAAGGTGAATGCTCTTGAAGGGAATGGAAAGGTAGAAAATGTCAAGAAAGAAGAGATACAAACAGGAGCCTAATGAAAATACAAAAACCAAACTAAAAAATTCACGATTTACTCAACAGCAGAATATACCTGACAAGGAAACAACTCAGTGAACTTGAAGATAAATCCATTAAAATCATCTAACCTGAACAACAGAGGGAAAAAGATTTTTAAAAAATGAACAGAGCCTTAATGACCTGTGAGCCAGTACCTAATTTATGTCATCATAATTCCAGAAGATTTTTAAAAAGAAATATTTGAAGAAATAATATATGGATATTTCCCAGATTTGACAAAAGACAAAGTGAGAAATTCAGTGAGGCACAAACAGCAAGCTGAATCCAGCAACAAAGAACAAGGTTTATCCCATAATGCAATGTTGGTTTAACAAACAAAAATCAATCATTATAATACAAAGTATTAACACAACAGATAAAAACCACATGATCATCTCAATAGATGCAGAAAACATATTTGACAGAAACATGAAAAAAATTAGGAGCAGAAAAGATCTTCCTCAACCTAGTTAGAGCATTGACAAAAAACTCACAGCTAACATCATACTTAATGGTGAAAGACTGAAACCTATCCATCCAGGATCTGAAACAGGACAAGGATATCTTCTCTTGTCACTTCTATTCAACATTACACTGGAAGTTCTAGCGAAGTGTTGATAAATTACTAAAAAAAGACATAGCATCCAGATTCACATGGAGGAAATAAACTTCATCTTCCAACGTTTTGATCTTTCATGTATATGATTATAAGGAATACACACAAAAACACGATTAGACCTAATAAGCATTTTCAGTAGAGTTGCAGGATACAAGATCAGTATACAAAAATCAATTGTATTTCTATATCCTAACACTGAACAATCTAAAAAATGAAATTAAGAAAACAATTTCATTTACTGTTCAGTAATATCAAAGGGAAACTATTTATATGAAGTATCTATAGTAGGTAAATCCATATAGACAGAAGATAGGTGGTTGTCACACGGGAGGGGGATAGAGTGACAGCTAATGGGTATTTTGAGGGGGGGTAAAGAAAATGTTCCAGAGCTAAATAGTGGTGGTGGTTGTACAACCTTGTGACTATGGTAAAAATGAATGAATTGTACACTTTAAAATGTGGATTTTTATCGTATGTAAATTATATCTCAATTTTTAAAAGAAAAAACACTTAGGAAAAGTTTTATATATATAATTATCTAGTTCTGTCTGCCAAAAGAAGTTGGGAGCAGAGACATTCCAGTTGCAATGAGCATACCTAGCACCCAGATCTTGGTTTCTGAATGCAAGAACCAGGGCTCATAGGGGGAATGCTTGATTCCAGGACAGGAGAAGGGAAAGTACAGACAGTTTGGAATATCTTGGAAGTAATAAAGTATGCAAGTCCTCAAGGAATAAAGGGAACATATCAAAAGGACATAGGAGCCAGATTGAAGGGGCTACCACTGGCCAACTCTAGGGCAATTTGAGTTTCAAAATAAGCAAGTAATGAGTTATAATTCATTCAGTGAAATTCAGGAGCCCATATTGATGTCAAATAAGTGAATATGTAACTGGGACATCTCAGGATCCTTAAATTAATCACACCTGCAAAGTTCCTTTTGCTATGTGAGGCACCATAGTCACAGGCTTTAGGAATTAGGATATTAGTTTATGGCCATACCACCACGAACATGCCCGATCTCGTCTGATCTTGGAAGGAATCAGGACATTAGCATCTTGTAGGAGGGGGGGCATTGTTCTTCCTACTACAACGCTCAACCTTCTATGAGCAGAAAGCAGGCTAAGATGACTACTCAGTTGCAAATACAGACCCTTGGCCATTCCAACATTCCCACCATAAGGGGACGTGTGATAAAGAGGAATTCAGAGTGGAAAGAGAAAACTTAAACAATTGTGGTTAAAATAGCTTTATTTTGCAAATTTTACAAATACATATAACAATAAGAAAATAATGTTGGGTTCTGCCACCCCTCAATCCTGAGGGTGTTGGAAAGGATTTGTGCAAGTTAGGAGCCTTGAAGCTTAAGCTTCAAAAGCTTCATGGTAAATCTGCCTCTGGTGCGATTAAGAAAATGGCACCCACACCCACACCACCTGGGTTCAGGCTACTGCTCTGGACTTATCAGCTGTGTATGTGGATTGTGTTGCTGTTACAGGTTGGGTTCTCCAGAAGCAGATGCTGAGATGATGCTTGAAGTGCAAGATATTGCTAGAGATCAGGGTCTGTGAAAGCACAGGAAAAGCAGGAAAGGGCAGAGGAAGAAGTCAAAGAAGCTTGACAAAGCCTTGGTCTATGTGGCAGAAGGACTAGAGCCTGTCAGAGCTGTCTCATGTTGGGCCTAAATAACTGGGCTTTTATTCCCTCACCTTGCTCAGTCACTGGACGACTATTAATGCCCTTAAAAACTTCCACTGGTGGGATGCAGAGGGAGGAGAGAAGGAGGTTAAAAAAAAAGAAAAAGTTTCCACTGGATTTTCATAGCAAACAGGCTAAATTTCTTAGTATGACATGCAAAACCCCTTCACAATCTGACAGTCCCAGCCCCAAGGAATTTTTCATCATTTCTGCAACTCAAACTATTTTCCATCTTCAAACCTTGGTATAGGTAAGTACCAGGAAAGCCCATCCCTCCCTTGCAGTAGAACAGGTGCTAAATATTTGTTAAATGAATGAATGAGTGAATCAACATTGCCTGGTAAAGAGGGGGAAAGGGTAAGTAGAGGATTAACAATACTTTTGTTTGCTTAAATGACCATGGGTATGTCGTGCAGAGCGATGACCCAGAACCCCAGAAGTTTTGGTTGTATAGGTCCTAGATTCGTCACGCACTGACCCTAATGGCCTTCACCCTCTTTACCTCCGGTCAAAATTCTACTCATCCTTGGAGATAGTTCAGACGTCGGGTCCTATGTGAAGTGTTTTCCTCCCTCCTGGTCTATCACAGCTCTTTACTCACACCGCTGTTACCATACCACAACGTTTACTCTCCTGATTTGTCCATCAGAATCCAGTGATGTTTCTGTATTTCCACCCCTTGATCCAGGGAGTGAATATTTTTGAATGACGTTGTACAGCCATAGACTGATGAATTCATTTCTCACCACACCCGTTGCCTTAATATCCCCAAGTGTGAAATAGGCACAGTGGAAATGCTTCCCCAGGGATGTGATTAGGGGAGGGAGGGGGACACTGAGGTTGCAGGCAGCCCACACGCAGTCCGAGGGGCAGGAAGGTGGAGGGTGGAGAGCGAGAGGAGGGGTTAGCGAGGAGTCGGGGGCGGGGGGCCCGGAGGCGGGCGGGGCCCGGGGGCGGCGAGAGCACGGCCGGGCGCGACGCTCGGAGAGGACGCGGGCGAGCGCCGGCGATGGGCCCCGCGGCGCGGCTGGCGGCGCTGTTGGCGGTGCTGGCGCTCCGGGCAGGGGACCCGGCCGAGGTCGCGGCGCGCGGGGACACGTTCTCGGCACTGACCAGTGTGGCGCGCGCCCTGGCGCCCGAGCGCCGGCTGCTGGGACTGCTGCGGCGCTACCTGCGCGGGGAGGAGGCGCGGCTGCGGGACCTAACCAGGTGAGGGCACCGGGGGGCGGGGTGTGAGCCGGAGAGACTGAGTCTCGGAGGACGGATGAGGCCAAGACTTTGTGCCGCAGGGTCGGGGGTAACTCAGGTTCCTGGTCACCCTGCTGGGACTTCGGACGCGGTGTCCAACCCGTAGACCAAGGTACCGTGGCCCAGTGTGACTCCCCAGAGCCATCGTCATCCTGAGGGGCGCCCCGAGACACCGTGTCACACTGCGTGGGACCTCAGACTCCGTACCTCGCACACACACAGTGGCACCCCCATCCAGCCTCACACCACCAGTTGGTCCGCTGTGCGAACTTGTGGTGGAGTGACTGTGGGGCGGAGTAGAGCTTCAGAAGGTACTGAGTCAAGCTTTGTGGGCCCCGAGGTTCTCTGTTACAGAGACACAGCGACCCTGAGAGAGTGAAACGGAGAGAATACGGTGACACTGTAGCCACACATGTGTTGACCATGTGACCCATGGAACTGATGTTTAGTATGGGGGGACATTCTGTGACTGTGTATGAGATTTACATGTCATTCTTACTGGGTGGGCACGACCCTATGGATATCATGCCAAGTAATTGTCCAGGTCTCTATAGGAATAATGCTTCTGGTTTATCAGTTCATTCAACATATATGTTTGAGCGTCTACTATGAACCAAGCACTGTTCCAGGCTCTGGGGAGAGAATGGTGAACAAGACCCTACCCTGTCCTCTAAGAGCTTGGAGTCTGTAATATCATGATTGTTAATCTGAGATGTCTTCTCCTTACACACACATAAGAACTCTAAATACTCTCACTGAGATGTATGTGTGTATGAAATTATTTGACAGCAGGAAAACAAAACCACTGGGCAAAACCATACTTGATGCTTGGAGATGCTGAGTGTAGCACACACTAATAGATGCTCAACCAATATTGTTTTGCTATACAGTCAACCAGAAAAACATCTACTTCTGCTTTAGTGACTATGCCAAAGCCTTTGACTGTGTGGATCACAACAAACTATGGAAAATTCTTAAAGAGATGGGAATGCCAGACCACCTAACCTGCCTCCTGAGAAATCTGTATGCAGGTCAAGAAGCAAGTTAGAACTGGACATGGAACAACAGACTGGTTCCAAATCGGGAAAGGAGTACGTCAAGGCTGTATATTGTCACCCTGCTTATTTAACTTCTATGCAGAGTACATCATGAGAAATGCTGGACTGGATGAAGCAAAAGCTGAAATCAAGATTGCTGGGAGAAATATCAATATGCAGATGACATCACACTTATAGCAGAAAGTGAAGAAGAACTAACAAGCCTCTTGATGAAAGTGAAAGAGGAGAGTGAAAAAGTTGGCTTAAAACTCAACATTCAGAAAACTAAGACCATGGCATCCGGTCCCATCACTTCATAGCAAATAGATGGGGAAACATTGGAAACAATGAGAGACTTTATTTTGCGGGGCTCAAAAATCATTGCAGATGGTGACTGCAGCCAAAAATTATAAGATGCTTGCTCCTTGGAAGAAAAGTTATGACCAGCCTAGACAGCATATTAAAAAGCAGAAACATTACTTTCCCAACAAAGGTCCATCTAGTCAAGGCTATGGTTTTTCCAGTAGTCGTGTATGGATGTGAGAGTTGGACTATAAAGAAAGATGAGTGCTGAAGAATTGATGCTTTTGAACTGTGGTGTTGAGGAAGACTCTTGAGAGTCCCTTGGACTGCAAGGAGATCCAACCAGTCCATCCTAAAGGAAATCAGTCCTGAATATTCATTGGAAGGACTGATGCTGAAGCTCCAATCCTTTGGCCACCTGATGCGAAGAACTGACTCATTTGAAAAGACCCTGATGCTGGGAAAGATTGAAGGCAGGAGGAGAAGGGGATGACAGAGGATGAGATGGTTGGATGGCATCACGGACTCAATGGACATGAGTTTGAGTAGGCTCTGGGAGTTGGTGATAGACAGGGAGGCCTGGCGTGCTGTAGTCCATGGGGTTGAAAAGAGTCAGACATGACTGAGCGACTGAACTAAAACTGAAAATACAATCAACAAACTCTACTGTAAGACTTGGAACACTGAGGCACTGTAATCATCTATTGACTCTCTCAAACAATGAAAGATGAATGAGTGGATATAACACGATGGTATGAATATGTGCTGTGCACCTTCTCTTGGGACACTGAGAAACTCGCAAAGTGAGAAATGGGTGTAACCACATAGTTACTTGAATATTTAATGCTGTATTTATATCCTGTGACCCTCAACTGAGCTAGGACAACAGAGGGTTATCTCACAGTGTGCTGCTTATAAAACTGTGAGTGAGTGTATGTGGTAGTAATACTGTTTCCAGGGCATATGGGAAGAAGGTGTGAGGGCCACTGTGGCTATGTGGGAGAGCCCATGTAGAAGAGAGTCAGTGAGTGTGAGAAAGTATGTATGAGAGATCTTGTTTGTTACTCAGTGATAACTGAATGATGATGTAATTTGGTACATGCTCTAAAGTATGTAGCTTGCATATAAGTAGTTGTATGCCTGTTTAAATTTACTATTAGTTTGATCTCACAAGCTAAGATCCCACAAGGTGCATGGTGTGGCCAAAAATAGCATGATCATACACACACATACACACACACACTATATAGTGTATATAAGTGTGTATTAATTATAATAATCTGCTGTGCTCAGTTGCTTAGTTGTGTCCGACTCTTTGCGACCCATGGACTGTAGCCCGCCAGGCTCCTCTGCCTATGGAATTTTCCAGGCAAGAATACTGGAGTGGGGTGCCATTTCCTACTCCAGGGGATCTTCCCAATTCAGGGATCAAACTCAAGTCTCCTGTGTCTCCCAAATTAGCAGGCGGATTCTTGACCACTAGTGCCACCCCGGAAGCCCGATTATAACAATAAGTGATGATAATTTTAATAATTCTTGTCACTCTTTGGAGTAGCATAGTTGCCTAGTATTCTGTGGGCCCATATTTACAGAGTAAAATGATTTAATTTGGGGAATCCTTGATGGTCCAGTGGTTAGGACTCTGTACTTCTGCTACTGGGGGCCAGGATTCAATCCCTGATAGGGAGAACTAAGATCCTGCAAGCCACATGGTGTGACCAAAAAAAAAAATTTTCATTTTGTTCTTAATCCATATTCATTGGAGTCCAAGTTCATTGGTGGAAATAGAACATACTGTTTCCTTTGATTTGAGGCACCATCATGCTCCCTGCTACTCGTGTGCTTGTTCTCATAACTACTAATCTCTTTATTTGGGTGGCTCTGATTGAGATGAGGGTCAGAATCCTGATGATAGGCTTAATAGGGAATAGAGTTGGAAGAGAGAGCTCATGATGTCGATCAGAGTGGTTGGCTAGAATTCCCCTCTCCCACCTGCATGCTGGTCTCCTTTACCGTCTTCTCACCATTATTATTGTCACAGACTTGTCACAGTGGGAGGTCTTGAACAAACCTTATCTCATTTGATTCTCTCTCACACACAGTGTTTTGAAATAGGTTTGTATTACTCTTTTAAGCAAATGAGAAATCATTTTAAAAGTGTGAAAACTACAATTTAATTACCTTAATCCAAGATTATAAAATCTAGTAAGTAGCAAGGACTTCCTGGTGGCTCAGCAGTGAAGAATCCACCTGCAATGCAGGAGACATCCTGCATTCCCAGCCCGGTTCGATCCCTGGGTTGGGAAGATCCCCTGGAGCAGGAAGTGGCAACCCACTCCAGTATTCTTGCCTGGGAAATCCCATGGTCAGAGGAACCTGGAAGGCTCCAGTCCATATGGTCACAAAGAGTCAGACATGACTTAGTGACTAAACAACAGCAAAAAGTAAGTAGCAAAGCTAGGACTAGAACATAGTTCCTTTGATTGTTTCTTTCTATCACACTATAATGTCTCTACTGCTTGCTTTGAATGATATACCAGGACGCTGACCAAGCCCCATAGCTGTTGAGGTTTAATGGGCAGCTGGAGCACATAGTGGTTAAGAGTCTGGATTCAGGAATGTGATGTTTGTTAGAATGCTTGGCTCTGACCTTGGGCAAGTTCCTTTACCTCTGTAAGTATTAATCTCCTAATCTGTAAAATGATGATAAAAACAGTACCTACCAACATGGGTTGTTGGAAGCATTAACTACCATGTAAAGGAAAGTAGTCACATTTGCTCTACAAATGTTAGTTCTTTATGATTGTTGTTTAAGACTTGCTGGTGAAGCTAGGCATAACTTCTGGCTCTACACAGTAGCTAGGATTGTGAGAGCCCAGGTAATAAAAAAGAATCAGAAAAATTCTAGAGTCTTTTCCCATATGACTTATGAGCATTTAATTTCAGAAAGCTTAGTTTGATAACTTAAAGACTGTCTGTTCTCTAGTCACTGCTCTAAAACCTGGTGAAATGTTTGCTTTTTAAAACAAGAATTCTGGCAGTTCCTGCTCATTTTCCTATACTTGCAATCTGGTGATCTAATGTAACTTGAGATGTTATTTCTAAGGGGCCTAAGTTGATATTCTTTGAATTTCTAAAGTTAGAAATTAAATATTTTTGATGTTGAAACTATAGCCCCTACCCCAAATTGATGAATAAAAATTATACTAGTTACAATATATATAGCTATGTACTAATATAGTATTATGTATACTCATCATATAATATTTACATAGTTAACCCCTAGCTTCTTTTGTTGTTGCAGTTTTTAAAAAGTACCAAGATTTAGAAAGTAGTATCATCAGCAATGACTTCTGTGCTAGGAATTAAGCGTTCAGAATGTCTCAGAAGAACTGAGACAAAGCCATTTCTGAATTCCAAAGGAAAAACATATTGAATTAAAACAGCCCATGTATTGAGGTTGGATAACCTGTCGCAGGCTATGTTTAATGCAGGGATTGGGTTGCAGCTTTTATGGGCAGATTCTTGAAGGAAAGGATCTGATTTTCCACTCTCAGCAGCATTTGTTAAAGCAAAAAAGCTGTTTAGGAAACCCTGAGGTTTGAATTCAGCATCCAGTAACTCGGTCTCTGAAAACCAGCTATTGGCTCAGAGGCTGGGCGTAGGGCCAACGTTTGGATTCCAAACCAGCCTCAGATATCAATTAATAGGTTTTTTTCTTTTTTCTTTGTGTGACAGAAAGATGACATACATGAACACTGAATTGAATTATGTTCTTCAGTAGAGATCAAACCTCTGTCCTAAATAAGTTGACACCGTAACACAAAGTGGGATGTGATGAGAACAAGGAGATGGTACCTTTGATCTTCACCCCTCTGTCATGCTTCCTTTGTGCCTCAGTTTCCTCTGAGGCTTGTTATATTGGGTTGGCCAAAAAGTTCGTTTAGGTTTTTCAGTCAAGATGTTATTTTTTGGCCAACCCAATACATTAGGTCTCAAGCACCAGATGAGGAGTTTGTTTATTTGGTTGTGGGAAAGGTGATGGAAAGAAAGAACAGAATGGTTGTGCTGAAAGCATCCATAGAGATCTTCTAGACTGGAGCAGGTCTACCGTTTTATAGGAGAGGAAACTGAGGGATAGCTAGAGGCTGGGTCAGAATACCTCTCACATCTCCTCCCAGCTCCTCTCCATGCAACTGTCTTGTAAAATCCCTGCCACTCAGCCTCAGTTGTCCCTGGACACTTACCCTTCAGCCTGAACTCAAGCCCGAGTCTCTGCTTGTATTTTCGTCTAGCAGTGGAATATCTTTCACTAAGTAGTTCCATATGTAGCTGAAGCAGAAAATAATGGGTATTAAAAAAAAAGTCCCACACCCTGGAGGCTGGTTTAGTTTTAAAACCCTTGAGTAGGTTTAATTTTAAAAACCCCCTGTCTTGGGGATCAGAGATATCCTGGGACTTAACAGGCTTCCTGTTTCCTCCCTGGGGCACCCAGGAGCAGACTATTTTTCTTAGTTTATGCTTGAATTGAATCTTTGGCTCACTAGAAGCATCTCTACCCAGAGCAACTATTCCGTTTCAGGCTGTGTTTATAGTTGAGGCCCCACCCTTGAGAAATCCTTAAGTCAGACTGTTTCAAGGGATTGAAATCCTACACCTTCCCCCCACCCCACCACTCCCTCTATTCCTCACTTCCATTCCTTTCCACTCACTGAAGTCCTCCGCTCTGACCAGAAAATTCTTCTGTTCTCAAATGCTCTTCATACATTCACTTTGGACCACACACAATTTTTCTTTTATTTCTATTGTTGTAATTGTATTGTTTTTGAAAATAATGTTTAAAACAAAGGGAAAAAGTCTTAGAGGGCAGGACTAGAACTCTTAAGTCTGCCTTACTGTAACTAATAAGTTTCAATAATATAAATCCCAGTAGGGAGTTAGAAATGGGATAACCATAGTATGCCAGGAAAGTAAACAGTTATCTCTTAATTGTATTAACACTCTTATAGGACATTGAAGAGGAGAGAAATTAATGAAAAAGATGATTACTTCTGGCCCCTACATTTCTGCCCCTTTACTGCAAATGTTGGTAAACCAGAAAGGTTGGAAGCGTGCTGAATAACCCACCTGTTCATTCCCCATTACAATCTTCACCAGTTTTTGTATGATTTGCTTCCTCAATATCTCTCTTGAAACCATTCCATTCTCTGCCCCCACTGTCACTGTTTTGGTTCAGACTGTCCTGTCTCTTGCTTACAGCTTTGAAATGGCCTCCTAATTGGTCTTTCTGCTCTGTAGTAACCCTGCCGCTTCTAACCCCTCCTCCTCACCCTCTCACAGATTTATGTATGTAAGGTATCATAGTCCATCCCACTCTCACTTGAAACTTTTTGCTACTCCTAATTGCACTCAGGGCAGAACCCAGATTTCTCAGCAAGGTCTATGAGTTACTCCTTGCTTCTCCAGTCTAGTCTCCCCATCCTCCTAATACACTGCGTGCTCTAGCAATACTCAGTGATTTATAATTTCCCTACTGCTTCTCTCTGTACTTTTACACATGTCGAACTGTCTCTGCCTGCCCAGAAGGAGACCTCCTTCTCCCTTCCTCATTATTTGCTTTTACCCATCAGGTCTCAGTTTATTATCTCCTCTGTGATACCTACTGTGATCTGCTCTGGCAGATCTGTGTGCTTTCTCTAAGCTTTGTTCTTAAATCTGGGGTTACATCTGTAATGTAATTATTTGTGATCTCAAACGTTTTGAGATCAAGGTTATTGTCTTATTCAGAATTTTGTACCTAGCTCAGACACGACTGAGCGACTTCACTTTCACTTCTCCCTTTCATGCACTGGAGAAGGAAATGGCAACCCACTCCAGTATTCTTGCCTGGAGAATCCCAGGGACAGCGGAGCCTGGTGGGCTGCCATCTGTGGGGTCGCACAGAGTCGGACACGACTGAAGCAACTTAGCAGCAGCAGCAGCAGCATAGAAGAATATATTTCATTCATTCATTCTTTCATAGAAATATATATTGAACTTAGGAAAAGGGTGATAAGAGGAAATTCCCTGGTGGTCCAATGGTTAAGACTTGGTAATACTTTCACTGATGTGGCCCAGGTTCAGTTTCTGGTTGGAGAACTAAGATCCCACACACTGCACGAAGTGGCAAAAAAAAAAAAAAAAGTGATGAGAAATCAGCTATTTTTTTATTCATGAAATTCTTGATCATTGGACCCTGTCTTGCCTTCTTATCCCCAGCTTCCAGCATGGAGTTTGACTTCTAGCAAGTGACTTACTGAATGATTAAATATATGTCAAGCCTCTGCACCTTTGGATACATTGGTCCTTGTTAGCTTAAAAAACCCACTCTCCTCCCTTCTTTGTTCTGACTCCATGGAAAACAGTATGGCAAAATCAGTCAAGAACCCCAGCTTCAGAGTCAGAGAGGCTTCAATTCATTCCTGGCTTTGTTGTTTACCAACAGCATAGCCTTGTTTCAGTTTCCTCTTCTGTAAAATGTGCATGATAATATCTATTCGGAGCATTTGGGGCAGGGGGAATTAAATGAGACAATATATTTAAGTCACTTAACAGGATGCCTAGTACATGGTAAAGAATAAGAAGTAGCTATCAATATTTTAACCAGTCCTTCCAAACTCAGATTAGGTGCCATATCCTATGTAAAGTCCTCCCTTACACCTTCTAACTCCCACCTGGGTCAGGTGCCCTGCTTACAGATTGCCAGAGCATTTCATAGCATTATATGAAATATATGTGCTTCTCTCATAGCACATACCACAGTTATTGTAATTAATTCAACAAAGTTTTTTAAGCTTCTATCAGATTCTAAGTTTTGATTATAGAATAATGAGAGAAAAAAAGATTTTCTTATTTGTAACCTCCTTGAGAGCTCCACCCTCTCTTGCCTTTGGGTCTCTAGTATCTAGCATGATGCCTGACATACAGTGATTGACCAATGGAGACTGACTTGAATGAACAAATGAGTGGACCTACTTTTGTTGTGTTGGTAGTTTTCATCCTCTTTGTTCATGTTGCTTAGAATATTAATGAGTCTCAAGGGGTTCATTCAGCATTTCATTTTTAGCTACTCTAAATGTGCCTTCACTTGGTAGAGTGGTTGTATCAGTGGGTGAGGTCATTCTACTCCTCTCTTTCAGATTCTATCACAAGGTGCTATCTTTACATGAAGATTCAGCAACCCCTGTGTCTAACCCTCTGCTTGCATTTACTCTCATCAAACGCCTACAGTCTGACTGGAAGAATGTGGTACATAGTCTGGAGGCCAGTGAGAACATCCGAGGTAATGAGGAGGAGGGCTGGAGGGTAAGAGAAGATTCTATCTCCTGACTCAGTGGAAAGGAGAGAGATTCTCATGGGATGTGATGAAGGATAATGAAGTGGGTAGGTATTACTTGATCTCCTTAGCTCTGTTACAAAGAACTAGATTCTTTTTTAATATGTTTATGCAACTATAATTAGAAAGCAATTTTGTATCCATTATCTCATTTTTTAAAATACTTTTTTGGCTATACTGCATGGCATGTGGGATCTTAGTTCCCTGACAAGGGAGTGAACCTGTGTCCCCTGCAGTGGAAGCATGGAGTCCTAACCGCTGGACTGCCAGGGAAGTGCCTCCATTATCTCATTTGATCTTCACCCCAATCCTGTGAAGAACTATAGGTTATATCATCCCGTTTACATATGTGTAAAAGTGATGTTGTCTATTAATTTCTGTTTTATTAAGTTGCCACTACAGTGTTATCTGTAGTAAGATCACTTTCCTAATTTACATTGTACTTGAAAGGCTTCCCTTGAGGCTCATCTAGTAAAGAATCTGCCTGCAATGCCGGAGACCTGGGTTTGATCCCTGGGTTGGGAAGATCCACTGGAGAAGGGAAAGGCTAACCCACTCCAGTATTCTGGCCTGGAGAATTCCATGGACTGTATAGTCCATGGGGTTGCAAAGAGTCAGACATGGCCGAGCGACTTTCATTTTCGTAATTGAAGAAGTTTGTCGACTTTGGGGAAGTTAAGAAGGAGAAAAGTTTTCCCCTCAAGAGGCAAGACTCCCAGAGACAGATAGAATGGAAAAACATGATAAAGATGCTTAGTTTTTACTCTGGAATGTTTATTCCTCATTCAGAAGATTTTATTACCCTGGGAACAAAATCAGATAAAACATTATCTTTGCTCATGAAAATATTACGAGCTTAGTGATTATAGTAATTAAGGTGATGATGCCTCGCTATATCAAATGCTCACCACCTGTGTTTTGAGCGATGGATTGACGCTTTCATGACCTCCACAGCTCTCAAGGATGGTTATGAGAGGGTGGAGCAGGACCTGCCAGCCTTTGAGGACCTCGAGGGAGCAGCAAGGGCCCTGATGCGGCTGCAGGATGTATACATGCTCAGTGTGAAAGGACTTGCCCGAGGCGTCTTCCAGAGAGTCACAGGCTCTGCTGTCACTGACCTGTACAGTCCCAGGCGACTTTTCTCCCTCACCGGGGATGACTGCTTCCAAGTTGGCAAGGTGATGGTATTCAGAGAGAGGGCAGATTGCTCAGCTCTCTTTCTCGGGGATAAAATCACTATACTCTGATTGCTGTTATTAATACATATTTCTAATCCTGCCAGCAAAGTTGGAAATTGGGCATTATTCTCCATTTTCAGATGAGATGAAGAAACTGAGGTTCAGAGAGGGTAAATGACTTGCCTAAGGTTACACAAGTTTAAGTAGAACTAAATTTTGAACCTGTGTCTTTTAACTCTGAATCCCATGCTGTCTCTATAATAGCTAGGGTAATCACATACTTAAGACACTCTTGAGAGTGAGAAAGTGTTATTAGCCAGGCTGACAGACATAAAATGGGACTGTCTTGGGCAAAATGGCCCTTTGGTCACCATAACCATAGCACTCCACCAGTAGATGGACAGCCAGGTGGAAAGGAGAAGCAAGGTCAAAGGATGGGGGAAAGGAAAGGAAATGGTGATGTGAAGCTAAGATCACGGAAATTCAGCCTCCTGGGACTTTATGAAATCCCTTGCAACATTTCCTAGCCACTTAGAGATACTAAATTAAAGTAATGTCAAAAAACAAACCATTTGAGAATTCCCTGGTGATCCAGTGGTTAGGACTCCATGCTTCCACTGCAAAGGGCATGAGTTCGATCCCTGGTCAGGGAACTAAGATCCCACAAGCCAAGTGATGCATCCAGAACTAACACCACATTGCTATAAAATTGTTTGAGAAAATAGACTTTAGGAACCTTCCGTATGAAATATTTAACTGATCTTTGTTCAGAAGTTTTGAGCACTCCTGAGGTTATTTTACAATATACTCTGTTAACCTTTGCCCAGGAAGTAATGGAGTAAATCTTTTTAATTTTGAAGATGCATACTGCAGGAACGTGAATTTTCCTCAGCCCCTGCATTGTTCGTTAGCCAATCTGAGAGTGGACCTCATGTGTCCTAAATCCAAGTTTTGAGGATACATCCTCCAAATTAACGCAGAGTAGGTTGCCCTACACCTCTCCATGTATAACATTTCCTTTTCTGAGATCTTAATAGAATCAAGCTCAATCTTCATGTTAATGGCTAATTTAAAATGAAGTCAGTTAAAACAGTTCCATATATGGTACCAGTATATGCTTCCTTAGGCTTTTCTGAGACTAAAACCATATGTTGAAAATTCAGTTAAGTCATTTCCTGAAAGTCTCACTGACAATCATTACTTCTGTATTTATTTACTTATTTTGAAAGATAAAACATTTCAAATGTAAGAAAAGTACACATAAAATAAGCAAGTTTATCTATAATTGAGATGAAATATATTTATAAATATATTTATATTTATAAAATATATTCAAATTTTGCTGTATTTGTTTCAGATTTTTAAAAAAGAATGTAAAGATAGCCAAACACCCACTCCTTTCCCTTCTCACCACCCCCACCCTTTCTGTCCTCCCCTTGCCCAGGTACCAAGCGACCACTGTCCTAAACCAAATAGTAAGTGCTCTTGAGTCACTTAGCACCTTGTATCTGTGACATTTTATCCATGTTACTGCATTTATCAGTTCAGTTCAGTCACTCAGTCGTGTCCAACTCTTTGTGATGCCATGGACTGCAGTACGCCATAGACTGCAGCATTTAAGTAGTTCATTCCTTTCTATTGCTGAATAGTATTCTGTTGTTTGAATATAGCACAAACTGTTTATCAATCTCATGTTGATGGATTTTTAGATTTGTTTCCAGCATCAGTTGGAATAACGCTGCTGCTTTATTGATGTCTCTTTTTGTGGACATTTGTATTCATTTCTCTTGGTTAAATACCTGGGTTGAAGAATAAACGTAGATAATTATTAGCATGTAGATAAGTCTGTTTTATCTACATGCCCTCAGTTCCCTCCTCTATTGACTAAAGCAGATCAGTCTTTTCTTCTGAAATGCTTAATTGTCTAGTTCTTCTGTTCCACTGTTGTATCAGTTGACTCTTGCTCACGGTCTGTTATTTCCTGACATAGTTTACCATATTTGATTGTGAGCTTATTTTTAGCAGGATTCCTCCCCTGCCCCCAAATAGAGTCTTTCTGCCCAGAGTTGTGGGAATATCCCTTCATAGAGTTTTGGGTTTTCTTCTTTCGGGTACTCTGGTATCACTAGCCTTAGAGTCCTTTCTTTTTCCCCCTCTATATTACATCCCCATGACTTCTTTATTTTATAACTGGAAATTAATACCCTTTGATCCCCATCATCCATTTCACCAACCCTCTACCCTGGCCTCTGGGAAGCAATCTGGTTCCTATATTTATGGGCTTGGGGGTTTTTGTTTCTGCTTTTTTTTTTTTTTTTTTAAGATTCCATATGTAAGTGAAATCATATGGTATTTGTCTTTCTCTGTCTTATTTCATTTAGCATAATGCTTCAACATACATCCATGTTGTCACAAATGGCAAGATTTCATTATTTTTAATGGTTGAATTGTATATGTGTGTGTATATCATTGTATTCATTCATTCATCTATTGATGGACACTTAGGTTGTTTCCATTATTTATTTCTCTGAATTGAAACCAGACAGAAACAAACCAACTTTCTTGTCTCCTTGTGGCAGTGGATAGATTTTTTTTCTGGTCAGTTCTTTCCCTTAAAGTGTAGTTTTTCATGGTTTTCAGTTTTATTCGTGTGTCTATCCAGTTTTTAAGTTTTTTGAGGTCTACAAAAGGCTCATGTACTGTCCTCCTGTGGGCATTATAACCTCAGATTACTAAGTACGGAGGTTACTAGGACTAACACCCACCCCACCGCAGGCAGCTTCAGCATCTGCTCATCAGCTTGTTACTTGGATTTTCAGCTTCTCTTTTATTTCTGGTACTTGGATATTTCCCAATATTTCTAGAAAATATATGATTAAATACTTTTTATATTTTACTCAAAATTTCTAAATCTTTGTGGTTAAGGATGGGTTCCAGTTGTCTGTCTGCCATGTTGCTAAGACTTAAAGTTCCTCATGGAAATATTAATTAAATAAATTGTTAACTTAGCAGGAAAAGTTCAGTCATTTTTTGGTTATTCTTCAACTCAGTGTTTCAAATAGGAAACTTAAGGACCAGAAAGATAACACAGCAGGCTAATGGCAGATGGGGGATAGGAATGGACTTGCTGTTTGGGCAGCAGAATTGCAGTATCTCCAGGTTCTGCTGTTTTTCTGCCTGTGGGGAATTATGCCTAAATTAGATCATTTTGCAAGAAGCCTTCCAAATCTGTGACTCTATAATTCCATGCTGTTTCCGACATCAATTTCCAGGAAATTCCACCTGCAGGTCTGGTATTCTAGTTAACTGTAGGCTCTTAGGAGACAGGAGCTATGTCTAGTGCATGTCGCCATAGTCCCCACATTCTGACATTTAATGAGCCATGAGAGCTGTTCACTGAGCTCTCATAGCATTCCAGTGTCCACCTTCATTAAGGTGTCTGATGCATTATATCACAATTACTGGTTTACTCACGTGCCCCTTGGTTGATTGCAAGCTCTTTAAGGGCAGGAACCTCCAGGTACATTATAAATACAGTAAATATTAAATAAATAAATGCATTTAATTAATTACTCACATTGCTCCCAACAATATCTTCCTAAAAACATGACAGTCACAACTCTAATTAGTGTAGCCCATATAGCCTTTTTATGTTTATTCCCTGCTTTGCTTTGCCTTAGACTATAGTCACAATATACTACTTAAACACATTCTTGATTTTGGCTTCTGTTTCTACCATTCCCTCATCATAAAATGCCCTTCATCCCAATCTTTGTTCATTGAAATTCTTTTCCTTGTTTAAGGAAGACTCAGATGGCATTTTTTTCTTAATTTCTATATTTTTTATTGGAGTATAGTTGATTTACAGTGTTGTGCTTTTTTCTTCTGTACAGCAAATGAATCAGTTATACATACATGTATCCATTCTTCAGGTGGCACTTCTTCCATGAAGCTTTCTGAGATTCTCAAGTCTCCTCCTCCCTTTATGCCTCCACAGCACATCATACATATTTCTTTGAAGTAATCGTGCCATTCTGCTCAGTGTTCTAGTTACTTCAGTTCATATTTCTCACTTCCCATTTTTGGCTGTGCTGGGTCTTTGTTGCTGCACCTGGGTTCTCTCTAGTTGTGACGAGTGGGGGCTACTCTCTAGTTGTGGCGTGCAGACCCCTAATTGCAGTGGCCTCCCAGGTAGTGCAGTGGTAAAGAATGTGCCTGCCAGTACAGGAGATGCAGGAGACGCAGGTTCGATCCCTGGGTCAGGAAGATCCCCTGGAGTAGGAAATGGCAACCCATCCTGGTCTTCTTGCCTGGAAAATTCCATTGACAGAGGAGACTGGTGGGCTACAGCCCATGAGGTCACAAAGAATCTGACACGACTGAGCACACACATACCCTTGTTGCAAAGCATGGGCTCTAGAGCATGTGGGCTGTAGCAGTTGCAACTTATGTGCTCCATAGCATGGGCTTGGCAGTTGTGGAGCATAGGCTCAGCTGCTCCTCGACATGTGGAGTCCTCTCAGACCAGGGACTGGGCTGTGTCTCCTGCATTGGCAGGCTGGTTCTTAACCACTGGACTACCAAGGAAGTACAATATAAATTTTTTAAATGTGAGAATACTTCAGTATTCTCCACACTTAGTCACATTGTCTTGTATATAATAGATGCTTAGTATATTTAACTTAAATGAGTTGGAAAGAAAACTTGCCTTCTTGGGTTTCAAAGGCCCCTCACGTTTTTGCATTGTTATTTCCTTTCTCTACCCATGGACTAAACTTGATGGTACTTATGTTCCCTGCAGGTGGCCTATGACATGGGGGATTACTACCATGCCATTCCATGGCTGGAGGAGGCTGTCAGTCTCTTCCGAGGCTCTTATGGAGAATGGAAGACAGAGGATGAGGCAAGTCTTGAGGATGCCTTGGATCACTTGGCCTTCGCCTATTTCCAGGTAGGGGAGTAAACAAGAGACTCATTCCTTTCATCACAGTAAGCATAATGCTTTATATCTGCGTAACCACTTCTTCAGCATTTTCGTGTCTCGTAATTTATTTCATCTTTCCAACAGGACTAAATGTGTCAGGCAGGGCAGTTGTTTTATTATTTCCATATTTCTTATGTGAGTAAACTGAATCTCCAAAGAATTCCTAACGTGTTACAAAGTTCACAGAGGTTAGATTAGAGCCCAAGTCTGTTTCTTCCTCAGTACTCTTTCCAATGTGCTGACTACTTTAAAATCATCATCTTCAATGTAGGAGGCGGTTTCTCACCTGTATCAGCAGCAGCTGCATTTACAAATGTTTAGTGGCTTCATAGCCAATGCAGGTCACTCTTTTGAACTCTTGCCATGATATTGCCAATGTCAAGGAAGAAGTTTGATTGTTATCTTCTCCCATCTGCTGTCAAGTCCAACTGTGATGTGAGTCGTGTCCAGATACAGAGCTGGTGTCATTGGTCCAGAGCATCAGTTCATTGCCTCCTGTAGGTGTTGTTTTTCATTGGCACCATTGACCTGCCATCTGTTGTGCCCCTCATGAAAGCTCATTTCTCTTCTTGTGGGAGCTGCTATCCCACATCCACTGGAGTTGTATAGTCTTTAAGAATAGGCTGGAAAAATCACCACAGAGTCATTTCCCTAGAGTTTCCAAAACTAATAAACCATTTCTGCTCCACACATTCCTTTTCCTTTCCCCTTTTTCCTGAGAAAGGGAGGAGGATGTGGGTGGTCCAAACCTGTGTGTTGCTGCCAAAATAGATTTATTCTCAGTGCTGCAAATGGTCCTGTTCTTCTCACAGAAGTTCCTGGGAAGTTCCTGGCTCTTTGTTGTAAAACTTTTCCAGGGTGCTCTTCCTATCTCTCCTGCTTAATTGCTATTAAAGCTGAAATAGAATCACTGTGATACAATAAAGGGTGAGAAGTAATTGAATTTTAATAGAAGAAAATGGAGAATTGATATGGAGACTCAGAGAAGATAAACTAAAGCAGCTCATTCTGAAAGATAGAGTTTTAGATACAATGTCTAATAGTTTTGGGTTTTTTCCCCCTATGATGACTTAGATTTCTCCTCTTGTCACTTGTAAACTCTCCCATTCTACAGTTGTGCTTTGTCTGGTAAATATTATTCACCTTACCAGGTGTAGCTCAAATGTCTCCTATTTTGTGAAGCCTTCTTTAATTCTCTTTAGACCCCTCAGACTCTCCTTCTTTGTGTCTTATAGTGTGTGTGTGTGTGTGTGTTTATGCCACAGTAATAAAACACATTGGCATTGTCTTATAGGCAAGTCTGGTCCCCTTTTTACCACTGGTAAATTAGGGATGAATGTTCCTCATGGATCTTTCATTATCATATAAAATTGTATATCTATACA
Organism: Okapia johnstoni; assembly: GCA_024291935.2. NCBI lineage: Eukaryota > Metazoa > Chordata > Mammalia > Artiodactyla > Giraffidae > Okapia > Okapia johnstoni. The sequence continues at coordinate 24,764,022 of CM044325.1, forward strand.
CACCACAAAAAGTATAATAACATATCATATTATATGTAGTACTATCATTTAATACATTTTCAGGATATGTTTTAGTAAAAAATCATTTCAGTAACTACAAATAATGAGAGACAGTGTGTAGTAACTAAACCATAGGCTCTGAAGTCAGGCAGACCTAGGTTCAAGTTCTGTGTAAACTTGGGTAACTTACTTAACCTCCCTAGACCTTAATTTTCTTTCTTTTTGTTTTAAAGCTTCATTTTTCCCTATGATCAGACTTCTCTTCTTCTTTTTTAAAAAATACTTATTTACTTTTATTTATGTGTTTATTTGGCTGCATTGGGTTTTAATTGCTGGACTTGGGATCTTTGGTGCACGGGCTCAGTAGTTGCAGCCCGTGGGCTTAGTTGCTCTGCAGCATGTGGGATCTTAGTTCCCCGACCAGGGATCAAACTTGTGTCCCCTGCATTGGAAGGCAGATTTTTAACCACGGACCACCAGGGAAGTCCCTAATTTTCTTATCTTTAAAGGGGAATAATAATGATAATGTGGGAGTGTGGAAATAATTTTCCCAATAACCTTCTGTGTTTTTGGCTGAGACCTCCCTGTAGTATAAGACAGATTAATAAGAGGAACAATAAACATAAGTTAACTAACATGTATACCTCCTGTAGACATGGGAGATATTGGGGGGCAGGGGATGAGTAACTCTCTGAGAGGATCTAAGCCTTCGTCTTAAATATGATGTATCCAGCTAAAGACAAAAGAAAGAAAGGTATGGGGGAGCCAGTTCTGGGAGGTGACCAGGCCAAGCAAGCAAGAGTAAGGCTGTCAGGTACCAATAGATTTAGGGTCCCTTCCCCACTGATAAGATTTTCTTGTGATGCAGCGTCATCCTTCTCTTTCAGGTACAGGAGGGAGATAACCCTCACAAAAGGAAATTTCCATTGTAAATATAAATTTCCCTTATGAAAACACTTCTACTCTGGTTTAAAAAACTTCTCCTGTATCTCTGATGTTTCTCAAAATAATTAGCTCAAAATAATCCTTATGCCAAAGAGGCATATTTGGGGGTGGCATATTCTGCGACCCTTTGTTGTCTTAAAAAAATGCACAATGTGAGAGTTGTGCATCAGGTTTTATTTGGGGCAAAATGAGGACTATAGCCCAAGAGACAGCACTTCAGATAGCTCTGAGAAACTGCTCCACAGAGGTTGGGGGAAGGTCAGTATAGATGTGATTTTAGTGAAAGGAGAGTGCATGCAATCAAACATATTTTTTCTGCAGAATGTTTCGTTAGTCTTGAGGAGCAGTTGTCACCATGAAAATTTTTAGTGCTTTTCTAGATATGAGGAAATACAAGAATTGGGCTTATAAAATCAGCTTCTGAAAATATCTAACTATATGAAGACCTGTTCTGCCAGTTTTTCCCAGTACACAGAGTGCCTCATTTCTGTTCTCCACCCTGAACTATTTTCAGGGAGGTGTTGAAAGCCAGTAGCTGCAGCAGCTCGTGATTTAATCCTTGTGGACGTAGATGGAAGTGCCCATGGCAAGTGCCAGTTTGTAGTTGGCACCTTCAGTGCTCACCTCAAAGGGTCAGCATGAGGATTAAATGAGCTAATACATTTAATGTATTAAATGTAAAGCACTTAACCCAATTCATAACACATATGTTCTCAATTAATGTAAGCTATTTTTACACTATACACAAGTGTGTGTTCTCCTTTTTCATTGTACATTATTTACTATACACATTTCCAGAGAAATTTAACTGGGATATCAAAAGTAGCTCTAACTGTTCTTGATAAAACATAATTTTATCCCTTGATAAAGCCCTTGAGTTTAAAAAATATATAAAATTAATATTTTAGCTTTCTTCATCTCAAAGGGTTTGAAAATCTATAACCCTGAGTTAATATCTGACACTGTAAGATATTAGTAGATTAATTAACTACCCCTCTGTTAAGTACAGAACAGAATAATTCATGATATTAATTAATTAGAAACAAACTATATGCCTAACAGTGGTGGAATGGTTAGATTGTCTGTGATGGAGCTTCTGGATGGAATGATATGCAGCCATTAAAACTGCTGTCTCTCCTGTACACACATGTTCATAGCAGCACTGTTCACAACCGCCAGTAGGTGGGAAGCTTTCCAAGTATCCATCAGTGGGTGAATGGACAAGCAAAAGTAGTGTATATGTACAGTGGAATACCATTTAGCCTTTAAAAAGAAGGAAATTCTAATACATGCTACCACATAGATGAAACTTGAGGACATTATGCTAAGTGAAACCAGTCACAAAAAGACAAGTATTGTTTGATTCCATTTATATGAGATTTCTAGAAGAGTCAAATTTATAGAGACAGAAAGTAGAGTGATGGCTATCAGGGGCAGGGGGGAGGAAATAATTGGGAGTTGTTGTTAATGAGTAGAGTTTCAGTTTTGCAAGATGAGAAAACTCTGGAGGTCTTTGTACAACAGTGTGAATATATTTAGTACTACTGACCTGTACACTTGGAAATGATTAAGATGGTAAATTTATGTTTACCATCAGTAAACATAAATGGTAAATTTATGTTTACCGCAGTGAAAAGTACTAATTAAAAAATGCTGTTTCTGAGGACTATGTAAAAATATAGAAAGTACTCCTGATTACACTGTAGAGGGAAACAATCAAGATATGAAAATTTGTAATAAATATGACTGTAACTGTGTACACACTATGTATTGTTCCAAAGGGCTTGAAGTGCCTGGGTTTCAGTGGAACCTTTACTTCCTATTTGTCATATGTTTTATAGTGTCCATCTTCTTTCTTTTATCATTAAAAAATGCATTTTTTTAACATGCAAAAGGGAAATGATCAGAAGGAAATATAGGTCTAGTGACTTATCATCATTTCACAGTACCCAGAGTGGGATGACAGCCCACCTGCTCCGAGTTCTGTTCCCCAGGCTTGTCTGGAAAGCCTGTGTTTACTTTCGACCGTGTGTAGCCCAAGGTTGAATGGCTGCAGGGAGAGTCATTGCTATGCAGTGGGAATGGTTCAGGTTTAGCTCTTCCTTTTTCTTCCTCTCACTGACTTTGTGGATTCTCAAAAGTGCTGAACCTGGAGAACACATCATGTTCTTAGTAGAATTGTTGCAGTTCCATATTAATGTTTACTAATAAAATATACCAAAATAACAACACCCTACAATTATATGGTTTTGCATGCTTTGAAAGATTTGAGGGCATTTTAAGAAAGTTTTTTTTCATTTATTTTTCTCCCTTCCCTGGTAAGGGTGGTAATAAGTCATTTGTAAATGAGGAAACTGAGGAGACCTGATTTGCATCAGGGCTGCAAATCCTGAATTAGGACAGAGAACCTCTACATTTTAGTCTGCAGCTCATTTCAGTGAGTCTTACTATCTACTATTGGTAAGCTTATTTTAGAGTTTTTTTTTTTTTTAATCCATTTAATGGTTCATTAGGGGAGCTATCCTCAGTGCAGTTAACTCACTCTTTTCCTTTTCTTTCTTTTTTACAGGCAGGAAATGTTTTGTGTGCCCTCAACCTTTCCCGGGAGTTTCTTCTGTACAGTACGTAATGATAAAAGATAACCACAGGTCAGACCTGTGGGAAATACCTCTTGTTTTTGGCCTTTCATCCCTGCAAATGAAGTATAGCTGTCTATTTTTATTTTTCGAATTTCATAATCCAAGGCAAATTTCTAATTTTTTTTTATTAAATCTTAACATACTGTTCAGTGCACCAGGGGGAGTTTTTAAGTTCATTTAAGAAAAAGATACCAGCTTGTGCCTTCCTCCTCCACCCCTATTGAGTCATGCGTATTAGTGTTGCTTCAGTGGGGAACAAGTTCTAGGTTGGGAGCCAGTTTCTTCAGGGACATTTGAAGGTCCAGGTTTTGGGAATAGACCTGGGAACGAGTGCAATCAATGAGAGCTGTGTGTGCAAGAAGGAGAGCGACTCAGCAGGGCTGTTCACTTTGGCTGCTCACAGAAAGATAGCAATTCTTCTCTTTATGCTGGAGCTCACTTTGCTATGCAAGCCTCCCGCCCAGCTGGCCACAGAGTTCAGCTTCAACCCTCTCAGGCCGTGTTTCACCAGAGTTAAACTGGGAGAGAGATTTGCTAGTTTAACTCTGCCTTGATATTTTTGCTTAAAATTTTGGTGATAGATGGCTTCCCAGGTTTTCTTTTAATAAGTTGGATACTAAAAGATAGGTACATGTTACAGATATGTGGATATACAGATATGTATATGTATCAGATATGTTAAGATACGTAATAACCATTCACAAAATTAGGTTGGCCAAAAAGGTAGTTAAAACCCCAAACAGACTTTTTGGCCAGCCCAGTATTTATGAAGTATTTCCTGTAGGACTTCACAAATGTATGTATCACTTTTTAGTTAATCCATTTAGTAATATTATTCCTTTCTGCTAGTTTGGCAAACAGTAGGATAAGGCAGTAGCTGTGTGGTCTGGAAACATGTGGACAGTTAGTGGTATAAACAAATTGATAACCCAGCCCCTCTTTATTTTTTGTGCTTGAACAATTAAAATCTCTGCATATCCCAGAGAACATAAATTGTGCACTATTAAAAGTGAATAAGTAGACACAGCAAATTGAAATTCCTCGTTCCATTAAGTGGTCTCGCAATATTTTCATTGGTATTTTGGGCCCACTGTTTCTATTCCTCCAAACTTTATTTCTCCTTTGGTTAAAAAAAGGATGATAATTTCTGTCCCTTCATTTGCCAGAATGATGGTAATGGTGGAAGTGGTTAGAAGCACATTGAGCTCCTCAGAGAAAGATGCTTTGTGATCCTTACAGCAATGAAGCACATCCTTCCGAGATGCACTGAGATAATGCAGAGGCTAGCTGGCCATGGGTAGCTGCCAACTCATGGGGGATCTGCACCCAAAGTGGGCACAAACAAGACACAGGATCCCTGTCGGGACCTTGGCTAGAACCGAAGTCTAGAACCGAAGTCTAGAACCTCTTTGTCCCATGGTGCTCTGTTGTGTCTAGGCCAGGTAGGGATTCTGAGGAATCTAGTAGAGTTGGGAATAATTTAGCTTCCAGTTCTCTAGGGAAGAATAGAGCGAGTCTCTGTGCCATAGGCTTTGGCTCTCTGCACTTCTCTTTCATAGCACTTTCTTGTTGTGTTTTGTTTTAAGTAGTTAGTTGATGTGTCTTTTCTCTGAGAGACTCTAAACTCTGAGAGTTTAGCTGCTAGCACAGTGTCTGGTACATGTTCACTGGAGAGTTACTGAATGGACGGGTGAATGAATGATTGAAGCTTCTTCCCTATACATAAAACTGACCATCACACTATCCTGCAGCCCCATCCTCATGATCCCTTGGTCCAAGAGTGTTCCTTCAGCTCTACTAGGCCCTACCTAATCCTTTTTAATACCTGGTACTCTAGGGGTGAGGACCTTACATCCTCCTGTGCATGGACATAGGAAATTGTCCAGGTGTCAGGTGCTGGTGGTGTGTAACAGTGAAGCTGCAGGAAACCTTGGCAGCACTCCCTGGGACCATTGTTTGTTAATCTGTTAACTAGTATTTTTCCCTGCTGATTTCTTTCAGGCCCAGATAATAAGAGGGTGGCCAGAAATGTCTTGAAATATGAAAAGCTCTTGGCAGAGAGCCCTAACCAGGCTGTAGCTGAGACTGTCATGCAGAGACCCAATGTGCCCCACCTGCAGACCAGGGATACCTACGAGGGTTTATGTCAGACCCTGGGTTCCCAGGTACCACTTCTCATGGGAAGAAAAAGGGAGAACCAGCTTGGGGGATGGGAGAAAAGGTAGAATTGGGACAATTTGAAGGGAATACCTGATACATTAAAAAATAATAATAAAGCTGACTTGGATAGCATCAGTGACTGAATTCTGAACCTCCTGAATTTCAGGTTTTTTATGCTAGAGTTCCCGTAAATTGGTTTCCACTCCTAGACCCTTCTTCTAAGCTGATTCTAGTCTTTCCTTTCAGCCTACTCACTACCAGATCCCCAGCCTCTACTGCTCCTATGAGACCAGTTCCAGTCCCTACCTGCTGCTCCAGCCAGTGCGGAAGGAGGTCATCCACCTGGAGCCCTATGTTGTTCTCTACCATGACTTTGTCAGTGATGCCGAGTCTCAGAAGATCAGAGGGCTTGCAGAACCATGGGTGAGTGTCCCCAAGGCCTGCCGAGAACCTCCCTTTGTTTCTTTGCATGACTGATGTTCAGAAGTGTGAGAACAGGCAGCCTGAACAACTAGATACTTCATCTGTTCAGGAGTTCAAAATACCAGCCATTCCATAAAACTAATCAGCAGTGAAAAAATGCACAGTCGTGGCTGCTTCTGGCTGAGAAAGGGTACAAGGGGATTTTCTGGGGTGTTCACAATGTGCTTTCAATATCTTATTAGGGATGTGGAGTACATGGTTGTATGTTTGTGAAAACTCAGCAAATGGTACTCTTGAGATCTATGTATATCACTGTATGTAAATTTAATCTAAAAAAATTAAAGGAAGCCCCCCCATCCCCAATATCAATCATTCCATATAAGTGATAGAAGGAAAAAAAGGGTGAGAGAATTCTCTGGTGTTTCAGTGAAGACTCAGCACTTTCAGTGCTTGCCTGGGGCCTGAGTTTGATTCCTAGTTGGGGAACTAAGATCCCACAAGTTGTTTGGTGTGGCCACAAAAAGAAAAAGGAAGAAAAGGGGTCAAATGACAGGGGAAAGGAGAGATTTCCTAGCACAGAAAAAGAGTGTGACGATTATTTAGTTAAACTTCATTATTTTGTTAAAGAGAAATCCGAGGCCCGGGGAGGGGAAGAGACCTCGGGTCACAGCCCAGAGGTACACTGATTGCTGCTCTGCTATTTGGCCTTCATGTTTCAGTTAACTTAGGCTGTTACATTGGTAATGTTGCAGGAAGTGGGGGGACCCCCTTCAGGGCCTGAAAGTGGGCTCTGGTCTAACACTCGGTAATGAATTGTCCAAGGAGATACACATGCTGACAAAGCAAGAAACTTTAATGGGAAAATGTACTTGAGCAGAGAGCAGGAAGGTAAGGGAGCCCAGGAGGACTGCTCTGCCATGTGGCTCGCAGTTTTGTTTTTTTTTTGGTGATGGGATTAGTTTTCAGGTTGCCTCTGGCCAATCATTCTGACTCAGGGTCCTTCCTGGTGGTGCACACTTTGCTCAGCCAAGATGGATTCCAGCAAGGAGGATTCTGGGAGGTGGTAGGACACGTAGCATCTCCATGTGAGAAGAATTTTCCCAAATTCTTCCAGTTGGTGGTGTCTTGTTAGTTCCGTGTTCCTTATCAGAACCTCCTGTTGTAAAATAACTCACACAAATGGTGCCTACAGAGTAGGCAGTTACAGTTAAGGTTTCCTCTAACAGTAACAAGCAGCCCCAAATCTCAGGGAGGACAACAGCAGTAGAGGTTGGCTTGGTCCTCATGTTATGTGTCTGTCTTGTGCTGGCTGCTGCTCTGCCCCATGCTGTCTTTACCCTCGGACCCATCCCAACAGAGCAGCCTCTGTTTGGAACATTGCCATCTCATGGGAGAGGAAAACAGCAAAGATGGCAAACTACTAGCCAGCTCTTAAAGCTTCTGCTTGGAAGCACCAGGCATTACTTCCATCCACATTTCCCTGGTTAAAGCAAAGCATGTAGCCAACACTGCAGTCAGCTTGGAGGGTGTATCTCATTCTTCCATGGGGAAGGCTCTGCAGCCACTGTGTCAAGCTTTATGTTAATGGGGAAGGGAGTTAGTCCTCCAGAAAGTGTTGTTTTCAGTCCCTCAGTTGTGTCCAACTCTTTGAGATCCCATGGACTGCAGCACACCAGGCTTCCCTGTCCTTCACTAATTCCTGGAGTTTGCTCACATTCATGTCCATTGAGTTGGTGATGCCATCCAGCCATCTCATCCTGTCACCTCTTTCTCCTCCTGCCCTCAATTGTTCCCACCATCAGAGTCTTTACCAGTGGGTTGGCTCTTCACATCAGGTGGCCAAAGTATTGGAGCTTCAGCTTCAGCATCAGCCCTTCCAATGAATATTCAGGATTGATTTCCTTTAGGATTGACTGGTTTGATCTCCTTGCAGTCCAGGGGACTCTCAAGAGTCTTCTCTAATACCGCAGTTCAAAAGTATCAATTCTTCGGTGCTTACCCACTCCAGTATTCTGGCCTGGAGAATTCCATGAACTGTATAGTCCATGGGGTCACAAAGAGTTGAACATGACTGAGCGACTTTCACTTTCACTTTTCAGCCTTCTTTATGATCCAGCTCTCACATCCATACATGACTACTGGAAAAATCATAGCTTTGACTAGATGAACTTGTCGGCTAATTAATGTCTCTGCTTTTAATATGATGTCTAGGTTTGTCATAGCTTTACTTCCAAGGAGCAAGCATCTTTTAATTTCATGGCTGCAGTCAGTCACCATCTGCGGTGATTCTGGAGCCCAAAAAATAAAGTCTGTCACTGTTTCCATTGTTTCCCCATCTATTTGCCATGAAGTGATGAGACCAGATGCCATGATCTTAGTTTTTTGAATGTTGAGTTTTAAGGCAGCTTTTTCACTCTCCTCTTTTCACCTTCATCAAGAGGCTTTTTAGTTCCTCTTTGCTTTCTGCCATTAGGATGGTATCATCTGCATATCTGATGTTATTGTTATTTCTCCCAGCAATCTTGATTCCAGCTTGTGATTCATGTGGCCCAACATTTCACATGATATACTCCATATATAATTTAAATAAGCAAGGTGACAATATACAGCTTTGATGTACTCCTTTCCCAAGTTGGAACCAGTCTGTTGTTCCATGTCCAGTTCTAAATGTTGCTTCTCGACCTGCATACAGGTTTCTCAGGATGCAGGTAAGGTGGTCTGGTACTCCTGTCTCTTTAAGAATTTTTCACAGTTTGTTGTGATCCACACAGTCAAAGGCTTTAGCATGGTCAATGAAGCAGAAGTAGATGTGTTTCTGGAATTCTCTTGCTTTTTCTATGATCCAGCGAATGTTGGCAATTTGATCTGTGGTTCCTCTGCCTTTTCTAAATCCAGCTTGTATATCTGGAAGTTCATGGTTCACATACTATTGAAGCCTAGTTTGAAGGATTTGCGCAATTGTGTGGTAGTTTGAACATTTTTTGGCATTGCCCTTCTTTAGGGTTGGAATGAAAACTGACATTTTCCAGTCCTGTGGGCACTGCTGAGTTTTCCAAGTTTGCTGGTATATTAAGTGCAGCACTCAGTGAAACTATGAGCCATGCTGTGCAGGGCCACCCAAGATGGATGGGTCATAGAGGAGAGTTCTGATAAGATGTGGTCTGTTGTAGAAGGGAATAGCAAACCACTTCAGCATTCTTGCCTTAAGAACCCATGAACGTATGAAAAAACAAAAAGATATGACACTGAAAGATGAACCCCCCCGGTCGGTAGGTGTCCAATATGCTACTGGAGATCAGTGGAGAAATAGTTCCAGAAAGAATGAAGAGCCTGAGCCAAAGCAAAAAACGATGTCCAGTTGTGGATGTGTGTGATGGTGAAAGTAAAGTCTGATGCTGTAAACAACAATATTGCATAGGAACCTGGAATGTTAGATCCATGAATCAAGGTAAACTAGAAGTGGTCAAACAGGAGATAGCAAGAGTGAACATCAACATTTTAGGAATCAGGGAACTAAAATGGACAGGAATGGGTGAATTTAATTAGATGACCATTATATCTACGACTGTTGTCAAGAATCCCTTAGAAGAAATGGAGCAACCCTCATAGTCAACAGAAGAGTTCAAAATGCAGTACTTGGGTGTAGTCTCAAAAATGACAGAATGATCTCGGTTCATTTCCAAGGCAAACCATTCAGCATCACAGTAATCCAAGTCTATGCCCCAACCATTAATCCCAAAGAAGCTGAAGTTGAACAGTTCTGTGAAGACCAACAAGACTTTCTAGAACTAACACCAAAAAAAGATGTCCTTTTCCTCATAGGGTGCTGGAATGCAAAAGTAGGAAGTCAAGAGATACCTGGAGTAACAGGCAAGTTTGGCCTTGGGGTACAAAATGAAGCAGGGCAAAGGTTAACAGTTTTGCCAAGAGAACACACTGGTCACAGCAAACACCCTGTTCCAACAATACAAGAAACGACTGTACACATAGACATCACCAAATGGTCAATATTGAAAATCAGATTGATTATATTCTGTGTAGCCAAAGATGGAGAAGCTCTATACAGTCAGCAAAAACAAGACCTGGAGCTGACTGTGACTCAGATTATGAGTTCCTTATTGCAAATTTCAGACTTGAGTTGAAAAAAGTAGGGAAAACCACTAGGCCATTCAGGTATGACCTAAATGAAATTCCTTATGTTTATACAGTGAAGTGACAAAAAGATTCAAGGGATCAGATCTGATAGACAGAGGGCCTGAAGAACTATGGACAGAGGTTCGTGCCATTGTACAGGAGGTGGTGACCAGAACCATCCCCAAGAAATGCAAAAAGGCAAAATGGTTGTCTAAGGAGGCCTTACAAATAGCTGAGAAAAGAAGAGAAAGGCAAAGCAGAAAGGGAAAGGTATATCCATCTGAACACAGAGTTTCAAAGAATAGCAAGGAACATGTACCCCCATGGTGGATTCATGTCAATGTGTGGCAAAACAAATACAATATTGTAAAGTTAAAAAATAGAAAATAAACTAATAAAAAAAAAGCCTTCTTAAGTGAACAATGCAAGGAAATAGAGGAAAACAATAGAATGGGAAAGACTAGAGAGCTCTTCAAGAAAATTAGAGATACCAAGGGAACATTTCATGCAAAGATGGGCAAAATAAAGGACAGAAACAGTGTGGACCTAACAGAAGCAGAAGATATTAAGAAGAGGTGGCAAGAATACATAGAAGAACTATACAAAAAGATCTTAATGACCTGGATAACCACAATGGTGTGATCACTCACCTAGAACCAGTCATCCTGGAGTGCTAAGTCAAGTGGGCCTTAGGAAGCATCACTATGAACAAAGCTAGTGGAGGTGATAGAAATCCAGTAAGTTATTTAAAATCCAGGAAGTGTGACAAATATTTAGAAAGGTCATGCAGTTGACCTCACTGCTATAAGTATTCTGCCTCTTTACAAATGGCACATAAGACAGTTTCAGAATTCCTGTGTCAAAGCAGACATCATGCCCTTCATGGTGTGCTGTTTGCCCTGGCATCCAGACTGTCATTCATCACTAGAACAGAGCGTGCTGTGTGCTAGATGCTGTACTGGGTTCTGGGCTGTTACATGGAGGTTAAGTATTGCTTCCTCTGATTTCAGAGCTTCCTGAAGAAGGGGAAAGAGATATTTACAATGCACTGTGATACGTCCTGTAATAGCATAGGTGTTGTGCTACAGCAGCATAAAAAAGAGAACCTTCCTCCAAGGGAAAGGCAGTCAGGTAAAGAGCAGATAGGGGCAGGGGGAGAGGAAAAACAGAGGCTTCCCCGTGGATGTGAGATTCATTCGAGTGAAAGGTGACAAAGGATATTCCAGGAAGACAGGCAGTCTGTGCACAGGCCTGCTGTGTGGTGTGTTCAGAGAGTAGGGGGAAGCTAGGGGCTGAAGTGGGCAGGGGCGGGTGTGGGAGGTGATGGGAGATGCAAAGTGAGACACAATTAGAAGCTCCAGAACTACCACACTGGGGAGTTTGGATTTTATCCCCAAAGCCAGGGGAAGCAGTGGGACAATCTGAAATCGGAGTGCGCCCTGATCAGGTCTGCAGATTTTGAGGGAGACTTTGGCAGCAGACATGAATTGGAGGAGAATAGCAAAAATAATTCCATCTAAAAGCCCTTCAGACGAATCTGGAATCTTTGTACAGAAGGTTTTTGAAGCTTCTGTACAAATTAGGCTCCCCGTGAATTGCAACAATGTGTTTTCAATAGCTTTGGCTTCTCAGTGAGCCGACGGCAGCTCTCAGTGAGCCGGCGGCAGCATTTGGCTTGAAGCGCCCTTTTCCTCAGGACAACTCTGTTGCTGTGGTAACAGGGCAGGCGGCCCACTTGGAGATGTTCATTTAATCTCCCGTGGCCAGGTCATCTGTCTGGCACGCACAGACCTTGCCACACTCCCTTCCCCCAGAAGTGTCTTGCCAGGGTTGCTGGTCCCTGTCTCGCCTTTGGCTTGCTCAGGAACAAGTCCTGGGTGTGTGTGGTAGTGGCTGCCCCACGGGAACCAAGCCACCTCAGTGGCTTGTGTTGAATTTCTCTGCTCCTGTTCACTGTCTGTTTCTCAGAAAAGAATTTCTCTGCTCTCTCATCATTCCTCCCCCATCAGCATTCTGCCCATTCTTGAAGACTCAGTAGAAACCAGACGCCTCTTTTGGCCTCCTAGCCCTTACCACTTCGGCCCACTTTCATAGATTCTTTCAGTAGGAACATTTTTTCCAGAGCACTTTTTGGGGCCACCTACAGTAACCTTCCTCCTCTGAACTCAAGAGTTCTTGTCTCCAGTTGTTTGGTACTTTCATTTATTCTGCCATTTACATGTTGTCTGGAATCGCTCACAGTTTCAGGAGTTAGTCCCTTGACCCCCTCAACTAGACTGTAAGCTAGCAGGGATCATGTTGTCCTTGAAATGCATGGCCCTGTATTATGCCTGTTGCAGCCAGAGCAATCTGCAACCAGTCACTTGCAACTGAGTCAAGCCGTTGCTTAAACTCTTTAGTGGGTCCCTTTTGCTCTCAAATGATTACAAAGCCCTTTGGCCTGGCTACTGCCACCCTTTCTGCAGCATGCCCCCGTTACACTGACACCCCAGAAGCACTAAACAGCTTGTGTCTCCATGAACAGGCCTGCTTTCACTGGCCTCCCCACACACTCCTCTCTCTGCCTAAAGCACTCTTCCCTTGGCCTCTTTTCACCTGTGTGATTCCATCTGTCTTTTGGGCATCCTGGGAAGCCTTCCTGTCCTTCATAAGAATGGCCGATTGTTCCTTCTGTAACCCTGTACTTTTGCAGTGGGGCCCCACTGAATGACTTATGCTTATCCTATATTGTGTTTACAGTGTCTAGCACAGTGCTCAGCCAGAGAACAACCAGTATTTGTTCCCTCAAATGAATGACTTGTAGATGCACTGTAAATAATTGCTATGCAGTGTGTACAATGCAGTATACAGATAATTTACGCAAATAATTGTGTAAATGCAGTGTGGCTCTGGAAGGGAGGGGGCTGGCAGAGTGGAGTGGAGATTCTGTAGGATTTGTTTTTAAACCGTTGTTCTGTCTCAGAAGAGCAGCAGGGACGCTCTCCTCACTATGAAGGCTCAGGAGAGGAGCTAGACAGAGGACCACACAGAGAATATCAGTCACTTACCGATTCTCTGCATCCTGTATTGTAGAGAGAGAGGCTGAGAAGGCCTCCAGGAGTGTGTTGTTCACATGCTGCATTTTATAGCTGAGGAGGCAGGTCCAGGGAAGGGAAGAGCCTTTTCCAAGGTTGTCTACCTGCTTTAGCAGCAGGAACAGTAATACTGTTGAAGCCTTTCAGGAAAGGGTGCCCTTCATTGCTCCATGCTCTACTCTGACTGCACGTGAAGCACCGGGACTGTGTCTTTAGGCTCAAGACTCTGGTTCATTCACTCCTGGATGCATTTCACCAATATTTAGCACCTACTTCCTGTCTGGCCTTTTCTGCACCCTGGGGATACAGCACTGAAAAAGGACCAAATGCTTGCCCTCGTGGAGCTGACATTCTGGTGTCAGATGCAGGAGCAGGCATCCTCATGGAGATATTATTTCTCTTTCTGTCCCTGGTACAGTATTTTTGCAATTAGAGGCTACTTTATTTAAAAATAATTTAAAATTTCTATCCACACATTCAGAACAAAATAGAGACATTCAGTTGAGTTAGTGACTTCAGACCTGTTTGGTTGTTTTTTCCCCATAACCAAGGCAGCTGCAAGCAAAACAGATTTTGATTCTCTGTAAGGAAAGGATTTTATCTGAATTGTTCAGAAGGAACAGGCTGCCTCTGAGGGTAAAGAGTGTCCTGTCATTGTCATTTAATTTGACAAACACTAAAGTCAAAGCTTAGCTGACCCTTAGTCAGGCCCTGACCCAGACACTGGGATATAAAGATGAATAAGAAATAACCCTTAGGGACTTCCTGGGTGGTCCAGTGGTTAAGAATCCTCCTTTCAATGCAGGGGACATGGGCTCCATCTCTGGCTGGGGAACTGAGATGATCCCACATGCCATGAAGCAACTAAACCCATGTGCCACTAGAGAATCTGTGTGCTGCAATGAAAGATCCCACATGCCACAACGAAGACCCGACACAGCCAAGTAAATAAATATTTTAAAAAAAAGAAACAGCCCTTGTTCTTACAGAACTTACAGTCTTGCAGATGCAAAAGGGATTAAAAATCACTTTCATTTTAGTTCCAACTGACTTTTTTTGAGCATTTAGTATTTACCAGATATGAAGCTCAAGTTTATTGTCAACTTTGAGTTTTTATGTCACTTATTATTTTTTATTTTCAAGATCAATGGCTATCACTAAGTTAGTAGCAAGTGCAAAATATCCTTTAATTAAGGAGAAACTGGTGATTGTTAGGCTTATGCTAAGAGAGGGGCATGTCTATGCAAATGAGAGGCCTTCCCTTCGCATGGTAACCACTTGGACTTTCTCTTACATCCTTCACACCAGCTACAGAGATCTGTGGTGGCGTCAGGTGAGAAGCAATTACCAGTGGAGTACCGCATCAGCAAGAGGTAAGAGGGGTTCTTCCTTGGCAGGAACTCTGGTCACACCTGCTGGCCGCCCTGGCACAGGTGACTGAAGGTCAGCAGCAGTCATTCAGGTGCCATCGGAGATGCCACCAGAGAACCTATAGTTTAGGTTTATACCTGTGCATTCTTGCTGTGAGGGAGCAATATCCACTCCCCTCACCCAAGGGCCTTTCACAGGCTGTTACATGGTCTGAGGACTTAACTAGGAGACCATTAGGGAAAGAGTTGAAAAAGCTCCTAAGCCCTAGACCAAAAAATAAGTATGTAGTTGTTCTCCTAAACAGGCTTGCTTTTCCAGAAAGTCTCTATTCGGAATTTGACTTTACAGAATTCTAGTTCCACCTCCAAATGGCAACCCACTCCAGTATTCTTGCCTGGAGAATCCCAGGGACGGAGGAGCCTGGTGGGCTGCCGTCTATGGGGTCGCACAGAGTTGGACACGACTGACGCGACTTAGCAGTAGCAGCAGCAGTTCCACCTCCTGATTCATATTCAAAGCATGACTTGCCACCACTCAGGCAAGAGGGAGGGCCAGAATCTCTGGATCTGGTGGCTTCCCTAGAGGGGACGATCCAGCTGCATTCCCTCCCATCCATCCCTAATCAGCCCATTGCAGCCCTTGGTTTGCGCTATAAGGACAGTATGGATGATACAGTAAGAGGAGGGTCCTCACCGGAGCCATGGGAGACAGCGAGGACATCCTTGAGGAGAGGCCAGACCTCAGGCTGGGTGGATGGTTTTGCAGTCTGGGAAGTGAAGTGAGTGATGAAAGCTTTGATTCAGAATCATTTGGCTTAACTTACTTTGGTCTGGTTTACATTAGGAAGTTATTTTCTAAGTTTGGGACCTTTTACATTAGGAAGTTATTTTCTAAGTTTTGAAAGATCCGTAGAACTTCAGCTTCATTGCTTTGCTAATCTTTCTGACATTGTAGTGTCAAGGAAAAAATTCAACTTTCTATTTAGATTCATTGCTTTTAGGGGAAGGAGGTGGTATTCTCCTTACTTTTCAGGTAAAGAAACTGAGACCCTCATTGCCTCCCCTCACTCGCCACCCCCAACCCCAGCCATCTCATTGCACTCATTTGAATTTTGACTCTGCCCTCACAGGGCTTCCCCAGTGGCTCAGATGATAAAGAATCTGCCTACAATGTGGGAGACCAGGGTTCAATTCCTGGGTGGGAAAGATCCCCTGGAGGAGGAAATGGCTACCCACTCCAGTGTTCTTGCCTGGGAAATCCCATGGACAGGGGAGCCTGGCAGGCTACAGTCCATGGGGTCGAAGAGTCAGATACAACTGAGCGACTAACCCTTTCACTTTCTGTCCTCACAGCTTCACTAGAACTTGTCCCTCAAAGGTCACCAGTGAACTCCTAATCACTAAATTTTTTCCCTGCACAGAAACCTCCACTGACTCTTTGTTATCCACTAAGACCAGATTCCTGAACCCAGGGTCTTCAGCTTACACAACATGCCCTGAGCCTGCTCTTCTAGCCTAATTTCCCAGTACTTCTCTCATAGACCAGATGCTTTCATGTTGATACATATGTCACCCTGCCACATCTGCACTTACACTATTTCTTCAGCCTGAAATACCCCTATGTTTTTTCTGTCTATTGAAATTTTATGCACCCTTCAAAATTTGGCCTACATGTCCATCTTACTGCCATGCCCAGTCAAAATTAACATCTCCTTCCTCTGTGCTCCTCAGGGCTTTAAAGGCTGGTTCTCATTTTTCTAGTTTGATTTATACTCGTTGTATTTGTGTATATTTGTGTGTCTCTTCTAATGAGCTCTTTGAACACAGTAGCTTTGTCTTGAGTACCTTTGTAAACCGTAGCACCCACACCTGGGACTTCCCAGGTGGTGCTAGTGGTAAAGAACCTGCTTGCCAATGCAGGAGAACTAAGAGATGCGGTTCGATCCCTGAGTTGGGAAGATCTCCTGGAAGAGGAAATGGCAACCCACTCCAGTATTCCTGCTGGAAACCCCATGGACAGAGAAGCCTGGCAGGCCACAGTTCATGGGGATCACAAAGAGTCGGATACGACTAAAGTGACTTAGCACAGCACATGCATGCACTCTATACAAAGGAATAAACAAATTAACCCATCATTTATAGACCCAGATGTGCCAGGGTACTTCCCTTAAGAGCCCTCATCATCTCCCTAGGAGACTCACTGGTTTGCTTCCTTACTTCCCAGGGACCTACATTCTAATCCCAAATCCTCCACTTTACCAGAACCTCAATAAGACATTCAGGAAAAAAACTGAACTTTGCTCTTTGGCCTTTGACTTATTGTGATATGTCTTGGAGTAGAGCAGAAGAACAGAGATTTTTCTGCGTTTTACAGCAATCACCAGCATACAGCCTACAAAGCATTTTCATAAGCATTTGTCTGTCGTGATCTTCATAAGTCTGTGTAATAGATATTGTCACCCCTGTTTGATAGATGAATGCATTTCCTGTCCTCCCTGCCTGCTTTCCTTCTGGCAGTTGACATCATTCATTCATTCATTCATTCAGTTAGTCATTTCTGGCATCAGATCACTAATGCTTCAACTTGTGGTGTGTTTTAGTGCCTGGCTGAAGGACACCGTTGACCCAGTGCTAGTGACCCTCGACCATCGCATTGCTGCCCTCACAGGCCTTGATGTCCAGCCTCCCTACGCAGAGTATCTCCAGGTGGTGAACTATGGAATTGGAGGGCACTATGAGCCTCACTTTGACCATGCTACGGTAACTATGGTGTCAGTGACCATCTCCTGGGGGTAGGGAAAGAGGGTATTATTTATTTCTCTGAGGCAAAGCTCTAATAGGGCCCCCAGGGAACATTCAGTGAAATCTTAGAACAAAGGTTCGTGTTCTAGGTAGATCTGAAAGTCTTAGTTTCAAGCTGATAGCTGCTGACTCATCTTTTTACTAAAACTCATTGAAAAACACTGTTACAATGACTGGATTTTATGACATGTAAATTATATCAGTTAAACTCTTCTGTAACAAAAGAATACGTCTTTTTGGCAAATAATTAGGAATTCCAGTCTTATAACTTGGTATGTTTACAGAATAATTATCTGTAACATTTTATATATTAATTTATTTCACTAAAAACCTGAAGATACAATGAACCACTCAGTCCTTTCATTGAAAAGTGAAAGTGAAAGTCACTCAGTTGTGTCCGACTCTTTGCAACCCCATGGACAATACATACAGTCCATGGAATTCACCAGGGCAGAAGACAAGTGGGTAGCCTTTCCCTTCTCCAGGGGATCTTCCTAACACAGGGATCGAACCCAGGTCTCCCACATTGCAGGTGATTCTTTACCAGCTGAGCCACACAGGAAGCCCGAGAATACTGGAGTGGGTAGCCTTCCCTTCTCCAGCGGATCTTCCTGACCCAGGAATTGAACTGGGGTCTCCTGCATTGCAGGCGGATTCTTTACCAGTTGAGCTATCAGGGAAGCCTTTCACTACTAACAAGCAATTTAGTTTTATTAGTATACAGTTCACTTATATGTGTATCTAATAAATTGGTAAAAGGAAAAAAAAGTATATTGAGTAACTGCCAGCAAAGACAGGCACATATGTGACCAGGTATAGCTCAAGCTCTCTCCCATCTGTGACTCCCCCAGTTTGTTCCTCCTTGTGGTGGAATATGGTACCTGCTGGTTGTCACTCTGGTGCCTCTGCATGAAATAATGATGTGTTCTATTTTTGTCTCAGTCACCAAGCAGCCCACTGTACAGAATGAACTCTGGGAACCGGGTCGCAACATTTATGATCTATGTGAGTCTTCCTCTGGAGGGACCGGGGTTACTTACTTAATGATTATTTCTCTCTCTTTTATTTTATGGTTTTCAAAGCAATATAAGATACTGATTTTATGTGATATTCACAGCAAAAAAATCTCCAGGATGTTTGTAAATTTCATATAGCACTCTCATTAGGCACCATAGGAGGAATAAAAAAATACATGTCAGCTCCTGCCCTCAAAGAATTGACGTTATGTAGACCTAAATGTGACCATGTCGTTGGCTGTGATTAGGATAGGAAGTGGCCTTACATGAAGGCCAGGAGATCCTGGGATCTGCACAACACGGGAAGGGGATGTGGTTCTCTTTCTTTGAGGTCCCATAGACTATTTGCTGTTGAAAAGCATGGACCTATAGATGAGGTTGTGGAGCTGTGAGGGTAAGAGAGGAGAGAAATGAAGCAGCTGAGATTATGAGAAGGAAGAACAGAGATACCTACAGAGAAATTCAGTAAGTGTGGCTCTCTCATATGTAATGAAAAATTTCTTCCTTATTTCCTTATAAAGCCTTCAGTTAACTCTACATTACACCCCCTTAAAAAAATAAATTGGCCTTTTCTCCTAGTTCCTGACCTGACCCTATAGAATTTGGACCCTGTCTTTATTATCTCACCGATCCTCTTCCTGTCAGATCATGTGGTTTTGCCTCCTTCTCTTTGGACAAGCCATAATATCAGTCATCTGTCATTTAAAGCATAAGAGGTGTTATTACACTGTTAAATATAAATACTCTACATTACACCCTAAGATGAGGGCCTGGTTTCAGGCTCATTAGAGTAGCAGACACCCCTACCCTAGCATCCCTTCTTTCCTTAGTCTTATATCTGGTCTCCATGGTGCAGCTAAGAAAGGACAGAGGCCAGCACTCTATAGTCTTATTGCTGGCAATCCCAACGTGGCTTTTTTCACATGGCTTGGTTTTAACTTTTTGCAAAACTGGAAGCTGCTTCTGCCAGTGGTGTCTGGTCTCTTGTGGTCATTCTGAACATTCTGATCAGGCGGAGGGATGGCTGACGTCAGCTCTCCAGGCAGGGCACATGGCTTGGATCAGCAGCTAGTGCATCTCTGGTTAATGACTCAAGCTAGCATGGGAGGTCACAATCTGTGAAGTCATAGGTAGTTGATGTCTTTGGACAAAAACCAAAGAATAGGACATCCAGGGGCCACAATCTCTCTGTTCTTTACCCCCTTAGTGTCTTCTGCAGCTGACTCCCTCATCACAGTGGCCTGGTTACTATGGTAAGGGTAGCACATATGCAGGAGTCCAGCAGCTTTAAATGACAAATGCAAGAGTGTGTCTGTGTTTGGATTTTAAGCCTCTGATACACAGTGGAATGGCATGCGTTTGGGTTTGGAGTCAGTTGGCCTGATTTAGGTTCTGCCATTTAACATGTGGCCTCAGCACAAATCACAATTCTCTGAGCTTGTTTTCTTGCTCTGCACCTCCTCACAGGGCTGTCAGGAGGACCTGATGAAGTCAGGTGAGGGGGTATCTCTCTGTGAAGTTTCATACAGTATGTTTTTATCGTTCTATCCTAGAAAGCAAGTATAGGACTCCATGAAGGGGACTGTGGGACCTAGGAAGTGCTAGCTTATTCCCAGTTCTTTCATCTTCAGATTAGGGTTAAGACCATCATAAACATTTCTGAAGACAAGAGATAAGGTTTGTGGAGAATATGAGGATAATATTATAGAGGGAAAATAATCTTTAAGAAGTAGAGGACTGAGTTGAAATCAGGTTAGTGATTTTCTGCTCAGACTGGATGTAAGATCAGTCCCAGTACAATGCAGTGGAAGGTTTACAGAGGGAAGATTTCCCTGCCCTCCACCAAGCTCACAATCCATGCCCTGCTCTGGAGCCTCACAGCACACTGATCCAATTCTCTTTTCAATCTGTTGGTTAAGTCCTTCCACCCCACTGTGCTATGACACCACAGGTAGTGTGCAAGAGTGCCATATAATGGTTACCAGCAGGGTCTTCGTAGTCAGATAGCATTGGCTCAGCTCCAGTCCTGGCTTGGAGTTATGTGACCTTTTGTAAACCACTCGGTGTCTCTGAGACTTGGCTTCCTTATCCCTAGACTGTGAAAAACAACAATCCTAACTAAGGATGATATATTTGTTGTGAGGAATAAGGACTTAGTGTGATGCCTAACATACAGTCACTGCTCAATAAATGTCAACTATTCTAGTTAAAACTATAACAGTGCTTTTTTTTTTTTGAATGGTAAGATGATGAATAATATAAAGTATTTTCCAGTATTTTTCAAAATGTATAGGTTGTGTATTTCTTTGAAAATCAGTAAAAATTCTTCAAATTAAGTAAACATATCTATAATTCTAGAATACACCAGTGGTGAAGCTCTTTAGCTGAGGTTACCTGGAGAGGGTCTGAGTGATCTGGGAAACACACCAAAGGGGCAATCAGTAGTTCCTATGAGGCCCAGCTTTTAAAAACAGTAAGTGTTCTGTAAGCCATTGGTCATGATGCATTACTAGGCTGTGAAATCAATTTAGTGGATCTGGTCAGCATTTAAGAAATCTGAACTAGAAGAGAATAAAATAAAATGGAAAATACCAGACAGTATCTCATGTAGTAAGAATGTTCTATGAAACTTAGGGACATGTCTGTGTGTCTTGGGCTGTAATAAAAACTAAATTTCTTCCTGAGGGTCTCAGAGTCTGGACTTACTCGTGGTAACCCTCAATAAGGATGTTGGCTGAAAGGGTAAAGAAAGGGGGGAATTTCTAAATGTTGTCCTCTCGTGGCCATGCAGGCAAACACTGATGCCACTGAGTAGGCTGTCTTCATTCCTAAATTGGGTGATTGTCTTTCCATAAGTATTTCTCCTAGAGTCAAAATAGGGGCACACAGGAGGGAAATTTAGGCAGAAATGACATCAGATGTCACATGGAGCAGAGTCAGGCAGTCGGGCTATTTCAGTTCTGGCTTTCCCTTTGGCCTTGTAGTTGAGCTCGGTGGAAGCTGGAGGAGCCACAGCCTTCATCTACGGCAACTTCAGCGTTCCTGTGGTCAAGGTGAGTGTGGGTCTGATGCCAATGGATGATTTTTAGGATTGTTGGAACTAACACCTCAACTTCCATGCTGTCTGTGCTTGCACATCTGTCCTGGGAGGGGAGCAAAAAAGAGGTCTTTCTTGATTCCCAGAATCAAAGATAGTTCCTCAGTTTTCTTGACTACTGCATTTACTTGTACCTCTATTTTTTTAATCTTTACACTTTTATTACAAGTAGATGATTTCATGTCTGCCTTTCTATTACAATAGAACTCCTCAAAGGTGAGAAATCTTTTATTCCCCTTCAGAATCTCAGCAGCATCTGGTCCCTTCAGTCATTCTTTCAGTAAATACTGGGGGCTAGAGGCACTCAGAGTACAGAGGAAAGGTCATAGCCCTTGCCTCCAGGAGCTCAGGGAGAGGTTAACAGGCAGTAATGGCATAGTGCAAGAAGAGCTATAAAGTCAAGCTAGGCATTAGAGGAGGGCCAATGTGGTAAGAGGTTTACTTAATGAATGAGTATCTCCCCCAAATTTCAGAGCAATCAATCAGTCAATCAGGGATGGCAGCCCTTAATTACTTCAGGAATGAAATGAAGACAAATAATTGAGATCGTGCCTCCTAGCCCTTAGCACAGTACCCAGCACTTCCTAAGCATTCAATAAGTAAATGCTGGGTATTTATCAAAACTGGTTAACCCTGATTTGGCCAGGGTTAAAGTAAGTGTGTAGGAGAGAAATCTGAGTATAGGAGGTAGAAAGAACCTAGAAGATTTGGAGTCAGAACACCTAGGTTTGAGTCCTGATGTTGATCCTTCTTAGTTATGTTATTTAAAGCCCCTAAGCCTCAACTTCCTTGCTGCTAAGGTGGAAATGACAATGATGCCTGCTTCCTGGGGGTGTTACTAAGAAGTGCCCAACGAAGGCTAAGCATCAGAATTAAGTTCTTAGTTGTGTGAGGAATATTTTGCTCCCCCTTGTACTTTTTGTTGAGTGCCTGTCCTCAGTGATCCCATGACACTCTGTGCTCCCCTTTCCCCTGGCACCTGTCAGTCTCCTCCTGGTTTATTTTTATGTCTCTCTCCCACAAGACTATGAGCTCCCTGAGAGCAAAATTGATCATGATTTGTCTCTGCATCCACAGGGTCTGGAGTAGGGCAGGGCCCTCAATAAGTAATGCATCAGTGAATGAGTCAATGGTAGCTTGTCTACCATTTTGTGCCATTTTATGTATTTCTTGCCCCCATCTGCATGGACAGTTTTCCTGGTTAATGACATACACCCATTTGCCCTCAGTCAAGTGCCTCCCTAGGACTGAGATTCTGGGCTGACCTTCCCTCGGGCGGGGTCTGCTTGCTTTCAGAATGCAGCACTATTTTGGTGGAACCTGCGTCGGAGTGGTGAGGGGGATGGTGACACACTTCATGCTGGCTGTCCTGTCCTGGCAGGAGATAAATGGGGTAAGGCCTGCCTTTCTGGGCACGGGAGAGGGGTGAGGGGTTCAGGGAAAAGTGAAACTGGGGTTGGATAGAAAATAACATAGCCTTTCATTCCAAAAGCTTCGTAACAGGGACTTCCTGGTGGCCCAGTGGTTAAAACTCCGAGCTTCCAATGCAGGGCCCTGGATTTGATCCCTGGTCTGGGAACTCAGATCCCACATACTGCATGGCCAAAAGAAATAAAGAAGAAAATTTCTTGAACTGAATAAAAATGAAAATACAACACATCAACTTAAAAAAATTAAATGGAAAATAACAAAATTAGGGGAAAAAAAGCTTCCTAACAATGCCACATCATATTGAGGTGATCAGATTCTGGGCTAGCGGCCACCAGGACATTGGGAGCCCATAAAGGGGAGGCTTCTGTCCTATAGCCGATGTCAGTCAGTTGACTGGCCTGATCAGACAGGCCCTGATTCCTCAGCATAGCTAAAGAAGAATCGGTGCAAAGTCCCACTCCTCTGTTCCAAGCAGAAAACCATCAGGTGCTTTCCCATAAGGAGACGTCAAACAAGGAAGAGAGAAGTAAGTAAGGGACATGCTCACATCATACATGTGTCCACAAGAACTTAGCTCTTAAGACAGAAAAAGGAGTAGAAGAGGGACTCTTGTGCTGAGGGGGACCTGACCAGGGGGATCCATGCCTTTGCTCTCCCTACCCTGAAATGATACCCTGTGGGAGGAGGGGCTTTCAGGAGCTACATGAAGGGTAAGTGATCACAGTACCCATGGGTTTGAAAATTAAGTCTCTAGTAGACAGGACCTGTGGGGACTTTTTCCAGGGGCCACTGCCCTTGTTGCTCTTTATTGCTGCTGGAAGCAACATCTTGTAGTCCCTGACAGGCCTGGGACCAAGGTGAGGCAAGCAAGTCACCAAGGGTATTGAATTTAATGACCCTGTGAGTATCGCCTCTTTCTGATCTGCTGAGCCTGCTCTTCTTCCTCCCCGTTCTCCCCCAGTGGCCAACAAGTGGATACACGAGTATGGACAGGAATTCCGCAGACCCTGCAGCTCGAGACCTGAAGACTAAAGTGTTGGCAGAGAGAAGCTGGAGGAGTCCTTTGGCTTTCCAAAGAAGGCAGAAGTCAAAAACTAGGGTAAGAGGAGAAAGGGGAGCAAGCTTCTGGAGGAGGCCCTTGTCAGCATTGTCTGTTCCTTGCAAATGGGAGACAAGTGGTCTCTAGCAGGGGTCACATTGTTTCTCCTCAAGCCATGACTCACAGCAGAATGAACAAGACAAAGGAGGGCACGAAGGCTGGAGAGAGTTGTTTCTGGAGCTCAGACTGTCTGTTGGAAACAGGGCATATCAACAGTCTCCAGGGTTTGGTCAGAGGGGCTTTCGCCACTTGAGCCTTGACCACAGGGGCCCAGAAGTGGCAGTGAGGACCCCTGCAGGTGGCGCCTGACTCCCACATGCCCTTCTGCCCACTGACTCCTGCTGAAGGCTGAGCAGGGGGTGTCTCTGTATCAGGAGTGTACCTCATGTGATGACTTTTTTAAAGCAGACAGTAACTTTTTAAAAAAATATGATTTTTAAATACAGCCATTAAAGTGTTTTAATAGTCATCAAAAGTGTTTACAGATCATTTTTCACAACCATGAACATTCTTACATTGTAACGTTATGTGAAAACAGCAGAGCAAAATGTTTTATTTATGTATAATCTCATTTTGGCTAATCTCCCACCACTCCCCCTCAGTGCATTCCAGACACATTCTTTCTATTTCTTAAAACTGACATCGGTTCCACTCTTCAGGTCTCTGGACTCACTGCTCCCACTGGGGCTGAGCCCTCTTCACCATTCCACTCTTGACTCAGTGTTGCTTCAGAGAAAACTTGACACCCATCCTTCTAGCCATTTTGTTCACATAGGCCAACTTTATTTTCTTCCTAACACTTTTCTCAAAGTTACTGTATTCATTTAATTGTGGTCAGTTGCCTGCCCTGCATGGTAAATGCTTTAAGACCTCTCTACTTTGTAAATGCCTCTATTGTAGCCCCCATCTCACTGAATTTTTCAGTAGTTGTTTATTTGCCTGGCTGCTTGCACTCCTTATACCTCTTGGTATCCCCCAGAAAAAGGTCTGTTTCAAATAAGTAGGCATTCAGCAAATATTTTTGGATAAATGAGTAAGAAGGCCTCATTTGAGCTATGCTTTGGAGGACAGGTAGGATTTTTATAGGAGGAGAGTCTAATGAGGAGAAGCACTTCCCAGCAGGACTAGCATGAGCTAAGGCTGCAGTGATAAGTGACTGATATTTGAGCACTTGTGCAAAGTGAACATTCTAGGCAACTTGGCTCAGTTTCCTCAAGAGGAGATGGGGGTGTGTGTTGTGCTCACAGAGAAGCCACATAAGTAAAAGGCTAGACGCTTAGATGCTGTGCTGCCTCTGCCCCCTCCCTGTACCACACGTCAGGATTTCTGCCTCCCAGAGCTCTCGGAGCCCCAAGGAAAAGGTTCTGGTGTGCTGATATCTGGGGTCCAGCAGAGCCTCTGTGAGCACCTGTCACCAATATTTCTGCTGAGTGCATCAGGACTCTGGAAGCCCTCTTACTAAATTACTGTCACATAGGTGAGGAAAAACACTTTTCCCCTCCTCTTCTGAGTTCTTAGCAGTTCTGAGTTCTTATAGAGGTTCTGAAACCTCTATAGTAAAAGACATATTAACAAGAGGAAAATAAAGAAGTTTATTAACATGTATATATCATGTATACATGGGAGATACCCAAGGGAAAATGGGTAATTTCCTGAGGTGGCTTAGAACTCAGGATGAAATACTATCTTAAGACAAAGTTAAGAGGGGAGGTAAGCCTCTTAGATTTTTAGGAACAATGAGTAGCCCTTAGAAAACGGCCCACAGACGGGAGATATGATAGTGATTGTTTGTCTGGGTGTGGTGTCCACTTGTGGTCTCTTCTCCTGTGCAGTTTTCCTTGGTTGGTAAAACTCTTGAGGGAATTTCAGACAATTGAGTTCCTTTTGGAGCATCTGTCTTCAGGCAGGTGAGGGGAGTTTAGAGAAAGGGGTGCAGCTGTGGGGTCCCAACAATGCTTAGTATGTAGGTAGCTATTTCTAAATAGGACTGACCAAGGCTTGGTGCATAGCTTGTTTATAATTTTGCTTTTCTTTCTTGCGCTATTCTTCAGACGTTTTTCTAACAGCTTTCTCTCCAAACTGGGCTCCTGGTGTTGGTCTTGTATCCTCACAAGACTTGCTCCAGGGAAGATTCTTTACGTTAACGACCATTATCATTGTCAGTAGTAACATACTGACCACGTACTCTTGGCCAGGCACTGTGCTGAGAATTGAGGTAGGTGTACTTGCCTCCTTCAAGCCTCACAATGAACAGGTACTATTATCTCCATTTTATAGATGAGGGAAACTGAGGCAGAGAATATGTAACTTGCCTGAGGTTACATAGCTATAAAGTGGCAGAGGTAGGATTCAAAATACAGGTGTCTCCCCAAATATCTCTTTTTTAAAATTTGTTTTAAGATTCAGAAAACAGTGTAAAGCAACTATATGCCAATAAAAATTTTTGTATAGCGATGAAAAAAATTTTTAATTGAAATATAGTTTCAGGTGTACAGTGAGGTGATTCAGTGATATATGTATCAGTGATTCAGTCATACAGTCATCTTTTCAGGTTCTTTTCCCTTACAGATTATTACAAGATATTGAGTATCCCTGTGCTATACAGCAGGTCCTTGTTGGTTATCTATTTTATATATAGTAGTGTGTCTGTGTTAGCCTCAGACTCCTAATTTACCCCCCGCCCTTTTCCCCTCTGGTAACCATAAGCTTGTTTTCTACATCTGTGAGTCTGTTTCTGGTTTGTAAATAAGTTCTTTTGTATCATTTTTTTAGCTTCCACATATAAGCAATATCATGAGATATTTGTCTTTCTCTGTCTAGCTTACTTCACTTAGTATGATAATCTTTAGGTCCATCTATGGACCTAGAAAGAAATAGAAAATATGAATTACCAGTTCATATTTACCAGTACTGAAACTGAATCAGTAATTTTAAAACTCCCAACAGAACTCCCAGGTGGCGCCAGTGGGAAAGTGCCAATGCAAGAGACATTAAGAGACATGGGTTTCATCCCCAGGTCGGGAAGATCCCCTGGAGGAGAGTATGGCAACCCATTCCAGTATTCTTGCCTAGAGAATCCCATGGACAGAGGAGCCTGGTGGACTACAGTCCCTAGGGTCAGACAGGACTGAAGCGACTTAGCACACATGCAGCAACAAACAAGTCCAGCATCAGATGCCTTCACAGGCAAATTCTACCAAACATTTAAAGAGTTAATGCTTATCCTTCTGAAACAATTCCAAAAAAACTGCAAAGGAACACTTCCAAACTCATTCTATGAGGCTACCATCACTATGATACCAAAACCAAAGATATCACAAAAACAGAGAAAATTACAAGTCAGTATCACAGATGTAGATGCAGAAGTCCTTAATGAAATGCTAGCAGACTGACTCCAGTAAAAAGGATCATACAACATGATCCAGTGGGATTTACCACAGGGATGCAAGGATTCTTCAACATCCACACATCAGTGTGATACACCACATTAACAAATTAAATAAAAATTATATGATCATCTCAATAGATGCAGAAAAAGCTTTTGATAAAATTCAACATCTATTTATGATAAAAACTCTCCAGAAAGTGAGCATAGGAGGAACCTACCTCAGCATAGTAAAGGCCATATATGACAAACCCACACCTAACATCATACTCAGTGGTGAAAAACTGAAACATTGATTATAGGGGGAAAAAAAAACTCTCTCCTTGTATTGCTCAGTTAACTACCCAGTTAACTGTTTCCTCCATCCACCTATAAGGCCAGCCACTTGGCTTGTCTCAGGTTTCAAGGTTTTGCCTGGCTACCAGCTGGGGTTTCTAGCAAACTGTTGCGAGAGGAAGCCAGCTCTAGGAATATGGGAGCCTCTTGAGTTTACATAACTTTCTGAGCCCTGGACCCAGACTGAGAATGTGTTGACTCTGGCCACTGATGGAGCAGCCAGCTGGGGCAGGAGAAGAGTTGGCTTGAAGATTACAAACAAAATACTGTCCCTTCAGGAAACGGTATGACTGCTGTTTGCTTTCTCAGCTCCTGTTGTAGATTCTTTTCTTGCTTTCCCCTTGTTAAAAGTCATGACCCTCTAATTCCCCAGCTCCAGTTCTGATGATACAGACCCCTGAATCCAACTTAAGTGTTCTTGGCACCTCACTGTCCAAATCAGTTTGTTTTGTCCATTCCACCTCTAAAATATCAAGCCTTTCTCCTCCTCTCATCCCTGTAGCACTTACCTAGCTCAGAATACCTTTGCCTTTTACCTAGACTACCATTGCCTCTTTACTACTATCTAGTCCAGTGCCTGCAGTCCATTTCCACAGGTACCAGAGTGACTTTCCTTAGTGGCTGGCAACTCCCCATCTTGCCACTATAGGCCTTTATATCCTGCCTCCTTCAACCTCTCCTGTCACAGCTTTTACTCCAGCCACACTGATCATACTAATCTACCAGCTGTGTCAGACTGACCTTCCTGGGCTTGTGCATGCTGCCTGCTCTCCCTGCAGTGTGTTTCCCTTCTCCACCTCCACCCTGTGATGATGCTTCAAAGCTCAACTCAAATGCTACCTACCTTGTGAAACAATCCCTCACCTGTTTCCAAAGAGGTTTAGTTGTCCCCTTCCCTTTGTACAGTGTGGTCACTGTTTCTAAAATGGTCTCTAGACTATAAGCTCATCTGAAAGGCCTCATTATTTATATCTGTCTCCAGAGTCAACTGGAAGCTTGGCACAGAGAAACTGCTCAGGTTTGCTTAATCAGCAAATACTTGTCATAGCAGCTTTAGAAGAGGATAATAACAAGAAGTCGTGCCCAACTCTCCTCAGCCCTTTGAGTCTTCTCAATCTCAAGATTCTGACCCCAACATTAGATCTGTGTCTACCCCATTTGCCCACCTTCTTTCGGGAAGTTATCCTTGGACATTCACTCATAGTCTATGTGTCTGACAGAATGGCCTCGGTTTGACCCAAATATGTTCCTTCTGGCTTTGTGGAAATCCTTCATTCAAAGGGTCCGAGGGTCTCCTTTATTCTCTTCCTGAGTTTGGAGTGATGATCTGTAAGCTTCACAAGGATGCTACATCCAGCACATAGTAGGTGCTCCTTAAGAGTACATTATGTGGAAACCAACACAATACTGTAAAGCAATTACCCTTCAATTAAAAAAAAAAAAAGAATACGTTATGGGAACATATGAATGGTTTCTTCTCTAATAGGATATAGTGGAATGCTCAAAGATGCTCCCACCTCCTAGCCATGTCTATGGGCAAGTCATTTCACATCTCTGAAATTCAGTTTCTTTGCCTTTAAATTGGGGAAAAACTGGATAGCTACATGTAAAAGACTGAAATTAGAACATCCTCTAACATCTCAAAATGGATTAAAGACCTAAATATAAGACCAGATACTGGGCTTCCCTGGTGGCTCAGTGGTAAAGAATCCGCCTGCCAAAACAGGAGACTCAGGTTCAACCCCTGGTCTGGGAAGACCCCACATACTGTGGAGCAACTAAGCCCATGTACCACGACTACTGAGCCTGTGCTCCACAACAGGAGAAGCTACTGTAATGAGAAGCCCATGTACTGCAACTCAAGAGTAGCCCCTGCTCTCCACAACTAGAGAAAAGCCTGTGTAGCAATGATTCATCACAAAAATAACAAATAAATTATTTAAAAAAAAGACTAGATACTATAAAAACCTCTGTAGGAAAACATAGAACACTCTTTGACATAAATCACAGCGATATTTTTTTGGATCTTTTGCCTAAAGTGATGGAAATAAAAGCAAAAATAAACAAATGGAACCTAATTAAAGTTAAAAGCTTTTGCACAGCAAAGTACAGCATAAACAAAATGAAAGAACAACCTACAGAATGGGCGAAAATATTTGCAAATGATGTGAACGACAAGGAATTAATTTCCAAAATATACAAACAACTCATACAGCTCAGTATCAAAATAACCCAATCCAAAAATGGGCAGAAAACCTGAATAGACAGTTCTCCAAAGAAGACATGCAGATGGGCCAATAGGCACATGAAAAGATGTTCAGCGTTACTAACTTGTCAAGAAATACAGATCAAAACCACAGTGAAGTATCACTTCACACCAGTCAGAATGGCCATTATCAAAAAGTCTACAAATAATAAATGCTGGAAAGGGTGTAAGGAAAAGGGAACCCTCCTGCACTGTTGATAGGAATGTAAATTGGTGCAGCCACTATGGAAGACCGTCTGGAAGTTCCTTAAAAAACTAAAAATAGAGTTGCCATATGATCCAGCGATTCCACTCCTGAGCATGTATCTGGAGAAGACGAAAACTCTTAATTTGAAAGGTAACAGGCACCCCAATGTTCATT
This sequence comes from Okapia johnstoni, assembly GCA_024291935.2. Taxonomy (NCBI): domain Eukaryota; kingdom Metazoa; phylum Chordata; class Mammalia; order Artiodactyla; family Giraffidae; genus Okapia; species Okapia johnstoni. Next base: position 24,794,560 of record CM044325.1, read on the forward strand.
GCAGCACTATTTACTGTAGCCAAGACATGGAAGCAACCTAAATGTCCATCAACAGATGAATGTATAAAGATATGGTGTGTATGTATACACAATGGAATACGGCTGCTGCTGCTGCTGCTAAGTCGCTTCAGTCGTGTCCGACTCTGCGACCCCATAGACGGCAGCCCACCAGGCTCCTCCGTCCCTGGGATTCTCCAGGCAAGAATACTGGAGTGGGTTGCCATTTCCTTCTCCAATGCACGAAAGTGAAAAGTGAAAGTGAAGTCGCTCAGTCGTGTCCGACTCTTCGCAACCCCATGGACTGCAGCCTACCAGGCTCCTCTGTCCATGGGATTGTCCAGGCAAGAGTACTGGAGTGGGGTGCCATTGCCTTCTCCGCAATGGAATACTACTTAGCCATAAACAGAATGAAATAATGCCATCTCCAGCAACGTGGATGGACCTAGAGATTATACTGAGACAAAAAAAGACAAATATCATGATAGCACTTCTATATGGAATCTAAAAAATTGATACAAATGAATTTATTTAAAAAACAAAGACTCACAGACTTCAAAAACAAATTTATGGTTCCCCAAAGGGAAAGGTTGGAGGAGGGGTAAATTAGGAGTTTGGGATTAATGTATACACAAAATATTGTGTATAAAGTATATAAACAACAATGACCTATTTCATACAGGGAACTATATTCAGTATCTCATAATAACCTGTAATGGAAAAGAATCTGAAAAAGAACATATATATATATATATAACTAAACCACTTTGCTCTACACCTGAAACTAACACATTGTAAATCAATTTAAATTAAAAACATAATATACTTAAATTTAAAAAATAATGACAATTTATGTGAACTTTAAAAAAAATAATAAATTGGGAACAATAATGCCCATACTTCACAAGGATACAAAAGATTAATATGTGACTAGCAGAGTATCTAATATAAAGTTAAGTGAATGTTTCTTAGTCTTCATCCATCAAGCCTGGTCATCATGCTCTTGCCAGGTGTCTGTACCAAAATGACTTCTGCCCAGGGTCGCCTATATTGTCCAGGAGGCAGTGTAAAGAGGAAAAAACCCTAAGTTTGAATTCTGACACCACTTCTTCTGAGCTATATGAATTTGGACCTAATGCCTGCCTGTCAAATGACAACATCACCTACCTCACAGGGTTGCCATGACGATTAAATAGTTGTGTGTAAGGTGAATTAGCTGCTCCACTTTGATGACTGTTATGACTTAACCTGGTGAACAAAATTGGCTGTGTCCCTGAAAAACACACATTTGACCATGCTGCCCCCCTGTGGACAGAGTGCAAACAGCCCAGCAAGAGACCTTGGTAGGCCCCTCCCTCCCCTAGAAGGGCTTGGTGGAAGCACACAGAACACACCCAAGGAACTTTTCTTCTCTGCTAGGGAGCTCATGCTTTACTCAGATATATTTAGTGAACATCCAGACAAGAACTTCTCAGAATAATGTGCTTGTTGGAATGCAGATCAGTACTGACTCAATAGGTCTGGGGCAAGGACAAAATCGTGAACAAGCTTCCAGATGATACTTAATGCTACTGACCACAGGCCACTCTGAGTAAAGAAGGTCTTAACTATAATATGGGAGTGACATGATAGGAACTATTTATTAGGTGCTTACCCTACGTCAGTTACTGAGAGAGTTAACCTATATTAACTTAGCCTGTAGTCCTCAAGACCCTATGGGGTCAATACTGTTGACCTCTATTTTTCACATGAGGAAACCAAAGCACAAAGAGAGAAAAGTACTTAGCTATCTCATACATCCAGTTAAGGGATGTGCCTTAGGTTCTAATTTAGGCAGCCTAGCTCCAAAACCTGCTAAGAAGGGGACTCCAACAATGTGTAGAGAATAGCCAGGGGAGGGGCTGTGGCAAGGAGAGGAGGAGACATAGAACAGAGAATGGACAGCAGTTGTGAATATAAGAGAGGAAGCCATCAAGGACACCTTGGCTGCCTGGTTTAGACCAGTGGAGAGATGGTGGAACCTATCACTACTGAGCTAGGAACAAGTTTTAGGGGGAAAGTAAGTTCAACTTTAGGAATGGTCAATGTGAGTGGCTTTTGGTCATCTGGACAAGTAGACAGACCTAAGTGTCTAGAGTTGAGGAGGTGCTTGAGCTTGCAGACAAACATTGGGGATTAGCAGATGCGAAACTGAGAGCTTGACGTCATGTGGACAGTGCACAGACTATCCTGTTCTAGGCCAAAGTCAACACAGTACATAACTGGAAGAGAGGATTGGAATCTAGTCTCCCTGGCTGCAGTGGAGGCTGGCTCTGTCCATTCTAATGGGCATTCTGGCTCTAGGGAGCAGGCAGAGCATAAGATGTTGATGGGCTGCAGGAAACAAACAGGCTTTTCTGGAGCTCTATGGTGACTAAATCCAGTGAACTGTCCCCAACCCCTAGATCAACAGAAATAAGGACAACTCCATAGAGAAAGATCAGATAAAGGTTGAGAGATATTTATTTTCTTTAAACAAGGTCATAAATAACAAAGAAACAAAGAAGGTCCCAGACTTCGGACCCTGCAGCAGGACAGGGATAGGAAGTTGTGGGGTCAAAAGGTGGAGGGGGCTACACATCACTTAAGACAGTCACAGAAAAGATGGGCTGCAAGAGACTGCCCCTCCCTACCCTTGGAAATGGCGTGCCTGGGCAGCAGGGAGGCTGAAGTGCTGTGATGAGGCAGCTGGAAGAGGGCAAATGTTGAGGATCCTGGACTGTACTGTTTCTATAAAGGGTGACAAGGAAACCACAAACGACTAAGATAAGCTGTGGGTCTAGAAAAGGCAAGCGGGCACTCTGCATACCTCCGGGGACCAACTATGAAAATGGTCAAATCTGCTTCTTAAAAACAACTCCACAGGCCTTAGCCTGTGGCTTTGTGCATGGGCTGTAGTCAACCTGGGTTGCTCTATGGCAGGTGAGGGCTCAAGAGGCCCCTGGAGCAGCCTGGCCTCAGCCCAGGGCAGGTGCCCAGACATGTGGGAGTGGGATGTGGGCCCTCCCCAGATGGGAGGTCATGTGCTTGGACTGGCTGAGCCTGATTTTCAGGCTAGTTTCTTGTGATGCTATCCACCACCCCTCCCTCTACCCAAGGATGAGATCCTGACCTCTCTGGGTCTTCCAAGCCTAGAAGAGTAAGATGGGGATAAAAAGGTACCTGACTGTTGTTTTATTTAAAAGGGAAAAATAAAGCCCATCTTGCACATGGTCCAGCCCATAAGGCAGGGCAGGACCATGGCAAGAACAATCTTAACCAATGGAGGTCCCTGTACCTGGGGAAACATGGGGACCCAGGTACATTGCCTAATGCCAGGAATAGGGGCCCGGAGTGGCGTTTCTGATGGAGGCTTCACCCAAGGCAAGGCAGGGAGGACAGGCAGCAGCTATCCCTGAACAGGGAAGGGAGAGGAGCTAGGGAGACCTAGACTGGGGAGACCAATGCTGATCAAAGACCCTGGAAAACAATGCTTTGGGCAGGAATACAGGAAAGGATTTGTACAGCTGGGGATGCCCGTCTACAGGGAGCCGGTGTCACATGGGCAGGCGGGATGGTGTGGAGGAGACAGCGGCATCACAGTGGCCTCTGGTGCGATGTATTTACAACAGAGCTCAATGTTGAGGGAGGGAAGGAGAGCAGGTCACTAACAGCCAGGAAACACACTGTGAAGAGTGGAAAGAGAATGGAAAACAAATGTGACTGTCACTAGCTTACCCCGCTTATGCTGTCTCATCCAGGAAGCCCTCCCTAGTGATCACCAAGGCCTTTGCAGATCTCTCCACATCTTCTCAGCCCCATCCAGGGCTAGACACAGGGTGTGCTCTCAGTGGATGGCTGACCTGAACCCAGCTCCAAATGGGCCAGGGCCCCCAGACACTGCTTACTGAGAGAAACTAAGTATTGTTGATTCCTGGGATCCATCAATGGTCAGCTGCTTGAGGGGTGGTTTGACATCAGGGAGTCACTGTGGCTCACTGTACCAGGCTCCTGTCATCATTTTCAATGCCCACCTTGCTCTGTCATCCACACTGCTTATGCCCTGGCATTCAGAACTCCCTGATGTAGAAACTGTTTCTATTTCAACATTTTTTCTTCAAACTTTCTGAGGGTGGGGAACAAGTTCCCCTGGACCATCATCAGAATCAGAAAAGAGACTTTCCAACTGACAGGCATGACTCTTCATATGGCCTGTGGGGCTCTGTGAGGATGGGGCCTTCTGCAGCAAAGACTGGGAGCTCCTTGAGGTGGGACCAGGACCATGTGGTTTGGGTCACCATGCCTCTCTTCCTCCTCCTCCTCCACAAAGAAATCTACTGTGTCTCCCAATCCAACAAAGAGTTTCCTAAGATGAGAGGCATCCTTTTTCCTCTAGACCAGTGGTTCCCAACTGGGAATGACTTTGCCTCCCTTAAGACATTAGGTAAAATCTAGGAACATTTTTGCTTGTCACAACTGTGTGTGTTGAGAGGGTGCTACTGGTTCCTAGTATGTAAAGTCCAGGGATATTGTTCATCATGCTACAGTGCACAGAACAGCCCCACCACCACAAAGGATTACCTGCCTCAAATGTTAACAGTGCTGAGGTTGGAAACCCTGCTCCAGATCTCTACATAGCCTCAAAGTCTGCCTCACCTTCCTTGACAGCAGGGCAGGAGAAGGCATATAGAATTTTTCTAAGAGCCCGGAAATGGACAATTCCCATCCCAGCCTCCACAGGAAGGGGCATCTCAAGAAAAAGTACACATCACAAAGGGGGTAGGGGACTAGGCACCATTTAATGTTAGTTTAGCAACAACTCACTGGACCAGAGCACACGGAAAGAACCAACCACGGCTTTGCAGAAACACACGCTGGGCTCTGTGTTGAGGAGGAAGAAAAAAGCATGGTGACCTAAACCAGGCAGGGGTAAGGCAGAGATATTTACAACCTTGCAAATATCTCTTTGTTGGGGTACTGCTGGGCTCTTTAAATCTTTGTACTTCCTTACCACTGGAATCCACCGATAGGCTCTGCAAACCTGTGCCGAATCAGGAAAGTGGCAACAGCTTCAGCTACCTGGAAAAGGGAGAGATATTCCAGGCCATGTTAAGGGCAGCTACGGGGTTCAGCCTTGGAGGTCCTATGGGCTTCTGTTGGAAGTTAAGGTGTTACAGTGGACTCATGGTCCTGCAGTTTGGGGGAGCCTGAAAGCAAAAGGACCTGAGTCCTGCAGAGATGGCTCCAGAAAAGTCAAGAGGAATGATGTGAAGGCTTAGTTATCCTCTTAAGAGTTACAAAGCACTTTTTTCCTACAGGAGGAGCACATATTAATTCCTAACTGTGCATGTGTTTTAGGGAGCAGTTTCTACCACAATTATTCCTTCTTCCATCTGGCTTTTGGGGATAATGGAGAAGTAGAGCTTACAATCTTAACCACAGTGTGTTAGTCGCTCAATCATGTCCAACTCTTTGCAACCCCATGGATGAGGCTCCTCTCTGTTCATGGGATTCTCCAAGCAAGAATACTGGAGTGGGTTGCTATTCCCTTCTCCGTCCTAACCACAGGGCCCTGGGTAAAACAGCAGGGCACCAGTAGCTCCTCAGCCCATACACAGAAAGGCAAGACCAAAAGCAGCTGCCAGGGAGAGGTCTGGTGGAATTGCATGTGTGTAGGCTCCATAGCAGCTGCTGCAGGCAACACAGGCTGACTCAAAGGCTTATGCTGTCTTCTGTGAGATCCACAGTTACTCTCTCAGTTGCCCTTTTATAGGCATCCAGCACCAGACTCACCTTGTCTGGAGCATCCTCATGGACTGCGTGGCCACACTGGGGCAGGACCTGCATCTGGAACTTCCCTGGGGAAGATATAAACCAAAGCCACCTCAAGGATTAAAATGGTCCTCTTCTTACCATCTCTGCAGCCTCACAGGTCACGCTAGCAGGCCAGGACCTCCCCATCACTCCACCCCAACAGTCTGGACCCAATTAACAAGCCTGTGAGGAAGATGGTAATACTTGACATTGTAACCTTGAGCAAATCATTTCCCTTCACTTCTTCCTTCTGTACCTACTTAATATGCATTTATTTTGGGCCAGACACATAAAAGAAACAGTTCCTGTTTACACTATAGTCTAGTGGGAGAGCAACACATAAAACTCAGATTTTAATGCAGCATGTAGTTCCTAGGATAACACTAAGCACATGGAACTGGAAAAACACAGGAACTGGGTCTTTGCAATAAAACAGGGATCCAGGAAGGCTTCCCACACAGAAAAAGTAACTTACACAAAGAAACAGAGGATGAAATGGTATTTGCTCCTGAGAAGATGAGTGTTCATGAGAGTTAACAATGAGGCTGGAGATGTAAGCAGGGGCCTTATCATTAAGGGATTTGTAAATTAAAGATTTTGAGATTTATTATTACAATAATAAGTTACCATCTGAGTGCTTAACTATGTTCCAGACGGTACTAAACACTTTTTCACACTGTCCTGTATAACACTGTAAGCTCAAAACAAATGTGATCATTTTATTAAGAATGGACAGAGATGACTGATAAAGCAAGATCTCTAAGGAGACCAAAGAATACAGAACCCATCCCTGGTCATCAAGGCCGTAAGACATCCAAGCAGAGATGTCCAGCAGGTTTGATATATGGTCCAGGTCTGGACCTCAGGAGAAAGGTATGAGTCAGAGGTTTAGCTTTGTGAGTTATCAGGGTGTAAGTGGGAGCCATGAGATTGCCCAGGGAGAGTAAGTAGAAAAGAAGGAAAGTCAAGAACAGAATCTGCTTAAGCCTGAAACCTTGGCCCTGGAGTTGGCACCTTTTTCCTATAACCCAAAGTTGCCAATGCCTACTGACTTCACCTTCACCAAGCCTTTCATCTGCACTAAAGCCAAGAGCTTCCATGAAATTGGTTCCACTGCCTCCACAGTCATCTGGCCAACACACCTGAACCTGAGCACATGTCACTTTCCTACTCATTATACCTCACAATCCCTGTGAGGCTCCCATCAATTTTCTCATTCTACAGATTGAGAAAATTAAAGCTAAGGCAGGTCAAGTAACTTGCCCAGGGTGAAAAAAAATTAGTAGGAAAGAAGTAGTACTCAAACACAGTTCTCCCAACAGCAGAGTCCTTGCTTTTACCACCTCATCATGTTGTCTTCTGAACGGAACTTGTATCTTTTTGTATCTGGGTTATCTTGGACCTTGCCCTTTCCTAAGAATTCTAACAATAATAAAAATACTGACCAGTATTCAGAATATCTCCTTTCATAATATATCTGCACACAGTACTTTACAATGCCCCTTTCAAAGACAGTGCATCATTTTAATTCTCACAACTCTGAGGTCTATGTGGTAATGTAATTCCCATTTTTAGATAGAAAATTTCCACATGACTCTGCCCATTTCTCTGCCCTCAGGGGACCTAGGAATGTAATTTCTTCATAACTTACCTTGCATTTGGCCAATAGTCAGATCTTTATCCAATCTATCAACACCTAGAATAAAATAAGAGAATCCACAAGTAGCTTACTTGAACAGGCTGTATGAAATAGGTTTTGCTGTTATGAAGTAAAAATTGTTACAAAGTGGTAAACATGATGACATCCTCAATTCATGTTAATGCCAATCCTAAGTTCCTGAGGGTATAGTCTCACCACATGAAGCTTTCGAGGCTGAGGTTCCCCATAATCACTTTGCTTATTTAAGCTGCTTTCTGAAAACAGGTTTTACTTTTTAAATTTCCTTTACTCAGAATATCTTTATACCAGTCAAGGAGAAGGACTTGGGTTTGACCAGGTACAGAGACCAGGCCAGAATTAGGTCATCTCTGGTGGATGCTCATGCTTAGTTAGTTACGGATTTGTCAAAGGAAGGAGAAAGGGCACAAATGAGTAAGGATGGTACTTCATTTTGGAAGTTGCTACCCATATGGTAAATGCTTTTAAAAAAGACATAACTGAGATGACAATATACATACGCTGCTAGGGACTGAACTGTGTCCCCCCTCAAAATTTATATGATGAAACCCTAATTCACAATGGGACCATATTTGGAGATATGAAGGTAATTAAGGTTAAATGAGGAAGTAATTAAGGTTAAATGTGGTCACAAAGATAGGGCCCTCATAAGACAAGATTAGTGTCCTTATAAGAATAAACACCAGAGAGCCTGCTCTCTCTGCCACATAAGAACTCAGTGAGAAGGTGGTTGTTTGCAAGCCAGTAAGAAAGCTCTCAGCAGAACTTAACAGGTTGGAACCCTTATTTCAGACTTACAGCTTCCAGAATTGTTTAAGCCACCCAGTATTTTGTTACGGCATCTCAGGCTGACTAATACATACACATGCACACTTACCAGCCAGGAGCAGCAATTTAGGAATAGGACAACTAAGAAAGAGATTGGATAAGCCTCGGAACCAGCCATCCCAGTATTTTTCTGTTTTTGCCAGTTCAATTCTCCAAGTGTATGGATGGTCTTTCTTGGTCTGGAGGAATAAGAGCAAGTTTTGAGTCTCTGAGGGCAACCCCAGGAGGAACAGGATAAAAACTAGGTCCTTGGGAAAAGGAAAGAGAAAGAAACTAGCACATATTAAGGGCCTACCATGTCCCAGACATTTTAATATACATTTAATCCTTATAACAGCCTTGTGACATAAGTTATAGTTGTACTTCCATGTTTAGATGATTAGAAGTATACTTTTTACTTTTATTAGTTTCAGTGAACCTAGGAAACTTTCTTAAGATCACAAAGCTAGTATATTGGTACAGCCAAGATTGAGCTTCTTATACTCATCTGGCAAAAATAACACATTATCAAAAGAATAACTACAAAAAGCACACTGCAGTATGGAAAAATGCTTATGACATAACATTAAGTGAAAGAAGCAGAGTACAACATGTCATCTAAGTTAGGATTACTACTGGAAAAATATGGTTTGCTTTGAGAAAGAACTAGAAGGGAAAACTGAAAATATGTTGATAAAATATTTTTTCTTATATTTTTAAATATGACAATGATACGATGTAAACATGTATATTAGTGTGTGAGTGTGCTCAGTCATGTCCGACTCTTTGCAACCTCATGGATTGTAGCCCACTAGGCTTCTCTGTCCATGGAGTTCTCCAGGCAAGAATACTAGAGTGGGTTGCTGTTTCCTTCTCCATATGTATGTTTATATAAACAGTAATTTATATATAATTTAAATAGTAATTTTAAAAAGGAAATGACCAAATATAACAAAATCTGTTAAATCTCAATATAAAGTAGATGGCACAGAGTATGTGCTCATCAAATACAAGCTGAACAAATAAAAAATGTTCTCTACACTTTTTTGCATCAAGAAAACTTTGAAATATTATAACTGAAACAAGTAACTGGAATACCACATCAACCACAATATGAAAATCTAGAAGTGAACATGAGACAGCATATATTGTGTTAAAGATCACCAGATGGTTAAGATGTTCATGTTACCCAAATTGATCTGTAGATTTAACACAATCACTTTCAAAATGCCAATGGCATTGTTTGCAAAAATAGAAAAAGTTATCCTAAAATTCATATGGAATATTAAGGGAGTAATATTTATTAATTTATCCATAAAGTTCATATGGATATTAAGGGATCTCAAACACCAAAACAATTTTAACAAAGATGAACAAAACTGGAGGACTCAAACTCTATTTCAAAATATATTACAAAGTTACAGTAATCAAAACAGCACAGTACTGGTATAAAGATAGACAAATAGAGCAATGGAATAAGCTCCAGAATCCATAAATAAACCTCACATATATGGTCGAGTGATCTTTGATAAGGATGGTCTTTGATAAGACCATTCAATGGGGAAATAACAGTTTTTTCAAAAAACAGTGCTGGGGAAACTGAATACCCACATGCAAAAGAATGAAGTTGGACAATATATAAAAATGAACTCAAATGGATTAAAACCTAAATATACTAAGAACCTACAACTATAAAATAAAGTTGTAGGTTCTTATAAACTTTTCAATAAAGCAGTTTTAAAAAAGATATTTATGCATAAAAAACTATCTCTTGGACAACTGAAGCTTATTCAAGAACCAAAATAACGTTTTCCCTTTTTTCCCCTGTATTTTAACCATTATATATTGGAGTCCCCTCATCCCCAATAAAAATGTATAGCTTGTTTTCTTTTACAGAACAGAATGGATGCAGCTGACCTCTTATGTTATGTCTCAGGGCCATTTCAAACACAACTTTTTATACTGTGCTAAACAGAGATGCCCCTAAGAAGCTGTGCCTGTTTTTCTGTGTTGTTGCTACATTTAATAGGCATTACTAACATTATCTCCATCATTTTAATTTATTTTTCCTTTATTGAGATATCACTGACATACAACATTGTTGAAGGTGTAAAACATGTTGATTTGACACATGTGTACACTGCAGTGATTACCACCATAGCGTGGTAACCACCACTATCATGTCATGTAATTATCATTTATCTGTGGTGGGAACAATTAAGATCTAGTCGCTTAGCAACTTTGAAGTTTATAATACAGTATTGTTGCCTATAATTACTACGCTGTGCATTAGATTTCCAGGACTTATCCACTAGCTGCAAGAAGTTGTGACTATTGGGGTTTCTCTGTGTCCTTCCTCAGGTGGAGACTGTCTAGCTAAGTTCCTCACTGACTGATGTGCCTCAGCTTGTCCTCCTAACAGAACTGCTGGAGTTCACAAAACCCCATATATTAGGGCCTACAAAAAAATGGTAAGAAAAATACTCTGGTTTCTCTTCAGATTGAATAAATCTTTTGCCTTTTACTAAAAAAAAAAAAAAAAAAAAAAGATAAAAAAATGAGTTGGAATTAAAAATCAGAGGATCTGGATGTGTTTTAGCACTAACATTTACATGTGACCATAGACAAGTATCTGCATCTGAGTTGCAAAACTGCTAATATTTACAATGCAGAGCCAAAATGAGAACTAGAGATGTTAATGTGAATCATTCAGTATAGACCCTAGCACACAAAAGGGAAAAAGTGACTGCCAATTTGTATCAGAGTCTCAAATCTACTAAACACTATTTGATTACCTTGGACAAGTCTCTTCATCTCTTGAGTCTCAGTTTCTATGCTGTTAACATGTGAGAAAAGATCTCTCCTCACCTCAGAGACTGTGGGAGAGCAAACTGATCACACATTATTCATAATTTTGTGAACTCCAAAAAGGTACAAAGTATTATCTTAAGGATGACAAGAAGATCCTCACTAAATTAAAAATACTGTTTTAAAAAATGTACTCTCCTTCTTGCTGACACTAGCATCTCCAAATGCAAAGGAATATGTGGTGTACACCGAGTCCATTCCCTGTCATTAGTAAGATATTCATAATCCATCCCTGAAAGTCCGTGGCTCACACTCACTATCATTTCTCAGAAAAAGCACCCCTTCCCACTACTATCCTCAAATCAGTTGCTCAGCAAGTTATCACAGAACACCTACTATGCACACAACCTTAAGCTCTATGTTGAGGGAAATTCACACATAACAGCAGTTCCTCCCCTCCAAATACATAGGCTATTTTTGTTGGAGACAATGCTTGTTATTAGAGGACACTGAACCTGTAATATAGGGATGACTATTAGAAAACCATATATTATGAGTGTGGCTTAAGAAAAGCAGTTCTATGACTCAGTCACAACTTCAGAAAAGAAAGTGCTAAGTTGTGTCCTACAGACTCTCAGTACTATACTGCAGAGGGACTAATATAAACTGAGGTCAGAAAGCTTCCCAAGGAGATACACCCTGAAAGATGGGTAGGATCTGATCAGTTATGTGTAGACTGGTGGTAGGAAATGGGATTTTCTCATGAGATAAACCACAGGAACAGAAGTAGAGGTGAGAACGGGCCTGATGAGAGAGCAGTTCTCTTTGAGGGTAGGGTAATACTGTGAGTTTTATGTTCCAATTTTCAGAGTTATCAAGAAGTGCTTTATGCTTTCAGCCAGAACCACCATCTTCCAGCAATTCACCAAAATGACCAACACAAAGAGAAAGAGGAGGGGCACCTGCTACATGTTCTCTAGGACTTTTAGAAAACATGGAGCTGTTCTTTTGGCCACATACATGCAAATCTATAAGAAGGGTGATATTGTAGATATCAAGGGACTTGGGTTCAGCTGAAGCACCAGCCTGCTCCACCCAGAGAAGCACATTTCATGAGGACCAATGGGAAGGAGCATGAACTCCTGGAGCCATTCCCTATGAATTCATGGCATTTTGGGTGTAAAAATAAAGACCTGGATTGTAAAAAGAAAAAAGAAGTGCTTTATATCTTATAGTTAATCTAAGTATCTATTATGATAGTATCTTTGTCCCTTAAAATATCTGATGAAGGACAAAAAGAACAATGTTACCTTCCTTTCCCCACCTTACACACTATCCCATCCTTCTAAGAATACCGACTTTCACTCACCTCCATGTCCTCTTCCTTTTTCCTCTTGTTTACTGACTCACTTCCTTCTTCATCTTCTTCTTCTTCCTCTATGATTCCTTCCACTATAGACTTTGAGCCTTCTGGACTTGTAATTCCCTCACATCTGGGTGTTAAAAAAAAAAAAAGGTGCTATCACACACCTCTCTTCTACACACAAGTTTCCTTAGAGAAGCTGATATTTATGGCTTTTTATAATCAAATACTAGTCAAAACTTAACAATGCTCCTGGGAGGAGGGTGTGAAAAATGTACACTTAAAAGTGTACAAAAGTAGACCAGGGCTGTGGAAGGTCATGGCCAGCGTCTGACTATACTCCAAGGGCTGGTTTCTGGTTCTTACCCCAATGCATGTTTTGTCCCTCAGTCGTGTCCAACTCTTTGTGACCCCAAGGACTGTGACCTGCCAATCCATGATCCACAATCCATGGTCCGTGGGGTTCTCCAGGCAAGAACACTGGAGTGGGTTGCCATTTCCTTCTCCAGGGGATCGTCCCCACCCAGGGAATGAACCCAGGTCTCCTGCATTGCAGGTGGATGCTTTACGTCTGAGCTACTATTGACCCACACAAGGGAGTAACCATTTCCTGAGGCATGGTGACAAGAGTTTTATTGGTATTATCTTATATAATCCTCATATCAATACCATAAAATAGCTCTGAAGAGTTAAAAAATTGTCCAGGATCACTTAGCTCATGAGTGGATGAGGATGGGAGGCAGATCCAGGCCCAATTAACTCTAAAGCATGGTGCTTTTCTACTGTACCCTGTTTATAGTACAACAAGGCTGAAACAGATTGGTAAAAGGTCTCCACTTTTAATTAGCTGACAGAAACTGACAATTACAATAACCAGGGCCAGATAAACCTTAGAGATTAGTGCATCTGATCCAACCAATTATTGTTGTTTTTCATCTAAAAATAATATCTCTTTATTTTATATAATTAGGTATAAAAATTATTACAGGAACAGCTGGTACCATAATTTCTTTTAAAGAGGACTCATCGAACAAAAATACATTGACAGGTGTTAAAAGTAAAACCTCCAGAGCCTAGGTAGCAGCTAGGGCCAAGGTCTGCTCTTCATGATAATTTGTCATTTTGCCCTTGAAAAAGGAGAGAGAAGGGAGATGAGGAGAGAGAACAAGCAAGATAAAAGAGAGATTGGGACAAATTGAAGGGTCAGTCAAACTTCGGTTGTAGATTTTTTAAGAACGGTAACTTCTGTCTTCTCTACCAAACCTTCAGTGATGTTTATGTTCACAAGTGTTTTGTTAAGTGGGGGTTTTCTTAGGAACTTGAGGTGTCAAGTTTCACAATTAGGTCAAAGTATTAATGAAACAATATGTGCTTTGGGCTTCCACAGCAGTAATTTGCAGGGTTCAGGGAATTATACCTAGATCAAGAAGGGCAGGAAGGTTCCAGTGGGCATCTAAGTGACAATTAAAACACAGATTCTTAAATACATAGTTTTACATATTTAGAGAAAACATCACTTGAAGTAAAAATGTAAAAATAACTGAACTACCTGAATACAAGCATGTAACTCTTCACTGCTTAAACAAATCAGATCTCAAAATATTCAAGCATTGAAAAGTGAGCAGCCTCACAGCTTATTTAATGCCTCTGCATTGTGCCTGCCAGATATTATTACTCAAACTGCTCTTTCAGATATAAAATCCATAATGTAGGCCTTAAAGTCAAATACATTGTTTGAGTTCTAAGAATATGAGTTCTATCATTCATTAGCTATGTGATCCTGGGAAAGTCACTTTACCTTTTTGAACTTTCATTTCCTCCCATATAAAACAACAGTTATCTTGAAGAGGTATTGTAAGGATTAAATGAGATAGTACAAATGAATGAATGAATCCAGGTAGTTATCATCAATGGCTACTAAAAAAAAAAAAAAAAAAAAGACAACCAGACATTATGTGCTTCCTGATGGCAGTACCCAATATCACCTACTGCTGTTGCTGTTTAGTTGCTTAGTTTTATCTAACTCTGTTGTGACCCAATGGACTCTAGCCCACCAGGCTCCTCTGTCCATGGTATTTCCCAGGCAAGAATACTGGAGCGGGTTGCCATTTCCTTCTCCAGGGGATCTTCCCAACCCAGGGATTGAACCCAAGTCTCCGGCACACATCTCCTGCGTTGCAGGCGGATTCTTTGGGAACAAATAAAAAACCAAAACAACAACAAACAAACCTGAATTTGATCAAACCTCTGACCTAACTAACAATTTAAAGAAAATACAAGGAATAAAGGAACATGTTAAATTACACCTTGAGGAATCAATCAGCAAATCCAGATTGTGGGAAATTCTACAGAACAAACAACCAGGTTTCCTCAACAAATAAACTGCCAGGGGAAAAAAAAGAGAGACAGAAGGGTAGCCTATAGATTAAAAGATACTTAAGAGATTTATCAAATCAATTGCTATGTAAATTCCTATTACAGTTCTGGTTTGAACTAAAAAAAAATTAAGACAATCAGATAAGTAGATACTAAAGACATTTGATGATATTAAGGAATTGTTAATTTTTTTAGGTGTGATATTGGTCTTGTGACTGTGCTTAAAGTGTCCTTACCTTTTAGAGCATATTAAAATTTTGCAAAGGAAATTGTATCTGAATTTTTTTTCAAAATATTTTGTCCTTAGGGGAAATAAATAGGGGCACAGATGAAACATGAGTTCATAACTGTTGAAGATGGGTAATGGGCACGTTGGGATCATTCTATTATTCTACTTGTGTATGTTTGAGAATTTTCCATTATACAAGGTTTTAATATTACATAGTGTATATAAAATGCCTTGCACAATGCCTGGCAAAGAGCAGGCATTTAATAATGCCATTATCATTTTCATCAACCCGTGTACTCCCTGTCTGTCCTGGTGGGCAACTTTTCCCAATTTACCTGAAGTTTATTTTGTGACTACACAGCAATACCCAGGCCTCATGTAACCCTATCTAGGAGGATCAACTGGGCTAAATAATCTTTTGAAGTCAAGTGTTAATTGCTCAGTCATGCCCAACTCTTTGTGATCCCATGGACTATAGCCCACCCAGCTCTTCTCTGTCCATGGAATTCTCCAGGCAAGAATACTGAAGTGGGTTGTCATTTCCTTCTCTAGGGGATATCCCCAACCCAGGGATCAAACCCAGGTCTCCCACACTGCAGGCAGATTCTTTACCATCTGAGCCACCAGGGAAGTTAAATAATAAATAATCTTAGCTCACCCTTAAAATCTGACTTTCACTCAGGCTATGCCAAAGCTTTTCATAACGTAATTTCCTCACAACCAGGCTTGGCTTAGAAGGAGACTGTTACCAGAATGAAACCATAGCTGCCAGCACCAGAGTGAACATTTAATGTCCTTTCTCTGGTATTCCTCATCTTTTAACACCTATAGTTGTGCTAATAAGGTAATCCATAACTATATAGAACAGGGGTCCCCAATCTCCAGGATCTAATGCCTGATGATCTGAGGTGGAGCTGATGTAATAATAATAGAAATAAAGTACATAATAAGTGTAATGTGCTTGAATAATCCCCAAACCATCCCCCCCGCCCCCCAGTCCACGGAAAAACTGTCTTCCATGAAACCAGTTCTTGGTGCCAAAAAGGCTGGAGACCGCTGATATAGAAGACATTATTTGGCTTTGGGATTTCTGCAAAAAAAAAAAAAAAGAAGAAGAAGAAGAGAAAACCTATACAACTGGCCAAACTGAGTTCTCTTATAAAAATTATCTAAAATAATGAAAGTATTCACCAATATGGTAGAATAGATGTATGACCAAAAAAGCAATCTATAATTCCTCATTATGTTTCAGCCTCTAATCAGCGCAAGGGGGAAAAAAATAAAACCTACTGTTTGACTTGGCCAACCATTGAGACACGGGCAGACTCCAGATTTCGAATCTGGCCACTCTTCACACTAGAAAAGGGAGATAGGAGAGAGAAGGTTATTCATCTTTATCTTATCATATCAGCAGAGTCAAATCAATAATTTTGCAATTCTGTGGGAGCTACTAAAAAGGTGTGGTTATCAATGTAGCTTACTATGGAGATTACCACTACTTCCCACTTCGTTATTATGGCAATAAGCCAAGCAGTAAAAATTAAGGCACTGAAGTCACTTAAGTCCTGCCAATATTTATCAAGAGGTAGATACCATATCCCATGCCTGAGCTCAAGAAGCACATAATTTAGTGGGGAGAAAGAAATGAAATGAATAATTTTAATAGAGTAAGGTTCAAAGGAACCTCATTTATTATGAATGAAGTCAGAGAAAACCTCCCAAAGTCTTGCCTAAACTGAGGACTGAGGATAAGTGGAAGATAAAAGAGGGTGGTCAGAGTAAAACAGACAGAAGGCACACTGTGAACGAAGGTACTGTGATGTGAAAAAATCAGTAGGACGATGATCTTAGAGGGAAGAGAGCAAGGAGGAACAGAGGAGAGTAAGGGGAGAGTGTGACAGAACAGGACATGCAGGGGTTAGCTCCTGGAGGGTCTTACATGCCATGATATAGAGGCTTAGGAGCTCAGACTCTATAAATAGAATAGTCTTCCCGGAGTTGACTAAGGGCCAAGAAAATGACCGCCCGTCCCAGGGGACCTGAAAACGCTGCCTGAAGCAAGCCAACAGAACACATTTCTTTAAATCTCACTTTTTAGCTTAAGAAAAAAAACATAAAATATTATACTGTAACCCCCTTTAGATAATGACTTTGTTTCTTATTTTAATGATAAACAGAAGCAATCAGAATTACTATTTCATTTTTCTACCACCAACTGAATCTACGAAGCCACTCGTATTTATAATCATATACTCAACCTTGAAGACTACTGGATATATAAAGTTACCCCTGTTCCTATTCAAGCCCAACGTTGGGCACTGGTTCAGTCCTCTTTTGTCCATGAAGACCTTGTTCCTTTACTTATCCTGTCTCTCATTTGTGTCATTTTTTCCTCTAGTAGACAGTACCTAAAACACCTCGTGGGTATTGTAAAACATCCTTTAAAAACATCTTCAACCCCACATTCACTTCTAGATACTACCTTACTTCTCTGCTCTTCTATCTCAAAAAAGTTATCTTACTTGCTTTCTCCACTTTGTCACTTCAAATCCTTTCCTCAACTAACATCCCCAACATACATCAGCTTTTTATCTCCTACTTACTTTCAGAGATTTCCTTTGTCAAGGTCACCTTCATCAGGCCAATCCTAATGGCCATTTCTTAGTCTTGACCTCACTTGATCTCTCAGCAGCATTTGACAAAGATCATTTCTTCTTCCAAGAGAGTGCTAACACTCTCTTGTTTTCCTTCTATCTCACCAACTGTGCCTTTTCAGTTTCTTTTGATGGATATTGCTTTCCTTCCCAAGCTCTAAATACTGTAGCGTATCCCAAAGGTCAGTACTTGGGTCTTTTTTCTATCAACTAGATGATTGCATTCAATCTTTTTTTTTTATATTCAAAGAGAGTATTTTTATTTGACCATGTGAATAATTTTGGAAATGACAGCACATTCAATATAAGCATTTTTAATACTGCCATCTTTTTGTTTTAATCTTACATTTCAAAGAGGCAATAGAGAAAAGAGTATCATGGGTATTTTTATTACAGAGAAATGGTTTACCACAGCCCTCAAGAAACTGCATGGGGAGTCACTATGAGGAAAGAAGTTGGAAAAAAATCTCATTCCTGCAGCTTTGAGAATCCTTAGGTGGGGCCTGTGGAGGCAGGTGGTGGCCATGGAGACTAGAAAACAGTGCAGAAATGTGCCATGGTCTGTTCCTGCCATCTTCTTTTGGTCTTATATTCACAATGCGACCATGGTTCTCTCATGCTAAGACATTTGAGAACACTTCAAGATAAGGAGTGATAGCCATTTAATATGCTTTTAAATACTTTAGCTTCTTTCAGCTTCTCTAAGTTTCTGTTTTGTGCTTCAGTTTCTTCTGTTTCCCCCAAAGTTGAAGGCAACTCCAAACTCACTGTCACATCCTCATCTGCACACTAGGGTCTCTCTTGGGTTATGTGCTGTCACAGACCAGCAAGTCTGTGAAGAAACCACATGACGATGCCAGGCGGTTAACGGCCGTCCTAGCTCTAAGCTTGTGGCTCGTGGTGTCCGCATTCAATCTTTTGGCTTGAAATATTATCTATGTGATGATGATTCTATTTATCTCTAGCTCAACCTCTTCTAAGTAGTGTATACAAGTGCCTATTTAACAGTTTCACTTAGATGTTTAATAAGCATTTCAGCTTATCCAAACCAAAGTCCTGATTCCCTGCCCCTTGCCTGCCCTCAAATCTGCTGCTCTTTGTCTCTATCATTCATCAATTGTTGGGTTAAAAACCTAGTAGTCATCCTTGAATGCTGCATCTCCCCTCACCTGCTCTCCCAGCACACAATCCATAAGGCAATCCTATCAGCTCTACCTTCAAAATACATTCCAAATATGACCATATAACTTCCTCTGTTGCCATCAGTCTATGCTGACCAGCATTATTCTCTTCTACAATTGTTTCCTAACCAATTTCTCACTTTTGTTATCACCCTTCCTCCCCAACTCCTTCCCCTATTCTGCTTTCCTCAGAGCATCTAGGTGGTAGAACCAAGATCCAAATCCATTTCTGACTTCAAATCCAAAGCTTTTAATGACTACACCCTACTGCCTCTTATTTGCATGACCAAGAGAACAAAAGCAGAAATTCACTTTGCTTTAAATCTTTACTGGATTAAATATATTGGTCTCGTATTTCAACATCTTGTCCTCACCTCAAATCTGGAATAACCAAAATGCCCATGAGTCATAAACTATTCCGACATCCCTCAGACACAAAATAAAATTACCAAAAAGCTGGTAGTATTCTTTCTGATTCTTACGCTCAGAAAGTATCTAAAAATCGGTGGCTCTCATAGAACCCAGAACATTTTAACATTCAACAAACAGAATGCTTATTCTATCCCACATCTTGACACTAGAATCAATACTCTATCTCCCCTTAAGAGAAGGTGCACCATGACCCTCAGACTGGTTTGGGTACTTGTCTTCTGTACCTCCTTTGTTGTGTTGTGTTTATATAATTACTTGTATGTATTCCAGTTTTTTGATGAAAGGAACTAAGCCTAATTCATCCCCAGTTCTTAGATCAGGTACTGATACATCTTAGGTACTTGGAAAAAAAGTGTTAACTGAATAAATTTTAAAAGTTATCTGTGATAATTTTTTCACTGGTTGTTACTGGGGAGGCAGGCAGGATGCCCAAGGTACATGTTGAGCTAGTAGCAGCTGCATTCTCAGTGTGGCTGCTTAAGTGATCTTTGGTACTTCCAAGAGAGCATCTTACATCATGGTAGTGAACAGGGGAGGCAGAAGCAACCATATCAAACACAAACATCATTCTGGCAAGCCATATTTGGCATGAGATCCTTTGTCCTAGGAGGAATCCCTAAGATACATCTGCCAGGTCCTTAATTCTCAGTTGATATCTCTGACTCAGTAAATAGATACATTCTGCTGCTAAAGCCACCTGCAGTATGGTATATATGAAAGTACAAAAGAAATAGAGAATAGCTTCTGATCTTATGATGCAGGAAGAGCATTAAGACAGAAATAAAAATTAACAATATAAGCATATCTCTTAGAGAAGGATTAGAAGACTTAAGGGGTAAACAGTACAATGTAATATAGACTTGAAGGTTTTTAGCAGTTTCGCTGAGGGAATGACCGGGGTGGTTTGGAAGAGTTATAGGAAGTGTTCTGGAGAGGGGACTAGAAATGGATTTTGAGGAATATGTAGGAAGAAAGGATACCGAAACTGATCTCTGTAGGGGAGGGACAGTGTTTTACTCGTCTTTGCATCATTACCCTTTAGCAAAAAGTGTTCAATAAATATGTTTAATAAATGGTCAAATAATTTATTGAATTAGTGAATAAATTAATGACTGAACAGCATTTACTTAAGTGGAAGCCATAGCCAATTCTGTCAGTAATTTTTATGAAAATTATTTAGCAAAGGGTTTTTTTTTATTTAGGCTAAACGCAAATAAAAACCGAGAAGGGAACCTACACCCATCAGTTTCTCCACCTTCTCTGGAACAGAGAAAGTGAATCTAGAATCATGGCACATCAGAGGTAGAAAAGGCCTTACAGTCTCATTTAGTCCAAAATCTCACCTTAGAGATGGGAACAGCTAGATAGCAGATAATCCATAATTGTTAAGATTCTAGGAGGTACTATAGTATATTAGAAAAAGGATGGGTTTTAGACAACTGAGCCAAGTCCAAAATGTTTATTTTTTAAAACAGCTCTTTATATAAATATTTCCATACATGATATTACAACAAAGCTAAGGCTTAGAAACTGAACCATTCCTTTCAACTTGGTACTTGAGCTAATGAAAAAGAAAAGCTAAAACCTAACATTTAAAATATAAACAATATAAATTTGTGGGTTACCTCCATTCAATGGCATTCTCCAGGGACTTGAAGGTTTTAGGACGACCACGTAAGAAATTCTGCATGCTATTAAGTGCATCCATGGCTGTACCTAGATGTTAAACAAAAAATTTTAACCACAGCACTTAACATATTCTGAGTCAACATAACTTAAAGAGTCAACTATATACTATATATCTCCCCTCAATGACAGAATTCAGTGATGCATGGAGGGAAAAAGCAGTTTAAGAAAATTCCGAAGACTGATGTGATTGCCTCCTTCTAAGATATCCTCCAATGGTTTTTGCCTCCTGGTATTCAGCAGTCCCTCCACATTGAATAGAGCTGACTTACAGAAGCAATAGTGTGACTTCTGAGGCTGGATCAGAAAAAAATGGCTGTTTCTTTTTAAATAGTAACTAAAACTATGGGATGTACATACAACTGAAATATTATGTAGCCATAAATGATCTTTATGTAGAGTTTCTGATGGCATGTAAAATGATTATATAATGTAAGGTGTGGACAAAATGAGTAAAGGTGTGAAAAATACAAACTTTCACTAATAAAATAAGTAAGTCCTAGATATGTAATGTATAGCATGGTGATTACAGTGAATAATACCATATTGCATATGTGAAAGTTGCTAAGATCTTATAAGTTCTCATCACACACAAAAAAAATCTGTAACTTTGTGTGATGACATATGTTAACTAGATATATTGTGGTGATAATTTCACAATATACACATATATCCAACCATGATGATGTACATTTGAAAAGTTAAATGTCAATTATATCTAAATTAAAAAATACTTGGAATGCCTTTGCTACAAAATAATATCAAAAAAAAAGATACAAAAGACAGAGGGACATACTTCAAGATGAAAGAAGTCAACAATAAATAAAGCCAAGAATAATAATCTATCATGGATATCTTTTACAAGTCAAAGATTTTCATTTAGTCAGCACTAAGAAAACTTACCTTCCACAACATCAATCATGCACAGACCCAAAAGGCTTGGCACCAGGTTGGACGATGCTGTGTGGACTGCAATAGCACCACCCATGCTATGTCCAATGAGCATAATTGGAGGAGGGAGGTCCCCATACATGGCTTCAACCACATTGCCAACATCTCTGCAGAGAAGGAATTAAAGCAGGGAATATTACTCTCTAACAACACTGTAAAAATAGTTTTCTTTCCTAATTCTCTCCTTTGGTCTGTAACTAATAACCCCAGGACTGTAAAGGTCTAATAGACCACCTTGCAAATGTACCTAAGTAAACCTTCTAACACAGTCCCCAGTACCTATACAAGAAGAGCCAAGAACCAAATCTTTGATTTCCCTTTACATCATACTTACACTGTTCCACACATTTAATACAATTACATAAATATCTACCTTTATTTTAAACCTAAAATAAGCCTGAAACTCTGAACAAATCATTCAACTGCTCTATGCCTCAGTTTCAGGAAACAGGAAAACAATTTTTTTAAGCATTATAATGTAGTGGTTTGACATCAACTGCAAGATGAACTGCAGACCTACTTTATTTTTTACTGTGTGAACTTGGATTAGCTACTTAATCTCTTAAGAGTTTCAACATCTATAAAATGAAGATAAGAATATCAATTATTATTCTGGATTGCTCTGAGGATTACTGAGACACTCAGTGGTGAAAAGGGTACTTTCATCACTTTACTTTGAAAAGAGTAAGGTGTTATACAAATATTAATTATTATTTACAATTTGTCATGTAAAGTTGTTTGAAGTATGAATGCAAATTTAGTGTTCTGAGAAACCAGAAAAATGTTCAGAGCTAATTTTTACTGGCTTCTGTTCCAGCCTTTAATTATGAGTGAACCTATTTAACAAAGTCAAACCCCAAAGCTTTGAAAAGAAGTAAAGCAGAAACTTTGTTTTTCATTCGTGTATGGACCTTCTTTGCTATAGGAAGAGTAAGGTGTGTTTCTAGAGACCACTGGCTCTACTGTCTTCTGGGAGTAAGTCAATCAGTCAACTTCAAGACAGTTTTGTCTTGCTGAATGTCACTATATACCTCAGGCACTCACGCACTGTCAGCCATATAGCAGCTGTGAATGTAGGGACACAGTCTTTCAAATATGGTTCTCCACAGTATTCAGATGGCAAAAATAAATGTTATTATTTCTGAAGGAATTAATCTTAAAAATATCATACAACAATTATAGATATGAATAGGATAGTTGCAATATCTCCAGACAATGTGAATGAGAAATAAGCAGGCCACTCAATTTTATAAGCGAAAACAAATAATTTTTAATATTCCCTCAGAGTTAAATTTAAGGCTAAAAGTTTTGGTTTGTTAGGCATAATGAGTAAAATAAAAGGATGCTATGAAAGATTATCTAGTTAGTAACTGGATATACAATTTTGGTAGATGCTATCTAGGGGGATCCTGTCATATTTATTAATACTAGTTCATTTCCTGAGAAGCAATATAGTGTATCACAGACATAACAGAAAAAGGAGTATCAGAGTAAGCCCAGCGCGAATCTTGGCTCTTCTACTTTCAGTGGAGTTTCATTTTACATAGAGTTTACGTTCTAAGTTGATGTGAAAGGCAAAAACCATGCTGTCAGGACTACTAGAAAACCTACCAGTTGCCCATTAAAATGCCCATTTTAAGATTTTTGTTTCACAGAGGGATTGAATTCAGAAACAATATAAATGTTTTTATTGCTTCACCTGTTTCAACAAGAATCCAACTTGTTGGCTCTTCTGATTCTTGGTAATTATCTTAAGCTCTTACAGAAAGTTTTAATCATTTATTTTCTTTTGAACTTTTTGTGTGAGCTATCAACTTACTATCTCTTAGCTCTTATTCACCTTTTACATGTTCTGCAATAACTGGATGAGATCTTTAAATATTTTTCCTTTGCTAGCTGGCAAGATGTCAAGCTATGCCAGTAGAGGGCAAAGGAGAGATACTGCAGAAAGAGAGGGTTTTGTTTCTGCTGTGCACTGACTCCACAAGCTCCTGTAGCTTGTCTAGCATCCAGGACCTGCAGCACACAAAGCTTTTCCAGTGACCAGCTCGTGCAACACAGAAGGTTTCTCCAAACACTCCATCCCCCATCCCTAATGTTCTTTTATTCTCCCTAGATTTATTGAAGTATAATTGGTATATAAAAATGGTACATAAATAATGTATACAATTTGGTAAGTATACACTCCTGTTATCATCACCATGATCAAGGGAATAAATACATCCATCACCTTCAAGATTCCTTGCGCTGCTCATGTGTGTGTGTGTGCATGCACACGTATGCACGGTAAAAAAACTTTACATGAGAGCTACCCTCCTAACAAACTTCTAAGTGCATAGCATCATTAACTATAGGCATTATGTTGTACTGCAGATCTCTGGAACCATCCCCGGTAATTTTGCTGCAGAGTGCCTCTGGTGAGACAACTCCATGTGAACAGCTTCCCCTGAACCCGAAAGGGCAGATTTCTGGCAAGTTCTGCCCACACAGCATCAAAGTGACTTCTATACATTCAATAAGCCATCACTGTGCCCTCTCCAACAAGGTCTAGATCTCAATCTTTTCCACTCAGGTGCTGTCTCGGTCTGCTACTTCTAGTCTTTCCTTCTGTTTTTCAAACCTGTTCCCAGCTTTACTGAGATGTAACTGATAAATGAAATTACAATATACTTAAACAGTGTACAATGTGATGATTTGACATACGTATACACTGTGACATTGATTCCCATGATCAACTTAATTAATCCTATATTCTTTAGCGCGCTCTTTACTTTTTACTAGCCAATTCCTCATTACTCCAGTCCCCTATTATAATTAATAAATCTTTATATTAAGCTTTCCTTGTTTATTACTATGTGATTTCTCTCTCCTGATTGTCCCAGATTCATACATGATTAGGCAATATTTCCTTAAGGTCATCATCTTTAATTTCTTCTTGAATGTCAGTCAAGCTATCACATCCTTATCTGGCTGCTTGGCCACTTACATGATATATTTTACTTTTTTGTACCCTTTAAAAATCATCTGCAAATCTTTCTATGGGTATTACTAACATGCTTGATTATTTCAGGCATTACTGTTCTCACATTACAAAGGAAAAAATGAGGGAGCAGATTCTTGGCTCTCCTTTCATGGTTTCTCAGGCACATGATTACTGAGTGGAATGGTTCTCACACATTGTTATTTCTCTCTCTTTGCCAAGCACTATGGTTGAATGATCACAGTTCAGGTCCATTAACTGTGTGACCTCACACGGTTAGTTACTGTGCCAGTTTCCTCATTGATAAAAAGGTGACAATATTTACACTATGACTTAAAACAAACAATTTATTCTAAAAAAATCTTTAATTTACACTTAATAAAGCCTGGAAAATAGAAATCACATAAATAGCATCTACTATAACAATACAATTTTGGCCACATGAATTTGGGTTCTGAAGGAAAAACAGAACTTATATCCAGATTCAACTTTACTCATATCCAAATTCAAGCTGCTAAAGTAAGAAGGGACAAGGTATTTTTGGTGCCAAAAAAAAATACTTGAGACAGCATGCATTACACACATGAGAGCACGTATTGACAGCAAGGCAGCTTGACAAAGCCTGTTTACAATACAGAACGCTGTATGTGTCTGGACTCAGTCGTGTCCAACTCTTTGTGACCCCATGGACAGTAGCCCACCAGGCTCCTCTCTCCATAGAATGTTCCAGGCAATAATACTGGAGTGGGTTGCCATTTCCTACTCTAGGGGATCTTCCTAACCCAGGATCAAACTCGTGTCTCTTGCATTGGCAGGCAGATACTTTACCACTGAGCTACCGGGGAAGCCCATACAATACAGAATAGTGGTTCCCAAACAACAGTCATGGGACTGGCTGCATCAGATTCCTTTATAGAAATTTATCAAAACATAAATGCCCAGACCCACTGGTAGAAGCATTAATTCAAAAGCTGTGAGGCAGGGGTGAAAGCTCTGTACTTTAAATCATTTCTCAGGTAATTCTGATGAATGGCCAGGTTTGAGAGCCACTGTCTGCTACACTCATCTTTTACTTTGCGGTCCAGGGTATAATCAGTTAATTCTTTAACACCTTGTTCCCATCTTACTATAAAGCTGGAAAAAAGCATGTGGGCAGGATATCTTAAGAACATCTTAGAGGGCCTTTTGTAAACAACTATTTTTCAAGCTTGGGTCCCCAGTAGATATTCAGATTCTATTCAACTCTGTGAACAGAAGGAAACTTTTCAAAAGCTAACACAGACTAAACTGTTCCCTGAAGAATTTTCAGGGCATCATTTTAAATGATGACCATCATATTGAATATACCAAGAAATTGGAGATTTCTTTCAATATTAAATAGTAAAGAAACACCATATATAGAGGGGAAAAAAAAAGAAGTAAAATGTTCTCTGTTATTTATTGTTCAACAGTCTCACCAGGAGAGCCATAAAGATACATTATTATTTATGGTAGTAAACAGTATTACTTACTTTGCCATTGTTTCTGCAGACAGGTCTTCAGAATTCCTGACTTTTGTTTCACCTAAAAAGAAAATATTTTAAAAATAAAATTCCCAAGGAGATAAATGATAAAATCAAGAGTACTGTCTTCCAAAAATCTCACTTGAAGATAATGAAATGGGGACTTTATAATTGTACATGATAGGCACAGCAAGGATTTTCTGTTACAGACATATCTTTATGGAGGATAATTACAGTAGCAGATTTTTCCACATTCCTTATACACCACCAGCATTGGAATTTGGTTACACTAGCAGACATTTTCTCAACAAGATATATATGTGTGTGAATTTATAAAATATTTGTGAAAACTAAAAGCTAGGATTTCCCTCAAAATGCCCCAATGGAAATGACCAGACCCAGTGAACTTTTTAATACTTTACACTATTCAAAAGGGTTGGCAAATATGTCATTGAGTCAGTGAGTAATTAAGAACTTCACTCACCATGACCTCGGAGATCCAAAGCCACAATCCTACATTGAACTCTACTAATGATTGCTGCCTAGGAGGAAAAGGAGAAGTATTAAGTACATCAGGGTTAGCAAATCTTTCCCCATTACCAATGATAACTTTGTTGGGTTAACTGTATCAGAATTAAAGGAACCCAAGAGAGTCAAAGGAATTCCCCTTTAAAGAAAAATTTTAAAAATAATGACTCTGTTTTTTTGGTACACATTCTGGCTCTATCCCAACTTCAAAATATGAAATCCCTCTTTAAAATTTAACTCTTCCTAGCTTTCCATGTAACAGAATAAGCACCTCTAAGCAAAGCCCCTCTGAACTCTGCTATCACCTATGATTTTCATCCATACTCACTGGTTATCTTTTCCCTATTCTAGAAGGGAAATTCTCTATATAAGAACTGTGAGTCAGTCTATATCTTGGTTCAGCATATCACACAAATGTGACACTCAGATAATGAAATAACCTTGAAAGCAGCACAAGTCATAAAATCTACCAAAGATTCATTTAAGATAGAGCAGCAGTACACATAAGTTTGTGCCAATTAAAACTATATTGAAAAAGAAATCATAATAGCATGAGCAAGTACAATTTTATTGGTTTAAACAAATCTGAAATTGAGGATCTTCTTCCTCAAATGAACTAGACTCTTCGACAGTAATACATCACAATTAGTGTAAGTAAACGTCATCAACACTTTTTTAACTTTTAAGAAAAAGACAGGACAATTATCTAGGCTAACTCCTACATTTCATGAATGAGGAAACTGAAGTCAAGAGAAAGGAAATTATTTTCTCAGGATCATACAACTAGCAGTAAAAATAAGACCAGAACCAAGATAAGCTACTAACCCAACAGTCAATGTATAACATAAAACAAATTAAAGCTCTTAAATCACATTTTCTTATTTTATTTTTAATTGACTAAACATATTTTGAATATATTCACATTGTAAAAATATAGAAAATTAGTAACAAAGAGAGGAGAAAAAGGCTTATATGATTTGCCATCCAAATGTCATCTCTTTGGATGTTTCCTATGATCTTTTTCCCCAATTCTGCTGAAATATTACTGACATATAACATTAAGTTTAAGGCACTGGATGTGATCATTTGATACATGTGTATATGTAACATGGTTATCACAATAACCTCCAGCCTCTCACATAATCATCATTTGTGTGTGTGGGTAAGATTTAAGATCTATTCTCTTTAACAACTTTCAAGTATTAATACCATACAATTAATTACAGTCACCATGCTGTACATTTAATAGACTTCCAGAACGAATTCATCTTACAGCTGGGAGCTTGTACCCTTTGACCAACATCTTCCCACTTCCCCCACCTCTTAGCCCTTGACAATCACCATTCTAATCTCTATTTCTATGAAGTGAGCTTTTTTAGATTCTACATATAACTGAGAACATATATTATTTGTCTTTATCTGATTTATTTCATCTAGCACAGCGCACTCAAGGTCCTCCATGTGGTTGCAAAAGGCAAGATTCCTTTCTTTTTCATGGCTGAATATTCCTGTGTGTGTGAGAGAGACATGTTTTGCATGGAGTTCTTCAGTTTTCCCAGCACCATTTATTTTAGAGATTATCTTTTCCCCATGGAGCCTTCTTGGAGTCCTTGGAGTTTTTTGTTTCAGTAAAGGTGAATTTATCAACCTTTTTTTTATGGCTTCCACTTCATGTGGCTGCCCCACCACCATATATTAATGTTCTTATTGTCTTTTTAAATTTAGTAGTTTAATCCATTTGGATTTTTTATATTAACTTATTTTTATACATGGGCTTATTTCTGGATTCTTTCTGCCAATACCATACTACTGATAAGAGTTTTAGAATATGTTTTGGTTCATGTACTGTTGAAGCCTTGCTTGCAGAATTTTGAGCATTACTTTACTAGCGTGTGAGATGAGTGCAATTGTGTGGTAGTTTGAGCATTCTTTGGCATTGCCTTTCTTTGGGATTGGAATGAAAACTGACCTTTTCCAGTCCTGTGGCCACTGCTGAGTTTTCCAGATTTGCTGGCATATTGAGTGCAGCATTTCACAGCATCATCTTTTAGGATTCGAAATAGCTCAACTGGAATTCCATCACCTCCACTAGCTTTGCTCGTAGTGATGCACCTAAGGCCCACTTGACTTCGCATTCCAGGATGTCTGGCTCTGTGAGTGATCATACCATCATGATTATCTGGGTCATGAAGATCTTTTTTGGACAGTTCTTCTGTGTATTCTTGCCACCTCTTCTTAATATCTTCTGCTTCTGTTAGGTCCATACCATTTCTGTCCTTTATTGAGCCCATTTTTTTCATGAAATGTTCCCTTAGTATCTCTAATTTTCTTGAAGAGCTCTCTAGTCTTTCCCATTCTATTGTTTTCCTCTATTTCTTCGCATTGGTCACGAAGGAAGGCTTTCTTATCTCTCTTTGCTATTCTTTGGAACTCTGCATTCAAATGGGTATATCCTTCCTTTTCTCCTTTGTTTTTCGCTTCTCTTCTTTTCACAGCTATTTGTAAGGCCTCCCCAGACAGCCATTTTGCTTTTTTGCATTTCTTTTTCTTGGGGATGTTCTTGATCCCTGTCTTCTGTACAATGTCAAGAACCTCCATCCATAGCTCATCAGGCACTCTGTCTATCAGATCTAATCCCTTGAATCTATTTCTCACTTCCACTGTATAATCGTAAGGGATTTGATTTAGGTCATACCTGAATGGTCTAGTGGTCTTCCCTACTTTCTTCAATTTAAGTCTGAATTTGGCAATAAGGAGTTCATGATCTGAGCCACAGTCAGCTACCAGTCTTATTTTTGCTGACTGTATACAGCTTCTCCATCTTTGGCTGCAAAGAATATAATCAATCTGATTTCGGTATTGAACATCTGGTAATGTCCATGTGTAGAGTCTTCTGTGTTGTTGTAAGAGGGTGTTTGCTGTGAACAGTGCATTCTCTTGGCAAAACTCTATTAGCCTTTGCCCTGCTTCATTCTGTATTCCAAGGCCAAATTTGCCTGTTATTCCAGGTGTTTCTTGACTTCCTACTTTTGCATTCCAGTCCCCTATAATGAAAAGGACATCTTTTTTGGGTGTTAGTTCTAGAAGGTCTTGTAGGTCTTCATAGAACCATTCAACTTCAGCTTCTTCGGCGTTAACTGGTTGGGGCACAGACTTGGATTACCGTGATACTGAATGGTTTGCCTTGGAAACGAACAGACATCATCCTGTTGTTTTTGAGATTGCATCCAAGTACTGCATTTCGCACTCTTTTGTTGACTATGATGGCTACTCCATTTCGTCTAAGGGATTCTTGCCCACAGTAGTAGATATAATGGTCATCTGAGTTCAACTCACCCATTCCAGTCCATTTTATTTTGCTGATTCCTAAAATGTCGACGTTCACTCTTGCCATCTCCTGTTTGACCACTTCCACTATGCCTTGATTCATGGATCTAATATTCCAGGTTCCTATGCAATATTGCTCTTTACAGCATTGGACTTTGCTTCTATCACCAGTCACATCCACAACTGTGTGTTGTTTTTGCTTTGGCTTCGTCTCTTCATTCTTTCTGGAGTTATTTCTTCACTGATCTCCAGTAGCATATTGGGCACCTACCGACTAATCTTTCAGTGTCCTAACTTTTTGCCTTTTCATACTGTTCATGGGGTTCTCAAGGCAAGAATACTGAAGTGGTTTGCTATTCCCTTCCTCAGTGGACCATATTTTGTCAGATCTCTCCACCATAACTCATCCATCTTGGATGGCCGTACACGGCATGGCTCATAGTTTCAGTGAGCTAACATTAACTTCCACTATCAACTACTTACTTACCGTGAACACAGCCCAGGAAAGGGCAGAATGGCCTCCTCCGTGCAGAAGAAGTAGGACTGGACCCTCTGAACCACTCTTGTAAACTCGAAAAGTGTATGAATAGTTAAAGATAACATATCTAAGCTTTTGCTCACTGAAATTTTTGATTAGTTATGATGATACCAATCAGAAAATTCAGACAGGACCAAGCTACAAGCAAAGCTACAGCCTTCCAAGCTTAAGAGGCACTTATGGAGAAGTTTCTGAGACACCAGACTTGTTTTTGAGGTATGGTAGCTGTATGACCACTTTTTCAATGGAAAAAAAAAAACAACGAACTATTCCCTTTGCCCTAATGAGGACATAATTGCTGGTTTCTAGACACTAAGCTGGTTCAACTCACTTGACTCATGAAACCATCCCCTGGGACCTCAAAAGATCTATCAGTTTCAGGAATTTAATTCTTAATCCTTTCCCCATATATTAGACAATTATAGCCAAATAAGATGTTAATAGTCTTACAAGTAACATCCCATGTCATGCAAGGAACAGAGGGAATAAAAATGAAATAAATAGCAAAAATAAAGAACATTTTAGAAACTATACAACTGTTTGTAGACACTATAAACTTATTAAGGAATAAGCCAGTTTGCAAAGGATATATCCTTGCCAGTTTCATTCTCTACTTCTACATCTTCCATGGACTCAAAGTACTGACTCCAAGGAACAGGAGAAAAGTCCCGCTTTCTTCCAGGGCTAAGGATAAGAAAAAGAGAGAGATTTCAAATAAAACATGGTCATGCATGAAAAGATAAAATCTTGATCAAAATATTAAATGTAAACCTGAAATGAAAACAGCAAGATATTTTCTCATAAAGATACGAAGAGTTTTTTATCCAGTAAGTATTACATTAAAATGTGTTTTAAAAAGCTCAAATATGTATAAAAACTTTAGGATTTTAGGAAATTCACTAGTATATTTTAATCACAAATATATTGCATGTATATACACAAGTTCTCTCACCTTATTCTTGGCTATAGGCTCTTTCCTATCCTTTCAATCCAGTTTAATATTGTTCCTACTACAATAGTTTTTGGTCACTATTGCTTCTTCATACCTTTAATCTTCCATATATTTTCATGCTTCTATGTCATTTCCCAACCAAATGGCAAACTGGTCATATCAATACCTTGAATTTCTGGGCATTATCTGAAGATAAGCTTATACAGAACTGAAATGACTTATCTATTCAATGTACCATTGTCTGTAATAGAGAAAAACTGAAAATAACCTAAATATCAGCAGGTAACTGATTAAAATAAATTTTGGTATATAGAGAAACAATAGTTATAAAAAGCAATTATATATTAATAAAATTCCCCATTTATAGATATGATACACTGTGAAGTAAACAAACATGATGCACATACTACCATACGGGTAAAAATGGGAAATACATATAAATGCAGTTCCTTATGTATGTTCAGACTATCTCTGGAAGTATACGGATATAACATTGATGGTAACCTGGGAGGGGAACTATGACTAGGAGGTGAGAGGGACAATTTTCAATGCACATCCCTTTCTATCTTTCTATTTTTGAAACATGTATCATTTAAAAATATTAAATCATTTTAAAACAAAGCTAAGCAATAAATATCTACTTACAACCTATGTCTTCAACTTTGGATGGAACATAAGAAAGAAACCCTGAGTCTTCCTCTATTTCCATATCTACTCTTCTTTCCAGTAATGAAGGAAATTCAGAATTCTGTTAGGAGTAAAACATTAACTACTTACTGCCTGAGATCTTATACATGCTATGGGACCAAACTGCGGGTATGTATAAAGTATCATATAAAGCCCCTTTTAAAAATTTAAGTGAATACAAAAGTACTCTAGGTTGACTATAATACCAGAATGAATTACAATGGGGCAGCTGTGCAATCAAGGATGTATTCTCTCAACAGTCAAGTATTTATTCAATATTGTTTTCTACTAGGCACTGAAACAGATTAGTGGGTCTCAATCTGTGTAATAAAATTACCTGGGAAGTTTATAAAAATACTGATGCTTAGGTCTAACTCTAGAGATTGATTTAAACCATCTGGAATGTGGCCTAGGTACTGATAATTTTTCAAGTTTCCCAAGTTGAGAGAGAGGTGCTAGAAATACAAAGGAGAGTATATGGTTTGGAATGACAGAGGAGTTCAAACTCCTCATAGTTCCTACCATTTTCCTATAATTCCTAACACAGTGTGAACTTGGGCAAATTCAACTGATCTAAATCCTTTCTATCTTAAATTATAGTGACTAAGTAAAATAAGATATCTTTTAAAAGAATCAAATAAATCTGGTAGTTGCTCAGTAAATGTGCAAACCTACCTTCTGATAGAAAAACTTCTTCTGTGGAAGTAAACTATAACTTTAGTCTAGACCTATTTTTCTAGTTGCTGGTTACACTTGAATTCCTACTGGAAGACTAAAAGCAGAACTCTTTAATTTTACTTACACTCACAAACTCATCTATGCATATATTAATTTGAGTATATATAACAACAATAACATGGCATGCCAAACATAATAGATTTTAAGGATCTTGAATGAAATTTTAATGTCTAGACCTAGGATATGGTAGCAATAGTACCTAACATTTGCTGTACACAACAGTGACTCACTGTTCCAATTTACAGGTATGATTCTAGTTAATTCTTACAAAACTTTGAAAGTTATTTTTATCCCCATTTCACAGATGAGAAAACAGATTAGATACACAAAGCAACTTGCCCAAGGTTATACAACTACCAAGTGGCAGTTACAGGATTCAACTCCAGTTCCATCACTCTTCAAAATCTCTGTTCTTTATTCTAATGCTGCACTAATTCTCAGATTTTTTAAAAAATATATTTATTTGGTTGCGTCAGGTCTTAATTGTGGCACACAGGATCTTTGTTGCATCATGCAGAATCTTTCATTGCAGCACGTGGACTCTCTAGTTGTGGTGCAAGGGCTCAGTTGCTCTGTGGCATGTGGGATATCAGTTCCCTGATCAGGGATCAAACCTGTGTTCCCTGCATTGAAAAGCAGTTTCTTAACCATGGAACACCAGGGAAGTCCCCTCAGATGTTTTTTTTCTTTCTCACTCTCTCATTTATACTTCTGAAAAGTAATAAGGCTTTATTTCAGGCATATTATCAAAGGTTTCCTGTTCAGAATCTAAATATTATTAACTTTGCCAAGGCCACAGAAACTTTCCGAGTTGGCCGGGCACAAGTTAAAGAAAAAGTACTTTCTACAATCAGAAATTATTGCCAGGAGAACAGCCTCCACTTCTATCTAATCTTCCTTTAAAAAAAAAAAATTTTCAGGGACTACCCAACTTTACCAACGTATGAGTAATTCCCATTTAGTTTAAAAGGCAATAATCTACACCTCAAAATGCTGCTCCTACTACTCCTAACATCTGCCTTTCAACACATAATTGTTTATACACTCCAAGACTTGAGGAAATTTGGTAATTTACACAAGAAGTAAAATAGTAAGGACCTTGTATGAAAACTAGTTCTAAAAAATACATGCACCCTAATATTCATAGCAGCTCTATTTACAATAGCCAGGACATGGGAGCAACCTAAATGTCCATCAACAGATGAATGGATAAAGAAGATGTGGTACACATATTCAATGGAATATTACTCAGCCATAAAAAGGAATGAAATAATGCCACTTGCAACAACAAGGATGGACCTAGAGATTATCACACCAAGTGAAGTAAGTCAGAAAGAGAAAGACAAAAACACCATATCACCTATATGTGGAATCTAAAAATATGACACAAATGAACATACCTATGAAACAGAAACAGACTCACAGATACAGAGAACAGATTTGTGGTTGCCAACTTGTGATTGGGGATGCAGGGAGTGGGGGGAGAAAGGATTTCAAGTTGGGGATTAGCAGATGCAAACTAGTATATATAGGACAGATAAACAAGGTTCTATATATTCCACGATAAACAACAGAAAAGAATATACACTGATAAATTAGTGACTGCTGTACAGCAGAAATTAATTCAACATTGTAAATCAATTAAAAAAAAAAAACCTTGGCCTATATGTTGACCCTAACAATCTATTTCCAGCAGAAAGTGGAAAAATTTTAAAGAGGATGAAAAGAATGAGAGGCTACTGCACTCTTAAAACTTTTATAATCTAAATTAATTTTCCATTTGCTAGAGACTAAAGCTTTGTTCTGCCATTATTAATTGTGTGACCTTGGGCAAGTCACTTAACTTCTCAAGGCCTGAGTTTCTTCATGTCAAATAGGTTTGTAGCATCAGTTTTATATGCTCTGTTATGAGGATTAAAGTAGTCCTTTGGTTACTCTCAAAGTAGCCTGTTCTATTCTCTGGTGGCTGAAACGGCCAAGAGTCTGCCTGCAATGCAGGAGACCGGGGTTCGATCCCTGGGTCAGGAAGATTCCTTGGAGAAGGGAATCTTTTCCATGGCAACCCCCTCTAATATTCCTGCCTGGAGAATTTCATGGACTGATGAAGATGAGCCTAGTGGGCTACAGTCCATGGGTTCGCAAAGAGTCAGACACAACTGAGCAACTAACGCTTGCTATTTTTGTCATGGAACCAATCATTTTCAAAAATCAGTTTATTCCTTGGATGTATGGATACCAGTGAGGCTGCAGAAGGAGAGGATGGTGAACTGGGAGAACAGGACTGACATATACACTATCATGTATAAAGTAGGTATCTAATAAGAACCCTACTCTATAGCACAGGGAACTCTACTCAATGCTCTGTGGTAACCTACACGGGAAGGAAATCCAAAAAAACTGCATCTTATTTGATGGAACACATCCTCCATTAGCTTCCTGAGAAAGGGGAATTAATTTTGAAACTTTGCATGTCAGAAAATGCTGTTACCCATTTTTACACTTGACTGACAGCTTTCTTTGATATTGAAATTTTGTTACGGACCATTTCCATACTGCGGAAGGAAGTACTTTGATAGATTCAACTTTGGAAGTGTTGGCTAAAATTATATGTACATTTGTATAAAAATAGGTACATTTGTATAAAAACTAAATATATATGACATAAGATCACATTTATATAATTATATTTTAAAAACATATATAGGGAATTCCCTTGTGGTCCAGTGTTCAGGAGTTGGCGCTTTCACTGTGGTAGCTTGGGTTCAATTATTGGCCGGGGAACTAAGATCCTACAAGCTATGCGGTGTGGTCGGAAAAAACACAAAAACAAAAAACAAAGGACACCACTGAAAATATGAAAAATCACAGATCTGATAAGGAACTTGTATCTAGAATATATAAAGAACTCATAACACAAAGACAACCCAATTTCTTAATGAACAAAGGATCTGAATAGACATTCTTCCAGAGAAGATATACAAGTGGTCAATAAGGACATGAAAAGATATTCAGCATCATTTAGTTATTAGGGAAATGCAAATCAAAACCACAACAAAGAACCACTTCACATCACTAAGACAGCATTTGACAAAAAGGCTGCCAATGACAAGTGTTGGCAAGAATGGAGAGTTAGAACCCACATACATTGCTGATGGGAACATAAAATGGTACAGCTGCTTTGAAGGACAATTTGTCAATTCCTCAAAAGGATAAACAGAGATATATGATCTAGCAATTCCACACCTAGGAAATTTCCCAAGGAAAATGAAAACATCATGTCTACATAAAACTTGTATAACAATGTTCACAGGGGCATCGTTCATGATAGTTAAAAAGTAGGAACAACTCAAGTCTCTATTGACTGTTGAACAGATAAATAAAATTTGGTATAAATCCATACAGTAGAATACTATTTGGCAACAAAAA
The DNA here is from genome assembly GCA_024291935.2 of Okapia johnstoni. Classification (NCBI taxonomy): domain Eukaryota; kingdom Metazoa; phylum Chordata; class Mammalia; order Artiodactyla; family Giraffidae; genus Okapia; species Okapia johnstoni. The sequence continues at coordinate 24,831,232 of CM044325.1, forward strand.
AGGAATAAAATAATTCAACATGCTACAATAAAGATGAACTTAAAATATTATGGTAAGCAAAGAGGCCTTTCACAAAAGATCACATATATTGTTTAAGTCCATTTATTATAAATGTCCAGATTAGGTACATCTATTGAGAAAGAAAACAGATGGCTGCATAGGGCTTAGAGGTTTAAGGGAAGTCCAGTGCAGTCCAGTCGCTCAGTCGTGTCCGACTCTTTGCGACCCCATGAATCGCAGCATGCCAGGCCTCCCTGTCCATCACCAGCTCCCGGAGTTTACCCAAACCCATGTCCATCGAGTCGGTGATGCCATCCAACCATCTCATCCTCTGTCGTCTCCTTCTCCTCCTGCCCCCAATCCTTCCCAGTATTAGGGTCTTTTCCAATGAGCCAACTCTTCCCATGAGGTGGCCAAAGTATTGGAGTTTCAGCTTCAACATCAGTCCTTCCAATGAACACCCAGGACTGATCTCCTTTAGGATGGACTGGTTGGATCTTCTTGCAGTCCAAGGGACGCTCGAGAGTCTTCTCCAACACCACAGTTCAAAAGCATCAATTCTTCGGCGCTCAGCTTTCTTCACTGTCCAACTCTCACATCCATACATGACCACTGGAAAAACCATAGCCCTGACTAGACAGACCTTTGTTGGCAAAGTAATGTCTCTGCTTTTAAATATGCTATCTAGATTGGCCATAACCTTCCTTCCAAGGAGCAAGCGTCTTTTAATTTCATGGCTGCAATCACCATCTGCAGTGATTTTGGAGCCCCCCAAAATATAGTCAGCCACTGTTTCCACTGTTTCCCCATCTATTTCCCATGAAGTGATGGGACCAGATGCCATGATCTTAGTTTTCTGAATGTTGAGCTTTAAGCCAACTTTTTCACTCTCCTCTTTCACTTTCATCAAGAGGCTCTTTAGTTCTTCACTTTCTGCCACAAGGGTGGTGTCATCTGCATATCTGAGGTTATTGATATTTCTCCCGGCAATCTTGATTCCAGCTTGTGTTTCTTCCAGCCCAGCATTTCTCATGATGTACTCTGCATATAAGTTAAATAAGCAGGGTGACAATATACAGCCTTGACGTACTCCTTTTCCTGTTTGGAACCAGTCTGTTGTTCCATGTCCTGTTCTAACTGTTGCTTCCTAACCTGCATACAGGTTTCTCAAGAGACAAGTCAGATGGTCTGGTATTCCCATCTCTTTCAGAATTTTCCACAGTTTATTGTGATCCACACAGTCAAAGGCTATGGCATAGTCAATAAAACAGACACAGATGTTTTTCTGGAACTCTCTTGCTTTTTTGCAAGTGAGGACTAAAAAGCAAGACATACTGCTCATGGGTATAAAGTTTCTTTTGGGATGCTAAACGTGTTCTAAATTGACTATGGTAATGGTTGCAGAGCTTTGGGCATATGCTTAAAAAACATTGATTGTACACTCTAAATAAGTCAGTTGTATGGTATGTGAACTCTATCTCAATAAAGTTGTTACCAAAAAATCAGAAGGAGAACATTTAAACAATAGATTATATCATCACTACCCTAATAGAGAAAAAAATGAAATGAGAAAAACACAGGTCAGATGAGACAAAATACAAAATAAGATGGCAGAAATAAATCCAAATGTATCAAAAATAATTACTCTAGGTCTGAAATATCTTAAGATGAGATTTTTTTTTTTAAATTTCCAACTATATACTTTTTAAAAAGAAACAAAAAGTTGCAAAATAAAAAAAGATGGACAAAAACATAATAGGTAAATATTAGACGAAACAATTTTACATTATTGTTTCTCAAACTTTAGGGCATTTTTCTATCAACTTCTAATTAAGGTATTGCTGTTGAGTTTTTTTAATTTATAGATTTTCTGTCATTTCTTACCATTATATACTTTTTAAATTTTTTTTATATTGCAGTTGAGTTTTAAAGAATCTTTTTATCCCCCACATTTCTAAACTTTAATCTTAAAGTAGAACAAGTTTCCTCTTAGGAGATCCCTTAAACTTTCTCTTCTATTGAATTATATCTACTATACATGTTTTTATTCTCAACATTTACATTTTGTTCTCTGAAACCAGGTTCCTTTTTTTTTTTTTTTATAAAAGCACGTTCTCTTCTTGTTTCACAGATGCCATACTTTCACGTCTCTAACAAGAGATGTTGGGGGAGCAGGGATGTGTTTGGTTTTTTGTGTTTTTTTTGGCTGTACCCCAAGGCTTGGCTTGCAAGATCTTTGTTCCCCAATCAGGGATTGAACCTGGGCCATAGCAGTGAAAGTGCCAAGTCCTAACCACTGGACCACCAGAAAATTCGAGATACTTGCTTATTTAGTATTTTATTTTGTTCTATGCGCTACAGTTTCCTTTTCTCATTTTGTTTTGGTTTCTGTCTTTTGTGTTAGAGGCTTTTCCTGGATTGCTGGTGCTTCTGTGAAAAGGAGGGCTTGTTGACTATAGAGTATCACTGTACAGTTATCAAGTAGAGACCCAGACTTTTAAATGACGTTCAGTTCAGTTCAGTCGCTTAGTCGTGTCCAACTCTTTGAGACCCCATGAATCACAGCACGCCAGGCCTCCCTGTCCATCACCAACTCCTGGAGTTTACTCAAACTCATGTCCATCGAGTTGGTGATGCCATCCAACCATCTCATCCTCTGTCGTACCCTTCTCCTCCTGCCCCCAATCCTTCCCAGTATTAGGGTCTTTTCCAATGAGCCAACTCTTCCCATGAGGTGGCCAAAGTATTGGAGTTTCAGCTTCAACATCAGTCCTTCCAATGAATATCCAGGGCTGATCTCCTTTAGGATGGACTGGTTGGATGTTCTTGCAGTCCAAGGGACTCTCAAGAGTCTTCTCCAATACCACAGTTCAAAGGCATCAATTCTTCAGCGCTCAGCTTTCTTCACAGTCCAACTCTCACAACCATACATGACTACTGGAAAAACCATAGCCTTGACTAGATGGACCTTTGTTGGCAAAGTAACACCTCTGCTTTTTAATATGCTACCTAGGTTGGTCATAACTTTCCTTCCAAGGAGTAAGCGTCTTTTAATTTCATGGCTGCAATCACCATCTGCAGTGATTCTGGAGCCCAAAAAAATAAAAGTCTCTCACTGTTTCCACTGTTTCCCCATCTATTTGCCATGAAGTGATGGGACTGGATGCCATGATCTTAGTTTTCTGAATGTTGAGGTTTAAGCCAACTTTTTCACTCTCCTTCCTCACTTTCATCAAGAGGCTTTTTAGTTCTTCTTCACTTTTTGACATAAAGGTGGTGTCATCTGCATATCTGAGGTTATTGATATTTCTCCCAGCAATCTTGATTCCAGCTTTTGTTTCTTCCAGCCCAGCGTTTCTCATGATGTACTCTGCATGAAGTTAAATAAGCAGGGTGACAATATACAGCCTTGACGTACTCTTTTTCCTATTTGGAACCAGTCTGTTGTTCCATGTCCAGTTCTAACTGTTGCTTCCTAACCTGCATACAGGTTTTTCAAAAGGCAGGTCAGGTGGTCTGGTATTCCCATCTCTTTCAGAATTTTCCACAGTTTATTGCGATCCACACAGTCAAAGGCTTTGGCACAGTCAATAAAGCAGAAGTAGATGTTTTTCTGGAACTCCCTTGCTTTTTCGATGATCCAGCAGATGTTGGCAATTTGACTCTTCACCTTAAATATCAATATCTGCCTGTCTTTTCTCTTAGGCCAGCCATTTCTCCAGAGATAAATCCTCCAGTCTTCTGCATGGGGACATAAAACTAGCTGTGAGCTTTCTGAAAAGGATCTGAAGAGTCTCATTTGTTCACTCAACAAATAGGCATTAATAAGCACCTATGAGATATTATTTTAGGCACTGGGAATACTGCAGTGAACAAAAGACAAAACCCCTACTCTTGTGTTTACACTTAATAGGAGACACAAGCAAAAATTTGCAAGGTGGCAATAAGGGCCATATAAAGTCAGGAAGGGGGACAATGAATATCAGAATGGGAAGGAATAAATTTTAAATCAGGTGATCAGGGAAGACTTCTTTAAGCAAAGACCTGAGGAAAGTAAAGGAGAAAACATAAACATATTTAGAAGACACAATTATGTATTTTCACTTAATACCTGTTTCATCCAGGTGCTTTATCTTTGCCCTCATATCCCTACTGTCTCTAAGTCCAGAGCCACTCTGATTCAGTTTTTCCAGAAGTTAACCTGTCTCCCATTATTGAGAAATTTATTTTCAATAAACAGAGGGAAAGGGAAAGATCTAGGAGTCTAATTGAGTCAATCAATCCTATTTTTAGCCTCCTTTCAGAGGTACCTAGCATCTACAATTCCTGAATCTTTATGGAGTTGACATGTGGATTAACTTCAACTTTCATTCTCTTTCTACAGACAGTTTGCAGTTTGCTCTTCCCTGTCAGTGAATTAACAGTCTTCAACTTGCCATCTTCCTAAATCCTGCTGGTATCTTACCTTCCCTCCTCGTCTTTTTCCTTTGATTATTCCTTTTTCCAAGTTACTTTACTATAATTTCAAGGGGCTTGAGGAGAAAATGAAGATGAATTAATGAATTAATTTTAACAACTCTCTAGGGTAGCTGCTATTATTCCTCTTTTGCAAATGAGAAAGCTAAACCCAAGAGAGGTTCAATAACTCATCCAAAACCATAGAAAGTAGCTCAGCTAGGGTCACTTCCTTATTAGTTTTTAATACTATCCTCAAAATAACATTAGGTTCTCTCTCCATTCTTAAAATCATCAAAGCTAACAATAAGCACCCAGAAATCCCCAGAAGAAGTGGAAGAGGATTGGTTCCTGCCATAGGGATAATGATTGGTAGAGGACTCTTAAAGCAAGCCTGAGTACCATGGAGACTAAGAAGAAAGTCAAGGTTTACTACTATAATTATAATGATGGGAGAGAGCAGAAGGGTGGAGTGAAAAGGAAGAACCAAAGACAATTCTCAAGTTTCTCTGAAGTCGTTCACAAAGACAGAACAGAGGAAACCTTTAAAAGAGTTCCAACTTACAAAACACCAATTTACCAGGTGCTTGAAAATTCTACATCCTACTCCTAATACTTCTCTGCGTTGGCCACTGATGAAAATGTTCCTTATTAACTGGGCATCATAGAATCCAAAAATGGAAATAGTAGGATTTTACACAAAGTCCTGCATTAGACAAGAAAGGATACTTATGTCCCAATATACGATGTGGTTGTATGAATGAAACCTTACCTCACTTAAAACCACTTTCAGATAAGATACTTAAGTCTATGGGAACTTCCAACCTGCTGAGTCAGATCACACAAAAATTCTGCTTTGTTTTAAATGGATGGATAAAGACAACTGTTGCACCACAAGAACAACTCTAATCTTATACTTATGATAATAAAGACTGTGCTTTACCCAAGTTAGAAATTTTTCTAAATTTTATTTCTACCACTCACCCAATATAAGAACAGCATAAGTAATAACATCTTTTTCAAAAACACTAAAAGTAAACAGAAAAAAGGATATAAAGTGATCTGGCCTCAAACAAAAACACAACCACTGAGACATCAGTAATGAAAGCAAAAAAGCAGACAATAGAACACTTTATGATATTCTAGAAAGATCAACTGGAGTTGTTCACTCTCATCACTGATGTGTCGCCATACTCAGTCATCAGAACACATGTAAGCTACTATTCTGCTTAGATGTACCACAATAGGAAGAAAGAGTTTTGAGGTCAGAGCTTAAAGGCCAATAAAATCCTTATAGAAAACCCTAATATTTCAGAACCAATGGTTCTATGACCCCTTCCCTAGACTCATCTAAATGCCATGACAATCCAGGATAAAAGACAAACAGCAAATATCTTTAGGGCTATTATTTAAGGGATTTTTTTCCAGTCACAACTTGCTTATATAAGCAGCTAACTTAATTTCAATTAAAGAGACCTTTGGGGATGCCTTGTATGGCAGGCCCTGATACACTTTTTGGGCATGAGCAGGCCTGAAATTTTCATCAATGAAAATTTGGTTCTTGACCTCAAAGATAGGAAATAGGCAAAAGTACAAACCTTCTAATTATCAATAAAAAAGTAATTTCCCAATATTCAGTGGGAAAAAATGTTAGTGTATTCTCCAACCTAAAAATGGGCTTATATTCCAAAGGTTTGTAAAGTAAGTTGCTGGAAAAACTGAAGTACATTTCCTCTGATTAACAGTATTATAAAATATTTGTAGATTCTCTGAGAAGCTCCATCCCCAAGTCTATTTAGTCATAATATGTTACAATGCTATTTGTGATGAAATTCAGTTAATAATAATGATGTAGTTCAGGTGATTCACATAGAAAACTGAATTTAAATTGATATTAATATATCTTGAACCATGATTCTTATGCTTAAGGAAAAGCTGGTTTAATTAAATGCATGAGAAGGATTAAATGAAACAAACCAGACACATGTGCATTTGTGCTGGCCACTTGACAAGCATTATCTAAATTTAATCCCCACAACAACCTGGATTGCATTTTCTTAACAGGATAAACATAGAGGGATATAAATATGGAATCATAGAGGGATATAATAGGGTAAAAGTTCATTTTTATATACTGTTAATAATCACAGTTTTAAAATTTCACTTCTATGCTTAGCAAGTCTGGCTCTTTCCTCACATTTACTTGCCTACTAAATTCAGGGTCCACAATTCTAAGCTGATGGAAAAAATATCGTATGTCCACTGTATCTGAGCATCATTCATTCACTGATCAAATGTTTACTGACCTGTGTGCTAACCACTTTGGGGCTAAAACACAAAAGGAGATTACTGTTAAATTAGTGAAGACTAAGCAAAATAGATCACAATCAAGTTGTTAGAACAGATGAAATATATAATGTACAAGGCACCACTGACTTATGATAAACCATGAGTTTTGTAACACTAAAAAAAAGAGCTACCAGTGAATTCCCTGGTGGTCCAGTGGTTAGAACTCTGCACTTTCACTGCCAAGGGCACAAGTTCAAGCCCTGGTCAGGGAACTAAAAATCCCACAAGGCATGCAGTGCAGCCAAAAAAAATAAAAAGAGCTACCAACTGAAGTATGACACAATACTTTATCACGTAGAATTCATTTTACATTTCTTTTTATAACTTTATATCTTTAGTTAGTTACTTTTGGCTACTCTGGGTCTGCATTGCTGGGTGTGGGTTTTCTCTGTTGTGGCAAGTGGGGGCCACTCTCCAGTTGCAGTGCATAGACTTCTCATTACAGTGGTTGGCTTCTCTTGGGGCAGAGTACAGGTTCTACAGTGCAGGCTCAGTAGTTGTGGTACAAGGACTTAGCTGCACAGTCTTCCTGGGCTCAATGGTAAGGAATCCACCTGCCAAGCAGGAGACCTGGGTTTAATTCCTGGGTCCGGAAGATCAATCTCCTGGAGAAGGAAATGGCAACTCACTCCAGTATTCTTGTCTGGGAAATCTCATGGACAGAGGAGCCTGGTGGGCTACAGTGGATGGAGTCACAAAGAGTTGGATACGACTTAGCAACTAAATAACTAACTACTCTTATAGTAAGGACTTACTTCAGTTTTGGAGAACGAGAGAGAAAGAGAAAAAGTGTCAAGTTTTGTTAAAGTAAAACTAAGCAACAGGCATGAATCTTTACATACAAGAGACAAACTCCAAGCATGAGTTTCAACCATATGAGCATTTTAAATCTCAAATTAGTCAATGTATTTGTAAACACTCACAACACACTCAGCCTAAATGCTTGGTGTTGAAATAAAGTATTGATTCTATTTATGAACTGAAACAACTTTCAGAAGAAAGGGAGTATCACTTAAGTTACCCCATCTTAATGGAACTGGTGAGGAAATAAGGTTTCTTTACAGAATGAAGCTAAACAGGTCTAGGATTTCAGTTTCTCATTCAGTCAGCACTTAAGCAGCCAGCACGTTAGACACCCAGGAAATTAAGACATGATTCCTACCCTTAAGAAGCTCACAGTCCTGAGTAGACAGCAGATCAATAATTACAGGAGTAAAAGGGCTAAGTGTTATATTTACACAAGACTATGGGGACATAGAAGATGTGCTCCTTGACTACTATGTGGTAATGCCTACTAGGAGATAATAACCAAAACCAACAAAACTGTATGACCACTATGCATCAACTGTTAAGGAAATAAGGGAGAGGAGGAAGAAAAAGAGAGAGGAAAAATTTTTCCCTGCCTAGAGACAAGGAATAAGAAATAAAAGTTGTATGTTTTTAAGTGAATGTCTCAAATCCAAACAGATATATTAATATTTCAACATCTACTAGGCTGCTTAAGTCTGTTAGGAGGGCAAGTAATGAGTCATAAGCTGCACAGTAGCAGTCCTAGTCATCGTTGTCACAAATTCTCCAACTTAGGAATCTTCTGGTGGGGACAAAATACTGAAGTTTAATTGCAGCCAGCTAATTAAAGCAAAGTACCATTGCTCTTATATAAAAAAAGAAAAGAAAAGTTCTCATTAGCAACACTGAAGAGAACGGAAAGAATGGAAAAGAAGGCAACCAAATGGCTGTCTGGGATCATGAGAGTTCATTACTATTGATAAGGGCATCTTATTAAAGCAGATGACTTAGATTCTAAAAACTGTGTACTGGATCAGGCTATTAAGATATCATCTAACTCAAATCTTACTTTATGGGAGGGGATAATTAGCTGTCTTATTATGTAACAAGCTGGATTTTGAATTCAGCAAGAAAAATATTTCCTTTTAAAAATGTGAAAGACTCAAAGACATAAATCTCCCAGAGCCACTTTTCATAGCACTGGAGCTTAAACTCAAGCATATCTGGTGCCAAAGAAGTCTTTATAGTACACCTCCGAGTTCCTTTTGAAGCCCCGAAAGAGGAAGACTTGACCAACTCAGATGGCTTATTAGTGGCAGAGACAGGATTCCCCCTTACACCCGGAACAAGCCCATGGCCAGGACACACACAGAGACGCAGCGAAAAAGACTGACGGTAAACAGCTTTAGCCTTCTGCCATGATTTAGAATGACTAACATTTTCAACATAATCTCTTATTCAATCTTCAGGATACAGAGTTGACCCTTGAACAACATAAGAAGAGGGGCTGGGTTTGGCGGGGTGTGTGTGTAACCCTTCATGCAACTGCAAATTTATGTATAACTTACGGTTGGCCCTGCACACCTGTGGACCCTCCATATTTGAGATTCCACAGATGCAATTTCAACCGATCGTCAACTGTATTAAGTGTAGTACACCTGACCCTTCCACAACACACTGTGAACTGCATGGGTCCACTTACACAAGGATTTGTTTTCAATAGCAAATATTACACAAGTGTAACGGTAAATACAACACAAGTGGAAGTTGGCTGAAGCTGCAGACACTAAACCATGGAATATGGGGGGCCAAATATAAGTTATACCTGGATTTTTCACTGTGGGGAGGGTCAGCACCCCAACTCGCTGTTGTTCAAGGGTCTATGGCATTCACTATCGAAAAAAAACTCATGTATAACAGGACTTGCTCAGTTCAAACCACTGTTGTTCAAGGGTCAACTATATAGGTAGTATGTGCTTGGGACTGGTTGTCGATACTGAATTTGAAGGACATCTAAGTGTGGTATATAAGTGGACCATCCTTTTAAAAGAGCTATTTATTACTTAAAAGTTTCTTCTCTAAAAGTAACTATTTCATAGTATAAAGGAGAAAGTTTTTCCTAATCAATCAAAGGTGTTTCCTCAAATCTGACATCAAGTAACATGACAAGAAAGTCTTGTCAGGTTAAAAAAATTCCAATTACCCAATTTTGGAGAAATAGATTTGCTGGCAATAAGTCTAGCAAAAATGGAAAAATGGACATTCACTCAGAAGTGCTCAGGTCAAGGGGCTCAAAAGTGGCATATGGGGGAGAGGGAGAAAATGGGGGAGGGAGGGAAAGAGAGAAACCACTTCCTAAACCTGTGCTATAAAGAAAACAGTGGGGAATCTGAAGTCAGATTAGCCTTTTCCTCTTGTTAATATCAGGACTTAAGAGTAGTCGCTGTTTACTCTCTACTCCAGACTCCCTTTCCCACTTCCCATCACTCTCTATTCCCTAACAGAATTCCAAATAAACAGTAGCTAATAGAGATCTTTGTTTTCTCTCCTCCAACTCAAAAGAATGAATCAGAATTGGTCTAAACCAGTCACAGTAATCCCATTCCCTACTGCCAGTGATTAGTTTTAGGATGTACATGTGAACCAGTTCTAGACACAGACTTAAGGGAAAAACCTGCTGGGGAGTTTCCCATTCTAGGAAAAAAAACAAAACAAAACAGGGACAAGCTAAGTCAGGAAAAGGTCTTTGCCCTTGTTTCTTCCTTTTTATTTGGAAAGACAGGATAACGGTAAGGTGCAACCAGAGTTGCAGCAAGCCATCCTGCAACCATAAGGTGACCAGTAAGAGAAGGAAAAGCCAACATTTCTAAGGATGTCAAAGGAAAGGATGCAAAAAGTCTGGGTCCTGATTGATACAGCTGAATAACGGAATCAACTCTGAACTTCATATTTATAAAAAGTATCACTTCAATAAACAGTGTTTCTGCTTAAATCATAACAAGTTGTTAACAAAAAATTAATTATTTCACATTAATGTAAAATTGTTCATCTGAATTTGAGGAATTTTGTAGGCTGTGTTTAAATAGTAAATATATTTAAATAGTTTTCTAATTATATTACTCTTATACATAGGAATTTATCCCTTGTTTTAATTTGTACATACTTAAGTAATATTAAATACAATATTAAACATGTCTACATTATGTAATATAAAATATTAAGTGTAACATGTCAGCACTTTCCATAGGAAATATTTTTCGTTCAAAAGGGATTTATACAAATTGAAGAACATACTTCAAGGAAGACTCAACATCATCAAAATGATTCTAAGTTAACTTACATATTTAATAAATGCCAATAAAAGTACTATCAGGCACTAGTCTAGTTGATTAGAAAGTTTACATGTAAAAAAAGTAACAGGAAAAAAAAAAAAAGGTAAGAAGAGCTAGGAGAATCCTGAAAGAGATGAAGGGGAAGCTACCCCTACCATTTATTAAACATATTAAAAATGACTCTCAGATTTAAAGCATAGTAGTGACACATAAACAGGCTGATGGAAAAGGAAAGAAAATTCATAAACAGACCCAAATCTACATAGAAATTTGGTGTATGATAAAGATGTCATTTTAATTAGTGGGGGAAAGGACTAGTTTTTACTGAGGTGAAATTCACATAACGGGATAAAGACTTTTTAATAAATTGTGTTACACAATTTGATAGACTATGAATAAAGATAAAAATGGCTTCCTAGGTGGCACTAGTGGTAAAGAACTCGCCTACCAACGCAGGAAATGCAAGAGACGTGGGTTTGATCCCTGGGTTGGGAAGATCCCCTGAAGGAGGAAATGGCAACCCACTCCAGTATTCCTGCCTGGAAAACGCCATGGACAGAGGCACCTGGAGGGCTACAGCCCATAGGATTGCAAAGAGTCAGAGGCAACTTAGCATACAAGCACGAAAAAGATAAAAAAGATAGATCTGTTCACTTTGCATATCAAGATAAACTTCAGATGGATGTAAAAAAGAAAGCATACAGGTCTCAGGGAGAAAAGCATATGAATTACTTTATAATCTGGAAAAAGGAAATATCTTTCTGCAATCCAAAATCCAGAAGCAAGGGGTTTTTCTAGAGAGGTTTGAGTATATTAAAATTTTAAAACAGAACTTTTTACATGGCAAAAATTATTATATGTAAAGTAAAAGGGCAACTTGGAAAAATATTTTTTAACACTTATAAGGAAAAACCCCCCTAATATATAAAAAACTTCAAAGCAATTCCATTCTTAGCTATATATCCAAAGAAATACAAACATTATTTCCACACAGAGATTTGCATGTGAATGTTCACAGGATCATCATTCATAAGAGCAAAACACTGGAAACCCAAGACCAGCAACTGAAAAATAACTAAATCAATTGTGATATATCTATACAATGGAATACCATTCAGCAGAAAAAAAAAAATAAATGAAGTACTGATAAATGCTACAACACAGATGAAACTTGAAAATATTACACTAAGTGAAAGAACCCAGTCACAAAAGGTCACATATTGTATGGTTTTATTTATATATCTCCAGAACAGGCAACTTCATGGACACTGAAAGTAGATTAATGGTTGCCAGGGGCTAGGGGAAGGAGGGGGGTGATGTGAACAGGTACGTAGTTTCTTTATGGAATGATGGAAATGTCCTGGAATTAGTGATGATTGTACAACCTTGAACATACTAAAAATCACTGAACTGTATACTCTAAAAGGGTGAATTCTACAGTATGTGAATTATAAATTAACTGTTTGAAATTGATAATTAACAAATAGATATACTCTTTTAGTAACTTAAGATTTAACTCTTTTAGTAACTTAATATGCAACCTGAGCAAATCACTCCACTTTGCCCTTATTTCTCTATCTGTGGTGAACAGTCCCTTAAAGCCTTCCTAAGAGGCCCTGATATTTGTAACACATTTAAGAAGCTGAATGAAAAACTGTCTGATCAGATATGAATAAATACACAGCTTGAAGGGGAAAAAGCTGATATTATAAGATACTGAAAGAAGTGCTTCTATTTCTTAAAGAATGAGCCTTTCTCATTGTTCTTAACATAATCTTCTAGTTACCATTCCTTAACAGCTTGTGTGTCAGGAAGCATAACTGCTTTTCATATATTATCTCATTCTCACAGCACTCTAAAGTAAGCAAAAGTATCCTGGTTTTAGAGTTAAGAAACAGACTATGTGAGGTTAAATGACTTAACTAAAGTAAATACTCAAGCTAGCCTTCAAATTCAGATCATTATCACTTCAAACAACGATCTCTTTTACACCAAAGTATAATGAGAACTGGGCTCCAGAATCACTGTGGACGGTGATTTCACAGCAGCCATGAAATTAAAAGACAACTGCTCCTTGGAAAGAAAGCAATGACAAACCTAAACAGTGTATTACAAAGGAGAGACATCACTTTGCCTACAAAGGTCTGTAGAGTCAAAACTGTGTTTTTTCCAATAGTCATGTATGGATGTTGAGAGTTGGACCATAAAAAAGGATGAGCACCAAAGCATAGACGTTTTTGAACTGTGGTGCTGAAGAAGACTCTTGAGAATCCCTTGGACAGCAAGGAGATCAAACTAGTCCATCCTAAAGGAAATCAACCCTGAGTATTCATTGGAAGGACTGATGCTAAAGCTCCAATACTTTAGCCACCTGATGTGAAGAGCCAACTCAATGGAAAAGATCCTGCTGCTGGGAAAGATTGAAGGCAGGAGGAGAAGTGGGTTGCAGAGGATGACATGGTTAGATGGCATCACTGACTCAATAGACATGAGTTTGAGCAAACTCCAAGAGAAAGTGAAGGACAGAGGAGCGTGGGGCGCTGCAGTCCATGGGGTCACAGAGAGTTAGACACGACTTAGTGATTGAACAACAAGTAAGAACAACAATAGTAACAAAAATCCAATATAAATCTGGGTTTCTGAAGTCTTGTTTCTGCCACTTAAGGATTCTGTGATATTCAGTTCAGTTCAGTTCAGTCGCTCAGTCGTGTCTGACTCTTTGCGACCCCATGAATTGCAGCACGCCAGGCCTCTCTGTCCATCACCAACTCCTGTGATATTAGGCAAGTCAATGAACATTTGAGTTTTCTCAATAAAAGAAAATATTAACTTTCGCCCCAATTTACCTCATGGAATAACATAAAAAAGGGACTAATATATATGTGTCATTTAAAGTGCTATAAAACTGTAAGAGATAATTGTAGAAACAAAGTAATTACTATTGATGAACCAAAACCATACTGAAAAATGACTTACAGTCTCTCTAATCGTAATGGAATGTACTAAAGTAGTGACTTTCAAAACACCCGTAAGTACACCACATGATATACACTAAATGTTTGTGCCCCCAAAATTCATGTTAAATCCTAACTTCCAATGTTACTTTTGGGAGGTGATAAGGTCATGAGGGTGTAGCTCTCATAAAAGTGATTAGTACCCTGGAGAAGGAAATGGCAATGCACTCCAGTATTCTTGCCTGGAAAATCTCATGGACAGATGAGCTTGGTGGGCTAGTCTATGGCATGGCAGAGTCATACACAACTTAGCAACTGAACAACAACAACACACAATCAGGTAGATTGTGATTTGGGGAAATAGTTCTTGATGGAAATGTGACATAAAATGGAGAGTGAAGTGACCTAGCAATATGGAATACAGAGTTTTGTAAGAAATTAACATTTGTGTGTAGAATAATAATTGCAAATATTCAAACAATAAAGTCCATGGCTAAAGAAAAAAAAAAAAAGTGATTAGTAACCTTATAAAAGAGACCCTAAAGAGCTTCCTTTCCCCTTCCCACAGGTAAGGACACAGTGAGAAGACTGCCATCTATGAACCAAGAAGCAGTCCTCACCACACACGGAATCTGCTGGTGCCTTGATCTTGGACTTCTCAGTCTTCAGAACTCTGAGAAAAAAAATATGGTATTTGTTTTATGGTAACCCTAACAGACTTAGACCAGTTGCAAGCAGGGCTCTACAGTCAAAGAGTAGCTCCAAAAGCTTTAAAAAGTTCAAAACCACTGTTTTGGGCATCATCTACTGGCATCTATCAGAGAACAATAAAACCAGGACTTCAGGCCTTACCTGAGAAATAACATACATAAAGCTACTGCCACAATGCCTGGCACACAGTACTAACAAAAAGAAAAAACGAATTGCTATTATAGCTTTATCCAGTAATACTTTGGAATTACTAAATCCAATTGGAAAAAAATAAATTATGGAAACTCAAGAAAAACCAAAATCTCAAAACCACCCTGAATATGCAAACACAGCTAAACAAGGTTTACTGAAACTGAAGGCAAGAGATTATGAAAAATAGTTGAAAGAGTAAGTCATATAAGATACTGTCAAAGGAACAGGTCCAACCTGAGAGTAAAAGAAAGGCTGGGGAGTGGAAAAGATGGGAAGATTAAAAAAAGCAAGTGAGAAGAAGTTAGAAATAAAGGATGATTCAAAACTGGCAGAAGTGAGACTTTATAAACTAGGACTGACTAAAAGAAAAGGAAGACTGAATTCCAGGGTATTTGCAAAAGAATAAGATACATAACTCAAATTAACTATTGCCAACAATAATAATTATGAACCCAAAAAACACAATGGGTCTCACAGTCCAGAGATCCAAGTCCTTAGTGGCCCTATTGCCAAGCTTCTAGGAAGCGTTAAGTATGAGGAAGATTTACGTTTCAGTTTTCTCATTTATTAAGAGAATATACTACTCCCTGCTCCCTAGTTTACCTAACAGAATACAGAATTCTCCAAGTCTCAGTTTCCTCAACTATATGGTGAAGCAATAAGACCATTTCAAAGCTCTCTTCCAGTTTGATGATTCTAGGGAAGCAGAGCCTATATGACCACTAACATTAGGGTTACATGAGGCATGTCTATGTTCCAATAAGGAAGTAAAAATTCAGGAAAATAAGCCCCTTGAGGAACACATAAAATTCACCAATATATGCTCTTCTTTTCACAGTACTATAAAGAAACATATTTCTAAAGAACTTTATTTTCCAGAATAAGTAGTTAACCTAAATTAAGAGAACCAAGGCATCTATTTAAAAGGTTAAAGTGAAAGTTGCTCAGTCGTGTTCGACTCTTTGTGATCCCATGGACTGGTCCGTGTAATTCCCCAGGCCAGAATACTGGCCTTTCTGTTCTCCAGGGGATCTTCCCAATCCAGGAATCAAACCCAGGTCTCCCACATTGCAGGCGGATTTTTTACCAGCTGAACCACAAGGGAAGCCCTTAAAGAGGTTAAGTTACTAACAATTAAGCTAATCAGTAGATTTTAGTACATGTGCTGCCGAAGCGGGCACTAATCAGTAGATTTTACTTTCTCTTAGCATTTTTCTTCAGTTCTTCATCTTCAGAGAACTTGTTTTGCCAAAGTGAGAAGCTAAGCTCTAAACTTATCTGAAGCACATATGGTTATTAAAAAGCTAGTATTTTTCTGTATTTTCACAGAAGAGCACTGGAATACTGAAAGACCAAAGTTTAGATTAAGAGAGAGCAACTAAGATACATATCAACAATAAATGCTACATTAATTTTAGTGTCCAGATTAATTTTCCCCAAATTATCTACTACAGATCAGCCTCCAGATCCTCCATGATCATGTTACAGCCCTACCTTTGTCTTCCAAAGTCAAAACAATCTTCATTTTACCTTACATGCAGCCTTCTGCCACCTCTTTGTACTGTGTGCATCCACTGACCTACCTTCTACCTTCATCTGTCAATGTTTTCTCATTTTGCTACTCTGTCTCATGGTCAGGTCTCCACTTCAAGTCTTTGTTTCCTTCCCCGGTTTTTCCAACCATTCTCACTACCCCTCTACCCTACTGTTTTAATTTATAGGCTTCTCCTTTCTCTCCATTCCTAGGACCTGTTTCACAGCACTGTATCTCCTATCTTCGTCTCCTTATTGGTAAGTTTTTGTACATGTTACTTCTTCAGAACCTAAGATTTTTCTTCCCTAGTCCTTATTCCAAGAGTATCTATCAATCCATCTCTAGAATTCCAAACACACACTCTTGATTACCACATACCTAAGTATTTTTTCTATCCCTTACAGTCACTAGTCTCCAGAATCCTGTCTGATACTACAAACACACCTCAAAACCAACTACCTGATCAATTACCTATTTTCGAGCAATTCTCTCTCCCAGGTTCAACCTACTACACTCTCTCTCCTACATCTTAGATCCCCCAACCTGATCCAGTTCATTCAACAATCTAAAATTTCAAAAGCCAACACAGCTCCTCCCATTCCAGTAAATGGCGGTTTCCCCCAAAACATTTTAAGCTGCTACTCTGAATACTTCACTGAGTTTTATCAGACCAGTACATAACTTCCACCAGACCTACTTGCCCTGCAAAAATCAATTGCCAAAATCTTCCTCTTTAACCTTTCCAGACCTTCTCTCTGCAGTAAGCCATTAGTTAAACCCTATTCCTACTCATTTCTCAATCTCTGGAGCCCACAGTCACTCTCTAAACCCTGCGCGCTCTCCCTCATCACTCTTCCCCTTATTCCCTGCCCTCACTTCTCAGCTCATTCCAATCAACCCTAACAGTCTTCCTGGCTATGTTCTTCATCTTTCCTTAGGCTGATTCCCCACACTTCTCAGCAACCCTTAAGAGACCTAATCTCCAAGTCACTTGCTCACTCCCTGAATATGCCTCTTCACCTTTAGAAACTCTCTCCAGAACCTTCTGCTCCCTAGTTCTCTTTCCTTCTCCAACCTGCCTCAGGTGTCCCGTTTCCCCCAGCTTCTTTCTATTATCTAGTTCTCACTGAAACTAGATAAGGATTTACTCCTCCCAAATCTTCCCCTAGTTCTTCTCCTAATTTCCCTCAACTTTTCACTTAGTCATTTCCCATTTTCCTCAACCATCCCTGGAAGATTTCCCCCCACCTTTGTCACAACTCTTTTTCCTTTTCCCAAACCTCCACCCGTTCTTCTGAAGTGCCTCCTACATCTCTTAAACTATCTTCTCAGCTTCCTCAATCTCTGCCTCATTCCCTTCTCCCTGCAATACTATTTGTCCTCTAATTTCCAGTGACTTGGCGCCTCCCCTAGTCCCCAGATCAGCCTTCTACTTCATGTAAACGTCTCCAGGCCGCCGCCAACATTCTCTCAATCGTTAGCCTCCCTTGCCATGCCACTCTAAACGCCGAGAGCCACCATCCTCCAACGGTCGGGGCCTGGCCTCTAGGGAGAAGGGGTACGGGTCACGTACCCCATTCGCATCTTGGCTCCGCTCTGACTGCCCCCGCTGCCGGGTAGTGGAGGGCGAGAGGGCAGGCGCCCAAGATGCATACTCTTCTCGAGGGCCGACATGAAGGGGAGGCCGCAGGTAGTCGAACAGTAGCCGAAGCTTCGTCCCACGCTAAGTGCGGCCCAACCGGTCACAGCTCGCTCCCCTAGCGACGCCCTGTAGCCTTTGGACAGCACCCAGCTACCGGCAGCACCGCCCACCGGCTCTGTAAACTCCACCCCCTCGCCCCAGCACTTCCACCGGAAGTGCGCAACAACACTCCACAAAGGGAGCTGGGTAACGGAGTCTCTCACCCTTCAGACCTCTACCGGAGAACTCCACGACCTTCGCCGGAAAGAGAAGCGCTCCTATGTACCCTGGGCAATGGAGTCCTCAAAGAGCGCATCCTGCGCTTGCGCAGTTGGAGGCGACCGTATTCAACCCTGCAGAGGTAGGGTAGCAAAGCATCCTGGGTGTTGTAGTCTACTGGTGGGAAAGAGTCTTGGCGCCTTCCTTTCTCACCGCTTCCCAGAGACTGTTAAAGAAAGAACCACTTCTTCCTGCCTCCCAGGCTGCCCAGCGGCGCCGGTTGCCGGGGAACGCCAGCACCTTGGGAAGGGATGGCGGGAGGCTACAGCTTAGGTGCTGGAGCCGTAGTTGAGTTGGTGAAGAGCTCGGGGTCATCATGAAACAACGGAAAACTCAAGGGCCTGGGGGCGGCTGTAGCCGCAAGAAGAGAGGTAATCTGAGCGACCAAAGGTGGAAGCAAGCGTAGTTGGGCGACTGGGCGGAGTTCGGGGAGCGGGGGCGCTAGGCATTCTAGGAAGACCTCCCACAGCCGCCTCTTAAAAAAGCGGGGAAGAGGATTGCGGAGGGAAAGTAAACCAGGGCATCAGAAGGTTAAAAGAGAGCATTTGGCCCTCCCGCGAATGGAAACGGTATAGGGGCTGGACTAGGGGGCAAAGTGGGTGAATAAATGGAATGAGAGGAGGGCTAAAAGGAAATGCTTCCAAAGGAAGAGAACGAAAAAATTGTAGGTTTTGTTTTGGTTTTTACCTTTTAAAAATTGAGATATAATTAACATATAACATTATGTTAGTTTCAGGTGTACAACTGATTGGATATTTGTATATATTTCGAAATGATTGCCAGTTGTCTCTTTAGCATCCGTCACCATACGCAGTTAACAATTTTTTTTCTTTCGAAGAGAACGTCTAAGATCTTTAGCAACCTTCAAATATACAGTGCACTACCATTATAGTCACAGTGCTGCACCTTAAATCCCCGTGACTTAGGAATGTTTTTGATAAACGTGTGGGGGCAGGAAAAGGGGAGGTAGAGCTTTGCAGGTCCTTGTGGGACTGGAAGAAAAACAAGTTGGAGAGTATGTCGATAATCCTACTAGGCAAGGATCACGTCTTAGGCCTCACTGAATCCCCCCAAACTAGCACACAACAGGACTTGATAAATGTTAGTTGAATGACTGAGGCGTGAGGCAGTCATGAATCATGAAGGGCTACAGGTGGGAGTAGGGAAAAGCCAGTTATGGAGGAGAGAGGAAGAAAGACTGGGGATTGACAGTGTGGTAGGGGGTGAGGGTATGAAGATCTCTGAAGGATTTGAGATGGTGAAAGTGTTTAACAGGAGGACTTTATCAGGTTAGTCCACTTAAGGAGACGCAAGCTCACCAGGAGACTAGGGGAATGTTAGCTTCAGCAAGAATAGTCACCCTGGGAACCCAGGGCAGATCAGGAAACAAAATTGAATCTCTGCAGAGCTGCCTCAAAAAAAAACTGGGTGACTCTGCCTTTTTACATTATAGGCAAAGAGGTATTTGGAATACTGATAGTGCATTAGGCCACTGGGTTGAGAACTAAAGCTGCAGTCTAGGAATGAATCTTACCTGCTGTTTAAAGATAACTAAGGGAGTTTTGAGGTAATGTGTTTCCTTCCAGGAATAATGCAAGATATGAAACAGAAGTGTGGAAGTGTTCAGTGCTGTGCTACCTACGTCAAGCCAGTCAAGTATATTTGGTTGATAGGAGGAAAATCAAAATAGAAATAACATGCTAATGTCCTTCTCACTATACCATGTGCATATATAGTAATAGTCGTGCACACACCTGTGTATAATTTTTATGTTGAAACTGGTTATTCATAAATATTATGGTGGATCCTCGCTCAAGAAAGCAGAGAGGATGTTCTGTTAGAAATCCAAAGAATTAGTTATATAAATTTCTGATCTGATAGACTTCAGTGTATTTTCTTCTTGAGGCTTGACCACTCTTCAAAGGAAAAGTGAGAAGAATAGAAAGGTGTGTGTAATATTGGAATGAGTTCTTAAACTTCCTATAAGTCATGGTTAAAAGATACTATGAGGGGGAAGACAATCAGGGTCATTAAAGGAAAGCTTTATAGAAAGTCATGATTAATTGCCATGTTTACATGTTATTGTCTGTCTAAAAGCCATAAATATTATGAACACAGCACTATGCTAAAGAATAGTGGCAGAATCCAAAGGTGATACTTTCTGTCCTCACTGATTATATGATATTGTCAGGAAGAAAGGACACAGTTTAAGGTGGTTTTTATGGAAGCGCTGAGTTGTATGGTGTACATTTCATTTGTGAATTGACAGGAGTTGATGCTGTTTATATTTAGTTACAGATTTAACATATGAGAATTAGGTAAAAATAACATCTTTAAAACTGGACATTGCCGAAATCAGAATAGCAGTGCTTGGAAGAAAAATTTCAACTACTTCAGAGGTTTTTTTAAATCTATATACTGTATCGTTGTAGTTTTCATTTAGCACCTTTCAGTTAAAGAAGTGTTTATACTAGTATGTCTTAAGTTGGTGTGTTCTTTCCTTACAGTAACCTGAATCCAATCCTGAATACTAACTAGTTTTCAGGGTGGCTTAAGTGACCAGATAGGTTACTTTGTGGTCTGGTTTGCTAGTTACTTCTCATATATTAGAATAAATAGAATTAGCCTTCTCTCTATAGAGATTAAAATGTTTTTATGTGTTTTTCATTCAAAAAGCAGATTATATGTTTTCTATATTTAGACTAAATTTTGACTTTGTATTCTTGGATTCCTCCACAGGTTTAAGTGACATTTCTCCATCTACAAGCTTGCCACCCTTGGTTGAAGGCCAGCTACGCTGCTTTCTGAAACTTTCTGTTAATAAAGTCATATGGAAGATGGCAAAGCCTCCTGCTTGTGTACTTGTCCGGGTGAGATGGTGGGGAGAAACATCAGAAGGAACCTTCTTTTGTCCCAGAGATGCATTGCAGACTGAACCAAAAGCTGTGAGAACAACTACACGTTATGCTATTCGCTGTGGTCCAAAGCAGTTTACCTCTTATCTAACAGGTATGTTTTTGTCTTGTCATTGCATCTGCAGGCGTAGTAAGAAGCATGCAGTTATGTCGTTAACAGTAGGCATTATTATGTTCTAGTAGCTGTGGCACTGTTAGTTATTGAGGATTCAGAGATGTTATAATTGCCACCATTATTTAGAGTATACTATGTGCTACCAGTTGATACATATTATTTCTAATCTTTAATAACCCTGAAAGATAGATATTTTCTCATTTTATAGACAATGAGACCAGAGTTCAGAGAGATAAAATGAATACTCTATATAAGGTTCTATAGTTGATAAATGGCAAAACTAGAATTTGAACCCACTTCTCTCTGACACCAAAACTCATTCACTTGTCACTACATTGTACTTCTTTAAGTAATAACTATTATCTCTACTCTGGAACTTCCATTATACTCAAGGAAAAAATTTACTAATAATACAGATATAAAATTTACTAATAAAAAATTTACTGATAATACGTGCTGAATACCAGTTGAGTGTTTTAGTTGAGTTAGTAGTACAGGTTTTCAGAGAAGGGAGGATCCCTCTACTGGGAACCAAGAGCCAAAATTTCATTTCTGTTCAAGGAAGGCATTCTGAAGATACTGTGTTATTTCTCTATTCAAGTCAAACTTTCATATAAACATTTTAGATGGTGGACTTATCAAATCATTTCAAGTCAATAAAAAGCATTTATCATGTAAGTATTGTGGACTAAGAATACAAGAGAGCTAGAGGTGAATTAAAGATTAGCTTGTGCTTAAGTTTGCATTCTTTCCAGAAGAAAATTTTGAAGACATCAAAATATAAAGAAAAGAATTCAGTTATTAAAAAAATATGTATAGAATACTTAGCGTGCATCAGACATTGTGCTTCGGTGCTGTGGAGACTACAAAAATGAATCAAAAGATTTAATCCAAATGGTATCTAATGCTAACTAAATTCACAGAGAAGTTTAGTTATGATATTAGGTAGAAAGTGATAAGAACTTTTAAAAGAAACCCATAGATATCTGATTAAGAAAATTAATGAGACATAGGTGAGTCTGGCTGTTACTAAATAAGCAGCAAAAATGTTGGTGCATTTCCCATATTCTATATATGCACATTATTTTATACCCTATAAAGCACTTTTAGACCTATTAGTTCGTAGAATTTCCAGGTAACTTACATGATTAGGTAAGTTAGGGACTGTGATATGTTAAGTAATTTGCCTAAAGTCATATAACAACCATTAAGCAACTGCCATATAAAAGGATTCTGTGCTATGTGTTTTATTTACAATACTACCATTCCTCACAGCCATGATATAGGTATTATGATACCTGTTTTATAGACAGCTGCAGCTTTCACCGGAGAAGGCAATGGCACCCCACTCCAGTACTCTTGCCTGGAAAATCCCATGGACAAAGGAGCCTGGTAGGCTGCAGTCCATGGGGTCGCAAAGAGTCGGACACGACTGAGCTACTTCACTTTTGCTTTTCACTTTCATGCATTGGAGAAAGAAATGGCAACCCACTCCAGTGTTCTTGCCTGGAGAATCCCAGGGGTGGGGGAGCCTGGTGGGCTGCCGTCTATGGGGTCACACAGAGTCGGACACGACTGAAGTGACTTAGCAGCAGCAGCGGCTTTCACAGAAATAGACTGTGACTATCAGAGCCAGAACACAATCACAGATCTTCTAATTGTAAATCCAGTACTCTTTTCACTACAGCATTCAACAGATGGTGAAAATAAATCATTTTCTCAACTTTGGTAAGAAAATATTCAGAAGTTACACTGTTCTGAAATAATCTCAAATTGCACATGCATGCATTGTATTTCTCCTGCTATAAATTGGGACCATGCAGGTGTTAAGTCAAAGCCACCAATTGAAGAATCCAGTTAAGGAGTTAATTTCTATTCCTTTTGGTTCTAAGTGCTCTCAGCATTTCAGTCCTCCAGATATTATTGAGGAATAAGTAATAAAATACTCCTGAGAAACAGGGACCAGCTGCTGCATCTATATAAGAGAAGCCCTTTGTCCAGTTCACAACTAGATATGGTGAGAATTTAAAAACTGAGAATTGTTGCTTTTTTATTTCAAAACTAAAGCCTGAATCCTTGCCAAATATGGGGAAAAAAAAAATACTCTCTTAAAGGTATTTTCCAAACAGTTGATATGCTAACTATTTCTGTGTAATTTTTTCCCTCCATTTGAGATATTTGTCATTGCTTTTCTCTAAAACTTTGTTTTTTTTGATCTTGGGTTCACTCTTTCCACCCCCTGAATGATATGGTAATATATAGTTTACTTGAAAATAGAGTGATTTTTTTTTAAGTAAAAACATTTGGTAATGTGTACTTCTCTGCCCACTTCCAAAAAAAAATGTAAATGAAAAATGTCTGCTGATGTTGAAATTGTTTCTGATTAGATATGGGTGTGCTGGTGCTGGAAGTAATCACCAAACTTGAACATCTTCCTGTTGGTAGAGTTCAGATCAGTGGACTAGCCCAGCTTTCTCCAACCCATCACATCGATGGATTTTTTACCATTATTTCACCAACATCTAAGAAGCTTGGAGAACTCCAGGTAAAAATATAATTCTCTGCTACATAGAGTAAAACTTTAGGGGCACAAATATTGAGTCTGTAGAATGGGAAGGTATGTGACTCCCAAATACCATGCAAATACCCACTCCTTGCCTTTGTTCTTGTTTTTACCCAATGACTGACTGTTTTTACCCAATGACTGTTTTATTTCCCACTTATTAGTATCTTCTTAGTTCTTTGCTGCCCATCTCAAGTTCAAGAATCCTTCACAGCTCCTACTGCACTCATTCCTCTCTGTGCTCTCTATTAATTTTATAACATGAATTACATAATCATTGTTCAGTTATAATCTTACATAGTCTCCAAAATCATGTATCTGTAGTTTCCTTTTAATTTCCTTTCCTTTTAGTTTATAGATTCCTTGAGAGACAGGACAGTATTTTCTACTTTCTTTGTTTTTCCCACAGCTCCTAAGGTAGTGCCAAGCAGTAATAGCTTGTTTGACTCCTTTAAGTAGTATCTTTGATGTTCATTCATTGATTCAGCCTACATTTTTTTGATACTGTGTTATGTGCCACTAATTTAGGATACGGAGATAAGAGATCGTCCTTTCAATTAGTTTTCCAAAGTCAGGTAGGATGAAATAGAAGAGAGTAACAAATAGAACACAGTGTGATACATATATAATAAATATATGTACTGGATAGTGGGAAAGAACACAGAAGGGTTCCTTTCTGAGGGAGACTCTGGGAATTCTTCCTGGAAAATTCTGAATATTCAAATCCTCGAGAAATTTGGTGGGTTTAATACTTTGTCAAATATATTCTAAAATATGTATAGAAATTTAAGCAGATATTTAAGAAAGCAGTTCAAAAAGATGAAGAAAGAACATATAACATTACCAGATGTAAGAACTTGTTATAAAACCACAAGCACATAATTATGTCAAAGGAAGAGAGTAAAGTCCAGAAACAGATTTAACTAAGTGAAAGAACTTGGGCTTCCCTGGTGGCTCAGTGGTAAAGAATCCACCTTCAATGAAGGAGCCTCAGAAGACTCAGGTTCGATCCTTAGGTCAGGGAGATTCCCCTGGAGAGAGGGCATGGCAAGCCACTGTAGTATTCTTGCCTGGAGAATCCCATGGACAGAGGAGCCTGCCAGGCTACAGTTTATAGGATCACAAAAAGTTAGACATGACTGAAGAAACTGATTGTGCATGCATGCAAGTGAAAGAACTTAGCATTTTCTATACTCTTTATCATATTTTTATTTATAATATTTAAAGATAGTGACACCTTATAGTGGTAATTTTGTGATAAAATGAGACTGGATTACTCCTACTCTTCTCATATGGTACAAAATTGTGTCAGACCAGCAAAAATGGTTTGGAATTGTGTTTCAGGAGCCATAAAAATGATCATGTATCATTTACCTGAATAGTTCTACTGCTGGGGACTTAAGGAAATACCATAAAAATAGAGGAAAGTAATACACTTAGGACTGGTTATGGAAATGCACTTCTAATATTGAAAAAATTCAAACAATTTCATTAGACAATATTAAAACCACAGTCTATTAGTGGAATATTTTGTTTCTATAAAAGATAAAATTATGTAGTCATGATTGTGTAGCAACATGGAAAAATTATTCTGGATTGATGACAAAGAGAATTGAAAGTGTATTCACATATATGCGTATGATCCGTGACTAGGGGGAAAAAAAACAAGGGAAAATAAAAACAGTTGAAGTATAGAATTCTAGGTGGGTTCTTTTCCTATTTTTTAAAAAACTGAATTTATTTTTGAGTGTGCTAGGTCTTCATTGCTGCACACAAGCTTTCTCTAGTTGCAGTGAGCGGGGGCTGCTCTCTAGTTGTGGTACCCATGCTTCTCATGATGTGGTGGCTTCTCTTGTTGAAGAGAACTTCTCTTGCTGAAGTGGGCTTTTGGTACAAGGGCTTCAGTAGTTGCAGCAGTTGAGCTCAGTAGTTGTGGGTCAGGGGCTCTAGACCACTGGCTTGGTAGTTGTGGTGCACAGATCCAGTTGCCTTGTGGCATGTAGAATCTTCCTAGACCAGAGATCGAACCCGTGTTTCCTGCATTGGTAGGTAGACTCACAACCACTGGACCACCAGGGAAGTCCTCTTTTCCTATTTAAATAAATTAGATATAATTCACATGCCATAAAATTCACCCTGCTGCTGCTAAGTCGCTTCAGTCGTGTCCGACTCTGCGACCCCATAGACGGCAGCCCACCAGGCTCCCCCGTCCCTGGGATTCTCCAGGCAAGAATACTGGAGTGGGTTGCCATTTCCTCCTCCAATGCATGAAAGTGAAAAGTGAAAGTGAAGTCGATCAGTCATGTCTGACTCTCAGCCACCCCATGGACTGAAGCCTGCTGGGCTCCTCTGTCTATGGGATTTTCCAGGCAAGAGTACTGGAGTGGGGTGCCATTGCCTTCTCCAAAATTCACCCTGTAAGTATACAATTCTGTGATTTTTAGTATATTCATAAGAATGTGCAACCATCATGATTATCTAATTCCAGAACATTTATCACCACAAAAAGAAACAATATACCCATTAGTAGTCATTCCCCTTTTTACTTTCTCCAGCTCCTGGCAACCACTGATCTACTTTGTGTCTCTATAAATTACCTATTCTGATTATTTTGTATAAATGATGTAACATGTGACCTTTTGTATCTGGCTTCTTTCACTTAATACAATGTTTTAAAGGTTCATCCATGTTGTAGCATGAACCAGTACTTTATTCCTTATTGTAGCTAAATAATATTCTATTGTATGGATATATCACATGTTGTTTATACATTCTTCAGTTGATGGACATTTGGATTGTTTCAACTTTCTGACTTTTATGAATAATGGTGCTATAAACATTTGCATACAAGTTTTTTGTGAACAGGCACTTTCAGTTCCTTTGTATATACCTTGGTGTAGAATTGTGATCATGTGGTAGCTATTTTAACTTTGAGGAATTGCTGGACTGTTTCCTAAGGTGTTGGATCATTTTTCCCCTTATTTGAATGTCAGCTGATAAAATAATACTCTTTTTTATTTAAATATCATTGGATTTGTTGGAGAATTATTTTTATAGAGTCTTGGAGACAGAGGTCAGATTTTGAAAGATTATGGAATAAGTAAATACATAGTAATTACAGTGAAGAAGTAGAAATAACAGAGACTTCTATTTCCCAGAGAGAGGTAGTGTAACCTAATGGATATAGCACCAGACTTGTACATGGAAAAATTGGTTGGTGTTCATTTGTACTCTCTGAGTTTCAGTATCCTATCTTGTAAAATGAAGATAATAACTTTTACCTTATAGCCTTGTTGCAGGGATTAAGTGATATGAAAAAAAAAATGGAAGCACTTAACATGGTGCTCAGGCATATGAGAGGCACATATATAAAATTTACTTGAATTGTAGAGGAAAAGATTGATAGGGGGTGGTAGAATTGAGAAATTTCCTGATACTTTAGAAGAGGAATTGGCACACTTTGCCTAGTGGTCTGAATCTGCCTTTCTAACTGAAAGTTTTCTTATATTTTTAAAGGGTCATTTTAAAAAAGAAGACTGTTCAATACAGCTGAAAATATTTACCCTCTGCCCCTTTACAGAATGAGTTTGCTGACCCTTTGTAGAGAGTAAGAGACCTGATTTGTAGACCAAGAGAAAAGCAAGTGAAGAAAGATACTGAAAATAAAAGAGGATAATTGAGCAAGGTTAATTATCTGGAAAAGATCAGTTTTCGTTCCAATCCCAAAGGCATTTTCAAAGAATGTTCAAATGTACAATTGCAGTCATTTCACACACTAGCAAAGTAATGCTGAAAATCCTTCAAGCTAGGCTTCAATAGTATGTGAACTTAGAACTTCCAGATATACAAGCTGGATTTAGAAAAGGCAGAGGAACCAGAGATCAAATTGCCAACATCCATTGGATCATAGAAAAAGCTAGAAAATTCCAGAAAAACATCTACTTCTGCTTCATTGACTACTTAAAGCCTTTGACTATGTAGATCACAACAAACTGTGGAAAATTCTTAAAGAGATGGGAATACCAGACTACCTGACCTGCCTTCTGCAAACCCTGTATGTAGGTCTAGAAGCAACAATTAGAACCGGACATGGAACAATGGTGAAAGAGGAGAGTGAAAAGGCTGACTTAAAACTCAACATTGAAAAAACTAAGATCATGGCATCCGGTCCCATCGCTTCATGGCAAATAGATGGGGAAACAATGGAAACAGTGACAGACTTTATTTTCTTGGGCTTCAAAATTACTGCGGATGGTGATTGGAGCCATGTAGCTCACTCCTTAGAAGAAAAGCAATGACAAACCTAGACATCATATTAAAAAGCAGAGACATTACTTTGCATACAAAAGTCTGTATAGTCAAAACTATAGTTTTTCCAGTAGTCATGTATAGCTGTGAGAGCTGGACAGTAAATAAGGCTGAGCACTGAAGAATGGATGCTTTTGAACTGTGGTGTTGGAGAAGACTCTTGAGAGTCCCCTGGACATCATGGAGATCAAACCAGTCAATCCTAAAGGAATTCAGCCCTGAATGATCATTGGAAAGACTGATGCTGAGGCTGAAGCTCCAATACTCTGGCCACCTGATGTGAAGAGCTGACTCATTGGAAAAGACCCTGATGCTGCAAAGGATTGAGGGCAAGAGGAGAAGGGGACGACAGAGGATGAGATGGTTGGATGGCATCACCGACTCAATGGACATGGGTTTGAGCAAGCTCTGGGAGTTGGTGATGGACAGGGAAGCCTGGCATGCTGCAGTCATGGGGTCACAAAGAGTTGGGCGCGACTGAACTGAAATACAAAAATGAATTTGCAAAAGAATATCTTAGATGTATAAGATATTAAAAACAGTGAATATTCGTTGGCTCCTCAGCCAAGAAGGATTAACATTTCTTAAAATGTTAATAGGGGGAAAAAAGAAATATTAACTGGAAGAAGCCAGGTTTGAGAGTCATCCATATTTATGTATCAGTTCAGTTCAGTCGCTCAGTCGTGTCTGACTCTTTGCGACCCCATGAATCACAGCACGCTAGGCCTCCCTGTCCTTCACCAACTCCTGGAGTTCACCCAAACCCATGTCCATTGAGTCGGTGATGCCATCCAACCATCTCATCCTCTGTCGTCCCCTTCTCCTCCTGCCCCCAATCCTTCCCAGCATTAGGGACTTTTCCAATGAGTCAACTCTTCGCATGAGGTGGCCAAAGTATTGGAGTTTCAGCTTCAACATCAGTCCTTCCAATGAACACCCAGGACTGATCTCCTTTAGGATGGACTGGTTGGATCTCCTTGCAGTCCAAGGGACTCTCAAGAGTCGTCTCCAACACCACAGTTCAAAAGCATCAATTCTTCGGCGCTCAGCTTTCTTCACTGTCCAACTCTCACATCCATACATGACCACTGGAAAAACCATAGCCATGACTAGACGGACCTTTGTTGGCAAAGTAATGTCTCTGCTTTTAAATACGCTATCTAGGCTGGTCATAACCTTCCTTCCAAGGAGCAAGCATCTTTTCATTTCATGGCTGCAATCACCATCAGCAGTGTTTTGGAGCCCCAAAAAATAAAGTCTGACACTGTTTCCTCTGTTTCCCCATCTACTTCCCATGAAGTGATGGGACCAGATGCCATGATCTTAGTTTTCTGAATGTTGAGCTTTAAGCCAACTTTTTCACTCTCCTCTTTCACTTTCATCAAGAGGCTCTTTAGTTCTTCACTTTCTGCCATAAGGGTAGTGTCATCTGCATATCTGAGGTTATTGATATTTCTCCCGGCAATCTTGATTCCAGCTTGTGCTTTCTCCAGCCCAGCATTTCTCATGATGTACTCTGCATATAAGTTAAATAAGCAGGGTGACAATATACAACCTTGACATACTTCTTTTCCTATTTGGAACCAGTCTGTTGGTCCATGTCCGGTTCTAACTGTTGGTTCCTGACCTGCATACAGGTTTCTCAAGAGACAGGTCAGATGGTCTGGTATTCCCATCTCTCAGAATTTTCCACAGTTTATTGTGATCCACATAGTCAAAGGCTTTGGCATAGTCAATAAAGCAGAAGTAGATGTTTTATGTATCTGTACTTCTCTTTTACAGAGTTGTGTTCCATTGTATGGATATTACACAATATTTATCCATTTGCCTTAGATAAAACAAGGGAGATACCTTTGCCTTGTTCTTGTTCATGAGAGGAAAGCATTGGTCTTTTCACTATTAAATATCATGTTAGATGCAAGTTTTTCATAGATGCCCTTTATTGTTGAGAAAGTCCAAGTTTTCTGATGATTTGATCATAAATGAGTATTGTATTTTATCAAACTCATTTGTTGCTAGAGGTTAAAGGTGAGAAGGTGTGACTACAAAGGGAGTGTTTTAGGGGTGATGCAGGTGTTCCATATCTTAAATATGGTGGTGGTCACATGCATCTAAACATAGTTTTGGCCTTCCTTGTTGGCTCAGCAGTAAAAAATCCACCTGCCAATTCAGGAGACACTGGTTCTATCACTGGGCCAGGAAGATCCCCTGGAGAAGGAAATGGCAACCCACTCCAGTACTCTTGCCTGGGAAATCTACTCTAGCTAATTTTTCCCACTTTGGAATGGAGACCCAGGATTCTTGGAACTTCTAATTTTTCAAGAGAAGCCACAAATTCAAATTTTTACCTAAAATCTGTTTTTTTATCACTGTTAAATAATTTTTAAATCTTAACAAATGCTATATTGACTAGTATAAGTCTGAAAAATAGATATACTAGTTTGCTCTCTCCAATACTGATAGATGTTATAAATGTAGAAGATGACTGGGCAGCCTAGTGCTAAAGAGAGCTTTTACTAATTGAGAGAACACTGATTTGTGTTTTTAAGGGTATTTTATTACAGATGTGTGAATCATGTGGTATATTCAAGGTATTTGTGGATGGCATGGAATTCAGAAAAGATGTGATATATTTGGGCAGTAGAATGATGGTCTGGCAATGGCACCATAAAGGAATAAGTCAATCTCCCTTATCCTAGCTAGTAAAAGAAGTAGTTTCCTTTGGAGAAACTTTGGGGGAAATGAGGACACTTTAAGAAAGACATGTTCAGTTAAAGTGTAAAGTAGTAAGGTAGTTTGTATCCAGTAGAAACTCTGCAGGGCTCAGTGAAGGGGTTGTCAGCGGAATGAGCACAAGGGTGAACTTTGATTGGGGCAGAGCATAACTGCTCTGCTGTGGACTGAAACAAGGATCTGCGAGATGAACACAGGAGTGTATTGGGTACACTGTAGAGAAACGGATTAGGAGTGGAGATCACTTGGACTGGTAGGAATTGCTGGAACAGTATTCTGTTTTATACCTGCAAAATTTGACTCATGCTTTTTTCTCTGCCTGGAATGTTTTACCTCAGTCCCCGCTCAACTTTATTGCTCACTCATATTTAGGATTCTGAACTCGAGTATTTATTTTTCAGTCCTGGAAGCCATCTCTGGCCCTTCTTCCTCACCTCTTCCCCAAGCCCAGACCCCTCTTTCATGTTCCTGCAGCACCCAGTACACATACTTATTCTTAAAACTCATCATTTTATATTAAAATTACTTCTTGTTAAATTTCCCTACAAGATGGGTTCCCTGGTGGCTCAGATGGTAAAGAATCTGCTTGCAATGCAGGAGACCCAGGTTCAATCCGTGAGTTGGAAGGATCCCCTGGAGAAGGTAATGGCAGCCCACTCCAGTATCCTTGCCTGGAGAATTCCACCGAGGATTCCACCGAGGATTCCACCGAGGAGCCTGGTGGGCTATGTAGTCTGTGGTGTTGCAGAGTCGGACACTACTGAGCAGCCAACCCTTTCACTTTCACAAGATACTCTGATCCGGTGGGTCAGATTCCATGTTTTATTATCTCTTTGCCCTAGGCAAGTAGCACAGAACTTCGCACTGAACTGATCTCAAAAAATACTTGTTAATTGAACAAAGGAGTTAGACCAGCACCTGTATTTTCATTGTAAAGTAGGTGTGGCAGGTACCTGGACTTGCTTTTTTTTCCCCTCACTGGTAATAGACCTTTGAGATGTTTTGTAACTAGTTCAAATTTTTTAAGAAAAAAGCAAAACTGTGACCAGCCAGTAAGTCATTGTTAAGGCCAGGGACTCAATCTTTATTCTCGGTGTCTCCTTTGTTTTTAGAATACAGTGGCAGTCTTTTGGCAAGTGATGAATGGTAGAGGACAATTTTCTGACACATTTGGGCAGCCAGGATTTTATGTGATCCTCTTACAGCAGTGACTGCATGAAGTATTTATCCCACCTCATTCTGGTCATTTGTAGAAAATCTTGATGAATAGATTTAAAGGACTTTGTGCTACCTGGTTTGTGAACAGAGTTCTCATCAAGACCCAGGTGTGTTTATTGAGTCTCTGCCTTGACAATTTCGCCACACGAATTACTCCATTGACCTTCCCAGAGACTTCTTAAAATGTTTAAGTGCAATCTTTCATTTTTGCCTTAAGCCATTTATCATTATGTGACTCTCTTCAGCTCCTTTAACAATTCCTTCTGGTTTCTATGTCATTGTAGCCTAACTTTCAACACTGCTCTTCTTTTCTTTGGAAGTACATTATTCAGTTTCTTCTCTAAAGTTTTGCTTTAGGCTCTGTTTTACTTTTTACTCCCCCATTAGACTTTGTTTAGCTTTTCAGAGAATGGAGAGTTTTTCAGTAGAGTGCCTGAATTCAGTGGAGTGAGATGATAAAGGAAACTTCAAGAAAACTAAAACTTTACATCTTACTGTTCCTCCCTCTTCACCCTGCCTCCTCCCCAGCATAGAACTAGGGCCTTATTTTTCTCAAATAACTAACAATAAGGATGCAACAAGTTGTCTTTTTATTTGTCAGACCATTAGTCATTATTATGCATACTTGATGTGTGCACTAAGTGTGTACTTATGCTGATTAGTGTACAGAAAAATGAATAAGACCATGCCTTCGAGAAATTCATAATCTAATTAGGATAACAAATAAACTGAAAGTACAAATACCTCCTTTAAGCATCTGCTTTTTTTTTTAATCTTCAAATTAGGATAATATACTTTCCTGATAGAATTATATCATCGCATCAGCTTCTCTATGTGAGGAATGTAGCACAGTTTCTGGCCTCTTATGGTATTCAATAAATGGTGGTTATATGAATGGATAGATACAGAGTAAGTAGAAACATGGAAAACGGAGTGGCCATAACATCTCTGCCTAGACACAAAAAAGTTTTCATAGAGGAAGTGATACTGGAGGAAATCTGCATATAGAGGCATAAAGGAATGAAATATAAGGTAAATTTAGAAAACTCTTAAGTAATAAATTTAGGAGAGAGAGATAGGGAAGGAGAGCATAGTGAGAGATGAGGCTTCTGATGTAGGCAGGAATTTGAACTTGATCCTATAAGAAACGGGGGTCATTAATTTATATTAAACAGAGTTTAAAAACTCATGCTAATCAGTGCTAAAAAATAAAACTTACAATACATTGCATGTCTCTTTCAGGTCTCACTTGCCCTGGAGCCTTTGTCAGAAACTTATGACAGCTACAATCCTCTTTCCACCACTAACATGACAGAAAAGGTGCTTTTATCTGAGCAAAGATTCAGAGAATATTCTGAAGCAAGCAATACTCAATTTCTGGTTCCATCAAGGCTTCATAGGATCCCTACTGCCAAAATTGATGGAAAAGATTTAGCAGCTAATAGTAGGTCAACCCCGCCAAGGTAATTACCACACCTAATACCAATCAGTCTGTCAGCTAACTCCCACTGAACACATAATTTTTGTCTTTCATTTGTGGTTGCTTAAAAGACTAAAGGTAGTCATTTCACCAAATAAGTATTAAGTACTCACTGTTTCCTGGTACTGGGCATAGAAATCAAGAGGCAATTCCTGTTTTTGAAGATGGCTCATGATCTAGTGAGGAGGCCAATACACAGATAAATAAATATGTCTAAGTCATATAGAGATGCTATGATAGATGTGCAATGAAGGGAAAGAGAGAAAAGGCAGTGTTTTATGAAAGGGAATGAAGGAAGAAAGATAAATTTTGATTTTAAATAATTATCAGGCATTTGCTTTGTGTCAGGCTCAGCACTGAGCTCTTTGTTTCATAGGCTCACTTTAGCCACAACCATACCTTAGGTAAAACATCTATTATTTATTTCATTTGGGAGATGAAAACAGATTTACAAAGTCTGAGCTACACTGCTATATACCGCTGATCCACTTTCTGTCTCTGATGAAGTATAATGTTACCATAATGGTTAATATACTGCTGAAGTTCTCCTTTATTTTAAAACAGGGGGAAAGATCACTTGTACTTTGCAGAGAACTCGGATACAATAAAGGACACTTTCTGTGGACTACAGCACCATCTTAATTCAGGACAGAGTTTAGAGTCTGTGACTCTGAAAGGCAAAGCCCCACGGAAGCAGATGTCCCTTCTCAACAGTTCTGAATTCCAGCCTCAAATTAGCACAGTTGCCAAGAGTCACAGTGACTCATGCATTCTTTCTTCAAACAACCCCCCTACCAAGGACCTTCTTTCAGGTATGTATATATTTGTGAACTGAGACTAAGGTATATTTATTGGGACTCTGCTCGTTAAGCAACCTACAAAGAGAAGCAAGACTTCTGTTTGAACTAAATAGGCAAATAAAAGTGAGTAATCTTACTAGAGTCTAGAATCTCTAACCATTGAAGGGCAGCTCTATTAAACCACTGAATCACTTCTAAATAATTATTGGGTGCTTATAATTTTAAATATAGAGAAGGCCATTTAAAGTGAACCTCAGTATGCAAGGAAAGTCTTTATCGCAGAAAAATATTAGCCCTTGTTTTTTCCCGGATAATTGAAAGGGAATAAGAATTTTCTCTCCTCATCAGAATTTACTTATACCATTGTACAGAGGCTAGTACTAAATCTGTTTCATATTCTGAAAATCGTTGGTTTCACTGGGAACATTCATTGCACAAAAACTGCTAATCTTAAGCCTGGGAGTTAAATATGACAGACAGCCAAACAGAAATAGAAAGGAGTCAGTTTACCTGTGTAAGAACTTAGACTGAAATTTTAAAAGAAAATAGCAGCTGGATCGGATTACCTCATGTTGGAGAGTGGTATTATAAAGCAATTTTGGTACCTTGTGTTGCACTGTAATGGTCAGCCATATATCTCTGTGACATCAGCAGCATGACATGAATTTGTTGCCATCCTCACAAGTAAAATTTCCAAAGTATAATATCTATGACAGTAGTAGAA
Organism: Okapia johnstoni; assembly: GCA_024291935.2. Lineage (NCBI taxonomy): Eukaryota > Metazoa > Chordata > Mammalia > Artiodactyla > Giraffidae > Okapia > Okapia johnstoni. Next base: position 24,866,364 of record CM044325.1, read on the forward strand.
AAGTCTTTTAAAGTAAAACTGCTTGGGTACATAATTTACATTAATAAGGATTTTTTTAAATGAAGAAAAACATTGTGTTCATATTTTTCAACTAAAGTGTCTGTGATCCCCTATTTTAAAAAATATACCCTGATTATAATACGTTATTTTAGACTTTAATCCAACCCTAGGCTGCATTAACAAAGAAAATGGTCCCACTATACTCAGCACTTGTCATCTCACACCTGGAATATTTTGTATAGACCTGGGAACCAGACTTTGAGAACCAGGCTTTCATTAAGCAGTTATTTATTCAGCGCTTATGAAATGTCTGACACTCTTCTAGGTGTGAGGAATACAGCAGTTTATTTTTTTTTTAAAAGGCCCAAAATCTTACCCTATGGATCTTCTATTCTAGATGGAAACAGATGATAAACTAGGTAAGTATATAGTGTTGCTGCTGCTGCTGCTAAGTCGCTTCCGTCATGTCCGACTCTGTGCAACCCCATAGACGGCAGCCCACTAGGCTCCGCTGTCCCTGGGATTCTCCAGGCAAGAATACTGGAGTGGGTTGCCATTTCCTTCTCCAGTGCATGAAAGAGAAAAGTGGAAGTGAAGTCGCTCAGTCGTGTCTGACTCTTAGCGACCCCATGGACTGTAGCCTACCAGGCTCCTCTGTCCATGGGATTTTCCAGGCAAGAGTACTGGAGTGGGGTGCCATTGCCTTCTCCGAAGTATATAGTGTTAGGGGTTGATAATGGCAATGAGAAAAAATGAAGCAGGGAAAAAGAGGGAATGCTGTTTTATACATCTTGGTAAAGGAAGGCCCCTTTAAGAAGTTAATATTAAAGATCTATAGAAGAGGAGTTCCTTCTAAGGAGAGTACCTAGACTAGAGTATTCATTTCACATGCTAGCAACGTAAGGCTCAAAATCCTTCAAGCTAGGCTTTAGCAATACGTGAACCAAGAACTTCCAGATGTACAAGCTGGATTTAGAAAAGGCAGAGGAACCGGAGATCAAATTGCCAACATCCGTTGGATCATCGAAAAAGCAAGAGAGTTCCAGAAAAACATCTACTACTGCTTTATTGACTACGCCAAAGCCTTTGACTGTGTGGATCACAACAAACTGTGGAAAATTCTGAAAGAGATGAGAATACCAGACCACCTGACCTGCCTCCTGAGAAATCTGTATGCAGGTCAAGAAGCAACAGTTAGAACTGGACATGGAACAATGGACTGGTTCCAAATTGGGAAAGGAGTGCGTTAAGGCTGTATGTTGTCACTCTGCTTATTTAACGTATATGCAGAGTACATCATGAGAAACGCTGGGCTGGATGAAGCACAAGCTGGAATCAAGATTGCCAGGGGAAATGTTAATAACCTTAGATAAGCAGATGAAACCATCATAATGGCAGAAAGCAAAGAGCCTCTTGATGAAGGTGAAAGAGGAGAGTGAAAAAACTGCCGTAAAACTCAACATTCAAAAAACTAAGATCATGGCATCTGGTCCTATCACTTCATGGCGAATAGATCAGGAAAAAATGGACAGTGAGAGACTTTATTTTCTTGGGCTCCAAAATCACTGTGGACAGTGACTGCAGCCATGAAATTAAAAGACACCTGATCCTTGGAAGAAAGGCTATAACAAACCTAGACAGCGTATTAATTAGCAGAGACATTACTTTGCCGACAAAGGACTGTCTAGTCAAAGCTATGGTTTTTCCAGTAGTCATGTACAGTTGTGAGAGTTGGACCACAAAGAAGGCTGAGCACTGAAGAATGGATGTTTTCAAACTGTGGTGCTGGAGAAGACTCTTGAGAGTCCCTTGGGTAACAAGGAGATCAAACCAGTCAATCCTAAAGGAAATCCATCTGGAATATTCATTGGAAGGACTGATGCTGAAGCTGAAGCTCCAATAGTTTGGCTACTTGATGCAAAGAGCTGATTCATTGGAAAAGACCGTGATACTGGGAAAGATTGAGGGCAGGAGGAGAAGGGGGCAACAGAGGAGTTGGATGGCATCACTAATGCAATGGACATGAGTTTGAGCAGACTCCAGAAGACAGTGAAGGACAAGGAGCCTGGTGTGTTGCAGTCCATAGGGTCCCAAAGAGTTGGACATGACCGATTGAACAACAACCACCTAGACTAGGGAAGGAACCACCGCAAGATATTTAGCCTTAAGAAAACAGCTAAACAGCTACCATTTATTGAGTATTCATTATTGCTAGCTACTATTCCAGGTGCCTTATACATATAAACCTAACAAAAACCGAGTGAGGTTGGGATTGTACAATTCAGTCGCTCAGTCATGTCTGACTCTTTGCGACCTGGTGGACTGCAGCACACCAGGCCTCCCTGTCCATCACCAACTCCCGGAGTTTACTCAAACTCATGTCCATTGAGTTGGTGATGCCATCCAACCATCTCATCCTCTGTTGTCCCCTTCTTCTCCTGCCTTCAATCCATCAGTCCTTCCAGTGAATATTCAGAACTAATTTCCTTTAGGATGGACTGGTTGTATCTCCTTGCAGTCCAAGAGACTCTCAAGAGTCTTCTCCAACACCACAGTTCAAAAGCATCAATTCTTTGGCCCTTGGCTTTCTTTATAGTCCAACTCTCACATCCATACATGACTACTGGAAAAACCATAGCCTTGACTAGACAGACCTTTGTTCACAAAGTAGTATCTCTGCTTTTTAACATGCTGTCTAGGTTGGTCATAACTTTTCTTCCAAGGAGTAAGCGTCTTTTAATCAGATTGTTATCCCTTTTACTGGGATCGTTATCCCTATTTTAAAATGAAGACACAGGCTCACAGTTAGGGAGTTTCTGTTCTATCAAGGGGGGCAGCTGCTTCTTGGCTCCAGTTCATTGTTATCTTAGACTCTAAGGCAAAGTCCTTTGCTTCAGTCCTTTTGTAGGTTCATAGTTTTCTTAGACCTGCTTTAAAAAAAAAAATCAAGAACTCTACTGGCCAACTGTTCAAACCAAACAAAGTGTGCCAGGTGCAACCCATGGGCTGCCAATGTGCAAATCTCTTCCACAAGGGTTACTAGGATCATTGGGTTTAAAGATAAAACATGACAAATTGTGACTAAGTCTGAGTTAATAGTCCAGTATTCCTACCTGTGCAAAAATGGGAAAGGATAGCTTCAAGAGATAGTGACTTCTTTATCACTGATTATGGTCAAGTGAGGGCTGGATAACTTTGTGATGGGATTCTTACAGATGGGATTAAATCACCAAGTAGACATCTATCTGTAAGATCCCTTCCAACCATGAGACTGTGGAGAATGAAGGTTTAAGTGGACCACTTTAGTAAGTAGGTCTAGAGCTAAGGTCATGGAGGATTATAATAAATACATAAACCTAACCACCGTCTTGGTCTTTATTAAACTGACCTCATGAAAAGGGATACAGAGCTAAATTAGTCATCAAGCTAGTATTTATGAAACACTAAGTACACATCCTACTTACAAGAGTTGAGATTTAGAATAGATAGCAAGGAGTAGGAGCAAAACCCAGAAGCTGTATACCTCCCTATTTAGCAAGGGCTGTGTCCCTGACATGTAAGAAATAAACAAGGGAAACATTTGTCCTAAACTCACTCAAGTGCCTTTCCTTTGTGTTCAGAAAATGATTATTGAGTTGAGCTGCAGGAAGATCCCATGATAGCTTTTTTAGCGTAGGAACCAGCTTCCTCTTATGAAGAGGAGATAAGGTGTTTTTGTTGCCATGCCTTAGACTTTAGAGAAACTTTTCTGAGAGTGCTTGTTTCAAGGAAGAAACCACTTGAAAGCCAATGAATGGGCCATCCTTGCTCAGATTTGTTGGCTTGTTGCCATCAATGTTTATTTCTTTTTTAAAATCTGCTATTGGAAAGAATCTTCAGTGCCTATTCTTATTCAGATGTTAATTACTAATTAAATCACTCTTAAAATATTACCATTCTGGGGAAATTTTTATTTAGCTGCTGCTGCTAAGTCGCTTCAGTCGTGTCCCACTTTGTGCAACCCCATAGACGGCAGCCTACCAGGCTCCTCCATCCATGGGATTTTCCAGGCAAGAGTACTGGAGTGGGTTGCCATTGCCTTCTCCGTTTTATTTAGCAAAAAATGCAATTCAACAGATAGCTTTTGAGTGCCTGTTTTGTGTCAGCCACTGTTTTGAGAATTGGGGTTACAGTGAGAAATAAGTCCCTGACCTTAATGAATTCATTCTAGTAAGAGAAATAGACTCTAAAGCAGATACAGTATAATTATATATGATATATACAACAGTAGAAGTATTTATTAAAACATTTAATGAACACACATAGTATAATTATGTATGATATATTACAACAGTGGAAGTATTTATTAAAACATTTAATCAGGGAGGGAAATGGGAAGAAGGTTCAAGAGGGAGGGGACATATGTATACCTATGGCTGATTCATGTTGAGGTTTGACAGAAAACAACAAAATTCTGTAAAGCAGTTATCCTTCAGTTAAAAAATAAATGAAGTGAAAGTTGCTCAGTTGTGTCCAACTCTTTGTGACCCCGTGGACTATACAGTCCATGGAATTTTCTAGGCTGGAATACTGGAGTGGGTAGCCTTTCCCTTCTCCAGGGGATCTTCCCAACCCAGGGATTGAACCCAGGTCTCCTGCATTGCAGGCGGATTCTTTACTAGCTGAGCCACAAGGGAAGCCCCCCCCCCCCCAAAAAAAATCAAATTCCTGATACGTACCAGGCAACAAGGATGTAGAGACTAACAAAAGCCAGTCCGTCACCTCAAAGTTGATTGGGTGAGATAAACGATTTTAATACTGCATGATAATTCTTTGATGGAATCCAGTACCTAGAACTTTGAGAGCACAAAGGAAATATTGTGTTTAAGGAATTAAAAATAGCTGTGTATGGTTAGATCATAAAGTACCAAGACTATTGTCTCTGGAGACATTTTCCGTGTCAGTAGAAAAACTATTTTTCTACATGGCCCTAAAGTTAAATGAAGTTTATTATTGACACTGCTTTTCATTAACTACTTTATTCATAAAGCATTTATTGAGTGTGCCTGCCTCCTTAAAGATCTTTAAACCATATCAAATTAAGCCAAGTATTAACTGGAAACTAAAACAAGGAGGACTTCATGTCATATAGCAAGCTTCTTTTTCTTTTTTAAATTAATTTATTTTAATTGGAGACTAATTACTTTACAATATTGTGGTGGCTTTTGCCATACACTGACGGGTGTACATGTGTCCCCCTGTCCTGAACCCCCCTCCCACCTCCCTCCCCATCCCATCCCTTTGGGTCATCCCAGTGCACTGGCTTTGAGTGCCCTGTTTCATGCATCGAACTTGGACTTTTCATCTATTTCACATATGGTAATATACATGTTTCAGTGCTGTTCTCTCAAATCATCCCACCTTTGCTTTCTCCCACAGAGTCCAAAAGTCTGTTCTTTATATCTGTGTCTCTTTTGTTCTCTTGCATATAAGGTTGTCGTTACCATCTTTCTAAATTCCATGTAGATGCGTTAGTATACTGTATTGGTGTTTTTCTTTCTGACTTACTTCACTCTGTATAACAGGCTCCAGTTTCATTCACCTCGTTAGAACTGACTCAGATGCGTTCTTTTTAATAGCTGAGTAATACTCCATTGTGTCTATGTACCACAACTTTCTTATCCATTCATCTGCCAGTGGACATCTAGGTTGCTTCCATGTCCTAGCTATTGTAAACAGTGCTGCAGTGAACATGGGGGTACACGTGTCTCTTTCAATTCTGGTTTCCTTGGTGTGTATGGCCAGTAGTGGGATTGCTGGGTCGTATGGCAGTTCTATTTCCAGTTTTTTAAGGAAAGTCCATGCTGTTCTCCATAGTGGCTATACTAGTTTGCATTCCCACCAACAGTGTAAGAGGGTTTCCTTTTCTCCACACCTCTCAAGCATTTATTATTGTTTGTAGACTTTTTGATGGCAGCCATTCTGACCACTGTGAAATGGTTATTTCATTGTGGTTTTGATTTGCATTTCTCTGATAATGAGTGATTTGAGCATCTTTTCATGTGTTTGTTAGCCATCTGTATGTCTTTGGAGAAATGTCTGTTTAATTCTTTGACCCATTTTTGATTGGGTCATTTATTTTTCTGATGTGAGCTGCATGAGCTGCTTGTATATTTTGAAGATTTAATTCTTTGTCAGTTGTTTCATTTGCTATTATTCTCTCCCATTCTGAAGACTGTCTTTTCACCTTGCTTATAGTTTCCTTCATTGTGTAAAAGCTTTTAAGTTTAATTAAGTCCCATTTGTTTATTTTTGCTTTTATTTCCATTACTCTGGGAGGTGGGTCATAGAGGATCCTGCTGTGATTTATGTCAGAGAGTGTTCTGCCTGTGATTTCCTCTAGGAGTTTTATAGTTTCTGGTCTTACGTTTAGATCTTTAACCCATTTTGAGTTTATTTTTGTGTATGGTGTTAGGAAGTGTTCTAGTTTCATTCTTTTACAAGTGGTTGACCAGTTTTCCCAGCACCACTTGTTAAAGAGATTGTCTTTTCTCCACTGTATATTTTTGCCTCCTTTGTCCATAGGTGTGTGGATTCATCTCTGAGCTTTCTGTTTTGTTCCATTGATCTGTATTTCTGTCTTTGTATAGCAAGCTGCTTTAACCAAATTTTCAATGCTAGCAGACCATGTTTTCCTCATCTTTTCTCATTGAATAAACAAGATAACCATTTTCTGGCTGAATCCCAAAGAGGTTTCTTTAAAAAATAAAAACAAAAATTCATACAGTGATTTCTGAATGGAATGTTGTATAGCCATTATTTATATAGAAAAAAAGTTAATGTATATTGTTAAATGAAAAGGCAGTTATAAAACAGTATACATAATATACCATTTTTGCAAAAGAAAAAATTTATATATATACACATACCTATACAAGAATATGTATGCATAGATTAAAAACGATACAGAATATATCAAAATGTAAATCAGTATTCGTGGGTAGTGCCATTAATGGGAATATTAATTTTCTATTGCTATATAAGAAGTTACCACAAACTTAATGTCTTAAAAATAATACCCATTTATTAATCACAGTTCTCTGGATCTGAAGTCCAACAAAGTATGGTTGGGTTTTCTCCTTAGGGCATCGTAGGCTAAAATCAAATTGTCAGCCCAGCTAAATTCTCATCTGAAAGCTCTGGGGGGAAAATTCACTTCCAAGTTCATTCTTGTTGACAGAATCCGTTTCCTTGCTGTAATAGGACTAAGGTCCCATATCCTTGCTGGCGGTCAGCCAGGGTCCAGTCTAAGCTCCTAAAGGCTATGTGCATTTCCTGCCATGTGGCCACCTCCATCTTCAAGACAGCAGTGATACATTGCATCCTTCTCATGCTTTAAATCTCTGACTTCATATCCTGCAAACAGCCAGAGAAAACTCGGCTTTATAATGGTTTGGGACGACCAAGATAATCTCCCAATCTTAAGGTAGATCGATTTGGAACCATTAGTACTTCCATAAAATCCCTTTACAACATTGTCTAGATGAGAAAATCACTAGGAAAAGGCATTTGTATACCAGTGGCTGGAAATCTGAGAGGAACTGTCTTAGAATTCTGCCTACATCATTTCTCAGCCTTTTGGCTAAGATCAAGTAAAGAATTCTGCCTACCATAATTGGTAACCTTTATTTTTCTTTTACTTATATTTTCACATAATACATTGAACATACGATATTTCAGGGTTTTCTTGGGTTTGAGTTTTGAGTTTTTAAGCTATATGTTGAATTCTTTATACTAAAAAATGTTGAATGTTTATGGATCTGTTTGGGGTTTTTTTTGGCCTGACTACCGTATCTTCTTTATTTTTAGAAGCTATAAAAACTCTAGATCAAGATAGACAAGCACTTGGTATCTAGACTTACTTTACCTCCTAAACAACTGTGGAACCTCAAGAAAATAATAATTCTTCCCAGTATTCCTTGAAATAATGCCAGTGGTCTTAAGCTTTTAAAAAGTCTAAGAAAAGGTGGGGTCATATATGTATAGTGATGTAGAGTCATCCTACTTATACTGCATGATATATTGGGCAAGTTACACATCCTCTGTGCCTCAACTTTTTCATCTGGAAAATGAAGGAAATAATAGTACCCATTTCAGAGGATTGTTGGGAGGGTTAAATCAGTTACTGTATATAACATACCTAGAAAAGTGCCCAGAAAATGGTAAGGGTTCAGTAAATGTTATCCACTGTAATTGTTGTTGTTGTTACTTAAGGATGGGAAAATTATTTTACTAAATTTATTATGTACAACCACCAGTTGGAAGAGTCAATGCATGTATATAACAACTGCAATAAGGAGGTCAGTCTCTAGGGAATAGAGAGACTCCATTCACTGCTGTAATGCCAACATCTAAAACAGTTCACATAATAGAAGCTCAGTAAAAATTTGTTGTAAAGTGAATGTCCTCAAGGGATTCTCAAGCTAGTGGGGAAAGTACACAAATAAGTAATTATAGTACACTATGGTAAGTTGTGTGGTAGAAGAACAGGGGCTAAATATTGCAAATATTTCTGCTGGATTTAGATTTCTTGCGTTCTGCTTTTGCCCTCTTCAGCTCTGTTAGAACAAGGCAATAAACTGCGTAATGCCATGGTGATTTCTACAATGAAATCAAGTCCAGATACTAGCATGTTGTTGGGAGAAGTTCATCCTTCTATGAAGCAAGATTTTCTTAAAGCATCATCACAGTAAGTTGTGGGATAAACATGAATTCCAATAGTTCATTGCTTAATAGTTGTTAATGTATCTTTTTTGGTCAAGATATGGACTAAATAATCTTGGAAATGTTCAGCAAGTAATGTTTTAATGTGTTGGGAAAGAAGCCTAAACTAGGAGTTAAGATACTCAAAATCTAGACCTAGGACTGACACTTGCTAAATATGTAAATGGCTGAAGTTCTGATCTTTCTCAATCAGCATGCTTGTATATAAAATGGGTATTTTTTTCCTCCTTCTCTTGCATAAATGAAATGAGACTCTAATGTAGGAAAAGGTTTTGTAAATTGTGAAGTTTTATATATATTTAAGGTAAAGTCTAAAGCATTTTAAGTCTTCCATGTTGAACTGTCTCCATGTATACTTCTTAGCTCATTAAATTCTGATTTAGATTTTCCCATTAGCCACTGAAAACAGTTTTTTCCTTCCTTAGAATCAAAGCCTTATCTAGGAATCAAGTTAAAGACCACATTGAAGATCACCTCCTCCCTCCAACTGAGAATACACTTTGGAAACATGACACAAAGACTGATACCAGAGCCATACAGCTGCTGTTGGGCAGGTAAGAGCTCTTAACTCTCTTTTCTTTTAAAATTTTCCTCCAATTTATTGTGTATGTTGTTAACAGATTTATCTTCCTAAAGCAACAACACTTCTTCAGAATAATTAAGTCATTCCCTTGTTATTCATTACATATTAAATCATTATTCATTATCTACTAAATAAAAATCCAATCTTTAGCCTTTTATTCTTAGCTTCACTTACAGAATTGTCTCCAGTCTACCTTTCCATTCTTATTTCTCACCTGTGTCCTTAACACCAGTGTCAGCAGTGTATAATGAAAAGAGCATGGATTTTAAATAGATACAGTTGAAATTTGGGGTCTATCTCTTATTATCTATATGGCCTGCACAATTAGGCAGGAAAAAAAATAAAAGGGTTCCAAATTGGAAACGAAGAAGTAAGACTGTATTCACAAATGACATGATCTGGTATGTAAAAAATCCTAAAGAATACACTGTGAGACAGATTGCAAGATACATGATAAGTCAATTATACTTCTATTTACTTGCAGTGACCAATCAAAAAATAAGATTAAGGGAATTACCTGGCAATCCATTAGTTAGGACTCAGCGCTTTAACTGCCAGGGCTGGGGTTTGATCCCTGGGTCAAGGAACTAAGATCCTACAAGCCACGCAGTAAATAAATAAATAAAATTAAGAAACAATTCCATTTATAATAGCATTGATAAAAATAAAATACAAATAAATTTAACTGAAGAAGTTTAAAACATAACTGCAAATTGTTGATAGAAATTAAAGGAGATCTAAATAAATGGGGAAAATCTCATGTTCATGATTCAATACAATCCCTTTCAAATTCATAGCTGACTTCTTCATAGATACTGACAAGCTGATTGTAATTACTATGAAATTACAGGGGACCCAGAATAATCAAAAGAATCTTAAAAAAGAAAAAAATAGAAGGATTCACACTTTGCTATTTTAAAACTTACTACAAAGCAAGAGTAAGCAAGTCAGTTTGGTACTGGCATAAGGATAGACATATAAATAAATGGAATAGAATTGGTAGTCTAGAAATAAAGCAATATCAACTAATATTCAACAATGGTGTCAAGACCATTAAGTGGAAGAAAGAATTGCCTTTTCAATAAATGGTGCTGGGACTGCTGGCTAGCCACATGCAAAAAATGAAGTTGAACCCTCAAACCATATTAAAAAAATTAATTCACTATGAATTAGATAGCTAAATCGAAGAACTAAAACTATAAAACTCTTAAAACAGAGAGAAGTCTTTGTAACCTTGAATTTGTAAAAGGATCCTTAGATATGCATCAGAAGTACAACCAACAACAACAAAAAGTAGATAAGTTAAACTTAAGAAAATTAAACTGTTTGGGCTTCAAAAGATACTATTAAGAAAGTGAAAAGATAATCACAGAATGGAAGAAAATATTTACAAATCTTATATCTGATAAAAGACATATCTAGAATATGCAAGGAACTCAACAACTTAATAACTAAGGCATAAATAATCCAATTTAAAAGATAGGCAAAGTTTCTACATAGAGATTTCTCCAAAGAGGATAGTCAGGTGGCTAATATGCATATAAAAATTGTCAGGACTGTTAGTTATCAGGGAAATGCAAATCAAAACTGTAAACAAGATACTACTTCATACCCACTAGGATCAGTTCAGTTCAGTCGCTCAGTTGTGTCCAATTCTGAGACCCCATGGACTGCAGCACACCAGGCTTCCTTGTCTATCACCAACTCCCGGAGCTTGCTCAAACTCATGTCCATCGAGTCGGTGATGCCATCCAACCATCTCATCCTCTGTCATCCCCTCCTCCTCCCGCCTTCCGTCTTTTCCAGCATCAGGGTCTTTTCAATGAGTTAGTTCTTCGCATCAGGTGGCCGAAGTATTGGAGTTTCAGCTTCAGCATCAGTCCTTCCAATGAATATTCAGGACTGGTTTCCCACTAGAATGGTTAGAATCAAAAAATCATATTAAGTGTTGGTGAGGCTGTGGAAAATTTGGAACCTTCATAGACGGGTGGTAGCATTGTAAAATGGTCCAGCCACTTGGGAAGATAGTCTGTCAGTTCCTTAGATTGTTGCACATCAAGTTATCATGTGATCCAGCAGTTCAACTCCCTAAGTATATATCCAAGGAAAATGAAAATATAAGTCCACGCAAAAACATGTACATGAATTTCAGTAGTCGTAACAGTAAAAAAATTGTCCATCAGCTGATTAGTAGATTTTTTAAATGGAGTATTATTTGGCCAGAAGAAGGGGGAAAGTACTGTAACATGCTGCAGCATGGGTGAACCTTGAAAAATTTTGCTAAATGAAAGAAGCCAATCACAAAAGAGCACATAAAGATCAAGAATCCAGCACAGGGACTTCCCTGAAGGTCCAGTGGCTAGGAATCCATGCTCCCAATGCAGGGAGCCAGAATTTGATCCCTACTTGGGGAACTAAATCCCACATGCCACAGCTAAGAGTTTGCATGCTGCAATTAAAGATCCCACATGCTGCAACCTGAGTGCCACAACTAAGATCCAATGGAGCCAAAAATAAATAAATATTTATATATATTTTTTAAAAAGACTTTTCTACCAGCTCCATGGAAGGCACTGGAGAGTTACTTTCAGGAGTCTGAAAACTCTTAATTATCGATCTCAAATTCCATTTTCAGTCAAACTATCAATCATGTGAGGGCAGGGTAAAAATATTTTCATATATCCAGGGACTGAAAAGATTGCCTCTCTTGCACTGGTTTTCAGGAAACCACAGGCTATTCTCTGCCACAAAGATAATCTAGGAATAAAGAGCAAGGCTTGGAGTCCAAGAAGTGGGGAATGTAATAGAGAAAAAAGAGCAAAGGAGCTTTATGGTCTGTGTCCATATTTAGAGAGCAGACACTGCTTGTGGAAGCAGGACAGGGCTTCTGTAGCGATACTTCTAAGAAGGGGAAAGGATAGGTGGAAACACATTTCTCCTGTGTTTGACCAGATTGAGAGGAAATGTTCAATTCTCTTTGAGAGTTCAATAATGAAATAATAATTGGCACATAGAAGGCTACTTTAAACAAAAATTAAGGCAGTTATTAAAACAAGAAAAGCTAGAAGTTGTAAAGAAAGTGCAGTAAATTATACTTGGCTCTGATATGATGTTAACCCTGAAGATTAACAACAGAAAACTGTAATATAAATTGAGAAGATGGGGGAAAGGGAAATCTGTTTTGAAGAATAATGATTTAAGAGAATGGATCCTTCATTTTTTCATAATACAAAGTCTATAGATCATTTAGAAAAGTGAAAAAATCAGAAAATAGAAACACACATGTGTTACTTAGAAATGTAAAGGTAAGTACCAGCAGAAACAAGGAGTTGAAAGTGATTACTTCTAAGGAGGCAGGCAGCTGCTGTTTCTCATTATGTCTTATGATCCTATTTGACTTTTAAAATATGTACATGTTTTCCTTGATTAAAACATGATTAAGAAGAAAAAGAAGAGAGTGGACTTGTCTTGTAGCCAAAGAATACAGACAAATTCCAGGCCCCCTCTTGTTTTTTTCAACTTTTATATTTCCTGCCCTCCCAACAGGAACCCCAGGCCACTGGCCTGTGCAGAATAGCTCTGACCTCTCTCAGTTTCTAGTTGTAAGTATGTCCTAAGTATTGCATGGAGGGAAATGGCATGCTTTTGAATGTGTCATAGACAAGAATACATTCAAAGAAATGTTAATTTGGAAAAATAAGTAAAAAGTGGAGGACTATATACTGAGCAGTAGAAATATTCATAACTGTAAGGGTCGCAAGGAGGGGAGAAAAGCGACTAGAGGGAAGTGGGGATCCATAAGTGGCAAATGAGACTTGTGTAGAACATCAAGAAGTAGAGCTTCAAATAGGAGCAGTGTTCAGAAGCTGCAGAGAAGCTGTGTGGATTGTGAAGTTGTTAGTTGGATTTGATCAGTTAGGAAGTTGTTCTTAACCTTTGAGAGAGAGATTACTATAGACCACTGGTTCTCAACTGGAAGCCAACTCCCCCCTATCCCCACTGTATGGAACATTTGGAAATGTCTGAGGATACTTCTGGTTGTCACACCTGGAGGAATTGCTTTCAGGCTATTGACTTCTGATGAGTAGAGTCCAGGGATCCAGAATGCACATGGTAGCTCTCAGCAACAGTGACTCATCTGACCCAACATGTCAATAGCGCTACGATTGAGAAGCTCTGCTATAGGTTAAAGAAAGGAACATTTATTGAACTTCTATTTGTTGAGCATCTCTGTTCCAAGAATTTTAGGAACAAAGTCTAATTTGAAGGTGAAAAGTAAAAGTGAAGTCGCTCAGTTGTGTCCGACTCTTTGTGACCCCATGGACTGTAGCCTACCAGGCTCCTCCGTTGATGGGATTTTCCAGGCAAGAGTACTGGAGTGGGTTGCCATTTCCTTCTCCAGAGGATCTTCCTGACTCAGGGATCAAACCCAGGTCTCCCTCATTGTAAGGAGACACTTATAATTTGAAGGTAGTGATCGTGTATTATTTCCTCGAGAAAGATGGGGGAAAAAAGAATAGCAGCTGGCTTGAAAGGGAAGCAGAGTTGAAAGAATTAATTGAAATGCTTAGTGCAGTGTTTGGCACATATTCAGTAATTAACATGTTCATTAAGAATCAGTAAGTTCATTTATAGATGTTTATTAAATGCTAATTACTATAGGAGAAACTAAAATTAAATATACATATATTTTTATGCTTATCTTTATTAGTTTACAAACTCTTTACAAGTAGAGTATCTATTTTACTTATTTCTCTACTACACATAGAACTGATCTTGCCATAAATAACTTAAATACATATATTTTTGCTTAATAGAAGAAGGTATGTTTGTAAATTAGTCATTCTTCACAGAAACAGTATATAACATTTAACTCTATTGAATTATAGTCAGTTCTTTACTTTTTTTCCATCCCTACTAGACCGTGAGTAGAACAAGTTGGCTTAGCCATCTCTGTATCATTCAGGACCTAACATCATGCCTGGCACATAATAGGTGCCCAGTAAAATGTTCAATAAATGAATGAGATCACAATCAGTATCTGTAATGTATTTTTTGAGTGCTAGTTGTTGACATCCCGGAGGAAGAGGAGTATGATATAAAAGTATTAGATAGTCTTCTATATAATGTAAGTCTTCTGTTTCATGTATTTTCTTCCATATTGAGAACTTTAGAATGTTTACCAAAAAAAAGAATGACTAAGATGAAACTTCGTTTAAAGTCCTGTTTTGTTTTTCTTGTTTCTGCAGTGCTGAATTGTCCCAAGGTCGCTATTGGGATGGCCTAGGCTCTCCTCCAGATTCCCCGTCTCCTGGGAGTGATGTGTATTGCAGCAGTGAGCCCAGTGACCCTCAGTATGACCAGAGTCTCCTGGAGAACTTATTTTATACAGCACCTGTAAGTTACTGAATCTGAAAGCTTAGGAAATGGAGAAGTTAATTAAACAATTACTTCTCTTGAGTTAATCGTAGAGTTATTAATAATATTAGTGGGTGTAGGCATGTTACCACTTGCCAGACAGAAAGCTATTCATTTTACATACTCTAATTATAACAACAGTCTGAAGAGGAGGGTATTATCTTCATTCTACAGATGAGGAGATAAGACTAGTAAGATTAATTATTTTGTCCAAGTACACATACAAATAAGTGTTAGAACCAAGATTCAAATTCAGGTTTGCCTGAGTCCAAAGCCTATGGTCTTAATATATTGTATGGCTTCCTTAGAGCTCTTTGAAGGAAGAGCCAATGTAGGTATACCCTCAGAACCACCCTTGACGGGTATCTTTTCAGATACAGATGTTCCAGAAGTACCTCTATTCATGGGGAACAAATATTCCTACTGACCCTTAAGAAAGAACATTCTTTTTCAGGCAGTTTTAGCATTTTCAAAGTTCTTTCTTATATCAAGCTATATGTTCCATTTATTGGTTTAGCATCTTCTAGAGTATATGGGGCTTCCCAGGTGGTGCAGTGGTAAAGAATCCGCCTGCCAATACAAGAGATGCAAGAAACTAGGGTTTGATCCCTGGATTGGGAGGATCCCTTGAACTAGGAAATGGCCACCTGCTCTAGTATTCTTGCCTGGAAAACTCCATGGACAGAGGAGACTGGCGGGCTACAGTCCATGGATTCACAAAGAGTTGGACACAACTGAGCCCACACAGAGTATATACAAAATAAGTTCATTCACTGTTCCACAAATAATACTTTATATTTGTGAAGATTGCTATCGTATTCCCCATTTTCTGTTTCTCTGGGTCAGCACAGATACCTGAAATACAGTGTAGTTTATACCAGCTCAGTGGAAAGACTGAGAGCTACCAGGGTACAGAAGAAGCAGGGAGAACCTTTACATGAGATTGTCAGGAAGGAGCATCATGAGGGAGAAGGGATTTTAACTGAGACTTGAAAAATAGTTTCAGAGTGATAAAGGATGTGAAATAGGAATAGAAGGAATGACCTGTTTAGAGAAGCAGTTTGTGTACTACCAGGCATCTAATTTGATTGGGTAAGAATTCATGTGGAGGGGATATCAACAAGGTGAGCTAGCACACTGAAACCAGTCTGTGAAAGTATTTGAATATTAAATGAGGAGGAAATAACATGACCTAAATAGTGTTCTAGCAATGTTAACCTAGCAATTATGTAGGAGGCCAGAGGAGAGGAGAATAACAGGAGCAGATAGGAAGCCATTTTTGGTATTGGAAGCATGAGACAGAGAGAAAGACAGAGGCAGAAAGAGCCAGAATGAGAGTGGTAGCTGGCAGTGGGGTTGGAAAAGAGGAAATGGATTTAAAAGACATTGTGAATTGTTAGGATTTCATGACTTTCTACAATAAAAGTCATCACTGATACTGTTACCAGTAGGAGAAGAGAAAGGGAACTTACTTTGTTTTTTAATTGGAGGATTATTGCTTTATAACGTTGTGTTGGTTTCTGCTGTACAGCAACATGAATCAGCCATAAATATAAATATATTCCCTCTCTCCTGAGCCTCCCTCCAACCCACTCCATCCCACTCCTCTACATTGTCACAGAGCGCCAGATGGAGGTTCCTGTGTTTTACAGCAACTTCCCACTAGCTATGGGAACTTACATTGATTACACATTTTCTGTGTGCCAGAGAATTTATGTTACCTGTTATTAAGAACTGTCCAAAATGTTTTAAATTCATTATTTCACTTCTTTTGCTAGCCCCATGAGATAATGTCATCTCTTTTACATATCATGAAATAAAAACTTAAGAGATGTTGCTGCTGCTGCTACTGCTAAGTCGCTTCAGTCATGTCCGACTCTGTGCGACCCCATAGACGGCAGCCCACCAGGCTCTGCCATTCCTGGGATTCTCCAGGCAAGAATACTGGAGTGGGTTGCCATTTCCTTCTCCAGAGACGTTAATTGCTAGTAATTATTAATAGGTGGCAGAACTAGGATTCTTACCCTGGTCTGGCAAAAAGCCCGTGTTTTCCCCCCTAGAACATATTACCTCCTAAGCCTTGAGCACTGCATTAGAGTGGTGAAAAAAATTAGTCTTTGCACCCATATAGTTAGATGATACTGTACAATCATTTTGCCTCAAACTGTGGTAAAAATAGAGGCTTTGGAACCCATGGAGATCAAGATCTGCCTTTACTACTTACAGCTGTGAATCTTGGAGAAGGAAATTGCAACCCACTCCAGTATTCTTGCCAAAGAATCCTGTGGACAGCGGAGCCTGGTGGGCTGCCATCTCTGGGGTCACACAGAGTTGGACGTGACTGAAGTGACTTAGCATGCATGCATGCATTGGAGAAGGAAATGGCAACCCACTCCAGTATTCTTGCCTGGAGAATCCCAGGGACAGAGGAGCCTGGTGGGCTGCTGTCTATGGGGTAGCACAGAGTCGGACACGACTGAAGTGACTTAGCAGCAGCAGCAGCTGTGAATCTTAAAGGTGCCTAACTTCTCTCAGCGTTCATTTTCTCATTTGTAAAAGTTGAGATAAGGATACCTTATAGGAATGTAATAAGTACTAAAAATACACATGCAGCATTTAACATAGTACTAGATACATAGTAGGCAATCAGGAATAGTCATTATTATTGAGAATTTGAAAGAAGAATCTAATTTTATTTCATTTTCTTTGAACTGACTTGTAGGTTATTTTTGTGAACTTCGGGTTATTTTTGTGTAGCCAAGAGAAGCATAGGGTTGTCTCCTTAGTATCAGTTCTTTCTTGATTACTACTTTCAGAGAAATGTTTTCGTTACCTCTATCCCCAAAGCAGTTATCTTTTAGTGCCTCTCTTCTCTTTTCTCCCCCTCGATAGAAATCTGATACCAGTGTCAGTGATATCTTCGGTGAAGATGATGATGTCCCTTCTAAAACAATGAGCCAGTCAAAAGCTCTTGCCAGATCTCCTAAGGTTCTAGAGTCAAATGATCATAAGTCGAAGAAGGAGATGGGTAAGAAAAATAGGTGAGCCTCTTTATGAATGCTTGTTTAGAGGCAAAAGCAAGGAAGGATTATCTTCACAAGATCTCCTCATGTGAAATGACCTGTGTTTGCCAACACTGTCAGACTGGTTAGGTGAATTACAGTAATGCATTAAGTATTGCAATCCTTAAACATGTAGTAACATGACAGATGGATGTAGTAAAATGGTTAAGAAAGAAAGCGGAATTATGGGTTGTATGTGTACTCTGTTACACCTAACGTAGAAAGTATACGTAAAGAAAGCAAATGAAAAGGAATACACCAAAGTGATGATAGTAGTTTATATTAAAGTAGTAACTGAAGTAAAGTCTTACTGAAAACCTGATTCTGTAATACCAGTTTCTATACTTGTGTGGAGATAAGCCTTTGGATTACAACAATGTTTTTATAGTTTTTGAGAATTTTTTCACTGTAAATTAACACTAAGGCCGTTTCTCAGTCCTTGATAACTTGTGCATTAAGATGCCTGCTGCCCTTCTTCTTTCCTCCTGTTGCCTGTACAAACTAGATCGTTTCATATTTGGCTTCTGACAGTCTGCCTCACTACCTATATGAACTCCTTTCAGAAATCTTGTTGAACAGCAGATGCTATCAGAAATTCCAGAAGATGCCCAAGTGATGACACTAAGTGTGGATAAACTGGCCCTTCTGGGTAGAACACATTCAGTCAGAATCATCATCGAAACAATGGGAGTTCCTCCAGATAGTCCTCAGGATACGTCTGGCAAAAAAACTTTTCCTGGGAGACCACCTAAGCTGACATCAAAAAAGCGGTATGTCTCTCACATGGGAAAACTAAATTTGACATTTCTGGAAAGTGTTTGTGATGAGAAGAAATAATTATATTGTACTTAGTGTTTTCATATGCTTCATCAATCAATAAAATGTGCTAAATCTCCCACTAGGTCCCAAGCACTAAAAGTCTGAGAATAAAGAAACTTAAGAGCCAGACTCTGTTCTTCCATGCCTTACAGTCGGCAGGAGAGAGAAACATTTGAATGGCTGCTATAATAGGGCTTTAGGGGCCAAAAGAGAAAGTGCTGTAAGAACACAAGATTGGTGAAGACTTTGAAAAGAGGAAGTCCTCTGAGGACCTGGGGTTCTAAAAATAGGGCCTTGAAAGATATGTAGGATTTATCAGAAAAGAAGTTGGTTATTTGGTTTGGTTTTTAATTGTTTTGATTTTTTTAGCACCTTCTTTGTGGAATATCACTTTCCTGTGGGCTTTTCCAAAAATGGATTGACAAAGACCTCTTTGATCACTGAGGTGGTTCGACTTGCATCCAGTAAAATTATAGATGGAGGTAAGAGAGAATTTGATTTCTGCTCCTTAGACATTTTTACTTTGGGAGGGTTTTTGAATCTGTGATTACTCATATATTCCTATATTATCATAGAATCTTAGAGGTAGAAAGAATTTTGAGGTGACTTTATCGTATTCCTTTACAAGTGAGGAAACTGGCCCAGAGGTTTATCCTATCCTCAGATTATCCTCATGCAAGGCAGTGACATAGCTGAAACTATAGAATCAGAACTTGATTCTTAAATCACCTTCTTGCCGCTATTATCATTTTTCTTTTCTTCCCTTTTTAAAATATCTTTATCAAGATACAATTCACATACCATGTCATTCACCCATTTGAAGTATACAACACAATGATTTTTAAGATATTCACAAGTTGTATAACCATCACCACAATCTTAATTTGAGAGCATTTTTATCCTACCTAAAAGAAATCCCATACTTACTAGCATTCATTCTTCAGTTCCCTCTTTGCCCCCTTTCATTAAGCAACTCCTATCCTACTTTGTCTCAATTTTCCCATCCTGGACATTTGATTTAAATGGAATCATACAATATGTGATTTTACTGACTGGTTTTTTGACTTGCAATAATACTTCAACTTTCAATATTTAAGTTGCTTTCTATATGTTGCTATTAAAAACAGTGCTTCACTGAATAGTATTGCACATACATCATTTCTTATTTGATGTATTTCCAGCCCAAACATTAAAAATAAATACCCTTAAAATAAATCCTTATTTACCCTTAAAAACAGCACTTAAAGTAATTTAAAATACTGTTTTACTAGAGTCATTTGTTTCACTTTCTCCATCACCTTAAGGAAGAATTAGGGCACCTACATTTTTTCATATGTTTATTTTCTGTAACTTAAATTATTGATAGCAACAAAAGGTACTCTGTAGGTTTGTTCAGAGCATTCGAGAGTGTATGATTCTGCTGGCTGAAGTATGTTTGAGAAGCTTTAATGCAATTAATCTGTTTTAATCAAACCCCAATGCAAAGAAAAATGTTGGATTCTTTTCTCAGGTCTTCCCTCTTCTACCTCCTTCTATCTGTATGACATTTGATGAGCTCCTTAAAACTTCTCTGAGCCTCATGTTCCCCATCTATCAAATTGAGATACAGCAAGGACGTGGTTCTGATATGCACGAGTTTCAGTTAACATAGTATCTACAAAGCAGTGACTGCCTGTATTACACAAGGGCTTAATGTACAGTCAGATAGGATAATGAATGTAAAAGCATTAAACTCTAAAATAGCATGTAACTAATAGTAGTTTACATTTGGGGGGCACTAAATTATCAGTGTTTCACATACATTAATCATGTGATCCTTTAAAACACATACATATAGATGAGGAAAGAGGAGGCTGAGACATAAATCAATTAAGTAACTTGTCTAAGATAATACAACTGATTTATAGTTGAACTAGAATTTGCACCTAGAACTTTCTTGATTCCAAATTGTGTGCACTTAATCTGTATTACTTCTCATGCATTATTATTGTTGGCCACAGAGACTGAGTTTTCCTTTTGTCATTCTGAGAAGGATAATAGGGGACATATGGAATAAGCATCAAGTCAAGAATTGGAAGAGTTCTAGCTCTGGTTATACCAGACACTTAATTCTGTGACCCTGGATACAATGGCCTTTCCATCTGTGGGCTCCTGTCAATAATAACATGCAATGGACAAGATATTTTCAGTATCTCCTTCAGCTCTTTAAAGATAGAAGTCTTTTAGAGATATTGGTACCAATTTGTTTACATGAATTTCTTCTTCCATTATTGCCTTAACTCACTTTTAGTTTAAAATAATAATGAGCTTAAGAAACAATTATATAAGAAATATAATAACAGTGCTAAGACATACTTAAGTAGTAAGGAGAAATCCAAGTAGCATCAGGCTGATATAGAGTTCTGTTTGTAAAAGAGATTTTATAGTGTTTTAAAGGTTTCATAGTGTTTTAAAGTTTTAAAGTGCTTTTTTATCTGTTACTTCAGTTGATCCTCTCAGCACACCAATGAGGGGTAGGTGTTATCTTCTCTTTCCATGGTGGGAGAAGCAGGGAAACTGGTCTAATGAGTGTGGGCTTGCTGGGACCAGACCTTTTGTTAACCATTCCTGTGGATGGATCCAAATAACAAGGCCCAGATTCTGTCCATAAGTATTTACCAAGAGAAATAAATAGTCAAGAATTAAGATGGCAAGGATAGAAATCAGTAGATCAAGTGGGTTGTTTGAATGAATATTAGAGATAGTGGATTCCCTGTATCTGGGCATTTTTGTGTGGGTTCTTCAGATCCGTTTTAAGGGTCTAGAAGTAAATGAACTGGAAGATCATTTTCAAGGTGATAAATTGTGGCTGAAGTGGTTCATTACTAAATAACAGAACTTACTCATCTATCAAATGATTCTACCCCACATTCCTGTTTTACAAAACCTGTAAAGCCCCATAGCAGGGAGCACAGACTCAGATACTACCATCATTTTATCCCATTCACACTTGCTATTACAGCAGAAACCTTTTCCTTTCTATCTAAAAGACAGACTCCATTCTGCCCAACACTGCAAACGAACATCACACTTGTCCAAGTGTGACAAGAGGAGTCCCCTAGTCTTGAGTCAGAAAATAAACTCATTTTCATTATTATAGCTTTTGATTCAGTTCTTCTCTTCATTTATCCCTCATTGTCTAGCCATCTCCCTTCTTTCATTATACTGGCTATCAACTTGTCTTTTAAAACACTAAGCCATGCCTTACACCCAGTGAAGTGTATGGTATGTCTCTTTACACATCCAGTGCTCATATGCTTGACACTGATGATTTCTCATAGCAAAGTAGAGCAACGTAGCCCTGCTTATCTTCTCTGTACTGTACCCAGGATTTTCTCTTTGTCTTTGTTATTTCAGTCCTATAGTGACAGTCACTCAGTTGTGTCCGACTGTTTGTGACCCCGTGGACTGTAGCCGCCAGGCCCCTCTCTCCATGGAATTCTCCAGGCAAGAATACTGGAGTGGGTTGCCATTTCCTTATGTAGGGAATATTCCCAATTCAGGGATCGAACATGGGTCTCCTGCATTGCAGGCAGATTCTTTTCCATCTGAGCCACCTGGGAAGTCTGTTAAGAGACATTTCTAAGTATAAAGACAGGTCAACTTAAAATGGCTGATTCATGTTGAGATTTGATAGAAAATAACAAAATTCTGTAAAGCAATTACCTTCAATAAAAAAATTTTTTTTAAAGTATCAGCAGATATATCCTTGCTGCTGCTGCTGCTGCTAAGTTGCTTCAGTCGTGTCTGACTCTATGTGACCCCATAGAGAGCAGCCTACCAGGCTCCTCCATCCCTGGGATTCTCCAGGCAAGAATACTGGAGTGGGTTGCCATTTCCTTCTCCAATGCATGAAATAAAAAGTGGAAGTGAAGTCACTCAGTCTGGCCGACTCTTAGCGACCCCATGGACTGTAGCCTACCAGGGTCCTCCGTCCATGGGATTTTCCAGGCAAGAGTACTGGAGTGAGTTGCTATTTCCTTCTCCAATATATCCTTGACTTTATAATCTGTAGACAATACATTAGAATATGTAATGAATCTGTACACCTTTTCCAAAGGAATACCCAAGACAGAAGTAGCAATAAAGTCATAAATGACAGTCATCAATCATATGAAATAATTTAGATGAAGCTTATCTCTCTTGAAGAGATGGGGACTGGGAAAGTGGTCAGGAAGGAAATACAATGTGCTTTTAACTTTGTATGAAAAATACTGTTCAGTTCCATGTTGCTGAACATTGTTCTGTTTTTGACAAATAAATCATCTACTTCAAAGTACTGTCTGAGTGCTTTATTAAAACTCTGCTTCTGGCCTTTGTTTTGGAATCTGTTACTTGTGTAGCCAGAGAAGGCAATGGCACCCCACTCCAGTACTCTTGCCTGGAAAATCCCATGGACAGAAGAGCCTGGTAGGCTGCAGTCCATGGGGTCATGAAGAGTCAGACATGACTGAGCGACTTCACTTTCGCTTTTCACTTTCATGCATTGGAGAAGGAACTGGCAACCCACTCCAGTGTTCTTGCCTGGAGAATCCCAGGGACGGGGGAGCCTGGTGGGCTGCCATCTATGGGGTCGCACAGAGTCGGACACGACTGAAGCCACTTAACAGCATCAGCAACACTTCTGTAGCCACCTCCTGCTCGCTGTTCTCTGAAGCTTCTACTTCTCTCCCACTGTTGCCTGACACCTCGGTTGCCCTCATGCTGTGCCCTGAAGCCTCAATTGCCTTCCCACTGTCCTCAGAAGTTGTGATAGCTTTCCCGTGGTCCTTCCAGCTCTGGTTGCTCCATGGCCACAGAGAGCTCCCAGCACTGTGAATCATGCCACTTTTCCTGTACTTCTGTTGCTGATGCAGTAGGGATATCAAAGCAAACACCCTGCTTTCCTTTGAGAAAGACCATTCCCTTCACTTTGAAATCAATATCCTCACCCAGTTGCTCTTCAAGTTCTTTCCAAGCATAATTAATGTTTGGCATTTCCTTTGAGCACCACAAGATCATGGTCACAAAGCCTGCATCTCAGTTAAGGAGCACTGGTCTACCATCGTAGCACCGAAATGTGGGCCAGGGCTGCTACCAGGGCTTCCACAGCTCCCTTCTCAATCAGCTTCTTGGCTGACTGCTTGAAGTGACTAATCACGGTGGGAGGCACAGAGTCAAAGTCCTATAACCCTAACACTTCTGTGAAATGACACTGACTGGATTCCTAAAAGAGATTTTAGTTAGATTTGAAAGAGAGGTGGGTTAGTTATATCGAGGCATGAATTGGTGAATGGCTCCAGTTGGATGGTATGACATGTGCTTATGTGTCTGGTTCTCCTTACAGTGGTGAAATTCCAGCAACGATCTGTGTTTCCAGTACAGTTTTGTGGCCCAATGATCAAACACTGGTGGAATTCCAATCTTACTTTCCAAATTTACACAAAGAAAACCCCACAGAAAAAGGTACTTCAAGTGATTGTGACTTTTGCCTTACCATTTAGTCACACCAGGGATTTGGAGCATACTTAAAATTATATTCGTATCTTAAACTAGAAGTTTCTCCAGGCTCAAACAATAGTAATGCTTATGATTTATTTTCTGTTATTATAATTTTAAATTTCTGTTTAGTATTTATCATAAGCTAGATATTATGCTAAAGGCTCTGCGTGGATATTATCAAATTTAATCATTAAAACAACTCTGTGAATTAGGTACCTGTTAACTTCAATTTGATGAAAAAAACTGAGATTTAGTGAAGTAACTTCACTTAGGTCTGAGGTCGCCCTAATAATAAAGCTAATAAAAGACAAAGCCAGGACTCTGTCCCAAGTCTTTATAGGTCCTAAGTTCTCAAGCTCTTTGCTATGCTCCCTGCTATGGAGAGTTGACTGTTTGGATTGATACAGAATAGCAGCCTTAATTTGAGGCTCTGCTTTCTTTTTTTAGACAGAATATATAAGGTATCCATCCCATATCCAAAATAATACATTGTGGGTAGCAGTTTTATCAGCTACTTCCAGCTTTATAAAATCCACTTGCAGTTGGTACAACAAAAATTAATAATTACGTCATGAGCAGTTTTTACTTCCTTCAATTAAAAGAGTAGTTTTTATAATATTTGACCTCCTTGATATGGATAGCATGAGGAATGCATCTTGTTTTCTTTTTGTTTGTATTTTCAGGGAATTTAAATACCATAGGTTCATTTTGGAAAATACAGCAAAATAGGAGAAGGAAAAACATAATTTGACAACCTCTATAAGCATTTCAGTGTATTTGCATTGAATCAGTAGTTAATGGCTTTTTCTAATTATAAAAGAATTATGTTTTTAATAGAAAAATATTTTTAAAACACAAAAATCACCTATAATTTCATCACCAAGAAATAGCTGTTGTTAATATTTATGTATATCATTTTTATCTTTTTCAAATGAATACAGTATATGTATAAATCTTTGACAGTATTAGGATAATTTTATATGCAAATTTTATCCTTTTTTAATTTAACATTGTCTTAAGGATTTTTATTCATTTTTTTCAAAAATACATATTTACTCTTCCACATAATTTTATAAATATGTGAAGGTTTTACTATATATATATATATATATATAACTTAATACCCTATTTCTCATAAACATAACAAAAATTGTTCATATTATTTCAAATTTTAGTAAAAAGCATTTTAACAGCTATGTATTCCATTCTAGGAATGTGGTATAATGACTAATTCCTGATTATTGAACATTTAATCATTTCTCATTGTAACTTTTAAAATATACGTTTCCATATAAAATTCTTAAGTATTATTATTTCTTCAGTATAAATTTCCAGAAGTGAAATTACTGGGCCAAAGAATATGAATATTAAACACTTTTTATATTTTTTGCTAAATTTGCTTTCAGAAGTAATGCTGCCAGTTTGTATTCCCAACTTCAGACACATGACAGCCTCTGTTTCTCCATAACCTTGACAGTACTGGATACATTTTATAGTTTTCCTAGTTTTAATGGCAAACATTTGTATCATCTTAATTGCACTTTTTATTTTTTAGAGTGAAGTTAAACATTTTTTGTGGAGAAGGCAATGGCACCCCACTCCAGTACTCTTGCCTGGAAAATCCCATGGACAGAAGAGCCTGGTAGGCTGCAGTCCATGGGGTCGCGAAGAGTCAGACACGACTGAGCGACTTCACTTTCACTTTTAACTTTCATGCATTGGAGAAGGAACTGGCAACCCACTCCAGTGTTCTTGCCTGGAGAATCCCAGGGACAGGGGAGCCTGGTGGGCTGCCGTCTATGGGATCGCACAGAGTCGGACACGACTGAAGCGACTTAGCAGCAGCAGCAAACATTTTTTGTAAGGACTAACTCTTAAAAAGAGAAAAAAATAGTCTCCTAACTTCTTTCTGACTCCTGAAACCCTCTCTAATCTTTCACGGAGAAGTGGTGAAACTCAAAAAGCAGACCACAATGGCAAAGTATGGGCTCCCACTTAAGAGTTGCTTCAGTCAAATAATTAAGCTATTGACTTCATAAAGCATGGATTCCTTTATAAGTCATCATACATTGTCATTTTTAGTCCCTGTGGCTCCTCTTTAATTTAACCTGAACTTTTTCTTTCCTTCTTTTCTCAGCCAGAAGTCATTGGTTCTGCATCGCTTCCTTTACGAACTGTCATTCAGTCTGAGCTGCTTTCTTTCAGTGACCAGCTTCCAGTACAACAGGAGAATGGTCAGACTCCTCTGGGCCCCATCAAGGTAGGTAGATACACATTCAGGTAGTCAAGTATTTATGGAGCATGTGTTACTGGCTGGGCCTGAGAATATAGCAGTGAAAGAGAAGATCAGCATCTTAACTTTTGCAGCTAATGTTAGAATAGGATAACACAAGTTCTGTGAAGGAGCTAAAAGGTGTGCTGTGTGATATCCTGGAGGAGGGCATGGCAACCCACTCCAGTATTCTTGCCTGGAGAATCTCATGGACAGAGGAGCCTGGTGGGCTACAGTCCATGGGGTTGCAAAGAGTCGAACACAACTGAAGCAACTCAGCATGCGCACACATTTGATAGTAAGTACCCGGGAGGAAATAGGAGATGGAAAGATGTCTCCAAGGAGGTGTCATTTAGGTGATAATTGAAGAATGAGAGGAAGAGACCACCAAGTAAAAATCACGAGGAAGATCATTCCGGAGAAAAGAATGGCACATGCGAAGACCCTAAAGTGAGGATGGGCTTGACTTCATCAGGGGACAGAATGTTTCCACAGGACAGTGAGCCAAATGGGAGATTGGCTAGACGGGCAGGAGCCATATTGTTCAGAGCTTTGTAGTAAGAGTAAAGGTCTTAATTTTATCCTAAGAGCCAAGAAGAACATTGAAACAAACATGAAAGTAATACCTGATTTACATTTTAAAAGATGACCCTATGGAGAATATGAGAATATTGTAGGGTACGGGAGGGAAAATAGGGAATCTATTGCATCCAGAGAAGAAATGATTGATGGTTAGGGTTACAGTAGTGGAAGTCAACAAGGAGAGAAGTGACTGAGTTTGTGCCTGGATGCTGAATGTAATTCATCAGAGCGAGAGTTCTTTCCTTTTATTCAAAAGCATCAGTTTCTTAGGTGGAAGCAATTTTTTTTCTTTTTAGAGCTTACCCTAATCATTTCTTTAATTGAAGTATAGTTGATGTATGATATAAATTATAGGTGTACAGTATAGTGATTCATGATTTTTAAAGGTTATATTCCATTTATAGTTATTATAAAATATTGACTATATTCCCTGAACTGCACTGTTGCTTATTTTACATTGTACATAGTAGTTTGTGCCTCTTAATCTGCTGCCTCTGTTTTGTTCTTGCCCCATCCCTCTCCCCACCACTAATTTGTTCTCTGCATCTGTGAGTCTGTTTTTTTGTTATATTCACAAGTTTGTTGCATTTTTAGAGTCCACATATAAGTGATACAGTATTTGTCTTTCTCTGTCTGACTTATTTCCCTTAGCATAATACCCTCCAAGTCCACCCATGTTTTTGCAAATGGCAAGATTTTTGTTCTTTTTTATGGTTAAGTAGTATTCCATTGTATATACAGCATCTTCATTATTCATTCATCTGTGTTGGAAACTTAGGTTTCATCCATATCTTGGTAACTGTAAATAATGCTGGTATCATTGGGGTGGGTGTATTTTTTCAAATTAGTGTTTTTGTTTCTTTCATATATGTATCCAGGAGTGAAATTGCTGGATCATATGATAGTTCTATTTTTAGTTTTTTGAGACACCTCCATATAGTTTTCCACAGTGGCTGCACCAATTTACATTCCCATTAGGTGGAAGAATTTGAATGTATGGCTTCAGTATAGCTTTGTCCTGTTGTCCTGGTGGGCTTTTGAAATCATCACAGCCATGCTTAAAACATTTCCATGACTCCTTATCACCCAAAGGATAAAAAGGCCCATCGTATGACCGCAGCCGACCACTGCAGCTGTCTCTCTTGTAGCTTCTCTACCAATAACCATGTCACACTATGTAAAGAATTGCCAAGGTGTCATGCTGGCTTATGCATTCATGCTTTTGTTCTTGATTTTCATGCTTCTTCTCCTTGGAAGCCCTCTCTGCCCTCTTTCTGGCCTTCTTAGTAATAAATACCATTTAAAGACTTGTTTCACTTATCATTGAAAAAAATCAATATCACATTATTCTTCCCCTACCAAAGTCTTATTTTTTTGCTTTCCTAGTCCATTCTGGACTATAAGGTTTACAATCAGAAAGGCGTAATAAATAGAATTGATGGACTAGAAATTGTTTCTATCCTGGCTTTGTTGAGAGAAGTACTGTTCTAGATAGATTGCTATCTGTATGCAATAGAGCAAAAGAATTTTGCTGTGGATTTCAAATAAAAGGTACAAGTCCCCATTATCTCTAGTAATTTAGTCTCATAAAATAGTGACCATTTTCATTCTTCATCATTTATCCCACATCCTTTTTTACTTTTTAATATTTTTAAACTTTGAAAAATAATTTCAAACTTAGAGAAAAATTGCAAAAAATAGTACAGGGAACTCATATACCCTTATTACCTGAACTCAGCAATTATTCTTCATATTTGCTTTATAATTATCCACCTCTTCTCTCTCTCTTTTTGTCTCCTTCCCCACTCTCTGTCTCTGTACACATACACAATTTCTTTCTGAACTATTTGAGAATATGTTACAGACATTAAACCTTTCTCCCTGAATTCTGTGTGTTTTTCTGAATAACAATTAGGAAAATTGTTATTCTTGGGCTTCCCTGGTGGCTCAGCTGGTAAAGAATCCTCCCGCAGTGCGGGGGACCTGGGTTCGATCCCTGGGTTGGGAAGATCCCCTGGAGAAGGGAACAGTTACCCACTCTGGTATTCTGGCCTAGAGAATTCCATGGATTGTATAGTCCATGGGGTTGCAAGGAGTTGGACACAACTGAGAGACTTTCACTTCACTTCCTAATAACAAAGGCAGCATCATACATAATACTGTACAGTAATAAAGATCAGTTTAACAGTAGTACTATATTCTATCTCTAAGTCCATACTCAGATTCACCAACTATACCAATACTTCCCTTTGTAGCATTTTTTTTTCCATTCCAGGATCATCTGCTACATTTATTTATTTATAATGAATTAAATTTTGCTTATTACCTTTATTCATATGATATGTAAGAGAGCTTACATGTCTTACATGATATGTAAGATAATAGGGTAGCTGATTCCGAAGAAGGGAAGAACCCTTAAACAATTAATTAACCTCAATTTACATAATGGTCTTATTTGCGTAACGAATAGGTAGGGTTTGATTATAGGCCATATAGAGTCATTAATAAGTGAAACTGTGTTAGAAATACTACTTGGGTTTGTATTTCAGACTCAAGAACCAAACATCTGTTGCATTTAAATGTTGTTATCTCTCTAATCTCCTTTAGTCTGGAACAATTGTGCTGCCCTTCTTTGTCTTTTAGTACTTTACTGTTTTTGAAAGGAAGGCCATCTAATTTTCTTTGTTATCGCTTCTTAGATACACCCAGCATTTAAAAGTGGACATTTCATTTCCAAATACATGGGCTTTTGTTTAAAGTATCATTAATAATAATTTCTCATTTTGATATTAATTTCTCATTTAAATGCTTTCTTCTCTGCAATCACCCTCTGTATAGTTTTGGGGTTTTTTTTTCCAGTAATAAAGATACTTTATTACTTTTGATGAGGCTTTTGATGCCTAAGTTAAAGATCTCTCTTGGGAAATGTCACATTACACTTGAAAATATGTGGGTTATTTTCAGATATATTTCGATATTGATTTCTAATATAATTCCACAGTGATAAGAGAGCAGACTCTGTTTGATTTCAATACCTTTAGACCATGAAATTTTTGCACCTTGTTTTATGTCCCTGGATATGTTCCAGTGTCTCCTAATTTATAGTCTATGGGAACATGAATAGAATTTGTATCCTACTGTTGTGTGAAAATTGTATAAATCTTAATTATGTTAAAAAAAAAAAAAGTAAAGCCAGTTACTTTGTACAGTGTCCTCCATTTGGGGTTTATCTGAATGACTTATTACTATGATAATTGAAAGGATATGATTTTATATGGTTTTCTAACTTCACCATTAACTCTACCACTCCCTGTGCATTTATTAATTGGCATTCTATACAGAAGAGTTGTCCCTTCTCCCTTATTTGTTGATAGTTGTATGGACTCATGGATTCTGACATTATTCAAAAGCTTATAACCCACTACTATTATTATTCATTTTGAAACTCAAATTGTCCTATATTTGCCCAATGGGAGCCCCTTCAACTGAATTCTGTCCTTTGAGTATGTCTCCAATTCTTTTCGGAGCACTTCCCTTATTTTCTGGCACAAGATGATGTTGTAGGCTCATCTTGTGTTATTGATGCATTATCTGCTTAGCTTTTCTTAATCCTGGTAAGGTAAGGCAGTCTATTAGTGTTCCTACTATTGCGATATTTGAGTATGAATTAATTTATATCCTTACAATCTGATGCTGCTTCTAGCTCCAAAATTCTGATTCCGATTCTAGAAGATATCCATCCCTATTAACTTTCTTCCTTTTATGTTTTCTAGGTAACTGTGGAGCTTGTTTTAGATAACAAGGATTTCAATACAGAGTTGAATAGCAATACCCAACACACCCCACTTCGTGCTCTTACAAATCCAGATAAGACACTGCCAGAAACTATTCAAGATGTTACTTGTACCAAAAATCCACAGACCCTAAATCAAATTCATGAAGAAACTATAAATGAAATGCAGAATTTGATGCTCCCCATCCCAAAGTCACCTAGCCCTTTTATACCAAATTCTTCAACCTTCATGGCGGCGCCATCCTCTCATGATTTGGTAAATGAGATGAATGGGTCAACAAAGGAGAGTGCTTTGCTATTACATGTGCTGTTGATGGTGCCAGATGGAAAAGATTTCGTTACTGGAGAATCTGAGAAACAACCATCAAGCAATGTTTATTTAAATTGCAAACTCTTCAGCACAGAAGAAATCACCAGATCTGTCATTGCATGGGGCACAACAAAACCAGTCTTTAACTTTTCTCAGGTAACTTTGTACGTGTCTTAATGTTCCATATGCATTAAGGATGAAGATGGGAGTTGGGGAGGGGAGAGAAGTATGTTTCCCAAATAATTACATTGTAAAGAAATAGAGAATGTTCAGACTGGAGGGACTTTTATAATTATCTGGTGTGCAGATCCAATCCCACTATTGGATGGGAGGAAAAAAAGACATTGCCAACATTTTAAAACATTTTATGTCTTTCTTTCTGTTCTGTTCTGTCTGTTTATATGGTTTCCTGCTGTTTCTTTTCTGAATTCTGAGTTCTATTTCTTTCTGTTTCCTCTAGGACTTTGATCAGTTAAACTTTTTTCTTTTGTTTCCAGTCTCTCAGTCTTTATCTTACTTATTTTTCCTTAGACTCATTTATTCCTCTGCTGATTTAAATACTCATCTTACTTGATTTCTCAGTAGTGTTTGATGCTATTGCTTAAATTGTTTCCTCCCTTGATTTCTGTGATTCTCTCCTCTTACTTTCCTTCTGACTCAACAGCTCTTCTTTTTCAGCCTTTGAGCCAGTAGGAAAACTGGGAAAGGGTTGTGACCCCAGCAGTTCTCCCTCTCTCCTACCTTTAATTATTAGTATTCTTGTTCATTACTTTATACTTAGCATTCTCCAAACCAACCCTCTTTTCCCCATGGTCACCTCATCTACTCCCATAGCTTCATTTGTGTGAAGATGACTTCCAAATCCACACTTCTTTGTAGGCCAGGCATTTCCCTCTAGTTGCAGATCTCTGTGTCTAACTGCCTTCTGGTCGTCACCACCTAGATCTCTCAAGAGCCCTTTCCTCTTGGCACCTAACACGTCCCCTGGCAGATTGCAAGTATTCAATAAAGTTGTGTAAATGGAAAAGTAATTCAGATGTATTCAAACCTGAATTTATTATTCCTTCCAAATCTGTTCCCCTTCTTCCTGTCTGCCCTAATTCGTATTATAATTCACTTAGAAACCCAAGCAGAACCTAAAAGTTGACCTTGAGTCTTTCTTACTTACGAAATCCAGTAGATGCTACAAACTTAATTATCTCTGGAATAAATTATCTTATCTCTACTCCATTGCCACTGCTTTCATTCAGGCCCTCATTCCTATTCCAAATAGCTTTCCAACTGTCCTACCTGTTTGTCTCTCCCTGTCCATTCCTTCCTCTGTGTACCAACAGTAATGATCTTTCTAAAACACTAACCTGTATATTTTATTCCCCTGCTTAAAACATTTCAGCGAGTCCCCATGGCCTTCAGGCTAGAATTTGGATTCTAATTTGGACTCTAAGATCCTGCCTGTGCTTCTCCAGTGTCTTCTCCGCACACTAGATAGTCCAGCTGTGCTCAGCTACTTGCAGTTTTCTAAATATCCTCTTCTCCCACCTGTGCCCTAGAAGCCCTATCTAGATGAGCTTTGTCATCAGAGAATTCATGCTGTTTAATATTTTGCCTTTATGTGTTTGTCTCTAAACAAGGCTATGGCTTTAGACTGAGGATACAGAGTGGGTTTTATTTTGATGTCTTCAGCTCCTAGCACTGTGCATGGCAAATAGGCTTTTAGTAAATGCTTGTTGAATAAAAGTATAAGTTAATACTTTGTCTCAGATATGGGGTTTTGCTTTGTTTTGTTTTTTGGTTGTCCCTCTCCCCAGGTGATTCCTGTCTCTCTGTCTTCCAAATGTCTGGAAAGGCTTAAGAACAATGTGATGATAATTGAAACTTGGAACAAGGTGCGGAGCCCAGGACAGGACAAGCTTCTCGGGCTGGTGAAACTCCCCCTGCATCAGTTTTACATGTCATTCAAGTAAATAGGACCTTTTGAAGTATTCTTTTTTTACTTTTTTAACTTTATATGAACTTGAATAGGAGTATTTGCAGTTTGCAAACATATCCAGCCCAGTAATTCCTTGGAGGACTTTTCTCAATTTCACTACATTTGCTGCTCTTTCTCCTAGGTTATAGCAATCATACAGATACTGCTTTCCATGTTTCAGGCCCTATGTTAAGAACCTTACATACATCAAGTCCTTTAATCCTC
Source organism: Okapia johnstoni (assembly GCA_024291935.2). Lineage (NCBI taxonomy): Eukaryota > Metazoa > Chordata > Mammalia > Artiodactyla > Giraffidae > Okapia > Okapia johnstoni. The sequence goes on from CM044325.1 coordinate 24,899,680, forward strand.
ACAACAGTCCTCTGAGGCATGTAAATTTTATTTCCCCTGTTTACAAATGAGGTAACAGAGGCACAGGAAAATTAAATAATTTGTAATATGTATTAAACTGGTGGAACCAGGATTAGAACCCAGAGAATCTGTCTCTCTAGTCCACTCCCCTCACCAAGAAGCTCAGCTGCCAAAGTTTATCACCTCACAGAACTGATGGTTTATCTCTGTCACAAACTTTAGTTAGTATTGTTCACATCAACCATTTGCAAGATTTCTGTACTGAGCATTGTCTTTTAGACCTTCAGATTTTATTGCTGTACCTCATTTATCATTACTCAAACTTAGATGGGATATTGATTTATCTGAAAATCATTTCTATCCTCAGTACAAACTGTTCAGTTTTTGTTTCAAGGTACTGATTTTTAATTATTCTAGAACTGACCTCTCCTAACAACCTTCTCATGGTTCTGTGTTTTAAATGCTGTACCTTACACTTTGCAAAGAGCACTATTGTGGGCAGTGTCTCGTATAAGCCTCTCTATAACCCCAGGAAGTATTATCATTATCTCCTTTTTGCAAATGAGGAAGCTTATCGTTTAACTTGGAGATGTCAGCCTCTCTGGTCTTTTTATCATCTGTAAAATGAGGGTGATGACAGATATCCTACCTCCCTCTTGGAGCAATTGTGAGGATCCAGTGAGAAAATAAAGGAATAAGCCTCCAGTGAACAGTTTAGTACTTACATGATGGTAACATTGGGAAGCCTGGTCAGGGTAAGGAGTTCTGCTGGAATCATGGATGTCATTGTCAGCTGTAGGCGTTTGGCTTTGTCCCTTTTTTGTTGTGGTATTAGACTGGTCTGATATTCCCCTTTCTTTTTCATTTCCTTAGACCCCTTTCTTTGCTGAGTATGTAGAACAGTAATAGCTATCAATTACTAAGCACTTATCACGTTGGCATTTTATATTGGTTATCTCAGTTTAGTCCTAACAGCAGCCCTTTGATGCAGGTTTTCTTACGTACAGTTTACGGATGTGGAAACACTTTAAAAGTTATACTGATTACTTAGTCATACAGCAAGTAAGAGGGAGATGTAAGATTCAGCATGGTAATGAAGAGCATTTAGACTTTTTTCTCATCTGTGAATAGTGAAGAATAGCAACCTTTGCCATGTTAGAAGGATTAAAGAAACTAAAGTGCTTATGACATAGTAAGTACTCAGTAATTAGCAGATATTATTTGTAATATTACTCAAAACTTATCTGCCGGACTCCAAAATTTATATACTTTTCCTAGTTGACCACAGTGCCTACCTCTAAAATATGCTCTTCAGCAAGCCTTGGGGCCATGATGATACAGAGATAAGTTAGACACATCCCTTCCCCCTCAAATTGCTGCATTTGGAGCTTATCTGCCTGTCATTTTACTTGATGCATTATGGATAGAATCCTATTTTTTCAAACCACCATTACTTTTCTAGTTGTAGGTCCGTTTTTAACAAACTGAGAAAACAAGTAAGAAATGAAGCAACTCTATGGCATGATTGATGATTCTTGTTTGCTCATGCACAACTTCTCTGTCTTTAGAGATCCCAAGGTTTCTCGCCTGCTGCTTGATGCTCGGTATCCAGTTGTTGCTGTCGACAGCTACATGCCTGTGATTGACGTGTTCTCAGGCCACCAAAATGGGAGTCTTCGAGTCTTTTTAGCTATGGGCTCTTCAGATCAAATAATAGCATTACAAAGATTAAAGAATGAAGAAGGAACACTTACTCCCTTCAACCCCAGGCCAGCCCATTTCCTGGACCAGCCATCTGTAGCATCTGTTGCTATGGTAGTGACCAAACACTTGTTGTTTACAAAAAACATAATCTTATTTTAAGGCTTACAAGGTGATGCTTTGATAATTGGAGTGAACCTAAATCTGCCCTAAAAAAAAAATAGTCTCAGTGAAAAAAGGAAAAGGTAATCTGGGGGAAAAAATGGGAATGGGGTGAAGAGTGATCCTAAATGTAAACCAGCAAAATATTCTGTTTCTTGACCAAATCCATGTTGCAAAGTTTTCAAGTGACATTCTTAACTTTTCTACTCATAACTTAAAAGTAATTTGTTCTGTACAGTTGTTCAGTTAAGAGAGCACATTAACATACTTTATTGTGTTTATTCCCTTATACATGAGGTGGGTCATTATCATTCTCTTTTTTAGGTAATGAAGTAGAACTAGAGTTTATGTTACTCATCCAGGGTCACGTAGCTGAGAATGGGAGAATTGGTGTTCAGACGCAGGTCTTCTGACTCTTAAGTCCACTATATCATGTCCTCCTGTATCTTACATTTGATGTCTTTATTAGAATAGCCAAATCTCAGTCTCCACTGTATGTTATGTTTTTTAATCTGAATCTAAACGACAAATTGTCTCTAGCAGAGAAAGAACTATTAGGAAAATATCTATAAGTAGGCTATGGTTTATTTGTTATGAACCCTGAACTTTTTCTATTATATATTCATGTCTATCAGTAGATAATAGTGAAGGGAGTTAATTTAAAAATAACATAAAAGCACAAACAAAGTCATCTCTTTAATATTCCCAAGTCTTTTTTAGGTGTTATGTGGTCCTCACATTGCAATGTAAACTTAGATTTTGTTAAATTTCATACCAAAGGTTAAAAAATGTTACTGTGAGCACAAAATAAATCTTTACAAAAGGTTCAGTTCAGTCGCTCAGTCATGTCTGGCTCTTTGCGACCCTGTGGACTGCAGCACGTCAGGCTTCCCTGTCTATCACCAACTCCCGGAGCTTACTAAAACTAATGTCCATTGAGTCGGTGATGCCATCCAACCATTTCATCCTCTGTCGTTCCCTTCTCCTCCCACCTTCAATCTTTCCCAGCATCAGGGTCTTTTCCAATGAGTCAGTTCTTCACATCAGGTGGCCAAAGTATTGGAGTTTCAGCTTCAACATCAGTCCTTCCAGTGAACACCCAGGACTGATTTCCTTTAGGATGGACTGGTTGGATCCCCTTGCAGTGCAAGGGACTTTCAAGAGTCTTCTCCAACACCACAGTTCAAAAGCAACAATTCTTCGGTGCTCAAATCTGTAGTCCAGCTCTCACATCCAAACATGACTACCGGAAAAACCACAGTGTTGACTAGACGGACCTTTGTTGGCAAAGTAATGTCTCTGCTTTTTAATGTGCTATCTAGGTTGGTCATAACTTTTTTTCCAAGGATCAAGTGTCTTTTAATTTCATGGCTGCAGTCACCATCTGCAGTGATTTTGGAGCCCAAAAAAACAAAGTCTGCCACTGTTTCCATTGTTTCCCCATCTATTTGCCACGAAGTGATGGGGCCAGATGCCATGATCTTCGTTTTCTGAATGTTGAGTTTTAAGCCAACTTTTTCACTCTCTTTCACTTTCACAGTCTCTTTAGTTCTTCACTTTCTACCATAAGTGTGGTGTCTTCTGCATATCTCAGGTCTGGCAATCTTGATTCCAGCTTGTACTTCATCCAGTCCAGCGTTTCTCGTGATGTACTCTGCATATAAGTTAAATATGAAGGGTGACAATATACAGCCTTGACATACTCCTTTTCCGATTTAGAACACAAATACAGTTGTTTCTGCTTCTACACGCAGTGTCTTATCCAATTCAGTGTCTGCAAAACTGAATTACTATAATACTGCATGGTTATATTAAGAAGCTGCTATAATTCTGAGAAGTGTTTTGTTTTTTTTTGTTTTTTTTTTTTGCCTGTACTCTTCTTCTCTAGAGAATCAAAGTACAAGTTTTCTGTTTCCCTAAGGAACTTTTTTGAACAGCTGTCACTGACATACGGTTTTAGATTCCAAGGCAAAAACCTAATGTGATCTCTGTTACACATATTTTGGATTAGTAGTTAGACACTTAAACGCATAAAAATCATACAGTCTGACCCTTATCTGAATCCTGAATTCCCCTTTGGTGAGTATTCCAAATAATCACTTATCTAGTGTCTGCTGAGGCTGTTTGCAATTGAGGTAAAGAACACTGACTGTGGAGTCAGTCTACCTGAATTCAGACCCTGGTTCCACTATTACTGGCTATACATGTCAAATTAATAAGTGCAAGGCTCAGAGTAAGTAATAAATACATTATTGTTATTAGAAGTATCTTCAGTAAGTGTATTTACTACCTCTCCACTAATAAACATTCTGTGTTACTCTTAGCATTATTAAAAAAAATAATTAACATAATTAATACTTAGCTGCTTCAAATATGTGTTCTTTATCCTGTTAAGGAAATAGCCTTCTATTCTTAGTGTATGAAGAATCAGAAACATCTGATTAAATTTTATCAACTATCTTTTCAGCCTTTATTGAGGCAGTCACTTTTTTCCTTCCTCTATTAGTGCACTGAATTACATTTATGAATTTCCTAATATTGACCAAGTCTCACAGTGTAGAGTAAATGCACCCTGATATGATTACAGTGAGCAGTTGTGAGATTTATACACAATGAATATTAAGTATCTGCTTATTTCTTCATCTTTTCTCAGACTGTACAGATAAGCATGAACACTCTTTACAAATTACTCTTTAAAGCTCACCAGCATCTCTGTTTCATTTCATAGGCAGGGGACCATGGAAATGGGTTGATGGAGCACCATTTTGAACTCCTTGTAGACAAGGTTAAAGGGCTCGCCCCTCTTCAGGCCACAGTCTGGGGAGAAGCAGATTGTTACGTCCAGTACTACTTTCCAGTTCAAGACTCACAGTCCAATGTGCTGAAAGGACCTGAGTTCCTTGAAAATGGTAGGTTTGGGAGATTAGGTCTTCTCATTCTTGTGTGGCTCTTTTATTGAATATACTTAGAGATTTTTCTTCCTGAGTGAGTCTTGTGTTCCTCGGTATTTCTAGTCTTACCTGGGCAATGCAGGAGATAGGCTGAGTTTTTGCTTTTCTTAAATTATTTTTTGTAACATTTTATTTTGATTTGATTTCAAATTTATGGAAAAGTTGCAAAAATAGTACAAAGAATTCCTGTATACCCTTTACGTAAATCCGTCAATCATTTACATTTTGTCTCATTTAACATCATTTACAAGCCTGTTTATTTACTCTTATCTGTTAACTTACAGTTGATTCTCATTATCCATCATAATTATATTCTGTAAGGTCATCAAGAGCGCTAAATTAAGAGAATACTGAACCATTGTTTCTAGGGGAAATATGTACATATACATATCTCACATAGATCATAATCTTAAATCCTAAAGCAACTTACCCTGGTAGATTCTAGTGTCTTTATTTTACAGAAGAGAAAGCAAGGTTCAGAGTGTTAGTAACTGCAGCCACCCCACTAACAAGTGCCAAGGTTGGCATTTAAACCCTGTCCAACTGGCCTTAATGTAGAGCTCCTGCACTACATTGTACTGTCCCTTACTATCTCCATCCTCTGGTCATCTCTGAGAGCCAAAACAAGAGGACAAAGTGTCGTCTTGTTTGATCTCAGCTGAGAATGAGCAAGTTGGGTGACTCAAATTTTCTATCATTCTGAGCGTGTCCTTGAGTAACTGTGAAAGTGCCGCCAGGATTGGTTTTGAGGTTCAAATAATGGACTTGTACCCAGGATATAGAAAGCACTCTTAACAAATCAGTAATAAAAAGACAACCCAATTTAAAAATGGGCAAAGGATCTGAATAGACACTCCTCTATATAGAAATGGCTAATAAGCACATGAAAAGATGGTTAACATTATTAGTCACTTGGGAGATAAAGATAAAAACAGTCATAAGTTACCACTTCATACTCACTGAGATGGCTATATATATATATTTAAATAGATTAATAAGTGCTGGTAAGAAAGTAAAGAAAATAAAAGTGCTGGAGCTCTCACACACTGTCCACCAACAAAGGAATCTCTTCTGTATTATCATGGCACCTTAGGGGGTACCATAGCTACTAGGGAAATGGACCTTGGTAGAGTAATGCAGTCAGAAGATACAGATTCTGGTTCCAAGTCTGTGACCTGCTAGCTCTAAGACCTTTGGATTGACTGTGTAACCTCAAGGTATCCATATCCTCATTTGTGTAGCAGGAGAAATACCTGCTTTCTTTTCCCCTGGAGAAGGGAATGGCTACCCACTCCAGTATTCTTGCCTGGAGAATTCCAAGGACAGAGAAGCCTGGCGGGCTACAGTCTATTGTGAGGATAAAATTGAACAATATTGGATATTAACATTCTCTCTTACTACATTTAAGACACTTGATGATGTGTTGAATTATTGTGAACTTCTTTTCTTTTCCAAAGGAATCACTCTGAAGCCTTTCAGATCTGCAACAACACTCTGTGTTCCAGACCCTGTCTTTAACAGTGAACACCGTCACTCTCTCCTGTTGCCAGCTGAAGTTCCAGTGCAAAGACTCCTGCTCAGTGCCTTCTCTGCACATGGGCTTGTCCCTGGAGGTGGAGTCCAGTTTGAAATCTGGTGCAGGTACAGTATGGATAATCCATTCCTGTGCACAGTCATAGAGCATCCTTCCCTTAATTAGCCCTGGTTGAATTGTAAGTAAGCAAAGTGACCCCTTCTGCCCTGTTTAATATTATTTAAGAGCTTGGTAGTGACTGTTATCCAGCTTTTACCATAATCTGTTAAATTATTAGGCTTTGGGGAGCAGTTTGTATCTCTTGCTTCTAACCACTACTTACATTTGGAAGAGAAGTTTTCATTTTTATCTCCTACTGTCACTTAACATGTATTAGTCACCTTTCTTCTGCTTCTCTTTTTGCCTTACATTGTTCAGGCCCTTGCTGTATCATGCCTCAATTATTGTAATACCCACCTAACTGGTCTCTCCACTTCTAGACTCATTTCTTGTAATCTGTTCTTCCCACCACCGGAAGACTAGCCTTTGTGAAATAATAATTCCACTCATGGCACAGAACCACCTGTGCGGCAGGATGGATGTTGTCAGGAGCGGCTACTCCCAAAGGGCAAAGCCAGATGCTGATTCCTCAACAGAAAACCTGTGAGAAGCTGGGCTTTGTCTTGAACACAGAGTATAATTTATGGGGTTCCTCCTGCAGGTTATGGGCAGTAAATCCAGCCAGACACAACCACAGCTGCATACCACAAATATAGAACAATCAGGCTCCAAAGAAAACTAGATACTGAAAGCTTATCCCAAGGACAGACTGAATCGTTCGTCCACCTAATTCTTTCAACTGACAGCTTGTGCTTTTGTGGCTTACAGATACTATTATCCTAATGTGAGAGACCAGATGGTCGCCAAAGGAACCTTGCCATTATCGAGGCTCTGTGCCTTGACAGCCATGCAGCACCGTGAGGATGGGGGCATACAAATCTTTAATCTCCCTTTAACCCCCAGGCTTGAGAATAGGAAAGAACTGAGGAACCAATCATCAGGTAATTGAAGACATTTACCTTTCCCTTTCAAAGGCAGTATATGTGACTATCCCTTTTCTCTCTAAATTAGTGATTCTTCACATTTTGTGGTACTTACCCTTTTAAGAATTTGATAAAAACTGAGGCACCTTCTCTTAGAAAATGAGTAGAATACATACTGCAAATTTTGAATATAATTTTAGAAAATTCATAGTTATGTAGACTGTACATAAATGTTGGTTGTCTCATCTCACCTTTAACTTCAGTAGCATTTGACAAGCCCTCATGACACAAATCCCAAGTATTATTTAGGTATACTCAGAATTATTATTCCGAGGCAACATGATGTAGGATTGGAAGAAAATAGCATGAACTGGAAATTCACTGTGAGGGAGGAGAGAGTCAGGATTTAAAGTAAGAAGGGGTTAGTTAGAATTGGAGTTTTGGATTCTGTCCTAATGGTTCCAGCAAGATGAACTATCCTCCAGATACATCATGAATAACTAGCATGAGCCTCATAAATCAAGTTACTCTTCCCTGTTACTGGAGAGTATCTGCCCAAACAAAAGGCTTTGTCTTGTTAGATTGAGATTGATTTGTTCCTCCTGACCCTCACTGATCTGCTTGTTCTGTTGTTCCTTAAAGCTTTCCCTGAGGACTTCTCTGGTGACACAATAGATAAGAATCCACCTGCCAGTGCAGGGGATATGGGTTTGATCCCTGGTCCAGGAAGGTTCCACATGCTGTGGAGCAAGTAGAGCCCAAGAGCCGGGACTACTGAGCCCACATGCTGCAACCACTGAAGCCCGTGAACTTAGAGCCTGTGCTCCGCAACAAGGGAAGGCACTGCAATGAGAAGCTTGTGCACCATGACTAAGAGGAGCCCCCACTCTACAACTAGAGAAAGTCCACATGCAGCAACGGAGACCCAGTGCAATCAAAAATAAGTAATTTAAAAACAACCCAAACTTAAAAAAAGCTTCCTCTGAAATGTGATAGAATTTTTTTCTTTTTTAAATGTTTAAAAAAATGTTTATTTTTATTTTTGGCTGCGCTGGGCCTTTGTTACTATGTGGACTTTTTCTCTAGTTTCAGCAAGTGCTTTCTTAAGAGAAAAAGAAAAGAGCAGAATTGTGGTTGATAAATGTGGGTCCTCTTGTTGCAGAGCATAAGCTCTAGGGCACATGGCTTAGTAGTTGCAGCACTTGGGCTTAGTTGCCCTGCAGCACGTGGAATCTTCCTGGACCAGGGATTGAACTTATGTCCCCTGCATTGGCAAGTAGATTCCCAACCAGTGGAATACCAGGGAAGTCCAGGAGAATTTTTATTAAAAGATGGCATGTGAAGATGTTTCAGGTGGTGGTAGTAGGAAGGTGATAGAAATGTGTGAGTGTAAAATCTTTTTAAAGATTTAAAAAAACAAAGGTTAGAGTCCATCTCAATTCTGTAAAAATAACTGGGATTACATTCTGCCTCTGTTAGTTATGTGATTTTTGACAAGCAGTTGAATCTCTAAGCTATAGTTTTCATAGATGTAAAGTGAAAATTGTGACTTCTATTCTGCTTTATTAATTCTAAAGTACAATAATATAATGTGATTCTGATCATAGACAGATTGTTTCACTGCTAAGGCCCCTTACTATTCATTACCATTATAGTGTTTAATCTCTTCCTTCCTTCCTGACTAAGACTTAGGGTTTGGTAGAACAGAAGATTATTTCAACCAACCTTTTGATTTTTCCTTTCACCCTCATTCTTCAGGTTTACTGGATGTGGGCCTAAGGTACAGGCGTACTCCAAGGACAGCAGAGGGAGTTCTCGCTACCCGAACCATCTCCATCTCAGTCCAGATTATCAGAGCCTGTGGTTTGCAAGCAGCAGCCAAGTAAGTTCACCTTAGAAAAGCAATTCTCAAACCAGACCTTTCTCCACTGCAGTCCACATGATTTGTGATGCTCAAATAACATAAAACTTCCTTGGGTACAATCTTCAGTTTATTAACCACAATTCTGCTCTTTTCTTTTTCTCTTAAGAAAGCACGTAGGAATATAAATGAATAAATCACTTGCAAATGTTGCTGTTTTAACTGTTATTAGCAACTTAGTTCCTTGACCTTGTCCAGCAATTTGTCCTCTACCCCGCTGCTGCTGCTGTTGAGTCTTATAAGTCATGTCTGGCTCTTTTCTACCCCATAGACTGTAGCCCACCAGGCTCCTCTGTCCATGGGGTTCTCCAGGCAAGAATACTGGAGTGGGTTGCTATTCCCTTCTCCAGGAGATCCTCCCGACCCGGGGATTGAACCCAGACCTCCCCCGCTGCAGGCAGATTGACATCTGAGCCACTAGGGAAGCCCTCTACCCTACTCACCCCTTAACCCAAGGTCAGACCCTATGCCTTCCAACCATGCCAAGACCAATCACTATTATAGATCCTCTATAGCCTCATGTTCACTCTGAGTACTACCTTCTGTTTTTCTGGCTCATTCCCCTTTAGTCTGTTCTCAGTACAGAAGCCAGTGAGCTTATGAAAACTTAAATAGATCTTGACACACATCTACTTAAAACCTACCGATGCCTTTCCATCTCATTTAGAGTAAAAGCCAGAGCTTTTAAATGGCTGTAAGACCCCACATGATCTGACGCCATTATCTTTATGATCTCCTCTCCTCCTGGTAGTTACTGCTCTGCTCATTCCACTCCAGCCACTGGCTTTCTTATTGCTTCTGCACACATGCTCTTCTTTCCCTCGGGGCCTTTGCCTTGCTGTTTTCTCTGCATGAAATACTGTTTCTCTGTATAAACAGCATGGCCCTCTCTTGCCTCCTTTGCTCATTCTTCTCTCTACTTTGGATGTTCTTCCTTATTTTGTCCTCTAAACAAACTTCCATTTTCGTCAAGGCTTTGCAGCCTTCCTCCATCTCTCCCTACCTGTTGATAGAATTAGTGCTTTGTCCTTTGTCTATTAGCTCCATTTTACAGCACATAGCAGTCTGTTTCCATTATTTGCAGACATGAGTTTTCCTCCACTAGGCTGTGAATTCCTCTGCATGCACACACTGCCTGAACTCTTCTCTGTACCCCCACCACAGAGCATTGTTCCAGCACATAACAAGTGCTCGGCTAAGAAGGCGAACTAGGGACTTCCCTGGTGGTCCAGTGGCTAAGACTCCATGCTTCCAATCCACGGGGCCCAGGATCAGTCCCTGGTCAGGGATCTGGATCCTATATTCCACAAGTAAGAGTTCAAATGCTGCAACTAAAGAGCCCATATGCCATGACTAAGACCCAGTGGAGCCAAATAAATCAGTTCAGTTTAGTCGCTCAGTGGTGTCCAACTCTTTGCAACCCCATGGACTATAGCACGCCAGGCCTCCCTGTCCATTGCCAACTTCCAGAGTTTACTCAAACTCATGGGCATTGAGTCAGTGATACCATCTAACCATCTCATCCTCTGTCGTCCCCTTCTCCTCCCACCTTCAGTCTTTTCCAGTATCAGTGTCTTTTCCAATGAGTCGGTTCTTCACATCAGGTGGCCAAAGTATTGGAGTTTCAGCTTCAGCATTAGTCCTTCCAATGAGTATTCAGGACTGATTTCCTTTAGGATGGACTGGTTGGATCCCCTTGCAGTGCAAGGGACTCTCAAGAGTCTTTTCCAACACCACAGTTCAAAAGCATCAATTCTTTGGTGCTCAACTATGTTTATAGTCCAACTCTAACATCCATACATGACTACTGGAAATACCACAGCTTTGACTAGATGGACCTAAGTAATGAATGTCTCTGCTTTTTAATATGCTGCCTAGGTTGGTCATAACTTTTCTTCCAAGGATCAAGTGTCTTTTAATTTCATGGCTGAAGTCACCATCTGCAGTGATTTGGGAGCCCAAAAATATAAAGTCTGCCACTGTTTCCACTGTTTCCCCATCTATTTGCCATGAAGTGATGGGACCAGATGCCATGATCTTCATTTTCTGAATGTTGAGTTTTAAGCCAACTTTTTCACTCTCCTGTTTCACTTGCATCAAGAGGCTCTTTAGTTCTCCACTTTCTGCCCTAAGGGTGATATCATCTGCATATCTGAGGTTATTGATACTTCTTCCAGCAATCTTGATTCCAGCTTATGCTTCATCCAGCCCAGCGTTTCTCATAATGTACTCTGCATATAAGTTAAATATGCAGGGTGACAATATACAGCCTTGACATACTCCTTTCCTGATTTGGAACCAGTCTGTTGTTCCATGTCCAGTTCTAACCTTTGCTTCCTGACCTGCATACAGATTTCTCAGGAGGCAGGTCAGATAGTCTGATATTCCCATCTCTTTAAGAATTGTCCAGTTTGTTGTGATCTACACAGTCAAAGCCTTTGGCATAGTCAATAAAGCAGAAATAGATGTTTTTCGGGAACTCTCTTGCTTTTTCAATGATCCAGCGGATGTTGGCAATTTGATCTCTGGTTCCTCTGCCTTTTCTAAAACCAGCTTGAACATCTGGAAGTTCATGGTTCTCATACTGTTGAAGCCTGGCTTGGAGAATTTTGAGCATTACTTTACTAGCTTGTGAGATGAGTGCAACTGTGCGGTAGTTTGAGCATTCTTTGGCATTGCCTTTCTTTAGGGTTGGAATGAAAGCTGACCTTTTCCAGTTCTGTGGCCACTGCTGAGTTTTCCAAGTTTGCTGGCATATTGAGTGTAGCATTTCACAGCATCATCTTTGAGGATTTGAAATAGCTCAGCTGGAATTCCATCACCTCCACTAGCTTTGTTCATAGTGATGCTTCCTAAGGCCCACTTGACTTCACATTCCAGAATGTCTGACTCTAGATGAGTGATCACGCCATTGTGATTATCTGGGTCATGAAGATCTTTTCTGTATAGTTCTTCTGTGTATTCTTGCCACCTCCTCTTAATATCTTCTGCTTCTGTTAGGTCCATAACATTTCTGTCCTTTATTGTGCCCATCTTTGCATGAAATGCTCCCTTGGTATCTCTACTTTTCTTAAAATCGAGATCTCTAGTCTTTCCCATTCTGTTGTTTTCCTCTGTTTCTTTGCATTGATCACTGAGGAAGGCTTTCTTATCTCTCCTTGCTATTCTTTGGAACTCTGCATTCAAATGGGTATATCTTTCCTTTTCTCCTTTGCCTTTCACTTCTCTCCTTTTCACAGCTATTTGTAAGCCCTCCTCAGACAACCATTTTGCCTTTTTGCATTTCTTTTTCTTGGAAATGTCTTGATCCCTGCCTCCTATACAGTGTCATGAACCTCTGTCCATAGTTCTTCATGCCAAATAAATAAATATATATATATTTTTTAAAAAAGGAATAACTAGATCATGATCCTGAAGCAAGCTAGCTCACTTTGGACATGAATTCAAGAAAGAAGCAAATGCTCCTTAATTTGGTCCCTGTTACAACTTAAGAGTCAGAATATTTACCTTTAACTTCGTAGTCGCTAAATAACTATTGGGATTGCTGCCATGTGAGATCTGATGTGAAAGTAGCTGGTAATATGTTCAGTCTAATTAGTACTTTTCCTCACTGAATTCTCCAAATAGACTTTTCCAGTAACCACTCAAAACATCTTAGTGTTAGTGAGATACCAAGGCAGTTTTTTAATCATGTTCTACCATATAGTCAAACTTCTGGCAGTTTTTTAATCATGTTCTACCACATAGTCAAACTTCTGGCAGTTTTTTATCATGTTCTACTATATAGTCAAACTTCTGATGGTTTCTCATTGTCAGTAGCAGTGGTTTCCTAATTTTAATTCTACATTCCTATTAATAAAAAAAAATTAGCATACTCTTTAAATATGTGGATACTTACTCATTTATGAGTCATCTTCATGTACTGCTATACTAATATATATATTAAGACTAGTAAAACTTTAATATATGAAATAACAACTCTAGAAATTTTAATAATTTTTTTCCTATGCCCAAATAGTTTACCCTCTGAACCCCCTAGATGGTACTCACTATGTTCTAGGGTAGTGGTCCAGAGGATAAGGTCCAACCTGCATTCAGGGCCCTTCAAAATATCTTAATCTGAGTCTTAAAAGTAGGAATTAATCAAAATGCCCAAGAAAGCTGAAAATTATTCCAGTCAAAGAGAAGAACATGTGCAAAAGCCATGGAGGCATGAAACTTATGTATAATAGAGTACTTGTTCTGGGTAAGACCCAGCCCATGTCATCATCATACACATAGTGTTAAATAAATTAATTACTATGTAACTGACATATTAAAAAGCAGAGACTTTACTTTGCCAACAAAGTTCCGTCTCGTCAAAGCTATTGTTTTTCCAATAGTCATATATGGATGTGAAAGTTGGGCTATAAAGAAAGCTGAACACCAAAGAATTGATGCTTTTGAACTGTGGTGTTGGAAAAGACTCTTGAGAGTCCCTTGGACTGCAAGGAGATACAATGAGTCAATCCTAAAGGAAATCAGTCCTGAATATTCATTGGAAGGACTGATGCTGAAGCTGAAACTCCAGGATTTTGGCCACCTGATGCAAAGAACTGACTCATTTGAAAAGACCTTGATGCTGGGAAGGATTGAAGGTGGGAGTTGAAGGGGACAACAGAGGATGAGATGATTGGATGGCATCACCAACTCAATGGACATGAGTTTGAGTAAGCCGGGAGTTGGTGATGGACAGGAAAGCCTGGCGTGCTGCAGTCCATGGGGTCACAAAGAGTTGGACACAACTGAGCAACTGAACTGAACTGACAGAGAAGGACTCGGAATTTCAATACTCAGATCTCAGAGAGACTTAATGATAGATAAGAAATTCAGTAGTTTCTCTCTCTGGGAACTCATGGGGAAAGTCAGATTAGACAGTAGGCAGTTTTTTTTAAGTCCTGCATCTGATCTGTGTTGCACTTTGAAGAAAAAGGGGCAAGAAGCCAGACCAGGGCAATGGAATGTCCTTGTAGTATCACTCCAGTAGGCAGATGAATATTGTCTCCTTCATACACACGTACGCTGTGACATCTCTGGTACTCAAGAAAACACACTGTGGCACTGCCAAAGCCTAGATAGGAAACATGGTCTGTGAGTGTTCTTGGTGGCCTCGTGGAAATGGTGATGTTTCTTAGGCAGTCTACTGATTTCTGACACTACATCCTTCTCATTTCTGATATTCCCACCCTTCTCCCCTACAGGGCTTTGGCTGAGCAGGAACCTGCTCTGCAGTTCAGTGCCACAGTCGGGGTTAATGCCTTCGTCACCACTCATCTGTCCTTCCTGCCCAAGGGAGAACAGCGCCAAACCTGCCCTGTGGCCTGTTCCTTCTGCCCTGAGTTCTCCCATCACAGTGAGTTCTCATGTAACTTGGTAACCCAGCACTGCAGTGGAGAAACCTGTTTCCTGGCAGAGCTGTTAGAGTTTGCAGAAGTTACTTTTGCTGTTTATCATGAAGATACCAAGTCAGGTGAGGACAAATGGCTCATAGTCACAATTAAAAAGAGTTCTGTTTTGAATGGTATAGCGCTTCCAACTTACTTCTAAAGGGTATAGCAAAAATATGTAGAATATGTATTGAGTGTGTTTAAGAGAATGTAGAGAAGTAAAGCAAATGTGTCAAGTTGTTAGCAGATGAAATCTAGGTGAAGGATATATAGGAGCTCATAAGTATTCTTGTAACTTTTCTGTATGCCTGAATTTTTCAAAGTAAAATTACCTAAGTGTGGGTATACACATACTTAATGATTTAATTTAAATGATTTAAAAGGTATTCAAGGTTTGACTGGAGCAAGATGATCTCTAATGCACCTTCCAACACTGAAATTCACTGAGTGTAAATGGATTCTCATATGGCTATATTGTAACACAAGCCCTTTAGTCAGTAGACCACCAACTAATTTCCCTTTTTTGTTGTTTGATTTAACAGCCAGTGATATAACCAGTATCCACTCATTCAAAGATTATCTGCTTGGAGTAGTAAAGATTCCAACAAAAGATCTGCTGATCAAGAGATCTGGTAGGGATCCTGGATTATCACTTTCTAATACTATCCTTTCCTGTTCACTTCCCTGCTCAAGATCATCTTGTTTGGCTCTCTTGCAAGATACAGGCAGGGTGGCGGGGAGACCCCGTAGCACATACTTCTGAGTTCTCCCAAATACCTCAGAAGTTTTCTCAAAAATATTTTAAATCCTTTGCTAGTTATTTCAGAAGTCTTCTAATAAAGCATAGAAGCTCAAAACACTGTACTGTCATCTTCCCCCAGGAAAGGGAATGGTGATGATACTACTTATAATAAATATGGCAATACCTATTGCATTATATAGCACTCTGTAAAATATTTTCTCAGATCTCATTTGAACCTCAAGGTAACTCTTACTGTCAGGGATACTAGGATTCTCTTCATATGACAGATGAGAAAATTTTGGCTCACAGAGTTTAAGTGATTTGTCAGAACCACACAGCCACGTAGTAGAGTCCTGGAAATCAAATCCAGGTTTGCCCATTCTTTTTCACTATACTCTTCTGTCTCACTGAAGAAGGAATGAAGCTGTGAGATAGAGACCTGAAAGAAGGTACAACCACCAGGACAGCAGTCTGGAAATATTGGTCCCATCCTGCTTTTTACTAGCTCAGTGAACTTGACCTCTCTTGAGTCCCACTTACCATATAGGTGGAGACTGCTAATGGTAACAAGTCTACGAGGTAGGACTCAGTGAGATAGGATATGTAAAGTACCTAACACATAGTAGGCACTCAGTAAACATTAACTTTCCTTCTTTTGCCCATCTTCCTCCCTAGGATTATATGATCTGTTTTCCAAAATTTTATCACACATCTCCCAGTTTTAACTGTGAATTGAAATTTGAGCAATACTCAATAAGCAGATACTATGTGCCTGCCAGAAAGAAGTCTCTACAACTTGATAAAGGGTTCACATCTCACTTCTGTCACTTTTTGTGACCTAGGACAAGTCACTTCATCTCTCAGCTCCCTAAATGGGATCTCTAAAAATGGAAGTAATAAGATCTTTGCAGGATTAGTGAAGCATTCAGTGAAGTTATACATATAAAAGATCTCTGCACAGGGCTGGCCACATGGTTTCTTTCCTTCTGAAACTTACTACCGAGTTTGTCAGCAAATAGGCACCATCTGAGAAATCCCATCTTCACAAATTAAAGTTAACCACTTGGAAATAAACCTTTTGACAACTTGGAATGTACCATTTGTCTTTATAGTCAGTTATTCTAAAGTGAACATTCTGTTTTGTTCAATCCTGCCAGTAATCTCAATTATAGAATCACAGAGCCAGAGGAACAGTCCTATGCAGCAGTTCTTAAGTGCTAAAATGGTGTGAAATTCTTTGTGTATTTATATTTGAGCATTTTTCTGGGCCAACTTTCATTACCACCAAAGGGATCTGTGACCAAATAATGTTAAGAACCACTTGGTTGTGAGGAAATTAATACCCAGTGATGAGAAATTACTAAACCAAAGCTGTAGGTTTTTAGACTACAGTCAAAAGGAGTCTCGGAGATCTATGTTCTCATTTCAGCATTCTCATTTTATAAATGAAAACTTGGCAAAATTAAATGTGTTAAGTCATAACACCATAAGTGACCTTTGGGAAATTCATCTCAATAAGTCTGAATCGTCTCATCTGTAATTTTAATTAATAAAATCTCAGAAAATTGCTGTGAATATTATACCAGTCTATAAACTGCTTTACATAATTATGAAATCAAAAAATCTCAGAAAATTATAAGTTTTTTTTAATTAGTTAAGCAGCCAAACCTGCTGCCAACTGACATGAGACTGTTGAGTATTTTCTGACTTAGGCCACTTCCTGATTATATAAAGTTTTATTGGAGCACATTGTGCCCATTCATTGACATATTGTCTATGTCTGCTTTCTCACTACAACACAATTGAATAGCTGCAACAGAGACTATATGGCTGAAAAGCCTAAAATATTTACCATCTGCCCTTTTACAGAATAAGTTTACTAACCCCTGACCTACGTGACCACTGACTAGTACATAGTATTCAATTTTATATACCATATTACCTTTCTAAAATCTGAAAAATTTTAAAATTGCAAACAAATCTGATCCTGAAGATTCTAGGTATTATGAATTTATAATAGGTGGGTTGTAGACTTTAAAGCCAGCTATACCTGGATTCAGATCCTAGCTATACGGCCTGGTAGCTGTAACAACTTGGGAAGGTCTCTGAGCTTTCATTTGCTCATCTGTAAAGTGCGGATTAGTGTCCTATTTAATCCTCAGAATTTGACAGGGTTATCAAGAAAATTAAATGATGTAATATGTATAAGGGCTTCCCAGGTGGCGCTAGTGATAAAGAACCCGCCTGCCAGTGCAGGAAACATAAGAGACATGGGTTTGATCTCTGGGTCGGGAAGATCCCCTGGAGAGTGGCATGGCAACCCCTGAAGTAGTCTTACCTGGAGAATCCCATGGACAGTGGAGCCTGGCGGGCTACAGTTTAGGGTCACAAAGAGTTGGACGCAACTGAAGCAACTTAGAACACAATATGTATAAAGCATAAGAGAATTTCTGACACATAGTAGATACCCAGTAACAAGTAGCTAGTATTTAAAATTTTTATTTTGAAATCTAGTGCCTGGTCTTTTGTATGTGTTCAGTAAGTGGCAGTTCCCTTGGTAAAAGACCCGTGGCTAGACATCTCTCAGATCTCCTGATCCTGTCCCATGCCTCCTCCATTGTACTCTTCATATCATAATAATATTTCACATTTTTAATTCTCTTTCAAAGCTTTTCCAGAACAATTATCTCATTTGACAATCATAATAACTTTGTCTGGTAAGCAAGATTGGCACTGTTTTTCCCATTTGTCAGGTAATGAAATAAGGCTAAAAGAAATTAATGGCTTACCCAGACTGAACCATTAGTTTGGGGCTGAGCCAAGGAGAAAATTCAAATCTTCTGGCTCCTAACCTTTGTTCTTCCACCGATTTCATTGTCTCTCAGTGGTCAGATGAAACAAACTTCAGTGCACTGTGGGTTTATGTTTTCTTTTCTACGTTGGACCTGGGTGCTGGTGGCTCTTTAGGAGAAAGTGGGTTAGTCTTTTTACTTTTAAAACAATAATTGAAAATCTTCCTTTTCTCTCATAAGGGATCACAGGATGGTATCCTATCATTTTCCCAGAAGAGGGGGGCCTGCCTCATGGCTTGGAACTCATGCAGAAGATTGTGGGTGGTCTGGAGCTTTCAGTTTCCTTCACCCATCCTGGAGACAGAGAGCGGGTATTGGAAGCTGCTGAGCTGTTGGGCTGGAGCTTTGAGAATAATCTGAAGGATTTTGTCAAGATGGATGTAGAGGAGCCAGCCACTGTCACCATCTCCACCCCGAGGCTCTGGCTGCCCATCCATTGCGTGCTACTTGCCGGCCACAACCACATTCATAAGAATACATATTGCTACCTCCGCTACAAGCTGTATGATCATGAAGGCTTTTGGACCCCTCTTAAGAAGCCTAAGGAATCTACAAACAAAAAGCAGGTCTTGGTTACTTTCAAGGCATCCAAAAGAGCAGAAGTCACTAGGAACCCATCACTGCTTTGGTACTTCAGAGAGGAGAGGTTAGAGATCCAAGTGTGGCGGGCTTATGGCAATGAGAGTGTGGAGAGGCCCCACCGGACAGACAGCTGGATTGGCTCAGCCTATGTGGACTTGACCAGACTTGGGGAGAGGTCAGCAAGGACACTCACTGTCAGTGGTAAGTGATGAACAGCCTTAGCTCTTGTGGTTTGAGCACCTCTGCTCTGTAACAAGCACCATGTGAGATAACCTCTCTGACATTATTTTATTTGGTCCTCCCAGAAACCTATAAGATAGATATCAAGCTCATTTTTCAGTCATGAAAGTGGAGGCTCAAGTAGGTTGGGTAACTGCCCAAGGTCACATATTAGTAAGTATTCTGTCCATTATTGCATGTTGACAGATTAACAGTAATTTAGTAATGCTTCTTGAAAGTAAAGAGATTTCCGAAAGAGGTCTGCTGGCTGCTTTAAGAAGGGCATTATCTAGTGACAGTGTACCTTAGTGGAGCCTAAGGTATACTGTCTAAGATATAAGAACTGGCTCCGAGCTTTGTAGCCTTAAAGTACATCCAAATTCATCAGATTGTTGCACCTAACACAGTGCCTAGAACACTGTAAGTCCTCAGTTAATACATGTAAAATAAGAATGAGTGAATTTAGGATCTACCTTTAATCCCATGTATAAGAGCCTATATGATAATCTAAAATGTTGGTTTTTAAATACACTGAGAAGTATACCTGCTAATGAGATTAGGATATCCTTTCTCTCTGGTCAACACATCTTGGAATCAGAAAATCTAAATGATAATTAACTGGTTCACAAGACAGAAAGGAAAAAGGTAGTATTTTGCAAGTGGCATTATGGGTGCTTTTCTTTCAAGCATTTGTTCAGTATTTGCTCTATGTACATGACCCTGGGAATTCAAAAGATGAGTCAAAAATAGTTAATGAGCTTGTTGTCTAATGGGAGAGTGGAGTAGTAAATACATACAGTGAAGTGTAAGAACTATGAAAAGGTATTCTCAGTGGCACTGTGGGAGCACAGGGACACAACAGATCTTTGATCCAAGGATGACATGTCAGTGGAAGGGATGATTGACCTGAGTTTCAAAGGATTTAGAAATAAGTCAAGAAAAGGGGGAAAAAACAGTTTTCTAAATGTGAACAGCATGGGTGAAGGCACAGAGGCAGGAAGCAGCCTGATACATTTTAGGTGTTGTAAGTAATTTGGTGCTGTTGGATCACAGGATATATAGGTTGGGAAATGGTGGGGAATGAAGCTAGAGAGGTGAGCAGGAGGATTGTGTGGGAAGCCTCTTCTAAGCAGGAGAGTTTAAGCTTTTTTCTGAGAGCTATGGAAAGCTATTTTAATGAGTTCTGAATAGAAGAGTGACATAGCTTTACTTTCTAGAAAAATAAGTCTGGCAGCTGTGCTACAGAATGAATTGAAGATGACCAGGCTAGACTCTTTACAAATGTCATATTTATATACCTTAACATTCATGTAAGGTAATTTTCCTCACTATACAGTTGAAGAAACTGAGTCACAACCCTATCTTAGCTCTGTTAGCCTTGTGATCCTACCCTGTTACTGAGCAGGTAGCCCAAGCTAAAGGAGGAGTGAGTATCAGGGTGATCATCCTAGATTCTCTGATTCTGTCTGGACCCAGCAGGTATAATTCTGACTCTGGTGAGCACCTCATCAAATGCCGTGTGCCCTATTTTGTCTGGGCTGGCCTAGAGTCACTTCAGAGAGACTACAAAAAAAATCCTTGAAGTATGCAGAGCTCACTTGAACTAAAGTTCATAAAAACAGGCTTATAACTTTACTGTGCTAAAGCAGGTAGGTCTGGGAAACTGAATATAGATTTAAGGATCAGAACTTGAACATAAATAAATCTCCCCCCTCCCCCACTCCTGTCAGCTTTTTATCCACTTGTAAAAGGGCCTTATACAAAGTGTAGCATTTTATGTTTATTGAATGGGTTGCAATCAGTTCATCTAATCATCCATCCAACAATCTTTCCAAGTACTATTAAATTTTTTGAGGATAAGGATTTAACAGTGTTGCTTTTGGTATCTTCCTTTCTATGACTTGCCCTTATTTTGTGCCTGTGATAATCATAATAATCTACACATTGCATGGGAAAAAAACAGGTTGCCTAAAAACAGAAAAAGACAGGAAAGACTCCCTCTTATTGCAATCTGTGAATCAGTAAAGTCCATTTTCCTGAATTGTTTGTTGTTGTTCAGTCGCTAAATCGTTTCCAGCTCTTTGTGACCCCATGGACTGCAGCACATCAGGCTTCCCTGTCCTTCACTGTTTCCTGGAGTTTGCTCAGATTCATGTCCACTGAGTCTGATGCTATCTAACCATCTCACCCTCTGCTGCCCTGTTAATTGGAATGAGTCTTAAGAAGCAAACTTGGAGATTCTAAAAAAACTGTTAGTACCCTCTGCTCTGTAAATAAAATCTCATTTTAGTACCCAGCAAACCAGAAAAGTTATATCCCTGGGTTTAAATCTGCCACTTATTGGAAAGGTCATCTCGCCAGGTTACTTAACCCCTCTGAAATTCTAGCACTTGAAAAATACTTAGCAGATACTCCCTTTTCTTTTTGCCTCCTGCCACCACCTCCTCTTTCCCTTCCAGATGATCTTCAGGGCTACTGCCAAAACCTATTTATTTGGTGAAACAGGCTAAATTGAGCATCAAGTCAGCTTCCTAATAAGAGGCCTAAGAAGAGAAACCAGTGGGACTTATGGAAGAAAAGACAGGCTACTCTTGATTTCATCAAATGTTAAACTTTTAAGAGACTCCAGAAGTCATTTAAGTCTAGCTACCCCCTCAGCTCATGAATTCCTTCTATAGCAGCTGTGCCTTGGTAGTCATTCAGCTTTGGCTTGAAATCCAGCCTTCTCATTGCTTTCCATTATTTCAGATAGAGTTGGGGGGTTGCAGGGGAGACAGTAAAAACTCTCACAGTGTATATTAACCTCACAGTTCCTTTTTCAAATTGATATGTTAGGCCCTGTGGCCCTACCAAACGAGAGAGGACCACAAGTACCCTAGGTGAACATCTCCAGGTTTAGAAAATGTTCCTGCTTGCCTTGATTTATTCTCCTCCATCCTCTTGCAGGTGTTTATCCCCTATTTGGACGAAACGCTTCCAACCTCTCGGGAGCTGCCTTGAGAGTTCATGTGGTTCTTTCCTCTCTTTCTTCACATCCTGGGCCCACCCATGAGCTGGACTCCATGGACTGCAGCAGCCACAGTGAGTCTGAGCACGTCCCCAGAGGAATTGATGAGATCCAGCTCTCTCCACCACATGGCCACCAGAAGTCTCCAGCCTCCACCCAGGTCCCCTGCAACAACACCACAGCTGAAGTCTGCCCAGCCCAGGAGGGCCCTCCTGAGTCAGATGGAACTTTCACAGTCAGCATTCTGGTAGAGAGAGCAATGCACTTAAGCTTGAAAGGTATGTTCTTCTCACTTATCTATCAACAGATATCTGACTCTGCAGGCTACAGTCCTGTCTTCATAAATCTTTCTAATCATGACAGGGTCTGGAGGAATTGCTAATCATCTTAATCAGTAACAATTATATTTCTCAAGCCTAAAGGTTTAAGCAGTATGAAAGCCTTTCTGAACCTAAGTGGGCCTTGTCAGTTATCTTAATTTTGTATATCATAAATTCCTCAGTCCAGAAACCAGAGTATCAACTTAGATACACCTCTTTTCCTTTTTCACCATCAAATCCTCAGATCCATTAAACTGCTGTGTCTCTGAAATTTCTGTTAGATCTCTACCTTTGTCTCTGTTTATACCAACTTTGTCCCTCTTCAGTATACACCTAGTGCCAAGGATTCTTAGGACTGGATCCATAAGCCCTCAGGAATCCAAGGATTAAAGTCAGGGTAGGTGATCTTGGATAGAAAAATAATTACATCTTTATTTTTATTAACCTCTAACTAAAATTGAGGCTTTCCAGGTAGCCCAGCGGTAAAGAATCTGCCTGCCAAGCAGGAGACATGGGTCTAATTCCTGAATCAGGAAGATCCCCTGGAGAAGGAAATAGAAACCCACTCCAGTATTCTTGCCTGAGAAATCCCATGGACAGAGGAGTCTGGCGAGCTACAGTCCATTGGGTCGCAAAGAGTTGGACATGACTCGGCAACTAAACAGTAGCACAGCATCAACTAAAACTGAACATTTCTTCCAATTGTGAGTGTAAGCAATAGAGCCTAGTAATATTAACAGTACCTGTGATGCTGTCAACTATAGAAATCGCAGGTATTTTCATATCCCATTTCAGTTACTGCAGATATCTTGGAATGTCGTTTATTCCTGTCATTACTTCAAAATTACAGTAGTTATTAAACCAAAGTAATTATTAAACCTAAAACTTAATCTTGTTGTATATTAATAAAACACATATATTGCTGTGTCACAGTTTTTTAATGTTTTGATAACTTTTATTTCTTTGTAATCTTATGTATTTTACATTATTCATTAAAAAAAAAAATACTACTAGAAGAGGCCCATAGACTTCCCCAGATGGCCAAAGCAATCCATGGCACAAAGAACCCCTGCCCTACATTTTTTTTGCCCTTGCCCTACTTTTATTCAGCCTTGTAATCTCTCCTAAAGTTTTCCCTTTTGCCATCACCCTTCTCTTTTGCCTGCTTAATTCCAATTCCTCTCTCAAGACTCAGCACAAACATCACCATTTACCAGAGTTCCCTTGATGTAAGGGCCACCACCTATTTGCTCTCTTAGCACTTTTACCCTTTTTATCATAGCATATATTGCATACATTGATGCTAACATTATTTGCATGATTTTCTTCTCCACTAGGTAGGAGCTGTTTAAGAGCAGAGACCTTATCTCATTCATTTATTCATTCATTATTCATTCATTCAGCAACAAAACATATCCTATTTTCTGTGTGAGCACTGTCCATGGTGCTGGGGATAAAGTAGTGAACAAAATGACAATAATAGTGCCCTTATGAAGCTTACATTCTAGTAGGAATATATTCAGCCCTGTATTTCCAGGCAATAAGTTGTGTATGTTTGTGACTTTGAGCAGTTATTGTCTCCCTGTGTCTTGAATTTCTCATCTGTAAATAGCTGTGATTATCAGTTCTGAGATGTGTGATTATTCTGAGAGCTAAAAATCCATAGCTTTGTGAGTCCAGAAGATTTCAATATATATCTTTTGATTTGGCCTTCCTACTTGGCTCCTACAGATTCTGTGTTGCCTCTCAGTTTTTGCTGTGTATCCTTATTACTTCGGAACAGAAACAAAATTCATGCTCACAGTAACTGCTGTCTGTCTTTTATTTCTATTTCTCCATATACATACTACCAACAGATGTTACTTCCAGAATCATAAGCTTCTACAAAGACCCTGAGGTTCTCAACCTTCTCATCACCTTTGTGTGTCAGAGACCTTGAAGCGTTCTCAGGACAGAATCTTCTCCACATACAATCTTGCTGTGCTGTATTAGAGATACTGAGGTCCTGTATGAGTCACAAAATTGGGAAACAGTTTTCGCTTTTTGACTGCCCTACCAATGCAGCCCATCTGTGACAAGTCTGATAAGGAATGAATTTAAGGAAAGCACAAAAAAGCTTTGATTTTTGCAAAAATTGTTTTGTTTTTTTGTTTTTGCATTAAAAATAAAATTTAATGTGCAAAAACATGGTTATCTTCCGTTTTAGGGGTTGCCTCCATGTTGCAAACAGCAAAATATGCTTGTAACTTCTCAGTTAGACAAATTGCATTTTTTAAATATGGCTTGACAATTAGCAGTAATTTATTGAGCATCTCTTTGTACCAAATTCTATTCTCATTTTTGTACATTAATTATCTCACTTAATCCTTACCACTATCCAGTATTCTTGGGCTTCCCTTGTGGCTCAGCTGGTAAAGAATCTGCCTGCAAAGCAGGAGACCTGGGTTCCATCCCTGGGTTGGGAAGATCTCCTGGAGAGAAGCGTAAGGCTACCCACTCCAGTATTCTGGCCTAGAGAATTCCATGGATGGGGTCACAAAGTGATAAAACTGAGCGACTTTCACTTTAATCCTTACCACAAGATTATTTTATGAGCAGATTACAGTACACACCCATTTTATAAATGAGGAAACTGAAGCTCACAAAACTGAAATGACTTGAGTTACACAATTGATAAGCTCTACAGAGCTGGAATTTTAATCTTAAAGCCTGACCTAAAGGAATTTCACCTAAAGCCTGTGCTCTTTGGTCTAAAGACACAGTCTCTACCCTGCCTCTCAGGATGTATTTATCAGTTTATCTGTGTTTATCTGTGTTTATCATTTAGTCCTGCTTACACTCTGTATTACCAGGGTAATTATGTACTATATGTCCAGTCCCGTGCTTATGTTGCAAGAATGGTAGTTCAGTTCATCAAGTAGTAAATCTGTGCTAGGCCAGTACCAGGTACAGAATGTGCAGAGCAAATGGCATACAGTTTCTGTCCTCTAAGAGCTGATAACCCAGATAAGGGGATATGACGAACTGACATGATTTTAGAGGGGCTGTGGACACAGTGGTGGCACTGTGGTGACTTTCTTTCCCTTCTAGTCATAATATATAGCAAGCCAGTCCCTGGCTCATGTACCTTTCTTAGCCTAGATTCCTTTCTCCCTTCCCCAGTTACCAAATTCTCCCCAGCATCCTGCTCTTTCTCTCTGTCACCTTGTTCCAGCCACGCTGGCCTCTTTGCTTTTTCTTGAATGTATAGGCAGATTCCTGCTTTGAGGCTTTTGAATCTGATGTTCACTGTGTGCCTGAAACATTCTTCACTTTTGGCCTGGCTTTACTGAAATCACTGGCTCAGCTAGACCTTCCTTGGCCACCCATCTAAACTTACAGCCTCCCCCAACAATACATGTCCCTTTTTCCTGCTTTATTTTTGTCTATGGCCTTTAAATAGTGTATTTTGTTTATCTTCCACCTTTCTAGAAAAAGATTAAGTCCTACAGAGACAGCAGTTTTTTGATTTATTGACTGCTAAATCCCCAACACCTCGAACGGTGTCTAATACATAAGCAGTAAATGTTAAATGAGGAAGCAGATGAATCTGAGACCTTGTTCAAATGCCCTGTCTCTC
The DNA here is from genome assembly GCA_024291935.2 of Okapia johnstoni. NCBI lineage: Eukaryota > Metazoa > Chordata > Mammalia > Artiodactyla > Giraffidae > Okapia > Okapia johnstoni. Next base: position 24,925,738 of record CM044325.1, read on the forward strand.
CTTTTAATATGTTCTCTGATTTTCTACTTTGCCTCTCCTGCAGGAAAGTTGCTTATGTGGAATTTAACAGAAGATAAGTTGCAGGGATTAGTAGATTCATTCAACAAATAGGTATTAAGTTACTGCTGTATCCAGTACAGGGTATAGGATCATGTCCTCTTACTCAGAAAGTTTTATATCACCTTTTCTCTATTCTCACTGCTTCCTTGCATGTTCAGGCTTCAGGAACTTGAATTAATGGGATTGCCCTCTCAACGAGTGCTGTGAACAGTATTCTCTTTCAGTATCTTCTTCATTCTACTACTGAGATTATATTATGTCTGGTCAACAAAGGTGACCTCATCTCTCCACTTAAAATACTTTGTTGACTTCATGTCACTGCAGTCACAGTGGCGTAGCACACAGAGTACTGCCGTGCGACCTAATCAATCTTTCCAACCTCATCTCTCACTGTTTTTTATATCAGGCAGTTTGCTTTTTGCCAGTGCCCCATCCTCTATCATGTTACCCTTGATCATGGTCTTTCCTCTACCTGAAATGCCTTCTCTCTTATTCAGTGAACTTTCTCCTCATGCTTCAAGAGTAAACTAGATGATACTAACATTTTGCAGCCTCCTGACCACCTCTATTAGTAGAAAACTTTCCTCTCTGTTCCCAAAACTTCCTTATTCCACCACCATCCCTACACAAGTTTCCTCCTTCATATCACTTATTATTCTGTACTGAAAATGTTTCTTAATGTGTCTCTCCTTAGGCTGCCTGTTCCTTGGGGACAGGGACTGTGTGTTTATTTCTGTATCTCAGTACCCGTGTCTTCATGATGCAGCTAAGCAGGCATAATGTCCTTTTGTTTGCGAATATGATACTCACTGCCTCTTGTATTTCTGGCATGAGCTACAAATCTGTAAATCACTTGTTATTTTGTTTCTTTCTATTTAGCCAGGGCAGATTAAGCATCAGAGTGGACACTTTCAGAGGTCTCTTGTCTCCCAAGTCCTACTCTCACAGTGATAGGCCCATATAGTCCTTCCCCCACAAATATTGATGGTTCACTCAGACTCTGTGCTGGGCCCTGAGTGTACAGACCTGCACATCATCTCTCTGAAATGTGCTTCCAAATGATGATATAATAGGAAGACTTCTGGAATGGGATTCAGAAGACTGGCTTCTGGCCCTAGCTAAGCCATTAACTTGTGTACTGACTTTGGGCAACCCATTTCTGTTTTCCTCGACTGTAAAATATAATAGTCTTGTAAGATCATCTCTAAGCATAGGGAGCCAAGGGCAGCATATCCCACACTGTGAGTCAGCTATAAATTGCCAAGTTCTTATGAAAATCCTGGGTAGATGCTTCCTTAATATCCATATTGACTGTCCTGCCTTCAGCAGTGTTCTCAGTGTGTCTGTCCCTCTCATGCCTTAGAAGCGTCTTCATTGATGAAGGAAATAAATGACTCTTTAGTGCAAAGCTGCATGCAGAGGCTTCATAAACAGCCCTGAATTATGCCTTACACCTGAGACAGTATAGTCCCCACTGTGGTCCTGGTTCTAAAATACAAGAGTTTCTTGGATACTTTTGTTAGAAAAAACTCTGAGGAACCTTCAAGAATCAGCTTCAGTACTCATAAGATTTGTGTACTTATACTAGACATGACCAGTATCTCTAGTGCTATCTTACAGATGAAACCATCAAAGAACAGAGAGGTGAAGTGATTTGAGGTCATCTAAATTATACCCAGTGAAAGCCAAAACCATCTTCAGTATCATCAGCCTTTATAGGCTCTCTTTCAACTACCCAGGCAGGGTTAGGGGTCCTTCTGTGTTCCCACAGCCCCCTGTGCTTTTGGTATAGTCTTATCTTATTGTATTATAATTATCTGTTTGTGTTTGCCTCCAGATCAAGAATCAGATCTGACTCATCTGTGCATATAAGCCATAGAGCAGGTGTCAATTAATGATAGCTTAACAAAACTGAGCTAGGTATTTTATTAATGTACAAATCTGGGCATTGCTTGAGGGAAAGTTTCCATCTATTGACTCCAGGCCAGAGGGAGAGCTTTTCTTTTAACCAGGTAGAATTAAGTACAACTATTGCAATGGAATATCCCTGGAAGAGGAGTTAGGAAACCTTCCAGTTTGCCAGGTGTGCGACAAGCAAGCCACTTTACCTCCCTGTTCCTTGGTTGCCTTGTTTTTAAACTAGAGCTAGAAACACCATCTTCTGTGATTATCAGGGATGTTATCAGCACAAACTTAGTGTTGATAAGAAAACTTATCAACACTAAAATAAAGAGTTATGGGACTTCCCTGGTGGTTAAGATTCTGAGATGCCAATGCAGGAGGCACTGGTTCGATCCCTAGTCAGGGAACTAGATCCCACATGCTGTGTGGTACAGCCGAAAGATTTTAAAAATTAAAATTAAAAAAATAAGGAGTTATTATTTTAATCTGATTGGAGAAATTATACCATTTTTGATGCATAAAAGTACTACTTTTCCACATTTAGGTGAAACACAGGAAATTCAGTGAAAACTCCTAAACGGTCGAGGTGGCTCATTTCAAGTCCTCTTAACTGCTCTCAGTGTGTGTTCCAATTCAATAGGAGGTATAATGGTTTTCATCTCCGCTGCTTCCAAAAGTATTTCAGAACTTTACCTTTTTCAGGAAGGTAAACAGGCCCAGCCAGATTTCCAGCTGCAAGGGGAGAGCCAGGGAAACCTGATAGACTTGCTCTCCCAAGCTGATTTCTTTATCACCTGCCTGTTTGGCTGAAAGGAGTGTTTCTGTTCAAGACTGAATAAGGAACAGTTATTTTCGGAAGTAGAAATAGTACTTCTGTTTCACAGCCTCTAGCAACTAGCAGCCTCAAAAATAGTGAACCTAAAAAGAGAGGGTTAAGGTATGAGAGAGAGATCTGGGCAGTATTGGTAGGTATCTAGAATCATAGAATTTATCGTAGATAATTATCAAAGTAATTTGAGAGTATATGTTTCTGATGAAGAAACTTGTTGCCCAGGGGGTCAGAGTGAAGCACCCAATATATCACACTAAATCAGTACAGAGTACACCAGAACTGAGAAGTCCTGTCTCTCAGAACTCCAGGTGGTCCTCTCTGCTGACCTCTGTCAGTACTGTCCTGAGCAGAGGCTGCTGTCCTCGGCAGGTGCACCCAGCACACACACAAGGCAGCTTCTCTCTCTTCTTCTCTCTCTGTGTCTCCCATTTTTCTTAGTAGATCTCAAGTTTAGTAGGTCTCTCTTCTTCAACCCTGATGACCCTCTCAGACCAAGGGCAGCAGGGAGTCTGCAAACCATTCGTAAGAGCTGTGGGCCTACTCTGTGCATTTAAGAGACTCTTAATTTACTGAGGGAAACATAGACACAGATTATTGTAGACTCGCCCTTACTGTGAGGATTTGTGACATTTTATTGGAAGAAATCAGTTGAGAAACTTGAGACCTACTAAAAAAAAAATGGGAGACAGAGAGAGAGGGGTGAGATTGAGAAAGAGAGAAATGGAAGCTACGTCAGGGAGAGTCTAGTTGCCAGAAACAACTCACTCCAGCTGTTTTAAACGGAGAGAAGTTTAATGTAGAATGTTAAGATACTTCCAAGTTACTGGAAGGGCTCAGGGAGTTGGCTGTAGGCTAAGCTTTTAGGAAAGAACCAGCAGATCTTTTAAGTTAGAAATAACAGTGCCAAAACAGTGCAGTCCAGGGATCGGGAACTCATCTCTATTACCATTGGGCCTCTGGGGACCCAGGGACACAACCCCTGAGCAGGAAACTCAGTGTCATCCTTGCTAGTAGCAAATGGAAAAGGAAAATGACCTCTGCGTCCCATCTGCCTTCCAAATCTTTTGTAATGGCATCTAATACATAGAGACCAGTATGTATCCATCCATACTCTAGCACAGCAGAGTCGTGACCCTTTCAATCTCTACAGTAAAGGAATACAATACAGTAAAAGTAAGTAAGGGTGGATTCTGAGCAAGTCAGTCTATTTAATACTGTTAAGTTTCACGAAAATAAACTTCTAAGAACATTGCTCAGTAATGAGTGAAAGTCTCTCAGTCATGTCTGACTCTTTGCAACCCCATGGACTATACAGTCCATGGAATTCTCTGTGCCAGAATACTGGAGTAGGTAGCCTTTCCCTTCTCCAGGGGATATTCCGAACCCAGGTCTCCAGCACTGCAGGCGGATTCTTGACCAGCTGAGCACAAGGGAAGTCCAAGAATACTGGAGTGGGTAGCCTATCCCTTCTCCAGTAGATCTTCCTGATCCAGGAATCAAACCGGGGTCTCCTGCATTGTAGGCAGATTCTTTACCAACTGAGCTATCAGGGAAGCCCATAGCCCAGTAGATAAAGGTAATATTAGCGTTATTCTGTACATTTCACATTAGTAATGCTGCTGCTGCTGCTGCTAAGTTGCTTCAGTCATGTCCGACTCTGTGCAACCCCTTAGACGGCAGCCCACCAGGCTCCTCCATCCATGGGATTTTACAGGCAAGAGTACTGGAGTGGGTTGCCATTGCCTTCTCCCAGTAATGATGAGTGCTATTTTATTGATTTCTATTAGCTGTTCTTTGATTATTGCCATTTTATTAGAATCATTTTTTCCTGCTCTTTCAAGAATATGCTTGTAAACTGGTTTTACCAGTTTGTAGCCAGTCTGTCTGTACCCCAGTTTTTTTCATCTATATAATGAGAAGAATAATATCTTCCTCATAGGTTTGTTGTAAGGATTAAATGAGTTAATACATGTAACAGTTCAGTTCAGTCGCTCAGTCGTGTCTGACTCTTTGCAACCCCATGAATCGCAGCACTCCAGGCCTCCCTGTCCATCACCAACTCCCAGAGTTGACCCAAACTCATGTCCATCGAGTTGGTATAGTTCTTAGAAAAACGCTGGCACACAGCAAGTGATACATGTTATCTACTGTTATTATTTTTTAAGTTTATATACTGTGTGACTCTGTTTATGTGATTTTTTTTATAATTTTATTTCTATTTATTTTTGGCTAAGCTTCATTGCTTCATGGATTTTTCTGTAGTTGCAGTGAGCAGGGCCTCCTCTAGCTGCCGTGCGCAGGCTTCTCATTGCAGTGGCTTCTCTTGTTGCAGAGCACACAGACTTCAGTAGTTGCAGCTCGTGGGCTCAGTAGTTGTAGCACTTGGGCTTAGTTGCTCCACAGCATGAGGGATCTTTCCAAACCAGGGATCGAACCTGTGTCTCCTTCATTGGCAGGCGGATTCTTCACCACTGAGCCACCAGGGAAGCCCTGTTATTTAATTTTAATCCTTAAAACATCCGATGTAAGTATCATACAAGTCGTTTGAAGAAGGGGTGGCCTAGATAGGCCTTGCCCAAGGTCACACATTGCCAAAGTCACACAGAATGTGTGTGGCAGAGCTATCATTGATCATCTGACTTTTAAGTCCAGGCTCTTTGCAGTTCTACCTTTTTCCTCTTAATCCAGTGTTTTCCATCATCCCACAGAGTACAAAGAGATGGGAGAAGTTGTTTCTTGCTGGGTGGTATTTATGAACTGAACCTTGAAAGAACAGTTGCAATAGCAGAAACATTTCAGACACAGGGAATAGCTCAAAGACCCAAAGGTAGAAGATAGGAATGGTTCTTCTTGTACCTGTGTAATGAGAGGCTTCCAGCACATTCTTTTTTGGTAGCCTGAAGTTTAGTCATTCACTGTTTCCTATTTCAGGGAGCCCCTTGACACAGCGGAAAGTATCAATACCCAGTTGTTGTGTATCCTTTGTAACAGCTGATGAGCCATCTCCTATCTACACCCAAGTGGTTGAAAACACAGATTCCCCCATCTGGAATTTTCAACAGCAATCAAGGTTTGTATTTTATGATGTACCATCAGCCTTCCAGAATCTGCTTTCTATTCCAAGAGACAGACTCAAAGTGAGGAATATAACAGACACTACAATACTGAGCAGACTTGGAGAATGCTTTCCTTATCAAACAGTTATTTAATCCTAGTCTGTATTTCTCAGAAGGAAAAAGGAAATAATTACATATATGCATTAATGATAAACAGAACGCAGAGTTTGTGAATTATGAATTCATATCATAGTGCTTATGAATTCACAGCTAGTGGTGGTTTAAAGGTTTTGTTGTAGTATTTTTTAACTCTACTCAGTACAACTCAAAAATTATTCAATGGAGTCCTCTTATTTGCTCTGCTGTGTTTTTGGGCAGTGGGAATTAAAGGAAATGGATTAAGACAGTCCCTGTAGACACCTCAGCTAAGTGTGAAAGAATGTATACAAGTTATCTAGATGAAGAAGGTGGAGATCTCAGGAAAGGCTGTGGATTATGCATCTTTGGGAAAGATTGCTGGTGCAGTAGGAAGAACCTGGGCTTTGAAACTAGACAGACTTGGCCTCCGACCCTGTCTCTGTCATTCACTAACTGTGTGAACAAGTTACATAACATTTCTGAGCCTCAGATTCATCATGTGTAAAGTTGAGGTAATTTTTACAGAGTTATTGTGAGGTCCAAATTACATGACATTTAGGAATATTACCTCATGGTACATGGTAGGTACATAATAAATGTCAGATCTGATTTGAAAGCTTTAAAACAGAGGAGGTGGAGGAGTCCTGTCAACCATGTGGCCTGCAGCTCAGAGGTTGGGGGCTGGCACAGAGGCCTGCTGCACAGGGCTCGCCTCCCTTTTCTGCTGTTTCATCGTTATTAAAAGTGTGAGTTCTGTTATTAATTATTGTTATTATCTTTACACTGCATCACCTTTTGTAAAGTTTAATTCTTGTCCACCAACACTAGCCACATACATGGTATCTGATCTGCTATTTTCTCACAGTGTTTATGTACCTAGTTGAGTCTCAGCAGTTGCTCACATGTTCAGTGTTTTGAAATTTGAAAGGTTGACCTGAGTCAGGAGCTCTAACTGCAGTGGCAACTCAATACTGTCTGTGGTGAGCTACTGGAAATTACAGAAATTCTGGCCATAGTGGCCAGTACTTTATCTAAAATAACAAATCTGCTTCCAAAGGTAGGTGATCAGAGGGCTAAACCCAGCGTAGGTGCTCAATAAATATTCTTTTCCTCTCTTCTCACTGCCTCCACCTACCACCACAAGGCATGAGAAGAATCCTTACCTGTTCCATGGGTGTTAGGGGAAAGAATACCACATCAGGGTTGCGTGTTTTCAGTTCTTGACAAGTTACTAGTTACATCACCTCTCTGAACTTCCATCCCCTGCTTTTAGAAGATAAAAATATATCCTAGAAGATGATCATGAGCTTGAAGGGAAAGTGTTACAGAAAGTAATTTGCAAACTTTAAGATACCCTTCAGTCTGGGTTTCATACTAGAGAAGCCTCCTACACAGTTAATTTATGGTGCTTGTTTTTCTTACTAGGCTTTCAAAAGAGCTTCTTTTGGACCCCCAACAAACTCTGGTCTTCAAAGTTTGGCATAAAGGAGGTATGAACTGTTTCTTTGGTTATAACAATAAGTCCACATCATGTTAATTTGCCAATCTTTTTCTTTTTTTAAACCAAGTAAAACCATGGCACTGATGGTGCTGGGAACACATAAGTGTGTTAGAGGTGATCCCATAGAATGGCATGTCATTCTCTGGTGGAATTTAAATCCTTAGAAACCATATCATTTTGTTTTGACTGCTTGCTTTGTTTTTATTAGTGAATGGCAGTATACTTTTATACCTTTAGAAATATCTCTAATCTTGTAAGGTAAAAATATAACTAGTTAGATTTTAAATATATAAAAACTGAGGCCCAAGAAAGTTTAGTGGGGTGACTAAGGTTATATACCTATTAATTGATGGAGCTAGGATTCAGACTCACTTCTTTCTTTTTTTCTTTTTTTGGCCACACACAAGGTTTGCAGAATCTTAGTTCCCCGATCAGGGATTAAACCCAGGTCCTGGCAGTGAAAGTGCCAAGTCCTAACCACTGGACAAATAGGGCATTCCCCTCAAACCCATTTCTGACTGGCTGTTTAGCCTTTACCATTTGTACTTCACCAGTCTAGTAAGATTGGAATGACTCAGAAAAATAAGGTGATTAGGACATTCAACTATCTCAGAGCTCTTAGAAAATTTTGTCTCACTAAATCCCTCCTTACAAACCTAGCTCTTTTAAGATTCTTGCTGGGTCTTGGTTTCCAAACCTTCAGTGGTTTTGAGTTACCTATAGCATCACAGTGTTTTCTTGCCAGTGGGTAACCCTAAAACCTAATCAAGATCTGAGAGTAATTAGTGGGTAAAGGAGATCAACTTCCCAGGCTCCCTTCCTGTGCTTCTCTTTGGGAGTAATGCCTCAGATCTGGTTTTGATGATTGGTCCCATGCTGCTGCTAAGGATTCCCAACCCTGCCCAACCTCATTAGTGGGTCAGGAGCTGACCATAATTCAGTTTTCTCTGAATCAGTACAAGGAATTCCTGCTATATTCAGCTCAGCACAACACTCCTCTCTTGTTTTCTATTCCTGTCTTCTCTCTCAAGTATTCCAGAGATTGTCGAGCAGACCAGACTTTGCTTCAATTCAATACTTCAGCAGGAAAAAAAGAATAAACTTCAGTCTTATGCAGATCTGTATTCAAATCTTGGCTCTGCTATTTACAGACTGTGTGACCTGAGATAAATTGCTTTACCTCTTTGAGTCTTTGTTTCCTTATTTATAAAATTAGGATTAATAGAACCTGCAATGCAGGGTTTTTGATGGAGAAGGAAATAGCAACCAACTCCAGTATTATTGCCTGAAAACCCCATGGACAGAGGAGCTTGGCAGGCTATGGTCCACAGGGTTGCAAAGAGTTGGACACGATTTAGCAACTGAACAACAACAGTTTTTGTAAGGGTTAAAGATAATTATATAAAGTATTTGGGACAAATTGGCACTTAATAAATGGAGCTGTTTTTATTACTATGCCTACTATGTGTCAAGTACAGTGCTAGGGCTGTTAGGTATAGAGATGAAGAAAATGCATTCCCTACATTTCAGGACCCCTAGACAGTCATGTGGACCCCAGTGTAAAGGGGGACAGAGCTCATCCAGCTCTGTCTCTCAGTGTATGTAGACTTACTTAACTCCATCCTTTCCACATAGATTGAAGGAACCTTTTGTAAAAGGTACTCAGACCAGACCAAGCTGTGTTCAATAAATATTTGAGTTCCTACTCTATGCCAGGTACTGTGCTGAGTGATGGAGATACAGAAGTAAAATGACATATAGGGTGCTCTGGTAGCAGACATCTAACCCAGACTTAGGATGTTAGAGAAGGCTTTGAGGGGCATACCTCCGATAATAAATGAAGGGACTTGACATTGTATGGTCAGAAGGAATAGCAAATACGAAAACCTAAAGTAAAGAGAGTACAAGGGAAGTTCAGAATCACTGGAACATAAAACTGCAAAGGGAGAATGAACGGGGGGTTGACTGCTAAATCTGATATTAAATTTAACTTGCAAGGGACTTCCCTGGCAATCCAGTGTTTAAGACTTTGCACTTATACTGCAGAGAGTATGGATTTGACCTAAGATAACTGCATGCTTTGCAGTGCAACCAAAAAAAAATTTTTTTAATAATAAATAAATTTAACTTGCAGCTTGTGGGGGGGGGGGTCAGTTCACTGACCAGGGATTGAACCTGGGCCACAGCAGTGAAAGCCCAAAATCCTAATCCTTAAGCAACCAGGGAACTCCTGATCTTTTTTCTTGATGATCAATTTAGCCAGATTTCTCCTCCACTATGTTTAGGATGAAGTGCTTTCATGTTAGGCAGAACCTTCAAGTGAGGTTGCCTAAAGTTATTATATAACAAGAACAGGTTACATCTTTGATAACCAAAGAGAGCAAGATTAGCTTTCTTTGAAAAGCAAGAATATCTTTGGAGAACAAATCAATGGCTCTCTGCATCATTCTTCACCCCCAGTAGGTAAGAATTACATGACCCCTACTCAGGGGAACACAACTTCAAGTGTCCCTACAATCTAATCCAATCCTACAACCTAATCCAAGTTAAAGAGAATCTTAAATCTGGTTCAGTACTTCTCCTATATATGAAACTTGAGGCCCAGGAAATTAGAATAGTGAGTTTTCAAGTCAAAGCCACATTCAGATTTGCTGTTGTAGTACACTGCTTCTTGGTCTCACCCTACGGTGGCCGGTTCACTCACGCTCTCAGTGGATGTCTGTCAAGTTCCTGTAGTGTCGGAAGATGTTATGCCAGGTATGGAAAGTTTGGGGCACGAAATACTCGGTCTCAGCTTTCAGGTAGGTCGCAGTCTAGAGAAGAGCGAACGGTAAACGAGTGTTAGTGTGTGACGAGCCCGGTGTCGTAAGGAAACTCATCACCACTCTTCTGGAAAACTTGCTTTCCTTGATTTATTCAGCAACTTGAAAACTGAGAATTGTGTCCATGTTTGGCAGGATCAGTCCTTGATTCAGTGTAGGAAGTGGAGCCTATACAAAACAGGAGCATGTAAAGGGACAGGGGTCTGTTTGTCCTCAGCTCCTTTCATGTCAGAAGTGAGAAGCAGTAAGTATGAGAATAAAGGTCATTGCATGGTAGCTCGTCCAACCGAGAAGGGGTCTTCTCTGTCGTTAAGAGCAGCCTGAGCCCAAACTCCTTTTGTACCCTGTACTGGTTTTTTAGGGGGTTATTTGTCTTCTCTGTGTGTACGTGTATATGTGTGTTCTTAATTAAATGTAATACAGTGTATGTTATAGAAAATTTGAAAAATACAGACAACTATAAATAAAAAAATACAAATCATTCATAATTCCAAGTGTGATGGTCTTTCAAGTGAATTTTTTTCAAGACCCACTTCCCTAAGGAAAATCAGTGAGACCTGGTGCCCTAGGGAGAAGAACAAGTGTCTCTTATGTTTAAGGGATATTTTCCAGTTGCCTATATCAAGAGGACAGAGCTCAACCCTGCCAGCTTTTCCCTACCATACAAAAAAATATACAGTAGTTTGAAAACAGGCTATGGTTGCCAGTCTCTTATCCTCGTTATCTGTATTCTCTGTTGATTGTGGAATCACTGAACCCTCCCACCCTCTAAATCACCTTTTTCTCTGTGCCACCTCGAAGCCCAGTGGCAAGACGTGCCTGGCCACACTGCCCAGCTCTTCTTTCTCCCCCACAGATGAGGAGAGGGTGATTGGCTTTGCCTCTGTGGACCTCTCCCCGCTTCTCTCTGGCTTCCAGTTTGTCTGTGGCTGGTACAACATCACAGACTTCAGTGGAGAGTGCCAAGGGCAGATAAAAGTTGCTATCTCCCCTTTGGAGAATTTGATTCATTTCAAAGAAGAAAGACAAGCAAGACGTGAGGTGAAGAACCCAGGATCACTGGTATGTATCTTTATTCACATCCTTAACCAATAAGGTTCTACTGAGCAAAACCTATAAGAAGATAATTTACATGTGTTTGGTACTTTCCAGTGTACAGAATACATTTCTGTCTTATAATGACTTCATGACCTTTTGGGGTGAAAATGTTCTGAAATTACATGGTGATGATGGATGCTATTGAAAAACCACGGAATTGAACACTTATTTTCAAAGGGTGAAGTTTATAATACATGAATTAAATCTCAATTTTTTAAATAAAATAAGGTTAGATACAGTGTGGAATCTGAAACCACCTTAGATAAACTTTAAAAATAAAAAGTTACATTAACCTCTTTGGTCTCTGAAAAAAATTAAAAGAGAAAAATGGGAAGAGGGAAATTGATGATAGTAAGTATAGACAACTGTTTCAGGGAGTTTAAAGGAAAAGAGAATTTCCCAGACTGTCCCAGATAGGGGAGCTCTGTCAAGGGAAGACTGTGTCACGCATGCCTGAGCCAGGGTTTGGCAGAGTGGGGTTCAGTAAATATCAGATGAGTTACTGAGTGAATAAATGCATGCATTAGAAAAGGATAGTTTAAATAATCCCCTTTGTAGGAGGGCCTTTTCTTTACATCAACCCGAGTAATCATGAGATAAGAACTATCCCAGCCAGATTATCCTCACATGTAAAGAAAATGTAAGATGTCCAGCCAGGGGTTCACAAACTGGATGGAGGAAGCAAGAGCATAAGTAAAAATAAAGCAACTTTTACAAAGCAGTCTGACATTGTAGTTTGTAAAATGGGGATGATAATAGTACCCCCCTCATAAGAGTGTGATATTTAAATGAGAAAATGCATATAAATTGCTTGGTACAGTGTTCAACAGAAAATAGTAAGTTATAAATAAACAATAAATTTTACAAATTTATTTATACTGCTTTATTCCAAAAGGATTTGTGACAACAAGCGTGCCATTTTTCTCATCGCTTCCGCAGATCCCAGTATGCAGTACCTTCTCCTTCCCTGCCTCTGCTGTGTATGCTGCGTTCCCTGGCTGCACTACAGGACAGACTCCAGAACTGCCTGCTCACCCCTCATCAAAGGAGGTTGATTTCTCCTCTCCTGGGAGGTGAGTGATTTCTTGATGACAGGAAGAGATGGGATCTGGAATGGAAGTGTGCAAACTAGCTTGTCATTTCTCTTTCCTTTATGAGAGGAAGAAATGAGAAACAGGGAAAGACTAGTGACCTTCTTTCATAAGCCCAGGGAACCCCAAGATCATACGAAAACAACATTTTTATAAAATTAGATACTAGAAATTTTACTGCTATCAAAAGTGTAGCTTCAGTGCAAGGGACTCTTTTCTCCTCAGAGGTCTTTAATCTTCATGCCTAAAATCAATCATCAGCTATGTGAGAAACATATCATGACCTTTCCCCTCCCAAATCTACGTGCCAGGTTATTGTGTAAAAAGCACCTGGCGTTCTCATTTCACTAAACTAACTGGATATGCTTATGGATATTAGGGCTAGAGTACACTCCATCCTGTCAAAGGATAGAATCTAAGATTTACGATTGCTTCTCTCCACCCCACTCTCCTCAGGCCCTAGTACCATTTGGCATCCCTCTGCCTCCATCAGTCTTTTCCATGTCTCTCTCTTCATTTCAGGGAGAAGGCAAGGGATCATGTAGCAGCCACTCCTACAGTAGCAGTTACTGAGGAGACCATTTATTCCAGGAAAGATGCTCTTATACTGCTTAGCCACGCAAAGGCCTGTCTCAGTGCTATGTAGCTTTTCTACCACGTGAAGAGAGCCTCTACATAAAAGGAGCCCATGTGTCTGTGAAGCCCTAGTTTAGAAAATTTCTGTTACCTGTTTGATAGATGTTACGTTGCCCACAGCTAGTCAATGAGACAGTCAAAGGAATCTCCAAATAATTATGCTGAGAGAGAAAAGCTAGACAAAGAGTACATTGCATGTGATTCGATGTGTATCAAATTCTAGAAAATGTGTACTAATCTATAGTGACAGAAGGTAAATCAGTCTTCGGCCATACCACCCTGAACATGTCCGATCTGGTTTCTGATCTTGGAAACAGCTTGAATGGGAGAAAGCAAATCAGTGGTTGCCTAGAGACAAAGCAGGATGAATGGAGTGGGAAGGAGGGAGGAATTATGAAAGACAGGAGGAAACTTTTAGAAGTGATGGATATGTTCATTATCTTGATATGGTAATGGTTTCCTTAGAGGTACGTTTGTGTCAAAACACATCATACTGTACACTTTAAATATGTGAAGTTTATTATATATCGGTTATACCTTAATAAAACAGTGGTTCTCAGACATTTCCACTTCAAAATCCTTTTATACTCCTAAAAATTACTGGTGACCTCAGAGAGGTTTGTTTCTGTAGGTTTTAACTATCAATTTTTACCGTATTATAAATATACACTGAGAAACTTTAATGTCTTACAATTCTTTTAATTTTTATTGAAATATAATTGATTTACAATATACAATTTTATTGAAATATAGTGGATTTACAATATCATGTCAGTTTCAGGTGTACAGCACAGTGATTCGGTTATTCCTTTGCAGATTCTTTTCTCTATAAGTTATCACAAAATGTTGAGTACAGTTCCCTGTGCTCTACAGTAGGTCCTCACTTTTTTATTTATTTATTGGCTGTGGTAAGTCTTCATTGCTGCCCATGGGCTTTCCGTAGTTGCCATAAGTGGGGCCTACTCTTTGTTGCAGTGTGTGGGCTTCTCATTGTGGTGGCTTCTCTTGTTGTGGAGCACAGGCTGTAAGTGCATTGGCTTTAGTAGTTGTGGTGCATGGGCTTAGTTGCTCCTCAGCATGTAGGATCTTCCTGGCTACTAGGGATTGAACTGGTGTCTTACATTGCAAGGTGGATTCTTAACCACTGGATCACCACGAAGGCCCTATCTCTTTTTTTTTAAATGTTTTTATTTTTTTGGCCTCACCATGTAGCACATGGGATCTTAGTTTCTCAGCGAGGGATTAAACCCATCCCCCCTGCATTGGAAGTGCAGAGTCCTAACTGCTGGACCACCAGGGAATTCCCAGTTATCTATTTTATATATAGTAGTGAGTATATATATTAGTATGCTAGTTATATATATATATATATATATTAGTTTTATATATATTAGTGTGCTAATCCCAACCTTCTAATTTATCCTTCCACCACCCCCCCCAAATTGAGAAACTTTAAAAACGTAATATATAAAATCAGTTGTGTTTCTATACATCAGCCATGAATGATCCAAAATGAAATTGAAAAAATGAGTAGATTTACAATAGCATCAAAAAAATAAAATACTTAAGAATAAATTTAACCAGAAAAGTACAGAACATATTCTCTGAAAACTATAAACCATTGTTGAAAGAAATTAAAGTTCTAAATAAATGGAAAGATATCCGTGTTCATGGAATGGAAGACTTAATATTGTAAAAATGGCTGTATTTCCCAAATTGAGCTATAGATTCAACATACTTCCTATATCACACAGTCTCTGCTGATTCCTTATGGAAATGGGCAAGCTAGTCCTCTATAAATATTGTGGCTACTGTTATTTCAGATCTGTATTTTTAAAAAATCACTGAGGCTATAAGGTAGAGAATATATAAAAGGAGAATGAATAAAACTGTAGGCAGAATTACTCAGGAGGTAATTGTAATCCAAGCAGTTGAGCCAGTGAAGCCAGAACTGTGGTGGTGGGGATGGATCTGCAGTGCCGTGTCAGGAGGGTGAGTTGTTTGTTGTCACAAATTTATTATTTTCTCATCAGTTGGGAATATATTTTGCCTCCACTTATTCTCAACAGAAGTGGTACCACAAGAAGCCAGGCATCTCGCCATGATGAGCATGTGCAGAACATCCGCCGATTCCATGAATCCCTGCATCAGGCAGAGGCAGTCTTGCCAAGTGACGACAGACTGGCCACATCACCCTTGTCCTCCCGTACCTCCATTCTGACTTCTCTCAGGTGAGGCTGTCCACTGAGAAAAGACACAGAGAACCATAGTGGAGCACAAGGTGAATGGGCAAAGGCAGCCTGCAGTACTGCTTTCCATCAGCTACCACTGCTCTGGGATGTTTTGCAGGGGCTTTCGTGTATGTTAGTGTCAAAGTGGACCTGGAACCTCACAGGATTCTTCACAGATGAATCTGTCTCAGCTTGGGGCCTTCCATTCCTTCAGGGGGCTATAGTACTGGCCCACCTATAAATACAGAAATTTAAGATGAGTCACCAAATAACCACCCTCACATCTACTCTACAGTTTACAAAGCCTCGTCCTGCCCACTGACTTTATCCTCACAACCACTGGATTCTTCCAGACCAGCATCTGCCCTGTTAATGCTTCCCTGTCTCTTTCTTAGCTCAGTCAGCATCTGAGCCAGAAAAGCACTGTGAGAATTGAAAGGATCTTTATAGATCATCTGGACCAGCCCCTGGATTACCTAGTAAGAAGGGTGGTACAGTGGGAAGGATTTGGCTTCAGAGTCAGATAGAGTTGATTTCCAATCATGGCTCTGCCATTCCCAGCGGAGGAGACAGCCATGTTGCCATTATACTTATAACCATGTATGTGTGATAAGAGTTCCAGATTTCCTGGCCAAGAGTACATGGAAGAATGAATAACATTCTAGGTTGGTCATGGAAAGATACAAAAAAGTCACATTTGAACTAGTCTTTAAAGGAACAAGTCAACAAATGTGAAGGGCATTCTGTTCAGGAAAAAAATGTTGTAAGGAGCATGAAAGAATAAGCCCAGTTTGGGAAAGCAGTGAAGTTAGAGTGAAGCTGAACATAAGATGTAAGGAGCAGGGCAAGTTCTGTGGGAGGCAAATCTTGAAGGGTATTGAGCGTCAGGCTGAGTTTGGACTTGATTCTCAAATGGAAAGGTATGGGGCTGGGAGGAAAAGAATGTGTAAAATTTGACAAAACAAATATAAAAAAGGATTTTTTTTAAATTAATAACCTATTGTTTGATTTCATAAAACAAGCTCAAAATGAAAGATAAGCAAAATCTTTTTTGGTGGGACATGGGTTAGAATGGACTGAGCAGTTGCGCTATAGACTGGGGAACTGCTCAAACTTAAAAGGAAGTAATATGTTCAGTTTCTCAGTTTAGTAAGATGCTGGAGACTGCAGGCCAAGTAAAACTGTCAACAGTTTGGCTGCATTTTATTAGATCATTCACATGACACACTGTGGAACCCACTGAAGAAAGAGAAAAAGGAACTCTACTTTGCCCTAGAGCAGTTTCTCTCAGCCTCAGCACTGTTGACATCTGGGCCATGTATTTTGTCTGTGGGGGCCTGTCCTGCGCTTTGTAGGATACTTAGCAGCATCCCTGGTCTCTATCCACAAAATACTAGTAGCACTCCTCCCCCATTTGTGACAACCAAAACTGTCTCCATACATTGCCAAATGTCCCCTTGGGGCTAAAACCATCAGGCTACAGACCACTGCCCTAGAGGAGTGGTTCTCAAAATTTAGTGTGTGTCAGAATCACATGAAGGGCTTGTTAAAACAATGATTGCTGGAACCCAACCATAAGTTCTTGATTCAGTAAGTCTAGGATGGAGCCCAAGAATTTGCATCACTCAGGTGACGCTGATACCGCTAGTCCTAGAGCCAGGTTTTGAGAACCACTGCTGTAGACAGATTCTCTACAAAATAGAGATGAAACAAGATAATGTCAATTTTGCATTACTTCTTTGGATTCACAAAGCCCTAATACAAGTGTTTCATTTGAGTCACAGCAACCCTGTGAGGCCTGCAGGGTGAGTATTACCACTTTATTCACAGATGTGAAGAGTGCAGCTTGGTATCAATAGGTTCCATACCCAGAACCTCAAACAAGGGCAGTTGGGTTGGCATATTTTCTAAAGCTTCACCAAGTTTACATGTGTCTGCATGCTCCTACTGCAGGTAGCATAAACCCAGATGTAAACACCTAAGTAAATCTACTGTGATGTGATAGAGTTGTGGCTTCTAGTGATAGAATAAGGATCAGCTTTGTCCTCTCATTTAATTTAGATTTGACTCTAAGATACGCAGACTGTTCTTAACAAAAGGATAGAAAGACTTTCTGTTTACTTCACAGGTGTTTAATGTCTGTGTTGTGCCAGTTGTGCCAGGCACATTGAGAAACCTAGAGAAATAGAAAAGTTTGATATACTGTCTTCTGTTACCAGATGCTCATGGCCTAGTTAGGGAAGCTAAACTAACGCATAATGAAAACACTAAGGGAAAATTTAAGGCAGAAGGTTAGATGCCAAGAGTGAAGGAGTTGAAGGGAGAGGTGGCCCACTCATTTGGGGCAGTGGACTCTGAAAGGGAGAAATATGACCTACACCTTAAAAAGTGAATAGGACAGGGACAGAGAAGAGAGCGGCTTGAACTCACGTTCTGGCACGCAGAGGTATGAGGCAGAAACGAACCCAGTTGGAACACAGCCCATTTACTATAATGGAAAAAGCGTAAGTCTTGGAGTTCCAATTTCTGAGTAATTTGCTACTGCATATCTGGACAAATCATTTAAATTCTCTGAACCTCACATTCCTTATTTGTAAAACAGTAATTGCTGACCTCATCTGGTTGGATGAGTGTTAAACAAGATAATGTATTTGAAAGCATAAAACATAAAATCCTATGCAAGTGAAGGTGATCGTGGTTGGTGTGATTTCTCATTGGAATAGTAAGAATGAATGTGGCCCCATTAAAGGCTTTTGAATTAAAGATTTTTAAGTCATTTATTCATGTCTGTTTATCCATTCAGCATTCATTTTTTGTGCCAAGCACTGTCCTAGGTGCAGTAGATACAAAGGAGTCAGCACAGAGTTCACATCACATTAGGGGAAATTGATGTGAAACAAATCATGTGGTTGAAGAGTACAGAAAGAACTGTAGAGCACAGAGGAATGGCCCTTAATCCCACTTAGAGGGTCAGGGAAGGCTTGCTATAAAAGGTCACTTGCTTGCAGGATCAAGAATGGTTGTTGTTGTTGTTCAGTCACTAAGGTGTGTCCAACTCTTTGCAACCCCATGGACTGAAGTATGCCAGAAATGGTTTTAAGGTAGTACAGATCAGTGCTAGCCCAGAGTTAGGGAAAGTGAGGACTGGAACGATGATAAGAATGGTTCCCTATAAGGAGGTAGAATATTTGCTAGACATGAGGAGAGGAATTACATTAGCCAGACAGAAGGAGGAAAATGTCCTCGGTAGTGGGATTGTAGTCGGTGAAGGATGAATTGGTGGATTGGAGAGAGAGGGGCCCTGCTGTTAATAGATCAAGTGAAAGTAAGTTCCTAGCTCAAGCAATAGAATGTCAAGGGAACATAAAAGATCCTCGTAATCCTAGTGAATGACCCTTTTGTCTTCTCCCTCTCTTCTTTTGCAGGAGGAATCTGAGTGAGCTCGATCAGATGCAGCGGTACTTCAGCCAGAAGCTCACCAAGCCTTTACTTCCCCTCAGCCCTCAGACCCACACTGCCATCTTGCAGTGCCAGGAGAGTCAGACGGATCGTCTTCGGCCAGCAGCCAGCAGCCTAGACCCCGAGAGCCAGTGCATCCTGGAGAAATCCAATAACCTGGTGTTGCAAGTCAGCTCCTTAATCACGGGTATGGCTCTTGTTGAGTTACTGTCACTGGGTGCTTATTCAAAAAGCATTTAAATGTGTGCAGACAAGCCCTTAATGACAGATAGAGACCAACAACCGTCGCCATCTTACTTACTTGCCATCTTCCTTTTGGAAAGAGAGAATGTGTGCAATGGAAAGAACATTGGACTAAGAGGCATGAGACCCAAGTTGAGTCCTTGGTGTGTTTCTGGCACAGGCATACTATTTGACTCTGAGTATATACTTTCCCTTCTTGAGCTTCAGTTTCCCCAACCAGAAGAAGGGTAGAGGGGAGTGGGTTAGGTGATTTCTGCAGTGGCAGTTTCTGAACACATGCCACTGTATTTTCTGAAAAACTCAACTACAAATATTAAAAATTTTCATTCTCAAAGGCCAGAAGACTGCATTTTTAGCAAGCACCCCAGATGTTTCTAGATGTTGGTGGTCTACAGTCCACCCTTTCAAAAACCCCTTAAAATGGTAATTCTTGCTTTACTGCATTAAAATTACTGAGAGAACTTTAAAAAATCCAGATCCCAGGCTGCACTACAGGTCAGGTGTATCAGAATCTCTGAGGGTGGGGCCCAGGCATCAGGATTTTTCAAAACTCTGGGTAATTCTGTTGTGCAGCCCAGACAGAGACCACTCTAGAACAAGTATTTCCAACTTGCCTGAGCAGAAGAATCACCTGGGACACTTATTTTGAAATACGAATTCCTGGGCCCTGCTGTGCTCCACTGAATCAGAATTTAGGGTTAAGGTCTAGAAAACTGTACGAAGCACACCCGGGGGAATACTGAGAAATCAACTATATCAGCATCTTTAGCCCTCACTTGGTAACACTTTTGTTCAAGCAAAATGTGTAGATTCTACAAAGGGGTGAGTACGGTCAGTTTTTTTCCCTTTAAAAGGAGAAAAAAGCCACCATGGTTGCTATTAGGCACAAACCTAATCTTCTCCCAGATATATAACCTGTGTTGGTAACCAGGACCACAGAAGTATACTCTGTATTTGGCTTACACTTGCTTGGAAATAATCAGTCAGCTCTTCATTGATCACCAACTATGCCAGACATTATTGTGTTTCTAGTTCCAACAGTATACAGTGGTGGACAAGACAGGCATTGTCTGTGCTTTCATCAAGCATACATTCTATAGTCAACCAAAGAAGCTGCCCCCCAGAAAGAAAGCATAAGAGCACAACAGAGAGAGGCTTGTTTGAGGTGGAGGTGAGAGTGGATTAGGGGAATCCCTTTAAAGGTTAGAGGTGAAGAGAGCAAGGAGAATCAAAGGCTTAAAGCCAAAGGGCCTTAAAGGCAAGCTTGGGGGTTTAATCTTTATTCTGGAAGAAAATGGGGAGTTCTAAGCAAGGAATGACAGAAAGAGAACTGATTTTCACAGGGAGAGAATGAATGTTGAAAGGAGCTGCTGATTGCCTGTGTATGGGCTCATTTATGTTCATTCATCTCATGTATTTTTCACCATAACCCTGTGAAAAGGGTGGTGTTTTATCAAGTTATAAAGATAAACAGACTCATGATAGTTTGCTCATAACCGCAAAGTTGGCAAGTGACCGTAGAGATTTGAACCCAAGACTGGCTCCAAAGCCTATGCTCCTTTCACACTGCCTCCATTCTCTCTCCGTGTATCTCCCTTTCCTTACCATTTGGGTGATAGGTATTTCCTTGCTTTTATTTTCCAAGTAAAATAGTTCTAATAATTGTCATCAAATAGGTAAATAAGTGGATTCTCATTTTGGTTTTTGATATAGGTAATTACTGAAGTAAATGGAAGCTTGAACATGCCCACCAGGACTCCCAGCTCCCAAGAATTCCTGAGCATGAGCAGATAGTGTCTGAAAGCGTTTCCACAGATGTAACCACAGCTATAAATTAGATTTTGGTCCTCTGATATTAGAATAAAGTGCTAGAAATTGTATTGCCTTGAATATAGTTTCACTGATTCTTAGGGAGTGAATTAACTGTTATCTTTGAGGTTTGTTTGAAGTCTGATTGCAAGACTCCATCTGAAACTAGAAGCTGGTGTGGGAGAGTTGAGTGGTCTGTGGCCATACCTTGTAGTAAGAATGATATCTGTTACTGTTCAGATCTGCAGACTCTCACCAGGAATTCTCAAGGATCTTTGAGTTCTCACCAAGCCAGGACTAGAAACAGAGAAGTCACCACCCTTCCAGATGCACAGGACAGAGGGACCATGCAAGAACGGAGCACAAGTCCAGACCTGCCATTGGCAGGAGCTCCAGATGAGGGCAGGAACTCCCCACCTCCCTCTGCTCTTGAAGAGATTTCAAGTGGAAAAGGAAAGCTTCATGAGGCCCTGGAGCACATGGTACCCATCACAAGAATGCAGAGCACTGAGGACACCGAGGCAGGCCTGGCCTTCAGTGATGAGGACTATGAGGAAGACATCATTGAGCCCAGGAGCTCCCCAGTCAAATGCACTCAGAGGCATAGGAATCCCCTTCCTACTGAAAACTCACCTGCACTGATCAGGTGCTATGATTCTACCATTATCATCAGGCCTCTGAAGCATAATGCTTTGCACTGGGTTTAGATGTTGGTAGCACATTCATTGGGCTTCCCTCATGGCTCAGTCTGTAAAGAATCCGCCTGCAATGCGGGAGGTAGGGTTTGATTCCTGGGTTGGGAAGATACCTTGGAAGAGGACATGGCAACCCACTCCAGTGTTCTTGCCTGGAGAGTCCTGTGGACAGAGGAGCCTGGCGGGCTACAGTCCATGGGGTCACAAAGAGTTGGAACGACTGAGCAACTAACCACAGCACATTCATTAGCCTATCCTAGCCTAATTTATCTGGTTAATTTCAGGTATTTTACACCTGAAGGCAAAGCTCTGCATCTAAGGTATTCAACCATTAATCTCAGTTGAAATTTCAGGGGAGGGTATAGAGAAAGGGGAAAAAGAGTCCTACCAGTGATTGAGCATTTACCATGTGCTGGGTGCTTTACATACATTCCAAGTTCAGTTATCACAAGTCTTGAAAGTTGGTATTATTATTTTTTTTTAATATTTGTTTATTTTGGCTGCACTGGGTTTTAATTGCAGCATGAGGGGTCTTTAATTGTGACATGTGGAATCTAGTTCCCTGACCAGGGATTGAACCCAGTCCCCCTGCACTGGGAGCTTGGAGTCTTAGCCACTGGACCACGAGGGAAGTCCTTAAAGTCAGTATCATTTTTGTTTTGCATGTAACGAAACAAAGACTCAGAATTATAGTGACGTCTACTATTTAATTTTTTTAAGGCAAGGGATGGGGCCAGATATAGGGGAAGTGAGTACCATTGAAATGGTCTTGCCCACACCCCCCAGGATGGCAGTGTTGGTCAGGAGAAATGTATCTAACAATCTCTCTCTTCCTCCTTTGAAATGCAGATGGGCATTTTATGGGGAAAGGAAACCACTTAGGACCATCAGTAACCCTCTCATCCATAGCCTAAACAACTGATTGATCGGCTCACATGATATACCAGTGACAAACGGGTTATCGCATGGCCAGCGGGGAAGCAGCCTGCCTTTTTGGTGTTTTGCAGTGCTTTCTCCACTAGAAGTCAGGGGCCTGGCTTTGACCCTTCAAGACCCAGCTCTTACTACTTGTGTAACTTTAGGTATATAGTTTAACCCTTCTGAGCCTCGATTTCTTCACTTATAAGATGGAGGTAATAATTCCAGTAAAATAATTCGTTACCGGAATTATTACAAGGGCCTTGTCATTCTCTGTATCCCCAGACATTGCACACAGAAAAGGTCAGTAATATAGACTGAAGTGAACTATCAGTTTCACAGGATTCTTGAGAAAATCAAATGAGTGGGCACATTTGTACATCCCACACAGATGTGATTCGGGATGCAAGACAGACAGAAACCTGAGGGTTGGGGGTATGGGCTCAGGAGAGACTTAAGCATGAAATGGCTGGAGGCTGAGCACTGAGAGCAGACTGCTGGAGGTTCTTTCCTGCCTCATTTATCCTGGCTTCTGACGCTTCTGCCTCTGCAGTCAGTTTGTGTGTGCTCAGAATTTATGGTCAGTGGAGGAGCAGTCACATGTGCCCAGGTCCTAAGGATACTGCTTTAATTCGGGCCTTCCAAACTACTCATTCTTCGAAAAAGTATGTATAGCCAGGCCCTGTGCTGTGTAATTGCAGGCCCAAAAGCATAGTTGTTAAAGTGCTGCACTCAATATGCCAGCAAATTTGGAAAACTCAGCAGTGGCCACAGGACTGGAATAGGTCAGTTTTCATTCCAGTCCCAAAGAAAGGCAATGCCAAAGAATGCTCAAACTACCACATGATTGGACTCATCTCACACGCTAGCAAAGTAATGCTCAAAATTCTCCCAAGCCAGGCTTCAACAGTATGTGAACCATGAACTTCCAGATGTTCAAGCTGGATTTAGAAAAGGGAGTGGAACCAGAGATCAAATTGCCAACATCCGTTGGATCATAGAGAAAGTAAAAGAGTTCCGGAAAAACATCTGCTTTATTGACTATGCCAAAACCTTTGACTGTGTGGATCACAACAGACTGTGGAAAATTCTGAAAGAGTTGGGAATACCAGACCACCTGACCTGCCTCCTGAGAAATCTGTATGCAGGTCAAGAAGCAACAGTTAGAACTGGACATGGAACAACAGACTGGTTCCAAATAGGGAAAGGAGTATGCCAAGGCTATATATTGTCACCCTGGTTATTTAACTTATATGCAGAGTACCTCATGAGAAATGCTGGACTGGATGAAGCACAAGCTGAAATCAAGATTGCCAGGAGAAATATCAATAACCTCAGATATGCAGGTGACACCACCCTTATGGCAAAAAGCGAAGAAGAACTAAAGAGCCTCTTGATGAAAGGGAAAGAGGAGGGTGAAAAAGTAGGCTTAAAACTCAACATTCAGAAAACTAAGATCATGGAATCTGGTCCCATCACTTCATGGCAAATAGATGGGGAAACAATGGAAACAGTGCGAGACTTATTTTGAGGGGGCTCCAAAATCACTGCAGATGGTGACTGCACCCATGAAATTAAAAGATGCTTGCTTCTTGGAAGAAAAGCTATGACCAACCTAGACAGCATATTGAAAAGCTTTGCCAACAAAAGTCCATCTAGTCAAAGCTATGATTTTTCCAGTAGTCATGTATGGATGTGAGAGTTGGACTACAAAGAAAGCTGAGCGCCAAAGAATTGATGCTTTTGAACTGTGGTATTGGAAAAGACTCTTGAGAGTCTCTTGGACTGCAAGGAGATCAACCAGTCAGTCCTAAAGGAAGTCAGTCCTGAATATTCATTGGAAGGACTGATGCTGAAGCTGAAACTCCCAGTATTTTGGCCACCTGATGTGAAGAACTGACTCATTTGAAAAGACCCTGATATTGGGAAAGATAGGAGGTACGAGGAGAAGGGGACGACAGGATGAGATGGTTAGATGGCATCACCGACTCAATAGACATGAGTTTGAGCAAGCTCCGGGAGTTGGTGATGGACAGGGAAGCCTGGTGTGCTGCAGTCCATGGGGTTGCAAAGAGTCAGACACGCCTGAGCAACTGAATTGAACTGTGCTATATAATAAGGACAGAGGTTTGAATCAAACCCTACCTCAAGAAGTTCCCATATGAGGTAGGAGACAGGTAATGACAGTAGCAGATTAAAACAGTACTTTTCTTGTGGGAGTTTTGTGCAAATTAAATTAATGTAAACTACTTACTATAATGCTGGTAGGTAAACAGTGTTCAGCAAATGTTAGTGGTAAGCAAGTGTATGGTTGGTCATATTTACACATTATAGAATTCTCCCAGTGCTTTGTAGAGGGTGGATTAGGTCAGAAGAGACCAGAAGCAAGGAGACCGGGTAGGAAACTTCCCGTAATAATAAGCTCTTCTCCCCACAGTATCAGGTGACTCTCAGGCAGAGTCCCGAGCAGTCAGAGCAGCAACAACAGCGAGGCCCTACGTCACTGAGGCCTCTGAGGAAGTCTGAGTTCAAAGGGCTCTTTCCTTCAGGGTCTCCAACTCCACTCCCACTCTCTCTGTAGAAAAATCGGGAACTTGAGCCAAAGCAGGAAATGATGCCTTTCAGTCATTCTATAGATATTTATTGAACATTTATTGTGTCTCATGTACTATACTAGGTGACAGGGATGTAGCATAAAAAGAGCTCATATTTGCTCTCCTCAAGTTCAAAGTCTAGCATTAGAGCAATATTAGACCAGTTTGCATCAGAACCATACTTAGATTACTTAACAGAAACAAAAATGTAGACCATCAAGAGAGTCCCTCCCTGGAATTCCCCGGCAATCCAGTGATAGGACTCAGTGCTTTCATTCCATGCTGCTGCTGCTGCTGCTACTGCTAAGTCACTTCAGTCATGTCCAACTCTGTGCAACCCCATAGATGGCAGGCCACCAGGCTCCGCTGTCCCTGGGATTCTCCAGGCAAGAACAGTGGAGTGGGATGCCATCTCCTTCTCCAATGCATGAAAGTGAAAAGTGAAAGTGAAGTCACTCAGTCGAGTCCAACTCTTCACTACCCTATGGACTGCAGCCTACCAGGCTCCTCCGTCCATGGGATTATCCAGGCAAGAGTACTGGAGTGGGGTGCCATTGCCTTCTCCTTTCATTCCATGGCCCAGGTTCAATCCCTAGTTGGGGAGCTAAAATCCTGCAAGCCTCGAGGAGGGGCCAAATAAATAGTCCCCTCCCAAACTCAATCAGTGCTTTGAACCAATGGTACTAGGTATCTCCAGAGGATACAGAGAAGTGCAAGTGCAGTACCTGCCTTCCAGAGCTCACGTCACGGAGGTGGGTCAGCTGTGCCCACTCAGAGCCATTTCTGAATGTGAGCACAGGACACCCAGTAGGACAGGCCCTCCTTCAGTGCCCAGCACCACCTTCCAGCCTAAGGCACTGCCCTGGAGCCACCTTCCCACCCCCACCCTGTCTGTCAGGTTCTGACCAGCAGGCCCTCGGCAAGAATCATCCAGTACTTGCTACCTGCCAGCCTCATGCGGGCTCTAGGGAGGTAGTGAGGTGACTGAAGGAAGTACAGTGCCTCAGCCTTTGAGAAGCTTAGTGAATATTGAGGGAAACAAACGGAGAATCATGTCAGATTAAATAAGCATTAGCCTTTGTTTCAGACTACTCTTGACTAGGAAGAGGGGATCACTGTGGGCTATGATTTAGAGAAGGCTTCCTGGAGAAGGTGAGATTTGAACTGACCTATAAAGTATAAAATGATCTGTTACGAGTTCACAGGACCTTCTAGGCAGAGGGAACCACTTGAGCAAAGGATTCATGGACAGGAGTAAGTTGGGTGGGGCTGGGGGAATAAAGGAGTGGTTGAGGTCAAAGTATACTGGTCAGGAGACTATTTCCAGGTATTTGTGTCCCTTAACTACCTTTACAGCCCAGAGCCCATTGTGGTCCCCAACTTCTTTCTACCTCCCCAGCAGTTGGAGGCCTCCCTGCGGATGCTCTCCGTCTCCACAGCTTTGCCACCACCAGCCACAACAGATCAGGTAAGAGGATGCCCGGCTGACCTGTTTCCTGTAGAGTCATTATCTCTTCAGTGAAAGTGTACAGAATGCAGTGTGGCCCTGGCCACACTCCTGGAAAGGTGGTCACAGTGGTCACTCTTGCGCTGAGCTTATCCTGTGGGCCCAGCAGTGAAGGAGCTTGGGAGGAGTGAGGAAGAGCAAATGTGTAAAGAGCAAGGGCATTGTTAGCTAAGATGATAGGTAGGAGAATTAGCACAGAAGCGTAAAAACAGGACTCAGCTAAGATACGCATACTGAGTGCTGTGGAAGCTTCAAGCAGAAGATACAGAGACCAAATTATTCATCACGCAGCCAAGTTAGGTTCTTAGAACCTTGGTACGAATCCTAGCCGTCGTCTTTTCTGCCTTGGCACAGCACCTCATCTTTCTAATATCTTCTTCTCAAAATCATTCAGCATATATTTACTGAGTACCTGTGCTGTATCAGGCATTGTGCTAGGTGCTGAGTGTACAGTAGTAAATAAGGCAAATTCCATCTTAATGGAGTACAGATCATAAACAAAAAATATTTACCACTTGTGACAAGTACTAGATGCTCTGAGAAAGAACAGGCTGTCTCAAGGGGCACTGTTGAAGCTGAAAATGATGCTGGCCAGGTACCCCACACTGAAGCACTTTATGTTAGCTCCTTTACTTCAGAAACCTTATGAAGTACATCCTTGTATCTCTATTTTAAGATGAGAAAACTGAGGCACGAAGAGGTTAAAATAACTTGCTTCACACAAGTAGTGAAGTGGTAGAAACAGAATTGGAACCCAAGCATTCTGATTTCAAAATCTGTGTTTCTAACTACTGTACTCTGCTGAGGAGACACAAAACCCCTGCCTCGTGGAGCTTTTGTTTTTAATTCCCCTTTTCATTATTTGGGCACCCAATTTATAAATGAAATCTTGGAGTAAATTTCTGTTGGTTATACAGTCTCAATGGTTAAGGTCATCTTACCTACAGTCCAGTGAAGGCTTTTTTTTAATTTTTATTTTATATTGGTGAATAATTGATTTAAAACATTTCAGGCATACAGCAAATTGATTCAGTATCTCCATTCTTTTTCAGATTCTTTTCCCATATAGGTTATTACAGAACATTGAGTAGAGTTCCCTGTGTTATACAGTAGATCCCTTGTTGATTATCTGTTTTATATTTATTAATAGTGGTATGTATATGTTAATCCCATACTCCCAGTTTACCCCTCCCCCACACACACCTTTTGCCTTTGGGAATCATAAGTTTGAAGTCTGTGAATCTATTTCTGTTTGGTAAACAAGTTCATTTGTATCATTTTTTAGATTCCATATATAAGTGGAATGATATTTGTCTTTGACTTAATTCACTTCGTATGATCATCTTTGGGTATATCCATGTTGCTGCAAATGGCATTGTTCCATTGTTTTCTGTGGCTGAGTAATATTCCATTGTGTATATCTACCATACCTTCTTTATCCCTTCTTCTGCCGATGGGTGTTTAGGTTGCTTCTGTGTCTTGGCTGTTGTAAGTAGTGCTGCAGTGAACACTGGGGTGCGTGTATCCTTTCGGATTATGGTTTTTCCCTTGATACGAGCCCAGAAGTGGGATTGCTGGCTCTTTTGGTAGCTCTGTTTTTAGTTTTTGAGGAACCTCCATACTGTTCTCCTTAGTGGTTGTACCAATTTACATTCCCTTTTCTCCACACCCTCACCAGTATTTATTATTTGTAGACTTTTTGAGATCCAACCAGTCCATCCTAAAAGAAATCAGTCCTGAATATTCATTGGAAGGACTGATGCTGAAGCTGAAACTCCAATACTTTGGCCACGTGATACGAAGAACTGACTCATTTGAAAAGACACTGATGCTGGGAAAGATTGAAGGCGGGAGGAGAAGGGGATGACAGAGGATGATGTGGTTGGATGGCATCACCGACTCAATAGACATGAATTCGAGTAAACTGCAGGAGTTGGTGATGAACAGGGAGGCCTCGTGTGCTGCAGTCCACGGGGTTGCAAATAGTCGGAAATGACTGAGTGACTGAACTGAACTGATGATGGACATTCTGACCAATGTGAGGTGATACCTCATTGTGGTTTTGATTTGCATTTCTCTGGCAATTAGCAGTGTTGAGTATCTTTTCACGTACTTTTTGGCCTTTTATATGTATTGTCTGGAGAAATGTCTGTTTAGATCCTCTGCATTTTTTGATTGAGCTCTTTGTATGTTTTGGAGATCAATTCCTTGTCAGTTGCTTCATTTGCAAATATTTTCTCCCATTCTGTGGGTTGTCTTTTCATATTATTTATGGTTTCCTTTGATGTGCAAAAGCTTTTAGGTCACATTTGTTTATATTTATTTTATATTTTATTTCATTACTGTAGGAGGTGGATAGTAGAGCTTTGAAAAAAGCCATTTTAGAGAATAATACATGCTGTGAGCAAAATGTATTAGCTTATTTGTCAATTATAATGGCTAACTTCTATTCAATGCTTACTATGCACTAGACATTATTCTAAGCACTTTACTTGTATAAACCAATTTAATTCTCCCAAGAACCCAACAAGAGAGGTACTATTGTTATCCCCCGCTTAATAGATGAGAAAACTAAGACTCTAATACAGAACTTCCCATACAGACCTACAAGGTATTGTAGTTTTTGTTCTGTAGAAATTGAGACACATAAAGTTACGTATGTTCTCATCTGCCCAGGGTCTCCTAACCAGTAAAGAAAATCGTATGACTCCAAATTGTGCTTTCCATTGCACCACTTTAAAATCATGACATTTGGCTTACAGTATAGTTTTCTACCTAATTTACCTTCTTTTTATAGGTCTCCTTTTGCAGTTAACATCTGAACATTTTTTGTGCTCTTCCAGAGCCTACTTTGATGACAGATGGAGTCAGTACAGAAGTATTCTGGGAACCTGGGGTATAGTCCTAAAGAGATGTCTATTCTTTCACGGGTTTCCTTCCCCACTTCTCCTTCATCTACCCCAGCTGGGCGGGTAGATTGTCCATTTTGAGGACACCTCATTTATTTGGCACATGGATCAGTCTTTAGTTCCCACACATCTCAGTTTTTATCAGATACGTATTCCTGTCCTAGAGGAGGAGAAGTGCCAGTCCCCACCAGGAGCTCTGCATTTCTGGGGCCTTATTTCTACCCTGGCTGAGGTCACTGGTTCATCTTCTTCTGCTGTGCATCTCCCCTTGCATGTCCTTTGTATGTACATCAGCACTTATGCCAGCGTAGCAGGGCTGTGTCCAGCACCAAGCGTAAGCTTTTGAGCAAGACCACCTATGAAGTGAAATAATGAATCTGCCATGTAGCTTAGTGATCTTGGGCAGGTGACTTGACCTTTGTCTCTTTTTTTGTTTTTTTAACATCAGGCTAATATAATTCTTACCTAATTAGAAGATGATAAGAATTGCCCTAGAGAAAAAAAGCAGACACTTTCCTTTCCCTCTTCCCCTCCCAGCCAAGTGGGTGAAATGTCAGTGAGTTGTGCCCTGTAGAAAGGGAAGCCTGTGAGTCACTGTGTCCAAGCCAAACAGAACTGCTCTTCCTGCTTTTGTGTTTCTGCCTTCATGATGTGCCAGCTCCTGGATGACTTATTGTCTTTAATCTATTAAATATAAATACAAAGTTTGGGAGGGGAAGATATAAGAATGTTTGCTTCAGTTAAAGAACATGTCTAGATCTGAAAACACTTTTCAGCCTTTTTTCATTGTTATTTATTTTGGGTTGCTTTGGGTCTCTGTTGCTGCACGGTCTGTCTCTGGTTGCGGTGCACAGGTTTCTCATTGCCGTGGCTTCACCTGTTGCAGAGAAGCTCTAGTGCACATGGGCTCAGTAGTTGTGGCACAAAGGCTTAAGTTGTCCCGAGGCATGTGGAATCTTCCCAGACCAGGGATCCCTGAATTGGCAAGTGGACTGTTAACCACTGGACCACCAGGGAAGTCTGCCTTTTTTCTTTCTTGCCCACAACAAAACTCCATTGTTTGCTGCTCTCAGAACACCTGTCTCCTCAGAACCTCATCTTGGGTCCTAGTTAGGGTAGCCAGTCATCACAGTTCACCCAAAATTGTCACATTTTCAGCACTGAAAGTCCCCATCCGCACTGGTTATGAGCCTCTGTCACTACTTGATGTGTTTGTAGCAGTATATTTTCTCCGTCCTATACTCTTGGCTTCATTCCTTCTTTACACCCTGGCCTCAGCCTTATTACCGTTTCCCTTCAGCCTGAAGAACTTCCTTCAGAATTGCATGTAGTGCAGACCTATGGGGAACTGATGCTCTCAGCTTCAGTTGGCTGAAAATATATTTTAACTTCATTTTTCAAACTTATTTTCTTCCACTAGATACAAAATTCAAACTTGAATTGTGTTTGTTTTAGCATTTTACTTATTTATTTTTGGCCACTCGAGGGATCTCAGTTCCCTGACCAGAGATTGAACCCAGGCCCTCAGCAATGAAAGCTCTGCATACTAACCACGGGACCATCAGGCAATTCCATTTAAAACTGTCCCTCTGCATTTAGAACTCTCTCTCTCTACATTTAGAACTATCCCTCCACATTCTACTGACTTCCATTGTTTCTGATGAGAAACAACTATCAGTCTCGTTGTTGCCCCAGATGTTGTGTGACCTTTATTCTTTGGCTGCTTTTAATATTTTTGTCTCTAGTTTTTAACAGTTTTGACTACAACCATTCATAGTTGTAGAGGCAGGGGATAGGATGAGGAAGAAGAGCACGTAGTCTGTTCAACAATATTAATGATGCTTTAGTTCTTAGGTTGGGTGTTGTGGGTTTATAGATGTTCATTTTTATCATGCTTCATAAGTTACGTATTCTCTGGTATGTTACACAGTGAAAACACAAAATCATATGTAATTTAAATTTTAAGAATGATTGAGTGGTGACAAAATGGAGACACCAGCTTCTTCCATAGGTTTGGCTATGAATATGGATCAGAAGTATAGAGTAGTGGGTGGAGTAGCATCTGAGATGGGAGGTTTGTTTTTTGTTTTTATGAGAAAGGCTACAGCTTTCTCTGAGTGCCCAGTGCAGTGACCAGTAGAGAAAGAGAGAAGAGGAAGATGCTGGAGAGGGAAAGAGAATAGAGAAACTACACCCTGGGTTGTAGAGATTGCATGGGATCCAGAGCACGTGTGGGTTAGCCTTTTGAGAAGTAGAAAACTCACCCTGCAGCATCCAGGCAGGCGAAGAAGGTGGGTGCTAAAGCAGATAGGATTAGATGTGGTCACAGTTTCCCATTTGATGAAAGCTTATGTTTTCTTGTCTTCTGTTTTTGGTTAGGTTTTAAGCAGTCAACAGCTCAAAGTGAGAGGTAGGCAGGGGAGGGCAGGAGCCTTGTCCTGTATCCCCACATTGAGGATTCCATCTATTTTGCCTCTTCTAAGGCCCTGATGGCTGAAGAGGAGCCTTTGAGAGGCTGGACTCTTCCCAAGCAGTGTCCTGGGACAGCTATACAGTAGCTCACCTGGCTTCACAAGGTCTAAGGGAAGGCCTAGTCCTTCTTCCACACTGAAACAGTGCACCTGAACCCAGGAACTTCCCAGACAGTCTCCACTTCCAGCATTTGTGAGACTGGTGTTTCCCTCTGTCCCCCACAGTTTAGTGGATACAGGACTCTGTGTGACCTTCGTCAGATCTTCTGATCTTTCTGAGTCAGTGTCATCTGTCAGATGGGGTTATAAGGCCTGAAAGCCTGGTTGTATTGAACAGAACCAGGTGTCACACAGAGAGGGTAAGGGGCGCTCTCACCCCTCCTTCCTCAGGACTGTTTGATCTTCTGGCTTTCACCTCTTCAAGAAGGAAAAGAGGGAGAAGGATGGCGGGTCTGGCAGGAACACTCCACAGCCATCCAATGGCACATTTGAAATTATTGGGTTGCAAAAAAAGTTTGTTTGGGTTTTTCCATAACATTGTGCAGAAAAAATCCAAACAAACCTTTTTGCCAACCCGATACAAATCAGTCAGGTTCTGCTATTTCTGCTTTCTCTTCCCTCTTTGTGATAAAGTACCTCTTCACCAGGACAGCTCCCTGGTTTTATTTATAGTTCCATCTGATTCTGTTTGCTTAGTTGCCAGGGGCAAACTAATTTTATCAAATTCCCTAAAAGGGAGGTAGCAGGTGCAACAGCATTAATGTGTATGTTGTTTTCCCCAGGCTTACGTCTTCTGCTCTTGCAGATGTTTCTTTGGGAAAGTCTCAACCACTTCAGTTTTTTCAGTTATTATTACAGTTTGACTCTCGAATCCTTACTTTCAGCCTAGACTTCTCTGCCATGCTGTAGACATGTGTGGGTCCAGCAGCATCCTGAAGTCTTTTAGTTGATGTTACAAACAGTTCAGCACATCCAGAACTTGAGCCTATTATCTTCCTTTGCACACCTGCCCCCTACTGCATGCATCCTTTATCTCAGTAGATGCGACCACCATCCTGTAGTTACTCTGCCAGGGTATATGTGTCATCTTTCCTTCCTCCCCGCCCCCCTCCTACTCTTTATCCCCCACACCTACAGCCAGTCTATCACCAAGGCCTGTTAATTCTGTCCCCTAAATATCATTGAATCCACTCACTTATCACCATTCCATTATCTCGTCCCAATCATCTCCTCCATAGCTGTTTCTAACCAGTCTACTCATACCCACACCCTCCCACCACTGTGCCTCTCCATACTGCATCTCCACCAGGCCTGCCTGCTGTAATCGACTTTTACCACACTCTACCACCAGAGGATGGAGGGATTCTTCAAGGTTGTCAAAAAAAAAAAAAAAAAAAAACTTCCATATTCCTAAACCAGTTATTCAGTCCAAGTGCCCAGTTTATTTGACCTCTCAGCAGCATACAACACACTTGATCTCTCTCCTTTAAACAATTTCTTGTTTCTAAGGCATCAGTGCTTCTCAGTTCTTCTCCTCCCTTGTTGGCAGCTCCTGCTCAGCCACCTTTGGTGGTTTTCCTCATTTCTTCTACTTGTGAATACAGGGGTGACCCAGGATGTGGTCTTATACTTCTCTATTTACACTTACTTTCTAGATGACCTTGTCTGATCTCAAGGCTTTGAATCCCATTTATACATTGAAGATTCATAATGACCATCTTAGCCCAGACCTATCCTCTGACTCTAGGCTCATATGTCTGACTGCCTATGTAGCATCTCAACTTGGATATCTAATAGGTATCTGAAATTCAGCATACACAAAACTCAGCTCCAGAGTATCCCTCAAGTCTGTTCTTCAGTCTTTTCCATCTCAGTTAATAGCTATTCTCTCTTTCTGGTTTAGTTGTTCCTGCCAAAACCTGTGGAATCCTCCCTGATGCCTTGATTTCTAGTCCACCAGGAAGTTTTGGCTGCTCTGCCTTTAAATTCAAATCCAGCCACTGCTCACACTCCCAGCATTACCTGGTCTAAACTGTCATCATCTCCCACCTTGAAGCCTCCTAACTTGCCCTTCTGCTCCTGCCCTTGCCCCTGGCAACTCACTCCCCATACAGTATCCTGTTAAGTTTTTAAGATGTTAAGTGAATCATGGGATGAGTCATGTGACTCCTCCACTCAGAACCCTCCAGTAACTTACCATTGATGACTAGAGAGCCCAAAGTGACCGGAGGGCAGGCAGGCCAGAGAGTAGGAAAGTAGTTAGGGCCTCAAACTTGAAATGTACATCTTTCAGCAAATTGCGAAGTCCTGAACTCTGTACACAAGTAGAGAAGGAGCTATGGCCCCTTCCTCACCCTCACGCTTCCACACACCCCCACACCCGCCAAAGCTTACAATTCCCCAGGGGGCTTATCTGTATATGTTAAGTTCCACCAACTCTATCAAGTTCGTTTGTCTTATGTAGAAATGCTGGACCTGGTGCCATGGACCCTGTCTTCAGGGAGGGCACAGTTCCTTGAGAGGCACTGGCCACCAAACTACTCAACTTTCTCAAATGCCATTAAGCCTATAATAGTACTTAACAAAACAAAATGAGTACAGGGAAAGGCTGACAGAGCCATGAAGGGCGGCATGAGTAGAAGTCAGCGAAGATGAAGGAAAGGCTTTGCAGGTTGTGGGTGTGGAGAAAAGAAACCTCTCAGAGAATCAACAGAATGTGGTAACTGGGAGGTACAAACAGTATGTGCTAGAGAAGAGGCCAGAGATGGGGTGAGATCTGCCTGGGTTGAAGCAGTCAGGAGAGAAAAAGAGCAAGAATCAAGCTGTCATCTGAGTCCTGGAGTAACCGCAGGCCTGGGGTCAGGTGCTGTTGTTCATGAGGGGTCCTGTAGGAGGCGGAAGTCAAGGCCAGGCATGAGTGTCCCCTTGAAAGCCTTCAGTTGCCCAGCCCCCTCCCACCCTAGAGGTTTCAGACATCACAGGGATCAAGGTGCTCCAGGCCAGCTGGGGAGCTGGGAGCAAACCTGGTTTCTTGTCCTGGCTCTGCTGCTGGCCTTCTGAGGTGCCATACACAGTCTGGGGAGGTAATATAGACCTAATTTGAAGCTGTACCTCCCTCTTCTTTACTCCCATACAGTTTTGTATAGCAGTTAGGTACATGGCCTCCAAATAAGACAGCCTAAGTTCAGAGCTCAGCTTTGCCGCTTTCTAGCTGTGTCACCCAGCACAAGTTACCTAACTTTTCTGTGCTTCAGTGCCTTTATCTGAAAAGTAGGTGTAATAGTACCTGCCTCCTAGAGCTTGTGTAGCATTAACTGAATAAGATGTTAAGTGCTTAGAACAGTTTTTAGCACATGACATATGAATGTTAACTATTTTTGTTTTTAATCATCATTATTATTGAGACAACTTCCCCTCTTATGCTGTTACATTTTCTGAGGACTAGTAAGAAAGAAGTACAGAGAGATAGAGACATCAGCAGAAGCTTAGCACCAGGAGCAGGGAGATGAGATGTTAGACCCCACAGAGCAGCTCCAGAAGGATGGAGAGCAATGGTCAGGGCCCTGGCAATTGATTGTGTGCCCAGTTCAGACCCTGAGCTAGAGGTCAGGACAACCCACCGCCCCTACCTCAGGGTGACAGAGCCCTAGCCTCAGAAGTCTGTGGCCTGCGTATCTCTGAGTCCTGAGGCAGCTTCTTTTCTCCCAGGAGCTCAAAGAATTTTTCTGTCCCTTGGTTTCCCTTCCCCAGCCCAGAGCCATTAAAGAGAAACAGTCTTGGTGGAGGAACCCAGCCTACCACAAGATCACCAGACTGGATGGTTGGAGTCCAAGGGAACTTCCTGGCTGACCTGCCCTCCTTGGGGCAAGAAGCCTGGCCTATCGCCTCCCTCTTTCAGCTACTGAGTCCCTAGCCCTCTGCAGAGCCCCAGGAGGAGACCCAGAGGTCAAAGTGTTTCTGATTAAGGCCACACAAAGCTCTAAAGAGGAGAAGAGCTCTGTGGCCAAGGGTGTACAGAAGTCAGGGGACACAGCCACAACTGGCTGGTGGCCCACCTGGCCCACATGCAGTCAGAAGATACCGAGAGGGAGAGGGCCTGCAGGGCCACAGACAGGTGCTCGGCTCAAGTTGCCTGAGCAGCTCTGAGGCCAGAGTCTTCCGGGAGTGTCACTTTACCCTTTCCTACCCAGGAACCAGGACTTTTGAGCCCTCTCCTCGGCAGGGCTTGGGTTCAGAAGGCTGAGGCATCTTGATCCAGCCCAGCTTCCTCGTTGTGCAGATTAGGAGACTGAGGCCTGGGCTGAGGGGTAACCCAGGGCCTGTGGAATAGGTCTGTTTTCAGGGAAGCCTTCTCGGACGGAGGCATCAGGGCATGAGGAAAGGTGGGAGCGTGTAGGTAGTGAGAGCCACATGACCAGAGCTCTACGGCAGGATTACAGGGGGCCCTTGGAGCACGGAGCCCCGCCATGCTGCAGCCAGGCTCAGTGGTCAGATTTAGGATTTGCCTGTCAGGGCTGGGCCCCCGGCCTGCGCATCTTGTCCTCACTTACCCCCTGCTCCGACTTGCAGCTGCTGAGTCTGCTATTTCCTGCAGCACAAGGAAGTCCTAGTCTCAGCCTTCAGACGGGACTCTGGGTGCTGCCTCACCCCAGCCAAGGGGGTGAAAGGTGAACAGGCGGCGGCGGTGCTGAGCCTCACTCAACTCTGTCACCAGTGCTATCTGAGCCAGAACAGGGTGCTGTTTACTTTCAGTTTTCAGCTCTTTGGAAGGTTTTACTTCTGGCTCCTGAGTCAGTGTTTATGTCATATAAAGGATCTGCTCTGGAATGAAAAGCAACTTCAGCCCTGTTGCTAGGCCCAGGGGCTGATTGGGGGCAGTAGGAGGGGAGCGTGGGCAGTGCTGGGCTTGGCTTGGGAGGTGCGGCACCCGCTCGCACTACACCTTAAGTGCAGTCTGAGAGCAGCAAGTCTTCATTCTGCTCTCCGCTCTGGTGCCACTTAGCCCTTCCTTTGAGAGGATGGCATATCGGACCAGAGCCTTGGTCATGTCTGAATTGTATTTCAGCTTCACAGTAGACGTGGGCAAGGAAGGGGAGTTCTCAGCTCCACTTGGTAATGAAGGTACCAGGACCCAGAGAGAGAGAGTTTTGGCCTCAAGCAAGTGAGGCAGTTGAACTGGGCCACAGCCCAGTGTTCCTTCCACTCCACCCCAGCACCTCCCCTCTGAGAAGGTCCAGGGACACCCTGAAGCAGGGGTAAATGGGGGTACCTGCACCCACCACACTCCAGGGAACATGTGGCCTATTTAGGGACATCCATCTGGGGACTGGATGGAGGGAACCCAGAACACATGGGCGTTGATCAGATCACATTTCAGACCAAAGAAGAGGGCTAGAGCGTTCTGAGAAGACATTGCATCACGGGGAGTTGGCCAAACAGGAAGCCACGGACCAAGAGAGGTCCCTGGGTTACAGGGCGGCTCCTCTTGTATTATCTGCTCATCTTGATCTGTTCTCAGATGAGGAAACCAAGGCCCAGAGAAGAAGTGACTTGCCCAAAGCCACTTGGCCAAGAAGTGGTAGAGCCAGGACTAGAACCAGCTCCCTGGCCAAGGTCGGAGAGCCCCAGCTCCTCACTTTGAGGAGCCCCAGGAGGCCCCATTTTTCCTGCCACCACTGTTACTTACTTGTTCCCTCATGCTTTATTTTCTCCCAGTGTAGTTCTACCTTTGACACTGAAACTCCTTTGAGACATCTGTCTCAAACAACAGACTGAAAGGCCTATCCATGTTCATGACCTGGGTGTCCAGGTACCCAGAAAAGAGCAGGTCTCCATATTTGGAAGTGGAAGAAGTTAATGGCAGACCTGCGTAGATTGGATGGAACATTCAGACCCCTGATGTACTGCTAGGCTTAACACACAGATCACTGGAAAATCTAAGAGGAATACGGTCAGTTGCTCC
Organism: Okapia johnstoni; assembly: GCA_024291935.2. Taxonomy (NCBI): domain Eukaryota; kingdom Metazoa; phylum Chordata; class Mammalia; order Artiodactyla; family Giraffidae; genus Okapia; species Okapia johnstoni. The sequence continues at coordinate 24,963,672 of CM044325.1, forward strand.
CCAGACATTCAGGAACTGTAGCTCCTTCTCTCTGGGCATATCTTCTGCTCTCCATTTCTGCAGTTAGCCAGGCCCATCCCCACTGTTTTCCCAGCAAAGACATTCCACACCTTTGCTCAAGTTGAGTCTCCACCTGGAACATCTTTTCTCATAGGCTTTGTTCAGATTCCACCTTCATGTTGTTTTAAGTCCCTCTTCTGGAAAGGACCCTTGCAGGGACTTCACCCCCCATATGACATCCTCAGTCTGATGATCCTGCTTCCATGTGGGTTCCTCCTGCCTCCCCAGGAAGGCTGAGACTCCTCAAAGCACAGGCCATAGTGCCAATTTCCCAGTGCCTCCAGAGCTCCAGAGAGGAATAGTTGTACATGTAGGGGTGTCCTACTCTGGGCAGCTTCAATTATCTGGGAAAGAGACTGCCTCTTGCGGCAAATATCTCATTCATTTTTTCATTCATTCCAGAACCAGTGATGGCTCAAGCTGGAGGGAAGACAGATGCTGATGTACCCCACAACCACAGAGATGAAGCTCAGAGCCTGGGAGCTTGCCCAGCCCCTCTAACGTTGTATGTCTTGGGGTAGCAGCCCTGATGAAGAAGGAAACTTTACTGTTAGGACGATTTTAGACTCTTTGGAGGTCAACATAAGCCAAATGCTGCTGACCTTCCACAGCTCTGCCCTGCCCAGGACACAGAGCCAAGCCCTGTCCTGTCCATCTCTGGGTCTGGGCCTTACAGATAAGCACCCCCGCCCCCTGCAGGTTGCTGGGCCCGGGTGTGGGTACTGGGAGGTTGCCTGTGGCTGGTTCACAGATGTGGGCCCAGCTAGCAGGTACAGGCCCCACTCATGCTGCCCCCTCCAGTGGCATGACCTCACCCCCACCCTAGCTGTGCTGAAACCCTGTGTGTCTCGGATACCTCCTCTGTGTGAAGCTGCCCTGTCCTTCCCACTCTCTGTGCTCCCAGGTTCTGAGCTTCATCTCTGTGGTTGTGGGGTGCGTCAGCATCTGTCTCCCCTCCAGTGTGAGCCATCACTGGTTCTGGAATGAATGAGATATTTGCTGCAAGAGGCAGTCTCCTCCCCAGTTAACTGAAGCCTCTGGTCACCATGGCTTGACCCATTCACTGGTCTGGCAGCTCTCAAGCTCCCATCTCAGGCCTGTCCCAGTGGGAGGCACATCAGACTCCGGCTATGTCCTGCAGGAGCACTTAGTCTGGAGGGAGAGGGCCTCAGGCAGTGGCTGGGTGGCTGGTCTCCCCAGCCTGAGGCATTAGGGGGTGCAGGTACCACCAGCATAGGGTAGGTTTCCTTTTTCTCCTTTTAGCCTCGGTCTGTCTGGGAGATTGGGAGCAGTACGCTCTCACCTCTGCTGAGCATGCCCAGCCCCATGCTCCTTTCTGCTCTCAGTTCTCCAACAGAGAACCCACCTGTGGCCTCTCAGTGCTGAGAGCTTGTCAGGGTGTATGCCCTCCCTTGGCATTTAGAATTCCAGATTGGTGGAGACCCTCAGGGTTGCCTGACTTCCATTCCCCCTATCATATCCAGGCTGCTATTTTAATTCTTGGAATAGTTCTCTGTCTTCCCCGCTCAACTCTGAGCTGTGGAGGTCAAGAACGGTTGGTCTCTCTTCCTCTCACAGTAGACAACAAGGTGGTGAAATGAAGGAAAGAAGGGGTTACTCAGCATTACTGATCCCAGAAGCAACCGGAGCTGGGCCTCAGTTTCCCACTAACAGAACTACTAAGGAGCAGGGAAGTAGTCTCCACCTCTAGGATCTCCACCAAGCTGGTTCTTGGTGTCTAGGGAGTGGTACAGTGTGCTTCCAGCATGTGGGGACACGGAGGAGATACCCATCAATGGGACAGACTGCACATTGTTAAGCCAGCCAAGTTCACCTGCCTCTTCCTCTGCCAGGCCTCCACCTCCGCCCAAGGGCCTTGCTCTCCACCACCAGCCCGGGGTGGCTTTCCTGTATCCTTCAAGCTCCTTCAGTGCAGGAACCCAGCACAGAAATAAACAGGATTGATTAAACAAATGGATGAGGCATAATAGAATCCAAAGGACCATGATGCCATAACCAAAAGCACTCACCTTAAAGGAGGAATTAATGGGACTTCCCTGGTGGTCCCGCGGCTAAGACTGTGCTCCAGTGCAGGGGGCCCAGGTTTGATCCCTGGTCAGGGAACTAGATCCCACATGCTGCAACTAAAAAAAAAAAAAAAAAATCCTGCACGCTGCAAGAAGACTGAAGATCCCACATGCCGCGACTAAGACCCAGCGTAGCCGAATAAATAAATAAAAATAAATATTAAAGGTGAGGGGATTAGTGATAGCCATCAGCCCAAGACAGGGAAATATTTGGTAGCAGGGCTGTGGGTATGTGCTTCATGTCACCTGGCAGGTCACACACAGGACACCCACATTTCAGAGGACGAATGACTTGTCTAGATTCATGCAGCAAGAGAGAGACCACCCCTCCTTCTCCAGAGGCACAGGAGGAGTCTGAGCAGGGGTTCACATCTTAGCTCTGCTACTCTGTGGGGGTGTATATATCCTGAGTTTATTGCACCTAAACTGTCATTTCCTCATCCATCCATGAACCACATACCAGCCTTCAGTGTCGAGGTGAGGATTAAACACACTCAGGTGTGGAAAGTGCCTTGTAAATGAGTCAGCACTATACCAGTATTAGCCGAAGGAGCAAAAGACGAGAGGAGTCTCATCTCTAGGCTGTGCCATGTGCGCAGGGCTAACCTCGCTGACCTCTTCCTCTCCAGGACAAGAGCACGGCCACCAGAGGATCCCTGTCCCAAAGGCCTTGTCGCCCCAGACCCAGCTCGCTGCCGCCCACCCTGCCTGAGGAAGAAACTCGCAGGATTGCGCGGATATTTTCTTCCCAGTTCTCCCAGAAGGACTAATACAGCCCAAAAGACTGAGGGAAGGACGACCCGCCACTCACCCTCAGCCTTGTCCGGCTTCCTTCAGGGCTGTGAGAGCCCTGAGACCACCACTATCCTAGTCCCTGGACACCAGTCACCCCAGACTAGAGGAGCATCCCAAACTGGGGCTGTGTCCACCTTCCAGGACTTCACCTTCCTCCGATGGTGAGGCAAAGGTGGGACAGTGGATTCTAGTGCCCACGTGGCCCACCATCTTTTGACCAAGGGACCCAAGCAGGCATCCTTGGGCTGGGAAACTCCTCCCAGTGTCCTCAACAGAGCCTCCCGCTGACACGAGCCTACCCTCTGCCTGAATATGATGGGCACTTTTGCCTTAAGGGTTGGGGAAGGTGGGTGGCAAGTTTGTGCATCGGGCATTGCAGGGAAATCCTAGGACCACTTCCAGTTTATTTGCTTGGGAATGAGGATATTTTATAGATAAAATTATTTTTATGCTGTTTTGAATTAATCAGTAGGAAAGGAGGGGGAAATTACCTCCTTCGAACTTTTTATCTGATTGTCTGAAATTCTAACCATGCTTTTAACTTATTGTTTTTACTCAGCTCTGAAGGTCATTGTTCCTGCCTGTGTTTGAATAAAATGATACTGATATTTGTATTCTGTGCACAAGTGTTTACTGGGTTGGCCTCTGGAGTGTTAGGAATTTGTTTGTGCTCTAACAGCCAGAGAGAAAGCTTGACAACCATACTGGCCCTTGGGGAAGCTCATGTGGAACCAGGGGGCAGGGTCACCATAGGCCCTCTGACTCCCCCAAAGATTAGGTTGGTCCAGATTGGGGTGACACCTAGTATTTCTTCTGCTAGTCCCTCAAGTCTGTCAGCCAAGTAAAGGGGTCTCATGCCACAGGCCTGCTCGAATCCCCCGTCTCTTTGGGATGAGTACATAGGTCTGGCTTAGACTGTCAGACTCCACACATTTGAGCAGCTACCACAGAAAGGGCCTGTGTGGAGAGGATTAGAAAGGGGCAGAGGGGAAGAGAGAGGCGGGAACAACATGGAGGGCCCTGCTTTCCACCCCCAAGCACAGGTCATCTCAATCCTCAGAGCAACTCTACAACCCACATACTATGATTCGCATCTTACAATTAATCTGAAGCTTAACAGAGTTATGTGACTTGCCTCTGTTCACGTACCTAGGAAATAAGTCGCCACATGAGACACCTCCAGACACATCAGAAGGCTTCTGTGCCCAGGGTACGGTCAGGTAAATGTGAATTCAGGGAGTTTGGGGAGGTTGCAGGGGGTTTCCATGTGGACTGGAATAGTCAAAGAAGGCTTCCTTGAAGTCTGGGGGTGAGCCCAGGGCACAAGCCAGCAGCGCATTTGGGGCCACGTGCAGCTGAGGGGCAGAGCAGAGAGGGGCCTAGTTCTGCTGCTTCCTGATAGGTGCCCTCAGGCCTGACAACGCCTCTGTCTGAGCCTCTGTCAACTCATCTGTAAAGCAAGATAACAAGCCACTGGGCTTCTGTGGGTTGCTGCGAAACTTAAATGAGATGACATTTGTGAAAGTGCTTCGCCTGCACTTGGCCCTTGGTGGAAGCTCAGGAAATGTCAGCCCCACCCACCCTCCCCCACTGACCAGAGCAAGTCAGTAGACAGGCGAGTTCACCACTAACTGTGAGACAGACAGGACAGGCCCCAGAGGGGACCGGGAGGAAACACAGGCTGCCTTCCTCATCCGTCAAGTGCCCTCCGACCAGCATGTCCCCTTCAGCTGTTCATCTGGACCGCTAACCTTCAGCCTGCTGACTCACCCCCTCCCCAGCATCTCCCTCTCAGCTCACCAGCTGCCTGCCTGCCAGATTTCAAGGCCCAGGTCTCCACCTGCCTTGAAGCCACAGAGAACCTAGAGAGGGACCATCAGAAGTCCAGGCCTGAGGGGTTTAGCCTCAGGTGAAGAATATTCCTAAATCCTGCTCCAACTCCTGTAAATAACTCGATGGGGTCGAGTTAGGATAAGGACTCCTACCAGACCGAGAGAAGCCTCCGATAACATGGAGGCACCCTGAGGGTCTGAACCCCCCCTCTACTCTCACAGATACTCTTTACCAGCATCTTCTCCCCAGAAGGTGGTTTTCTTTCCCAACAACAGCTCAGAAGCACCTTGCCGAGCATGCAGCACAGGGTGAGGGAACAAGGTACATGCTTGTTCCCACCATAGCCAATAGAACCAGCCGGTGTCTCCCCACTTCCCTCTGAGCAACCCCTCCCCACCACAGAGCCCTGAAGATGGCTGCTTCTGATCTCCCAGAGGCTGGTTGATTTCAACCCATAGCAGCCAACTTTGGAACTTCTAGCATAGGCTGGATTCTGGGGAAACGGAGCCAAAGTAGACAGGGCTGACCCTGCCCTCAGAGAGCACCCAGGCCCACGGGAGCTCAGCTGCCCACACTCTGGGTTTCTCCAGGGCCCACTGCCCCTATTTACCCCTCCACACCTCCTGGCTGCAATTCCCCCACCACCTCCAGACTGCCATTCTCAGGTGGAGCCAAAAACCTCCTTCCAGAGCCCTCCCCACCTCAGCGACCGGAGCAGCCGCTCCCCTTACAGGACTAACCCAGCTGCCTGTTCTGTTGACATTAGGGCAGGGCCTGGCCTGAGGAGGAGGATCTTGGAACTTGAGTGTCTGGACCCGTAACCACTTGTACTGTGGCCACGGCTCTGCCCCCAAGTCTAGAAGTGGCCTCTGCCCCACCAAGTTAACTCCCATCCCTCTCCACCTCTCCCTCTCTCCTTCCCATCCACCGCCCCTTCCCCTCCCTCTTTCCTCTGTCACCTGGTTCCCAGGTTCAGACTTGACCAACCCTTACCCTCAGTGCCTACCACTGGCTGCTGCAAGGGACCCTCCCCTCCCTTCCCCACACACCCTTCCCAGATCCCTGTAGCTCCAGTGGTGTCCATGCTGAAGCTTCCAAGTGTCATGTCATAAAGAATAGTATTCACAGCTGCTGCTGCTAAGTCACTTCAGTCGTGTCTGACTCTGTGCGACCCCATAGACAGCAGCCCACCAGGCTCCGCCGTCCTTGGGATTCTCCAGGCAAGAACACTGGAGTGGGTTGCCATTTCCTTCTCCAACGCATGAAAGTGAAAAGTGAAAGTGAAGTTGCTATGGACTGCAGCCTACCAGGCTCCTCCATCCATGGGATTTTCCAGGCAAGAGTACTGGAGTGGGTTGCCATTGCCTTCTCCGAGTATTCACAGCAGATAGGTCCAAAGTACATTATCATTTACAGGCTGGAAGTCAGGCCCTGCCACACAGCTGTGACCTGGGCAAGTCCCTGTCCCTCCCTAACAATCAGTTCTCTCCTCTGTAAACTAAGCATTAAAATGCATGAACCCTCAGTCATAAAAAGGCATGAAGTGCTGACACATGATCCAGCAAGGATGAACTTGGAAAGCACTATGGTAAGTAAAAGAAGCCAGTCACAAAAGGTCACATATTGTGTGAGTCTATCTGTATGAAATGTTCAGGATAAGCAAATCTATAGAGACAAAGAGACTAAGTAGATTAATGATTGCCTGAGTGGGGTTGGAGGGAAGGGAGAACAGAAGTGACACTGTTGATGTGTATGGAGATGTGTGGGAAGGGAGATAACAAAAATGTTCTAAAATTGTGATGACTGATGGTTGCATAACTGTGAATACACTAAAAACCACTGAATTGTACCAGTTAAACAGGCAAATTGCATGGGAATTATATCTCAATAAAGTTTTGAAAAAAAGACTCCTAATTGTACCTACCTTGTAAGAATTGTGAGAGAAATAGTGTATGTAAAGTTTCTAGCACATAGTAGGCACCAAGAAATGAGTTAGCATCACCATTGTTACTATTAAGAGGAGGCCCAGGGGAGCCCTGACTAGACCATCGTGGCAGCCTTGGCCTTTGGACTCTCAGAAGTGACAAGTCCAACCCCCACCACCCCATATACACCCTCATCACCCAAAGGAGCTCTTCCTTCATCAGCTGGAATGGTGTATTTTAAAGAAGCCCAAGTCAAGGGAACTGAAGCAGGTCTGGAACTCTGACCTCCCCCCTCGCCTCCCTGCCCTGCACCAGCCGCCTCTAGTCAAGTGACCAGGCTGTCAAGTAGCTACTCCAGGGTAAGGTTTCAGGTCAGCCAGAGTGTATAAAGACAAGTGCCAAGCCAGAGGCTGCAGAGACTCCAGCAAATGGCAAAGGGGCGGTCAGATCCCTGCTGCCGCCTCCTGGGATGGAGCCCTGAGGAGGCTTAAAGAGGCCCCATGCTTCTGCCACCCTGGCTGCCCCTACAGGTAAGACCCTACCCTCCACCCCACCTTCCTCCTCCATGTTCTCCCCAAAGGCAGCCGCAGCCAGAGCTGGTAGCACACAGCAGGTAGAGACTGAGTCAAGATGAGGGAAAGGCAGCCCTGTTGAGGGCACTGTTGGGGCTGGGACTCCACCCCCTACTCCTGTCACTCACCAAGGACTCGCTTCCCTTTTGCTCTGCTGGCGGCCTCTGCTGTGATTTTGCAAATCCCCAGAGATAAGATGTGACTTTCTCTTTAGTCTGGCCCAGAGTCCCCACAATTCCTCCAGAGCATAAAGCCCTTTCCCCAGGAGGCCCCCTCTCCTTAGTGGAGGGGCTCCCCAGCTCAGCGGGCATGCAGGAGAGGCTTTGCTGGGAAGGTGGGGTCGAGGGCATCTCAGAACAGAGCCTCTGATCCCTGCTCCAGAGCCACCACGGAGAACTTGTTTCTAATGCAGATTCCCAGGGCTCTGGCTCAGACCTGAATCTCCGGCTGAGGGCCAAGAATCCGGTCTGTAAACAAGCGGCTCTAGGTACCCTGAGCTCGCTCTGAAGTCTGAGAGTCTGGGAGGTGGGACTGGAGCAGGTGACAGACGGATTGGGCTCTAATCCCTCTCCATCCCTCTAGCCTTGTGACTAGCTGAAGCCCTCAAAGCTTCGGGGCCCTTGGACCTAGACAGTCACAGCAGACAATCACAGCCACTATCTTGTAGCCTTAAAAAGGGGTTGAATTAGTCACTGCCTCTAAAGGCCTCAGCGCAGTGTCTGGTGTGGGAAGTGTTCAGCAGTGTTCAGTAGTGGGGCACCACTACTCTGGGTGTGCAAGGCTGGAATACCCCACTCCTCATGACTCAGCAGAGCACAGGGAGGAACTTCCGCTCTACACTTCACCTGTGTCGGTGGGATAGGTCTGCTGACCACTAGGGCTTCCCAAGTACCTTTTCAGGAGACTGGAATAAAGGAAGAGGTTGGGGAGCACCAGCCTCAGGACCCCTACCTGTGCCCATCTTGGTGGCCTCCCCCTGTCCCACCCCCACGTGACCAGTGAAAGTCTAGAGCCCACCCCACCTGAGCCCACGCCCATCCACTCCGCCTCCATAGGGGTCTCAAGACAGCCTCTGGAACAGGCTTGCCTCCTGCTCCTGACCAAGGCCAGGCTCCAATACCTCCGGTGCACCATCCCTTCAACCTCACTGGTTTCAGAGCCTCCACTGGCTCTCTCCCTGTCCAGCCCGGACGCCTATACCAGCCTTACCTGAACGCAACCTCAACTAGAAAATACCAGCCAGTCCCCATTCTCGCTAGATTAAGTACAGCCAGGGCCTTTGAGGCTCTCCATCAAAGAACACTGTGGGCATCTCAGCTTCTTCCCCATTTCCCCATCTCGGCCCGTGGGGTCCCTTGGTCAACTGGTCCTCCCGGCCCCTCTGGCCCTGGGCCATCCGGGTACCAGGCTGCACAGAGAATCGGGATAAGTAGCTCCTGTCCTTGCTTTGGGGCCCCCTTCTAGGGAGAAATCACAGCAGTTAATGAGCTAATTCTAGGGACTTCCCTGACTGGTGGTTAAGATTCCATGCTTCCACTGCAGGGGCCACAGGTTCAATCCCTGGTCAGGGAACTAAGATACCACATGCCATGCAGCCAAAGGAAAAAAAAAAAATGAGCCAATTCTAAAGATGGTCTGAGACAGAGCCAGCCAAGGAAAAAGGAGGTTCAGAAGGGAAGCCAAATCTGATGGTTCAGCCCCCTGGCTAGGGACACAGGCTCCCCAGGGAGACAGATCCAGCTCAGGAGGCACAGTTCATGAAATGCTTAAAGCTACCCAGTGGGGCCTGGCCCATCACAAACACTCCACACCAGGGGGCAAGGAACATGCAGTCACACGGCTCTCGGGGTCCCACCTCTGCTCCTCAGTTCCTAACTCTGAGAGAGGAATAAAAATACCTAACTTGCAGCGTTCTTCTATTAGAGCCTGGGTGGCCAGCAAACATTTTGGAAAAGGGACACTCATACAACCAATAAGAGACGGTAGAGAACACACCGCCCAAGGGCTTCTCCTTCCCTGGGAGTTGGGCCCTCAGATTCCTGAAGCTGAGGATCTCGGCAGCCCTGCTCCTGTCAGAGGAGCAGGGGAAAGGCCAGGGCCTGAGGGAAGAGAGGCTGATGGGATGTGGGCACTGGGAGCTGCTCCTGCACTCACCTGGACACATGCATTCCAACCCCAAAAGAGGAGCCAGAGCCTCCCCACCAGGGACCAAGCCTCCTGGCAGCTGCTGGGCTTCTGTCGGGCGAATGGGAAGGAGGACGGTGTTCCCTCGGCTGGCCTGCCATGCTGTCCCCTCAACCAGGCTCAGCTCCACACCAGCCCCTCAGGTAGCAACGTAGAAAGGCAGGCAGATAGGCTGTGGGATGAGTGCTCTGGGGGGAGACCAAGCCCTGACTGTGACAGGCACTGGTCTCGGCCTCCCTGGGTGCACTGTCTTCCTCTGCCAGCCTGGACAGCAGTGCCCACCAGACCTCCTCACCAAGCTGTTGTTGCACATGCTTAGCACTTAAGTCCCCAGAGAGGGGGGTTGCATATAATTCAAAGGGCTTTGAATACCCACAACAAAAAGGCAAGATGGTGGACATCCATTCTACCCACATCGATTGGGGCCGCTGAGTGGAATGAACAGTGAAGGGAGTCTTATTGCCACCACAAGAACCTGGCTGCAGTTCTGTGAATTTGAGGAAGTCTCTCTCCATCTTAAGCCTCTCTTTTCTCACCTGTAAAATAGATTTAAATGTCATCCTGCCCTCTTTCCAGCACTGTTTCAAGCCCAGCAGAGAGGAGCAACTCACGCTCTGACACTGGTGACTCTGAGCAGGCCAACATCTCTGAGTCCCCATTGGATCAGCCCAAAGCGGGGAAAGGAGAGAAGCTACCCCACAGCCAAGTTGTGAGAATTCAGTGAGACAGTGTGTAGAGCTCCGCCACCAGAGCCTCATGCCCCGTAGCCATCCCCTCCTCCTCCTCTAAGCCTGCCCTGGACTGTCTCACAGAGCATGCCCTTTCCTGCGCCTGGAGCCCCCTCCCACTTCTCCAGCTGCAGCAGTCTTGCCCACCTTCCCAGGCTCTCCTCCCACCCCTACCATGTTGATTTGGGATGGCAGGACCTAAAGTGATAAGGCTGGGCGAGCTCTCCATACACCAGTGTATTAAAAAATAGACACATCCTTTGCTTACAAAGGTCCATATAGTCAAAGCTCTAGTTGTTTCAGTAGCCATACAGATGTGTGAGTTGGACTATAAAGAAGGCTGAGCACCGAAGGATTGACGTTTTCAAACTGTGGTGTTGGAGACGACTCTTGAGAGTCCCTTGGACAGCAAGGAGATCAAACCAGTCAACCCTAAAGGAAATCAACCCTGAATATCCATTGGAAAGACTGATGCTGAAGCTCTAATACTTTGGCCACCTGGTGTGAAGAGCCAACTCATTGGAAAAGACCCTGATGCTGGGAAAGACTGAAGGTGGGAGGAGAAGGGTCAACAGAGGATGAGACGGTTGGATGGGATCACCGACTCAATGGACACAGGTTTGAACAAATTCTTGGAGATAGTGAAGGACAGAGAAGCCTGGTGTGCTGCAGTCCATGGGGTCACAAAGAGTCAGACACAACTGAGCGACTAAACAACAACCATACACCAGGGAACAGGCCTTTCCTAGAAGGCAGCTTGAGGCTGGGGAAGGAGAAGAGGATTGTGGTGTGGAGTCAGAACAAGATCTGTCTCTGCCTGAGCCTTTATACAATGAAGACCACTTCCAACAGGGAAGGGAAAGGGCAGAGTGAGGATGGCAAGAGATTAGGGAGGAAAGCGACCTGTTCTTATAAGTCAAACCCACACAACTAAGACAGCCCTGCTCAGGCTTTTCACTTACAAACCCACTCCTGGTGCTGAAGGGAACCTGGGGATAGGCCTGGAGGGCACGGGTCCCATCCCCTCCCCTGGCCTGTCTCCTGCAGCCTCATCCATGCACTGAAGCCCAAGGCTGGGCAGCAGCCTCTCTCCTTGGACCTCCACTGGGCCCTGGAGGGACAGGGCAGAGCCTCTGGGACCATGGTTGGACTGAAACCTTCAGAGAGGCCCCCTACAACGGCTGTGAAGTTCCTGGGGGCAGGCACGGCAGCCTGCTTTGCTGACCTTCTCACCTTTCCACTGGACACAGCCAAGGTCCGCCTGCAGGTAGGTGCCCTTTGGCCAAGGGTCATTGTTCCCAACAGCAGAGGGGCTGAGTTCTCCACCAGGGCACATGTGGTGTCTGCCCGCCTGCCCTTCCTCACAGAGAACGCTGAGCAGGTCATTCCCCCCACTACACACGACCCTACCTCACCATCCCCTCATTACCATCACCTAAGATCTTAACTCCTTGGCAAGATGTGCTAGGGCCCTCATGACCCTACCGTACTTTGTAAGCCATAAAGTGAGAAGTAAGGAATTACCGTGTGAGCTTGGGCAAGTCACAGACAACTTGTAACGAGAAAAACCATCACCCTTCATTTTACCACACTACGTAAAACAGTTTGTGAGCTGGAAACTGCTACACGGAACTGTGATTTTTACTGAGACGTGACACTGTGACCATGCTTGTTCCGAGGTCCAGCCCCAGGCAGGGCCCCCTGCACACAGCCCCGCCCATCCCCCACCTAAGTCCTCATACTCTGCGGGGTGTCCCTCAGATCCAGGGGGAGAACCAGGCAGTCCATGCTACCCAGAGTGCCCAGTACCGCGGGGTGCTGGGCACCATCCTGACCATGGTGCGCACCGAGGGCCCCCGCAGCCTCTACAGCGGGCTGGTTGCCGGCCTGCAGCGCCAGATGAGCTTCGCCTCCATCCGCATCGGCCTCTACGACTCTGTCAAGCAGTTCTACACCCCCAAGGGATCGGACCGTGAGTGCTGAGGGGTGGGTCAAAGCAGGATCTAGGCTGTGGGTCAGGAGATCAGGGCGGTGCAGGCTTGGAGGCAGAGCTGGGGCATGGGAAGCTGGTAACAGAGGCTCATGAGGAGACTGAGCCTCCGTCAAAGAGGATCCAGAACCCTGGCCTGGGAGAGGTGGGCATGGGGCAGGGGCAGCCCCCAGAGACCAGCATCAGGCCCGCAGAGGTGTGGGGTAGTGCAACACTGGCCCACTTGCTCTCCTCCTCTCCAGACTCCAGCATCATTACCCGGATTTTGGCGGGCTGCACTACTGGGGCCATGGCGGTGACCTGTGCCCAGCCCACAGATGTGGTGAAGATCCGCTTTCAGGCTAGCATGCACACTGGGCCGGGGAGCAACAGGAAGTACAGTGGGACAATGGATGCCTACAGGACCATCGCCAGGGAGGAAGGGGTTCAGGGCCTGTGGAAAGGTAGGTCTGGACTCCAGGCTTAAGGGTCTTAGGCAGCGCCTTCTCCACCCTAGGGCTGGGGCAGGGAACTGAGCAAGCAGGGAGTTCCCATCATGAGCATTCCAGCAGTTCTAAAGGAATATCCTAACATATCCCAAAGTTCCAGCTGACCTGCCATACTGACCCAAATTCAGTTCAGTTTACCAACCCTTCACCATGTGCAAGGCTGTGAGGGAGACAGAAATGAACAGAGGATACCCTCACGGCTCATAGTCACAGAGGAGAGGGGCCATGTCAAGAAGCAGCCATTCCACAGGGCATGATGTGCTGGGTTCACACTGAGGTGCAGGCCATGAGGGCTTGCGGGGTTGGGGGGCAGAGGCTATGTGAAAGCTGGGCCTCAAAGTTCCAGTGAGCTCCCGGTGTGTGGAGAGGCAGGGAAGGGCCTCCCCAGCAATGGCCTATGAGGGGTGACTGCTGGGCATGCAGAAAAAACAGAGGCCACTGGGGGAAGCAGTCATGAGGAGGGGGCTTCCTTGGGAACAAGGCTTCAAGGTTCCCTATGTGTCTAAGTGGTGACCACCTCGACAAATAATGTTGTCTCTCCCACATGTGGCCAGGGCTCACATGAATCTTGCAGAAGAAAACAATGACCCAGTGATGGTTAAAGGTAGGACACCTAAGTCACAGCCTTACTTGCTGTGTGCCTTCCTGGAGCCCAGCCCTCATCTGTGAAACCAGCGAGTGGTCTCGACCCTCTCCAAGGGCCCTGCCGTGGCTGCATCCTGTCACTGTTTCATAAGCCTACCATTCCTCTCCCAAAGAAAGGCTTCCTTTTCTGGCTCTCGCCAGGTCTCAGGGAGGCATATTTTAATTTTGATGGATATTGCAGTTTAGCCTCCAAAATGTGGCCCAAACACACACAAGAGGGTCTCTCTGATTTTTGTCTCTAAGATGGACATAGATAATCTGAGAGTTTTTAACATCAGAAAGGAAAGGGTAGGATCTGCCCATCTAGGGCTCCTCTAGACCACTGGAAAGAGGCACCATATCCCCCAACTGGACCTGTGGCCTTGCAGCCAGTGGGTCCACTTCTTCTATTTCCCACTCATTAGCCCCACCCCCTTCCTGACAGGAATTCTGCCCAACATCACAAGGAATGCCATTGTCAACTGTGGTGAGATGGTGACCTACGACATCATCAAGGAGAAGCTGCTAGACTACCACCTGCTCACCGGTGAGGCCCTGGGCTCCAGGCAGATAGCCTTCCCACAGTCTGGAGGGGACTGAGACTCCACAGAGTGGGTACCACCCACAGGCAACTGGGCTTTACAAGGAGTGGAGGGAGGCACGGTACCCAGTACATCATTAGGATGAGTATGGAGGAGCCCCATACAAGAGGCCAGAGACCTGGGTTCCAGCCCAGCACCATTTCTCCCTGTGCACCTTCAAGCAAGGGTCACCTTCTCTGACTTCAGTTTCCTCTAATGAGGTGGTTGGGCCGGATTAGCTTCCAACTCTGGGACAGCCCAGTTTTGTGAGTCCTTACCAAGAGCTCGACCTTGGCACTGCAAGAGTTTTGGAAAACACTATCCTCAAACTTGGGCTTCCCTGGTGACTCAGACGGTAAAGAACCCGCCTGCAGTGCAGGAGATACGGGCTCTATCCCTGGGTTAGGAAGATCCCCTGGAAGAGGAAATGGAACCTACGCCAGTATTCTTGCCTAGGGAAATCCCATGGACAGAGAAACCTGGTGGGCTACAGTCCAGGGGCTCGCAAAGAGTCAGACATGACAGAGCACAAGCGCTAGACTATACTAACCTCAAGGAGTTCAGTTTCATTAGGGACAAACAATGAACACATGTGAAACAGAAAACAGGGGCCCTCTTCATCTCACAGCCCAATATCTATCTGCTCTTCCCCACCCTGCGACAGACAACTTCCCCTGCCACTTTGTCTCTGCCTTTGGAGCTGGCTTCTGTGCCACCCTGGTGGCCTCCCCAGTGGACGTGGTGAAGACACGGTATATGAACTCACCCCCAGGCCAGTACCACAGCCCCTTCGACTGTATGCTGAAGATGGTGACCCAGGAGGGCCCCACAGCCTTCTACAAGGGGTGAGCTCCCCTCCTGCCACCAGCACCCCCTCCTAGAGAACCAGGCCTCCCTCTCCACCTTCCTTCCTCCCCTCCATGTACAGTGTGTCTGCCATGGGTTCACCCAGAAACGTAGTGTTGAACAGCACACAAAGGAAAATTACAATAGTTTTTTTGAAAAGAGGGGACCAATTCTGATTTGAAGATCAGGGAGGCTTATCTGAGAAAAAAAAAAGGGGGCTCTAGGCATAGATCCAAGTGCATCCCCAAACACACAGGCAGGGGAGGAGGAGGGAAAGGTGCTTGGTAATCCTGAGGCTTTTCCCTGACCCACCGCCATCACTGCAGATCACCACTGCCGACAGCCCATGTGCACGATGTGCTTCACATGTTCTTGGCATTTACCATTCCCTCTGCATGGAAGCCGTTCCTGCGTCATCCACATGCTCTACACCTTACCGTCCTTCAAGACTAGTTCAAATACCACCTTCTCCCTAACACTCTCAGGTACAAATATTCCCCCTCTGTGAACTTCAGCAATACTTCCCTGATAACATTTTTACAGTACCCACCACTTCCTACTTTGTAGGATAGTTATTTGTAAGTTTAAATGATCCCCCATGCTACAGTACAAGCTCCTTGCAGCTAAGGACTGTGGCTTATACAGCTGACCCTTGAACAAATGCCAGGGTTACAGACACGGACCCAATGCAGTTGAAAATATCAATACATGTACAACTTATAGTCGGCCCTCCATACACGTGGTTCCTCTGTTGCCATGGTTTCTGCACATCCCTCGTTCCACATCCACAGATTCAACCAATCTCAGATCATTAGTATTTAACATTAAAAACAAACTGTATAAGTGGACCCACACAGTTCAAACCTATGTTGTTCAAGGGTCAACTGTATACATCTTTCACTTCCCAGAGTCCCCAGTGCAAAATCAGCTCTCTATAATAAACGAACAAAAAGTTATGAACAATCACCATGACCACCTAGGCACTAAGCATGAGGACTTGGGTTAACACTTCACATAGATTATCTCCACACTCCCCCTGAACTGGGCCATTTCTCCACATTTACTGAGGAGGAGAATGAGACTCAGAAAGGTCACAGAACTTGTCCCAGCTCACAAAGTTTAAACGGCAGAGCCACGGCTCAAACCCTGACCTTTAAACACCACCCACTTCATCCCACACTGAGCTTTTTGCTTGGCCCTCGTACTTCCACCACTGAGGATGGTTTTTTGGCACCCAGCGTTGGATTAGGCCCAACAATCACACATGTCCTTGACCCCAGGATGATGTCACGAAACTTGAGTTTCAGCTGACAGTTCTTTTCCTATAAGTGCCGCCATCAGAAGGTTCTTCATCCCACTTGTCTCGGTTTGTACTTTCATTTGGCAAACATTCCCTGAGCACTTCGTGGGTGCTGGGCCCTGTGCTGTGCTTCTTTTGAAGAGAAGCTAACAAGCAGGGGACATTTATTGAGGATTTACTAATACCGAACCCTGTCCATTATCACTGAATCCTCTCGACAATGTCCTCCAGTTACAGGTAAGTAAAATGAGGCTGAGAACGATTAAGAAGCTGGTCAAGCTGGGATTTGAACACAGGATCATCCCCAGAGTTCACATTTGTTGCCCCCGTGCCATCCTCCCTGTGAGGGGCCCAGGCTGAGGGTTCAGGAGAGGCCCTGGTGTGAGATTCTAGTGCTCAAGCCAAGTCCCACAGAGCCAAGAACAACCAGCCTGGCAAGGAGAGGAGCAAACAGAAGGAGCAACATGGGCAAAGGTGTGGGAGGAAGGGTCTGACAGGAGCTGAGAGAACCAGGAGGGGATTACCAGAGAGACAGGCTGAAGAGGAGAGCAGGAGCCAGGCTCCTCCCCGAGTCGGTGAACCATAGCCGAGGTGAGGATTCTCTCCCTGCTGCGTGGTCACAGGACAGGCAGGCTCCTGGGAGATAAGCTAAATTTGGAGTCAAGTTGTTTTCGCCTTGTGATGCCTCCACCTGGAGGCAGGGGCCGCCTCAGGGGTGACTGCTTAGGTTGTAAACAAGCCCAGAAACACTCAGCAGCAGAGTGGAGTCAGGTGATTTTAACTGAGCTATCTCACCCTGGTCTCTGAAGAGAAACTGGCAACAATCATAGCTACCTGATAAAACTGTGAGGATTAACTGCCTAACACAGGAACCCAGCTCAAAGCGCTAGTTTTCCTTCCTTGCCTGACTCTGACTTCTGCCTAAATTCCTTCAGGAAAGAAAATGACAGAACAGTCTCAGAAGTGCTCATGACTAACAGAAGTTCAGCACCAGCACTGAGTGGGGAGGGCACACAGATCTATGTGGGACTCCAGTCCACCCACCTGACCATATGGTTGTCTCTCTCATCAGATTTACACCCTCCTTTTTGCGTTTGGGATCCTGGAATGTGGTGATGTTCGTCACCTACGAGCAGATGCAACGGGCCTTGATGAAAGTCCAGATGCTAAGAGACTCTCCATTTTGACTAAGATGAGGCTACTTAGTATTTAACTAGGACAAAACCAGTTAAGGTTGGAATAAATCAGTGGGTCCACACCACAGGGACACAGACCCACACGTTTGTTTACAGAACTGTTTACTTGATGCTGACTCAAGAGACAGAAGAGGAGGAAGGATTGTGGTCTTCAGTGCTTTGTCTTAACAACACCTTTGTTTTGCACTGACAAGATGGAAAATAAATTATATTAATTTGTGAAATCCATCAGGTCGGATGCCTAACATTTAGGCAAGGAAAAATAAACCAAAACAGATCTATTTGGGTAAAATGGAAGTTTGCATACTTATATCCCCTGGAAAATCTGATTAGATGATGAATTATAAACAGGAAAGACTGCAAGCATGGAACAAGAGTGGCATGCATGTCCCTTGGAAATCAGCTAAGGAGTCTAGTGGGACACCACCAAAGCAACGCAAAGACTTTTGGCTGCAGCCTTCGGTTAGCCACGGATCATCAGCTGTATTTGTTATGTGTCTGCGTGCAGAAACCACTGGGATTGTGGGAAATGTGAGAGAGAAAAAGAAGAGAGAAAACCTAGAAACTGGGTCAAAGGAGCACGGCTGGGCCAGTGTGAGGCTGAGACCCATAAATGTTCGCTGACAACACTGGAGAACCAAGAGGGCAGCCTTAGTCTCCTTTCCCGTAAAATGGGAGTAATAATCCCTTTCCTCCTACCTCACTTGGGATGTTTATGAGGATCAACTGAGAAGCTGAGCAGAAAAGCACATTATAAAAGCAAAAGCTCTGGACAAGTGTGCACAAAAGGACAATGCCTTGGAAAAGATTTTGTCAATTAGTGAGGAAGTGCCAGGGAAGAAGTTTTTGAAAGACACGGTTGCCTAGAGGTGAGACCAAAGGAACCAGGGACTCAGGGGCCAGGGGTGACGGAGAATGGTGTACAGCTGCTGGAGCCACACTCCCAGGCAGCCCCCACTCCCTCATTGGACTGTGAGGCACCTTGAAGGGTGTGGAGTCTGGGGACAAAGAGGTAAAAGCTGGGCTGAGAGTCTAAAGTAGCAGGACTCAGAATTTTTGAAAATTATCATGACTCAATAAAGGAATTCACACCTTGAGTGTGGGAATGGAAATAGCCACTTTTCCGCCTTCTCTTTCTTAGATGGAATTTCCCTTTCTCACTTCAGGCATCCTGTTCATCAGCGCAGGGCCATGCCTGGCCCCTCACACATACACTGCCTTCTGCGCTTATGCAGGCTGGCTGCTCTGCATTTTAAGGGTTTGGCTCCTCCATCTATAAAAGGCAGGCTTGAACCAGATGACCTTCTCCTAAACTTAACTGGATATATTTCACGTTGATAACTGAGATCCAGGTCTTTTCTGGTTCTTAGCAGCTTATGTGGCTCTGATGACAGAACTGGGTTCCAACCTCACTTACCCTCCCATACACACACAGTTACTAGCAACCTAACCATGGGGAATCCTTGCATCATAGAGTCCTACAGAGAAGTGGGAAGGACAATCTGCACCTCACAAGAAGGGCTCAGTGATGTCACCCCTCCCTCCCCACTCTGACTCCTCTGCATCCTGGGAAAAAGGAACATCCACTTACCCTCAGCACTTTTCTAAATCTAAATCATAACTTGAGATCATTTACATATACAAACTGGAAAGTCCAAGCAAAAGCAAAAAAGTAAAAATATTTTGATTTAATGTCTGGTTTGGCTTTCAAATAAAAACCACATTTAAAACTTTTTCTTTTCACTTGACAGCAAGTACAAATCATTTTTAAACACTTGCTCTTGATTTGTTAAGTTGCTAGAGGCCAAGGACTATGCCTTCCATGAATTTCTATCTGGCAGTATTAACCCATCATCTGCCAGAGCATACTATTTAGATGATGCTGCTGAAACAGGATAAATGCTTCTGAGCTATATTTTGATTGGGATCAGAAACCCAGTGACTTTCAGATTTCTGGGAGAGGGAAAACAAGACTGGTGGGAGGTCATCTAAGGTTTTCTGGGCAAAATACTAGATCTCCTTCCCCATTTCTTAAAGGTGGTAGTGGAACCAAGTGACCTCAGAATAAAGTTCTGTGATTTTAAGAACCAAAAGACAGCTTCTGCCAGCCACTGCCTGCCGTCTCTGCCACCAGGAAGCCATGGATGCAGACTCACAAGGTCAGATCATCAGCTGAGGCCCACACTCATTCCCTCACTGCACACTCACAGACACTTACCTCCATCAAGTCATTCGAAAGGTTACCGAACTTGGACTTCCCTGGTAGCCCAGCGGTTAAGAATCCTCTTGCCAATGCAGGGGACATGGGTTCAACCCCTGGTCCGTGAAGATTCCACGTGCTCTGGGGCAACTAAGCCCACGTGCCACAACTGCTGAGCCTGCAAGCGCCCTAGAGTCCATGCTCTGGGCAACAAGAAAATCCACTGCAGTGAGAAGCCCGCGCACGGCAACTAGACAGCATTCCCCTCTCAACACAGCTGGAGAAAGCTGGCATGCAGGAATGCAGACCTAGTGCAGCCAAAAGTAAGTAAATACCATTAACAACAATTTTTTAAAAAAGGTTTACCGAACCAAATGGGTCCTCTTGCCTGAGCAGTAAAGGTGATGTACTGACATCAGGATGTGGTGAGGGAAAGTGCAGCACTTATTGCAGGTACCATCAACGAGTCCAGAACAGCTAGTGCTCGAAAAGCTCAAACTCCCCAGTGGACTTCAGCAGAGCATTTTGAAAGGCAAGGTGAGGGAGGGGCATCCCAGGGTCTGCGATCAGCTTGTGCACAATTCTCTGATGGGCTGATGGTGAGGAACAGGGCTGTGTCACTGGTGTTAACATTATCAATCCTTAGGCACCAGGAGGCCTGGGAGTAGCATGTTCATTAAGTAGTTAATTCCTTCCATTTGATGGGGGGTTTCCACATCTGTAAAACAACTCAAGAAATGTGCATCAGATACTATTATTAGGTAATATTATCTAGGTACTTCAGAGAGGATCGAAAGCAGATGATACAGGGGAGGGGTCTGTCCCAGGAAGGCCCCATGGGGTCCTGCTGGGTTAAAAAAAAAATCTGCTTTCTCACAAACTCTTCTAGTATATCAGGAAAAATGAGATAGTCTGGCCCAACTCAGTCACATTAGTGACATAGTGGGATTACTGACTTCACAGAAGTCTTATCAGTAAAAGTAATACGTTTAAAGGAATTTTTTATTCAGGAAGAATGGATGTTAAGTACAGAAATATAATTATACCTCTACAGATGAGTTCATTTGTGTCGGGACACTTTGAAAACTACAGAGTGCTATACAATGAAAGTATTCATTGTGCCTACGTTGTTAGCCACACATTGGACTAGGTGTTGAGATGAAGGAGGCCAGTGCTGCCTTCAGGGAGTTCATTGGGGTGGTGGACGGTCGGGCAGAAGAGACAAATAAACGATACAGCATGATGAAAGCCACTGTACAAAAATGCACAAGCCACTCAAGAGCAGGAACACAGATGAAGGATACCTAACCCGGTTTAGGAGCCAGGAAGCTTCTTTGGAGAAGATACCTAAAGGACAAATAGGAGTTATAAAAGCAAAGGAGGGGTAAGTCCTTCTAGGAAGAGGGAATGACTCATACATACAAAGTCCCAGAAAGAGGAAAGAACTAGGAGCAATCAAGTATTGCCAGCTGTCAGTATGGGTAGGTTGCAGAACTAAAGGGAAGCAGTGAGAGAGATGGGCATGAAGAGAAAAACAGAGGCCCTGAAAGGCTAGAGAAGTCACATATTATGGACTGAATATTTGTACCCCAAAAATTCATCTGTTGAAGCCCTAACACCCAATGTGATGGAATTTGGAGTTTGGGCCTTTGGAAGGTAATTAGGTTCAGATGAGGTCATGAGAGTGGGGCCTCCATGATGGGATTAGCGTCCTTATAAGAAGAGGAAGAGAGACCAGAGCTTGCTCACTCTCTGCCACATAAGGACATGGTAAGCCGACTGTCTGCAAGTCAGGAAAAGGACCCCCCAACCAGGAGCCTAAAGGATGGGCACCTTGATCTCAGACTTCCCAGCTTCCAGACCAATGAGAAATAAACTCTTGTTGAAGCCACCAGGTCTGTGGTATTTTGTTATGGTAGCCTGAGCTAAGGCACCACATTAAGGAGTCTGGAGTATTTTGAGGGTAATGTGGAACCAATAAATTGTTTTAAGTAGGGATGACGGACTGCAGTGCAGAGAATGAATTAGCAGAGTGGACTCTGGTCATAGGAAGATGAAACTATTATAACCCAAGCAAGAGTACTGGAAGTGGAAATTAAGTGAACAGAATAGTAATAAAATCAATAAAAGATTCCATTTGGAAGGAGTAGTGAGATCCTGCTTTCCATGCTTTCGGGTATAAACCCAGAAGTGGAATTTCTGGATCAATTGCCAAATCATTCTACTTTTCTATTTTTGAGGGACTTCCATACTGCTTTCCACAGCAGCTATACTATTCTACATCCTCACCAACAGTACATAGTGCTCCAATTTGTCCCATCCTCACCAACACTTATTTTCCATTTTTAAAAATAATAACCATCCTAATGAGTGTGAAGTGGTATCTCATTGTGG
Organism: Okapia johnstoni; assembly: GCA_024291935.2. Classification (NCBI taxonomy): domain Eukaryota; kingdom Metazoa; phylum Chordata; class Mammalia; order Artiodactyla; family Giraffidae; genus Okapia; species Okapia johnstoni. The sequence continues at coordinate 24,985,475 of CM044325.1, forward strand.
TTTTGATTTGCATTTCCCTGTGATTAGTGATATTGAACATCTTTTCATGTGCTTATTTGCTATCTGTATATCTTCTTTGGAGAAATGTCGATTCAAGTCTTTTGCTCACCTTTGAACTGGATTTTTGTTGTTGTTTTTGAGTTTTAGTTCTCTACATATTCTGGACATTAACCTTTCATGAGATATGTGATTGCAAATATTTTCTACCATTCTGTAGGTTGTCTTTTTACTCTGTGATTGTATCCTTTGATGGACAAAAGTTTTTAATTTTCATGAGCTCCAAATTGTCTATGTTTTCTTTTATTTCCTGTGCCTTTGGTATCATATTTAAGAAATTATTGACAAATGTAATGATATGAAGCTTTTATCCTGTTTTCTTCTAAGAGTTATTTTTTTTACAGCCAGAATGCAAAATTATTAATGGGTTTTAACAAGAAAATGAGTGGGTATACCTAGCAACATGGACAGCATCTCCCCCAGGAGCAGGCAGGGTAGGAAAAGAAGGTGGAGGTGAGGGGGTAGGCCCAGGGGATTCCCCTCTCTGCTCCAGCAGCCGTGGATCCCAGGGTCAGGGCCAGGTTCCTCCCGTCCAGCTGCAGGCCCAGAGACTGCCTCGCCCAGGGAAGCCCAGCACTGCAGTTGACGACAGGAGGCTGAGCAGCCACAGGTGAGGCCTAGGGCAAGGTGGATAGAGGGGCCCAGGATGTGACCCCTCCAGGCTGACATCACCAGGGGTGTGTCATGGGCTGAGGGTTCTGCAGATATGACATCACCACAGCAGAGATGGACAGCATGAAGCTACTCATCATCTGCTTCGTGTCTTCAGAGCTCTGGGAATTGGCAAAGCTGATGAAGGAGCAGTAGACAGCGACCCAAGCTCACCATTTCAGCTTAAGCACGAGGCTGCATATGCTAAAGATCATGCCGAGCAGGTTCATGTAGTCTGGTGTCGGATCATCCAGGGCTGAGTTACACTCGTTTGGTGGGGGCTTGTACCTCAGCACTTTGTTGGGCCTCCATGGGTCCGACATATTGTTCACGGACATAGCAAGTCAGAAGTCCTTCTAAGAGTTTTGTTTTGTTTTTTTAATTAATTTATTTTCTATTTTTTAATTTTACAATATTGTATTTGTTTTGCCATACACTGACATGAATCCACCATGGGTGTACATGTTTTCCCCATCCAGAACCCCCCTTCCACCTCCCTCCCTATCCCATCCCTGAAGGTCATCCCGGTGCACCAGCCCTGAGCACCCTGTATCATGCATTGAACCTGGACTGGCGATTCATTTCACATATGATAATTTACATGCTTCCATGCCATTCTGCCGTATCATCCCACCCTTGCCCTCTCCCATAGAGTCCATAATACTGTTCTATTTATCTGTGTCTCTTTTGATGTCTTGAATATAGGGTTATCTTTACCGATTGACTAAATACCGTATGTATGTGTTAGTATACTGTATTGGTGTTTTTCTTTCTGGCTTACTTCACTCTGTATAACCTTCTAAGAGTTTTATCGTTCGTTGTTTTGTTTGGTTTTGGCTGCACAGCATGCAGAACTTTCCTAATCAGTGATTGAACCCAAGCCCCCTGTATTGGAGGAACAAAATCTTAACCACTGGACCACCAGAGACGGTCATACAGTTCTAGATCTTATGTTTAGGTCTTTGATCCATTTTGAGTTAATTTGTGTATATGATGTTAGGTGAGGATCCAAGTTCTCTCTAAATAAATTTTTAAGAGATTAAAAAAAAAAAAACTTCCTAAAATAAAGCTTTGCCTTTGAAACCTAAAAACAATGAATAATCTATTTTTGCAGGGGGTGGGGCACAGATCTCTTGAGTATTCAAGTATACATCTCAATTCATGTAAATGAAATGAGTATGAACCTTTTAATTAAAAACCAAAGTTAGAAAAAAAAAAAAAAACAAAGTTAGAATTCCAGTTCTGGTACTTATTAGCTATGTGACATGGCTCAAATTCTTGGTATTCTTAAGCCTCAGTTTATTTACCTATGCTAAGTCTGCCAGGCTCCTCTGTTCATGGGATTCTCCAGGCAAAAATACTGGAGTGGGTTGCCATTCCCTTCTCCAGGGGATCTTCCTGACCCAGGGATGGAACCTGCATCTCTTATATCTCCTGCGTTGGCAGGTGGGTTCTTTACCACCAGCACCACCTGAGAAGCCCCCTTATTTACCTATAAAATATGAGTAATAATTTGACAGAGAGCAAAAATCTGCAGTTTTGTCAACTAAAAATGGTAAACTTTGTAGGAAACAAACTGGATTCCCCATGCACTGCTGGGGGAAATGTAAGATAGTAGGGCCACTTTGGAAAATTTGAATTTTTAAAAATATTAAATACATATTTACTATTTGATCCAGTCACCAGAGAAATGAAATTGTAGATCCACACAAAGATTTGTACATGAATTTCCATAACAACCTTATTCATAATAGCCTCAAACTGGAAATATGTAATCCAAATGCCCATCAACTGGTGAGGACACAAACAAAATGTTCTGTATCATTGTGATGGAATACCACTCAGCAATAAAAAAGGATTAAACTGCTGATACATGCATCAACATGGATGAACCTCAAAAAACATTATATTATATGAAAGAAGCCAGACACCAAAGACTACATCTCACTTACTATAAAAATTTTAGAAAATGCAAAGCTATAGAGACAGAAAGTAGATCAGTGGTTATCCAGGGCAGAAGGTAAGAGAAGGAAATGACTGCAAACAGATAAAACACAACTTTTGGGGTGATGGAAGTTTTAGGGGTGATAAAACTGGATTGTAGGGACTTCCCTGGTGGTCCGGTGGGTAAGAATCCACCTTCCAATGCAGGGGACACGGGTTCAATCCCTGGTCAGGGAACTAAGATCCCACATTCCACAGGGCAAACAAGCCCATGCACCACAACTAGAGAAGCCCACGTGCCAAAACAAAGGCTCAGCACAGCCAAAAATAAAAATAAAAAATTGGATTGTGGTTATTGCTACACAACAGTATAAAATTACTAAGAATTAATTAAATCATACACTTAACAATGAGTGAACTGTATGGTAAGTTATACCTCAGTAAGGCTGTTAAAAGTGAAAAAGGTTATTCTTAGCTCTTGGCAGTACTACTGTAATAGACAAAAACTAGACACAACTGAAATGTCCCATCAACAGTGGAGTGAATACATTGGATATACTCACACATAGAGACTATACAGCAGTGGCAATTAAAGATCAACTTCATGTAACTTGGGGCTTCCCTGGTGGCTCAGGCGGTAAAGCATCTGTCTGCAATGCTGGAGACCCAGGTTCGATCCCTGGGTTGCGAAGAGCCCCTGGAGAAGGAAATGGCAACCCACTCCAGTACTCTTTCCTGGAAAATCCCATGGACAGAGGAGCCTTGTAGGCTATAGTCCATGGGGTTGCAAAGAGTTGGACATGACTGAGCGACTTTACTTACTTTACTTCATGTAACTTGGATGAATCTCACAAATAAAATGTTGAGTGAAAGACACAATACAGTACAACTCCATTTATATGAAGTTTAAGGACAGGCAGTGGCCACAGGACTGGAAAAGGTCAGTTTTCATCCCAATCCCAAAGAAAGGCAATGCCAAAGAATGCTCAAACTACCACACAATTGCACTCATCTCACACGCTAGTAAAGTAATGCTCAAAATTCTCCAAGCCAGGCTTCAGAAATACATGAACCGTGAACTTCCAGATGTTCACGCTGGATTTAGAAAAGGCAGAGGAACCAGAGATCAAATTGCCAACACCCGCTGGATCATCAAAAAAGCAAGAGAGTTCCAGATAAACATCTACTTCTGCTTTATTGATTATGCCAAAGCCTTTGACTGTGTGAATTACAACAAAATCTGGAAAATTCTGAAAGAGATGGGAATACTAGGCCACCCAACCTGCCTCCTGAGAAATCTGTATGCAAGTCAGGAAGCAACAGTTAGAACTGGACACAGAACAACAGACTGATTCCAAATATGAAAAGGAGTACGTCAAGGCTGTATATTGTCACCCTGCTTATTTAACTTATATGCAGAGTACATCATGAGAAACGCTGGGCTGGATGAAGCACAAGCTGAAATCAAGATTGTCAGGAGAAATATCAATAACCTCAGATATGCAGATGACACCACCCTTATGGCAGAAAGCAAAGAACTAAAGAGCCTCTTGATGAAAGTGAAAGCTGCTGCTGCTAAGTCGCATCAGTTGTGTCCAACTCTGTGCAACCCTATAGATGGCAGCCCACCAGGCTCCTCCGTCCCTGGGATTCTCCAGGCAAGGATACTGGAGTGGGTTGCCATTTCCTTCTCCAATGCATGAAAGTGAAAAGTGAAAGTGAAAGAGGAGAGTGAAAAAGTAGGCTTAAAGCTCAACATTCAGAAAACTAAGATCATGGCATCTGGTCCCATCACTTCATGGCAAATAGATGGGGAAACAATGGAAACAGTGGCAGACTTTATTTTTGGGGGCTCCAAAATCACTGCAGGTGGTGACTGCAGCCATGAAATTAAAAGACGCTTGCTCCTTGGAAGAAAAGTTATGATCAACCTAGACAGCATATTAAAAAGCAGAGACATTACTGTGCCAACAAAGGTCTGTCTAGTCAAAGCTTTGGTTTTTCCAGTAGTCACGTATGGATGTGAGAGTTGGATTGTAAAGAAAACTAAGCACCAAAGAATTGATGCTTTTGAACTGTGGTGTTGGAGAAGACTCTTGAGAGTTCCTTGGACTGCAAGGAGATCAAACCAGTCCAACCTAAAGGAAATCAGTCCTGAATATTCATTGGAAGGATTGATGCTGAAGCTGAAACTCCAATACTTTGGCCACCTGATGCAAAGAACTGACTGATTGGAAGACCCTGATGCTGGGAAAGACTGAAGATAGGAGGAGAAGGGGACGACAGAGGATGAGATAGTTGGATGGTTTCACCGACTCAATGGACATGAGTCTGAGTAAGCTCCAGGAGTTGGTGATGGACAGGGAGGCCTGGCATGCTGTAGTCCATGGGGTTGCAAAGAGTCGGACATGACTGAGCAACTGAACTGAACTGAACTGAACAGGCAAAACAAATATTTGGTGTTAGAAATTAGTATAGTAGTTACTCCTTGGGTAAATGGTGACTGAGAAAGAACATGAGAGTTTGTTTCTGGGCTGTTAATAATGTTTCTGTTTAAATTATTTTAATTTTGTTGAAGTATAATTGACATATTATATAATTAAATAATGTTAATTATGTATTAAATAATGTTAATAATGCTTCTTGATGGGTGCAAATTATATAGAGACATTCACTTTTTGAAAGTGTATCCAGCTGTACACCTATGACTGTGCACTGTTTAATACACATGTTACACTTCTATAAAAAAATTTTACTTAAAAGTGCACTTAACTTGGAGAGATCCCTGGTGATCTCCAAGGTGTATGTGTGTGTGTGTGTGTGTGTATCTGTGTGTGTGTAGGGATGATGAGAGGTGCTAGCTAGGTAAAGATCTGAGGCAAAGTGTTCCAGGAGAAGGAAACAAGCAGTCCACAGGCCCTACAGGAAGGAGCTTGGCATGTTCAAACAGAAAAAAAGACCTGTGTGGCTGGCATACAATGAATGAAGAGATGAATGTGAGATCATTCATTTATTCATTCATCAGATATGTAAAAGCTGCGCCAGAAGCTAAGCCAGAGGACAGCCAATTGTTCAAAAAGTTTGGCAGAGAAGGAAAGGAGAAAAAATAGCCACTGTAAAGGGGTAGGAAAGTCCTAAGAATATATTTCACACACAAACACACACAGTAGAAGAAAGGAAAGACTGAAGATAGGGGGGAAAGTCCTAGAAAACAAAGAAGCATAGAATAAGGGGTGCAGGTGGGAGGGATCACTCTGGAAAGGATATGGTAAACCTAGAAATAAAATAGAGTCACATAGGCAAGAATTTTGAAATGGAGAGAAGCAGAATGAAAGCATTCTCCATCCTTTCATTGAAATTTGAGGAATAGTCACATGTGAGAGTAGTGAACCTGCAGAATTATTTACAAAAATGATGATTTTAAAAACTCTTTTTTCCTTAAAGTATAATTTAATGAAGAAACTGAGATCCTCTGATGCATCCCTGACACTGTCCCCTGCCACAGTGAGCTGTCCAGAGCCCTCACTATGCGGCAGCCCAGGGAATTCTAAACTGTAAGGCACCAGGCCTCCAGCAGGCTCCCCACCAGCTGTCCCAGGGCCTTCCTAGACAGGAAGTTGCACATCAAACACAGCCACACACAGAGCCAGCTGCCCGCCAACACGTGATAGGGTCTTGGAACTTCACAGAGGAAATATGCAAAGCAGATTGTCCTCTACATACTCACAGCCAGTTATGATACAGAAATATAACTTTAACATGTCAAGAAAGATGAATGCAAATGCTTTGAGGAACTATTTAACAGTCAAGATTATTTCAGGCTGTACATTTTACCATTTACTGAGTATTAGGGTAAAGGGCCTGAGGTTAACACTATTATTATGTTATACTGATATTATAAAGGATGTTAAGAACGATGTGAAAAGTTATGCTTTAGGAGTTCCCTGGTGGCCTAGTGGCTAGAATTCTGGGCTTTCACTGCTGAGGCCCAGGTTCAATCTCTGGTCATGAAACTGAGATCCTACAAGTCAAGTGGTGTGACCCAAAAAAAAAGTTATGCTTCATTGCCCATTTTAACTAGGACTGACAGTTTAAGTTTTCTTGGCATAAAAAGATAGCAGTTCATTGTATTCTGAATTAATGTAGATCATTACTTGTTTTGAAATCTGAGGAATAGTCACATCTTCTACCAATAAAGTCAGTGTGTTCATATGTGCTCAGTCACTTCAGTCCTGTCCAACTCTTTGCAACCCTATGGACTGTAGCCTGCCAGGTTCCTCTGTCCATAGAATTCTCCAGGCAAGAATACTGGAGTGGGTTGCCATGCCCTCTTCCAAGGAATCTTCCCAACCCAGGGATGAACCTGTGTCTCCTGCACTGCAGGCTGATTCTTTACTGCTGAGCCACTGGGGAAGTCCAATAAAAACAGTGGAAACTGCCAAAAAGTCATTGTGGAGTGGCATAAGCCAGTCAGATCTCAAGAATGACATAAAGATATGCATATACCTGAGACATATACTCAACTCTCTGAATCACTATATTACAATATGCCACATAGTTTATATAACAAGGAATGTATTTTAATGTGTTAATATCTTATAATTTTATTCTTTTGACGGTTTTATAATGAATTGAGTTCAAGATGACTAGGTGATAACTTTGAAACTGTTTCTTTCAATAAATGAGCATACGAATGTTGCAGAGCTTGCATATATCCTTGAGATAGACATATCCCTGGCTAAGAATGTTTTCATATATTGTTGCTTGGACTTTGCCCATAAGAAGAGACATTGTGTATCAATTACATTCAACATAGTGCAATGTTCTATCTGCAAAAAGATTTAAAAGTACTTTCTATCCTCAAAAGATACTCCTTTTATAAGATGACACAGAAAGTAGGAATCCTAAAAAAGAAGTTTCATCAGCTCTGATACTGATAGAAATAGTCAAGATCCAGCTGACACAGCCAATATAAGCAACTTGGTTGGATCTATATACAGGACTCACAAAGCATATTCCTGCTTTCGTATTTGACTCAACACTTTCCTTTGTAACGATGAGAAATCTTGTACCAAAAGTTGACAGACTTTCACATAAGTCTCTGGACAGCTTCCTTACGGGACTAAAAAATACTGGACTTCAAAATACTGATGATGAAGAAGTGCAAACTTGCAGAGATATTTTAATCAGGCACTCTGAGAAACATCACACTGTCTCTGCAACATAATAACAATATAGTCACACAGCTACATAGAAAAATCAATTATGATTTTCTTCTGAATTTCTTAAAAAGTATGAAAGCCTTCTTGATTTGGACCCTGTGACTTATATCAGAGTTCTTTTTTTTAATTAAAATTTTATTAATTTATTTTTGGCTGCACTGGGTCTCTGTTGCGGGCTTCTCATTGCAGTGACTTCTCTTGTTGCAGAGCATGGACTCTAGATGTGTGGGCTTCAGTAGTTGTAGCACAAGGGCTTAGTTGCTCCGCAGCATGTGGGATCTTCCCAGACCAGGGATTGAACCCATGTTCCCTACATTGGCAGGTGGATTCTTAACCATTGGACCACCTGGGAAATCCACGCAGCAGAGCTCCAAACAAAATTATACAATGCTTGTTTCTATGGCTCTTCTCACTAATGAATACAGACCATCAGCAACAGTACTCCTCAGAATATTAGACCAGTTATCCAGAAGCCACTGCTCAAAAGTCAGATCCCCATTTCTTTTACTTGGGTCAAAAGTAGAAGACTTCAAAAACTATCAGAGCTAATACTGAGAGTTAATGATATTTTGGAGTCATAATCCTGAAGTAATTCCTATTTAAGATTAGCTCAGATGTTAAATGACAGGATGAGAAAACCTTTTTCCACTTGATTAAAACAGAACTACAAGAAAAGTTTGCTTGCATCAATATGAACGTTCATCAAACACTGCAAATATTAAGGAAGAAAGTGGGCTTGCCAGGGTTTCTATGAATATGTCACCACATCTAAGCTTCTAGTCAACATGTAAACAGAAAACTTGGTGATGCTTCTGAAGAGAAAGGAGAACCTGATTTAACTTATTTAACTTCCGGCTCAGAGCAAATGAAGAATCCTGTGAAACGGTCATTGAGGAAGCCACAACAGATACAACAACAAAACACGACTCTGATGTTGCCACAACAAAAGTAAATGTTTTCCTCTTGAGCTGTGCTTTGAAATTCCACTATTTGGCTCTGCATTAGATAAGTTTGCAGAAAAACTGCTACATACAACCAGTGCAGAAAAGAAAGCTTTTAAAGACCCTGACATTCCAGCAGAAAACTCTCTCTACTTGTCCCTAACTTTGTTCATTCATTCAAGGAAGGTGTTTCAACACTGGATATTCACACTAAAGTCAGCTTTCTCAAGACTGCTTTACCATCTTATGCTGATATGGGAGTTCCACTTCTTGGAAAGATTGTAATATTAGAGATGCCATCTTAGCAGAATAGTTTAGAGGGTCATCTCCCTCACGTCTCACTGCTAGTCTCCATTAGCTGTAATTTAGTTACCTCATTTGTTTGTTGCACTTGGTGTCTTTTTTTTTTTCTTAGAGTGCCAGTTGCAAAATCCATTCTGCTGGTGCAGTATAACTTACCATTAAATGATGCCAAAAGTGTGTTGTATTGTAATTTGACAAACATTTAATTTGCCAGGAGTCTTGCTCATTACAGCACATCCTAATGCAACAAAGAGCTCCTTTTTTTTGTTTGTTTAAATTGATCCCTAGGTTGTTGGTTTCTTTTTAACACAGAACTTTTTAGCAATCAGCACTGTATTTTTATTTTCAGGTAAACCTACTTTTTTTCCCCCCTCAGCAAGCAGCACAAAGGATCATTGTTCCCAGATCAGGGATGGGACCCAAGTCCCCTGCAATGAAAGCACAGTCTTAACCACTAGACCACCAGGGAAGTCCCTGCATTTCTTTTTCTTAGTCTTAGGGTAAACCTTGTAGTCTTGATGATAACTGTAAACATTTATAAGCAGTCACTGAATATTGTAGTGGAGATTTTATATAACTTTAACAAACCTTGTTTACTTTTATATTTTATTATCTACACTTTTGGGAATAATGGAAAGGGATTTGACTCTTCCTATGAACAGACTTTTTGGTATTTAGACTAGAAAGAGTATAAAACAATAAACACCCATTACTGCCAGAAGATTTGATGACACATTAAGAATTCCTATGGAGGGAATTCCCTGGTGGTCCAGTGGTTAGACTCGGAGCTTTCACTGCTCCCTGGTCAGGGAATGAATATCCCACAAGCCATGCAGCTGTGCATTGAGGCAAAAAAAAAATTCCCGTGGATACCTAATAAATTATGTATATCAGCTGAACTTTGTTGAAGGTATGCAAATCAGTATAATTTAACTTTGTTTGATATATTGAAGGTATGTAAATCAGTAAAATTATGTATAATTTGACTTTGCTGTATAAGGTCTTAATCAGACTCTAAGAGTTCACTGACATTTCATGAGAAGTTTTGGAAAACATTCTTTTTTTAATGCATTTAAAGAATCTGCCTGCCAAGCAAGAGACGTGCGTTTGATCCTTGGTTAGGAAGACCCCCTAGAGAAGGAAACAGCAACCCACTTCAGTTTTCTTGCCTGGGAAATCCCACAGACAGAGGAGCCTAGTGGGCTACAGCCCACGGGCACGCAAGACTCAGACACAACTGACCAACTTATCAACTAAACAACATCCTTAAAAGGATATTAACATGGTTTGATTTGCATTTGGTTTTGTTTCTCTCTCTTTTTTGGGGGGGGGGGTAGCAGCATTATTGATATATAATTCACATATCACACAATTCATCCATTTAAAGAGTAAAATTCAATGCTTTTTAGTAAATAAGAGTTGTGCAACTATCACTACAATCAATTTTAGAACATTTTCATCACCCCAAAACAACTACATCCCCTTAACATGTTAGCTGTCATGCCCAAACCCCCCCACCCCCCAGCTCTACTTTCTGCTTTCTCTATAGATTTGCCTATATAAATGGGAACATACATTATGTGGTCTTTTGTGACTGTTTTTTTACTTAGCATGTTTTCAAGACTTACCCATATCATAGCAGGTATCATTACTTCATCCATTTTTATTGCTGAAGAGCATCCCATTGTTCGGGTAATGACATTTTATTTATCCACTCAACAATTGGTGGACATTTGGTTTATTTTCTATTTTTGGCAAACATTCTAGTTTTAAACAAAGTTTATGTGTAGACTTTGTCATGTAGGGTTTTTCTTTTCATAGACTCTCTAAGGAAAAATAGAACTTTTTCATTTTGGTAGCAGTGGTTGCTCCATGCTATCATCTTGATTTAAGAAGTTTTGTTTAGCTTCTATACCAACTAACATAAAGTTGAAATTGATGTTTGAAAACCAGACTCTGATGTGAGATTAAAGTCACACATTAGAAGCATTGAGGCTATGTCTTCAGGTCAAAATACTCTAGTGATAAATCTACTATGAAGACATTATTTTAGGCAATCTAGATATTAAACTGGGGCTTCCCAAGTGGCTCTGTGGTTAAAAATCTGCCTGCCAATGCAGGAGTTCAGTTCAGTTCAGTTGACCCCATGGACTACAGCACACCAGGCCTCCCTGTCCATCACCAACTCCCAGAGTTTACTCAAACTCATGTCCATTGAGTCGGTGATGCCATCTAGCTATCTCATCCTCTGTCGTCCCCTTCTCCTCCCGCCTTCAATCTTTCCCAGCATCAGGGTCTTTTCCAATGAGTCAGTTCTTCACATCAGGTGGCCAAAGTAGTGGAGCTTCAGCTTCAGCATCCGTACTTCCAATGAATATTCAGGACTGATTTCCTTTAGGTTGGACTGGTTTGATCTCCTTGCAGTCCAAGGGACTCTCAAGAGTCTTCTCCAACGCCACAGAATTCTTTGGAGCTCAGTTTTCTTTATAGTCCAACTCTCACATCCATACATGACTACTGGAAAAACCATAGTCTTGACTAGATGGACCTTTGTTGGCAAAGTAATGTCTCTGCTTTTTAATATGCTACCTAGGTTGGTCATAGCTTTTCTTCCAAGGAGCGTCTTTTAATTTCATGGCTGCAGTCACCATCTGCAGTGATTTGGGGGCCCAAAAAATAAAGTCTCTCACTGTTTCCATTGTTTCCCCATCTATTTGCCATGAAGTGATGGGACCTGATGCCATGATATTCGTTTTCTGAATGTTGAGCATTAAGCCAACTTTTTCACTCTCCTCTTTCACTTTCATCAAGAGGCTCTTTATTCTTCTTTGCTTTCTGCCATAAGGGTGGTGTCATCTGCATATCTGAGGTTACTGATATTTCTTCCAACAATCTTGATTCCCACTTGTGCTTCATCCAACCCAGCGTTTCACATGATGTACTCTGCATATAAGTTAAATAAGCAAGGTGACAATATACAGCCTTGACATACTACATTCCCTATTTGGAACCAGTCTGTTGTTCCATATCTAGTTCTAACTGTTGCATCTTGACCTGCATACAGATTTCTGAAGAGGCAGGTCAGGTGGTCTGGTATTCCCATCTCTTTAAGAATTTTCCGCTGTTTGTTGTGATCCACACGGCCAAAGGCTATGGCATAGTCAATAAAGCAGAAGTAGATGTTTATCTGGAACTCTTTTGCTTTTTTGATGATCCAGCGGATGTTGGCAATTTGATCTCTGGTTCTGTTGCCTTTTCTAAAATCAGCTTGAACATCTGGAAGTTCACAGTTCACGTATTGTTGAAGCCTGGCTTGGAGAATTTTGAGCATTTCTTTACTAGCGTGTGAAATGAGGGCAATTGTGCGGTAGTTTGAGCATTCTTTGGCATTGCCTTTCTTTGGGATTGGAATGAAAACTGACCTTTTCCAGTCCTGTGGCCACTGCTGAGTTTTCCAAATTTGCTGACATATTCAGTGCAGCATTTTCACAGCATCATCTTTGAGGATTTGAAATCGCTCAACTGGAATTCCATCACGTCCACTAGCTTTGTTCGTAGTGATGCTTCCTAAGGCCCACTTGACTTCGCATTCCAGAATGTCTGGCTCTAGGTGAGTGATCATGCCATCGTGATTATCTGGGTCATGAAGATCTTTTTTGTACAGTTCTTCTGTGTATTCTTGCCACCTTTTCTTAATATCTTCTGCTTCTATTAGGTCCATACCATTTCTGTCCTTTATTGTGCCCGTCTTGCAGACACATGTTCAATCCCTGGTCTGGGAGGATCCCACATACTGTGGGACCACTAAGTCACTGCACCACAACTACTGAGCCTGTGTGCTGCAACTACTGAAACCCAAATGTTCTAGAACCTATACCCTGCAACAAGAGAAGTCACAGCAATGAGAATCTCCTGCATTGCAGCTAGAGAGTAGCCCCCGTTCTCCACAACTAGAGAAAGCCTGCACAGCAACAAGGACCCAACACAACCAAATAAATAAATAAAATTAGTTTTTAAAATAATCAAAAAAATTATTTTAAAAAATGACAATATTTTTAAAAAAGACATTTTTTTAAATGTATGGATCAATTTCATCTCTTAAATGTTTTTAAAGAAATTGAGCTTTTATATCATTTTTTAAAAGTATGATCATCAAATTTCCTTGATTTCTTTTTTAAAAAATGCAATCAGTTAATTTTGTATTTGTTTTGGGAGGGGAGTTAATGTGGTTAACAATATCTTTGGCAAAAAAATACCAGAGACATTTGAGATCTTTTTTTCTCTTGTTGGTTTGCATTACCTGATGTTTTCAGCTTTCTCTGTCATTCTTGCTTTTTTCTCATTTTCAGTGTTTCAATTTGTTTTTAAAACTTTAAATTTCTAAAACTATAAGTACGGTGGATTGCTTTCCAGCATGATATTAACATTATAAACTGTGCCAAATTGATTACTGGCATGTATAACATGCGGCTTTCCAGGTGGTGCTAGCGGTAAAGAATCAGCCTACCAAAGCAGGAGATGCAAAAGAAATGAGGGTTTGATCCCTTGGTTGGGAAGATTCCCTTGGAAAAGGAAATGGTAAACTTACTCCAGTATTCTCGCCTGGGAAATTCTATGGACAGAGGAACCTGACGGGCTACAGTCCATAGGGTTGCAAACAGTCAGACACACATATACAACATGTGTGTATATACAACAGTTTACAAATAAACTGGGATAGATATTTTCTTTTCAATAAACTAGATGTGCAGCAGGTTTTAAAATGCACTTATCTGTACTCATTGTACATCCTAAAAGATGATGCTGTGAAAGTACTGCACTCAGTATGTCAGCAAATTTGGAAAACTCAGCAGTGGCCACAGGACTGGAAAAGGTCAGTTTTCATTCCAATCCCAAAGAAAGGCAATGCCAAAGAATGCCCAAACTACCACACAACTGCACTCATCTCACACAGGAGCAAAGTAATGCTCAAAATTCTCCAAGCCAGGCTTCAATAGTAAGTGAACCATGAAATTCCAGATGCTCAAGTTGGTTTTAGAAAAGGCAGAGGAACCAGAGATCAAATTGCCGACATCCGATGGAGTATCAAAAAAGCAAGAGAGTTCCAGAAAAACATCTATTTCTGCTTCATTGACAATCCCAAAGCCTTTGACTGTGTGGATCACCACAGACTGAAGAGATGGGAATAGCAGACCACCTGACCTGCCTCTTGAGAAATGTGTATGAGGTCAAGAAGCAACAGTTAGAAATGGACAAGGAACAACAGACTGGTTCCAAATAGGGAAAGGAGGCTGTATATTGTCACCTTGCTTATTTAACTTATATACAGAGTACATCATGTGAAACCCTGGGTTGGATGAAGCACAACTGGGAATCAAGATTGTTGGGAGAAATATCAATAACCTCAGATATGCAGATGACACCACCCTTATGGCAGAAAGCGAAGAAAAACTAAAAAGCCTCTTGATGAAAGTGAAAGAGGAGAGTGAAAAAGTTGGCTTAAAGCTCAACGTTCAGAAAACGAATATCATGGCATCAGGTCCCATCACTTCATGGCAAATAGATGGGGAAACAGTGGTAACAGTGAGAGATTTTATTTTTTGGGGCCCCAAAATCACTGCAGATGGTGCTTGCAGCCATGAAGTTAAAAGACACTTACTCCTTGGAAGAAAAGCTATGACCAACCTAGACAGCATATTAAAAAGCAGAGACATTACTTTGCCAACAAAAGCCCGTCTAGTCAAGGCTGTGGTTTTTCCAGTAGTCATATATGGGTGTGAGAGTTGGACTATAAAGAAAGCTGAGCACTGAAGAATTGATGCTTTTGAACTGTGATATTGGAGAAGACTCTTGAGAGTCCCTTGGACAGCAAGGAGATCCAACCAGTCCATCCTAAAGGAAATCAGTCCTTTATTGGAAGGACTGATGTTGAAGCTGAAACTCCAATATTTTGGCCACGTGCTGTGAAGAACTGATTCATTGGAAAAGACTCTAATGCTGGGAAAGATCGAAGGCGGGAGGAGAAAGCGACACAGAGGATGAGATGGTTGGATGTCATCACCGACTCAATGGACATGAGTTTGAGTAAATTCCGGGAGTTGGTGATAAATAGGGAGGCCTGGCGTGCTGCAGTCCATGGGGTCGAATAGAGTCGGACACGACTGAGCGACTGAACTGAACTGAACTGTACCCATTGTGGACAAAGAACATCTGCCTACTAGAGGAGTAAACAGAGGATGTTAAGACCATCAAGCCACCCACCACAGTGCACCCTGAGGGGATGCAGGATGGAGAAAAACAGGATACTGTCCCTATATAGTTAAGGTGCATATCAAAAGAATAATTTCATTAAATCCAGACTGCTCCATCTTCCTATACATAGAAAAGTGCTAAATTCATTAACTTGAGATGTCTGGTTTTTCTTAATTAGTTGTAATCTTTTGATGTTCAACTACCTGGGTTTGTTTTGTTGTTGTTGTTTTTGCAAGAACTCCTATATACCCAGGTGGCACAGTGGTAAAGAATCCGCCTGCCAATGCAGGAGACGCAAGAGATTCGGGTTCGATCTCTGGGTGGGGAAGATCCCCTGGAGAAGGAAATGGCTACCCACTCCAGTATTCTTGCCTGGAAAATTCCATGGACAGAGGAACCTGGTGGGCTACAGTCTATGGGGTTTGCAAAGAGCTGGACACGACTGAGCACTGAGCACATCCTGTATACCCTGGCTCCTCCTCTTACTCTTCAGAATAGTTCCTCAGAGGTATCTGAGAGGCTGTATCCCTGGCTTACATGCTCAGTAATGCCCCAAATAAACATAATTCTCAACTTTTAGGTTGCTCATTTTTTTCCGTTAATACTATACATTCTTCTTTCTCCATAAGACATCTTATGACTTGGATAAGTTGGTTGCTAGAAGTCCAGAGGTAGTGTCTGTTGCATTGTTCTCATCTGCCTAGCCCATTCCAAGGAAAAGAGAATTTAACAGGACTTCTTAAGAAATCCATATTGAATCCTGGTGATACCTACTTCCCTTTTTAAGTGTCCATATATCATCCTTCTAACAGTCCCTTGAATTTTGCTAGGGATGAACAAATATCTCACAGGTATGGAGCTTTTGACATACAGACTCTTCCCTATTTTGGCAATCAGGGTAACACTTTTATTTCCAGGCTTTTGGTTCTACTCTATTTTTCATGTCTCCTCAAAGATCACCAACCAGCTCAGTAGTCTCCCCACAAATTTGCGGAGCATCCTGGGAATTTGTTCATCACAGCCAAAGACAGAAGCTCATGTACAAAACCTAGGCCAGCAGTGGATGGGAGACTCCAGTGCCAGAAATAAATTTTTGGCTTGATTTCAGTTTCCTCCAGGAACATGTGTCAATGGTGTTTTTTCTTTTCTGCTATAATTATCCAATCCCGTTTCAGCTATAGCCTCCTGGCTGACAATTCCCTCTGCTTATGGAAAATACCCGAATGGAGCTGATTGAGTTGGGCTTAAATCATGGTTCACCATTTCCTAACGGTGTGACCCATGTGGCTCAGTGGTAAATTAACCTGCCAGGGCTTCCCTGATGGCTCAGACGGTAATGAATCCACCTGCAATGCAGGAGATGTGGGTTTGACCCCTGGGTCAGAAAGATTCCCTGAAGGAGGAAATGGCAACCCACTCCAATATTCCTGCCTGGGGAAATCCCATGGAGGAGCCTGGTGAGCTACATTCCGTGGGCTGGCAATGAGTTGGACACCACTGAGCACAAGTACTAGACTTAGAAACGTGTGACATCAGGCAGATGATTTAACCTCTCTGGCACTCATTCGTAGATCAGAGGTTAATACCAGCCCCACAGGGTTATGCAGAAGTATCCACTAGGGACCTGAACATAGTAACAGCTGCTGCTGCTAAGTCGCTTCAGTCGTGTCCAACTCTGTGCGACCCCATAGACGGCAGCCCACCAGGCTCCACCGTCCCTGGGATTCTCCAGGCAAGAATACTGGAATGGGTTGCCGTTTCCTTCTGCAGTGCATGAAAGGGAAAAGTGAAAGTGAAGTCGCTCAGTCGTCCGACTCTTAGCGACCCCATGGACTGTAGCCCATCAAGCTACTCCATCCATGGGATTTTCCAGGCAAGAGTACTGGAATGGGGTGCCATAGTAACTGCACACACTAAATATTCATCTTCCCAGATCCTCCCATTACACTTTCCAAGGGCACTCTCAACAGCAGGCCAAACAGCTGCAACTGAAGAAAAACACACAACCTGAAAGTAACCAGTTAAACTTTACTCGGGAATCTTACTGAAGAAGATAGCCCATGAAAGGGCCTCTCAGATACCTTTGAGGACATGTTTGAAAGAGGTTAAGAGAAAAGCCAGGATAAATATTTTGCTGGGAAAAAAAAATGTAGTTGAACATCAAAAAATTAGTCAATCATAAAGAACAGACATCTCAAATTAATGATTTTAGTGGTTTTCTGTATATAGGAAAATGTAAGAAACTGGGTTCATTTAAATTATTCCTTAAGTATGCATCTTAACTATGGAAGGCCAGTAGTACCCAAAGCACAGAATGCTTTCTGTTTTCCTCCATCCTGAATTCCTCTCAGGGCTCACCCGTGGTTGGGTGGTTACAGTGGCTAATGGCAGAGCATTAGAGAACTGAGATGGTGGGCAACTTTGTTTACTAGAATGGCAGACAACGTCCACAATTTTATCACAACAGTCCCAGACAGCCTACCAGGCTGAAAAGAGGCAGTGGGGGACAGAAGGTACACAAAAGTAGGGACACAAGAGTCCTAGTAGAGTCCTTCTACACTCCATGTGCACGCGTTTGTCCGGCCACAGGACACAATTACCGCTTATTTACATGTCTGTCACCCCCAAAGACCACCAGCCACCTGAGGGGCCAGGTTCCTCGCCTACCATCCCTTTCTCATGCTGGGGCCTAAGCATGCAGCAAATCCTGGGCCTGTTCGACCTTCTCACTTGGGCTTTTCACTAGAGGGGCGCCAGCCCGTTGGCTCGACTGTAAGTGGGGGCGGGAGCGCCACGCTCGGTACCCCCGCCCCGTGCAGAAGTCCCCCGGGCACCCAGACACAGCCCTCAGGCGGCAGGAAACCCAGGGGCGCCCAACGACCGTTGGCGGCGACAGGCCACCTGCTGCTGCGAGGCCTGTCGGGAGGCCCCGCCCCGGAGAGCCCGCGCTGGCGCCTGGGGAGAGCGAGCGGTTGGCGGAAAATACGGGTGGCCGAGTTGGGGGCAGCGAACTGGGCCCGTGAAAGCACGGAGTGCTCTTCTACCCGAGCCTCTGGGCGCTGTTAGGAAGAGCCCCGGCTAGGGGCCAGAGGCGTGTATGACCCTGGGCAGCCTCTGCTTCTTCCCGAGCGTCAGTCCTGCCATCCTCACAATGAGGTTGGCGGGGCGAGGGGAAACCCTATGGGGCACAGAAGGGCTGACGCGGGGACCGAAGCCCGTAAATGGGAGTGGAAGAAGGCGCGAAGACAACACTGGGCGTGGCGGGTTTTGCTGCTAAAGGGTCGCCGCCCAGTCCTCGGAGCCCGCAGGCCCCGCCCCCCCGCCCAGCAGGCCCCGCCCCCGAGATCTAAGGCTCTCGGCACCCTCCTCCTACCTCTCTGCAGCCCCGCCGGCCGCGCCTTCGGATCGAGTACTGTCTGCGCTCCGTGGACGCGCCCTCCGCCCGCCGACCCACACAACTGCTTGTACCCGCTTGTTCTCCTTGCGGTCGGGTAAGCCTGTCCCCGGCCCGCCCCAGCCCTGCACTCGCAACACCTTCCCTCCTCCGCTACTCCGGCAGAGGGGACCCACGCGCCACCTTTAATTTCCCTCCTCGCCTCCCACCCTATTTTGTATTGTACCGTTTTGTCTTTTTTTTTTTTTTTTTTAATCTCTCTTCTTTCACTCTTTTACTATCTTGCCTTTGTTCTTTACCTCTCTAGCTCAAAAGGCTGTAATATAAGACCTCTCCTCTGCCAGGGTTGGGGGCCTTCAGCGATGATCATAAGGACCTCTCCCATTCCAGGCAGCTACAGGCCTCCTGGGGCTCTTTCTGCTGGCAGGCGGCTTTGAGCTGCTTGATGCGGCCTCCCCAGGGCCCATTCCAACCTCTCTAACCTCCTCACAGCCCTGCTCTGGGCCCTAGTTTCTGAACCATCCTGATGCCCCCCCCACCTCACTTCCAGCACTCCCACTCACCAGAGTCTGCTGTGTTATGGTATGCTTCCCCAGAGTACTGAATTACACTAATGCAGAAATCTGAAAGAGAGCAACATGTGATACTAAGATATCAGACTGGGGAGGGAGGACTTCTGGGTTCATCCCTTCCTCCCATGTGTCTGTCCCTCCCTCCACTGTGTGGACTTAATTAGTCCCCAACTACCCTGTGGAAATAGACTCTGTTCCCTACCCCCACATCTCCCAGGCAAGGACTGAATACGCTAATGTGCCTTGGGCAGATGGCCTATTCCTTGCTGGGTTTGTAGACCTTTTAAGGCCCATTTCCCTTTCTAAACTCTCCTCCTCTGCTCTACAGGACACATAGTATGACCATTAGGTATTTCGTCTACCAACCATTTTCTATGGAAAACCAAAGGGATCAGGCCATGATAGCCACTGGCAGCTTTGAAGAACGGGACATTTTTAGAGAAGCTTGACCTTGAACGCCTCAGCGTGGGACCTAACAAAGCCGAGTAAGAGTCCGGTCTAAGGGAGGAGTCTTCTACTGCCTCAGTCTTCTACTGCCTCAGGATCTGGGGGCGGGGTCAGCAGGATATTAACAAAAGTAACTAGCACCACCATCCCAGTAAAGTCACTCTTAAGAGTTCACAAAGCACCTTCGTATATCCTTGGTCTTCTTCTGGCTCTTAAACTAACCCTGACAAGCCAAGGATGGTAATCCCCATGTTACAGAGGAGGACAGTGAGGCCCCAGTGGGACAGTGATTAGCTCCAGGAAATCAGCAACAGAGGAGAACCTAGTGTTCTAAATATATATTGTTGACTCAAGCTTTTGACTACCCTTGAGATTTCGATTAGGAATCAGATGTATGTTTTGGACTGTCCCTGAGACTATGATAATCAGGTGAAACTTAGTTTAATTTAATCTTCTCAGTAGGGTCTTTAGCACAGGGACCTTTGCCTCCCATACCTATGCCTCTGAAGGACCTGACTTATGGCAAACCCAAGGCAATATTCAAAATGGCAACTTAACCTTTGCACTTGTCTCCAAGATGGGCTGGGTCTTATATTTCTCTGGCCCTCACAACACATTGCAACCTAGATCAAGGTCAGGACATGATTGACTCATGTTGTTATCATGTCTCCGATGCCCAGGAGGGATGCCATTTTTGCCCGAACCTTCTCAGAACTGTCATATTGTCCCAAGAGAACTGGGATGCTGGACTTCCTCATGAAAGGCCCTGCCTGTGCCTTGGGCTGAGAAAACAGGAGAGAAACGACCTGGGCACCAGTGTAAAGCATACTGTATAAGCTTTGGAGCCCACAGACAGGACTCTTACTAAGTTCCCTCTCAGGGCTGCTCTGAAAAGTAAGTGAGCTAATAGAATGTGCCAGAGGGGTGAGGAAAGGTGTGGAGCACTTCCTGGGGGATGAGAATGTCAGGGCAGGGACAATGGGGGTTCGGGAACACCTGCATCAACCCCTTCCGCTGCCTGAGTGCAGGCTTCACCGAGCCTCATGTGGGCCAGGCTCCAGGGAAACATGAATAAGGCCAGCAGCCAAGTGGTGAGTAGCCTTTAGATTTCCCGTTTGCCCAGCCACCTGGGATGAGAGGCCGAGGAGGAAGAAGCCTGGTGAACATTTTGTTTCCATCGGTCTGTGTGTTCACTGCGGTCACCACATCACTCCTCTGTTGGCCAGCTCTTTCCTCGCAGCCCCAGCAACAGGGGAGAGAAGCAGGTCACCCTCCCCCACTGGGGTGCTGGGCTCACTTCCTCCCAAGGCAGGGGAGGAGGGTGTTGTTCCAGTTCTCAGAACAAAATGGAGGTTTTGGTTTCATTTGTCATTCTTTATAGCTCTGACCTGCACTACTTCCCCATCCCCACCTCTCATGAAGATGTGCCTCCCCCTGTATTATAGGATGAGAGGAAACTGGCCAGAGATGGAATAGTTTTCCCTGTGTTACACAGGAGGCTGGGGGAGGGAGGAAGATACTCTTAGCCCTAAGAACTGCACAGCATCCTTCAAGGCCCAGCTAAATGTTACCTTTCCTAAGTCTTTTCTGACTACCCACCCTTCTCTCACAGTGGAGGTGGATGTTCCCTCCTTTGAATTTTGAGAATATGTTTCTGCAAGCCCCGAATGCAGCTTGAAACACCTGCCCACTCCCAGTGCCAGACAATAAGCCTCCCTCTTCAGTAGATACTGTCTCAGTGAACCAGCGCCCGGCAAAGTGAACTCATTGAAAGAGTGACTCTAGAGAGCCCAAGCTGTGTGTGGGCTGGTGGGGAAGAGTGAGACCGAATTGAAGGGGCTGAATAGGTCTTGTTCACTCCTTTTCTTCTAGACTTAGACAGTTCCAGACTAATAGGAACCTCTTCTGCTTAAGACATCCAGGGCATAATGCCTGTGGGTTTGTACCTGTCAGGTCTTAGTCTGCCTGTCCTCTAGACAGAGCTGCAGAATCAGGAACATGGGCATCAGTGAAATCTCTGTAGCCAGCAGACAGAGGGCTGGGCCAATGCCTGTTTGCGAGGCAGTACTAGGACAGCTGTGATCCAGATACTCCACGTGGTGAAGGAGAGGACTTCTCAGGCAGGAATTACTTCTCCAGCCCCTGTTTGAGTACCTGTGGAGCTCACTCCTATTTGCCCTCGAGGGGCAGCTCTGAGCCCTTGCTTAGGGGGGTGATGCTATCAGAGAAGGTAGGGGCGGGATAGTAAGAAGAGAAGGTCTGGAGGTTCGGCTGCTGATGGACTTTCTCTCTCCTTGGCTTAGTCTCCAGCAGAGTTCCTCTGTCTCGTCTTGTTGCTGACAGAAGGTGCCCCCTTCTCCAGTTTTTGTTCATCTCCTGGGAGGTTGCAGGAATCACCATTATGGTTGGGTTCAAGGCCACAGATGTGCCCCCTACAGCCACTGTGAAGTTCCTGGGGGCAGGCACAGCTGCCTGCATTGCTGACCTCATCACCTTTCCCCTGGATACTGCTAAAGTCCGGCTACAGGTGAGCGGATGAAGCCTTCGTTTCTGAGGGTGGCTAGTCTGCTCCCTCCCCAAGACACAGACTCCTCAAGGGCCAGCGGGGTTTTGGGGACTGTAAATTTTAGAGCACAGGGATGGCAGGAGATGGGGAGGGCAACCACCTGCCTTGGCCTTGCAGATCCAAGGAGAAAGGCAGGGGCCAATGCAGGCTGCGGCCAGTGCCCAGTACCGTGGGGTGCTGGGCACCATCCTGACCATGGTGCGCACCGAGGGCCCCCGCAGCCTCTACAGCGGGCTGGTTGCCGGCCTGCAGCGCCAGATGAGCTTCGCCTCCGTCCGCATCGGCCTCTACGACTCCGTCAAGCAGTTCTACACAAAGGGCTCTGAGCGTGAGTGTGGAGCTGGGCCATAGGCCTCTTGGCCTTCTCAGTGATGGTCGATCCTAGTTCTTCCAGCTGCACAGTTCCTTTAGGCCCCAAGACCTCTAGGAGGAATTTCAGATCAGAGGAACTGAGAACTAGAAGTGTCCCTGATTCTTCTGATGATTCCCAGGCTGCGTCAGGCTCTAAGCAGGGCATCAGCTTGTGACAGTCTTCACAACCACTTCGGGAGCAGGTGGTATCATCCCCATGTTCCAGCTGGAGAGGCTGAGGCTTACCTGGGGTTGGGGAGGGGACTTGGCCAAAGGCTCACAATGAAGAGCTGCAGAATCAGGAACATGGGCATCAGTGAAAACTCCCAGGACTTCTGCTTTCAAGGCCAGTGCTCTTCCATTTCACCTTCTCAGCATGCCATGTCCACCCTCCATTTTACGTTTGTGGAAACTGAGAACCCAGATTGAAAGGTTTTCTTTTCCTAAGATCACATGTCAGGGAAAAATAGATGAGGGATGAGAACCCCAGTCCTGTGAATCCCAGTCTGAGAAAGCCTTTCATATTTGTCAAATGGAAATGATTTTTGGGAATTCGCTGGTGGTCCAGTGGTTAGGGCTTTCACTGCTGGGGCCTGGGTTCAGTCCCTAGTCGGGGAACTAAGATCGCACAAGATATGCAACGCAGCCAAAAAAAAAAAGTTTCTGATTTCTCAGGGCCATTTAGCAGGTGAAATGAAGTGAATAGAAATGCTTTATGAAAGAAAATAGCATTAAGTCTCATTTTGTCCTGTTCCTTGCTCTGTCCCAGTGCCCAGCACATAATAGATACTGTATGATGCAAGACGTTCTTAGAGCAGAGCTGGTCTTATTAATGAAAGGGGACAGCGAAGACAGATTTCAGTGATGTGGTTTTGGTGAGGAGAGGTGGACACTAGTGGAAGCCCAGCTGGCCACTGACCCCCATGGCTTTCCGACAGATGCCGGCATTGGGAGCCGCCTCCTGGCAGGCAGCACCACCGGTGCTTTGGCCGTGGCCGTGGCCCAGCCCACGGATGTGGTGAAGGTCCGGTTCCAAGCACAGGCCCAGGCTGGAGCTGGCCGGAGGTACCAGAGCACTGTTGAGGCCTACAAAACCATTGCCCGAGAGGAAGGGTTTCGGGGACTCTGGAAAGGTGTGTACCAGCGGTTTTCTCTTCCCTGTCTTCCTTTTCCCCTACTCCCTGGTCTCACATAGACACCCTTTTCTCCCATAGGGACATCTCCCAATGTCGCTCGCAATGCCATTGTTAACTGTGCTGAGCTGGTGACCTATGACCTCATCAAGGACACCCTCCTGAAGGCCCACCTAATGACAGGTGAATTAGGGGAGATGATGCTGGGTCTCACCCTTCCCCCAAACCAGGAGCCAGTGTGGATCTGCCTGGAGACCACATCCTTCATCCCATTTCTCCTTTGCTTATGCAGTGAGTTTCTCTCACTGAATTGAAGCCAGCTGGGGTAAAGTTGCCACCGTGCACCTTGAGGCCCTGAGGCTACATGGGCAAAACGGCTCTCAGAGGCACTGGGAGAGGTCCCCACTGGAGTCTCTGGGTCTAAAACCACGAGACCGTAGTTACTTCAATCATCTCCTTCTGGGATTATCGGGGGAGGAGTCCTGATGCCTCCTACTCTTCCTTGGCAGACGACCTCCCTTGCCACTTTACTTCTGCCTTCGGGGCGGGCTTCTGCACCACCGTCATCGCCTCCCCTGTTGACGTGGTCAAGACGAGATACATGAACTCTGCCCTGGGCCAGTACAGCAGCGCTGGCCACTGCGCCCTCACCATGCTCCAGAAGGAGGGACCCCAAGCCTTCTACAAAGGGTGAGCCTCTAACCTGCCCCTCCCAGTTCCAGGCCTCCTGCCCCCTGTATCTGTCACACAAATGGGAGAGAACCACTGGGACTGAGTGGCAACCACATGTCAACAGTTTCTGATCCTGGTCCTGGCATTCTCATGCTCTTAACTCCTCCCTCCTGGAGCTGCTATCATGCCTATTTTATGGGTGGCAACAGGGGACTGTTGCCCAAAGGCCACAGCCCACAGCTCCATTTCTTGGGCCATCCTGACTTCCTGGGAGACAGAGCATCTGTCAGGATGCCAGGGTGAACTAGAGATGACCTGTGTTTTCTCCCCTTCTAGGTTCATGCCATCCTTTCTCCGTTTGGGATCCTGGAATGTGGTGATGTTTGTCACCTACGAGCAGCTGAAACGGGCCCTCATGGCTGCCCGCACTTCCCGGGAGGCTCCCTTCTGAGCAGCTGCTGACCTGATCAGCTTTGGCTCCGGCTGCAGCCTGGCCCTGCTTCCTTTTTCTTCCTCCCCTTCTCCCCTTCCCTCTCTCCCCATTCCTCTCCCACCACCTCCCTTCCCCCTCCCCACGTTCTCACCCCTCAGCTCCCCGTCGCCTCTCACAGTCCAGGTGGAGTTGACCCCAGCTGACACTGTGGAAAGCCTGGCACCAGCCAGGATCTCAAGCCCCGAGTCCCCTAGAAAGCCCTCAGCCTGACTCTCCATCCTGCTTCCTGCTCCCGAGCCCAACTAGCACGTCACCCATAAAACAAGCTCAACCTTGGCGTCTCCTCCCTCTCTATCACCACAGGTCTTGGTCTACTGGGCCTTTTTGGCACCTGGTGGGCAGGGGAGGAGCCACCTGACTTGGAAAGGGCGGTGGGCCCATCTTCCTCCAGCAGTCCACTCTGGGTGGAGGCCATCTGGTCCACCTCCGTCTCCAGACCAGGCCAGGGCTGAGATGGGAAGTGAAGGAGCAGCCTGGAGTCTGCAGTTGCCTGGCTCTCTCACCAGACCACTTGAGCTTTCACTCACCAGCTCCTGGTACTCTAGCACCTGCCTCCAATCCCCCAGCAGGCCCTGGGCCTCTTATTCTGCAGAATGAATGTTCCTGTTTGCCCTGCATCTCCTGTGCTGCTTGGAAGATTTAGAGGAACTTGGGGATCTTGAATGCTGTGACTTATTTTATTCCACTTTACAAATGGGAAACCCACCTCCCCCAAGTCCCAGGCCTAGTGAGGGCAAGTCCATCCTCCACAGTCACACCCTTAGGAGGCAGCATGGGCTACAGCAGGCTGCAAAGCAGACATCCAGGCTCAGCCTGAGGAGTCTTTCCATTTAGAGTCTCAGCCTCACCCCAGGCTAGAGATCCCAGGCAGGGAGGTGGTGACAAGCAGGGGTGTCAGCCTCCCTGCCCCTCTTCCTGCTACCTGGCCTCAGTCAGGAAAACAGATCAGCAGAGCTATTTCTGTTTTAAGGATTTGGGGACTCGGAGGTTCCAGAATCTCGAGGCATCTCATGCACAGCTGGGCCCTTGGAATTAAGCCATCCAAGCCCATTTTATAGATGTCTGAAGGCTGGGACAGGTCATGCAGGCAACATAGGAGATCCGCAGCTGAACTGAGTCTGGGAACCAGATTCCTCCCTCCCCCTGTGCACCCTCCCCGCGGGAGCCAGTGCTGAGGTCCTTCAGGAGTTCTGTTCGGCGGCTGTGGAGCCAGGCCCAGAGACCTTCCTGCTTCAGTCAGCTGGTGCTACCAGGCCTTCCCCACCAGTCAGAGTTGGAGGCTGGGTCCCTCAGTGCTCAGGCAAGGTGTTCCACATGTTAGGGTTGTGGAGAAGGAAGAGGGCCCAGGATTCCTCACCTTACTTCTGAGCTGAGGTCTCACAGTCCCCAGGAGGGACAAGGTTGGGTGTCATGAATCAAGCCAGGGTGGCAAGGGGTCAGCCTAAACAGGGGATCCAGTCAGTGTGCCTAATGCACCCTAATTCTCACATTAATCCTGTGAGACAGGCTATTCACTGTTTTGCACCAGAGGAAACTGAGGGGCAGTATGTTGCCCCAGGCGTGTTTGTCAGCTGGCTGACTGACTAGTCTTGGGTTTCAGACACTCACTTGGGCATGAGACCACCAGACTTCATTGTTCTAGGAATGATTCTGAGACAGGAGCTGGGAAAGGTTGTAGGAACACTGAACAGCATACCAGTGGGCCTCAGTAACTCCTCCCTCACTGCCTGTAAAATACCAGACACACGGTGGCACTGAAGACCACACTGACCTAATAACAATCTCATCAATGGCTCTTATCAGGCCTGAAACCAGGCTTCCCTGAGAATCTCACCGTGAGGAAGAGGCTAGGAGCAGGCCTTGCTGCTGGTCTAGAGGAGAGCTAGACTGCCAGAGTTTCACCGGGCAGGTCCTCACCCACTCGCTGTCAAACCAGGGCACCTAGTACCACCTCTCCACCTAGGTCCTGCCTCATGGCAGTCTGCTCCACTCTGGTTTCCACCCATAACCTAACCCTGTCCTTCTTGGGGACTATAAGACCTTAGCTCAGAAGTAAGGTGTGGAATCCTCGGCCTGCAAGATAGGGACTGTAAACAGCTTCAGAGAGGTGAAGCGATTTGCCCAAGGGCACACAGCTGGCAAGTAGAACCCCTGGGGGTGTACCTAATTCTGAAGCCCACATTCTTCAATGAAGCGTGGGTCAGATTCTACATCTCAAGGTCTGCGGCCTTCCCCTGATGGTTTAAAATGGCTTAAGCTAATATGATATTTTGAATGGTGGGATCGAAGCAATATCTATTCTATGGGGCCTTTTTCTGGCCCACCTCTTTTTTGGGGAGGGGGCTGCACCATGAGGCTTGTGGGATCTTAGTCCCCCAACCAGGGATTGAACCTGCACTCTTGACAGTGAAAGCGGAGAGTCCTAACCACTGGACCACCAGGGAATTCCCTCTGGTGTCTCTTAAGTCACTCCATGTAAGTGACCACCCTCTCTGTCATAAGTTTGAATCTCTCCTAGCCCAAGCCCAGACTTCAGTGAGGGGTGCCTCCCTGGGCACAGAAGGCAGACTGGGGAAGCAGATGTGGTCTGCACAAGCCCAGGTGGGCCTGGAGGCTGGCACTTGCACAGGCCACATTGGCAGCAATGCTGTAACCCTGATACCTATGCTGTGAGTTTACCAAGCACCTTCACATCAGTGAGCAGCCTGAGGATGGTTATGGGCTCTGCTTTACTAACAAGATGGATAATAATGTCCAAAGGGGCAGGGGCAGGATTGGAAGTAGAGCCCAGTTCTAAGAACCTGCCTAGTTCTAGCTCAAGACCCACTGCACAGAAGCAGCAATGGAGACTGGCAAGGCAGAAACCTAAGCCATTTCTGGCACTGTGTCCTTTGTGCTGCCTCTCAGCAGAGTGAAGTTGTGAGAAGTGGCCTTCAAGGTTCTGATGTAGGTTTGCCACTGAGCCCTGTGTGACCTGGGACAAGTGTTTTATTCTCTGTGCTTCAGTTTTCCTGAGTACACTGTGACTATATCACACTAGAGACTGCCCTTCCAGAGGGCATGTGTCATGAGAAATAGATCTGGGGACCCTCAGAGATGATGCAGCACTGCACCCCACTATCAAGGTGGGAGCACAGAGGCTCTGAAACCTCAGAGACCTGGCCAGGCTCACACAGCAAGGATGGGGTCCCAGCTCCTCAATTTCTTGGGCCCTGCCCTTGCCTCTGTTCCACGAGGACAGTATGAAGCTCTTCTCCATCTAATACATAATTCCTGGGTGTAGCTGGAGGACAGGAAATAAAACTTTATTGTGTCAGTTCAAAAGTCTCATGCCATCCAGTCCTCATGTCCTGTCTGTGCAGTGGGCAGGCTCCCCTGC
Organism: Okapia johnstoni; assembly: GCA_024291935.2. Taxonomy (NCBI): domain Eukaryota; kingdom Metazoa; phylum Chordata; class Mammalia; order Artiodactyla; family Giraffidae; genus Okapia; species Okapia johnstoni. The sequence goes on from CM044325.1 coordinate 25,013,852, forward strand.
ACACCCTGTGGCTGGGTAGGGGTGGGGTCAGGCCCCCGCTCACCTTCCCCTCCCCCTGCTCAGGCCCCAGCCCACCTGAGTTATGAGTTACTAGTTATGTCAGCAATGCCTGGCGCAGCATCTGCTTCTTCTGGGGTGTGAGGTGGGTGGGGAACTGGATGTCGAAGAAAATGAAGAGGTCCCCCTTCTTGGTGGGGTCCTCCGGCAGCGGCATCCCCTCCCCTGGCACCTTCTTGAAGTACTTGGGGCTGAGACAGGGGAGGATGAAAGAAGGGAACTCAGAGGGCACCAAAGCCAGAAATCTGCCCCTGCTCACACAACCTCAGGCATGCAGCAGTCACCAGCTTCTAGAACCAGTGGCAGGGGAGAGGAGACTGGCTTGTTCCAGACAGCATGCTCCCTGGAAATCCATTTACACTGAGTCTCTGATGGAGGATTCCAGGAATCTCATTTAGATGGAAAACAGGACAAGGAGGGAAGGAAAGTGAGCAGACCCTGGGTTGCAGTGGGGAGTGCTTGGTTGCCAAGCTTCCTACACAGAGGATCTTGCTGGGGAAAGGGCTTGGGGGATGCAACTCAGAGCTCTGGGAATTCTAGAAGATGAAGACAACAGGGATTTCCTAACACTGGGGGCCTCTAGCCTCCACGATGACTTCATGCAAGTAAGCAAAAGGCACTCCATTTGTCAAATGAATGCAGCCCACAGCTTGGCCAGAGTTGGGGCTGGATTTCAATCCCTCTCACCCCCTTGTGCTGGGTACCAGCTGAACAACTGTACCAGGCAAGCCTCTAAGGACCCAGGAAGCCCTTCTCCCATCTATTGGGGCCCAAGTAAATGGACTCACTGGACGATGTCATTGATGGGGATGTTGAGCAGACGGTCATCTAGGGTCTTCACCTCTACGGTGCAGCAGGTCAGAGCCTAGGGGACATGAAGGCCAAAAGTGGGAGTGGGGAAGGTCCCTATGTCCATTCTGTTTAGAAAGTACTTTATGAGACTATCCGAGGCCAGGCTCTAAGCTGCACCTCAAGGAGACAAAAGGATGTTCAAGGGCTAACAGGTGAGTCAGCTGAGCAATTACTTGCCCTCAGGAGTTCACAGTCTGGGAGAAAAGAGTGACACTGATATATGTTATGATAGAGGGAGGTAAAGGGGTTGGTGGAGCCCAGGTGATCTGCCCACCCTTTGCTCCTCCACTTTGCCCACTCACCTTGCCCAAGGGGATGGAGTTCACAAAAAAGAGGTGGTCATTCTCCCTGCGGAAGCGAGGGTGTAGCTTCTCTTTTACAATGAAGATGATGTCGGCTGGGATGATGTTGGGACCCTGGGCAGGGGAGGCCAAGGGGTGACAAGGACTAATTGGCTATGTGACCTTGGCCAAGTTCCTGTCTCTATTGTCTCCAAATCTTCATCTGAACAACAAGGAGATTAGACCAGTTTTTTCTGGAAGGGCCTTTCCATTTTGGCCTTAGAAAGAAACCTACCCCAATGACTACACACATGCACTCCCCACCCATCACCCTCCCCTTGCCATTACTCTGCAGCCCAAGTAGATGCAACACAGCTGGAAGGCAGAATACTGGGTTGGGGTCAGAGTACTGCCTGCAAGACTGTCCTGCCAAGCTTCATTAAGTCCCAGAACTCTGCTGGAACTCCTGTGGGCACTCGGAACAGAGGAATCAGACTGGCCCTTACCCACCAGGGCTTCCAGTCTGGAGGAAACAAGGACACAGTGAATCCTCAAGACTGAGATAAAGGGAACCCAGAAGTGGGAGCTCAGAGAGGTCAGGGAAGGCTGCCTGGAGAGGGGAGCATTGGAACTGGGTGGGTTTTGTTTTTTGTTTTTTCAGTATTTTATTTATTTGGCTGTGCTGGGTCTTGGTTTTGCGACATGTGGAATCTAGTTCTCTGACCAGGGATGAAACCTGGGCCCCCTGCACTGGGAATGCAGAGTCCTAGCCACTAGACCACTAGGAAAGTCCTAGAGGTAGGTCTTGAAGTGGGTTTTCGGAAGTAGGTGTTTCATAAGTGAGAAAGAGGCAAGAGATACGGGCAGAGGAATTCATCTCTCTGGCTCCAAAGATACCATCATTCCTTCTCTTTTCAGAACTTGAGGAATCAGCACGCTTTTGGACAATAATTTTATATTTTTATTTAAATAAGTATTTATTTTAAAATTATTATAAATAAATGGCTTCTGAGTAGCTCCTACAATTGGGCTTTACTCAGAGAAGCACACAAGAAAATCAGGAACGGTACTTCCCTATGGTCCAGTGCCCAAGATTCCACATTCCCAATGCAGCGTCCTGGGTTTGATTCTTGGTCAGGGAACTAGATCCCACATGCTGAAACTAAGACCTGGCACAGCCAAATAAGTAAACAATTTTTTGAAAAGAAAATCAGAGCACTGATGTTAGGACTGGGATCTCCTTTCAGCTCTGGTGCTCTTGCCCTGGGCAAGTCCCTTCTCTCTCTGGGCCTGTTTCTCACTCTGCAAAATGAGAAGTCCTGGGTGACCCACTCACCGAGGCACTGTGGGAGGCTCTGCCCTCAGGAGGGGCATTAGGGATCAGCTCATCTCCCCTGCAGACTGGTCTCCCTTCCAGACCAGGGCTCCCAGGGGCCTCCTTCCTCCTCAGTCTTCCCATCACATGAACCCAGGTGATTGACCTTAGACAGCTTTCCCAACCCTCACCTGATCCCCTTCCTTCTCGAAGGTGATACGTGTGCCCTGCCTCCAACCAGGCTTTACGTCGATAGTGAGGATCTTGTCTTTGATGGTAGAGGAGTACCCATCCTCGTTCAGCACCTGTAGCGAGATAATGGGGAAGGAGGTAGGCTCAGGATTTCCCAGCTGGCTTTTACACACGTGAAAGATGCTCCATGGGATCTGCGCGCAGCTCAGTCCTCCAGCACTGGGGAGAACCTGTCTGAGCCATCCCCACTCCCATCCTATTCCACTGGAATCAAGAACTTATGATTCCAGGATGGCAGGACATGTCATGGGGATGGGGCCTCAGGTGCCAAGCAGTCCCCATAAGTTGATCAAGGTCACAACTCCAGCCCTAGAAATTACGTGGTCTTAGTGACTAACAGACACACAGTAAACACACACTCACTTGCTCTGACCTGGAGGCCCTGGCCTGGAGCCTCTGGCAGATCTCTTAATCCCAAAGGGAGAAAAACAATGGAGGGCAACATGTCTTGGCCTCTCCCAAAGCATTCCTCCGTCATCCATCTATTTCCCAGTCACATGCCCATATGGTGCCCTCCCTCCATGGAAAGCATGGCTGCAACTGGCATCTCCTCTGCTGGGCAGAGGTGTGAGGGGTCTTGCTTGGGTGCCTAGCACAGAGCTGGACCAAGGGACAGGGCCAGGGTGGGGTCTGGGACCTGAGGCACTGAGGGTCTTCTTCAATCAGTCCCCTTGGGAAACGTGCCCTGGCCCATCCTCCATGCCCACACGGCTCCTTCTTACTCCTGAGGCGAACACCCAGATGAAACCTGGAGGGGACCATCAGGAAACACCCAGAGGGCAGAATTCACAGGAGACTCCTCCCATCTAGAGCCTTCCCACTTCCCTCAGGGATAGGGCTGAGCTGAGAAGGGAAAGAGTTGGTCCCAGTTAGGAAAGCACACAGAGGGGATTCCTACAGGAGGAAAGAACCAGGCTAAAACCCTCAATTGTCCCTTCCAAACTTCAGATTTTAGAATTCAACCATCCTAGGGCTCCAAATCTAAGATTCCATGCTTCTGGGAGACCATAGCTGAGGTCTCCACTTAGGATCATGGAGGAGGTGACCAGTAGGGTTGGAGGGGATAGAAGATGGCTCACAAGTACTCACCCTTCGGGAGATCTTAATTTTCTTGGTGCAGCCAAAAAATAGGTCCTCCAGGGACAGGTAGAGGTCTCGTTCGATTGGAGGGTCCTGTTTCTTGACCCCTCGGCCCCGGAGCCCCCCAAATTTCAAGTCTGCCTCATTTCCTTCTGCATCAAAAAACTCTGCAGGAGGTGGGAAGAGGTGAGGAGTAAGAGAAATTGTGTCCAGAAACTCAGATTCACAGACTATCCCTCACCTCTTCATTCCCCAAGTGTAATACCTAGCCTCCCATTCCCACCTCGCAGACTCGAGGCCTGTTTGGCCAGGCCAATGTGCTGCCCTTGTAACAGGAAAGCACCTTTGTATTCTATTACAAGGTAATCACTAAAGAGATATTGCCTATAAGCTTAAATTATACATAAAGACCCATCTCTGGGAGAAGGCAATGGCGACCCAAACAGTCTTCTCCAACACCACAGAATTCTTTGGTGCTCAGTTTTCTTTATAGTCCAACTCTCACATCCATACATGACCACTGGAAAAACCATAGCCTTGACGAGACAGACCTTTGTTGACAAAGTAATGTCTGCTTTTTGACATGCTGTCTAGGTTGGTCATAACTTTCCTTCCAAGGAGTAAGTGTCTTTTAACTTCATGGCTGCAGTCACCATCTGCAGTGATTTTGGGGCCCAAAAAATAGTCTCTCACTGTTTCCATTGTTTCCTCATCTATGTGCCATGAAGTGATGGGACCAGATGCCATGATGTTCGTTTTCTGAATGTTGAGCTTTAAGCCAACTTTTTCACTCTCCTCTTTCACTTTCATCAAGAGGCTCTTTCTGCCATAAGGGTGGTGTCATCTGCATATCTGAGGTTATTGATATTTCTCCTGGCAATCTTGATTCCAGCTTGTGTTTCTTCCAGCCCAGCGTTTCTCATGATGTACTCTGCATATAAGTTAAATAAAGCAGAGTGACAATATACAGCCTTGACGTACTCCTTTTCCTATTTGGAACCAGTCTGTTGTTCTATGTCCAGTTCTAACTGTTGCTTCCTGACCTGCATACAGGTTTCTCAAGAGGCAGGTCAGATGGTCTGGTATTCCCATCTCTTTCAGAATTTTCCACAGTTTGTTTGATCCACACAGTCAAAGCCTTTGGCATAGTCATGTTTGACTTTACTCCTCCCCTTTTAGTATAAAGGAAAGCTGAATTCTAACTCAGGCGATGGTTCTTTGGAACAATGGGTCCCACCATCTTCTCGGTCTGCTGACTTTTCAAATAAAGTTGCTATTCCTTGCCCCAACAACCCATCTCTCAATTTATTGGCCTGTCCTGAAGTGAGCAGTACAAGCTTGGACTCAGTAAATCCTCAATCGCAGATCCAAGGATTACCATCTCTTGAGGCTCTCCACTGCTTCATCCTCCACTTTGGACTCCCTTCACCCACACTTCCCTACCTCCCGTCCCACCCCTCCCCTCCCCCAACTTCGGGATGTGCTCCTCAACTCCAGCTGCCTCAGGAGAGAAAGGAGTGTCCTCTGGTGGCAGTGGTTGGTAGTGCCAGAAATGACGTGTTAGCTTTTGTGGAAGACGGGTCACATCATGCAGTCCTCCCTACCCTCCCCCAGACTTCATTTCTCCTCACTGTTCAGCCCAGCTCAAGACCACTACAGATCTCAGACTCAAGTTCCTATAAAGTCAGCAACTGAGACAGAGGAGAGGCAGGGTTAATCACTAACCAATTAGAGAGGTCACCAAGATGTCCCCAAACTCCTCTTTCCTCAACTTCTTCTACCCCTGCCCAGCTCTATGCTGTACAATGGAATCTTATGCAGCTATTAAAATAAATAAGGTAGATCTGTATGTAATATAATGTATAATAAGATAATCTTTAAGATATAAGTGAAAAAAATCAGTGTAAATAGTGTGGTCCCATTTCCTTAACAAGATGAAAGGCTATGTGAAAATAAATATAAGCTCATAAATGCATAGAATATTTCTAGAAGGATATATAAACTGTAACAATGAGTGGCTACCTCTGGGGAAGGAATGGAGGGCTGAAATCTATTTCTTTTTCAATAAATAGGGTTTTTAAAAAATACCATGTACTATATATATATGGGGCTTTCCAGGGGACTCAGTGATAAAGAATCCACCTGCCAGTGCAGGAGACAACAGGAGATGTGGGTTTGATCCCTGGGTCAGGAAGATCCCCTGGAGAAGGAAATGGCAACCCACTCCAGTATTCTTGCCTGGGAAATCCCATGGACATAGAAGCCTGGTGGGCTACAGTCCACAGGGTCATAGTCGGACACGACTTAGCGACTGAGCATGGATGAGCATGCACACACACTATATATATATATATTTCTTAAAGTAAACAAAACTACTCAAAGAAAAGCACCTTCTACAGCTACATCCTTCCCTAATAAGGCAGAGGGGCAGGCAGGGCCTCTTACCGTTAAAGGGGTTATCTCCTCCAAAGAACTCATGGAAAACCTTTTCTGGGTTGCCATGGAAGACGTAACCAGTTGTCCATGGGGTCTGCGATCCAAACTCCAGAGGAATTCCGCCCTTGAGACCCTCCTCTCCAAACTTGTCATAGATGCCTCTTTTCACAGCTGTGGATATGCGTCACCTTGAGAAGGGGCCAGCATGGGGGCTAAGAGAGCTGGAGGGCTGGGAAGCCAGAGGATATGGGGCAGAGGAAGAAGCAGGGTGAAAACAGCCTTATTTCTAAAGTGCCTGCTGTCTGGAAGTCTTTGGAGGGAGACACTAGAAGTTAGGGATTTAATTTCACCCTGGGTGGACCTACGTATGGCCCCATAGCCCATAGGAGAGATGAGAAAAACTGAAACTTGCTGGGGAGGGTTGGGGATTGGAGGAGAAACCAAGAGACTGAGGGTCAGGCTATTATCCTGGAGTTTGGTTTAACTCAGTCATTACAGCTACTGTCTTATGTGGGTAAATACAATCCTAGTGCCTTGAGACTGTAGGATATAAGAATTCAAGAGCTGCCAAATTCTAGAGCTTGGAAATCTTAAGAGTCCAAAGTGCTGAAAACTTGGGGTTGGGGAAACTTTAGTGATCTTCTGGCTACTCTTCTGCACAGTATCCACACAGCCTCCAGGACAATATTTAGGGAACCCACATGGGCACTCACCCCACAGAGGCGAGGATCTCTTTCCCCAGGCTTCAGGTTGCCACAGCAGAGAGATTTCCTAATCACAGACCTCTCTCTGTCCCTTGGTACTTATGCTGTCTTCAGGGAGAGAGAGATTTGGCTTCTTGGTAATCTGGGAATAACTGGGTGTGTCTGCCTCAGCCTTAGCCTTCTTCCCTGGGCAGCAAGCATCTCACTTTGCATCCCTGCAGGGGACAGGTGAGGCCTGGGGGTTGTTGGGGAGCCCCTGCCCTGGGACCTGCACTGCTGAGACTCAGGAAGCAGGTCAGCCTAATCTGGGGGCTCTCCACACTATGTCCTCTGCCTTAGCTTGTGTCTACTTTGCTTAGATTCTGGGCCGGGAAAAGGAATGCTTGCTCTCCATTGGGCCCCCTCAGAAAGCCTAACACTCTTCTGAGTGAGGAATGACATTAAGGGAGACGGGGGACAGAGGAGCCGCCCTCACGCTCAGCCCCAGTCACTCACGGTCGCTCAGCACATCGTAGGCCTCTGCTATTTGCCTGAATGTCTCCGCTGCACCTGGCTCAATGGACCTCAGTGGGTGGTTCTTAAGGGCAAGTTTCCGGTACCTAAAAAAGAAGGATTAATACCTTGAGGCACAGTCCAAGGCTCAGAGCTGGCTCTGCTGTCAGCTGCCTGCCATTTGTACAGAACCTAAGTGGAAAAGCTGAGTATCTTTGGCTCCAAGTTTTCCTTTGTCCCTTACACCCCTGTTCCAATGAAAACTCATACTGGCTTTTCGTTCTAGATAATGTTTTCTTCTTGCCTCTCCATTTCCACAACGATTGCAGAATCATGTCTTCCTATTTCCAGTGTCCCACGCCCCCATTCCAGTTTATTCTGTGTGCTGCCACGTTTGATTTCTCTCTTTTTTGTTAACTTGCCCTTTTAAAATGCTCCCTGACCACGTCATTCTCCTGCCTAAACCCTTCACTGGTTCCTCCTTTGTCTTTTTTTTTTTTCCTTCAAGGAGTCAGGATTCAAATCTTTTTTAAAACAAAATTTTTTTTTAATATTTATCTGGCTGTACTGGCATGAGAAATCTTTGATCTTCATTTCAGCATTTAAGATCTTTTAAATGATGCTTTGAAACTCTCAGTTGCAGCCTGTAGGATCTAGTTCCCTGACCAGGGATCAAACCTGGGCCCCCTGCATTGGAAGTGTGGAGTCTTAGCCACTGGACCACTAGGGAAGTCCCATAAAAACTTTAATTTTTCTTTTTGGCCATACTGCACAGACCAGGGATTAAACCCAGGCCATGGCAGTAGAAGTGCTGAATCCTAATCACTAGGCCACCAAGGAAATCCCTGCCCTTTGAATTCACTATAAAACCCAAATGTCTCTAAGATTCGACTCCTCCTTCTCACTCTGCCCTTCTCACTCACTCTCCTTCCCTGCTGCCACAACCTCTCCTGTTCTTCTCTCCAGGCTCCATACTCTGCACACTGCACTGCTCATGCCTTCAACTCTCCTCCTTTTACCTGGAATGATCAACCCTCTCAAGCCCCCTTCATCTCTTCCTGGCAAATATTTATTCATCTTTCCACATTCAACTCAGGGGTCCGCTCCTCAAGGATGCCTTCCCTGACTGCAGCCTCCATTCTAGATTATTAGATTTCCTTTCCAGCAGCGCCACTGCCTTTGATGCTGGTATTCAGCACACAGTGCTCCTGCTGTTTAATGCGTCTGTCTCTCCCATCAGCCTGTGAGTGAGTCCCTCCAGCTGCTGTGTCTGGATCTGTGTCCTCGGTGCCTCTCACCAAGTGCAATGAGTAAATGAATGACATGAACTCACCATTCCACAAGGCAGCCCATTTTGCTATGGGACCACTCTGACTCTTAAGTAACACTTTTCTCTTACTGAGCTGGGTCTGCTGTTCTGCAACTCTGTCTCCATCCACAAGGGTCATAGTTCTGCCCTGGGGCCTTACAGATAGAATCTGCTCTACCTTGAAAGACTTGAAGGCAATTGTCACAACCTCCCTGAAAGTCCTAAACCAGCCCTTTTCACTTACAAAGGTTGTAGTTAAGTATGAGAATTGCAATAAAACTCTAACAGTGAGTAAAAGTAATGAGGTTTGAGAAGAGTTTAGTTTTTCATATAAACTTGAGGGATTTTAAGATGATTCTTGTGGCACCTGCTTTCCTGAGTGGGAGAGAAAAGGATGAAATCACAGCCTAGATGTGGCAGCCTAAAATGAATAAGAAGTTAATAGCTGGGTGATTATGAATCACTTTGGTACTTTTCTTCATTATATGTTTAGTCTTTTGGGGGGGTGTGTGTCAAAATCTAGGTACTCCCATAAGGGAGAGTCTCAGACATGTGATTCATGCTTTAAGAGTTGTTTCAGGGAAGAAGGGTTAAAAACTGTTTAGAACATAAATGTTTTTTTAATCACTCTTTATAAGACATGGTTTCATATGCAAATGACTGCTCTGCATTTTCATCTCATTCTCTCATATAATTTTATTTCAGTACCACAACAACTTTTTTTTCTGAGAGATGGAAAGACTAAGGTTCAGAAAGATTAAGTAATTTTCCCAGTTCCTACAGCTAGCAGGTAAGAGAACCTAGGTTCAGACCTGGCTTTTTCTAATGCTTCAGTCAGTTCAATTCAGTCGCTCAGTCATGTCTGACTCTTTGCGACCCCATGGACTGCAGCATGCCAGGCTTCCCTGTCCATCACCAACTCCCTGAGTTTACTCAAACTCATGTCCCTTGAGTCAGTGATGCCATCAAACCATCCCATCCTCTGTTGTCCCCTTCTCCTCCCACCTTCAATCTTTCCCAGCATCAGGGTCTTTTCCAATGAGTCAGCTCTTCCCATCAGGTGGCCAAAGTATTGGAATTTCAGCTTCAACATCAGTCCTTCCGATGAATATTCAGGACTGATTTCCTTTAGGGTGGACTGGTTGGATCTCCTTGCTGTCCAAGGGACTCTCAAGAGTCTTCTCCAATATCACAGTTCAAAAGCATCAATTCTGCGCTCAGCTTTCTTTATAGTACAGCTCTCACATCCATACATGACTACTGGAAAAACCATAGCTTTGACTAGACGGACCTTTGTTGGCAAAGTAATGTTTCTGCTTTTTAATATGCTGCCTTGGTTGATCATAACTTTTCTTCCAAGGAGCAAGCATCTTTTAATTTCATGGCTCTAGTCGCCATCTGCAGTGATTTGGGAGCCCCCCAAAATAAACTCTGTTTCCATTGTTTCCCCATGGAAACAATGCTTCTAATGCTTAGGTTGGGCTTATCTTTCTGCTTTCCAACTGTCCTTTCTCCTTGTGACATTTCCCTAGACAGGTCTCACCGACCAACCAAATGTTATGAACAGTGGGTGACATCACAGACTGTCCTGAATTGTTCTCTAATTGATTCATGAGTTTGTGTCTTGTTTCTCAACCACACTGTAGACTCTCTCCAGTTAGCTCACTGAGATCCCCTACTGGATGTGATCCATGGTAGGCAACAATAGTAGGCAAGGTGTCTGAATACTGGCTTTGCCAGTTATTAGGCACATGGTCCTGGGATAATAATGGTATCTACCACTCAGGGTGTTGTGAGGATTCAATGAAATGATAGAAGGTTCTCAGAACAGCATCTGCACAATTCAATGGAGTGTAGCTATTGTCACTAGTCCATTAAATTGTCCTAGATTCCTCCTTTTTTCTTTACCCTACGATGATTCAATTAATAACTAAGTCCATTCTCTCTTCTCTCTCCAGCTCACTGCCCTGCTTCAAGCCTCATCTTTTTGCCTTGATTATCAAGACAGCCACTGAAGGGGTGTTTCTCCTTCCAATATTAGCTTCCACATTCCCTGTATGTCCCCTTTTGTAACATTCATCAAGCTTACTGTGACTATTCAATATCTGTATTCATAAACAAAATTAAGCTGTACATCTGATTCACAATTGTATCTCCAGCTGCTGAGACCACACTGAACCCACATAATATTCACCAAAAAACATTTTTTCAGAAAAATGTTCTGATTCCTGCCCCAGATTTCTCAGAAATACCACAAAGTCCCCAAGACTTGATGGAACTATTCAGAGATGGGATATTCAATACCAAAACCCCATGTGACAGCAGAATAAAATTTGTAATACATCTATCTGGCCAGGTCACTCTCCTGTTTGCAATCATGTGGGTCTCTACAATATTAAGGATAAAGTCTCCTTTGTTCTCATTTTATTGCTAGGAAGACCACGGTACCCAGGAGAGCAGACAGGGCAGAGAGGGTAAGGGATGATGAATTGGGAACCCTGATGAAACCCAAAGCCAGGATGTGGGTGTGCAAGAAGTAAGAGAAGGAAGATGGTTTACCTTGCCTGCCCTAAACTGTGCAGGAAAGTTCAGTTTGGAAGAGATGAGGGTGGGGCCTGTCCCAGCACAACCCAAAAGCTTTGCTCCTGCCCCAACTTACGCCTTCTTGATCTGAGCATCTTCTGAATTGCGAGTGATTTGGAGCACAGAGTAATAATCCTGTCCCATGGCTGGCTGGTTGTCAGTCGGTGGATAGTCCTGACTCCAGCGGCAGGTCTGTTAGTCTGCATTCCTTGGTTGCTCCTAACAACCGCACAGGGGCACTCTGGGAGTTGTAGTCCTTACTTCCTAAGCAAACCCCCTTCTCACCTGTGCCTGTAGAGGCGGGATTGAGAGAACGAGGACTGATTCCGTGAGCCTGATAAGAAACCAGAGTTTCTAGGGAGAGTAGAAATTGGTTTTAATTAAAAGTTTTCAGAACAAACAGATTTGGCTATTTTTAAAAAATAAATATTTATTTTAGAATGTTTTCAGATTTTCAGAAAAGGTGTGAAGATAGCATTCTCATATGCCCCACACCAGGTTTCCCTTATCATAAACACAAGTATGGTACGTTTGTCAGAAATAATAACCCATATCCATACATAATCTATGGGGGCTTCCCAGGTGGCGCCAGTGGTAAAGAATCCATCCACAAACGTAGAAGACAAAAGAGACACGGGTTCGATCCCTGGGTCAGGAAGATCCTCTGGAGTAGGAAATGGCACCCCACTCCAGTATTCTTGCCTGGAAAATTTACATGGGCAGAGAAGCCTGGTAGGTTTACAGTCCACAGGGTCGCAAAAAGTCAGACATAACGGAGCGACTGAGCACATACATAATCTATAACTAACTCCATACTTTATTCAGATTTCTTAGTTTTCACCTTAGTGAAAAACCCTAGTATTTCTTTTTCCTTCTGTTCCAGGATCTGATCCAGGAAATAACATTAAAATTACTTGTTATGTTTCCTTAGGCTCCTTTCGTTCACGGCTATTTCTCAAAATTTCCATGTTTTTGATTACTTTGACAGTTTGAGAGTATTGGTCAGGTATTTTGTGGAATGTCTCTCAGTTGGGATTTGTTTGATGATTTTCTTATGATTTAGACTGGAGTTGGGGTGCTTTTGGAAGGAAGACCACACAGGTGCTATCCTCATCACATCAGGTCAAAGGTGTGTACCATCACGACTTATCGCTGAAGACGCTGACCTTCCTTGATCACCTGCTGAGGCAGTGTTTCTCAGGTTTATCCATTTCTGGCTTGTACTCTTTGGAAGGAAGTCATTTCATAACCCACCATTAAAGAGCGGGGAGTTCCACTGAGGGACCTCCTTGAGGGCAGCAGTGCTGTTTTCCTCTCAGTCACCCATACCCAGCCACCAAGCTCAGACCATTTTACCTCCTAGACATCTCTCAAGCTCCTCCTCTGCTTGTCCTTCTCCTAGCCATGGCCTTGCTCGCTGTCCTGCCACCTTATCTCTACCCTGCCAAGACCTCACTCCACTGACTGCCCAGTTAATCCAAGCTGTTCATCCTGGCACACAGGCACTCTGTATCTGTCCCCTTGTACCTGCTCTTACCTCTCACACCCACCTGTAGCACCAGCAATTGCCCAACTAACCATTCTTTCTCACACTCACCTGTGCTGCCACGTCTGCTCAGACCCTCCCCACCATACCCACCACGGACCCTGGCTTCATGCACAAGAGTAGCATTAGAGCATTTGTTATTGAAGGACAGTTGCCCCTGTGTTCCCCTCCCTACTTATTATTCTCTTGTTCTATTATTTTATTAATGAGTTGGCCAAAAAGTCTGTTTAGGTTTTTCCAAACCATTGAAGAGAAAAACTAGAATGAACTTTTTGGCCAACCCAGTACTATGCCATTGGGTTGCGTACTGGTAAATGTTTAACAGGCTTGCCAGAAGGAAAAAAAAAACAGCCCTGAATTATAGCACTTACCAATTCCTCTCAGGTTGGCACAAACCATCTCCACATACCACTGCATGTATCCCAAACATATTTACCTTTTTATATTTTTAAACTTGCTAGAAATGGTATAATCTATGCAAATGGTATGTTGGTGCATGTATGTGACATCTTCATAGTAGCTGTTTAGCATTCACTGCTGATCCTGAATATTTGGGCATGTGTATCAACTCTGCAAGATAACGTCAGTTTTCTGATGTTGAGATTCTAATTTACAATGGCAGTGTAGTAGTATGTGTGCATTCCTTTTTGCTCCACATTCTCACAATTCTTGGTGTCAAAGTTTTAAATGTTTGCTGATATAGGTGTGAAATAGCGTCTCACTGTGGATTTTAATTTGCATTTCTTGGTGGAGGTCTTTTCATTTTTATTGCCAATTTTTTTCTTCGTTGTGAAATGCCTATTTACATCTTTTGTCCATTGTCTTTCTGGGCTGTCCTTTTTTAGAAAATTGATTTGTGACTCTTTATGTTTTATGTTTCTTTGTTGATAATATAAAATACAAACCCCTTCCACCTTGGAGCTTGTCTTTTTACCATTTTTTTTTTTTAATGGGTTCAAATTTGTCAATCTGTTTCTTTTGGGTTATACTTTTTGTGTCTAGTTTACGAAATATTCCCTATACAAGGTCATAAATATCTTTACCTGTATATTCTTCCGAAAGTCCATTTGACTTTTAAATCTTTAATCCACTTAGAACTTACTTTTCTGTATATGGTTCCATGTAGGTTTTTTTCTTTTCTATATTCCATTGTTCCAGAACCATTCATCCAATAGTCTATTGTTTTCCCACAAGTCTGTATGACTGCTGTGTTATATACAGATATTACATAAATACATGGTTTGTATCTGTACTACTGCTACTGCTCCATGGGTCTGTCCCTGGGTCAGCACCTCACTACAGCCCTTCCTCTTCTCCTCCTTCCTCAGGAGTAATTTCTCTAGGTACTTAGCCTCCTATTCCTCTCAAAGGGAAGTGTGTTCTTAAGAAAGGAACTAATATCAGTCATACAGGGAAAGAGAGGTGCTACATTTGAAAACTCATCTCTAATTGTGGATGGAAAATCTTGATGGTTCCCTGATGACATTTCAGATACTAATGACTGAAAGAACTCTCCTGGGTTCTCTGAAGCCACACTACTACAGTGGAGGGCCTGCCTTAACGTATCATAGAACTTTCATGTTGTTTGAGGCAAAAGATCTATTTTAGGTATATTTGGAAGTGACAAAACACACTTTTGCAACTGGGTCAAAGGACAGAGAAATCAACTAGAAAGCTAAGAAGTGTAGGTGTTGGCTGAGTTGGGTGGTCAGAGTGATCATATATTGATGTTGCTGAGCTCACATGCCATCTGTGTGACTTGAAGGAGGTTTACTTAGTGGCCCCAAGTTTAATTTTACTTGAATAAATAGGAGTATTAACTCTACCACTGAGTTGGTGTGAAAATATTAAATAAAACTATACAAAAGCATGTATCACATGGAAGATGCTCCCTTAGCACTGATGCAGCAGAGTCAGAGCCAAATCCTGTTAGCTCTTAGTTTTATGACCTTAAAACAATCATTTCTTAGCTATAGTTGTCTGCTTGAAAAATGAACATACAAACATACATACAAATATACATAGTTGTCTGCTTGTAAAATGAAAATGTGGAATTACTGTTTATATTTTTTGCATTTCTGAGCTTTCTCATGGATTTAATTTGCATTTTTATTTAACTACTAATATTGAACATTTTTTCTTGGGTAATGGCCATTTGTTTTACCTTTTTTTTTTTCTGGTCATGCAGCTTGTGGGATCTTAGTTCCACAACCAGGGATCAAACCTGGGCTCCTGCAGTGAAAGTGCTAAATCCTAACCACTGGACTGCCAGGAAATTCCCTGTTTTACTCTTATTACCAGAAAAAAAAATGTTATTAAACTCAGAGGTTTGGGGGAAGGCTTTGCTTTATCTGGGACTGGCTGAATGGAGAGGAAGAAGGAGACTCTAGAGGATCACCAGGTGTGCAAGGGCCGTGGTGATAGGGAAGGAGATGACCTGGGTGGGTGGAAGACTGGTTACTCACAGTGGTATTGAGCAAATAAGTGAATACACTGAGAATTATGAGAGCCAAGCTTCTCTTTGTTGGAGAAAGGAGGTATATATGCAGAAGGTGGAGCTGGATTGGAATTGGTGACATCAGTGTGAACTCATGATTTTTAATATATATAGAATGATGGATGTAGAAAGAGAGATGTATAGATGTACTATCTTCTGACAGGGCCTAAAAGCAATAATACCCCAGGAGTAAAGAGCATAGTATTGCCCAGATCTTGATTTCTGAATACAATTATCCACTAAAAGAAACCAGGGCTATTTAGACAAATGATTGATTTCAGGCCTGGGGTGGGAAATCATAAGTTGAGGCTTGACTATCTTATAGGGCCAGAGAATGTTCAACAGCTCAAAGAAGGATGGAAAAATGTTAAAAGGACATAAGATACAGATTGGAGGAACCCCCACTGGCCCAAATGGGACAATTTAAATATCAAAATAAATCACAGTAACAATGGATTATAATCTATAGAATAAAAGATGAATCTATGAGTTATCTATAATAATATATCTATGACGAATGAGTGAATGAATAAATAAATCAGGGAGAAGGGAAAGTTCTTCCTTACAGTAGAATGCTGCTTATAAATGTAAAGAGAATAATGGAATTAGAAAATCACCACTTGGCAATTATCATAGGAATAACTGATTCAGACAGAAATCATTAAAGAATGCTAAAACTGGTTGATACAAGATTGTTGAGGAATAGGATATTTATATAGTCTCAAAGTAGTTCTCCCTCAAATACTTTTTAACTTTGCTGTGGAGAAATCTCATAGATACCATTTTAATTGACTTAACTTATCTAACTAAAATAAAAAGGATGGACAAAAATAAGAGTTGGCAAGGACATGGAAAAATTAGAACCCTTATGCTGGTGGGAATGTAAAATGGTGCAGCCACTTTGGAAAATAGTTGGCAGTTTCTCAAAACATTAAACCTAGAGTTACCATACGACCAAGCAGTTCCACTGTTAAGTATATACCCAACAGAACTAAAAACATATGTTCACAGCAGCACTACTCATAACAACTAAAAATTGTAAACAACCCAAATGTCTATCATCTGATGAATGGATTAAAACACTATAGTATATCCATATAAAGGTATATTAGGGTTCTCCAGAGAAACAGAGCCAATAAGATATGTTTGTGTGCATATAGAGAGATTTATTTTAAGGAATTGGCTCATGCAATTATGGAGGCTTGAAGAGTCCAAAATCTGCAGGACAGGACTGCAGTGCAGTAGGAGACCCAGGGAAGAGTTGCAGTTCAAATCTACTGCAATCTACTGGCAGAATTCCTTCTTGCTTGGTGGAAGTCAGTCTTTCTCTATTAGGGCCTTCAACTGATTGGATGAGGCCTTATATTATGGAAGGTAACCTGCTTTACTCAAAGTTCACTGATTTAAATGTTAATAGCACCCAAAAAACACAGAAACATACAGAATGTTTGACCAAATATCTGGGCAACCTGGCTCAATCAAGTTAACACATAAAACTAACCATCGTAAGTGGGTTAAAAGAATTAAGTACTGATGCATGCTATTAATGCTATTAATACACCATTGATGAACCTTGAAAATTTTATGCTAAGTGAAAGAAGCCGGACATAAAAGGTCACATATATTCCGTTTATATAAAACATCCAGAATAGACACATCTGCAGAGACAGAGTCCGCGGATCAGTGGTTGCCAGGGCTGGAGCATGGGGAGTGACTGCTGAAGTATATGGGGTTTCTTTCTGGGGTGATGAAATATTCTGGAACTGGTGGTGATGGCCGCACTACCTGGTAAATAAACATACTAAAAACCACCAAATTGTGTAACTCAAAAGGGTGCATTTTTTGGTTTGTGAATTATATCTCCAAAGGAAAAAAAAGTTAACATCACCAACAGAGAGACAAATCAACATTGCCTGGCTCCCAATACCATGCTCTTAGGATGGAGAATTACTTTGGGAATATTCCTGCCCAAATATATAACCTGAATCTAATCATGAGGAAACATCAGACAAACCCATAGTGGCCTATGTTCCAAAAATATCAGGGTTATAAAAGGAAGAACTGAGGAAGTACTCTAGACAGAAGCCAAATAAATGTAACGTGTGATCCTGGATTAGACCCTGGACCACAAAGGAAAGAGTGATTATAAACGACACTGTTGGGAAAACCAGCAAAATTTGAATGGGGTAAGCAAACTGGATGGTAGTATAGGATTAATGGGGGTTTCCTTGTTTTGATAGATGTACTGTGGTTATACAGGAGTGTCCCTGATTTCAGCAAATGCATACTGAAGTAATGAAAGCTGAAAGGATATAACATCTGTGTATTACAAGTGATTCAGAAAAATTATATATATAGCATATATAACCTGTGTTAAAAAAAAATACATATATATATAAAGAGAGAGGGAGCAAGAGGGTGATAAAGCAAACATAATAAAAAGTTAACAACTGGGAGATCTGTGTGGGGATATACTGGAATCCTTTGAACTATTCTTATAGCTTATCTGCTAGTTTGAAATTATTTCAAAATAAAAGGTAAATTTAAAATATATCCACAAAGAGATCTGTTCAAGAAAAATAAAATTTTATAAGGCTATTGCGAGGACTGCGCCTGGCACACAGTATATGCTCAATAGCCACTGCCACTGCCAGTTTTTCAGGTCCGAGAAACAGCGGTACTTTCATGAGAAGTCACAAGGGGGCATCTGAAAACCAAGAAACAAAGTCTAAGCACAGAGCTTCCCTGGGCCTGCAGTGTTCCAGATGGGGGTTGTCAATACTTCCTCACCCAGAATGCACTCCTTGACCCAAAAGAAAAAAACGCTGCTGCAAACTGGAGATGATTCCATTCACAGTAAATAAGGCTTGGGGTACCTGAAAGCTAGCCTTTGCTCCTTCTGTTTGGGTCTGGATTTCAGGACAGCTGTCAAGAGTCTCTGCATCCATCACAATCAGGATGTCAACTCTGGAGACCTGTGAAAAGGGGTTCATGAATGTGATGGTAATAAACAAGAATGAGTTCTGGAATGGGAACTCAAGAGAAACACTTGCTATGTGAACTGAATCAAAATCTTCCTCCTCCTGTTTTGTTAATCTGACTTCTTAGAGGTTCCCCCAGACCTCCTAGCTTTCAATGTTTCTGAGCTCTGGAATATGTCCTCTTGAGTCTACCTGACCCTATCACAAATCATTCTGTGAATGAAATTGCTCTAGTCCCTCAGGTCTCGTGACCACACGGTGTAGTGGAAGGAGCATAGGCCTTGCAGACACAATGAGAAAGGTCCAAATCAAGGCTCTGGTACTTCATTTCTTGAGCCTCAGTTTCTTTATCCTTTAAACAGGAATAATACCATTTCCTTTTTAAGAGTGTTATGAGGATTAAGTATCTAAATACAGTAACTAGAACAGAGTAGATATCCAGTAGATATTCAATGAATTACAGTACTTTATTTTCAATTTGGTTTAGGCAAAAGCAACCAGAAGGAAAGTATAGGATTTAAAGTTCAACTGTGTTCAAGTTCCTACTCTCTATGACCTTTGGCTAATTACTAGATCTCTTTGAGTCTCACTAGCAGTCTTTTTTTTTTTTTGGTTGCACTGGTGTAGTATGCAGGATCTTATTTCCCCAACCAGGGAACAAACCCATGCCCCCTTGCAGTGGAAGTGCAGAGTCTTAACCACTGGACTGCCAAGGAAATCTACACTTTTTATTTAAAAAAATGAGGAAAGTCCAACTGTATTGAGATGGAAAGAACTCAGAGACACTAAGTGAAAATAAACCATGGAATATATATAATTATGATTCCATTTTTATGTTTAGGGAAAAAAAGAAGTGACCATGTTGTACCCATGCTTAAAAAAGTGTTCTGTAGTTCCCCAATGGCAACCAAGTGAAGCTCAAGCTCCTTACCTGGCATTTAAGTCCCTTCACTATTTGGACCCTGTCAACCTCTTCAACCTCATCCATGAGCACTGAGTTCCATCTATGACTAAATTGCCCTTCACTATCTCTTTTTGTCTCTCATATTTTAGCAGGAATTAGAATCACCTGGAAATCATTAAAATACTGATTGTGGGCCCCATCCATAGGATTTCTGATTTAAGTCTGAAAAGGGGAGGCAGTTTCCATAATTTCCAACAAGTTCCTGAGTGATCTGATAGAGCTATTCTAAGAACCACACTTTGACAGCTGTCACCTTTACAATGATGATTCAACTTCATCACCTGTATAAAGGCTGACCAATCATATCAGTTTGCCCAGGACAGCAAGTCCCATGTAGCAGAAAACCCTTTAATCTGAGGAAAACTGGGATGGTGGTTACTATCCTTCCTGTTTAAGAATCTTTCCCAGGTTGCACATGGGATACTTACTGCTACTGTCAAGTAGCCCTTCCCTATAGCCAGGCTGACAGGAAGTGCCTGAAAAAGGAATTCCATCACCGTGACTGACTTTTTGCTAGAGCAAGAATATTTAACAAAGTTTCTCAAATTCAGACTCCTCCATACTCTCTTTATTTCCTCCAGAGAACAAGCTTTAGTCCTCCAGTCCTTGTAAACACTGAACACAATTGGTGGAATCACACTATAAGCATCCATTTCCTTGCCCTATGTTGCTGGGCTGACTTTAAGGGGGAAGTTGGGACAAATGCAGCAAGCACATGTGAGCTTCTTACTCAGTTCAAAGTGGGTCTTGTCATGGAATGACAGCTCCACATGGGCCAAAGCAGCTGACTTTCTATTGTTTCCAAAGGGTACCCAATACAACAAAGGTCACTCATGGTCCTTCCATGGTCCCTGATGATGTTTCTGCTCACTGTTGATCAGAGTCAATCTTTTTCATTTACTAGGACTCCTCTTCCCAAGAGGTCAGAGGTCGGAGAGCTGATAGCGTCGCACAAGACCATCTCTACAACATGTGTAGATCTGCTTCTCCCATGTGGCTACCTGGAACACAAAGAGTTCACAGCTCAAAGGAAGCCTGGGATTCTTCCATTTCAAAAACATAAGAGTCTTGTCATTGACCCCTATTAGTACAAGGGAGTCTGAGAAGATTTACTGACTCCAAAGATAAGAATTATATCCATGTCATATATTTAAAAAGTAGCTGACCAGAATCAAGGGAGCTCATGAGTACAGAACCGAGAAACTAAGTGGCCAATTGGAGAGAAAACACACTAGTGTTGTGCATGGTTTAGAGCAGAGGGGTCTGTACAGGGGAGCAGGTGGTCCACAGAAAAGCCTGGGTAGAAGGGGGCACAGAGGATGAGATGGTTAGACAGCATCACCGATTCTACGGACTTGAGTTTGAGCAAACTCCGGGAGATGGTGGAGAACAGGGGAGCCTGGCATGCTACAATCCATGGGTTCTACAGTCAATGGGGTCATAAAGAGTCAGACGCGACGTAGGGACCGAACAACAACACTGCCTCCTTCAGAAGAGGGCGCTGTCACATTAAACCCTAAAATCGCCTTTGACAGAGCTTAGGAATAGAGAGTTTAGGAATAGAGAAGGGGTGCAGCTAAAATTAAGTTGGTCCCTTACATCTGTTATTAAATTATACTTGGAAGCCTTTGGGGGAGGAAGAAAAAAAAAGGAAGGCTTGGGTATCCCCGAACCTCATAAAATTATATGCAAAGAAGTTCTCAATATGTGCCTTTTTTTCCTGAGAAGGACTTCATCAAATTCTCGAAGCAGTCTGAGACAAAGGAGATTAAGAACCATTAACTTAATGCAAATGCATGAATTCTGGAGTTAGCTTTAATCACAGGTGTGCCAATATGTAGCTGCATGACCTAGGGCAGCTTTCTCAACCCCTTTGGTCCCGTTTCTTCATTTATAAAATGAAAATGATGTGTTAATTCACAATATAGAACACTATGTAGGAACTTTTTAAAATGAAGTATATCTATAACCATTTGTCTGGAAAGAGCTCTAAAATGTTAAGTAAAATAACCCAAGTCATACAGCAATACATAACAGAATGATCCCAATTATGTATAAAGACAAAACTACATTATTTATGTAACTACATAAACAAAGGTGTAAGTACAAATTCTCCAAAAACAGTCTTAAAAGATACATGACAAACTATTAATGCTAGTTACTTTAGGAAACAGTGGAACCAAAAGTCTTAAAGCAGACTTTTAAGTCTGCACAGTTCTGCACTGTTTGAATTTTTATACGCATGCATAAATTATAAATTTTTTTTAAATATAAGAAAATAATAGGAATAATAATATCTATACCTCAAGGTATGATAACAACTATTAAATATGATATATAAAACAGCTAGAACAATGTCTTGTCAACAAACATTATTTCCCCTTTCATTTTTCTCTTTCTTCAGTTCAGTTCAGTAGCTCAGTCGTGTCCAACTGCAACCCCATGGACTGCAACACACCAGGCCTCCCTGTCCATCACCAACTCCTGGAGTTTACTCAAACTCATGTCCATTGAGTCGATGATGCCATCCAACCATCTCATCCTGTTGTCCCCTTCTCCTCCCGCCTTCAATCTTTCCCAGCATCAGAGTCTTTTCAAATGAATCAGCTCTTCGCATCAAGTGGCCAAAGTATTGGAGTTTCAGCTTCAACATCAGTCCTTCCAATAAATATTCAGGACTGATTTCCTTTAGGATGGACTGGTTGGATCTCCTTGCAGTCCAAGGGACTCTCAAAAGTCTTCTCCAACACCACACTCTAATCAAATCAGTCTTGAACTTAAATAATAGCAACAATAAAAGTAATATTTACAGAATAGAGTTTTCATACGCATTATTTCACTGTTATCCTCACTTTACAGATAAACTGACAGACTGAGGAAGTAAAGTGACTTTTTCAGCTTCTAGAACCAGTAAATGATGAAGACACTCTGACTCAATTATTTCTTTCTGTCCCACTCCTAAGTATTGTATTACCCCTAGTAATCACAAAGTTTCTGGATTCAGTCCCCTCCAAAGCCCTGGGTCCCAGGTAGAAATCACCCAGGCCTGGTTTGGTCTCAGGTCTGTACCTTGTACACAGGGTCACAGTCAGCCCCAGTGAGCTCAATCACATAGTCTAAGTCTTGCTGGACAATGAAACAGCTTCCATCACCTAAAAGACAGAAAGAAAACTTAGTTAACTGAAGAGGAAGCTGCATGCAAAGTTACCCTCAATATTTTAATTTATTTCTGTACATCACTAGCCTAAAGAAAACTGCCTTAAGACCCAGAGTGGCAGACAGGACTCATGGTGGGCCAGATATGAGGTCCTACAGTGACTCCCTAAAATGCTGGGCTCAAGAGGATTTGAAGGCCAAGTGCAAGCTCAATGGGAAGAGTTGTCCTTGATTAGCAATAATTGCCAAGAGCACAGAGCAAGCAACTACAGGCTTATACAACTATTTGCAAACTTATCCTAGAGAATGATTTTTAACAGAGAATTTCCCTATATAAATGTTTTCTTTAAGACAACTATGTCTCAGGGATTTCCTTGGTGGTCCAGTGGTTAAGAATCTGAATCTTCCAATGCAGGGGATGTGGGTTCAACCCCTGGTCAGGGAACTAAGATCCTGAGTGCTGAATGGCATGGTATCCAGAAAAATTAAAAAGAAAAATAAAGAAACAGAAGTTAAAAAAATCATCCATATCTACCACTCAAAGATAAATACTATTCACAATTTAATGTATTTTTCTAACCTTTTCTGTACAAATTTTTATTTTATATGGTTGAGAGCACATTGCATAGAATAGCTTTAAGCATAAAGTTTTTTCTATATTAACACTATGACTTTGTATAGAACTCTGGAAAAGAATCAAAAGATATTAATTAACCATTTCAAACATTTAAAATTTGAAAACTGCTTTCCAAAATTATATATAAGTTAATTTATTTTATCTGTTAATCAATCTATACTGTACCCAGCAGTATACAGAGGATCTTCTTTCCTACATTCTCATTATTAAAAATAATCTTTTCCAAAAAAGAATCCTTATATTTTAGAGGTATAGGGAGGTAAGAAAGTACAATTACTATAGCTCTTCCTTTGCATTCAAGTTTCCACACACAAACCTACTTGATAAGCCCAACCTTCATTCCCATTCTGTTTAGGAAGCCATCTCTAACCACCCCATATAGTAAACCCTTCTCCCATCAACCTCTTGTAACACTTACTATTGCTCTGACACTTCCACATATCTTTCCCTATACCATAATCCTAATTTTGGTGAGTGTGTGCTTCACCACTGGATCATGATGATCAGAAACACTTTTTTAGGAGGGCATAGGGCAAGGGTTATAAGCAGGGCTTCCCTGATAGCTCAGTAGGTGAAGAATCCGCCTGCAATGCAGGAGATCTGGATTCGATCCCTGGGTTGGGAAGAATCCCTGGAGAAGGGAATGGTTACCCACTCCAGTATTCTAGCCTAGAGAATTCCATGGACTGTAGAGGGCAAGGGTTAGTTACAAGAGTAAGAAACTATCACTTACAGAATATCTACTTTATGTCGAGTACCTATTTTATCTAAGTAGAGACTTAGAAAAGTGAACCAGCTCACCAAAGATATAGGACGATTAGATTAAACCATACACAACTGCCATTTTTATATAAACATAAATTAACAAATAAATGAAGACCTATTCACTAGGTCTTCATTGCTGCATGTAGGCTTTCTTGAGTTGCAGTGAGTGGGGGCTACTCTACATTGCAGTGCTCAGGCTTTTCATTGTGGTGGTTTTTCTTGTCGTGGAGCACAAGTTCTAGGCGTGGGGGTTTCAGTATTTGCAGCATACAGGCTCAGCAGTTGTGACACATGGGCTCAAGAGCACAGGCTCAGAAGTTGGGGCGCATGGGCTTAGCTGCTCTGGAGCATGTGGAATCTTCCCAGACCAGGGATCAAACCTGTGTTTTTCTATCCACTGGGTGACTAAGGACGTCCAACACCACATCTTCTTAAGCAAGTCACCTGTTGATGGACACCTGGATTGTTTCTACATCTTGGCTATTACAAATATTGCTGCTATGAACACGGGGTCACATGTATCTCTTTGAACTCGAGTTTTTGTCTTTTCTATATATATGCCCAGGAGTGAGTAGGATTGCTGGATCATATGGCAACTCTATTTTCAGTTTTTTTAAGGAACCACCATACTGTTTTCCATGGTGGCTGTACCAATTTAGATTCCCACTAACAGTGTAGGACGGTTCCGTTTTCTAAACACCCTCTCCAGCATTTATTCTTTGTAGACTTTCTGACTGGTGTGAAATGATACTTCATTGTGGGTTTGATTTGCGTTTCTCTAATACTGGCAGTGCTGAGGATCTTTTCATGTGCCTGTGGGCCATCTGTATATCTTTTTGGGGGAAATGTCTATTTAGGTCTTCTGGGCACAGCTTTTATTACATAATTCTGACCAATGACGTAGGAGATTAGTTAAGTCTGCCGGGTTGCTCCTGAGGAAATGTTTCTCATTCTTAAAAAGGATAACAATATGCATGCTATGTGACGATAAGATTTGCTGCAGCTATCCTGCATTGTAACCTTGAGGGAATAAACCTGAGGACAAAAGCCAGTATGCTAAGGAGGAGAGTGCCAAAAAACAGAAAAGCTGCGTTCTTGATTTTACTTCTTCTCTTCTTGTTAAAGCTTTCATTTATTTTTTTAACTCAATACTTTTTTGGATTTTACCAGTCTTTAAACATCCTGGATACAATCCAGGATACCACATTGAGTTAGCTGTCAATTTTTCTTAGTTTCTCCACTGAATTTGTTTTCAAATCACTAAATTAATATAATCTGGAGCCACCATAAATCTGGATGTCTTGTAAATGAAGCACTACATTTTCTGAATTATTGAGGCCATTTTCTGTTGAGTCTTCTGCTACTAACAGCCAAAAATATCCTAACTGATAAACTGAAGTACTAAGGTAAGATGGTCCCTCCAGGCCTACAGGCCAGTCCTCCTCACCTAAATCATTCCTATGAGGATTCAGCGCCCCTTAATGGACACCTTCTTCCATGCATTTCTCCCAACCCCACTCCCAAACACCATTCCAAATATTCTGTACTGCCTATACCAAGGTACTCACTCACTTTACCCAGTCTGTCTTTGTAAAGCATCGAACAAAGTACCTACTGCATGGTAGGTAGGCACCTAATAAAGGACAGATCTCTTCTTTCTGCCCCCTTTCACTCATTTATGACTTTGAACACACTACAGGTTTGGCCATCAATGTGCATCTTTCTCTCTCCAGTTGGTAAAACAGTCATTGGATTACATGTCGCTTAGTCCATGAAGGGGCTTCCCAGGTCGCTCAGTGGTAAAGAACCTGCTTGCCAATGCAGGAGATGTGGTTCAACCCCTGGGTGAGGAACATCCCCTGGGAGAGGAAATGGCAACTCATTCCAGTATTCTTGTTTGGGAAATCACATGGACAGAGGAGCCTGGCGGGCTACAGTCCATGGAGTCGCAAAGAGTCGGACACAACTTAGAGACTCAAACAAGCAAACAAGTCCATGAAGACATGCCTGCAGTATTCCTACCACTCAAGTTAGCTGTTCCCCACATTCCCATACAGTATTCTGCTACAATACTTATCAAACTGTATTCAAGCACATGTCCACATGTCTATCTGCCTTACTAACTATGAGCTCCTTTAGAGCAGGGACTGTAACTGATTTGTTAACTGAATTCTCAATAATTTGTAATAAGAGCCAGTATATTTATTCTGACAATGTTTATTGAGCACCAGTTACATGGTAAACACTGAACTAAAATGCTGGGGGTAACGTGATAAGGCACAACCACTACTCTCAAGGAGCTTAGATTGGAGGGGGCACAGATAATTACAATTAGGATGTTAAATGTTATGTGAAAAAGCACAATATGCCAAAGAATCATGGAGGATGATGCCCCTAGCCCTGCCACAGACCAGGAACTTAAACCTATGTTTCACTTAATGATATAGAACCACCTCCCTCAATTGGCCCCCGGACCCACCTTGGCTAGCAATGAATCCGTCTCTGAAACTCAGCAGAGACATAACTGGTGCTCCTGATCTGTGGATGACTTGTACTGGAGTCCTAGGATACAGAATAAATGAAGCGATTTTACTCTTTCCCTTAAAAAGCAATACTTGACAATATTCAACCTACAGTACTAACTGCATAACAGTACACTGGACAAATGTGGAGCAAGATTAAACACTCAATGGTTTCTTTCCTGGCAAGATCCTTAGACGGTAGATCAAAGTAGTCCATTCAAAACCACCTTGGAGGGAATCTAAGCAGGTTTCTAAATATGTTAATGAGCTGAATGAACTAAGTAACCACTGATATTTCCAGTTTTTAGGGGAAGTCTGACAAGGGTTTAAGATAACAAGGTTAACAATATGTTAATCTCTTTATAGACAGAATTAAGTCAGCTGTGATACATTAAAATTGTTAGGACTCTGTAAAATCAGACAGAAAGATGAGAATCAATTTTTATAATTGATGATTTTATAATTTTTATAATTATGAGATTTTATAACAGTGATTGATTCCCTATCTCTTTGGAAGCAAAAACAAGTACAAAAATAAAGTAACTTAAATTATGGAAGAAAAGGTATATGCTAGTCACTCTTTAGCTGGAATTTTTTCACTGCTCTTGGAATAAAGTCCAAACTCCTTGGGATGGTATGTAAGTCCTTCTAAGCAAATTCCAGTTTTCCTGTCTGGCATCACTTCTCATCACTACTCCACTGGCAGGGTATATACTTGTCCTGTCAAACTACTCAGAGATACCTTACAGTGCCATACTTTCACATGCCTTCATGCTTCTCTATATGCTATTCTACCTAAGGCAGGTCCTTCTTTTCTCTTCTTGGTAACTTCCTGCTAGACAAGATCGATTAAAGCTGCATTTCCCCAGAGCAGTCTCACTTTCTTTTCTCTCCTTCTTGGTGCTTCCTCAAATTCTTGAGATCACTGATCACACTGTGTCCTAACAGTCTTTTACTTGTCCATCTTTATTATTAGAATCCAAATGCCTCAAAGGCAGAGTCTTTATCTTTTATTTCTGTTGTCTGGTGCCCTAAACAAAGCCTAATGCCTACAGGAGCCATTCAGTAAGTATCAGTTGAACAAAGGAAGGAAGCAGAAAGAGAAAGTGACAGTAGAAAATGTTAAGTCCTGGGACAAACAGGTTATGGATTCTTTTTGGATATCTGTAAGACCAGGATAAAGCCTATATAAGTTAGGTTATGATTACAGCCAAATAAAGAATCAGAGCTGACTTATTTGAACTATAAATGATCAATCTCAGGCCAACCCAGATGTAATACCATGAAGAAAATTACTAAGGTCCTTCAAATTAAAAGTTTTATACAATTATTGTAAGTGAGATGTTAGTTCAGTATTTAAGCTTAATTTACAAAGCAATCATGACAGTATGAATCAAATTACCTTTAAATGTGATTCCGGGAATAATAAGAACAATCAGACAATTCACACTGGAAAGCCTTTATAAATGGAAAAATATACCCTTGATTCAACAGCCATCTATATGCCAGATTAAATCACTGTGAAAGCCAATAAAAATTTCCACTCTGCAGAAGACCTGCAACATGCAAATGAATGGTGACTCACCTTGGACTCCTTACATCCAGCTGATAAATGTTTCCATCCTGTGTCCCAGCCAATAGCAAGAAGCCAGAGAGAAAAGTACAGCAGTTGAAGGCATCTGAGCCAATAAAGAGGAACAGCTGGGAACAAGTAGGAGACAAAGATTCTGTTTAAAGATTCATTTGTTTCCAGGAATAAACAGGCACCAAGAAAAGAAGAATTTTACTATTTTTAGTACAGAATTTCTTTCTTCTCCTTTTAAGAACTCCTGATCTAAACTAAGTATTCACCAACAACTGAGGGGGAAGCACTCCCAGGATTTCAGGAACCTGAGGCTGGCTGAGGATTTAAGCAGGTTATATAATATCATAGTCTGCTGCTGCTGCTGCTGCTGCTAAGTCGCTTTAGTCGTGTCCGACTCTGTGCGACCCCATAGATGGCAGCCCACCAGGCTCCCCCGTCCCTGGGATTCTCCAGGCAAGAACACTGGAGTGGGTTACCATTTCCTTCTCCAATGCATGAAAGTGAAAAGTGAAAGTGAAGTCGCTCAGTCGTCCAACTCTTAGTGACCCCATGGACTGTAGCCTACCCGGCTCCTCCATCCATGGGATTTTCCAAGCAAGAGTACTGGAGTGGGGTGCCATTGCCTTCTCCGATATCATAGTCTAAGGTAGCAGTTTTCACACTATTTCCCCTCAACACATTGACTCAGGGGATCCTCAACACCAAAAATCATTCTTTTCCCTGTTTTCAACACAAGCTTCCATTTGCTAAACACTTGCAATTCACACATTTAAGTTTTGCTTCAAGACACTAGTGACAATCTTTTGAAGGTAAAGAAACACACTTAATGTGGCAATTTAAGAAATCACAATTTACCCATGTACTTAAGAAAATGAAAAACTATTAGATTTTAATTTCTTACTATTAATTCAAAGAGTAAAGTTTGAATGTTCTTAAAAAAAAAAAAAGAAACAAACAAACAAAACAAACAAAACCCTCTGACTTCCCTTTGGAAGTAAAAGCCAGCATGGAAATTCAGAGTGCAAAGGCAGTATGATCAAAAATAGCGATGCTCCCAGAATAAACTTTGAAAATGAAACATCACCAGCACAATGAAGTAATGAGATGAAATGAAAATACCAAGTCTGTGGCCAAATCAAATCATTAATGTTGTCTGGGTGGTGATGACAGCAATTGGAAAGAAATTTAGAAAATCTAATCTCAAGGAACTCCAAATTTAGTTAAGAGCATAGCCTGCTTGGCAAAATCCCAGGAAATGAAGGAAGAAAACCCCATTCTTCTATAAGAGACATTCTGGTCACTAATTAATTGAGAGCCCTGAATGCATGAGACCTTTACTCAAAAAATCTCCACATTACCTTAGAGGAGGAAGAAAATCTATAGAACCTCATCATTTTACATATAGCACACTAAGGGCCAGTGGGAAAGTGACTTAATAAAGGTCACAAAGCAGTAGGTCATTTAATATTATCATATAACCCTACGTATAAGTCCTACTATGACAAGTTCAGTGATAAGGAAACAGGCTCAGAGAGGTTAAGTAATGAGTCCAATGTCATAGCCATTAGGAAGAGCTAGGATTTAAATGTTGCCCTTATCCCATACGGAGAAGGCAATGGCACCACACTCCGATACTCTTGCCTGGAGAATCCCATGGACTGAGGAGCCTGGTAGGCTGCAGTCCACGGGGTCGCTAAGAGTCGGACACGACTGAGAGATTTCACTTTCACTTTCCACTTTCATGCATTGGAGAAGGAAATAGCAACCCACTCCAGTGTTCTTGCCTGGAGAATCCCAGGGACAGGGGAGCCTGGTGGGCTGCCATCTATGGGGTCACACAGAGTCAGACACAACTAAAGCGACTTAGCAGCAGCAGCAGCTTATCCCATACCACATGCTCTTAATTACTATATTGTACTGCCTTTCACACATGTAGGTTCCACAAAAGGTGGACATATAGAGAAATTAGAAATGTTTTCAAAGCAGCTTTCCAAGGATCACTGTGACCCAGGTTGCCCCAGTGTTCAAAGGTCTTAGAGGAACCACTTACCGGCTGCCTGCTCTGCAGTCCCAAGCACTGAAGTTTCTTATCTTCTCGGGCCAACAGCAGCATTTTCGACTCTGTTCCAACCTCTCGTTCACCTGCATGACAGATGAGCTATGTCAATAATGCGCTAGGATGATCAGCTGGCAGTATTCAGAAAGCATAGCTATTGGCAGCTGTTCACTGAATTACCCTGTTAGTCATTCACTTAATAGTTTTAAAAAACATTTATTATGTTCTATATCTTGACATTCGGAGAAGGCAATGGCACCCCACTCCAGTACTCTTGCCCGGGAAACCCCACGGATGGAGGAGCCTGGTAGGCTGCAGCCCATGGGGTCTCGAAGAGTCGGACACGACTGAGCGACTTCACTTTCACTTTTCACTTTCATGCACTGGAGGAGGAAATGGCAACCCACTCCAGTATTCTTGCCTGGAGAATCCCAGGGACGGGGAAGCCTGGTGGGCTGCCGTCTATGGGGTCGCACAGAGTCGGACACGACTGACGCGACTTAGCAGCAGCAGCAGCAGCATATCTTGACACTGGTATTGTTTATATGATGTACATATTTGTCAAAACTCACAGAACTGTGATTAAAAGTGACTTTTACTATATGTAAAATATACCTCAATAAACCCAATTTTAAAATATTATGATTATCAAGTCCTTTGTAATATGGAAAGATACCATACTTGGAACTATGTACAGAGTACAATGCTAAACAAAGTAGGGCCAAACATATGTAACAATATCAAAGGAGGCCGCTGGAGGAGAGGAGGGACACAGGAGAGTGATACAGCTCAATTTACATTTTTTAAAAAGTAATTTTATTTATTTTTGGCTGTGCTGGGTCTTTGTTGCTGCGTGGGCTTTTTCTCTAGTTTTGCCAAGCAGGGCCATCATCTAGTTGCAGTACGCGGGCTTCTCAGTGTGGTGGCTTGTCTTGTTGTGGAGCACAGGCTCAACAGTTGTGCATGGGCTTAGTTGTTCCACAGCATGTGGGATCTTCCCAGACCAGGGATCGAACCTGTGTCTCCTGCATTGGCAGGTGGATTCTTCACCACTAAGCCATCAGGGAAGCCCTGGACTTATGTTTTTTAAATGAGTGTGATGATTCCTATGAGAATGGATTACAAAACAGAGCAGGCAACAGATAACAGCAGACTGAATCAGGATGCTGGCAGGAAGAAGAGAGACCTGAGGGAGAGGATGAGGTGGAAAAATGAGAAACATTCTGAAGGTAGAGATGACAGACTTTGCTGATGTGGGACAAGAGGAAAGGTGGCAGTGGATCTTGAATGAACCTTAGGCTTTGGGCTTAAGCAAGGAGATGGTGCTGCCATTTACTGAGATGGGAAAAAACAGATTTGAGGTTGGAAAGAATCAAACATTCTATACAATAAGTTCCAGCTGTCTATTAGACATTTACATAGAGTCTAAAATGCAAGTAAAAGATCTATGCTTTAGACATATTTTTGGAAATCACCAGCTTAAATACAATATTGAAACTCATGGAAATGATAAGATCACTTAAGAGAGTAACTGCAGGGCTGAGGGCCCTCCAATATTTAAAAGTAGAATAAGGGAAACATACAAAAGGAGACTAAGAAAGAGTAGCCAATGAGCTACAAAGAAAAGCAGTATCGTGTGGTGTTACAGAAGCCAAGAAAGAACAGTGTCCTGAAAAGAAGAGTGTACTATGCTGCAACCTATGGAGAATTTGGAAAGATAACCACAGAGAAGTAACATTGGATTACACAACATGAAGTCGCCGGTGACCTTGACAAGAGCTGCTGCCAGTTAAGCAGCTGGGGCACAAACCCACCTAGGACAGGCTGAAGAGTAAGCAGGAAGTGAGGAAATAGAGAAAACAAGAATACCTTCATTAAAATTACTTTAAACGAACTGATTTTAAAAAACTCAACCTTATTTTAAGTAACATCTGTGAAATCTTAGGTTTGAAGTGAGATGTATATGTATTAATATATAACTTAAAAATGAGTACTGCCTGAAATGATCTTGTTTACCACTAGCTGCACATGCATCACGCTTTGGGGAATAGACTTTTCCTAGTAATCCACTGTGGCGCTAGTGGTAAAGAACCTGCCTGCCAATGCACGAGACACAGGTTCGATCCCTGAGTCAGGAATCTCCTCTGCAGAAGGAAATGGCAACCCATTCCAGTATTCTTGTCTGGAGAATCTCTTGGCCAGAGGAGCCTGGTGGGTTACAGTCCACAGGGTGGCAAAGAATCGGACATGACTGAAGCGACTTAGCACACGCACATTCCATGGCTACTCAGTTCCTGTCTCTTGGATTTCCTTTCACAATCCATTAATTCCCAAAGAGGGGCCAGGCTAGTAGTCATAACAGTTTTAGTTCTTGGACCATAGTGCATCTATATGGGAAGTTGAAGAGAATGAAGAGAATACTGTCCATAATGAGGGGCAAAATTAACCCAAATGTACAGAGGAATACTGAGAGCAGTTTTATTCATAATTGTCCAAACTTGGAAACAACTAAGATGTCCTTCAGTAGATGAATGAATGAATGAATGAACTGAGGTACATTCAGACAATGGAATACTGTTCAATGCTTAAAATACTGTTCAATGCTTAAAAATAAGCTTTCAAGGCACAAAAAGACCCAGAGGAACCTTAAATGCATATTACTAAGTAAAAGAAACCAATCTGAAAAGGCTACATAGTTTATGATTTCAAAACATTCTGGAAAAGGCAACACCATGAAGACAATAAAAATATCAGTGGTTGCCAAGGGTTATAGGAGAGAAAGGAACAAATTGGTGGAGCAAAGACACTTTTTCAGATAGTGAAATTTCTGCATGATACTAAAATGACAGATACATAACATTGTACATTTGTCCAAACCTACAGAATATACAATATCAAGAGTGAATACCAATGTCAACCTTGAACTTTGAGTGTTAATGATGTATCAGTATAGGTCTATAGACATAACAAATTTATTACTCTGTGGGGGATGCCAATAATAAGGGAGGGTGTGCGTTTGTGAGGGCAGAGGGTATACTAGAACTCTATACTTTCTGCTCAATTTTATGTGGACCTAACTGCTCTAGAGGCAGAGATACTGGGAGAAAAACAGTCCTCTGTTTCCATCAGAGAAGCAAATATGTTATAATCACAGGATTATAAGAAAAGAATGCAAGTTGCCTTATTAGGACCTTTATCATTCTGACTCACCAGAACTATCCTTCTACTCACCTATTTCCCCCTATGAAGCTTACACCAACTTCTGGCCCAGCCAAGCATACCTTTACCCAATGGATAATTTTACCTCCATACTGTGTTTTAATGTGAACTGACTACCTCTACCCTTGCCCTAGGTCCCATTCTCCCATCTTTTCCAGTTCAACTTGAATCCATCCTGAAAGGTTCAAGTCAACTTCTTTTGTGACTCCTTTCTCATCTATACTAACCTAAAACACTCTCTTCTTAAAAAAAAAAACCTATTATATTTGCATTCAGTGAATCATTATTTTAGCCAAAACTGCATTGATCTCTGTTTTACAGGCATTAGCCTCAACTGCTAAATTAAACTGTACTTACTCAAATGTAGTAACTATGACATATAGTTCCTTTGTAAATTCAAAGCAACACTAACATAGTAAGATATGCGATAAATATTAGTCTTACGATGAAAACAGAAATACCTACAGAGCAGGAAAGGAGGAGGAAGAAAAGGAGAAACTAAGGCAAACACTGAAGGAACCTAAGGAAACAAATTCATATACTGTCATCAACTCACTGGGCATCTGATCAGGGGAGCCGAGGTTTATGGAGTTGTCAGCAGCACCCACAGCCACTCCATTGATGGAAGAACCACAGTCTGCAATGACGCCCAGGCAGGCTGAGCGCCCACAGTCCCAAAGTCGTGCTGTCCCATCACGAGAACCAGATAACACATTCTTCCCCCGATCAATAATGGCTGTATCCAGGATACCTGGTGAGAGAAAAAAGAAAAGACCATAAGAAGCAGTAGATAGTAAAGGAACCAAAGGGCAGAGTACATGCACGGATCTGCATAAATGAGTATTTCTTTACAAATGAGTATTGGGTATGTACTACATGCTGGGCACTTTCAAGTGCCAGAAAAACAGAAATAAATAGAACAGAGTCCCTATTTCCCAACAGTTCAAAGACTAGCTAAGAGAAACAGACATGGAAAAAGGAGCTTTGGATTTAATTTTTAGTGGCATGTCCTAGAGCCGTGGTTTTCCAGGTTTTTTTTGGCTTTAAAATGTTTCTTAAAAACAAAAGTTAAGAAGTCATTTTAGGCAGTTCAGTATGAAAATTACTGTCTTAAAAGCTCCTGCTGCTTCCATTGAGGAGTAACTGAAAGGGTTAGTCTCCCCTTCATAAAAAAGGATGTGACTTCTTGTCTGGCCAAGATCAAATAGCTCCATTCCTCCCAGGTCCTTCCCTTAAAACTGAAAAAACCTGGACATAAGACAACAAGCCACCTCAGGAAGGTTGAAAGATGTAAGAAGAAGGCAGTTCACCTACGGACCTCAGGACTTGAAGACCAACAGGGAAATGAGTTTCCTTGCATTTCCTTACTGCCTCTCATATATCCTAGACAGGACACTGCTGAAGCCTCTAACATAGAACCGATTTTTTTAAAAAAAGGCACAAATTAAAAATAATAGCAAAAAACACTAATCAAACAACTCCAAGGAAAGTCTTTTGCCTCAAGGCAGAAGATTGAGAAAAGGGTGGCCTAACAGAATAGAAAACATTTTGGCAATATCCATCTTCCTCAAACAGCAAAAGAAAACTGCTACCTCCCCCGTTTAAAGTTTCAGTGGGGCTGAACAGGGAGTGATCTTCTATCCCAACCCTGCAAAGAAGCAGGAGACAGAACTCCAATTTTCCCCACCCAGCAATGCTAAGCAGGTCCAACAGGGTACTGTCAGTGGGGAACTGAGCCTCTACTCCCACCCGGGAGGGAAAGAGGTAATCTTTCCTGAGGGAGCAGGAAGTACCACTCCACTATCCCCAACCCACCCTTTGGTGTCAGTCCACAGGGAACAGGGCTTAGAGGCCCACGGGGAGGCAAGGAAGTGGTGTAAAGTTGAGGTGATGCAAGTTGGTGCCCCACTTTCACCAGGAAGGCATCAGCATGGTCAAAGGGAAGCTGAGCTTCTACCTCACCTGTTTGCAAAGAGATAGTATGAGCCAGTGCTCCACTTTTGCCAGAGCAGTGTTATTAGAGGAACCCAGCAGGAAGCTCAGTATACACACCTCCTGGGCTCTTGCATCATACCTTGACAGGGGACTGCCTGCTAAAAAAGATCAAATAAGATCCAGGGTGTTATAAGATCCAAAATGTCCACAGATTTTATAACTTTCGAAGCCCTTGTTACCTATTATCTATTTGCTATGA
The DNA here is from genome assembly GCA_024291935.2 of Okapia johnstoni. Taxonomy (NCBI): domain Eukaryota; kingdom Metazoa; phylum Chordata; class Mammalia; order Artiodactyla; family Giraffidae; genus Okapia; species Okapia johnstoni. The sequence goes on from CM044325.1 coordinate 25,049,335, forward strand.
TCCCCGGCATCAGGAGCACATAGCATAAAAAGGTAGAGACAGTCATAGACATAAAGAGCTACAATTCAGGGATATATGTGTGGTAACACAGGACTGCAGAGTAGAAAGGGAATCCGACCCTATGGTGATACAGGTAGGGCTAGTACTTGCTTTATTAAAACCCATTTAATTATCCTATTATCAGTTTAGTTTAGTTCAGTCGCTCAGTCATGTCCGACTCTTTGCAACCCCATGAATCGCAGCATGCCAGGCCTCCCTGTCCATCACCAACTCCCTGAATCCACCCAAACTCATGTCCATCGAGTCAGTGATGCCATCCAGCCATCATCCTCTGTCGTCCCCTTCGCCTCCTGCCCTCAATCTTTTCCAGCATCAGGGTCTTTTCTAATGAGTCAGTTCTTTGCATCAGGTGGTCAAACTATTGCAGTTTCAGCTTCAACACCCAGTCCTTCCAATGAACACCCAGGACTGATCTCCTTTAGGATGGACTGGTTGGATCTTCTTGCAGTCCAAGGGATTCTCAAGAGTCTTCTCCAACACCACAGTTCAAAAGCATCAATTCTTCGGTGCTCAGCTTTCTTCACTGTCCAACTTTCACATCCATTGATGACTACTGGAAAAACCATAGCCTTGACTAGACAGAACTTTGTTGGCAAAATAATGTCTCTGCTTTTTAATATGCTATCTAGGTTGGTCATAACTTTCCTTCCAAGGAGTGAGCGTCTTTTAATTTCATGGCTGCAATCACCATCTGCAGTGATTTTGGAGCCCAAAAAAATAAAGTCTGACACTGTTTCCACTGTTTCCCCATCCATTTCCCACAAAGTGATGGGACCAGATGCCATGATCTTAGTTTTCCTATTATAAGTGCCCAATAAACACTTGCACGCTGAGTGATGAGTACCTGACCAAAAGTTACTGAAGTAAACACGTGTTCTTTGGCTTGTTCCTATTTCTCTCAAGATGAGACGACTTCAGATATACAAACCTTGGCAAAAACTCAACATAAGGCACAAGAGATGGATGACCCATGTGGTTAACAAAAGGCCTCAACTCCTACTGGAAATTTTACTCTGAAAGCCTTTTCCAGAAAAAGATGAATTTATAAAAAAATGCCACAAATGGAAAAAGTAGCCAATTTGGGGGCTGTCTGAGAAAATATGATTACATACAACTCAGGTAGGACCTAAGTTACAGGGTAAGTTTCCAAATATATCCAACTTAAAATAAAATTTAAATATAATTTATGTAGCTGGTTATAGTTGTTGCAAAAATAAAATGTAATCCTCATAATTATTTATCAACTGGATAAGGGCCAAATAGATAAGCTTTTAAAAATAGCCTTTCCCTTAGAAGTAGATCGAAGGAGGCAACATGTCTTATTGCTATTTTACAGTTCTTATTTATAACATATTTTGTAATTGTAAAGTACCTTAACTTTAGAAAATTCACCTTTCCACTCTATTTTGTAAAGTACCTTAACTTTAGAAAATTCATCTTTCCATTCTATTTCCATAACACAGCATTCTAGCTAGAAAAGGATTTTAATCTTTCTAAGAATCACGAAGAATCACCAATAGGAACATAAGGAAGGGCCTTCAGCTCTTACCAAGAAATCAAAGATCTATTTATATCCTTATTGGAAAGTTCCAACCACTATTTAAAAATATTGAGTTCCATGGAAGTGATACAAACTTAAAAGAACAAATAGTTATGAAAAGTATGCACCCAAGGAGGATGCTACTGTGGCTAGGGAGCTGTGAATGGTATTAACTATGTACAAATTTCAACTAATACTCAGTAAAGAGGTTGAAAGTCTTCCCTTTTTATGAAAAGTAGAGTGGAAAACTATCACCCCCTCTCTAATAAAATGTCACTCACAACATAGTGGCATCTAGTGTGGGTCTCTTCACTCTTAGGTGGGAAGAATAAAAGAAAGAGAAGCCTTATAGGAGCAGGAATCTGTGAAGAATGACTTTAAGAAAAAGCTATAAAAGGAGTAGGAATGCCTTTGTAAGAGGAGTAGCCATACTTAACAATGTAACAGAGCTGCCAAGGCTTTAGTTATCAAACCAAACAGGCAGAGGTCTTCAACATATAAACCAAGAAGAAAAAAAATTGCATTCAAGAAAAGATTCAGCTGATTGACATATAAGCATCCTAGCCAAAGTCTGGGAAATAAGAATAAGTTAGATTAAACTATGCCTGAATAAATATTAGTAAGAAACAGAGCAAATTTCATATTCTATACAGGTTTCTAACAAGTTTAACCAATTCAGTTCTCAGAAAATAATAAGTCTTGAAGCATCTTCTCTTACTTGGAGGCAGCATATCCTATTTCAAAGAAAATATATTAGAGTTTGAAAACAATGGCCCGAGTGCTGAAAATGTAACTTGGTTTCTCAAATGTAAGCATCTTTCCTACATTTGTAAACAAAAAACCTCAAACAATCAACTGAAATGGTGCTTCATTTGTTCTCAATATTTTCAAAGATTATGAAAGATCTGGTGCCTACTACAAAAAATTAAGATTATGAATATATATATCCAAATTCAGCAACCTTAATTAAATGTCCTGGGCAAGTAAAAAACTTCAAACTGATTAAAGCACACTTCACAGCTACTTAGTAAATTCATACATTACAAACAGAACACTACTTTTAGTTTATCTTTTCATTAGAAAAATTTAGAAACACACAAAAATCTTACCTCTGCTTGTTAATTAAATAATGAACACACTAATCCTTTAATATAAAATATGTATCTAAAAGTATTAGAAAAGACCAATTACATAACAACTAAGATAAAAAATGTCTATTTTTCTATTAGAAATAACAATTTCTGCTTTTCACAGTTGATAAGCATGTTACAACATCACAAGGTTCAACTTGCCTGGCAGAGTTTAAACTGCAGTGCTATATTTTTAATGAACAATAATAATAATATTCACTGTGCATTTATTTTATACCAGGGATTATGCTAAATCACTCATATGCACCATCTCTTTTAATACTACTATCCCCATTTTACATATGAGGAAATAAAGACTCAGAAAAGTTAAGCAACTTTAAAAGGCTTCACAGGCTGTGAAGTGGAAGAATTAAGATTTAAACCAATATTTGTATGTCTCCAAATCCTAAGCTTAACCACTCTACTATACTGCCTCCCTTACTATCATGTTTCCATATACTAGAAGTAATAAACAAGCCAGGGACGTAAGCTAACAAAAGATTATCCTTTATAGCAGATCTTTATACAAAGCTGCTCTATTAGTGTCCTAATAATTCTTTGCAGTAAGCATCAGGGGATGTTCAGTCAAGTCTTCCTTTCATATCTTGCTTGCCAAACTTACCTAGGCAATTAAAGGCCATGTTCACTTTTGATACTATCTTCTGCTTTTCTTAGTCATCAGTTGTGAAACTACTTAAGATCACAAATGCAGGTAATAATTCTTTATTCTGTTTTTTACATGGTAATCTCAGAACTAGAAAGACTGTAGAAAAGGAGTCACACAGAGCAATCTGGAAGTCAACTGGGTAAAGACGACCCACACATGCTGCCAAGTTACTGGAGATTAATCCTGATTTTGGCTCCATACTTCTTAAGAATTGGTGGTGGTGGTTTGTTTAGTTCCTAAGTTGTGTCTGACTCTTTGCAACTCCATGGACTATAGCCTGCCAGTCTCCTCTGTCCATGGGATTCTCCAGGCAAGAATACTGGAGTGGGTTGCCATTTCCTTCTCCGGGGGATCTTCCCAACCCAGGAATCAAACCCAGGTTTCCTGCATTGCAGGCAGATTCTTGACCAACTGAGCTATGAGGGAAGCCCTTTTTAAGAATGAGCAACCCCAAACCAGTCAGCTAAACAGAACTAACTGGAGAGGAGTATTCAAGACCTGACAGACATTAGTCTGGATCTGACTAATTTATGCAATTTCCCCTAAAAGTTTATTTCTGTTCAATCTAATTAAAAAAAAGATAACCTCTCAAGGAAAAAGAGTCAGGGTTATTATATGCTGGAGAAGCCCCCACCCCAAAACTTTTCTCTCAAAAGAATGGAAAAAAAGCTTAATTTAGATCAGTGAACACTCTATATAGCTCACTCTGAGAGACATGCATGGATTCTTAAGGAGAACTGGGAGACTTAGGATTCATGTGGAGGGCACAGTCCATAACTGCAGCAATCTAAAGGTATTCTGAAGTTGAGCATGCACTAATGCTGAATATACATCTTGTTAAGTTCAACATGCAGGGCCATGCCTTGTTTCACTGGAAAGTTGCCCAGTGCCTCACATCTTCAAAGTGGCCAGATCTGAGGTGACTGCAGGCCACTCTGATGCCTCAGACCTGTCAGTTCTTTGGCCTGAATGTGAGGAAAGCTCTAAATATCCCTTTTCCCTCTCCACACCCATGTACTTGAGTCTAAGAAGAAAATTCATTTATTTGCCAAGGTTAACATATATGTTTGCTAGATGATCTGTATGCAATCTGACAAACCACTATAAAGAAAAATAATAAAACTGAAAAAAAATCAACACACAAGTTATTTATAATATAGTCAGATGCACAAGGCAAAACACTGGGTTAAATACCCTAAGTATAGGGTGATACGTAATGAATTCTCAAATGGGTGGTGTACATGATGTGTATTATGGTCCCAAAGGAGGGATCAAGGTAAGAAATTACTTGAGGATGTTTTTATAGTTTCAAAAATATCCAAGCCCGTAAAAATTAGAACGACATATTTTTCACTTTTTTTTTTAACGTTCCTAATTAAGGATAAAATGTCTAAATTATCTTTTTTCCCAAAAAACTAACCAATCAGTTAAAGAGGGAAGATGTTCTCACTCTCTCTCTACAATTTGATATCAGCAGGTTAGGACCAAGGTCTGACTCATGTTTGGTGAGGTAGCCATTTGCAACCCAGCTTTAATCTCAACTCAGCCAAACAGTGGGCACACTTCTCTTTCTTTTTTCCAAGCACACAGTAGACGATCTCCTGTGGTGGCTTTTTTTATCTTATCAATTTCGGAAAACAACTATCTATGTAGGGCAGTTAGTTCTAGATAGCAATAACAAAGCTGGGTAGGAAAGGAATTTTTAAACCCTGGGGAAATACCAGTTCACTTAAATAGCCAGTTAGATAAATTATTTGTTTTTTTGTGGATAACTAGATTCTATCTTTTCACTTCTGGGGATCCAATTACAGAAGCCTTTAGGAAAAATCACTCTTCATACCTCCTTTGTGACCTTTGAAGGTCACCACGCAGCTAGCATCTTCAGCTGACCAGATCTTCAGCTGGGCATCCATTCCCCCACTCAGAACCACAAGGCCTGATGGGAAAAACCTGCAACAATTCACATCAAACACATGTCCTTCCAATACTCTCTGGAAAAACAAAAGAGAATTCCATGCTAGTTCTCTTGTCCATCCCTTGATGTCCTCTTACCTCCCATATCCTTGGTCTCTTAAATGATACATCTACATGCTGGATTTTAAGACAAAAGAGATCCAAAGAATCTGTTTAGTTCATCTGTCTACCAGGTAATGTTCTAGGGGCTGTTGGCTCCCTTTCCTCGACTTTGACTGTAGATGTTGTGAATTTGAACTCCAGAGCTCTCGCAGCTATCCATTTAGTCTATTTCTACACATAAGGAGCTGAGGAGGTTTGAGGGCTCTTTTACTTAAAACTCTCTGTACAGGTTGAGGGGCTCAGCCATACAGTCAGTGTAACAGCCTAGCTACTCTGTCTTAGAAATGTATCACTGAAGGCAGTTCATATCAAGGTACCATCCAGACATTCACTAGCCAGGCTCTCCCACTGTTTCAGCCCCAATTTGTTCTGGCAAATCATCAAACCTGAGCCTGGTTCTCATATTAACAAGTGGAAGAACAAAGACCAATCGAAGTGCAGTGTTCCTACATTTTCAGAATGGCCCACTCTTCTTCTTCTTAGGCCCAGTCTAAGGTTTCTCAGACCACCCTAAAAGTGTATCCAAAGCCTTTACTCTGAGCTCTCCATTGGAAGCCTGCCAGATCTTCATGCTCCCATCGGTGCTGGAAGACACACCAAGGCCTCCTCCGCTGGAAATGTCCAGGCATGTTATCTGTTCAAAAGACAAAACCAGTGTTGTAACCAGTGTTACAAATAATGAAATGCTCTTCTTTCCTTGAAATGTTATAAACCTCTCTCAGTTCACACTTCTCTAAGACTTCTTCAAGCCTATGCTTCCCAACCCAAAGAACATGTATTTCATATGAAGGCTGAGTTATCATCACTGATCTCCCAACAAGGCTAGAGCCATAACTCTTTATTTTTCAAAACAAAAAGATATTCTTGTAGTCATATATAACCTCCTGCAGTTTATATAACTGTAAAGTCCCTTATTCCCATACCATTTCCATAGCTTCCACCTTTTGCTATTTTACTTTAAAATTAAGATACCTCTCCTGAATCTTAGGAACCCACTTACACAAAAGACAGACTTCCAAGATGCACCAGAAGGATTCAAGGAAAAGCAAAGATGCTTCCAATTCGCTACTTCACACTGCTTCTGTAAAACCTTAATTGTGTTTGTGTATTTCAGAAAAAGTAACAGAAAATTCTCAGATTCACTTATGCAATTTCAATATTAGGAATCATTTCATGAATAAGCCATGATTAGAATGCCAAGTCTTTTTCATATACATGCATATGTATTATCCCCTTTTTACTAAAAAACACCCAGTTGCAAATATTCCAGAAATGTAAGACTGAGATATATAATTCCAGCCATATTCCCAGCAACTACTCATATGACCTAAATTATTTTTTAAAAAGTAGGAATTTTGGCTTTAATTATTCAACTTTCCAGTTTACATTTCTGTGCCAATGAAGCCATAATGAATAGGTGTGGCAAAACTAAAGGGATTATATAGGTCAGCTCTAACACTAAGATTTTTCTTCTTTGATTCTTCAATGAAAGGATTGTTAACTTAATTGTAGTTCTTCTAATTTAAGGATTATGAGAACAATTAACATTTATATCATGATTCATCATTTATAAAACATTTTCAAATACACTGAATAATTTGATCCTCATAATAATCTCATTCTGCTCCTAGCTTCTCACTGGTGGATACTGCTTTCACATTCACGTCTAGGAGACATTTCTCAGATCTTTCTTCTCCCACCACTACCACCCTAATCCTTGCCCTGACAGTGACTAGCAGTACTGTGAATTTCAACTCTGTTCTGGCTTCCCAACTACATGATGAGCTTTATAAGTGTCAGAACCATGTCCAGCACCACTTTCTTACACAAATCACAGGCTATGTACATAGTAACTATTCAACAAATACCAAATACCGGTTTGGGAATAAGGATGAAGCACCTCATCAACAGATCAGAAAGTAAAGCCATCTGACCTATATCAAGGAGACCAACTACTGTCCGCATTCACAGGGTCTCAGAAACAAAACCAGAGAAGGCAATGGCAACCCACTCCAGTACTCTCGCCTGGAAAATCCCATGGATGGAGGAGCCTGGTAGGCTGCGGTCCATGGGGTCGCTAAGAGTCGGACATGACTGAGCGACTTCACTTTCACTTTTCACTTTCATACACTGGAGAAGGAAATGGCAACCCACTTCAGTATTCTTGCCTGGAGAATCCCAGGGACGGGGGAGCCTGGTGGGCTGCCGTCTATGGGGTTGCACAGAGTCGGACACGACTGAAGTGATTTAGCAGCAGCAGCAGCAGAAACAAAACATATTTAACACTTTCCTACTCACTCTGAAATCAGTTTAATTCCTAAAGTAACACAGCCAAACCTCTTTCCTGACTCAGGTGGCATCTATCTTTGGCTTTATAAAAGATACCTGAAATTTAACTTGTCCAAACAGAACCCTTATTTTCCCCTGAAAGTGAAAATCGCTAAGTCGTGTCTGACTCTTTGCGACCCCATGGACTGTTAAGTCCATGGAATTCTCCAGGCCAGAATACTGGAATGGGTAGCCTTTCCCTTATCCAGGGGATCTTCCCAATCCAGGGATCGAACCCAGGCCTCCCGCATTGCGGGTGGATTCTTTACCAGCTGAGCTACAAGGGAAGCCCTCTGCTCCCTACCAATACAACTACTTGTCCGCCACTTAGTAAATGACACCAGAATTTACCCAATTCTCAGGCCAAATCTTTGGGATTATCTCAACTCCTTATTTTCTCTCTCTCATATCCAAATCATTGACAAATCCTATCTGGTCTCACATTCTAGAATATAGGCTCTACACCACCATTCTATTCATTGCTATAGCTCCAGTGCCCAGAAGAGTATCTGGAATACAGTAGGTGATTAGTAAATGGGTGAACCACCTAATAATGAGTTCAAATAAGAGAAAGGGAGAATAAGAAATAGAATAAAATAACAATTAATGTGTTTTGTTTTTTTTTTAAATGATCTACTCCACAAAAGATAAGCGGTTCTTCAAACACCTGAAGGAGTTCACCACTTCCTCCCCTCGAGGTCTTCAGTTCTATATTTATATATTACAGTGGCTGTCAACAAGGAACAATTTGTTTCTGGGGGGACATGTGGTGACATATAAACACTTTTAGTTGTCACAACTAGGGGTGCTATCTAACTGGCCACTTGTAGGTAGAGGCCAGGGATGCTGCTAAACATCCTACAGTGCACAGAACAGCCTCCTATGAAAAAGAATTATCTAGCTTAAAATGTCAATACTGCCAAAGTTGAGAATCTCTGACATACTGTTTGGTACCCTCTCAGTTAATAAACTCTCCCTGGAGGGGATGGGGACATTGTGTTATCATCTCAGTTATAGATCTTTGAGGCCCTAGTTCCTCGACCTAAAAGGTAATTAAGTCTGAACTATCCATTTCTTCCAAAGTGATAGAACACTGAAAAGTAGATTATAGATCATACCAGCTGTCTCCTTCCTCCAAATTTTTATTAAAGGAGGAAAGAGAATTAACATTTACTGAACAGCTATTATACGCCAAACATGTAACAGACACTATTCTCATATAATCCATTCAAAAATCTTTTAAGCATTAGTGAGAAATCAGATGAGAAACCTGAGGTTTAAGAGGTAATTAAGTAACTTCCCTAAGAGCCAGGATACAAACCTAAGTCAGAGTCTAAAGTTAAACATCTATTCCTTAGTTACAGCAAAAGAACAGACAGATCAATGGACCAATTATAAATATTGGATAAAGATGACAATTCACGTCCTTGAGATAAAGGATGGATTATTTTGTAGTACTGTAACATGCTAATCATTTCAAAAAGAATTGTCACAAACACTGTAAATCAAATATACTTCGATAAAATAATTTAAAAAAATTAAATTAGACCCTTAGTTCAAATCAAATAACAAAAATAGTTTGAAATGTAAAAAATAAAACATAAAAATTCAAATATTATCATATTTATAACTGTATTTAACAAACACTATTTATATTGTGTTTGCCATGTTCCAGGCCCAATTCTAATTGCTTCAATCCTCATAACAACCCTAAGAGATAAATACCTTCACTCCCACTTTACAGATAAGGAACCTATAGCACAGGAAGGCTAAACAACTGGCCTGAGGTCACACAGTTAAAGTGGCAGAACTGAAATTCAAATCTAGGGGATCAAATCCAATGAGCCTGACTCTAGAGTCCCTGCTCTTACCCATTACACTGTGTAATTTAAAGTGTGTGTGTGTATATATATATTTATATATATATATATAAAATCATAGACTACCCTAAGCAGGATCCCAAAGGCAGTCATCATAAATTGATGTTTTATTATCTAGAAAATTAAATATTTGATATGTCAAGACACCATAAACAAATAACAATGAATGATAAACTAGAAAAAAGCTATCTGCAAAACACATGGCAAAAGATCAATACCCTTAATATAAGAAGAGTTCTTATCAATAAAGAAAAAAATTCACACTTAGAAAAATGGGCAAATGACATGAAGAATGGTCAATAAATATATGAAAAAGTGGTCAATTCATAATTAATCAAAGGAAATGTAAATTAAAATAGCAATGAAACATCATCCCTCAATGGTAAAACTTTAAAAACTCTGAATAGCCAGCATTAGCAGAGAATGTCAAGTCAGTTCATTTCAGTTCAGTCGCTCAGTTGTGTCCGACTCTCTGCGACCCCATGAATCGCAGCACGCCAGGCCTCCCTGTCCATCACCAACTCCCAGAGTCTACCCAAACTCATGTCCATTGAGTCGGTGATGCCATCCAGCCATCTCATCCTCTGTCGTCCCTTTCTTCTCCTGCCCCCAATACTTCCCAGCATCAGGGTCTTTTCCAATCAGTCAACTCTTCACATGAGGCGGCCAAAGTATTGGAGTTTCAGCTTCAACATCAGTCCTTTCAATGAACACCCAGGGCTGATCTCCTGTAGGATGGACTGGTTGGATCTTCTTGCAGTCCAAGGGACTCTCAAGAGTCTTCTCCAACACCACAGTTCAAAAGCATCAATTCTTCGGTGCTCAGCTTTCTTCACAGTCCAACTCTCACATCCATACATGACTACTGGAAAAACCATAGCCTTGACTAGACAGACCTTTGTTGGCAAAGTAATGTCTCTGCTTTTTAATATGCTGTCTAGGTTGGTCATAACTTTCCTTCCAAAGAGTAAGAGTCTTTTAATTTCATGGCTGCAATCACCATCTGCAGTGATTCTGGAGCCCCCCAAAATAAAGTCTGACACTGTTTCCACTGTTTCCCCACCTATTTCCCATGAAGTGATGGGACCAGAATGTCAAGTCAGACCGGCACAAAAGCGACACAGTAAAAAAAAATCTTTTTAGGCAATAGATAGGGCCCAGTTGTAGGTCAATCAATCAGAAAATCCAGTACAAGCAGAAAATAATAAAAAAGGATATAAAAATATCCCTACCTTTTATTTTAACTCAAATATTGATCTTTTCATGAGTCCACTAATTACTATAAAGAAACTTTATCTTGACTTTCTTGTAAAAAAACTAACCAAAAGGTACACAACTTCCAGTTTCTTGAAAGCAAGGCAAATCTTTAGTCACACTTACAAAGCAATCTAAAGAACAAAAATTTTTCCACGGTTTTTTAAAGAAATATTTTCCCTAATACTGTACTACATTTATTTTGTCCAAACATACCAAAATAGCAGGTTTTAAAAAACTCTTCTTGGGAATTCCTGGCAGTCTAGTAGGACTCCACTCCAGTGGGCACAAGTTCAGTCCCCAGATGAGGAACTAAGATTTTGCATGCTGGGTGATATAGACGGAAAAAACAAAAACAAAAACAAGCCATCCTCTTCTGTATCAAGTCTCTATAAAGTAATCAAATTTGGTTTCCAAAGACATAGTCACCCTGCCTTTCACACTTATATTTCACTGGCTTAAGATACTTAATTAACATAATTTCAAAAACAGTACAACAGACATTGTAACTGACCCTTGGTAAGCATTCAACTTAACCAGTAGTGTCAGCATGCAAACCTCAAAGACCTTACAAGCTGCAAATGTGCTGTGAGCATGAATCAGAATGGTTTACAAAGGAAATACAGAGCAACAGTTGACTCAATAAATCAGTTAAGTGGAAGCCAGGTAGAACATACCAAAAGCCTTATAATGTACATTCCCTGTGACTCAACAACTCTACTTATATAAATGTACTCTAAATTTTTCTTACCTTTGTGAGGAAAGGGTTAGCTGTATTATCAAAACTATGAAGTCACAAAATTATAAATAAATAAATGTCCCATAATGTAAGATGAGAAAAATAAATTATAGTAAAGTCATACAGTGGAATACTATGTGATTCTTAAAATAATACACATAAAGTAAACACAGAATGATGTATATATTAAGAAATAAAAAGTAACTTATAAAACAGCATGTACTATAAAAACCTATTATGGTAAAATATTTAAAGAAAAAAGATTGGATCAAGTAAAATAATGATATGGAAAGTATGGTGCTGGCACATGTCAGGCAACCAATAAATGTTAGCTATTACTAATATAATTATTATTAATTTTACTTTTTAAAATTGAGATATAGTTAATAGACAATATTAGAAAGTTACAGTATACAAAATAGTGATTCACAATATTTTAAAGGTTATGTACCATTTGTAGTTATAAAATACTGACTATAAGTCCCTGTGTTGTCCAATATATTCTTATAGCTTATTTATTTTATACATAATGGTTTGAACCTCTTAATCCCCTACTCCTATTTATATCCATTAGTTTATTTTCTAAATCTGCGAGATTGTTTCCTTTTTGTTATATTGACTAGTTTGTTTTATTTTTCAAATTCCACATCATATAGTATTTGTCTTTTTCTGTTTAACATATTTCACTTAGCATACTCTCCAAGTCCATCCATGTTGTTGCAAGTAGCAAAATCACTGATTATTATTAGTAAATACTATATAACAAAAGCTCACGTTACCTTTATATTATGGAAATGAATGATTTTCACTTTCTTTTGTATTTCCTAAATTTTGATCACTAAATATATCTTTGTTTTGCAATAGGGTAAAAACAGCTATTTTTGAAAATGTATCGCACAATAAGAACCAGTAGGCTTTAATATAATCCATCATTTCTGCTTCCAAAAAGCCTATGGTACTAGAAAGGGCTTTAACACAAAGATCTCTGAAAATTTATCCCTCAATATGCTATTCTCGGAATTTTGAGAAAATGCCCCTTTCTATAGGCAAAGGGAGAGAAATATAAGCAGTAGCAAATTACTCAAATATCAAGTACTATCATCATTATCCAGAAGTCGGTAAGTAGCACTAGTAAAGCATATATAAGAAAATTTCAAAAACAAAGAAAATTTCACACAGTTCCTCTCTTTAAGATTACCAGTAATTGCATGTATCACTGTGAATTATAGTTTTGTCCAAGTACACGCCCAGGAGTGGGACTGGTGGATCAGATGGTAATTCCATATTTAGTTTTCTAAGGAACCTCCACACTGTTTTCCATAGTGGCTATACCAACTTACATTCCCACCAACAGTGTAGGATTCCCTTTAATAATAATAATAATAATAATAATAATAATAATAATAATAAAAATTATCAGTAAGTGGATGTGTACATTTATTCTAAGGACCCAAGTCCCAGTTTTGCCAAACATACCGCACTTTATTGGCTGTGTTATAACACAAAGTAAATGAAAACCACATTGATTATTAATATGTTTATGGCACTAGACAAGCAGATAAAGTGAAAAACATGTTATTATGTTTTCTCCTTATTTTATCAAAATACTTACACTCTTCGTATGAATTCTGGAGAAAGTAGTATATGGTGCCAAAAACTTTGAAGATACATTTTCCTTTGGACATGAAACATGAATGCTTTTCTAAACAGAGAAGGAAAGATGAAATCCATCAGTAAAGCTACTCCAATGGAACTAAATAAAGCTTCTTAAAGAAAACATTAGGATGAAAGAAACTCTTACCTTTTAAGTGTACCCTCCCTCTCTAATCCTCTTTCCCCAACCCATAAAACTATCACTCCCCTATAGATAAGCAGTCCTTTTACTGCAGAGGATTGCAATGTAATTTGATATTGCTGAGCCATTATGTATTTATGTTGAAGTTTCAACTGAAGACAAACCAACAATAAGATACAAATGACAAACATGAGAACATTAATTTCCATTAAGAAAATCCAATACCAGTACTTTCAATCAGCAGTGTGGCAAAAAACAGGACCAACAGCCAGTAGAAAACAGCATCAGCCCCCAGGCCTAGGGCCCAAAAGACTTACCTAAAAGTAAACTTGTTGCCTACAAGAATTTTCAGAAAGAATGTTAGACTACTGACATGTATAGTTATCAGAGTAAGAAAGTAAGTAAATTATGGTATGCTCATACAATGTGTAGGCCCTGGTCAGGCTTGTGGTGCCCAATCCCACCTAGGCTTAAACTGACTATATATGTTCATAGAGTGGTCACTAACAAATAGCTGTCTTATGGTGTCCCATGTGTTCTGCCTAATCATTACCACATATATTTCAGCTACTGTAGCAAGAAACCACTAGTGACATAGCATTAAATTATACCTTGGACCAGACATTAGATTCAAGTGACATGACTTGCTAAAGGTAGACTATAATCATTTAAGTATGTTGGTGTTTCAAGGCCAAGATATAAAAGGCTTGGTAAACACCTCCTCAAGGATTCTTGCAATACAACAATCCCTTACTCTAATCGGCAGAACACTAACACTGTCCCTAAGTGTGTATTTCCTACATAGAGCTGAGGAGCTGCTCTCACCAAATGGACACTAATCTGTTATCCCTTATGCAACAGTACTTAAAAGTTTCTGAAAATTCTTCTGGACAATGAAAATATCTTCAATAATCAAGACTTTCTAAACCTCTTTATGTACAACAAGCACAGTCTTCACAGTTCATGAGAAAGAACAGTTTCAAAGTTATAATATTCTCATCACTGAAAATCAATATTCTCTTATTACAGATCTTCTATTCCTTTAAAAAGACAATTAGGTTATCTATACAGACCATTCTTTCTCAGCCAGCATATCTATGCCTGGCTGCCTGCAAGCCTTTTATTAAATGAGTTTTTGCTTCTAACCGCATGACAAAGCCCATACAGCTGAAAGAGAGCTGACCTGGATTTGGAATTGTCTCCTGTACCCGAAACTAAAGTGTCAGCTAATCTTTCCTGGCTAAATATTTATACCAAGAAAGGACATGAGGAGCTCTAAAAGCTTAGTGTTCAGGCCTCTGTAAGAACTGGGTTTTCTCTCAGAAGACTTTATTTCTTTGGAGTTAATTATATAAAAAATTTCAAGAAATGAGTGGCTTTCTCCTGCTCATCAATCCTGCAAATCACACTTTAATCCATAAACAGACTATGAAGGAAGATAAATGTTGAATTATCTTCCAGCATTAGAAAATGTTCATGCTGTTAATGAAAAGATTCAAAAGAAAAACTGTGGGAGGTATCAAAACAGACAAAATTCAGTGTGAAGGGGAAGAGTGAATACTCCAAACTAAGATAAAATTAAAAGTCAAAACTTCTATCTTTTGAGGGGTTAGGTTTTTAAGCATAACGACAGATCTGTTTTAACAGGACAATGCAGCAACATCAAATAGCAAAGTGACTCATGGTAGTTAGGAAACATGAACTTTCAACCATAAGCACTTACTATCTGACCCAGCAGGTATTCAGCAATAATTAGCAATGATGTTGGAAGGGCCTGAGTACAAAGGGAAGAAAGGAAGTCAGCACCCAGGCTGTGAATGCTACTGCTGCTACTAAGTCGCTTCAGTCGTGTCCGACTCTGTGCGACCCCATAGACAGCAGCCCACCAGGCTCCCCTGTCCCTGGGAGTCTCCAGGCAAGAATACTGGAGTGGGTTGCCATTTCCTTCTCCAGTGCATGAACGGGAAAAGTGAAAGTGAAGTCTCTCAGTCGTGTCCGACTCTTAGTGACCCCATGGACTGTAGCCTACCAGGCTCCTCCATCCATGGGATTTTCCAGGCAAGAGTACTGGAGTGGGGTGCCATTGCCTTCTCCGATGCTGTGAATGGATATTGGCAAACCACCTGGGGAAAATGTAGGCTTGCAAAGTGGTGTTATACTTGAGGTTAATAGAAATGGGTTTCAATTCTGACACAGTCTAGCCAGTTTTGATTATTAAGGGTTAATTAACCTCTCTTAGTCTTTTTGCTTATCTGCAAAATGGAAATTTAAAATGCTAATCCCACAGGATTGTTATGATAAACAATAACTCACTTTTGAAATACCTTAGTTTCTTTTATATGCATTCTCAATCCCCACTTATCAGCCTATGAAGTAGAATACAGTCTCTGTTTTATAGATGAGGAAACTGAAGCTCAGGTAACCAAGTTAATCGTCTAAAATTATACAGCTAATAAATGTCACAGTAACTAAGACTTGGACTCAGATCTTTTGGCACTTTCTACAATACTGTTTATGAAAAACAAATATAAAAATATATAAAAACATGTAGCTTATTTTGCACAGAGAGTAGTAAATGAACATTTGCTAAAAATCTTATGTAAAAAACAAAGTATTCTCTATTCTTGTCAGTACACCTGAAACATCTTATAACTAAGAAAGCTTAATGACACCAAAAAAAGGAAAAAAAAAAAAAAAGGCTGTTTCACCCTTTGGGAATCATCTCACTAGAGCACACTGACTGCAGCCATCAGAATGAGAAAGGAAAGTCAGATCATGAGTTTCTGCAACACTTAGATGGCCATCTACTCACCTCAAAGACCGATGAGAAAAACAATATATTAAGTACCATTAATACAGGTCTTCATCAAGGTGTGGCCAAACACATAATGCTATATTGTACAATACGGGGTACTAGCTACGGCAGCCCACTCCGGTATTCTTGCCTGGAGCATCCCAGGGACGGCGGAGCCTGGTGGGCTGCCGTCTATGGGGTCGCACAGAGTCGAACACGACTGAAGCGACTTAGCAGCAGCAGCAGCTACATAAAGCTACTGAGCACTTGAAATGTGGCTAATACAAATGAGTGACTGAATTTCTAATCGTATTTAAAGTTTAATTTAAAAACTGATACTTGATCCAATTATTGGAAAACTTTTTAAGTATGTTTGGAACTACTTAGGTACATGAACCATCTGTTTTCAACTGTAAATTTTTTTAAACCTAAATACATATCAAGTATTTCCAATTAAAAAATTAGAGTTTGAATTGAGATGTTCTCTAAGTTAAAATATACAAAGGAGTGCAAAGACTTAATAAGCAAAAAAAAAAAAAAAGAATATGAAGAAAGAAGTGTAAACTATTTCTAATAATTTTTTATATTAATTACAGGTAGAAATAACATTTTAGATATATTGGGTTAAATTAAATATATTATTAAAACTAATTTCACCTATTTTTTTTTTACCTTTTATATGTGGCTACTAGAAAATTTAAAATTACACATGTGGATACATACTGCTATATATAAAATAGATAAACAAAAGTACCTATTGTATAATACAGAGTACTATTCTCAGTATCTTGTAACAACCTATAATGGAAAAAATCTGAAAAAGAATACATATATAATATGCCTATACATATATACATAACTGAATATCTTTGCTATACACCTAAAACACTGTAAATCAACTCGACTTCAATAAAAAAAATTACACACGTGGCTCACTAGTTAACAGCACTAGTATACGGGAAGTAAGAGAAAGTCTGCATTTAAAACCATGTCTAAGTATAAAAGAAAAACTCTTGACATTCAAAGGCAGTAAAAATTATGATTATTATAGAATGGAATGGAGATGACAGTGATACACAGATGAGTATAAATATTTAAAGTAGATATATAAGGTACTACCATAGTTTTGGACATGATGCCATCTAGAAGACATAAAAACCTACCTTGTTTATTTCATTCACAATAAATCCTTCAGAAGCTGTAACCTCTGGGATGCCATCAAGGCCAATTCCTTGACAAGTTAGGCTGCCATACAAAGTTGGTTTCCCTATATAGACAAAGATGCATGTTTCAAAAAATAAGAAGAATTAAACATTTTTCTCCTTGAAGGCCCAATTCAGGCATCTGTGTATATGGGAGGAAACTAGCTCATGAGAGAAAAGCAGGTACCTGTGTTAGTAGTGAGGTGAGTAGAAAGAAAAATAGCTTAGATGCACCTAATTTGGAAGAAATATACTCAAGGGCTAAAAGCCAGGAACAAAGATTTTGAGATATAATATAGTATTTGTAAAGCTACTAGAGTAATCTCAACCTCAGTTTTACTGCCTGTGAAATGGAATTTTCCCAAGATGAAAGATGAAGATCAACATGAACATATGCATTTATCCACAGTACAGACATATTAACACAGACTAAAGAGTTAAGCTTCAATAACTGGGAAATCTGCTTAAGCAGGACACTGCTTTTGCAGTAATATGGGCTAAATAAGATATTATCCTGCATGTAAATATTAAAATGTTCTCTTCTATCCTTCTTCTGCATTATATATATATATATATATATATATATATACACACACATATATATATATATATGTTGTTCTGTAACAGCCCATAATATGTTTACATTTCTGGCCTCCCCACCAGACTATGAAGTCCTTGAGTTCAGAAAACTAGCAAAGTGCTCAAATTATTCAGTAAATAACTGGTACACCAAACTTAAATTCTAGGAGTAAAAGGGAAGTAAAAATCATCATGCAAAAATCATTCATGCAGAGTAGGAGAGCTTCCTAGAGAGGGTGGGACTTAAGTAGGATCTTGAAAGATATGACTAGGCAGAAAATAAGGGAAAGGAATGGGGAATGAAACGGCAACCCACTCCAGTATTCTTGCCCGGAAAATCTCATGGAAAGAGAAGCCTGGTGGGCTACAGTTCATGGAGTCACAAAGAGTTGGACACGACTGAGTGAGCACAAGGGAAAGGAAACTCCGTGTCAGGGAAGGGCATGTCAAGAATAAAGAACAGTCACACAGGAACAAGGGAGGAGGAGGCATCAATTAATATGGTAGTTTAGTCAATGAAAGATATTAATGGAGTAACTCATAATCTAGGGTAGAAGTTTGGACTAAAGAAGATCTAGTGAAGAAGGTGTGGCAGGGAAGTGGCATGAAATGTTAGTTCAGAAAGATGCCACAAAAATAGGTTGAGTGAACTCTGCTTTTTCCATGATTCCCTCCTGGCTTCAAATTCTCCTAGGAAGTCTGGCCATTTGGGTATATTATTTCTACCAATCTCCTGTCAGCACTGTCAATGACCTCTCTACATTTACAAAGTCACTGAAATGACCTCAGCCTCGGTATCTTGTCTGTGTAACAAAAGTGGGATTAATCTAACCATTCACCTTTCTACATTTCTACATATAGGCTGCTGAGTGCAGATACAGAACAGGACACAACTGTGCAAACCGGCACCGCTACAACTTACCAGTTCTCAAACTCTGCATAGTTTTGGAGTCCTTTTGCCCCTTTTGTTCCCAGAGCAGCCAATTCTCACTATACCTAGCCTATTATCAAAACCTTCTTTCTTCATAACAACCAAAAACTGGAAACAATTCAAATGTTCATCAGCTGATGAATGGACCAAAAATGTGATATGTCCTTATAACAGACTATTATTTGGCCATAAAAACATATGAATGCCACAAAATGGATGAACCTTGAAAATGTTATGCTAAATGAAAGGTGCAAAAGGCCACATATTATGACTCTATTTATAATAGATGTCCAAAACAGGCAAATCCACAGAGAAAATCAATTAGTGGTTGCTAGGAGCTAGGAGGAGGGTAGAATGTGCAGAGACTGCTAAACGGCATAAGGTTTCTTTCAGAGGTGATGAAAATGTGTAGAATTACTGACAGACATACAACTCTATGAATATACTAGAACCCACTGAATTGTACACTTTAAAAAGATAAACTTTACTGTATGTGAATTATATCCAAATATAGTTATTATCTTAAAAAAAAATCAGAGTCCTAATAGTACCTACATGTTATGGTTGACATCTAGCATGTAGATAGCACACATTTTATTTCAACAAAACTGCTATTTCAGGGGAAAACAACAAAAAACAATCCTCTTCTTTAAGAGCTGACCTTAACTCCAACATCACAAAGAAAACTGAGGCTATAAGAAAATTTCACATTTCTATATCCATACCTATGCATGTATCTATTACTACATCTACACTTACCCTCACCTTCTTTCATCTTAGTCTTTTATACTTAATTCAATCTCTTTCTCATCTAAGATACTGATTTTTCAGTTAGTCCTCTTTTCTACCTACAACCTATATATATATTTTTCTTTTTTAAAATATATTTATTTACTTTGAAATAAGGGCTTCCCTGGTGGCTCAGATGGTCAAGAATCTGCCTACAATGCGGGAGACCTGAATTCAGTCCCTGGGTCAGGAAGATCCCTTGGAGGAGGGCATGGCAATCCACTCTAGTATTCTTGCCTGGAGAATCCCCATGCACAGAGGAGCCTGGCAGGCTACAGTCCATGGGGTTGCAAAGAGTCAGACACAACTGAGCGACTAAGCACAGCATTTTTAAATGAAACAAAGATGAATATTTTTAATGTATAACCTGTATTTTAATTGCTCTCCAATTAGTTCCCATCTTTAAAAATAAGACAAAAATCCTTGATTCTGAGAACTTCCAGCTACCATCTTTCTTCGGTGCAGCACCAATTTCCTCAAAAGAAAACTGTTTAAAACTCCATTTCTCCTAGAATATCTTATTATGGAGAGACATCAAAGGTCTCTGAAAATGAAAAATAATTAGCAAAACAAAGCTTTCTCACAAATTTAAAAGGAAAAAAAATTTAATGTTACCACACTAACTGAAAACGAATGGATGGGAATAATACAGGAATGTCACTGAAAGGAAAAATTTGGAAGACTTGGGAACTAACTATATATGGTAGGGTGAGGTGACCAGGTTTTTCACTCTGATGTCTAGATGGTGATAACTTAAGAACTGAGAAAATCTAGAAAGAAAACCTGTTTGACAACAGAAGTGCTCAGCTTCAGATTTTGGATCTGATAAGCTCAAAACGGCAGTGAGAGTTTTAACCAGAAATGTTTAGCAGGTAACTATTCAATCTCTGCTTGAAAATTAAGAGAGGTCAGAACTAGAGCTCTAGACCCAGGAATTATAATCAGGAAGGTCACAACTGAAGCTACAGAACTGCTTAGAATACAATAATATATGGCAAAGACACTGATAAAGATGCAGCAGCAATGTCTCCATAAATGTCTGTGGCTCCCAATGGAACACCAATTGGAAGCCCTTCCCCTAGAATGGAGGAGATGAAGGGACATCTTTACAGCACAGAATGGTCAAGAACATCTGAAGACTGAGCACTGTGCAGGTGGTCTTGGCCAGGAGAAAGTAGGAAGTGCTTTCCTAGGGGTTGTAAATCCTCTTTCTCTAAAGGGAAGGCATACAGATTTAAGGATATTACCTGGGGGGTGACAGCTCAGCCAGGCCTCCCCTTCGTCCTTCCTATGAAGAGAAACAAAAACCTAATTAGACTCACTCAATGTCAAAATGGATGTTATTGATGAAGGAGAGAAAGAACATATAATTTCCAGTTTAGCCACAGCACTTACACTAATCAGTCTAATACCTTATCCAGGCATAGACAAATTTTATTGGTTGAAGAAATACTTATGGATTGTGTTTAATGCATAGACCTGTTAGTTAAATGAAGCTCAAGTACTTCATCATGAAATACTTACTAGTTGCACAATCTTGGGCAATTTATTTCTTGATTCTGGACTTGTGTTCTCTCAAAAGTGGTCCTCAATAAATGTCAGTGTTCTTCCTATTACATATCTGGTGTTGTAGTAACAAGGTTTATTTTATTTCAGCCCACCTAGTCAGGCATTAAGTTTCTTAAATGCAGGAGACTATGTTTCATTCATCTTTACCATCGTTTCCATTTTAAAAACCTATTAGTATAATAGTTGTCATTCACAGCACTGCTGTTGCAGAAGGAAAAGGCAACCCACTCCAGTATTCTTGCCTGGGAAATCCCAAGGACAGAAGAGCCTGGCCGGGTGTAGTCCACGGCAGACACGACTTAGCTGCTAAACACCACGGTACCGCTGTACTCATTCTGGTGCCTAGCAAAATAACTTGCACAGTGTATGATCCATAAATATTTGCTAAATAAATGGTTTGCTGTGCATTCCAATTAAGCTGTTAGCGTATTGAAGGCAGGAGCCACCCCTTAAGTTAGTACACATCTGAACTCCGCCGAGCATCTATCTAGGTCAGAATCTGGACATGGTAGTTATTACCTGAAAAGACCTGTGAAGTGAAGTGAAGTCAAAGTCGCTCAGTCGTGTCCGACTCTGCGACCCCATGGACTATACACAACATGACTAACACACCACTAGGGGTCGAGAAGCATGCCAAGACTCCTCCTGATGCATCCTGGTGATGCAGATTGCTGGGACTTTTGGAAATAGCTGAGGACCAGTAAGTATATGCTAAACGACCATGACTACTTGGCCAAGAGTCTTCCTGCCTCTCAGTTTTCCTGTCTTTCTCCAACTCATTGATCTTATTCTGCCTCTGCCATCACACGACGCATACGTGTTTCCTGGGATTCAGCATAACTCTTCCGAGAATGAAAAACAATGACCATGTGGATTTGAGACTTCTTTTTCTAGGCCCAGGGTTCCCTCAACAATTGATGAGGCAACCCCTATGGACATCCTGGGTCGGGGATGGAGCTCCTTAACGTAAAGGCAACATCTGCTACCCGCCTCCCATGTCCCAGTTCTTGACCTGGATTCACCTGAGAGCCTGGGCCCAGTCGCTCTGAATCCTCAAAGGTGCCGCCATCTTGACCCCTTCACCAGCCCGCCCCTTCCGCTCTCTACCGGAAGTGGATTCCCCATAGAGGCTGCGTCGAGAACGAAGGGCGGGATTTACCCCGAAAAGCCGCTAATGAAAATACGCGGTGGATTCTTTTTCTCTCCCCGCCCCTTTGCGCGCGCGCTCCCTGCAGGAGGCTGGTTCCTGACTTTACGGTGTAACTCGGTAACTCGGTAGAGTTACAACTGCCTGCAAAACCGACGCTGCTGTGCGGCAGCGCGCGTTCGAGTCCCCCTGTCAGCCTGTTCGGTGAGCACTGTGTGCCGCGATCTTAGGCGGTGAAGCCTAGCGGGCACAGCGCGGGCTCGCGAGTGCGCATGCGTCCTCTCCGGAAGGTGGTCGAGGAGGTTTTAAGTGACTTGGCCGCTTGGGGTTTTCTGCTTCCATCCTTTCAGTGCCTTGTTAGTCCAGGCTGGCCTTCGCGAACCAGCTGCCGACCATCCAGCCTGCCCTGGTCTCTCTGAGCGAGGGTCTTCCACTTTTTACTCATGGGAGACTGAAGCCAGGTTGTGGTGGGGAAAGAATATGCCAATGTCCCTTATTAGCATCTTATTCCTTGCAGTAACTCTGTGAGTTAAATATTACCTTAAGAAGGAAACTAAGGGATTTCCTGTGTGGTCCAGTCGTTAAGATTGCCCTTCCACTGTAGGGGACACCAGTTTGCTTCCTGGTAGGGGAACTAAGATCCCACATGCCAAAAAACTTCAAAAAAAAAAAAAAAGAGTGCATGCTAAGGCGTGTGCATAGTAAAACGAGGTGCCAGTATTTGAATCCGGATTTCTTGGCTTAGAATCCAAGGCACTGTTCTTTCCACCATACTGTTTCAAGAGGCTTGCCCTTGCCTTTAAAGAGCTCATAGTATATTTAGAAAGAGGAAACATGTATAGTAATAGGAGTTATCATTTACTGAACTCTGGACCTGCCAGGCTCCTTACATGCATTATCTCTTTTAGTCTTCAGTCCTGTGAGATAGATTTGATCTCTGTTTTTCAAGAGATTGTAAAGTGTAATTTGCTCAAAGTATCCCAGTGAGTCAGTGACCAAGCTAATTTTCCAATCCATGTTTGTTTACAAAGCCTATTTTCTCCCTCCTCCCTTGCCTTCAAAGCAAATGAATTTTGTGTAGGGCTCTAGAGTTCTTGGGCTTTCCTGGTAGCTCAGAGTGTAAAGAATCTGCCTGTAATGCAGGAGACCTGGGTTCAATCCCTGGGTCAGGAAGATCCCCTGGAGAAGGAAATGGCAATCCGCTCCAGTATTCTTGCCTGGAGAAATCCATGGACAGAGAAGCCTGGTGGGGTACAGTCCATGGGTATCAAAGAGTCTGGACAGGAGTGAGCGATTAACACTTTCACTTTCATAGAGTTCTTAAAACCTTTTTGTGACTTCCCCATTGCCCTCTTGACACCTTAACATGCGGTCTTCCTATGATCAGATACTTTCTCAACTCATCAATTTCATTAATTTTCCTGTTCTCATACTCTGTTCTCCAGTCATGTAAAGCTTTCAGTTCATCTCATGTCAAATTCTGTCTCAAATCCCCACCCTGCTCTTCCATTGACCAGGAATATTCTTTACATCTCTGGCTCTTCCCTTTTCATCTTTCAAGTCTCAGTTTAGAAATCACTTTCTGCAAGAAGGCTTCCCTGCCTGTTTGTCCCCTTGTCTGGCTTAGGTAGTCTCCACTGTCTTCCCAGTTTTAGCTGTTTATACACACTGTACACAAGTAAACACCCTTTTAACTTACCTAAATTATAAACTCGTTGAAGGCAGGAACTGTATCTGTCTTGGTCACTATTGTATCCTCAACTCTAGCATAGACTTTGGTACATGATAGATAATGATAATTTGTTAAATGAATCAGAGACCCAGGAAAGGCATTAGGAATCTTAGCTTATTTGTAGCCTCTCATGGTTAAATTTTGTACAAAGGCTGTCATTTATCTTCAAACCTCTCTTAAGTTTCTTCTATATGCTACCTTGTGCTGGGTGCTGTGAAGCAGGTGATTGTGGAAAGGCAATGTGGGCAAGTACACCTCACATTAAGTATTCTCACACCTTACAAACTTAGTTCTTGCCCGGTACCTTGTATGCTCTCTGTTCTCCACACAACTCTCCATTCTCCCAAATGTCAAACCCTACCCATATATGGTTACTCTCTCAAGTACTAAACTTTGTTCTTCTCCAGCCATAGAATAAGGCTAATTGGAGAAAAGAAGATTGCTTCTCCAACAGGGGAAAAGAGATAGCTTCCCCAGAAATGTGACATTTCACCTAATTCCAATTCTATTAGTAGAATCCATTTGAGCTTATTAGTGCTTTGCTGAGCGTTCTCACATACTTTATCTCATTCTGTTCAGTTCAGACCATTTTGCAAGCCTACTGCTGGGGGTACCAGGATGAATCAGGCCCAGTATTTGTCCTCAAATAGCTCACAATCTCCAAGGGGAGACCTAGGCATAAATAGGCTATAACAGTGCCGTGGTCAGTGTTGTTTATAACAGAGGAACATATATAAATATGTCCCTACTCTAACCTTGCTCCCATTGATGTTCTAGAGACTCCAGAAGATGTCAACTCAAGGCCATGCATGGTCCCGACAGGTGAAGAAGGAGGATGAAGAAGAGGACCCACTGGACCAGCTCATCTCCCGCTCAGGCTGTGCTGCTTCCCACTATGCAGTGCAAGAGTGCATGGCCCAGCACCAGGACTGGAGGCAGTGCCAGCCACAGGTGCAGGCCTTCCGGGACTGCATGAGTGAACAGCAGGCAAGGCGACGGGAGGAACTGCAGAGGCGGAAAGAGCAAAGCAGCGCCCACCGCTGAGACCCCAAACCATCTATCCCCAGAGGATGGCCCTGCAGAAACTAGCACCCAGACAGATCATGGGAGAAAGAAATCCTGAACAGTGGAAGTGTGGGCCAAGAACTGTAAGACTTGGGGATAGTATTTGGGCCTGGGGCTGACAGCCAAGCAGCCATGGGTTTGGACATGACTGCCACAATGAGCTGTCATATTGAGATCCCACACATCCTCACCCATATTGTGTCACCAAGATTAAATATTGACCAGTATTTGCCATGTAAAACAGAGTGGGGTTAAGGGATGCTCTCCTATGCTACATCTTGGGTCAGTGTGCCAAGGACTGTGCTGATTACATGGACATTTAATTTTAAATTCACAATCTAAAGGTAAATTGGTTACCCTTAATCATTTCTTCATTTATTCGGTCATAGGTTCAAAACCAGCAAGGTTTATGAGACCTCATGTGCCAGGCACTGTGTAGGAAACTGATGTAATGCAAATATATCTCCCTTCATATTGCTTTAGTCTGGTTTGAGAGAGAAACAAAACACTAGAACAACTAATTTCTGAAAATGATACAAATGACTATCTTTCATCAATTGTTCAGGATATTTCAGTCAGTCTAATGGAAGGAAGAAGGCAAATGGGAAAACAAATACTAAGTGCCTCTCATATGTCAGACTCTGTTGTATTAACAGATACAGAGTCTGATTTGAACATGCTCCCAACCAAAGAAATACATAATGTTGACTTGATGTTTAAAAAGTACATTTAACATAACATACAGATTTTCAGTTTTTGAAAAGTCTGGAGAATCTGTCAACATGGAGCTTATATTCCCACTTTAACAGCAGTTTGCTGGAGCTGAATGAATGATTCTTCTTTTAGGTGGATGTGTACTGCAGCTTACAACAGTTGCCATTGCTTTCCATTTTTCTTCCATAGAAGTGCATTACCCATTCTATTATTTTGTCTCGACATTTGGGAGTGGGAAAGGAGTTGAGAGGGTGACTGTTGCTATAGAACTGGAATGCAAAGGGACATATGCTCTCATCGTCATCAGAAACATTTCTTGAGCATATATATATATATATATATAAAGAAACACAAATCTGAAATAGAATAGGCCCTAAAACTACTTTGAGCCTTTCTGTGGGTATTTGGGAAGGAGAAAAAGAGAAAAGAGGAGAAGATAAGAGGAATTCAAGTTCAAAGAACCATAAAATCCCATTTCAAGCAGAAAGGGATGACTGTGTATATGTGTGTAACAGGATGAATGCATCTGTTGGGCCATGTGTGCTGTGCTGTGGGTCACAGCAGTGTGAACGACATCTGTCAGCAAGAATCTCAAAGAGAAGGGAGCTAGTTGACACTGTTAAAGACGAAGTAAACATTACATATTTGTAATATATATAGCAGAAAGGATTACAATCTACAACAAATAAGAAGTACCTAGAGGGATTTCCCTGGTGGTGCAGTGGTTAAGACACCACGATTCCATTGCAGGGGCACAGATTTGATCCCTGGTCAGGGAACTAAGATGCTGCATGCCACTTGGGACAGCCAAAACAAACCAAAAAAATGTACCTAGAAATCAGTAAGAAAAAGCAAATAGCCCAACTGAAAAGTGAACAAAGTTAACTATGCCCCCAAAACATAGGAAAATGTAAATATATTCTACATCACTTATAATCAGAGAAATACAAATTTTAAAAACAAAAGTACAATTAGGTCATCCTGTTGACAAAAATTAAAAGTATAATGACCAATGTTCTTGGGGATGGAGATATTGTAGGGATCATAAGTTAGTAAAGTTTTTTCAGGGCAATTTGGTGAGATCTACAAATATTTTAAATATTTTAAATATAAGCAATTCCTCTTTTAGGAATCCTCTTAAACATAAAATGTGTACACTATTTTCATTGCAGCATTGTGTTTAATAGTGAGTAAATGGTCACGGTATGAAGTTCCGTCAGTGAGGACTATTTGCTTATACAAACATTACAAAAGAAACATACCTATTTATTAATTTGTATGATTACAATAGAAATAATAGGTCATGGGGGCAGGGAATTCTAACAGAGAGAAAGAGTAGGAGAACCTTCTCAGCAGGAGGAATGGCTTTCACACCAGCTAAGTGGATGGAGCAGGTTTGGAAGGATTCCATTCTAACAGAGAGCCAACACTGGGAGGGTCACAGAATGTGTTTGGGCAAAGAGGGCTCTATTGACACCCAAGCCTGTTTCCTTAAGTATAATAAAGGGATAATTCCTATTTAATAGACATACTAGGAGAACTAAATGAAGGGGAATATGTAAATACCTGGTAATAAAAGTTGTTAGCTTTTATTGAACTATTATAACTAATATATATGGAGCATTTAACTCTGGCTATCTGATTGGAGTCTGTACTCTCAGTCCTTATGATATGCTCCTTTCAATCTCACTATGCCACTTACTAGATTTGGGGTTAGTATGGTTTGGGGCAAACTACTTAACATCTCAGGATCTGTTTTTTTTCCTGTAAAAATGCAGTTAGTAATACCTTCCTCAAAGGCATCAAAGCTAATAATTGTAGATCTTCTCCATAGGGTTGCTGAAAGAATGAGTTAATATTGATAGAGAGCTTAGAAATAACATCTGGCACATAGTAAACCTTCACTAAATGTTAGCTATTATCATCACTATTGTGTGCTAGTCACTGTCCTGAGTTATATTACCTCATTTAATCTTCATAACACTACTGACTCCCCTTTACAGAGGAGGAAGTAAAAGGCAGATTGCAGATCAGACTCCAAGTATGTCTTAAGCCTATGTATGTTATTCTCCACTCTACTCTCTCATAAGGATCTCGTGCCTAGCACAGTGCTTAACACAGTAAGTAACCATACTTACTGTGTAAATACTACTTTGCTTTTTCTTAGTGCTTCATAAAAAGTAATTAACCAGTGCAAGTTTCCCACAGTGTTCTAGATTAGTATGGTGTTTTTAGTCTCTCAGTTCTGCAGCCCACAGCCATGGAGCTGGAGTTTAGGGTGGTCCATGCCTGTCCCTGTACACTCTATACCTACCTCTGCAGAGAGGCTCGGTGCCACGGATGAGCAGAGAGACCTGTTGGCTGGGTGCCACCGTTGGCTAGGCCTAAGGCAGCCTCATGATTTGGCTATTCCCTGCAAGGTCCTTGGCTGGGGACGTGGCCAGTGCTGTGTACAAAGGTGCACTGTGAAGTGTTCTACTAGATGAGTAATCAGATACTCCTCCCACTTTCCTCCCTCAGGTAAAGTTGCCAGACCAAGTCCTGGGCTGCTGACTTTAGAAATCCAAGGAGAACTGGAGGGAGTCCAGGTTGAAACGCTATACTTTCCCCACTGTTTGGAAGGGTAGGGCTCCCCGCTCTGCCCAGCAGGGACTTGAAGCAGGCAGAGGAAGCGGGGTGGGGGTGGGGGTGGAGTCCTTCCTTCGCTAGCAGTTATCTTCTGAAGAGTTCATTCCTCAGAGCCTGGACGTCTTGCAGAGCCTGGCTACTCTGTCTCAACGTGAAGCTGATTCTCTAAATCTGAAATGTCTGAGAATGAAAGTTACTCCAAGGGGAATATAAGAGCTAAATGAATCATTTCAGATTCTCCAGGGATATCAGACATTTGAAGACAAAAGTGGCACAAAGAGATCAAAGTACAGATTGAACAAGTACAGGACACACTGGCTGCTTCTACCTGTAGAGCCTTGTCACCAGGTCTAGCTCCAAACATGTCCAGTGCGTGCTCAGAGACCTTTCCTCCCCTGAATATATTTTACATCCTAGAACAGTGAGGACTGGGGTCTGTGAGCATTGTTTCAGTGTCTGAATGCCCAAAATACCCAGACTCCATTTCTCTGCAACTAAAAAATACCCTTTCAGAATCCACAGCTGGCTTGATGGTGGAGGAGTAAGGCATCCTCAGCCAGAAGAAAAGGACTAACATATCAAGCTGAGGAATCTACTGCCTTCATGAGGAAAACTGCCCATTTAACTTGGGCATTCTGTCCTTGAAAGTTACTGATCTACATAAGAATCCATTTCTAAAAATTCAGCAATGTGTACTGAACCAGGAATCCAGTGACTTAGAGCTATCCCTGAGTGACCTTGGACAAGTCTCTTTCCCTCTTGGGCCAGTTAACTCATCTGTAAAATGAAAACCAGAACAAATTATTTTAAAGATTATATATTGATAGAGCCAAAACTAGAACCCAGCTACTCTGATTCCTAATCCATTGACCTTTCCTTTCTTCTCTCCTGCCTAGCCCTCATGTTTTTGCAGCAGTAATATATATATTTTAACCCTAACTGGGTCCAAAACTAAAAGTATGCTGAAGGAATGAACTACAGTTACATGCAACAACATGAGTAAAAACATCAGGGTAAGTGAATGAAGTCAGACACAAAAGGGTATATACTCAATGCTATTTATATAGTTAGACAAAACTAACCTATGGCAATAGAAATGAGATTACTGGTTGTTTCCGGGAAGAATGACTATCAAAGAATGTAGGGGAACTTTCTGGGGGGTGGAAATGTCCTTTAACTTGATAAAAGTGTAGGTTTCATAGGTGACAGCATTTTCAAAACTGATCAGATATACACTTAAGATATTTGTTTCACCATATATAAATTATACTTCAATGAAAAAATAATCTTTTAAAAAAGTATACTGAAGTTTAGATGGGAAGGTAATCTAACATTTACTGAGCACATGCTTGCCCACATTATAGCCATCTCAAGTTCCTAAAAGGGATTACCCCCATTTTACACATCAAAAAACTGAGGTTTGATGAGATTAAAAGAACTCACCTGAGGCCTCAAAACTAATAAATGTAGAAATTAAGAATAGCTCAGGTTTGTCTGCCTCTTTTCTTTATAATAGGTTCTTTCAGGGAGGCAGGAGAAGGAATTAATATTTTCAGCCTAGAGCCCAGAGACTTGTATTCCATTTGATTTCACTGCCATGTGTTTCTAGGAAAGTTCACTTCCCTCTAAAGAGTCAAATGAAGCTCATAATTGTTTGGTTTACTCTGAGGTTCTAGCAATCAGAATATCTGTCCCTTTTACCAGGATAAGGCATGATGAGTAATTTTCATCTGTTTCAGGGCAGACTAATCGCGAGCAACAAAAGCCCTTTGGCTCTGGTGAGAGGATAAGTCACTAACTAGGTCAGTGACAAAAGAGCTCCAAGGTGACAGAACCCAGAAGCCTCCTGTTTAAGAGGGAAGGCTGACTCATCCCTCATGATGTAATGGAAAGAGATAGACTGGGAATCAAGAGATCTGAATCCTGCTCCCAGCTCTGCCGATGAGGTGCCCTGTCGCCTTCCTTGGCCCTAACCTGCACTTGCAGAATAAAAGAGGTTAGGGTGGCTGGGTCCCAAGTCCCTCAGCTCTAGTATCTTGTCGATTTGTGAAACTTTGCATCTTGATTTCACAAATTATTAACAAGGAAAGGTGGGCAACGAAAATACCACTGTATTCCAGGTTCCTAAATGGGGCCCACATGACATTGCCCATTGCCTGTGTGATATGGAGGAACTGTGTGTCTGTGTGTATGCGTGTGTGCTAAGTTGCTTCAGTTGTGTCCAACTCTGTGACCCTATAGACTGTAGACCCCCCAGGCTCTTCTGTCCATGGGGATTCTCCAGGCAAGAATACTGGAGTGGGTTGCCATGCCCTCCAGGGATCTTCCCAACCCAGGGATCGAACCCTTGTCTCTTATGTCTCCTGCATTGGCAGGTGGGTTCTTTACCACTGGTGCCACCTGGGAAACCCGTCTGTGTGTATACATGTGTTTATTCACCTTATCTTCAAGTCACTACACATCCTCCAGCTTTACACTCATCCATTAGCTGTTGCTCTTTCATCTTCCCTAAAGGAAACTCAGCAATGATTAATTCTCCAACCAAAATATCAGTCTTCACCTGGCAAATTCTGCTCATACTCCCAGTGGGGTTCCTTTCTAAGTCCAGGCCTGCTGAACCTTCAATTTTAATTCAGAAAAGCATTTTAATTGAGGGCACCTGCTATCTTGACAGCCTTCCCCAGTGTTATACCTTGAGAAGAATTCTGAGTTTCCCCTTGTTGCTTTTGGAAACAAAGTCAAAGAAACCAAAATAACTTCAGAGCTGAAAATTTCTGAAAAGTTTCAGGAAAGTACATGCAATGCTAAGAATGCTCTAAGCTCTCCCAGATCTCTGTATAGGTTATCCAAGAGAAGTAGGGGTAACAGAGGGGAGAGGTGTGCCACTTATTAGCTGTGTGACCCTAGGATGTCGATTCAGCTCTCCAAACCTCAGTTTCTTCACCTGTAAAATTGGAAATAATACCATCAACCCCAAGGATAATCTGTATAAAGTATAGAGCATAATTAGAGTTCAATAAATGTGAGTGAGATGCACTCACATTTTCACACACGGTTACCATCTGAATGCACACATATCAAGTGAAGTCGCTCAGTCATGTCCGACTCTTCGCAACCCCATGGACTGTAGCCTACAAAGCTCCTCTGTCCATGGAATTTTCCAGGCAAGAATACTAGAGTAGGTTGCCATTTCCTTCTCCAGGGGATCTTCCCAACCCAGGGATCAAACCCAGGTCTCCCACATTGCAGGCAGACACTTTACCATCTGAGCCACCAGGGAAGCTGTTAAGACTAATGGTTCTCAAAGAGGCAACTCGGACCAGCAGCAGCAGCAACACCCTTGCTCAAGATCTAAATCAGAAAATCTGGGAATGGAGTCCAGTAATTCGTGTTCTTAAAAGCCTTGCAGGTGATCCTGACACATGCTTAAGTTTGAAAACCAATGACTTAGACCCATGTTTGACAAACTATTTTTATAAAGGGCCATGTAAAAATGTTTTAGCTTAACCATCTCTGTCACAGCGACTCAACTCTGCCATGGCAACATAAAAGCAGCCACAGATAATATATAAATGAATGAGCAGGGATCTGTTCCCATAAACCTTTGTCTATGGGGTTTTGAAATAGGGTTTTGGAACTGGATTAGAGGTTGCACAACACTGCAAATGTATTAATACCATGCGATTATTCACTTTCAAATGGTTAGTTTTGTGACACATGAATGTCACCTCAATAAATTATTTTTAAAAAGCAAATAGGCAGTTGATTGGATTTGGCTCACAGGCTGCCGTTTCCTGACACCTGATCAAGATCAACCATTAATTCTTTGCTTAAACTTATTCCAGGCAACTCTAATTTGCAGTTATGTAACATCTACCTGCATACTTATGACAGGTTACTCACTACCCCACAAGGTAATTTTTGTTCACTTATAAACAGACCCTGATTCTATCTGGAGGGTTTTTTCATATACAAAATCTCCCTCCCTGTGCCTTTTATCCATGGAGAGTTTACTTATGATTGTCTGCCTTATTAAAGGGACTCCATGCCAGGTTGATTTAAAGGATGAGTTCACTCTTAATTGGAGAAATTCTGAAGGGGAACACACTTGTGCGCTAAAGCACCAGGCAAAGAGAAATCCAATCCCTTAGTTAAAGATACTCCAAAGGATGGACTGGCTTCTCACATACATACACACATCCATTAGCAGCAGCTTTTTATTAGATGGAGGATACTCAGGGTTGGCTCAAAGAAAAGTGGTGACAATTGGTAAGCAAGGAGAGGAGACACTCCTGGCAGTGGAGATGGGTGCTTATGATGTTGAGGGTCAGGGTCTCCTGCTCAACTCTGGCCACCCAGGAAGCTCTTCCCCTTGCCACTCAATATCACCAGTGCTGAAAGGCATGAAAGGGTCTGCAGTGTGCTAGTTCAACTTGGCTAACAGTTCTTCCAGTTCTGGCCGAGCTTTGAACCTTCCCTTGAAGTCTTCTTCAGTGTGCTGTGGAGAAGAAAAAGAAAATAAGAGGGAATTACTACAGAGTCACTCAAATATGCCCAGCATCAGAAAAGGATACATCAGCCAGCTCTGTAGAAAATTATTTGGATTCAACTAACTGTTACTGAGTAGCTACTATGTACCAGGGTTCGATCCCTGGGTCAGGAAGATCCCCTGGAGGAGGGCACAGTGATCCACTTCAGTATTCTTGCCTCAAGAATCCCCATGGACAGAGGAGCCTGGGAGGCTACAGGCCATATTGTTGCAAAGAGTTGAACATGACTGAAGCGACTGAGCATGCACACATGCACTATGTACCAGACTTATTTTAGGTATCAAGGACTCAAAGTTGAATTGGACTTCCTCCTTGCCTTAGTAGATTTCCCTATTTGTGTTCTGATTACTTACACTGTATGTGATCTTAAATCATATTCTTTCTGCTATACAGCTGCCTCAAGGGAGGGAATTTGAGGGTATAATTGGCCACCCCTAACATCAGGATGCTCTGTCAGAGTTCAGCTTTCATGGTCTATGAAGTATCATCCCTGATATATTGGAATAATCAGACTAATGATCACGATAAAGCAGCCTGCACACCTTTCCTGATTATTATCTGGGTTAAGTTATCCACATGCCTTTGCTGTTTCTAAAGTCAGCCAGTCCAGATTTTCTTATCCATATTTTGAGCCCACCAGTGGGCCCCTTCTCAAATTAGCACCTACCTCCCTCACCGACAATTTGACTCCTTCAGGAAGATTGCTTTGGATTATTTCCAAGAAAATCTCTGCAAACGTAGCACTCAAACCGCTGATCTGCAAAAGGAAAGAAGATGCTCGAAAAGAGTCGCTGAAAGCTAGGTGGTTGGGCAGAAAGGGCAAGGGCTCAAATGTCAGCTCCAGCAGAGCCTAAGGGCCTTCGGGTGAAGGATTAACACCCAGAGCTGGTTTTGGAGCTCAGACTTCACAGGATTTCGATTTCTCTTGCTGATCTGCCAAGTTGTCTGATTACTGAGATGGTCATGGCCAATATCTGCTCTTGTAGGCAGCGAATGTCATAACTGGATCAAGAAGTTAAGTCCAGGATGACTTTCTGAGTCAACTCAAGTTTACCCACATAGACCACCACCTGATTGTCATCAGACCCTGTGCTGAGAATCCAAAGATAAACCAGATATGTGGAAGAAGGGCATGCAGGGGGTTGGCAGAACCCAGAAGAGAAACATCTACCTAACTTAATCAGGGAGGTTAAAAAAAAAAAAAAAAAGCTTCCAAAAGAGGTAACATCTGGTTGGAGCCTTGAAAAACAAGGGTAAATTGGGAGAATTCAACTGTAGTGTGGAGTTGGTTTTTTTTTTTAAGGCAGAGGAAATAATATTCAGTAAAATGTGGAGGAATAGCACAGTACTAGGGAATTAAAACTAGTTCCATGTGTGGCTGGAATGAATGCAGATGTGACGAGGAAAAGCTGGAGAAGAATCATGAAGCCACTTAGGTGCTAATCAAAAGAGTTCATACTTTATCCTATGGGCCTTGGTGGCAAGTTAGATCTGTCATAAAATGAAGCTCAAATAACTTATTCCTGATAATATTTAAAGAACCAAGATTGTAAGTACTTTAATCATTTAAAAATTTAACATAGATTTAGGGTGTTACTACCTTAACATCCTGCTGGTTATCTTCCTGATACATTTCTTGAGTTGATCAAAAAGGGTGAAGTCCATGTGTTGGAATATTACTTGGCAGTAAAAAGGAATGAAGTATTGATATGTGCTACTACTACAACATGGATGAACCTAGAAAACATCTAGCTACGTGAAAGAAGCTAGATATAAAAGGCCATATATTATATAATTACATTTGAAGAAATGTCTAGAAGAGGTAAAACCACAGAAATGGAAAGTAGATTAGTGGTTGCCAGGAGCTAGGGGAATGGGGAAAAAGGAGTGACTGCTAACAGATACAGAGTTAAAGGGAAGCCACTGAGGGGATCTATGTGGAAAAATGACATGATCACATTGACATGAGTGTAAAGCAAAGTGGATGGATCTGAAAGGTTTTTAAGGGTAGAAACCATAGAGTCTGGAGAATGAATGGATGCCCAAGGACAAAGAAGGGTCAACCATTAAGCTCAAATGTAAGGAGGATTATAGGGAAAAAAAAAACAGTCCTCCTACCATTAGTCTTGTATACACTGAGTGTAGGGCACCTGTTGAACATCTTGGTGGAGAAACCCAGTAGACAACTGGATATCAGTTTCTAAGCTCAACCAAGAAAGAACCAGGAGAGGTAGAGACATTTCGAGTTTCTTCCAGAGTACCTACCTGAACCACTCGCTCATGGGTGGTAAGAACTGAGTCCAGTACCATTTTGTTGCCTTGGTCCTGAAGCTGCAACACCTCCATGGTTTTGGTGGGCATCGCATAACTGTGGGAAAGAAAAGTCAGCTATTGGGAGGGTTCCTTTAAGCCAGCCACACCACTTCAGTCAGGGTATCCCTGAGTGCAGCCACTACTTCATGCAGGTTGCTCCTGAAACCTTTGGCTGTCTATCTGCAGCCAGGGGCAAAGTAACCAGATCCTCTTACGCCTTCTCCAGAAGTCTTTACACTCAGTGAGGCGAGAGACCACGTCTAATACTTTCATGCATCCCTAGTCATGCTTAATATAACATTCTGAGTAAAGCCTGGTGATTAACAGGTATTTGCTGCTACTAAATAATAGCCAGTTCTAAAAGAATTAAGCTCACCACTAGGTACACTCTGGAGGCTAACCTTGGGTATTTCATCTCTTCTGAAGAAATGAGGCATGAAACCCAATTCTGCTCCAGTTGTATTTTTATTTTACTTATTTATTTTTTAAAAATTTTGACCATGCTGTGAGGCATGTGAGATCTTAGTTCTCTGACCAGAGACTGAACCTGTGCACCCTGCAGTGGAAGCACAGAGTCTTAACCACTGCACCACCAAGGGAGTCCCCTGCTCCGGTTCTACAGCAGGATTTCTTAATGTCAGCACTATTGACCCTTTAGAACAGATGATTCTTGTTGTGGGGGCTGGCCTATGCATCCCTAACCTCTATACCCAGCAAATGCTAGTAGTACTCCCAAAGTGATAACAATTAGAACTATCTCTAGACATTGTTAAATGTATCCAGGTTGAGAAACATTGTTGTAATCTATGCTCACTATAATCAGCTTCAGTAGATCTATATACCACAATGAAAAGAGTGCTGGACTTGGGGTGAAGTCTTAGCCCTGCCACTTATTAGCAATATTTACTTAGGCAAGTCCCTTCCCCTTCTTGGACTCAGTTTCTTCATGTATAATGGGGATTACAATCCAGGCTTATATAAATAGACAATTATGAGAATCAGATATGGTGATGAGATAGAACTGATGACTACACAGTAATATGATATTAGTATTGTGTTCATCTTATCAAAAAGTTCCTCAAACTGAAGATAAATGGAATACTAATAACAACAGTAGGATTGTTAAATTTTCATGCTACACAAAACGTCATGAATTAAGAGTAAGGAGCATGACCCTCTACAGATGGACTGCTACAAAAAGAAGTCTGATGTAATGGAAAGTGTCTTGGAAACATGAGAGTCAATACTGGACTTAAATGTTGGCTCTGTCACTTATTACCTATTTGACCTTGGACAAACTAATTCAGCTCTCTGGGTCTTTGTTTCTTCAGCTATTAAATGAAGATAATAACACCTAGTTCATAGGGTTGTAGCAATAATTAAATAAGATTACACAAGTAATTTGCTTGACATACTATTCCTACAAATGCCAATTCCCTTGCCCTTACAACAGTGAGTAAATGCTAGGTATTGCAAACTTCCAGATAAGCTGCCCTAAATAATATCCCCTTCCATTTTATAGCACAATCAGAGGATCACTTCAAATTTACACTTGGCAATAACTTCTTTATAAAAAAATCAGGGACTTCCCTGGCGGTCTAGTAGTTAGGACTTCACACTTCCACTGCAGGGGACACAGGTTTGAACCCTGGTCAGAGAACTAAGATCCCAC
Organism: Okapia johnstoni; assembly: GCA_024291935.2. NCBI lineage: Eukaryota > Metazoa > Chordata > Mammalia > Artiodactyla > Giraffidae > Okapia > Okapia johnstoni. The sequence continues at coordinate 25,086,489 of CM044325.1, forward strand.
ATACTGCATGGCACTGCCAAAAATGGGGAGGCGGGCACATTCATAAACTTGTTATGGAAAATCAAATAAAGTAATTATGTAAAAGCTTTCAGAAAAGTAAACAGCCTCTAAAGTGTTTTTTTTCTTTTTTGACATTCCACAGATAAGACTGAATAAAGTGGGACTTGTTCATTCCTGCCACTGAGCATGCATTTTATTCTTCAACACTTACTTCAGCAAGATTTCATTGATTTGTTTATTTATTCATTCATTCATTCAACAAACATTTACTGAGATCCTGTTCTGTCCTAGGCAGTCTGATGGGCACTATGCAGTTTATGCTTTGAAGGAGCTTGCTAAGAATGTTTTGGAGACAGGTAAGTACACAAACATTTGCACCACAGGAAGACAAAGGCAATATAGGTATATACCAAATATTACAGAGACAAGAGGGAGAAAAAGGAGAGAGCCTGGGGAAGGCTTCATAGGTGAGGCAGTACTTTATCAAGATGTAAAGAATGAATATAGATTTTTGCCTGGAGGGCATTCCAAAAGAGGGCATTCTACTAAGGCAAGGAGGCATGAGGCCCTCAAAGAGAACCAACAGAAAAATCAGATATAGTTTGATTAAAAAAAAAAAATACTAGGAATTCTAGTCATTTTAAAGTAGAATAGATCTTTGAGTCATAAGAGTAAAGGTTATTTTTCTTTAGTATCTACATATTTCTGTACTTCCCCAATTTTCTGCAATAAACATTATTTTATTAAACGTGTGAAGCTTTAGTGAAAATAGAAGGGAAGAAATGAAGTAGTTGAATTTCAAGAGTCAACCTAACGATAAAATAGTGCTGTTTTTGAGGAGTACTGCTGGGACAGGACACAAGGGAGCCTGCTAGGATGCTAGGGAACTTAGAATCTGTGGACTCTACTATATATGTTATACCTCCATTTAAAAAATGTAAGTGGATTTAAAAAAAAAAGGAAAGAACAGCCTTACAGAGAATGATGCGTTCACTCTCCACAGACAACAGGAGCTGGTCAGCTTCAGGCTTGGAAGCTGCTCCCAGATAAGTAAGATTTCCATCTCTTCAGACAGCTGCTCGGCAAGGGAGACAGGAAAATTAAAGGACCCACAGGAAAGGCTTCTTCCTCTCCTCCTCTGGGTGAGCTGCAGCTGCAGTGATGCAGACCATTTATAGAACAAAAGCTAGCACACAGCTCCCTTGCTCAATTCCATCTCAAGGTCAGAGCCCTATTCCCAACTCCTAAAGGAAAAATGGATCAAGGTAAAATGAAAATCAGAAGAGAAGAAGATCATTTTATCTCTGAAAAGCTGGGCAGCAAGAATACCTGATATAATGGTCTGAAAACCTCAATTAATGCAAAGAAGTAAATTGCTAAAAGTGAACATTTCTTTATGCTCTGCACTATTTGGAGCAAAGAACAAGGAAAGAGGCAAAAAGCAGCACATTGTTCATTCTGTTATTCTAGGAATTTATGTTTATGCCTATTGAAACTAAATCCAAGGCAACAAGTATTCATTCAGTGCCCACTATGTGTGTCAGGTACTGTGCAAGGTCTTAGCATGACTGCTGATAAAGACAGAAATAGTCCCTGCCTCACAGATCTTAGAGTCTAGTAATAGTCAAGTAATTATGAGGGTATGGAATTAGCATTATAAAAGGGAAGTTTTATACTCTTTACTTCTCCTAAATATATAACATAAAGACCTAACTTAATAAGGTTCTCTGAAGAAGTGACATTCAAAATAAAGCCTAAGAAAAAATACGGGTTGATTAGCTGAAGGGGAAAAAGTATTCCAGGCGTTAGAGAGCATATGCAAAGGTCCTGAGGTGGGAAAGGACAAAAAACATAGTCAGTGTAACTGGAGCTAGGAGGAGACAGAAGTGTGAGTTAAGGCAAGAGAGACAAGCCCAGACAATGGAGCACCTAGCAAGACATGTGAGGAACTTTTATTTTGATCTTAAAGGAATGGGAGGCCATGGAAGAATATAAGCATGGGAGTGACATGATCATATTTCCATTCTAGAAAGATCATACAAATAGCAGTGTGGAGAACCAGTTAGAGGGAATTAAGAATTTGAAGGAAAAGAAGTGGGTTCAATTCAAGACCTTGCCACTTATTAGATGTATGACTATAGGCAAGCTTCTATTATACTACTACTAATAGCAACCAACAGTTTCTAAACTTAATTGTAAGCATTTAAAATATATTAACTCCTTTAATTTTCACTACAGCTTTATTAGATAGGTACTTTTATCAACCTCATTTTACAGACGAGGAAACCAAGACACAAACAGGTTAAAAAAACTGCCCAATGTCTGTCACACAGTAAGAATGTAGCAGAACAAGGGAAAAACTGAAGCATTCTAGCTCCAAAGTCAATGCTTGGATCCACTATGACAAGGTGCTTAGGTGCTTATAGGAATTAAATAAAATCATATACAGAAAAGTATTTGGCAGAGTGGCTGGCTGATAGTAGGTGCTCAACAAATGCTACTGCTTCCTACCTTTACTCAAATATAGTCAGAGCTTTTCACAGCCAGTTTCTAAAAACAAAATATTTTTAAAAGTTCTTCTGAAAATTTAAAACACTACTCCAAGGAGCTGATTCACTGAAGGTATGATAATATTCTGTAAATGGCATTTAATGCCCCTTTGCCACCACAGCTTCTGAGATGCTACCCATGCCAGTTGAAAAAAAAATCTCATTAATTATTCATAACAATAATATTATTTACAGGGTGTTTACAATGTGCTGGTCTGTTAGGTGCTATCATATATTTTCCTATTTAATTTTCAGAACTCAAAAAAATACGAAAATTATCATCACATTATGGAGACAAAGAAACCAAGGTTCAGAATTTCTCAAGGTCATCTTGATAATAATGGGTAGAACTAGGATTTCAATGCAGGCAGTTTGATTCCAGAGTTTTCACTCTTAACCATTTGTTACTCAGTATGATCCAAAGACAAGCTGCTGATAAGCAAACTTGTTATCAATTCAAGATAAGATAAGAAGCATGAAACAGACACTAAACACACTTTTATTCAATCAATATTTTGTTTTCAATAGCTTCCAATAGAAAGTCTTTCAATAGCAAGACTTTCTTGATGAAGGAAGCAAAGTGTTAATGTACATTTTGGCACAAGCTCGTAATAGCTTCACGGAGTAGTACTTTGAGAAACATAGCCCTAAATTATTATGCTACTCTGTCTCCTTGAACTGACATTAAAGTTTATCTTTCACTTACCACCTTCCACATTATAATTATTTTTACGTGTGTGTATGTGTGCACACACATGTACACACACACACTCTCCTTGAAATCAGGGGCATTTACCTTTGTATCCTCCAGACAAAAGATACAAAATGCCTACACTATGGAGCAAGAAGTCCAGTGTCTTCTCGTCCACTGAGCATGTGGACCACAGAGCAAAAAGAGGCTCAGCCAGTAGTTTTTTGATTAATTAAAAATATGTTCATTAAACTTTAGGAAATGTATACACAACTGGATTGTGCAATCATATTCAAGGACCTGTCATTCTTTCCAGAATGGCTTAATGTCCCCCATGGGACAGTCTTTATGCTAGGTACTAAAGAAATAAAGAACATAGTCCCCATGTAGTCAGTGGGGAAGGAATCTGACACATGAATAAATCATTACAGCCCAGAGCACTAAGTGACATGATAGAGATATGTATCAAGTGCTGAAAGAGCAACCAACTCTCCCAGGCATCAGAAAAAAGATAAACCACATCTATAGGCCTAAAACAATCGAAGTACTATCAGCTATGAGCGCTTAAGTCACAGCTGACTATCCAGTCTTCTAATAAGCACATTTAGCACAGTTATACTGTAAGTAATAAGGGTTTAAAAGTTCAAATTGGTTTAAGGAGCCTCTTGATGAAGGTGAAAGAGGAGAGTGAAAAAGCTGGCTTAAAACTAAACATTCAAAAAACGAAGATCATGGCATCTGGTCTCATCACTTCATGGCAAATAGATGGGGAAACAATAGAAACTGTGACAAACTTTATTTTCTTGGGCTTCAAAATCACTACAGACGGTGACTGCAACCATGAAATGAAAAGACACTAGTTCATTGGAAGAAAAGCTAAGACAAACCTAGACTATGTATTAAAAAGCAGAGACATTACTTTGCTTACAAAGGTCTGTATAGTCAGTTCAGTTCAGTCGCTCAGTCATGTCCGACTCTCTGCGACCCCATGAACCACAGCACGCCAGGCCTCTCTGTCCATCACCAACTCCCAGAGTTTACCCAAACTCATGTCCATTGAGGTGGTGATGTCATCCAATCATCTCATCCTCTGTTGTCCCCTTCTCCTCCTGCCCTCAATCTTTCCCAGCATCAAGGTCTTCTCTGATGAGTCAGTTCTTCACATCAGGTGGTCAAACTATTGCAGTTTCAGCTTCAACATCAGTCCTTCCAATGAACACCCAGGACTGATCCCCTTCAGGATGCACTGGTTGGATCTCATTGCAGTCCAAATGACTCTCAAGAGTCTTCTCCAACACCACAGTTCAAAAGCATCAATTCTTTGGCGCTCAGCTTTCTTTACAGTCCAACTCTCACATCCATACATGCTGCTGCTGCTGCTGCTAAGTCGCTTCAGTCATGTCCGACTCTGTGTGACCCCATGGACTGCAGCCCACCAGGCTCCTCCGTCCATGGGATTCTCCAAGCAAGAGTATTGGAGTGGCCTGCCATTGCCTTCTCCACATCCATACAGGACTACTGGAAAAACCACAGCCTTCACTAGATGGACCTTTGTTGGCAAAGTAATGTCTCTGCTTTTTAATATGCTGTCTAGGTTGGTCATAACTTTCCTTCCAAGGAGCAAGCGTCTTTTAATTACATGGCTGCAGTCACCATCTGCAGTGATTTTGGAGCCCCCAAAAATAAAGTCAGCCACTGTTTCCACTGTTTCCCCATCTATTTGCCATGAGGTGATGGGACTGGATGCCATGATCTTCGTTTTCTGAATGTTGAGCTTTAAGCCAACTTTTTCACTCTCCTCTTTCACTTTCATCAAGAGGCTCTTTAGTTCTTCTTCGCTTTCTGCCATAAGGATGGTGTCATCTGCATATCTGAGGTTATTGATATTCCTCCCGGCAATCTTGATTCCAGCTTGTGCTTCTTGCAGCCCAGTGTTTCTCATGATGTACTCTGCATATAAGTTAAATAAGCAGGGTGACAATATACAGCCTTGATGTACTCCTTTTCCTATTTGGAACCAGTCTGTTGTTCCATGTCCAGGTCTAACTGTTGCTTCCTGACCTGCCTACAGGTTTCTCAAGAGGCAGGTCAGGTGGTCTGGTATTCCCATCTCTTTCAGAATTTTCCACAGTTTGTTGTGATCCACACAGTCAAAGGCTTTGGCATAGTCAATAAAGCAGAAGTAGATGTTTTTCTGGAACTCTCTTGCTTTTTCGATGATCCAGCGCACGTTGGCAATTTGATCTCTGGTTCCTCTGCCTTTTCTAAATCCAGCTTGAACAGCTGGAAGTTCACGGTTCACGTATTGCTGAAACCTGGCTTGGAGAATTTTGAGCATTACTTTACCAGCATGTGAGATGAGTGCAATTGTGCGGCAGTTTGCGCATTCTTTGGCATTGCCTTTCTTTGGGATTGGAATGAAAACTGACCTTTTCCAGTCCTGTGGCCACTGCTGAGTTTTCCAAATTTGCTGACATATTAAGTGCAGCACTTTCACAGCATCATCTTTTAGGATTTGAAATAGCTCAACTGGAATTCCATCACCTCCACTAGCTTTGTTCGTAGTGATGCTTCCTAAGGCCCACTTGACTTCACATTCCCGGATATCTGGCTCTAGGTTGGTGATCATAGTATCGTGATTATCTGGGTCATGAAGATCATTTTTGTATAGTTCTTTTGTGTTTTCTTGCCACCTCTTCTTAATATCTTCTGCTTCTGTTAGGTCCCTATCATTTCTGTCCTTTACTGAGCCCATCTTTGCATGAAATGTTCCCTTGGTATCTCTAATTTTCTTGAAGAGATCTCTAGTCTTTTCCATCCCATTGTTTTCCTCTGTTTCTTTGCATTGATCACTGAGAAAGGCTTTCTTATCTCTCCTTGCTATTCTTTGGAACTCTGCATTCAAATGGGTATATCTTTCCTTTTCTCCTTTGCCTTTCACTTCTCTTCTTTTCACAGCTATTTGTAAGGTCTCCTCAGACAACCATTTTGCTTTTTTGCATTTCTTTTTCTTGGGATGGTCTTGATCCCTGCCTCCTGTACAATGTCATGAACCTCCGTCCATAGTTCTTCAGGCACTCTGTCTATCAGATCTAATCTCTTGAATCTATTTGTTTTATTTATTTATTTTTATGGAATCTATTTGCTTTATTCATAATTACCAATAAACTAGAAACAATCCAAATGTATATCAACCGGTGAAGGCATAAACCAATTAAGGTTTACCATTTAATGGAATACTATTCAGAATTCTGAATAGATATTCAGAATTAATGGAATATTGAATAGATATTCAGTATGGAACTCTGGATATCTATTCAGAATTAATGGAATACTATTCAGAATTCTGAATAGATATTCAGAATAAAAGAATGTCTGCAAAACCCCAGATAAATCTTAAACCCATTATGCTGAGTGAAAGAGGCCAAAAACAAACAGCTACATACTGTATGATTCCATTTATATGATATTCTGGAGAACTTAAAACAAAAGGGACAGAAAATCAATCAGTAGTTGCCAGGGACTCTAGAGGCAAGACAGAGGAGATTAACTACACCTCAGGCACCAAGGAACTTTTTAAAACTTAATGGAGCTGTTCTGTATTTTGATTGTGGTAAACTACATACCTAAAAGGAGTGAATTTTACTACATGTAAATTATTTCTCAAAACAAAAATTATATCTTATTTAACAACAAAGTAGAGCATGCTACCCACACCAAGAACATCCCATGCAAAGGCATCTTTCATACCTTTCCTCGACTTTAATGGAGAGATGATTGCAGAGGTTGTGAACATACTGGGCATAACTCTCTGTCAGGGCCATGTCATATGCAATCAGGTGAATGTTTAAAGCCCCATATTCATAATCTGTCCCCAAATTAATGGGTCTCACTTCCACTTTTCCCTTCTTCTTTTTGGGCTGAACAGAAAAGAGAAAGAAAAGTCAAAGTATTATACAAGAAATTCTAACAATACCATCTTGATATATATATGTATATATACAAATCAATCTTTCAATTAAATTTGTTTACCATGTTTCTCTCTGATTACCCTACCTACAAACTGAACTTTTCCTGGGTAGGAACGGGCAGCCTCCCTTGCCATTCTGGGCTGTAGCATCAGTCAATGAAAGGAGAGGAAATATTGCTGGCAGTTATTTAACATAAATACATGTGACTGTCTTCTGCCATTAACTAGTTTTGAGACTCTCTTTCCATCTCTGGCCCTCAGTTTCCCAATTTTTATATCACTGGGGTTATACTAGATAACAGATTCTCAAGGAGTTTCTCTTTTTTTGGCTGCCTGTGCAGCTTGTTGGATTTTAGTTCCCTGGTCAGGGATTGAACTTAGGCCCTCCACAGTAAGAGTAGAGTCCTAACCACTGGACCACCAGGGAATTCCCAACAGATTCTTTTTCTTTTTTTTTTTTAAGAACTCTTTCTCTTTTTTTACATTTATTTATTCTTGGCTGCGCTGGGTTTTCACTGCTGCATGCAGGCTTTCTTTAGTTGCGGTGAGCTACTCTTTAGTTGTGGTGCGTGGGCTTCTCAGCATGGTGGCTTCTCTTGTTGTAGAGAACGAGCTCTAGAGTGCAGGCCCGATAGTTGTGGCACAAGGGCTTAGTTACCCCGTGGCATGTGGAATCTTGCAAGACCAGGGATTGAACCCATGTCCCTGCACTGGCAGTAGGATTCTTAATTGGACCACCAGGAAAGTCCCAAAAGATTATTAATCTAGAACCCATAGAGGAATTTTAAGGGGTTTGTCAACCCCAAAACTTATATGCAAAATTTTACATATGTGTGTATTTTTCTAAGGAGAAAATCCTTAATTTTCATCAGAATATTAAAGAAATCAATCACAAGAAAGCACAGAATTAGTTCTCTGCCAGCCTTCCTAGCTTTGAAATTCTGCAGTCCAATTATTTAGACAGCATTTCTTTTACAAGTTTAGAGGTAGAAAAATTATTTTATTTCTATCCCTTTATTTCATATAAAGTATTGCTTTACTACATATCAACTTGTTCAAACTGCTATAAAAAGTTAAAATGAGGCCTGGAAAAATAGATATGTAACATGACATAGATCAGGATCAAGAAAGCTTCTCAACCAGAAATAATTTAACCTAAATGCCCATCAGGAGGGGAATCTATTAAATAAATCATGGCACATTCTTTCAGTAGTACATTATGCAGCTATAAGAAGAAATAAGGAACTTCTTTATATGCTGATATAGAAAGATTTTTAAGATAAACGACAAAAGCAGACTGTAGAATAATATTGTTCAGAATATTGCCATATATATAAAAAGGGTAAGTGGGGAAGAATAGATGTGTGTATGTTTAACCACTTACTTATGTATTTCCTTGCATATTAAAAAATTACTCTGGAAGGATACACAAAAAGACTAATGCTTTTGGTTACCTATGAGGAAGGGAACTGGATGGCTGGGCAACAGGGGTGGGAAGCAGACTTTTAAACTATTTCCCTTCTATATTTTTTGAATTTTTAATAATATGAATCTTTTATCAATTTAAAGTTAGAATCTTAAAATCTACCTTGTTTTTTAAATTTTTTAGTAAAAATGTTTTTACAATATAATATTCTTATGATATTAAAAGATGCTTGCTCTTTGGAAAAAAAGCTATGACAAAACTAGACAGCATATTAAAAAGCAGAGACATCTCTTTGCTGACAAATGTCCATACAGTCAAAGCTATGGTTTTTCCAGTAGACATGTATGGATGTGAGAGTTGAATCATAAAGAAGGCTGAGCACTGAAGAATCGGTACTTTCGAATTGTGGTACCGGAAAAGCCTCTTGAGAATCCCTTGGACTGCAAGGAAATCAAACCAGTCAATTCCAAAGGAAATAAAAGTCTGAATATTCATTGGAAGAACTGATGCTGAAGCTGAAGCTCCAATACTTTGGCCACCTCATGTGAAGAGCTCACTCATTAGAAAAGACCCTGATGGTGGGAAAGACTGAAGGCAGGAAGAGAAGATGGGGCGGCACATGATGAGATGTTTAGATAGCATCACCGACTCAATGGACATGAATTTGAGCAAACTCTGGGAGACAGAATTGTACAAAAAAGTTCTTCACTACCCAGACAATCACAATGGTGTGATCACTCACCTAGAGCCAGACATCCTGGAATGTGAAGTCAAGTGGGCCTTAGGAAGCATCACTACAAACAAAGCTAGGGGAGGTGATGAAATTCCAGTTGAGCTATTTCAAATCCTAAAAGATGACGCTGTGAAAGTGCTACACTCAATATGCCAACAAATATGGAAAACTCAGCAGTGGCCACAGGACTGGAAAAGGTCAGTTTTCATTCCAATCCCAAAGAAAGGCAATGCCAAAGAATGCTCAAACTACTGCATAATTGCACTCATCTCACACACTAGTAAAGTAATGCTTAAAATTCTCCAAGCCAGGCTTCAGCAATACGTGAACCATGAACTTCCAGCTGTTCAAGCTGGATTTAGAAAAGGCAGAGGAACCAGAGATCAAATTGCCAACATGCGCTGGATCATCGAAAAAGCAAGAGAGTTCCAGAAAAACATCTACTTCTGCTTTATTGACTATGCCAAAGCCTTTGACTGTGTGGATCACAATAAACTGTGGAAAATTCTGAAAGAGATGGGAATACCAGACCACCTGACCTGTCTCTTGAGAAACCTGTAGGCAGGTCAGGAAGCAACAGTTAGACCTGGACATGGAACAACAGACTGGTTCCAAATAGGAAAAGGAGTACATCAAGGCTGTATATTGTCACCCTGCTCATTTAACTTACATGCAGAGTACATCATGAGAAACGCTGGGCTGGAAGAAGCACAAGCTGGAATCAAGATTGCTGGGAGAAATATCAATAACCTCAGATATGCAGATGACACCACCCTTATGGCAGAAAGCGAAGAAGAACTAAAGAGCCTCTTGATGAAAGTGAAAGAGGAGAGTGAAAAAGTTGGCTTAAAGCTCAACATTCAGAAAACGAAGATCATGGCATCCAGTCCCATCACTTCATGGCAGATAGATGGGGAAACAGTGGAAACAGTGGCTGACTTTATTTTTGGGGGCTCCAAAATCACTGCAGATGTTGACTGCAGCCATGAAATTAAAAGACGCTTGCTCCTTGGAAGGAAAGTTATGACCGCATATTAAAAAGCAGAGACATTACTTTGCCAACAAAGGTCCGTTCAGTCAAGGCTATGGTTTTTCCAGTGGTCATTCATGGATGTGAGAGTTGGACTACAAAGAAAGCTGAGTGCTGAAGAATTGATGCTTTTGAACTGTGGTGTTGGAGAAGACTCTTGAGAGTCCCTTGGACTGCAAGGAGATCCAACCAGTCCATCCTAAAGGAGATCAGTCCTGGGTGTTCATTGGAAGGACTGATGTTGAAGCTGAAACTCCAATACTTTGGCCACCTGATGTGAAGAGCTGACTCATTGGAAAAGACCCTGATGCTGGGAAGGATTGGGGGCAGGAGAAGAAGGGGACGACAGAGGATGAGATGGCTGGATGGCATCACCGGTTCTATGGACATGGGTTTGGGTAAACTCCAGGAGTTGGTGATGGATAGAGAAGCCTGGCGTGCTGCGGTTCATGGGGTCGCAAAGAGTCGGACACGACTGAGCAACTGAACTGAACTGAACTGGGAGATAGAGAAGGACAGGGAAGCCTGGCATGCTGCAGTCCATGGGGTCGCAGAGAGTCTGACACAACTTAGCAACTGAACATTCATATGAAAATTGCATAAATAAGTACACAGCTCAGTGAATTTTCACAAACTGAAAACACCTATATAAATAGTATTTTGAGTAAGAAACAGATCACTACCAGCACTCTGAAAGTATCCTGTCCCCTAAATTGGCAAACCACTATTCTCATTTCCAAAACCAAAGTGTTATTTTGTCTATTTTTTAAATTTGTGAAAATGGAATAATATACTAGGTTCTCTTTTGTGTACAGCTTCTTTAACTGATTATGTTTGCAAGATTCATCATTTTTAGGTGAAACAATAATTCTTCACTTCCCATTGCCCTAGTATTTTATTTATATGAATATGCTATAACTTATTTATACTTTTTACTGGAGGTAGAAATTAGAGTTGTTTCAAATTAGAGTTGTTTCCAGTGTGGACCACTATGAACAGTATTGCTACTAATGTTTCTGCATGTATCTTTCAGTGAACATGTGTATGCATTTGTTGGGGATATACCCAGAACCTGAAACTACTGAGGTATAGGCCATGCAGAGGTTCATCTTTAATAGTTCTCTCAAACAGTTTTTTAAAATTGTTTCCAATTTAGACTCCACCAGAGTACATAAGAGTTCTAGGTGCTTTACATTCTTGCCAGTACTTACAAAACCTAGTATAGTCAGGTTTTCTGGTTGGTTTCTTTTACCCATTCTGGTTGGTATGAAGTGGTAATGTACTGAGACTTTAACTTGCATTTCCTTTAAGTCTACTGAACTTGAGCACATTTCCATTATGTCCACCGGCCATTTGGATATTCTCTTTTGTAACCTGTCTATTCAAGTATTTTGCCCATTTTTTAGATTGGGTGGTCTTCCTTTCTCTTACTGATTTGTAGAGGTTCATTCTATATTCTAGATATGATCCTTTGTTATATGTAAATGTTGCAAATATCCTCTTCCTCCCTGTATCTTCCTTTTTCACTTTTTAATGGTGCATTTTGAGCAAAAATTCTTGTTTTTTAATGTAGTCCAATTTACTCGTTTTTTTCCTTGTATAGTTATAATGACTTTTGTGTCCTATTTAAGAAATCTTTGCTTAGTTTAAGATCATGAGTATATTTGTGTATGTTACCTCCCCGAAGTTTGATAATTATAATATTTACATTTAGATCTACAAAAATTTTAAATGCTTTTTGTGTACAGTGTGCAGTAGGAGTCAAGTCAGCTTTTGTCACATGATTGTCCAATCCAGTTGACCCAAGTGCCCTGGCACCACTGCACTGGTGTTGTCATATAATGAATGGTCATATGCTAAATGTTCATAGATACTTGGATCTGTTTCTATATTCTTTATTCTATTCCAGTGGGCTATTTGTCTATTCGTGAGCTAATACCACACTCTCCTAATTACTAGAGATTTAATGTAAGTCTTGCTATTTGGTAGAAAAAAATTTTTTTTAAGAAACAGTGGGGAGGGGCAATCTATTTACATGTCTTAAGTCACCACTATTATTAGCCAACAGCCTAGATATTGCCACAGCAGAGTTGTTTCTGGCTGAACACCTAGAATGGGTCTCTCACATCGCTGCTTTCCAGATCAGTCTAAGAGAGCAGGGGCCCAACCTGGGGGAGCAGGGGGAGGACCAAGAAATGGCCCTTTCACAAGGCCAGTAAAACTTATGACAAACCTAGCCTCATAGGGATATTCTGAGAACTGAACAAAACATTGTATATACTTAATCTGTGGCATATATTTAAACACTCAGTAAGCCTTAACCTTTATTATTATTTTTTTGTTTTCATATTCCTCATATCTAGCACAGAGGCCAACAGAGACAAAACGTGCAATAAATCACTAGTTTAGAATTTTAGAACACGATGGCATTTAGAGATAACTTTGTCCCAGTTCTTCATCTTTGCAGGGAAAGAATATGAAGATTATAGAGATTAAATATATCCCCCAGAGTCACACTGCCACACAGGACAGATCCTAGGCCCTAACCCAGACCTCCTGACTCCCAGTGCAGAAATTTTTCTGTTGTAGCCTCTGCATTATTAAAGTTCTTAACAGGATAGTCACCCCAGGGTCCTAAACTTTGCTATGAGTGAGAGGCCAACTTCTATCAACCAACCATCAAGGTGCAGATGTGATGGTGCAGAGCCCACCATACCTGAGGCCAAATGCAGCAATTCAGACTTCTCATCATGACAGCACTGCAGTATGAGCTGTGAAGAATGCTAAAGTCAGAATGCAATAAGGTGCAGCTGAAATTTTCCAGCAAAAGGAAGAGCTTCTTTGAAGCCTCCAGGAGGCTTTTCTTAACCAGGGAAAATGCCAGGGCTCTTCAAAGGTGTCGCTTTAGGAGAACAAAAAGAAGGTTGATTCTAGTATCCCTCTTGGCATCTCACTTGCTTTTCCATGTTAGCCTAGATCTGCCTGGACCGATCCACACCATCAGGAGTCCATTGTGATATTATATTTCAGTTCTGAGCCAGGGCACAACAGAGCCAGCAAGAGTTTGAGTGCATGAAATTTCAGATACCAGTTCCTATAATTTTACCTTCACAATCTTTCTTATCCTTTTCTTTCTATTCTTACTGCCTGAGTTCAGACCTTCATGACTGTCATGGGGAGCTATTAAAGATATCTGTGCTAGGGATGTATATGACTAGAGCTGTGTTTTGGGAAGATTACCCTGCCTGCCCGTGAAGGAGAATTAGGCAGGAAATGAATGGAGGCTAGGAAAAAGGTGGTAGCGAAGATGGACTGCTGCTGCTGCTGCTGCTGCTAAGTTGCTTCAGTCGTGTCCGACTCTGTGCGACCCCATAGACGGCAGCCCACCAGGCTCCGCCATCCCTGGGATTCTCCAGGCAAGAATACTGGAGTGGGTTGCCATTTCCTTCTCCAGTGCATGAAAGGGAAAAGTAAAAGTGAAGTCACTCAGTCGTGTCCGACTCTCAGTGACCCCATGGACTGCAGCCCACCAGGCTCCTCCATCCATGGGATTTTCCAGGCAAGAGTACTGGAGTGGGGTGCCATTGCCTTCTCCGAGATGGACTGCTATCTACCATCAAATTGTATACTGCTGTGACTGACCTGGATTCACTGTAGGATGGCCCAGGGCAGACATCCTTAGACCTGTAGGAGTACACTATGATGCCCCAAATGGGTCATGGGATAAATCACTAAATCATTTTTGTACATAAATATCCATATTTACTCCTATTTTACAGACAGAAAACTGAGGTCCTCTGAAGGGTCCTCTGAAAGGATGCTGTATTTGGCCAGGGTTACTGGGAAACTTTGCTGGCAAAGAACAGATAGAAAAAGGAGTCAGATTAGAATCACAGACTGTTATAGCTGGAAGGTATCTTAGAGATAAATTAGTCTCTCCTTCCTTTCTCCCCTAATTTTATATAAGGGGGAAGTCAAGGTCTAGAATGGGGAAATGACTTGTTCAAAGGTTACAACAGTGAGGAAATGGAAAAGGCAACCACTTTATGTCTAGCCATGGCTAGAAGCTGAGACTGTGGCCACAAACCCAAGCTGTCTCCTCTAGCTTCCGCAAAAATTATAATAATAGTATCCACCTATCACTATACACAGCATTCTGGAGGGTAGGAAAGTTGGGAAGAAATTGTATCTTCTTAATCCTCAAATGAAAAGCTGACAGGCCTGCAGCATATATAGCTTCCAGGAATTCTAGTGATGGAAATTTTAAAAATTACACCTGGGACTTAAATGATTTTGGTGATGGTACTCTGAACAGTCCATAATAAGCAGTAAGGTACATATCTATCAAGTGGTTATGTTTATAACTAACATAAACATGCTAACTTGAGTGTAGCACACTCAAGAAACATACACCAGACAGAAGGCATGGCCCTGACGGGGTTGGCAGCCTGGTGCTGCATAAAGAGCACTTGACTAAGATGGAAGCCCAAGAAAATCTGGGGGGCTTCCCTGGGAGTCCAGTGGTTAAGACACCATGCTTCCACTGCAGGGGTCATTGGTTTGGTCCGTGGTTGGGGAACTAAGATCCCACATGCTGTGTAGCATGGTCAGAAAGAAAGAAAGAAAATCTTGGCTCAAATACTGTCTGCTTAGTCACTACATGACTACATGACTCTCTAGGTGTCAATCTCAACACTTAAGGTTCCTGTGAAGCTCAAAATAGTGAATTTTTGTGAAATGGAAATAGTGTGGACATTAGATGGATTCTGACCATCCTTAGTTCAAATATTGGCTCTGGAAATTATTGTTACTTGGGCAAGTCATTTAATCTAAGTCTTAGATTCCTCAAACAGGGTCCTTAATAATCACAGTATATCTGAGGATTAAATGACATCATTTTTAATACTATAAAATGAAATAATGCTTTTAAAAGCCTGGCACATAGTGATGACATGATCTGGTATATAGTAGTTGCTCAATAAATGATATCTTTAAAGAAAGACTGAGTAATGTACACAGATAGGACAAGATAGGACATTATTATTATCATAATTGGACATAAGCATGCTCCTATTGGTTTGCTTTACAGAACGAGGCACTCATTAAACCCCTGTTGTATGCAAAGTACTGATTCAACCACTCTAAGGAAAGACACCAAAGAGAAAACACAGTCCCAACTCTAAAGGAGCTTACAGTTGAGAGAGAGAGAGATACACACAAAAGAACCAACCCTCTCAATTCAATCATAATGAGTAGGCCACCTCCCATGGCAAGTTCAGCACAAGCTATGTTGCGGCACCATGGCAATTAAAACCCGAAAGCAATGACCTCAGGTGGCTGAGCCTGAAAGGGCAATGAGCAGGTCAATACTCCTAGGTTTTTTGTATGACATATAAGAGTACACAGCAGTTACTCAATATAAATGGTATCTTTAAAAAAAGTTGATCAAGACATGTCTACTTCTCAGGTCTCATGTCCCATCATCTTCCACATGCCTCCTCAAGATTCCAGGATTAACACAAACTGCTTCAAGTTTCCCAACTGCATCTCCAGGATCAATGACTTCCCACTTTTGCCCAGAATGTTTCCCCTTTCTGCAGAGAGTTTGACTCTTCACCCAACACCCTCAAATGTGAGGAACTCCTAGTCATTTTTCCCCCAACCAGAGATGGAACCTGTGCTCCTTGCAATGGAAATGCAAAGTCTTAACCACTGGACCACCAAGCAAGTCCCTCCTAGTCTAGTCATTTTTTAAGACTCCATTCACGCTCTTTCAGGAAGCCTTCCCTCATTCCTCATGCTGAGGTAGGTAGTATGCTTACCTGTTCCCATAGCAACCCTCTTTGCCTTAGACACACTATTACTTAGCACATGTATCCATTTATTCAACAAATATTTTCCGACCACTAAATGGCAACCCACTCTAGTGTTCTTGCCTGGAGAATCCCAGGGATGGCGGAGCCCAGTGGGCTGCCATCTATGGGGTCGCAGAGTCAGACATGACTGACGTAGCTTAGCAGTTAGCAGTGATAAGCCAGGGCTTCCCTGGTGGCTCAGATGGTAAAGAATCTGCCTGCAATGTGGGAGACCTGGGTTCAATCCCTGGGTTGAAAAGATCCCCTGGAGGAGGGCATGGCAACCCACTTTGGTATTCTTGTCTGGAGCATCCCTATAGACAGAGGAGCCTG
Source organism: Okapia johnstoni (assembly GCA_024291935.2). Classification (NCBI taxonomy): domain Eukaryota; kingdom Metazoa; phylum Chordata; class Mammalia; order Artiodactyla; family Giraffidae; genus Okapia; species Okapia johnstoni. Next base: position 25,103,076 of record CM044325.1, read on the forward strand.
GCAGGCTACAGTCCAACCCATGGGGTCACAAGAGTCAGATAACACTGAGCAACTAAGCACAAGTGATAAGCCAGATCAGGATTAGCAATGGGGATATAAGAGTAAATAACACAGCCATAGTTTCTGCTTGCTGAAACTTGCAATCTATTGGAAAAGGCATATATATAACAAGTAATTATAAGAAGATGCATAATTTGAGGGAGGAAAATAGAGTACTATGGGATTGTAAAAAGAAGGACTAATGCTATCATCAACATCATCATTATCACCACTAGTAACTACTCATAGGCTCCATGTTTCAGACACTGTGCTAAGTACTTAAAACTTTCTTTTTTAACTTAATCCTTACAAAACATTTAAATAACATAGCTATTTAAAGGCAAGAAAATTGCAGCTTGGAAAAATTAAGTAACTTACCCAAGGACATACACTAGTAAGCAAAGAACTGAATCATTAACTTGGGTCTGCCTAATTCCAAAACATTTCTCCTAGTCTCTGCCTTTCCCTTTAAGGATGGTGTGCAAAGCCTGCCAGTTTCTTCAATATTCTCTCTTTTCCCTTTAATCATGGAACTGCTGAATTTTTCCTGGGTACATGACCATTCATAATAAAAATTACATTTCCCAACCAATCCTGCAGCTGGGTATGGTTCCATGACTGAGTTCTGGCCAGTGGGATATTAACTCATGCACTGCTTTCCCCTTCCCCTGCCTGCAGGCTGGAATGTGGACATGCAGGCTGAAGTGGGAGCAGCCATCTCAGACTACGAGATAAAAGCAGTATGATACGTTTACAAAACAGAAAGCTGGATATCTACCTATACTTTATATGACAGAAAAACAAACTCTATCTTATTTAAGCCCCTTGATTAAGTGAATTTCTACTATGACAGCCAAATCATTATCTCAACAAGAAGGTATTATGTCTCATTCATTTCTCTTTCCTAGACTCCAGCAACATTAAATGTTGAGTTGAACTTAATTAAATTCTGGTTCTAGTTTGGCTATTTACTGGCAGAATATATATATTGTCAGAGAGAAATCACTTATCCTCCTCAGTTTCCTTTTCTGCTCTGTCTACCTCACAGGATAGCTGGTGAATCAAAAAGCATGGTTTTCAAATTTGTTGGTTACAAAGGGCCTAAAAAAAATCATGTTTCTCTTTGTGAAGCACATGAAATACTTATCAATGTGCTTTCATCATATAAAACAAGTATGACTTAACTAGCAGAAAATATATTATATTATATAAATGGAGTTGTCTGCATTTCAAAAAATACGAAACCATATGAGTTTCTCTGTTAACATTTATTTTCATCAAATAAAACTGATGGGAGAAAAACTTGAAATTTAGAAAACTCTATCCATTAGCTTAATATCTTCTAAAATATGGCAGATTGCCATTATTAAACTTGAAGAGGGGTTCCACTCTAGCATCACCAGTGTTCCAAGGGCCTATGGTTTGACAGGCAATGAGATAATGGATGTGAAAGCACTTTGAAAATGGAAAGAGATCATTACTTTTATTCACATCAAATATGAATCTCTCTAAAACTCTGACCCTGTTGTAATTTAGCAGAATAGGCAAGGCAGGATGAGAGCCCACTGGGCTGGAGACCAGGCGCTCTAATGGTGCAAGCTAAAAGTCAGGTCTTCACAGAAATCACTCTGTACCTGGAAAAGCTCTGGGAAACTCTAAAATAGTTTTTACAGCCCCAGTGTTTCCCGCTACCCCAAGCAACTGGATACTCCTAAATGAGTGTCAGTTCACTTTATGTACTCAGTGCAAGAATACAAGTGGTATTTAATAAATGTTTGTTGAGTAATTAGCCTCCAATTAAAATAAATAAATTAATTTTAAAATAATAAATGTTTGTTGAGCTGAACTCTGTAAGACCTCCACTGACCCTTTCAGGGAGAAGTGCTTCTTTAGCTTTGCTCCACAGATATTTAGTTCATTCCTCTAGTAAAGCATTTCCCACATGTATTTTAGTTACATTTTTGAGCACTATCCTTCCCAGCCCACTTTATAGTTTTTGTAAGAAGAGACTATGCCCCACTCACCACAGCATCATCTGTGCAAAGCACTGTGCCTGGCACATAGCAGATGCTCAATGTCGGTTGTTCTTTTCAGTGAGTTACAAAAGGCAGACTTGAGGGAAAACATGGATGCCAGTTTAAAACAGCTCTCTGTAAGCCAGTCCTAAAATCCATGTCTAGCCCTACAGTCACTAGGCCAACAAAACCAATCTTTCTGTTTCAAGGAAGCTAGGATTGTCACCATAAAGTGGTTTTGATCTGTTGATTTTTCTGGGAATGATGCCACAATCTCCTCACAGACTTGTGGCTGTGAGCTCTGATCAATCTATGAGTGCTACAACAAAATAAGTAGGTGTCAGAAATGGCAAACACCTCCACTATGTCAACAGTCAAAACAGCATGAAGTTTCCAAGAGAAAAGACATCTTGATTTCCTATGGGCCATTCTACAAAGAGGAAGTAAATTGTCTGAGTTCAAAAATCTTACTCTCTTGCCCCAGAGGCTGAAAAATAGAACGTATAACAGCTAAAACTGACAGCCATTTATGCTGCCTCTATTTCATCCTCCCACATCTTCCTCTTGGCATTGCTTTTATTCTTGGGCTGCTATTACCCTAGGATTGGAGGTTGAACAACAGCTGAGGGCAAGTAAGTAAGTGGTCTTAGGAGATATGACCTAGCACTATACAAATGTGAAGGACTACATTCTTTTTATTTTTATCAAATAAAAATCACTCTAAACAATCTGAAGCCTTTTAAATTTTAACAGAATGATGCAGGGCCCTTGAAGGAATAATGAGATCTACACACTGAGACACAGTGCTACGTCTGGAGATATGCTTTGAAGTATGGTCCCTCAATGCCATAAGTCAAGGTGGGTCTCACATGATGAAAGGGAAAAAAAGGAAGATATGCATGTACAAGGACACAGAGGCATGAGATAGCATGGACGTATGAGAAAATGCATCTGAAGCACAGGGTGAAAAATGGGAAATCACTGAGAAAGAGCCTGGGTCTGTGCTGAGAGACCTGGAATCCCATGATTTGCTATCATCCTCATGCTGCCACCCAGGGGGAAGCTTCGTTTTCACCTCTGCTGTCACTAACTCCTCAGAGAGGCATCAAGGACAGGGCACAGGATGGAGGGATGGGAACAAACCTAGAGTTATAAACCAGGCCATGCAAGAGAGAGATAAAACCAGTATTGAAAAGGAAAGCTGAGTGAAGTAGATGTGCCTTTTCCTTCCCAAGGTTCAGGAGTCATAAGACTGAGTGTGGGACCTTTGGAAGGAGGAATGAAGAGATTACACCAGCAGAAAAGGGACAAACGCTAGCCACTTTGTACATGGGAATTAACTCTTGTCTTAGGGCTATAGGGTTCAAGAGAGTAGAGGAGTCAGCCTGAGTCAGAGAAGAAAAAATGGAAATCTAGCTGTTTATTATTTTTTATAGGTTCTTACTTTAGGGAAAGAAAGGAGGCCAAAGATGCCTTCTAGCTTTTCCAGTCCAGTTTACCAGGGGTACAAGAGACAGGGACTTGGGACAGGACCTCTGAGAGCTAGTAGATGAAAGTCTTCATTGTGCTATTCCAAGCGCGAAGTAAGGAGTCTCGAGCAGCTTCCACCACTATCCAGCACTATTGTGCTAGCCACCCTGGAACATGAATAGTATCCGGAGAAAAGCCTACAGCCCTAACAAAGGGGTGCATCACTCCGTTCAAGCAAGCAAGGTCAGCTGGAGACAGCTGTTTACAGAGAGTGGGTCGTGTTTGCCAGTTCTGATTTACAAAACCTCCAATAACCACATTTAGGTTCAGCTCAATCAATGTTTATTGTCCTCTACTTGATGCCAGGCCCTGGGCTGGACACTGAGGATACAGAAGAAACATGAGACAAGGCCTCTGCCCTAAGGATGCTCATTGTTTAGGCGTAGAAACAGTCATCAAAACAGGGTTAAAATAGAGCAGCAAGTCCTACAACAGAGGAAGCACAAGGAACCCCTTGTTCATGGTAGGAGAAGTAACCCAGTGCAGGGAATTGGAGGTTTCTCAAAGAGGGAGATTTGTTTTCCCCTTCTCATCCTATCTTCCTCAATGGGATTTAAAGGTTCAGGATGTATTAACCAAGAAGGAAAGTCTTACAAGTAGACAGAACAGCATGTGAGAGGTCTTGAAACAGTATGATGATCCATGAGATGGGAGAGGAAGCTGGAGAGAAAGATGGGACAAATGGCATTAGACATGTCATTAAGCTTCCTTTTATAAAAAGCCAAGGAGTGGGTCAGAACATGGTATACACAGAAAATTATCTATGAGAGAGGATCCAAAGAAATTTAAAAAAGCAAAAAACTCACACCCAAACAAAACTAATTTTATTTCCTGCTAATTTATGTAAGACTTTTAGAAGGAGGATATCCCAAAATAAAACAACTCCAAGAACTTACTCTAAGGCACCCAAACTCAGAAAGGGTGTAAATCACTCCTTCTTCTGAATTTTAAAAGCATTTTGTATCGTCCTTTTAGCACTTGTCACTTTCTGCTTGGGAGCATAGTTATTTGTGTCTTATCTCTAGTGGTTTATCAGCTGCCTGCGAGCATGAACCAGGTCTTGCTCTTTCATACTATAAAACTTTATTGCAACTCAGTCTGAATAGGCAAGGTACCCCCAACAGTACCTAGCACGTAATAGATCTTGGAAAAAGATAGCATTATGGACTTACATGATATCAGAGCTAAGAGACTCTTGAAGATATTCTAATCCAGAGTTTCTCAAACTTTGTGAAGAATCTGACAAAAGCTATGGATTCTCTTCCCAGAAAAACTCATACATAGAAAACATTTTACATACAACTTCATGGCCAGCCATACCCAGAGAGGTAAGGTTAACTTGCCCCAAATCACAAAGCTAATAAGTAGCAGAACCAAGCCTAGAATACAAGTTTCCTGGTTCCCAATTCAGTACTCTTCTCATTACAAAGGAAAAAATTTGGTAGGGTTGTTTCCTGCTGGGAGGGTGCCTGATACAAGCCTCAGGTGTGGCAATGTTTCTCTTACAAAATTCCTTGATATAAGGATGATGCTCAGAAGAACGTGGCAAGTTTAGTGGCTTCTGAGGTCCAAATGCAGTGGTCCTGGACCTCTGCTAAGGTGAGAAACAATGGGAGATGTGCAGGGTTTAGTGGGACCATCGAACTAAGCCAAAGAACCAAAAATGACGTTGAAATCTCCCCAAGTAAGAAGAGCAAAATCTTCCTAACTATACTGTTTGCAGGTCAAAAAGCAACAGTTAGAATGGAACAACAGACTGGTTCCAAATTGGGAAAAGAGTACGTCAAGGCTATATATTGTCACCCTGCTTATTTAACTTACATGCAGAGTATATCACGTGAAATCTGAGCTGGATGAAGCACAAGCTGGAATCAAGATTTCTTGTAAAGATATCAAAAACCTCAGATATGCAGATGACACCACCCTTATGGCAGCAAGTGAAGAGGAATTAAAGAGCGTCTTGATGAAGGTGAAAGAGGAGAGTGAAAAAGCTGGCTTTAAACTCAACATTCAGAAAACTAAGATCATGGCATCCTGTCCCAGCACTTCACGGCAAATAGGTGGGGAAACAATGGAAACAGTGACAGACTTTATTTTCTTGGGCTCCAAAATCACTGCAGATGGCACCTGTAATCATGAAATTAAAAGATGCTTGCTCCTTGGAAAAAAAGCTATGACAAACCTAGACTATGTATTAAAAAGCAGAGACATTACTTTGCCAACAAAGGTCCATCTAGTCAAAGCTATGGTTTTTCCAGTAGTCATGTATGGATGTGAGAGTTGGACCATAAAGAAGGCTGAGCGTGAAAGAGTTGATGCATTTGAACTATGGTGCTAGAGAAGACTCCTGAAAGTCCCTTGGACAGAAAGGAGATCAAACCAGTCAATCCTAAAGGAAATCCACCCTGAATATTCATCGGAAGGACTGATGCTGAAGCTGAAGCTCCAATATTTTGGCCACCTGATGCAAAGAGCTGACTCATTAGAAAAGACTGATACTGGGAAAGATTGAAGGCAGAAGGAGAATGGGATGACAGAGGACGAGATGGTTGGATGGCGTCACCAACTCAATGGGCATGAGTTTGAGCAAGCTCCAGGAGATGGTGAAGGACAGAGAAGCCTGGCATGCTGCAGTTCATGAGGTCACAAAGAGTCAGACACGACTGAGCAACTGAACAATACTGTTTACACGAAGTGATAGAATCCTGACTCAAAGACAGATTGACTTTCAAGCCAACATTGTGTCCATCCCACCACAAAGTCCTCTTCAAATGCACAAAAATCTAACTACCACAGAAGCAATCCTGCAGCTGGAGCCAGAGCAATAGACTAAATAATCCTAGAAATAACTCCCAGTTATCTGTGATAATAGATTCAAGAAACACACACATCTTTTAAATCTGCTAACACACAAGCAAAAACAATTAGCGCTTTGGCTGAAAATGTTAATCCACTTCCATATGCCACAAACCATTCATTCAACTAAACTAAATGTATCATTTTCATTGTGAGGTCCATATTGAACGAAATACTAAGACTGTATTTTCCTTAAGTGTCACAGATAATAAAACCAAATCATTTGCTTTTCCCTGTGATAATCTCGCCTAGGGACAAGATTGGGAACTGGCAATAACATCTCCACTCTGGATCATATCCAAACTTCATAACTGGAGAGAATTGAGGGACGACCCCCTATCCTTTCTGGCTCCAATATAATCCAATCTATGCACATCTGATCGTCTGGGTTTTTGCAAAAGCTACGCATTATCCTTTTCTAAAGGACCCCTAAGGACTTCCCTGGCAGTCCAATGGTTAAGACTGCACTTCCACTGCAGGGGCATGGGCCCAATCCCTGGTTGAGGAATGAAGATCCCATGTGCCTCGGCCAAAAGAATTTAAAAATACATAAATAAAGGACTGCTGCCCCCTTTACCTCCTCTGGCTTAACCAGGTGCTTATATCTTCCAATGCCGTGTGTGGGCTTTGACCTGTAGTGCCGACCGGTGGTCAGCAGAATGCCACCTGAAAGACAGAAAAGAAGACACACCTGTTTCAAAATTCCTCAGGGACAGACAGATCGTACATGAGGAGATAAATTCTCCACTGCAAGATGGAATATCTGGGGACAGCAAGCCTCTTGTTGGTTTCAAGAACCAGAGTTATTTCTTGAGCCTGAGCTGACATTCAGTTTACCCCTTTTCTCTCTCCTTTCGGCCCCTGGACTACATCTAGTCCCTGATTTGAGAAATTCTCTCCTGTTAGAGCCACAGGTGTAGGGGGACAAAATACATCCTCACAGGACTCTCATTTTCTCTTGTCCCTCAACAGGCAATAATTCTTTTGAAGTTTTCCAGTGAGGATTGTCCAGAGAGAGAGGTGGCAAAAATAACCAGCAGAAAGGACGACAAAGTTGTTAAAACTATCCAATTTGCTTTATTTGTGTTGATATATAATGATCTCCAACAGGCTTCAAATGAATAACAATAAAAACTAAAAACATAAGGTACAGAACAGTGCGTATGTAAAAAATAGAATCGCTATATATTGATACTCTACATTAATACTCTATATATTATTTATTAATACATATTCCTTGTGGTAGAGCCAGAGATGTGTCACCCAGATCCCCTTCAAAGAAGGACTTGCTGATATATACATACTCTCCTTTAATCCCCATTATTTTTATCTTCATTTACAAACAAAGAAACTGCAGCTCAAAAGGTAGGAATTGGAGGGAAAGCCAAGGTGATCCAGTGGTTAGGACCCGGTGCTTCCACTGCAGTGGGCTAGGTTTGATCCCAGGTTGGTGAACTAAGATCCTGCATGCCATGCTACAGCCAGAATAAATGAATAATAAAATTAAAAATAATAATCAATTAATATAATAAATAATATACTAATAAAATATTTTAAAAAACAAGAATTGGCCAAGGTCATCCAGCAAGCAAAAGGCAGAACTGCAATTTAAACCCAGGTCTATCTCACTAAACAGCCTGTGCTCAGATGTGTTATAACATCTGAATTTCTAGAATACAAAATCTAGCTAGACTTGATCATTCCCATATCTGATATCAGTTCCTTATTTTTACCCTTCACTGGAACCTGCTCTGTTCTGTCTGTGTATCTCTCTTGCTCACTCCCCACCTTCTGGAAAAGCACTGGTCCTAGGTTCTGCTCTCTTTCCTCTTAGTTCCTGTGGTCCTGCCCTCATCTCCCCAAAGTCACCACTTTGTGGGGTGCTAAATACAAAATGTGTGGAAAAGTTTAATGACATCTAGTAAAATATTTAAGTTTCTCTTTTCTAAAATGTGCTTCCAAGTAGTCTGCTCTGTGTCAGGCCAATCAAGAGTTATGGCTTCAACTATGGAGAACAGTATGGAGGTTCCTTTAAAAACTAAAAATAGAGCTACCATATGATCCAGCAATCCCACTCCTGTGCACACACCTGGAGAAAAACATGGTCGAAAGGATACATGGACCTGCAATGTTCATTGCAGCACTATTTACAACAGCCAGGACATGGAAGAAACCTAAATTGTCCATCAACAGAGGAATGGATAAGGAACATGAGGTACATATATACAATGGATTACTGAGCCATAAAAAGAATGGAATAATGTCATTTGCAGCAATAGTGGACCAAAGAGATTGTCATACTGAGTGAAAGAAAGTCAGAAAGAGAAAAACAAATATATATCTCTTATATGTGGAATCTAAAAAAAAAAGTACAAGTGAACTTATCTACAAAACAGAAATAGACTTACAGATGTAGAAAAACATATGGTAACTAGGAGGCAAGAGTGAGGAGAGGTAAATTGTCAGACTGGGATTGACATATACACACTACTATATATAATATAGATAACTAATAAGGACCTACTATATAGCACAGGGAACTCTACTCAGTATGGGAAAAGAATCTAAAAAGCAGTGGATATATGTGCATATATAACTGATTCACTTTGCTGTACATCTGAAACTAACACAACATTGTAAATCAACTATACTCCAATAAAAAGTTAAAAAAAAAAAGGCATGACTTTTTTTTTTCTGAGTCATGGCTTCAGAAACTTTCCCTGAATTCACAATCCACAATATTTCATCAAGACAACCCTAGGATATCATGGATCCCTTCCATGATATGCATTAGTCTGCATTTACAATTACATGCCAACAACTGTATAGATAATGGGACAGTTACAAAGATGACTATAATATGCTACTTTCCCTCGAGACACTCAGTACATACTGGCGAAGGATAATGGGAAAGCAGATAACTACCTTATGGTGTACAAAATACTTTAATGGAGATAAAAGCAAGGAACCTAGAAGAAAGAACAACTAACTCTGTCTGGGGCATGAGGTGGTGGCATGGGAGTGAAGGAGGGCGCAGAGGAAGAGTTCAGAGAAGTAACAGCTGCATTCTTGAAAGAGGAGTTAGAGTTTACCATGCAAGGTAGAAGGAAGTATTTTTGGCAGAGATTTCCAAATAACTGAGGTATCTTTTGGTCATGGTCCCAACTGACTCTCTGAGCCTTCAGGTTCCAGACTCTGCAACCAACGGTCCCACCCAAAGAGCTAATATGCAAAACCCCTTGATGGGTACACAATCATACTAAGACCACAGCTTTGAAAATGAATCCATCCACCAAGATTTTACTATGACTTTAATACATGACCTCCTAAAAAGTACTAACTCCCCAAAGCATGTTTGTTCATTCAACATATATTTATTACTACCCAACAGAGTAGCCAACAACAATTATACCCTCTCAACCATGTGACTTGCACATACCAAGAGTTATGCAGTGTACAAACCACCCAATATCCACAGAAGGCCTGGTTGGTACTGCCCTAGATGCTGGAGCTCTAACAATGGACAGAGACAAAGCCTCTGCAATACAGAACCTATGATCTGTTGGCGAGACTAATATCAACCCTGGGTGAAAAGGGCTCTCTATGATAAGAGCCATATACATGGGATAGGCATTAAGACTGGACTTGTGGTGTCAGGAAACGATTCTTAGAGCAGGAGGCTTTTAAGTAAAACCTGACAGGTGGCTTGGAGTTAGTGAGGTGAGAACACAGTATGGGGAGAGGAAGAGCCAGAGAGAGAATTTCAAGGCAGAGTATGAAGAGAAAGGTGGCAAGAGATGAGCTTACAGAAACAGGCAAAACTTAGGAACAGTTTAATTATTCAGTACTTATGATGTACCAGACACTGTGCAAAGAGGTGGAGATATAACAGGGGATATGACCAACAAAACTCTGCTTATGGAGCTTATAGTAGTAGGAGGAGGGAAGAGTCACAAAATAAATATTAAATTACAAACTGTGAAGAATGATAAAAAAAGGCTATGGCAATTCAATCGGTGGATCTATTTTAGACTGAAATATCAGGAAAGGCCTCTCTAAAATAGAACGACCTGTGAACTGAAACTAGATGTCAGAGGAAAATAGTAATAGTGGTTATCCCCAGGGAGATGTGGCTAGACGGCAGGAGAGAGAGACTTACTGCTGACTTTATACTCTTGAATCTTTAAAACTTTTTTTCATGTACATGCATTATCTACTCAAAAAAATAAAATAAATAAATTGAGACTTGAAAGACAGATATGGAGTTTGTTAGGTAAAAGATAGAGTGAATGTTGCAGGCAGAGGGAATAGCATGTGCAAAGGCCCCAGTAGGTGACACAGATTGGCATAGTCAAGGAACTAAAAAGGCTGTCCATGTGGCTGAAGCAAAGCAAGAGGGACTACATGCACCAGAGATTAGGGTGGTGGGTTGGAACCCACCACTTTGGGCCTTGTTAAGGGTTTGTATTTCATGCTGAACATCAGAGAAATTATATGCCTAATGTATTTTTAAAAGATCACTCTGGTTGTTGTGGGGGGAAGGCGAGTGTGAACATAAGTTCAAGCAAAGATTCAAGTAGTAGCCTTGGCTGAGTTGTTAGTCTTCCTGTATCCACAGCCCCATCTCTATTCCATCCTCTAAAGCTGACAAATGAATCCTTCTAAAACACAAACCTAATCATGTTATTTTCTTTCATTAATTCAACCATTTATCCATTGCACACACACAATTTTTGAAAAGATCTTTGCTGTATTTCAAAATGTTTGATGATTTTCCACTGTCTGGAGTTCGTACTCCTTAGGCAAGCATTTAAGAACCTTAATTTTGTAATTTAGTTCCAACCACTTCTTGTCCTTACTCTCTATCCTCCAGGCCTTTATAACTTTGCTTCTCAGCCACAGAGCTACACTTGGCACTCTGTATAAACCGTGAAGTTCTCCTGCCTCTGCGCTGTGCCAGGCTGTCCCCCATGCCGGGACTGCACCTCTCTGATTGGTGATATCCTTCATTGCCTCCAAGGCCAGCTTAAATGTCATCATCTCTGTGCTTCCCTAAACATACAAACGTCATCAAGAGTTTACTTTATGGTTACAGCTCTCCCATGCCTCCATTGTATAGAAAAATATTTGGTGTAAATTAAAAAACAACAACCCAGGTGCTAGTAACCATCTTTAAGTACATAGAAACTCAATCACCCACCACTGGTTTTAAATAACAGAACCAAAAGTGATCTTTGAGATGATGACACATCTTAGGTGAAAATGCCACAAATGCTTGCCTCAGCTTCTCATCTACTGGAACTCCTTGGCAAGGAGGCATTTTCAAATTCAGTTTGGGACAATTCCTATAATTAGAGCAGCTGGTTAATTAAGAAGTTAGTTCAAACTACTGTCAAATTAACCATTTTCTCTCTTAAATGAACAGTTTTGGTCAAATTACCAATGGTTAAACTGCTTAATTAGCCAGTTGTTTTAATTATAAAATGTACAAGTTTCAAAGCCTCTGATTTCCATTAAGTTCAAGTGAATTTTTTCCCCCTGCTTGTGTCATTAAGCTGGTTTCCTGCTGTCATATTAACACTGCAGCCTCCTGAGAGAAAACGCAACTCTTTTCATTGAAGAAGACACAAAACCCCAGGACTTCAAAAGGAGGCTTTGAAAATCTTTCAATTGGTACAATTATAGAATGTAATCATGTATTGAGTTTTCCCACAACACGTCCCTTCCCTTTATATATGCCAGCGTCAACTGTCCTTCATTGTCCTTGTTTACTAAACTGGGAACTAAACTCATCAATCCAGGATGAGGATAAACAACTTCATTTTAATTATTTCTCCTTCAAGATTGGAACAAGCATTTAGAGCAGGGCTATGCAGGAGGGAAAGAAAAAAAAACTGGGGTAACCCCAGCCAAGAATCTAATTACAGGATATTTTTTTCCATTCCATAGATCACAAGTCCCTGAAGGGCAAATACAACCGGGAGCACCTGGCAGTGTGTGTTCAGTAAGTGTTGGGGTGCTTTTGTTTGCTTGTTTTGAAATTCTAGAGATATTTTAACAAGGTAATCTGCAATGATTTGTTTCTGACAGCTACCCACTTTTTTCAAAATCTCTTTTCCAAGTTCTTTCAGTTTTTCTAATTACACTGAACTACTTGGACCTGAATGTACCATGCTTTGCTGACTCCACCTTTTTGCTCATGCTATAATAAGAGGAGTCTGAGTTCCCTTCATTTAACCTCCGTATATATTTACCTCTCCATGTACATTTAAATCAGTAAAAAAAAAAACAAAAAATAGATGGTCACTACAATCAGGCTTTTCCCTTAGAGAGAGCAGCTGGGATGGTAGCCAGGACCCACAAAGTATGATGGGTAAAGGTAGGAAAGGGACACTGCTTCCTCCTCATTTTTTCTGAACACCATTATAATTCAATTTTAAAATGTCTGACTTTATAGAAATGTCAAAGACCTGTGAAAAATGCCAACAAAGCTGTGTCCTTTCAAAGAGAATTACCTTGGCATGCAAGGTAAGTTACTCTGGACCTGGGAGCCTTCTAGGTACTGAGATTTCACAACTGAAATGGGCAAAGGAAAGGATAAATGGGCCAGTAAATGTTTGAAAATATGTTCAACCAACTAGTAATTAAAGACAAATTACAAATAAAAGGGATGGCATTTTTTTTAACTCATTAATATCAGTAAACGTAAAAAACAACACTCAATATTGATGAGTATATAAACAGGGATTCTAAAATACCAAAAAAACCCTACAAAATGGTGCAATCTTTCTGAAGAGAAATTTGGTAACACACATCAATAACTGTAAAAACGTGCATTTTCAAGGACTTCCCTGGCAGTCTAGTGGTTACGACTCCAAGCTTCCAATGCAAGGGGCTCGGACTGGATCCTTGGTTGTGGGGAAATTAAGATTCCAAGCGCAACCAAAAAAAAAAAAAAAAACAAAAAACCAAACCTAAAAATGTGCATTTCTTTTGGCCCAACAATTAGACTTTTAGAAATATATATCCTATGTAAATAATCACACAAGGGCACAAATACTAATGTGCAAGTATGTTTATCATAGGACTGTTTACATTTCAAAATTTTGGAGACAACTTAAAATTTGTCCAAATAGGAAGCTAAGTAAACTGCTATTGTCCATCTTTCTTTTCAAAAGGATCTTTTTTTCAATTGGCCTTTTTTCAATAGCATTTAACATGCCCCCATTTGATCCAGCTTTAAAAACAAGAATAAAACAAAGTTACCTCAGAATTAGGTAGCTATCAGATACTAAAATATATTACAAAACTTTAGTAACCAATAGTATTAAAACAACTTGGCACTGCTATCAAATATGCAGATAGATCTATGAAACAACACAAAGTTAAAATACAGTAGGTTCTACACCTGTATGGAAACTTAGTATATGATAAGGTGACATCCTCAAATGTATGGGGGAAATGTGGATGTTTCAATAAATGTTAAAATAACTGGCTGCCCATTTGCAGTGGAAAAAACTGCATCAATACCCACTTCTAATTCCAGATGGACCACATGTTAAAAAAAAAACAAAAACAGAAGATAAACGAAGGATTTTTAAAAATAATCTTGAGGCAGGGAGGAGAGATCTTTCTAAGCATGAAGCAAAATCTAGAAATCAGATTAATGAACTTAGCTACATAAAAATTTTAAACTTCAATTCAGCAAAAAGCAAAAAAACAAAAGTCAAGGAATAAATGACTAGAAATAACACAAAGCATTTATGATAGGAAAATGCTTATTTCCTTACTATATGAAAGCTATATAAAAGTTCTTACAGATCAAAAATGAAAAAGCATACAATTCAAAAGAAAAATGGGCAAAAGATATAAACGGGCAGTTCACAAGAAAAGAAATACAAATGACCATAAAAAAGGAAAGATGACAAACTTTCTCAAGAAATGCAAATTGAAATCAGACATAATTTTCACCAACAAAAAAGTAAGATGTTTTGTAAAACCCAGTTTGGGGCCAGAAAATAAAAATGTAAATTAATACAACTTCTCTGAAGGGCCATCTGACAATACTTAGCAAAATTTTCAACTCACAGCTCATTGACTCAGCAATTTCAATCCCAGGAATTTATCTTACAAATGTACAGGAACAAGTTTACAAAGATGTATAAAAATGGTTGCTGCAGCATTTTTGAAATAACAAAAACTGAAAACAAGCTAAATATCCAGCATTAAGACATAAGAATATACATACATAGCATTAATGTTCATATACCATAAAACTTTCCTGAAGAATATACAAGAAACTGCCATCAATGCATACCACTGAGGAGTAAGACCTGGAAACAAAACCTTTCATCATATACCCTTTTGTACAATTTCTATTTATTTTTAACATCTGCATGCTTTTATAATTTTCAACAGTTGATAATTTTAATATATTTCTAAAACCTTCCTCAGAATACACATCAGTTCAAAAGAACTTATTATCTGGTTATGGAATAAGGGATGAGTCCAAGACTTGGGGACAAACGGGTCTTGAACATAATCCTATTTTTTAATATACATGAAAAAAATAAAACAATGAAAGTCTAACAAAATGTGCAGTGCTTAGTCGCTTAGTCATATTTGACTCTTTGCGACCCCATGGACTGTAGCCTGCTAGGCTCCTCTGTCCATGGGGATTCTCCAGGCAAGAACACTGGAGTGGGTTGCCATGACCTACTCCAGGGGATCTTCCCAACCTAGGGATCAAACCCAGGTCTCCGGCATTGAAGCCCGATTCTTTACCATCTGAGCCACCAGGGAAGCCCACAAACAAAATGTGAATAATTGCCAAATCTGGGCTCACTGACATATTACCTTTTCACTTCTCTATAATTTTTTATATCTTTCAGAATTAAAAGTGTCATTAAGAGAAACATAACCATTAAAAAAAATCTTTCCAGACCTCCCTGGCGGGCAGTGGATAAGAATTCACCAGTGGATGCAGGAGCCATGGGTTCTATTCCTGGTCCAGGAAGATTCCACATGCTGTGGAGCAACTAAGCCCCTGCAATACAACTACTGAGCCCCACTCTAGAGCCCTCAAGCCACAACTACTGATCCTGCAGGCTGCAACTACTGAAGCCCAAGCACCTAGAGCCTGTGCTCCACAACAAAAGAAGTCACTGCAACGAGAAGCCCGTGCACCACAACAAAGAGTAGCCCGCACTCGCTGACACTGGAGAAAGCCCACACAAAGCAAAGACCCAGTGCAGCCAAAAATAAACAAACAAATATATATAAAATAATTTTTTTTTAAATCTTTCCTTAACCCCACATCCCTCTCCAGCTCCTGCCAGTTCTCTCTCCTCCCATTCAAAAACAAACTTCTTAAATACATTGTCTGTAACAGCTTTCTCTAACTCCTGAATTCCCATTCACCTGTCAATGCAGTTGATTTTCACAACTGACCTCACCACACCTACACAGATACTACTCTCCCTAAGGTCACTTCTATGTTGTTAAAACCAAGGGATATCGATTAGTCTATATCTTTTGCAAGCCCCTCTCAGCAGCGCACAGCTGAAACTGGTTAACCACCCTTCTCCTTAAAGCACTATCATTTTGGTTTCCATGAAACTATATCATCCTGGTTTTCTCCTACCATGCTGGCCTCCCTTTTCAAGCTCATTAGCCATCTCTTTCACCCTCTACCCAATTGTTTAATGTTGGAATTCCTCAGGGCCTGATTCTTGGGCCTCTTCTCTACTTGTGTTCCTTGGATAGTCTAATTCATTCTCAAGAAAAATCAACAGTATGATGACTTTCAAATTCAGTTTCAACCCAGACCTATATTTTGAGCTCAAGATCAGTGTCTCCAACGGACTACTTAGTATATTTTCCTCATAAGCACTCCAACTTAACATATTCAAACATCAGACTCAGATTCTTACTCTACAGATTGTTCCATTTAAGTCAGTATATTCAAAACAAGTATGTAGAATATTTATTTATTATAGTGGAAACATATTCACCATAGATTAAGTGGAGGGAAAAAGCAGATTATGAAGCATTATATATAATTTGTTCCCATTACTGCAAGACAAAAAAATACATATATACACACAGAGACAGAGACAGAAAGAGAAAGAGAAAAGGCTAGAAAAAGATCTGGTAGGATATACACCAAAATGTTAAGCAATAATTTGTGGAGGATAGGATAGGATTACAAGTGATTTTTATTTTCTTCATCTCCTTCAGTTTCTTCGTGTGTGTGTGTGTGTGTGTGTGTGTGTGTGTGTGTGTGTGTGTGTGTGTGTGTGTGTGTGTGTGTGTGTGTGTGTGTGTGTGTGTGTGTGTAGCATTTATTTTCTGTATTCTCTAAAATGCATGCTTTTCACTTTCACGATCAGATTTTCTTAGCTCTTTTTTCCTTTCCTGATAGGATGCAATATAAAATTCAGAGCATCAATTATTAAGTTTTCTTGCTTAAACTATTTAATTTAAATCTAGTAAAAATTTTAGCTCTAACTTCCAGTTTGCAGGAAGGGGACAGAAGAACATGTCATAAAATACCACAAGGAAATAATCAGACAAATTAAAAAGCAAGGACATTCTATAAGTCAAACAGTCTAGCCTAATCAACAAGCATCTGTTGCAGAAATAAAATAGTGAAAGAACTGTTCTATATTAAAGGTGACATTATAGCAAAACGCAAAGCATGACCCTTCTTTGGGCTCTTGGTTATAAACAATCTCATAAAAGACTTTTGGGGGACACCCAAGGAAGTATATAGAGTATTAGATGACACTGAGGCATTATTATTAATTTTCTTCAAGGAGATAATGCTATTGTGGTTCTTTAATAGAATGGAAAGAATACCCTTGTTTCTAGAAATGCATGCTTAAGTATTTAGGGGTGAAGCATCATACATCTGATCAAGAAAGCTGAACCTGACAAAATGTTAACAAAAGTTGAATTTAAGTGATGGGTCTAGAAGTGTTCATTATATTATTCTTCGGGAAAAAATTATTTCTTACAACACTATAAGTTTTCAAATGGCAAGGACCATATCATCTTAATTTTGTACCACCAGCACCAAAAACGCATCCTAATCCAATAAATATTTGTTGAGAGAATGAATAAATAAAAAGAAGCACATATTTTGAGAGGTTGGGCTTTAGGCCTAGTAGAAGTGGTGATTCTCTACACATTGCTGCCATTGTCTGAAATAATTAACAGATGTAAAACTTATGTCATGCATGGCACATAATAAGCACTCAGTAAATGTTAGTTCCCATCCTTACTTCCATTCTTTTATTTCTGATACTTTTTTTTGGCCACACCATGTGGCTTGTAGGGTCTAATAAAGTTCCCCAACTAAGTATCGAAACCATGCTCCCTATAGTAGAAGCGAAGATTCCTAACCACTGGACCACCAGGGAATTCCCTGTTTCTGATACTCTTTAGTCATATAACAGATGTCATTATCTAATGGCTGCTTTGAAATCTGTCACACAATAAAGTAAAAATGGCAAGTAATAGGATTGAAACATTGAAATTCATTGAGTTAACTAGATTGAATGGATTTATTTTGGATAAAATCCTGTAGAAAAAGCCTTAGCCTGGTAGATAATGGACATGAAAGACAGGTCTGGAATAGTAGCAAAAATAATAATAACAACAGTTAACATTTTTGAGCACTTTATATGTTTTACCTCACTGAATCTTCAAATAATTCACTGTAGTTTTACTATAAATTCCCCTCATTTTTTAAAGTGAGAAAACCAAGTCATAGAGAGGTAGTTAAAGGTCATAGAACAGTATGTGGTAGAGCTGGAATCCAAACCTACTACAGAACTCTTGCTCTTAACCCACAATTTATGTTCTTGCCCATTGTCCAATTCCATGTGAGAGGTAGGACTTGGTCCTGGCCAATCTTCCCAAAGATATATTTGGCAACTTTTCAGACAAAATTATACTAGTGCTAGAGGGTCACTTAAATCAACAAGACCACATTAGGAAATAACTGCTTACCTGCAGAACAGATGGGATTCTCTCCTGAAGTTCTGAACCTAAAAAGAGGGAGAAAGCATGTTCAGTACAGTTAGATACGCACATTTTATTTGCACAGCTACCAAAAATTGTATGCTCCTCATTATAGATATGTCAATACTACACTTTTCCTTATTCTATCCTTCTCTTCTTTCCATAAACATTATTAAGTACTTACTATGGGTCAGACAATGTGTTAGGTCCTGAAGATGCAAAAGTAAGTAAAACATCTCTATCTATGGTCTAGTTGCAAGAGAGATGAGTAAACCGATGTGAGCCACAATATAGTCCTGGTACAGAACAAAAACACATACAAGATCTAATGGAATACACAGGAAAGTGTGACGATTTCCACCAGGGGATGAAACTACTGGAGCGGAGTTTTTAAAAACAAAGAACTATTCTTGATTGTTTAGCCTTACAGAAAAAGCATTCTAGGCAGAGATATGAAAGTAGTATATCTGGGGAACAGCAAGCAGGTGGGTGTGAGTGGCACTTCAGCAGCAGGGAAGGGGGCAGGGCAAAAGAGGTAACCAGGGACCAGGTTATGAAGACCTCATAACCTATGGTAAGGAATTTGGTCTTTGCTCTGTGTAGGCAGTAGGAAGCTCCTGGCAGAGTTTAATCACAAAAGTGATGTGATCAGGTTTAAGTTTTGGAAAGTTAACTCTGGTGAGTAATGAATGGGAAGAAGTGAAAGGGAGACAAGAGAAACTACCAGTAAAGTGGTTCTTACAATAGCCTTGCGTTATTAGAACATATTTCAAAAGTAAGGCTGATGGGATTTGTCCAGGAATTAGATGCAGAGTAAGAGAAACAACAGTATCAAGAATGACTCCAAAGATTCTGTCCCGTGCAACTAGATAACTGGAGTTGTCATTTACCAAGAATGGGGAAGGAGTAAGATGGCAGGGGAGTTAATCCTTGAGATGCTTAAAAACCATGTAAGGGGAGATGATGAAAGAAGAATGCTGTGTGAACATCCTAGTGGGATGCAAATATTAGCTATATTTAATTACTGTTATTAATATCCTTACCTCAAGAGGGAAAAGGCTTGCTTAAAAGTGGTGTCATTCTTCAGACACAGCACCTATAGCAAAACAGCCACATTAGACCAACCATAAGCATTCACAGACCTCCAAGTACCTCTTCACCAAGAGGCTAGAAACCCACAGTACACAAACCAAAACAAAACCCAAGTCTCTTGTCTAGCAAAGAAGCTTCCCTACAGTTAATACCAAACATGCAGGCAAACCAAGGCCATGTTCTTTCCTATTTCACCCACTACAGAAAAAGCTGGAAAAATAGAAGCCCCCATTTTTGGGGCTGCTTTTTTTAATTCACCCTATTTCCCCTTTCTAATTTGATTTATATTTTCTAATATCAACAACCATTATGCATGTGTCAAGCACAGGCACCATGCAAGGGACTTTCTGAATTCTAATTCTCAAAACACTGTAAGGCAATTCTACAGGTGAAGCAACTAAGGCCCACAGAAGTTATATTCCAAGAAATTACAGCTAACAAGTGGCTAAAAGGACTGCTTTACTCCAAAGACTATGTCTCTATTACAGCATACTGTCTCTTTTAATAGTAACAACAATGATAACTATACCAACATGAACAAAATAATAATAATGAAAGGAGGTAGTTGCAGTGACAGCTTCCCTTCCCAATCTTACCCCTAATAACCCAGTTATCTCTATCTCACTCTGCCCTGCTGGCACTCACTCAAAAGATCACTGGTATAGCTTTGCTAAGGTAGTCCTTAACATAGAGGAGGTCTTTTTATAAAGTAGCTAGATAATAAGTAATAAATGACCTTAAGGTTCTATAACATAAAGAGAAAATCCTGTCCACTATGATAACAATTTCAATTCCTTCAACATGTATGTGTTAAAAGCCCATTATGTGTAAAAGCCTTCAGAAACAAAGGAAAGTCTGAGCAACTGTCATAGACAAGAAGAGTCTAAGGAGACATGACTAAATGTAATATACTAGGTAGGATCCTAGAACAGAAAAAGGACCCTGGATTTTTAAAAAATGAAAGAAATATTAGTAAAACATGGACTTGATAATAATATATCAATATCAGTTCATTAATTATAAAAAGTATACCATACAAACAAAATAGGGAAAATTGGATATGGAATTGGATAAAATTGGATATATCCAGTATTGTCTTTGCAACTTTTCTGTAATTCTAAAACTATTCTAAAGTTTTGTTTCGCTTTTTTGGCCATGCTGCATGGCATGTGGGATCTTAGTTCCCCTACCAGGGATCAAACCCCTGTCCCCTGCAGTGGAAGCACAGAATCCTAACCACTGGACTGCCAGGGAAGTCCTCTAAAGTTTATTTTTTAAAAGCCTATTAGGTGCCAACTATTGTGGTGACTATGAAAGGGACTATAAGAACAAAATGTAACAATATGAATGAACTTGGAACCATTATGCTAAATAAAAGAAGACAGTCACAAAGGGCCAGAATTGTATGACTCCATTTATATGAAATATCCAGAATAGCAAATCTATGGGAAAAGAAAGACTAGTGGTTGCCTTGGGTTGGGGGGTCTGGGAAGCTGGGGATGACAACTAAGGGATATGGGACGTCTTTGGGACTTCTTTCTGAGGTGATAAAAAAGTTCTAAAATTGCTTGTAGTGACGGTTACACAACCCTGAATACATTAAAAGTCATTGAATCATACACTTTAAATGGGCAAATTGTATGGTATATGACATATCTCAATAAAGCCTTTTTAAAAATGTAAGCACGACCCCCGTTTTATAGGAATTTGAATGGCTGGAGATATGAACATAAATTTGTATTAAACAGCTAAGTAATACCACAGCATCATATGATTAAGTCAAAATAGGTGGCACAAACAACTGACACCTCTAGCTGGAAATCCAGGTGTTAATGGCAAGAAGTTCTCTAGCTTTGGAGATGTTACAGATATTGCTGAGAATCTGCCCAAAGTCATGAACCTTCTCCCCAGACATATATAGACACAAATATACAAAAGGCTGCATACTGAGCACAGAGAATTATAATCAAAATCTTGTAATAAACTATAATGGAAAAGAATCTGAAAGAAAATGTATATATTAATATATATATATAACTGAGTCACTTTGCTATACACTTGAAACACTGTAAACCAACTATACTTCAATTTTAAAAAATGCAGAAAGAAAATGCAGGATGTAGAACCAAATAAAGTGAGGGAGGAAAAAAAGTTTGCATACTACTTCAAGAGATTCACTGAAACTCTTAATATCCCCCACAGAACACTATGCTAAATCAAGAGATCCTCAAAGGCAAGAGTCATGTCATCTTCCTCTCAGGCACACTGTTGTTTTAATAAATAAATAAATGATTAGGAAGAAGTGAATGACTGCTAATCATTGCTACCATTTATTACTACCCACATCTATTTTGCTGAGCACCTACCATGTGTCTAAATCATAATTTCATTACCAGATAAGTATTATTATCCCATTTTACAGTTGAGGAAACAGATTAAGTACGATTCAGTAACTTTAATCGTAACAAAGTCAAACAGCTACTATCAGAACTAGCATAGGATATTAGGTTTCTGACTCCAAAGCCTGTGATTTTCCCCTATTCTATACCCTTTCTCCCATAAATGAAGGTGTTAATGCTTAGGAAATCAGGAGGGAAATGTTCAAATTTAGGAAAAGTCTCCCACAGAATGTGAGGTCATGAAGATTGGGATATGAATAGACAGAAGGAAGGACAAAGTATATAGACAATCCTAAAAATGACAATTAAAATCAGATACTAAAAGATTCTGTAAACATGTGTACAATACTCTTAACCTAATGTTGGCCAGCATAAAAGAGCAGAAACAGGGGATCCGGCTGGCTCCCCCACCACTGGCCACCATACCTTGGTCAGTAATTTTTCCCCGCTCTGGAGTTAGAGCCAATGACACTAAGGTCCCTCCAGGGCCAAGATTTATCAACCAAGACAAACAGAACAGAAATCAGAGTGAACAGAATGTACTCTTAAATGGGTCACTTCA
The DNA here is from genome assembly GCA_024291935.2 of Okapia johnstoni. Lineage (NCBI taxonomy): Eukaryota > Metazoa > Chordata > Mammalia > Artiodactyla > Giraffidae > Okapia > Okapia johnstoni. The sequence goes on from CM044325.1 coordinate 25,125,596, forward strand.
TACAGAAGAGGTATTGGATGGGAAGAAAGATCTAGATAAGACTGATCTTTCCTCACTTGAAATGTTCAGATTTCTGAGTCTCCAAAACAGCTATGAATTTAATTATCTAAAAGCCAACCCTTTTTAAGGGTGGACAACTTTCTGGAAGACATCCAAATTCTGGCATGAACTCTTCCTTTCAGCTCTGGGAAATGTGCTTCCTCTTCCCTACAATGCTCGGCATTATTTATCAGGACAAAAGTCATCTATCTGGGGACTGTGTCCATAAATACTCTCTCTCCCCAGTCAGCAAAGGAAGAGCAGCTCCAGCTCTGGAGCAAAAGGAAGAGGAGGCCAGTGACTCTAGTGAATGAATGAGGACATAGCTGCTGCAGCAGGTTACAAAAATACTTGCCCCATAAGCTTGGGAGTCAGGAACCAGGAAAGGACTACACAGCAACTTAAAAACCAGTCATGAGGCAAAATCTATACTGTGTGAGTAGCTTCAGACACCAGAGTCCTGGGGTGGGTGGTGACAGTAGTGGGTAAGGGTTCCAGGAGGCAAGCAACTGAGAGCTGTTCTATGAGTATTAGCAGAATATATTTGTACACTAACAAATATTACTTAAAATAGCATTGTTACTATCACTTACAGAGTAATCCTTTGTTCTAAGCACTTTGCTCAATTTTCATCAATCCTCTAATAGAGGCACCGAAATAATTGCCTCTTTTTATAGAGGAAAAATATAATTTATATAATGATGTCTTTTTAATTATAGGGACTGGAATGCAAAAGTAGGAAGTCAAGCAACACCTGGAGTAACAGGCAAATTTGGTCTTCAAGTACAGAATGAAGCAGGGCAAAGGCTAATACAGTTTTGTCAAAAGAATGCACAGGTCATAGCAAACACCCTCTTCCAACAACACAAGAGAACACTCTACACATGGACATCACCAGAAGGTCAACACTGAAATCAGACTGATTATATTCTTTGCAGCCAAAGATGGAGAAGCTCTATACAGTCAGCAAAAACAAGGCTGGGAGCTGACTGTGGTTCAGATCATGAACTCCTTATTGCCAAATTCAGACATAAATTGAAGAAAGTACAGAAAACTACTAGACCATTCAGGTATGACCTAAATCAAATCCCTTATGATTATACAGTGGAAGTGAGAAATAGATTTAAGGGACTAGCTCTGATAGACAGAGTGCCTGATGAACTATGGACGGAGGTTCATGACATTGTACAGGAGGCAGGGATCAAGACCATCCCCAAGGAAAAGAAATGCAAACAAGCAAAATGGCTGTCTGAGGAGGCCTTACAAACAGCTGTGAAAAGAAGAGAAGTGAAAAGCAAAGGAGAAAAGGAAAGATATACCCATTTGAATGCAGAGTTCCAAAGAATAGCAAGGAGAGATAAGAAAGCCTTCCTCAGTGATCAATGCAAAGAAATAGAGGAAAACAATAGAATGGGAAAGACTAGAGATCTCTTCAAGAAAATTAGAGATACCAAGGGAACATTTCATGCAAAGATGGGCTCAATAAAAACAGAAATGATATAGACCTAACAGAAGCAGAAGATATTAAGAAGAGGTGGCAAGAATACACAGAAGAACTATACAAAAAAATCTTCATGACCCAGATAATCACAATGGTGTGATCACTCACCTAGAGCCAGACACCCTGGAATGTGAAGTCAAGTGGGCATTAGGAAGCATCACTATGAACAAAGCTAGTGGAAGTGATGGAATTCCAGTTGAACTATTTCAAATCCTAAAAGATGATGCTGTGAAAGTCCTGCACTGAACATGTCAGCAAATTTGGAAAACTCAGCAGTGGCCACAGGACTGGAAAAGGTCAGTTTTCATTTCAATCCCAAAGAAAGGCAATGCCAAAGAAGGTTCAAACCAACGCACAATTTGCACTCATCTCATACGCTAGTAAAGTATTGCTCAAAATTCTCCAAGCCAGGCTTCAACAATACATGAACCATGAACTTTCAGATGTCCAAGCTGGTTTTAGAAAAGGCAGAGAAACCTGAGATCAAATTGCCAACATATACATATACATATACATATACAACAAATACTCAGAAAAGGAAAGGCAGTGGGGTTTTAGGAGGGATAGAAAATCTAGGCTCCAATCTCAGTGCTACCACAAAAGAGACTATTGACCTGTAAGCAAAGCATTCATTCATACATGCATTTGGTAAATCATTTGAGAACTATTATATATCAGGTATTGTACCAGTAGTTTCCATCTCCTTATTTGTTGTGCCTGCCAAGATTATCTCATAGCGAGATTAAATGAAATTATGAAAATGAAAGCAGTTCATTAGCTGCAGAATAATGTTAACATTCCTATTTGTATAGTTCTTCACACAAAATACTCTAACATTATTTTCTATAATTTTTATAATTCCATATAATGGTCATTATCACTCGCATTTTACATATAAGAAACTGAAGCAGAGAGGCCAAATTACCTGCCTAAGGCCACACAGCTAGCAAGAGGTAGAACACAGCTCTGATGCAAATACCATAAACATCAAGTATTAACTAACACTTCAGACAGGCAAATACAAGACTGCATATGATTAGGTGCCAAAAGATAATACCAGCTAAGAGTTCAAAAAATAAACAAGCACTTTGGCTAGAATGGTCTGAAAGGTTTTAAGGAAAAGATGAGATCTGAGCTGGGCTTTGAAAAATGGAGCATTTGGAGGTGGTGAAAAAGTAAGAGCATTCTGAGAAAGCTCCTGGAGATCAAAGATTAGGAATTCAGTATTGGGTAAATAAACAGGACATCACCTGGTCAAAAGCGACAGGTCAGAATAGAAGAGGGAAATCAGTAACAAAGGAATCTGGAAGGGGAAAGTGGCATCGGACTCAGAGGGGCCCTATATGCCCTTATACCTTAAGGTGATAGCCTATGACAGATTTCCATGGGTTCTTCAGGAGTATGTGTGTTGTGTGCTGTGCTTAGTTGCTCAGTCGTGTCCAACTCTTTGCGACACCATGGACTGCAGCCTGCCAGGCTCCTCTGTCCATGGGGGTAGGATGGCTAAAAACAGTACTCCTTGAACAATGATCCCTTCTTTTCAGCAGCATTCCTCAGACTCAAAGCTTTTAGAGTAGGAGCTTGGAGTCACCAATTTGACCGTCTTTAACAATTAAATTTAGAAACTTTCCAGGTTTTTTTCCCCCTATAATTCCTTTCACCAGATCTAGTCAAATTCTCACAATCTGGCTAAAGTGAACAACTGGTAGTTATCTCGTTAAGAATAAAGTGAGGTTTGAGATCTTAAGGAAACAAAGCTAGAGACATTCAGGGGTTGCCCCAAAGTAAGGACTAGTAGATCCGTGAACGACAATGATCATGTTGATTTATGTATCATGGAGGTATAGTCTCCAAATTAATTCCTCAAATAAAATTTTAACATAAATTGCTTTAAAAAAAGTCATTACTCTAAACAGTATGATACAACCGAAAAAGCACAATTTTAATCTGTTAAGAGGACAAAGGAAAGCAAAGGAATGCTTTATGGTGGTTCATACGGTTTTACTGCAGTTACGTAACTAAGGCTTCGTAAGTCAAAACGTTCTTTTTATTACGCTTCCCTATCGCCAAGTAGCCTCACATCCCAATCTGTTCTGCGAGTCAAAAAGGTATTCTTAGAAAAAAATCTGGAAGTTGATGACTTAAAGCAAAAATAAAATGACCTGCTCAAGGTCATAGATACTATCCCGACCTATACGGGTGATTCCCATTGCAGGTCTCCTCTCGTTCCAGGCCAATGTGCCGCGAGGGTAGCACGGAGGGGGCGTGGCGCGCGGGTTACCGCAGCCGAATCCTCCCGGGAACAGAGAAAGCGCAACCCTTTGACAGGGCGCCGCACGTGCTGCCGGGAAGAGCTTGTTCTTGCCCAAGTCTCTTACCCGGATGTCGGCAGCCGCGTGATAGCCCCTCCGCCCCCTCCCAGCTCCGCTCTCCTCACCACCTCTCCCGCGCCCAGCTTGGATGGACTGCGTTACCTTTCCTAGTGCTCCGTTCATCCTTGGCGGTAGCGCGGCCCGTGCTTTTTCCAGATGAAGATGGGCGCAACAAGCCGCGACCCCAGGGTATCTGAAAACACTGACGGAACGGCCTCGATCCGGTCCGGTAACAATATCCGACCGAGACTCGCTCAACTCCCGCAGCACCTTGGTTCCGGCAGCTTCTGAGACTCAGTGTCTAGAAATCCCCTCAGTCTCCGTTCTCATTACAGCTCAAATGTCACTTTCACTGCTACTTCTCCAGGCAGAAATAACTGCCATCTCTGTTTTGCCCCAATAATTTGCAGACAATTCTGCTATTTGATCTGCCATACTATTTATTATCGGTTTCCCTGATAGCTCAGTTGGTAAAGAATCCGCCCGCAATGCGGGAGACCTGGGTTCTGTCCCTGGATTGGGAAGATCCCGTGGAGAAGGGAAAGGCTACACACTCCAGTATTCTGGCCTGGAGAATTCCATGAACTGCATAGTCCATGAGGTCTCAAAAAAGTCGGACACGACTGATCGACTTTCACTTCACTCACTATATATTAATTATTTGTTAATTTCTCTTTCCCGTGATTAATTGCGAGTTTCTCACAGGTAACTCTATAGAGGTAAAGAATCTGCCTGCCATTGCAGGAGGCGCAAGAGAGCAGTTCTATACCTGGGTGGCGCAGATCCCCTGGAGAAGGGAATGGCAACCACTCTAGTATTCTTGCCTGGAAAATCCTATGGACAGAGGAGCCTGGCAGGCTACGTCCTTGGGGCTGCAGAGAGTCGGACACGACTGAGCAACTAAGCCGAAGCAGGGACTGAAATCCTGCCTGATTAATTCATTCCAGGGTCTAGCACAAGACATGGAAACCTGACTTCTAACCTCTATTTAAAAGCTGAATGACCCTAAGTGAGCCTTCCTGACATTAAGTTGCCTCATAATAATTGATAATAGCTATTTTTTAGTGTGTGACCACTGTGTGCAGCGCATTATGCTCAAAGCATCAATTTATTCCTTATAAGCCTATTAGTGAGATATTATCACTGGATATTACATATAAGGATTTTGCAAGAGGTTAAAAAGGCTTGTCTAGAGCCAACCAACCGAGGCAGAACTGAGTTTCAAACTGTCTCCTTTATGCAAAGTGTTTTCCCTCTGACAGACACCTTCTCACTAGATGATAATGTCAAAGCACACATTCACTTACTTATTTACATACATCAACCATTTACTTAGTATGATTTTGTGCCAATCCATTGCTTGAACATTAGGAAAACAGAGATGAGTATTATACAGTCCCTGCCCTCAAGTGAGAGCTTCCCAGAGGGCGCAGTGGTAAAGAATCTGCCTGCTAACGCAGGAGGTGCAAGAGACGCGGGTTCGATACCTGGGTGAGGAAGATTCTCTAGAGTAGGAAGTGGCAACCCACTACAGTATTCTTGCTTGGAAAATTCCATGGACAGAGGAGCCTAGCAGACTACAGTCCACAGGGTCACAAAGAGTAGGATGCAACTGAGTATCCTACTCTTGCAGAGATTAATGAGCTTCCCTGGTGGCTCAGTGGTAAAGAACCTACCTGCCAAAGTAGGAGAAGCAGCTTCAGTCCTTAAGTAGCTGATAGAGGATTGCATCAAACTAAAAGTTTTCTGTGCAGCAAATGAAACAACGGAGTAAAGAGACAACCTACAGAATGGGAGAAAATGTTTCCAAATAATACATCTGATAAGGAGTTAATATCTAAAATATATATATATAAGGAACTCAACTTGATAGCAAGAAACCTGGTTTGAAATTTGACAAAGGATCTGAAGAGCCATTTCTCAAAAGACGTGCAAATGGTCAATAGGTATATGAAAAGAGGCTCAACATCACTAATCATCAGCAAAATGCAAATTGTAACCACAATGAGATACCTCACACCTGAGTGAATGGCTATTATCAAAGAGATAAAAAATAAGCACTGGTGAGGATGTTGAGAAAAAGGAACCCTCGCATGTTGTTGGTGGAAATGTAAATTGCTATGGCCATTATAGAAAACAGTAAAAACAGTATATGTATAATGGAATATTACAACAGCATTTAAAAAGATGGAAATCTTGTCATTTATGATATGGATGAAACTGAAGGACATTATGCTGAATGAAATAAGCCAGGCACAGAAAGACAAATACTCCATGATCTCACTTATGTGGAATGTAGAACAATCAAATTCGTAGAAACAGAGTATAGACTGGTGGTTACCAGGGGTTGGGGTAGTGGGGATGAAGAGGAGAGATGAGGAGATGTTAGTCAAAGGGTACAAATTTCCAGTTATGTAGGATGAATAAATCTAGAGATCTAATGTATAGCATGATGACTATAGTTGTTAACACTGTATTGAATATTGGAAATGTGCTAAGGGTATTTCAGGTGCTCTCATTACAAAACAAGCTATGTGAGGAGGTGGTTAACTAGCTTGACTGTAGTGATCAATTCACTAGGTATACATATATTAAATTATATTTTACAATTTTCAAGTGGCTTGTAGAAATTATTGAGCTTCCCTGGTGACTCAGTGGTAAAGAACCCACCTGCCAAAGTAGGAGAGGCAGCTTCAGTCCTTGGGTCGGGAAGATCCCCTGGAGAAGGAAATGGCAACCCACTCCAGTATTCTTGCCTTGAAAATTCTATGGACAGAGAAGCCTAGCAGGCTACAGTCTATAGGGTCACAAAAGTGTCAGACAAGACTTAGCAACTCAACAACAATACAGAGATTAGTAGGGAGGCCAAGTTGTAAACAGACAATTATAAAGCAATGAGGAATTCCAGTTTCAGAGATACACACATAAATGCTGTATATGAAGGGAGTGCATGGTCACAAAGTCAACATCAAGTGAAATAACCAATATGCAATAATTTTTATTGTTGCTGTTATTATTACTTTGCTTTGTTTTTGTTGTTATTATTTTTGCTCTTAGCAAGTAAAAGATGTAAAAACTGGTAAATATGAATGGGTCTTCAGTAAGTCAGAGTTTGCTTTGTTGTCAGAAACCCTGCCAAGGTACCTTATCCTATTGCTTTATCAGTCCTTCCTATGCTGAAGTTCTAAGGAGTTACAAAGGGCTATTGTAGGTAGTTGCTCAGCAGCATGTGGGGTCTTCCCCGACCAAGAATCAAACCAGCGTTCTTTAGATTGCAAGGAAGATTCTTAACCACTGGAACACTAGGGAACCCCAGAAGCGAGCCTTCAAATAGGAAACAAAACACTTCAAGTTCTTAGTTTGTACAAGGTCAGATCTCTTCAGGTATGTTTATTTGATTCTCCCAATAACCCTGTGAAGCTGGGCATCATTATACCCGTTACACAGATGAGGAACAGAGGTATGAAGAAGTTACCTGGTTAACATAAGTCACACTATAAGTGATGAGCTGGCTGACTTCATCACCTGGACTCCTACTCCATAGAACTGCAACTGCAGGTTTCCAAAAGGGCAGTCTCAGCTGGGGAAGTCCTGTGATTGCTTCCCCTTTAAAATGATTTGACAAATCCCCCTTCTCTCTCCTCTAAGCCACTCAGTGTTGCCATCAGAGTGATGTTTTTAAACACAAATATGACCATATCACTCCTCCACCCAAGGACATTTTATACTTCCCACACATTGCCTATAGCAGTGCTATCCAACAGAACATCTTGCAAATATATTCATGTACTATATCTGCTCTGTCCAAAACAGTAACTACCAACCACTTGTAGCAATTAAGCCCTTGAAATGTGATTAGTGCAACCTAGGAATTGGATTTTAATTTAATTTTAATTAAAATGTAAATAGACTTCCCTGGTGGTTCAGATGGTAAAGCGTCTGCCTACAATGCAGGAGACCCGAGTTCAATCCCTAGGTTAGGAAGATTTCCTGGAGAAGGAAATGGCAACCCACTACAGTATTCTTGCCTGGAAAATCCCATGGATGGAGGAGTCTGGTAAGCTTCAGTCCATGGGGTTGAAAGGAGTCGGACACGACTGAGTGACTTCACTCACTCACTCACTCAGCAACATATGGCTAGTAGCTCTCTGGAGTAGTCTATAGGATCAGGTCTCAATTCAGTTCAGTCACTCAGTCCTGTCTGACTCTTGAGACCACATGGACTGCACCATGCCAAGCTTCCCTGTCCATCACCAATTCCCAGAGCTTGCTCAAACTCATGTCCATCGAGCGGTGATGCCATCCAACCAGCTCATCCTCTGCCATCCCCTTATCCTCCCACCTTCAGTCTTTCCCAGCATCAGGGTCTTTTCAAATGAGTAGGTTCTTTGCATCAGGTGGCCAAAGTATTGGAGTTTCAGCTTCAGCATCAGTCCTTCCAATGAATATACAGGACTGATTTCCTTTAGGATAGACTGGTTGGATCTCCTTGCAGTCCAAGGGACCCTCAAGAGTCTTCTCCAACACCACAGTTCAAAAGCATCCATTCTTTGGCACTCAGCTTTCTTTAGAGTCCAACTCTCACATCCATACATGACTACTGGAAAAACCATGGCTTTGACTAGACGGACCTTTGTTGGCAAAGTAATGTCTCTGCTTTTTAATATGCTGTTTAGGTTGATCATAGCTTTTCTTCCAAGGAGGAAGTGTCTTTTAATTTCATGGCTGCAGTCACCATCTACAGTGATTTTGGAGCGCTTAAAAATAAAGTCTCTCACTGCTTCCATTGTTTCTCCATCTATTTGCCAGGAAGTGATGGGACCGGATGCCATGATCTTAGTTTTCTGAATGTTGAGCTTTAAGCCAACTTTTTCACTCTCCACTTTCATCAAGAGGCTCTTTAGTTCTTATTCACTTTCTGCCATAAGGGTGGTGTCATCTGCATATCTGAGGTTATTGATATTTCTCCTGACAATCTTCATTCCAGCTTGGGCTTCATCCAGCCCAGTATTTCTCATGATGTACTGTGCATATAAGTTAAATAAGCAGGGTGACAATACACAGTCTTGATGTACTACTTTCCCAGTTTGGAACCAGTCTGTTGTTCCATGTCCAGTTATAACTGTTGCTTCCTGACCTGCATACAGATTTCTCAGGAGGCAGGTCAGGTGATCTGGTATTCCCATCTCTTTAAGAATTTTCTACAGTTTGCTGTGATCCACACAGTCAAAGGCTTTGGCATAGTCAATAAAGCAGATTTTTTTTGGAACTCTCTAGCTTTTTTGATGATCCATCGGATGTTGGCAATTTGACCTCTGGTTCCTCTGCCTTTTCTAAATCCAGCTTAAACATCTGGAATCTCACGGTTCACATACTGTTGAAGCTTGGCTTGGAGAATTTTGTGCATTATTTTGCTAGCCTGTGAGATGAGTGCAATTGTGCCGTAGTTTGAGCATTCTTTGGCATTGCCTTTCTTTGGGATTGGAAGGAAAACTGACCTTTTCCAGTCCTGTGGCACTGCTGAGTTTTCCAGATTTGCTGGCATATTGAGTGCAGCACTTTCACAGCATCATCTTTGAGGATTTGAAATAGCTCAACTGGAATTCCATCACTTCCACTAGTTTTGTTCGTAGTGATGCTTCCTAAGGCCCACTTGACTTCACATTCCAGGATGTCTGGTGAGTGATCACACCATTGTGGTTATCTGAGTCATGAAGATCTTTTTTGTACAGTTCTTCTGTGTATTCTTGCCACCTCTTCTTAATGTCTTCTGCTTCTGTTAGGTCTATACAATTTCTGTCCTTTATTGTGCCCATCTTTGCATGAAATGTTCCCTTGGTATGTCTAATTTTCTTGAAGAGATTGCTAGTCTTTCCCATTCTATTGCTTTCCTCTAGTCCTTTATATTGATCACTGAAGAAGTCTTTCTTATCTCTCCTTGCTATTCTTTGGAACTCTGCCTTCAAATGGGTTTATCTTTCCTTTTCTCCTTTGCCTTTAGCATCTCTTCTCAGCTATTTGGAAGGCCTCCTCAGACAACCATTTTGCCTTTTTGCATTTCTTTTCCTTGGGGATGGTCTTGATCCCTGCCTCCTGTACAATATCATGAACCTCCATCCATAGTTCTTCACGGACTCTATCGGATCTGATCCCTTGAATCTATTTGTCACTATCACTGTATAATCGTAAGAGATTTGATTTAAGTCATAACTGAATGGTCTAGTGGTTTTCCCTACTTTCTTCAATATAAGTCTGAATTTGGCAATAAGGAGTTCATGATCTGAGCCACAGTCAGCTCCCGGTCTTGTTTGTGCTGACTGTATAGAGCTTCTCCATCTTTGGCTACAAAGAATATAATCAATCTGAATTTGGTATTGACCATCTGGTGATGTCCACTTGTAGAGTCTTCTCTTGTGTTGTTGGATCCAGATCAGGTCTAAACTCCAGAGTATAAGAGTATAACATACTAAGTCCTTCACTCTCTAGAACTTGCCTATCTATCTAGCCTCATTTCTCACCCCTTTCAACACAAATGTTACTCCCCAGTCAATAAATTCCTACAATTCTTCAATCATGATATACTCTCTCACACCTACCTGCCTTTGTATCTGCAATTTCCTCTGCTAAAATGACCTTTCTTTACTCATCCTCCTGGAAAGTATCTACTCATCTTTCAAGACAGAAGTTGAATGTTACATTTCCTATTTAGCTTCTTGCATTCATTTCACAGGAATGAAATGAATTATACTCTACTATACTTGTCCAGCCTATTTTTCATGCCCTCAACACAAGTATATTGTAATTATTTATTCACTTGTATATCTTTCCCACTAGATTGTAAGCATTTTTAAAGGAGTATTTTTTTCCACCTCAAAGATTAACACAGATATTATTTTGTTTATTGGTTTGTCCTCTCCAACCCATGTACGTGAACATTATGTAGTTTTATCACAGATAGGATGATAAGTATGTTTTCTCACTTTGTACATGACAGAACTGAAGGGAAGAAGATAGGTAGCTTGCCAAAGCTTAAATAGTTTGTACATGACAAGGTTGCCAGGAGAAATAACAACAACCGTAGAAATGGAGATGATACCACTCTAATGGCAGAAAGTGAAGAGGAACTAAAGAGCCTCATCATGAGGGTGAAAGAGGAGAGTGAAAGCTGGCTTAAACTCAACATTCAAACAAAACATTAGTTTTAGCTTAAAACTAAGATCATGGCATCTGGTCCCATCACTTCATGGCAAATAAATGGGGGGAAAAGTGGAAGCGGCAACAGATTTTATTTTGGGGGGCTCCAAAGTCACTCCAGATCGTGACTGCAGCCATAAAATTAAAAGATGCTTGCTCCTCGGAAGAAAAGCTATGACAAACCTAGACAGCATATTAAAAAGCAGAGACATCACTTTGCCAACTTTGTTGGCATGTAGTCCAACATGTAGGACAACTTTGTTGTCCATGTAGTCAAAGCTATTTTTCCAGTAATCATCTATGGATGTGAGAGGTGGACCAGAAAGAAGGCCAAGCACCAATGTTTTCAAACTGTGGGCCTGGAGAAGAGTCTTGAGAGTCTCTTGCACAGCAAGATCAAACCAGTCAATCCTAAATGAAATCAACCCTGAATATTCACTGGAAGGACTGATACTGAAGCTGAAACTCCAATACTTTGGCCACCTGATTTGAAGAGCCAGCTGTTTGGAAAAGAACCTGATGATGGGAAAGATGGAAGGCAAAAGGAAAAAGGGGTGGCAGAGGATGAGATGGACATGAATTTGAGCAGATTCCAGGAAATAATGAAGAACAGGAAGCCTAGCACGCTACACTTCATTGGATCATACAGAGTCTAACATGACTAAGGAAATGAACAACAGCAACAAAAACACATGACAAAAACAGGATAATGACAATAGATTTTTTTTTTTTGCTCTGAAAGTCCCTTTTATGGTCAAGAGCGAAAGCAAACTAGAAGCTCTGAGATCTTCTCACTGCCAATCCCAAATCTCAAACCAACACTTGGTGACTTGGCACTTACACAACAAATTAATTTGGCCACAAGCAACTTAACTGAGGAACTAATAATGAGGTCAGTGTCTTCCCAAATAAGAATGGAGGCTAAATGCACTAAAAGACCAACTTCTGCTTCAGCTTTGTAAATTTCTCTTCCCTCTCAAGAGAGATGTCTCCCAATCTTTGTCAACTTAATATTATACTTAGTCCTGTGTAGCATATCCATAAAGGAATAGTCTTTATTTTTGTTTATATCCCCAGCATTTGACACAGTTCATGGAACATAATGAAGCTCCTAAAATGTTGAATGAAATAATGAATGAGTGAGTATTTAAAGGTTCCTCAATGGTTCTTATGTATTTAGATTTTTCTCCAGATCTTGCACCACACACACACACACACACAAAGCATGGAGAAACTTTAGCCTTTCTGGCTTTATTTTTACAGGCCAGCTGTCTTTAGAAGATTTTAAAAATACTTTTCCAGCCCTCAGCACAACCACATCAGAGAAAGCTTTAGGGAATAAGAGAGGATAAAAGGAAGCCCTTTAGAAGAAGATGTTTGATCTCAGGTTAAACTTCCTTTAAAGTAATAATTCTATGGACCTATTATAAAAAGTTTCCCAAAAGTGCAAATAGCTCTAATTTTTGGCTTACATGAAAAGATATGCATTAAGCTGCCTCCAACTGAAAATTATTTTAGCTTCAGTAGGACTCTTCTGCTTCTATTTTTTGGTATGATTTTGGTACAAAGAAAAGCATACTTGAAAGGGGAAAAAAATAAAATAAAAGGCCGGAAGTGGAAGAGAACTGGCTACCTAAAAAAAGCCAGAAAGAAATGGTGCTCACTCTCCTGCCTATACTTTACCTGGAGTTTTCTGCTTGTGCAGGGCTGGGCTGGGCTGAGTGAACGGGAATTACCTAATCCTGAAGAGAGGGAGAAAGGATGATGAAACAGGCTGCAAGAGGAAACCTCAGGTGGTTAGTAGGATCTTAGAAGCCCACAAAAAGGGAGAGAGAGGGTGCAAATAACCTCTCACCAAGCAGCTAGATGTGCAACTCAGTTGAGAATCTCTCTTGAAGCCTGGATCCTGTGTTCAGGTTGATCCAACCCAGCCTCCAGTCCAGGGATACTGGGAGAGTTCCTGCCGCACACAGCTCCTCTGGATACCTGAGATGGCCTGCACAAAACCACTTCTTTAGTTCACACCATTACTCAATATAAGAAAACTCTTTTTTTTCACTTTCAAATATTTTAAACAGACATAAAATTACATCTGAATAAACAGAATTGAAACAAAAAACATAGATTGAAAGAAAAAAACTACAAAAACTGCACTTTGTTCACAGAAATTGTACATCTAGGTAATTAATATAGACAATTGCTAATACACCCTTAATTTGCTATCATTCCATGGTCACAAGTAAACAAAAGGTTGGTCATGAAGTAGCAATTTTCTATATTAAATACTATAATAATATTTAATATTTACAAGCAAGAAGCACATTTGTCATGTTAAAAATTTTAAATATTGAAAAACTCTTCTTATGGACTAGGAAGAATCCTTTGTACTGCTGCTGCCCAAGCCCCAGATATCATGCGGACTGAAAAATAGAAAAACTGTAATTTCACTCGAGCAAACTGCTCACAGTTTCAAGTGTAATTCTCCTCCCCAGCAACTTGGGATCAGAGACACAAGTGCAGATTTTATAAAATCATGATGTGAAGGCTCATTTTAAAATAAATTCCTCAGAAAATAATAATACTTCCTTGACCTACTGAGATAGGAGCTTCTAACCTTCATCTCCAATTATCCTGTCCCTGACTTTATTTGAATGCCTCTTCCTCTTTACCGCCACATCTACCTTCCAAGATCCACTTTTACTGTCTCTCATCTGAACATCTGGAGAAGGCAATGGCACCCCACTCCAGTACTCTTGCCTGGAATATCCCATGGACAGAGGAGCCTGGTAGGCTGCAGTCCAGGGGGTCGCCAAAAGTCGGACACGACTGAGCGACTTCACTTTCACTTTTCACTTTCATGCATTGGAGAAGGACATGGCAACCCACTCCAGTGTTCTTGCCTGGAGAATCCCAGGGACAGGGGAGCCTGGTGGGCTGCCATCTATGGGGTCGCACAGAGTCAGACACGACTGAAGCAACTTAGCAGCAGCATCTGAACTATTGTGCCGGCTTCTTATAGCCTTCAGTCGCATCCCCATTCCAGTTTATCTCTAAACGCTGTGTTCCTGAAGTACGTGTCATGGAGATCATAATTTTAAAAACAACATCAGGGGAATTCCCTGGCAGTCCAGTGCCATGCTTCCACTCAGGGGGCACTAAAGAGTCTGGTTGGGGAACTAAAGATTCTGTATGCCTTGCAACACAGCCAGGAAAAAAAAAAAAAAAAGAAAGAAAAAAAAAATTTTTAAAAAGCCCCAAATTTCAATCATCATTTATAGCCCTCCAGTTTAACAACACACTCTTATCCCTGGAATTCATAACTCTCATTATCTATTGTCAATTTTCCATTCCATCCACTCCTATTTACATACTCATTGCTTCTATTACACTGAAATTCTGATCTACCTCTTTTCCTATACCTCCCTTTTGGACTTCACCATTTGTATTATAGTTGTTTACAGATGTGTTTGACCACTAGATAATGCTCTTTGATTTGAGAATCCCTGTCTGATTCAGCATTGTGTTTCTCTCAGCAACTTTACTGTATGTACATATTGAAGGCCCCAGAGAATATCTGTGGATAAACACTGGGCCTGCAGAAGAATACTAACATCTTTGGCCCCAGGTTTTCTAATCAAAACGTGTGTGTGTGTGCTTAGTCGCTCAGTCATGTCTGACTCTTTGCAAGCCCATGGACTGTAGCCTGCCAGGCTCTTTGTCCATGGGGATTCTCCAGGCAAGAATACTGGAGTGGTGTTGCTATGCCCTCCTCCAAGGGATCTTCCCAACCTAGGGATCAGATCCAAATCTCCCCCATTGCAGGCAGATTCTTTACCATCTGAGCCACCAGGGAAGCCTAATCAAAACAGTTCTAATGATATGCTACTCTTATTTGGGTCCCTGAGAGCCTTTTCTTAAAAGGGTGAGGAGGGCATACTTACTGCAAAACATTTGGATAGAAAATTGAAAGCAAATAAAGAAAATCATGACTAGCCAAAGACAGTCAGTGTGTTAACATTTCATTATATTTCTTTTCTATCCATGTATTTTGAAAATAATTTTGACATAATATGCATCCAGTTTTAGAGGTAGTTTTATTTCCAGTATAACATAAACCATACCCTAGTTTATTAAAAAACTCATTGCAAATATCATATTGTAGCTGCATAATATTCTATAACAAATATATATCATTGGATACTAAATTGTCTACTTTTAATATTACAGACCATACTAAATTTTCATGTTAAAATTACTTCCTTGAGACTTCCCCTGGTGTTCCAATGGCTAAGACTCTGAGCTCTCAACGCAGGGGGCTCAGAGTGGATCCCTGGTCAGGGAACTAGATCCTACATGCCTCAACCAAGAGTTTGCATGCCGCAGTAAAAAAATCCCGCATGCTGCCAAGAAAATCAAAGATCCAGTGTGCCACAACTAAGACCCTACATAGCCAAATAAATGTATAGGTTTTTTTCTTACGTTAAAAAGTTACTTCCTTATGAGAGTTATCATGAGAAGCAGAATTACTTCTAGATAGATTCATTTTGAAGTTTTCGGTATATTTTGTCAAATTGCTATCACTTTATTTTTTTGTATTTCTTCTTTTTACCACATTTCGTGAAGCACTGAATATTAATATATTTGAAAAACTTTTCAAAGCTTGTTAAGTAAAAAATTTCATATCAAAAATCCTCACAAATTTGATAGTTTATAAATTGCATAGTTTTCATTTTCTATTGATAGTATGATTGAACCTTTCCCTATGCTTGGTTATGCAATTTTATTTCCTTTGTGAATTGCTGGTTATCTATTTATCCTTTAGAGTCTTAATACTTTTATTTCTGCCAAGTTCAGCCTTTTATACATACTCTTATCATGTTTTAGGAAGCAGCTTATAGTCAGGGAAAGAAAACCACACTAAGCTTCAAGAAATCTGGTTTCAAGCCCCAGCACTACCATTACATGACCCAGAGGAAGTCACTGCTCTCTAGACCTCAATATTCAAAACTATACAATAAGGGTGATACACTAGGAGCTGTAAGATCAAGGGAAAGACCAAGTGGCTACCATCCAAAACTCCTGCCTTCTTTAACTAGAACAGCTCTCTTTTAATCTATTATGTAGTGAAGTGAAAGTCGCTCAGTCATGTCCAACTCTTTGCAACTCCATGGACTACAGAGTCCATGGAATTCTCCAGGACAGAATACTGGAGTGAGTAGCCTTTCCCTTCTCCAAGGGATCTTCCCAACTCAGGGATTGAACCCAGGTTTCCCTCATTTACACATAATTCCTAAGGCCCTTTCATCTCTAAAGGTCTTGGATTCCATTATTCTGCCATACATAGGCAATTTGTTGTTTTTTCCATTTCATAGATGAGGAAACTAAACCCAATGGACAGATTATTCTTCAAGTTTGGCTAAGAGGAAGCCAGACCTTCCAACTCTATTGTGGTCCCCAGCCCCTTCTTGAATCCAGGACCACTCTCTTCGTGTATTCCAACTCTCCCTGAAACTGAGCTGCTCAGCATTTCAGGGTTCTCCAGCACGTGGCTCCTTACCATGAAATGCTCAACAAATCTCTACCCTAAATCACTTGAAGTAACTCTGTCCCTTCCAAGCCAAGGAAGCAAATTCTTCAAAGTAAAACAGAAGTCACCCCTTGCTGATAATGCTGTCATGACAGAGGAAGTGGGCACTGACCTTAGGAAGGACTCCCCTACATGCACAGCCATATAAGCCTAGGGGAGTTACTATGCCACCTTACCTTTGCCACATCTCCTCCTCCAATTTTTCTGGATTATGATTCTTTAAAAGTTTCAAAACTTTCTTTAAAAAAGTATCTATGCCATCTAATAATAACAATACAGTGCCTTCTTTTTTCTATTAATAAAACAACTTCACAGACATTCTCTCAATTATCCTTCTATATACAATCTTCCTTATACACAATCTATAAGGAAGAATTACATCTTCACCACAAGATGAGGAAATTAAGACTCAAAGAGGGGACTTCCCTTGTGATCCAGTGGCTAAGACTCCCTGCTCCCAATGCAGGGGGCCCAGGTTCAGTCCTTGTTCAGGGAACTAGATGCTGCATGCCTCAACGTAGATCAAAGATCCTGTGTGCCACAACTAAGATCTGGTACAGCCAATTAAATAAATATATTTTTTTAATAAGACTCAGAGAATTGAAGTGACTTGCTCAATATTACACAGCTAGAAAGTGGACTCAGGTTTTAATCTCCTAGCCCAACGATCTTTTCATCCAGTTTCTACTACTCAACATTATGTGTGTGCTCAGTCGTTCAGCTGTTCTGACTCTTTATGATGACCCCTTGGACTGTAGCCCACCAGGCTCCTCTGTCCATGGTATTGTCCAGGCAAGAATCCTGGAGTAGGTTGCCATTTCTTATTCCAGAGGATATTCCCACCTAGGGAATTCCCAACCCGGAATTCCCAATCTGGGTCTCTTTCCTTTCCTGCATTGGTAGGTGGATTCTTAACCACCATGCCACCATCACTACAGCATTCGAGAATTGTTACTTGGAGACTCACATTCAGGCCAGTTTATCTTTATTACAGGATCCCTGAGCAGTCAGTCTCTCTACTCCTATGGAAGGTCCCATGGAAGGGAACAAAAGAGATCAAAACTTATTTCTCTCCTATCAAATAAATAAGTGAATAAAATCATGAAAAACTCCCCCTTCCTATCCTGCTTATCTGCCTAATTAGAAACTGCAGTGTGAGACAGATACCTAGAAAAGCTTATAGGTAGGAACAAGTTGGGGCTACACCACCTGATATTTCTTGACCAGGCTGTGAAGAGTTGTTAGAGGCATTTTAACACAGGAGAAATACTGAGTATATCTAGTAAGAGGTGTCATTTTTTTTTTTTTTTTTTTTTTGGGGGGGGGGTGTATTTTGGCTGCATCCTAAGGCATGCAGAACATTCCGGACCAGGGATCCAACCAGAGGCTCCTGCAGTGGAAGCTCTGAGTCCAAACCACTGACTCACCAAGGAAATCCAGAGGTGACACTTTAAATGTAAAGCACCCAACTTTTGAGAAGACTCTGATTGTTAGATATTCACCATTTGTGAAAGCTTGGATTTGTTTCTTCAGAGATCCTTACCACCCAAGATACTATGATTCTGAGTCTCTCAAGATTGTAACACTCTAGAATCCTAAGACTGTAAAGTCTCTGAAGGCTCTACAATTTTGTAATTCTTACGGAAGAACTTTCCAAAGGAAAAATCAATTTGTGGACTAGCCAGTTCTTAGCTGTCTCTCCTTCTCTACCTGCCCCACCTCCAATCTGCTTTTCACTTAAAGTCTCAGGTGTTTATTGTGGTCCAGTGGTTAAGAATCTGCCTTCCGATCCAAGGGAAGCAGGTTAGGACAGGGTTAGAGCCTGCCTTCCTTGCCATTCAACCTGGCAACTAGGCCACAACTAAGACCTAAAGCAGCCAAATAAATAAACATTTAAAAGCCTATTGGTGGAATACAAAAATTATGGCACATTCATCCACGGAGTACTTTATACTACGTATTCAATTAAAATAATAAAAGAAATATTTACTTTGTAACAAACAATACATAACTTTATACTGCATTGCCCCGATTGGGTACACAGAAGAAAATAAAAGGAAGAACCACAAAAATCAATCATGATTGTTTCTGGTCGGTGGATTTTTCTTTTCATTATTCTTTTCCCAAGTTCCCAGCTTTCTAAATTATGTATTTGTTTTCACAATCATAAAAAAACGTTTTAAGTTCAAATATGTTAGGCCACACCTGGCGCCGCCAATTAATTGTTGGGATATAGAGATGAATCACCTCAAAGGCGAAGGAGGGGCCAGCGGGGCAAGGACAAGGGCTGGCTTTTAAGGGGAGGGACAAGCACTGGATAGGGTGGGGACTGATCAGCTAAGTTGGAGTCCAACCCGGAAGCGATAACTGTGGCACCCTACCGGGCAAAATCCAGCGGCAAAACCTGGGAATAACGTGGCAACCGCAAAACGCCAGCTGGGCTGGCCTCGCCCAAGTGGTCCCGGAAGGCCTTCTGGCCCACGCCCTTAGCGAGCTCCCGCCCTTTGCTTCTCCCCATTGGTCCACTGAAACTTATTTGGCTTCTAGAGCCCGCCCCCCTGGGCCTGCGAAAGGTGGTGCGTCCCTCCTCCACTTCCGACAGGAGTAGCCATACTGAGTGTGGCGGGACGTGGAAGTGGGTGTGGTTCGCTCTTTGGCTTTTACCCCTCCCTGTGTTTCTCTGTAGTCTCGGGTTATCAGGACCCAGAGGAAAGGGCAGTTTGCCCAGTTGGTAGCGGGGCGTTCCTGTAACGTGCAGAGGTCTCCTGCCCTGCCTCCAGTTCTTGGGATTCCGGTGGGACTTTAGTTTTCCAGAGGTGATGTCATCGCAAAACCGTTCCAAGGTCCTAATGCCCCGTGGTTAGGGTCTCAGAACCTTAGATCATTAGAGACCGGGTGACTGAAGAGTTTCTTGTTCAAACTGCGACAGCTCTGAAAGCCAAAGGAGATACTGTTAATAATTAGCATTGACAGAACAGTCATAAATGTGAACTGTTTGGGAATTTAGAGCCACCCTACTCCAGATCATCAAATCCTAGGCCCGGTTCTTTTGTTTGTGGTGTGTGTGTGTTGAAATGTATATAACAAACACTTCCATTTAAACTTTTTTTTTTTCATTTTTATTTTCTAATTTTAGTATAGTTGATTTACAATGTTACATTGGTCTCAGGTTTATAACATACTAATTCTATATTTTTATAGCTTTTACTCCATTTAAAGTTGTATCAGCTTTACATTACATATTTGTAGCACTTATTTTGTACCTACTACTTCATGCATCTTAATCTCCTTAACCTGTCTTGCCCATTCCCCACCCTGCTTCACAGTGGTAACCACTAGTTTGTTCTCCGTATCTGTGAGTGTGTTTCTGTTTTGTTACATATATTTTTTATTTATATATTTGTTATATTCATTTGTTTATTTTTTAGATTCCACGTATAAGTGAGAATATACAGGATTTGTCTGTGATTTATTCACATAACATAATACCCTCCAGCTCCAGCCATGGTATTGCAAATTCTTTTTAACCATTTTTAAGTATTACAGAGAAGGCAATGGCACCCCACTCCAGTATTCTTGCCTGGAGAATTCCATGGACGGCGGAGCCTGGTAGGCTGCAGTCCATGGGGTCTCAAAGAGTCAGACACGACTGAACGACTTCATTTTCACTTTTCACTTCCATGCATTGGAGAAGGAAATGGCAACCTACTCCAGTGTTCTTCCCTGGAGAATCCCAGGGTCAGAGGAGCCTGGAGGGCTGCCGTCTATGGGGTTGCACAGAATCGGACACAACTGTCGCGACTTAGCAGCAGCAGCAGCAAGCAGTATTAGTTACAGTCACAGTGCAACTATCACCATTATCTGTTTCCAAAAACTTTTTATCACCCCAAGCAGAAACTCTACCCATTAGGCAATAACTCCCCACTCCCCCAACCCCAACTGAACTAGTCCCTGATAGTCTGTTTGAATTTGCCTGTACTAGATATTTCACATAAGTGGAATCATGCAATGTTTGTCCTTTCACGTCTGACTTATTTCCTCAGCATATTTTCACCCATAGTGTAGCGTGTATGATTACTTCATACCATACAATGGAATAATAACCTTACATTGGTTATTTGTTGTTGTTATTGAGACATTAAGTTGTGTTCCACTCTTTTGCAATCCCATGGACTATAGCCCACCAGGCTCCTCTGGCCATGGATTTCTCAGGCAAGAATATTGAAGTAGGTTGCCGTTTCCTTCTCCAGGGGATCTTCCTGACCCAGAGACTGAACTTATGTCTCCTGCATTGGCAGGCAGATTCTTTACCATTGAGTGGCCAGGGGAGCCCTGCGTTGGTTATACCACCATTTATTTATCCATTTATTAGCTAGCTGATGGACACTTCACTTGTTTCTACCTTTTGGCTATTATGAATAATGTTGCTATGAACACTCCCATATGCATTTTTTGTTTGATTCCACACTTTCAATTATTTTGAGTGTATACTTAGGTGTGCGATTACTGGTTCGTATGGTAATTCTATGTTTTAACCTGTTGAGGAGCTGTCCTACTGTTTTCCACAGCAACTGTACCATTTTACATTCCCATCAACAATGGATAAGTATTCCAATTTCTCCACATCTTCACCAACACTTGTTATTTTCCAATTTTTGTTTTTACTTTTTATAGTCATCTTGTAGGTATGAAATGGTAGTTCATTGTAATTTTGGTTTGCATTTCCCTGATGACAGATGATATTGAGCATCTTTTCATATGCTTACTGGTCATTTGTGTGTCTTCTCTGGACAAATTTCTATTCAAGTCCTTTGCCCATTATTTTTGAACTGTTGAGTTGTTGGGGTTCTTTATATATTCTGAATATTACTTCTTATCAGCTATAGGATTAGCAAATATTTTCTCCCATTCTGTGAATTGTCTTTTTCCTCTCTTGATATATTTGTTGGTATGCTAAAGTTTTTAATTTTGGTAAAGTCCAATTTATCTATTTTGTTGTTGTTGCCTGTGCTTTTGGTATCATACTTAAGAAATCATTGCCAAATCTAAGGTCATGTGGCCCATCTCACTTTAGATAAGAAGAACTTGAAGACTACATGGGGAAAAGCCTGAGGGCTCAATGTTGCCATCAATTAATGACAGGTGGGACTAAAATCCAGAGTTCCATTCAAAACCATCAATTTTTAAAAATGCTTAAAAATTATTGAGGGGAATTTTACCTTCAATAATAAAACAGTATAATAGAGTAGAACCTTCAGAATAACTTTGCTCCTAGAATAAACAGAGATGATTGCATATATAGTTCAAATTATTGTGACAGTAGACAGCTCTGATTGAGTCATATTTTGGAGTTGGTATTAGACAAACAAATAAAAATTGATATCTTTGAGAAAGAAACAAGTAAGAACCTGGCTTACTTCAGGACATAAAGTTTATAGAATGACCCTTTAATTCATGGCCTTGTATACTAGGAATTTAGAAATCTAAATCTTTACTGGCTGAGTTACTTGAGGGGGCTCCCTGTTGAGGCCAAGAGCCAAAATGTCAATTCCACTTAAATTTTTTTACCAGTGTACATGAATAGAAATGCCGTACAAAATTGCCTTAAAAATTGAGCACATATGTCTGAAGTTTAAAATCATTTTATTCAACAAATGCCTATAGAGAACTTTAGGTCTGTTAGGGTCTTTATTTCTATTTTTCTCATTAATTTGTAAGTATTATGAATTTCTCTTTCTCTGAAATTTATATGGTGCTGTCTATTAGGGCTTGAACAAGGCTCCTCCTTCTAGCATGTATCCAAGTCAAGAAGAAATGTGGTGTATCTGTAGTGCCAATGCTTCCCCATCATGTTCATTTCTGGACATCTTAGTAGCACTATTATTTTCCCCTGAGACTATAAGGTTTGGAATAGAGATAAATTAGAAATCACAGGAATAGGAGGGATCTTAGACCCTGTCCTAATTGAAGTAGGTGGTAAGGTTGGTGGAGTCATATTATGTTCTTTTTCCTTCAAATCATTTTAATACTCTGGCAGTGATTCAAAGTATGAGGATGCTACCTTGCCTTACAACGAGCATGATCTAAGGCAATGATGAGACCAGATTCCGAATAGCAAGAGTTGTAGGAAGGCTTCAGGGCTCACGGATTGAAGAGCTTGGTTTCAGAAAGTCTCTTGAGAGCTAGCAGGTAACAGAAGGGACATGAAATTTTAAGAGCTCCTCAGAGGATGGGGGAATGGTTACTGAGTCATGAGTACCTTGAAGCATTCCTTGATGGTAGTTGGGTGTCAGGAGTATTTGTGGTGTGGGGTTAACAGACCAGAATGGGCTGAGCAAGTCTGTTGTCCCATAGGGTCAAGCTTCTTCACTGTATAGACCCAGTCTCCTTGATGCTTGAGATAATACTTGAAAAACATGATCACACCAAAGTCAGAGGTTCCAGTTCCATCTGTCCATATTATGTTGTGCTTTAAAAAAATATATGGAAGTTTTTACTTTGGGAAATTTTTAAAACATTGTCCAAAATAAATGTTGCATTCACTAAGCATTTAATTAAAAAAGTGAAGAAATTGCCAATAATAATACTGTCTCTTTCAAACCTTTCCACAAACCTTCCCACCCTTCAGCCCATCTTCTATCAGAACTGCCTTTAAAAATAAACAGACCTGAAAGAAAAGTGTGTCTAAATATGATTTTTGTACCTGCAGAGCATATGTCTTCTCAGGACATAAAAAGGCATAATAATTATCTCCTTTGCTCCTTCCCAATTTTTCTGCAAATAAGAATTATAGTATTTTAATCTATTTTCTATAAAATCTGAGCATTATAGTACGTGTGTTCTATTACAGTCTCTCTGTTAAGCATGTGAGATTGCTTGGTTCTAAAGCTTTCAGATTAAGGCAGAAAGAAACGCTTAGCCAATCTGTGGGAGTCCAAGATCTGATTTCTTACTAAAGGTTACTTATGGTGTTGCAAGATTTAGCAAACAAAAATAAGGATGCCCAGTTAAATTTGAATATACAATTTTAAATTCTAATTTAATCTGGTATCAAGTGTTTCATCTGGCAACATAATCCAATTAATATACCAATATTTTGCATTCATTATTTCAACTTAATATGTTCTATTGAACATCTCTATAGTGAAACATTGGGCTAGGCTTTGTAGGTCAAACTGAAGGTAAAATGTGTGTCCTCAAAGATTGTATAATATTGGAAGATACCAGGCAGACACTGAAATTATATATAAGCAAATGAAAATTACATGTATAGCAAAATTAATATATAGAACTGACTGTCAATCTCTCTGTAGTTTGATTCTTTGAATGGTGAGTATTGGTACTTTTCAGGTGTTTGTAAGAACAACAGAGTCCTTCCTCTGTAGTGAAGTTCTACCTTGAAATTAGCATGGCTTTTCCCTGTTCACGTTGCTACCAAAGCATAAATATTGGTATTGAACAGGGCTGTTGGAGAAGGCAATGGCACCCCACTCCAGTACTCTTGCCTGGAAAATCTCATGGATGGAGGAGCCTGGTATGCTGCAGTCCATGGGGTCGCTAAGAGTCGGACACGACTGAGCGACTTCACTTTCACTTTTCCGTTTCATGCATTGGGGAAGGGAAATGGCAACCCACTCCAGTGTTCTTGCCTGGAGAATCCCAGGGATGGGGGAGCTGGGTGGGCTTCCACCTATGGGGTCGCACAGAGTCGGTCACGACTGAAGCAACTTAGCAGCAGCAGCATCAGTCCAATATTTTAATTCTCTCTACAGTAAAGTGAAAAATTAGAAAGCTATACACTTAGATGCTCTTTTTTCATTATAATTTCAAACTTGCTTTATCTTCATTTGTGATTGATATTTAATCAATAGTGGTTTGTTATACTTGAGCTTTTGGTTTGCCTTCTGTTAAGAATAGAATTTGATGATCTCTAAACAAACACTTAAAGGGACTTCTCTGGCAGTCCAGTGGTTAAGACTCCATGCTTCTACTGCAAGGGAATGGGTTCAATCCCTTATTGGGGAACTAAGATCCCACACTCCATGTGGCAAAAAAATAAATAAATAAAATAAAAATAAATAAACAAACATTTAAGATGGTACTAAAAGGAAGTCTGTGACCCCTTTGCAATGGATGAATTGTTTTTCAATATGAATAATTTCACTGTCCAATTAATGAGTTTATAAGTAAAATGGGTTAGTAGTTCGTACTAACATTAACTTTTCTATCAATACAAAAGGGATGTTATCCCATGGGGAAGAGAGCAACATCTCTACATAACCATTTTTTTATCTTTCCCTCTAAATGGTAACTATTTATTGAGTTCTTTCTCTGTGCTGGTATACTAAATGCTTTACAGATATTATTTAATTTAATCCTGATGGAGAAACCAAGGCTACAGAGAGGGATGTGATCCAATATTTTTGCAGGCTATTTGGCAGTCTTTTAAACACTAACAGCAGAAAACACAACAGCACACAACATTTTTCTTAAATGAAGAGTTTGAAAGCACTTAATTTTGAAAAGAGAGAGCTGAGTTCAATACAAGTAACAACTTCCTGATAGTGAAGAACTGGAATGGGGAGGTTGGAGAGATTTTCTTTACTATATAGTATACTAAAGAATCAGTTGATGTTTATATGCCTAGAGACTGATAGAGATGAGTAAATCCTACAGATATTCTCTGAGGTCAGTAATTATGGGAAAGGGAGTTTGCCTGGAGATCAGAGAGGGGAATTTTATGTGGTTGCTCCCTTTCCAGCTTCAATGCTAGTCCACCTATTGTGGAAGCTTGTACTACAATCCCTACTTCTAAACAAAAACTAATAATTATCTACCTCTAGCTATTTGGATTCTTACCTCAAATGCAATATGTGTAAAACTAAACTCACTATCTTCCTCCCTTCCTTGACCTTGTATGTCTCACCTCTTTATTTGCTACCTTTTTGTTTCTTTCCTTTTCTTCTGAACCAAATTCCTTAGATGAAAGAGCCTCCATTTGCCTCCATTTCTTCTTCTCTTTATTCTTTTTTTGTTGTTGTTGCCTCCATTTCTTAATCTACCATTTCCTCCTAAACCCAAATATGGCTTTTGTCCTCCTCACTCCATTGAAACTTCTAACCCAAGCCCTTTAAAGAAAAGACAACTTTATTGAGATATAATTTACCTATGATAAAAGTCATTCATTTTAAGTGACTTAACTATAATCCAGTGATTTTTAGTAAATTTACAGCATTGTACAATTATCACAATAAAATTTTAGAACATTTCTAGTGCTTAGAAAAGAGGCTTGTGCTCATTTGCAGTTACTTACCTTTTGAGAATCAATGAATGATTTTCAATCCACAAGTTACTTAACTGCTCTGAATACATTTGGTCCTACTGACCAAACCTTTCCTTTTGAAACTTTCTCTTCCCTCCTTTTTGGCCATCACTTTCTTCTGGTTTCCCTCCTAATTTTTTGCTAGTTCTTCACAGATTACTTTCTCTGCGTGACTTCAAATACTGCTATTCCATCCAGTTCTGTCCTCACCTTTCAGTCTACTCTTTACTTAAATGATTACATTCATCTTTATGGCCACAACTGCCATCTGTAAACTTATGACTTCAAAATTTCTATTTCCAGCTCAGACTTGTGCCCTGAACTCCAGTCTCATAGAGTATAGTAGTAAAATTGCTTATCATCAACAGTGGCTCTTCTCTGTCTGTAATAAAATGCAACAGAAAACTCATCAAATTAGCAGATAAATACTGTTCCTCTTGGGAAAGGAAATTAAGATTCACCCATACTGTGTTAAGTTTCAAAGTGGTGGATGAAATATGGAATATATGTATGATCTCTGAAGTCTATAAGACTATATGTAAGACCATAATATACTCTTCTTAGTTGATTGTGTATTTTAAATAGAATTTTAATGTACCTGCAACTCTATTACTTCATTCTAGTTAACACTTTTACATATGTGTCTCACCAGTTAATTGATATAAACTCAGGAGCAGGGACCAAAACTTTTTCTGCTTTTTCTTTCCAGTAGGAAAGCATGGTGCTTGGTATAAGGTAGGTAAAAGTATCTGTAGAATGAATAAATGAATATGTCAGGGCAGAACAAACTTGAAACTGAAATGGTGTGTTAATGTAGTGCACATTGGTGGTGGACTGCCAAATGTCATTTTCCATCTTTTCTTCCTTACTAGAAAATTGTAATTTTATTATAATAACCCATGTCCCTCCACATAGCCATACACATGTATTTATAAGAGTAATCCTATTTCTCTTGCTGGGGACAGATTTAGGATGGGTATGTAAAGAAATTCTGGCCAGTGAGATGTAATGAGGTGTCTGCTGGGGAGATTCTGGGGAAAGTTTCTCACTTATAAAGAGATGCATTGGGGAATTCCCTGGCAGCCCAGTGGTTAGGACTCCATACTCTTACTGCCCAGAGCCCAGGTTCAGTCCCTCACTGGGAAGCTAAGATCCCACAAATCACACGTGGAGCCAAAAAAAAAAAAAAAGACACACAGAAGTATCTTCTTTCTTGGGACTTTATACTATCTAGAACTACCACAGCCATGTTGTGATTATTTGGTAAGCTAGTATCTAGGGGCACAGTCAATATACTGAGGAAAGCAGAACAGAAAGACAGAAGAAAGTAGTCTTTACAGACCTTGTTGGATAGAAATTAACCAAGTCTGAAGCTGCCCTAACTTGGGACTTCTTTATGTGAATTGCCCCACGGTTTAAACTATTTAGAGTTGAGTTTTCTATTTCTTCCAGCTGAAAGATTCCTAACTGATAATTTCAGTAAAAGGATAACATAGTAAATAACCTATGCCTTTTCTTTTCCTCGTTAGACTACGTGGACTATGGACAAAGAGCACACGTTGACTCTGTTGTCTGTGTTGGACTCAAGTTGCAATGTAGATGTTCTTGCAAACCTCCTCTGAAAAGACTGTTTGCATATTAACCTTGATAGTCTCAGATCTAGACAACAAAAACAATAATTTGCATGTCAAGTGAAGCTAGGAAGATGTATTTTAGGATCAGCGATATGGAAACGTCTTGCTTTTACTGATGAAAATAATGAGGATTTTCAGCTTGATTCTACCACTCAGTGCTGGAATTTTCTAGCCTAAGGGGAGAATTCTAATGGTAATTATATTCAGGAGACTTAAAGATAAATATTGACACTGGTTCTCTGCAGTTATTACAATATTATTTATACAAATTTCAGTACTTTTACTTTTTTCTCCACCCTTTTCATCTATTCAAATTCTGCCAGTATACCAAAATGCAGCTGAGATTTCACCCTTGTCAGAAACGCAGTGACTCATGATGTTAACTCTGATGCACCAAAATACCTGTATTTCTGAACATCAAACACTAGAAGACCCTATAAGTACATTATATACACAAGGTACAACTCTACCTTGAATAGCTTATGATCTAATTGGAAAACTAGGACACAAAGAAAATATGGAATAGCATATTGATTCTCAAACTTAGGGTGCATAAAAATCCATTTAATAAACTTGTTAATAATGGATTTTCTAGGCTATACCTTTAGAGATTTTTGAGTCACTAGTTTCAGCCTGGCGCTCCCTAATCTTTATTTTTGAGAGATTCCTTAGATTGATTTTGATTGTAGGTGTAATGAGACTTTCTATTGGAGAACACAGTGGAGTGGAAAGGGTGATATTTTTTGTTTCTTTGGACTGTGGTGCCATGCTGAAATGGGCCTGTGGTAGGAGTATAATTATAAAGGCCTAGATTCATTCATATTATCTTAATAGTGGTAACATGGCATCCAGTCCCATCATGGCAAGTAGATGGGGAAACAGTGGAAACAGTGACAGACTTTATATTTTTGGGATCCAAACTCACTGCAGATGATGACTGCAGCCATGAAATTAAAAGACACTTGTTCCTTGGAAGAAAAGCTATGACCAACATAGACAGCATATTAGAAAGCAGAGACATTACGTTGCCAACAAAGGTCCGTCTAGTCAAAGCTGTGGTTTTTTCAGTAGTCATGTATGGATGTGAGAGTTGGACTATAAGGAAATCCAACCAGTCCATCCTAAAGGAAATCAGTCCTGAATATTCATTGGAAGGACTGATGCTGAAGCTGAAATTCCAATACTTTGGCCACCTGAAGCGAAGAATTGACTCATTTGAAAAGACCCTGATGCTGGGAAAGGTTGAAGGTGGGAGAAGGGAAAGACAGAGGATGAGATGGTTGGATGACATCACCAACTCAATGGACATGAGTTTGAGTAAACTGCGGGAGTTGGTGATGGACAGGGAGGCTTGGCGCACTGCAGTCCATGGGGTCACAAAGAGTTGGACACGACAGGGTGACTGAACTAAACTAAACTGAATAATGTTAATGGTGAAGATGGAACTAATTGTAACAGAGGGATGTTGAAGAGATAGCTATTACAGGGTTTGGTGACTAATTAAATATGAATGATGAGGAAGAAGAAAAGGTCAAGGATGACAGTAAATATTCTGATTTAAGTAATTCCCAACTCTTGTTAGCTCTATGACTGATTCTCTTATTCCCTCATCTTTAAATGAAGATAATAATATCTACCTCACAGCATTATTGTAAAGTACAACAGCTAAATTAGGGTGCTTAATAGACACTCAAATATTTAGTTTTCTGAAAGAAATTTAATAACAATAGAAGATAACATATGGTTAATGCTTAATAAAGGACTGGCACAAATTTTAAGAATGAAAATGGATGTGGAATAGAAAAGATCATTGTGGCCTGGCATTAAGCATCTCGGTACTTTAAAAGTCACTTACATTTTTAAATTTTGATTTATTTTTTTATTGAGGGAGCATTGGTTTATAAAATATAAATTTCATGTGTAAAACATTCTATTTCTATACACCTTACATCACTTCCTTCTGTCACCATAGAAGGTGATTCCCTTTATCCATTTCTCTCTCCCCTCTGCCACTTCCTCCTTGGTAACCACGACTCTATTTTCTGTATCTATGGCTTTATTTTTGTCCGATTTAGTTTGCTCATTTATTTATCCTTGTTTTTTATATTCTACAAATGAGAGTAATCATACAGTTTTTGTCTTTCTCCATCTGAGTTATTTCACTTAGAATATTACCCTCAAGGTCCATCCATGTTGGCACAAATGGCAAGATTTCATCTTTTTATGGCTGAATGCTGCTGCTGCTGCTAAGTCACTTCAGTCATGTCCAACTCTGTGCGACCCCATAGATGGAAGCCCACCCAGCTCCCCCATCCCTGGGATTCTCCAGGCAAGAACACTGGAGTGGGTTGCCATGTCCTTCTCCAATGCATGAAAGTGAAAAGTGAAAGTGAAGTCGCTCAGCTGTGTCCAACTCTTCACGACCCCATGGACTGCAGCCTACCAGATTCCTCCATGGGATTTTCTAGGCAAGAGTACTGGAGTGGGGTGCCATTGCCTTCTCCATATGGCTGAATAGTATTTGATAATATATATATATATATATATGTACATATATATATATATATGTATCACATCTTCTTTATCCATTCATCCATTGATGGGCACTTAGTTTGTTTCCATATCTTGGCTATTACAGATAATGATACAGTGAATATAGGGGTGCATATATCTTTTTGAATTAGTATCTTCATGTTAATTGCCTCTTATTTGGATAAATACCCAGAATTGGGATGGTTGGATCACGTTAGTTCTATTCTTATTTTTTGAGGAATCTCCATACTGTTTTCCATAGTAGTACACCAATTTACTAACAATTGTGCAGCACAAGGGTTCCCATTTTTCCATATCCTCACCAGCGTGTGCTATATCTTGCCTTTGTTATAATAGCCATTTTAACAGTTACGAGGGGCTTCCCTGGTGGCTCAGTGATGAAGGATCTGACTGCCAATGCAGGAGATGCAGGTTTGATCCCTTGGAGAAGGAAATGACAACTCCAGTGTTCTTGCCTAGGAAATCCCATGGACAGAGGAGCATGGCAGACTAGTCCATGGGGCTGCTAAAGAGTCAGACATGACTCAGAAACTAAAACAGCAACAAACAACAGTTGTGAGGTGGTATCTCATTGTAGTTTTCATTTGCATTTCCCTAATATTTAGTGCTGTTGAGCATTTTTTTCTGTGCCGGTTGGCCATCTGTAGGTCTTCTTTGGAAAAATGTCTATTCAACTCCTCTGCCCATTTTTCAATTGAGTTGTTTGCTTTTTGTTGTTGAGTTGTATTAATTCTTTATTATTTTGGATATAAACCCCTATTGAATGCTTCATTTGCACTCAACAGGTTGTTTTTTTGTTGTTGTTGATAGTTTTCTTTACTGTTCGGAAGCTTTTCAGTTTGATGTTGTCCCGTTTGTTTATTTTTGGTTTTGTCTCCCTTACCTGAGTAGACACACCTAGAAAGATATTACTAAGACAAATGTCAAAGAAAATACTGCCTATGTTTTCTTCTAGGAATTTTATTTTTTTGAGTCTTATAGTCAAGTCTTTAATTCGTTTTGAGTTGATTTTTGTATATGGTGTGAGATAGTGGTCTAGTTTCATTTTTTTGCATGTGACTGTCCAGTTTTTCCAACACCATTTATAGAATTCAATTACGTTTAATCAAAAGGTGTATATGTATAGTTTTGAAAAGTCCAATAGTGCTATAATTCTCTTTTCATTTGTCTAGTTTTTTTTTTTTTGCACTTGTTGGTAAGTTTTCCTTCAACTCCATTTACCATATGGTCAAATTTAACTTCATCATTCTCAGGACTTCTCTAGCAATCCAGTGGTTAAGACTGCACTTCCAATGCAGGGGATGCAAGTTCAATCTCTAGTAGGGAAACTAAAATCTCACAGACTGTGGCGCAGCCGAAAAATAAAAATAAAATTAACTTCATTCTTCTTTTCTGTCTGGGTTGGTTACTCTCTAGATTTTATTTTTTTGGCTTTTCCTAGGAATATCTTTTACTTCTTTTGTGTGTAGATCTACTATATCTAGATCTATAACTTCCTTTTCTTTGGTTTAACTCATTATTTAGTTTCTTCAATGGCTTTTTTGACAAGAATGAATTTTTGAGACCTTGTATATCTGGAAATATTTTACTCTACCTGCACATTTAAATGATAGTTTGCTTGGGAATAGAATTCTAGGTTGAAAATCTTTTCACTTAGAAGTTCCTTCATTCCCCCTCCCCCACCCCCCCAATTTCCAGTGTTACTATTGAGAATATTGATGCCATTCTGAATTTTTAATCTTTTCAACATGTGCTGTTTTAATTTCTGGGAACTTTTAAGATCTTCTTTTGTCTTTGATATGGAATTTCATAATGATGTAACCTGAAATATTCTTCTTTTATTTTTGCTGGATGTCTGACATACGCTTCCAATTTGGAAACTTATGTTTCCCAGATGTGAGAACTTACTTTACATAATTTATTTTATAATAATTTCTACATTAAACTTTTCTTTATTTTCTTTCTATAGAATTTCTATTATTTATATGCTGAGTCTTCTGGATTAATCCTAGATACTCCTCAAATTATCTAGTGTCCATTTCTTAGCTTTTTGCTATGCTTTCTGGAACATTTCCTTAATGTTATTTTCCAAATATTTTATTTTTAAACTTTGGCTATCATAATTTTAATTTCCAAGAAAGCCTGTTTGGAAAGTGTTCTTTTTTTAAAAATAGGATCTTGCTCTTCCTTCAAAAAATGCAATAGCTTTTATCATACATTTTCCTTTTTTTCCTGGTTTATTTATATTCTCTATTTAATATTGGCTGCTGCTGCTGCTAAGTCGCTTCAGTCGTGTCCAACCCTGTGCGACCCCATAGACGGCAGCCCACCAGGCTCTGCCATCCCTGGGATTCTCCAGGCAAGAATACTGGAGTGGGTTGCCATTTCCTTCTCCAGTGCGTGAAAGGGAAAAGTGAAAGTGAAGTCGCTCAGTCATGTCCGACTTTTGGCGACCCCCTGGACTGCAGCCTACCAGGCTCCTCTGTCCATGGGATTTTCCAGGCAAGAGTACTGGAGTGGGTTGCCATTGCCTTCTCCAAATTTAATATTGGAGATTTTATCAAATATATAGGAAACCTTTACAGCTTGTTCAGATTTAAGAGAAGCATCAAATAATCAGAAGCTCAGTGTGAGGGGGTGGCATTTACTGATTAGAAGGGTTCATTATAGGATAATTTGATGGTGAACTGGCTGAATTTACCTCTATATTCAGAATTTACTGGCCCTTTCTCTGAGTTGTTTCAGCTTATATAAAGGAGGATCTTCCCATCTCTTTTTCAGACTTATAAGTTGCTGCCCGTGTTATGAAAGGTGCTTGGAGAGAGACCATTGGCTATCAAGCCCCATATCTTCTGACAGCACCTCACCCTAGTACTCTACTATGTCTGATATGTATATGCCTAGAGGTACTATGCCTACAGCCTATGTTCAATTCCTCCATGTTTAGGCATAGGTTTTTAACTACTGTTTATATGATCTTTGATACAGTTCCCTTGTTTTGGGTCCCTTTTCTCCTCCCTAACTTCTGTGGTACCTGGAACTTAACATTCCTGAGCCTTTCTAGTTTCTGCTTGGCTGATTGACTTGCTTCTTGTTACTTTCCCCTTCAGTAAGCACTTTCTATCCTCTGTTCAGTCAGCTACCATTGTTCTTTGTCTCCTAACTTAAAATATTATGGAACTGGGTTAAAGATGTTAAAGCCAGAGTTTGCATTTTATTTTTTTCGTTCTTGTTTTGGAACAATTTCAGAGAAGAAAGAAAGCAGAAACAACTTTAATCTACTGTGCTAAAACTGGAAGTTTGTTCAGTTTTTCCAAATGATATTATAGCTTATCATCTCACTGGATAGTTTCAGCTACAAAATAATGATTTTGATATCTTCTGAGTTTTGTATAAAATTCAAAAATCCATAAAAATATTCACGAAGAGATGGTTTCTCTTGGCGTTTTAGGCAAGTTACAATTTGGCTGTACAGTCTGTTGGCATTTCAGTGCAAACAGTATTGGTCTCATTTTTCTGTCCTAAGATACTCTGTTCTTTACATAAACAGCAGTAGAAGCAGTTGTTCTCTTCTTCTGTGAGAGTGATAATCTCTTAGTAGCAGGTGGGATGATTCATTCTCCTGCACATCTTAGAGGAGACTATTATTTGTGGGGGATAGAGTGTGGGGAGTCGAGAGCTCCAGCAATGTGTCAGGTATTACACATTCTGGACTAGTTTTAAAAGAAGCAACTTCTTCCCCCACTGCATTTCAAAGCCTAGAAGTAACATCTCACATCTAAGGCTCTGAGAAACCGCATTATTCATAACAGGGACCATGATTCACATGAACAGAACAAAATGGAACTATCAAAAATAGATTGTGTAGATCACTCTGTAGCAAAAATATCTTCTGACTTAGCTTATGAATTGGCCATAATCATAGGAAGAACCATTCCACTGAGATTCTAACTGCCTTCTCCTCCACCTTGACTGAATAACCTTTATACTACTCCCACAACACATAAGGTATTTGGAAAACAGGTTTTGATATGAGGCCTCCCACTTCTTTTTTTTTTTAAATTGTAGTCCTTTTGAAATAGGACTTGCTTAAATATATCTTGTGTTAATTGTGGTCATTTAATTGGTCACCTTGAATTATTGGGCATTTGTCATTTTTATGCTTTGTAATATTGATCCACTAGCAATGATTTCAACAACTTTCAGAATAGGTTAGAAGGGCTTCACATTTGATGGAATTTGAATTCCTGCCAGAGTTGTTGTTTGTTTCAAATATGAGCAATATGAGTTCAGTTCTTCTACCTGGGTAGTTTTTCTCCTTTTATTGATTTCCTGCCTCTCCAAGAGTAATAAATTCTTTTTAGGGAGTAGTAAGCAGAAAAAGGCATTCCAGTCTGGTAACTATTACTGTATTATATATACATACACACGCACACAGTATTGAGTGCCTAATGTTTAAGGAGCTGTGTGAAGTATTTTAAGGGATCTAAAGATGAGACTATCAGATGCTTCCAGCCACAAGTAACAATGACAAAGACATATTGTGAAAACATTAATACATATAAAGACATTTATTATTTTGCTAAAAAGAAACCCAGAGGAAGTTCAGTGATACGATGATGCCTTTTAGGTTTTTGCTTAGCCATTATCAGTGAGTTGACCTTTTTCTTCAGGATTATATATTAATGTTCACATAATGTGTTTGCTCTAGATATCATGTCCTTATATAACCATACTCAGTGGTAGAAAAATGGCAGTTTGTCCTCATCTATCTCTTCTCATCAAGGAAGAAAATTTATCTTAAAAGTCTCTGGCACATTTCCTTTGTATCCCATCGGCTCAGATAAAGTCAGGCGCCCATATAGCTTAGCTGAAGGGAAGCTGGAAAAGTATTCATCGTTTCCAGTGTATATTGTGGAAGTGTGTGTGTGTGTTGGGTTGGATAGGCAACAAATAGTGTCTGTCACAGGAAATAAGATGAAATCTCGGTCCTCCCTCAGGAGGTTTTTTCTCTGAGGGCAGAAAGACAAGCTGTAATTGTATTACGATTTCTGTGTGTTATATTCCTGGTCACACTCATGGGCTTCAAATTAGCAATCCTTTTTAAACTAATGAAAGAAAACTGCTCTGGTACTTTCCCAGTGGAGCTGCCAAGGCTGTCCTCTCCCACTGTCCCCAATTTTTAGTTATGAAATTCCGATCTGGGCATCTTTGCCATAAGTGTTTTAAAGGAATGCAGTATCCATTTACATCACACGATTTTAAGTGATGTTCTCTTTCTCCAAAATGCTCTTGCCCTTCTATTTCCATATGCCCAAATCGCCTTCACCTTTTGAAGAAAACTAAAAATAATCTCTCATTTATTTCACAAAAATGTGTTACATGCTTACAGTGGAGCAAGCACTCTGCAAGTGTTGGGAATACAAGACATGAGCTTTTACCTCATTAAGCTTGTAGTCAGGTGGGGAAGACTGACAATTAACAAATACAATTACGTGATGGGGAAGAATAGGATACAATGGAGGGCTTCCCAGGTGGCACTAGTGGTCAAGAACCCACCTGCCAATGCAGGAGAAACAAGGGGTTGACCCCTGGGTTGGGAAGATCCCCTGCAGGAGGGGGGATCCCACTCCAGTATTCTCGCCTGGAGAACCCCCAAGGACAGAGGAGCCTGGCAGGCTACAGTGTATAGGGTGGCAAAGAGTCAGACCCGACCGAAGCGACTTAGCATGCACGCAGGATACAATGGGAGGACAGGAAGGGTTATTTACTCTTGGTGGGAATGGGAGCAGACTGAGAAGTTTTTTTAGAACTTTTTAAAGGTAATTTTAAAGAATGAGTAGGAATTGGGAAGAGGAAGGAAGGTGTTCAAGGTAAAGAGAAATCATAGAGGTGAAAGTGTTGGGGAAAGCACCCTTGAAAAAGGAAACTTTATGGCAACCCACTCCAGTACTCTTGCCTGGAAAATTCCGTGGACATAGGAGCCTGGTCCATGGGGTCGCAAAGAGTCGGACACGACTGAGCGACTTCACTTCACCCCTAATAAAATTTGAAAAAAAAAAAAGGAATCTTTAATTCCTTCTTCTCCCAAGTAATTTCTCCATTTGATGAATAGAGTTGCATAGTACACAATATGCAACTTTTAGACCATAAGATCTCTAAAGATAAAACATATTACTTACACAGAGCACTTGATAAATATGAATTTAGCTTCAGAAGAGAATGAGGCTGTATATGTGTCAATGCAAAATGCCAAGTTAAAACATTAAAAACATCTCAGGTAAGAGATGCCTATGTAATATTGCTTTTTAGAATGGTAGGAATAGTCACACCCACCCAGGTGATTACAGAGATCAAAGCAGCAGGGAAGAATTGATTCATAAAGTTCTGGAGAAAGCACAAAATAATTATAGTTCCAATCCTCAGATGTTCCTTTAAAGGTTATTTTAGGAAGCATAATGAAAACCTCGTACACATCAGAAAGAAAAAATCGCCACTCATTTTTGTTTGCAGAGTTTTTCTATTTGGTATTAGCTACTTTTTCTGTGTACTAACGTTCTGGGTTACTGATGGGGAGAGCCTTAGCAGAACTGACAAATTACTTTTAAAATCAAATATTAAAAAAGAAAAATCAAAGTTGTGTCCATGTCACAGCTGAGGTTTTTACCATTTAATTTTAGAT
The DNA here is from genome assembly GCA_024291935.2 of Okapia johnstoni. Taxonomy (NCBI): domain Eukaryota; kingdom Metazoa; phylum Chordata; class Mammalia; order Artiodactyla; family Giraffidae; genus Okapia; species Okapia johnstoni. The sequence continues at coordinate 25,162,480 of CM044325.1, forward strand.
GTGTGTTCCAAAATCTTTCTGCTGCTTGGTTGACAGGAACTAGACAGAAGTAAATTTTGATAGAGAAGGAGATTCGAGGATGTATCTGTTGTCTTATTAGGCCAGAATAGTTGAAAACGCAAGAATCTCTTTTTCCTCCCCTCAATTTATCCTAGTTCATTCTGCAATTCATCCCTGGGTTTGAGAAGGCAATTGTTTGATCCTGTCATTTCTATAGCTAAGTAAATAACCCTCAAATAATGAGAAAATGTACATAAATGTGTTTTGTGAATGGTATGGCTCTATACACAAATTTAATAACTTACTTTTTATAATTAATTTGGAAGTATTTTTGATACCAGTTTTCAAAAGTGTCTCTTTCAAGGGCAAGGATTACTTTTTCATATGCTGTCCTATAGTATGGTGAGTTGTGACTGAAGTATGGTAAGGAGTTGATGCCAAATTCTCTAATTTGACAATTTATTTGATAATTCTTAACATTTATTTATCTTTTATTAATAGACTATTTTTTTAAAGTTTTAGATTTACAGAAAAATTGAGTAGAGAGTACAGGAAATCCCCATATGCCTCTCCTCACTCCCAGTTTCCTCTATTACCCTGCATTAGTATGACACGTTTGTTACAATACATTAATATTGTTACACTGTAATTAACTAAAGTCCATATATATTCAGATTTCCTTAGTTTTTGCCTAATGTCCTTTTTCTGTTCCAGGATCCCATTCAGCCTTAACAGTTTAGTTATCATGTTAGTTGTATCCACATTACTCTTAGTTGTAGCATTTTCTTGAGCTCCTCTTGCATGTGACATTAGTTTTGGGGGTCATCTTCATTTTGGGGGTCATGAACTGGGTTGAAAATTATGGATTCTCTCCACAGAAAAACAGGCAAGCTGTAGATGGCTAATTTAAGGGAGGTCTACCCACAGCAGATTCGGAAACCCGGCTTTAGAAGAAACAGATGATCTTTAGAATGTCCACTTCCCCACATCAGGGCCATGCTCTACCTCCAGTCTGCTGTGTGACCTTTCTGCAAACCCATTTCCTACATGAGCCTCAGTTACACCATCTGTGAAATGGGGGATTTAGTTTACCTGATATCTAAATCCTTTTCTATCACAGTAGAAGGTGGGATCACCTAGAGCTGTCCACATCTGAGCAACAAAGATTGGTAACAGAAGACCATAACAGGTCAGGCTAAGAAAGTGAATAGGCTTATCAACAAGGAGTTGTGGAGGTTCAAGACAAAACCTGGGTTCCACTTTATGACTGTGGATTTTGTAAGTCATTTCCTTCCCACGAGCTTCTGTTTCTTCATCTGCAAAACATATGAAAGCCCTGCTTCTGGTAGTTATGAAACTCCTTGGAGCAACAGCGGAGAATGTACCAAGAAGGGTATCATGTGAGGAATTATAAGAAAAGAAAATGGAGAAAGTGGGTGAAGGGCGGATGTGAGGAATGAGAAGTAAGGTTGAGGGCTCAGGAAAGAGGAACCGTCTGCACACCTTTAGGCCTTCCGACTTCACCTGCACTTGTTTGGGTCAATTCCATCTCCTTTCCGGCCCCGCCTCCGCCCCAATTCCCTCCCCTCCCCTCAGGCTGCGAATGGCCACACTTGGCATGGCCGCCAAGCTCAGCCGCTTTCCACCACGCGAGGGTAGCGCGTGCGCTCTGGCGCCGCCACCTCACTCCCATCTATGCCTGCCCTTGACCTCTTTCGATTGGTTCATCCAGTAACTGACGTAAGTACTCTCTATTCCACCTCCAACAGTTCCTCCAGCCTCCGCCCCACCACCTCCCTGCATCTCCCCAAGCCAGGGGAAACCTAACCTCCCCTGATCTCCGCTGAGCGGGTGGAGCCGGGAAAGGGGGCTGAACCAGGAAGGCGCAGTCTGTGGCGCGCACGCGCACGCACGCACGCCGGGGCTGGCGGGGCGGCAGGCTCGCGCCCGGGCTCGCCCCGCGCCGCGCCACAGGCTCGCGCACTCAGCAGGTTGGGCTGCGGCGGCGGCAGCTGTGGAGCTGAAGCGCTGCGTGTGAGAGGTCCCAAACGCTTCTGCGGCTCCCACTCCGCCACCCTCACCTCAGTTTCGGTGCCGGGTGCTGAAAGGGGAAAGGCTCTAGCCTTGGGATCCCCCCCACCCCTAGCACACCCCTGGCTGCTTCCGACACCGCCTTCATTCCCTTTCTAGCTGCGGGCCTCGCTAGGTGCTAGGCGACTCCGAGGGGAGGCGACGGCGACGGCTGCCTGTGTGTATAGAGGAGCCCTGCTCTCCAGCCTTGCTCTGCCGCCGGGCCCTGCAGGGGCCGAGAGAACTCGGCGCCGGCCCTTCCTCTAGCCTTTTCGTCAACCGTTTGGAGCAGCGTCGGTCCGGGAGGTCTCTGGGCTGAGGCGGCGGCAGCTTCTCCGGCTCCATCATGTCCGCGGGCGGAGACTTCGGGAATCCGCTGAGGAAATTCAAGCTGGTGTTCCTGGGGGAGCAGAGCGGTGAGTGCGCGGCTCCCCCACTCCTGGCAGCTGGCCGTGGCTTCCCCGCACCGCCCCCCAGTGCGGCCCTTCAGTCCGTGGAGGCTCCCTGCGGGCCTCGCGTTCGCGCTTGGTTCTACCCCCCGCAGCCCCTGCCCGTATTCGGTTCGCCGACCCCTCTTCGCCACCCGTTCCTCTTCCCATGATCCGTCGCTCGGATTTTGACCCTTCCGTCCCCGACTCCGCCGACTCCGTTCCCCGCAGCCCGGCCCTCTCCGGTCGATCTGCCCTCCCCACTCCTCACCTCGCCCAGCCCCAGCCTCCTGTCCATCCCTTTCTTCCTCCGGTCTCCGTCGTCTCGCCAACCCCAGCTCCCTCCCTTGAACCCCACCCTTGTTCCTTGCTCTTATCCCAGTTGGTCTGCTCTGTGAGGCCCACCCGGGAAGCCCCACGGTGGGCAACCGGCCCCCTTCAACCTTGCGCTAGGAGGGTGGGATCTGGGCGTTGTTTCCCCCAGAGGTTTAGCCGCGAGAAGTGCAGGTCTTACTGAAGGTGGGAAGTGGGGGTGGTGGGGTGTCCTAGTAAATTATTGGATTGTTTTCACCTGGGTGGGGAGCTGGTCTGGGTTTTGGAGGATATATGTCTGAATTGGAGGGGACTTGAGGATGGAGTGGTTGGTGAGTGAGGGAGTGGCGGCGGCAGTGGCGATTTTTGCCCCTTGGGTTAGGCTATGGCTCGTTGGAAAACCTCGTTTTCTTCTCTTGACTCTCATCCCTGACGATCCTTTTGGCAGTGTTCATGCCTTTCCAGTCTCTGTCAGATGCTATGTCATGATCGTTTTACTTGGAATTTTTCACATCTCACCTCTCCTTTTTTCTGCTTCAACGCGAAGCAGTATCTGTTTCTCCTCACGGTGGTGCAGACAGGAATTACTGGGGAGATGTTAATTATTCCATTTCATTAGTATTTTCCAAATATATATCAATATTTAGGATTCCTTTGAGAGATGGGTTTAGAATAACGAACATCTTTGTTTTGTAGGATTTCATTTGGGCTTTGGGAGTAATAGAGTAGAGAAGAAATAGATTCATCCACTTGTTATCTAAATTAGATTTGAATATGTAATGTCATTTTGGCTAAATGATTCTTGTATAGTTAATATTATTTAGTGACTGATGAGTGAAATTGTTATGTCATTTACCTGGTCAGACTTGTGCTGTCATTGTACTTTGTATTAGGTATAAGGTTCTAATTTTGTGATAACTGTCTCTAAAATTACTTCTTATGGTAATTCCAATTTTATGCTATATTATGCAAACTTCATACTCTTTAGTTTAGCGATTACCATGCTCTGTTGTTTTTCTCACACTTTTCTTATCTTTAAAATTGAGTCATTGAGAAATTAATTAGTTTCTCCCGAGTCATCAGACAATTGAGTTACCTGGTAGATATTTTAGGTTAGGCTATAGAAAACATTTATTTCTTTTGATAACAGAAGATAACTGATAGCAAATAAATTCGGAGCTCTTATTACTACTTTAAACTATTTATATTAATTGGAATGGCATGAAAGTAGGTTAATAATAGTTGCAAAATTGCTTCCGGTTGGACTTGAAGAATCATTTTTCTCCTTTCATAAATAATCTTTTCTCCCTGACCTCTTATCAGGTCTCCTCTTTTCTTATTTTTCCTGAAGTAAATATAAACTTGCTCCTTTAAGAAACTTAGTGAAACCTATGAGATTGATCCCTGTCTAGGTATTTTATGACAGTTTCAAGACAGTGCCATACATAAAATACAGCTATTGGTCATTATTGATAAATAGGACACACATACATACACACGAATTGCTTATGGTGCACTCTAGGGATTTTATTGCCTGCCTTACATTGTGATGCAGAGCTATTTAGTTTGCATGAAAAATACATTAACCTCTGTCTTAGGAAGATTTTAGTATGAATAGAGACCATAATTTAAGAATCTGCAAGTTTCCTTTGAATCTCTTGAGTATTTATATTCTAATTCACATTGCAGAGTTTTATGGCTTCTCATTTAATTTCTTTTAAGTCTTAACTAACTCCCCTTCGTTCCACCGTCTTAAATTTTTTGTAACTAGACTTGATTTTTTAGAACAGTTTTAGATTTATAGAAAAATTAAGATCCTGCCGAGTTCCCATCTAGCCCCACCTGGTTTCCCCTATTATTAACATCTTATATGTCTATGGTGCATTTGTTACCATTAATAAAACAATATTGATACATTATTAACTAAAATCTAGGGTTTATTCAGGTCTTCTTAATTTTTATCTTTTTGTCTTTAAACATTCAATTCAGGATGCCATATTACATTTGGTTGTCCTGTCTCCTTAGGCTCATCTTAGATTTTTTTTTTAGCATTGTGTTTACATGCTTTTTAACTCTGTAGAACTGTGAGATTAATCATCTTTTGAGACTGCTGTATTGCTCGGTAATACTGTCCATTGGCTTTGGAAAGATTGATCTCGGTTTTCACAGACATTGTCTGTAGTTTTCTTATGCATTAGCAAAAGTCTGTATAGTCCATGTCATCTTTTTTTTTTTTTTTTTAGTCCATGTCATCTTGATTTAACTCATGAATTTTTTATTTTTAGGTTTTAGAATTCCACAATTCATCTTTTAAAGACTAATCTGTGGCAAAGCCTTGTCTCCTTAATAGCATTTACCACATTTCTAATTCTTTCTTGTGTTTATTTTTGTCTGTTTCCCACAACAGAATGCAAATCCCATGAAGATTAAAAATTATTTTTTTGTTCATTGTATTCCCAGTGCCTAGAATGGTGCCAGGCTTATAGCAGGTACTCAGAATGAATGATGATTGAATTTAATAGTAACCAAAGCTAGAGACATCTTTGTTATGCTGAAGTCTACATTTTTTTCCTTATGCAATTAATAGTTTAACATTAACTCTGTTGGGAGAGGGGAGGCTGCATTGCATGGTTTCTGGACCCAACCAGGGATTGAACCCAGGCCAGCCAGTGAAAGTGTGGAGTCCTAACCACTGGACTGCCAGTGAATTCCCAACAATAACATTTTGTACTTACATCATTTGATTGTATGTGGGGATAGTCCAGATGCTCAGGGGGCATGGATTCCAATAATTTACATACAGCCTTTACCATGGCACTTAAAAAAAAAAGACTGACCATAATTTTATACGGTTTTTCGTTGAACAAAATTAGTTTTGTATTGTTAAAGTTATTTTAAATTATTTTCTTTTATTATAGTGCCTAAAATATGTCAAATGATTATTAAAGACAGATTCATGGAACAGATTTGAAGTTAGGTAAACTGTTTTATTTAGCTTTTCTAAAATTTAAGGATCTGTACTCTATAAGTGAAGATGAATTGTTTAGTATTATGAAGTCTCATATTGAATTAATGACATCAGTCTTGGTAATCTTACTGTAAACTTTTATGGTTTCTTTGTATTTCGGTAGTATAGCTGATTTAATAAAGAAATGTTGAAATACACATCTTAAATCTGTGTATTTAAGTTTTATTTGAGGAACCTCTTTTGTTACTACTCTTGATTATTGTCTTGAAATGCAGAGGTACTTCTAGGAATGTCATGATAGTTTAGAGTAGAAAATAATACAAACGAATGTTATGAGTTACAAATTAGGAAGTGTAATCTCAAAAAGAAGCGCATACCTGGCTTAGTACTGCTTATTTTTTTACTTTGTATTACCTTTTTTACATTAGTTCTTTTGAATTGTAGTATGCAATGTTGGAAAAAAAATCTTAATATCAGAGACAAAGAATACTAAACAGTTTCGACTGGCTAGGTCAGTGCTCTTTTTTCTTTTCAGAATCGTGTTATGCTTTCACAAATTGTTGAGCCTTCTAAAGAGCTTTTTATATCCCTGTTTACTGCATCAAAAGTTAACTGAGAAAATTTTAAACTATTTATTCCATCTAAAAATAATAGTATTAAATCTATTACATGTTGACATAATCATTTTAATGAAAGAGAACTATTTTCCAAACAAAAATTTAGTGAAAGAGTGGCATTGTTTTGCATATTTGCAAATCTCTGTAATGTCTGATGTATTAAATGTCATCTGGTTCTAGTAACTGCTTCTGCATTCAATCTCTTATAATATCACACATCACATAGGCTCTGGGAAACTCCACTATACACTCATGAGAGAATGCAAGTGATAAAAAACCAAGTAACATCTTGATATTATGAAAATGGTTTTGACCCTCAGGAGAGTAGTGGGCCCAGCCAAAGGGTCCTAGAGATCCTGGGAGTTGGTGGACCATATTTTGGGAACTACTAGGTTCTAGATAATATTAAGCCATTTGTATCTTATAGCTTCATATTGTATTCAGAACGGAAGGAATTTTTTCCATATCTTGTTTTGAAATGGTAAAGCTAATCAGTAGAGCTAGTAATTATGAGCACAGTGTCTGGGTTTCATATTTTAACTCTAATCACTGATGTTGGGCAAATTATTAACTTCTTTATCTATAAAATAAAAATAATAGGACCTATCATATACAGTTATTGTGGAGGTTAAATTAGTTAATAAAATGTAAAGCATTTAGAAGACTGCCTGGCAGTGAAAACTGCTATGCTGTCAAGTAGTTTAATATGAGCCTACTCTTAAGAACTACTACTGCTACTCTTAAGAAATAAACATTTCATCATGGAAGAAATATACAATGGGATTCCCAGATGGCTCAGTGGTAAAGAATCCGCCTGCCAATGCAGGCGACACAGGAGATTCAAGTTTGATTCCCTAGGTCAGGAAGATCCCCTGGAGGAGGAAACGGCAACCAGCTCCAGTATTCTTGCTGGGAAAATAGAGAAGCCTGGTGGGCTACAGTTCTTGGGGTTGCAAAGAGGCAGACATGACTGAGTACACACACATGCACGCATAGTATAGTGTGATGAGTGCAGTTACTTTGAAAGGTAGAGTTAAAAGGTACAGAGAAGTGACAGAGGAGTATGGTGTTTCACGGAAGATACATTGTAAATATGACTGTTGAATATTTTAAGCATCTTCTAGTTGAAATTCTTGAATTAGAGCTTTCCAAAGTTGAAGGAGACATTTAAGAAGTCACTTAATCCATTTCTCTTAGGACTTTAAACTGGACCACTTTTTTTCTCCCCTAACTTTATTTTTAACTGTTAATACAATCACATATTTCACAAATCAAAATTATGTAAAATTATATTCTTCAAAAAAACTTACTACTGCTCCTGTTCCTGTGACCTCATTCCTTATTTCTTCCTCCATTAGTAATTATATATATATGTTATGTATACTCTGGGATTTCTTTATGCAAGCACAGGCAAATATGAATATAATTTTTTATTCTTCCTTACAGAAGATGTATCAGATTTTCTTCTGAACTTGAATGCATCAGGTTTTCTCTCAGTTTGGTCTGCCTGGGACATCTCCCCCAGAATCTTACAATCTGTTCTAATTTATACTAGTTACCCTCCCTGAGTGATGTACAGCTGTCAACCTTTACTTTTATTTTGAGGTTTTCTTGTCTCTCGTGTGCGTGAATTCCTTGTTTCTCAGATTCCATTTTTCTTTTTTATTGTTCACTCCCTCATTATGTAAATGTATCTACCAGTAAGTAGCTTCCTAATAAAAGGAACATGTGCAGTTCAGTTCAGATGCTCAGTTGTGTCTGATTCTTTGCGACCCCATTGACTGCAGCCCGCCAGGCCTCCCTGTCCATCACCAACTGCCGGAGCTTACTCAAACTCATGTCCATTGAGTGGTGATGCCATCCAACCATCTCATTCTCTGTCGTCCGCTTCTCCTGTCTTCACTCTTTCCCGGCATCAGGGTCTTTTCCGGTGAGTCAGTTCTTCGCACCAGGTGGCCGTAGTATTGGAGTTTCAGCTTCAACATCAGTCCTTCCAATGAATATTCAGGACTGATTTCCTTTAGAATGGACTGGTTGGATCTCCTTGCAGTCCAAGGAACTCTCAAGAGTCTTCTCCAACACCACAGTTCAAAAGCATCAATTCTTCAGTGCCCAGCTTTCTCTGTAGTCCCAACTCTCACATCCATACATGACTACTGGAAAAACCATAGCTTTGACTAGACGGACCTTTGTTGGCAAAGTAATGTCTCTGCTTTTTAATATGCTGTCTTAGTTGGTCATAACTTTTCTTTCAAAGAGCAAGTGTCTTTTAATTTCATGGCTGCAGTCACCATCTACAGTGATTTTGGAGCCCCTCAAAATAAAGTCTCTCACTGTTATTGTTTCCCCATCTATTTGCCATGAAATGATGGGACCGGATGCCATGATCTTCGTTTTCCGAATGTTGAGTTTTAAGCCAACTTTTTCACTCCCTCTTTCACTTTCATCAAGAGGCTCTTTAGTTCTTCACTTTCTACCGTAAGGGTGATGTCATCTGCAGGAGGTTGTTGATATTTTTCCTGGCAATCTTGATTGCAGCTTGTGCTTCATTCAGCCCAGCATTTCTCAGGATGTACTCTGCATATAAGTTAAATAAGCAGGGTGACAATATACAGCTTTGACGTACACCTTTCCTGATTTGGCACCAGTCTGTTGTTCCATGTCCAGTTCTAATTGTTGCTTCTTGACCTGCATACAGATTCTCAGGAGTTCTTGCAGGAGAAGATGAGCACATGTCCTTCTACTCCACTGTCTTGGAAAAAATCCCAAAAAGGAACATGGGAGAAAGTTTTTATAGACCTTGTATATTGAAAATGTGTTTGTACAGCCCTTACACTGAAGTTTGGTGGTGTTAGCATTTTAGGTTGGATGTGTTCTTTCTTCAGAAATATGAAGACATTAATGTATTGTCTTGCAGGGTCTAGTGTTACCATTATAACTCTTCGTCTTTTGATCTTTCATGATGATGTGTTTGTTTTCATTTTATATGCTGAATAATAGGTATAAATCCTTTCAAATTGGAAACATAAGTTTAGTTTCAGGAAAATTTCTTGACTTAACTAATGTGATATTCTGTTCTCCATTTTCACTCGAATCCTCGTGGATTGATCCTCTAATCGTATCTTATCTTGCCCGTTTTTCATTTCTTTGTTTCTGTTTTAATTTTCAAAAGATTTTCTCAGCTTTCTTCTGTTACATTTTGTTTGTGCTGTCATTTTAATTTCAAAGAGCTCTTCTTTGTTTTCTGATTGTTTCTGTCTGTAGAATCTTTTTGAGCCTAACATCTTCTCGTCATTAAAAATTTTTTTATTAAAGTATAATTGATTTTCAACGTTTGTTGATTTTTGCTGTATCTCTTGTCATTTTGAGGATATTAAAGGGATGTGACTTTCTCAGTACTCAGTTTTTTGTAAATTGCTTTTCACTTTTTATTCTAGTTTTTTTATTTCTTGTTTGATGTGGTCCTCAGAGAACTAGTAATTCTTGACTGTCTGCCTTTTTTTAAGAGTTAAGCACAAGAATTTGCTTTTAAGCTCTTATGTGGGTTTATTGGGCTTCTCTGTAGGACAATCTGCCTAATTTCTTTTGGGGGAAAGTCTCTGATGTTAGCTCTTTAAAGTCTTTTTGCCAGTCACTTTTCTTAAAGAAGAGTTGTCCTGTATTCTGCCGGAGAGGATAAGCTTGGTTGCCAGCTTTCTTGAAGCTGAATGGAGACGTGTACTTTAAATTAGAAGGTGAGTTAAGTTGTTTATAATAGGGAAATAGAGAATATGATTTAGAAAGATTTTAGGCCACCTCTGGACTAAAGATATTTTGACCTATAGATCCTCTTCGCAAAAAGACTGAGTTCGTTTAGTTTTAGGTAAAGCATTCCTTTTGTACTTCCAAAATTCTTAAAACTTTCCTCTCCAGAATATTGTACATTTGTTTTCAAAGTTTTTACTATAATATTTAGTCTTGTATGTAAACACAATCAAAATGGTTACTTCAGTCTCAATCTGATAGTTCTTAAGGCTGCACAAAATCCATCTTAGATGTTTTAAATTTCTGTCTTTGGTGTCTAGCATAATGTCCTTCATATAGGCAACATATTGAATCTGTCCAGTCATTAGGAAACTGAGTAAATAGGTCTTTCTTTCTTTAAGAAAATGACATAAGCACCAGCACATTGACATTAAGTAAATAGAACAAAACTGGATGGCTATTGCAGTTATTAATTTGCAAACTTCTTATGTTTGTTTATCAAGTTGTTTAGTGTGGAATGTTTATTTCCTTTGGTCCATGAAATTTTTATAGTTAATGTGATATGGGGGAAAAGTTGAAGGGCAAAAGTTAGGGATACTGAACTATGATCTTTGATATACCACCTTATATATTATGTGCTCTTAGAGTTTATTTTAATCTCTATGTGAAATGAGAAGAATCTACCCATATGATGTGGCCTGCATAGATGATCCTCTGTAGGCTCCACGCAGGGATTTACTGTCAGCACCCTCTCGTATTCCTACCAATTTAATCCTCAAAAAGCCTCCAGAAATTGAAAATAGTTCTTCTCCACAGAAAGACTGAGTATGATTAGTATTAAATAGAGGATTCCTTTTGTGCTTCTAAAATTTTTAAAACTTTCCTTTCCAAAATATTGTACGTTTGTTTTCAATATATTTACTGTAGTATTTAGTCTTTTATGTAAAAACAATCTAAATAGTTAGGATTTCAGTCTCAGTCTGATTGATATTCTTTCTTTATATGTTTGTTTATTTGACTGTGTCGGGTCTTAGTTGCATCATGCAGGATCTTTTGTTGTGGTGCATGGACTCTCTAGTTGTGACTTGCAGGCTCAGTCGTTGCAGCCCGTGGGCTCTCTAGTTGCAAGGCATGGTCTCCAGAGTGCTCAGGCTTAGTTGCTCTGCAGCATGTGGGATCTTAGTTCCCCCACGAGGGATTGAACTTGCCTCCTCTGCACTGCAAGGCGGATTCTTAACCACTGTTTATTCTCATTTTACCGTGAGGAAATGGAGGCACAGATAGGTTCAAATAACTTGTCTCAGTAGTGTTGAGTTGGCCAAAAAGTTCCTTTGATTTTTTTAAGTTAAAAGACACATTTTTCATTTTCACCAAGAACTTTATTGAACAGCCTATTCACTGTTTTGTTCCACTACCTTCTACCATTTTTAAGGCAACTTCATAATTCCATCTTCCCAAAACTTTTTATCTTTTTGAACAAAGAACTGTTCTAGGTGCCTTTTACAGTCTTCCAGGGAGTTGAGAGTTTTTCCATTAAGAGAACTTTATAAAGACTGAAATAAATGGACATCTGAAGGTACAGTGTCTGGTGAATACGGCAGATGAATCAGAACTTCCCAGCCAAGCTGTAGCAGTTTTTGCCTATCATCAGAGAAACATGCAGTCTTACATTATCCTGATGGAAGATTGTGTGTTTTCTGTTGACCAGTTCTGAATGCTTTTCCTTAAGTACTGCTTTCAGTTGGTCTGATTGGGAGCAATTCTTCTTGGAATTAATCATTTGGTTTTCCAGAAGGAGCTCATAATAGAGGACTCCCTTCTAATTCCACCATGTATACAACATCATCATGTTTGAATGAAGACCAGCCTTTGGTGTGGTTGGTGGTGGTTCCTTTTGCTTGTTCCACAATCTCTTCCATTCCACATGATTGCACAGTATCTAGCTTTCATTGCCTGTCACAGTTTGTTTTAAAAACAGAACATTTTCATAGAGATTTGCATGCAGAAATACAGTGAACTTATATGGAACCCAGACATCAAAGTGATTAACATAACCAAGCTGATTTTCAGCCCATGGTTTTCAGTGCTTGATTTAGATATTTTGAGTATATCAGCTGTATTCCACATGGTATAGCATTGATTGTTCTCATTTAATGTCTTTGCTTTGTTTGCTATCAACTTCAACTGGTCTACACAACCGTGGAGCATCATCTATAGAGAAATCTCCAGCATGAAGCTTTGCAGACCACTTTTGACATGTCCATCAGTCACAGCACCTTCTCCATACACTGCACAAATCTTTTTTGTGTTTTAGTTGCGTTTTTACCTTTACTGAAATAATAAAGCTTAATATGCCGAAAATGGTCCTTTTTTCTTCCGTTTTCAATATTAAAATGACTACACAAAAATTCATGAATTTTGATGAGTTTTTAAAAAAAATGCACACTGATATGACAGCTGTCACAATACAATCTAACAAAATTGTTTTGAATGAAGTTAAAGATAGCTGAGTGCTTCTAGAGCCACCTTAATGGGGAAAAAAAAGAATGAACCTTTTATTTGGCTAACTCCAATATATACAGTTTAGTAACTGGCCACACTTGGGTTTCGGCTCAACAGTCTGGCTCTGGAGCTCTAGTACTGAAACATGAATCTGTACTATCTTTCCTTGATAAATTTTGTATAGGTGAAATATGTGCAGAAAGTACAGGATACTTTGGTGTTCCTGAAACAGTAAGAGTGAAAAAACTGTAATCATCTGTGGAAAGCTGAACTATATAAACTAAAGCTGTTACATAAATTTAAGTGTTTCTCAGGTATTTTGCTGTACTGGAATTTTGTAATTTATATGACAATTTTTAATACATGTAACTTACTGTTAAGTAGATAGTAAGGTAAACAAATTAGTTGTAAAATTAGGTGGCTTTGATAAAATTTGCTTTGTTGATGATTGTTACTGGCTAATTATCAGAATCACTTCAAAATGTTGCTTATACACAAGGAAAATTATAGGTTTATTTAATCATGGAATTAAAATGTGATATTCAAATGAGAATTGTTTAGTCACCTCAAGAAGCAAAGAAAGAAAGTGAAGTCACTCAGTCGTGTCTGACTCTTTGCAACCCCATGGACTTTAGCCCTCCAGGTTCCTCCATCCATGGGATTTTCCAGGCAAGAGTTACCGGAGTGGGTTGCAAAAGTACAACTGAAAAAAGTCTTTGATTTTGTAATATCTTACAGAAAAGATAATAGCTTGTTAATTTTCAGTTCTAAGATCTGCACAATAGGAGAAAGGCTTAAGCTAAAACATGTGAATTTATGTCATATATATGGACGAATTTCCTGACTGAAAAAGTTGTAGAAGCACTAAGAGTGGGTTATGAAATGACCTGAAGATACTTCCTTTTTCGAACAGAGAAATGATTTCTTGGGAGAGCTAGGCGTGCTCAGACAGAACCAGAAGTATAACTACAATGCTTAACATTCTATTTTGTGTTTTACAGAACCATATTTGTTGATAATTAAATGTTCTTATTTGTTAGTTTTAGTTGGTCTTACCTCAATATAAGCTTCATTTTATCAGACCTTCTGGTGATGGACTGAATAAATTTATTTATATAATATAGAATAAATTACATGACATGGGTTGGGAGTGGGATAGAAAGAAAAGTATTAGACTGTAGTGCTATATGAAGTTTTGTGTGTATGGTTGCACAGGAGTGTTAGGCACAAATGCTAAAAATACCATTGAACAAAAAATGAATAGCCACAGTGTTTAGTATGAGATTGGTTAGTGTTTGAAACGATCATTTAAATTGCTTTTATATGGGAGGATATAATGAATGTTGTTGTGTAGTCACTAAGTTGTGTTCAACTCTGTTGTGACCCCATGGACTGTAGCCCTCCAGGCTCCTCTGTCCAAGAGATTTCCCAGGCAAGAATAAGGGAACAGTCACCATTTCCTTCTCCAGGGGATCTTCCTGACCCAGGGATCAAACCCACATCTCCTGCATTGCAGGCGGTTTCTTTACTGCCGAGCCACCAAGGAAGGCATGTAATGAATGTACTATTAGGGATTTTGAAAACTGTTTTGGAGAAATAAGCTTAGCTGAAGAGCTCTGAATGAATACAGAAGAAATGCAAATACAGAAGAAATGCTGTTTTAAAATTATATTTGTTTAATCTTTGTATGAAAAGGAGCTATTCTAATTTCTGGAAACCTTGTGATCATAAGTGGGTAGGAATGTTTGGGAGAGTACTAAAATATGTCTTTAGGCAATGTAAAGGAGCACCTAAGTGGACTATATTCTTTCTCTGAAATTTTGGGGTACTGTCATATGAGGAAGGTACAACAACTCAGTGCTTGACCAGATGAGACACTGAGATCCTGATCTACTATTTGGAGATTCTGTCTTTAAAACAAAACAAAAACTAGTTGAACTAAAATATTAAAGAATTTATGTTTATTGCCAGTTTTAAACCCTATGAGAGCAAAGCCTTTAGTTTTCTCATTTCTTATAACTTTTTAAAGAATTAGTATGCTGGAAATGTGTTTTAGTAGAGTTGAAGGGAGGGTATTTTTGAGCTTTGCTTTTTTCCTTGGGTTTTTAGTTTTGGTTACTTTATTATTGTATTATCGGGAGTATTTTTCCAAATCAAAAATTATTTGCTTAAATTCTGCCATGGACAGAAAAGCTAAGGTGCAATTAAAGAGACTATACTCACAGTTTAAAGAAAAACTTTAAGTCAGTGACAAACACTGTGATAGTCTTAAACTGTTGCTTCATCCTCCTTCAAAACATGTGTCCTTTATTCTCCATAAAGAAAAACAAAACGTGTAATTTTTTCTTCTAAATAGACCAACTTATGCTTGCTTGCTTTTTTCACTCTTAATGACAACTTTTTCATAGAAAATGTTAGTTTTAATGTAGATAGATGTATCAGTCTATAAAAATCTGAATTTTGTGTCCCATTTTAAGTAGTTTTTCCATAGTGTGAGTAATGAAGATAGCTTCCTGTATAATACTTGAGAAATTTTGCTTTGTTTTTTGTGTTTTGTTTTGTCTTTCACATTTAGGTTTATAATCCACCTGAAATTAATATTTATGTGTACTATCACATAGATGTCAGGTTTAATTTTTTTCAATATGGATGTGTAATTATCCCAACATCATATATTTTAAAACATTTCTTTTCCTCAGTGCTCTGCCATGTCAATTTTTTAATGAATGTCTGTCTTTAAATTCATTTTACAGACAGTCTGTTTCTAGAATTTCTGTTCTGATAATTGCTTTGTCTACTATTGCAACAATACAAAACCTACTCAGTATAACTTAACATAAAAATTATTGATTTACCGGAGAGCAAATCCTCCCACCTTATTCTTTTTATTTAAGACTGGCTTGGCAATTCTGGACGTTTGCAACCATGGGGAAATTTTTTAAAATAGAGCTTCAAGTTTTTAGTAAGATTTGAGATTTTCTTTTCCCTTCCTTATTTTTTTTTATTAGCATAAATTATTCATGTTCTAATGTCTGCAGGATCTGTCTGTAGTCATGCTTCGTTAGTTTCTAATACTCATTATCTGTACCTTTCATTTCTTCATAAGATTTATTAAAGGTTTATAAGTTTAATCCTGGAGAAGAAAATGGCAACTCACTCCAGAATTCTTGCCTGGGAAATCCCATGGACAGAGGAGCCCGGCGGGCTACAGATCATGGGGTGACAGAGTTGGATGCAAGTGAGCACATATAAATTTAATGGTTTTTTTTCCCAGAAAACTATTGACCAGCCTTGTTGATTCTCAGTCATGTGTTTTCTGTTTTATTTCTGCTTTTTATTTCCTTTCTTATGGTTTCTTTGGTTTATTTGCTGATGTTTTCCATCTTCTTGGGAGAGAAATATATAGCTCTGGGTTTTATGTTGTTGTTGTTTTCCTAATATATGCTGCATATAAGTGTGTGTGTATAATTGTATAAATTTCCCTTTAAGTACTATTGTAGTACTGTTTTGGAGATTTGTTATGCAGCATTTTTGTTATTCAGTACAAAATGCTTTCTAATTTCTGATTTCTCTTTTGACTCATTGGTTATTTAGAAGTTATTTTCAAACACTTGGGGAGTTTTTTTTATAATTTTCTTTATATTTTTGATATCTAATTGTACTGTGGTCAATGAGTGTTTTTAATTTTCTTGAGACTTTATTTATGGTCCATATGTCAGTTTTAATAAGTATTCCCTGTGTGATTGAAGAGAATGTGAATATGTTAGGTGCAGAATTCAATATATGGTCACTGGATCATAATCAAGTGGTTCAAATATTCTGTGTCTTTATTCAGTTTTTGCCTGTTCTATTATTGAGAGAGGTATGATAAAGTTTCTCATGATTGTGTCTCTGTATATTTATCCTTGTAGTTTTTCCATTTTTAACTTGTGTTTTTTGAGCCTTTGATGTTAGATGTGCACAAATTTGGAATTATTGTTATGGTCTTGGTGACTTGAACCTTTTATCATCATCAGGTGTTCCACTATTTCTACTAATGCTTTTTGCCCTTAAGTTTTCTTTGATGTTATCCATCTGCCAATGCAGGAGATGTGGGTTCGATCCCTGTGTTGGGAATATCCCCTGGAGGAGGAAATTGCAACCCACTCCAGTATTCTTGCTGGGACATCACGTGGACATAGGAACCTAGTGGGCTACAGTCCATGGTGTCTCAAAAGTCGGACATGACTGAGTGAATGAGCATGTACTAATATACTTACTCTGATGTTAGTATAGGTTTGATTGGAGGATAATTACTTTACAATATTGTGATGCTTTCTGCCATACATCAACATGAATCAGCCACAGGCGTACCCATGTCCCCTCCCTCTTAAGGGCTTCCCAGCTGGCACTAGTGATGAAGAACCTGCCTGCCAATACAGGAGATGCAAAAGATGCGGGTTCAATCCCTGCATTGGGAAGATTTCTGGAGAAGAGCATGACAACCCACTCCACTATTCTTGACTAGAGAATCCCATGGAAGGGGAGCCTGGTGATCTACAAGTCCATAGGGTTGCAAAGAGCTGAACACAATTGAAGTGACTTAGCACACACACTCCCTCTTAAATCTCTCTCCCACCTCCCTCCCCATCCCACCCCTCTAGGTTGTCACAGAACACTGGCTTTGGGTTCCCTGCATCATACAGCAAATTCCCACTGGCTATTTTACATATGGTAATGTATATGTGTCACAAGCTGTAATCAAAGATTATCTGGAGAAATATTAGCAACCTCACATATGCAAATGATACCACCCTTATGGCAGAAAGTGAAGAGGAACTAAAGAGCCTCTTGATGAGAGTGAAAGGAGAGTAAAAAAGCTGGCTTAAAACTCAGCATTCAAGAACTAAGATCATGGCATCTGGTCCCATCACTTCATGGCAAATAGAAGGAGAAAAAGTGGAAACTGCTGATGGTGATTGCAGCCATGAAATTAAAAGATGCTTACTCCTTGGAAGGAAGGTTATGGCCAACCTGGATAGCATATTTAAAAGCAGAGACGTTACTTTGCCAACAAAAGTCCGTCTAGTCAAGGCTATGGTTTTTCCAGTGGTCATGTATGGATGTGAGATTTCAACGGTGAAGAAAGCTGAGCGCCGCAGAATGGATGCTTTTGAACTGTGGTGTTGGAGAAGACTCTTGAGAGTCCCTTGGACTGCAAGGAGATCCAATGAATCCATCCTAAAGGAGATCAATCCTGGGTGTTCATTGGAAGGACTGATGTTGAAGCTGAAACTCCAATACTTTGGCCACCTCATGCAAAGAGTTAACTCATTGGAAAAGACCCTAATGTTGGGTAGGATTGGGGGCAGGAGGAGAAGGGGATGACAGAGGATGAGATGGTTGGATGGCATCACCGACTTGATGGACATGGGTTTGGATAGACTCCAGGAGTTGGTGATGGACAGAGAGGCCTGGCATGTTGCAATTCATGGGGTCGCAAAGAGTCGGACAGACTGAGCGACTGAACTGAACTGAGGCAGATTTTATTTTCTTGGGCTCCAAAATCACTACGGACGGTGTCTGCAGCCATGAAATGAAAAGGTGCTTGCTCCTTGGAAGGAAAGCCATGACAAAGCTAGACAGCCTATTCAAAAGCAGAGACACCCCTTTGCCGACAGAGGTCTGTGTAGTCAAAACTATGGTTTTTCCAGTGGTCGTTTGTGGATGTGAGAGTTGGACCATAAAGAAGGTTGAGTGTGGAAGAATTGATGCTTTCGAACCATGGTGCTGGAGAAGACTCTTGAGGGTCCCTTGGATAGCAAGGAGCTCAAACCAGTCAGTCCTAAAGGAGATCAGCCCTGATTCATTGGAAGGACTGATGCTGAAACGGAAGCTCCAATACTTTCGCCACCTGATGGGAAGAGTCAACTCATTGGGAAAGATCCTGATGCTGGGAAAAATCGAGAGCAGGAGGAGAAGGGAGCAGCCGAGGATGAGATGGTTGGCTAGGTCACTGACTCAATGGACAGGAGTTTGAGCAAACTCCAGGAGATAGTGAAGGACAGGGAAGCCTGACACACTACATTCCATGGGGTCACAAAGAGTCGGACCTGGACATGACCTAGCAACTGAACAAAAACAACAATAATGTATATGTTGCAATACTACTCAAGTCATCCCACCCTCTCCCTCCCCCACTCTTACTAAAAGTCTGTTCTTTATGTCTGCATCTCCTTTGTGTGCCAAGTCGCTTCAGTCATGTCCTACTCTTTGCTACTCTATGGACTATAGCCCACAAGGCACCTCTGTCCATGGGATTCTCCAGGCAGGAATACTGAAGTGGTTGCCATTTCCTACTCCAGGGGATCTTCACCAACCAGGATCGAACCTGCCTCTCATATTTTCTGCATTGGCAGGCAGGTTCTTTACCAGCAGCATCACCTGGGAAGTGTCCTTTGCTGCCCTGCAAATAGGATCATCAGTTCCACCTTTCTAGATTCCATGTATATGTGTTAATATAGGATGCTTGTTTCTTTCTGACTTACTCATTCTGTGTAATAGGCTCTAGGTTCATCCACCTTATTAAAACTGACTCAAAGGCATTCCTTTTTATAGCTGACTAATAGTTCTTTGTATATGTACCACAACTTCTTTTATCCATTCATCATCTGCCAGTGGACATCTAGGTTGCTTCCATGTCCTAGGTATTGTAAACAGTGCTGCAGTGAACATTGGGGTACGTGTGTCTTTTCAGTTATGGTTTCCTGAGGGTATATGCCCAGTAGTGCGATTGCTGGGTCATATGGTAGTTTTTTTCCTAGTTTTTTAAAGAATCTCCATACTGTTCTCTATAATGGCTGTATCAGTTTGCATTCCACCAACAGGAGGGTTGCCTTTTCTCCACACCCTGTTTAGCATTTACCGTTTGTAGACTTTTTGATGATGGCCATTCTGACTGGTGTGAGATGATACCTCATTGTAGCTTTAATTTGCATTTTCCTAATGTTGAGCATCTTTTCATGTGTTTATTAGCCATCCATATGTGGATGGAGAGTCTTAACTGTGGGACTGTCAGGAATGTCCCTCTGTCTTTTTACATTCATCATTTTTGTATTCTTGTTTCAGATGTGTCTTAGTAGTCATCTAGTTAGGTTTTGTGTTTGTCCAGTCTGGTAATTGTTTTTAAAATTGGAACATGAGTACATTTACATTTTTAAAAAATATTTATTTATTTATTTTTGGTTGTGCTAGGTTTTCATCGCTGCACAGGCTTTTCTCTAGTTGATGCAAGCGGGGATTAATCTCTAGTTGCAGGGTCGGGGTTTCTCATTGCAGTGGTTTCTCTTGTTGCAGAGCACAGGCTACAATGAGCTTGGAATTTGTGGCACATGGAATCAGTAGTTGAGGTTCCTGACCTCTAGAGCACAGACCCAGTAGTTGTGGCACATGGGTTTAGTTGCTCTGCAGCATGTGGGATCTTTCCTGGATCAGGAATCGAACCTGTGTCTCCTGCACTGGCAGGCAGATTCTTTACCATTGAGCCACCTGGGAAATCTAGTACATTTACATTTAATATAATTATATATTTGGATTAAAAATAAATCTACCATAGTCTTAATGTGCTTTTTTTTTGTCCTGAATATTTCTTTTTTTCTCTTCTTGTGTTATTTGGATTTGTAGTCTTTTAAAAAATTGTTTCATATTCTTTATTAATTGGGATGTTATACCTTTTTTTTTTTTTTACTTTTTATTAAGTCATTACCATAGAAGTTGTGGCAACAGCCATGACTTACCAGTCTACAGGTAAGTGAATCCTTTATCCTTCTGGACAATGCAAGGACCTTGGCACTCTAACTCTACTTACCATTCTTCCTTCTGACTTGACTTACTCTGTGTACTCTAAGTGTGTGTGTGTGTAAAACCCTATAAGATGTTACCATTTCAGGCAATGATTTAGATTTTTATTTTACAAGGAAACCTTTTATTGAAGTGCAACATGTAGAAAAGCATATAAATTGTAAGTGTCAACTTGAATGAGAAAATTTGCTAGTCTATTGACCTGAATATTCCCATCCTTATGAAAGCTATTTCTTACATTAATTAGTAAATTTGGCCTTCTGGTTCTAAAACCTGTTTATTGAGTTTTATGATGTGTGTCCCTGTGAGCTATATCTACTTTAACTTGCTAAAAATGCAGACTCTTGACAGCCTTAGTGAATGCTGCCTGTTTGGTGGTTTCTTTCATTATTTCATTTAGAGCAGGCAGGTACCAAAACTCTAAGTATAGCTGTGATCAAGATAGACAAGGTTCCTATTCTGCAGCTTATCATTTATAAGTTGGGAAAGGTAAAATGGTAAATAATGCATAAATAAGGTAATTTGAGATGTTTCTTTTTTTTTTTTTGAGATGTTTCTTACATTGCTATTTTTTCTAGTTTTCTCCCATTATAAAAAGTGGATCTTGCTTTTCCTTACCTTGTGTGTGGGTGCGTAGACACTCAGTTGTGTCCTGACTCTTTGCGACCCCATGGACTGTAGCCTCCAGGCTCCTCTGTCCATGGGGATTCTCCAGGCAAGAATACTGGTGTGGGTTGCCATGCCCTTCTCCCAGGGGATCTTCCCAACTCAGGGATCGAACCCAGGTCTCCCACATTGCAGGCGGGTTCTTTACAGTATGAGCCACTGGGAAAGCCCTTCCTTACCTTAAATTTCTACAATTAGACTTTAAAAGTTCTTGAGTAAAGCTCATGTAAAACTTACATTAGAATTTTGAACTTTCCACTCAACTCTTCTTTGAGGGTAAAGATTTTTTCCAGCTTGTCCTTTTAAAATAATTTTTTTATTGAAGTATAATTGATTTGTGTTAGTTTCTGGTATATAGCAAAGTGAATCAGTTTTAGATATATATATGTATATGTAAGTGTGTATATATATATATTCTTTTTCATACTCTTCCATATAGTTTATTATAGGATATTGAATATAGTGCCCTGTGCTATAAATAGCACATTTCTATATACTATTTTCTATATAGTAGCTTGTATCTGCTAATATCAGACTCCTAATTTATCACTCCCCCACCTTTTCCCTTTGATAACCGTGTTTGTTTTCTAAGTCTGTGAGTCTCTTTCTGTTTTGTAAATAAGTTCATTTGTATCATATTTTAGATTCTATGTATATCATTTGGTATTTGTCTTTCTCTTTGTGATTTACTTCACTTAGAATGATAATCTCTAGGTCCTTCCATGTTGCTACAAATGGCGGTTTTTCATTCTTTTTGATGACTGAGTAGTATTTCATTGTATATATACACCACATCTTCTTTATCTATTCCTCTGTTGATGGACATTTAGCTTGCTTCCATGTCTTAACTGTTGTAAATAGTCTGCTATGAACATTGGGATGTATGCATCTTTTCAAATTAATTCAGCTCATTTTATCCTTAAGATACATTTATAGATGGATGTTGACTCTGTTGTGAGAATAAGTTAAAAGCCCTGGTGCCATCTAAAATACTTCTCGAAATACAGTCTTAGGCTGAAAGTAATATTTTTTTTCACTACACCACACAACTTGCACAGTCTCAGTTCTGTGACCAGGGATTGAACCTGGACCACAGCAGTGAAAGCCTGGAATCCTAGCCACTTGGCCACCAGGGAATTCAGCTGAGAGTAATGTTGAGAGGTAATTTAGTTTTTCTCTCCTCCAGGCAGAACTGTATCTGATATTGAATTCAGAAGTTCATAATGTAACCAGAAAGAAAAGTTCCACAAAATTAGGTTACATGAGCAAAATATCAGAGGCTCAAAGGAACATGTTATGCAAGAAGAATAACGAATAGCCTTCCATCACTGTCAGATGTTTTTTATGTTGGGCAGGGGTAGGAGATGACAGTAGAAAGGCTAATCTCCAGTTTGAGTGCCTGCTAAGGTCTTTAGCTTATGGATACTGGGGAACATTAGAATGTTTATAAATTGATGAATGATACCTCTGGCAGTGGGCTTCCCAGGTGGCGCAGTGGTAAAGAATCCACTTGCCAGTGCAGGAGACACAAGAGATGTGGGTTTGATCCTTCGGTCAGGAAGATCCCCTGGAGGGGGAAAAGCAAACTTATTCCAGTGTTCTTGCATGGAAAATTCCATGGGCAGAAGAGCCTGGTGGGCTACAGTCCATGGGGTCGCAGAGAGTCGGACATGATTGAGTGACTGAGCACAACATAACAACAAACTCTGGCAGCATAGAGAATGGACACTTACTTTGCACAGTGCTTCTTGTTCACTCTCTTGTATGTATGCATATTTGTGTCTCAGTGCATCGTAAACTTCTTTTGTGTTCAAGGCCTTACTCTTATTTGGTTTTCAATCTCATTCTCCAGCCTTCTTGTTTCCTAGCAGTTGGTAGTTTTGGAATGAAGTGAGAAATAGTAGCCATCCAAGTATTAATATATTTGTTTATGTTTTATTCATCAGTGAGTCTTTACCTTTATGTGAATATCTTTTCTGTCTTCTTGTGTAATTAACTATTTTTTGTTTTTACTTTGGATATCTCCATTTCATCATCCTGGAAATTGATATCATAGATATAATACCTTTAACATAAATATTATTGTAAAGAAATAAAACATCTTTATTAAAAACAACTTTTGAGCCATATTGTGAAATTACTTATTTTGGCAATTAATTTATATGACTAAATTCATTCTCCCTGTTTTTTTAATGTGATTGTACAAGTGTAGTTGTAGTTTTCTTTTAAAAACTTTAAGAGAAACAATATCTTTATTCAATTTTGGTCTTTAGAGAAAGGTTACTAGCTTTATTGAACTTCAGTGTTGTTGATTAGGTTTGCTACATGGGCGTAGTGTTAGCTTGGTTTAATTGATTTTCTGTTTTGCTATAAAATTGCATCACCTAGGTGAGACATCCTGGGTATGATATTGCAGTGAGTTTTGCTTGCAGCTGAGCTTTTTTGCTGTGGTCCCAGGTGCCTTTTTCAGGTGTCTTTGTTACCATGATGGATTACAGATGTTGTGGTTTGTTGTATTTTTATGCTTAACTCTGTTACTAAAATCATAGCATCTGATTTAAACTTGTATTGTCATAGCACATTAATCTTTTATAGTGGTTTATTTTTGTGGGGAAAAGTTAGAAAATCTAAATATCTTGTTGTCTCTTTCAGTGTTACCCGGCCAATATAACTGACAAGGTTCGAAGCAGTTCATAAATGGTCATTTATATAGGTTGTAGAATAACTGAGACTTCTCTTTTTATGCAAACATTGGTCTTATATTCTTTGAATCCTAAGTATTCTTAAAGAATATATTATGTAAGGAATTACTTTGTAGAAGTTAACTTACAGAAGTTCTCTCTTAAATTAGTATCCCTTGGTTTTCTGGAGGCCCAATAATTAGTTCTCTAGTCTTTAGTAATCAGCGCCTTTTTTTAGTTATCTTTGGTGTTCCAATATTAGAATTATTATACATAGCAAAATTTACCATTTTAACTTATTTCTATTTATACAGTTCAGTAGTTGTTCAGTTGCTAAGTTTTGTCTGACTGTTTGCGACCTCATGGACTGCAGCGCACCAAGCTGTCCTTTACTATCTCCCAGAGGTTGCTCAGGTTCATGTCCATTGAGTTGGTGCTACTATATAACGATCTCATCCTCTGCCACCCCCTTCTCATTTTGCCTTCAATCTTGTTCAGTATCAGGGTCTTTTCCAGCTTGTCAGCTCTTCGCATCAGGTGGCCAAAGTATTGGAACTTTAACTTCAGCAACAGTCCAAGGAATATTCAGGGTTGATTTTCTTTAGGATTGACTGGTTGGATCTCCTTGCAGTCCAAGGGACTCTCAAGAGTCTTCTCTAACACCACAGTTCAAAAGCATCAGTTCTTCGCCCCTCAGCCTTCTTTATGGTCCAACTCTCAAATTCAGTAGATTCACCTTGTTGTACAGTAATCACCATCAGAGATTTTTAATCACAGCTTTATTGAGATAAAATTGCATACCACACAGCCTACTTTCCTGTGGAATCTGAAGGAACTCTCTAATATTTTTCCCCTCTAGAACTGATACCTAGGTTAGGTCATCATGGTGACTGGAGAAAGGTTGATGAGAGCTGTTAGTTTTTAAATTTGGTGGATCAAAAGTGCTGAAACTCCAGTCAGATTCAGCAAGATCATTCTGCAAGACCATCAGGTTCTAATCAATGTCCAAGCATGTGATGTAAACCTAGTGAACACATTTACTTTGGTGCTTAAAGTAGAAAACCACTTCTATGTTATACTCCTGGTTTAGTTTTAGTTGAGATAATGGAAGCTGTTGGAGGAGGTGTATTTGCTTTCAAGAAAGCTGACAGAGTTTTCACTACCAGCACATTTGGGGGGGGCTATGCAAAGTATGGTCTGACAGGCAGTCACACTTGTTTACACACTGCCAGAAAAAACTGGACTTTAAACAAGGAGCTCCTGTATTTTACTGCTTACTGAGCTCTGCTCCACAGTACCCATGTGAAAGCTGGAGGAAATATTCAGGTTATGGGGTTGGTGGAGGAGTTGGGTAGGCATTGTGCCACACTGCTAGAGCTTATGGCTTAAAGGTTTTGTGCATAGCTGGTTCTGAAGAAGGACAAAACATTGTTTAGCAAAATGGACCCCATGAAGTATTTTATCACGAAGCTAATTAAGTTGATAAAATTAAGAAATCTGTTGGTGAAAAGAAGTTGATGTGATTATTGAAATGTTAGCTAATGTAAATCTTAGCAATGATTTGAATCTTTTTTCACATGGAGGACAAGTAATAGTTGTTGGCAGCAGAGGTCCTTTGAAATAAACCCATGGGACATCATGGCAAAGGAATCTAGCGTAATAGGAGTTGCTCTGTATTCATCTACCAAGGAGGAATTTCAGCAGTTTGCAGCAGTGCTTCAAGCCAAAATGGAAATTAATTGGTTAAGATCAGTATGGGTCCTCAGTATCCATTGGAGAAGGTGGCCTAGGCTCATGAAGATGATAGTCATAGCAGTGGGACTACTGGAAAAATAATTCTCTTAAAATGATTGATCCTTTCATAGATTTCCTATGTAATTAGAGGTTTCTTACTTCAGTTTTACATACACTACATTTTCTTTAATTACCATTCATTTGACACAGTGAGTTTTCTAATGTTAAAAAGATTTATCTTTAGAGATCATAGGCATTGGAGTGCAGTTTATTTAATACTGGCAGTATTCTTTATGCTTTCTGTCTTTCATCAAAGTACCATCATAGTAGGAAATTCTTCATACTTGATCATTAATTCCATACCTTTGACTAAAACATCAAAATAGGACTGCTTGATTTCCAAGCCTACTTCTTTGTATAAAGGTTCTTTAGCCTCTGCATGCATGCATGTTCAGTCACTCAATTGTATCTGACTTTTTGTGACCCTGTGAACTGGAGCCCACCAGGTTCCTCTGTCCATGGAATTTTTCAGGCAGAAATACTAGAGTGAGTTGCTATTCCCTCCTCCATGGAATCTTCCCAACCCAGGGATAGAATCCTCCTCTCCTGCATTGGCAGGCAGATTCTTTATCACTGAGCCACGTGGGAAGCACTTAGCCTCTGATTAATTCTGAAGATTTTTTGGACTAAACAAGACCCCCTTTCGAAACTAATCTCATCTAGATCTATAAGTCTTTGAGAAGGGCAAGATAAACAGTATCCAGATAAATTTGTTAGTTTTTCAATATTTCCCAATACATTGTGACAGTCACTAGTTTAATGGTTGATTACCAACGATTCATATATTCTATGAGGACAGCAACCTTATCTTTGGTATAATATGACACCAGGTATGTAGTTTCCAAATAGATAATTATTCATTGATTCAATTTCAAGGTAGATTTAGAATTATCTTTTTATGTGATTGGGATTAAATATTTTTACTTCATTAATGAATTTGGCACATTAAGAATGATCTGCTTTTGTTTTCATAACATGGTAGCTGTAATAAATTCTAGAGGAAATTTAAAAAAAATTTTAAATCATATACCATACAGTTCACTCATTTGAAGTGTACAATTCCATAGTTTTTAGTATATTCAAGAGTTTTGCAACCATCACCAATATCACTAATGAACATAGATGCAAAACTTCAACAAAAGACTAGCAAACCAAATCCAGCAATACATTGAAAGGATCATACATTGTGACCAAGTGGGATTTCTCTCAGGGATGCAAGGATTTTTCAATATCAACAAATCAATCAATGTAATATACCACATCAACAAATTGAAGAAAAAACCATATTGTCATCTCAGTAGATACAGAAAAAGCTTTTGACAAAATTCAACACCTATTTATGATAACAACTCTACAGAGAGTGGGGTATAGAGGGAACATATCTCATATAATAAAGGCCATATATGAGAAACCTACAGCTAACATTATAGTCAACAGTGAAAAGCTGAGAATGTTTCCTCTAAGATCAGAAACAAGACAAGGATGTCCACTCTTGTCTCTTCTGTTCAACATAGTTTTGGAAGTCCTAGCTTTGGCAATCAGGGAAGAAAAAGAAACGGAATCCAAATTGGAAAAGAAGTGAAACTGGCACTGTTTGCAGATGAAATGATACTATACACAGAAGATCCTAAGATGCTACCAGAAAACTGCGAGAGCTCATCAGTGAATTTGATGAAGTTGTAGGATACAAAATAAATACACAGAAATCTGTTGCTTTTTTTTAAACTGGTTAATTTATTTTTAGCTGTGCTGGGTCTTTGTTGCTGCGTTTGTGACAGATTTCTCTAGTTTCGATGGAGCAGGGGCTGCTCTCTAGTTGTGGTGCTTGGGCTTCTCATTGCGATGGCTTCTTATTGCAGAGCACTGGCTCTAGGACACATGGGCTTAGTTGCTCTGCGGCATGTGAAATCTTCCCAGACCAGGGATCGCACCCATGTCTCCTACATTGGCAGGTGGATTCTTTACCACTGAGCTACCGGGGAAGTCCTCCGTTGGCATTTCTATACACTAACAATAAAAGATCAGAAGGAGAAATTGAAGAAACAGTCTGGACTGCTACATGTTTAAAAAAAAAAAGACATTCTTTAATACCATAAGCAAAAATAAACTCAAAATGAAGTAAAGGCCTAAATGTAAGACCGGATACTATAAAATCCTTGGAGGAAAATATAAGCAGAACGCTCCTTGACTTAAATTGCAGAAATACCTTTTTCAGTTCGTCTCCTAGAGTAATGGAAATAAAAACAAAAATAAAGGATACAATTAAACTCAAAAACTTTTGCACAGAAAAGGAGAACATAAACAAAATGAAGACAACCCACAGAATGGAAGAAAATTTTTTGCAAATGATGTGACCAACAGGGGGTTAGTCTTCATAATGATACAAATGAACTTAATCAAAACAGAAAGAGAATCACAGACTTGAGAAGGAACTTACGGTTGCCGGGGCCCGGGGAGGGGGGTAGGGGGAAAGGGTGGATGAGTGGATAAATTGGGAGTTTAGGATGGACATGTACACACTGCTATATTTAAAATAGATAACCAACCTCAGATATGCAGATGTTATCACCCTAATGGCAGAAAGTGAAGAGGAACTAAAGAACCTCTTGATGAAGGTAAAAGAGGAGAGTGAAAAAGCTGACTTAAAACTCAACATTCAAAAAACTAAGATCATGGCATCTGGTCCTGTCACTTCATGGCAAATAGATGGGAAAGATGGAGACAGTGGCAGATTTTATTTTCTTGGACTCCAAAATCACTGAGGAAGGTGACTGCTAAGTTACTTCAGTCGTGTCCGACTCTGTGTGACCCCATAGATGGCAGTCCACCAGGGTCCGCCATCCCTGGGATTCTCCAGGCAAGAACACTGGAGTGGGTTGCCATTTCCTTCTCCAATGCATCACAGTGAAAAGTGGAAGTGAAGTTGTTCAGTCATGTCTGACTCTGCGCGACCCCATGGACTGCAGCCTACTGGGCTCCTCCATCCATGGGATTTTCCAGGCAAGAGTACTGGAGTGGGTTGCCATTGCCTTCTCCAGAGGAAGGTGACTACAACCATCAAATTAAAAGACTTGTTCCTTGGAAGGAAAGCTAGACAGTGTTTTAAAAAACAGAGACACCACTTTGCTGACAAAGGTCCATACAGTCAAAGCTGTGGCTTTTCCAGTAGTTATGTACTGATGTGAGAGTTGGACCATAAAGAAGACTGAACACTGAAGAATTGATGCTTTTAAACTGTGATGCTGGAGAAGACTCTTGAGAGTCCCTTGGACTGCAAGGAGATCAAACCAGTCAATCTAAAGGAAATCAACCCTGAATATTCACTGGAGGGACTGATGCTGAAGCTCTGATACTTTGGCCATCTGATGTGAAGAGCCGACACATTGGAAAGGACCCTGATGCTGGGAACGATTGAGGGCAGGAGGAGAGGATGAGATGGTTGGATGGCATCACCGACTCAATGGACATGAGTTTGAGCAAACTCTGGGAGATAGTGAAGGACAGAGAAGCCTGGCATGCTGAAGTTCATGGGGTCAAAAAAATTGGACACGACTTAGTGACTGAACAGCCACCACCAACAACAAGGATATACTATGTATAGCACAAGGAACTCTGCTCAATAGTCTATAATAACCTAAATGGGAAAACAATTTGAAGAATAGATACAAGTGTATGTATCACTGAACCACTCTGCTGTAAACCTGAAACTAACTCAACAGTGTTAATCAACTCCCAATATAAAATTAAAAGGAAAACATGATAATAAATTCTGCTGGAAATAAATTCTGCAATAAATTCTACTGGAAATTTTAAGAAAGCAAAATTCACGCATTTGAAGTGTACAGTTTGTAGTTTTTAGTATATTCACAAAGTTGTGCAACCATCACCATAAGCACTTTTTTTAATTTATATTGTATGTGCTGGGTTTTCATTGTGGCCCACAGGCTCTTCCTTGCTGCATGGGGATTTCTGTTTTGTCAAGTGGGGCTACTCTAGTTGCAATGTGAGAGCATTTCATTGCAGTAGCTTCTCTGGTTGCAGTTGCACGGGCTCTAGGGCTTCAGAAGTTGTACCGTGGCTTCAGTAGTTGTGGCACATGGGCTTACTTGCCCCATGGCATGTGGAATCTTAATTCTCCAATCAGGAATCAAACCCATATCCCCTGCATTGGCACGAAGATTCTTAACCACTGGACCACCAGGGAAGTCCCACCATAAACAAGTTTAGAACATTTTCATCACCTCCAGAAGAATCTTTGCATCCATTAGCTATCGTCACCCAATTCCCCTACCCTCTCCAATCCTTAAGCAACCACTTATCTACTTCATGTTTCTATACATTTGCCTATTCTTGACAATTCATATAAATGGAGTCATATGTGGTCTTTTGTGACTGGCTTCTTTCACTTAGCGTAGTGTTTTGTAGATTGATCTTTTTTGTGGCATGTATGAGCACTTCTTTCCTTTTTATGATTGAATAATATTCTATTATATGGATATATCACATTTTGTTTATTCATTCATGAGGTTATAAACATTTGACTTTTATGAATCCTGCATAACATAAAATATTTTCATTATCATTTAGTTGAGATTATTTTAAAATTTCCATTGTGATTTCTTCATGAGCCCATGGGTTATTAGTGTATTAGTTTATTTCCAAACATTTTGTGTCTTTCTAGATATCTTTTGTTTATAAATCTCTCTTTCAGCTTCACTGAGGGCAGAAAATACATTCTGTGTTTCAGATCTTTGAAATTTGTTCAGGGTTGCCTGATAGACCAGTATTTATTTTCAGTTAGAGGATAATTGCCTGGAAAATCCCATGGACGGAGGAGCCTGGTAGGCTACAGTCCATGGGGTCGCTAAGAGTCGGACACGACTGAGCGACGTCACGACTGAGCGACTTCACTTTCACTTTTCCCTTTCATGCGCTGGAGAAGGAAATGGCAACCCACTCTAGTGTTCTTGCCTGGAGAATCCCAGGGACAGCGGAGCCTGGTGGGCTGCCCTCTATGGGGTCGCACAGAGTCAGACACAACTGAAGCGACTTAGCAGCAGAGGATAATTAGATTCTAGATTCATCTAGAATTATTCTCATCCTTCTGTTGAAATCTCAAATCATTATGAAGAAAACTGTCTTCTAAAATGTTTCCTAATAATTGTTTATACTCACGGAGCATACTTTTTGTATGTATTAATAACCACCCTGTGATACAGGAGTTATTATTATACTTATTTTATAAATGAAACTGGGGCACAGAAAGATTAAGTAAACTGTATAGGTTATGTAGCTGGTAAAAAAGTGGGCTGGAGAATAGGCAAATCCATGGAGATAGAAAGTAGATTAATGGTTGCTAGGACTAGGGTTTTGGGGAGTGACTGCTAATGGGTATGGAATTTCTCTTTTGGAGTGATAAAAATGTTCTGGAATTAGTGGTGATGGTTGTACAACTTTGTGAATATATTAAAAACTTGAAGTTTGTAATTTAGAGGGGTGAATTTTATGATATGTGAATTGTATATCAGTTTCTTTTAGAAAGACAGAGCTGGAATTCCAACTCAGCAATTATTTCCCCTAAACTGCTTATTCACTCACTCAGACTTTTGAGGTTGGATAGGTTCAATATTAGAAGTAAAATCTCATCAGCCTATAATTTAAGAGTTATATCCTATATATGGCTTATTGCAAATGCTCTTTTCTGATTTGTTTTTGAAGAATTCAGGTACTTCTATATAGAAATGGAGTTGCATATTTAATTCTTTTTAGATGTATTCCAGATAAGATTGGAAAATTAAATGAAGCTCCACAAGTAAGCTCTCTAATATAGGGTAGTTCATAATGCTTGTTAAGGTCTGAGATGCCATCTTCTTTCTCTCCTAGCTAATCTCTTTCCCACCTCGGCTTTAAAGATTTTCTCTCAGAGGTTTTTCCTGGTCTTCCAGCCTCATTGTGTAAGACTACTCCCACCCACAACAGTCTATACATGTTTCTACTTTTTAATCACACTGCAATAGTTTTTTCTGTCTTCCCTACTTAATTTGAACAGGGACACCATTTGAATTAGATTGCATACCTAAATTGTTCTCCAGTGATTGTTACAGTAAAATAAAATAGGAATCCCAATAAGAACTTATCAATGCCATGTCTTTAGTGAACTACAAGAGAGTATAAATAATGCTTTGCTGATGGTCTGATTTCAGACACGTTGTTGTAAGTGTTGGAATTGGGCTAGAATTTCTGTTTATGGAGGTGGCATTGACACAGCATTTCAAATGCATTGTAGTCTTTTTAGAGATTACTTGAAAATATATGTATCAGAATGGGACATTTGGATATTTCATTTGTTGTTGTTCAGTCGCCCAGTCATTTCTGACTCTTTGCGACCCCATGGACTGCAGCATGCCAGGCCTCTCTGTGTCTCTTACCATCTCCAAAAGTTTGCCCAAGTTCATGTTCATTGCATCGGTGATGGCATCCAGCCATCTCATCCTCTGATGACCTCTTCTTCTGCCCTCAATCTTTCCCAGCATCAGGGACTTTTCCATTTAGTCAGGTGTTTGCATCAGACGACCAAAATACTGGAGTTTCAGCTTCAGCATCAATCCTTCCAACCAGTATGCAGGGTTGATTTTCCTTAAGATTGACAGGTTTGGTCTTGCCATCCAAGGGACTTGCAGGAGTCTTCTCCAGCACCACGGTTCAAAGGCATCAATTCTTCGGTGCTCAGCTTTCTTTATAGTCCTTTATAGTTCTTCGGCCCCCGGCCTTCTCTATGGTCCAGCTCTCACAACTGTATGTGACCACTGGAAGACCATAGCCTTGACCATACGGACCTTTATCGGCAGAGTAATGTCTCTGCTTTTCAACACACCATCTAGGTTTGTCATAGCTTTCCTACCAAGAAGCAAATGTCTTCAGATTTAATGGCTGCAGTCACCATCTGCAGTGATTTAAGAGCCCAAGAAGAGGAAATCTGTCACTGCTTCCACCTTTTCCCCTCTATTTGCCATGAAGTAATGGGGCCGTGGTTGTTTTCTTTTCTTTCTTTTTTTTTTTTTAATAAATTTATTTATTTTAGTTGGGGGCTAATTACGTTACAATATTGTAGTAGTTTTTGCCATACATTGACATGAATCAGCCATGGGTTTACATGTGTTCCCCATCCTGAACCCTCCTTCAACCTCCCTCCCCATCCCATCCCTCTGGGTCATCCCAATGCCCCAGCCCTGAGCATTTGTCTCATGCATAGAACATGGAATGGTGTTCTGTTTCACATATGATAATATACATGTTTCAATGCTATTGTCCCAGAATGTCCAACCCTCACCTTCTCCCTCAGAGTCCATAAGACTGTTCTATGCATCTGTGTCTCTTATTCTGTCTCGCATATAGGGTTACCGTTACCATCTTTCAAATTCCATATATATGCATTAGTATACTGTATTGGTGTTTTTCTTTCTGGCTTACTTCACTCTGTATAATGGGCTCCAGTTTCATCCATCTCAATAGAACTGATTCAAATGTATTTTTTTTAATGGCTGAGTAATAGTCCATTGTGTATATGTACCACAGCTTCCTTATCCATTCGTCTGCTGATGGACATCTAGGTTGCTTCCATGTCCTGGCTATTGTAAACAGTGCTGCGATGAACATTGGGGTACACGCGTCTCTTTCAATTCTGGTTTCCTCGGTGTGTATGCCCAGCAGTGGGATTGCTGGGTCATATGGCAGTTCTATTCCCAGTGTTTTAAGGAATCTCCACATTGTTCTCCATAGTGGCTGTACTAGTTTGCATTCCCACCAACAGTGTAAGAGGGTTCCCTTTTCTCCACACCCTCTCCAGCATTTATTGCTTGTGGACTTTTGGATAGCAGCCATTCTGACTGGTGTGTAATGGTACCTCATTGTGGTTTTGATTTGCATTTCTCTAATAATGAGTGATGTTAAGCATCTTTTCATGTGTTTGTTAGCCATCTGTATGTCTTCTTTGGAGAAATGTCTGTTTAGTTCTTTGGCCCATATTTTGATTGGGTCATTTATTTTTCTGGAATTCAGCTGCAGGAGTTGCTTATATATTTTTGAGATTAATTGTTTGTCTGTTGCTTCGTTTGCTATTATTTTCTCCCATTCTGAAGGCTGTCTTTTCACCTTGCTTATAGTTTCCTTTGTTGTGCAAAAGCTTTTAATTTTAATTAGGTCCCATTTGTTTATTTTTGCTTTTATTTCCAATATTCTGGGAGGTGAGTCATGGAGGATCCTGCTGTGATTTATGTCGGAGAGTGTTTTGCCTATGTTTTCCTCTAGGAGTTTTATAGTTTCTGGTCTTACGTTTAGATCTTTAATCCATTTTGAGTTTATTTTTGTGTATGGTGTTAGGAAGTGTTCTAGTTGCATTCTTTTACAAGTGGTTGACCAGTTTTCCCAGTACCACTTGTTAAAGAGATTGTCTTTTCTCCATTGTATACTCTTGCCTCCTTTGTTGAAGAGAAGGTGTCCATAGGTGCGTGGGTTTATCTCTGGGCTTTCTATTTTGTTCCATTGATCTATATTTCTATCTTTGTGCCAGTACCACACTGTCTTGATGACTGTGGCTTTGTAGTAGAGCTGGAAGTCAGGCAGATTGATTCCTCCAGTTCCATTCTTCTTTCTCAAGATTGCTTTGGCTCTTCGAGGTTTCTTATATTTCCATACAAATTGTGAAATGATTTGTTCTAGTTTTGTGAAAAATACCATTGGTAGCTTGATAGGGATTGCACTGAATCTACAAATTGCTTTGGGTAGTATACTCATTTTCACTATATTAAGTCTTCCAATCCGTGAACACAGTATATTTCTCCATCTGTTTGTGTCGTCTTTGTTTTCTTTCATCAGTGTTTTATAGTCTTCTATATGTAAGTCTTTTGTTTCTTTAGGTAGATATATTCCTAAGTATTTTATTCTTTTTGTTGCAATGGTGAATGGTATTGTTTCCTTAATTTCTCTTTCTGTTTTCTCATTATTGGTGTATAGGAATTCAAGGGATTTCTGTGTGTTAATTTTATATCCTGCAACTTTACTATATTCATTGATGAGCTCTAGTAGTTTTCTGGTAGAATCTTTAGGGTTTTCTATGTAGAGGATCATGTCATCTGCAAACAGTGAGAGTTTTACTTCTTCTTTTCCTATCTGTATTCCTTTTATTTCTTTTTCCGCTCTGATTGCTGTGGCCAAAACTTCCAAAACGGTTGTTTTCATTTTAGTTTTAAGCTGGCTCTTTCACTCTTCCTCCTTCACCCTCGACAAGAGGCTATTTAGTTCCTCTTCACTTTCTGCCAATTGAGTGGTTTCATCCGCATGCCTAAGGTTGTTCATGTTTCTCCCACCTGTCTTGATTCCAGCTTGTAACTCACCCAGCCTGGCATTTCTCATAATGTCCTCAACGTGTAGATTAAACAAACGGTGACAGCAGTCAGCCCTGTTGTACTTCTTTTTCGATCTTGAACCAGTCATTTGTTCCATACAGGGTTCTAACTGTTGCTCCTTGACCCGCATACAGGTTTCTCAGGAGACAGGTAAGATGGTCTGGTATTCCCATCTCTTTAAGAGCTTTCCACAGTTTATTATGATCCACGCAGTCAAAGGCTTTGATGTAGTCAGTGAAACAGAGGTAGGTGTTTTTCTGGAATTCTCTAACTTTCTCTGTGATCCAACGAATGTTGCAATTTGATCTCTGGTTTGTCTTCCTTTTCTAAACCACGCCTGGACATCTGGAAATTCTTGGTTCGCATAATGCTGAAGCCTAGCATGCAAGATTTTAAACATGACCTTACTAGCATGGAAGATGAGTGCAATTGTCCGATGGTTAGAAAAAAATTTTTTCGTTTCTTCCTGGAGGTCTCTGATTGCATTTCAGTCTTAACTGCATAACGGTATCAATTTTAGTTTCTTAAAACACAGTGATATTTGCTACTTGAGAAAAAATTAGTGTATTTAACTACCTTGTCCTCCAGTATTTTATAGTTGTCTTACTCCCATTTAATTTCACTCTGAGAGAGCTTCTCTCCTTTAGTTGTTTATTCTCCTCTTAGATTTTTACTATTAGAAATTGTTTTGCTTTTATAAGTTTTAATTATTGTAGATGTAATCTTTCTGGATTGTGAATAATTAATACATACGTTTGCTTTACCAAAATTAGGGTAATAAAATTATAGAGATTTTTCTTTTACAACTTTATTTTACCCATTTCCTCTGTCACTAAGATTTCTATAGCAGAAGTTTGAATTAGATACATAGCACTGTGGACCTTAGGAAGGTGTTATAATTGATAAACCATGGATAGCCCTGTTGAATAGCAGGCTCTTTCTAAATTTTACTCTTAAAGATAGTGGTACCTATGCTATTTTAGGGACAGTCTTATACTTAAATTTTTGTGCATATGTCTGGTTATTTTCTTACTTGTTTAGATCAAACTGCATGCTGGATTGAACTACACGTTTTGCTTTTTAATTAGAATATTTTGGCTGTGCTGGATCTTCATTACTGTGCTCAGGCTTTCTCTTGTTGAGGTGAGCAGAAGCTTCTCTCTAGTTGTGGTGGGTGGGCTTCTCATTTCAGTGGCTTCTCTTGTTGCAGAGCATGTGCTTTATAGAGTGTGAGGGCTTCAGTAGTGGCTCAGGGGCTTAGTTGCCCTGCAACATGTGGAATCTTCCTGGAGCAGGAATCAAACCCGTGTCCCCTTCATTGGCACTAGGATTCTTAACCACTGGACCACCAGGGAAGTGTGAGCTGTATATTTGATAAATACAGCAAAGTGGCTCTATAGGAAAGGTTGTCCTTATATCCCCAACCGTGCAACATTTTGTTAGCTTTGCTAATACTGGCATTTGAAATAAAATACCCCAAATGCTTTTCCCATTTTAAATTAACGTACTTAGGTGACCTAACACTGTTGTTCGATCACTCAGTCGTGTCTAGCTCTTTGTGACCCCATGGACTGCAACAAACCAGGCTCCTCTGTCCTCCACTATCACCTAGAGTTTGTTCAAATTCATGGTCCATTGAGTCAGTGATGCTACCTAACCATCTCATCCTCTGCTGCCCCCTTCTCCTTTTGCCTTCATTCTTTCCCACCATCAAGGTCTTTTCCAATGAGTTGGCTCTTCATATCAGGTGGCCAGCATATGGGAGCTTCAGCATCAGTCTTTCCAATGAATATTCAGGATTGATTTCCTTTCGGATTGGCTGGTTTGATCTCCTTGCAGTCCAAGGGACTCTCGAGTGTCTTTCTCCAGCACCGCAATTCAAAAGCATCAATTCTTTGGTGCTCAGCCTTCTTTATGGTCCAACTCTCACATCCATATGTGACCACTGGAAAAACCATAGTTTTGATTATACGGAGCTTTGTCAACAAAGTGATGTCTCTGCTTTTTAATACTCTGTCTAGCTTTGTCATAGCTTGCCTTCCAGGGGCAGAGCGTTTTAATTTCATGGCTGCAGTCACCATTCTCAATGATTTTGGAGCCTAAGAAAAGAAAATCTGTTACTGCTTCCACTTTTTCTCTATTTGCCATAAAGTGATGGGACTGGATGCCATGATCTTAGTTTTTTGACTGTTGAGTTTCAAGTCAGCTTTTTCACTCTCCTCTTTCACATTCATCAAGGGGCTTTTTAGTTCCTCTTTTCTCTATGCCCTAACCTAACCCTAACCCTAAGAGTGGGATCATCTGCATATCTGAGGTTGTTGATATTTCTCCCAGAAATCTTGATTCCAGCTTGTAATTCAGCTTGACATTTTGCATGATGTACTCTGCATATAAGTTACATAAGCAAGGTGACAATATACAGCCTTGTTGCACTTCTTTCCCAATTTTGAATCAGTCATTTGCCATGTCTGGTTCTAATTGTTGCTTTTTGACTCACATACAGGTTTCTCAGGAAACATCGTAAGGTATCTGGTATTCCCATCTCTTTTAAAAATTTTCCACAGTTTGTTGTGATCCATATATAGTCAAAGGCTTTAGCATAGTCAGTGAAGCAGGAGGAGACGTTTTTCTGGAATTTCTTCGCGTTCTTTATGGTCCAGCGAATGTTGGCAACTTGATCTCTGGTTCCTCTGCTTTATCTAAACCAACTTGTACATCTAGAAGTTCTCGGTTCACTACACCATAGTATTTAGGATTTATAGCCTTTGTAATATTACTGTCAGGACCATTCATTTATTTGTCTTTCCATAGAAGGATCCATTCTACCTAAGGAAAAGGGTTGTCATTAAGGCTGTATTTACTGTCAGGAGAGCATAGAGGATGAAGTTGTAAAGACTTTCAGTAAAGACTTGGATAAAGACTTCATGTGAAATGATATTTGAACTAATGACAGAACTTCCTTTGATTCTTTATAATAATTGTAACATGCTGATTTTCACATTGGGGCCATGATATGTTAGATTATGAAAATATTTTCAAATACTTTTTATTATGGACTTTTTCAAATGTATGTCATATAATACAGATAGTATAATGAACTCTGTTCAGTGCTTACTCCCTGAAAATAGCACTAACACAACCTGTTGTTAAGGTAAATCTGAGTTTATTGCTTACCACTTAAGGTAATGCTTTATTAATTTCTTAGGACTGTCATAGCAATTACCACAAATTAGTGGCTTTAAACTACAAAAGTTTATTATCTCACAGTTCTTGGAGGCTAGAAGTCCCACATCAAGTTATCAGGGAGGTCATTCTCACTCTGAAGGCTCTGTAATAGAAACCATCCTATCTGTTTCTGTTAGCTTCTGATTATTGCCAGAACCCATTCTAATCCAGCATGAACAGAATTTAACTTGATTGTATCTGTGAAGAGCTGTATTTCCAAAGAAGGTCACTTTTCAGTTTGCCAGTGAACAGGAGCTTTGGGGATACACTATTCAAACCAACATTGTAGCCTTTTGGCGAAGGAGGAGGGCAAAGTTGGGATGTTTATGGTTTTGGGGATTTGATTTAAGGAGGCTATTTTAATACGGAGGCTTGATTAGAATTGAGTAAAGACTGTTGTAATCGTTTAAAATTTGTGGGCATGACAAAGTGTGAGCATTTTGAGACAAAGTTCAAAGAATCTGTGAGAGACTTCCCTGGTGGTCTAATGGCTAAGACTCCAAACTCCCATTGCAGGGGGCCTACATTCAATCTCTGGTCAGGGAACTAGATCCCATATATGCTGCAACTAAGAGTTCTCATGCTGCAACTAAAGATCTTGCATGCCACAACTAAGAACTGGCGCAGAAAAACAAGCAAACATTTTTTAAAAATCTGTGAGAGTAAACAATCATTTTATGCTATCTTATGACTAGATGGACAGTTTTATGTTAATTTGATAGACTTTGGGGAATTTCCTGAAGGAGCAGTAGTTATTTGCAATTCTGTTTGCCTAGATAAGAATTTCCAGGTAGCGATAATGATAAAGAACCCACCTCCAAGTGCAGGAGACATAAGAGTCATGGTTTCAATCCCTGAGTTGGGAAAATCCCCTGGAGTAGGGCATGGCAACCCACTCCAGTATTTTGCCTGGAAAATCCCATGGACAGAGGAACCTGGCTAGTTACAGTACATATGGTCACAAGAAGTCAGACATGACTGAAGTGACCTGCATGCACACATGCAGGGCAGTAAAATCAGGTTGACAATACTAGAATGGTAAGTGATGTTTATGTATATAGTAAGCTGTGTGATTGTAATTGTTTTTGGTTTCCAGTCCCTAAGTACCATCAAAGAGCTTATGTTACTAATGTTTTGCCATTTCTTGTTTTATTTCTCTCATATGCTGCTCCTCTGCTGCCCTGAAAGCATAGCAATCAAGCTTCCCTCCCTGTGGTCCTTTCTGTCTTTGTCCCTCTTTCTGTCAAACCTATAGATTTTTAATAACCATTTTTTAGCAGGCAGACATAGAACTCTTCATACAGTCTATGTAAACTTGATAAAGTGTCCCTGTTTTCTGATCTTTATGATGATTCCATCCAACTTAAATGAAAGGTGTACTCAGGTGGATATGAGTATACTCAGTTCCAGGATACTGTTACTTTTACTGTTTAGTGCCAGTTAACCAGAATCCTCTGACCCATTACAGGTCTCCTCTGATCCCCCTTTTTAGGGATCAAGCATGTACAGGCTCTGAGGCTTGTTAGATTTTTTTTTTAGATTAAACATAATATATATACAGTAAAACATACAAGTCTTTTAAACTTTGAATTTAGGGATTTTGTGTGTATGCTTTACCTTTGTTAATGAACTTTTTATTTTACAATAATTTTAAATATGCAGAAATATTACAAACATAGTACTGAATTCCCATTTAACCCTCTCCTAGTTTACCTCAGGTTAACATCTAAAATTACTGTGGTACATTTGTCTAAGAAACTGGCATTAGTATATTACTATATATAACCAAACTCTCCAGATATTATTTGAATGTTACTAGTTTTTTTCACTGATATCCTTTTTCTGTTATAGGATGCAGTCCAGAGTGCCACATTGCATTTAGTTTTCATGTCTCCAAAGATTCCTTTGGTTTGCGACAGTTTCTCACTCAGCCTTTGCTTGTTTTTCATGCTCCAACTTGAGGCAAGGTATCCTTTAGAGCAGCAGTCCCCAACGTTTTTGGCACCAGGGACGAGTTTCTTGGAAGATACTTTTTCCACGGATAGGAGTGGAGTGGAGTGTTTCAGGATGATTCAAGAGCATTACATTTATTATGCACTTTATTTCTCTTATTACTATAGCAGCTCCACCTCAGATCATCAGGCATTAGATCCTAGAGATTGAGGACCCCTGCTTTAGATTGCCCCCAGTTTGGGTTTGTCTGTTGTTTTTCTCGGGTGTAGGGTAGACTGCAACAGAAGTAAAGACCCTTCCTAATACAATAGATCAGGATTACATGATATCCACATAAATTTATGCTGTTTTTATTGGGAATCACATATATATATAATTAAGTATTTTACTTTTTTTTTTTTTTAATTCTTTTTGTTAAAGTGTGATATCTGGTAAGGTCATAAAGTGAAGTCGCTCAGTCGTATCCAACTCTTGGCAACCCCACTCCTCCGTCCATGGGATTTTCCAGGCAAGAGTACTGGAATGGGTTGCCATTTCCTTCTCCAGAGGATCTTCCTGACCCAGGGATTGAACCTGGGTCTCCCACATTGTAGGCAGATGCTTTACCATCTGGGCCACCAGGGAAGTCCATAAAGTAGACAAATTTTAAATGTATGGCTTGTTGAAAATTTTGCATATTAATACATTGTTGTAACTACTCCTCAGATAAAAATATAGGTCTTTCTAGCAGTCAGAAGTTTCCCTGACTCCATGTTCCAGTTAGAAACTACAGAAGTTACTACTATTTTGACTTATATCTCTACTGATTAATTGTGCCAGTTTTGAACTTCATATAAGTGGAATCATACAACATATATATTTTTTATATCTGGCCCTTTTCACCCCATGTATGTGTGTGAAATTTGTCCATGGTGTTGTATATATAAGATGTTATTTTTGCCTTTGTAATATTTTGTTATTACTATGCCATAATTTATCCATCCCCCCCACCCTTTTTAGTCCCAGGGCATGTGCAATTTTAGTTCCCAGACTAAAATGGAATCCGTATCCCCCACAGTGGAAGCACGGAGCCCTAACCACTGGACATCCAGGGAATTCTTAATCCATTCCCTTATTGATACAGATTTGGATTACTTCTGGTTATTGGTCATTATGAATAAAGCTGTTTTTAACATACTTGTACATGGCTTTTTTGTTGTTGTTCAAATACCACAGACATTCTTTTATTACTGAATTTTAGTATATTTTCTTGAGTAAATGTTCATTTGCTTTATGCCTTTAGGACTATTTCCAGAGATTTTAAATGCTTTTTTGTTTTGTTTAAATTCTTACCAGTTTCCTGGGAAGTTGGTGTATGTAGCTCCTTACAGTGTCATGCTGAAACTGGTTTCCCTTTCACATATCTCACAATCTGGGTTTTCCTTTTCACTCTCTTAATTGTCTGTCTCTCTCTTTTTAAAGTTATTTATTTATCTATTTATTTTTGGCTTTGCTGGGTCTTTGTTGCTCTGCACAAGCTTTCTCTAGTTGTGGTGAGTGGGGGCTACTCTTTGCTGTGTTGCTCTGGCTTCTATTTGCAGTGGCTTTGGATTGAATGTGTGTTCCCTGCATTGGCAGACATATTCTTAACTGATGGACCACCAGGTAATTCCAAAGCTTTTTTGTATTACAGATCTGACAAGGAATTCTCTCACTTTTGTTTGTCTGTAATCTTCACTTGTCTGTGGACTTCCCTGGTGGCTCAGACGATAATTACATCTGCCTATAATGCAGGAGACCCGGGTTCGATCCCTGGGTCGGGAAGATCCTCTGGAGAAGGAAATGGCAACCCACTCCAGTACTCTTGCCTGGAAAATCCCATGGACAGAGGAGTGTGATAGGCTACAGTTCATGGGGTTGCAAAGAGTCGAATACAACTGAGCGACTTCACTTTATGACCATACTTTATAATCTTCACTTACTCTTCATTTTTGAAAGGTAGTTTTATGAGATATATTATTTAAATGTTGGAAAAATGTATTTTCTTTAAGAAATTTAAAGATGTAATTCCATTGTCTTGTGTTCTCATTTTCTCTGTGGAGGAGTTCATAAAAATGTATATTCATTCTCCTACCTCTTCTCCCATCCACCTCTTATGTGTAGTACATTTTTCCTGGATGTTTTCAAGGTTTTTCTTCCTTTATCCTTGGATTTCAATAGTTTGTCAAGGTATGATTTTCTTTGTATTTGTCCTGGTCATTGAATTTCTTGTATCTGTAAGTTCTTAACCTTTCACTATATTTGAAAAGTTTTCGGCTATTATTTCTACAAATATTTCCCACTAATTTCTTCTCTCTTATCCTGTGGGAACTTCTTTTATATATATGTTAAACTATTTGATCTGTATTCAGCTTTACTTCTTTCTTCTGCCATTTCCATCAGCTGTTAAAGCCATACAATTACTTTTCTGATTACTTATTGTAAGTACTTGAAATTTACGTTTGATTCTTTTTTCTCATTTTTGTTTCTCTGTGGAAATTTTCCTTTTATTTATTTCTTATACATATCTTCTTCCAAGGTCTAGAATTTGTCTCTGATAGCTGCTTTAAATCCTTGTCTGCTAACTACAGAATCTGAATCATGTTGGAGTCCGTTGGTTTAATTTTTTTTTTTTTTTACTTTTTATTTGTGTTGGAGTATAGCCGATTAACAATGTTGTGATAGTATCAGATGAATAGCAGAAGGAATGCAGCTGTACATATACATGTATCCATTATCCCCCAAACTCCCCTCCATCCAGGTTGGAGTCTGTTTATTTACTACTTTTTTTTCTTGAGTATGAATTATATTTTTTTATTTCTTTGCATGTCCACACTTTTTTAATTGGATACAGGACATGATGAAGAATACATATATACAGACTCTATATTTTATTATTCCTAAGAGTTGTTTTGTCCTAGAAGGCAGTTACCTTGGCTGGATTCAAATTCTGAACTGTGTGTTGGACTCTTTTAACATCCATCTGCTGCTGGGAACCCTGAGGTCTCCCCATCAAGTCCTCATAGATCATTGAGGACGTCAGCTAAGAATTTGGACACGTTTTAAATGCAGATCTCTCTATTTGCAGCTCTCTTTCTTGCAGAAATCTACTTTCCCAATCTTTCTAAGTGTTCTTTGAGCCCTGAACTTTGTCCCCAACTCCTCAAACCTTTTAGGAGTTGGGTCTTCTGCTACCAGAAACATGCCCATTGGGTTGTGTTTCATTGTTTGTTTGTTGTTTAGTCACTAAGTCATGTCCAGCTCTTTTGTGACCCTTTGGATTGTAGCGTGCCAGGCTCCTCTCTGTATATGGAATTTCCCAAGCAAGAATACTAGAGGCCTGGAGTGAGTTGCCATTTCCTTCTCCAGGGGCTTGTCCCAATCTGGGGATTGAACCTGTGTCTTCTGCACTGCTAGGCAGGTCCTTTACCACTGAGCCACCAGGGAAGCCCTTATGTTTCCTAGTGCTTCAGGAAGAAAGTTA
This sequence comes from Okapia johnstoni, assembly GCA_024291935.2. Lineage (NCBI taxonomy): Eukaryota > Metazoa > Chordata > Mammalia > Artiodactyla > Giraffidae > Okapia > Okapia johnstoni. The sequence continues at coordinate 25,206,185 of CM044325.1, forward strand.
CTGCCTGAAAAATTTTATCCTTTGCTGTTTTTTCTTTCAAGTATATACTCCCTTTCATTTTCTATTTCTTATGGTCTATGTTCAGGTTCTTTAAAACCTGGAGGCTAGGTAGGTAGTAACAATAGCTTTTCTGCCATGGTGACCATGGGTTGTTTTGGTGGGGGTGGGGGTGGGGGCTGGTTTTAAACAGCAAAAGGAAGTAGTATATTGAGAAGAACATGACCTTTCGTTAGAAATGGAATGGAGTCATATTGTAATAGGGAACTGAATTACCTTGGGCAATTTTCTAAACTCCTGAGCATGTTACCTTTTCTTGAAAGATGGAAATAAAATTTCACTTCTTGCAAATTAATGTCAAGGTTAGCATTGTCCTGTAAAATACCCAGTATAGGATCTGAGGCAGAAAAAGATAAGGTATTCCCTGCTTTTCACAAGTCTGCTTTATGCCACTTTACTTTTGTGTAAGACCCATCAGTATTTGTTTTCACTACCCAAAAGAAATCTGAAGAGGATTTTTGCTTTTACCAAAAAGTGAAAATAGCATTCAGTGTTGTTTACGTAGAGAGGTATTGTTGAGGCAATACGTATCAGGCAATACGTATCCCAGGCAGCAAGAGTGGAACCTCCAAGCTCCTTCCCTGGGAACTGTACTTAACATCAAACCGTTATAGCTTTGAACTGTGTGGGTGAGCATCTGTGCTTTAACTTGATTTTATTTTGTGGATCCATTTAGCAAGATGTGTCCTAAGGTAATTGCTGCTTTGCTTTATGCCATTTGGGCTTAGGAAAGGTTTCATAGGAACACTCTATTTTCAGATAGTGGGAGAACCTGGTCGTTTAAATTTTTTTGTCATTATTATACATAGAGGCAAACCCATTGCCTTGGGTTTACAAACCATAGGGTTTGTTATTGTATTTTTCATATAACTGGCTTTATTGCAATACTCACTTTATTGTAGTGCTCTAATATGTAATATGTAGTCCTTGTACTGAACAAAAGTTATTCTCATTAGGCATCTTTAAAAATATAAAGTATATTATCACTTTGTTGTATTTTGTAGTATAAGTATTTATAATAAAATAACTTGTTTAATTAAAAATAAGATTTATTTTGAAGAACCAAAATAAGAACCATCTGTATTTTTACCACCTGGAAAATTATTATCAGTTCAGCAAAGGTGTGTCAGACTCTGATGATGTGGACTAAATAAGACAAATATGGGCCTTACATTTTATCAAGGAAAGCAGACATTAAGCAAATCATTATAAGTTTACATACCATTTTACAGAAGGTTTTGGGGTGAACAAGAACAATACATTTACAAAGATCCTATATTGAAGAATCATATTTAAAATGCTTAGTAATGAAATTTTAATCTTTTGAATAAAAACTGTTTTAGCAAGCTACTTTGTATTTCTTCACTGTATATTTTATATGTTCCTTGGCTTTTCTCTACCTCTCTTTCCCCCATCACTATTTTGCCTTTTATCTCTTTAGATTTTTAGATTTACTTTTTATAGATTCTGATCGGTGTTAAATAATAATAGTAGTATATGTGTTGTTCCTGACTTTACTATGAATGGTTCTAGGGTTTTGCCTTTAAGTACATATATATTTTTATATATAAAAAGCATTTTAGAAAAATATATACTAAAGTTATAACATTAGTTATATATAGGTGGTAGGATATACATAATTTTCACTTTGTTTTTGGCCTTTTCTGTATTGCCTGCTTTGTAGCATGCATTTTGCTCTTTTTATAAAGAAGGAGGGACATTTTTCAAAACAAAATGAAAACTCTACTATTGATGATGGACAGGGAGGCCTGCTGTGCTGCAGTCCATGGGGTCGCAAAGAGTCGGACACGACTGAATGACTGAACTGAAGTGAACTGATCTATAATGAAAAAATGCATCGGTTTACTCATTGCTCCAGTTAGAGACTTCTCAAATATTAATTTGCTTTTGACCATGATCTAGGGAAACTGGCTTTAGCTCTTCTACCTACTATTTTAGATGCTTTGAAATAAGACATTTGGGAGTAGGTGATTTTATGGGATTCTTATCTCTTTGGCCCAGTTTTTTCCTCATGTTTCCATATGAAACATGGATGGAGGATGCAATAAAGAGGCCCAAATCAGGTCTCTTAAAAATCAGAAGTTGAAATCAAAAGTTACTTAAATCCATATAAAAATATGAATGACCGGGTATTGCTTTTTCTTCCTAAAGTATTTACATTTTGGGGAGCATTTGAAATATTTTATTTGCCCAATTGTTTTCTAATTAATAAAATTTATTATATTCATTTAGTATTTATTGAGTCTTGGCCAAGCTACTGGAGAAATAGGAAAATTAGATATGGTTCTTGCCCTTGAACAGTGTGCCTGTGGATAAGGATATTGGCAGTATACCACTATTTTTTCCTAGTGGCACTTCCTTGTGGATTAACCTAAAAATATCAATACAAGATAATATTATGAATCGTTGGGACTGCCCTGTCAAAGAAATATAGAGATCTGATCCTGAGATGAATTTCAAAACAATTTTCCAGGTCACTTCATTAAGCAGTCTAGTTTTTACAGCCCTCATACCCCTCCTGGAACTCTTCATCTTTAGTCTTCATACTTCCAGAGATTAAGCTTTGATTCACTGATTGAAGTGGATCTAACCCTCATTTTCCCCAGGTTACTGTCCAGGAAGTTACTATAATTTCTTCCTAGTATAATCCTAGTTCTTTTTGTTAGTACCCAAGTAAATACCTGCTTGCCTTTTGTGAATTAGAGATGTCAACATAATTGATTGTTTTCCTTCATATTTTCTCTTTATTTTCCTCAACTCTTAACTAACTGAATATGCTTTATTTGTGCTCTCAATTTGAGAGATTATCTGTTACTAAAGAAAGACATTTCAACAAACTCAGGGCTATATGTTTTTAAATTATCATTTGTAGAACCACTGCAGATATTTCTCAATGAATTGAATTGCAGTTCTCTGTAGAAAAATTGCTTGAGAACCCAATTTAATGTGCTAACTGAGTGAATCTTTTTTTTTCTTTTCTTTTCAGTTGGAAAGACATCACTGATTACCAGATTCATGTATGACAGTTTCGACAATACCTATCAGGTATTTTTTTTTTCCAACCTACTAGTTGTCTTTATTTTGTTTGCAGGTAATATTCAAGGTGCTTTTAAAAATTCACTTTCTTACATTGTCATGGATATAAAAGCACTTTCTGTAATCTGTAAAATGCTATATAAAGTATAACTGATTATGTTCATAGTACTCAACTTTTTCATTTGATTTCCTTAGCTTCTCTTCCAGAATCTATTGAAAGGTTATTGGTAATACCATCTAGAATAGAAGTAAGAGTGATTATATCGATAGATATTCTTTTGGAGAGATTTCTTGCAAGTCTAGGGTTCTGTGACATTTTGGTCTATACTTGAAGTCAAGAATAAGTACTGTAATTAGAAATCATTAATAGAAGGAGATTTGGGAGTGGGTCAAAGACAGTCACAAGGGAAATTAGGAAGTATTTTGAGATAAATGAAAAAGAAAACACAACATTCCAAAACTAATGGAATGAAGATAGCTTAAAGCAGTTCTATAAGGAAAAGAAGAGATATATTAACTCAGTAATTTAATCTTCTACCCTAAGAAACTAGAAAAAGAAAAGTAAGCTTAAGCAGAAGTAAGAAACTGCTTTAAAATGTAGGTTTTATAATTATTATTCAGATATGATGAAGCCAACAGATCAGGAGATGATTGCTACTGAAAAGGCTGTTATATTCACAGATTCCAAAAGGAAGGGACACTCCAGGCCATAGTGGGAGGGCACATGAAAGAAGTACTGATATTGATCAGGAGATGGGGTAGGGGGCAGGAAATGTAGGTACTAGGGTACTAGCCTTTATTGTGATTTTTTTTTTTAATTGTGATTTTTGTGAGAAGGATGGGTAAGACCAGTAAATACAGGATTGCCTAGTTTTAATAATTTCAATGCTCCCTGGGCTGTGGGGGCTGTTCTTGGTTTTCTGGTACTTGGCCCTGGGGTGATTAGGGCAGGGGCATAGTGGCTCTGAGTGTGATAGAGGAGATGGTTGGGGTATGGGTCTGGTGTGGTTGGTTTTCATATGAAAGTCCCTATCACATGCAAGTTTACATCTCTAGGAACTGGCAAACTCTGGGAGGGCCAGTCCCTCTAGTGTTAGGAAGCTCCCAGATACCAGGACAACAAAAATACAGAAAATAAAGACATGCTTAATTCAGAAACTAATAAAGATTAGAACAAAAATATATGGACAAGAGAACAGAAAAACAAGAAATTCAGTGAAACCAAAAGTGGTTCTTAGGAAAGATCCACAAAATTGACAAGACTTTAGCTAACTAATCAGAGAAAAAAGAAAGAGAGACTCAAATTATTAAAGTCAGATTGCTGCTGCTGCTGCTAAGTCGCTTCAGTCGTGTCCGACTCTGTGCGACCCCATAGACGGAAGCCCACCAGGCTCCCCCGTCCCTGGGATTCTCCAGGCAAGAACACTGGAGTGAGTTGCCATTTCCTTCTCCAATGCATGAAAGTGAAAAGTGAAAGTGAAGTCGCTTAGTCGTGTCCGACCCATAGCGACCCATGGACTGCAGCCTACTAGGCTCCTCTGTCCATGGGATTCTCCAGGCAAGAGTACTGGAGTGGGTTGCCATTGCCTTCTCCGATTAAAGTCAGGAGTGTAGGAGAAAATCTTATAACCAACCATATGGAAATAGAGATTACTATGAGAGAATATTAGAATAAAATGGTTATATGACAACATATGAGATAACCTAGATGAAATGGACAAAGTCAAAGAAAGATACACTACCAAAAGTAACACAAGAAGAAATAGAAAATTTGAACATATCTGTAATAAGTAGATAAAATTAGCAATCAAAAAACTTGTCACAGGACTTCACTGGTGGTCCAGTAGTTAAGAATTTGCCTGCCAGTGCAGGGGACATGGGTTTGATCCCTGCCCTAACAGGGCAGTTAAGCCTGTGCGCCACAACTACTAATCTTGTGCTCTAGAGTCTGTGCTCCACAGCAAGAGAAACCACTGTGATGAGAAGCCTGTGCACTGCAACTGGAGAGTAGTCCCTGCTCACTGCAACTAGAGAAAGCCCCATGCGCAGCAACAAAGACCCAATACAGCCATAAATAATATTTTTATTTTTTAAACTCACAAAGAAAATTGCAGGACTAGATGGCTTCACTGATCACTTGTATGAAATATGTGAAGAACAGCGCTAATACTTCATAAATTTCCAAAAATAGGATAGAAACATTTTCCAACTTATCCTATGAGGATACCCAAACCAGGCAAAGATATCAAAACTAAAACTACAAGGTATATCCTTTATGAATATAAACACAACAGTCCTTAGCAAAATACTACCAAACTGAATCTGCTGACTTGTAAAAAGGATCTATGCCATTTACCAGGTGGGATTGGTAGATGAGTACCAGAATTGTGAGGTTGATTTAACATACAAAAAGTAATGGGATATGCTATATGAATAGACTAAAGGACAAAATCAGGGAAATTCTCTGATGGTTCAGTGGTTAGGGCTCTGCACTCTCACTCCTGAGGGCCCAGGTTTGATCTCTGATTGAGGAACTAACACCCCACAAACCGTGCGTTGTGGCCACAAAAAAAAAAGGACACAAACCACGTGATCATTTCAGTAGACACAGAAAAAACATTTGACAAAATCCAGTAGCCTTTGATGATAATGATAGCTTAGGGTGAACGATGTCTGATTCGTGATCTCTGAAGAAGAAGATTTAGCTTCAGGACTAGGGACCAGGCTTGATCACTCAAGAGCTTTTGTGTAGCAGAGTTTTATGAAAGTAAGAAAAGGGACAGGGAAAGCTTCTGACAGACATCAGAAGGTGGCCGGAGAGTGCCCCCCTGCTAGTCTTTAGCAAGCTGTTTTATGTCTATTAGAAAGCTATTAATCAGGTAAGAGAGACACCTCAAGCAATGCTGAGGGAGTTTCACCAGGCCCCTCTCCCACAATATTTATTTTTGAGATAGGATGGCACGAGATGTGTCATTCCCCAGCCATAAAACAATTGATATGAATACTGGTTTGTTGAGCTATTATCAGCCCAAGGTTTGAGAAAAGAAAAAAAGTTAATATTAGGTGGAACCATTTTGAAGAAAGGCAAATTCCAAAGCAAATACGTAGTTTCATTAACATAGCTTAAGAAAAACATTTCCATAGAGAAACCTGCTTTTAATTTTGTATGGAGAAAGAAAAAAAATGTGACACTTGTAGTTTGTTTCCTCCTGCCGCTTAAGGGAGAGAGAAAAAATGGCTGACACTTGCAGCCTATTTCCTCCATTTGGGGATTCCTGGCCTTCCTGCCTGTTACCTTCTCAATAGTAAACACTCAGCAAGCTGCAAATACGAGGGAAGTGTCCAAACATGATAAAGAACATCTCTATGAAAAACCCACAGCTAATATTAGACTTAATGTTTGAAGGCTGAATGTATTCTCTAAGATCAGGAACAAGACAAGGATGTCTGCTCTCAGTTGCATATATATCTGGTTTTATACATATATAACCCTAACCCTATATATATATAACCATATATATGTATATAAATATAGCCATATATATCTGCATATATATGGGTGTCTAAGTTATATATGTATCTTAGTTTTAAATAGCTTAATTGTTAAACAAAAACCAAAGAATAAGTTAAAAAGAATAAATCCGTAATCTTCAAACCAGGTACTTTCACTTTCTGAAGTATTTCATTAAACCCAAGTTCTCTGTGAAATTAAAGAGATCTTTAGGTGTCTGAAGTGCTGTTGCTACTTGTTCATTAAGACTATTGCTGTTGTTCATGCAGACATTTTTTAAGGGAGGTGATGTTGATGGGGTGAGGTTACATTTGACAGATAAGGAAAGATTTTGATTCTTTCTAAAAAGTTGTTGAAGCCAAAAATACCATTAATTTGAGACATTTGGCATTAATAGGAGACACTGATTAACCGTGTAAGCTACAAGTTTTTATAAAAATTAGGCAGAGTCCTAGATATTATCTTACTTTAACAGGGGAATTAGGGTAATGTAGTACCCCACATCCTTACCTAGGGAAATTATCTTGACAGTGTATTAAGTATTACTTTAGAATATGAAGAATTGACCATATGTAGTTAGCTGCCAACTTAGTTATCAGGTGAAGAATTCTTCAGTGGATTATTTTTTAAGATTCCCTATTTTATGCCCTTCACTTCATGGGAAATAGATGGGGAAACAGTGGAAACAGTGTCCGACTTTATTTTTTTGAGCTCCAAAATCACTGCTGATGGTGATTGCAGCCATGAAATTAAAAGACGCTTGCTCCTTGGAAGGAAGATTATGACCAACCTAGATAGCATATTTAAAAGCAGAGACATTACTTTGCCAACAAAGGTCCATCTAGTCAAGGCTATGGTTTTTCCAGTGGTATGGATGTGAGAGTTGGATGATGAAGAAAGCTGAGTGCCAAGAATTGACGCTTTTGAACTGTGGTGTTGGAGAAGACTCTTGAGAGTCCCTTGGACTGAAAGGAGATCCAACCAGTCCATCCTAAAGGAGATCAGTCCTGGGTGTTCATTGGAAGGACTGATGTTGAAGCTGAAACTCCAATACTTTGGCCACCTCATGCGAAGAATTGACTCATTGGAAAAGACCCTAATGCTGGGAAGGATTGGGGGCAGGAGGAGAAGGGGACGACAGAGGATGAGATGGTTGGATGGCATCACCGACTCTATGGACATGGGTTTGGGTAAACTCCGGGGGTTGTTGATGGACAGGGAGGCCTGGCGTGCTGCAATTCATGGAGTCGCAAAGAGTCGGACACGACTGAGTGACTGAACTGAACTGAACTGATCTTATGCCCTCACCATACACACAACAGAAAGACTTCTGAAATAATTGAAGAGCTAGTCTCATAGCTAGAAATTTATTATTGAGCTATATGTAATGTATATCTGAAACTTAGTTTAAGTGAAATTTTATTTCACAAAAAAGATAAACTTAATATATAATTTGTAATTCATGCTACTTATGATTCCTTTGCACTGAATTAATTTCATTTGAAAAAGACTAAACTGGTTGGCCAGAAGAGTCCTTTATTGACCATATTTAGTCAATTATTTCAAAGTAAAGCAAAAAACCTGAGTGATCTGGTAAACATTTGTAGCTAGAGGCTGGAAGTGATTCTCTTAAGTTGCTCTAGTTTTTCACCAGTTTTTTGTTTTTGTTTTTTTTTTCCAGTTGTAAATTTTTCCAGTAGTTTCAAATGTATCAGTTTGAACCATATTACATAATTGCTATTTTTATCATTCAAAAATGATAGAATATTGGCAGTTTTATATTATGTGGTTCAACTTAATATAAATAAGCTCAAGAAAGATTCCCACAATTGGAGTAGATTCTTGTGAGGAAGATTACATTACTCAGGGTAACCTTTGAGATTTCTTTGAATTTAGAGGATTTCTTATTCCAAGGGCTGTTACAAATCAACAATTAAGTTCAGGATGGCATAGATTTAAACAGTCAGTTTTAGACACTGATGAACTTGTCCAGAAAGATGATGGTGGTGATTAAGTATATCCTTAACCTGTATAAGTTAAGGCTCTAGATTGTTCTATTCAAAATTCTGGTTATCAATAGAACCAAAATCCTTAACTAGATGGACTGTTTTTCTTTTTAAAATTATCATTATTATTTTTATTTTTTGGCCTCGAAGTGTGCAGGATCTTAGTTTCCCAACGGGGATGGGACCCCTGCCCCTTGCAGTGAAATTGCAGAGTCTTAACCACTGGACTGCCAGGGAGGTCCCAGTGGACTGTTTTTCTGACTCAGTGTTTGATTTGTCTTTTTATTTTCATTTAATTTTTTAATGACTTTTTTTGGGATTTTTGCCTTTTCCAGAAGTGTTGTCATTTTATTTGGGGTAGGATTCTTTTTTTTATTGTGGTAAGAACACTTATATGAGATTCTAACTTTTTATTATATTTTAAAGTGCACACAGTATAGTATTGTTATCTACATGTACGTACAGTGTTCTGCAGCAGATCTCTTGAACTTGTTCACCTTGTATAACTAAAATCTTATGCCCATTATAATGACTCATTTTTAAAATCCACAGACTACCTAGTTTCTGTCCTAATGGACAGAAATGTAATATGGCAGAAAGATATCGAGGGGAAAAATGTATATATATATTCCCCCCCCCCCCCCCACATATGTACATATATGTAAGGGTATTTTTAAATGGGATTCTCTTCTAAATCAGATTATGTATCAGCATCTTCTTTCTGGGGTCCTTTCTTCATTTTTAAAATTATTTCTGTTACTTTTAGATTCTTTAACTTATCCACTCTTTTCTTTCTTTAGTCATTGCCTCTTTCAAGTCCTTCTCTATTTTCTCTTGCTAGAGAAGGCAGCAACCAGGCAACAGAACTTTATGTGTGTTTGAACCACAGAAGGAAGCTGATTATCAGTACTTTGTACAGAAGAAAACTTGTTTTCCTTACCGAGTTACTTTTGTAATTGGGTAAAACACATTTCCCATGTGAAAATATGGGTTTCTAGCATCTCTGGCATCAGGACAAGGGACAAACCACTATATACAAAGTCAGATAGAATTGTGACTTATATCTGCAATCTTTCATAAATTAGCTGTTGGGGTAAATAAGCACTTTCTGAGTGAAGAGCTTCCAAATAAAACAAACAAATGGCAGTTATCATCTTGACACTGATATATTTGGATAAGCTGTTGTGCAGTCTTGATTTGTAACCTCCTATAAAAGTACTGTTTAATTTTTTTCTTTTTTTTTGCAGAGTAGACACTCCCCCCAACATCCATGAATTAGTTAACATTTAAAATAATATGTAACTGTAAATTAAAGTGCATGAGAGAGTTTTCTCTTTTAATTTCTTCTGTGATGATTGCTCTTTGCATTTCTCTAAGAAGATGAGCAAAAGACTGCACTAATGTCTCATCCGTCTTTTATGAAAGTTTGAATTAGTTCCACTCGTAGCATTCAAGATGCTGAAATAGTTGATAATGCTTAGTTTCCCAGCCATCTCCTTTCTGTTCTTCCTGCTGTTGGCTTAATTCTAATAGCTGATCAACTTCTTCACTGTAGTAGCTCAGCTTGAAATAAAATTAACTAAAAAGAAGAGCAGCAGCAGGCTATTTTTCAAATTAGTTTTGATCTTTATGAGTTCAGTGATATAAATGATGCCCCAAAACTTGGATAGTATAGTGGAAGGAGGGGACTGTTGTAAAGTCTGACTTTGTACTAATTGTAAAAACATTTATGTCTTAATTGTGAGATGTGAAAATGCTTGTTTCTATTTATAGCCATTAAAAATTATTTTCAGCTGTTTATAACAAACACAAAATAACATTGATAAGTGACATAAGAATTTTTTTTCATGTAAAAGGAGTGTAAAGGTAGTGTGTTTCAGAGCTAGTGCTGCAGCTCCATGGTCATCCAGGACCTAAACTCCTTCTGTTTTATGTCTAACCTAATCTGATCTATGATTTCCATATGGAATTTTGCCTCATGGTTACTGAATGATTCCTGGATTTCAGCCTTGGTATCCACAGTTCAGGAAGGAAGAAGGATGAAAGGGGGAAAAAACAAGAATCTACCTCCCAACTGAGTTAACCCCATCTATTTAAAGTTCAAAGAAGGCTGGAAAGTGTAGTTTTTCAAATGGGAAAAGTATGGGTTTAAATAAACATTTGATTGTGTTAGTAAGGAAGAAGGAGTAGGTGGATATTTGTGTGGGTAGTTAACTACTTCTGCCACACTGTCTGAGTAAATGAGATTCTACTAGTCAGATTTCTTAAATGCACCCATGCCACTCCTGTACATTCCTCAGGTTTGTCAATTAGATTCTCTTGCATAGTAATTCAAGTTTATAAGCCCATTCCACCATATGAACGAGTGGGATATAATTCTCAAATTGAATGTCATAAGGTAGAATTAGTATGTTAGTCACATAGTTTGGGATAAAGGAGGAAGCTGGTTCTTTTGTTGTTAAGTCTGTGTGAAATTGAAACCTACAAAACTACTCAAAAAAATAAAAGACCTAATGAAATGGAGAGACAACCCAGGTAAATGAATCAGAAAACTTAATGTTGTTAAGATGTCAATACTTGGCTTCCCTGGTAGTTCAGTGGTTAAGAATCCACCTGCCAATATAGGAGACACGGGTTCGATTCCTGGTCTAGGAAGATCCCACATGCCATGGAGCAACTAAGCCTATGAGCCACAACTATTGAGCCTGTGCTCTGGAGCCCAGTAGCCACAACTGCTGAGCCCATGCACCGCAACTACTGAAGCCCAAATGACCTAGAGCTCGAGCTCCTCAACAAGAGAAGCTACCACAAAATGAGAAGCCCATGCACCACAACAGAGAGTAGCCCCCACTCTCTGCAACTAGAGAGAAGACTGTGCAGCAGCGAAGACCCAGAATAGCCAAAAAATAAATAAATAAAAAGTAAAATGAATCTCTCTGGAAAAAAAGATGTCAGTACCAACTACAAGCTACAAATTCATTGCAATCCTTTTGAAAATTCCCATGCTGTTTTTTGTAGATATGAAGAGGCTAATGATAATTTGCAATAGCCAAGACATTACTGAAAAATTTGAAAAAGTTGGAGGACTCACAGTTCCCAATTTCGGAATTTCATACGAAGCTATGGTAATTAAAACAATGTGGTAATGGCATATAGACACATTGGAGTAGGATCAGTTGCTGTCCAGTTCTTTGCGACCCCATGGACTGGAGCCCACCAGGCTCCTCTGTCCATGGGATTCTCCTGGCAAGAATCCTGGAGTGGCTTGCCATTTCCTTCTCCAGGGGATGTTCCTGACCCAGGGATCAAACCTTTGTCTCTTACATCTCCTGCATTGGTAGGTGGAGTCTTTACTACTAGCATCACCTGGAAAGCCCCATGGAATAGGATAGAGAATCCATGTATATATGTGTGTGTGTGTGTATGTATGTATATAAGCACATGCACAATTGATTTGCAGCAGAGACACCAACCTACAGAATGAGGGAAAATATTTGAAAGTTATATATCTGATAAGGATTTAATATCCAGAATATATAGGAACTTGTACAAACCAGTAACAAAACGGCAAAAAATTTTTTTGGCTGCACTGTGTCTTTGTTGGCTTTGCGCAGGCTTTCTCTAGTTGCAGAGAAAGGGGGCTGCTCTTCATTGAGGTGTCGTGCACAGGCTTCTCAATGCAGTGGCTTCTCTTGTGGAGTGCAGGCTCTAGGGCACACAGACTTCAGTAGTTGCAGCACACAGGCTCAGTAGTTGTGGTGCACAGGCTTAGCTGCTCTGCAACATGTGAAATCTGCCTGGACCCAGGATCTTGAAATCTTCTTGGACCCAGAATCTAACCCAGTTCAGTTCACTCGCTCAGTCGTGTCCAACTCTTTGCAATTCCATGAACCGCAGCATGCCAGGCCTCCCTGTCCATCACCAACTCCCAGAGTTTATCCAAACTCATGTCCATTGAGTTGGTGATGCCATCTAACTATCTCATCCTCTGTTGTCCCCTTCTCCTGCCTTCAATCTTTCCCAGCATCAGGGTCTTTTCAGATGAGTCAGCTCTTCACATCAGGTGGCCAAAGTATTGGAGTTTCAGCTTCAACATCAGTCCTTCCAGTGAACGCCCAGGACTGATCTCCTTTAGGATAGACTGGTTGGATCCCCTTGCAGTCCAAGGGACTCTCAAGAGTCTTCTCCAACACCACAGTTCAAAAGCATCAATTCTTCGGCGCTCAGCTTTCTTTATGGTCCAACTCTCACATCCATACATGACCACTGGAAAAACCGTAGCCTTGATGAGACGGACCTTTTTTGGCAAAGTAATGTCTCTGCTTTTTAATACGCTTTCTAGGTTGGTCATAAGTTTCCTTCCAAGGAGTAAGCATCTTTTAATTTCATGGCTGCAGTCACCACCAGCAGTGATTTTGGAGCCCAAAAAAATAAAGTCAGCCACTGTTTCCACTGCTTCCCCATCTGTTTGCCGTGAAGGATGGAACTGGATGCCATGATTTTAGTTTTCTGAATGTTGAGCTTTAAGCCAGCTTTTTCACTCGCCTCTTTCACTTTCATCAAGAGCCTCTCTAGTTCTTCTTCGCTTTCTGCCATAAGGGTGGTGTCATCTGCATATTTGAGGTTATTGATATTTCTCCTGGCAATCTTGATTCCAGCTTGTGCTTCATCCAGCCCAGCATTTCTCAAGATGTACTTGCATATAAGTTAAATAAGCAGGGTGACAATATACACCCTTGATGTATTCCTTTTCCGATTTGGAACCAGTCTGTTGTTCCATATATCACTAGTGGGAATTTAAAATAGTGCAGCCGGGAACTTCCTTGATGGTCTAGTGGTTAAGACTCTGCACTTCTCATTGCAGGAGGTGCGGGTTCAAACCCTGGTCTAGGAACTAAGATCCCGCATGCCATGCAGCATGACCATAAAGAAAAATTAACTGATTAATTAATTAATTAAAATAGTGCCATTGCTGTAGAAACTTTCCTCACAAAGTTAAAAAGAATCACCATATGGCCCAGCAGTTTTACTCCTAGTTATATACCAAAAAGAGTTGAAAACTGGAACTCTTAATAGCCAAAGTGTCCACCAGTGGATGAATGGATAAACAAATAGTATATCCATACACTGTAATTTGGTATTGCTTAGTGGGTACAATATTTCTGTTTGGGGTGGTGAAAAACTTTTGTAAATATTACTGACAGTTATACAGTTGTGAATGTAATTAATGCCATTGATTATATACTTAAAATAGTTAAAATATCATATTTTATGGTGTGTATATTTTTGTTGTTGTTTAGTTGCTAAATAGTGTCCAACTCTTTGCGACCCCATGGACTGTAGCCCACCAGGTCCCCCCTGTCTATGGGATTTCCCAGGCAAGAAGACTGGAGTGGGTTTTCCTTCTCCAGGGAATCTTGCCGACCCAGGAATCAAACCCTCATCTCCTGCATTGGTAGGCAGATTCTTTACTGCTGAGCCACCAGGGAAGCCTATATTTGTTTTACCTCAATTTAAAAACAAAGCTTGTCTTTAAAGAATTACATCACTGTCAGTGTAAGTTCATCATTCGTAGCAAATGTACTACTACTCTGCTGGGGGATGTTGATAATAGGGATGCTTTGCATATGTGAGGGCAGGGGCAAAAGGGAGTCTCTGAACCTTCATCTCAGTTTCGCTATGAACTGAAAACTACTCTTTAACCCTCTTAATCATTTTTTGAAAGACTTTTTAAAAGAGCAGTTGTGTATTTTACCACAAGTATATGTATAAAGTGTATATAAAATGTATAACATATATGAACTATATATGATACATGAAATTATAAAATATGTATGTAAAGATAGATTTTTTAAAAGTATATATATATAAAGTGAATATAGAATTATGTATTAGAAAGAGCTAGAATTTTACTCCCAACTCCACAGCAGAAGTTGTGTGTCGTTAGACAAGTTATATAACTTCTCCAAACCCTAATATTGTTTTGTATAAAATGAGAAAAATAATGATGCTGGTAGCTACTTTGTAGGGATGTATTAGGATTAGAGATGATCATGTAAAGGGCCTAAAAGAATCTCTAATGTACAGCAAGTGCTCAATAGGTAAACGCTATTATCACTGAAAATTTTGTTCATTTATTATTTGGCTGTGATAGTTTATATATTTATTCATTATTTTTTCTGCAATCATAATGCCCACTTGAACTCTAAACTGCTGTCATTAAATTATTACTGTTTTTAACTTCTTTGTTTTGTTTTGTTTTATAGGCAACAATTGGTATTGACTTTTTATCAAAAACAATGTACTTGGAGGATCGAACAGTGAGTAATGTTTTCAGTGTGGCATTTTCTGCATCACTCCAGGACAGAATATTTTGCTTAAAGCTATAATCAGTGATTGTTGCCATAAAAAGTACTTAGTAGAGTTGCCAAAGTTAGTGTACAGGCCTTGAGAAAAACTGTTATTATAGAATGAATAGTACTTAGCACTTTGAATTTTTTATCCTCAGGTAGACTCCAAAGGGGAGAGAAAGCCATTATTTGTAATACTCTGATAGCCCTAGGCTTGTTAAACAAAATTTGTTGTCTTGACTTGGAATATTATAACAAATAGCATTAAGATAAGAATATTTTCATGAAGAAATTAGAGCTGCTAAAGACCCTTTGTGTACCACTCTGAACCATTCAAACATTTCATCTGAATATCACACAATTTGTGAACTTCCAGGCTTTGTCGAAATATGGTATATACCAAAGTGACTGTGAATAGGCAAAAGTAATGTGTATCTCCTTGTTAGATTTTTGTCTTCCATCTTTTGGAATGCTCCCTTTAAGCGCAATATAAATTCTGTATTCTAGCCTGCTGTCCCTTGAAGAGATTCCTGTCATCTAAACAGTAACTCTCTTAAATGCATTATTTTGGGACCTATACCCAAAAAGCATTATCTCTAATGCCATTTCTTTAAGTTTGTGAGTCTTTTTCTTTTGGATGTTCTCTTTTATGTTTTAATATATAGCATTCTATTTCTTAAAATTTGAAAACAGAAACTGCTTTATGATGGTAAAAGAACTTAATGCTTGTTTTCAGGCTTTTCTTCCTGGAATGTAGATGTGAAGAAGAAAGTAAAGACACATTTAAGTAGGGTTGCGAAAAGATATTTCTCCTTTTTGCTAGATTATATGTAATGTTCTAGAAAATAAATGGGT
The DNA here is from genome assembly GCA_024291935.2 of Okapia johnstoni. Classification (NCBI taxonomy): domain Eukaryota; kingdom Metazoa; phylum Chordata; class Mammalia; order Artiodactyla; family Giraffidae; genus Okapia; species Okapia johnstoni. The sequence goes on from CM044325.1 coordinate 25,222,021, forward strand.
GGGAGAACAAGCACAGTAGTCAGAGATCCAATTTCAAAGTGTTCTGTATCCAGTAGAGAAAAGAGACGTTTTATTTTCATTTCAGGGGGGGTGATCATTGACATTTACCTTTGTTTTTCTCTTTTATTTTCACTATTTGAACATGAGCAGTCTACTTGTGCTGTCCGGAAGGTATAGGATTTAAAGAGAGTTTGTAGAGAGGGGGCATAAAAAGGAAGCTGTACTTCTCGTCCTGTCAAATCTTCCTGTTGCTTTTTTTTTTTTTTTTGAGTTATGTACCTTCAGAGCAAGCAAATTTTAAATGTTACTCCCTTTTGAAAAAGGAAAGGAATTTTATGTTGTTTCCATTCCTCACATCCCTGCAACCTTTTGCATGAGTTTCCTTTTTACCTCCTTGCCACCCTCCTCCCTTTAAAAACATTATTTCTTTTTTCTTTTTAGTATGAGTTTTGTTTTTTGGTTTTTTTTTTTTTATTTATTTTTTCCCATCCCACAGATCAGGCTGCAGCTGTGGGATACTGCGGGTCAGGAACGTTTCCGTAGCCTCATTCCCAGTTACATCCGTGATTCTGCTGCAGCCGTAGTAGTTTACGATATCACAAGTAGGTATTTTGCAACGGGTTGACCTTTCTTATTTTTCTTGCTTGTTTGACTGATTTTATTGTTAGGTACGATTGCAATTATGGGACACAGCAGGTCAAGAGCGGTTCAGGAGCTTGATTCCTAGCTACATTCGTGACTCCACTGTGGCAGTTGTTGTTTATGATATCACAAGTGAGTGGGGGGGGAATTACGCATTTCTAATCTTCTCTCAATCTTTAGCTTAGTTGCATGCATGTTCTTGTTTTGTGCTTGTTTTCTATACCGGCATGTAAAATTTGAGTTTTATCATACCAAACTTTGTCACAGACCAGCTAGGTCAGAGTATTTGCTTCATTGTTTGTACCAATATATCTTACTTCTACTGTGCCAGGGTTTTTTGCCCCAGAAATTTTCGTTTGGGTCTAATTATGAACCCTCTCCAAGACTTTCTTAGTATCCTGTTATCCCTAAGCTACACCATAATTATGGTTGAAAGAGTGTCTCCTTTTTTATTTAATTTGATTTCAGATTTCTCTAAAATAAAATAATCTGCATTTATGTCTCTCGCCAAGTTTTCCAAATCCTTCAGGCTGTCAAAAGCTTCTGATAACCAGCTTTTCTCTGCTTTCACCTTCTAGCCATCCTCTCTCGATAGAGGAAGAGCAGAGAAAACTTAATTTCTATTAATCATTTTCATTTAAGTGAAATCTGAATTCTCTGACTGGTTTATTTACTTTGTTGCTAACAGATGACACTTTTCATTTCTCTCTAAGAAAAACATTTAAATCAGAGACTAAAACAAGTGATGGTCTTCCTTTTTCTTTTCCCTCAAGACTGAATAATAATGCCTTTGGCATTTTACGTGGTTGTAAATTTTGAATAGAGCATTGATGACTGACAGGGAAATGCTATCTGATTAAAATTGTCTTTGTAAATTGGCCTATGATATATTAGGCAATATTAAGTATCATTCCATGTAGTGCTCCATAATTTATAGGAAAACCAGGATAGTACCACATCTTGGACTTCTTTAAAAACATAAACTATAATATTAGCATATATTTTTACAGATTTGCTCAAACAGAAATCATATTTACTTAAGAATAATTACAATGGCAGAATTATAAGTTAGAGGTTTGCATTCAGAAACTTTTTATTTTGGTTAGGTGCCAAATGCAGTTCTTCTTTTCTTGAAGCTTTTCTTTGGGTTGCTACCTGTTTTAAAAATGTATGTTCATTATTGTGCTGTCATAAGTTTTGCAGCTTTAAAATGTTTGTGCTTACTTTAACCAAATCAAGTAAAACCTGGTGTATTCTTTGAAATTTGTGCACATGTGGTTAAAATATTAGCAAATTGTTTTCTTTAGCTGCTGTAAGAATTATTGAAGTACTCTACTTAGAATCCAGGGCTGGAAAAGATGGGTTTTGTTATAAGTGATTCTCGTACATTAAACTAATAAACTCCAAGTTAAAGTGATCACAAACTGAATAAGCAATGCAAACAGAGTGGTGTTGAAAGCTCTTGAAAGGCTTTACAAATTTTGTGGATGTGTTGGGACTTACTGGCTGATATACTTTTGGAGATGCTTTCTTTGTCATGTTTGGTATGTGTAAGTAATCAAAAGAGCATTGTGGCAACATGACACCATATTATCTGCCATAGCTATCCTTTCATTGTTTAAATATTTTTTTTCAGTTACATATAGTATATTATACTCACCTGGTCATGTCCAAAAATTTTAAACTATTATAAAAGGTACCTTGTGGATTTTATTCTTGTGATTTGTTTGGATCACTGATATTTGTACTCAGATAAAATGGAGTTATGTTGCAGGCACATTAAAGGTGGGTTCTAATGTGCCAACTCCCTTCCAACTTCAGTGCTTTTTTTTTTACCTTTTTTGGTCCTTCACTTGGGAAGTTACTTGCAATAACACTAATCTCTGTCCACCTTCCTATATACCAGATGTTAACTCCTTCCAGCAAACTACAAAATGGATTGATGATGTCAGAACAGAAAGAGGAAGTGATGTTATCATCATGCTAGTAGGAAATAAAACAGATCTTGCTGACAAGAGGTATGGAATGATTTCATATGTATATGGAATGTTTGATTTCTTTGTTCAGCAGCCTATTATTTTTGTTAGTGTATCCTATTATTTTTGTTAGTTTTAAAAGGAGACTTGTTTAATCCTTAATCTTATGCCCCCATCCCTTTTCTTTAATGTAAGAACCTGAAATAGGTAAACTCAGTCCTGGAAACTCACTGGTCGTCCAGTGGTTAGGATTCTGTGCTTTCACTGCCAAGGGGCATGTGTTCAATCCTTCATTGGGAAACTAAGATCCCACAAACCCTGCAGTGTGGGGGGTAAAAAAAACCATTAAACTCAGTCCTTAAAGGAAAATAATTTTTTTTTTTGTTTGTGTAATCCCATATATAAATAACTCGTGCAAGATTGTTTACACATGAAGCTGATAGCTATTTTGCATTTTTTAGGCCTCATATTAACAAATAAAAGCAGTATTCTGTTAGAGAACAAAATGTTTTTAAAAATAAATCCTATCTTTAAAAAAGTGTTCATAATGATTAAATGCACACTCTTTTGCTAGCCTTATAAATATTCATTATAATTCAATAGTGTAGTTTTTTTTCTTTCTTTTTTTTTTTTTTTTTAATTGTATGGTTGAGCCAGACTGTGAGGTTGAACTGAATAGCTTGATTGTGATACCTTAGTCAAATGAGCAAAGACATATTCAAGTCACAGGATGCAAAATGTATTAACATTCACTGTAGAACCCATGGCTTGAATATCTGCCTTTAGCATTCCTTAGTGATCTACTATTCTTTCTGCTTTAAGTAATCTTGACAATTTAATATTTGAAGTTTTTACTATTTATTATTTGTTTATTCATTAGTTGGATATTGAAATTCCAGCAATGAACTTTTGCTGTTAATTTAAATGTTATAAAGAAATACAGTATGTTCAAAGACTTATGAAATGTAAAGCCTATTTCTGCCCACAGTACTTCATTTGGAATTGGCAAGAAAGTCTTTCTTTATTTAAAAGTAAATTCAGCATATGACTTCATCTTTTCTTTATGAAAATCATTTTTCGGATGTCGATGCAATTATATAAATTTTCATTATTTATATTCACTATGAGAATTTGAAGATCTTATATGTATATATTCTTGTAGTGGAGAGTCCCAGGATACCTTCACTATTAAAAGAAAGATTATATATATATTTGTTTCTCTTTATAGCTGCTGCTGCTGCTGCTGCTGCTGCTGCTAAGTCGCTTCAGTCGTGTCCGACTCTGTGCGACCCCATAGATGGCAGCCCACCAGGCTCCGCCATCCCTGGGATTCTCCAGGCAAGAATACTGGAGTGGGTTGCCATTTCCTTCCCCAGTGGAGTTATCTAAAAGGATGAATACAAGCGTCTGTTCTTTTACTGCATAATAGTTGAGTATATGGAGAAGGCAATGGCAACCCACTCCAGTACTCTTGCCTGGAAAATCCCATGGACGGAGGAGCCTGGTAGGCTGTGGTCCATGGGGTCACAAAGAGTCGGACACGACTGAGCGACTTCACTTTCACTTTTCCTTGCATGCATTGGAGAAGGAAATGGCAACCCACTCCAGTGTTCTTGCCTGGAGAATCCCAGGGACGGGGGAGCCTGGTGGGCTGCCATCTATGGGGTCGCACAGAGTCGGACATGACTGAAGCTACTTAGCAGTAGCAGTAGCAGCAGTTGAGTATACAGATATAGAAAGTTATCTAAATTATGTTTATAGTAATTTTTCTTTAAGATAATGTTTGTCCATTGCTTTAGAACTTCTTTCTCAGTAATTTTTGCCAGACTATTGCCTATTAGCTTTCACATTTAAAAGAATTAATCTTAAAAAAATTTCAATTAAAAAAATAAAAGAATCTAAGTCTTGTTCATTCTATTAAAATAATTTTATTTTTGCATCTATTTTTATTATTATTTATTACTTCATCTATTTTATTTTATTAATGTAACAGTTGCCTTGTTTTTTTAATTGAACTATAGTTGATTTATAGTGTTTCAAGTATGTAGCGAAAGGATTCAGTTATATTAATACATATATATGTATTTATCCTTTTTTTAGATTCTTTTCCATTATAGGTTATTATAAGATACTGAATATAGTTCCCTGTGCCATACAGTAGGTCCTTGGTGTTTATCTGTTTTACGTACAGTGTATATCTATTAATCTGAAATTCCCAATAAAATAATTTTTAAATGAGGAAAAAAATTAAATAAAAATGTTTACAGCATTAAAAAAAAAATCTTTGGTAGTAGGTGGCCTTTCATAAGCATAACATGGAATCCTAATGCCTTAAAGGGAAAGATTGAAAAGTTTGAATACATAAATATAAAAATTGTATTCACCTATTAGTTTAGCTATTATTCAAAAGATTGATAATGCACTGTATCATCAAGCGTCTGAATAGATAAGAGCTCTCATGCACTGAAAATGTAACTAATACAATTTTTTAGCAGAAACAGTTTAACATCAGTATTTAAAATACTTTTTGACTGAAATCCACCTCCAGTAACTTATTCCATAGATATACCCACAGAAATGTGAAAGGATGAACATACAGGAGTTATTATTGCACCATTATTTGTAATATTAAAGAATTAAAATCAGTCTAAATGACTGCCAGTAGTAGTAGTAGTATTTTATTAATATAAATGAAATTCTTCTAGTCAGTAAAAAAAAAAAAAGGAATTTATTGCTGGCTTACACATGAAGCTTAAGAAAAACCCTTGATCAATGCGTGTACCTGAATCCTTTGTCTTTAAAACAAATAAATAAATAAGATGGTTCTTTGGCCTAGAACATATCTGTGTAAGAATACATGAAACTTAACTAGTATTTTTTGGGAAGTGAGAGGGATTATATAGGAGTTTATTGTAATGGTCTTTTAAAAATTACTTTTGTAATCAGAAAAAATTTTAATAACAGCAATTTAAAGTTAAATGACCTTTTCCACTTTCTTTGACAATTAGTTTTTTCATGAAAACTTGAAGGAAAGACCAGAATATATCTGTTACAGTGTCTTAGCACCTAGATACTCAGTATTCTTTTTATCCTCTGTAGCCCAGTGATTCCCAGATGTTTCAAACCTGAGAATCACTTGGTAAACGAGGTATATTAGACCCTTTTTTAAGATTCTGGCTATAGAGGATTGTGATCAGCTTTAAAATTTTTGAGCCTTCTTCCAGATTCAGTTAATCTGAAGTAGGTCCCTTGAATCTATGTTTTAATTAATCTTTCTAGGTATGTGCGTGCTAAGTCATTTTAGTCATGTCTGATTCTGTGAGACCCAATGGACTGTAACCTGCTAGGCTTTTCTGTCCATGGGGATTCTCCAGGCAAGAATACTGGAATGGGTTGCCATGGCCTCCTCCAGGGGATCTTCCTGACCCAGGGATCAAACCTGTGTCTCTTGTGTCTCCTGCATTAGCAGGCAGGTTCTTTTCCACTAGCGCAACCTAGGAAGTCCCAGTCTTTCTAGGTGCTTCTGACAAATCCAAACCACAGTTGTGAACCTTGGTATAGCTAACTTTCAACCATTTTATTGATGTGACTTATATTTCTACAACTAGTTAGAATTTCTACTGGGAATCCTTCACGTGTAGGGTTTATGGACTAATAATCATTGATTCAGGAGATGTTTATTGAGTATCATGTATGTTTCAGAGGATGCTACTCTTATGATAGGGAACTAAAATCTTCAAGGAGATTTTATTCCAGTGAATAAACCAGGCAATAAGTAAATAAAGAAAAAAATAGCATGTTTGATAGTGATACATGCTAAGGGTGAAAATAAAGCAGGGAAAAGGAATATGAAGTGTTAAGGACAAGTTTGTAATATTAGATGGGAGAGCAGTGGAAAACCTCCCTGAAAAGATTACTGGTGGCTTTTGAGTAAAGAAGCTAAGGAAGTGAGGGAGTTAACTATGCAAGTATGTTGAGGAAGAAAAGATCCTAGGCAGATGACTCAGAAAAGACAAAATTACTGAGTTGGAAATAGACTTATTTGAGAGACATCAAAGAAACCTATATAACTGATAAAGAGAATGATGGAAAGAACAGTATGGAAATGAAATGAAGCTAAAATAAAATGAAAGATAATGAAGGCCATATCATGTAGCACAAAGTAAAAACTTTCTGGATGAGATTGGAGGGTTTAAGCAGAGGAGTAGCTTCTCATAGGTCACTGTTTGCTCTGTTGAAAATGCATAAGGGGAGAAGAGAGGAGGATAAACTAGACTTGATTCCAAGCAAGAAATAATGATGACTTGGACCAGGATAGTGGTAACTTGTGTGGTGATCAGTGGTCAAATTTAGATATTTTGAAGATAGAACTGACAGGATATACTGATGCAATTGACAGAATACATACTGATGGATGGAATGTATGATGTTGGGGAAGGAGTCATCAAGAATGACCCTTAGATTTTTGGCCTGAGAAACCATCATTAACTGAGACAGGAGAGACTGCGTAAAGAAACAATTTGGGAGGGAATATCATGACTTCAGCTTTTGGTCATCTTAAGTGTAGAATGGCTGTTAGCTATCCTAATAATTAGAGGTCAGGTAGGCAGTTGGCTATGAGCATGCAGTTCAGAGCAGCAGTCCAGGCTAGATATACAAGTTGAGAATCATCAGCATATAGATGATATTTAAAGCCATGAGACTGCATAGGATCTCCAAGGCAGTAATTGTAGATAGAGAAAAGGTCCAACGAGTAAGTTTTAGGGCATCTGAAATCATTGTTTTTCAGAAATCCATACTGCTGAAGTGTTTAAAATTCTGCTGCTGATTGTCAGCTTACTTTCAAATGGTTAAAAAAACGTATTTTTAAAAAATTTATACGTGAATACATAGAGAATGAGTGGATATAACAAGCAGATAGAATAAAGCATTAACAGTTGAAGTATTATTTATAAAGAATGACTTTGCTTTTAGAAGGTGGAGAAATTGTAGAATAATATCTTCTTGTAGACAAGAAGAGAGCAGAATCTACTACATTGGTATAAGTTTGAGGAATAAGGACAGTTCTTCCACAGTCGTGGGTCTAGAGGTAGAATATGAGGCACACACACAAGTAAATTGTAGGATAGATGTGGTGCAAGCTTGTAGAAATTCTCTTACATTACTTTGGTTTTCTGTTTTGTAAGAAGCAAGACTTATCAGCTGATAGTTTAGATCCATTTAATTAGAATAGTTGCTTATTCATTAAACACCTATATGATTGCTGGGCACTAGGAACTAGGACAGAGGATTGTGACATTGTACAGCAGACAGGAATCAAGACAATCCCCATGGAAAAGAAATGCAAAAAAGCAAAATGGCTGTCTGAGGAGGCCTTACAGATAGCTGGGAAGAGAAGAGAAGCGAAAAGCGAAGGAGAAAGGGAAAGATATCCCCATCTGAATGCAGAGTTCCAAAGAATAGCAAGGAGAAATAAGAAAGCCTTCCTCAGCGATCAGTGCAAAAAAAATAGAGGAAAACAACAGATTGGGAAAGACTAGAGATCTCTTCAAGAAAATTGGAGATACCAAAGGAACATTTCATGCAAAGATAGGCTCGATAAAGGACAGAAATGGTATGGACCTAACAGAAGCAGAAGATATTAAGAAGACATGGCAGGAATACACAGAAGAACTGTACAAAAAAGATCTTCACGACCCAGATAATCACGATGGTGTGATCACTCACCTAGAGCCAGACATCCTGGAATGCAAAGTCAAGTGGGCCTTAGAAAGCATCACTACGAACAAAGCTAGTGGAGGTGATGGAATTCCAGTTGAGCTATTTCAAATCCTCAAAGGTGATGCTGTGAAAGTGCTGCACTCGATATGCCAGAAAATCTGGAAAACTCAGCAGTGGCCACAGGACTGGAAAAGGTCAGTTTTCGTTCCAATCCCAAAGAAAGGCAATGCCAAAGAATGCTCAAACTACCGCACAATTGCACTCATCTCACATGCTAGTAAAGTAGTGCTCAAAATTCTCCAAGCCAGGCTTCAGCAATACGTGAACCATGAACTTTGAGATGTTCAAGCTGGTTTTAGAAAAGGCAGAGGAACCAGAGATCAAATTGCCAATATCCGCTGGATCATCGAAAAAGCAAGAGAGTTCCAGAAAAACATCTATTTCTGCTTTATTGACTATGCCAAAGCCTTTGACTGTGTGGATCACAATAAACTGTGGAAAATTCTGAAAGAGATGGGAATACCAGACCATCTGACCTGTCTCTTGAGAAACCTGTATGCAGGTCAGGAAGCAACAGTTAGAACTGGACATGGAACGACAGACTGGTTCCAAATAGGAAAAGGCGTACGTCAAGGCTGTATGTTGTCACCCTGCTTGTTTAACTTCTATGCAGAGTACATCATGAGAAACACTGGGCTGGAAGAAACACAAGCTGGAATCAAGATTGCCGGGAGAAATATCAATAATATCAATATAATATCAACCTCAGATATGCAGATGACACCACCCTTATGGCAGAAAGTGAAGAAGACCTAAAGAGCCTCTTGGTGAAAGTGAAAGAGGAGAGTGAAAAAGTTGGCTTAAAGTTCAACGTTCAGAAAACTAATATCATGGCATCCGGTCCCATCACTTCATGGGAAATAGATGTGGAAACAGTGTCCGACTTTATTTTTTTGGGCTACAAAATCACTGCTGATGGTGATTGCAGCCATGAAATTAAAAGGCGCTTACTCCTTGGAAGGAAGGTTATGGCCAACCTAGATCGCATATTTAAAAGCAGAGACATTACTTTGCCAACAAAAGTCCGTCTAGTCAAGGCTATGGTTTTTCCAGTAGTCATGTATGGATGTGAGAGTTGGACGATGAAGAAAGCTGAGCGCCGCAGAATTGATGCTTTTGAACTGTGGTGTTGGAGAAGACTCTTGAGAGTCCCTTGGAGTGCAAAGAGATCCAATCAATCCATCCTAAAAGAGATCAATCCTGGGTGTTCACTGGAAGGACTGATGTTGAAGCTGAAACTCCAATACTTTGGCCACCTCATGCGAAGAGTTGACTCATTGGAAAAGACCTTAATGCTGGGTAGGATTGAGGGCGGGAGGAGAAGGGGACGGCAGAGGATGAAATGGTTGGATGGCATCACCAACTCGATGGACATGGGTTTGGGTGGACTCCGGGAGTTGGTGATGGATAGAGAGGCCTGGCGTGCTGCAATTCATGGGGTCGCAAAGAGTCGGACACGACTGAGCGACTGAACTGAACTGAGGAACACCAAGAGAAATGAGAGAAGACTGCTCTTGAAGAGCTGACATCTTGAGAAACTTCCCTGTAAAAGGATCATTAATACTGTGTATCAAGAAACTTTAACATACGTGTCTTTGACTCACTTGTTCCACTTACAGAAATCCATAAAATCCAACCTAAAGAAATGATCCAAAGTGCTCAAAGCACAAAGATGTCCATAGCAACATTTTTCACAGTAGTGTAAAACTTGAAAGCAACATACATTTTTAATACTTGGAGACTGGTTAAAATAGATAAATGTCTAGCCATTAAAAATTATTTTGCATTAAAATTTTTTAATCACAAAATAAATTTTATAATCTGATATTAGAAAATATTGGGTTGGCCAAAAAGTTTGTTCAGGTTTTTCTGTAAACTGTTACAGGAGACCCAAACGAACTTTTTGGCCAATCCATTAAGCTATTAAAGTTTTTAAAATTTAAAAAATACAAGTGAGCTCAGCAGGTAAAAGCAAATAATTAAAAAAATTGCCTTTAAAAAATGTTTAGTTGGGTGAAAATATGGAAGTGGACAGATTTTAAGTGTAGTTGCTTTATAATGTGTTAATTTCTGCTGTATAGCAAAGTGATTCAGTTATATATGCATTCTTTTTTTATATATTCTTTTCCATTATGGTTTACCGTAAAGTATTAAATATAATTCCCTACGCTACATCTGGTTCTTATTGTTTATCCACTCTGTATAGTTTGAATCTGTTAACCCCAAACTCCCACTCCATCCCTCCGTTCCTCAGCAGCCACAGATTTGTTCTTTATGTTTGTGAGTCTGTTTCTTTTATATCATATTTTATATCACACATATAAGTGATATCATATGGTATTTGTCTTTCTGACTTAAGAAGTGCACAAATTTTAAGTATATTGCAGTTTGATAAATTTTCAAACTAGTCTTGCCTGTATAACTGGCACCATATTAAGAAAAGTTCATAACCTTGTTTATAATCTTCATATCATCATCTTTCAAAAAGGTGAATTTGGTTTTTTTAATTTTTCTACAGGCAAGTGTCAATTGAGGAAGGAGAGAGGAAAGCCAAAGAGCTGAATGTTATGTTTATTGAAACTAGTGCAAAAGCAGGATACAATGTAAAGCAGGTAAGTTATTTGAGAATGAGTGGGTTGAAGTTGTCAAATTGAAAAAATATATTTTAAAATAATTGTATGAGTTTTCTATTCTCTAGTGTAAGATTTTCTTCCAATTGACAGTAGCAGGCCTCATGAATTAGCAACATACTACAGTGAACAGTGAAAAATCTAAATGTGGCATAGTTTGGGAAAAAGAGAGAAGAGACTTGTCAAACTTTTCAGATTGTTCATAGAACAAGCATTTCAGTATGATTACAAAATGATTGCTGGGTTGTAAACTCGCCATACTCTCACTGCATCCCTACTGCCTTGTTTTAAGGTGAATTTTCTTCATTTTAGTGTTTGATGATAAGATTATGATAAAACAAGTATTTGCTTTCAGGCTTGGTATTTTGCTTATTATAAAAATACATTCTGATTATTTTATCCTTAATAACTGCTGGTATTAACAGTGTTTGTTTATAACAGTGTTTATTCCTGTTTTGGGGAGCAGGAAAATATGAGGAGACCTCAGTTTATCAAGCTGTTACCTTAAAGATGGGGTAACCAAAAACTTACCTGCTTAATTCTTCAGGTCTACATATCATATAGAGTACTGGTCCCAGATTTACAGGCTTTACCTCCCAATAAATTATTTTTTAAATTGTCTGTTATCAGTAAAGGGTAATTAAATCCTTGAAACTAAGTAGAGCTTTATGAAAAATTGTCTATACTGTTTTCATTTTTGGCTCTTCCCAGTTCTCTTTACCTTGAAACATATGTAAGTAATACTGAATTGTCACTAATTCCCTCCTCATAGTATACTGTTTCATGGCTCCATATCTGTATCCATGCTGTGTTCTCTTTGCTTAGAATACTCATTTTCTTCTTTCCTTACTGATACCTACCCATACTTTTAAGTTTCAGTTTAGATGTCAGCTGTTTAGAGGTATTTTCTCTTCATTCTCCACTGTTCTGTTCTGTGCTTGGTTGCTTGATCGTGTCTGACTCTTATGTGACCCCATGGACTGTAGCTTACCAGGCTCCTCTGTCTATGGGGATTCTCCAGGCAAGAATACTGGAGTGGATACCATCTCCTCCTCCAGGGGATCTTCCCAACCCAGGGATCAAACCCAGGTCTTCCACATTTCGGGTGGATTCTTTACCATCTGAGCTACCAGGGAAGCCCATTCTCCACCATACCTCCAGGTATTATCACTTAGTGATAAATGACTCTCTTCTGTGTTTTCACGGATCCTTGACCCCTGTGAAACCCCTGTTGTAGTACTTACCACATTGCATTGAAATTGCTTTCCCATCAAAATTATGTATTCTCAGATCCTGCCAATATATAAGGAATTTATTAAACAGTTTGAGTAATAAAAGTTGCCGTAATATTATCATATGTCACGGTATTAGGACAAAGAAGTGGGTAGCTTCGTCTACCTTTCTCTATTACAGATGTTTTGATAAGGATGTGAAAGAGTTGCTTATATGTTAGAGTATGGACTTCTCCAAAACATCTTTGGATCTGGGTTAATGTCTGAGGAAGGGGTTGCTGTGGTCCCCTAGTCCCAACCTTAAGTAATCTCATAGGTTTAGAAACAGCGTTCTTGAGGTATAATTTGTGTACCACAAAATTCACTTGTTTTAAGTGTATGATTCAGTTATTTTCAGTGAATTTACATCATTGTGCAACCATCACCATAATTCAGCTTTAGAACATTTTCATCACTTACCATGCAGTTTTTTCTAGAAGCCTAATCTGTACAGACAGATATTGGTAGCCACTGATAGGGAGGAGAGACTTTTTACAAAACAATCTTATCCTGAATTTAAAACCCATTTGCTACTTTATTATTTCTCCTTATTTAGATGATATATCTGAACATGTGGTTTTACTAAAGTCCCTATTCTATTAGGACCTGATTTTGTTATTTTTTAAATATAAATGTGACTAAAATTGCTGTTTTCAAACTTTGGAACAGAACTGCCTTTTAATTTTTTTGTAGCTTCTTAACTCACAAAAAACCATTACTTTTTATTTTATAGAGAGTACCACGATGTGTTAGAATTTTATTTCAATATTTAAAGACCTATGCTTTGTCAGCTTATATAATTAAGGTGAGGAAGAAAGAAATCCTGGGGTTCTCACATGCCCATGAAATAATGAAAAAAATTAAAAAAAAAAAACAATTAAAATCTTATGTTAATAAGCACATTTAAATAATAGATTTAAAGTCTTCCCCCCTAACTGTAGATAGTTCATCATATAGAATGCATTTCTGCCATGTGTGAAAATTACTGACTGATTTTAACTTTTAGATAAGAAATAAATCATAATCCATTTTTTTTATAGATTATATATTCCTTGAGTTAGGTTTTATAAGGCAACTTAAAACTAATCAGCTAGAGTATAACTTTTAAAAACTTAATTTTTTAAATGACCAGTGTTTTTAAATGGAAGTGTTTATCTTTTTAGTTGCACTACAAGTCACCCCAATGTTTTTTTAAAAAATAGTCTTTGATACCACTTGGTATATTAGCTGTATAGAAAAATTAAAATTTTCCGAAGTAAAATCTTTATCAAATCTGCCCAGTAACCATTGCCCAATTCTTGACTGGACATTGCAGCTTGTGTGGTTGGAGTTCAGTGCTTATTTTCCTAGGGTTAGAGATTAATGGTTCTCAGTTTTAATGTGCATCAGTTACCTGAAAGTTTATATAAACTACTAGTTCCTGAGGCATGACTTATGGATATTGATTCAGTAAGTCTAGGTTAGTATCCTCAAATCTACATTTTTAATAAGAATACCAAGGGATTTCTCATGCAAACCATACTTGGTAAAAAGACATAGAAAGCCATAGAGATGGTTTGTCAATTATATCAAATATATTCAGTGTGATAATTGTTTGAACAAGTATTAATTCACTAATCCCTGTTAGATACAGAAGACAGGCCTCCTACACTTAAACCCATCAATCTTTTGTAGAAGCCAAATTCAAAACATGAGGAATTAAATGTCATGTGTCCCAAGTGTCAAAATGTGTCTTCATAAAGTAAGAGGACAAATGTAGTGAAACCCAGAAGCTCTTTTGATTTGGTTGTATCCACACTTTAGGACCATCATTTAGATACCAAGTCTTGTTGATTCTCCTTTCCCCATTGGTGTATTAAGGTACTTGTCTATTGCCTTGCTTGTTCCCATAACTTAACTGATAGCTGCTCCGATGTTGCCCAGCTTTAGTTTACTCTCCATTCTGGTGCCAGAGTGATTGTTTTAAAATACAGGTCTGCTCAGGTTACATCTGTGAATTTTATCCTTAATTTTATGCAAACTCCTTAGTATGCTATGCTCTCCTGTTCAGAATATGTGATCTAGCCCCTCTATATATCACAATCCTAGTCTTCGGCCACCACATACCCATACAATACTTCTTAAAGTGCCTGAAGTTTACTGCGTTCTCACAGTTTCATTGTATGTGATTGTCCTTTCTAACACACTCCTTCGTCCCTATATGCTATCTGTAATTAAAAGCCCATTTTAAACATCATCAAATGTAGATTAAGTGCCTTTCCTAATTGTTGTAGTAGCACTTTTAATATTGAAGTTTTTTGTCAGTTCTGCCTCCCATTAGACTGAACTCAGTAAATGTTCATTGAATGAAAGAATAATACACTGAGCTTGATTAATAATTTAATGACTGTGCTTGACTGTGTCTTAAGAATTTGCTAAGCTAGACTAAACAAGCTTGGAAAATCGAGGTTACATGGGGAATTTTCCTTCATTCAGTACCTTGACTGCAACTTAGATAAAGATACATTGAATTTGTTTTAATTTAGCTAAACTTATATTGAACTTTTTTCCATTAGTTTATTAAGATAAGTATTTATGTATAGTGATATGTACACATCTTGAGTTTATAATTAGATGAATTTTGATAAATGTAATGACCACATTAATGAAGAGATAGAAAAAGGTTGTTTGATTTCCAAATATTTGAGGCATTTCTAGATATTTTATTGTTACGGCTTCCAATTTAATTCTGCTGTGATCAGAGAATATCCTCTGTAACATTTCAGTTATTTGTAATTCATCCAGACTTGTTTTATAGCCTGGCACGTGGCCTATGTTGATGAATGTTCCATGTGCCCTGGAAAAGAAAAACATTTCTGCAGTTGTCAGGTACAGTGTTCTATAAATAATATCAATTAGGTCAAAACAGTTGATAACATTGTTCAAATCTTAGATGGCCTTAGTAATTTTTGGAGGTAGGTAGTTCAATCAATTACTGAGAATGGGGTATTAAATTTTTCTATAACAATATTTGTATTCGTGGGAACTTAGTTCCCCAACCAGGGATTGAACCCAGGCCCTCAGCAGTGAAAACATGAAGTTGTAACCCCTGGAGCACCAGGGAATTCCTTCTGTCAGCTTTTAGTTCATGTGTTTTGAAGTTTTGTTATTAGATGCATGCGTGTTAACATTGTTATCCTCCTAATGTGTTAATTTTTAAAATAATGAGAAATATTGCTCTTTATCTCTAAAAATACTCCTTTCCATTATCTGATCTTAATATGGGCACAGTAGCTCTCTACTTATTGTTGACTTGGTATCTCTTTTTCTTTGTAAAGTGGTCTCTTGTAGATGTTATACAGTTGGATCTTTTCCCCCCCTCTGGTTTGACAATCTCTTTTTAATTTGAGTGTTTGCTTTATTTAGATTTAGTTGTAGTTAGGTTTATGTCTACCATTTGCTCTTTGTTCTCTACCTGTCCCTCTGTCATTTTTGTTTTAATCAAATATTTTTATGTTGTATTTTAATTCCTCTTTTGATCCTTAGCTTTTGTTCATAACCTTTCTAGTGGTTGCTCTAGGGGTTAAATTAGAGTTAGTATTATGCCATTTCGTGTGAGATTATGCACCCTGTCCTTTGTATTCTTGTTGTCACATATTTTGTATTTACATATATTCTAAACCTCCATATTAAATGGGTGTTTTTTTAAGATTCACTTCTTTTATTTTTTGACTGTGATGGATCTTTACTACTGCATGTCGGCTTTCTTTACTTGTAGCTCATGGGGGGCTACTCTAGTTGTGGTGTACGGGCTTCTCATTGCAGTGGCTTCTCTTGTGAAGAACTGGCTCTAGGTGCATGGGCTCAGTAGTTGCAGCTCATGGGCTATAGAGTGCAGGCTCAGTAGTTGTGGCATACAGGCTTAGTTGCTCCACAATTTGTGGAATCTTCCAGCACAGGGATCTAACTAGTGTCCCTTGCATTGCAAGGCAGATTCTTAACTACTAGATCACCAGGGAAGCTCAATAAATATTTTAATTTTCACTTTAATTAAGAGAAGAAAAAAGATAATCCTTTCTATTTACCTGTATATTTACCATTTTCAGTGCTCTTCATTCCTTCTTACAGATCTAAGTTTCACCTGATATTTTTCTTTAGCCTAAAGAACTTCCTTTACTGTTTGTTTCAGGGGTCTCCTAGTGATAAATTCTCTCTGCTTTCACATACGCCAGAAGGCCATTTGTAGAATATTTTTGAAGAATGTTTTTGTGAGTTTTTAAATTTTGTTTTGAAAAGAGATTTTTCTCTTCCAGTACTTCAGAGTTGCCTTTTTATTGCCTTCTGGCTTGCATTTGTTTTTAATGAGAAGGGAACTCTAGTTTATATCATTCTCTGTTGGTAATGTGTTGTTTTAAAGTATTTTTCCTGTCCCATTTTCTTATTTTCTCCAGTGGCACATCTGTTAAATGACTTGATATTATCCCGCTCATTGTTTTTTTTATCTTATTTTCCTCTCTTTTTCAGATTACATATTATTATTGCTGTATCTTCAAGTTCACTGATCTTTTTTCTGCCATATCTAAAGTGTTATGAAGTCCATCCAGTGAATTTATTATTTCATATATTTCAGATATTGTAATTCAGTCCTAAATTTTTTTATTTCTTAAAATTCCCATTTGTCTGTCAGAATTCCCCATCTGTTTAATCATTATGGCCATCATTGCCTTCAAGTTCTTGAACATATTTGAGTAATTGCTTTGAAATTCTTGTCTGCTAATTCCACCATGGGAAGTATCTGATGGCTCAGCAGTAAAGCATCCACCTGCAATGCAGGAGATGCAAGTTCAATCCATGGGTCAGAAAGATCCCCTGCAGAAGGAAATAGCAACCCACTTCAGTATTCTTGCCTGGGAAATCCTATGGACAGAAGAACCTGGCTGGCTACAGTCCATGGGGTCGCAAAAGAGTCGGACACGACTGAGTGACTAAACAACAACAAATTCCAACATCTGGGTCAGCTAAGAGCCTATTTCTGTTGGCTATTTACTTTTTCTCTTGACTCTAGGTAGATTTTTCTTTTGTTTTTCATGTATCTAGTAATTTTTGGTTGTATGCTTGGTATAGTGTATACATAGAGATTCTGGTTTCTGTTATTTTTCTCTAAAATTCTGGATTGTATTATGGCAGGTTGTTATATTGCTGGCTGATCATCATGAAGTTGTGTAGTCTTGATAGTATGCATTGTTTGGGTGGGCCTGTAGAAAGCCTGAGATGTTTAGCACGCTTTTCTGTCTTGATGAGCTTCAAACTCTAAACTATATCCCTGATGCAGGCAGTAGCTGAAATCTCTGCTCATTTCTTTGAGCGTTCTTTCTAGCTTTTGCTTTCAAGTAGCTCCTTGAAGTCACCTACATGGTGACTCCTTAGAGCTTCTCCTACATATGTACCATTAAGGAGTTAACTGAGGGTTTGTAGGAATTTTATGTGTAGATTTTAGGGCCCTTCCTCTTGGCTCCCTCCTCTTTGTTATTTCCTTCGGCAGTACAGCCATCCTGATAGTCAGTTGACACCTCAGAAATGTAAAACTCTAGTTTTTGCTTGAGTTCTAACCACCCTTTATTGTACAAGCTAAGATTGGCTCTTGGGAAAACCTGTTAATAAGCATGACTCTCACCCATTGAGGGTGGGTTCCGTTTTTCCCAGGATTGAATTACTTCTAGTTTGTATCTCCTCCTGTTGCTCCTGAAAGCCTTCAAATAGTTGTTCAGAGTTAATAATTGCTATCTGCAAGAGTGTTAGTCCTATACAAGCTGCTGTGCTGTTACCAAAAGTGGAGTCTGTCTTGAACTGGGGTAAAAATTAAAATATTTGATAAATAACTGAGACTATTTAGCATGTACATAGTAAGTCTTATTTAATATTGAAGGTTAGTTTATTCCTGGATTCTGTATGTTGTTGCTTATCTAAGATCAATATAAGTAGATTTTTGAAGTAAATTATTTGGTCAGTTGAGTAACGTATCAACAGAAGTGATTTTGAAGAAATAATGTCATCCCTTCTGAGTTTTTGTTGTAGGTCAGTCACAATTTAGAAATGGTGCTGGTATTCAAAAATTTACCAGGTAAATTTTACAGTCCAGTCACTATCCTGGAACACATTGGGAATCACACTCTTGTGAGTTATTCAGTAACTATTGTGTGTGTTTATTCAGCCATGTGTTTGCAAAACAGAGTTCCTTTTGATGATTGTGCATTGTACTCATTTTATTTGACAAAATTATGCCTTTTCACCGAAGGTACACAGAAGTCATTCTGTATGTAAGACATGTTTATCAGTACTAAAGGTACCATCTAGTTGTACTTTACAGATACAGAGATGTCTTTTTAGTTTTTTCTGCTAATTGGATTCCTCCTCCCCACTCCCTCATGTACTGGCTTATAATACATATACTAAAAGCTTAAAATGGGCTTTCTCTATTGCTTGTTTTCCTTTTTAAACAATTCTAGGAGAGATTTCACTAATGCATCATTTAATGTCTAACCATGGTTCAAGTAATTGGATCTTAGTGCCTGAGAGCTTTGGCTTAAAATAAAATAAATTTATTCCTGCTCAATATTGCTACTTATTCTTATTTAAAAATTATCTTTGCTTAAAACCTTTTGCTCTTTAGTCTGGTTTAAGCACTTAACTCTAAAATCCTCATGGAAACACAGCCTAAGAAAAAAATTTACCCTTAATTTTTCTAAATTTGTTCTTAAAAAAAACAGTAATATTGTTTCCTTTGTGAAAGTGGTCTGATATTTAAATTGCTGAAGGAAATGGTAATGATAAGGTAATATTTAAGGTTCCACCTCATTTTTCATCTGATAATTAATACATTCTTTTAGTAAAGTATTCAGTGTGTGGGTGTTACCCTTCTTGCTATATTCTGTAATTTTGCATTACTGGAAAATTAAATAGAACTGAAACACTCCTTGATCTTTATCTTCTAAAATCATCAATACTTATAGAAGAAGAAGATTTGTTTGAAAGAGAGAGGAGGACTTTGTGAGAAATTAATGATAACTGATAGGCATCAGCAATAACAACTCAGTGAAAACTTGTGTACTGTTCATAGTGGAGTTGCATGTGTATGTGAAAAAAATTGTTTTTTATGTGCTGAGAAGACATACTTACTTTAAGCATTGGGTAGGGATGGTGTCTCTTCCATACCATGTCTCTTCCATATTCCATGTCAACCATAGTTCTTGACTCATAGCCGATCTTAGTCTTGTACTTTATCACATACCTTATTCCATAAGTATCAAGTGCCTACAGTATGTATTACCACTGTAGGTTCTTTGGAGAATATAAAGTGATATAAAATATGGTTATCAACTTCAAAAAATTTATAACTGAGGAAAAGAATCACATTCTCATGAAAGATAGGTCAGTTCAGTTCAGTTCAGTCGCTCAGTCGTGTCCGACTCTTTGCGACCCCATGAATTGCAGCATGCCAGGCCTCCCCGTCCATCACCAATTCCCGGAGTTTACCCAAACCCATGTCCATCGAGTCAGTGATGCCATCCAACCATCTCATCCTCTGCCGTCTCCTTCTCCTCCCACCCCCAATCCTACCCAGCATTAGGGTCTTTTCCAATGAGTCAACTCTTCACATGAGGTGGCCAAAGTATTGGAGTTTCAGCTTCAACATCAGTCCTTCCAGTGAACACCCAGGATTGATCTCCTTTAGAATGGATTGATTGGATCTCCTTGCAGTCCAAGGGACTCTCAAGAGTCTTCTCCAACACCACAGTTCAAAAGCATCAATTCTGCGGCGCTCAGATTTCTTCACCGTCCAACTCTCACATCCATACATGACCACTGGAAAAACCATAGCCTTGACTAGACGGACTTTTGTTGGCAAAGTAATGTCTCTGCTTTTAAATTAGTATATGATAAAAGATGCAAATGCTACATGATAGTAAGATTCACATAATTATTGAGATGTAAAATGAATAGTGACACAAGGATATATATTTGTTACAGAAATGAGTCAGATCATATTCAGATAGGATGATCAAGGAAGACTGTTTATAAATGCCACAAAAGGGACTTCCTTGGTGGTCCAGTAGCTAAGGCTCTGTGCTCCCAACACGGGGGCCCCAAGTTCGATCCCTATCTGGGGACTAGATCCCATGTGCTGCAACTAAGCCAAATATATAAATAATTATTTTAATGCCATGAAAGAAGTTAAATCCTTGAGAAGTATATTTGAGGACTTCCCTGATGATCCGGTGATTAAGACTCCACACTTCCAACGGAGGGGACATGGGTTCAATCCCTGGTCAGGGAACTAAGATCCCACATGCTGTATGGCTCAGCCAAAAAAATAAAAAGGAGTATATTTGATTTAGATACATAAAAGACAGATGATACTCCAAGAAAGAAGAGCAGTTAACATATAGTACAAGACTACCTAGTACACATTGTATAAATACTTGTCATAAATCATAAATACTAAGTTTAAAACATTTCTTTGTTGTCTTCTTACCAAGTACTTTACATACAGTATGTAAATGCTTAGATATTTGTTGAATACAAGAATGAATCCATGTAACAGTCCTCTAAGTCTGCTGCTATTGTTGTCCTGATTTTAGAAGATCTGAGACACAGAAATTATACAGTTTTCTCCGAATTACCCAGCTACTATGTGTTAGAACCACTTAATGTACCAAGTGTTGAACTCACTTATTCTCACAGTATCCCTGTGAAGTAGATAGGTGTATATCCATCTCACTGAGAGGAAACCAAAGTTTCAGAGGGTAAGTGACTTGCTTAAGATTATAGCTGAAGCTAGAATTTGAACCCAGATCTATTTAATTCCAGAATCTGTGCTGTTAACCCTACACCATTCTGCTTCTTTCATATTTAACCTTACCCCTAATTTATCCTTTTGTGCTTTGTATCCCTAACACAGTAGGACTTTAATATCACTGAATGGTCAGGATTCCATATACAAGTGGATATGAACTGGTTAAATGAGAAATTATTATATTGACCATGTTCTTATTAATTGACTCATCAGATATTTATTGATCCTCTCCTACATGCCTAGTTCTGTTGTGTTATAGGCACTGGAGATACAATAGTTAGCAAAATATCATAATTCCATACCATTATGAAGTTTGCATTCTAGTGTGAAAAGTTAGGCAATAAATGAAAATACAGTACTTCATGAGGCTATAAGTGCCATGGAAAAAAGTAAAAGTAAGGTCAGGGAAATAAAGAGTAGTAGTGAACGTGTTAGGATATTGATGTTTTATGAAAGATAATAAAAAAAAAAAGCCTTTCTGATAAGGATATTTGAACAGATATCTAAAGGAATTGAGGAAAGTATGTTGTTTATGTATTTGGGGAAGAACATTCCAAGCATCAAGTGCAGTGAGAAGTTCAAAGGTACTTGGCATGTTTAAGGAGTAGTAAGGCTGCTTCAGTTAGAGTGAAGTGAAGGAGGGGGCAAGTGATAGGAAATAAGCTTACGGAGGGTTAGTACTAGGGGACAGAGGTCCACATTCATGCAGGCTGTGACAAGAATTTAGGCTTTTATTCTGAGTAATATGGGATTCCCAGGTGGCTCAGTGGTAAAAAAAAAATCGCCTGCCAATGCAGGAGACAGGCATTCGATCCCTGGATATGGAAGATCCTCTGGAGGAGAAAATGGCAACCTATTTCAGTATTCTTGCCTGGTGAATCTCCATGGACGGAGGAGCCTGGCCAGCTGAATAATCTGAGTAATATAGGAAGCTATTGGAAAGTTTTGATCAGAGATTTGACATGCTGTGGTTTAGGATTTAAAAGAAGTCACTGGCTACTCTGTAAAAGTAGACTGTAGAGGGGTAAGGGTAGAAGCAAAAAGATTATTCAGAGTAATAAAAAAACCCAGGTAATAAAGTAACTTTTTGTTCAAGAAATGCTTGACTACCAAAATTAAAATAGAAATCTTGCACAAAAAATCACAGTTAACAAATACTGAGCACTCATGTGAGAATTATAGTGATGTATAATACACTGTGCTCTTACAAAGATTATGTTCATGATGGACAAATTTTTGTATGTTAATGGAACTGATTAGGATAGCTTGCGGAATGGAGTTTCCTCTTGGTTATAAAATACTTAGTTACTTTTATCATAAAGGTAAGAACTGGTAGCAACAGTGATTTTACTTTGAGATCTCCATATTACCCCTTTAAATTAAATACCTAAAATTATAGCCCAAAGTATTCAACTTTAAAGTTTCTGTGGAGAGCCAATATTCAGCTTGTCATCATCCCCAAAGCTAATTCCTGTAGCTGTCACTGCAATTTAAAATGTCCGTTTCCCCCTAGAAATTACAAGTAAAATATACCATACACCTGGAGGTCTGAGTGGAATTGATACCATTTTTTCAGGAAAAGAAAATGTCCTAGTAAGCATCCTGGCAAGGATGTCCCAGAATGTCTGTAGAAAGTGGATTCTTGGAACTTCCGTGGTGGTGCAGTGGTTAAAACTCCATGCTTCCAATGCAGGGGGTGTGGGTTCGATCTCTGGTCGGGGAACTAGGGCCCAACATGTCACATGGTGCAGCCAAAAAATAAAAACAAAAAACTTAGAGAAAGGGGATACTCAGTAAATACAAGTGAGAGGATTTTTTAAAAATATTACCAACAGTACTGACCCCATAGTTAGTCAACTGTCATTTCTAATTTAGCAGAAGCCTCTGTTAGCATATTGTTGGCATTTAAGAAATAGATTTTCCTTTAATAATTTAAAACAGCTTAAACCTCTAGAATTTTTTCCTTCTTGTCTTTAACATATATTTATGTAAGGGTTGAACTTGGTTTTTGTAAAGCATTTTCTTAGCCCATTTTGGGATGTCTTAAGTTTAGTATAGGTTAGTGACGTTGACCTTTTTAATTGACCCTTTTAATTGAAATATTTTAGAGGAGAACTAAATTTTTCAAATACATTGATTAAAGCTATAGGTAAAAATTTTAAGTTATAGAAAATGAATTAAATTTTTATGTCTGTAATTTGTATATAATCAGTGTTTCACAAAACAAATTCCTATACCCAGAATCAGTTGTTAGCTATTTCCTAACACAGCTTTTTGCACAGAAGAAACAACTTCCATTTATACTAGGCAACATAAGATAATAGGGAAAAATATGAACTTTAGAATCTTGGTTCTGCTATTGATTTGGTGAATGGCAAATACTCTCTTTAGCCTTAGATTTCTGTAAAATGGGGATATTAATACCTTCCTTACAAGTTACTGCAAGGATAAAAATGAGAAGTTAAACA
This sequence comes from Okapia johnstoni, assembly GCA_024291935.2. Classification (NCBI taxonomy): domain Eukaryota; kingdom Metazoa; phylum Chordata; class Mammalia; order Artiodactyla; family Giraffidae; genus Okapia; species Okapia johnstoni. The sequence goes on from CM044325.1 coordinate 25,245,622, forward strand.
CTTCTCACATGTGAAGTTAAACACTCAGTATTAGCTTCTTTCTTGCCTTACTTGATTTGATTACTTCACACTCCTTACAGGTTATTGTTAGAGCATTGGCCTTTAAATTTCACAGTACATTAGAATCATCTGGAGATTTTTGAATGAAACACTAAAGATCCAGCCCCACCCCAAACTAGCTTACTCTGTCTTTGGGGGTAGAACCCAAGCATCTGGTGTTTTGTTTGTTTTTAAGTTTCCTGGATAATTCAGACGCACTATAGGTGTTAAGAACTACTGGTCTAGAGCAAAGGACTTCACACATAACCTTTCAGTAAAGCTTTCCTGAAGTATTTAGTTCTAATTACTCTCAAAGTTAAAAATAAAACAGTGGGAAGAATCTATGGGATCATGTTAACCTATTTACTCTTCTGTGTGTAATATATTTAATTTTGTAGATAATGGAGGCTTGTTGCTTTCTTTAAGTGTATATTTCTCTGCGTGCGTGTGTGTTCACTCAGTCATGTCCAATTCTTTGTGACCCTATGGACTGTAACCCACCAGGTTCCTCTATCCATGGCATGTTCTAGGCAAGAATACTGGAGTGGGTTGTCATTTCCTCCTCCATGGGATCTTCCCGACTTAGGGATCGAACCCATGTCTTCATTGTGGGAGGCTTCTTTACCGCTGAGCCAATGGGGAAGCCCATATTTCTCTGATCTACCAGTTGTTGTTCTGGTTCCTATTGTCATTTTCTCCCATTATATTTTCTTGTGTTAGTCAAATCCTAACTTTTTTAAAAAAATTCTTTTTCATATTTGATTGGAGATACTTAGAGGCGTTTGTTTTTCATCAAGTTGAAGTTTATCAGTGTTTTCCTTCACTGTCACTCTGCATATAAATTTAAATTTCCTTTTATATTTCCTTTTTCTACAAGAAACTGAATATATTTCTTTTGTTGCCTTTTTTGGGAGTCGGGAGAATTTGATGGGCGTAAGTATTGCTAATTTTTCTTTCACTTGATTAAAAAAAGAGGCTTTCTCAGATCTGTGGTCATGTGCTAAATAGTATTATGGATAGTCATGCCTAAAGAATTAGCTGAGAATTCAGATGCAAGTGAACTCAAGTCAGTGGTTGAAGGCACTAACAACCATTTGTACTGTACTCTATGTTTTCTAATGTGTTTTCACATGCATTAACCATTCTTTCAGTTAACATTTTAAAAAAAAATCTATTGCATGTCATGTACTAGGATAGCAAAGATGAAATATGAGCCTTGTCCTCCAGTGGTTAAAGTCTAGAGGGATAGACAGGTAAATAGGCCATTGCAATCAGTGTATTAAAAGTTCTGAAAGAAGTACAGGGTGCTATTAGAATATATAGAAGTATTTAACTGATTGTAAGATGATGGGATTGAAGAATTCTGGTAGTGGGTTAGGGTTGTTTTTCTCAGAAATTATCAGGAAATGGATCCTCAAGGATCTGTCAGCTAGACTGATTGGGCTGTGAGAAGGGGAGGATATTCCAAGGAGAAGCAGCATCATTATGACCTTTGAACTGCACAGCTACGTCCCCCTTTTATTAGAAGGAATCTGAGGATTAGAGAAATTCATATCCTTGAGGTCACAAAACTTATAATAATGGGGTAGTTAGTACCAGAGTTTCTTGGCTAAAATTCTGTGTCTTTCTATAAACACATTAAATACTGTGCTATGATGTATTATGAGAATAGGTAGTTGACTGTAATTCTAACAATATCCTCCTTGAAAGACCTCATTAGTTAGCTGCTTTTCACTAATTCACTTCAGTTCAGTTCAGTTGCTCAATCGTGTCTGACTCTTTGCGACCCCATGAACCACAGCACGCCAGGCCTCCCTGTCCATCACCAACTCCCTGAGTCCACCCAAACCCATGTCCATCGAGTTGGTGATGCCATCCAACCATCTCATCCTCTGCCGTCCCCTTCTCCTCCTGCCCTCAATTTTTCCCAGCATCAGGGTCTTTTCCAATGAGTCGGCTCTTCGCATCAGGTGGCCAAAGTATTGGAGTTTCAGCCTTAACATCAGTCCTTCCAATTAACACCAAGGACTGATCTCCTTTAGGATGGACTGGTTGGATCTCCGTGCAGTCCAAGGGACTCTCAAGAGTCTTCTCCAGCACCACAGTTCAAAAGCATCAATTCTTTGGCGCCCAGCTTTCTTTATAGTCCAACTCTCACATCCATACATGACCACTGGAAAAACCGTAGCCTTGACTAGACGGACCTTTGTTGACAAAGTAATGTCTCTGCTTTTTAATGTGCTGTCTAGGTTGATCATAACTTTCCTTCCAAGGAGTAAGCATCTTTTAATTTCATGGCTGCATTCACCATCTGCAGTGATTTTGGAGCCCAGAAAAATAAAGTCAGCCACTGTTTCCCCATCTATTTGCCATGAAGTGATGGGACCAGATGCCATGATCTTAGTTTTCTGAATGTTGAACTTTAAGCCAACTTTTTCACTCTCCTCTTTCACTTTCATCAAGAGGCTCTTTAGTTCTTCTTCACTTTCTGCCATAAGGGTGGTGTCATCTGCATATCTGAGGTTATTGATATTTCTCCTGGCAATCTTAGAACTTATTTAATTTTTTTTTAAGTCTCAAAACTTGTAAACTTCATTCCATTTTCATGGAAGGTAAACAGACCTCTGCCTCCACCATGAAAAAAAAAAACTCAGTTTCTAAGCTAGCACGTAATAAAATATACTTTGGAGCCAAAAAGATTATGTAGATTATAAACAGGCAGTTAATTAAATAAATATTTCATGTCCAACCAAGCTATGAGATCTTGGGGTAATTTCTAGATTTTCCTATGTAAGGACATTTCAGTTCTGCTTAAATATTTTCAGACAGTTTCTCCCAACCCCTACACCTTTCCTGTCAGTTTTATATTGTTTCCTAAAGCAGAATGTTGTATCTGTTGGTGTTTTGCTGTAGTCCTCAAATTCTTGCAGAATTTCATAACATTTGGAAAAACATTCTGTTCCCATAGTCCACAGGACCATGGATGGTTGTGAATGATATTCTATTCTAATAGAAATAGAGCTACTGTATATGAAAGACTTTCTATATAACAGATCATCTTTAAGCAGTTTACATAATGATTTCACTTAATTTTCATAGTAATCTAGTTGGTTACATGTACTATTATCTTAAGTCCATTTTACAGATAAGAAAATTGAGGAACAGAAAGATGGCCTGTCAAGTAAGTGACCTACCCAGAATGTAAAAATTTCACCTTTTAGTTTTTAGCCATCCACCTTAGTATCTTTTGCTTTCAGTATGTGATTTATATGACTTTATAGTCATAGTAGGAGAAGGCAATGGCACCCCACTCCAGTACTCTTGCCTGGAAAATCCCATGGACAGAAGAGCTTGGTAGGCTGCAGTCCATGGGGTCACAAAGAGTTGGACACGGCTGAGCGACTTCACTTTCACTTTTCAGTTTCATGCATTGGAGAAGGAAATGGCAACCCACTCCAGTGTTCTTGCCTGGAGAATCCCAGGGACGGGAGAGCCTGGTGGGCTGCCGTCTATGGGGTTGCACAGAGTCGGACACAACTGAAGCGACTTAGCAGCAGCAGCAGCAGCAGCATAGTCATAGTAAGATGCTGGAATTATAGAAGGAAGTCTTAATGCATGCTCTTTTTAGCACCTTCCTTTGCTAGGATGAAGTCCACGTTCTTTGCAGGTCTTTCTTAGTCTGGCCTTCAATATATATAGCTTTATTCTAATTCTTTTACATATTGTGTGTTCCAGCTGATCTGGACTACCTATCCATTCTTGAAAATCATTGCAGCCAAAACGGAGTATCATCATTATAAAAAGAATTTCTGAGATACAAGATCTAGTGCCACATTGTCAGCCGCTAGATTATTCCAGTAATCACTATACAGTATACTGGTTTGCAGCCCTAAATTGGTGATTGTTTTCAGTTGACTTAGGCAGGGGAACGCTTTTTTTTTCAGTCTTTCTTACTGTCTATAAAATGTTTTCCTTCATACTCTATATTCTTCACCTCTGGGTGAAAAGTGATTTTTAATGGGTGTTAGATTTTTCCTGATGCATAAAATTTTGAGCTGACAAAGTTGGCGTTCTGCTTTTAATGTATTATCTAATACTAATATATAAAAACTTCAAAAAAATTAGAATTATTGTCCAAGTTTGCATGCATTAATTATAAACACTTGCTAGTTTTGAAAGGGCATAATACTTTTCCTACACTTATCTAAAGTACTATGTCAATGTATTTCTCTGTTCGTTTTGCTTTTGTAAATTTTAAGTTATTTTTGTTCTTAACAGCTTTCACAGACATTAATTGTTGCAATATTTAGTCTTGCATCTATATCTAGAGCATGCTGATCTTTATTTGAGACTGAGTATTCATATATTAATCCATATTGACTCACCTTAGACAATTAATTAATGGCTTAATTAATTGTATAATTAATTAATAATTAATGGGCTTCCCTGATAGCTCAGTTGGTAAAGAATCCGCCTGCAATGCAGGAGACCACAGTTTAATTGCTGGGTCGGGAAGATCCTCTGGAGAAGGGATAGGCTACCCACGCCAATATTCTTGGGCTTCCCTTGTGGCTCAGCTGGTAAAAAATCCACCTGCAATGCAGGAGACCTGGGTTTGATCTCTGGGTTGGGAAGATCCTCTGGAGAAGAGAAAGGCTACCCACTCCAGTATTCTGGCCTAGGGAATTCCATGGACAGTCCATGGGGTCGCAAAGAGTCGGACACGACTGAGTGACTTTCACTTTCACTTCACTATACAGTTAATGTTGCATTGATTTGATTGATAGTAATTTATACAATTAGGCATGATCTTTGGTCATGCACAATTTCTTGAGTAGCAGAAATGATGTCAAGGTAAGCATTCTGCAGTTTCAAGTCTAATAACTGATTTTGGTTGAATATTGAGGCTAATGCCTAACTTTGGCACATCTTTAAAATGCTACTAAATGTTATAGAACCAAGACAATTATACTTTTATTCATATCTTCCTTAATCCTACCCCATCAAACTATTGTCTACAGATAAAGATTTGCTCCTTTTCTATACTTCTTTCCCTAAACAGATTATTTATAGTTCTATTCTTTCATCTCTGGCCTTCTTTCTGTTTCTCATTTTAATACAGCAACATTTATGGAACGCTTAAACTCTGAGTGCTTTCCGTGGTATGGTTTTCAACTGAGTGAAATCTTTAAATCCCAACTCAAATGTCATTGCCTAAGAATTTTTCTCAGCTGCTTGAACAGGGCCTTCTTCCAGCTGTGTAGCCTATCGTTTTCGACTTCCTTAGTTTATAGCACTCATAACATTGTATCATAAGGTTTGAGTCTATATCCTTTGCCAAATTGTGAGCTCCTTACATCTAAAAACCACATCTTGTTCATTTCTGTGTCTCTGGAGAACTTTAGACAGTGCCTCAAGTAAACAGGTACTTATTTATTTAGTACAAGGTAGTTACATCATATGTGCATTTTAACTTATAGGAATTTTGCACTGAATGCCTAACAAAAAAGAGAAATGATTGAAATAATGTGGCAGTTTCACCTGCCATTCTCCCCAGTAAGTGGATAGCTAAGTTTGGGCACAAAGTAAAAGGTATAAGTCTTTTTTTCGTTGAGTCAGTTTCTGTTCCCACTTGCCTCTCAAAGTGAACATCTCGCCCAACTTGAGTGTGGTGTGGTGGTTTCTAAGATAATGATTTCCGACTAGACTGACCTTCTCATAACTGTACACTAACTTTAGAACCTAACTCATTGTAAATAAGAATGCCACTATACAGTTTAACTAAATTAATATTCTGTCCATAATCTGAATTCCTATAGTACTTTGTTTATGTGACTCAAATGATATTTTTACTGCTAAATGATATTTAACTGTTTGTTCATGTCTAATCTCACTTGTTGGAAAGCAAGGGTCATATCTTTATCCCTCTTTGTGTTTGGCATATTGGTTTTCATATAGCATTTGTTTACAGAATAAATAGACATTTTAATGTGTTTTAATTGTGCTAAGGTCTAAGGAATAACCCAGAAGCCATATCCTTTAACTCAACCATCCAGTGGTCTTTACTTGATGTCATTTGCTGCATTTTCCCTCCCAATTATCATGTCTTTTTTTTCCGCACAGCTCTTCCGACGTGTTGCAGCAGCTCTACCTGGAATGGAAAGCACACAGGACAGAAGCAGAGAAGACAGTATCCTTTTTGTTTCATAAGAAAATTTTGTTGTTAACATATGCCTTTAAAGCCCCACTTGGTTGACTTAGGAATATTATGCCATTGCCTTTTAGAGCTAAGAATTGATGGTTGGGAAGCAAAAAAGCTCCGAGTTTTTCTATAGCAAATGCAGTCTGGTTATCCAAGTGCACTCTTTGCAGCCTGCTGCTCACTACAGTTAATCAGTGACAGGGTTTGTGTTTGTTTGCTTGCTTGATTTGTTTGTTTTGCCTGCTTGGTTTTTCATGAGCAGAAAACTGTTAGCATCCCACCCTGCTGCTTCTTAATTTTGACTCCTTTTGACTCTGGGCTTTTTCACCACAGTATATATCTTACTTTCTTCCCCTGTGTTTTCTAACATTTGAACTTTCTACTTGGTATAGGCAGGAGATAACCCAGTCTGGAGCTTTATCACAGCCTCTGCTTTCAGAAATGGGGACAGAACAAAGCACATGTAAATTATTTATTTAAAAGAGTTTTTATATTTTCCTTATTTGTCACATATTTATCTTCTAGTGTTTTTCTATATGCAGACATTTTTATTAAAAGCCATGGAATTCATAGCACTTTATATTCTGCTCTTCCCACTTCTAAATGTTACGTGTTTTCTAAGCCTTTATTAGTAGTATGATGTGTTCTATCGAGTTGAAGCCCAATTGTTTATTAAATTCTGTCCCTATTTTTGGAACTCTCTTGTAGGCTGTTTTCAGATTTTTGTTACAGATAATTCCTTAAGGAACATCATCTTTGTATGATTTCTTATTCCTGTAGAATAATTACCTTAGGATAGATTCCGATGAATAGGAATTAACCTTGTTCAGAACCTTGCTGCATATAGGAGACACAAACACATTTATTTCATATGAGTACCTCATGTGGTGAACTAGCTATATAGGAAATAATGGAGGAGTAGGCTCTGAAGCCAGATAGGAATGGGAGAATCGTTGGTGTCCAGTAGAATTGGAATTGTACTTCTCCATTTATGGTTCCTTAACTTTTGTTTCAGTGATTGACATAAAACTGGAAAAGCCTCAGGAGCAGCCAGTCAGCGAAGGAGGCTGTTCCTGCTAATCCCCCATGGCATCTTCAGCTTTCCTCCAGAAGCTCACTGCTTTGGCCCCCTTACTCTTTCATTGACTGCAGTGTGAATATTGGCTTGAACCTTTTCCCTTCAGTAATAACGTATTGCAATTCATCATTGCTGCCTGTATCGTGGAGATGATCTATTAGCTTCACAAGCACAAAAAAGTCAGTGTCTTCATTATTTATATTTTACAAAAAGCCAAATGATTCCAGCATATTCCAGTGATAACTTTAAAAATTAGATACATTTTCTTAACATTGTTTTTCATTTTTAATGTTACGAGAATGTACTTCAAAATGATGGAACTCTCAACAGTATGTGGCTTGGTTACAGAACAGTTGTTCATAGGAGCACTTGCCTATGCCGACTTACTTGATCTCTCCCTGCTGTACTCACTTCTCCTTTACCCCATCTCCTACTCTTACCCACCCTCCCCCAAAACTAACACGAGGGGGCAAAGCCAGACCAAGTCAAACCAAGCCCACTGAAATTACCTTGTATTTTAGCAATATCACTTGCTCTAGGCCTTGAGCCAAGATACCCAAAATTATTCTTGAGCACTGATATAAATTACTTAGACCTTAGTTGAGGTCAAAACTTAGCTATCATGGAAGGCAGTGCTGGAATAAGGAAAGGGTTTCTGATGTGTCTTCAGAATGAATCCTAATGACCATACTAAGTACTTACAAGTAAATGAACATAAAATATATTTCTGACCAAAACAAATGATCCTTTCACATGTTAGACTCTGGGAGAGATAAATAAAAGTGCTTCAGAACAAGTTTTAAATATTTAATTCTTCTAAGAGCTAATTCTCCCAAGATTTTAAAATTATCAAAATAGAGTTCTGTTTGAAAAAGAAGACTTTTTTAAGCAATAGATTTCTCTTGAGTTTCTTTATTTCTTCCTTTGTTTCTTTTTTAAAAAATGCTATGCAGGCAAGTCACTGTAGAAATCAAATTCCTTTAAGAAGAACCAGTGCAAGAATTTAAATTTGACATCTTGATCAAAACTACTGTAACAAGTGGAAACAATGATATCTAAAGCTTACCAACTATAGATTCTTCAGCAGAACAGCAAATGCTTTGCCCAGGAGATTTGAGATCAAATTGAAGATGAAGTTTTCTTATAAGCCCTTAGAGGCAGATCTGAACAAGCATACATAGAAGAGGGAAAAGAGAGAATGAAAATAAAACAACATTATGCAGATTTATGCCTTATTTTTCAGCATTTTTTTTATGTTGGTTCTCTCAGCCTGGTTTTGCTTTTTATTAGATCTGTATAGTTTGGTTAATTAGTGATTCGGTTTTATATTTAAGCTACAATTAATCTTTTTTCTTTGGTGATATTTATTTCTTTGCCTTTTTAACTACTTTCAATTTTTAGATGTTTTATTCAGTCTTTAGAGCTTCATCACAATGGCAATATGTATTTCCCTTAAATGCAAACAAATATACTAGGAGTGCACCATTTTAATCTTTACTAGTTATTGTGAGATTGCTGTGTAAGTTAATAAACACATTTGTAAATACATTGTTTGCAGGAAGTAAACTTCTGAGTTACAGCTCAGGAAAAGCCTGCTGAATTTATGTTGTAAGCATTACTTAACACAGTATAAGGATGAAAAGACAGCAAAAATATCTTCATACTTCCTCATCCCCTCATTGCAACAAAGCCCTTAACTGGGAGAACCTTATTCCCCTCTCTTTCCTCTTCCTCCTCCACTTCCCACTTACTATATCACCTTATAATATTCAGAGAGCACTTGGATTATGGGTCCGAATAGAGAAATGCTTTCAGATAATCATTAGCCCACATACCCCAGTAACTTGTACTCAAAGATGGGATGGAGTTGTAAAGTGCTTTTGTAATACAATATTATTGTTAAAGGCAAGGGTTGACTCTTTTGTTTTATTTTGACATGGCATGTCCTGAAATAAATATCAATTCAGTATGGCAGATGGGTCGGTCATATTCTTTATTTGGAAGAAGTTGTGATTTCTGATATGGGGATGATTGTCTTCCTACACTGTAGCATTTGATGTATCTTTAAGGCAGTAACCAGTTAATGCTGCTTTTAATATTGGTCTTTTTATTTGGCTTGAGGTTCTTCAACAGAAGCAGTGAAGTGTGTTCATAGTGCAGATTTTCTGTTTAATAAAGTTTTGCTGCCAAAAAAATGTATAAATAAACACAAAAGAAAACAATTATTGACTTGGTTTCCCATTCCTGCCAAAGTAATGAATTACCATGTGCTACTTACTTCCTCCCTAGGACTATAAAGGGAACATGGAATCCAGATAAGTAACAACAAAACTGAGAAACCTCAGGGGAATCAGAAGACTTTTCAACTGTTGAGGATGAGGGAAAGTGGCTGCAACTTGAAAGATAGGGTCACTGGTGTAGGCAATAATAAGATGTCTTAAGGAAAGCAGTTTAAGCTCTGCTTATGCCACCTCACTCTTAACTCCACCTTTGCCTTGAGACAGGAGTGACAAACTACCCTTCCACCAAATCCAGCCTGCTACCTGTTTTTAAATTAAAGTTTGTTAGACCTCAGCCATACTCACAAAGATTGGGTTGAGTAGTTGTAACTGACTTTTTATGGCCCCAAAAGCCAAAAATTTACTATCTTTTACAGAAAAAAGGGCTGATCCCTGCCTTAGGGCAAACCACAACTAGCCCCATTACTATAGAAATGGAGGTCACAACTTAGATTACAGGTGCAGATATCCACAGGGTTAAAGTCAGGGCAGAATAGAAGCTGTGAGCGGGAGTTCCCTAGTGATCTAGTGGTTAAGATTCTGGGCTTTCCCTGCCATGGCCCAGGTTAATCTCTGATCAGGAAACTGAGAATCCTGCAAGCTGTGTGGCATGGCAAAAAAAAAAAAAAAAATCCTTGAGTAGTGAGAATGAAACTAGGTGGGAAATAACTTATCTACCTTAGGCCTTTCACTCACTCTTTATCCTTTGAAAACATCAGTTAGTGGTCTGTAATCTAGGGAGACTGCCTCCTGCAAGAGTTGCTTTTTCCTAGACTGGATTTAAAGGTTTGGTTTGGTGGGATAAAACTGAATGGAAACAGTTAACATGTGGTCTTGTGGTTCCTAGAACGCTGTGCCAAGGTTTGTCCCTTCCCTACCTTAATACTTGACATTCTGGTCTTTGGCTCTTGCCCAGTATACCTTCCCAGGAGAATTTGGACTTATAAGCTAGAGTAGTTGGATATCTGAAAACGGTCTCAAAAGAAAAAGTGAATACCATTTGAAGCAGAAATACTTGAAAAGACAACCAATAATTTAAATATGGCATGATAAATATTAAATAAGGTAATAGTAATATGTGGAACAAGAGTGAAAAATAACCAAAAATACAACTATTAAATGAAAAATACAATAGCTGAAATAAAAAATACAGGTAAGTAGTAGACTGGATTGCATTGATTGAATTAGCAAATTAAATTGAGGAACTCTTTCATTAGACAGCAAAGAAATAGAAAAATAAAGATTAAGAATAGAATAATATACATAGCAACATTCAGAAATTCCAGGAAGATAAAAACCAAGAAGAATTATAAAGTACTGAAAACAAAGAATTTTGAAGATAATATTTGTATAGGCATCTGTATATCTTCTGAAAGCAGTTTCTGAAATGGTATCTGCCTCTAGTATTCCTACTCATACATTTCATTGTCCTTTCCCCTAGAATATAGTCTGCACCTGGTGACTTGCATCTAAGGAATAGAATACAGCAAGGGTTGCATCATCACTTTGAAGGTTAGATTATGAAAGATTGTGGCATTTGTCTTGTCCACACAGTCTGACTCCTCATTTGCTTCTATGCAGCAATCTGCCACATTTGAGCTGCCTGTGGAGAGGCCCAGCAATGAGTTTAGGACAGCCTCCAGTCAATGAGGAACTGAGGTTCTTAATTAGGCAGGCTGAAACGAACTGAACAAAAAGTAAACTACACATTGAGAAAATATTTGTAGATTGCATACTTGATAAAGGACCAGTATTCAAAATATATGAAGAACTCTCATAAGTTGATAGGGAAAAAAACCATGAAAACTGTTTGACATAATTAGTCATTTGAGAAATGCAAGTTAAAACCACAATGAAATACATACATATCAGAAAGGCTAAAATTTAAAAGATTGGTCATACCAGGTGTAGGTGAAGATGAGCAACTGGAATTCTCATACTCAGCTATCTGAGATTTTGGAAAAACAGTTTGGAAATGTCTTTAAAAGTTAAACATTTGTATAAAGTAGCCATTTCACACCTAAGTACTTACCCACAAGAAATGAAAGCTTGTTTCTATGCAAAGACTTGAACACAAATGTTCATAGCAGTTTTGCTTGTATAAGGCAAGAACTAGAAATAACCCAAGTGTCCATCAAAAAGTGGCTATGTAAACAAATCATGGCACATACTACAGAATCATATACAATAAAGCAGAAGGAACTGTTGATACCCACAACATAGATGAATCTCTGAAAATTATCCTTAGAAAAAAATTATTCAAAAAGTATGTATGTTTTCATTTATATAAAATTCTAGTAAATGCAAACTATTCTAAACAATAATCCATTTCTCCCTTTCCTCAGTCCCTAGTAACCTCTATTCTGCTATCTGTGTATTTGCCTATTCTGGGTACCATATATAAGTGGAAGCACAACATTTGCCCTTTTGTGTCTGGCTTCCTTCACTTAGCATGATGTTTTCAGTGTTCATTCATTGTAACGTGTATCAGATTTGCTTCCTTTTTGTGGCTGACTAATATTCCATTGTACGTATATACAATATTTTGTTTACTCATTCATCCACCACTGATGGACACTTGTGTTGTTTCTGTCTTTTGGCTATTTTAAATAATGCTGCTGTGAACGTTAGTGTTCCAGTCTCTGAGCCTCTGTTTTCACTTCTTTTTAGTATATAACCTAGGAGTGGAATTGCTGGATCGTGATAATTCTGTATTTAACTTTTTGAAGAAATGCTAAACTACTTTTCACAACATCAACACAATTTTATATTCTCAAGCAGTGCATGAGGGTTCCAATTTCTGCACATCCTCAACACTTTATGTTCTGATCTTTTAAATGATAGCCATCCTAATAGGCATGTATTGGTATCTGTCTCATTGTGGTTTTGATTTACCTTTCTTTAATGACTAATGATGTTGAACATCTTGCTTACTTGCCTTTTGTATACATTCTAAGTTCCTTGCAGGCTGTTTTACTGAGAGACTTTGGAGGTATGTCTATTGAAGTCCTTTAACCATTTTCAAATTGGGTGCTTTATTAACATTTTTTGTTGCTGTTGAGTTAGGAATTCTTCATATAGTCTAGATATTAATTTGATATATGGATTTACAAGTATTTCCTCCCATTCTTTGGGTTTTATTTTCATTCTCAAATAGTGTCCTCTGATGCACAAGTTTTAAATTTTAATCAAGTCCAATTATCTTTTTCCTTTTTTGCTTATGTTTTCGGTGTCATATCAGAAAAATCCTTGCCAAATCCAGTGTCATGAAGATTATTTCCTATGTTCTAACAGTTTTATAGTTTAGCTCTTAAAGCTTAGATCTTGGATCCAATTTGTGTTACTTTTGTAAATGGCATAATGTAAGGGTCCAACTTCATTTTTTTTTGCATATAAATAACTTTTCATAGCAACATTTGTTGAAGACTGTCCTTTCCTCATTGAATGGTCTTCACACTCTTGTTGAAAAGTGACCATATATGTGAGGGTTTATTTCTGTATTATCTGTTCTTTTCTTCTATGTGTCCTTATGCATTACCACACTGTTTTCATTACTGTAGCTATATGGTACACTTGGAAGTCTGGATGTGTGAGTCTTGCTTCTTTGTTCTCATCACTTTGGGTCATTTGTCATCTTAAGGTTTCCAGTCCATGAACACAGGATGTATTTTCTATATTAGTCTATTCAGGCTGCTATAACAAAATACCACAGACTGGGCAGTTAATAAACAACAGAAAATTTACTGCTTACGGTTCTAGAGACTGAGAAGTCCAAAATTAAAGCACCAGTGTGATCACCTGGCTAGATGCTAGTTCATTGCCAGCACCTTTTTGCAGTGAACTCACAGGATGAAAGGCGTGAGGGATCTCTCTGGAATCCCTTTTATAAGTAGTTCTGTTCATGAAGGTTCCACCGTCATGACTTAAGCATGTGCCAAAGCCCTACTTACTAATACCATCATCTTTTGGAGGATTTAATGTATAAAATTTTGGAGGGACACAAACTTTCAGACCATAGCATCCTGCCCCTGGCCACCCAAAGTTCATATCCTTCTCACATGAAAAATACATTCATTCATCCCAGTAACCCCCAAATCTACCTGTTCAAATATTGACTCTAAAGCCTAAATCTGAGAAGTTGTTAGTCACTCAGTCGTGTCCGACTCTGCAACGCCATGGACTGTAGCCTGCCAGGCTCCTCTGTCCATGGAATTCTCCAGGCAAGAATCCTGGAGTGGGTACCCACTCCCTTCTCCAGGGGATCTTCCTGATCCAGGGATTGAACCTAGGTCTCCTGCATTGCAGGCAGATTCTTTACCGTCTAAGCCACCAGTCTCATCCAAATTAGAATGGATGTTGACCCAAAATAGACGGCGAGTTACTTCTCCGGAAAAAAAAAAAAAGGCTTTATTCAGAATCAGCAGAGAATTGCAGTTTGGGATCTGCGTCCGTGGCAAGTCCCTGCATGTCAAGGGAAGGAGAATGCTTTTTTCAGTGGGGAAAAGAAGTGAGGAGGACTAGGAGAAAGTCCATCCATGGCTTTTCATTGGCTGATTCCTTGCCAGGGTAAAGACTATCATTGCAGGGTCGGAGAGCTCCCTCTTCTGGTCTCCGACTCTGAAGCTTCTGTTTATTAATTTTTTTACATGGGTGAGATTCAGTGTTGATTCAACTTATGAACCCATTAAGTCAAACAAGTTACGTGCTTCCAAAATACAATGGTGGGACAGGCATAGGATAGACATTCCTACTTAAAAAAGGAGAAAAGGAGTTTCCTTGCGGTCCAGTGGTTAGGACTTCACGCTTTCACTGCCAAGGGCCCCAGGTCAATTCCTGGTCAAGAAACTAAGATCCCACAAGCCACATGGCATGGCCAAACAAAAGAAAGGAGTAACAAGTCCTAAGCAAGTCCAAGCCTTAAGGTACACTGGGGCATGGACCTGCACTTTGGACCAACTGGAGTGGCCCCACCCCAGCTCTCATGGGTTGGAATCCTGTGCTTGTGGCTCTGGAAGTGGAATCTCACACTCTTAAACTAGCTCTACCAGTTTGGGGGTTCGAGGGCAGTCCCACCCCCACAACTCTGCTGGGCTTGGCTGTCATAGGAGCTCTCTGCTGTACCCTAAAGTGGTTCTCTGGGTTGTGCACCAGAGGCCCCAGAAGGGTCCATTCTTTGGAATCTGGGTGGATGTAGCTACTGTGGACACTGCCAAGATTTACCACCTGTGCCCTCTGAAAGAACTGCCACCATGGCCTGCACTACACCGAGGGCAGCTGAGGGGCTAGATGCCAGAATTTTGGGGATCAGAGCCTGCAATGTGAAAGGGTACCAGGCAGCAGAAGCCCCTCCTTTGAAATAATCTGCCCTATATGCCCTTTCAGTTTGGGACTGTGATGGCAATGCCTTCGGGGTCATTCTTCTATTGCCTTGGAAAATAATAGGTCCCATCTTTAGATGATCAACCAATCTCCCCATTGTCTAGAATAGCTCCTAGCTTCTGTTGAAATGGTAGCTCCATATAAATCTTACCAAGTCCTGCCACACCCTTTGTATTCTCTCTTAAATGAACTCTCTCATTCAACATGAATAGGCTGAGAGTTTTTCAAATTTCAAGTTCCTGTTTCCCCTTTGATTAAGAATTTCACCTTTTTGTTATTTTCATTTTTATTTCATTTCAGTGCACCACATGGCATCAGGTATCTTAGTTCCACGCACAGGGATCAAATCTGCACTCCCTGCAGTGGAAACACAGAATCTTAACTACTGGACTGCCAGGGAGTCCTAAGAATTCCACCTTTTAAATCATTTCTCTCTTCTCACATGTTAAAAAAGAAACAACAAACCCAAAATGGAGTCACTTGCGCTAAGCCACATATCAACAGGACTTAATACCTAACCTAATTTCAGTTTCAGCTTCTTCTTGAAATGTGACCTTTAACCACTTGACCTGGAATTACCTGATCAGCACTAGAGAGATAACCCACCCAATAGATCCCATTTGTCCCCTCTAGGAAGGTCAATCCGTTCTTTACTAGAAACTTTTTTTTTTCCCCACCCCCTGTTGCCTATAAAAGCCTTCTGTTTTGTACAGGTCCTCAGAGTTCCTTTCTATCCACTAGATGAGTTATTATTAATGGATCATTGAATAAAGCCAATTAGAACTTCAAATTTACTCAGTTGAATTTTGTTTTTTAAACAGATTTGCTGGCAGCAGTTGAACTGAAGGATACTTCTGATGGCTTTGGGGATGACAAGAAACACAGGCAAACCCATGAACTCTTTTGAGTTCTCTGTCTTTGTCACCATTTCCAAAGATGGTGGGTAAGTTCCTCTCATTTCTGAGCTCTGCTCTCTTTGCATGGAGCTCCCAATCTAATTGGCTTTCCATCATTCCCTATTTTGAGTGGAAAACCCCACCATTTGGTTCTATCCCCAGATTCCACATCAGGGACTATTGGTGGTTACTGACCACAGTCCAACTGGGTCTGACTTAAAAACCAGACTGGGTCCATTGTGTTTTGTGTAGGTAAAGGCTATTGCTAATGGAAATCTTGGGAGCAGCCATAAAATTGTTGGGGATGGGTTGAGCATTTAAAAGCTGATAGAGTACTTGCTACCAACGCAAAGACTCCTTTGTTAGGATAAGCTGGTCACGGAACAGGTTACGTTGACAACAGGTCACCTGCCAACCTTAAGAAAATTTCTGTGCAAAAATACACTGTAAAACATCACACAATTCCCAACTCAGCTGCACATCCTTTTTATTAAAATTAATTTTTATTGACATATAACTGATTTACAATGTTGTGTTTCTGCTATACAGCAAGTGTATCAGTTATACATATACATATATTCACTCTTTTGCATTTTTATTTTTTAATGTTTTGGGGTTTTTTTAATATTTATTTATTTTTAAAATTTATTATGGCTGCGCTTGGTCTTGGTTGCAACATACAGGACCTTCAGTCTTCATTGCAGCATGCATGATCTTTTAGTTGCAGTGTGCAAGCTCTTATTTGCAGCAAGTGGAATCTAGTTCCCTGACCAGGGATCAAACCCCCACCCCTTGCATTGGGAGCATGGAGTGTTAGCCACTGGACCACCAGGGAGGTCCCTATCCACTCTTTTTTAGATTCTATTCCCATAGAGGTAATTACAGAGTACTTTAGTAGAGTTCCCTGTGCTATACGGTAGGTTCTTACTAGTCATCTGTTTTATATATAGTAGTGTGTATATGTCAATCCCAATCTCCCAGTTTATCCTTGCACATGCCTTTTATTATTTTAAATTTGTTTTTGACTGTGCTGGATCTTTGCTGCTGCACGCAGACTGTCTAGTTGCTGTGAGCAGGGGCTACTCTATAGTTGTGGTGCATGGGTTTCTCATTTTCTCTTGTTGCAGAGCACGGGCTCTAGGGTGGAAGGCCTTCAGTAGTTGTGGCACTGGGCTCAGTAGTTGTGGCAGTTGGGCTCAGTAGTTGCAGCTCTCAGGTTCTAGAGTGAAGGCTCAGTAATTGCAGCTCAGCTCTCGGGTTCTAGTTCTAGCCCTACTAGTGAGGGCTCTAGTAGTTGCAGCACTCTCACCTCTAGAGTAAGGGGTCAGCCCTGAGGCATGTGGAATCTTCCCAGACCAGGGATCAAACCCATATTTGCCACTTTATAATAAGAATTGCCTTTTCTCCTGTTTCCAGTAACACATTCTTCATTTCCATCTGAGACTTCATTAGAATGATTTTTTCCATCTGTATTTCTACCAATATTCTGGTCACTACCACTTAAGTATTCTTGAAAAAGAGAGTCTTTCTTTAAGCTCTCCTCCTTCTGAGCCCTCCGAGTCCATTCTTGACAGTATAGGCTTTTTTTCTAGCACATACTTCCAAATTCTTCCAACCTCTGCTTATACCCACTTCCAAAGCTCTTTTCTGTATTTCTAGGTATTTGTCATAGCGGCAATTCCACACCTTGGTATTAATTTTTCTCTCTTAGTTCATTTAGGCCACTATAAAAAGATACTACAGATTGGGTAGCCTATAAACAGCAGGAATTTATTGCTCACAGTTCTGGAGACTAAAAGTCTGATGAGATCAGGGTGCCAGCATAGTTGGTTGGATGAGGGCCCTCTTTTGTGTCACTGACTTCTTGTAGTATCCTCACAGGGCAGAAAGGGCCAGAGATCTCTCTGGAGCATCTTTTATAAAGGCACTAATGCCGTTCATATAAGGGTTCTGCCCTCATGATTAAAGCACTTGCTAAAGCCCCATCTACTAATACCATAACCTTTTGGGTGTTAGGATTTTTTTTTCAATTAAAAAAATTTATAGTTTTTTTTTTAAAAAATTGACATATAGTTGATTTACAATGTTGTATTAGTTTCTGGTGGGATTTTAATGTATGAATTTTGGGGTACAGAAACATTCAGACCATAGAACTTTGCATTTGTTTATGTCTTAATTCTTTTCAGCAGTGTTTTAGTTTTCAGCATACAAGTCTTTCACCTCCTGGGTTAGGTTTACTCCTAAATCTTTTATTCTTCTTTTAACTAATTAAAATTTTTTTTTGCTTTATTGTGTCTATGTTGCTGTGCACAGGCTTTCTCCTGTTGTGGCAAGTGAGGGCTGCTCTTCATTGTGGTGCATAGGCATCTCACTGTGGTGACTTCTCTTGTTGCAGAGCATGAGCTTTAGGGTGTGTGGGCATCAGTAGCTGCAGCACATAGGCTCTAGAGTGCAGGCTTTCTCAGTAGGCTTAGTTGCCCTATGGCATGTGCAGTCTTCCTGAACTAGGGATCGAACCCATGTCCCCTGCATTGGCAGGTGGATTTTTAACCACTGGACCACCAGGGAAGTCCAGTGTTGTGTTCTTTTTGATACTATTGTAAGTGGAATTTTTTCCCTTACTTCTCTTTTCAGATTGTTTAGTACTAGTGAATAAAATGCAACTGATTTTTGTGTTGACTTTGTATCCTAAAACTTTGCTGAACTGGTTTATTAACAATATTTTGTGGAATATATAGCATTTTCTACATTTAAGATCATGTCATCTGTGAACAAGATGATTTTACTTTCTTTCCAATTTGGATGCCTTTTATTTCTTCTTTGTGCCTAATTGCCCTGGCTAAAACTTCCAATAGAAGTGACAAAAGTAGGCATGCTCTCGTTTCTGATCTTAGGGGAAAGCCTTTCAGTCTTTCAGCACCAAATATAATATTTGCTGTGGGTAGTATATGTAGTATTTATCATGTTGAGGAAGTCCTATTCCTAGTTTCTTGGGTGTTTTTATCATGAAAAAGTATTGAATTTTATGCTTTTTCAGCATCAGTTGAGATGATCATGGGTTTTTTTCCCCTTTATTAATAATGCTGTTGCTGCTTAGTTGCTCAGTCATGTCTCTTTGTGACCCCATGGACTGTAGCCCTGCTAGCTCCTCTGTCCATGGGAATTTTCAGGCAGGAATACTGGAGTGGGTTGCCATTTCCTTTTCCACAGGATCTTCCCAACCCAGGGATCAAACCTGCATCTCCTGTGTTTCCTGCATTGTAGGCAGATTCTTTACCCACTGATCCACTGGGGAAGCCCTTATTTTATTAATGTAGTATATTAAATGGATGAACTTTCATATGTTGAATCATCCTGGCACTACAGGAATAAATCCCACTTGATCGTTGTGTATATTCCTTTTAATACACTGCTCAATTCAGTTTGCTAGTAATTTTCTGAGGATTTGTACACAAATATTCATAGGGAATATTGGTCTGAAGGTTTCTTGTACTCTTTGTCAGGCTTTGATATCATGTAATACCACTCTCGTGGAATGTTAGGAAGTGTTCCCTCTTCATTTTATGGGAAAGAGTTTAAGAAGTGCTAGTGTTAATTCTTCTTTAAATATTTGGTAGCATTCATCACTGAAGTCGTCTAGTCCTGGACTTCTCTTTATTGGGAGGGTTTTGATTACTGATTCAATCTCCTTACTATAGATTTATTCAGATTTCTTATTTCTTTATGACTCAATTTGGGTAGGTTGTGTGGAATTTTTCCATTTCCTCTTTGTCATCCAATTGGTTGGCATACATATTGTTCATATTATTCTTATAGTCCTTTTTATTTCTGTATAACCAGTAGTGATGTCTCCACTATTATTTTCTGATTTTAGTAATTTTAGTCTTCTCTCTCTTTTTTTCCCCCTTAGCTAAAGTTTATCAATTTTGTTGATCTTTTCAAAGAACTAACTTTGGGTTTCACTGAATTTCTCTATATCTTTTATCTCTGCTTTAATTTTTATTATTTTCTTCCTTCTCCCAGTTTTGGGTTTATTTTGCTCTGTTTCTGATTCCTTAAGGTGTCTAGTTAGGTTACTGAGGTCTTTCTTCTTTTTTAATGTATGTATTTATAGGTGTAAATCTCTCTCATAGAACTGTTATCATCCTCCTGATGTATTGGCTCTTTATGAAATGCCCCTCTTTATTTCTGATAATAGTATACTTTTCTGATATTTTTGCCTCCAAGCTCTCACTTATTCATCTACTTCTGGAAACAGTGCCCTAAATTTCCTTTGGGACACTACCCCAGACCTGCTCTAAGCTCTGTTGTTTTAGACCATCTTTTCTTATGGTCTGTTTTGTCTAATACTACAACAGCTACTCCAACTTTCTGATACCTACTTTTTGCATGGTATATCTTTTTTTCAGCCTTGCTGCGCAGCTCAGGGATCTCAGTTCCCTGACCAGGGACTGAACTCAGGCCCCAGCAGTGAAAGCCCTGAGTCCTCAACCACTGGACCGCCAGGATTCCCTGGCGTATCTTTTTCTTCCTTTTACCTTCAACCTATTTGTGTCTTTTAAAGTATATCTTTTGTACAAAGTTACATAGTTGTGTCTTGCTTGTTTATTCTGATAATCTCTGCCTATTAATTTATGCTTTTTGTCCACTTAAAATTAATGTAATTACTAGTATGTTTGAATATGAGTCTGCTGTGTTGGTGTTTGTTTTTTTTGCTGCATCTACTCTTTAAACTCCTCTATTGGCTTTTTTAGCTTAACCTTTTCATATTATATTTTCATTGGTTGCTCTAGGGATTCTAGTGTGCATCTTTGATTTATCAGCATACACTAAAGTTGATATTACACAGCTTCAACAAGGAATAGGAAACTTGTCATAGTGTAACTCTGTTTTCCCACTCCCACCCCCATTCCCCTTATCCTCTCTGATTTTTTTGATTCACTCATGATTTTGTGTATACTTTTGGATAATTAATTCTTATTGACTAGTATTGCATTCTGTGAATGGAATATACCAATGAATCCACCTATTCTAGAATCTGAGTTTTTTTCCAGTGTTTCTATGACACTTTTGTACCTACTATTTTTAGGTGAATACATGAATACTTTTGTTTGCGAGTACCTAGGAGTAGAATTGATGGGTTAAGATATATGCATATGTTTGGCTTACCTGATCAGTTTCCAAAGAAGCTGTACCAGTTTACATTTATATGAGATTCCCAGGGGTGTTCCACATCAGT
Source organism: Okapia johnstoni (assembly GCA_024291935.2). Taxonomy (NCBI): domain Eukaryota; kingdom Metazoa; phylum Chordata; class Mammalia; order Artiodactyla; family Giraffidae; genus Okapia; species Okapia johnstoni. The sequence goes on from CM044325.1 coordinate 25,266,734, forward strand.
ATTTAATGTTGTCTTTTTCACCTTTAGTCATTTAGTTGGGTATGTAGTGATATCATATTTTAATTTGAAACTTTAAAAAACCACTGTGGTGACCAGATAATATGTGGGCCAGATGTGATCCTTAGGTCAGCCACCTTCAGATCAAACTGTGTTGTCTGTGAGAATGACTGTTTGTCTTAATATGTGTGAGAATTATTTAATAATTGTCTAGTGAACAACTGGAAGATTAATTCATGCTTCAATCATTAATGGAGAGATTTTGAAGTAAGGGAAGCCCTAGTGGCTCAGATGGCAAAGAATCCACTGCACCTGGAACATCCAATTGCATCTTTCTCACCCTGTCTGTGGGAGGTTCTCAATAACCTGGCCCACCTACTATCTGTTCTTATCATGCAGCTTGCTGTGACATCAGACCATTGCCTGAATTTCTCGGTACTCTCAAATCTAAAATGCTTTTAGGCCTTTGCATGCCGTTTCTTCTGTTGTTTTTCCTTTCTGTTTGCAAACTCCCACTCATCCTTCAAGGCTCACCCTAAATTTTCACTTCCTATCCTAAAGCTTTCCCCAGCCTCCTCAGCACAGTTGGACACCTCTTCCTCAGAGCTTCCACTGTACCATGTTCCTATCTTACTTCATGGAATCGTTGCTATTTGTTTATGTATCCCTCTTAAGTTCATGTCTGGAAACATAACTGAGGTGGACATCTGATATTTTTGCCTCCCAGCTCTCACTTGATGATCATCTACTTCTGGAAACAGTGCCCTAAATTTCCTTTGGGACACTACCCCAGACCTGCTCTAAGCTCTGTTGTTTTAGACCATCTTTTCCAGATCACAGTAGATTCAGTGGCTGTAAAGATGGAAACAAAGCAAAGTTTAAGTGATAATATTCGTGTCCCTGGACCACACCGTTTCTGGGTTCTCAGGTTTGTGGCCCAGTATTTCCCCTTGTATGTGTGTGTGTTACTAGCTCAGTCATGTCCGACTCTTTGCGACCCCATGGACTGTAACCTGCCAGGCTCCTCTGTCCATGAAATTCTCCAGGCAAGAATACAGGAGTGGGTTGCCATTTCCTTCTCTAGGGGATCTTTCGAACCCGGATCTCCTGAATTGCAGGCAGATTCTTTACCATCTGAGCCACCAGGGAAGCCCCCTATATTTTCCCTTCTCAGGCTTAAATCAGTTTGAGAAAGGGGATTTCTGTTACATAACAGCCTCAAAAAGCCTGATTTAAGATGTTTGTTTCCTTCCGTGGGCACCTTGTCTCTATGAGTACAACTCATTGTCTCAATTCTGGAAGGATGGGAACCTACTGGAAAAGACCCTACCTGGTACCAAAGGATGCTCAGACAGGCAGGGCATGGCCTGGATCATGCATCAGCTCAGATGACAGAGATTCTCATGCAGCCTCTCCTGTCAAGCCCTCAAGGATGGCCAACTTCAACCTGCCAGCTTATAGTGGAAAGCAAGGTCCAGAACGATCAAGTGACTTGCCCCAAATTCCTCATGGCAGCTAACATGCTGCCACCAGTTCTACCTGACCTCAAAATCCACACTCTACTCACTATACCAGAGAAGGCACTAGTCAGTGCTGAGTCATGGAATGTCCCCAGAAGCAGGGCACCTTAGGGGCACAAACAAAGTCAGAGTCAGGGCGAGAGTCAACCGCACCTTTATTAGTTTCTGCAGCAGGGCAACTGGAGCCCCTATCTACAAGGGAATTTTAGCATGCTACTCTGGCTACTGGACAGGAATGTTAGCATTTCTGCTAGTGACTGGGACAGGATGGGAGAGGAGACTAGAAGGGGACCAAATGAGGAGACTGCTGGGCCACCTGCAGGGAGGCACATGTGGGGCCTCCTGGACTGAGACAAAGATGGATCAGGTCCCAGAGGTGAACACTGCCATCTCTCCCAGAGTGAAAGAAGGGACAGAGCCTGAGATGGTGATAGCCACAGCTATGGACAGAGGGCCAACCTCCTGGGGAGTAGAAAATCATTTATTGTTGGAGGCACCAACCCAGAGGCAAGTCACAAATAGAGCTCACCTGCCCCCTAGCAAGGGGACCTCAGGTTCAGCTCAGTTGCTGCCCCAAGTACCCTGACATGGAAAACAGGGGCTTTCTGAGCACTGGAGGAACAAGGGACCCAGAAATCTAGTAGTGGGAAGGATGGGGCTAAATTTAGGGAGTGTTAGGGTATTAAAACAGGCAATATGTTCATTATAAGTGTAATCATGAAACTTCCCTCCAAAAGGCTCACATCTCCCCCTTACTCAGCACCTTCTTAGCCTGGAGGACCATCATGATCTGGCCCCACACCCCAGCCCAAATGACTCCCTTTCAATTCTTTGGACATGCCATTATGTTCACAGCTCTGGACTCTTGCCAACAACTGCAGTCCTAGCCTACCTTCCTCACTCTTTGCCCTCATACTGTCAGAAGATTGATAACTCCACCTTGTCAAGTGTTTCTTTACTCCTGTTTGCCCCCACCAAGCCTGGAGCTGCCAGAGGGAAAGAACCTAATTCTTATGTCTCCAGTGGCTGAGGAACTTGAAGCCCCATGAGTTGCGTTTTCTGTGTCCTGGTGTACTTGGGAGAAACATATCCAAATGTGTCTATAATGGATTTCTGGAGTGTCTACCAGTAGATAGAAGGGTTTTGAGCTATGTTTGTGCCTGGGATAAAAGGTTCCAAAGTGGGAGAGGGCTTGGCTAGTGAAAGGTGGGACCAAAGAGAAAGGGGGTCTTTTTGGTCTATGCGCAGGGTCCAGGGCTCAGAACCAGCAGGGCGACCACATGAGCGAGCCAAGTGCGGCACCTGTGGCGGCTCCCGCAAGCATGCCCATGGCCAGGGGGGCGCCCGTGCTGTAGCAGGGATCCTCCCGCACCACTACGTGCGTCACTCCAGGCCCTGCGGAGGGAAAGCCTGTGAGGGCCAGGGACTTGAGAGAGCAGAGAGATCATCCGCCCCCTTTCACTAAACCCCGGCCCAAGATAAGGTCCTGAGCCCACTCTCTGGCTCTCCAGTCGGAGAAACTGAGGCCTTGAAACAGGAAGGACGCGCGCCCTGTCCCCAAGGCTTCTATTACCTGGATCTGCTACGGACGTTCTGGGACCATGGGGTTAGGGTGGAACGGCGAAGAAACCATGGGGTCTCAAGAATCTCTGGACCACACCTGAAGATGGGCCTTCCCAACTGCTAGACCCTGGAGTGAGGGGAGGCCGCTTCTCCAGCATTAGCCACCAGGGGTCGCTACCAACTCAGGAACGGGTATTGCTGGGCAGCCAGGGAATAGGGGCCGGCCTAGAGAAGAAGTCGGCTCTGGAGTGGGGAGGGACTCTGATCCCACAGCTGTTCTGATTTATGGGATTGGGAGGGCCTTGCAGAGGGTCCCGTTGGGAAAATATGTGGTCACTAAAAGGGGCCCTGGTCCCCACTGACAGACTGTGGGTGGGGATATAGGCAGGGGCAAGTGTGGGCCGGAGACTCACCTGCGTAGGGCGGTCCATAGTAGCTGCGGACATATGTGGTCTCGTGCGCGTTGGGGGGCACCACCTCATAGTAGTCCTGGTACGGGCTGTAGACACGCACCTGGGAAGCCCTGCCTGGTCAGCTGCCAGAGATCTGGGCCAGGCTTTGGTCCCCTACCCCTCACACCTGGTTCACACCCTTCTGGGCCCACAGAGCCACCTCGCCAAATTTAGAAATGGGTCTCCAGATACCAGGAATCTCCTGAAGAAAAGTCCCTCCTCCCCACAAGACCGTTATTATCTAAAACTTCAGCTCCCCAGTGATGCCATTTTCCTGCCCCTGTTTTCCTACCTGGCACTCCCCTGATCAAAAATTCTCCATGGCTCCCTACTTCCTTTGATAGATTTGCTATTATTTGCTAGCAAATAGCAGCTTTCCAGTGGTCACACTTGAAGAAAGCCAATGGATTTCTCTACTCTCCTAGTCATGGAGAGGGGTGCCTGGACAAGGCCCAGGAAATAAAAGGGGGGTGTGGAGGAAGGAAGGGAAAGGAAGGATAGAGATGAGAAGTAACTAAAGTATCATTAAGCATCCGTCATGTTCCAGGTCCTGAGAGAGGAAATAATATGTTATTTCCTCTCATCCTTACAGCAGGCATTGTTCTCCACTCTACCACACAGCCAGGGATGGAGGCTCAGAGAAGAGTCAGCATTCTCTCTGGGAGGGAGGAATAGATGTCCACCTTCCCTCCCTCATTAGACTTTTATCAATCCCTCAAAGCCTGACTCAAAGGTCGTCCACTCCAGGAAGACCTTCTGGTCTCAGAAAAAATCCTTTCTTCCTGAGTTCTTTGTGACCTGTGCTTGTGCCTCTTCTTCCTGGCCTTCCTCCTGACCTCTCCTGCTTGTACCCCAGACGTGAGCTGTAGGCAAGGACTTTAATTCATGTGTAATGCCATCAGGGCCTAGTGACTAGCATGGAGTAATAAATATATGCTGAATTAAACTGAAGTTCCTAATCCAAGACCCTCATTTTACCCAAAGGGAACAGACCTGAAGAGGGGGCAGCATCCCCTTCTCTTCTAGCTCCCTCTTCTTAGCCCATTTGCACCTTATATCTCTGAGCTTTACACCTAAATGGTCCAGGTGGTCCCTTGGAAGCTCAGGTGTCCAAACTTAACCCATCTCAAAGTGATTCCATCATCCTTCTATTCCCCCCAAACCTGCTCTTCTGTAAATGCTTTTCTCTAAATGCCACTACCATGCACTTAAACCAAGACAGCAGGTTGGCACTTTTGTCTTCACACACATCTCCCATATCATATTATCACCAGATCTCATGATTTTATCTTCTAAATATGTTCTTCTGTCCATTCTCTTGTCCAGTGCCAAGAGAATAAGCCATTGGTTTTGGCATCTTGGAAATTGTGGGTGACTTTGAAAACACTTTTCCGAGGAGTTGTTGGAGGAAGAAGCCAGACTATGGAGGATTGAAGAATGGTTGAGAGGTGAGGGATGGAGTCAACATATCATGACATCTCTTTCAAGAAGTTTGGTTGTAAGGAGGAGTCCTCCAAGCACACCTTGTGATTTCAAATATCTATGCTATTTCTCTTTGATAAGGATGCCTTTCTCATCTGTTTTTATTCAACTACCTAACTTGTCTTTCAGACTCAACTCAACATTATCACTCTCTCTGAACCTCAGGTTCTCTTAGGGCCCCATCTGGGCACCCACAGCCCTTAGACTTCCCTCATCACAGCACCAACCACTCTGTGGTTTTATTGTTGGTATCCCTGTGAGGTGTCTCTCCCATCATACTTGAAGAAAACACCCCCACCACCACCTAGGTCTAAAACAAGCCTGACTGGAATATGTCAGGTGTCTTAAAATATTGAATTTATCTCAAGTCAAATACAGAATCCGAGTGGAACTATAGTCACCCAATTCTTAAGTCCAATTTTGAGTTAGGGACAATGACCAGACGCAGAGCAATGCAGAAAGCTCAGACAAACAAGGCTCAGTCTCAAGTGACTTCCCTACTGTGCTCCTTCCCCAAGGGTGATCCAATAGGGGTTTCTGCTGGGGGTGACCAGGATCTGAGCTCTAAGCCTAGAAGGGACTAAGGAGATCTAAGCTCTCAGATCCCCAGTTTTACTGGTTGGGAAGTTGAGGTCCAGAGCCCCCATCTGCCCTGCAGTTGCACTGTGAGCCAGAGGCCCTCCCAGGCCCTGAAGAAAGTGGAAAACACCACCTCGTGTCTCTGTGGGGCACTTGTTTCCATCCTTCATGCCTAAGAGGCCCCGAGGTAAACTCATGTGGGTCACCTGGCAACAGGGCAGGGGACTCCCCAGAGACCTCCCAGACAGACCCGAAGGGTTTGATCCCAGATCCTCTCCCTCTCCACAGGTCCAGGCCCTTTTGTAGGTGGGAACAGGGTCAATCAGGAGGTCACATGCAAATAGACCTCTTCCCTCAGAAAAGCTGTTGTACATTAATAATCATTTTACAATATACAAATATATCAAATCATGTTGTACACCTTAAACTAATACAATGTTATATGTCAATTATAACTCAATTAGAGTCCTTAAGTGATTCTAATGCACAGCTACATTGAGCGTCACTGTGTTAGAAAAGTTCACAGTTGACCGCAGGTACTCTAACCCAAGCCCCCTCACTGCACCTACCCCATGCCAGGCTGAGCACTGGGGACAGAGAGAGGATTCGTCCCCAAATCCTGCTTTCTGGAAACACTGGCTGGGGTGTGTGGCAGGGAGACAGACACGGACTAAATTATAATATGCAGTAGTGAGGCCATAACAGGTTTTTTTTACTCCTTCCTTTCTCCCTTTCTTCATTCATTCATTTGCCCATTAAGTGAACACTGCCTGAGGCCTACTTTTGCCCCAACTTCATGTACCAGGAGTAGGAGAGTCAAAATAGACTGCCCCCAACACTCAGCACTCATTGCACACCTGCTGTATACCCAGCACTGTGCCAGGCTCCCAAGGGGCACAGCTGACCTAACCTGATTCTTGCCTTGAAGGAAGTTCCAGGTCTCATGGGAGACTAGAGACAGAAATGAAGGAACTAGAAATCAGGCAGAATGAAGACAGTACCAAGCACTAGTGCAGTGGGAGGGAGTGACAATGCCTGGAGGTTTAGGAAGTCCTCCCTGAGAAGGTGGCAGTCTTTGAGGGGTGTCTTAGAGGATTCTGTCAGGTGAGTAAGGAAAGCAAGGGTCTTTGCAGCAGAGAGGGCAGCATATATGGAGGCTGGAGAGAGGAAAAAGGTCTGGCAGAGCTGGGAGCAGAGGATAGAGCAGAGCAGTTGGAGCACAGGGGACAAGCGGGATGAGGTGAGCGAGTCTGGCCAAGGCCAGATCCTAGGGGCCTTGAAAGCAGGGTTGGTTGTCCTACGAATGGTTGGGAGCCATGGAATGTTTGTGAGCAGGGAGGGGATGTGGCTGGGTCCACTTTGGGAGGCACATCCTGGTGGCCAGAATGGTGGCAGGGAGGGCTGAACCAGCACTTACCCAGATCCGCCTCTCAACCTGACAGGGGCTCCACGAGCGGGTCACACACCTGACCTTGGGGCAAACCCGGCGGCTCCTGGGAGGGATGGTGGCTCCAGCTGGGGCCTGCTCAAGCCACAGAAACCCAAGAAGGGGAGGGAGGAGGGGTGTCAGAGGCCCTCTACATCTGGAGAGACTCAGAGCTCCTCACAGGCCCTAGAGGGGCCCTCTGCCAGCTGGGCAAGGGAACGGCTATCCTCTTCTTCTTCGGCCCACGGTAATGGTGGGGGGCTCAGAAGAGGTGGTGAAATTGCCAAAGTTACACAGAGAAGAAGGATCAGTAGTGTCTCTCCAGAGCTGGCCCGCCTTCATCTGTTCCAGGCCGCTGAGGCTCCCAGTCTCCAGGGAGTACAGAATAGCTCCAATCACTGACCCATCCACTTGTACCCATCACCCATGACTGTGCCCCCCACCCCTGTGTTCCCTGGAACAGCCAGGGTCAGGGGCTCCTCCTGGAGCCTCCACCTAGAGTAGGGTATAAACCTGCAGGATGTAGAGGGACAAAGCAGAGGTCACTCCTATGTAGGCACAGGACAGACAGACACACATGTGAACACTCAGAGGTGGGAAGACACTGGTACAAAGACACAGAGGCACAAATACACCCAGTTTGAGCAAGCCCAGGGACCAGAGGGGTGTGTGTGTGTAGAGCAGTGGGAGGTGGAGTGGAGGGTCTGAGCAGAGATGTAGGAAGCAGAGCAGCAGGAAGGTGGACAGGCAGAGAAGGGACAGGTAGCTTCATAGAGTCACAGAGTGCAGACGGCCAGCCCTCACCTCCTTCTTTCTGACCCTCTTGGGTGAGACAGTGGATCTGCCCTGCATCAGCCAGATCTGGAGCTCAGAGGCCAGGAAACTCTACCCTGCTGACCACCACCCCAGCCTCCTCTTATACAGCCTCTACCCAGAAGCCCGAGTCTGCTCCCCAAAGCCTGACCAAAGCCCCCCTGCTTAATGCCCGTTATAGTTCCCCACAATCCTCGGGATAAAGTTCACTCCTTCCTGGACTTCAAGGCATTTGTGATGTGGCTCCTCAGAGGTCACATCTCCTATTTCTTTCCCTCCACACTTTATCCTCCAGCCAGGCCAGACTCCTGGCCTTTAGACGTATGTGTCTGCACATACATATTTGCACATACCACTTACCCACCTTTGCTCATGTAGCTCCTTCTGTGGATAATTCCCTTCCCTCAAAATCTCACTGACCTGGGTTCCAATAAAGTTTCTTCCACTGATTTACCACCATGAGACTTTGGACAAGCCAATTGCCTTCTGAACCTCAGCTCCCCTATCTGTAAAATGGAACTAAGAATACCAGCCCCTTTTTCTTATTGAAGATTAACTGATACAGTGGATGCTAGGTCCTCAACCACAATGCCCAGCCCTCAGCAGGCGGATGATGAGGGAGTTTCTAAATGCGTTCCAGTCTTCCCTGCCACTTCCCAGCAGACTTTTTCTCCAGATGAGAAGGGGCTCTACTGCACCACAGGTAGAAGGAGCAGGCACAGAGTTTGGGGTCAGGCAGATGGGGGCTGAGGTCAGGCTGGGCCACCTTAGAGCTGGGGGCTTTGGGCAGCTCCTCAAAACCTCACCTCCATCAGTCACTGAGCTCTGTTGACTCCACCTCCTAAATGTGTCTTGTCCTCATCAGCTTGTCTCTGCCAGCAAGGTGTTAGTCCAGACCCCCAGTCAGATGCCTTGTACCTGTCCCAGCCTTCTAACAGATCTCTGGGCACCCACTTTGACCTTCTTCAGTCCATTCCCTACCTCCCAGCCAGACTACCTTTTTAAAACTACAAGTGTGGTCTTTTTAAAACTTTCAATGACACTTCCAGTGTTCTCAGCAGAAACCACTATCCTTAACACAGCTTTTCATGCCTGGCCTGCTAACCTTCCTTTCCCGACTGCTCTCTCGCTCCCTGAGCTGCAGTCACCCCGGCCTTCCGTTTGTCGACTTACCAACATCATAACCTTTCTCACGGCCCTTGCACCTGCAGCTCCCTCTGCCAGGAAAGCTGTTCCCTTCACCCCACCCCTTTCACCCAGTTGATCTCTGTCATCCTTCATGTCTCATCTTGAGCCTTGTCTGGACTCCCACCTGGATCAGACCATCCACCAGGTGGATGCACACTGAATGCACTCTGCCATCTCTGTCTAAGCAGTTCCCATCACTGCGATGGAATCACTAACTATAATTTGTGACTTCACATCTAGCTCCCCACTAGGCTGAGTCCAGGAGGGCAGGGCCACATCTCCTCTGCCACCTTCTGATTATGGTCCTTGGCACAGTGCCTGGCACATAGTAGGAACTCAGTAAATATTTGTTATGTGAATGAATAAAGCTCAACCTTATCATCTGCAGAGAGGGAACAATAATCCCAACCTCACAGGAAGGCTGTGAGAGTAGCTGGTATTACAACTATACCATACCTGACACATAATAGTTGCTGAGTAAAAGAGAGTTCCTTTCCTCCTGCTCACATGCCACTCCCTTCAACAAGCCTTCTTGGAGGCCTCTCTCTCCCTCCTCCAAACACCCATTTGGCCATATTCTGTCCTTTTCCACTTGGGACTCAGGGCCTCTGAGTCTGCACAAGTCTATTCACTCACATATATGGAAACTGAGGACTGCTGGCAGGCGGAGACTAAGTCTGAGTCACCCATGATTCCATGGCAAGTAGGGGCGAGGAGGAGACAGGGAGGGAAGGGGGCTCACCGGGGTGGAGTTCGCCTCCAGCAGTGCCGTCTTCCATGCTCTGCAATGCAAACCCACGAGAATGTGAGGAGGGAGTTCAGGAGAAGGGAGATTGGGCCCCACATTTTAGACTTTCCTCCCCTACCCCACCTCTAGCCCCAGTCCCTTGTGAAGGGGGAGAGCCTCTTCACTCCCTTGGGAAGACAAAGGGGACCCCCTCAGCTGCCCCAGTCACACAGACAAGCCCCCAGCTGAGCTGCTGCAGTTCTATAACTCTTTCTTAGTCCATAGTCTCCTCACCGCTGGGGAGATTCCAGTTTCCCCCTCCAGACAAAAGACAGTTGGGCTTGGGTGGTCCTTTAGTGGTTCAGATTCTGACATGCCTAGGCTGGTTCTCTGGCTGCAGCCTACTCCACATCCCAAACCTACAAACTCGGTTCCCCACACTCTGACCCCAGAGCCCCGGGAATGCCTAGTGGACACCGGACAATTGAGCCTTTGTTGGTTGCCATGGCACCTGGCTGGGGTGGACAAGGAGGCTCTGTGCTTTGTCTACCCCGAGCTCAGCTTCCCCTGTTCCCACACATCGCATCTCTTTCACTCTCCTACAGCATGAAGGCCAACTGACCCTCTGCCAGAGAGTAGGAAGGGAAAGAATGTGAGTGAGCAAAAGCCGCCTGAGGAAGACACACCCAGGCTCTCGCAGTATGGATCTGCATCCAACACAGGGTGCCCCGCGGGCTACCTCTGTTAGGCACATTAGCGTCTATCCCTCAGATCAGAGTACCCCCCTCCCCCGGCCATCTTCTACGAAGGGAGCGAGAGAAGGGTTCTCTGAAGATGCCACAGGGCTGTCTGTTCCTGTGCATCACCCCAAGTGAGGGCTTACCTCAGAGGCTGTTAGATACCTGACCCTGATGAATGACCAGGGACCACACCTGAGGCAGCTGTGCACACACTGCTCCCCACAACAGTCTTGAATTCATCGTGGAACATGTCAGGAGTTTATTGGATACCATACCAATCACCATGAGTCATTCAAACCCACTCTGCCCAGCCTCCACTGAACCACCATGCTCACTAGTCTTTGTCCCGCTTTCCTACCTTTAGGGTGCTAGAGGCTCGATGAGGAGGAAGTCATTGGTTATATTCCCGAGGTCCCACCCCATCATCTCCTGGGAGCGACTCACATGGCATCATCTCTGGTCTCAGCACACAGGTGCAGGCGGGAGCCCTCCCGCAGGTTCACAGTCAGCAGGCCATCTCGGCTCCGGCCTTCTGGGGGCTGCACATCTAAAGGCGGACACACACGTATGGGGTTTCCACAGGGCACAGGCCCCAAGTCTCCCCAATAAACCGGGAACAAGAACAGGAACTGACTTCTCTGGGTCCTGTTAACTGGCCACTGCTGACCTCCTCTGATCTCACATTCTTTCCTTGGGATTTTACTCAACTCTTTAGACCCTTCCACCTTTCCACATTGCCTGCTTCCCTAGCTAGGTACATCTCTCTCCCAGTTTCCCTGTTATAATTATGACCTGAGCCTTGGTCAAGGAGATTTGCTGGGTAACTCTGGGCCAGTCACTTAACTTCTCTGAGCCTCCTTATTTCATCTTATTTTTTTTCCATTCCTAGCACTGGAGAGGGCAGGAATTGTGTCTGACTCATCTCTGTGAGCCCAGCATAGGGCCCAGGTTCAGCACAGGGTAGGAACTCAAGTAAGGAACTCATTTCTTAACTTACATCACATGAATTGGAGTTGATAAGAGGCCCAGAAGCAATGTCTGTGGAAGGCCTCTGAAAGCTGCAAAAAGCCCTCCACCTGAGAATGTCAGGTGTTCTCAGACACAATGGGAGGGCCGTGCCTGTAGTCACAGTACCAGAGAGGAAGAGGCTCACCGTGGCACTCTTGGCCGATCTTTATGTCGCGGACGTTGAAATGGATGAGCACGCGGTCCTCCTCATCCTGGGCAGTCTCATCGTGGTAGTAGCCCAGGGTCCCATCCAGCCATAAGGCAAACCAGTTCCGCTTCCAGCGGCGGAGGATGGAGCCTGTGCAATATTCCAGACCCATAATGCGGGCTGATCACAGAGCCTGAGTGGGGGCAGGAGCCGTGGGCAGGCTCCCAGCATCCCCTTATCCCCAGCCCCCAGTGTTGTAATCACCGCTTCCTTGTCTGTCTACCCCCTGAAATGATGGCAGGGCCTCTCTCTGTCTTGCTCACCCACTGCCTCCCGTTGGGCCTAACAACATAGTCGAAGCTCCATACACGTGCTGAATGGTAAATGAATGATCAGATTCCTTCCTTGGGGAAAGCTGAAAATCTTTTCAAATCACAAGACATGGAGCACCTCCACATGTCCAACTGAACATTTGTTTCTATCTGTACAGTTTGTCAGAGAAAAAGCATTGTATTTGTATGAATGCAGAATAGGATTTATGCCAGAGTTAATAGAAAACTAGTCATCACATGCTTGCCTTAAGAAAACCTTCAGTTTCCATTGTATCCATTCTGCTGAGGGTTGTACAGTTATTGTGTACTTAAAAAACAAAGGCCCCGGGGGACAGTCATTTGTGTAATGTCTGACTCTTCTGCCAAATGGAGAGCAGAGGGATTGTCCATAGCTCACCTCACGGGTCCTAGAACCCAGCAGGACCTGGACTTAGTGTCTGCTGGACTGAATGGACTGAGGATGGGTCATGGGGTGTCGGGGAGCTCCTAGCCCAGGACAGCTCTTATTCAGACCATGACTGGTCAGAGGTGGATCTGGAAGCCTGATACCTAGCATTAGACATTTCGAGACTGGAAATCTTAGCAGGAAAGGGTAAAGACGAGGAGAGCTTCTTAGAACTTTACACATTCTGAAGAACAGAGGCATTTTTCATTTTGTTCTGTGGCTAGCCCTGGGCCACAGAGGGTTAAACCCAGTCCCTGCACTTGGGGCGCTCACAGTCTAGAGACAGTATGAGGTAGGGGACTGGTGAGGCCCACAGGTAAGGATGGTTAAGTATTGATCAGTGCTATAAGAGGGGTATGTGTGAGGCACTGGGAACAGAAAAGAGAGCTGCTAATCCATCTTGGTGCTACAGCAGGGGCTGGGGTGGGGAGCAGAGAAACCTCTTTTCAGAAAGGGACACCTGAGCTGGGTCTTGAAAAATAAGTAGTTTACTAAGCAGTCAGGAAGACATTCCCGGCAGAGAAAAGTATGGACAAAGGAGGGAAGGATAAAAAGGGCATGGTTTCTTGAGAGAAGGGTTCACTGTGCAGGTCCAACAGGCCACTTCCCTCACCCCTGGCCCCAGACAAGGTACAGGACAGAAAAGGGCTTGGCCCAAGCTCACTCACTCTGTCTCCACAGCCAGCCGCCCCTCACCAGGGCCATTTCCTCAAAAGGACTTTCCAGGATGGAGTCAGGCGGAACCTGTCAGAGGAATCACAGATTTCATCAGCTGCTCCACAAAGGCTCCCGGGAGAAAAACCCCGACCCTGGTCCTCCCTGGGGGAGCCACTGAGGAAAGGTTTAAGGGAGTGTGAGTAAACAAACAAGGGCAAGCTTGTCTGTCTCCTCTCCATTCTTGGCTCCAGGCATATAATGGGAGCACTGTGCTTGTGGGGTCAGCAGGGCAGCCATACTTTGCAATGGGGTGGGGGTGGGGGGGTGGGTCAGAAGCCTGGATTTCAATCTCATCTTCATAATCTTGACCAAGTCCCTTTTCCCAGCCTCCACATCTAGATCTGTAAAAGGGTGTCCATCAGGCAGGTAGAGACTGGAGTGATGAACTCTGAAAATGTTAGAAACCCTGGAATATTGAAGTGCTGGCAGCAGAGAAGAGTAGAATCATGGTAGTGAACCAGGGACTTTCATGATAAGAAAGCCCTCCTCACATGTCAACCCCACTAGGGTTTCCCAGGTGGCTCAGTGGTAAAGAATCCACCTGCCAATGCAGGAGATGAAGGAGATGCAGGTTTGATCCCTGGGTCAGGAAGATCCCCTGGAGAAGGAAATGGCAACCTACTCCAGAATTCTTGCCTGGAAAATTCCATGGACAGAGGAACTTGGCGGGCTACAGTCCCTGGGGGTCGCAAAGAGTCAGACACGACTGAGCATGGGCACACACACACAAAGAACCCATTTACAAAGTGCATAGAATAATAGTTCAACAGCAACTATGATTTTTCGAGCACTATATGCCAGATATACTTCTAAAGTGGTTTCATCTATTATCTCACAATATTCCTTGTTATTCCCAGGAAACTGGGGCCTGGAAAGGTCCAGTCACTTGCACAGATCTTCTTGATTAGTAAGCAGTGGAGCCAGGATTCACACCCAGCAGTCCTGTCTTCTAAGCATTATCCCAGTAGGAGTTTTTAAAACTCCCAAATATCCAGCCCATATCCCATAACAATAAAATCAGAATGTCTAAGGGCAGGAGGTAAGCACTTATAGTCTTCAAAGATCCCCAGGTGATTCAATGTACAGGAAAGTTTGGGCCCCACTGCAACTCTGTCCAGTACTTGTGTGATGGAGCTTGGATTGGAATCCAAGTGCCCTCCCCAACTAACTCACACCTGTTGCTGCGTAGCAAGGGCTGGCTGGCACACCTTGGGTAGAAGGCCCAGCCTTGTCCCTGCTTCTCCGGCCGCTCCCTCCCATCTTCACGCTCTGACATAGGTCAGACAAGAAGGCCAGGTGTAAACTCCCTCTCCAGACCCCCTTAATGCACCCACCTGTCTACACCTGTTGCGGTGCTGCTGCCAAAACGGCCGGCTACTTGACGCTGCTGCCGCCCAACCCGCTGCGCCTGCGCTTTGAGTGCCCCAGAGTGCCTGGGGCAATTCACTCATCCCGCTGCGGCCCAGGGCCTAGCTGCCTCGGGGCTCCGCCCCCAGGGAGGGGGCGGGGCGTGTGGCGATGGGCCGACGGGATCCCTTCTGGGACTTGTAGTCTGTAGGCCTAGACCCGGGAACGACACAGCCTCTCGTCGGAGGTAGCCCTGTGCCCACGCAGAGCACAGGTGAGAGGCTGCATTTGTGACTTTATTTTGCTATTGTCGTTATGTTGTTCATTCATTTAGCATGAAATACTTTTCCCCAAGAATCTTGAGCTCTAATTTTCTAGAAAAATGTAAAACTACAGGGAGAAAACCAGGCTCCTAGTTTTGCTATGTTTTCTTGATACTCAGTTTGTGCCTGGCACTGAGCATTAGTGGAAGGCACAAAGAAACATCCGACAAGCCCCTTCATTTCCCAGTTTCCAGTCTGGTGGGGGACGCAACATAAACACACAAAGTACAGAGTATGATCTGACAATGGGAAAGAAGAGTCTGACTTTGATGAAGAGGTTCAGGAAGGCTTCCCAGAGGAGGCTGCAGGGTCTTGAAGAATGAGTATGAGTGTCTCATCACTTTATGGCAAATAGAAGGGAAAAAATGGATAGAGAGATTTTATTTTCCTGGGCTCCAAAATCACCGTGGATGGTGACTGCAACCATGAAATTAAAAGACACTTGCTCCTTGGAAGAAAAGCTATGACAAACCTAGACAGCATATTCACAAGCAGAGACATCACTTTGCCAACAAAGGTCCATCTAGTCAAAGCTATGGTTTTTCCAGTAGTCATGTACAGATGTGAGAGTTGGACCATGAAGAGGGCTAAGTGCCCAAGAATTGATGCTTTCAAATTGTGGTACTGAAGAAGACTCTTGAGAGTCCCTTGGATAGCAAGGAGATCAAACCAGTCAATCCTAAAGGAAATCAGTCCTGAATATTCATTGGAAGGACTGATGCTGAAGCTGAAGCTCCAATACTTTGGTCACCCGATGGGAAGAGAGGACTCACTGGAAAAGACCCTAATGCTGAGAAAGATTGAGGGCAGGAGAAGGGGTCAACAGAGGATGAGATGGTTGGATGGTATCATCAACTCAGTGGACATGAGTCAGAGCAGACTCCAGGAGGTAGTGAAGGACTGGGAAGCCTGGTGTGCTGCAGTCCATGGGGTCACAAAGAGTCGGACATGACTGAGAGACTGAACAACAATGAATGTCTAGTATTTCAGTGTTTGGAAAGCAGAATGCAGGGGTTGGGGTGGGAGGGCATGGGGATCCGTGGGTGATGAAGCTGTAGGGGTTGCAAGGATGTAACATGAAGGCCTTGGAAGACAGGCTCAGGAGCCTGGGCATTTTATGACATAGTGACTGAAGCTTGGGGTTGGGTGAGGAGCTAGGTGGTACAATTTGTGGCCTGGAAAGGTATTTCTAGGACAGTCAAAAATGGATTGAAAGGGGCCCAACTGGAGAGAGAAGACTAGTTATCTACCACCATGGTCTGTTCCTCCAGGATCATTTCCTTGAATAGTTAAACCCCACAAAGCCCCACCTAGGAGCAGATTCAGGATGTCATTCTAGAGGAGATAGACTGTCCAGGCCTGAAAGATCCCTTGAGAACAGAACCCACCCTGCCCTGGGTCCTTTGTCCTGTCCCAGGGACCTCTCTCTTACCGGAGCTGCAGGACTCATGGTTCCTGGGCGGTCAGAGCAGCATTTCCCACAAGGCTCCTGCAGGGGGGCATATCCTTAAGAGCCTTGGAGATAAGGGGATCAGGAAGGTGCTACCAAGTGGAAACCGGAAGGGGGTGGCAAAGGGGGGCACACAGCTCCTAGAGAAAGTCGTCCTTTCTCTCCAGTCCGCTCCCCAAGCTCACCGATGGATCCCCTATTTGACCTTCAGTTCGCTGGATAACAAGTCATCTGTGATTCGGAGGTGGCGTTGCACTAGCATCGGCTAAGATTCCCGGGGTGGAAGGCGGGGCTAGCCCTCCCCTCTCGGTCGGGGGCGGGGCTAAATGTTCCTTCAGCCGGGCTTGACCGTGCAGTCACCCCAGTCCTGGAGGTACGGCTTGGCTCTTTAAGCTTCCCCGTCTTGCTCCTGGGTTTCTGTAATCCTGACCTCAGTTAATCCTATGCCTCGGCCCTTCGTGCAGTGCATACCTTGCTGAGGGATGCACCAGGGCTGATCCTACTTGCCCCCGGAGCTCATCCCCTCCGTGCAGCC
Organism: Okapia johnstoni; assembly: GCA_024291935.2. Classification (NCBI taxonomy): domain Eukaryota; kingdom Metazoa; phylum Chordata; class Mammalia; order Artiodactyla; family Giraffidae; genus Okapia; species Okapia johnstoni. The sequence continues at coordinate 25,283,526 of CM044325.1, forward strand.
CCAGAAATCAGTTCTCCCAAATCACGCTTTGCATTCCTGTGTCCTGTATGGACCGTCCCACCCCTACCTTCTCCAGACTACAGTTGCCGCCTCTTCTGTAGAAGGATGGAAGGGAGGATGGGAAGGGTGAAGCTGACCTCAAAGAATCTGGGTGCTGCCGCTCTTCCCAGCTTTCCTTGCTCCCCTGATTGGCTCCTTCATAGAGTGATGGTGTGGGGGAACAGTGCAGACAGCTCCAAAATTACCTTCTCTGGATTTAGTAACAGATGAAAAGAGAAGATTTTCCAGCATCAGTGTGGAATTCATAAGAAGGTCTCCCTATTCCCCAACCAAAGAGGGGGTGCTATGACAAGAAAAAAGGGAAGGGATGCTTGGCAAACTAAAACCACAGATTCCACTACAAAATCCAAACGCAGCATGTGTGTTAGTCGCCCAGTCATGTCCCACTCTTCGCGACCCCGTGGACTGTAGCCCGCCAGGCTCCTCTGTCCGTGGAATTCTCCAGGGAAGAATACTGGAGTGGGTCGCCGTTTTCGTCTCCAGGTGATCTTCCCAACCAAGGGATCGAACCCACGTCTGCTGCATAACGCAGCATGACCTGACATCAATCTCTGAAATGCTGGTCAATGACTCTTTGAGAAGCTGATAAATGTTGTGTTCTGCCCAGGAAAAAATGCACATACGTGTAACATTTTACTTATAATTCTTAGGACTATATAGATGCTTGAAGCTATGATGATTGCTATTGAGATTGTTTTTAATGTTCACAGATGTGCAGATGAGTGGAAAGAGTATGGACTGACAAGTGAGAAGCGCTGAGAGCATAGTAGGAAACATAGCTCCATCAGTGATGGCTTTGAGAGACTGTTTAACCAACTAAAATATATTAAGACTAACAAGCCGATAAGTAACTTTTACATTTCTGTTGTAACTGTGGTACACAGAACCATTGGCAGAGAGAAAGTGTTTTGTTATTTGAAATGTCTGGTGGATGAACAGCTCTCAGATAATATATTGTTTAGAGAATAGTGGGCTGGCTTATCAAATTAAAATTTACTACTTACATTTTCTAGAAAGTAGTATAATGAGAATGATTTATATCATCTCTGTTTACTAAAAAAAATTCTGAGATATCAAAATGCAACTGGAGCAAAAGTAAAACCTCTTATGTGAAAGTTTAATAATAATTTTAGTGGGATATAATTTTACATATTATGAAATTCACTCTTTTAAAGTACACAATTCCCTATTCTGATAAATTCACAAAGTTGTGCAACCATCCCCCACTATTTAGTCTCAGATCATTTTCTTTCTTTTTTTTTTTTGGCAGCACCTCTTGGCTTGTGGAATCTCAGTCCCCAGCCAGGGATTGAACCCAGGCCACAGCAGTGAAAGGCCAGAATCCTAACCACTAGGCAACCAGGGAACTCTCTCATATCATTTTCATCACCCTTAAAGGAAACTTGTATGGTTAAGACATTCAACATGGCTGTTCTCTTGCTCTCTGTACATCCCTTGCCTGACCAGAGCCCGTTTCACCACTCAAATCTTGGGCCTTCCTACCTACTTGCCCCAGGCTCCAACAGCTGATTGTTCTTAGCAAAGAGGCGGTGAGGGGTGTGCCCTTTACTGGTTTCCCTGGTAACTAATGAGCCCACCTGATATCAATTCCCCTATAACTGGTAACCTTCCCTTCCCCTCTGGAGTGAAGATTGCTCCAGGTCCTCTCCTGCCTATTTTCTGCCACACATCGTGGGGTACCGCTTCAGGACCTTGCTTCAGACATGTAAGCTACCCCCATCCTTAAACCACTGGTGTTTCTGTTGCTGACTCTGGGATCTTTCTTCAGTCTTGAAGCTGGGCAAGCACAGGCCTTGTAGGCCTGTAAAGTGCAGCCCGAAGAAACTCTATCTTCTAGCAGCCACTCTCAAGCCCCTTTCCCCCAAGTCCCTGGCAACCACTACTTGGTTATGGTTGCTGTTGTTTAAATATTTATTTATTTGGCTGCACTGGGTCTTAGTTGTGGCCTATGGGATCTAGTTTCCTGACCAGAGGTTGAACCCAGGCCTCCTGCATTGGGAGCGTGGAGTCTTAGCCACTAGACCACCAGGGAAGTCCCATGGCAACCACTACTTCGTCTGCATTTGCCTGTTTTGAACATTGCATATGTGCATGCATGCATTCTCAGTTGTTGAGTCGTGTCTGGCTCTTTGTGACGCCATGGACTGTAACCCGTCAGGCTTCTCTGTCTATGGAATTTTCCAGCAAGAATACTGGAGTGGATTTCCATTTCTTACTCCAGGGGATCTTCCTGACCCAGGGATCGAACCCACATCTCCTGAGTCTCCTGCATTAGCAGGCGGATTCTATACCACTGCACCACCTGAAAGGCCCTCACATATGTGACCTTTCATGATTGGCTTCTTTCATTTAATGTTTTCTTGGTTCATCCATGTTATAGCAGGTATCAGTACAGTTGACCCTCTGTATCTGTGGAGAATTAGTTCCAGGATTCCCCATAACACGCACACTCAGATGCTCAAGTCCCTATATAAAGTGACATAATATTTGCATGTAGCCTACACATATCCACATCTGTTTACTTTAAATCATCTCTAGATTACTTACAATACCTACAACAATGTAAATACTGTGTCAATAGTTGTAAATACAACGTAAATGTTTTTACGACCAACCATGTAATATTTCCCTGTCCTAGACAAATATTTTGCTCTTTGAAACTTACTGGAATTTTTTGGAGTATTTTTGATCTGTGATTGATTGAATTCCCAGGTGCAGAACCTGCTGATGTGGAGGACTAACTGTACTTCATTTCTTCTTATTGGTGAATAGCATTCTAAACCATGTTTTATTCATCCATTGATTAGTTGATAGACATTTTGGGTGGTTTCCATCTTACAATACTGCTGTGAATATTTGTGTACAAGTTTTTGGGAGAAGGTATGTTTATATTCCTGTTGGGTATGATATTGCTAAATCATTTGGTAACTCTGTTTCACATTTGAGGAACTGTCAATCTATTTTCCAAAGTGGCTGCACCATTTTACAATTCCAGCAGCAATCTGTGAGCTTTCCAGTTTTTCTCATCTTCACCAACCCTTGTTACTGTCTCTCTTTTAAATTTTATTTATTTATATTTTAAATTTTTTGGTTATGTATTGTGATATGCAGGATCTTGGTTCCCCAATAAGGGATTGAACCCTTGCCCCCTGCAGTGGAAATGGGCAGGGGGAGGAGGATCCCACCACTGGACCCCCAGGGAAGTCTCATATTATAACATTGTCTCTCTTTTTGATTATAGCCATCCTAGCAGGTGAAAAGTGTTGTTTTGAGGTTTTGATTTGCACTTCTCTAATGAGCGACTGAACTGAACTGAAATGATCAATGATGTTGAGCATCTTATTAGTCACTGTGTATTTGGAGAAATGTCTGTTTAGGTCTTTTTCCCACTTTTTGATTGGGTCGTTTGTTTTTTTCTAGTATAGTGTTATATGAGCTGCTTGTATATTTTGGAAATTAATCCTTTGTCAGTTTCATTTGCCGTTATTTTTCTCCCATTCTGAGGGTTGTCTTTTCACCTTGTTTATAGTTTCCTTGCTGTACAAATGCTTTTAAGTTTAATTAGGTCACACTTGTTTATTTCTGTTTTTATTTTCATTATTCTAGGAGGTGGTTCATAGAGGATCTTGCTGTGATTTATGTCACAGACTGTTCTGCCTATGTTTTCCTCTAAGAGTTTTATAGTTTCTGGTCTTACATTTAGGTCTTTAATCCATCTTGAGTTTATCTTTGTGTATGGTGTTAGGAAGTGTTCTAACTTAAAAAATGTAGATAGTTCTCAAATAATTTTGAAGAAAAAAAAATGAAATGGCCTTGCAGTGTTTCAGGGGTTTGAGTAGAAGGGTTATATGCCTATTCAAAGAACCTGGAAAGTAGTGTACTTCCATTTTGTGGACAGGCATGTCCAGAGAAAAACCCAACCCATGAGGAAAGATAAGGGCCACAACCTCTTGGGGGAAAACCAGCCCTGAGGGGTTCGTCCAGGCTTCTTTTATTTATGTCTAGTCTATTAGTTCAGTTCAGTTCAGTCGCTCAGTCGTGTCCGACTCTTTGCGACCCCATGAACCACAGCACGCCAGGCCTCCCTGTCCATCACCAACTCCCTGAGTCCACCCAAACCCATGTCCATCAAGTCAGTGATGCAATCCAGCCATCTCATCCTCTGTTGTCCCCTTCTCCTCCTGCCCTCAATCTTTCCCAGCATCAGGGTCTTTTCCAATAAGTCAGCTCTTCACATAGGTTGGCCAAAGTATTGGAGTTTCAGCTTCAACATCAGTCCTTCCAATGAACACCCAGGACTGATCTTTAGGATGGACTGGTTGGATCTTCTTGCAGTCCAAGGGACTCTCAAGAGTCTTCTCCAGCACCACAGTTCAAAAGCATCAATTCTTCAGCGCTCAGCTTTCTTCACCGTCCAACTCTCACATCCATACATGACCACTGGAAAAACCATAGCCTTGACTAGACGGACCTTTGTTGGCAAAGTAATGTCTCTGCTTTTTAATATGCTGTCTATGTTGGTCATAACTTTCCTTCCAAGGAGTAAACGTCTTTTAATTTCATGACTGCAGTCCCCATCTGCAGTGATTTTGGAGCCCAGAAAAATAAAGTCAGCCACTGTTTCCACTGTTTCCCCATCTATCTGGTATGAAGTGATGAGACCGGATGCCATGATCTTAGTTTTCTGAATGTTGAGCTTTACGCCAACTTTTTCACTCTCCACTTTCACTTTCATCAAGAGGCTCTTTAGGTCTTCTTCACTTTCTGTCATAAGGGTGGTGTCATCTGCATATCTGAGGTTATTGATATTTCTCCCAGCAATCTTGATTCCAGCTTGTGCTTCATCCAGCCCAGCGTTTCTCATGATGTACTCTGCATATAAGTTAAATAAGCAGGGTGACAATATACAGCCTTGACGTACTCCTTTTCCTATTTGGAACCAGTCTGTTCCATGTCCAGTTCTAACTGTTGCTTCCTGACCTGCATCCAGGTTTCTCAAGAGGCAGGTCAGGTGGTCTGGTATTTCCATCTCTTTCAGAATTTTCCACAGTTTATTGTGATCCACACAGTCAAAGGCTTTGGCATAGTCAATAAAGCAGAAATAGATGTTTTTCTGGTACTCTCTTGCTTTCTCGATGATTCATCGGATGTTGGCAATTTGATCTCTGGTTCCTCTGCCTTTTCTAAAACCAGCTTGAACATCTGGAAGTTCACGATTCACGTATTGCTTAAGCCTGGCTTGGAGAATTTTGAGAATTACTTTACTAGCGTGTGAGATGAGTGCAATTGTGAGGTAGTTTGAACATTCTTTGGCATTGCCTTTCTTTGGGATTGGAACGACAACTGACCTTTTCCAGTCCTGTGGCCACTGCTGAGTTTTCCAGATTTGCTGGCATAGTGAGTGCAGCACTTTCACAGCATCACCTTTCCGGATTCGAAATAGCTCAACTGGAATTCCATCACCTCCACTAGCTTTGTTCGTAGTGATGCTTTCTAAGGCCCACTTGACTTCACATTCCAGGATGTCTGGCTCTAGGTGAGTGATCACACCATCGTGGTTGTCTGGGTCATGAAGATCTTTTTTGTACAGTTCTTCTGTGTATTCCTGCCATGTCTTCTTAATATCTTCTGCTTCTGTCAGGTCCATACCATTTCTGTCCTTTATTGAGCCCATCTTTGCATGAAATGTTCTAGTCTATAATACTGTTATTCAATCAAATGCTAATCTAGGTGTTACTGTGAAGCTATTTTGTAGATGTGGTTAACCTCCACAATCAGCTGACTTTAAGTAAAGGAGATTATCCTTAATAATCATCCAATTAGTTGAAGGGCCTTAAGAGCAAAACAGAGATTTCCCTGAAGAAGATGACTGTATGGTCTGTGGACTGTAGTCTCAGCCCCTGCCTGAGAGTTTCCAGTCTGCTGACCTGGGCTACAGGTTTCAGACTTGCCACCCCTCACAACCGCCAATTCCTTGAGATAAATCACTTTATATGTCTGTATAACCTACTGGCTCTGTTTTTCTAGAGAACCCTAGTACAGGGAACAGGGTATCTTCTTGTCAGAACTCCCCATTTGAAATTATTGGAAATACCAGATTTGGGAACGGAGGAAGAAAACCTGGCAGCCCAGGAGAAGGTCTGAGGGGAGGGGTGTTGAGACCTTCCTATCTCAGAAGAAACGGTACCCTATACCCAGAGATGAGGGGTTGCAAATGCTCCCTGGAAAATGCCCCATCTGGATCATGGAGACGTTTCTTTTAGCTTCCTGTGCTCTTGTCCAATGATTGGGACCTTTTGGTTCAAGGGAAATAATTTGATTTTGAGAACAAACGATGTTTTCCGGGTTTTCGTAACTGTCTTTGATGTGCTGTCTGAAAGTCTTTGTGTTCACCTGGTCACTTGCTTCCGAACTTGCTTCCTCTTGCTCCAAGTAATGACTTTCCTGGACAGGTAATTTCTTAAGAGACTCCATTTCTTTCTCTTGACAAAGTTCAGTCACTTCATTTCCTCTTCCCTGAAGACTCCGCACTTTTTCAAAAGTCAAGATTTGCTCAGCTTGACTACTTCTAAGATGATTAGCCTTTGATGATTGTGTTTCCTTCTTTAGTGATGTTGTAGAATTGATTTCTCTCTCCATCTTGGCTGTTTAAATGCACACTTGATTTTTCAACATCAGTCAGTTTCCTCTTGGCTCTTCTGGTCTGGTCATAAATACTGTCTCCATTTCCCAAGTCGAAGTCATTACCTGTGTTCTCTTCTCCAATGGGAGCTGTTAGGTCTTTCATCTTTAGCCAACATTCCTCCAGAGACTTGATCTGACTCTTTACAGATATCCTGGAGTTCTTTATGAAGGGCTGGGTTCTTAAGTATTACTTTTGCTTTTTCCACTTGTATTTTTTTTTCCACACTGTCCAGCATATGGGATCTTAGTTACATGACCAGTGATTGAATCCATGTCCCCAGCATTGGAAATGTGGAGTCTTAACCATTGGACCACCAGAGAGATACCCCACTTGTATTTTATTTATTTTTGGCTGTGCTGGGTCTTTGTTGCCGCACAGGGTTTTCTCTAGCTGTGGCAAGCAGGGGTTCCTCTTACCTGTGGTGCATGGGCTTCTCATCGTGGTGGCTTTTCTTGTTGTGGAGCACAGGCTCTAAGGTGCACGGGCTTCAGTAGTTGCGGCAGTGACACTTAGTTGCTTTGGGACACGTGGGCTCTTCCTGGACCAGGAATGGAACCGGTGTCTCCGTGCTGACAGGTGGATTCTTTACCACTGAGCCCTCCCACTACCAGGGAAGCCCTCCCACTTGTATTTTTGATGGATTTAGTTTCTGCTTCTAGAGATAGGATCTTTCTCATGTTATAAGAGGTTGGCTTATCTTGACCTACATATTGAGGTTTTCTTTCCCTAGCTTGTTTCCTGTTAAGCCATAAGATGGACCAAATCACGTGGTTAGGTATTACCAGGGTATCAGACACTTCTTTCATTCTCACAGGGGTCTTCGATGAGGATTCAGGCAGATGGTGGCTAGGGACGGAATATCCAAGATGACTTCATTCTCATGTATGGCACGTTGGTGGGATGGCTGGAAGGGCTGTGACTGCTTTCCCCATGTGCCACAGCTTGGGCTTCTTTACACAAAAGCTGAACCCCAAGTATGCAAAAGTAAAAGCTGTCAGACTTTCTTAAGGCTTTGAAGTGATTCACTGTGCCAGCCCAGATATAAAGGGAGGGGACTGGGAATTCCCTTGGTGGGCCAGTGGTTCCCTGGTTGGGAAACTAAGATCCTGCAAGCTGCGAAGCATGGCCAATAAATAAATAAAGAGTACTATATAAAGTTGTGAATACTGGGAGGTGTGTTTCATTGGAGGCAATCTTCAGACACTCACTGCCTCACCTTGTGAGGCATGTTATGATCTCATTGAGGATGTAGCAATGCGATGTAGCAATAGAGAAAGATGGGGAAATTTAGAATGCTGGTGTTTTCTGGCTCTCTTGTGCTACTTTTAGCAAAGTCCTGCCAGAGAGAAAGACATAGAGAAGCCCAAGCTAGATCTAGCTACTCTGTACAACTTTGCTAAGGGAGGAACTCTTTGCTATAACCTGTAATCTAGGTTGACTGAGAATCTTGCAATTTTAAATTTAGCAGAGTTTAAAAAGCCAGTTGCTTCCTCACTGAAGCACTTATGTGTGGTAATGGCAAAATGGTAGCCTTAGGAGGAGCTGAGACTAGTGCCCTCTTAGAAAAGCTGTGAGCCTATTGGTGAAGAATGGTGCGGGCTTCCCTGGTGGCAGAGAAGCCACCACAATGAGAAGCCCCATACCACAGCTAGTAGTAGCCCCTGCTTGCTACAACTGGAAAAAAGCTCTCACAGCAATGAAGACCCAGCACAGCCAAGAATAAATAAATAAATAATTTTTAGAGGAGAAGAGGAAGAACGGTGCTGAAAGGCCACCCAAGTCTGTTGTTTCAGATGGCCTGAAGAGAGCCATCATTCAGTTGAAGAAATGGCAAGGAAGTAGAAGAGCAGAATGTTGGGTTTGAAAACCATGTCTGGATAAGATCTTTGACTATTGTTACTCACACTGGAACTGACCAGAACCAAGTAGACCAGAGGTCTACTACATTTTTGAGGGAATCTTGCTGTTAATGAAACCCAAGTGAAAAGTAAAAGTTGCTCAGTTGTGTCTGACTCTTTGCGATTCCATGGAATTCTCCAGGCCAGCATACTGGTGTGGGTAGCCTTTCCCTTCTCCAGGAGATCTTCCTAACCCAAGGATTGAACCCAGGTCTTCCACATTGTAGGCAGATTCTTTACCAGCTGAGCCACAAGGGAAGCCCCAGAATACTGGAGGGGGTAGCCTATCCTTCTCCAGCAGATCTTCCTGACCCAGGAATCGAACCAGGGTCTCCTGCATTGCAAGCAGATTCCTTACCAACTGAACTATCAGGGAAGTCCATGAAACCAAACCCAGCCTGAAAAACCCTGTGATTGCTCAACCTTCTGAACACTTCTAGGGTCCTTGAACCCCGCACGAGCAGGAAGTGAACTGATGATGGTGAATTTCCCAAGAAGCGTCTGCTCTCTCCTATCTTTCATGGATGTGTCTATCCAGCCTTGAGCTTGTGTGCTGCTTCTCAGTAATGTGGTCCATCTAGGAATTAAGTGATGACTGTTGACTTACTCATGAGTTTAACTAATTTGTACCAAATGCTTCTATGTGTCTTGTATGGGGTTAGTGTTGGGGATGTAGCTGTGAAGGGAGGGAGAGGCCGTTGAGTCCAGAAGGTCTGGGGGGAATCCTCATTCCCTCAGCACATCGTCCACAGCTGTATCTCCTCAGTGAGGCCCTTTGGAAGGGCTCCAGAAGTCCCCACATCTGTCCCTGTAGCTGATACTTGGTGCTCTGTGTCCTGGCTCTACCAGCTTCCTTTCATTTTCCAGATAAGTCAGTTCTGTTAGATCTCCCGAGGTCATGTCTGTATCTGGGCCTCCTGCTGACACTTCCAGTGTACTGGTTAGATAGATTGCACAGGGTAGGGCTCTTGCCCTGGTGCCCTGAGACAGGGATGCCCTCAGTTGCAGGGAAGATGCCCTGCATCCCCAAGAGTAAACTGTGCAAGGCACTGTATTGGAAGGCCACATTCCTCTTGCCTAAGAAACCCATCCCAAGTAGGAAGAAAACCTTGTGATAATAGCAAGTATTTTTGAGACTGTATTTTAGTTTTATGCTTTAGCAATAGGGGCATGAATAATTTAGACATGAATTCTAACATACACTTATCATCTAGTCATAAAAATGTCATAAATCCCATCCCATTGCAGATAAGAGTGCCTGATCAGGAGAAACTTTAAAAAAAGTGGCCTGTATTAGGCAGAGCTTCTAGTTGTACATCCAGAAAGCTGGGTCTAGCTTAAGCAAAAAGTGTGTTCTTTCTCTCTACCTCTGGCCTCTGTGTGTCTTCCTCATTCTTTCCTATCTGCCAGCTCCAGAGGAAAACGTTCCGGGGCCGGATTCTGACTGGCCAGCTTCCGTCATGTGCCCATCTAGGGCAGATTCTGTTTCCAAAAGAAATCTAGGAGGGGAGGAAGGGCTGCTGGGAAGACAAACGATAGACTCGGTCGCCTACATTTGTAATTGAAGTGAATGCTAAATTACATTAAGGGTTAATGTATATAAACATATATATTTTACTACACAGACCCCATGAATTTTATGGGTCCATGGACCTCAGATTAAAATGCACTCTTCTAGAAAGAAACAAAAAGTTTCTAGAATGGGTGCTCATAAGTACTACCGCAGCTTCTTCCACTTGTTTTAAAGTGACCCATGAGCCAACATACACAGATGTGTCTCTCTAAACACAGCTCAGAGACTTCCACCCCAGCCTTCCCTGAACCCCCAAACTGAGTCATGAGCTTCTTCCATTCTCTCATAGTTAAGGGCCTCCCTCCCTATTAGAGTCTATCACATCCATGTCCTCCTTAACCTTCTTGGTTCGGTCCACACATGCTTACTGAGCTCCTGTTATGGACCATACATTGTGCTATGTTCAAGTGATCCATTAATGAAAACACAAAGTCTTCACGTTCTAGAAAGAGGGGAGAGGAAAAATACAAGGAAAATAACAAATAAGCAAGACAATAGGATAAACTCCAAAGGAAGTAAATAGTGTGCTGTAGCAGAAACACTAGTGCAGATGGAAGGGGGAGTGCTGGTTAGGGTCACCTGTAAGGGAGGTAATGTCTAAGCTATGTCAAGAAGGAGGAAAAGGAGTCAGACCCTAAAAGGAAAAGCATCCCAGCCTGAAGAAACAGCTGATGCAAAGGCCCTGGGGCAGGGAATAACCTGGTGTGTTTGAGAGCAGAGAGGCTGGGCCTTGGTGAACAAAGAGGGAAAGGTTGGTATGAGAATGTCCAGAGAGCAAACATACACTGAGTGAAACGGAGCCCTTAGAAAATCTTTGTCAAGTAAATGACATGATGTGATTTATATTTTTAAAAGCTACCTGCTAGGTGAAGAGTCTTCAAGTGGGACAAAAATGGAGCAGGAAGACTAGTTAGGAGACCATGCCAAGCACAAGAAGGTGGAAGTGACTAGGAAGGGGGAGATGGCAATAGAAATGGTGAGAAGTGGATAGATTTTATGTAAATTTTGGAGATTGTACTAACCTGCCAATGGACTGAGCGTAAATCTTGAGAGGAGAGAGAATTTGGGGAAGGTTCTCAGGCTTCTAGCCTGAAGTGGAGGCATTTGCCTATATATGGATATATATATATATATATGCACATGTATGTATGATTTGTTTAAATATGTACAAAATATTTCTAGAAGGCTGTGTGAGAAAGTCCATGGCAAGCAAGTGTGGTAGATTGCAAAATATGGCCATGAATTTCATCCAGTCTCTGTGTGCATACCTTTTGCTATGTGACTTTGCTGCTCCTACCATCAAGAGATGGAGTCTGTTTCTCCTCCCTCTCACAGCTGTCTGGCCTAGTAACTTGCTTTAACCCACAGAATGTAACTGAAGTGATGTTTGAGTTTTGGGCTGAGGCCTTAAGTATCCTTATAAATTCTCTCCTTTCCTTCTTCTTGCTCTGAAACCACCATGTGAAGGAGCCTCCCAGGGAATGAGAGCCCACAAAGAGAAAGAGGCCCAGCTGGCAGACAGCCTGAACAACACACTGCGAGTGAGGCCATCTGAAAGCTAGAGCCACAGTCCATCTGCCAAGGGAGAGAGCAGCACGGTTCACCCTGGAGGAGACCAGCAGAAGCACCACTCAGCTGGGTCCAGCCCAAATCACTGACCCACAAAACTGTGAGCAGACAAGTGGTTGTTGCTTTAAGCCCCTAAGTCCTGGAGTGATTTATTGCACAATAATAGATAACTGTTACAGGAGGGAACTCAGTGGCTGAAGAACAGGAATGGGAGAAAGCTTTTCATTCGCGTTTTTGTAGGATTTGAATTTTGAACCTTGTGAATATATTACCTATTTATTCTCAAAAACTTTTATGCTACATTCAGTGTATAAATCACTTTTTTTGAACAAAGTAAGTACAGTTTTTAGTTGACTTATCATTACCATGGATGTTTTACTAATTTTTCTTGAAGCATAACGTATCTACAGAAAAGTACATATATCATATTTGTCCAGCTAAGTGAACTTTCACAAAGGGAATGTGGCTGTGTAACTAGCACCCAGAGCAAGGAAGAGCACCAGCCTCCTTCAGGCCCCCTCCTAGTTGCAGCCACAAGGACTGTATCTATGCTTATATATTTACATATGTGTTTGTTGTTATTATTTTTATTTACATATATTTATTAACAGAAAAGTAGTTTCTTTTCCTCCCCACTAAATGCATTTAAACAAGTATTTAAAGAATGCCATTTTAAAGGCACATCAGGTTATTTGCCTTCACCAGGGTACCCACAGATCTCCATCTGGCTCTTCTGCTGTTGCAGGGTGAAAGCATCTTGAGGTGTTCCTAGTTGTAGCCAAACCCCTCCAGTTGTGAAGATGTGCTACTGCCCTCTTGTGGTCATATTTGGTTGCTGCACCCAAGCGGGCACCCAAGTCAGTATAGGATTTCCCAGTGCTTTAGCTAAGATGAAGAGTTAGATAAACTGGGCTCCATTCTAGACTGGCATTTTATTTATTTATTTATTTTTGGACCTGCCGCATGGCTTCAGGATCTTAGTTCCCTGACCAAGGATTAAACCCAAGCCCTAAAGGTGAAAGCACAGGCTCCTAACCATTGGACTGCCAGGGAATTCCCTGGACTGGCATTTTATTTCATTTATCATTTATTTATTTGGCTGCCCCAAGGTCTTAGTTGTGGGTTGTAAGATCTTTTTAGTTGCCTCACTTGGGATCTAGTTCCCTGACCAGTAAAGGGACCAGGGCCCCTTGCATTGGGTGCTTGGAGTCTCAATCACTAGACCATTGGGGAACTCCCTGGACTGGGATTTTCTTTATTTTTTTATTCTATATTTATTTACTTGACTGTGCCAGGTCTTACTGGGTCTTAGTTGTGGCATGTGGGCTCTTTAGTTGCTACCTATGGTATCTAGTTCCCTGACCAGGGATTTGAACCCGGGCCTCCTGCATTGAGAGCTCAGAGCCTTAGCCACTGGACCATCAGGGAAGCCCCTGGACTGGCATTCTAGAGCAGCCCTTCTAGTTGACAGTCCTGGGCTTGAGTAGCACCTCTAAAGGTACTGTAGCGGCTAGTAGATAATTGACACCAGAGCCTGTCCTTCATGGGGAGAAGAAGGGTCAAGATGGGGAATAGGGAAGTGCAGCTGAAGGTCCCTCCTGAAACAGCAGCAGCTGCTAGAGACTGGCCTTGACATTCTAGAACATAATACTTGGGAGGTCCCTGGGTGGGCCCACATGGCTGAAACCCTAAAGCTCCACTTCTCTGGAGCTTCTCTCCCTTCTCAGGTCCTGTGGGAGAGGTGTGGGAAGTTTCTGTGAAAAACCAGGGGACATGGCCACAGATGCCCTGGACTTCCCAGGCTCAGTTCAGTTCAGACTGACTCTTCACGACCCCATGGACTGCAGCACTCCAGGCTTCCCTGTCCATCACCAACTCCCGGAGCTTGCTCAAACTCATGTCCATTGAGTCAGTGATGCCATCCAACCATCTCATCCTGTCATCCCCTGCTCCTCCTGCCTTCAATCTTTTCCAGCATTAGGCTCTTTTCCAGTGAGTCAGCTCTTCACATCAGGTGGCCAAAGTATTTGAGCTTCAGCTTCAGCATCAGTCCTTCCAATGAATATTCAGGAGTGATTTCCTTTGGGATTGACTGGTTAGATCTCCTTGCCGTCCAAGGGACTCTCAAGAGTCTTCTCCAATACCACAGTTCAAAAGCATCGATTCTTCGGTGCTCAGCTTTCTTTATGGTCCAACACTTCACAAGGTAGGACCCACCAGTGTGAGCAGCACAGGGAGGAAGATAGGCATGAACACACAGAGTGGGATGGAGAGTGTTGGAGAGGTTTTGACAAAGAGACAACATCGTGTGATTTACATGGGAAGAGGAAAGAACTGGGGATTTCTTGAGATGAGGCCTGGTAGATGAAGGGCCATGCAAAGTGGATCCACTGGGGAGGTCTCCATGAGTAGACAGTGCTGCTGGGGCTGAAGGCTTTGCCTCCCACCTCTCACATCTGGAACTTTACCCTGTATGTACCTTGAGGAGCAGGTCTGGTTGAGAGGACAGAGCTGGCTGCAATCAGTTGGTGTTGACACTGGTCAATTCTAGTTTATGGCTACTTTTGTTGTTGTTCAGTCACTTAGTCGTGTCCCACTCTTTGCGACCCCATGGAACTGCAGCACACCAGGCTTCCCTGTCCTTCACTATCTCCCTGAGTTTGCTCATACTCATGTCCCTTGAGTCGATGATGCCATCCAAGCATCTCATCGTCTGTCAACCCCTTCTCTTTTTGCCTTCAATCTTTCACAGCATTAGGGTCTTTTCCAATGAGTTGGCTCTTTGCATCAGGTGACCAAAATATTGGAGCTTCAGCATCAGTCCTTTAAATGAATATTCAGGGTTGATTTCCTTTAGGATTGACTGGTTTACCGGCTACTGTCCCTATCTTACAGTCTCCTCTTTGCCTAATGCTTTGTCACACAAAGAAGTTATGGGACACACACCACTAGCCCTACTCATCAGGGCAGGTGTATAATAGGGGAAACAAACAAGTAGAGAAATCAGGTGCAAATTCCAATCCTTGGAACTGTCTTTACCCCACTGCAACATGGCCAGACACCCAGTAGACAGGGCCCTGTTCCTGCAGTGCTGAAATGGAGAAGGAACATATTCTGCTGACATGAATGATTTTAAAAGAGTAACTTTTAAGTAGAGTGGGGTCTGGGAAAGGGAATAGCTATGGGTCTGTGTCACACTGGAAGCTCCCCTGTCAAGGGAGTAGACTCATTAAAAAGGGGGAGCTGAACCCAGCGACTGACATCACTAGGCTCACACAGACATGCTAAACTGGCTGTCTAGGGGGCGTAATGAGCCTCCATCTAAGGCCATCCAGTTATGTCTCTTTGCAGACTTAAAAAGATATTCCATATCAGTTAGGATGTTTGGGCCTTTCCCATCAGAAAGTGATTTAAGCCATAGAAATTTTATAATCTTGTTTAACAGGAAATCAACTAAACAGCCCCTAGTTTGACTCAGTGGCTCAACCTGTCACTCAGGACCTTGCTGTCTCTCCCCTCAGCCATCCTCCCTGGCAACATCTTCCTTCGAGGTTATAAGATGCCTGCTTCAGGCGCAAATATCATAGCATTACCCAACAATGTACAAGATCTCCCCCACCCCATCCTTGTCTTTTTCTATATATTCTTCTTTTTAATCAGCAAGGGAAGTTTTTCTTAAAATTCTGCTCCTACTTCCCAACACCAGGAGGCCTCCACTTTCATCCCACTGGTCAGTAGTGGGGCACACAGGCTCCACCAAACCAACGGCAAGGGACAGAGGCTGGTTCGAACCAGTCATGATTCATCCTACCAGTCATGATTCATCCTACCAGTGGGGAGAAAGAGAGTAGGCCTGTTGGGAAGTGACTGCCTTTGTTTACCATTGTATTTTTTGTTCTCATCTCTGATTACAAAGTTCATATATAAACATTTCAGAAAATTTTGGGAAATCCAGAGAAGGATAAAGAAGAAAAGAAAATCTCCAAATATTCTACCACCCAAATCCAACCACTGGCTTATCCATTTTGCACTGATTTTGTCCTTCTCTTTGCTCCACTCCTTCCAGCCCCCTCCATCCTCATTTTGCACCAGCCCAGTAATCTGCCCACCCTCTGAGATACACAAAAGGTTGTCGTAGGTCTTGGCCCTAAACTTGTTGTTGCTTTTTTTTAAACCAGTTATGTATGATGGATATGTACGGCTTAAAGAATGATGATGTGATGAATACTTGTGAACCCACCACTTGGCTTGAAAAGTGAAACATTGCTAATACCTAAAAGCCCTGATCGTATCCCCTCCTTTCCCTTCCTGAATTTGCTATTGCTACCTGTATTAGTTGGTTGTTCTCAGAAAATTCCACATATTGCCTCAAAATCCATTGAGCATTATCTTACTCTCATGCTTCACAACAACCTAGGCTGGGCTTCCCAGGTGGCTCAGTGGGTAAAGAATCTACCTACCAATTCAGAAGATGCAGGAGATTTGGGTTTGATCCCTGGGTTGGGAAGATCCCCTGGAATAGGGCACGGCAACTCCCTCCAGGATTCTTGCCCGGAGAATCCCATGGACAGAGGAGCCTGGGGGCTGTAGTCCTTAGGGTTGCATAGAGTCAGACACAACTACAGTGACTGAGCATATATGCATCCACAACCTAGGCTGGGTGTGGTGTGGTGTGGACCTGCTTCATTTAATAATTATTTTTTAAAGTCTATAGGGCTAGGGTTTGAGAAAGCAACTGTGGGGTTCTCCCCAGACCAGTTCTATATGCTTCAGGTTATGGATTGGCTGGATTTGGATCCAGTCTGCTCTACATGTCTCATCCTATTTGGATCAAAGTCTACCTGGGGCCTATTCTTCTTCTGGGAGCTCAATGAAGTGTGAGAGCCACATCTGACAGTACAAGCACATGTAAGGCACTGCTCCTGGCATATCTGCTAACATCCCACTGGCCAAAGCATGTCACGGGGCTGAACCCAGCCTCAGTAGTGTGGGGAAGTACCGTCCTTCCCAGCAAAGGGAGGTGCAGTGAAAGTTTGCTAATCCATAATCCAGACTATCACAAGTGTACCTTTTGTTTTCTTTATGGTTTTACCAAACAGGAATGTATCTTTAAATTACATTACTTATAATATTATATATAATACATGTATATCAGTTGTTTTCCTCTGTTTCTGAACTTTGTATAAGTGGCTTCAGAGTGGATTTTTTTTTCCCCCTCACTTGCTCTCTCCCTGTCTTATCAGTCAGGCTGCTTGGTTATGATTGCAGACATCAGTCTCAGCTCACTTAAAAGAAGGGGACTTATTAGAAAGGTGATAGGTGGTTTACAGAACTGATGGAAAGGTTGGAGAACCAGGCTCAGGAAGTGGACAGGATGCAAATCAGTAGTTGCCTGAGGCTGGAGATGGAAGAGGAATTCCCTATAAAGGGGCACAAGGAAACTTTGGGCAATGATGGAAATATTTTGCATCTTTATTATGGCAATGGTTACACAGGATTTTTGCATTTGGCAAAGTTCATCAAACTGTATATTTTAAATGGATACAGTTTTTTCTCCAGGCTAGAATATTGGAGTGGGTAGCCTTTCCCTTCCTTCACTCTGAATCCACTTATACAAAGCTCAAAAACAGAAGAAAACAACTGATATGCATGTATTATAAATAATATAATTTAAAGATATATTCCTATTTGGTAAAACCATGAAGAAAACAAAAGATATACTAAATTATACATACATATATATATATATATATATATATATGTATACATACATACATATATATATAGACTTCCCTGATAGCTCAATTGGTAAAGAATCCGCCTGCAATGCAGAAGACCCTAGTTTGATTCCTGGGTTGGGAAGGTCCCCTGGAGAAGGGCTAGTCTACCCACTCCAGTATTCTTGGATTTCTCTTGTGGCTCAGCTGGTAAAGAATCCGCCTGTAATGCGGGATACCTGGGTTTGATCCTTGGGTTGGGAAGATCCCCTGGGGAAGGGAAAGGCTACCGCTCCAGTATTTTGGCCTGGAGAATTCCACAGACTGTGTAGGGGTCGCAAAGAGTCGGACATGACTGAGCGACTTTCACTTTCATGTATATATATATATGAGGACCTGGTTCATTTAATAATAATTTTTAAAAGTCTGTAGTGGCTAGCGTTTGAGAAAGCAACAGTGGCGTTCTCCCTAGATCAGCTTTATCTGATTTGGGGTGGTATTTCTGCCCCCATATCTGGTTTTACAAACCTCTTATTAAATCTGTGAGATCCCTGATAGCATTTTTTGTTTTTAAAATATAACAGGTTTATTGGTATGTCTCAATAAATAATTCAATGGTTTTGAGTATATTCATAGAGTTGTTCAACTACCACTACAATCAATTTTATTTGTTTAAATTTATTATTTAAATTTATTTAAAATGTATTATTATTTTTTGACTGCACCGAGTCTTTGTTGCTGCACATGGGCTTTCTCTAGTTGCAGTGAGTGGGGGCTACTCTTTGTTGAGGTGCACAGGCTTCTCTTTTTGCAGAGCACAGGCTCTAGGCAAGTAGGCTTCACAAGTTGCAGCTCAAAGGCTCAGTTGCTCCGTGGCATGTGGAACCCTCCCAGACCAGGGATCGAACCCGTGTCCCATGCATTGGCAGGCAGATTCTCATCTACTATGCCACTATGGAAGTCCAGCACAATTTTAGAATATTATCACCACCCCACAAAGAAAGCCCAGATCCTTAAGCAGCCCCTTGTCATTTCCCCTTAGATCCCTGGATTCGTTTGCTAGGGCTGTCATAACTAAGTACCATAAACTGGGTGACTTAGAGCACCAGAAATTTATTCTCTCACAGTTCTGGAGGCTAGAAGTCCAAAATCAGGGTGCTGGCAGCACCACGTGGTCTCTGCAGCTCTCTGTGAGCGTCTGTTTCACGCTTTCCTCTTAGTTTCTCATGTTGTCGGCAATCCTTGGTGTTCCTTGGCTTGTAGCTGCATTGCTCCAATTGCTGCCTCTGTTGTCATATGACATTCTCCCCATGTCTTGTGTTTTCACATGGTGTGTTCTTTTTCTGTGTGTCTCTTCTCATAAAGACACCAGTCATTCTTGATTAAGAAGCCATCCTACTCTAGTGTGACATCATCTTAATTTACATCTTAATTATATCTGCAAAGACCCTGTCTCCAAATAAGGTCACATTCACAGGTACTAGGGCTTAAGACTTTGACATGTCTTTGTGGGGGACAATTCAACAACAACCTCTTATCCCTAGGCAACCACTAATCCACTGTCTGTATTCATGGATTTACCTACTCTGGACCCTTCACATTGATCTCGGGTGGCCTGAAGGATCTTGGGTGGCTTGAAGCAGGATCTCAGTTCCCTGACCAGAGAGTGAAGCCAGGCCACAGACGAAGGAGGGCACACTGAATCCTCACCACTAGACCACACAGGCCAGTGGCTACTGACCACGTCCTGGCTTGTCTGTTTTGGAGAAATGGATCTCAACAAAGACAGAAAGTAGTGAAACAAGTCAAGTATTTATTAGAAGGAATAAAGTACATTGGGTAGACATACACAGGCAGGCTCAGAGAGAGTGCCACCTTCATGATAGTTTAAATCACTTATACGGGGCAGTTCTTCTGGGTTTTCTCTGACCAGTCATCTTACTTTGCCTGGCTCTGAGTCCACATTTGGTTTAACCCAAGGTCCTCCCCTGTGTGAGTACATCTCTTAGCCAAGAATGCTTCCAGTGCAGAGGCCTATAAGAAGGTTGACATCACCTATTATGGAGTGATACCCACTCCCTTTTTGACCCCTGAGGAGCCTTTCTGTACATGTGTAGTCAGGAAGGTTTCCTTACCTCAAGCATGGGAAATATGTAGTCTCTTTATCTCTATCTGATCAGGACTCAGCTCCTCTTTGCTCCTTGTTGTTGTTCAGTTGCTGACTCTGCAACCCCATGGACTGCAGCACACCAGGCTTCCCTGTCCTTGACTATCTCTCTGAGTTTGCTCAAACTCGTGTCCATTGAGCTGGTGATGCCATCCAACCGTTTCATCCTCTGTCGTCCCCTTCTCCTCTTGCCTTCAATCTTTTGCAGCATCATGGTCTTTTCCAGTGAGTCAGCTCTTCACATCATGTGGCCAAAGTATTGAAGCTTCAGCATCTTTGCTCCTGCCATTATCTTTATCTTGGAGTATTTGTCCATAAGGGACAGATTCCAGCTGCTCAGCCTGGGGCCTGTCTATCTCCTGCTTCAGTATAAGTGTAATTATTCAACGTATAGTCCTTTGTGACTAGTTTCTCTCACATAGCTTAGTATTTTCAAGGTACATCCATGTTGTGGCATGTTGTATCAATACTCCATTAAATTTTGTTCCATTTTGATACATTCCATTGTATGGATATATCACATATATATATTCATTAGTTGATGGGGTTGTTTCTACTCTTCAGCTGTTATGAATAGTGCTCTGTGATTATTCATGTACACATTTTTGTGTGGACATATATTTTAATTTCTCTTGATCACAAACCTAGGAGTGGAATTTCTGAATAATGTGGTAACTCTATGTTTAACATTATGAGGACTTGCCTGATTGTTTTCCAAAGTAGCTACACCATTTTCATTCCTGTGAACAATCTATGGGGTTTCCAATTTCTCCACATCCTTGCCAGCACTTGTTGTTATCTGTCTTTTTACTTATTAGCAATCCTAGTGAGTTTGACAGAGAAGGCAATGGCACCCCACTCCAGTACTCTTGCCTGGAAAATCCCATGGACGGAGGAGCCAGGTAGGCTACAGCCCATGGGGTCGCTAAGAGTCGGACACGACTGAGCGACTTCACTTTCACTTTTCCCTTTCATGCACTGGAGAAGGAAATGGCAACCCACTCCAGTATTCTTGCCTGGAGAATCCAAGGGATGGCAGAGCCTGGTGGGCTGCCGTCTATGGGGTCGGCACAGAGTCGGACACGACTGAAGCGACTTAGCAGTAGCAGTAGCAGTGAGTTTGAAGAGGTATCTCATTGTGGTTTTGACTTGAATTTCTCTAATGAGGAATGATTTTGAGCATCTTTCCCATATTCTTAGATAAATTTCTTCTTTTAATGACCAGAAATTTTGTCATATTTTTGTTGCTTATAATTGTGAGCCCCAGAAATTTTCCTGAAGGTTTCCTTGAGAGGTGTCTGTTTTCTGAGTTGGTTGTGGGCATAAGAGTTCTCTAAGGGTCCTTTGAGTCTTCAGTAAGGTCCCTGAAGATCTCATCAGTACAGAAGTTTCATTCTACAGAGGCCCTCCAAATTCACCAAGGCCATCAGGGGTGAGAAGGTGTTTCCTAACTCATTCAGTCATTTAGTAAACACTCACTGACTCTCCCTACCCATCCATGTCTGCCTTTGTGCCTGGGGTCCTACCTTCAAGAACATTATCATCTCCTACAGAAGGCAGTTGTGGACATAGTTGGTCACTACTCAGGGTGACCAGTGCTGCCACAGAGGATAGTGCAGGGGCTTTCTGTCCTTGGAAACAGGATGCTTCTTAGAGATGGAGAGACAGCTGAGGTAAGTCCTGGAGGATGAATGGGAGACAGCCAGGTAATGTGGTGGGGAGAGCGTAGTGGAATTCCAGGAAGGTCAGAGGGACAGCTTTGTATTAGCAGTGATAAAAGTTCAACTGCTATGTGACATAAACAGATCATCTTTTATTATTATTATTATTTACTTACTTGGTTGTGTCAAGTCTTAGTTGTGGTGCTCAGGATCACATGAATCTTTGCTGTGTAATGTGGGATTTTTTGTTATGGCACATGGACTCTCTAATCATGGTGCTTGAGCTCAGCAGTTGTGATGCACGGGCCTAGCTGCTGCACTGCATGTGGGATCTTAGTTCCCCAACCAGGGATCAAACCCATGTCCTCTGCTCTTCAAAGCGGATTCTTAACCACTGGACGACCAAGGAAGTCCCCTAAACAGATGATCTTTAACAGTTCAAGGTAAGCAGTCCAAGTGGGAGTTTAAGTTATCTATTTCTACATAAGAAATTACCCCAAAACTTAGTGGTTTAAAACAATAGACATTTATTGTGTATTTTCTGTGGTCAAGAATTTGGGGACTTCCTTGGTGGAGCAGTGGATAAGAGTTTACCTGCCAATGTAGGGGATATGGGTTCGATCCCTGATCCAGGAAGATTCCACATGCCACAGAGCAACTAAGCCCGTGTGCCACAACTACTGATCCCACTACTGAAGCCCATGCCCTAGAACCCATGCACCACAGTAAGAGAGGCCACTGAAATGAGAAGCCCAAGCACTGCAACAAAGAGTAGCCCCTGCTCGCCACAATTAGAGAAAGGCTGTGCAAAGCAACAAAGACCCAGAGTAGCCCATCAACATTAAATAAATAAGAATTTGGAAGTGGCTTAATTAGGTGATCATGGCTTAGAGTTTTCATGAATCAAGACATCAGACTGGGCTGCAACATCTGAAGCTTGACAAGAAGTTTGGCTGTTGGCAGGAGGTCTCAGTTCCTAATGCTGGGGATCTGTTCTCATGACATGGCAGCTGGATTCTGCCAGAGTAAGTGATCCGAGAGAGTGAGACAGAAGCCACAATGCTTTTAATTAGTCTTAGAAGTCACACACTCTGCAGGGCTTTGAATACCTGGAGGTGAGGATTATTGGAGACCATCTTAGAGGCTGCCTAATGTAATCTGCCTTCTTAACCCCAGTGACTTAAAACTCTCCTACACATAAAATACTCTCATTACCCTCTAAGACCCTCAAAAGTCTCATCCCATTACAGCATCAATATGAAACACAGAATTTTGTCATTTTAGTCAATTTAGATGAAAATGAGGCTCTTTAGAGGTAGTTCCTTAAGTTCAGTTTAGTTCAGTCACTCAGTTGTGTCCAACACTTCACGACCCCATAGACTGCAGCACGCCAGGCTTCCTTGTCCATCACCAATTCATGTCCATCGGGTCGGTGATGCCATCCAACCATCTCATCCTCTATTGACCCCTTTTCCTTCTGCCTTCAATCTTTTCCAGCATTAGGATCTTTTCCAATGAGTTGGCTCTTTGCATCAGATAGCCAAAGTATTGGAGCTTCAGCATCAGTCCTTCCAATTAATATTCAGGGTTGATTTCCTTTATGATTGACTGGTTTGATCTCCTTGAAGTCAAGGGACTCTCAAAAATCTTCTCTAGCACTACAGTTTGAAAGTATCAATTCTTCAGTGCTCAGCTTTCTTTATGGTCCACCTCTCAGTTCAGTTCAGTTGAGTTGCTCAGTTGTGTCCGACTCTTTGCAACCCCATGAATTGCAGCACGCCAGGCCTCCCTGTCCATTACCAACTCCCGGAGTCTACCCAAACCCATGTCCATCAAGTCAGTGATGCCATCCAACCATCTCATCCTCTGTCGTCCCCTTCTCCTCCTGCCCCCAATCCTACCCAGCATTAGGGTCCTTTCCAATGAGTCAACTCTTCGCACGAGGTGGCCAAAGTATTGGAGTTTCAGCTTCAACATCAGTCCTTCCAATGAACACCCAGGATTGATCTCCTTGAGGACGGATTGATTGGATCTCCTTGCAGTCCAAGGGACTCTCAAGAGTCTTCT
This sequence comes from Okapia johnstoni, assembly GCA_024291935.2. NCBI lineage: Eukaryota > Metazoa > Chordata > Mammalia > Artiodactyla > Giraffidae > Okapia > Okapia johnstoni. Next base: position 25,306,944 of record CM044325.1, read on the forward strand.
CCAACACCACAGTTCAAAAGCATCAATTCTGCGGCGCTCAGCTTTCTTCACCGTCCAACTCTCACATCCATACATGACCACTGGAAAAACCGCAGCCTTGACTAGACAGACTTTTGTTGGCAAAGTAATGTCTCTGCTTTTAAATATGCTGTCTAGGTTGGCCATAACCTTCCTTCCAAGGAGTAAGCATCTTTTAATTTCATGGTTGCAATCACCATCAGCAGTGATTTTGGAGCCCCAAAAAATAAAGTCTGACACTGTTTCCCCATCTATTTCCCATGAAGTGGTGGGACCAGATGCCATGATCTTAGTTTTCTGAATGTTGAGCTTTAAGCCAACTTTTTCACTCTCCTCTTTCACTTTCATCAAGAGGCTCTTTAGTTCTTCTTCACTTTCTGCCATAAGGGTGGTGTCACCTGCATATCTGAGATTGTTGACATTTCTCCTGGCAATCTTGATTCCAGCTTGTGCTTCATCCAGCCCAGTGTTTCTCATGATGTACTCTGCATATAAGTTAAATAAGCAGGGTGACAGTATACAGCCTTGATGTATTCCTTTCCCAGTTTGGAACCAGTCCATTGTTCTATGTCTGGTTGTCTAACTGCTGCTTCTTGACCTGCATACTGGTTTCTCAGGAGGCAGTTAAGATGGTCTGGTATCCCCATCTCTTGAATTTTCCACAGTTTGTTATGATCCACACAGTCAAAGGCTTTAGCGTAGTCAATGAAGCATAAGTAGATATTCTTCTGGAATTCCCTTGCTTTTCCTATGATCCAACACATGTTGGCAATTTGATCTCTGGTTCTTCTGCCTTTTCTTTTTTTCTTTTTTTTATTATTTTTATTTTTTTTAATTTATTTTTTATTTTATTTTATTTTTATTTTTTAATTCTTCTGCCTTTTCTAAATCCAGCTTGAACATCTGGAAGTTCTCGTTTCACATACTGTTGAAGCCTAGCTTGGAGGATTTTGAGAATTACTTTACTAGTGTGTGAGATGAGTGCAACTGTGCGGTAGTTTGAGCATTCTTTGGCATTGCCTTTCTTTGGGACTGGAATGAAAACTGACCTTTTCCAGTCCTGTGGCCACTGCTGAGTTTTCCAAATTTGCTGACATATTGAGTGCAGCACTTTCACAGCATCATCTTTTAGGATTTGAAATAACTCAACTGGAATTCCATCACCTCCACTAGCTTTGTTCATGGTGATGCTTCCTAAGGCCCACTTGACTTCACACTCCAGGATGTCTGGCTCTGAGTGATCACATCAAAGCAAAATACCTAGAAGAAAATAGGAGAGCTGGAAAGGATGGAGTTAATCTGGAAGCACAGATTTCTCATTCTCTTTGAAATCAGTTTTGATGGACAAAGGATGTTTGCTCACAATATATGAAGACTTTCTAAAATTAGAGAAAAAAAGAACCATTCCCTCCTCTCCCCCTTAAGACTGCAATGAGAGCTGACTGGTGGGTACATAGGTGGCTGTTATTCTGTCCTAAGAGCTTTTCTATCTCTTGGACTGTATTAACAACAATGTAGCAGGCTCTAGGTATTTGCGCAGAGCCCTGGCCTTTGATGGAGAAGGCGATGGCACCCCACTCCAGTACTCTTGCCTGGAAAATCCCATGGCCAGAGGAGCCTGATAGGCTGCAGTAAATGGGGTCACGAAGAGTCGGACACGACTGAGCGACTTCATTTTCACTTTCATGCATTGGAGAAGGAAATGGCAACCCACTCCAGTGGTCTTGCCTGGAGAATCCCAGAGATGGGGGAGCCTGGTGGGCTGCCACCTATGGGGTCGCACAGAGTCGGACACGACTGAAGCAACTTAGCAGCAGCAGCAGCTGGCCTTTGAGGGGTGTCCTAGTTTCTAGGCCTTTCCCTCCTGGAGGTTTTCCTGCCTCCATTCTTTCCTCTGCCCTCTTGTTTGACTAATGTGTATTCCCTGAGAAGCCTAAGATGCTCCATCCTGAGACAACTTCTCCTGATCTTGTCATTTTGCTCCATTCATCACTGTCATTCACAAGTGCCTTTTGCCAACCTTTCTGGAACTTTCCTTCTTCATAAAGAACCAGAAGAGGGACTTCCCTGGTGGTCCGGTAGTTAAAACTCTTGCTTCCACTACAGGGGGATGGTTGGATCCCTGGCAAAGGAACATCCCTAGTTAAGGAACATCCCTGAACAAGGAATACTGCAGGGGGCATGGATTGGATCCCTGGATCCCTGGTCAAGAAATCCACATGCCTTGAGGTTTGGCCAAAAAGTAAAAACAAAACAAAAGAATACAGTTGTAAACAAACAGCAACAACAAAATGCAAAATCCTTTTCTCTGTACAGAGCTTAAGGGTTAAAGAGATGTTTACATTAGACTCTCAGAGCGATCCTGTGAGTCTGTGTGAGTATCTGTATTTTGCAGAAAGGTAAAATGACTTGCCTAAGGTCACACAGCTTGGGTTAATGCAAGGATGGAGAAGGGGAGTTCAGTTCTGGCTGACTCCTTAGTCTCTGCAACTTCATCCCACTACCTCTTCAACCCCATACTCCTTTGAAAATTACTCTCCCAGACACAGCCTGCCAATCTTTTCATCCCTTTTGACATACTTTATGCTGTAGTCTAACTACTTGAGAGAGAGGTTCTTATCCTGGATCCTGAGAGTCCTTTGGGGGGTCTGTGATCTGGATGGGAAAATTACATTTTTATATTCATTAATCTTTACAGAAACTTAGTGTTTTCTTTCATTTTGCATACAGATCACAAAGTACAGTAGAATTAGCAATAACTGTGATTTTGTAACCAACAAAAATCACACGTTTCCATATCACATTTTCAACTGTTACAGATATCTTAAAATATTGTCTGTGAAATTTGAGATTGAGGCAGTTATTAAATAGGGTGTGACATTCTGTTATCTGTCAACAAACATATTGCTGATCAAATTTTAAAATATTTTGATAACTGTATTTCAATATAAATGGTTTCTTTTGTAATCTTATGTAATTTATGTTATGCAGTTACAATCACTATTTTGAGAGGGGTTCATAGGCTTCATCAGCCTACCTAAATGGTCCATGAAAAAGGTTGAGGACCGCTGATTTCAGTTTTCCTGAACTCAGGGGGTGCTTCTTTTGCCCCCTACAGGGCCCTTCACTGTCTGCTGAGTTCTTCCTCCACAGTAGAATTCAAGAGTCTCCACTGCGGTAAATTTTCCCAAGGGACCTCAGTCTAGAATGGAATTTGATGACTAGAGTACCAATGACCCCTGTCTTGCCCCCGCTCTTGAGCAGCCATTGCAGGTGTGGCTGTGCAGGGCAGCCTATTTCTTTGGCAATGTAAGGGGCTTGCTTTGCTGGTGATCTCTGATGGAAGAGGTTAGCAAGGCCAAGTCAGAAGCTGGAAGGGGGCCTTGCTGAAGCTCCAGGTACAAGAGCCCTGACTGCCTTGGGGTCCAGGTGAGTGCACAGCACAGAGCTGGGGAGAGGACCCCATCTCTCCTCTGCTGAATGGAATCTGGTGCATACTGGAGGCCTGAGGCTGAGCTAGGGGGACGGGCAACACAGGGCACAGGGGAGCTGGGCCAGGATTGAATGAGCAAGGGGGTTACGTAGGGAATTTTTTGTTTTGCTAGACCATGAATTTCATCTTATAATTAAAGACTTGGTGGTCCCGTAAGGAGAAATGATTTTCCCAATGTCACAGCCTCTAAGTGACTGAGTTGGGTTATGAACCCAGGTCTGGACTCCTCTTATCAATTGGTATGTTAGTTTCCTAGTGGTATCTTAACAAATTGCCCCATACTGGGAGGCTTAAAACAACAGAAATGTATTTTCTCATAGCTGTGGATGCCAGAAGTCTGAAACCAAGGTGCTGGCAGCGTTGGTTCCATCTGGAGGCTGTGAAGTAGGCTCCTAGCTTCTGGTGGCTTCCGATGAGCCTCGGTGTGCCTCAGCTTAGGGCTACACGCCTAATCTCTGCCTCTGTCCTCACGTGGCCTTCCTCTGGTGTCTCTGCGTCTCAGATCGCCTCTCCTTTTTCTTATAAAGACATCATTCATTGGATTTAGGGTCCATCTAAATCCAGAACTGATTTTGCCCTGCCTTGTCCTCAATATTTATTTATTTGGCTGTACCAGGTCTTAGCTGTGGCATGCAAACTCTTAGTTGTGGCATGTGGGATCTAGTTCCCTGACCAGGGATCAAACCCAGGCCCCCTGCATTGGGAGTGTGAGTCCCACTAGACCACCAGGGAATTCCCCCACATTCTTCCTTCTTAACTGTCAAGACCCTCCTACCAAATGAGGCCAAAATCACAGGTATGTAGATGGGGGTTAGAACTTGGGACATATCTTTTATGGGAGACACAATTCACAATTCAACGCACTGTATTTGGTATCCTTTTTTTGGAGGGGGTGGTTAAGTTTATCAGCTTGAGCAGCTTTATGTAAAAGAATCCTCCTAGGGTGGGAGGGAGCTTCGAGAGGGAGGGGACCTATGTATACTTATGGCTGATTCACGTTATTGTATGGCAGAAACCAACACAACATTGTAAAGCAATTATCCTCCAATTAAAAATTTAAAAAAAGAATGGGAAAAAAAAGAATATTCTTAAATATAAACTTTCTTCCAAATTTTCTTCTAACCTGTGTCAGTAACAACCCTCACCTCTGTCAGCTTGTCATAGCTTGCAAAGCATCTGGCACCTTAATTACTCTTGTATCTACCCTGGGAGTTCTGCAAGGTCAGATATTTTCCAGATATGGAAACAGGTACAGGAGGGAAGGGACCGTAAGGACACCCCATCCTGGCTGAAGCGACATTTGAACCCAGGACATCAAAGACTCTTTTCTCACTGCTGCAGCTGGACTAGAGCTTTGGCAGCAGTTCCTGCACGTTCATTTGTGATTTACTTGCGCCCTAAATTTTATTTAATGTGCACTTTTCCCTTGTCATTAATTTTTCAGCTTTATTGAGGTATTTCCCTTGTCATTTTAATTGATTATCTATAGCATCTATATATTTGTCATGTTAATTGATTGATTGATTCATTCATTCAACTACCATTTACAGGAGCCTTATCTTGAGAAGCTTCAGGCTGAACTGAGCTCTGGGCCACAGAGATGAACAGGACCACTTTGGTCCTTGTCCTTGAAGGCAGTAAATTGACAATGAACATCCAGTGAGAGCTGGCTGGGGGAGCTCAGTGCGCTCCTAGCATAACTGGAAGATCAAAAGAGGCTTCCTGATGTCTGAATTGGGTCTTAAAGGATAGGCAGGATGCAATCTTATTCCTTCATTGTTGTTCAGTTGCTAAGTTGTGTCTGACTCTTTGAGACCCTATGGACTGCAGCATGCCAGGCTTCCCTTTCCTTCACTATCTCCTGGAGTTTGCTCAAACTCATGTCCATTGATTATCTAACCATCTCATTCTCTGCTTCCCCCTTCTCTTATTATTAGCTATTAGAATTAAATATTAGCATGAGCACTTGATATTCATCTACTGAATGTCAGAAGGGTGCTATTAGTTTTCTAGCATTCTTCCAAGCTGGCATAACAGGTTTGTATACCAGCCTTCATCACAAATGGCAGAAACTTCCATTTGCCCAGTGTTGTGTCATCTACAAAACATTTTCACACTCTTGGTCTCATTTGTTGTCACAAAAAGCTCTTTGAGAATGCTTTGTTTATATTGATATATTTCTGTTGTTTTGTATCCTAGTGGAAGTCAAAATTTTTAATTTTCTAACAAGATAAAATGCAGGGATTTCCCTGGTGGTCCAACAGTTAAGACTTTGCGCTTCCACTGCAAAGGGCACAGGTTCCATCCCTGGTTGAGGAACTAAGATCTCTCATGCCATGTGGCTCAGCCAAAAACAAAAAAACAAACAAGATGAAGTGCAAACATTTGAAAATTAAATTAGGTAACTTTGGAACTTATAAACATTCAAATTGCACTGAGAATTAAACCAGGGCCTGGTTTCTGATCCTTAACTTGGCCAATATCTCTCTCTCTCTGGGTCTGAATTTCCTCTACTATGGGCTTGTGGAGGAACTTTTAAGCTATAGGATTAAATGAGAAAGTGGATCTTAGACACCAGCACAGCACCTGGCTCATTCAAGATTGGTTCTCCTAATATGGTGTCTAACATCCATTTTCCTGTGAGACTTTCTGAGACATTCTTAAAGTAATATTCCAGCCCACACTGTGCGCCAAAGCTCCTAAAGAGGTGCCTTGAGAGAAAGAGAGAGCTCAAAGCCAGCTCATTGACAAAGCTGGGACAAAACCATTTCACGGTCTCAGTTAATCAGACAGTAACAGGCAAAGGACAGTGTTTTGACACTGTCATTTTGTCTGAGTTTGTTTCGGTTAGGGTGCAGGAAAAAAATCTGATGGGTGGAAACAACACACAAAAAACCTGACAATGGCTAAAACTACACGTGGCAAAAATTTCTTATGGATGGAAAAGCAAACTGAATGATCCCATCCTTGTTGGTAACATTGAACGTTGCAAAGTTGACCCCTGGGAAAATTCCACTTGGTAGAAATAATCAACACAAAATAAAACTGACAATGGCTCAAACTGCTCCCGAGAAAAGGTGGACTTGGTGCAAATAATGATGAGAAATTTCACGACAGCTGAAGCAATAATCAGTAAAAATTGATAAAGAGAAAAGATAACAGATGAATCAGATCTTTCTTGTAAAACTGATAGAGAAAAGGATATATCTTAATGAAATTTCAATTTAGAAAAAAATTTAGAAAAGTCAGAAATTGTTTTAACTGTGCTATACAGAAAATTTATCAAGGAATTAAATTGGCTTAATAGAGCAAATTCCTTAAATACTTTAATAAATTCATTAATAATAATATAATTCTGAGTAAAAGGTTTACATTACAGTCCCCATGACTTAGATGTGGGGATTTGGAGAGAGAATTCCCAAATTAGATGAAGGGTTGGACTGTAAGTGGCAATTTACAGTCTTCAAAGCACTTTCATACCCATTGTTTTATTGGATTCTCCTAATAACGTTATGAGGTGACAGGCCAGGAATCATCTTTCCATTTATAGACATAAACATGAGGTTCAGAAAAAAAAAAATTAAAGGACTTACTAAAGGTCACCCAGCATGTTCATGGCAAGGTCTAATTTAGGATCTGATTCCCAGATTCCTAATCTGGTAAGCTTTCTCATACCTATTCCCCTAGCTCAGATATGCTTTACTGGCTGGATAGACTCAACCCTTTTCATTTTGACTGCCCAGCCTCCACTGTCTGCCAGTTGGCGAAGAGGAGGAGGAGGAGTGAAGCAGGTTTAGAAGGTGGGATTGTCAATGCAACTCTCAGATAGGGGAAGGGATATAGCCCACATTTCACAGGCACATTTCTTATTATTCTCAGAAAAGGGAGAAGAGGGTCTAGGATTTTGGGGGCAGGGAGGCCACTTGGAATTTTAAGGCTAGGAGAGTAGGATGAAAAATGAGGTAGTTTGAAAAAGATAGGGCCTGATGCATTTGGGGAAAATGAGTCATTAGGCATAGGAGTGTAATTAGATTTAGGTGGGGTGAAGCTGCTGAAGAGATTGGCTGCAGCAGGACTATGGACCAAACTAAGCTTTGATTCAGACAACCTGGGCTTTCTCTAGTAGGCCTGTGCTTCTCCTGTTGGCTAGCTCGTGGAGCCGGAATGTTCTGGTGTTTCTTGCAGAACGGTGAGGAACAATTACATAAGATCTAAAATGCTGTAACATTTTTCATACAGGATTTATGTTAAGTCAGAAGTCATCTGATACCATATTCCCTATTCTAGAAGAACTGGGCATAGAAGAAGGAAACAATTGGTTTTTTTGGCAGAGCCACTCAAGATCTTAGTTCCACAACCAGTGACCCAACAGAAGCCCCCTGCAGTGGAAGCATGGAGTCTTAACCACTGGACTGCCAGGGAAGTCCCAGAAACAATTTTTAACTGTAAGATTTATTTTATTCGGTTTATAGACGATGCTTGAAGTGTTGCTTTGTAGTCCCTTTACAATAACTTTATTCCTCCCTCCTCATTCCTCTCCCAAATAGTGATCTCTGGCCCACACACTAGAAACCATTGCTATAAGAATTCAAATAAAAAGAAAATCAGTATGTCTAAAATACATTCTTGGGAAGGCAGGACTTTGGCTTGAGTTTCAAGAATGAGTAGGAGAAAAGGAGGAAATGGGTGTAGAAAGACCAGAAGATGGAAACACAATGAAAATTGAGGAAATCCTCTCTACTAACTTACTATTCTTTTATGAATTGTTAAGTGATCACTATTATTTGGTTTTGTAGTGGAAATGTTGGGCTCCCAGAAACACTAGATAGTCCTCCTCTTGGAGCATCACTGAGAACAACAGAAAGCCATGAAAAGCTTTTAGGTGGCAAAAACAGGTTGTTGTTAGATTTGAAAATTTTATTTTTTGAAAATAGTTTATAGCTTAAAAAGTTCTCTTTTTAAACAGTTCAGGCAGTATGACAATAAAAATTACTTTAAATCTGACACGCTTTATTCTAAGGTTATTACAGATACTATTTTGGGGAACCTTTTTACTGAAATCTTTCTATGCTTATAGAATATTGTCTCAAGTTTCACATAAATTAGATCACTCTAAACATGTTGTTCTATTATCATTTGAGAATAAATTGTGAATAGTTTTTGATGTCAAGAAATAGACCCATATCATTATTTTAAACAGCTGTTTAATGCATTGTTTGTATATATAATTTAACCAGCTTCTAGTGATGGATACTTAACGTTTACCCCAGTATAATCAACAACCTGCGATAACAACCTTCTCCATTCATCTTTTCCAAATTGATTATCTTTCTAAGGTAAATTCTTAAAAGTAATGGAGCTGGGTCAAGAAGTACCCTCTTTATATTTGGGCTCAAGCTGCTAAGTCGTCTAGTTTTGCAGGGAGACCAGGAGGAAGCTGCTGCATTAGTTCTGGTGCCAGACAGTGGCAAACGGTTATTGCGAGGAGTACAGACTTGCAGGTGATCTTGCCCATCTAGGCCTGTACTCGGCGGGGTGGCATATTTCCTTCCCTTTCCCCTCTCTTTCACTTCTTTTTCTTAACATGGAGGAAGAACTGAGAACTGCATCTCCCAGCATCTCGCAGGGACCACACTCCCTGGGAACTGTAGTACCAGGTCTGAGAAGAGTCCGGAAAGAGGGCGAGAGGCTGTGAGACATGCTGGGAAATGTAGTCCAGCGGGAGGAGGTTTTGGGGTTGTGTGGAGGTGTGTGCGCGCGCGTAAAGAGGTTGGAAACGCCGCTAACATCGTCCCTTGAGGATGGGGCTGCTGGGTGACCTAACTTCCTTCCTGTGTGGTCTCTGAGTCTACAAAAGCCATCCGCGGATGGTTGGCTTTACTCCATTGTCTGTAACGGAGTAGGGAGCGGTCCCTCCGCTTCGGGCGCGCGGTCGGAGGCGCAGGCGACGCGCGGGGCGGAGCGGGGCATGCCGGGAGTTGTGGTCCCGGCGAGCTGAGGCTGTGGGACGTGTCGCGGCGCTGCGCCGGCTCCTCTTTCCCCTCCCTTCTCAGCGGTCCCCCGCCCCTTCCCTCAGCCTCCTCCCTCGCCCGCAGCCCAGCGTCCCCTGCCCCCACCCGTCGGGCTCCTCGGCGGCTACTGCAGAGGATTCACAGCCGAGTCGCTGAGGAGGAGGAGGAGGCTCCTGGTCCCTGCGCGCCATCCGCCACCTTACTGGACACGGGCGACGGAGCGAGAGCGTCCCCTCTGTAGCCTTCAGAGAAGACAAGGGCATCGCCGCCTCAGCTACCGCCGCCGCCGTTTTCGCCTGCAGCGGCTCGCCGGTGAGGAGATACACCCCCACCCTACCCGGCTCGCTCTCGCTGAGCCTGGGCCGGTGGTACTGGGGAGAATGAGAATGGGGGCTACGGAGCCCCCCCACGGTTTGGGGCAGGGGGTTAAGGTCGCGATGGAACGGCGGGCTGGCAAGGGAGACTTGTCCAGGCGCGGGCTGGGGGTGGGGTGAGGGTGGGACACGAGCAGGTTGCGGGGGGAGCGACGAAGCAAGGGGACTTTTAATGGAAACGGCCTGGGACAGGAGCATGGGGTAGAAGGGTTGGGATGGAATTTGGATGGTTTTGGGCGAAATGGATGGTGAAACTGGAGTGGGATGGCTTTTAATGGGGGAGGGGACTGAATGAGGGTGGTGGATTTGGGGTTGGCCTGGAGCAATTGACAGCTTGGGATCTGGGCCGGGTTGCGGGGTAAGGGGTGGATTTCAATAGAAAGTGCGACTGCAGAGTTGGATAGGACCCTGGGGGGTGATTAATTCTGTAGTGTGGCGTGGACCTTCGTCAGGCTGATAGAGGAGGTAGGAGCTGGGGGTGAGGGGCTTGGCATGGGTTGAGACCTGAGCTTGAAGTGGTTGCTTGCCATCTGGGGTGGTGTAATTTATTGAGACTTACGGAATAGCGTGGTTTAGGAGAGCAGAGGAGGTAGAATTTGGGGTTTTCCTGGGGAGTGCTTATGGAAGTTGTAATAGGAGCTGGTGGGGGTGGGACTTTCAGTGAGGGGAGTGTGAGGGTGAGCTGGCAGGAGGGGGTAAATTAGTAGAAGTTAGGCCTCAAATGGGGGGTGGGAACACAGCAGGATGGTATTTAGAGTGATGTTAGAACCACTGGTGGCTCCCTGGGTACAGGATGGAGGCAGAGGGCACAGAAGATGCTTCGGGGCTGGACTCATAGTGGCAGGTGGTGAGCAAGGTTGGGGGATGGTATCTTGAAGAAAATGTCCCTTGGCCAAGGTGGCAGAGGCAGTTTGGGAGAAAGAATGTCTGAGATGAATTAGTAGGACTGGAGAGGTGGTTGCTGATAGTGAGGTAGCAGGTGGGGCTACTTAAGGAGTGAGAAACCTGTGAGTATTGGTATGGAGTGGGCAGAGAGGATGGAGAGGGGCAGTAAGCAATATTGGGAGGAGGTTGATTGGATGATTCTGGAGAGGAAGAATTGGGAGGGCCTGCAAGAGACAGGAGGGGGTTAGGAGTGGACTTAAATGGACAGCTTTGGAGGCTATGATTGGGGGACTTTTCAGGGGACAGAGAAGGTACATTAAAGACTGGTTTCTAGAGGACTTCTAAGCTGTTAGTTTTTGTTTCATTTGTATTAGTATCATGTGGAAGTAAACCATCACAAAGGGTAAAGTTGAGTGGGGCTTCAGTTAAGGTATAATTGAGGAGGGGAAGGCATCTTCTATTATTCATGTATTTTAAAAAGAAAGTTGAGGGAAAAACCCACTCATAACTAAAGGTGAAGAAGATGAAACTGGAATGTGATAGATACCTTTCTGTTTGATGTCTCTGCCTTCTTTCTGCCCAAGGTGTGTTTTAAAAATTAGTCCTGAAATTTGGTATTAAATAGATTTGATGAGCTTAAGTAGTTAGGGAACATTCCTTGCTTGAGAACTGATGAATGAGACTGAAAAATATGAGGCTGAATTTATTTCCTAGTCAGGCAACGTGCATGTATTCAGAAAGAGCTTAGGCCTTTTTTCCCCCTCTTAAAATTGATTGCTTGAAGACTCCATTTATTGGTGTCCTGGTTTGCAAGGCAATTAGGCACATCATTGTATTGCAGGCTAATAATCCTGAGATGAATCTTGGCACTACCGCTTTATGTAAACAGAAGACAGGAAATACGGAAATGTCATAAATATTCATTGGTGAGATGGTTTGCTATTGAGGAGTTTTTCATTTGATTCTCTTTTGACATTACTTGGTAAGATTTAAAATAATTGGATTGTATTTCTATAGATTGAATTTTCTTCCAAAGGAATTCAGGTGGTTAGAATTCTGTCAGATGTAGATAAAAACATAGAATCATTTTTATTTTATTTATTAGGAGATATAAGCATATTGCATTAACTACAAAAATAATACATCCATCTATTCATCAGAAATTTTATTTAAAGCTTAATGATATGCTCATTCTAATGGCAGAATAGTGATGCTGGAAGGTGGAGAAGGATGTTAATGGAGGAAACATCTTTAGGGAAATAGTTTTCTGGACTTAATTGCATTAACTATGATATGTCAAACATGAAGTGGCTGTTGATTAGTGCTCAGACTGGGGGAAAAATGGGGAGAGTTGTAAAAGAGGATAAAATTGGCACCAATGGGATCAAAATAATTCTAGTTTTTGGTTCAAGCTTCAGAGTTTAGCTCTTAAGCAAACCATTTTCCTTGGCTTTCACAATTGAGCACATAAAAATACCCAGTATATAGCATCTTTTTTTGTCGTTCCGAAATGGGCAGAATGATTGAAGGTTGGACGTCATCGTTGGAATTGAAAGTGTTTTGTTATGAGGAGGCTTTCTGTGTTACAATGAAAATCAGGTTTGAGCAGTTACTGGTAATTTGATGAGAGTGTAATCTAACTAATGTAAGCATTTCTCTTCATAACTTTACTCTGGGGTCCATCCAGCCATTGCTTTTGTGCAACTGCAGGCTTTATCTAGAGGTGGGACATTTATATTAAAGCCGTAGCTTTTGAGAGCTCAAAATGGAAAATAATCACTTGGGAGAAATATCTTGGTGGATTTTTTTTTTTTAATCACAAATGTGTTCACCTGTTCAGTAGAAATGTATATAAAGTGTTTTAGTATCTTTACCTCATTTGATTCTCCCAATATTCTGGTAGCAAGAGGAACAGTGGAGGTATTGCTATACAGGTACATTGGTAGAATGAATAGCTTGTGAATTAAGAGGTTGAGAGTCTTGGTTTCAAATCCCCTTTCTACCACTTGATAGATGAATAATTTTAGTAAAGTTATTAAAAACTTTTCATACTTAATGGTAGTGGTTAAACAACATTGTGAATGTACTTACTGCCACTAAATTTTACAATTAAATACAATTAAAAATGGTAAAAATTAAAAAAAAACTTTTCAGAAGGCTGTCAAAGGGCAGCAGATCAGTTCATATCCTGAAATAACTTTATGTCCTGAAAACACTGCACATATGTGAAATATTTGTTCACTATTTATTTACTTATTGCCTGCTAAGTGCCAGGGGAAATGAAAATGAACAAAAAAACAGTTGTCAGGGAGCTTTCAGTGTCTTAGGAGAGATAGATGATTTAAATGTAGTGAGAAGGGACTTCCCTGGTGGTCCAGTGGTTAAGACTCCACACTCGCAATGCAGGGACATGGGTTTGATCCCTGGTCAGAGAACTAAGATCCTGAATGCTGCAAGGTGCAGTCAAACAAAAAAAAAAGTAGTGAGAAAAGTGAGGCAAAACTAATATAATATGGTGGTCAAGAGTGTGGATTCTGAAGTCTGTCCACCATTTACTACTAGCAATGTGACCTTGGGCACAATGGTCTCATCTGTAAAATGGGCATAATAGGACTAATCTCACAGGTTGTTTTGAGGATTAAACAAACTAATCCATGGAAAGCATTTAATACAGTGTGTTAGATAATACACATTAAAAAGTATTAGTTGTTGCTGTTATTATTAGACAGGAAAAGACTAAATGTGAATAGCCTCTTGTGTCCTACCATTGAATTCTTAGTTATTTATGTTCTGTTATTTATTCAGGAGGTATTACTTTGTATTATTATCTCAGTTTATCTACATATACATGTTTGCATGTTGGTACTATAGTCTAGGAACTTTAAACAGTAAAGTACTTAACATATGTTAGGTGTTAGCTTTCTCATATAAAATAAGAAGAACTGCTCTGAGAAGAGTAAAAATTAGTCTTAAGATTATACAGTAAGTGGAAGAGTTTGGGTTACAGATCTGAAGTTCTAATTCTTCAATCCTATTTATATCTTTTCAAATTGTGAAGTAAATCATATGTATAAAAGCTCGTGTAATATAAATCTTCGATTTAAAGAATGATAGGAAATTGAAGGCCTCAGTTTTTGCTACTCAGCTTAATGAAAAGGAGATTTTTAGTATCTTTAAAGCTTCTTATGATTGATTCCTTTCCTTCCTTCTTTCTCAGAAGTAACCACCACTTTCCTGAATTTTGTGTGAATCATTCCCTTCTAAAAATAATTTTAGGAAACAAATATTTATCCTAAACAGTATATTTTATACATTTACAACTTTATATAAATAGAAAAATGTGTAAGTATTTTTCTGTAGCTTGCTTTATTCTTATTTATTATCCTTATTTTTTAATTTTAAAAGAGCTTTATTTCTTCCACCATTAATTAAAATAACCTGCTCATGATAGAAATTGGAAATTACAAAAAAGTAAAAGGAAGCAAAATTATTGTCTGTAGTGCCTTTACTCAGCAGCATTTCTTATTTGTATGTATATTATATGTGCTTAGTTGCTCAGTTGTGTCCAACTCTTTGTGACCCCATGGACTGTAGCTTGCCAGGCTTCTCTGCCTGTGGGATTCTCCAGGCAAGAATTGTGGACTCCTTCAAGGGATCATCCCAACCCAGGGATCGAACCCAGGTCTCTCGCATTGCAGGTGGAGTCTTTACCATCTGAGCCACCAGGGAAGCCCATGTATATTATATATACATATTTAAAAATGTATATTCTTCAGTAACTGCCTGTAAGTGTGCACACACATACATATATGGGTAGTCGAGATGGCAAGAGGAAGCCAGTTTGCATTTATGGATGACCAGATTATCCAGATATGGGTCAGTCATACTTGGAAATAGGAATGGGAGTGGGTAGTAGCAACCTTTGTGAGCTGTGAAAGAACAGCATCTTAGATTTACTAGATACTAATTCTTTGTAGTACCGACTTAGAACTTCATGTCATGTTTTGGCAAGTCACTTAACTCTTCTGATCAGAATTTTTGTGCATCTTTTTGCAAAAAGGCAGCTCAAATGAGATAATAAATGTGAAACTACTTTTTAAACTGTGAAGGATAATGTAAATGTTAATTTTTTTTCTCTAGTTTACAAAACTGAAATCAGGCACCCACACAGAGGTGAAAAGTTTGTCATATTTGGTTTATTGCCTTTCCGAAGGGTTCTTCTAGTGGAGGAGGAATACATGAAGAGCGGTTCACAGTTTCTCCCTTAAAACTTGAAGATTGTTAGATACAGTGGGACAGAGAGGGTGTTAGAGAACTTTCTCCTAGTGAGTTTATGGGACCTGGTTCTATGTTAACTGTGCTGGCTTGCTCAAAATGGAACAATTGAGACATTTTGAAGTGGAGAATGTGGTGTACAATGTTTGCTTTCCGCTATCCTGACAAATACAGTCATTTCCCTCTTAGTTTTCTACCTGTAACTTGTTACAGAGATAGAGTACAGTGAGATGGATCCTTTGTGCATATGTAAAAGATAATATTCAGTTGTTGGGTTGTTTAATGGATTATATGAGATAAGAGGTGCTTCCCTGGTGGCTCAGATGGTAAAGAATCTGCCTGCAATGCATAATAGTACAGCTTTCTAGCGTGTAAAGTGAAAGCTGCTCAGTCGTGTTCAACTGTGTGACCCCATGGATCTTGGCTCACTGGACTTCTTAAGATTCTTTCTTTGAGTAGTCTTGCCCACTCTATTGGCTCTAACTGCTGTTGTATGCTCATGACTCTCAAAATTTCTGTCTCCAGCTCAGACATCTTTCTTGATCTCTAGACTTGTATATCTCACTGGCTATTGACAACCTACATACATCCATTTTGATGATCCTTAAATTCAGTAGGTCCAAAACAGAACACATTTTCCCCATCTACTTCTTCTGACTTCTCCCTTTTTATCTCCCCTAAAAGTTAAAATCATCTCTTCCTGTAGTTTTGTCCTAACTTAAAGGCACTGCTGTCCATCCAGCCATTCAAGATATGAATCTGTGCTATTAGTCTTTTCTTGTCCCTTATCCTGTAGCCCCAAATAAATCCTCCTAAATATTCCTGAAATTCATCTCCCCTTTACTACTATTATCACCTTAGTTCAGATCTTAATCTTGCCTATACAAGGGCAGTAGCCTCCTGACTTGTTTTTGTATCACCCATGTGCAATAATAGTAAACCTGTCTTCCACTAAGCAGCAGAATGCTCACATCACTCCTTTGCTTCAGTCCCTTCATTGGCGCTAAAGTCTAAGCTCCTAGCATGACATATTATGCCTTCTGTTATGACGTGTCCTGAGGTACTCCTTCTGCCTAATCTCCCATCACTGGTAACACTGAGCAGTATGTAGTTTATACAGATGTTTTACAGTTTTACACCTTTGCTCATGCTGTTTCTCCTTTTATTCATCCCTCTGGGTTCTTTCAGCACCCTTCAAGTTTGTCATAAGTTCACAAGGAGCACCCAGTGTGGGCCTCAGTTATAGTACTTGGGCTGTTTCAGAAAAATTGACTGTTTCTGTCTGCTCCTTCACTTAACTGTAAGTTTCTTGGAAGCAGGGACTGTGTTCTAGTCATCTTTATAGTCCTTGCTCCTGGAGGGTGCCTTGCAAGTAGTGAATGATTAATTTTTGAGCTGAGCATAGAAGAGATGACAAACCTATAGTATGATATTCTAATGAGGAGTAAGATGATATGTTTTTCCAGATGTAGATTTTTATTTATTTACATTGGAATTTAGAATTTAATTGGATTGATAAAGTCTTTGGTAATAATGATATATAACACAAGTTTCAAAAGTGGAAGACAGCAGGATGTGCTCAGCGGTTAGCAAACACTTCTGTAAAATATTTTAGGCTTTGTGGGCCACATACAGTCTTTATTATTTTTTTCTCCTCCTTCTCTTTCCCCTCCACATCTCCCTTCTTCCCTCCTCCTATGTTTCATTCTTAGTTAACAGGCTGTACAAAAACAGGCCGTGGGTGTGCCATAGCTTGACAATCCCTGGTATGTTATCAGAAATCAGACTTAAAAGTTGTAAAATTTTTATTTTTTTGGCTCTACCACATGGCATGCAGGATTTTAGTTCCCTGACCAGGGTTAGAACCCTTGCCTCCTGCAGTGGAAGTATACAGTTTTAGCCACTAGACTGCCAGGGAAGTCCCTTAAAGTTGTAGAATATTGAAGAGCTTAGAGACTAAAGCAAGCTCAGTTTTCTTGTTTTGTTTATTATAAAATTTAGTTCCTTTAGGCAATTATGCATTTCTTTAGTATGACAAATAATTTTACAGAATCTTGTTTGTCAAAGTACTCTGTTTATCTAAAAGTTTGACATTTTGTTAAATGGGCCATCGATTTCTGTATAAAGATGCTTTGAAAACATCTTGGTTTATAAAATTCCAGTACAACTCCCCCACCTTTCTCAGTTTAGGCAGGTGTCTGGGTGCTTTCAGAATGCTTGTTTTTATGATCATATAGATTGTGTTGTTTCTTAGATGCAGACATTTTGAAGGAACCCTAGGCTGATCTATTTTTCACAGAAGGTTCAATCCTTGGCTGACTAGAGATTATAATCTTGATTTTGCTTCTGATCATGTCCTTCAAGCTTGATAGTTTCTGCTGATGCTCGTTTTCTAGTCTCTGTGTTATAACTTTTTATACATATCCTAGTTTTTTCTTTTTAGGTATTGTGTTATTGTTTCTGTTTTTTGGCTGTGCCATGTGCCTTGTTGGATTTCAGGACGGCCACCAGAGATTGAACCTGGTCCTTGGCTGTGAAAGCCTGCAATCGTAACCACTAGGTCACCAGGGAACTCTCTGCCTTAGTTTTCTAATGTGTTGTCTCTCTCTTTTATTTTGAATTGATAGCAAAAATCCCTATCTGTATATGTATAGTTGTATTATTTATATTTCTGCAAATATAATTATACTATTTTATTTGATCTACAGTGCACAGGTTAGTCATGCAGCATTATTTTCATTTTAAGGATTAAGAAATCAAGACTCAAGGGGGTTATTTATCTTTGGCCATAGGACTAGTAGGAGGTGAGTGTGAAAAGAGGAAAAGGACTTAATATTTGAATATCTGTGGTAGGGAGTATGCTGGGTGCTTACTCTCTCTGAGTATATAATTTAATTCTCTTGTTTACCCATTTTAGGGTATTGTGCCCATTTTATAGAAGAGGAAGCTGAAGAAACTGAGACCTGCAGGGACTAAGTAGCTTGCATTTGGTTATATAGTAAGAGAAGAGAGGCTTGTATTAAAAACCTGATCCACCTTACTCCAAAGCCCTTATTCTTTTTACTGTACTGTATATAAAGCTCCCTTGTTTTAAATTCTTAGATCGGTGTTTTTCAACCTACTTAAATGAGTAGTAGCTTGGCTACACATTCAACTTACCTGAAGATCTGTTTTAAAAAACTGTGCTAATTCTACTCTGACCAGTGCTAATGAAACTTCTTCAGGTGAGTCTAAAGCAGGTATGTGTATGGGTGTATTTTTTTAAGAAAATATAAATTAAAAAGAAATTGTATTGCTGTATATATAACATATGAAGAAAAAGTGCACAAAAATGTAACCAGCATTCAGATCAAGAAATTTGGGAATTCCTGGTGGTTCAGTGATTGGGATTTGGTTCTTTCACTGCTGTGGCCCAGGTTCAACCCCTGGTTGGGTAATGAATATTCTAACTTCCAATACCATAGATTATTTTTTGCCTCTTTATGAACTTCTATAAGGTACAACTGGCTTTTTGCAGTCAACTTGGTTTGTGAGATTCATTTATGTTCTTGCATTTAGCAGTGGGCTTCCCTGGTGGCTCAGAATCTGCCTGCCAATGCAGGAGATTTGCATTTGATCCCTGGGTTGGGAAGATCCCCTGGATAAGGAAATGGCAACCTGCTCCAGTATTCGTGCCTGGGAAGTCCCATGGGCAGAGAGGCCTGGCAGGCTACAGTCCATGGGGTGGCAAAGAATTGGACCAGACTTAGCAACTAAACAACAATAACAATGCAAGCAGTAATTTATCCTTCTCACTGCTGTATAACAATAGTTGTCAAACGTTTTGGTGTCTTCACTCTTACTTTTGAAGACCCCTAAGAACTTTTGTTTGTGGATTGCATCGACCAATAATTTGCTGTTTTAAAAATTAAAACTGTGCATTTAAAAATAATAAACCTATTAAATATTAGCATATTTTAATGAAAATAGCTATATTATTACCCCAAATAGAAGAATATTATTTAAAATTTTTCCAAAGCTTTTCACTGTCTGACTGGATATATATATCCGGATATATATATCTTCTACATTCAATCTGTTGCAGCTGGTTGTTTTGTTTATGGTATATAAAGAATATTCTGTCCCATATATGAGTGAGTGTGCATGCTCAGTCATGTCCAACTCTTTGTGACCCTGTGGACTGTAGCCCACCAGGCTCCTCTGGTAGGATTTTCCGTAGGGTTTTCTGGTAGGATAGCCTGTAGGGTTTTCCAGGCAAGAATACTGGAGTGGGTTGCCATTTGCTTCTCCAATCCCATATATATGTGGCTAGAAAAAGGAGGAATGTTTTAATTGACTTTTTTTGGCTGTACCACAAGACTTGGAGGATCCTAGTTCCCTGACCAGGGATTGAACCTAGACTCCCAGGCAGTGGGAGCGTGGAGTCCTAACCGCTGGACTTCCAGGGAATTCCCTTTGTTGACTTTTTAGATAATTGATGGATATTCTTTTTTTTTTTTAATACGACTCTGAAACTTGTCTACTGGTAGTTTCTCTAGAGGTCCATTATCTTATGGAATCTGAAGCTATGCAGTGAACCTTTCATACTCTGTTATACTAAAGTCTGCTGGTCTGTTTTGTACTTTGAATGGGTTTTCTACTCATGCATAATTTTGTTTCACCGTGCTTTGGTCATCTGGAAAATATTGGCTCATTGAGTTATTCAGATCTTGTAAAAATGTTGACATATTTTATTATACAGTGTCAAATATTACATTTGTTAATATCTCCACCAATTCTATCAGACAAGACTTCTCTAGTTTTTGCTTGAAAGCTCAAATTTTGTCATTGGCAACAAATACTGACAGTTGTTTTCCTTGAAGTGACAGTCTCACATTGTTCATTTTTGAAAAAATGTCTGCCAAACATCCAAGTCTGAATAATCAGTTTTTCTGGCAGTTGTTCTTTTAAGTTAAAATGGTGTTTCGTGAAAAAAAAAAGGTAATTCAGCTTGCAACTCAACTGCATAAATGCCTTAGTATTTTTCCTTGAGAAAACTCTTATACTTCGTTATGTAGAAATATTTATAGGTAAGGAATGAGATTTAATAAGATTCATAATTTTTGTGGCTTCAGCAAGGCCTCAAAATAGTTTTTTTTTGAATTGGCTATGAAGAATGCAATGACAGTGGCACAGTTTGGTGTCACTGCCTTAATTCAATTCAAGATGGTATAGTTTTATTTATTAGTATAATTATGTTTCCAGGCTTTACTTATTTCTTATTGGAGAAATAGGTGGATTTCTTAGTGAAAGGGGCTTCCCTGACTCAGAGGGTAAAGAATCCGCCTGCAGTGCAGGAGACTTGGTTTCGATCCCTGGATCAGGAAGATCCCCTGGAGAAAGGAATGGCTATGCACTCTGGTATTCTTGCCTGGAAAATCCCATGAACAGAGGAGCCTGGTGAGCTGCAGACCATTGGGTCGCAAAAGAGTCAGACATGACTGAGCGATTTGTTAAAACTTTATTAAAAATATTGCTTTGAAAGCTAGAATGAATATAACTGGTTTTTCCTTCGCTTCAAGTATTAGTTGCTCAGTTGTGTCCGACTCTTTGTGATCCCATGGACTGTAGCCCACCAGGCTCCTCTGTCCATGGAATTCTCCAGGCAAGAATACTGGAGTGGGTTGCCATTTCTTTCTACAGGGGGTCTTCCCAACCCAGGGATTGAATTTGGGTTTCCTGCATTGCAGGCAGATTCTTTACCTTCTGAGCCACCAGGGAAGCCCTTTCCTTTGCTTAGTAGAACCAAAACACTTCAGAGTTGAGCAGTTTTACAACTTTATCAGTATATTAGAAAATCATTGGGCTTGATCCTTATTCTTTACTATTTGTGTTGAAAGAAAGGTGTAAAGTGGCTTTTAGTGAACTGTGCATAGCTGTGTATAAAAGTGATTCTGTCTTCCTACCCTTAACCGGGAGCATTTGCGGTAAAAGAAAACGATGCAGATGAAGCCACAACCAAGTGATCTTGTTGTGTAATGACTGGTTTTTCACTGTGATTGGGCAGAGGCGGATGGAGGAGGGTAGGCTAAACAAGTTATAGTACTGAGCATTATTTTACGTTTCAGCCAACATCCCCATACAGCCTGGAACCTTAGGGGAAGGAGAATTAACTTTCACTGTGTGCCTACTTTGTGCTAGGCTGTTTAAGTATGGTAACTTATTTAAATACATAGTTCTCCTGTAGGGTGGCCATAACTATTTTATTTTGCACATGAGAAAGCTTTGGCTCAGAGATGTAGAGCCTACTCAGGCCCTCTGGCCAGTGATAGGGTGGGGTTTATCCCCAGACTTTTCTACCTCCAAAGCCTATGAGTGGTCTTTACTATATTCTGTGCTATTGTCCAAGGACAGTGTCTCACTGATTATTTCTGAATCCTTGATACCTGGAACCTAGTAGGGTTTAGTAAGTTTCTGTTGAATACTTGAGCTGGTGCTAAATAAGTGAACCAGTGTTTACAGAGTAGGATATAACCCATCCCCTCTGGGCTGTGTGTAGATTGGCATGGTAGAGTCTGGTCACCATTTGTTGTTGTGGGGAAAGGGTCAATCTTCTTAATGATAGGCACTATCCAACTGTTTAAATAATTTGGAAATTGAGGAAATCTAATGGGATAAGTTTTCATTAGATTGTCAATGATTTCTTCAGGAATAGATAATACATCTGTGCTGCCTCTGATTTCCCCCTTAGTACCTTTGAGACCTGGTGCAAGTTACTTTACTTTTCTGTGCCTCATTTTTTAAAATCTTTAAAAAGGGAAGGACAGCAATAGTAGTACATAATTCCAAGGTAGTTTTGAGGATTAAATGAGACAGTTCATGTAAAGAAATGATCACAGTGCTTGGTATATACTACTGTCAATAAATAAGAGCTATTATCCTTCTAGAATGAAGCATGAATTTAATATGACTTTTAGCATGTTAAGAAGGAACAGTATTTTGGCTTCTAAAGCATTTTTGTTAGAGAAATAAAGCACTGAATTTATTGGTTTTTGTATTTGGGAATTTGTTTTCTGATTGTAGTTTGCTTGGTCTTCCTGGCAGCCAAGGTCTGTTATTTTGGTTGTGTGCATGGGTTTATTCATGAACCAATACAGGTATAGTATGACCTTTGGCTCTCCATCAACTTTTTAAAACTTTTTGGTCTAGTTGAAATGATTTGAATTGTTCCAGAAAATTCATTGATGTTGATAGTTCTTTCTAAATTAAAAATGTCAGTGAATGTGAGAAATGCCCCTTTCTAAATTTTTTTCTAACTATACTACTCATTACTGAGGGGATCAAGTATTTCTCCATAGTACTCTGCCCTAGAACCAAAGGAAGAGTGTTCTTTGAATTTTTCTGCATTTATTTTTGTTGGTGGTAATATTATCCATACTTTTGAGACTTATGTCTTTGACAGCACTTTTTTTTTTTTTTTTAAGGTATAGTTGACAGTACATTTTGATCAGGCTGTGGAATTAGGGAGGAGAAAACCAACTATCCATTCTAAATGAGCATATCTGAAAGCCAGCCTGCCCTTCAATCACATGTCAGTGTAGGTATACTGTCTCCTAGATGGGATTCTCTTGGTGGATTAGTCACTAAGTTGTATCCTACTTTTGTGACACCATGGACTGTATAGCCTGCCAGGCTCCTCTGTCCATGGGATTTCCCAGGCAAGAATACTGGAGTGGGTTGCCATTTCCTTCTCCAGGGGATCTTCCCGACCTAGGGATGGAACTGGAGTCTGCTGCATTGCCAGCGGATTCTTTACTGCTGAGCCACCAGGGAAGCCCCAGATGGAGCTCTGGTATGGTGTTTTTAGTAAGAGAGTTAGCTCAGTATTCTCCCCTTAACTCTCTCCAGTGTCATTCATTGTTTGTTTCTCCTCCCAGCTTGCACATTTTACCTCTAGTTCTAATGAAGTGTACATTGTTGGGTGTTTGCAATTCTCCAGACGTGCCATCCTTCTTGCTTTAATGTCTTTACACAAGCTTCTCTTTGGGCCTGGATGTCTCCTTTTAACTTTTAATTGGTCTAACTCCTGTTCAGCCTTTAAACTCAGCCTAGGAGTTAACCTTTTCCAAAAAGCTTTCCTTGACTTTCCCAGGTTGGGATTGGGTGCCCCATCTATGGGTTGCCTCATCTCTGGGTTGTAATTATCCATTTATTATTTATTGGTCTCCTCTACTTTGCAGTGAGCAGGGATTGTATGTAATTATCGTTTTATTCTCTAGACCTCATTTTTCAACCTTACACAGAGTAGGCATTGGTACGGTCTTATTGAGTGAATCCATAGTTTCAGGCTGATCTGTTAGCATTGTAATGTCCCAACCCATGTTATTCTAGGCTGTTCTGGTAGAATGGTTTTTCTTTTGTGGCCATTGAACCTTTCCTTATGTTTTCTTCATTACATTTCAGCTCACACTCATCCTCTATTTTTTGCCTGTAGGTAGGTCAGTGGAACAGTCTACAATACGGTAGACATGTAGATCTTCATAAAGAACTTGATTTGTGACAGGTCCTGAATCTCACTTGGAATGAATGAAATTACATTGGTAAATGGAAAAGCTGGGATCTTATGATTGCTTTTTAAACTCTTAGTTCTTTTCTCTGCTTCCAAGTTTTCCTCTTTATTAATTTTTTGGTCAATTTTAACTTTTAGGTAACATAAGATGAATGCTCCAGTACCAAACCACAAGTACTCTGCTTGTGCGTTTGATTTTTTTGAGCCTACATATAGGATTTGACTTACCTCTTATGGTGGTGGGATGACTGAGACTTTAACAACTGTGGGGGTTTTAAGCCTTATTAAGAACTTAATAGTTCCTGACAGGTGATTTAAATTATAGCTTCCCAAAAATATTTTGTTTAGAATCTTAATAGCACACAAAAATAATCATTTATGCCTGCATTCATTTAGTTAATATGAATGTCAGGCTCTATGCTAGGTTGGTTCTGATGATACACAGAGCTGAGTAAGATGGGGTCTCTGTCTCCAAGGAGCTCCCAGGTGCAAGAGAAAAACTATACACAATTTCAGATGAGTGTGTTGTACAAGCTGTAAAATAAGTAGCAGAGAGGGAGGTGTTAATGCCTTTTTCAGGGAAGAGTTCTTGGAGGAATAGATACCTGAGCTTATTTCTGGAAGAAAATAATGTCTTTGCGTGTGGAAGATTCTGGATGTATGCTCAAAATCTGGATTTGAACCCCAGCTTAGCCACTTATGAGCTGTCTGACTTGGGGCAAGTTGTTTAAGCACTCTGAATCTCACTTTTTTCCCCCCTCTAAAGTGAGGATAATCATGTCTGTCTGTTTTTGAAAGTTGTGAATATTTAATATATGTGAAAGAGTTTTGTAAATGTGCTAAACAAATATTACATCCTGGTTTTTGTTTTTCATTTTGACAGATTGGAGCATAAGTTTTCTTACTCAGACCAGAAATGAGAAAAAAAAAGACTGGGTATATTAGTGCATAGATATTAATTATAAAGTGTTAACTCTGTAAGCATCATGATTTAGAGTAAAGAGTTTGAAGCTCAGAATCCATGAAACTTTGGTTCTGTGCTGTTATGAAAGATATTGCTTAAGATGCTTAAGGAGTGGTCTCTGAAAATGTACTGTGTGTAGTTCAAGTGGCTTGGATGGCAATAAGCCAACCTGGAAAGAGCTCCATTGCTTGTCAAAAGACTTATATCTGTGCCACTATTAAAAAGATTATTTAACATTTCAGAATTACATTTCCCTCATCAATAAAACAGAGAAAAGTAATAGTTAATTTGCAGACTGAGAATTACAGATAAGTTGGGTAAAGTACATACTATTAGTCATAATCAGTTAAAAGTTTAATTTGTAGAATATTAAAATAAACTTTCTTGTCTTTCAATATGAGAGACTTCTTTTAGTGAAACTTGCTTGAAGAATAGAGAGAACGTACTAGGTGGTGCTGGTGGTAAAAACTTGCCTGCCAGTGCAAAAGACCTGGGCTCGCTCCTTGGGTCGGGAACATCCCCTGGAGAAGGAAATGGCAATCCACTCCAGTATTCTTGCTTGGGAAATCCCATGGACAGAGGAGCCTGATGGGTTGCAGTCCATGGGGCTGCAAAGAGTGGGACACGACTGAGCGACTTATACACACAAGATTGTATTTTACTTCTTCAAGTTCATTCATCAGAATAATATTGCAAGGTGAGTTTAAATCCCGGCTCTTGTACTCACTGACTATATGACCTTAGTTACTTTCTATTTCTGTAACTTTTTTTATTCATCTATGAGATGGGAATATAGTGGTATTTACAACATATAATTGTTGGCAAGATTAAATGAAATAATTAGATAAAGTGCTTTGATTGGTGTTTGGCACATATTTGTTGTTCAGTTGCTCGGTTGTGTCTGACTCTTTGTGACCCTATGAACTACAACACGCCAGGCTTTCCTGTCCTTCACTATCTCCTGGAGTTTGCTCAAACTCATGTCCATTAAGTTGGTGATGCCATCCAATCATCTCATCCTCTGTTGCCCTCTTCTCCTCCTGCTCTCAATCTTTCCTAGCATGAGGGTCTTTTCCAGTGAGTCAGCTCTTCGCATCAGGTAGCTAAAGTATTGGAGCTTCAGCTTGAGCATCAGTCCTCCAATGAATATTCAGTGTTGATTTCCTTTAGGATCGACTGGTTTGATCTCCTTGCTGTCCAAGGGACTCCCAAGAGTCTTCTCCAACACCACAGTTCAAAAGCATCAATTCTTAGGCGCTCAGCCTTCTTTTTGGTGCAACTGTCACATTCGTACTGGAAAAACCATAGCTTTGACTATGTACATAGGCACATAGTACGATATTAACAAATGGTAGCATTGTTATTATCACTTTCATTTTATAAATGAGAAGCTGAATACAGATTTAGCAACCTGAATAGATTCACTTGTAAGAACCAAGGATGTGTTTCAATCCAGGTTTGTGCAATGCCATCACTCTATCTTTTTATCAGACTACATTTTGTAATTAACGTTTTATTTGTTAGGATATGCATTCTGAAGTGCTGTAGATTGTTTGGAAATAGTTTGTGACTCTTAGATATTTAAAACTATCTTTCTGTGATGTTTTACTAATAGTTTACATAAACTCAGAACTCAATTTGTTAGAGAAAGAACTGTTTGGCCTGGTTTTCCTGTGATTAGACGGGATTTAAGGGCAAATATTCTGGGGTCATGGTCAGTGGTTAGTAAAAAGAACAATGTGGTTTTTCCTACCTAAACAGGTTCATTGAGGTGAAGCTGACAGACAATAACGACACAAATTTAATATAGTTTGCTAAGTTTTAGCATGTGTAAACATCTGTGAAACCATCATTGCAATTCAAATAGTGAATATATCCCACAAATTGTGGGAGGAATCACCTCCCACAAGTTTCCTGGTACCCCCTATGCAATCCCTTCCTCCTGCTCTCCCTGATCCCTCACCCACACAAACATTGGTCTGCCTTCTATTACTTTTTACTTCTATTATTCTTATAGATTAAACAATGGTTTTGAAGTCATAGCAATCAGGATTTAGATCCCCCATTCTGTCACTGTGTTAGTTGGGTGACTTTGGGGAAGTCATTCCATCTCTCAGCCTGGTTTATTCACCTGTAATCTAGGGATTCTATCACCAGCCCAAAGGACCATGAGGAAGAGGAGAACAGTGCCTAGAAAGAGCCTCGAATGGTGCCTGGCTTACAGCTGGTCTTCAGTCCCTGGAAGGCACCAGACCAGCTTTCAGTTGGTGGCTCAGAGTACATTTAGGAGTTCAGTGCTCCAAAATGCTTTTCTGTCACCTAGACCTTGTGTTCTGTCTTACTGAATGAGCTTTCTTGAAATAGGAAAGTTTAGATTAGACAGCTTGAGGCCCTAAAGGGCCCTCTGGTACTTCTTCCTTCCCTCCTGCATGCCCAGTGTTCCACATGCTATTTTAATTATAAACAGATGTTCTTCATAAATAAGTGAAGAACTTCATCACAGATTTCTGAGTTCTTTATGCCTATGTTTAAGTCTGGCATTGTGATAAAACTGCATGCTCAATGAGCTTGTAGTCAAAGTTCTGGATTTTAGTTCCTATGCTGCCCTGGGCAAATTGTGAAATCTTTTTGAGTCTCAGTTTTCTTAGATATAAAGTTGAAGAGTATCATACCACACAAATTTGTTGGGATGATTAAAGGAGAATTTTGAAAATGAATTGTATGATGACATCATAGTTCATCTGCATTGTCCTGTGACTGGCTTGCAGTGTAGTATTTAAACTTGATATTCTAGAATTCTTTTTGAGTATATTTTATTAGGTTTTACTAATAGGTAGCACAAGAAAGCAAAAACCAAAGGTTAAAAGTGCTTAGAATTTAAAGTCAGAGAAACTTTAATTCAGATATTAATTTAGTAGCTGCGTGATCTTGGGCAAGTTATATAATTTCTCTGAGCCTTAATAAGGTATATCTGGTCTTCCTCAGAGGGTTGTTATGAGGAATAGAAATAAAGTGTGTACAGTGATTGGCAAATAGCAGATACTTAGTGGTGCTACTTTTTCCCTTCCATTTCCAAAATTGGTAGATTTGTGGAGTTCAGTGAGCTATCACTGAAGAGATTATGTCTGTCTTCCCCATTCCATGATACAATTTGGCCCAGGATAGCCATTAGGTGGTGTCTCAGATTTCCCATTTAAGTCTGAAAATGCTATTCGAGGTTTATGATGCCAACAGTTATTGTAAAGGGATTTTCCCCCCCTAATAATGGGAGGAACTGATGCCATGTTTTTGTATTTTCTCATTAATTCTCATTGCTGTAGCTGGAGGTACTTTGTACTGTGGGAGCCAGGGAAATTGGGGGCCATATTGTCTCTTCTGTCTGTGTTTATTTGGATTGGAGAATTGTCTAAAGGCTTCTTAGTGAATAAAGTAGATTTGCTAAATTCAGATTCTTCCTTCCTGGGTGAGCCCAGAAATGACCTACTGAGAGAAAAACATAGGAAAATGAGGGGGTACCTGGTGAGTTCTGCTTCTGAAGTTGTCAGGGTCTTTGAGTTGGGGGCAGTGAAGAAGAGTTTATTCTCCCTTCTCCTCTTACCCTCCGGAGCGTTTACAGCCCAACACAAAGGAAGCTTTAAGATGGAGGTCTGTATTGTAATTTCCTAGAAATTGCAGCTTCTGGTAACCACTCATTCAGTTTGCACCTCTTTGCTGCAGTAGATGAAACAATAGAGACAATAAAGCCTTTTATCTGATAGCTGTAGCCTCAATGGGATGTTTGTTTTAATAATGGTATAATTTGCAGGGCTCATAAATTGTGATTTTATTCTCATGGAAATAACTGCCCAGTGGTATTTGGATTCTCAGGTCTCCTGTTGTGGTTAATTTCACTAACATTCTGGCTGACAGTTCTCTTTATTTTGCACTTCATTTTAGATTGTTCAGGCTGGTTGGGTAATTAGACCAATGCAGAGCCAATTTTCTTTAGTTTGAGGCTGGCAGGTGGTTACTAGGTAACTAGAGGATCTTCTGAACAGGCAAGAAATTCTGCTTAGGGATTCAAGGCAAAAAGCTGAGTTTGCTTTTGATTGTCATCTGGAATTTTTTTTTTTTAAGGTTTTTTTATCTGATGCCAAAATATCTAAAAGAAAAAAATTATTTTTCAGTCATCTGTGTGTTTACTTTCCATGGTACCGAACAGCCAATTCTATTTGGAATCGTATAGTTCAGTTTTTAATTTTCATCTACTTTTTTTTTTTCTGGGAATATCCACAGAGGGCTAAGGATGAGACTAGGTACCATGTGCTAGACATTGTCTAGGTTTTCATTGTCTAGGTTTTTACACACATTATTTCTAAATCTTAATTAGAACCCTGAGAGGTAGGTATTGTTTCTATTTTACATATGTGGAAACCTAAATTCAGAGAATTTAAGTAACCAAATTAAGATATCTCAGTTAATAAGGGGTGGGCAGCAGTTTACCAGACTCAAAGCTCATGTTAGGTTTTCAATTATAAGATATTCTTAAGATACATTAAAGTTTCTCTTACCTTCTTAGATATTACAGTGATTGGCTCAGTAATATATTGTACATGAATTAGTGTCATCAGATGTATATCTGGTTCTTCCTGTCATCTAATTTTTTAAATTTAAGTTTTATTTTATATTAGAGTATTACAGGGTTGTGTTAGTTTCAGGTCTATAGCAAAGTGATTCAGTTATACCTATACTTAAGTCCATTCTTTTCCAGATTCTTTCCCTGTATAGTTTATTACAGAATATTGAGTAGAGTTCTATGTGCTATACAGTAGGTCCTTGTCTATTTTGTATATAATAGTGTGTATATTGGAGAAGGCAATGGCACCCCACTCCAGTACTCTTGCCTGGACAATCCCATGGATGGAGGAGCCTGGTGGGCTACAGTCCATGGGGTCGCTAGGAGTCGGACACGACTGAGCGACTTCACTTCCTCTTTTCCCTTTCATGCACTGGAGAAGGAAATGGCAACCCACTTCAGTATTCTTGCCTGGAGTATCCCAGGGACGGCGGAGCCTGGTGGGCTGCCGTCTATGGGGTTGTACAGAGTTGGACACGACTGAAGTGACTTAGCAGCAGTATGTATATATGTCATCTAACATTATTCCAGCAGTTAAGGTACATGGAGTATTTTGATTATCTTTCCAAAATTAAAGGCCTTGCAGACATACTCTGTTTTAGGAATTCTTTAAAAGTTTGGCACTATATCATGTGCCGAAACATGATATAGTCACTGGAAATAGACTTGAAGTTTGGGAACCGGGTTTTAAAATCTTGGCACTGCCACTTATTGGATAGTCTTGGATAAACCTTTAACTGTCTTTGGCTAACCCTTACTCCTTGCCTAAGCCTTGTTTTACTCATCTGTGAAATAGAGATAATACCCACATTATATGTGGTAGTGACTCGTATATGCCTGTAACACGATAGGGGCTCATTAAGTGTTGGTTTCCTTCCTTCCTTTAAGTCTTGTAGGAATGTATACAGAAGTAGAATAGATTTTGTTTCATTCTCAGCTCTTTCTACTCCCTAGCAGCTAAGTGGGTCCATTACTGAACTCCTGGAATAATTTGATGCTTTTTTCATCACTGGCCATAGGATTTATTAAAAGATGATCAACTTCTAGTACTGTTTTGTTACATTTCATGTTGATGCTGTTAAACTGATGGAATTCATTTTCCTCTAGGAACTTGCTGTAAGGGACATTTAGACATCTGGTTCATTGTTTATACTCTCTTAGTCAAGAGAGTGAGTACATATATGGAAGGGGCATTGACTTGTGATTTTACAAACTTGGTTAAAGTTCTAGCTTTGCTGCTTACTAGCTGAGTTTCTTGGGACAGCTGATTTTCTCTAGCTGAGACTTGGAGGAGGGATAATAATAGCTGACCTGTTTTGTTGTAAGGATCAAATAAGAATGGATGTGAAAATGCCTTTTAAATTGAAAAATGTTAGGTAATCATTATGTGACTTTCATAGTTAGACTAGATGGGAATTTACTACTGTTTTAAGGGAGATTTTAAATTTCAATTACACTGTATAAAGGAAACGTCTTGATGAGTTTTATGCTAGCTCTTAGGGACAGCTGAAGAGAAGAGGCCAGAATGAGGTCCTGAGTAGAGAAAGTATTGAGTGAATATAATTGAATGGTAGAGGTGAGAATGGAGTGTGAGTGGTAGTAGACTGGTGAAGCAGGCCAAGGGAACTTGAGAATAATTTAGATATGACATTTGGATCTTGGTCTAATCTTGATCCATAGAGCAAAGAAGATGGATGCTTCTTGATTAGAAAATCTTAAAAGACTGAGCAGTGTGTGGAGCACTGGTTGAAAGAGTAAGGATGGAGGTAATAGCTGTAGGTTCTCTCATGAGGACTCTGAAGTTGAAATCCCAGTTTTAAATCTTCAGGAATATGTACAGAAGTAAAGTAGATTTTGTTTCATTCCCAGCTCCTTGTAGCCCCCAGCAGCTAAGTGTGTCCATTTAGCAGGGACTGTTCCAAGTAAAGCTTGTGCTTATTGTATGTGAATCACTTAGTGGCTCTCAGGTGGGCATACAGGCATATTTTCATGTAAAGAGGTGCAGGTGGCTGGCAAGTGGGGGATCTACTTTTACAGACTAGAAAGCTTAGTTTTATGCAGTCATATTCAGGTTATCTCTTCCCTGAAAATTGGTTCTTTTATAGCATTTCAATAAGGCAGATGGTATTTTTCCTAAGTGGAACATCAACCAAAAATTTTACTGTGTTTAATTATTGATATGTCTGAGTGGTGCAGCATATTGGTTAAAATAAAGATTTTTTTATATGAAGAAAGCCTTCTGGCTTTGGATTTTGGTACTGCACCAGTTTTTTCATTTTTCTCTCAGGGGGATGTAATCTTTTTCTTTACTACAAGTGGCTGTGTTATGCTTTCTGGATCATTGCCTTCTCTATTGAGTACTGGGGTACAATAGTGGTTGTACAGGTTAGTTTCACAGTCTCCATTTTATTTGATTATAAGAACCCCTTTAGGCTTCTGTCTTCTACCCCCTTTGCTACTGGTATGAAGGTGTTGCAGTGATTAGGTAGGAGATGGATTTCTATAGGCATAGAATCAATCTGAGTTACTTTATCATACTAGCTTCATATATAATAAACTGATATTTGCATAATTTTTTAGGTAGGTATTTTGTTATTAAACGTTTTTCTAATGATCTGTTCTTTGCACTAAACTGGTAGCTGTTTTGGGGCAGGTTCGTGTATTTTTTTTCATCTTTGTATTTACTGTGTTCAGCACAGATCTAATGATGATGATGTTGGCTACACTGTATTGTATGTCTGACATTGTTTCAAGTGCATGCAATGTTTGTTTTCATCCTCATCCCCATTTTATAGAAGAAAAAACTGAGACTTGGAGAAAGGAAGTAACTTGCTTAGTGTCACGAATAATGAAGGGATATAGCTGTGGTTAGAACCCAAGCAGTCTGACTTCAGAGCCTAAATACTTAACCTCTATCCTA
Source organism: Okapia johnstoni (assembly GCA_024291935.2). NCBI lineage: Eukaryota > Metazoa > Chordata > Mammalia > Artiodactyla > Giraffidae > Okapia > Okapia johnstoni. The sequence goes on from CM044325.1 coordinate 25,339,047, forward strand.
AATTTTCTCACAAACTGCTTTATAAGTATATATAAATATATATAAAATATATTATGTCTTGTCTGTGCCTTAAAATTCTGTGAAGCAGATATGCTGTATCCGTTTTATAGGGGAGGAAAAATGAAGTAAATTAATCGTACAAAGTTGCACATTTGTTGAGTGGCAGAATCTAGAGTCTCAGTCCTTGGCTTCCTGACTCCAATTCCCCTATTTTTTTCCCCTCTATCATTACTATAGACACTGGTTAGAGCTATACATCTATTTTAGGAATAATCTTTTTAGATATGGAAAATAGATTTCTGTATCTGGACTATTTGGAGATAAGCGGCAGGTTTTAAAAAGTCTCCTGTTATGTCGTCCTTCTTTTTCAAACCCAAGGAGCAAAATTCCCTGGTAGATAGACTATGAGAGCTGCTTGAGAGTAGATAGGACAACTCTGTGTGTGTGTGTCTGTGTGTGTGAGAGAGAGAGAGAATCTGTTTTTCGAGTACCTAACACAGAGTATGTTTTCTGTAAAGATTGCTGAGGACTGCAGAATTGAAAGAGTTCAGGCTGAATCTAGTATTATTAAAGAGTGATGATGCTAAAATTGCTAGATTACTTTTATATTCTGTGCTTTCTCCTGATTCCTTCATTCTTGGTCACTGATTATGCTTGAGAATTACAGTAACACTAATGATAGTGGCATTTAATATATATTTGAGCCAGTATGTGGTCACTGTCTATAACAGAGCCTTCATATGAGAGAGGGATTGCAGTTATGCATTTGGAATATTTGAAGAGGCAATTTTACTTTTTCTTTAATATTTATTTATTTATTGGCTGTTCTGGGTCTTCGTTGCTGCATGGGCTCTTTCTATAGTTTCAGCGAGTGGAGGGCTACTCTCTAGTTGTGGCAAGTGAGGACTTCTCATTGCAGTGGCTTCTCTTGTGGCGTGTGGGCTTCAGTAGTTTCTGCACCTGGGTTCAGTTGGGCTCAGTAGTTGCGTCTCCCAGGCTCTTGAGCCCACACTCAATAGTTGTGGTGCACAGGCTTAGTTGCAAGAAGCAGTTTTTCTCATGTGAACTCTTTTTAGGTGAACTTAATTGTACTGAACTCTTTCTGATTGCCTTGTCAGATTTTCTTTTCATATTTTTGTGAAGAAGATATGACAGTGGCAAATTAGTTTTCCAGTTTTTTTTTTTTTTGCTTATATACATATTTTAAATGAATTGAAGTGATGCTCTATTGTGAGTTTCTTTTTTTTTTGCATTGAAGTATTAACATTAAAATAATAGGAGGCTAACTCAGTAATATATCATTAGAATATTTAAGAACTTTGGAACTTCATAGAGCACCCTCACACTGTCTGTCCTATGTTACAAATGCGGACTGGAAGCCCAGGGAAATTAGTTAATTGTCCAAGGTCATACAGTTTGAAAATGGATAACCTAGGACTAGAACCTAAGTTTCTCTTTTTTTTTCCATAGCACACTTTTTTCCTTTTGAAAATGATTTTTTTACTTTGGTACTTATGAAGCTGGATATTGCCCTAAAGGTGACATGATAGGGTCAAAATCACAAGCTCAAGAGTTTTGGTTCATCTGTCCTGTAAATGAATAAATAGATAAATAGATTATGTGGCTTTTGATAGGAACAGCCTAATGTCAACAAACATCAAGGAGCTAGTTCCATTAATAGTCTTCTTCCAGGTCCTTGAAGCTGGTTTTGTTTCATTTAGCTTCTAGGCAATACAACATTCAAATACAATCATGACATAGTCTAGCTACTTGATTTTCTGGGTATGTCTCTCTGCATTATTTTTTGTGTATGATTATAGTACAAAATGCTTGAGAATTCCTAAGCCTCTCTTACTTTAGTCTGACATGATTGTTATATTCGTGTAAATTATCCCTTACCTAGGAATGTCATAATTGATTCCTTTGTTCTAGATTGTAGATTTGAGTGTCAGGTAGTAATTTACATATTACTTTATCTTTTAAGAGTTAGTTGTTTTATTGTGGAAATTGTGTGAGATCAAAATTTGAACTTTCAGTCTTGATCACTTAGCTGCAAACCTGGTCTTGCTCTGTCACTTGGCATACATCAGTCCAACTGTTATCTCATGTTATGTCTGTGAGTGCACATGTGCATATCTACTCATGAAAGTTCCTCTCTGATCTTAAAGGTATTACTAATATATAGTAGATTTTTAGGGTCCTATGATTTGTCTTGCACAGTTTCTTTCAGGTTTTTACAAGTTTAGAGGGTATATAGTTAGAGTACAGGATACCTGCTGAAACAGACACTCAGAAATTCAGTGGATCAAACAAGATAGGCATTTGTCTTTTACGTAACAGTTAAGACATAGGTGTGTTATGGCCAGGGTGGGCAGAGGTTCTCTTCCAGGAAATCACCCAAAGATCTAGACTCCTTTTATCTCTACTTTTCCAGCATGATGTGCTTATCTGCATGCCAAGTTCAGTTAGTCACTCAGTTGTGTCCGACTCTTTGTGACCCCATGGATTGCAGCACGCCAGGCCTCCCTGTCCATCACCAACTCCTGGAGTTTACCCAAACTCATGTCCATTGAGTCGGTGATGCCATCCAATCATCTCATCTTCTGTAATCCCTTTCTCCTCCTGCCTTCAATCTTTCCCAGCATCAGGGTCTTTTCAAATGAGTCAGTTCTTCGCATCAGGTGGCCAAAGTATTGGAGTTTCAGCTTCAGCATCAGTCCTTCCAATGAATATTCAAGAATGATTTCCTTTAGGATGGACTGGTTGGATCTCTTTGCAGTCCAAGGGACTCTCAAGAGTCTTCTCCAACACCACAGTTCAAAAGCGTCCATTCTTCTGCGCTCAGCTTTCTTTAGAGTCCAACTCTCACATCGATACATGACCACTTGAAAAACCATAGCTTTGACTAGAAGGACCTTTGTTGGCAAAGTAATGTCTCTGCTTTTTAATATGCTGTCTAGGTTGGTCATAACTTTCCTTCCAAGGAACAAGAGTCTTTTAACTTCATGGCTGCAGTTACCATCTGCAGTGATTTTGGAGCCCCCCAAAATAAAAGTCCATCACTGTTTCCTCTGTTTCCCCATTTATTTGCCATGAAGTGATGGGACCAGATGCCATGATCTTTGTTTTCTGAATGTTGAGTTTTAAGCCAACTTTTTCACTCTCCTCTTTCACTTTCATCAAGAGGCTCTTTAGTTCCTCTTTGCTTTCTGCCATTAGGGTGGTGTCATCTGCATATCTAAGGTTATTGATATTTCTCCCAGCAATCTTGATTCTAGCTTGTGCTTCATCCAGCCCGGCATTTCTCATGGTGTACTCTGCATAGAGGTTAAATAAGCAGGGTGACAACGTACAGCCTAGACATACTCTTTTTCCAATTTGGAACTAGTCTGTTGTTCCATGTCTGGTTCTAACTGTTGCTTCTTGACCTGCATACAGGTTTCTCAGGAGGCAGGTAAGGTGGTTTGGTGTTCCCATCTCTTTCAGAATTTTCCGCAGTTTGTTGTCATGCACACAGTCAAAGGCTTTAGCGTAGTCAATGAAGCATAAGTAGATGTTTTTCTGGAATTCTCTTGCTTTTTTTCTATGATCCAGCATATGTTGGCAATTTGATCTCTGGTTCCTCTGCCTTTTCTAAAACCACCTTGAACATCTGGAAGTTCACAGTTCACGTATTGCTGAAGCCTGGCTTGGAGAATTTTGAGCATTACTTTACTAGCGTGTGAGATGAGTGCAATTGTGTGGTAGTTTGAGCATTCTTTGGCATTGCCTTTCTTTGGTATTAGAATGAAAACTGACCTTTTTCCAGTCTTGTGGCCACTGCTGAGTTTTCCAGATTTGCTGGCATATCGAGTGCAGCACTTTCACGCATCATCTTTGAGGATCTGAAATAGCTTAATTGGAATTCCGTCACCTCTACTAGCTTTGTTCGTAGTGATGCTTCCTAAGGCCTACTTGACTTCACATTCCAGGATGTCTGGCTCTAGGTTAGTGATCACACCATCATGATTATGTGGATCGTGAAGATCTTTTTTGTACAGTTCTTCCGTGTATTCTTGCCACCTCTTCTTAATATCTTCTGCTTCTGTTAGGTCCATACCATTTCTATCCTTTATTGAGCCTATCTTTGCATGAAATGTTCCCTTGGCATCTCTAATTTTCTTGAAGAGATCTCTAGTCTTTCCCATTCTATTGTTTTCCTCTATTTCTTTGCGTTGATCACTGAGGAAGGCTTTCTTATCTCTCCTTGCTATTCCTTGGAACTCTGCATTCAAATGGGAATATCTTTCCTTTTCTCCTTTGCTTTTCACTTTTTTTCTTTTCACAGCTATTTGTAAGGCCTCCTCAGACAGCCATTTTGCTTTTTTGCATTTCTTTTCCATGGGGATGGTCTTGATCCCTGCCTCCTGTACAATGTCATGAACCTCCGTCCATAGTTCATCAGGCACTCTGTCTATCAGATCTAGTCCCTGAAATCTATTTGTCACTTCCACTGTATAATCATAAGGGATTTGATTTAGGTCATACCTGAATGGTTTAGTGGTTTTCCCCACTTTCTTCAATTTAAGTCTGAATTTGGCAATAAGGAGTTCATGATCTGAGCCACGGTCAGTTCCTGGTCTTGTTTTTGCTGACGGTATAGAGCTTCTCCATCTTTGGCTGCAAAGAATGGAATCAGTCTGATTTTGATGTTGACCGTCTGGTGATGTCCATGTGTAGAGTAGTCTCTTGTGTTGTTGTAAGAGGGTGTTTGCTATGACCAGTGTGTTCTCTTGGGAAAACTGTTAGCCTTTGCCCTGCTTCATTTTGTACTTGAAGGCTAAATTTGCCTGTTAACTCCATGTATCTCATGACTTCCTGCTTTTGCTTTCCAGTCCCCTGTGATACTTCTCTTCAAGTGGTTGTTCTTTTATCACCTTGTCAAACACAGCCCTGTTGTATTTTTAAAAATCTGGCACCAGCATCACTTCCTCTATAAAGCTATTGCTTTTGACTGTTTTTCTTCATGCTTCTTTGTGCTGATGCCTGTGATAGACCTGTAATGCTTTATAGTATTCATTTATGTGTCTTTCTTGAACCATCAACACAATTGCTAGAATGAATGGAGTATACTGCTGGAGCTCATATCCAAAATCTGTGTTTTTCTTATAGTGGTTCATCCTACGTGTGTACATATTTTGAGGGAGTTGCTTCACAGCCCTGAATTTGGAGATCTGACCTTCTGGGAACTCTTTTCTTTGGCAGCCAGGGGCAAACTCTGCTTGAAAAGGGCTATTCTAACAAATGGGTGCCTTTTTTGTATCATCATTGCCCTGTCACATGTTTAGAGTTCACATAAACAGTTTAATTTGTAAGAGTCTGTCTCTTTGAAAGGTCACACTTTGACCTTAGAATAATCAAACTTGGTGGGAAAATTATTTTTCCATTTGGGTTTTGGGGATGCGTTTATTTGGCTTTTAATGCAGGTGCAGCTAATACAATTGTTGGTGACCTGCAAAATAAATGTTGAATGTTTGGGTTTAATTTTATTGATTAAATCAAGGAAGAAGAGAGGTTTGCTGTACATCTTGGAGGAAAGGTAGAAAGTTAGAAGAAAAATGCATCTCTATAAATGTGGTTTTAGTCATTATCATTTCTGATCACTGAAGCTTACTTATTGTGAATTTAAACCATCTGTTTTGGTGTTAATCCTTTAAAACTCAGTTGGTGGATGTTAACATGATAAAGGGTCATAAAGTTTGAAATATGGTAGTCATTTTTTCTGGTTTACCTTTCAGCTAATTGCATGCAAACTCAAGTGTCTGGGGAAAAAAAAAGAGAGGAATTAATGCTGTGGTCAACTAGCTTGATCTCAGCTTGAGCCCTGCACACCTGTCACTGGCTTGTGGAAGTTTTCCTTTGTAATTAAGAGCTCCTCTCTCATATTATTACTTAATTGGATGCCACTAGAGCCTGGTGAAACAGTGGAATCCTCTTAATTGCATGTCGGCTCTTAAAACAAATCACCAGTGTTTAATGTGGCATTGTTTTTATAAGCCTTTCCTGGAAACGGTTTTGATTTTCAAGTCAGGAGGATACGTAGTCCCTATATTTTGAAGTGTTGAGGATTCTGCTTTTTATAGACGTAGAAGTCGTATAATACTTTGAAACATCTTTCCAGAAAGAGTTAAAGAACATAATAACTAATGTTTTCATAATGGTTTACAATTTTATCAAGTGCTTTTCCCTTGCTCTATGTTTTTCCTATAAGAGCTTCATGAAGAAAGAATATATTCATGTTTCTCGTTTTACAGGTTAGGAAACTGAGGGTCAGAAAAGTGACTTGCCCATCGTTATGCAATTAGTAACTGGTGGAGACTGATGTAGACCCCAAACCCTGCCTTCTTTTGGGTACCTCATGCTGCCGCAATGAGCAGAAAGTGCATGTGTGGAAATGTCAGTTTTATGGGTTTTTCTTTTAATTCCATTTTATCATATGATAATGTGGTCTCAGCTTAGTGGGTTTGGTACTTTCCTCTCTGATCTTTCAACCCTTAAACGTACAGTGGTAAGAGGCAGCATGGTAGCAGGTGAGAAAGCTAAAATGCTGGGAAATGATGGATTGTCTAGTTCCATGTTTGAACCATGACTGTATCTAGCTGAAACATCTTTCTGTAGGCTTGGCCATGGTCTTTGCATATAATGACAATTACCCTTTGTTGACACATGAGTGACAAGAGATCCATTAGCTCCATGGCAGGAGGTATCTTGAGTACAGTAGAACCAAGTGGCCCCAGGAAGATTCCAGGCACCATGAGGACCCTGGTATACATGCCCGTACAGGCAGAGATGGGAAGGTTGAGCTTATGTGGATAAGGCCTTTGCAATGTATCTAAGTGCAGAGCAGTTTTGACAGCTAATTTAAGGGGGCTTCTGTGGCAGTCACCTCCAATGATGCCCCAGTACCCATCTTCCTCTCCTACCATTAGGAGGAGAGCTCTTGACAGAGAATAAGGAAACCTTTGTTCACCTGTGGTAGCTGAGTGATTTGCTACCTGACCTGGTTAGTACCACCTCTGTGAAGGTTTCCCTGAGTCCCTGGTGGCCTTAGTGCTTTGCTTTTCTGGATGCTGTGACAGTCGCTGTAGCACTTACTATTTTGTGCTGCAGTTACGTTTCTTTCTTTTCTATTGGAACCGTACCTCTAACCCTTTTTTCTACCAGACATTTGCACTTGTGAATCATTGCCCTAAATTCTAAATTGCTGAAGAGTGCAGTCACAGGGTTCCTTGTGGTGGACATTTGTAGTTTGCTTCTTTAGCTTCTCCCCCTTATCTTGATAATGACCTCAGATGTTGGTTTAGGAACTATACCTCATTATTTTGTGGTTTGAGTAGGAACTTTTTATTAGCTCTGGTGTGCCTGAACTAGGCCCAAGCTAACCAGCACATCACATTCCTCTAGCCACAGTGATTGATTTAGGAGTAAAAATATGTTCTAAGGCACTCTACACTGGATGTTCAAGACTTTTGTGGAAGTTATAGAAACCCTCTCTCAATCCTACTGGGCTGGAAGGGTGCTAGCTTCTAGAAGGTCTAGAAGATGCTAAGCTGTTTTGCCACTGTCAGAGAGGACTCTGGCTCATGATATAACCAACACTGAGGAAGCAAGGCTAAAGAGATGGAGGTAATGACTTGGAGCTCTGAATTAGAGGCTCTTACCTAGTCTTCCCAAATCCTGGCCATCAGTTAATTAGCCAGTAATTAGACCTTTTGGTTAAACTAGTTTTGATTAAATTTTCTGTCATTTACAATGAAAAGAGCTTTAACTGATCTGTTTGTCTTCTGCATCTAGCAAAGTTCATGGCCTAGAATTTGTTAAATACATCAATGATCTCTATGAACATGAACAGGGATTTTTTCTTTCTTAGTCTCTCTCTTTGTTTTATGATAAAATGAGAATAGTAATTTCTGCCCTACCTGATTCAAAAAGTTTCTGTGAATTAATAGAAGAGGAAGCTTTCTGGTCTCCTTCAGCACTTAGTCTATGCCAAATAATTTATCATGTAATTATATGATTGTATGTAACAGTTAACTTGTTTGCTCTCAACTAGATTGTTGGAGAAGGAAATGGCAACCCACTCCAGTGTTCTTGCCTGGAGTATCCCAGGGACGGAGGAGCCTGGTGGGCTGCCGTCTGTGGGGTCGCACAGAGTCGGACACGACTAAAGCGACTTAGTAGCAGCAGTGCTTAGCACAGTGTTGGGAGAATAGTGGGTACTCATGAATGCTTATTAACAATGACTATAACAGCTATACTTTATTGCATAGTTTCTTTAGGCCAGACATTGTGTAGGCATTCTATGTAAACTATCTTTAACCTTGACTTAGCTAATAGCACTACCTGTTAGATAGCTGTTAGATAACTATTAATAGTATTGTCTTCAGAGGTTAGGTCTGAGGAGTCTGGCTTAGGTGAATAATAGAGATGAACATCAGGTAAATGCCTGATGGGTCTGGAATTGCTTCAGAAGCCACCTTTGAGTCTTATCTTGGCATGGTTTCATTGATTTCACCAATTTTATCAGTATTAAATAACAAAAGATATAGAGAGTAGAGGCATTAGCAGTTCTGATTGTGAATGTAGTGTATAGTATGGTGATGCCCCCTCCTTGGGTCCTTTGAGAATTAATGCTTTGACAAATGTGCTTGCCTGGTGCCCAGGGAGTGTTTTGCTAGGTTCTGGCAGAACCACCTTGCTGATAGGTAACCTTTAGTTTTTAATAAGCTTTAAAGCCAGAAACCAGATTAAGCAAGACATCAAATGGAAAAAGTTCAGCATTATAGACTTCATTCTATGATACAAATTACTGTAAACATGAAGCAAACCATGTGAATGGTAGACTGGGTCTGAATCAGATGATACTATTTATTGAGGACCTACTAGATGATTTGCATATATTGTCTTATGTAATCTCCAAAAAAGCAAAAGAGAAAAGGAAAGATATTCCCATCTGAATGCAGAGTTCCAAAGAATAGCAAGGAGAGATAAGAAAGCCTTCCTCAGCGATCAGTGCAAAGAAATAGAGGAAAACAACAGATTGGGAAAGACTAGAGATCTCTTCAAGAAAATTAGAGATACCAAAAGGAGCATTTCATGCAAAGATAGGCTCGATAAAGGACAGAAATGGTATGGACCTAACAGAAGCAGAAGATATTAAGAAGAGGTGGCAAGAATACACAGAACTGTACAAAAAAGATCTTCATGACCCAGATAATCACGATGGTGTGATCACTCACTTAGAGCCAGACATCCTGGAATGTGAAGTCAAATGGGCCTTAGAAAGCATCACTACGAACAAAGCTAGTGGAGGTGATGAAATTCCAGTTGAGCTATTTCAGATCCTGAAAGATGATGCTGTGAAAGTGCTGCACTCAATATGCCAGCAAATTTGGAAAACTCAGCAGTGGCCACAGGACTGGAAAAGGTCAGTTTTCATTCCAGTCCCAAAGAAAGGCAATGCCAAAGAATGCTCAAACTACCGCACAATTGCATTCATCTCACATGCTAGTAAAGTAATTCTCAAAATTCTCCAAGCCAGGCTTCAGCAATATGTGAACCATGAACTTCCAGATGTTCAAGGTGGTTTTAGAAAAGGCAGAGGAACCAGAGATCAAATTGCCAATATCCGCTGGATCATCAAAAAAGCAAGAGAGTTCCAGAAAAACATCTATTTCTGCTTTATTGACTATGCCAAAGCCTTTGACTGTGTGGATCACAATAAACTGTGGAAAATTCTGAAAGAGATGGGAATACCAGATCACCTGTCCTGTCTCTTGAGAAACGTGGATGCAGGTCAGGAAGCAACAGTTAGAACTGGGCATGGAACAACAGACTGGTTCCAAGTAGGAAAGGGAGTACGTCAAGGCTGTATATTGTCACCCTGCTTATTTAACTTATATGCAGAGTACATCATGAGAAATGCTGGGCTGGAAGAAACACAAGCTGGAATCAAGATTGCCAGGAGAAATATCAATAACCTCAGATATTCAGATGACACCACCATTATGGCAGAAAGTGAAGAAGAACTAGAGAGCCTCTTGATGAAGGTGAAAGAGGAGAGTGAAAAAGTTGGCTTAAAGCTCAACGTTCAGAAAACTAAGATCATGGCATCTGGTCCCATCACTTCATGGGAGATAGATGGGGAAACAGTGGAAACAGTGTCAGACTTTGTTTTTTTGGGCTCCAGAATCACTGCTGATGGTGACTGCAGCCATGAAATTAAAAGATGCTTACTCCTTGGAAGGAAGGTTATGGCCAACCTAGATAGCATATTTAAAAGCAGAGACATTACTTTGCCAACAAAAGTCCGTCTAGTCAAGGCTATGGTTTTTCCAGTGGTCATGTATGGATGTGAGAGTTGGACGGTGAAGAAGGCTAAGCGCCGAAGAATTGATGCTTTTGAACTGTGGTGCTGGAGAAGACTCTTGAGAGTCCCTTGGACTGCAAAGAGATCCAATCAATCCATCCTAAAGGAGATCAATCCTGGGTGTTCATTGGAAGGACTGATGTTGAAGCTGAAATTCCAATACTTTGGCCACCTCATGCGAAGGGTTGACTCATTGGAAAAGACCCTAATGCTGGGTAGGATTGGGGGCGGGAGGAGAAGGGGACGACAGAGGATGAGATGGTTGGATGGCATCACCGACTCGATGGACATGGGTTTGGGTAGATTCTGGAAGTTGGTGATGGACAGGGAGGCCTGGTGTGCTGCAGTTCATGGGGTCTCAGAGAGTCGGACACGACTGAGCGACTGAACTGAACTGCATCTCCAAAAGAGCCCTTCAAAGTAAGTACTACTCTCCCCATTGACGATGAGGGTCAAAGAGGTGAGTAGAGGTCACACACCTGTAAATATTCCCCTGTAATATTCTCTGTTACAGTCCTTCCCAAGATTGCTGTATTGAACCTCAAAGCAGAAATCATACAAGAGAAGAGGATACTTAAGTTATCCAAAAATTTAATTTTTATTGTTTAAAGTGCATAGAGTGTCACTTTTTACCCCTTGGTTAAATTATACAGATATAAGAATAACTTTAGTAATGGAAGGAGGCCTGATAAAGACTTTGGTTTATGGATTTTTCTTTTACATAAATGGCTTGACCATTTCCAGTCTTGTATGCCATAATTTTAATATACTTATTCAGGATATAGTATTAACCAAACTTGTGTAGTCTTTGTGTTCATTTTGCAAAGGATTTAGGATGGTTACAACTTAATAAAAAGGACGTTTTTCAATGCTAATGAAAATGAGATAATATATGTGTCTTCCTACTTGCTGTAGGTGAGCTCCAGATTTACTTCTGGATATTCCTAGAAAATTTCCTAGAAACCTTTTCTGATGACCAAAAAAGTCATCAGAAATAAAGATGACTTTTAGAAATAAAGATGACTTTTAGAAGGAGAAAACAAGGAAGTTGCCTGGCAGCCAAGTGGTTCGGACTCTGCACTTTCACTGTTGTGGGTCCAGGTTTGATCTCTGGTTAGGGCACTAAGATCCCTCAAGCTGCACAGTGCTGTCAAAATAATAATAATAATAATAAAAGGAGAAAACAAGACAGTTTCTTGTTTAACATTCAACTAAGTTTATCATTCAGGCATAGAGAACAGCACATACATAACCATGAGCCAAATGCTCTTTGTTTACATGTTTCTGTCCATTTTTAATGTAGTACCTTCTTGTAAGGACCTGCTCTTAGGGGAGATGGATTAAAATGTGCAGGCTATAGTTTAAGGTAGTATAGGGTAAGTTCTCAGTGAAGTGTTGGTCACTCAGTTGTGACCAACTCTTTGCGACCCATGGACTGTAGTTTGCCAGGCTCTTCTGTCCATGGGATTCTCTAGGCAAGAATACTGGAGTAGGTTGCCATTTCCTTCTCCAGGGGATCTTCCCAACCCTGGGATTGAACCCAGGTCTCCTTCATTGTAGGCAAATTCCAGTTCCCAGAGGTGGGATTAATCTACACTTCTGTGAATATAGGAGCTCCAAGGAGGGGGAGACCTCTTTTGGCTAGGGTAACCAGGAAAGACTTCCCATGCAGAGCAGTGGGAATATTGGGAGTCCAGCAGTTAAGCCTGTCTGGCTGGAATGGGGACTTCATATAGGAGCCCAGACCATTCAAAAACACAGGTATCCAGACATTCCTGTTGCAGGATAGGTTTCAACCTCTTCACCCTTTTCAGGACTCAGAGGGTCCTCATTTCTGTATACCAGTTACACCTTCTGCCAAGGCCCTCCTTTGTGGTCTGCTTAGTTCCATTTCCCAGGATGGGTATACTCTAAGAAGCCACTTTATCTCCTATATGTTCAAACATACTTTCTCCTTTTTCTTTCTTTTTTTTTTCTGAAATGACTTTTTCCTCAGCTTACATGTTTCTTCTCTTTTCAGGCTTTTCACTGGAAAAAGGAGATCTGGTGATACATCCGTGAGCTCCTGATATACTTATTAATGGTATTAAAAATGTGCTTTGGCATGTAGAGATAATAATGTACTTCTTAAGTATGTTAATAATAAATTGAGGTTAGGATAATTTCCATATTAAAGAAAATCAATAGATTAGTCTCAGCCAAAAGTATCTTAATTTTAAAGTGGATAAGCCAGGGATATCAAAATTGAAAAAAATTTGGTTTCAGACAAGAGCATACTAGATAGTTTTTTTGATGCCTCATATTACACTACAGAATATCCTTACATAGTACCTGACATATTTATTATAGATTTTCAGTAAATGTTTGTTGAATTGTGTTTGTTGTTATTTCAGTCACGCAGTCATGACTGACTCTTTGTGACCCCATGGACCAGAGCATGCCAGGCTTCCCTGTCCTTCACCATCTCCCAGAGCTTGCTCAAACTCATGTCCATTGAGTCAGTGATGCTATCTAACCATCTCATCCTCTGTTTTCCCCTTCTCCTACCTTCAATCTTTCCCAGCTTCATTAGAAAGGGTCTTTTCCAATGAGTTGGCTCTTCGTATCAGGTGGTCAAAGTATTGGAGCTTCAGAATTATATTACTTAACAACAAAAAAGCTTTTTATTCTAAAATAATTGTAGACTAACAGAAAGTTGCAAAAATAGACATAGAGTCCTGTGTCACCTACCAACTTTCCCTGTTGATGGCATCCTATATAATGAAGAAAGTGTCAAAACCAGGTAATTGACATTGGTACAATGTTTACTAGACTACAGACCTCATTCATTCTTTTTTTTTCTGTTTTTTTTTTTTAACATGCATTCCTTTGTGTTTGTGTGTGTGTAGGCCTATCCCATGTATAGATTTGTGTAATAGCCACCACAGTCAAGATACAGAATTGTTCTGTCACCTCAAAGGAACTCCTTGTACTAGTACCTTTAAATGTGTGCACACATTTCCTTCTCTCCCTCAGCCTATTCCTATCGTCTCCATTTGTAAACTAGTTTTGTGATTTCGAGAATGACATATAAATGGAATCACATAGTATATAAATATTATGAGATTTACTTCATTAAGCAGAATGCTCTTGAGAGTTATTTAGATTGTTGTGCGTATCATATTTTGTTGTCCTTTTTCACTGAATAGAATTCCATTGTATGGATGTTGTTGTTTTAGTCACTAAGCCCTGTCCAACTCTTTTGTGACCCCATGGACAGTAGCCTGCCAGCCTTCTCTATTCATGGGATTTTCCAGGCAAGAGTAGTGGAGTGGGTTGCCATTTCCTTTTCCAGGGGATCTTCCCAACCCAGAGGTCGAACCCTGATCTCCTCCGTTGCAGGTGGATTCTTTACTACTGAGCCACGGGGAAGCCCTGTGTTGATGTACTGGTGTTTATTTAACCATATTTAATCACTCAACTTTTGAAGGACATTTGGGTTTCCAAGCTTTTGCTATTACAAATAAATCTGCTATGAGCATTTGTATGCAGGCTTTTGTGTTTTTACTTGTCTGGGATAAATACCTAAGAGTGTGATTGCTGGGTTGTATAGTAAGTGCATGTTTAATTTTATAAGAAACTACCAACCTATATTTTCTAGAATGACTGTACAACTTTACATTCCCATCAGCAATGTATGAGAAATCCAGTTTCTCTGCATCCTTGCCAGCATTTAGTATTATTATTGTGTGTGTGTGTGTGTGTGTGTGTGTGTTTTAATTTTTATTTTTGGCTGTACTGGGTCTCATTGTTGGGCAGGGGCTAGTCTCTAGTTTTGTTCCCTGGGGCTACTTTCTAGCTGTGGTGCACAGGCTTCTTGTTGCAGTGGCTTATCTTATTGCAGAGTACAGGCTCTAGGGGATGCAGGCTTCAATAGTTATGGCCCGCAGGGTCTAGAGTGTGGGCTCAGTAGTTGTGGTACATGGGCTTAGTTGCTCTGAGGCATGTGAGATCTTCCCTCACCAGGGCTTGAACCTATGTCCCCTGTGTTGCAAGGCAGATTCTTAACCACTAGACCACTGGGGAAGCCCCTATCATTGTGTTTTATTTCAGCTATTTTAATAGATATGTGGTATTTATTTGGGGCATCGTTGGTGGCTCAGATGGTAAAGAATCTGCCTGAAATGCAGGAGACTTAGGTTTGATCCCTGGGTCAGGAAGATCCCTTGGAGAAGGGAATGGCTACCCACTCCTGTATTCTTACCTGGAGAATTTCATGGACAGAGGAGTCTGGTGGGCTATTGTCCATGTGGTTGCAAAGAGGCGACATGACTGAGCAACTAACACTTTCACTTCTTTCAGTTTTTCTTTGATTAAAGGTATATTTGTCTTTTAGTGGTGGGTTGATAGCCTTAGTCAAGGCTAGCTTTTCAAATTTGTTGTTTGTGCCCATTGCACTTAAGTTTTTTTTTTAATGTACTTTTTTTTTTTTTTTTTGGCCACATGTCACAGCTTGCAGGATCTTAGTTGCCCAACCAGGGATCAAACCTGGGCCCTGTGCAGAAACACAGAGTCCTAACCATTGGACTGCCAGGGAATTTCCAGTGTACTTTCATTTTTTAAAAAATGTAGACCTGCAAAACTATTTAAAACTTTTCCCAGTATTTTGGTTTTCTCTTTGTCTCTACCTGTCTCCTAGATCGTAGCAACAGGTGTCTTAGCAACAGTGCTTTCACTGGTCTTTGCTGAGTGAGACTAATTCTATAGACACAGCAACTTGGACTTATTTAGTGTTAGTGTAGTGTAATTGAGGATTTTGTTTATATTCTCATTTGTGGCAGATCCCTAGAGATGTTTTCTTTCCTGATGAGAAATCAAGAAATGCCTTCTGTCTTTTGTTATAATTTGGGCCATGGGAAGAAAAGGCAATACATAGTTAAATTTTGGAAATGTGCTTGTAAGGGAGGATTCTCTTATATTATGAATGACTGAGGTGAAATTCTCATAACATGAAATTAACCATTTTAAAGTGAATAATCCTGTGGCATTTAGTATGTTCACAGTGCTGACAAGTATTTCTATCTAGTTCTAAAACATTTTCATAACCTCAGATAGAAATCCATATCCATTAAGTAGTCATTCCCCATTCTTCCCTTCCCCCAGCTCCTGGAAACCACCAGTCCATTTCTGTCTCAATGGATTTACCTGTTCTGGATATTTCATGTAAATATGTGGCCTTTTGTTTCTGGCTTCTTTCTCTTAGGGTAGTGTTTTTGAGGTTCATCCACATTGCGGCATGCATCAGTGCTTCATTTCTTTTTATAGTTGAGTAATATTACCCTGAATGGATATGTTACAATTTGTTTATCCATTCTCCTGTTGATGGACATTTAGGTTGTTTCTACAGTTTGATTATTGTGAGTAGTACTGCTGTGAACTTGTGGATATGTGTATTGTTTGAGTACTTGTTTTCAGTTCTTTGGGGTCTATACCTACCTCATACAGTAATTGTTTAATTTGTTGATCTGCCAAACTGTTCCATAATAGTTGGACCACATAACATTCCCAGCAACAATGTATGAGGGTTCAAGTATCTCCACATCCTTGCTAACATTTCTTTTATTATCCTTTTTTTTTAAAAAAAAAAAAAGGCCTTGTTATTGGATGTGATGTAGTATCTCATGGTTTTGATTTGCATTTTCATTTTAACTAATGATGTTGAGCATCTTTTCATGTGCTTGTTGGCCATCTATATATCTTTAGATAAATATTCAAGTTCTTAATCCATTTTTAAATTGGATTGTTTGTCTTTTGGTTGTTGAATTATAAACATTCTTCATATATTCTGAGTACCAGACCTTTGTCAGATATATGATTTCTAAATATTTCCTCCCATTATGTAGGTTGTCATTTCACTTTCTTGATCATATCCTTTTTTTGCACAAAAATTTTTAAATTTTCTGAAGTCCAGTTTGTCTGTGTTTTCTTTTCTTACTCATGTTTTTTGTGTTGTATCTAAGAATCCATTGCCAAATCTAGGATTATGAAGATTTACCCCTGTTTTCTTTTAAGAGTTTTATGGTATTGACTTTCATATTAGGTCATTGATCTATTTTGAATTAATTTTTATATATGGTATGAGCTGAGCATCTAGCTTCATTCTTTTGCATGTATTAATAAATATGCAGTTGTCCTGGCATCATTTGTGGAAGACAGTAGTCTTTCCCCATAGACTGGTTTGACATCTTTGCTGAAAATCAGGTGGCCATAGATGTTTGGGTTTACTTCTGGACTCAATTCTGTTTCATCGATCTATGTTTCCTCTTATGCCAGTACCATGTTGTTTTGCCTGCTCTAGTTTTGAGGTCAGTTTTGAGATTGAGGCTTGAGTTCTCCAGCTTTGTTCTTCCTTTTCAAGACAGTTTTGGCTATTAATATTTTGAGCTCCTTGTAATTCCATATGAATTTGAGGGTTGGCGCTTTCATTTCTAAAAAAAAGGCTGTTGGAATTTGGGGCTTCAGTCTCGGCTGTCTTTCTTTCTTTTTTTTTTTTTTTAAATCATGGAGATTTTTTTTTTTAATCTTTATTGAATTTGTTACAATATTGTTTCTGTTTTATGTTTTTGGTTTTTTGGCCACAAGGCATGTGGGATCTTAGCTCCCCGACCAGAGATCGAACCAGGCACTCCCTGCATTGGAAGGCAAAGTCTTAACCACTGGACCACCAGGGGAGTCCCCTAGGCTCTCTTTCTTATAGATTGTATAACATTGTGCAGTATAGATATTGTGTTAGCAAAAACAGATATCATTCCCATAAACTTAAGGAGCTTATAGTCTAGTGAATGAGAGATTGATCAAATGATCATACACAGAATATAAAATTATAACTGAGGTAAGTACTGCCAGTTAGTGCTTCATGTTGCTGTGGGTAAATGTCATATGGGAATCTGACCTAGTTAGAAATTCTGTGAAAGCTTCTCTAAGGAAGTAATATTAGATGTGAAGTCTGAAGGAAAAGTTGGAGTTTTAGGGGCAAAGACAGGGTGAGTATGGTGAGTAGAGTCTACTAGGAACAGCATATATAAAGCCTCAGTGATAGAAAAGAGGTTGGTGTATTTGAGAAAATGAAATAAGGACAGCCTGTTGCAAAGTGTAGAGCTAGAGGGGGAAACATAAATAAGAAACATAGAAAGACCTGAAGTTTTTCTTTATACAGAGAATAATTGGAAACCATTAAATTTTTTTAAGATAAGTTATTATAAAATATTGACTATATTCCCTGTGCTGTAAAATATATCTTTATAGCTTATTTATTTTATACATAGTAGTTTGTACCTCTTAATCCCCTACTCTTATTTTGCGTCTCCCTCCTTTTCTCTCCCCACTGGTAACCACTAGTTTGTTCTTTATGTCTGTGAGTGTTTATGTTTTGTTATATTCATTTGTTTTATTTTTTAGATCCTACGTATAAGTGATAACATGCAGTGTTTGTCTTTCTCTGTCTGACTTATTTCACTATGCATAATGCCTTTCAAGACCATCTGTGTTGCTGCAAATGGTAAATTTCTTTTTTTATGGCGAGTAGTATTCCATTGTGTATCTATACCATATCTTCTTCATCTATTCCTCTGTTGATGGACACTTAGGTTGCTTCCATATTTTGGCAGTTGTAAATAATGCTGCTATGAATATTGGACTGTATGAATCTTATTAGTGTTGTGGGGTTTTTTTTTTGGTAATATACCCAGGAATGGAGTTGCTGGATCACATGGTACTTCTATTTTTAGTTTTTGGAGGAGCTTCCACAGTGGCTGCACCAATTTACATTCCCATAAACAATGTACAAGGGTTCCCTTTTCTCTGCCTCCTTGCCAACATTTGATATTTGTGGTCTTTTTTATAATAGCTTTTCTGATAGATGTGAGGTGATATCTTATTGTGGTTTCAATTTGCATTACACTAATGATTAGCAATGTCTAGCATGTTTTCATGTGCCTGTTGGCCATCTGTATGCTTTCTTTGGGAAAATCTTTATTGAGGTCTTTTGCCCATTTTTAAATCAGGTTCTTTTTTTTTTTTGATACTGAATTGTATCAACTGTTTATATACTTTGGGTATTAACCCCTTATTGGTTATATCATTTGCAAATACTTTCTCTCATTCGGTACATTGTATTTTCATTTTGTTGATGCTTCTCTTTTGTGCAAAAGCTTTTAAATTTAATTAGGTCATGTTGTTGTTATTGTTCAGTCGTGAAGTCATGTCCAAGTCTTTGAGACCCTATGATGGTGGACTGCAGCATGCGAGGCTTCCCTGTTCTTCACTATCTTCAGGAGTTTGCTCAAACTCGTGTCCATCCAATTGGTGATGCCATCCAGCCAACTCATCCTCTGTTGACCCCCTTTTCCTCATGCCCTCAATCATTCCCAGCATAAGGGCTGTTTCCAATGAGTCAGTTCTTCGCATCAGGTGGCCAAAGTATTGGAGCTTCAGCTTCAGCATCAGTCCTTCCAATGAATGTTCAGGATTGATTTCCTTTAGGATTGACTGGTTTGATCTCCTTGCTGTCCAGAGGACTCTCAAGGATCTTCTTTAGCACCACAATTTGAAAGCATCAATTCTTTGGCTCTCAGCCTTTCTTATGGTCCAGCTTTCACATCCAAGAAAACCATAGGTTTGACTGCATGGACCTTTGTTGCCAAAGTCGTCTCTGCTTTTTAATACTCTATCTGGATTTGTCATAGTTTTTCTTCCAAGGAGCATGCCTCTTTTAATTTCATGGCTCCAGGTTCGATGCATGAGACATGGTGTTTGGGGCTGGTGCACTGGGATCACCCAGAGGGATAGGATGGGGAGGGAGGTGGGAGGGGGGTTCAGGATGGGGAACACATGTACACCTGTAGTGGATTCATGTCAGTGTATGGCAAAACCACTACAATATTGTAAAGTAATTAGCCTCCAATTAAAATAAATAAATTTATTAAAAAAAATAATTTCATGGCCGCAGTCACGCTTAGTCCTTGGAAGGAAGGTTATGGCCAACCTAGATAACATATTTAAAAGCAGAGACATTACTTTGCCAACAAAAGTCCATCTAGTCAAGGTTATGGTTTTTCCAGTGGTCATGTATGGATGTGAGAGTTGGACGGTGAAGAAAGCTGAGCGCCACAGAATTGATGCTTTTGAACTGTGGTGTTGGAGAAGACTCTTGAGAGTCCCTTGGACTGCAAGGAGATCCAATCAATCCATCCTAAAGGAGATCAATCCTGGGTGTTCATTGGAAGGTCTGATGTTGAAGCTGAAACTCCAATACTTTGGCCACCTCATGTGAAGAGTTGACTCATTGGAAAAGACCCTAATGCTGGGTAGGATTGGGGGCAGGAGGAGAAGGGGACGACAGAGGATGAGATGGTTGGATGGCATCACCGACTCGATGGACATGGGTTTGGGTAGACTCCGGGAGTTGGTGACGGACAGAGAGGCCTGGCATGCTGCAATTCATGGGGTCGCAAAGAGTTGGACACAGCTGAGCGACTGAACTGAACTGAACTGAGTCACTGTCCACAGTGATTTTGAAGCCCAAGAAAATAAAATCTGTCACTGTTTCCATTTTTTCCACATTTATTTGCCATGAAGTGATAGGATGCCATGATCGTAGGTTTTTGAATGTTGTTTTAAGCTAGGCTTTTCACTCTCCTCTTTTACCTTCATCAAGAAGCTCTTTAGTTCTTCTTCGTCTTCTGCCAATTAGGGTGGTATCAGCTGCGTATCTGAGGTTGTTGATATTTCTCCTGGTAATCTTGATTCCAGCTTGTGATTCATCCAGCCTGGCATTTCACATACTCTGCATATAAATTAAATACACAGGTGACAATGTACAGCCTTGATGTACTCCTTTCCCAATTTTGAACCAGTTCGTTGTTCCATGTCCAGTTCTAACTATTGCTTCTTGACCTGCATACAGGTTTCTCAGGAGGCAGGTAAGGTGGTTTGGTATTAACATCTCTTTAAGAATTTTCCACAATTTGTTGTGATCTAAACAGTCAAAGGTTTTAGCGTAGTCAGTGAAGCAGAAGTTTTTCTAGAATTCTCTTGATTTTTCTATGATCCAGTGAATGTTGGCAATTTGATCTCTGGTTCCTTTGCCTTTTCTAAATCCAGCTTGTACATCTGGAAGGTCTCTGTTCACGTACTGTTAAAGTGTAAATTGTAGTTTGAAGGGTTTTGAACATTACCTTGCTATCTTGTGAAATGAGCATGATTGTGTGGTAGTTTTAACATTCTTTGGGATTGGAGTGAAAAAGTGACCTTTGCCAGGCCTGTGGCCATTGCTGAATTTTCCAAATTTTCTGGCATATTGAGTGCAGTAGTTTAACAGAATCATCTTTTAGGATTGAAATAGCTCCATTGGAATTCCATCACCTCCACTAGCTTTGTTTGTAGTAATGCTTCCTGCTGCTGCTAAGTCGCTTCAGTCGTGTCCGACTCTGTGCGACTCCATAAATGGCAGCCCACCAGGCTCCTCCGTCCATGGGATTTTCCAGGCGAGAGTACTGGAATGGGTTGCCATTGCCTTCTCCGAGTAATGCTTCCTAAGGCACACTTAACTTCACACTTCAGGATGTCTGGCTATAGGTTTGTAACCATACCATCATGGTTATCCAGGTTGTTAAGACCTTTTTTGTATTGTTCTTCTATTGTATTCTTGCCACCTCTTCTGAATCTCTTCTGCTTCTGTTAGGTCCTTACCATTTCAGTCCTTTATTGTGCCCATCTTTGCATGAAATGTTCTCTTGGTATCTCTAATTTTCTTGAAGAGATCTCTAAATTCTTTCCCATTCTATTGTTTTCCTCTGTTTCTTTGCATTGTTCACTTTAGGACTTTCTTAGTTCTTCTTGCTATTCTTTGCAACTCTGCATTCAGTTAGATCAGATTAGGTTTTTTTTTTTTTGCTTTGTTTCCTTTGCCTTAGGAGATAGATCCAAAAAAAATACTGCTACAATTTATGTCAAAGTGTATTCTGCCTGTGTTTTCTTCTGGGAGTTTTCTGGCTGTACACTTAGGTCTTTAATCCATTTTGAGTTTATTTTTGTATATAATGTGAGAAAATGTTCTAATTTTATTCTTTGACATGCAACTGTTAATTTTACCAGCACCACTTATTGAGAGGCTGTCCTTTCCCTATTGTACATTCTTGCCTCATTTGTCATATGTTAGTTGACCACAATATATGGGTTTATTTCTGGGTACTCTGTTCTTTTTCTTTTAACTATGTGTCTGTTTCTGTGCCAGTACCATACTTTTTTGATGATTGGAGCCTTGTAGTATATACAGTGTGAAGCCAGAGAGTGTGACACTGCCACGTCTGTTCTTGTTTCTCGAGATTACTTTGGCTAGTTGATCTTTTATGTTTCCTCAAGAATTTTAGAATTATTTTTTCTAGTTCTGTGAATAATGCCATTGATATTTGTATAGGGATTGCATTGAATCTATAGATTGCCTTGGATAGTATGGTCATTCTAATAATATTCTTCCAATGCATGAGCACGGTATCTTTCTTTAAAAAAAATTTATTTATTTTTGGCTGTGCTGGGTCTTTGTTGCTTTGTGCTGGCTTTTTCTAGTTGCAGTGAACAAGGGCTACTCTTCATTGTGATGTAAGGGCTTCTCATTGCAGTGACTTCTCTTGTTGCAGAGCACAGACTGTGGGTGCATGTGCTTCAGTAATTGCAGCATGCAGGCTCAGTTGTGACATGTGGCCTCTAGGGCATGCAGACTTCAGTAGTTGCAGTGCACACGCTCAGTAGTTGTGCTTGTAGGCCGTAGAGCGCAGGTTCAGTAGTGGTGATGCACCAGCTTAGTTGCTGTGCACATGCTCTGCATATGGGATCTTCCCGGACCAGGGATCAAACCCGTGCCCCCTGCATTAGCAGGCAGATTCTTATCCACTGTGCCACCAGGAAAGTCCCACAGTATCTTTCGTTGTGTTGTCTTCAGTTTCTTTCATCTGTGTCTTATAGTTGTTTCAGTACAGATCTTTTACCTCCTTTGTGAGATTGATTTCTAAGTTATTTTGTTAATTTTGATGTGATGGTAAATAGGATTGTTTCTTTAATTTCTCTTTCTGATAGTTTGTTGTTGTATTTTAGTTTTATATCCTGTAACCTTACCAGATTTATTGATGCATGCTAGTAGTTTTTTGGTGGTGTCTTTAGGATATTTTCTATGTTTGGTATCATGTCATCTGCAAACAGTGACAGTTTTACTTCTTTTCCAATTTGGATTCGTTTTATTTTATTTTTCTTGTCTGATCGCTGTGCCTAGGGCTTCAGGGTTTTATGCAAGGGAGAATTGTATGATCTGAATTTGGAAAAGAGCACTTTGACTGTGATGTAGAGAAAATTATAGAGGAGTATCAGTCAATGCAGGTATGCTCTTGCATAGGTATGATCCATGTGAGAGACAAGATGGTAGGTTGCATGAGGAGGATGGTAGGCGGAGTTGAGAAATGTTACAGATGTATTTCAGTTCAGTCACTCAGTCATGTTCGACTCTGTCACCCCATGAACTGCAGCACGCCAGGCCTCCCTGTCCATCACCAACTCCCAGAGTTCTTTTTCCCAGCATCAGGGTCTTTTCAGATGGGTCAGCTCTTCACATCAGGTGGCCAAAGTATTGGAGTTTCAGCTTCAGCATCAGTCTTTCCATTGAACATTCAGGACTGATTTCCTTTAGGATGGACTGGTTGGATCTCCTTGCAGTCCAAGGGACTCTCAAGAGTCTTCTCCAACACCACAGTTCAAAAGCATCAATTCTTTGGTGTTCAGCTTTCTTTATAGTCCCAACTCTCACTATACATCCAGATTATTTAGTAGGTTGAATTGATAGAACTGTGTAATGAATGTTCTTTGGCCACATGATACTTTGGTCATCTTATGCGAAGAGCTGACTCATTTGAAAAGACTCTGATGCTGGGAAAGATTGAAGGCGGGAGAAGGGGACAACAGAGGATGAGATGGTTGGATGTCATCACTGACTCAATGGACATGAGTTTGAGTAAACTCTGGGAGTTGGTGATGGACAGGGAGGCCTGGCGTGCTGCAGTCCGTAGGGTTGCAGAGTCGGACACGACTGAGCAACTGAACTGAATGGATGTTACAGATTATTTAGTAGGTTGAATTGATAGAACTGTGTAATGGATTATATCTTGGGGATAAAGGAGAAGTGATAAGAATGACTCCAAGTTCTTGGCTTAATCACTAGGAGGTGGATGGTGGTACCTTTCACTTGAAGGCACTGGAAAAAGACTGGCTTGGGATGGATTATGACTTCAGTTTTGGACATGTTGAATTTAAGGTGATTTTAAGACATCTGACAGATGATGTTGAGTAAGCAGTTAGATAAATGTGCCTGGAACTTAGAGATAAGGACTAGAGGAAAATTTGTTGTATGTTTGGTGTTTAGATGGTAAATAAAGTCATGGACATGGATTAGATTGTCTAGGGAGAGAAAATGGAATGAGAAAAGAATAGAGAATAGTATAATCTTGACTGTTTAATCACTGAGCAGAAGAGGATAACCTGGGAAAGCAGGCAGTGAAGGGGCAGGTGGAGAGCTAGGAGGAAAACTAAGAGAATGTGATATTCAGAAGTCAAGCGATTCAATTAAAAGGAAATGAACAACTATGCTAAAAGATGCTGAGAGATCAAATAAAAATAAGCTCTGTTCATTGGATTTATCATTGTGAAGGTCATTCATAATTTAGTGAAATATAGTGAAGTGATTAATGGGAGATTGTTCAGCTGATAACCTGTTTTATTGAAAAATAGATTGTTTACCTAGAAGAGATGTTATTGATCGTGTAGTTTACAGAATTAAAAAAAATATTTTAAGCACTTAGAACCCTTTTTCTACCAAATATTACATGAGCCTCAATACAAAGAGATCAAATGAGCTATTCTAATTTAAGTGGGATTATAACACTGCTCCTTTGTATCCCTTCTTCTGTTTACTTCTGGTCTTGGATACCTTTTCATAACCCTTAATACTCTGAAGATCAGTTTGAAAACACTTATCTAGGTGGTCTGTCTTTACTGAAGGAGAAACTGAGGGTTGGGGAGAGGTAGTCCCTTAGCAAAGCATATACTTAGCAGACTTTAAGTTTAGAACTAGTATTAGTACTAGTTGCTATACTAATAGTACTAGTACTATTTTGGACTGTTACTGAAACTAAAGTTCCTAGATCCTCTTCCAGAGCATGTGCCACAGACTCTGGACTCTAGCGAAATATTCTCTTTTACCCAGGCCAGCAGTTCTTACCCCTTGAGTCTTCAGGGTCCCTATGACTTGAAGAAGACATACTTAGAGGGGTCTGGAGACAGCCTGCTTCCCCAGTTGTTTCATATTTGTGTCCTCAAAGTGATGGGCCCTGTGGTGATTTTGTGTTTACCAACTTCCATTCCAACCAAAGGAATTAGTTTGTGAGTTGGCAGTGGTAATCCCATGCTTCTTGCCAGTGAATGACTTTGGGTATGTGTCCAAATTCTGGCCAGCGAGACATGACAATAATGCTACTGGAAACTTTTGAGAAAGTTTCTTGATATAAAAAAATAAACAACAAAAGAAATGATACCTGAAAGATGGCCTCTTTTTCTGGTAGTTATTTTCTACTACTTATTTAGAGTAAACTGAATCAGTTTTGTCAAATGGATATATTAATACTTATCTCTTAGAGTTATTGTAGGAGTAAATTATTTAATGTACTTGGACATATCTGAGAACTGTTTGTTCACTGGATAATAGACCACCCAGCAGAGGTAGGTAGAGGAGTGAGCCACAGGTATCTGGAATGTTTTAAGAAGTATGAAAAGTGAAAGTGATAGTCACTCGGTTGTGTCCAACTCTGTGCAACCCTATGGACTTAGTCTTCAAGGCTCCTTTGTCCATGGAATTTTCTAGGCAAGAATACTGGAGTGGGTAGCCATTCCTTTCACCAGGGGATCTTTCTGACCCAGGGATCAAACCCTGGTCTCCTGCACTGAAGGCAAATTCTTTACCACTGAGCCACAGGTATATGGAGAAAGAAAAGATCTTATTTAAATTAGCCTTCAACTTGGTGGTGCTGGGAGAGGATGAGGGAAATGGGCCAAAAGGTGACTGGAACTGGTAATGATTTCTAGGGCTGGTCTGGGGGAGCTATTAATCAGTGAAACATTGTTAAGCAGTGACAGTATCTTGGGCAGTGCCATTAGAGTGTTTATATTCCTTTAGGAAACATTGTTAACAAATGTCTTAAGTGTCTGTGTCCTGCTTGGTCAATTTGAGGTCTTAAAGACCTGTGGAGAGCCACTTCTGTTTTCTCCTCTAGTGGCTCAGTGCCTGGCCACTGGGGATTACCTAGAAAAGTATTAATACTTGGTAATGACTCAATCTAGGTACTCCTAGCTGAAACTTCTAGCAGAGCTGGAGGGGAGGATAGGTCAGGGACCTAGGACCCGGTAGAGGCACAGGAGAGGTACCTGGTTTGAGACAACAGTTGATCATTCTTAAAGTATTTTGGAATCAGATTAACCAAGATTCTAAATTTCATCTTTACCATTTATATCATCCTAAATAAGTCAGTAGAAAAATAAAAATGTAACATTTACCTTTCAGAATTACTGTTATGATTAGAGCTAATGTTTATAAAGTTCCAACCATAGCTCCTGCTGCTGCTAAGTTGCGTCAGTCGTGTTCGACTCCGTGCGACCCCACGGACGGCAGCCCACCAGGCTCCTCTGTCCCTGGGATTCTCCAGGCAAGAATACTGGAGTGGGTTGCCATTTCCTCCTCCAGTGCATGAAAATGAAAAGTGAAAGTGAAGTCGCTCAGTCGTGTCCGACTCTTCGAGACTCCATGGGCTCAGGCTCCTCCGTCCGTGGGGTTTCCCAGGCAAGAGTACTGGAGTGGGGTGCCATTGCCTCTCCGTCCAACCATAGAGCCCCATGCATATTAAGCGTTCAAGTACATGATAGTTGTTTTTGCTCTTACTAACAATTAACAAGGTTAAGTCAATGAGACTGTGCTTTCCTTAACACATCTCTCAGATTAACCATGGATTTCCTTGTTTGTGACCCCTTTGGGGTTCTATGCTTAGTATTTGTTTTAATTGAGACTCAGTTGCATGTAAAATTACTAAATTGGATGTAGATGCAAATGGCAGTCAGAGGGATGGAGGAGACATTGCTGTTTTCCTTTGGCTCCAAATTCCTAAGTGTTGGCCTTAGTCTTCAGAATTATACTCTTCCTTCTTTATCCTTTATTCCATGTGTTCTTTGTTTTCCCCAGTTTTTCCTTTAAGTAACTTATTTTTTTTGCATTTTGTAAGTTTTGAAAAATTGTGGTAAAACATACACATGTAAAATTTACTGTTTTAGCCATTTTAAAGACTACAATTCAGTGACGTTAAGTACTTTCACATTGTTGTGCAACCATCCTACCACCCATCTCCAGAACGTTTTTTTGTGTTGCACACCTGAAACTCATTAAACAGTAACTCTCCATTTCCGTCTCCTTCCAGCCCCCAGCAACTGCTTACTCTACTGTCTGTAACTGAATTTGACTACTCTAAGTAACTCTTACAAGTACTTAGAATCATACAGTTTTTGTGATTCTATGAGTGGCTTTCACTTAGTATAATGTCTTCATGGTTCATCCATGTTGTAGCATGTGTCAGAATGTCCTTCCTTTTTATGGCTGAATAATTATTCAGTTATATGTATATCTCAGTTTTAAAAACCTATTCATCTGTCAATGAACACTTAGATTGCTTCTACCTTTTGATTATTGTGAATTTCCCATTGCTTCCCCTCTTTTTCCCATTGCTTTATAATATAACAGAAAGCCCCCCTCTCTTTTTTCTTTCCAAATACTTATAGAGCACCATCTTCATGCTCACTATTTTTAGTGTTGGAGAAATGGCAGTGAACAGGACAAAGTGTTTGGAGCTTACATTCCGCTGATGAGACTGGGTCCCTCTTTGGAAGTCTTGCAGGGGCTGGTGCTCTGATTTGCAGAATTGTATCAGGCCAGAGTTTGTATCAGTGGTGTCTTACCATCTTGAATGTCAGAAACCTTAGACCAATTTTTCCTTCGGTTTCAACTTTGGCAGCTTTTCTCGAGGCCTTTTATGAGGGCTGAGGCTGAATTGGTTGCTCCTTCTCTGTGCTAACCACCTTTCACTCATCTTTACCATAATGCTATCTGTCTCTTCTGCTGGACTGGTCTCCTCCTGGACTGGTGCCTTGGTTGACTGGTTCATGTGCAGCTGCTTGGCTAACAGTATTTCAGGCATTCAGGTTCTTTGAGACAGGTCCCTGATGACTTCTGCAGCCATGTCTTTACCACTGCCTGCCTTGCACTTTGTACTCTAGCAACACTAAAATGAATGGCATTTTCTCAGACATGTTAAATTGTTTCTGTTCTCTGGGCTGCCCCCTTTTCCTAGAATGCCCTTCTACCCTATATCCAGGTTCATGCCTTTTACCCTTAAATTAATCGTCTTCTACAAAGCCTTTGTGGACCCTCTCTAGATTATTTTGTCACATTATGTTGCTGGCTTCTGTCATGGTCTTTAAAATACTGTATGATAGTTAATGGGTTCCATGCCACCAAGAAACTCACAGATTTTAGCACTAGATGTTAGTTGGATTCCTGCCATTTTCTCCCAGCCATCAAGCTTCATTTCTCACCTCATTCACTGAATTTGACTTTGCTGTTGACAGACATTCTGGAATGAAAGTGACCTCCTGGGAATCTGATTGGATTTCCTCTTTATTGCTCTCCCATTGTGTTTCATTCACCCTTGTAGTTGTGTCATTTCTCATTAGGATTAACATAATCCTTTTGTATAGATATAATATGTCTTTTATATTATTCTCACCTAGCAGAGAATCTAAAGATCTCGATCAGTCCTGATGGTATTTAATATTCTCACTTTTCTTCTGTAAATCTCTTCCACTGTTTTTTTTTTTTTTCTTATTTTTAATGCCTGTTATGTAAAATTTGAAAACTTGGCAACATCTTCCTATAGGGTATTCTTCTTATAGCATACCATATAGAAATTAGCTTTGAAAATTTTCAGCATTTAAAAATTTTTTTTCCTATTTTATATAAAGATCATATTATATATACTGTTTGTGGAGTGCTTTTAAATTTAATATTAGGTTATAAGCATTTTTTAGTGTCACATTTTTTGTTCAGCATCTATGACTATGCTATTTGATAGCATTGCATGATGTGATTTATTTACTCATAATCTTATTGTTGAACATCTAGGTTACTTTCCATTTTTAGATATTGTAACATTGGTAAACATCTTTGTAAATTTTGGTCTGTATTTTTTAATAGCTTTGTTCAGATAAAAATGTAGGAATCTAGTAATTGGGATAAAAGTGTAAATTGTTTTAGGTTCTTGCTGTGTACTGTCAAAATTGTTCTCCCAGTTCATTACAGGGACTCAGTTAGTATTTGTTAAATGAAAGAATATCTACTCCCCCAAAGACTGTACCTAGTCATACTTTCAACAAGAGGGGATGAGTACCCATAACCCCCATAATGCCTTTCATATTTGACCCTCTAAGTGTCCTCTATCCTCATTTGTTCATAGTAGGACTTTATTCTCTTGTTAGTTTCAGATTTACTTGCTTTGTCTTTTTTCAGGTCAAGTAAAATCAGGTCTTTTTGCTCCTTCTCTCTCAAAAAGAGATACTGACTTTCTCCATATTTGGTCATATTCCTTCTTCATTCTCCCATCATTCATTAGTGGCATCTTCTGACTCAGGCACTGGTCTATTCCTGCAACCATAGAGTATGGAAAAACTTGACCAGTCTCATAAGAAATGTTTAAAATATGGAAAGAGAGGAAGCCCTATTAGAAGAAAAATCTAGTACTAGTTTCTTAAAGACCAAAGGGGATTCTTGTTTCTATCCGAGCTGAGTGATCTTACTTAACCTTTAATCTCTTTTGGAATTCTTTATCTGTGAGACTGACCTACAAAGAATACTTGCCACACAAGGCTTGGTAAGATTAATCGATTCTTGGTATGATTAGTCAGTTCACAATACATCCTTTTTTTGTTCTGTTTTTTTTTTTTTCTTTTTCAAGAAAGTATCAGCGTTGATTTATATTTCTACATTTATTTACTGGACAGAAAAAGAATTGTTTATCTTGATTCATTTTTATACAAGTTAACTTCTAATGGTTTTTTTTCCCCACAATACATCCTTTTTGAATGGCTACTTGTGCAATTGTGTAATAAATTCAGAGAGGTGTTCTCTTGTCACAGAACTATGATACCTTCAGTTTATTCATTCAACTAGTCATCCATTATTTATTCAGCTGGTGAACAGAGGCTTAATGAGCCTCACTTATTGTGGCTTTTTGCTAAAGATTAGGCAGGGAAGAAGACAGCAAAAAGGTGTAATTCAGTGTTGGTAGTAATGATGACAGCAACAAACAACAGTTCCCTACCATGTGCTGAGCCCTTGACCTATGTTAATTCATTTAATTGTCATAGTAAACTTTTAAGGTAGGTGCGTAATTACTGTTCTCTACAAATTATAGTGAGGTACAAAGGAGAGTATAAAAATAGTGAATACCCACATGAACCAAATGTTCCATAAATATTTGATGTACATTTTCTTTCATCCTCACCACAACTCTGAAGGTTTAGGGGAGTATCTTTTGTACCTAAGGAAATAGAGTCTCGGGAATATTAAGAAATGTGCTAATAAGTTCATATAGTTTATAAGAAGTAGAGTTGGAATTGAACCCACTTTTAGTCTTGGTTTTTATGATTTTGTTGGTTCAAAGCAGGAGGGTGGGTAAAGCTCTTTAGGCTAAGGAATTATGGGATCAGAGATATAAGAGTTGATTGCCTTTTAAGAGAATTGGAGGTAAACTGAAAGATACTTCCTTAAAATTGTGAGATTGTGTCTTCCATTTCCTCACATGTCCCCACCTTTCCAGGACAAAGTAATCCTCTCATACCAGTGTGACTATGTAGGTACTTTTTAAGTACCATACTAGTGGCTCTTGCTGTTCGTTGACGGCACATGGCTGTTCTGAATGCTTTAGCCAAGTGCCTAATAACTGAAAATGTTATATTCATTCAGGACAGCTGCACCATGAAACCAGATGGGATTTTAAATTGGCATGTGCATATTTTTAAACTAATTTAAAAATGTCAGTTTGCAACCTGATGTTGCCATGTAGATTGTTAAATATTTTTCTCCAATAAAGAATAGGAAATGTTTCATTAAACTCCTGTTAAATTGTTCACACTTGTTACACACTGCACAGATGTGCTCAGCTGGGTGAAATGGTTTTACAGGATTGTTATGTGGTAGAAAAGAGAAAAGTGTTCAGTTTTAGTTTGAAGTCCAGAATGGCTATTGAGTAAAAAGAATGAGTATAGTTTTTTTAGAGTTTATGTAACTGACTTCAACAGTTGCTTTTGTAGTTGTTCTATATAATTGAACCATGGTGTTATAACTTTGAGAGGCATAGGCTAATGGAGAGACCCATTTAAAACAGGTTGTGTTTAAAACTATTTGCATTAGATGAGCCCTGTCTTGTCACTTTTTTCTTGCCATTTTTGGAAAAAAAAAAAAAAAGATTGTGGTAAAATATACTGTCTCTTCACGTTTTGCAGCAACTTCCTGACTAGTCTCCCTGCTTCTGTCTCACCTCCCCCAGATCATCTTCCATACTGCTGCTCTGTGAGCTTTGTTAAACGTAGATTTTCACTCCTATTTCCTTTATTAAAACTTTCAGAGGTTTCCCATAGCCTTGAGGATAAAATTCAGGCTCCTTAATTTAGCTTGCAGAACTTTTTCATGGTTTGGTCTCTATCTGCCTCATTAGCCTCAAGTCATCTTTTTCATGTTGTTCCAGCCAGCCTAAGCTACTTGACATTTACTGTCAAGTTAAATTCCTGTACCTTCATCAATGCTGTTGTCTCTGTTTGTGACACCCTCTCACCCATTCTTCATCTCTCAAGCTTTTAATTTCCTTTCAGAATGTAGCTTGGGCTCATTTCTAAGCAGCCTCCCGTGTGGTTCCCTTATCCTATGCCACATTTCACCACGGGGTTCTGAGCCTCTCCTTTTGTGTTCTTCATAGTTTCTGGTACTTCTCTTTATCATAGAGCACATAGCAATTTGTATTACTCTAATTTAAATTTCTATTTGCCAGTAGAATTTATTTCTCTTTCTTTAGCTCCTAGCCCTTAATAGATGTTCAGAAAATGTGCTAAATGACTGTTTTTAACACAGAGTATATTTTATATTTTTATATAAAGGGAATATATTAATTCATCACCAAAAGTGTGATGAATTTTGAACAGTGTCTTTGTTTTTATTTTTGCTGAGTTGTGAAATTGTTCCAATATTTGAAAGAAGTTCCTTATAGAATCAACTGTAGTTTAATTACATGCCAAACTTGAAACAGGAAATAAACCCTCTTCTTCATCAGTAGTGGAGCTTTGGTTTGGAGAGAGCGACTGAAAAAACACTTTCTGATTGTCTCTAGCTATTGTGATTCCTACCTCTTTCCTCAAGTTGGGATGATGGTGGGTAATTATATTGATTCTAGCCTAGAAGGGACATTGAACTCATGGAGCAGAAACTCTATAGGCCTGTTATAATAAGAAAGGTGGAACAAGCTCTCTGTTATCCAGTGTCATTCATAAGAGACATTTACTGGGAATTTCATGAGTGTGAGATGCTGTGATACAGAAATAAGTTAGCTAGGCCTCCTGCCAAACTGCCCTCTAGACTGTGTGTTACTCAGAAAATACATATGATCTAGACACAACCCTGTCCAATTGAACTTTCTGCCGTGATGGAAATACTCTGTATCTGGGTTGTCCAGTGTGGTAGTCATCAGCCATATGTTGCTCTTGAGTGCTTGAAATGTAGCTAGTGAGGCTGAGGAACTGAATTTTAAATTTTATTTAGTTTTAGTTAATGTATATTTGAATTGAAGAAGATACATGTAGCTAATGTATGGGAAAGCACACATCTAGAAAGGTGAACCAGTAGGTAGACAGACATGTAAATAAGGAAGTATAATTAAGTGTAATAGGTGCTATGATAGAAATATATCTAATGCTCTGTCTAGGGTTGGGTCAGGTAATATCTGTGGTAAAGTGGAACCCAGAGGAAGAAGTAGATTAGTCAGTTCTGGGAGTGGGGAGAGGGATTCAAGAAAAGTTTCGTACCTTTATGAGTCTTAAAAGATGGGTGAATATACTTGATTGTCACCTGCTAGCTTAAACAGTTACCACTATCTTAGAGCGTTCACAGTTTACTAGTTTTCCAAGAATCAAGGCATAGTAAAAACAGTTATGCCTGAAACCTCACTGTATACAATGTACTCTTATCTTTGATTCCAAAAGAAGTTTGGAGATAAAAACTTGTAAATATTTCTGGCCATTATTATTAGAGCACTTATTGTATAAAATTGATGAAAAAGCTGGTAAGCTGATAATTCTTTTATTATATAATGATATAATGTTACATTAGTTGGCATTTGCACTTTAAAATGGGGGAAAATGTTCAATTTTTGCATGAACAAAGAACATTTCTAGATACAGGCTAGTGTTCTAGCCACTGGCAATGGAGTAACACAGGTATATTATTGCTATTATGAGAGCTATTGATTGGAGAAGCACAGCATACCATTGTATTAATCTGTATGTGGATGTATGCCGTCTCTATAAAGATAACAACATGGTATTGTTGAATATGGGATGGATGCTATGGATATTACTACCTCAGGTTAGGAAAGGAGAGGAATACTGTGGTCTGGGACAATTATAACAGATTTTGTAAAACTGAATGAAACTAGAATTGTTTCATGTATGTGGATGGAACCTAAGTAGACCAAATTTTGGTGGTGGTGAGTCTCTGAAACTACATCAACAAAGGTGCTGAAGCGGGAACACAGGCCATATTTAAGGGGCAGCGGGCTTCTTGTTTGGCAGGTGCTCAGAGTTCTTGAAAAGGTGTATTTGGAAACAAAGGCAAGAGCCAGTTTACAGAAAGGTCTTACATGCTAATGAAGGCATATAGTCTTTATTCTGAAGGTAGTGGGGAGCTGCTGGAAGGTTTTATTTGGGATTTGCTGTCTTTCTTTTTTTCCCAGAAACAGCTGTGGGTTATCTTGAACTCTTGGGTTGGATGGCCTGCAGATGCACCATACTTTTGTGTATGTGAGTGTTTATGAGGAATCATGGATTGCATCATGGATGCTTATAGGAACCCTCCCTTGTGAAATGGATAAACCCTTTCAATCTGACTTTATTCATTTATGCAGTCATTTATGTATTCAAATATGAGTGCTTCTCTGTGCCAGGTTCTATGCCTGGGGATGTAAATTATAGATGTAAATATAATTTCTGCCCTCAAGGAGCTCATAATCAGACCTTCATCTGGTGTGAGTTTTTGTTTGATAAATCACCTGCCCCACCCTGAAGACTAGGGAAGAGGGCCCCCATGGTTGGTGCTGACCATCCATTTTAGACATTCCCTGGTTCCCAGCACATGGCAGTGACTTCTTTTCCTCCCTAGTAGATGCGTGTTTCTCCTCTCACTTTGCCAGCCAGAGAATTCTTGCTTCCCCTGCAGCCTGTTGCCTGGCTAGAACACTGTGGCTTTTTCTATTTCTGTCACTTTATGTTAATTAAGCTAATTATGGCTTAAAAAATTTTTCCACCTGCATATGTGTCTGTTTGTCTAAGAGAGAATAGAGGAGAGGAAGTAGATTTTAGGCAAGTTTCCGAGCAGAAAGAGCTCTGCTACAAGCATCCCAGCTGCTAGGTGAGCCAGAACTGCTCCTGAGATATCCCTGGATTATGAACGTCCTTGTGAGGACCAAGACAAATCCAGTTAATAAGAGAGCTAAGAAAAATAAAGTGTAAACTAAAAATTGCTCTTTGTTTGGGATAAGCCAACAAATGAGACATTTCAAGCATGAAGGAAGAAAGGGAAAGAACCCAACATTTGTTGAGGAGCAGCCGCTGATCTGAGTGCTTTGCCTATAATTCCTCCGTCAAGTCTTGAAGATAGATAACATTTCTGTTTTGCTGATGAGGAAATTGAGGCACAGAGAGGTGAAATACAAGGTCTGCGTTTCAATCCTGGCTCCTCTACTTTTTTTCCCCTTTGCTTTTTAGTTGTGAGATTTTTGAAATTTAACTGCATGATTCTCATCTTAATTAGTGGTTAAAAAAAAAAAGTGTGGCAGCCAGTAATACTGAAATTAAAGGATTCTTTTTTAGGATTAAATGAAAAACCTCCTGTGGAAAAATCTAATTCAGAAACATAGTAGGTGCTCAGTTAAGTTTGGTTGAAATGTGAACCTCTTGTCACTTTATTTAATCAGGGATTCCGTTTAAAGAACGGATTAAAATTCCTGGAAAAACTAAGATATTTTTACAAAGAAACATGGAGAATTAGATGTGGCCTAGGGTGTAATAAGTTCAGCTAAAACAAGAGAATGGGAAAGACGAGAGATCTCTTCAATGAAATTAGAGATACCAAGGGAACTTTTCATGCAAAGATGGGCACAGGTATATTTATTATTTGGTGTATTAGGTTTATTTGACAGAAGCAACGGGAGAGAAAGGAACTCATGGGCTGAGGAGTCTTCCGTTGAGTAGTGAGTACCGATTATGCAGAAAATTAGAAGGTTAGTTCCATGTACCCTCTCTTCTGTCCTCAAGTTCTCCTTAGGCCCCCGTTCATGCTGTTGGCACTTTAGTTTGGCTTATTGTGCTTCCTTTTCTTTTTTAAAGTTTCTACTTTTCAGATAAATCAGCACTGGCACATAAGTCTTATAAACTGTGAAATATGAGGGAATAAATAACTTAAATAGAAACAAGGGAGATTTGCTTAGTATTGGGCATGGAGTTAAGTTCTAGCATATGTTTGTGGAGTGGGGATACAAAGCGTGATGTTTGTTCTGCAGAGTCTTGGCTAAAGGGGACAGTCCTTTGCCCAGAGTAAATATGAAAACTACTCAAAAGTACAAAATGCCACCAAAGTAGGATGATGGCACTTGAGTCTATGGTATTGGAGGCAGTATTGAAATTGGGATGCTGGAGACTGGGGTCTTAGTAGATGTGTGTGTGTGTGTGTGTGTGTGTGTGTGTTTCCTGCCTATGATGATATAGAACTGCATTATTTTGCTTTGAGGCATGGAGTTATTGTAATTGTGGAATCAATTACATTTAATGATGTACTTTTTATTTTATTTTTTTACAAGAACAATTTTGATGTTTCCACAATGCTTCTATATTGGTTCTACAGTCTGTTTGCTTCTAATGTGGATCTCTTCAGTTGAAGCTTAGATTATCAGGACTAGCCTGAGTAGTTTTCTTTGTCAACCTCTATCTGCAATATTTTATATAGTATTTTATGTTGTAGTATAGTGGTTAAGAGCCTGGGCTTTGGAGTCAGATTGCCTGAGTTTGAATTCAGTCTCGGAACTATTAGGTTGGTGCAAATGTAATTGCAGTTTTGGACCATGAGTTTTAAATCATTATAACGAGGCTCAAACACATCTTTATTAATCAAATTAGGAACCATTATAATCAACACATTTTTGCCAATGAGAAATAAGTTTGTTTATTTCTGTAGCATAAAAATCCATGCCTCGGATTCAATGAACTCTTGAAAAGCATTTGCTGCCTTCTGCGGGTTGTGGAAGCATTTTCCCTGCAAAAAGATTTTGAGTGCTTGAAGAAGTGGTAGTCGGTTGGCAAGAGGTAAGGTGAATGTGACGGATGAAGCAAAACTTTGTAGTCCAATTCGTTCAACATTTTGTTTTTTCCAAACTGATGTATAACTTTTTTTTCAATATGATGTATAACTTAAAAAAATTTTTAGTTAGAGGATAATTGCTTTACAATATTGTAATAGCTTCTATGCCACAGGTATACATAAGTCCTCCACCTCTTGAACCCCCCTCCTACCTCCCTCCCTATTCCACCCCTCTAGGTTGTCACAGAACGCTGGCTTTGGGTTCCCTGTGTCATACATCAAATTCCCACTGGCTATATGTTCTATGTACAGTAATGTGTGTGTTTCAGTGCTTTTCTCTCAAATCATCCTACCCTCTTTTGAAGCCTTGGTTGTGCGACGTTCTGTCGAGAGTTGTCATGGAGAAGAAGTGGGCCCTTTCTGTTGACTAATGCTAGCTGCAGGCATTGAAGTTTTTGATGCACCTCGTTATTTTCTGACCATACTTCTCAGATGTAATGGTTTTGCTAGGATTCAGAAAGCTGTAGTGGATTGGACCGGCAGCAGACCACGAAACAGTGACCATGACCTTTTTCTGAGGCAAGTTTGGCTTTGGAAAGTGCTTTGAAGCTGCTTCTTATTCCAACCACTGAGCTGGTCATTGCTGGTATCATAAAAAATTCACTTTTCGTCACAGATCACAAAATGATTGAGAAATGGTTGGTTGTTGTGTAGAATAAGAGAAGAGGACACTTCAGAATGATAATTTTTTTTTTGATTTTCAGTCAGCTCATGAGGCACTCGGAGAAGGCAATGGCACCCCACTCCAGTGTTCTTGCCTGGAGAATCCAGGGACGGCGGAGCCTGGTGGGCTGCCGTCTATGGGGTTGCACAGAGTTGGACATGACTGAAGCAACTTAGCAGCAGCAGCAGCAGCAGCAGCAGCATGAGGCACTCACTTATCGAGCCTTTTCACCTTTCCAATTTGCTTCAAATGTCAAACAACTGTAGAATGGTTCACATTGAGTTCTTGGGCAACTTCTTTTGTAGTTCTAAGAGGATCAGCTTCGTTGATCCTCTCAGTCGTTGTCAACTATGATGGCCAGTCACCGCGCTCATCTTCAGGGCTGTCGTCTCCTTTGCAAAACTTCTTGAACCATCATTTCACTGTATGTTCATTAGCAGTTCCTGGGTCAAATGCATTGTTGATGTTGCAAGTTGTCTGCGCTGCTTTACTACCCATTTTGAACTTGAATAAGAAAATCGCTCAAATTTGCTTTTTGTCCTAACAGCATTTCCCTAGTCTAAAATAAATCTAAAATGAGCAGCAAGTAATAAGTCATTAGCAAAAAAAAAAAGACATAAAGTAAGAAATGCTCATTAAAATGATGTATAACATAACCGCATTTATTTAAGAATGTATTCTAGTATCAAACAGCAAAGCTCAGCAGTGCAAAACCGCAATTACTTTTGCACCAACCAAATAACTATGTGATCTTGAGCAATTGGGTTGACTTTACTTGGCTTAGCCTTCTCATTTGTGGAAGAGAGGTCATAATAGTTGGGATTATGGTCAGGGTCAGGTGAAATAATGTGCTCACTTGTAGTAAGCACTCATAAACGTTAACTATTACATTTTACTTGAGGTAAGATTACCACATGTGCTAGCTTGCTTATTTATTTATAAGTTGTGGCAAAAAATACATGTCATAAAATTTATCATCTAAACCATTTTTAAGTGTACAGTTCAGTGATATTAAGT
The DNA here is from genome assembly GCA_024291935.2 of Okapia johnstoni. Taxonomy (NCBI): domain Eukaryota; kingdom Metazoa; phylum Chordata; class Mammalia; order Artiodactyla; family Giraffidae; genus Okapia; species Okapia johnstoni. The sequence continues at coordinate 25,376,982 of CM044325.1, forward strand.
ACATTGGTATTCTTGTGCAACCTTCCCACCATTCATGTCCAGAACTCTTTTCATCTTGCAAGACTGAAACTTTATACCCATTGAACAGCTATCCCCCAGTGATCCTTCCCCCCAACTCCTGGCAACCACCATTCTGCTTCCTATCTCTGTGATTTTGACTACTCGAAGTACCTCATATAAGTGGAATCATACAGTATTTGTTTTTTGTGACTGGCTTCTTTCTGTTAGCATAATGTCCTCGAGGTTCATCCATGTTGTACCATGTGTCAGAATTTCCTTTCTTTTTAAGGCTGAATAATTGTGTGTATGTGTGTGTATGTGTGTGTATATATATATACACATATATACACACATACCAAATTTTGCTTATCCCTTCACCATTGATGAATACTTGAGTTCCTTCCACATTTTAGCTATTATGAATAATGCCATTGTGAACACAAATGCACAAACATCTCTCTGAGACCTTGCTTTTATTGTTTTTGAGTATAAACCCAGAAGTGGAACTGCTAGATCATATGTAATTCTGTGTTTAATTTTTTGAGAAAACACTATAATGTTTTCCATAGCAGCAGTACCATTTTATATTCCCACCCATAGTGCGTGAGGATTCCAATTTCTCCACAGTGTCACCAACACTTGTGATTTTCTGTGTGTGTGTGTTTGGTAATAGGCATCCTAATGAGTGTGAGATAGTATCTCATTGTGGTTTTCATTTGCATTTCCCTAATGTGATATTGAGAATCTTTTCAGTGCTTGTTGACCACTTGTATATCTTCTTTGGAAAAATGTCTCTCCAGATTCTTTGCCCATTTTTGAATCAGGCTTTTCTTGTTGTGAGTTTTAGGATTTATCTATATGTTCTGGAGAAACCTGTATGCAGGTCAGGAAGCAACAGTTAGAACTGGACATGGAACAACAGACTGGCTCCAAATAGGAAAAGGAGTACGTCAAGGCTACATATTGTCACCCTGCTTATTTAACTTATATGCAGAGTACATCATGAGAAATGCTGGGCTGGAAGAAACACAAGCTGGCATCAAGGTTGCTGGGAGAAATATCAATAACCTCAGATATGCAGATGACACCACCCTTATGGCAGAAAGTGAAGAAGAACTAAAGAGCCTCTTGATGAAGGTGAAAGAGGAGAATGAAAAAGTTGGCTTGAAGCTCAACGTTCAGAAAACTAAGATAATGGCATCTGGTCCCATCACTTCATGGGAAATAGATGGGGAAACAGTGGAAACAGTGTCAGACTTTATTTTTTTGGGCTCCAGAATCACTGCTGATGGTGACTGCAGCCATGAAATTAAAAGACGCTTACTCCTTGGAAGGAAGGTTATGGCCAATCTAGATAGATAGCATATTTAAAAGCAGAGACATTACTTTGCCAACAAAAGTCCGTCTAGTCAAGGCTATGGTTTTTCCAGTGGTCATGTATGGATGTGAGAGTTGGATGGTGAAGAAAGCTGAGCGCCGCAGAATTGATGCTTTTGAACTGTGGTGTTGGAGAAGACTCTTGAGAGTCCCTTGGACTGCAAGGAGATCCAATCAATCCATCCTAAAAGAGATCAATCCTGGGTGTTCATTGGAAGGAGTGATGTTGAAGCTGAAACTCCCAATACTTTGGCCACCTCACGCTAAGAGTTGACTCACTGGAAAAGACCCTAATGCTGGGTAGGATTGGGGGCAGGAGGAGAAGGGGACGACAGAGGATGAGATGGTTGGATGGCATCACCGACTCGATGGACATGGGTTTGGGTAGATTCTGGAAGTTGGTGATGGACAGGGAGGCCTGGTGTGCTGCAGTTCATGGGGTCTCAGAGAGTCGGACACGACTGAGCGACTGAACTGAACTGAACTGATATGTTCTGGATTTTAATCCCTTATCAATATATGATTTGCAAATATTTTCTTCCATTTTATAGGTTGCCTTTTTTACTCTGTTGATAATGTCTTTCGATACATAAAAGCTTATGTTTTAAAATATATATGCAGTTTTTATTCTACTTTTATCTTAATAAATTTGACCTTTTTGTGTCATAATTTAATCATAGGTTTGTGTAACCACTACTATAGTCAAGGTACCGAATAGTTCCAACACCTCAAAAAACTTCCTTGTTACAGCTAGGTTTTTAATAAGTGCTTTTTAGTAGTGTTATTAAGATGTCTTGTTTGGGAATCACCAATTTCAGGTGCAAATCCTTACAAAGTGCTAATGACTTTTCACTGGCTTGCTGGGGGATGCTGTGGACTTTTTTTTTTTGTCTTTCCCTCTTTCTTTTTCCCCACATTGGTGACCTTGGAAATCAGATCCAGCCAACTCTCTTTTCATGAAGCATAGCACTGCTGACCAAATAGTTAAATGTAGGGTTATTAGATTTTATGATACACAATTTTGATAATCATTCTGTTAAAGGATGATTTTAAATCTTTTATTATGATCTCTTAGTCCTTAGCTTATTAATTTATGACTTTTATGAATAAGTGCTACAGCTAGGTCTTAATTATATTTCAGTTAGATCTGATAGAGTACCTGAAGAACTATGGACAGAGGTTCGTGACGTTGTACAAGAGGCAGTGATCAAGACCATCCCCAAGAAAAAGAAATGCAAAAAGGCAAAATGGTTGTCTGATGAGGCCTTACAAATAGCTGAGAAGAGATGCGAAAGGCAAAGGAGAAAAGGAGAGAGACACTCATTTGAATGCAGAGTTCCAGAGAATAGCAAGGAGAGATAAGAAAGCCTTCCTCAGTGATCAGTGCAAAGAAATAGAGGAAAACAAGAGAATGGGAAAGACTAGAGATCTCTTCAATAAAATTAGACATACCAAGGGAACATTTCATGCAAAGATGGGCTCAATAAAGGACAGAAATGGTATGGACCTAACAGAAGCAGAAGATATTAAGAAGAGGTGGCAAGAATACAGAAGAACTGTACAAAAAAGATCTTCACGACCCAGATAATCACGATGGTGTGATCACTCACCTAGAGCCAGACATCCTGGAATGCAAAGTCAAGTGGGCCTTAGGAAGCATCACTACGAACAAAGCTAGTGGAGGTGATGGAATTCCAGTTGAGCTATTTCAAATCCTGAAAGATGATGCTGTAAAAGTGCTGCACTCAATATGCCAGCAAATCTGGAGAACTCAGCAGTGGCCACAGGACTGGAAAAGGTCAGTTTTCATTCCAATTCCAAAGAAAGGCAATGCCAAAGAATGTTCAAACTACCACACAGTTGCATTCATCTCACACGCTAGTAAAGTAATGCTCAAAATTCTCCAAGCCAGGCTTCAAGAGTATGTGAACCATGAACTTCCAGATGTTCAACCTGGATTTAGAAAAATCCAAAAAGCAAGAGTTCCAGGAAAACATCTACTTTCACTTTATTGACACCACCAAAGCCTTTGACTGTGTGGATCACAACAAATTGTGGAAAATTCTTAAAGAGATGGGGAATACCAGACCACCTTACCTACCTCCTGAGAAATCCGTATGCAGGTAAAGAAGCAACAGTTAGAACCGGACATGGAACAACAGACTAGTTCCAAATCGGGAAAGGAGTACGTCAAGGCTGTTTATTGTCACCCTGCTTATTTAACTTTTTTTTTTTTTTGAATATTTATATATAATTTTATTTTATTTTATTTTTTTTATTTATTTTATTTTATTTTAGTTGGGGGCTAATTACTTTACAATATTGTAGTAGTTTTTGCCATACATCGACATGAATCAGCCATGGATTCACATGTGCTCCCCCTCCCAAACCCTCCTCCCACCTCCCTCCCCCTCCCATCCCTCAGTGTCATCCCAACGCTCCATCCCTGAGCATCCGTCCCATGCATAGAACATGGAATGGTGTTCTGCTTCACATATGACAATATACATGTTTCAATGTTATTGTCCCAGAACGTCCAACCCTCACCTTCTCCCTCAGAGTCCACAGGACTGTTCTATGCATCTGTGTCTCTTATTCTGTCTCACATATAGGGTTACCATTACCATCTTTCAAATTCCATATACATGCATTAGTATACTGTATTGGTGCTTTTCTTTCTGGCTCACTTCACTCTGTATAATGGGCTCCAGTTTCATCCATCTCAATAGAACGGATTCAAATGTATTCTTTTTAATGGCTGAGTCATATTCCATTGTGTATATGTACCACAGCTTCCTTATCCATTCGTCTGCCGATGGACATCTAGGTTGCTTCCATGTCCTGGCTATTGTAAACAGTGCTGCGATGAACATTGGGGTACACGCGTCTCTTTCAATTCTGGTTTCCTCGGTGTGTATGCCTAGCAGTGGGATTGCTGGGTCATATGGCAGTTCTATTCCCAGTGTTTTAAGGAATCTCCACACTGTTCTCCATAGTGGCTGTACTAGTTTGCATTCCCACCAACAGTGTAAGAGGGTTCCCTTTTCTCCACACCCTCTCCAGCATTTATTGCTTGTAGACTTTTGGATAGCGGCCATTCTGACTGGTGTGTAATGGTACCTCATTGTGGTTTTGATTTGCATTTCTCTAATAATGAGTGATGTTGAGCATCTTTTCATGTGTTTGTTAGCCATCTGTATGTCTTCTTTGGAGAAATGTCTGTTTAGTTCTTTGGCCCATTTTTTGATTGGGTCGTTTATTTTTCTGGAATTCAGCTGCAGGAGTTGCTTGTATATTTTTGAGATTAATTGTTTGTCTGTTGCTTCGTTTGCTATTATTTTCTCCCATTCTGAAGGCTGTCTTTTCACCTTGCTTATAGTTTCCTTTGTTGTGCAAAAGCTTTTAATTTTAATTAGGTCCCATTTGTTTATTTTTGCTTTTATTTCCAATATTCTGGGGGGTGGGTCATGGAGGATCCTGCTGTGATTTATGTCGGAGAGTGTTTTGCCTATGTTTTCCTCTAGGAGTTTTATAGTTTCTGGTCTTACATTTAGATCTTTAATCCATTTTGAGTTTATTTTTGTGTATGGTGTTAGGAAGTGTTCTAGTTTCATCCTTTTACAAGTGGTTGACCAGTTTTCCCAGCACCACTTGTTAAAGAGATTGTCTTTTCTCCATTGTATACTCTTGCCTCCTTTGTCGAAGATAAGGTGCCCATAGGTGCGTGGGTTTATCTCTGGGCTTTCTATTTTGTTCCATTGATCTATATTTCTATCTTTGTGCCAGTACCACACTGTCTTGATGACTGTGGCTTTGTAGTAGAGCTTGAAGTCAGGCAGGTTGATTCCTCCAGTTCCATTCTTCTTTCTCAAGATTGCTTTGGCTATTCGAGGTTTCTTATACTTCCATACAAATTGTGAAATGATTTGTTCTAGTTCTGTGAAAAATATCATTGGTAGTTTGATAGGGATTGCATTGAATCTATAGATTGCTTTGGGTAGTATACTCATTTTCACTATATTAATTCTTCCAATCCATGAACACGGTATATTTCTCCATCTGTTTGTGTCCTCTTTGATTTCTTTCATCAGTGTTTTATAGTTTTCTATATATAAGTCTTTTGTTTCTTTAGGTAGAAATATTCCTAAGTATTTTATTCTTTTTGTTGCAATGGTGAATGGTATTGTTTCCTTAATTTCTCTTTCTGTTTTCTCATTATTGGTGTATAGGAATGCAAGGGATTTCTGTGTGTTAATTTTGTATCCTGCAACTTTACTATATTCATTGATTAGCTCTAGTAGTTTTCTGGTAGAATCTTTAGGGTTTTCTATGTAGAGGATCATGTCATCTGCAAACAGTGAGAGTTTTACTTCTTCTTTTCCTATCTGTATTCCTTTTATTTCTTTTTCCGCTCTGATTGCTGTGGCCAAAACTTCCAAAACTATGTTGAATAGTAGTGGTGAAAGTGGGCATCCTTGCCTTGTTCCTGACTTTAGGGGAAATGCTTTCAGTTTTTCACCATTGAGGATAATGTTTGCTGTGGGTTTGTCATATATAGCTTTTATTATGTTGAGGTATGTTCCTTCTATTCCTGCTTTCTGGAGAGTTTTTATCATAAATGGATGTTGAATTTTGTCAAAGGCTTTTTCTGCATCTATTGAGATAATCATATTGTTCTTATCTTTCAATTTGTTAATGTGGTGAATTACATTGATTGATTTGCGGATGTTAAAGAAACCTTGCATTCCTGGGATAAAGCCCACTTGGTCATGATGTATGATCTTTTTAATATGATGTTGGATTCTGTTTGCTAGAATTTTATTAAGGATTTTTGCATCTATGTTCATCAGTGATATTGGCCTGTAGTTTTCTTTTTTTGTGACATCTTTGTCTGGTTTTGGAATTAGGGTGATGGTGGCCTCATAGAATGAGTTTGGAAGTTTACCATCTTCTGCAATACTCTGGAAGAGTTTGAGTAGGAAAGGTGTTAGCTCTTCTCTAAATTTTTGGTAGAATTCCGCTGTGAAGCCGTCTGGTCCTGGGCTTTTGTTTGCTGGAAGATTTCTGATTAGAGTTTCGATTTCCGTGCTTGTGATGGGTCTGTTAAGATCTTCTATTTCTTCCTGGTTCAATTTTGGAAAGTTGTACTTTTCTAAGAATTTGTCCATTTCTTCCAAGTTGTCCATTTTATTGGCATATAGCTGTTGGTAGTAGTCTCTTATGATCCTTTGTATTTCTGTGTAGTCTGTTGTGATCTCTCCATTTTCATTTCTAATTTTGTTGATCTGATTCTTCTCCCTTTGTTTCTTGATGAGTCTGGCTAATGGCTTGTCAATTTTGTTTATCTTCTCGAAAAACCAACTTTTAGTTTTGTTGATTTTTGCTATGGTCTCTTTTGTTTCTTTTGCATTTATTTCTGCTCTAATTTTTAAGATTTCTTTCCTTCTACTAACCCTGGGGTTCTTCATTTCTTCCTTCTCTAGTTGCTTTAGGTGTAGAGTTAGTTTATTTATTTGAGTTTTTTTCTTGTTTCTTGAGGTACGCCTGTATTGCTATGAACCTTCCCCTTAGCATTGCTTTTACAGTGTCCCATAGGTTTTGGGTTGTTGTGTTTTCATTTTCATTCGTTTCTATGCATATTTTGATTTCTTTTTTGATTTCTTCTGTGATTTGTTGGTTATTCAGAAGTGTGTTGTTTAGCCTCCATATGTTGGAATTTTTAATAGTTTCTTTCCTGTAATTGAGGTCTAATCTTACTGCATTGTGGTCAGAGAAGATGGCTGGGATGATTTCAATTTTTTGGAATTTACCATGCTTATTTAACTTATATGCAGAGTACATCATGTGAAATGCCAGGCTGGATGAAGCAGAAGCTGGAATCAAGGTTGCCAGGAGAAATATCAATAACTTCAGATATGCAGATGGCACCACCCTTATAGCAGAAAGTGAAGAAGAGCTAAAGAGCCTCTTGATGAAAGTGAAAGAGGAGAGTGAAAAAGTTGGCTTAAAACTCAACATTCAGAAAACTAAGATCATGACATCTTGTCCCATCACTTCATGCAAATAGATGGGGAATCAATGGAAATAGTGACAGACTTTATTTTGGGGGGGGCCTCCAAAATCACTGCAGATGGTGACTGCAGCTGTGAAATTAAATGACACTTGCTCCTTTGAAGAAAAGTTATGATCCACCTAGACAGCATATTAAAAAGCAGAGACATTATTTTGCCAACAAAGGTCCATCTAGTCAAAGCTATGGTTTTTCCAGTAGTCATGTATGGATGTGAGAGCTGGACTATAAAGAAAGCTGAGTGCCAAAGAATTGATGCTTTTGAACTGTGGTGTTGGAGAAGACTCTTGAGAGTCTCTCAGACTGCAAGGAGATCCAACCAGTCCATCCTAAAAGAGATCAGTCCTGGGTGTTCATTGGAAAGTCTGATGTTGAAGCTGAAACTCCAATACTTTGGCCACCTGATGCGAAGAACCAACTCATTGAAAAAGACTCTGATGTTGGGAAAGATTGAAGGCGGGAGGAGAAGGGGACGACAGAGTATGAGACAGTTGGGTGGCATCACCAACGCAATGGACATGAGTTTGAATAGGCTCCAGAAATTGGTGATGGAAAGGGAAGCCTGGCGTGTTGTAGTCCATGAGGTCGCAAAGGGTCGGACACGACTGAGCAGCTGAACTGAACTGACAGCTAGTTCTTAATTATACTTCCTAGCAAGAAGTTGGGGATGAGAGTGAGAAAGAGCTGTAGATTTGGAGATCATGAATGCAGGACCAACTCTTGTCTCTGATAATTTACTCTACATCTTGTTTTTCAGTTGCTCAGTCGTGTCTCACTCTTTGTGACCCCATGGACTGCAGCATGACAGGCTTCCCTATCCTTCACTATCTCCTAGAGTTTGCTCAAACTCATGTTCATTGAGTCAGTATTGTCATCCAACCATCTCATCCTCTGTTGCCCCTCTCGTCTTGCTCTCAATCTTTACCAGCATCAGGGTCTTTTCCAGTGAGTCAACTCTTTGCATCAGGTGGCCAAAGTATTGGAGCTTCATCTTCAGCCCAGTCCTTCCAATGAATATTCAAAGTTGATTTCCTTTAGGGTTAACTGGTTTGATCTCCTTGTAGTCCAAGGGACTCTCAAGAGTGTTCTCCAGCACCACAGTTTGAAAGCATCAATTCTTGGGCACTCAGCCTTCTTTATGGTCCAACTGTCATCCATACATGACTACTGGAAGAACCACAGCTTAAACTATACGGACCTTTGTCAGCAAAGTGATGTTTCTGCTTTTTAATATGCTGTCTACGTTGGTCATAGCTCTTCTTCCAAGGAGCAAGTGTCTTTTAATTTAGTGGCTGTAGTCACCATCCACAGTGATTTTGGAGCCCAAGAAAATGAAATTTGACAGTGTTTCCACATTTTCCTCATCTATTTGCCATGAAGTGATAGGACCAGATGCCGTGATCTTCATTTTCTGAATGGTGAATTTTAAGCCAGCTTTTTCACCCTCCTCTTTCACCTTCATCAAGAGGCTTTTTAGTTCCCCTTCATTTTCTGTCATTAAAATGGTATCATCTGCATATCTCAGGTTGTTGATAATTCTCTCTCTAGATCTTATTATTGTTGTTCAGTTGCTCAATTGTGTCCGACTCTTTGTGACCTCATGGACTGCAGCATGCCAGGCTTTCCTGTCCTTCACCAACTCCCAGAGCTTGCTCAAGCTCATGTCCTTTGAGTCAGTGATGCCATCCAAACATCTTATCCTATATCATCCCCTTCTCCTCCTGCCTTCTGTCTTTACCAGCATCAGGGTCTTTTCCAGTGAATTGGCTCTTCACATCACGTGGCCAAAGTATTGGATCTTAATTCATTTAATTTTTATGAACTGCAAAATGGGTGAGGTGACAGTTCCTGTTTCATGGGCTTTTTGGTTGTGTTGAGTAAAGAAGGAGTTATCTGGCTTTCAATAAATGTTCATTTGAATGTGAATAGTAAGAATGTTGATAAACGGAACCTGAAATAACCCCCAGATTACATTTTTAAAGTTTTTTAATAACAGCTTTATTGAGCTGTAATCCACATGCCATACAGTTTGCCCATTTGAAACATACAACTCAGTGCCTTTTTATTCACGAAATTGTGCAGCCATCATCACAGTCAGTTTTAGAACATTGTCATTATCCCATAGAGAAACATATACCCTTTAGCAGTCACCGCATGCTTCTCCCATCTCCGCAGCCCTAGGCAACCACTTGTCTGTCTTTTACAGTAGGCTTGCCTATTCTGGATATTCCATATAAATGTTATCATAAAATATTTGGCTTTTTATGACCAGACTTAATTCATTTAAGCATTGTAATGTTTTCAGGGTTCATCCATGTTGTATCGTGTATCAATACTTCATTCCTTTTTATTGCGGAGTATTCCAGTATATGGATATTTATCTATTCATCAGTTAATGTTAAATCAATAAATTAATAAACTTAATATAAATTGATTTAATATATATAAATATTATATAAATATATAAATATAAATTAATTAATTTAAATTAATAAGTTTATTTGTCTATTCATCAGCTAATGCTTTTTAGCTGTTGCGAATAATGCTGCTGTGAACATTTGTACCTGAAAGTTTTGTGTGGATATATGTTACATGTTTTCATTCTCCTTAGGTAGAGGAATTCTAGGGGTGAAATTGCTGGATCATATTATAAGTTTATGTTTAACCCTTCAGGGAACTCCAGACTCAAGTGGTTGTACCATTTTATTCCCCCAGTAGTATATGAGGGTTTCACTTTCTCCATATCCTCTCCACCACTTGTCTTTTTTATTTTAGTCATCCTGGTGAATGTGAACTGAGTGGTATCTTGTAATTTGATTTGTTTTTCCTTGATGGCTAATGATGCTATCTTTTCATGTGTTTATTGTCCATCTTATTACTATTATTACGTATCACTCTGTGATTTACTATGTAGCTAGGTTATATTCCTCTTTAATAAGATGACGGTCTGAACCCAAAGGTGTGCTTATTAATACTTAACTGATTTGTTAGCTGATTATAAGAGGAACCCAGAGGAAGAAAAATAGGGCTTCATTTTATCTATCTCTCCTTTTTTAGTTACTTCTACATTATCACTAGTTAAATTGAAAGTTCTCAGAGAGGATATCTGGAATAGAGATTTTCATTTGAAAATAATGTTTAGTCTGTTTAGGGGAATGCTAGATTGAGGACATAAGATATTAATTAAAAAATAATTAATGGTTAAGTTGTTAATGTTATGGGTTATAGAGCACATACAATTTGATCTTGGCACTGGGGATATAGCAGTGAATAAAGTCCCTGATTTCGATGGCAATCTAATGGGCGGAGATGTGAAAAATTAGGCAATCTATGGGGAAAGGGAGTTATTGAAAGGAAGGGATCTATTTTATTTATTTATTTTTGGCCATGTTGCATGGCTTGTGGGATCTTAGTTCCCCAGCCAGGGATTGAACGCAGGTCCCTGGCAGCGAGAGCACCAAGTTCTAACCACTGGACTGCTAGGGAATTCCTAGGAGGGATCTATTAATAGTTAAGATATGACTGGTTGACCCAGACCTTTTTGGTGAAGTGAAATTTGAGCAGATATCTTATGAAATAAAGAAACTCGTCATATTGATAGTTTGAGAGAAGAATGCTTTAGGCAGAGAAAATTGTAAACACTAAATCCTTGAAGTGGGGTTATGCTTAGTTTGTAAATGAACAGCAAGGAGGCAAAGAATATTCCTCACTGAGTTAAGAAAGTAGTCAATGGAAGGTTTTTGCCTTGAGCAACTGTAAGATTAGAGTTGCTATTTACAGAGATGGGAAAGACTGGCAGGTGCAGGTTGGTAAGGAAGGGTCAAGTATTTGGTGTTAGACATGTTACATTTCAGATGGTTGTAAGACAAACAAAAGGAGATGTTGAATAGGCTGTTGAATATGCAAGTCTGAAATTCAGGGAAATTCAGGTCAGAAATGGAAATTAGTATATGTAAAGCCTTTGAGTAGATGTTATCACCCAAGAAATGTGTATAGAGAGAACAGAAAAGAAATCTGACATCTGAGCCCTGGACATGCTGACTTTGGTGGGGGGTGGTGTTTGAGAAGATCAAAGGAGTAGCCAGTGAGGTGCAAGAAGAATCAAGAGAAAGCGAAGTAGCAGAGGTCAAGTGATTTGTAGGGGTAATGGCAGGTGTCCCAGCTTGGTTGCCTGGGAACCTAGAGTCTAAGTATTGTTTAGTTCTAGATAACTGTCGGACAGTTTTGGAGGCCTTAGGGTGATCTTTAAAGCGAAAGCCTTGACAAGATTGTCTCTAAACTTTTTCTCATTGTAATAATATCTCATCGTATATTTATATAACACATTATAGTTTGTACAAAGCATTTTCATGTGTTTATTGCATTTAATCATCATAGTAGATCTATGGGACTTATACCCATTTTACAGATGAGAAGTTTAAAAAAGTTTAGAGACTTGTCCAAAGTCACACAGTCATAGTCAGTTAGAAACTTGAACCCAGATCTGCCTGATCACAAGACCTGTGCTCCTTATAATATGTAACAAGTACTTTTTTTACACTAACATTCTAGAGCTCTGTGATTTCGGTCACATAGAATTCATTCATTGATTCATTGAATATTTGCTGAGCACCTGCAATGTACTAGTTATTGTTCTAAGCACAAGGGATACAGTTGTGACCAAGAAAATGTACTTGTCCTCAAAGATCTTTCATTCTAGTGGAGGAGACTGACAGTAAACAGATTAATAAGCTAATAAACAATATAATGTTAATGCCATAATAAAAATAAAGCAAAGTAAGGGAACAGTATACGTTGGGGTGATGATCAAGAAAAGCTTCTCCGAAGAGATGGCATTTGAGCAGAGCCCTGAATGACCTAAAGTAGAAAACAATGAGAAAATAGGAAGATAGAGGGAATAGCAGGCATAAAGGTCCACAGGTGGGAGTGAACTAGATGTGTTTGAGGAGCAGTAAGAAGGCTGTTATTCGTTGGACAAGAGGTTGACAAACAAAATGCTTAGAGCTTTGAAATCATTTAGCGCTGGTGAGTCATTTCTGATTCCCGTCACTTAATTTACTGTGTGATTAGGCAGAATCCTTGACTTCTCTGAGTTTTAGTTTCCTTATATACAAAATGGAGATAATAAAATAAAGCCTATGAGAATTAAATGAGAGAATGTATGTACAATACCTGGAATGTTGTCTGGCACATTACTTTGTTAAATATATATTTACTGCACATCTTCTATTATGTCAGCTGTGTCATAGAAACTCATTTCACTGTCATCTGGTAAGTTCAGTTTGTTTTTCTGTTTATTTTTGCAAATGGTTTAGTCAGCAGATCTTAAAGTTGTATTCCTGTGCCTGGCCTCTGCTAGTCACTCTCCCTGAACTCACCTTTGTATTGAAAAATCGAGGAAGAGTGTTGGACTGAAAAGAAAATGATTTAGAAGTTGATGAATAGGTATAAAAATAAGGGTTTGGGATTCTGGTAATTACAGCCTCTAATATATTCATTTATTATGGAAAGAAACTGTATGTGCATTTCTGTCATCTTTCCTCATTACTGAATGCTAGCTCTACTCCAGCACTTCCCAGCCAGGCTTCCTGCTGACTCAAACCTGCTTGCCTTAGGAGAATCAGATAGGAGCCAAGTCCTCCATCCTTGTAAGCCCATCTGTTTTCAGACCCACAGCTGCTGCCCTTACAGTTGCAACCCAACACAACTGGAATGATTTATTCATCTACAGGTAACATTTGTGCACCAGGCTTCCAGCAAACTATGGTATCAGCTTTACGCTTAATGAAGCATCCAGCACAGGTGGTAAGCTGTACCATAAAGGATGCTTCTGGCTTACAAACGGCTGATGGACAGATGGAGGTAAACTGTTGGTCCCAAACATGTAGCAGAGTGAAGAGCAGCGGAAGAGCAGAGTGAACACTGGGGAATAAGGGAAAATTTCTTGTCCAGTAAAGAGTCTCAATTATATATACAATATTCATGGCATTTCAAGATAATTTAACTCATCTTTAAGTTAAATGTTGTACCACTGTTAAGTTAGGTGAGAAAATTAAGATCCAGAAAGGGGAAGAGACTTAAACTGCATAGCAATTTGGCACAGTTAAGACCAGAACTCAGTCATTCCAATTCTGAGTCCACTGTTTACCTCCAATTGTTTTATTGTGCAGTGAAAAAATTTAAAACAAATATGAATGGCATTATTTATTTATTTTTGCTCAGTTTGTAACTTTCTGATACCATGAACAAATCCCAACTTTTTGTCCCTTAATAACTAAATGACCAAGACCAAGCAAGTTGCTTAATCTTTTTGAATGTCTTATTATATATAAAATGAGGATAATTAACACTTGTTCTGAATTGTTTTATGGATTAAATGAGGTAAAGTATACAAAAGCTGTTTAGGTCATTTTTATTAATCAGAAGATACTAAACGAATACTAATTTCTCTTCTTCAGTTCACACCAGCAAACACTGATTAAGCGTCTACCTTGTCCCAGCTCAATTTCTAGACTCTTTACTTAAATTATCTTGTTTAACCTTTTAAGTTCTCTCTCTCCTTATTATATTGAGGATCTAATTGATATATAATCTTTTTTCCATAACAAGATCCTTCTATAATGAAATCTCCATAACCAAGCACTTATTGTAGCAAACAAGTGATTCTTGCTTTTAGAAAAATCTACAGTGTTAGTATGAACCTGTGATAATATCTTTGGACCAGTGCAGCTAGAGCTAGTCTTGGCTTCTGCCCCTGCTGCAAGGTGCTTTGGGGACGCTGTGCTTGGAGGGCAAGTCATATAACTGTTTCAGCACTCTTTGTCACCTTAGAGAATGTGGTTTCTGTTTTGGAAAGCTTGGTTTTAGTGAATTGCTTCCTTTTCACCTTAGGTTTTAGGCTCTTTGACAAGCCATCTGCTTCTCAAATCCAATTTCCCTTTACCACCAAGGGCTTGTAGACAGTTGTTCAGATGGAGAACAAAAGGTTTATCTAGTGGTTCTATAAGAGCGGGAAGGCCTCAGGGAGAGATTGCGTCTGCTTATTGGAATTCATTTTGTGATGTGTGCCTGACTGGGCACTGTGCTGGGGCTGGCTATGGAAGAGATAAAATTTAGAAATGGATATTTGTCACCATGAGTTTTGGCTATATCTATACTTGCTGGTATCACCTAGGGCTCCTAAGAGCTTGTTGGAATCAGTGTTGCTGCTGCTGCTGCTTATTTTCTTTTTCGTTTTTCTTTTTTTCTTCCCACTTTTCTTTCTGGTAACTGTGTCTATTGCCCAAGTTTTCCATTTGTACCTGGTTCATCTGTTTGGTTAGCCTTTGACTGTGTGGATCACAATAAACTGTGGAAAATTCTGAAAGAGATGGGAATACCAGATCACCTGTCCTGTCTCTTGAGAAACCTGTATGCAGGTCAGGAAGCAACAGTTAGAACTGGACATGGAACAACAGACTGGTTCCAAATAGGAAAAGGAGTACGTCAAGGCTGTATATTGTCACCCTGCTTATTTAACTTATATGCAGAGTACATCATGAGAAACGCTGGGCTGGAAGAAACACAAGCTGGCATCAAGGTTGCTGGGAGAAATATCAATAACCTCAGATATGCAGATGACACCACCCTTATGGCAGAAAGTGAAGAAGAACTAAAGAGCCTCTTGATGAAGGTGAAAGAGGAGAGTGAAAAAGTTGGCTTGAAGCTCAACATTCAGAAAACTAAGATCATGGCATCTGGTCCCATCACTTCATGGGAAATAGATGGGGAAACAGTAGAAACAGTGTCAGACTTTATTTTTTTGGGCTCCAGAATCACTGCTGATGGTGACTGCAGCCATGAAATTAAAAGACGCTTACTCCTTGGAAGGAAGGTTATGGCCAACCTAGATAACATATTTAAAAGCAGAGACATTACTTTGCCAACAAAAGTCCGTCTAGTCAAGGCTATGGTTTTTCCAGTGGTCATGTATGGATGTGAGAGTTGGATGGTGAAGAAAGCTGAGCGCCGCAGAATTGATGCTTTTGAACTGTGGTGTTGGAGAAGACTCTTGAGAGTCCCTTGGACTGCAAGGAGATCCAATCAATCCATCCTAAAAGAGATCAATCCTGGGTGTTCATTGGAAAGTCTGATGTTGAAGCTGAAACTCCAATACTTTGGCCACCTCATGCGAAGAGTTGACTCATTGGAAAAGACCCTAATGCTGGGTAGGATTGGGGGCAGGAGGAGAAGGGGACGACAGAGGATGAGATGGTTGGATGGCATCACCGACTCGATGGACATGGGTTTGGGTGGACTCCGGGAGTTGGTGATGGACAGAGAGGCCTGGCGTGCTGCAATTCATGGGGTCGCAAAGAGTTGGACACGACTGACCAACTGAACTGAACTGAACTGAACTGAACTTCTGTTTGGTTGTTTTTCCAGATCATTGATCTGTTCAGTGAGTGGCTTGGTATAATGCAGTTCGACGCCTGAGTTAAGTGGAGATTTAGTAATGAATAAATAAGGTACAGAGAAACCTAGAATGTGGTGGTAGAGAAGCCTTGGTGAACCCATAGACATGTGGCTTCAAATCTCACCTTTGCCTTATACCTGCTCTGTGATCTTGGATAAGTCATTTATTCTCTTAGCCGTAGTTTCTTCATCTCTAAAAATGAGAATATAAATATTTACTTTGTTCAAGGTTGTAGTGAGTACTGAGACATTAAATGAAAGAAATGAGGAAAGAATCAAGCATTAAGTTGGTGGCTGTTAAATATTTCTTTCCATCTTTCCTCCTATCTCCTTAAAGAGTATACATGGGAAAACTGGACATGTATATGAATAATTGTGTGTTCATGTGTACACGTTAGTTTATGTGCGTTAGTTTAATATAGCTCTGAGAAGTGGCAAAAAAAATTGCCGTAATCATTGGGAGTTGGGAGGTAGGAGCTTGGGGTTGATGCATACCTTCCTTAAAACCAGGTTGAGAGACATACTCTGATACAGTGTAACCTAACAGTCTTTGTGCCTTTAAAGAAGACCTTAGGAGAGAAAAAGAACCTAGTTGTGGAGGCCTTGAGAGGCTAGTTTCCTCAGGGGGATCATTAGAGTGTCTCTAGTATCTACTGGTATCAGAGATAGAATAATTTGCTTCACAGTAAGCTGAGGGCAGAACCTGAGTTTGTAAGCACAAGAGCTGCCTTTTAGAAACAGTTAGTACATAACTGGGAAGGTTGCCGCCACCAGCCTTTCCCTTTCCACCCCTAAAATCTATTATATCATCATCAGGGTGATATTTTCCAAAATTAAAATCTAGTCATCTTAATTTGCTCTTAAAACTCTTCATTGGCTCCCAGTTGCCTTCAGATTAGTCTGAACTCCTTCTGTCACATACAAGGTCTTCCTTGATTTGAGCCCTGCCTCCTCCTCCTTCTCTTACTTTTGTTGTAGTGACACTGCATTATTTGCAGCTTTTTACCTCTCCCCCTTGCCCTTATGTACGTTCTGACCCATGATAATCTTTCTGCTATGAGGTACTCTTTCCTGTTCTTCTGTTTTACTTGACAATCTCCACTCTTTCTTTAAAACTCCTCAACTACTGGGTTTTCCATGAAATCTTCACTGACTTTTGAAGGTGAGGTGCCATGGGATGGGAGACTTCCCTCCTCTAGGTTCATCTAGAATTTTGTACATACAGAAGTCTAACAACATGTAGCATCAGTGATTAGTAGGCATCAGTGATGTCTCTTAATGCTTTTATGACCCATTGATTTCATTATTTTAGTGCCTTCATTGGGATACTCAAACCATCTTTATGTAGATATATTCAACAACTGATATCTTTAGAATTAGAAAAATAAAATGCAGATACAATATTACGCCTTGCCAGACTTAGCAAATTCTATCAATACTTTTTATGTGCCTCTTGTCCCTGATGAAATGACTAGCCATCAGTAAAATGAACCATTAAGTTTGGAAGGAGCTATTTATCAATCAGCTTGATGGCATAAGTCCAGCTGATTTTTTTTTTTTTTTTCTCTTTTGGCTGTGCTACATGGCTTGTGGGATCTCTAGTTCCCCAACCAGGGTTCAAACCCAGGCCCCCTTCATAGAAGCACAGCTTCCTAACCATTGAACCACCAAGGAATTCCCTGATCTGATTTTTTAATCATTGGCAAACTGGTCAAGATAAGCTAATTATTATGCTTCTTTCAAATAACTTTTCATCTGAATCCTCAGATTTCTTCGCTATAAATAGGATCTGAATTCTGCTTTGCATGCTGAGTTTTCCCAGATGTCTGACAATCCTTGACTGTTCATATTTTAAAAGGAGTTATTAAAAAGCTAATTGAAAATTTTAAATACTTGGGTGGAGTTTACTGATTTTGGACCTCATACTAATGGTGATCTGCCTGGGCTGTTTGTGGAGCAACTACAATGTCATTAGGTCTTTCCACTAGCGCTGGTCAGATCCTCTAGTCTTCTTCCTCGAGGTTATAGCACTGGATACCCGTGATCTGGAAGCTGAGTGGAGGAGAAAGGCTGCGGGTAGGTCCTCAATGTTCAGTTTACTTAACACTCTTATTTTCAGTATAGTAACCCTGCCTTCAACTGTGGTGCTCCCATATTAAAAGGAAGAGTGAGGCTCCAGAAATTCTGCTGGTATTAGTAATAAAGTGTGAAGAATTAGAGGCAGTTATTTGGGTTCTGAAGAGGCTTTCTTTAAACTTACTTCCTAGTTCTCTGTGTGTTCCAGAAAGACAAGGTTAATTCATTAGATTAGAGTTCAGTGCAATAAGGAATAGTCCTCATTTGATCCTTATGGTAGCCCAGTGGGACAGGTAATATTTTTCCTATTTCCCACCTGGGGAAATTGAAGCTCAGTGAGATTAAATGACTTGTCCAAGGTCACTTAGCAAAATAAAGAGTGGCAGAGCTGGTCTTATTCTCTACCTTTGACTCTAAATCCTACTCTTTGATTGCAAAACAGATACTTCCTCCCCCAATATGAATGGGCTGCCAAAAGAGAAAATATGCTAGCCACATGGGTATTAGACAGCAGTAGTTTGAACTGTTAATAAACAGCAAAGTCTTCTTCCCTGGGAAGAGTTCAGCTGATTGGAGTTCTTGGTCTATTTTTTCAATTTATGTAAAGGAGGTTAGAGAACTGTAGTGTTTGGACTTGCAACAAACTTTAATTCCTGTAGTGGAAGCCCTAAAGATACACAGTTGCATTGCCAGTTTGGCACAAGGAAATACTTAAGCTCTCAAGTAGAAAGAACTGAGTTTCTAGTACAGTGGAAATGTTCTGAACTCCAGGAATCCATCACCAATCAAGGAATGTTAAGGCTCTAAGATCCATTCATTCTTGGGTTTGAAGGCTAAGCTTGTGTAGACAATTCATAGAACAATTTTGTGTTCTTTTATTGAGCTGCTGCTTACTAGGAACAATGATAGATCCTGGGAAATATCTTGCTTAGGAGTTTCATAGTCTAATTGGGAAGGGATATGCAAATAATAACATTATGTGTAAGAATGCTGTAATTGAGAGATATACAAATGCTCATCAGGGAATGATTCATTCTGCTCAGATCAAGAGTACAGGGAATGACTGGAGAAAACTTTACCATGAAGATGATTGATTTGTATCTTGCAGGAAGGTCAGATCTTTAGATAGACAGAAAA
Source organism: Okapia johnstoni (assembly GCA_024291935.2). NCBI lineage: Eukaryota > Metazoa > Chordata > Mammalia > Artiodactyla > Giraffidae > Okapia > Okapia johnstoni. Next base: position 25,396,096 of record CM044325.1, read on the forward strand.
TGAAGAGCATTGTAGGCAGAGGGAACAGTTGGTGCAAAATCCCAGAAAGGTGAAAGAGCTTGTTGTTTTGAGGGAAGCAGCAGGCAACTTGATTCAGCTAGAACAAGAAAGTAACATAAACCAGACCTGTTCTCTGGTCTAGGGCTCTCAAGGCCCCTTTCTGTCTATCATGCTGTGCCAGCATCTGCTCACCATAGGTGTATCCTTCCTACTATGCAAGTGTTCTCTGAAGCAGTCTGTATCTCCTAAGTCTCGCTCACCTTTCTTCAGAGCTTAGTTAGTATAATTACACTCTCCTCTAAAAAGTCTTTCCAGGCTGATCCCTGATACCTCTCTGAATCCTATTGCCCTTTAAAAGCCAGTGCGGTTCCCTCCTAACTTAATACTAACAGATGTTCATCCTTAATTTGTTTCTAGAAGAATTTGCCATTAGTGATATTTCTGATTACGCCCAGAATGGATGTTTATTGTTTGGTTACTTGCATTTCTTGAACCTTGATTATAGATTTATTTTCAAGTTAACTTTCCATTCATCTCAGGAATCCTTCAGCTTAGTAAAGTGTGGTAAAATGAGATCACTTAGGATGCATCTTTTACTAGCCTCAAAGATCGAGTAATTTCTTTTCTTTTTGTCTTGGTGCTTGTCACCCTTCCCTAGAGTGCTCTCTTTTTTTAGTGTCTGTCTCCCTGACCAGATAGTGGGCCATCTGAGAGCAAGGATTTGTTATAGTTCATCTCTTGTGTTTTCAACAGCCAACATAGAGCCTGGACACAGAAGTATTTGATACATATTTATTATTTATTTAGAGTCAGGATATAGGAGTTCTAGTTTCAGTTCTACCACTGTGTGATCTTGAGCAGATTACATTCAATCTTTGAAACTGTAGTTTTCTTATCTGTAAAGTGTAGAGGCTGGACTCCGTGATCAGTATCATAGCATTTCTCCTACTTATAGCAGTCAGGGTCTGGTTGAAATGATAGAAGTCACACCACCAATTTGAATGGGTAAAATTTAATACAAAGAATTGTTAAGTAGGTAAAAAGTAGTGAACTACTAACAGTACCATCCTTAGGGCTGAGGGAAAAGCAAACAAGGAAGGAACTTAAAAACTTAAGGAAAGAGAGCTCCACAAGGCCACGATTCTGAAGAGAATGTGTGGAATACAGTCATAGGAATGTGCTGCTTATGGCTGTAGAGAAGAAATTGCCTGGAGCTTGCTTACCTCAGAACCTGGAGAGCCACTGTTTTGAAATCTACCATGGCCCTCTGTGTGCTGATTTGCTTGCTGCCGTATAGAAAAACCAAACACTAGAAAAAGCCCCTTCTTTCTCTCTTAGCCTTGTTCCAGTACCTTCTATTGGCAGAATCTAATGTGAACCAGCTGAGAAAGGAGAAATGTAGTCTGCAGAGTCCAGTCCACTGTCACTGAGTAGGACAATGAATTTAGACCTATAAGGCAAAAATTAACGGTTTCTATATTGTAATAATCTGTTTTGATATTTGTCTTCCTCATTGCTTCATGAGCTTGGTAATGGCTGAAAAGTTGTCCTATTTGTCTTTGTATCTGCATTGACCCAGAAGGGGCCTGGCACTTAAGAGTTGCTTAGTAAATACTGTTTGAACAAAGGAAAGTCTCTGTAATACAGGGAAAATTATGTGTTGCTCTAGGTTGACTTCAGGCTTACTGTCTTGCAAAGGATCGGGGCCAGACATCCAAATCTTATTGAGTGCTATTGTCCTGTATTTATCATGTGCATAGTTGCATTAGATACTAGAGTAAGGACAAGAAAAACATTCTGCTTTTAATATTCATATATTCTATAAAATTAAACTCTTGAAAGTTCCTTGAATAGCAAGAAGATCAAACCAGTCAATCCTAAAGGAGATCAACCCTGAATATTCATTGGAAAGGACTGATGCTGAAGCTCTGATACTTTGGCTACCTGATGCAAAGATCTGATTCATTGGTAAAGACCCTGATGCTGGGAAAGATTGAGAGCAGGAGGAGAAGGGGTGACAGAGAATGAGATGGCTGGATGGCATCACTGACTCAATGGACATGAGTTTGAGCAAACTTCGGGAGATAGTGAAGGACAGGGAAGCCTGGTGTGCTGCAGTCTATGGGATCGCAAAGAATTGGACACGACTTAGCAACTAACAACAATGAAATTAAACATATTCCCTTTTCTAAAGGGTGACAATCTGAAATCTAAGTTAGGTACTTTGCACTTAAGTGTATTCCTCAGGAGAAAAAGGAGACTAAGCTTTATTGTTGTTATATGGTCCAGTGGTTAAGACTCCATGATTCTGCTGCAGGGGTTGCAAGTTAGATCCCTGGTTGGGGAACTGCCGCATGCCGCACAGCAACCCCCCCACCAAAAAATCTCATTTACAGATAGGGAAACTGATGCTGAGGGTCTTGACCAAAGTTATACAGCTAGTAAGTAGCAAAGCTAGTCCAGGCTTGACTGTTCTAAAACTTGAACAGGACAGTACTCTCTCTTTCTCCAGCATATGAGAGCAAGCACAGAGTTTTTGTTAGCAGATAGCAATAGAAATCTGTGAAACTGATTTCTGGACAAGTAACAACAGAACAAAATAGCAATCCTTGCAAGACTACAATCATAGAGTTTGCTAGTAATTGGCCTTTTATGTAAACCAGTTTGAGCCTGTGCTTCAGACACCTGATTTGTGAAGCAGTTACTATCTGGCAGCAGGGTATTCTTTCTTCTTCCTCTTTTTTTTTTTAAATCCCACACTAGCAGTTTACAGAAGAGTTCTGATACATTCCCTGAAACATTAAACTTCTTTTCTCTTGCTCTTCTAGGTTTCTTCCCTTTTCTGAGACCTAAAACTAGATAGACCAATTTATTATGAGGAAGCAAAATTTATGAGGCTGATATGTTTCTTGCTTCTGGGCCAGCACACACAAAGCCTTTAGGTAAGTTACTTAGGGTTGAGAGCCAGTTGTTCTTTCTCAGGTCATCATCCAGGCAGAGCTGAGGACCCTGATGCCAGTCTCACTGCTTGAAGGGTCAACGTATTGCTCATGGCCTGGGAGAGACACTGTTACAAGAAAAGCTTTCCATTAAAAGCACTGGAAGAAGCCCAGTGATGTCAGGATTTGCTTATCAAATTATTCTACTGGTTATTTTATGATTATCCATTGGGATGCCCCCTGAGATTTGTTGACATGGGAGTGTGATTTCATCATGACAGTGAGAAGCCCTTGGACCAATGTCACCTATCCTTGATATCTTTTAGTACTTCCGTTGACTAGGGGATCTTAGGATTTCCCCTTTGACCTTCTTGGCACTAAGGGCTGCTGCTTAACTGCTTTTCAGAAATGATGACATTTATTCTTTGGAAGGAACTGAAGAAGGAGTCTGTACATGTCATTTATTTTTAACTGCATACTCAATAGAGTTGAAATCTTACTTTTGTTTTATGGTTTAGCATCAAACAAGAAAGGGGATGTAATGGAATTAGTATGGGCTTTAAAAATAGAGCCACCTGGCAAAACCCTATTCTTCTACTTAATAACTTAATAGTTCTTTATACTGCCTGAGCCTCAGTTTCCTCATCATTAAAATGAGAATAGTAATACATAATAACAACAGTAATAGAGATCCACCATTTTGGATGAGTGAATTTCTGTGAACCTCAATTTTCTGTGGAATGGAGGCAGTAATTCCTCAGTAACAGATTTGGTTTGAGAAAGAAACTGGCTCATATAAATGAAATGCAGGTAAATGGAAGTGCTAAGTAAATGGCTATGACTATTCTTAGGAGATCTGAGAGAAAAGATCCCTGAGGGTAGCATAGTTCCTGTGGGATGGGTCAGGGCTTAATAAATATTCATTGATTAATTCTTTCCGTAGGGAGCTCTTATCATTTCCTTTTCACTTGCTTTGCTCTGCTGGTTTTCTTTCTCCTACCATCATTTTTGCAGACACAGCTATGGAGTTGTTCTCCCTGAGAGTCTCCTTCCTGTGCTATAGTCCTGATTTTGTTGTTCCAAGTTGCTCTCTGTAGAGAAAGTAGGGGTACAAACGCTGAGTTAATGGTTCACAACTTCCAGTAGCATGTATTTCCGGGTCTAGTGTTTTGTATATAAGATCAAGGAGGGTTTGTCAAAGGTCTTTAAGGAGATGTGATCATGCTATTATTTGCTATTTCTTTGGTATATGCCAAGAAGGAGGGCTGGCCAGTAAAAAAAATGTTTTATGGACCAATAAACTAGATATCTCTGCAAAGCTGGCCTGTGATCTACTCAGGCTCTTCAGGTAAGAGACTCTGGCAAGTTTAAATTCCAACTGTTTCAGTACAGGGTTTCATTTCTCTTTTTGGTCACAGAATTATAGAATCGGAAGCTGACACAAAGATGTTAGAGGGCTTGTTTAAGTCATATGGTAAAGCCAGAACCTAGATTTCTTCCTTTTAACTCTTCCTGTAGTTCTTTAGAAAAGTAGTTGTTTATTTCCTAGGATGGCTAACCAGCAAGCTATTTTGAGTTTATATTTTTTAGTTTATTTTGAGGATACTCTGATTTTCCTTCTTATAAATGCTACAGGATTGTATTGAACTGTGAAGTTTATTAGGTTCTTTCAAGGCCGGTGTTGCTTTTTTCTTTACATCTCTGTGAGATATGCAAGTCAGGTACTCCTAATGATTTGGGTTTTTTAAAAATCTTTTTTTATTTTTTTTTTAAACTAATGAGAAAATTAAGGCCCAGAGAGGGGGACATGAGTTGTTCAGAGTCATATAGTGAGTGAATGGCAGGGTTAGAATTAGCAAGGAGGCTCTTTTATTTTAAGGTTTTTAATAATCACTGGGAATATTATCATACCTTATTATCAGTGGATATTATCACTTTCTACAGTTTTTGCCTGTCTGTAAGAGAAAAATGTCTTATTTTAATTTTCATCTCTAAATACTTTTTCATGGCCATTTGTAGTTCTGTGAATTTTGTGTCATTTGTTGCACATTTTCTACTAGGTTGTCTTTTATTAATTTTACAGGGTATGGGAGGCTCTTTGTATATCAAGGTATTCAGCTTTTGGTATATATGCCACAAATATTTTTGATGTTTTATTTATGAAACTTGGTGCCTCCCTAGAGCACCCAAAGAGAAAAATCCTTTATATTGGAATAGCTATTTAAGAAAATAGCATAGCAAAAGAAAAGCAAACAAAAGATTAAAAAAAAGAAAAAAAAATTGCATACGACTGCTACCACTAACACTACTACTAAAACTTTTACTTTATAAGTTTTCCAAAAGCTTTCATATTTTGTATTTTGTCCTTTTAGTAACTACATCAGGGAGCTTATGATTAAAATAAGGTGGATTGAACACATACTTTTTAACTTTTTCTCTTTTTAAAAACTCCATTGAAATGGCATAAAACTAGTATTAACTCACACAGACTAAGAGAATAGAGAAGATGGAAAAGTGAAAAGTGAAAGGGAACGTTGCTCAGTCGTGTCCGACTCTTTGCAACCCCATGGACTATACAGTCCATGGAATCCTCCAGGCCGGAATACTGGAGTGGGTAGCCATTCCCTGGAATTCTCCAGGCCAGAATACTGGAGTGGGTAGCTGTTCCCGTCTCCAAGGGATCTTCCCAACCCAGGGGTCAAACCCAGGTCTCCTGCATTGCAGGTGGATTCTTTACCAGCTGAGCACACTAGGAAAACCCTGAGAAGATGGGAAAGAGGCACAGATGAGAAATGATTTAGTGGACTAGGGAAAGCAGAAACCTGAAGCTACAGAGGGAAATTAATCTGAATAAAGGCATCTTTGTCATACAGAACCCTAGAAAGTCCTTGGTATTGGAGATTCTTGGCACCTTGAATGTTAGCATGAGAGATGGGGCCGAAAGCAGGAGTTCAGAGGTATATAATGAACATTTAAGCTATAACATCTTTTTGTGTATTTCAGCAGAACATTGGAGGTTTATCCTCTAGAGAAATAAAATCAGAGAGGCCCTGGATTTGGGTTTACCAAATTTAGCTGAGAGTAAACGAGAGGTGACACTCTAAAAACAGGGATTATACGAAGGGCTCCACCTAGTTCTTATCTCTCACACTTAGGTAGTCAGGTTTATTCTCCTCAGGTGGGAGATTAGAGGATTCCTCACTGAGAAACTGACTCTCAGACATTTGGAGACCTCTTTAGTAAAAAAAAATTGGCTTGACATTTTCTCTTGTTAACTCTGAAGCCTAGAAGTTAACATGCCTTGCTGCTCATGCAGTGTATCTGTGTGTGCCTTCCTCCTAAATATGAAAAAAAAAAAAAAGAGGCAAAGAACTCCTGATGTTTGAGAAAAATCTCTTAACAGAAATGAAAACAAACAGAAAAGGAACCTCCCCCACCCCAAAAGAGAGCAGTAGGGAGAGAGAGAGCACAGGAGACAATGTAGGGAGCAAAAGAAAATTTGAAAAAACTCAGACCAGAGAAGATACTGCCTCAGTGAAATAAGAATAGGTCCTGCATGGAAGCAACCTAGATGCCCATCAGCAGACGAATGGATAAGGAAGCTGTGATACATATACACAATGGAATATTACTCAGCCATTAAAAAGAATACATTTGAATCCATTCTAATGAGGTGGATGAAACTGGAGCCTATTATACAGAGTGAAGTAAGCCAGAAAGAAAAACACCAATACAGTATACTAACGCATATATATGGAATTTAGAAAGTTGGTTAAAGATAACCCTGTATGCGAGACAGCAAAAGAGACACAGATGTATATAACACAATACAGTGTTGTAAAGTAAAATAAATAAATAAATAAAAGAAAAAAAAGAAAAATATGAAACAAAACAAAAAGAATAGGGTCCTGTTTAAAAAAAAAAAAAGAAATAGTCAGACAACAAAAAAGACATTTTGGACACTTGAAAAGATACACCAGAATAAAGAATTTAAAACAAGTAGAAAATAAGAAATAATAATCTTAAGAGGATCAGTTTTAAGATTTATTTAAATATAAAAGTTATTTAAATTTAAGAAAATTGGTGTAATTATTTTTGATGAATTCATTCTCTCTAGTTCCTCTAGTTTTTTCCCCTTTAGGTCTCTGGATCTTCTGATAGTAAGATGTCGAGTCATAGAGGGAAAGAAATCATCAAAGAAATAATACAGCATTTTCCCAGAACTTAAGTACACATATGTTTATATTGGGAAAAAAACCCATCAAGCGCTGAGTACAATGAATTTTCAAAAAGAAACACATCATTATAAAATTTTAGAACACTGGGTAGAGTGAGAATATCTTAAAAGCTTCTAGAGAGAATGAACAGGTCACATAAAAAGGCATTGGATTTCTCAAAAGCAATATTGGAATCTGGAAGAAAGTGGAGGAATTGCCTTACATTCTGAGAAGAAATTATTTCTAACCTAGCATTTTATACCCAGTCAAAACTAACAATAAAATAGGAAATTGGAGACATTTTCTGACATCTCAAAAGATTTGTTTCCCATGGATGCTCTCAGATAACTTGGTTGTTTGATATAGCATAATGAGGATAGGGACGAAGTAGGAAGGCATGAACCCAGGGAAAAAAGGAACCCAGCATAGAAAATGAATATAAGTTCCAAAATGATTAAGGAGTATTCTAGGACTGCAACTATGCAGAAGGCCTAGAGACTAGAGAGAGCTATCAGATTTGAACAAGAGGCTCGAGATCACCAAGAGATGCTTTAAAAAAAAACCAAACACATAAGTAAATTATCTAACATGTTCAACCATTTTAAAAAGAACCTTAAAGTTGTTTTGGAGAACCTGAAGATGACTTGGGGGAAAGGACATTAAAATCAAGCAAATTTAAAATGAGACAACTGTTTATTCTAGGAAAACCAGAATTCTAGTTATTCAGGAGAGGCAATGTAGTTGTAATACACTATGTGGCTTAGCTGTGAAAATCATTATATTAATAATAATATAGACCCTGAGTATTCTTGAAGAAAATAAGAAAGTGTTGGAATATTTGTTCCTCCAGATAACATAACTTATTTAAAAGCTTTGGTAATCACACCTTGGTGTATTCCCAAGAGAAATGAAAGCAGCTAACCACATAAAAGGCTTCCCAGGTGGTGCTAGTGGTAAAGAACCCACCTGCCAACGTAGGAGATGTAAGAGACCTGGGTTTAACCCCTGGGTCGGGAAGATGCCCTGGAGGAGGGCATGGCAACCCACTCCAGTATTCTTGCCCAGAGAATCCCTTGGACAGAGGAGCCTGGTGGGCTATAGTCCACAGGGACACAAAGACTAGGACTGAGGCAACTTAGCACAACACTGAACATAGCCACATAAAGGCTTTTGTACACATTTTCATAAAAACATTGTTTATAATAGCTAAAATTTGAAATCAGCCTGTTGTAGGTTGAATTGTAGTCCCTCTAAATGAATCAGTTGTAATCCCCCCAAAATAATATAGACTCTGAATATTAATTTATTTCATTTTTATTGGGGTGTAGTTTATTTATGAATATTAATTTTGAACAGCATTTTAATTTGAAATAATTATAGATTTACAGGAAGTTGCAAAGATAAACAGAGAGGCCTCATATATCATTTACCCGGTTTCCTCCAATGGTTAGATCTTGTGTAACTGTAGTATAGTATCAAAACCAGGAGAATGACATTGGTGCAATGTGTATATATAATGCCATTTAGTCACATGTGTAGATTTGTGTAACTACCACTGCAGTCATGATTCAGCATTCCATAACTACAAAAATTTTCCTCACTCTACTCCTCTATAGTCACAGCACACCTGTTACCCTCCTCCCTGACTGCTGGAAACCACATTTATCTAACAGTTGTATAATTTTGTTTTTCAAGATTAAATCTATAAGTAGAATCAAACAGTATGCAAGTGTATGTATCAGTAGTCTTTTTTTTTTTTTTAAAGGTTACTTATTTAGTTTATATTTTGGATGTGACGGGTCTTCCTTGCTGCACTCAGACTTTCTCTAGTTGTGGCGAGCATGGGCTACCCTTTGTTGTTGAGTGTGGGATTCTCATTGCAGCGGCTTCTGTTGTTGCGGAGCACAGGCTTTAGTCATGTAGGCTTCAGAGGCTGTGGCACTCAGGCTCAGTAGTTGTGGCACACAGGCTTAGTTGCTCCAAGGCATGTGGAATCTTCCTGGACCGGGATCGAACTGGTGTCCCTTGCATTGCAAGGCAGATTCTTAACCACTGAATTACCAGGGAAGCTCTCTGAGTGAAAGTCACTCAGTTGTGTCCAACCCTTTGCAAGTCCATGGACAGTAACCCGCCAGGCTCCTCTGTCCATGGAATTCTCCAGGCAAGAGTACTGGAGTGGGTTACCATTCCCTTTTCCAGAGGATCCTCCTGACCCAAGGATTGAACCTGGTCTCCTGCATTGCAGGAAGCCATCTGGTTCATTTTTTTGTTTGTTTGCTGAGTAGTATTCCATGGATTGGGCATATCCTAAATATTAATGTAACTAAAAATTGTGATGTGACTATATTAGTGGAATGGGAAGTGTATGTACATGTGTGTGTATGGGTGGTCATGGGAGTGATGATAGCGATATGAAAGAGCAAATCTTTATAACAGAAAGATGATAAATAATGACTAAAGTTGATCCCCAAAGAGCCAGTATAACTGTATTTTTGGAAATAAGGAGAAAAATACTAAAAGAAAGAGCTAAAAGTTGAAAGTGATTGCCTTTGAGAAGCAGAAATTTGCAGTAAGGTAGTGGATTACTGCTTTTTGTTATAGGACTGAAATCAACAATTACCATACTTAAAAATAAGGCCCAGAGACTTACGGGCCCAAAGTTTTAGAATGAATAACTAGAGAAGCTGAGCCTTCAGCTCTGGCTCCCTACCTTCACCAGTGACCTTTCTGCCTCACCCTGCCTTGGAATGTTTGCTGATGTTCCTAGGAGTGAAAGCTTGTGCTCCCAACAGAGCCCTCTCAGTATTTTTATATTGGTTGTTATAGCCTCTGCCTTTGGGATACTGCAAAATATGTGATACAGCAAACACAAGAGTCCTCATGACTCAGTTCCTAAGTGACTGATGCTGGGGTGAAAAATCACCATAAAACTGCTTTTTTGAAATGCCAACTTGACAGCCATGTCCATTTTCATTTCTTTTGATGGACTAGGGATGGCTTTTTTATAGGAATTCTATGGACTCACTTTTTGGTTTTGTTTTGTTTTATGTTTAAAAATTGGTTGCTGGCCCCTGACAAAATACTCCTGTCGTGAGAGAGAGAAGTCACAGCTTAGGCTTAGGAGTCGGAGAACTTGAATGCAATCTACTGCTACTCTCTGTTTTGGTTTTTGTTTTGGAGGGAGATGTTTGTTTCTCCTTTAGCAAAGTATAATTCCTTCTTTTCTAAGCTACAATTTCAGCTTCCTTGAAACTTCCCTCCTTGACATCTTTGCTGAACTGTAGTATTCCCAGATTTCCTGTGCCCATGATAGTTCTTTGGGTTACTTCTGCAAATGATTTATTGCTCATTCATCATGCATGAGAATTTTATTTTCAGTGAAGAATCCCATTGTCTAGTGCTGGGGAATCATTCTTTGCCTGCCTGTGCCAACTATAAGGTACAAGTCCAGAATGAAGGCTTCAGAATGAGCCAGTGCCCTAGTGGTAAAGTTAAAATATTAGGTTACCTCCTTCCCCACTGTTACTACAATTACAGCTTTCTTGTCCACAAGCATTAGCCACAAGATCCTTTGATTTTCTTTGCTTGCTTACTGATGAGGCTGCTCTGTGGTTGTTTTATCCAGTTGAAGACTAATTTCCTAACTGTGAAGATGTTATCACCACCAGAGCAAAATGTCATGACCAAATATGAGCAAAACCATGAGCAGAGGTTCATTTTTATTACCTGCCACCCCCTGGACTCAGGGATGAGGAAGAGGGGGGCCCTTGGCCTGGTCAAGTGCTCTTGATCAGAAGGTGTATAGAGGTAGGTGTGTCTCAGCTTTTTCCCGAGGAGCAATCCCTATGGAGGGTTCCACAGGTGTTGTCACAACAGTACAAAGAATTTAAGAGTGCTGTTATTCAGACTGTCCTGGAGAGGGGGCCAAAGGACTCCTTTTATGGCTCCTGCTTGAGAGCCACAATCAACATTCATAGGCTAGGTTGCACATGCAGGAAAAACCATCAATTCTTTCAAATTATAACTCTACAATCAATCTTATTATTAAAATAATAGCACATATATTTCCTAAAACTACCATAATAAAAAGTTATCAGCTCATTTAGAACGTGATACTTGCTGGTTTTAACTAATGTTAGGGATAGGCTTCCAGACCCAAGTCCCTTGCTATACAGTGGTGTTTGCTGGGAGATCCCAGGCCTGTGAGGTGGTTTTCTAGCAACAGTTGCCAGTAATGTTTTTTTTCAGCTGATTATTTCAGTTATCTTTGGGTGCAGGGATAGATGTTTGACAGTAGTATGAAATAATGTGTAAACCCGACTCTCTTTTTCGTGAGCTTGACAGGTGATAAGAGGACAAAGATTTTGGGCAGACTAAGCCTTTGGGTAGCGTATGTAAGGAGCAACTTTCATGTTCTGAATTCTATAAAGGAGCCATTTCTTTTTAGACAGGGGTGTCTTTTGGGGATAGGCTTGATCATCCTCCCCATTTAAGGATTGTAGTTTCAGTGAAACATTTTGAGATGTCTGCTTAAAAAAAAAACTAGGTCAAATCAGGTATGATTTATGAAATGCACCATTAATGAGACAGTGAGAAAGTCAATTTTGTCTTCCTGTGTCCTGAAATTCTAAAGAGGTTAATTACAGGAAGTCCTTCAAACCATATGGTTCTTTGTCTTGGAAACGTTCCTATTTTTGAATAACATGCTTGCTATTTGGCTATCTCTGGTCATATGAAACTCCCATACTTTGGCTGCCTGATGCGAAGAACTGACTCATTGGAGAAGACCCTGATCCTGGGAAAGACTGAAGGCAGGAGAAGGGGATGACAGAGGGTGAGATGGTTGGATGCCATCGCCGACTCGATGGACATGAGTTTGAATAAGTTCCAGGAGCTGGTGATGGACAGGGAAACCTGACGTGCTGTAGTCAATGGGGTTGCAAAGAGTCAGACACGACTGAGCGACTGAACTGAACTGGTCATATAGTATCAGTATCAGCATTTATTGCTTGAGTTCTTCTGTTTTATATCTGAACTTATGTAAAGCTAGCTTCAAATAATATTTAAATTAGAGTTTTGAGAGGTGAATATACTGATGTGCTGCACTCATTGATCTATGAGTAACCCAACAATGTTGCTTCAAAAATCTCTTGTCTTATCTTTTTGCCACTCTCCACCTTGTTCATTCTATACTGTCCACAGTCTTCTCTTAAAAGAATGTCGAGTTCTTTTCTGCCTCAGTACCTTTTCCCATGCTGTTACTTTCCCTGAAATGTTTCCATGTTCCTCCCTCCAACCTGGCTAACTACTCCTCTGTTATGACTCATTTAAATGTCCCCACCTTAGAGTATTCTTTCTTGACTTGTCATTCTTGAGAAAATCTCTGTTTGCCTCTTTATGAGCATCTCTTACATGTTGTAATGATAGGATGTATTAGTTTTTCTCACCTACTCTTCGTTTTTTTCCTCCTCTGGAGTATAAACTATGTGAGGACAGGGATAGTGGCTGAGCGGTTCACTATTGCATTCTCAGTGCCTAACACAATGTCTCGGGTCTGACACACAGTAGGAATTTGTAACAAATATTTGTTGATAGCTGGAATGAATGAATGAAGGAGGCCCTTCATTATCATTTTAATTTCTATGGGATCTGTAGTGATATCCCTTTTTAATTTCTGATATTAGTTATTTGTGTCTTTTTTTCTTAGCCTAGAGACTTACTGATTTTATTGATCTTTTTGTTTTGTTGGTTTTTCTCTATTGATTTCTTGTTTTCAATTTCAATGCTTTCTGCTCTAATTCTTTTTTTTTTTCCTTCTGTTTATTTTGTATTTAATTTGCTCTTCTTTTTCTATTTTCCTAAGGCCCACTGCCTTTTTCATAGGCATTTACTACTATCAAGTTGTGACCTATGCTGAAAGGAATGGTTCCAAATCTTATGCTTGTGTAATTCATCCCCAACTTGAATGGCTTATGCTTCCTATCTTATGTTGAAAAGGTACAGAATATGCCTTCATGTTAAAAAAAAACACCCAGGGTCATGTCAGATATTTCAAAAAGTGATTCCCTGAGTCAAAACCAAGATTTTGCAGTATAAAAGATCCTTACGATGAGGGTGGGACGTTCTGGGACAATAACAATGAAACATGTATATTGTCATATGTGAAGCGGAACACCATTCCATGTTCTATGCATGGGACGGATGCTCAAGAATGGAGCGTTGGGATGACCCAGAGGGATGGGATGGGGAGGGAGGTGGGAGGAGGGTTCGGGAGGGGGAGCACGTGTGAACCCATGGCTGATTCATGTCAATATATGGCAAAAACTACTACAATATTGTAAAGTAATTTGCCCCCAACTAAAAGAAATACATTTATTAAAAAAAAAAAAAAAAAGATCCTTACGAGATGTTTTCCCCAATCTCTTTGAGGGACAGAAATATTTATTTTTGCATTTAGGAGTGTACTTTCAAAGAACTAATGGTCAAGCATCATCTATCATGATACACATGACTTCTGTCTCCACCCATCCCTCCCCCCTAAATAAACACTGGTCTTTAAATGTTAACATATAGCATATATTTCTTTGGGATTTAGAAAGCTATGAATTAAAATGGTAAAAAGAGCAGTAGCCTTTAGCAGTCAGCTGACTTGGATTACAGGCTAACTGCATGAAGGGTGGTAAGGGTGTACCGAATGGGATGGGGAGAAATTATTTACCACTCAGTTACATTTTTAAAAATGTATATGGACTCCTTGACCTTGAAGGTGCTTTGCACTCTAAGTTTTCTGTGACCACATGCTCTTGCCTCTTCTAAGTCTCTATAGCAATCTGTATTTTTAAAAAATAATTTATAAGTATACTTCTAATTATTTGTTCCATGTATGTCTTCCTCACTAGTCAGCAAACTCCATGAGGCAGGAAATCACATCTGTCTTGTTCATTGTTAGGCATAGAAAGACTTAAATATTTTTGGATGAATGAATGAATGAAGAGTTTTCTACAAAGCAAACATTCTGTAAAAGTTCCAGAAGCCCATTAATTCATTCAGAGGTTCTTTAGAGATTTACTGTACAGCTGGTAAAGAATGAAGCCAGGGCTTTCATGATGCCTTTCCTATCTGAAGTGATTTCTTCAGCCTCATTTTTCATTTATTAATATTCTTATGGCAGTTTTACTTAAATGCTGTGTTTGGCCAACTTTCATCATTTCTCCTACTTAAAATCCTCTTGAGGGCAAGGCAGCTATTATGAATATTTCTGTGTTAATCAGCACATGTTCATTGAGCCCCTGTATTCGTTCATGGTCTTTTATAATTTATATATCATGAATGGTTATAAAGTTTTTCATACCTTCACTAGAATTCTTTTGTTAATTAAATAGATTGAGAGTGGCACTTTTTCTTTTCCTTCTTTTATTAATTATATAGTTGTTTTCTTTGGTTTATAAGAACATAACTGTTGAAGTCTTCTCCCTTTCTGGAATAAATGTCTTATGGAAGTCACTATAATTGGCCAAAGGGAGCTATTTTGAGGCAGAGTGAATTATGGTACCTCTTCTTCATACCTGGAAGTAGTGTCAAGGAAGTTGCTGACAGGGAAGTACTTTTTCATTCTGTTTCTTTAAAAGGACATTTGTCTCTTCCTACTAATTTATAAGTAGGTACAGAATTAAGCTTTGGGGGCTTGTATTAATCTTTCTTTGATTAGAATATTTACCTTACTGGATTCTTGTGAAGATCAAATGTATAGGAGGAGCAGTGTAGAGAAGATCATTTGGACTTATAAAGTGCCATGCAGACAGGAGTATGGTTTTTTATCCTCCAGAGTAATAAATAACTGCTATTTCTGAACTAGCTAAAGCACAGTTCTTCACCCAAACCGTGTGCCTTTTCTTGCCTTTGACAGCATAGACTCCTATTAGAATTTCTCGGTCAACCATCAGGTTCAGTGTCACATTTTTTCCCCAAAGGCAGTTACATTATGCCAGGTGTTTTCATATATTTGATTTAATTATCGTAACAACTGTAAGGATGCTATTGCTGCCTCCATTTTAAAGTTGAGTAAATCAAGGACCATTGAGTTCGAATAACTTAGCCAAAATATTAAATGGCAGAGTGCAGATTTTATTTCACATATTCTGGGTTCATTTTTTGCTAACCCTTATATTAGTCGGGACACAAAGAATTATACTGTGGTGTGAGATTGGCCACAAGATTTGAGTGGCATAACATGACAAAAATTTGTGGAATTCTTGCTCATATGAATTCAGTTTCAGGCCAGGTGACTCTGGAGGGCAGTTGTCCTCCAGGAAGTGATGACTAGCGCATTTATGCTGCTTTTGTCTTGTGCTGCCACAATCCCAACTTAAGACCTCTAGGATGTCTTTGCAAAAAAGAGAGAGAGGGAGGGAGGGAGGAAGTCCATGCCAGAGCTGGAGGGTCATACACCAGCTTTTGAATACTTCTCCCAGAGTGTGAGACATGTTACCTTCATTCACAGATCATTAGCGCTACCTAACTACAAGAGATCTGGGAGCTATGGGGGTCTGCCAGACCACTTTACACAGATGTTTCCCAGGGGTGGTTATTTTTACATAGTACATGTTTCCTTCTAATGTGTGTTAGGGATAATTTAACGTGTCTGAGCCATGTATTATACTGTGAGTGCCTCGAGGTCAGGAATTAAATTATTAAATAAGCTATAGAAATGATCCCTAAAAGTATAGTCCTTAAATTATTAAATGAGTTTATTTTTCAGTTCAGTTCAATTAAACATTATTGAATACCTGCAATTTCAGGCCCTGTTTTCTTTCCAAAATATTTAGCCCATGTCTATTGTCTATATTATAGGTAAGTAATAATAGCTAGATAGTTCTAGATTTTATGTTCCTTGAGGGCAGTATAGAATGGTGTTTGAAAGCACTGATTTTGAAAATGTAGAATTCTGGGTCTGTCGCTTCCTAACTCTCTGACTCTCTGCAGATTTGTTTTGGTCATACTGCGTGGCTTGTGGGATTTTAGTTCCCTGACCAGGGATTGAACCTTGGCCCTTTGCAGTGAGAGTGCAGAGTCCTAACTAATGGACTGCCAGGGAATTCCCAAGTTTTTTTCTCTTTTTTTTTTTTAACAGTTTTATTAAGGCATAATATACAATAAAATCCACTCTTTTAAAGTATACAGTTGTACCTTTTAGTATATTTACAGATTTGTGCAACCACTATTTCTAATTTAAAACATTTTATTATATGGGAAGGAACCTTGTACCTGTTAGCACTTAATTCCCATTCTCCCCTCCCCTAAGCCCCTGGCAAACACCATACTACCTTCTTTCTATGTGGATTTACCTGTTCTGGATTTGGGCAAGTTATTTAATCTTTTTGTGCCTCGGTTTTCTCATTAACAAGGTAGGGACAATAATACTTAACCTTATCAGCTTATTATAAGTGTGATATGGGAGCAGGAAGAGTTAAAAGACTTGGAATTGTGTCTGACACACAATAAATGCTATGTGTTTGTTATTGTTAGGTTGTATTATTATGTTCAACATTATCATGATCATTATTTTGTTTCCTTATAGAATTGGACTCATGGTAGACACATTCATCTGATTTCCTCTGGCTCCTGCTTTGTGTAAGGCACTGTTTTAGGGAATCTTAAATATGGATTAAAATCCCTGCTCTCTAGTAGCTGACAGTTTTACAGCAGAGACAGATATAGAACGAGTATATACATATATTCTAATGCAGGCTAACCCTGTGAGGTAGGGATTCTTAGTCACATGATTATAGATGATAAAACTAAGACTCCGTAATGTTAAATAACTTACCCCAGGGCCATGTAGTTAATAGGTAGTTGAGCTGGGATTTGAACCTGAGTCTGACTGATTGCAAAACCTATTTTTACTATTTCTGATGCTTACAAAACAATTTACTGCTTCTCTAAAATTTTAAGCCCTACAAAACAAAAACTGTTTTCAGCTAAAAGAGCTTGAGACTCAGCACATACTTAAAAAAACTCAACTACTGAAGCCCTGCTGTTCTATTCCTTCCTTTACCTGCTCTGGCAAGGAAAAATAAAAAGAACAAACCAAAAGAAAAATAACTGAGGACTGAGAAGACCTAAGACATCAGCTTTGAGTGAGACAGGCTGTCTCATTCGGCTTTGTCCATTGTCTTTCTTGCCAGGCTCCTGTCTAGTCCCTCTCCCTTCTCTGGTCAGTGAGGCTCCATTGTATGGGCAGAGACTTTAGAACCTCAGTGGAGATTTTTGCAGAGCTTCCTGTAAGAAATGTTCCAGTAGTTAGCCGTGACCTCCTGGCAGCAGTTGTATTCATCATTAGGCTTCAACTTTCCCTTCCCCCTTTTGAAGTTCCATTGAATCTGCTGGTCACAGAGCAGCTTCCATTGAATCCAGCAGCCTGTTTCTGGTTACGTTAGGCATTATCTGTATGGCACTTTTTGGCTCACCTCATTAATGAGCTAGTTTTGTGCTTATTTTCTACAGAATATAAAAAGTGACAGAGCCCTTAAAAGCCCCTAACCTAGGGAATTCCCTGGCAAGTGAAGGATGCTGGAGAATAGAGGTTGGGGCTAGGTTTTAAAAAGCTTAAAATTTAGATGTGAAGATTTTACTTTTATTTCCATTAATACCACGGTTTATGTTTACTTCTTCTTTGAAGATGAGTTGTGGGAACCCTGGATGGCAGCTGAGCAATGAACTCTGCCTTTTTACACTGTACAGATTGGAACTTTGTTTTAAACATTTCACTTTGATGAACTTACCATATGTAGCTGTGGCTGTTCTTGAGTGGCCTCAGAGGTCCATGACATGTCATCATTTCCCACTTTCCTGAGGTGAGCGTTTGGAAAGTATTTGATGAGGCAGTGGTGGCATTTCTAAATTTGAGGATTCTTAGGCCATCTCTGGGGATTTGTTCACAAATGATATGGTTTTTAATATATTCCCTTCCCACGTACTTTATACAGTTGGCCTATCCTGGGTTCTGATCTCAGGGCTATTCCCTGACTTGTCTGTATGACCACTGATAAGTCTCTTTCTCTTAGTTCTTGTATCCATAATAACAATGATGCTGACTGCATAATCTCTAAAGGCTCTTGTGGTTCTGATATTTTAGGACTCTGTATATGGGATGCAGATCAGCCTTTTCTTTGACATTCTTCATGTACACAGACCATAATGTATTAAAACGTATTCGTACCACAGTGACTACACACATATTGACTTATTCATCACGTGCTTATGAAACAGATCCCATTGTTGATCCTCCTACTCTTTTTTTTGAGTATTTTTCTTGTGTCTTGTCCTTTTTATGTTCTCTTCTGCCTTCATGTTATGGCTGCACCTTCTGTTATCCTGTGGAGAAGGCCAGGCCCAGATACCACTGTGTTCCAGTAGTATCAGAAAAGCGTACAATAGAGAAACACAACCAGCTTACTTCAATTTAAACTGACCTTCCTGCTAGCTACAGATTATCAATTCCTGCACAAGGAGCCTGCAGGGCTGGAAGGAGGGGACAAGGCAATTTTGTCCTGACTTGGTGGAAAAACCCCAAGCCTTGCCTCTCCTGTGAGTTGCAAGTACATAGCTTGCATTTCCACTCCTGCTTTACTGCAGTATTAAAGATGTTTGAAAGGAGGCCAGAGATGCAAAAGAGGGAGCTAGCTATATTTAGAAAAATGTCATTTAAGATAGCTGTCTTTGGACATGTTTTTTCCTCATTTTTATTAATTTGCTGCATAGTTTTGAATATGCGTAATAGTAAAAAATATTCCAAACATTTCATAGCAGTTTAAATTTCAGAGCTATTTTTCTCCTTATCTAATACATCTTTATAAACAACCTGGAAATGATGCATACTATGAAGTTACTTTTTATTGAGTACTTCCTATGTGCCTGACAAGTGCTGAGTGCTTTACATGATTATTTAACTTTTATATCAGCTGTAAAAGTGGTTTTATTACCATTTGAAACAGATGAACATACTAGGAACCAAAGGGATTAAGTAAGGTGCCCACACAGTTAATATGTGATGGAGTTATGATTTGAATCTAGCCAATAGTGCCTGGCTTCACAACTGCTGGTTCTGTTAACTTCTGAGTTTTACAGGCTGTTTAGGAGGTATAGCTGGAGAAGGGCATGGCAACCCACTCCAGTATTCTTCCCTGGAGAATCCCATGGACAGAGGAGCCTGGCGGGCTACAGTCCATAGGGTCGCACAGAGTGGAACATGACTGTCCCATAGCACACAGCATAGCACACAGCACAGGAGGTATACCATTGTATTTTTCTTAGTAGAGAGATTATACCTTGTCAAGAATCACATGGCATATATGTGGTAAATGTAGGACCTGAAGTTTGATCATTTGATATAAATCTATACCCCTGTTTTTTTTGCTTTTATTTTTAGCTATCTTATTTTTATATCTTAATAAGATGAACCACTTAATGTTCTTTTGGATTAGTCTTTATACTTTATAAATAAATTATAAAAAGAGCTTACTTAAGATACAAAGAAAAATAAGATGTTCTTAAGGAACTAATAATGGATTGTAAGAAAAAGAAATGCAAAAAACAAGTATTTTTTAGAAGTTAAAAAAATTAAAGATTAAAAAAATAAAATGAAAAAAGATGTTTTAAATGAAGAAAAATTAGGAAAAAAAGAAAATATTAAAAAAAACACAGGTATAGAATGAGAAGTTCTCCCACTATATATTAAGTGGGGGAAAACTTCTAACTGAGTGGTTTGGGCTATGAGTGATTTAAAAAAGAGAAATATAATTGTGAGGTATGGTTTAATAGGGAGAGGGTTTATTTTGGGGGAGGGTGTTAAGTGTAGTATATAATAAACACAAAACTCTCAAGTATGAGTAGGAAAAAAATTTTTGGAGCTGTGTTTTGTTTTTGTAGGAACACAACTCTGAAATGTTTATGTGAATAGGAAAAGCAATGTATGTGAAACTTTCATGAATTTATCATTTAGTATATTTGTGTTTTCAGTGCCTAGCTTACATAAATGTTTATTGAATGAATGAATTTTGGGTCTGACTCTGAAGGTGCAGGGGTGCTGTGTCATTAGTATTGTACTACAAAGTGCTATAAAGGGCTAAAGATGGAACCTTTAATGAATACCTAGTCTAGCTGCTGCTTCTAACTGATGTGAGAAGTGGGATCCAGGGAGTGGAAGTGACTTTTCTGTTAAGTTATAAAGGAGAACTAGAATTCACTGCTCCTGGCAGTACTAATGATTTTCTGGAATAAATTGCCAGTATTTTTAGAGATTTCATGAATACAGGTAAAATGTATAGAGTAAATATTGTTGAAAGTATTTTGATTTACTGACTTCTTTACAGATAAAGTTAGGCTGTAATGGTTGTTCTTTTCTTCTTATTTCTGTAGTTCTGTATTCAGTTCAGTCACTCAGTCATGTCCGACTCTTTGCGACCCCATGGACTGCAGCACTCCAGGCTTCCCTGTCCATCATCAACTCCCAGAACTTGTTGAAACTCATGTCCGTCGAGTCAGTGATGCCATCCAGCCATCTCATCCTCTGTCGTCCCCTTTTCCTCCTGCCTTCAATCTTTCCATCAGGGTCTTTTCCAATGAGTCTCCTGCATTGCAGGTGGATTCTTTACCAACTGAGCTATCAGGGAAGCCCATAGTTCTAGATTAGACAGGTTCAGTAGGTTGAACCTAACTTTTGATCATAGTTCTCCTGTGGTGCACATACAGCAGAGCTTTCCCCCTCAAAGGCCTGGTTGGAAGCAGTGGCCTTCATTTCTTATGTATAATTTACCTCTCCTTCCTGGTGTTTGAGTCTTGTTGGTCTTGATAAATGCCTGTTTTCTATGCACAGCATGCAGTTAACATGGAGTCTTGGTGTGGAGCTGCTTAGAAAGCGGTGGGTGAGAGCACGTGTGAGAGGGGGCAGTTAAAGGCAGCCTGTGCCGTTAACTCCTTTGGTTAATTCAGCCAGAGAGCTTGTCTGATCATAATGAGTCTGTGAATCTCAGTGCCAGAAGGGGAAACTGATGTGAAAAGGATTCATTGGTCTTGTTTCACCCCAGAAAGGAATGGAGGTCAAAAGGGTCCAGACATGGAGGAGAAATTGGAGTCAATAGTCCCAGATTTGACTCTGGGCTCAGTCATTTATAAGCCATGTGACCTTGGACAGGTTCCTTAGTCTGAACCTCAATTCTCCCATCTATAACATGGTGTTAATAATACCAGGTATCTCAGAAAATTCAGTTCTTCCCCAGGTATCTGTGAGACTTGGTCTTCTCCTCTTCTTTCAGACCTTTCCTCAAATATCACCTTCGTGTGAAGCTTTCCCTAACTATCCTCTTAAATATAATCCCTATCCTGACACTCCTTGTTCCCTTACCCTGTGTTTTTTTTTTTTTTTTTTTTGTCATATCACTAAATGGCATTTTTTTTTTTTTTTTTTTTGCTATTTGTTGATTGTCTTGCTCCCACTCATAGCAACAACAAAATATAGCAATAGTAAGAGCTAATTCTTATATACGGGGCACTGTTCTAAGCACTTTACATATATGTTAAGTAATTAAATCTTTATAGAAAGCTTATTAGGCAGTACTATTGTTATCCCCATTTTATAGATTAAAAAACTGAGGCATGGAGAAGTTAAGTAATTTTCAGGGAACACATAGGTGGTTAGCAGTGGAGTCAGAATCTGAACCTAAGCTCTCTGGCTCCAGAGTTCTTGCTTTTAACCACTGTCCTACACTGCCTCGCTGGAACATAAGATTCTTGAGGACAGGGATGTTTGTCTTTTTATTTACTGTTGCTTCCCCAGTACCTAGAATAGTACCTGGCACATAGTAAGCAAGAATATTTGTAGAATGAATGAACACATGGTGGTAACATGTGAGGGAGAAAAGGGTAAATGGCATTGTTGTGAGTTTCAACCTTGGCCCATCTTTATCTTCTGGGGTCCTAACTATTGCTGTAGTCCTGTGCTGTTCAGTACAGTAGCCAGTAGCACATATCAGGTGCTCAGTAGCCACATGTGGCTGATAGCTTCTATATTGAACAACACAGGTGCAGAACATTTCTGTCACTGTAGAAAGTTCTGTTTGGACCAGCCAGTGGGTAAGTAAGGTGAAGCCTGAGGAGGAGCAAGTGGTGAGAATGGAGAGACAGAGAGGGATGGGCTAGTGGAGGGCTTTGGATGCTAACATAAAGTTTGGACTTTATTTTGAAGCCAGTGGTTCCTGAATTTGCCATAAGTGTACAGTGCAATAGTGTTAACTATATGTACCTTGTTGTTCAACAGATCTCTAGAACATTCCTCTTGCAAAACTGAAACTGTATCCCTTAAACAACAGCTGCCCATCCTTCAACAGCCCCTGGCAACCACATTCCTTCTAAGAATTTGTCTGCTTTAGATACCTCATATAAGTGTAGTCATGTAGTATTTATTTGCCTTTTTGTGACTGGCTTATTTCACTTAGCATAATGTCCTCAAGGTTTATTCACAGCGTAGCATATAACAGGGCTTTCTTCTTTGCTAAGGCTTAATATTATAATATTGTATATATACACCAATTTTCTTTATTCGTCTGTTAGTGGACATTTAAGTTTCTTCCACCTCTTTGTTATTGTCAGTAATGCTTCTATAAACATGGGTGTGCACATATCTCTTAAAGATCCTGTTTTCAGTTCGTTTGGAGCTAGACTCTGAAGTGGGATTGCTGGGTCATATAGTAATTATATTTAAAATTTTTTGAGGAACCTCCATACCATTATTTCCATAGTGGCTGCACTATTTTATGTTCCCACAAATAGTCCACAAGAGTTCCAGTTTCTCTGCATCCTTTCCAGTGCTTGCTATTTTTTGGTCTTTTATTTTTTAATGGTGGCTATCCTCACAGATTTGAGGTGGTATTTGATTTGTATTTCCCTGATGATTAGTGATCTTTTCATATGTGTGTTGGTCATTTGTATATCTCCTTTGGAGAAATGTCTATTCGTATTCTTAAATAGAGTTATTTGTAAAACTCTGTTGTCAATAAGAACCCCAGGTGACTCTGAAGGAGAGTGGTGGTGAGTGGGTCAGCAACTGTGGTAGAAAGTGAGGAGGCTTGGATCACTCAGGCTGCATTATTCTTGACTGGGTTATTCTTGGCATCACACGCAGTCTCCAGGTTGATTCTTTTGTGATGTCTGTACTATTAAGTTTCAAATTAGACAGGTTCCCTGGGGAGTCTTCACTGTGTCCTGATATTATCCGTGCTTCCATTTTCTGATCTTTTAGCTTCTTCTATTACAGTCTCTTTCCTTTTCGTCAAGAGTGCTTTCTCAAGAGTGTTGGTGCTGTTGGGCAAGAATCTAACTCTCCTTTGCTCCCATCCTCCTTTTTTCCTTTTTTCTTCCAGCTTCATCACAGTAAATCTCTTACTGATCCTGTGTGCAGGGGCCTTCGCACCTCATAAGGGTGGTTCTGCCAGGTTTTTCTGAACCTTTTTGTCCTGAGACAAAGGATTTGGCCTGGTATCTATAGTCTTAACTGTTTGGACGCAGCAGCTCCTGATTCAGAGTCTTTGACCTCCCATTGCCAGGGCCCAGTGGACTTTGAACTAACCAGTAAGCGGAGGAGATCTCTTTTCCTTCGGGTAGAAAAGCAGCCTCACTGTCACTCTTCTGCCTGGGAGTCTGGAGGCCTGACTGGATCTGTTACTGACTTGCTGTGTGACTTTGAGCAAGTTACTGGGTCTCTGTTTTCTCTGTTGCAAAATGAAAGGCTTGAATTAAATGATCTTTGACATCCTTCCAGTGACATTTGGAATAAGATGTGATTTTCTGGTTAAAAAATAATCCATATGATAGATAAAGATGTGGTACATACATACATACAATGTAAATATTACTCAGCCATTAAAAAGAATGAAATAATGCCATTTGCAGCAACATGGATGGACCTAGAGATTGTCATACTGAGTGAAGTAAGTCAGACAGAGAGGAGAAATATCATATGACATCCCTTATATGTGGAATCTAAAATCATACAAATGAACTTACAAAACAGAAAGAGACTCACAGACTTGGAGAATGAACTTATGATTGCTTGGGAGAAGAGATGGTTAAGGATTTTGGGATGGACATGTACACACTGCTATATTTAAAATGGATAACCAACAAGGACCAACTGTATAGCACATGGAACTCTGCTCCATGTCATGTGGCAGCCTGGATGGGAGGGGAGTGTGGGGGAGAATGGATACATGTATGTATATGATGGTTGAGGTGCTTGCTGTTCACCTGAAACTATCACAACATTGTTTGTTAATTGGTTATACTCCAGTACAAAATAAAAAGTTTAAAAATATAATCCATGTGAATAATATAAATCAGTGTGAATAATAGAAGTTTCATTTGAAAATGTTAAAATCTGCTACTTTGTTTTTTTGTTTGTTTTAAATATTTATTTTTGGCTGTGTTGGGTCTTAGTTGTGGCACGATGTCTTCCCTAGGGCCAAGAGGGCTTCTGTCTAGTTGTGATGTGCTGGCTTACTTGCCCCCCCCCTCCCCCCGCCCCTGCCAACAGCACGTGGACTCTTAATTCCCTAAGAACCTACATCCCCTGCATTGGAAGGCAGATTCTTTATTTTTTTCAGGGTATTAATAAATTTATTGAGTATGAAAACCTAGCTATAAAAAAGCAACTGTGTGTTTAACACACGACAAGTTAATCTAGTGTATATTAGGAAAGCACTGTGAAAGTACTAACACAGTGATTGACTTATGCCCCAAACAGCCACCCCACCAGGGTGCCTTTCCTGACCCCAAAGCTTCCCAGGGACCACTGGTTCAGGACCACCTGCACCCCAGAGATGCTTGCTCCCCTTGTCACCAGATGTCCCTCACAACAGCTCAGCAGGCAGCGTGGTGATCTGTAGACCCTTCCTCCTCTTTCCCAAGTCTACAGGTCTGGCCTGCCACATGGAAGGTGGATTCTTGACCACTGAACCACCAGGGAAATCCTCCAAAACATGCTACTTTGGAATAGCAAACATTTATATCAATAGGCATATTATGAAAAACAGACAGATACATACTTGTCCTCCTGCCTAAAAATGTTTGGTGATATCAATGCAGATCAGTATCTCCTTCTAAACATTAGTCTTCTTTATCCAAACATTGATATAATATTGAATTTTTTATTAAAGGTCATTTTGCTTCCTAATGAACATGTTGGAATTTATTTTCAGAGTAGCAGGTTACTCCATCCAAATGACATGTAGTTGGAAATACTTGTGTAAGAGTGCAGATCAATTTGGAGATCTCAGTGGAACTGGAAGGAAAAAATTCCTACAGTGAACTTTTGAGTTTATCTTGAAAAGCTAAGTAAATGGTGGTCAGCCTTATAGTTTGTGATCAACTTTATCTGAAATTAAAAGTCTGGAATGTTTTAAAAACTAGTATTTTCATGCTATAACGTGGATAAACCTTGAAAACATTATGCTTTAGTGAAATAGAAAATAGAATGGTGGTTGCTGGGGAGCGGAGAAAATCAGGAGTTAGTGTCTAATGGGTACAGAGTTTCAGATGGGGAAGATGGAGATGTTCTGGAGATAGATATCGGTGATTTGCATAACAAAGTAAATGTACTTAATGCTGCAAAATTGTATACTTAAAAATAGTTAAAATGACACATTTTATGATATATATTTATCACCACAAACAAAAAACCCCTCCAGTGTTTTAAGTCCAGTGCTTATTAAGACCGATTGCCTAAATTTTGGTCAGCCATCCTTGCATTGTATTACAAATGATGAACCCCTTTTTCCTCAACACCTTGCAGTGCTGTAGTACTCTACAGTTTAGGAAATACCTTCTCCTCTGCTTTCCCTTTGAATATTCAGAGTAGCCACAAGAAGTGGGTAGAGAGAAGTAGATACGAGATCCTAAGAGGTTTGTCATTGATAGGTCAGGGACAGAGATAAGAGCCTAGACCATATGGTCCGTCTAGTTCCAGAGCCTCCCTGCCCATCAGTGCAGGGGCTGAAAACTTAAAGTGGGGTGTTTTTAAGAATGGGGCCTTGGCATCTTTAAAGCAAGATAGTTCCTCCAGCAAAGAATTCCTTGATTAGAACTCAGTGGCAGAGCAGTTGAGTGCTGCACTGCTGACTTGCTAGTGGGGTCTGGTTTGTCTCCAGATCTTCAGCAGAGCATCTTGATGAAGGAGACTGATCACATCACATCATCTCAGCAAAGTTTGATTGATTTAATACTACATACTCAACGTTTTTTTCCCCTAGAGGGAATTAGTTTTTTAAATATGCGTAATACAGTAGGATCAAAAGTAAATAAAGAGATTCATAATGAAGGGGGAAATAAGGAAAACAGAATAAGTGAAGCCAGAAGTTCTTGCTTATTACTAAGGTTTAGTTCAACCCTAAGTGTCCTAGTGGCCATAGCAATGCCTTGTCTAAGGTTCACAGTATCCATCATTCATTCATTTATTCTTTCAACTGATAGTTTATTCCTATTGAGTGTTTGAATAGTCAGAAGGGATATCTGGGTGTAATATCTGAAGAAAATATAGATCATCTTAAACTACAGACATTTATGGTTTTGCCACAGTAAGCTTGATGGTAGGGACTGTGTATGGTTTATTTCTGTTTAGTCTATACCTGGCACTAGTAATTGACTTAGAGTAAATGCTTACTATAAATCTACTGAATAAATAAGAAATGATTTTTTACAAAAAAATTATTGGGATATAGTTGATTTACAATGTTGTGTTACTTTCTGGTGTACAGCAAAGTGAATCAGTTATAAATATACATCCACCCATCCATTCTCTTTTAGATACTTTTCTCATATAGGTCATTACAGAGTCTTGGTAGAGTTCCCTGTGCTATACAGTAGGTTCTTATTATCTATTTTACATATAGTAGTGTGTATATGGGGCTTCCCGGGTAGCTCAACTGGTAAAGAATCTGCCTGCAATGCAGGAGACCCCAGTTCGATTCCTGGGTCAGGAAGTTCCCCTGGAGAAGGGGTAGGCTATCCACTCCAGTATTCTTGGGCTTCCCTGGTGACCGATAGTAAAGAATCCTCCTGCAATGCAGGAGACCTGGGTTCAATCCCTGGATTGCGAAGATTCCATGGAGGATGACATGGCAACCCACTCTAGTATTCTTGCCTGAAGAATCCCCATGGACAGAGGGGCCTGGTGGGCTACAGTCCATGGGGTTGCAAAGAGTTGGATACAACTGAGCAACTAAGCACAACACAGTGTGTATATGTCAATCCCATATACATATATATATATATGTCAATCCCCTCCTTTCCCCCTTGATAACCATAAGATTGTTTTCTGTATCTGTAACTCGATTTCTGTTTCATCAATAAGTTCATTTATACCATTTTTTTTAGATTCCATGTAATAAGTGATATCATACAATATTTGTCCTTCTCTGTGTCACTTATTTCAGTCAGTATGACAGTCTCTAGGTCCATCCATGTTGCTACATAGGATGGTTTTTCATTCTTTTTTATGGCTGAGTGATATTCCATTGTGCACACGCACGCGCATGTGTGTGTGTGTGTGTGTATACCACATCTTCTTTTTTTATATTTTTAATTGAAGGATAATTGCTTGTTGTTTTCTGTCAAACCTCAACATGAATCAACCATAGGTATACATATATCCCCTCCCTCTTGAACCTTCCTCCCATCTCCCTCCCCATCCCACCCTTCTAGGTTGATACAGAGCCCCTGTTTGAGTTCCCTGAGACATGTAGCAACTTCCCATTGACTATCTCTTTTACGTATGGTAATGTAAGTTTCCCTGTTACTCTCTCCATACATCTCACCCTCTCCTCCCCTCTCTTCGTGTCCATAAGTCTGTTCTCTATGTCTGTTTCTCCATTGCTGCCCTGCAAATAAATTCTTCATGTACCACATCTTCTTTACCCATTCCTCTATCGATGGACAGGAAATGATTGCTGTAGAATGATTTACATTACAAAGAATATAATGTAAAACTTACACAATGCAATGACTTCATAACAGTCATTTTGATGTTCAGCAAATACTGAATACCTGTGGCATATACTTGGTCCTCTGTTAGGCCTTGTGGAAGAGAAAGACATGGGTAAATTATAGCTGTGTCCTTAAGGGGTATTTTTTTTAAAAAACCAAGGATACAAAGTACTGTGTGATAACATAGAATGCTTTGGGAGGACAGTGAGAACTCAGAGAAGAGTTCATTATAGGCTGTCCAGTATTCTCATGGGTAAGATGGAGTTAGTAAATAATGGCTACTTCATAAGGTAGATGTGAAAATTAAAGAACATGTAACATGTAAAGCTCCAAGAAAAATTCCTCTCATAGTTAAGCACTTCATAAACATTAGCTAATATAATATTCAGGGAAGATATCCTAGAGAAAGGGTGCATGGAGTTAGGTTCTTTAGACCCCCATGCACCTCTCTACCATAGCACATGGATATCCTTATTTGACTCTTTACTTGTTCCCCTTCTTTGCTAGCTCCAGGGTCCTTAAAGGCTTGTACCATAACTTATTCATCTTCATATCGCTAATGCTCGTATATGGGATAATAATGCCTGGTATAAAATAAAGACCTAGTGAAGATTTATTGATGGAAAGAAGGAAGCAAGCAAGCATATTGGGAGCCAAACAGGCCTGCTTCTTTAGCAACTGAGAAAGTTCTAAAGACATGCTTTATGGGCACCCATTTCTGCTGTCCACATTCCTTCATTCCTTACTGCCTTTATACCCCTGCTGGACTACTTCTGCTGAACTCTAAGCAAATGGACATAATGGTTGGTGCGTAATTAGTTCATAGCAGTCATAGGCCCTCAGATCAGTATTTCCAGATTCCCAGTTGTTTTATTGGCCATCTCAACCTCTGCTTGTTCAAAAATGAATGCTATATTTCTTTGCTTACTTTAGAAACCTCTTATTTCCCCACATCAAGCGCTGCATACAGAGAGTTTATAAGAGAGTTTCTAAATCCTGTCGGTTATTACTCTACAAAGTATTTCCTATATTCTTTCCTTCTTTTATATTTCGGCTCTTTCTAGTTCAGACCTTCTGTTTCTCTTCTGCCAGTCCATCATCCATCTTCTCATGAAATATTGTTCTAAAACACAGATAAGATTATGTCACTTTGTTACTATAATCCTTCATGGCTACCTATTCATCTGCATAACAATTCTTTTTATATTAAATGGTTGCTGTTCAGTCACTCAGTCATGACTGAACTCTTTGTGACCCTGTGGACTGCAGCACGCCAGGCCTCCCTGTCCCTCATCATCTCCCAGAGCTTGCTCAAACTCATGTCCATTGAGCTGGTGATGCCATCCAACCATCTTATCCTCTGTCATCCCCTTCTCCTGCCTTCAATCTTTCCCAGCATCAGGGTCTTTTCCAATGAATCGGCTCTTCGCATCAGGTGGCCAGAGTATTGGAGCTTTAGCTTCAGCATCAGTCCTTCCAATAAATGTTCAGGGTTGATTTTCTTCAGGATGGACTGGTTTTGATATTCTTGCAGTCCAAGGGACTCTCAAGAGTCTTCTCCAACACCACAGTTCAAAAGCGTCAGTGCTTCGGTGCTCAGCCTTCTTTATGATTCAGTTCTCACATCCATACATGACTACTGGAAAAACCATAGCTTTTCCTAGACGGACATTTGTTGGCGAAGTAATGTCTCTGCTTTTCAATATGCTGTCTAGGTTTATCATAGGTTTTCTTCCAATAAGCAAGCATCGTTTAATTTCATGCCTGAAGTCACCATCTGCATTGATTTTGGAGCCCAGGAAAATAAAGTCTCTCACTGTTTCCATTGTTTCCCCATCTATTTGCCATGAAGTGATGGGACTGGGTGCCATGAAGTGATGGGACCGGGTGCCATGATCTTAGTTTTCTGAATGTTGAGTTTTAAGCCAGCTTTTTCACTCTTCTCTTTCAATTTCATCACTCTTTAGTTCCTCTTCGCTTTCTTCCATAAGGGTGATATCAACTGCATATCTGAGGTTGTTGATATTTCTCCCGGCAGTCTTGGTTCCAGCTTGTGCTTCATCCAGCCCAGCATTTCACATGATGTACTCTGCATATAAATTAAATAAGCAGGGTGACAATATACAGCCTTGGTGTACTCCTTTCCCAGTTTGGCACCAGTCTGTTGTTCCATGTCCAGATCTAACTGTTGCTTCTTGACTTGCATACAGGTTTCTCAGGAGACAGGTAAGATGGGCTGGTATTCCCATCTCTTTGAGAATTTTCCACAGTTTGTTGATAGTTTCCATTTTATAGATGAAGAGGTAATTGCCTTCTTATAGCAGGTAGCCTCACTCCCCAGGTGGCGCTAGTGGTAAAGAACCCGCCTGACCAAGAATATACAATGGAAAAAAGACAATCTCTTTAACAAGTGGTGCTGGGAAAACTGGTCAACCACTTGTAAAAGAATGAAACTAGAACACTTTCTAACACCATACACAAAAATAAACTCAAAGTGGATTAAAGATCTAAATGTAAGACCAGAAACTATAAAACTCCTAGAGGAAAACATAGGCAAAACACTTTCCGACATAAATCACAGCAGGATCCTCCATGACCACCTCCCAGCATATTGGAAATAAAAGCAAAAATAAACAAATGGGACCTAATTAAAATTAAAAGCTTTTGCACAACAAAGGAAACTATAAGCAAGGTGAAAAGACAGCCTTCAGAATGGGAGAAAATAATAGCAAACGAAGCAAGACAAACAATTAATCTCAAAAATATACAAGCAACTCCTGCAGCTGAATCCCAGAAAAATAAACGACCCAATCAAAAAATGGGCCAAAGAACTAAACAGACATTTCTCCAAAGAAGACATACAGATGGCTAACAAACACATGAAAAGATGCTCAACATCACTCATTATTAGAGAAATGCAAATCAAAACCACAATGAGGTACCATTTCACACCAGTCAGAATGGCTGCTATCCAAAAGTCCACAAGCAATAAATACTGGAGAGGGTGTGGAGAAAAGGGAACCCTCTTACACTGTTGGTGGGAATGCAAACTAGTACAGCCACTATGGAGAACAGTGTGGAGATTCCTTAAAACACTGGGAATAGAACTGCCATATGACCCAGCAATCCCACTGCTGGGCATACACACTGAGGAAACCAGAATTGAAAGAGATGCGTGTACCCCAATGTTCATTGCAGCACTGTTTACAATAGCCAGGACATGGAAGCAATCTAGATGTCCATCAGCAGACGAATGGATAAGGAAGCAGTGGTACATATACACAATGGAATATTACTCGGCCATTAAAAAGAATACATTGGAATCAGTTCCATTGAGATGGATGAAACTGGAGCCCATTATACAGAGTGAAGTAAGCCAGAAAGTAAAACACCAATACAGTATACTAATGCATATATATGGAATTTGAAAGATGGTAACGATAACCCTGTATGCGAGACAGAATAAGAGACACAGATGCATAGAACAGTCTTATGGACTCAGGGAAAGGTGAGGGTGGGACGTTCTGGGAGAATAGCATTGAAACATGTATATTATCATATGTGAAACAGAACACCATTCCAGGTTTGATGCATGAGACAAATGCACAGGGCTGGGGCAATGGGATGACCCAGAGGGATGGGATGGGGAGGGAGGTGGGAGGGGGTTCAGGATGGGGAACACATGTAAACCCATGGCTGATTCATGTCAATGTATGGCAAAAACCACTACAATATTGTAAAGTAATTAGCCCCCAACTAAAATAAATAAATTTATTAAAAAATAAAATAAAATAAAAAAATAAGAACCGCCTGACAAAGCAGGTAGATGTAAGAGATGAGGGGTTCAGTCTCTGGGGCAGGAGGATCCCCTGGGAGAAGGAAATGGCAGCCCACCCCAGTATTCTTGCCTGGAGAATCCCATGGACAGAGGAGCCTGGTGCAGTCCATGGGGTCTCAAAGAGTTGAACACAACTGGAGTGATTTAGCACAGTACAGTAGGTAGCCTCAAGTTGACTAGTACCCCTCTTACTCTTTTGAGTAAGATCTAAAACCGTACACCTGGGAGGAGGATAGTCTTACAGTCCTGGGGAAACCTATGGACGTTATGGATCCCAGGTCACTGAAAATTGTGTGATGAGGATGTTTCCTCAGATGAAATTATGATAAAGCCACCATTTGTTAAGTGTTTACATGTGTTCTGGCAAAACATGTGTTATCTCATTTAATCCCCTCAACAATCCTAAAATGTAATTACCTCTGGTATTTCCACTGTACAGATGAGGAAACAAGTAAGCCATCTAAGGCTTCACAGCTGCTGTGGCTTAAAAACCTATGTTCTTAACCATTCACTGTATGAAATTGCTCAGCAACACTTTTGCACATGTTACTTCCCCAGGAAAGGTAATAACTTTGAGTGCTATAAACTTGCTGTTGAGAATTCCCAATATAGTGGGCTTCATGGGTTTGTTTCAGAGAACTAACATATTCTGATTACACTTTGACTGAATGGGTTCTTCAAACAAATACCTGCATTTCTTTATATTCCCTTAGTATCCTGTTTCGTGACGGATCTAAAATGCCAAGAAAGATACAGGACCAGCAAAAGGGCAGAAGGGCATTCCTGGAAGTGCATTATCATACACCTTATTTGTTCATTTGTCTTTCCATCTCATTGTTTGATTATCTGTCTATCCAGAGGATGGTAGCAAGGTGATACGATGGGAAGTCTCCAGTTTAAGGGCAGGAGACTGGGGTTTTGTTCAGGGCACCTGTCCACAATCCTGACTTGCCATGTATTTCTAGGGTAGTCTTTTCCTTTCCCTGTGCCTTAGTTTTCTCTTCTAAATAAAATAAAAATAAGTAAAATAAGTAAAAATCAGTAAAGCTATTGAGTGTTGTGACCATAATCCTCTTCCGGCTTTCTCTCCACCTGAATGTGATGGGTAATATGGCACTTGTACTTTTTAAAGGGAGCACCACTATTTTTTTTACTGTGTCACAGGCCTTATCTAAGAAGATAAAATTTGGTTTATATTTTTGCATTGCAAATCTAGCCTCTTGTAAACATTAAAGAGGAGCTTTCTGAGCATTGTTGATTCATAGTCTCTCTAGAAATGCCTGATCACTGTTTCTTAGTTTGGGATAGCAAGTCTGGCCACAGCAACCCATTTCCAGCAAATTACAACTTTGCTTTAGAGTTGTGCGATAATTTAAGGTCATTGTATTATGTGGTTGTGAAACTGTGTTTATTCAGCAAATATTTTCAAAGTACATACTTTGTGCTTGACTTTGTTCTAGGTATCAGGAATCTCTGCATTTCATTTACAGGTAGGCACAGAGGTGGTATTAACCTTTTACATGAAAAGATCTGTTATCTGTGGAAGGCTTTTTGATACTGAGATCCTCGTGGCAGATTCCTGGAAATCAGAGTGCTCCTCCATTTCATCTTTAAATTGAAATATTTTCTGAGACAAAATGATAACGTACACAACTGTGAAATGTAGTAATATAATGTGCAGTCTGATTACATTTGGCAGACAGTTATAAAGAAATAGATAACTATGATAAAAATGGGCTTCCTTGTGTATAGAATTAAGGAGAACACTGAAACAGTTTTCCTAAATTTTGTAAGAACTAATGGCGCCCCACTCCGGTACTCTTGCCTGGAAAATCCCATGGATGGAGGAGCCTGGTGGGCTGCAGTCCATGGGGTCGCTAGGAGTCGGAGATGACTGAGCGACTTCACTTTCACTTTTCACTTTCATGCACTGGAGAAGGAAATGGCAACCCACTCCAGTGTTCTTGCCTGGAGAACCCCAGGGACGGCGGAGGCTGGTGGGCTGCCGTCTATGGGGTCGCACAGAGTCGGACACGACTGAGGTGACTTAGCAGCTTGTTTTTCTGTACGGTAAATCTTTGTATGTCACAGATGCAACAATGTAGTTTTAAAGTTCTTGTTTTACATAACTGTCTTTTAAGAGAAAAAGAGAAAAATATTTATGCTATCTTTATTTTTACCTATATAGTAGCCTTTACTGATGTTCTTTTTCTTTTCACGTGGATTTGAAGTACTCTGTAGTGCCATTTCCTTTCAGCCAGAAGGCTTTAGTATGTCTTTAGGGTTTTTGGAAAGGTAGGTTGCTATCAGTGAATTATCTTAGTTGTTAGTTATTTGGGAATGTCTTTATTTTTGCCTTTAATTTTGAATGATAGTTTTACTGGAGTCATAAATTGTGGTTGGTAAACTTTTTTTCGTTCAGTGCATTTGATTTATTATTTCACTGCCTCTGGCCTCCATTGTTTCTAATGAGAAGTGAGCTGTTAACCTTAATCTTATTGTTGTCCCCTTATGGCAACCCACTCCAGTACTCTTGCCTGGAAAATCCCATGGACAGAGGAGCCTGGTGGGCTGCAGTCCGTGGGGTCGCTAAGGGTCGGACACGACTGAGCGACTTCGCTTTCACTTTTCACTTTCATGCATTGGAAAAGGAAACGGCAACCCACTCCAGTGTTCTTGCCTGGAGAATCCCAGGGACGGGGGAGCCCGGTGGGCTGCCGTCTGTGGGGTCGCACAGAGTCGGACACGACTGAAGTGACTTAGCAGTTCATCTCATAAGTTTTTTTCTCTTGCCACTTTCAAAATTTTCTCTTTGGCTTTCAACGGTTTTTACTATGATGTGTACAAGTGTGTCTCTTTTTGTGTTTAGCCCACTTGGAGTTCACCGTCTTGGGTGTAGTGTAATGTTTGTTTTTAAAATCAAATTTGGGAAGCTTTTGGTGATATATTTTCAGGTATTTTTTCTACTCCTTTCTTTCCTCTCTTTAGAAATCCCATTACTTGTATGTTGGTTTGTTCCATAGTTTCCCACAGGTCTCTGACTTTATTTTTCATTTTTTCTTTTTGTTTTTCAGATTGCATTATCTGTATTCATCCATCTTTGAATTTGATGATTCTTCTGTCAGCTCAGATTTGTTTTGAGTCCTCTTGAATGTTTGATTTCAGAATACAATTTTCATTTGGTTCTTTTTATAATTTCTGTTTATTGATATTCTCTGTTTAATGAGTAATTATCATCATACTTTCATTTAGTTCTTTAAATATGGTTTCCTTTATTTTAAAAAATGTTTCTAATAGATGCTTTAAAATATATATCTGCTGATTTTAATATCTAAGTCTCCTTGGAGACAATATCTATAGTCTCCTTTTATCCCCCCTGTAAATGGGTCGTCCCAGTGTCTTTGCATGTTTTATGATTTTTTTGGTTGAAAAACTATGTTGTAGATAATATAATGTAGCAACTCTTGATTCGTATTCTTCCACCACTAAGGAATGGGAGGGCTGTTGCATTTGTTTTTTAAACCTCTTTTTTTGGTTTCTTTAGTACATGCTCAGACTACTTCATAGTGCCTGTCTTTGTAGTGTGTGACTGCAGATGTCTCTTTTTTTAACCACGAACATTTATTTATTTATTTAACATGCAAGTAGTTTATTCTGGTCATATATTTATTTAAAGAAAGTCTCTGTGAAAGGAGTTTCTTTCTTTCATTCTTTCTTTCTTAATCTTTCTGTATTTGACTGTGCTGGGTCTTAGTTGCCACACATGGGATCTTCAGTCTTCCTTGTAGCATGTGGGTTCTTTTAGTTACAGCAATCAGGATCTCGAACAGCATGCAAACTCTTAGTTGTGGCATGTGAGATCTAATTCCCTGACAAAGGGATCAAACCCAGGCCCCCTGCATTGGGAGCGTGGAGTCTTAGCCACTGGACCACCAGGGAAGTCCCTATGGTCATGTTTTTTAAAATATTGTTTTAATTTTTAAACTTGGCTTCCTGAAGGTCACCCCTGGGTCAGCATAGATTAGTGGTCAACAATGACTGGCTTCAGTCCTAGGCCAGGAAATCTTCCACCCTTTGTTGATGGATTTGTTTGTTGATGGGAGAATACATTCAAAGTTCAGGCAGTTTTTGCAATTCTGCTCCAGCCTTTACTTTCAGTGTGTTCAAGGCCTTATAGTCACATTCAGTCTATAGATACCTAGAACTGCTCTAGTTTCTTCTTAGCATGTATGAAACCTTACACATCACCAGGGATCCCATAGTGGGTCTCAATTTTTGTTCCCTAGAACTCCCTTTAAAATTTCTGGCGTATCTGCAGGCCTGTTGCCTGCCCTAACTATTATTACAACCTTAGGCCAGCTGCAGTAGTGGCCTTCCTGGATAGTTTACTATTGTTCCTGAGATTGTCCCTCTATTGCTTTTGACAATGACTCTGGGCAATATCCAGAGAAAATTTTCTACACTCAGTGTCAAATTAAATCAGTCCACTCTGGCAAGTCATCTTTCTGGCCTGGCCTGATGGAATTATTCCCAGGGATTTGGGGGCTAGAGAGTAGGAGCAGCTTGAGCCTAAAATGCTACAGATTCTCACTGTTCTTGATATGGTTCAGTAATTTCTCAGTTTGATGTATACCTTTGGTTAATTTTTAGAGGCCCAAAATAGTTGTTTTTGACAGTTTCGTTCAGTTTTATTGTTGCTTTTAGGGAAGAGGGTTTGCTAAGCAGTTTAGGTATTCCAGAAGTTCCACCTCTGAACTTAAAAGTTCCATTATTTTTGGCATCTTTATTTTTATTTAACTTTTAAAATTCCCCAACTAGACCATAGCCTCTTTTGGGCAGACACTATTTTTTTTTTTTTAACAGTATCCATCCTAATAATACATTAAACCTGTAAGCTTTAATATATTTATCTGTTGAATGAAATTAATAATCCTTGTGTTGCTTACTTCAAAGGATCAAGTGAGATAGTGATTAAAGTCTCATTGTAAACTAGATCTTCCTCAACTTACAATGAGGTTACATCCCAATAAACCCATTTTAAGTTGAAAATACATTTAATGCACCTAATCTACCAAACATCATGGTTTAGCCTAGCCTACTTTAAGCATGCTCAGAACACAGTAGCCTACAGTTGAGCAAAATCATCTAACACGAAGCCTATTTTGTAATGTTGAATATCTCGTATAATTTATTAAATATTATATTTTAAGTGAAAAACAGAATGGTTATATGGATACAGAATGGTTGCACATGTAAATTGGTTGTTTACCCTTGACTGACTGGGAGCTGTAGCTTATTGTTGTTGCTGCCAAATATCATGAGAAAGTATTGTGCTGCCTACACTAGCCCAGGAAGAGCAAAATTCAGAATTCAAAGTATGTTCCTACTGAATGCATATTGCTTTGGTACCATTGTAAAGTTGAAAAATCTTAACCGAACTCTCATAATTTGGGAACCATCTGTATAAGCTTTGTAAATGGTAAAGTTCTTTAAAACCTTATATAGGTAGTTTGTAAACTATGTTAATTTTAAACACTGCAACCTATTGTGCATATGGTACTTCTAAGTGTTCACTCTTTACCCCTGAAATTTTTCTTGTCATTTTATACTCATAGATTTTGCTATTGATTTGAAAGAGATTGTTCAGGTATTTTGGGGGGCAGCAGCAGCAGGCTACTTGTCAAACAGTCTGGGAATGAAGTCCAGCTCCACGAGGAGGGAAGTCTTTAGCACCTCTGTCTGTTTTCCTTAGTCATCATGCTGCCACCCAGCTCACCATTGCTTGTACTGCCCAAGATGAGTTATCAGTAGAGGCTTCTCTGAACATTGGAAGTAAATGCTGGAGAGATGTGAAGCCAACTTGTTGACTGAAATATACCAAGAAGTGCCAAGCACCTTGGAACTATTCCAGAGTTGTTTTTTGAGGGAAGCATGAAGGATGGTTCATTATGTATTCAACTACTATGCATTTAGTGACCATTATATATATACTAGGTAATATTTTCGGTATTGGGGATACAAGAAAAACAGAATCCTTGTTCTTATGGAACTTACAACTCTAATGGGGGAAAGAATAAACAAATAGACAAGAAAGGATATCAGTTAGTGATTGGAGTCAATAGGAAAAGTAAAACAGAAATTGGAGACAGAGAATAACAGTAGGAGTTATTTTTAGATAGGTTGGCTAAGGAATTAACTTCAGACAAGGTGACATTTGTGCAGAGACCTTAATGAAGTGAGGGAGTATGTCATTTGAATATCTGGGGAAGGGCATTTTAGGTGTGAGAAAGAGCAAGTGCAAAGGCCCTGAGGCATAAGCATATATGTGTGTTCAGGGAACAAGAATGTCATTGTGATTGGAGTGTAGAAATCAAGAGATAGTAGTAGGAGTTGCAACCAGAGTGGTGGGCATGTGAGACCAGATCATATAAGGCCTCGTAGACCTTTATAGGGGCTCCCCATGTGGCGCTAGTGGTAAAGAACTTGCCTGCCAAGAGACATGGGAAGGATCCCTGGGTGGGGAGGATCCCGCTTGGGTCTTCTGGAGGAGGGGCATGGCAACCCACTCCAGTATTCTTGCATGGAGAATCCCATGGACAGAGGGGCCTGACGGCTACAGTCCATAGGGTTGCAGAGTCGGACACGACTGAAGCATGTAAGGACTTGGGATTTTAACCTGAATGAGATGGGAAGCTATTGCAGAGTTGTGTTTGCTGACACAAGTAATGTAGACCTACTGTGGTTCAACCCCAGGGAGCAGGGCCAACTCCATACTCAGCTCTAGAGAGAGAGCTAGATGGGACTTATACCTCAGGCACTTATCTTACTTAAGAAGTGAAATCAGGTTGGATTGATAGCATGTGGCAGCTAATATCCTATACAGCTGGCAGGAATAGAAGTCAGTCAGTGCCTTTATTTTCTCATAACTGCCTGTGGGTGTCCAGCAAGGACCCAGTAGGTAGATTTGAATTGCCTCCATGTTGGGATCTCTCAGGGGCTATTAGTATCATAATAAAGACACCATTACCAAATCCAAGATCATAAAGGTTTTGCTGTCTTTTCTTTTTTCTTCTAAGAGTTTTATCTTTTTAGCTGTCTCATTTAGATCTTTGATTTGGGATGCTAGTCTTAACCTTGTCCCTTACTTACTTTGTGACCTCAGATTGTTCATCTGCTATTTCTCAGCCTCACTTTTTTCATCTTGTTACAATAAAAATTGATATTTGAGTATACAAAACAGCAACAGAAAACAGATTAGAGGTTGCCACAGTTAGGATTTATGAGGAGGATGTTGACCCCAAAGATAGAGAACTTTTGGGGATGGTGAAAATACTTTGTATCCTAATTGTGGTCGTGTTTGTACAACTGTATACATTTTTCAGAGCTCATAGAACTGTATACCTAAAAGGAGTAAATTTTACTACATGTAAATTGTACCTCAATAAACCTAGCTTTAAAAAATACCTACAACAACTCTGCAAAGTGTGTGTTATTCTTTCCCATTTTGAGTCTAGAGGGAACTGAGGCTCAGGAAAGTTAATGGACTTGGCTGTGGTCCCACATTTGGTATGTGGCAGTTCCAGAATTTGAAGCTAAATCTGCCTGATAATAGAGCTTATGATCTTCCTACTCATTTTTAGCCTGTCCCTGAAACTATTAGTGTGTGGATTCTGTTGTAAAAGGCTGACCTTCCATTGAAAGCAAGGAACTCTGTCTGCCTGTCGTATTCTTACTCCGCATTTTGAACCCCTGGCAAATCTCATTTCTGCCAGTCATTGGTTGAGATTGGAGTCCACGCTGTTGTGGAGTGCTACTCAGGCATGGTCTCCTTCAGAGGCTGTGACTCTCATTTTTGAGCAGCAGGAGACCAGTTTCAAAACTGATGAGTATCTTCGGTTATGAAGAGCAATTTCAAACTTTGTCCAATCAGCAACACAGAGTAGCTTCTCAGTAGGAGAGTGCTCAGATATTTATAGGACCCGTTGTGCTGCTGAGCAGTCTTCCTTACCCTGGCTTATTTAACAGAGAACCCGTTGGGTAGAAGAGGGATCCAGAGCTATTACCATCATTATTTACATCTGCATTCCACTTTGTAGTTTGCAATGTATTTTAACATCTGTGAACTCTCTTAGCACCTTGCCAGGAGAGTGCTTACATTTAGAGAGAGAATGTACTTGATTGTGGACTTCCCAGATGGTGCAGTGGTAAAGAATCTGCTTGCTGATGCAGGAGATGTAGATTTGTTCCCTGGGTTGGGAAAATCCCTGGAGAAGGAAATGGCAACCCACTCCAACATTCTTACCTGGTAAATGCCATGAACAGAGAAGCCTGGTGGTCTACAGTCTGTATCACAAAGAGTTGGACACAACTGAGCACGCATGCACGTTTTTGGCAGTATTCTTGAATAACTCTGGCTGCAAGCATGTTTTTTTCTTAATTTGTGCCAGAATGTGTATATTTCCTAAAAAACTTTCGTTAGGTTGTTCTAGTTTCAGTTTGTCAGCTGGTGATAGTTTAATCTAGCCTGTTGCCCTGGGGTGATTTGCCAAGGCTACACATTGAGTACATTTCAAGAAGTCTGTCGTCTGAATTTGACCAGTGTCATTTTCTTTTTGACCTGTTTGCCCCACCTTCCTCTCTTTGGGAACCCATCTTTTCTCCACCTCTCATTCTGGAACCCTGGACAGGCTAATTAATCTCAGAGCAATTGTCATCAAGCCAGCTGTTGACTTGAACTGCTTGTCTTCAGCATTTGACTTGTTTCCTATCCTGAGGTGCTATGGAAGAAGTTAATGACCTAAAAAATTGCCTTTCTATCATGTGAGCCTAGTTAGGAGGAAATAGCTTGATTTTTGTGAAGTGTAAATAATATATTTGGAGACACGTTTTCAAACATGTGTTGGCCTGTGTATCAGAGTTGGTTCCCTAAACAAGGTGGACAACTTGGCTGGCTAATAGAGCTTAATATTCCATTAATCAGAATGGAGAATGTGCTTCATTAAGGTAATTAACAGAGCACTTGTGCAGGTGATACTCATTGCACACAAATTTCCAAGTTTATTTCTTTCCCTTGAATAAATTTTGAAAGAGACCTTGGCTGTGTTTCCTTGTTTGCATTAAAATGGTCAATGGCAATAAATTCCCATTTTCTCCCAAAACTGCTAGTAACTAGTATCTTGTCTTCTGTAAGTGGAAAGGGTGGATAACACACTTGCTGCTCTTCTTCCAGCAGTCTGTGTGCTTATTACCAGGCACTGGGGCTCCCCTGGTGAGCAGTAGAAGTGTATCCTTTCCCAGCTCATGGACAGGCATCCTTAGAATTATTAGAAAGGACCGCAGAGAACCTGAAGTAATTGATTTTATGTCAGGACATTGAAGGCCAGAGAGGGGAAGAGACTTGGCCAGTGCCACACAGTATGCTCGTGGTAGCTGAATTTATGGGATAGTGGGACTAGTACTGAACTGAGAATCAAAAGGCTGGGGCTGACATTAGGCCAATTGTGTCACTTCTCTGCCTCTCAGTATCTTCATGTGTACAGTGGGAAAAGTGTCTAGCAAAGGGCCAGGTACAAACGAGTGGCTTTTTTTTTTAAGTCCTCCTTCTGTTATACTACGTTGCTTCTCTGTGTCACTTGAAGATTATAGATCTGAAATTGATGTCAGGGAGAATGAGCAATCAATAGTCAAAGCTGATTTTTTGTTTGTTTGTTTTTCTGTAGGATTCTCAGTTGTCCACAATGAACCCTGTTTATAGCCCCGTGCAGCCTGGGGCTCCTTATGGCAACCCGAAGAACATGGCCTACACAGGTGAGTGGTGTGAGAATGACTCTGAGTTTGAGAAGTGGTGGTTAAGGACCCTACCACATAAGGTGATCAATGACTTTTGGCATACGACACCTCCAAAAGCCCTTGTAAAGCTTGGAAACTTGTAGAAGGGAGACATGTCTGGAGTTTAGTGGAGGTGAAAATGATATTCTTAAGACCATGGATTATTGAACTGCCACTAGGGGAAAGGAAGGGAGGTAACATTTATTTATTACTGAGTACCTACCATAGGCCTAGTCCTGTACCGGGCACTTTTACATATCATGTTTAACTTTAATCTTAATTATACACGGTGAAGCTTATTATCACCATTTCACAGATGAGAAAAATATAGTTGCAGTGAGGTCACAAAACAAAACTAGGTGTTTGAACCCAGGTCTGCTGATTCTGAAGACTGATCTCTTTCCTGACTGCATACCATGCTGTTTCCTATTGCACTGCCTTTGTGAATGTCGTCCC
The DNA here is from genome assembly GCA_024291935.2 of Okapia johnstoni. Classification (NCBI taxonomy): domain Eukaryota; kingdom Metazoa; phylum Chordata; class Mammalia; order Artiodactyla; family Giraffidae; genus Okapia; species Okapia johnstoni. Next base: position 25,438,404 of record CM044325.1, read on the forward strand.
TCTGTCTAGAATGCCATTGTCCCCTGACAGCTTCACCCTATCCTTTAACATCTCTTCTCTGAGCTCAGACAGCACTTTTCCAGGGGGTATTCTCTCCCTTACCTGGCCTTGGGCAAGTTTTTTAACCTTCCAGAGCCTCGGTGTTCTCATTATAAAATGAGAGCAAATAGTGTTACCATGTTTCACGGGCTGCTACAAGGATTAAATGAGCAGTGTGAGGCACTCATCATATAATATACGGCACCAAGTAAGTACTTAACAATGGTTATTATTTACAAATAACCAAGAATGGGTAAGATATATCATAACGGAAGTAAATGAGTACTTGAGATTAGCTGGACTAAAGAGTAGAAATGGGGGGGAAATGGGAAATGGAGCTTAAAAAGTAGAGTAACGATGGTCGTGGCAGAATCGGAGATGGGAGGATAGAGAGTTTCACCCTGGAAGGGAGAAGAGGGTATGTGGAGCGTACTGATTCCTTTTTAGAAATTTGCACTTTACTATGTATGCTATATAGCCTCCTAGATTGAGAATAGAGGGCTCTCAGAACTTTTTGTCTGGTTTTCCAAATTTTTGTTGTGGGGTGCGGGGCTTCAAAAATCTTCAAATATTTGATATGATTTTTGAAAAATATTTAGAACTATTTATAAAACCTGCATACACACAAGATGATCAGTGTGTGCTAACACATTTGCAGCTATTTATGCCTGTAAATCAGAATTTTCTCAATGCTGTGCAACCCAAATAATATTTAGGAATATATCGAGCCTGATTTGACTAAGCTGTCATCATTAATTTTCAATTTCACACGTTTGTGTTTATCACAACAGCTTTATTATCCTGACTTAACTCCAATAGTAAACACATTCTGTTTGGGCTTCTATAGTATGTTTATTCTAATACCGTTAATATCAGTAACCAGGATCCATTTGGCAGTATCCTATGCCCCACTAGCTCAGGGATCCTGTTGCTTTTTCTCTTCCTGGTTCAGAATATTCCAGCAACCTACGTCCTTTGCCAGAGGGGACCTAGCTGCTTTGGCAGACAGAGCCGGGGGGAATCCTTCAGGTTTCATGTGATCCTGGCCACCTTCATTCTTACTGAGTTGCTAAACCTGAGAAAGAAACAGTTGCATTTATCTATTGATTTGCACAGAGGAGATTAGCAGTATAACATACTGATAAATGTGTTTCAACTGAATGAACAACAAGCAAGTTCAAATCCCAGCTTTTTCAGATAATAGCTGGATGACTTTGGACAAATCACTTAACCTCCCTAAATTTGAATTTCTTTAATAAATTGGGAGAGTACTATTTCATAGGATAGTTGTGAGAATTAAATGAGATAATTAGTACTCCTCTGCAGGGAGAGAGGGAGGATTGTCTTTGTTTCTACTAATCACCAAGGATTATTATCAGCCTGGAGCTACGTTTTAATTTTTCTGCTAGGATTCTAAGACTGCACAGATGGTATAAACTCCATATAAGTAGAATAAATTTAAACTTTGCACAGGCCAAGGTTTCAATTCTTAAGGAAACTTTCTTTTTTAACCTGAGCTTCCAGTTTTCTCTCTACTTTGCAGACTGTTGTTTTTTTTTTTTTTTTTTTAACTGATGGATGACTTCTCTAAATTCCCAGCTTTATGCTGGGGAACTTGAGTTCCAGCTCTTGGCTTCTCCAGGCCCGGAGCTTCATCTCCCATCGTCCTCCTCCATAGCTATGAAAAACAGGCTCTTTGACTGCCTAGACCAAAAAACCTTCCCAGAGCATCCCAACATCAGCTTACTCTGAGAATTCCTGATTTTTAATTTCCTTTTCATTTTTTGACCTCAGGAGATTTCTTCTTTCTTAAAATCTCAAGTCTGCCTGTATTTGTTATATAACATAAAATGTTTTGTTATACTTTTTATCCAGCTATTCTAGGTGTTGTGGAGTAGGCAAATTTAGGTTATCTTTTCTTCCAAATTGCAAGAAATAAAGATCCAAGTGAGGTAACCTGTAAAACAGATGTCAAATATAATGCATTAGAGTAAACATTCGCTATTATTGTTAAAATAATGGTTATATTAAAGAGTGTTAATTACCACCTGGCAAGTACATACTAGGTACTTCATTAATTATAATCTTACTAATCATAAACTCCATAGTACTCTTCTTTTAAGTTAAAGTAACTGATAGTTTAATTCATGTTGTATTACTTGGCCAGTATATATATAGCTTCTGAAGGATGAGGAAAGATTTGAACTCGGGTCTTTATTATTTCAAAGTGATAATGCTTTCTGTTATAGCAAGCTGATCTGTCTTAAAATATGTTCTTCTTTCACTGCTTCCAATGATAAGCTAGGGGAAAGGATTGTGTTTTCAGCTTCTAGGAGTAGGGAGCCTCATGTTTCAGGAGCAAGCAGCTAGCTCCTGACAGCAGTTTGGGGTAGTCTCAGAGTGGGGGCAGTGTAAGTGGAGGGTCAAGTCCGTTGTGGTATTGTCTGCTTCAGAGGTAACAGGGTGGTCGCTACAGGGAATAGAGAAGTTGGAAAAATTCTTGATTTGAAATTCCCTCTGAAATAGGGAAATAAAATATAGCTGTGCAGTTACAATTCTGACACCAATTCCAATGTGTGGATTCTTTCCCCACACCAAGCTATTTATTCTCTGACACCAGCAGGGTGTCCTGCAACTCAACTCAATTCTGACACAATTCAACTCAATTCTGACACTATGTACTTGGAGATAATGTCAGATTCCACAGGTTGAGAGCTCAGTCTCACAAAACTGTCCTCATGTCAGATGCCAATCACAAGTCCAGGTTGTGACCTGTGCTTCTGACTGACTGGCTGTAAATCTGAGGTTCCTATAACTCCCTCCCTGGGTTCAGTTAATTGCCAGAGCAGCTCACAGAACTTAGGAGACCAGTTTATTCACTAGACTATTGGTTTATTATAAAAGGATGTAACTCAGGAACAGGCAGATGGAAGAGATGCAGCCGACAGTGAACACAAAAAGGAATGTGGATCTTCTAGAGGGCACCACTCTCCCCATACCTCTACATGTTCACCAACCTAGAAGCTCTCTGAACTTTGTCCTTTTTGATTTTTGATAGCTCAGTTGATAAAGAATCCACCTGCAATGCAGGAGACCCTGGTTTGATTACTGGGTCGGGAAGATCCGCTGGAGAAGGGATAGGCTACCCACTCCAGTATATTGGACTTCCCTTGTGGCTCAGCTGGTAAAGAGTCTGTCTGCCATAGGGGAGACCTGGGTTTGATCCCTGGGTTGGGAAGATCCCCTGGAGAAGGGAAAGGCTACCCACTTCAGTATTCTGGCCTGGAGAATTCCATGGACTGTATGTATAGTCCATGGGGTTGCAGTAAGTCAGACACGACTGAGCAACTTTTGCTTGCTTTCTTTCAGTATATAGGTATGATTGACCATTGGAGATTGATTCAACCTGCAGTCCCTCTCCTCCTGTTTGGGATATAAGATCCTGCATGCCGCATAGCATGGACCCCCCCAAGAAAAGGCATCTTTATGCTTTTATTGCTTAGGAAAATTTCAAGGGTTTTTAGGAACCCTGTGCCAAGAACAGGGATGAAGACTAAATATTTGCTTTTTATAAATCACAGTATCACAGCAATACAGTATATTCCAGTAAACAGCTGTCTTCTAGCCAGTTGATAGTTCTCTCTCTCTTTATATCTCCTTTTTAAAGCTCCTTTACTGAGCACTTACTGTGTGCCAAAAATTGAGCTCAGTGTTTTACAGACTATTTATTTTTATATTTGCAGTAATCCTATGAAGTGGTTATAAGTAACTTCTTGCACATCTTGGAAAAGTTAATTTAAAGAATATAATCTGTTCATATACTTTAAAATACTGAAAGTATAGGTAATGTTGTAGACTGTTTATGTCCCCCCAAATTCATATGTTTGAAACCCTGGCCCCCCAGTGCGATGGTATTTGGAGATGGAGCCTTTGGGAGGTAATTAGGTTTAGATGAGGTCATGAGGGGAGGGCCTTCACAGTGGGATTAGTACCTTTATAAGAAGAGGAGGAGACAGCGGAGTTCTCTCTCTGCCATGGGAGTGATCTTGGGTGGCCTTGGCCTGCAACGGCTTGTAGCAGGGCTTTGGTTTCCAACCAGAGGTTGAGGCCAGGTCATGGTGGTAAAAGTACCAGATCCTAGCCACTAGGCAGTGGTCATTGACAAGGGCCCTGGCCCTTTGACTTTCAGAAAAGATTTTCCACAAAGACAGAAAGTAGTGAAGCAAGTGAAGTATTTAAGAGGAAAAAGAGTACAGTATGTGTGGATAGACACATGGGAAGACTCAGAGGGAGACTCCCTGACTTGCTAAGTTGCACCCTCAGTTTGAATTACTTTGATGGAGCATTTCTTCTGGTTTCCTTTGGCCAATCATTTTGATTTGGCCTGGTTCACAGTCCGTATTTGGTATATCTCAGGATCCTCCCATGTGTGTGCACGCATCCCTTGACAGTATTCCTCTTTGACCTCCAAGGAGCCTTTCTGCACATGTGTAGTCTGGGAGGTCTTCTGATTTCAAGAGTGAGAAATACGTGATCTGGGCAGGGCCTAGCCTTCTCCCTTAATTGTCCTGCTATCCTTGTTCTGGAGGTTAGGTCTATAGGGAATGAATTTCCAGTTGCTTTATCCTGGTGGTAGGGGGTGGGGTGGGGTATTTCTCTCCTGCCTCAGAAGGACACAGCAAGAAGGCTGCCATTAGCAAGCCAGGAAGAGAGAGCCCTAACTAGAACTCAGCCAGGTTGGCACCCTGATCCACATACTTTCAGGCTCCAGAACTGTGAGAAAGAAATGTCTGTTGTTTAAACCACCCAGTCAGTCTGCGTTATTTTGCTGTGGCAGCTCCAGCTTACAGTAAAGATAGTAAGTACAGTGAACACTTGAACATGCTTTACATAGACTGACCATGAAAATGGGCTCTTTACAGACAGGGACATTTCTTTTTCTGAAAGGTCTCAGAAATGTTTCTCTGCCAGAAGAGTTTGAAGTGTAGTTAAGATATAAACATTGTCTACTTTTCTTTTTTTTTTTTTTCGTTTTTCTCTTCTTTTCTTAAAATGTTCTAATGGTGAGAGTGTCCAAGTGTCACCAGAGGCCTGGTATATGTGCTGAGAGGACAGGTTTTTGGATTCTGTCAGATCTGGAGTAGAATCTAGGCTCTGCCACTAATTAACTCTGCAAGCTTGAGCAAGTTATTTAACCTTTCTGAATCTCAGTTTCCTGAACTGTAAAATGGGATAATGATCTATACAGATGGTTGGTTCACCAGTCCATGAGAATGTTTATAAAGCCTCTGGCACCGTGCTCATCATTGATGTTCAGTTAATGGTTATCACAGTGCACAGCAATGAGTATACCATATAGGGAAAAGAGTATGGGATATGGAGTTAGTGACTTAGATTATAGACCTGATTCTGCCACTTAAAAACTATGCGACATCACATAAATTATTAACCTTTCTGGGCTTCAGTATATCCTTTGCAAAAAGAAAAAGGACCGTGAATGCCACCTTTACAAGACAGCTGGGAGTAATAAATGTAATGGGGCCAACCATTGATGTGTAGTAGAATTTCAAAAATCCAGTTAGAAAAGAATTCTGAAGTGTGAGAACAGATGGACCCCCTTACACTAACTCATCATTTTATAGGTGAGACAGTGAAGAACTGTTGAGGAAGTATTGAAGCTAGGCTGGTACCTAAGTCTACCCATCCTGGGTCTGTATATTCATTGTCTCGCTACCACAACCAAGGTTTTATCCTTGAAAACCTTCCTTCTCTACATCCTTTCTTGGCCATTTCCCCATCTTTTCTGGGCCACACCAGCTCACATGCTCTCCCCACTCCTGTGCTGAGCCCTAAATGAATTTCTTGGCTTCAATATGCAACAAACATGTTCAGTATGTCATTTACCCCTCCCACAAAAGACATGGCCTTCAAGGTTGCAAAGCTAGGAAATTGGTATGGTCAGACTTTACTAGCATTTTCCACCAGTTTTCTTCCCCCGTCTAGAATGCTTTCTTTACTTAAAAAAAAAATTAGTCAATTTAAGAAGCGGATTTTTTTTTTAAATGTCTTTTAATTGATCTATTTTGGCTATGCTACATGGCATGTAGGATCTTAATTTCCCAACCAGGGATCAAACCCATGCCCACTGCAGTGGAAGCATGGAATCTTAACCTCTGGGCTACCAGAAAAGTCCCCAGATTTGTATTTGACATGGCAGTTTGTCAGCTAGAGGACCTTAATAAGTAAGCTGATAGCCTGAAAATACAATGAAATAATCTAAAGGTTAAAAAATAATCTTTCTCTGCAGTGACCCAACCCTGCACGTTTCACTCCTCTGTAAGGACCACCTGGTGGAGGTTTTAAGACTGACATTTGTACTTTGGTCTTTGGAAAGAACTTTCATGGGTTTTTTCCCCTCATATTTATTTCTTATAACGAGTCTGGGGAGATAGCCCTTATTTTCCAGACGAAGTAACTGAAGATCAGTTTTCCCAAGGTCATAATACATGGCAGAGCCCCCAAGCCCCAGTTTTCTGCATTACAAAGCAAGAGCTTTTAACTGCTGTAGCATAGTTGACTATGTCTTGGAAACCACAGTGATTAAGATCAGAGATGAGCCTGGAAAATGGATTGATTCCTGAAACTACTCTATGAAACCCCCTTCTGATATTACAACTGTACTCCGCTCAGACAAACGTCTCAGGTCACTTAGTTACTTTTCCACCTTTGATTGAAGAATAGCCTCTAAGGAGAATTCTTATCAACTTGTCTTGTTATAGTAGTTATTAACAATCTCCCTGTTGTTAAGCCTTCATCCTATTTGACCTCTGTATCATTTGACACTCCTGACTTCTCCCTTCTTGAAATTTTTGTTTCCTTGCTCTCCTTTGATTTTACTATAATTTTTCTGCTTATGGGTTCTCTTTATGAGTTATGTAGAGACTGCAGAGATCCTCAGAGAAAGCAAAAAGGCATATTTGGTTTATAGCAAATTTCCTTTTTTAGAACAATGATAGTTGAAGTCTAGCAATTCCTTTGAGTTTCTCAGCAAGGAAGAGGTATGCTTGAACTCTTGCATTATCTATGTAGTCAGCTTGGACTGGTTTAATTTGGATCTCAGCTTCTTTGCTAACAAAGCCAGATTTGACTTCTAAAAACAACGTTAATTCCAGTTATAAGATAAATAAGTACTAGGGACATAATGTACAGCATGATAAATATAATTAACACTGCTGTATGTTATATATGCAGTTTACTAAGAGAACAAATCCTATCACAAATAAAAAATATTTTTTCGAGACTTTGCTGGTGGTCCAGTGGCTAAGACTCTTCACTCCCAATGCAGGGAACCTGGGTTCAATCCCTGGTCAGGGGAGATCCCACATGCCAAAACTAAGATCTGCACAGTCAAATAAAAAAAAAAAAAAAAAATAGAAAACATTTTTTTCTGTTTCTTTAATTTTGTATATATATGAGATGATGGATGTCCACTAAACTTATCATGATAACCACTTCATGATGTGTGTAAGTCAAATATTATTCTGTACACTTTAAACTTATACAGTGCTGTATGTCAGTTATATCTCAACAAAACTGGAAGAAAAAATTTAACTCTCCTATGCCAAATTTTCTCTGAAGCTTAAGAAAACAAGGGTCCACAGAACCCCATGTAATAATAGATAAGAAGTCAAATACTTTACAACTTTACCATTTGTAATTTCATTGAATCTTTATAACAGTTGTATGAGATAGAAGTTTTTATTAAAATATTCATTTTACAGATGAAAGTCTAAGAAAGGTCAGTAAATGTGTACAGGATTTTATCGCTTGTAAGTGGCAATGCTAAGACTAGAGCTTAAGTTTACTGGACTCTAAATCTAATTCCAGTTGTTCTTCCCACTCCACCGGGCTGTCAGGCAAGTGCTCTCTGGGTTTTAAAGGGAACACAAGCAGTATGTCTGCCTCTGATACATTATGTGTGATTTCAGTACAAAAAGCAAATGGATTAAATCTTGTCTGGGCAAGAATCATGTGCATTAAACTAATTTTCTCTTTGCTTGTAACTGATCTGCTTTCTTGGATCACAAGATAATTTCCCATTTTGGTAGGAAAGAAAGCAGTGTTTTTGCCCAAAGAAAGAAGTGTTGGTGTTGGGTTATTCCCTGTTCCTCTTGGCTCCCTGTTCTCCTGTTCATTTTTTTTCATGTCTCCTAGACTGGGAACTCCTTGAGGATGAAAGTTAAGAACCTCCTGTGCCTGGAAGACAGCAGGCAGTTAGTTACTCATTAAATATTTTTTGAATTCTTATTATGTTTATGTTAATTATAAATTACTGTTGCTGTAGGTAATTATTTTATAGTAATAACTACCATTGTGTGTGTATGTGTGTGCATGCTTAGTCATGTCCAACTCTTTGTGACTCCATGGACTGTAGCCTGCCAAGCTCCTCTTTTCATAGAATTTTGCAGCAAGCATACTGAAGTGGGTTGCCATTTCCTCCTCTAAATAACTATCGTTAATGACTAACAAATAGAGTACCAGACACTTAATAAACACTGTCTTCAATTCTCATGATAACTGTACAAGGAAGAGCTACTTCATATGAGGGAATAAGGTTCAACTATGTTAACTTTTCCAAGGTTTTATAGCTTGTAATTGTTAAGTGAAAAATAGGCATATGTAAAAGAAAATAATTTTTTTACTTTATTGTGGCAAAATATACATAAAGTTTACCATTTTAACCATTTTAAGTGTACAGTTTAGTGACATTAAGTTCTTTCATAATGTTGTGTAAACATATTATTTTCAGAACTTTTTCATCACCCCAAACAGAAATTCTGTATCCATGAAATAATAATTCTCCCTTTCCCTTCCCTTTAGCCTCTGGTAACCTTTAATCTAGTTTCTGCCTCCTTGAATTTCCCTATTTTAGATATCACAAGAGTGGAGTCATACAATATTTTTCCTTTTATTTGGCATATGTCACTTAGCATAATATTTTCAGGGTTTATCCATGTTGTAGCATATATCAGAATTCATTCCTTTCGATAGCTGGGTAACAGTTCATTTATGCCACATTTTGTTTATTCCATTCAACATTTGTCTCCTTAAATCCTGTGGAATAAATTTTAGCCCTTGGATGCTGAACCATGGCTGTCAGCCTCTGTGCTGGTCCCTCAGCCAGCAAAAGCAGCTATGAGCAATCAAACACATAAATAAACCCTGTGGAGGAACAAGGTTCTTATGGCCAACCCTAGCTCCAGCAGGCCATACCAGCAACTCAGGGCTTCACTGTCGCTGCTGTCTGAGTGTGGGAAAGGGCATGGGCTAGGCAAAAGACTGAAATGAACTGTTTATTGACTAGACTCCAGTGTTCCAAAGTAGTTACTACAGAGAATTTCTGCTAGTTCAGGTTTGGTGGAGAGATGGGTTTCTGGAGCTTCCTGTTCTGACATTTTCAGGACGTCACTACCAATATAGGTATCCTTTAAAAACAAAACCTGGTGTCATATAAAAAAGATTTGTTACTATTGCATAAAAGAAAGTATCAGGAAAGGATTTTTTTTTCTTTTCCAGGTAAGGTCCTAATACTTCCAGTATTCTTTGCAAATAAAAAATAGCATTGTCCTGCTTGATGGTGTGTGATATGCTTTCCATGTATTTGTTCACAGTGACAGATTCTCAGAAATAGCTGAGGTAACAACAATGTATTCAGTCATTGGCATATTTCTGTTAAATGATGGAAATATTGTCCTGTAGCTCACTTGGTTTCCTGTCTTCTACTCTGGTGGAAAAAAAACCTTTATTCATTAGCATTCTGAGAGCTTTGAATCAAGATTTAGGTGCTTTCTTATGCCTGGAGAGATTTCATTTAAGGTTTTGCTTTCAGGTATTTCAGACTTGCTTTGCTTCCCTGGTGGCTCAGATGGTAAAGAATCTGCCTGCAGTGCAGGAGACCCAAATTCAGTCCCTGGGTCAGGAAGATGCCCTGGAAAAGGGAATAAAAACGCACTCCAGTATTCTTGCCTAGAGAATCCCAGGGATGGGGGAGCCTGGTGGGCTGCCATCTCTGGGGTCGCACAGAGTCGGACACGACTGAAGCGACTTAGCAGCAGCAGCAGCAGCAGCAGCCCTTACTTCTTTACTCTGCTGATACTTTTTGGATTGGCAGCAGGATTGCTGGACAGGGCTCTGGGGAACACCAGGTTCCACCCTTGAATCTAATAATAGTAGTTCTATTAGTAACTATTCATTGAGTAATAAGATATATGAGATATGAGCTGGGTGCTTTATATAGTTCATCTCATTTAAGCCTCCTAATATCTCACAAGATGGACATTATTGTTCAGTTTTATAGATGAAAAAACTGATGCAGGGAGGTTAAATGAACTATAACTTTAAAAATTATGACTCACTATATTGTATACTTGTAACTTATATACTGTATTTCAATAAAAGAATAATAAAATTTTTTAAATGAAGCGGTTGCTTCTCAAGATGCCTTAGAAGCTAGTAAAGGGCAGGGTTAAGCAAAATAGGTGTTCTTTTCCCCTCTAGTAAATGTCTGCTCAGGCCTATTTTATATATAAACTTCCAGGTGAGATTTTGTTTGAAGGGAGGGTTCTCCTGCCACACGCAGAGGGAGGTAAATGAACTGGTCAGGATGAACTCTGACCTTTCAGTTTTTTATATACGCTATTCTTCAAATTGTAAGATTATCGAGTTTGTGAAGACACATACGTGCAATGACTGTGATGTTTGTGTATGTTACCTCTCCATGGACTTCCTACCTTAACCAGCACAGATTGTAAGGAGAAAAAAGACACAAGTAAGGAGGTAGTTGCAGTAGTGAGACATGCTGTCTCAGAGGGATATGCCACTCTATTCCAGCACAGATTGTAAGGAGAAAAAAGACACAAGTAAGGAGGTAGTTGCAGTAGTGAGACATGCTGTCTCAGAGGGATATGCCACTCTATTCCAAGAGTTTAACATAATAAATGGATGTACTTACAAACTGCTGTGGAATAAAGTGGACATAGGGGAAGGGCCATAACTCTTCAGAGGTTGTTATCAGGAAAGCCTTCTCAGGTTAAGCATGGAACTAGGTCTTGAAGCACAAGGTGGAGTTCTCAGTTCCCGGTCTGGTTCTGCTGCTAATAACTGCAAGACACTGGGAGAGTCTTGCTTTCATTTCCTATCCAGGCTATGAGGAACTTACATGAGTTGTTCAGCAGTTTCCCTTCCAACTCTAACATTCTGGACATTAATCTATAAATTTTCTTTAGCTCTCTTTCATTATAAAGCAACTGGCTAACTCATACCCTTAATGTATTTCTTTTACCTCTTCTTGAACACAGTTTTCTATGCCCCTTCTTGGAATCCCTGGCCTTAATGAAAGGTTGAGAAACAAGGAAGGTGAGGTGAATTCAGTACCCTTACTCAGAACCTCTTCTGCAGCGACTGTGTCAGTCCAGGTCTTCTTGCTCTAGGGCTCCTGACCTTCTTGGGCAAGACCAATAGGAAACTATGGAAAGCCTTTACGTAAGGATCCTCCTGAAAGAGAGTAAGGATAAGCCATGTGAGTTCGTTCCCTTTTCTCACTAAATAAGTTCATGCAATTTAATTTTCTATTAGTTGTTTATGATGATTCCTGTGTGTATATGCTTAGTCTCTCAGTCATGTTCGACTCTTTGCGACCCCTTGGACTATAGCCCAGCAGGCTCCTCTGTCCATGGGATCCTCCAGCCAAGAATACTGGAGTGGGTAGGGATTCCCTACTCCAGAGGATCTTCCCGACCCAGGAATCGAACATGGGTCTCCTGCATTGCAGGAAGATTCTTTATGGTCTGAGTCACTAGAGAAACCCCCATTATGATTCATAGTTAATGGAAGTATAATTTAATACATACATTAAATTGTACTTAGCCCTGAATGGTATTTAGTATAGTATTTATATTAAGTTTCTTCTAGAAATTTAATTAGAAGAAATGGAGTAGCCATCATAGTCAACAAAAGAGTCTAAAATGCAGTACTTGGATGCAATCTCAAAAATGACAGAATGATCTCTGTTTGTTTCTAAGGCAACCCATTCAGTATCACAGTAATCCAAGTCTATGCCCTGACCAGTAATGCTGAAGAAGCTGAAGTTGAACGGTTCTATGAAGGCCTACAAGACCTTCTAGAACTAACACCCCCCAAAAATGTCCTTTTCATTATAGGGGGCTGGAATGCAAAAGTAGGAAGTCAAGAGATACATGGAGTAACAGGCAGATTTGGCCTTGGAGTACAAAACGAAGCAGGTCAAAGGCTAACAGAGTTTTGCCAAGAGAATGCACTGGTCACAGCAAACACCCTCTTTCAACAACCCAAGAGAAGACTCTACACATGGACATCATCAGATGGTCAATACCAAAATCAGATTGATTATATTATTTTCAGCCAAAGATGGAGAAGCTATATCCAGTCAGCAAAAACAAGACTGGGAGATGACTGTGGCTCAGATCATGAACTCCTTATTGCCAAATTCAGACTTAAGTTGAAAAAAGTAGGGAAAACCACTGGACCATTCAGGTATGACCTAAATCAAATCCCTTACAGTTATACAACGGAAGTAAGAAATAGATTCAAGGGATTAGATCTGATAGAGTGCCTGAAGAACTATGGACAGAGGTTCATGACATTGTTCAGGAAGCAGAGATCAAGACCATCCCCAAGAAAAAGAAATGCAAAAAAGCAAAATGGTTGTCTGAGGAGGCCTTACAAATAGCTGAGAAAAGAGAAGCAAAAAGCAAAGGAGAAAAGGAAAGATATACCCATTTGAATGCAGAGTTCCAAAGAATAGCAAGGAGCAATAAAAAAGCCTTCCTCAGTGACCAATGCAAAGAAATAGAGGAAAACAAGAGAATGGGAAAGACTAGAGATCTCTTCAAGAAAATTAGAGATATCAAGGGAACTTTTTGTGCAAAGATGGGCACAATAAAGGACAGAAATGGTATGTACCTAACAGAAGTAGAAGATATTGAGAAGAGGTGGCAAGAAAACACAGAAGAACTGTACAAAAAAGATCTTCACGACCCAGATAACCATGATTGTGTGATCACTCACCTAGAGCCAGACATCTTGGAATGTGAAGTCAAGTGGGCCTTAGGAAGCATCACTATGAACAAAACTAGTGGAGGTGATAGAATTCCAGTTGAGCTATTTCAAATCCTGAAAGATGATGCTGTGAAAGTGCTGCACTCAATATGCCAGCAAATCTGGAAAACTCAGCAGTGGCCACAGGACTGGAAAAGGTCAGTTTTCATTCCAATCCCAAAGAAAGGCAATGCCAAAGAGTGCTCAAACTACCGCACAATTGCACTCATCTCACACACTAGCAAAGTAATGCTCAAAATTCTCCAAGCAAGACTTCAGCAGTACTTGAACCATGAACTTCGAGATGTTCAAGCTGGATTTAGAAAAAGCAGAGGAACCAGAGATCAAATTGCCAACATCTGTTAGATCATAGAAAAAGCAACAGAGTTCCAGAAAAACATCTACTTCTGCTTTATTGACTATGCCAAAGCCTTTGACTGTGTGGATCGCAACAAACTGTAGGAACATTCTTAAAGAGATGGGGATACCAGACCACTTGACCTGCCTCCTGAGAAATCTGTATGCAGGTCAGTTAGAACTGGACATGGGACAACAGACTGGTTCCAAATCGGGAAAGGAGTACTTCAAGGATGTATATTGTCACCCTGCTTATTTAACTTATATGCAGAGTACATCATGAGAAATGCTGGGCTGGATGAAGCACAAGCTGGAATCAAGATTATCAGGAGAAATATCAATAACCTCAGATATGTAGATGACACCAACCTTATGGCAGAAAGCGAAGAACTAAAGAGCCTCTTGATGAAAGTGAAAGAGGAGAGTGAAAAAGTTGGCTTAAAACTCAACATTCAGAAAACGAAGATTATGGCATCCAGTCCCATCACTTCATGGCAAATAGATGGGGAAACAATGGAAACAGTGAGAGACTTTATTTTGGGGGGCTCCAGAATCACTGCAGATGGTGACTGCAGCCATGAAATTAAAAGATGCTTGCTCCTTGGCAGGAAAGTTATGACCAACCTAAACAGCATATTAAAGAGCAGGGATTACTTTGCCAACAGAGGTCTGTCTAGTCAAAGCAATGGTTTTTCCAGTAGTCATGTGTGGGTGTGAGAGTTGGACCATAAAGCAAGCTGAGTGCCGAAGAATTGATGCTTTTGAACTGTGGTGTTGGAGAAGACTCTTGAGAGTCCCTTGGACTGCAAGGAGACCCAACCAGTCCATCATAAAGGAAATCAGTCCTGAATATTCGTTGGAAGGACTGATGCTGAAGCTGAAACTCCAATACTTTGGCCATCTCATGCGGAGAACTGACTCATTGGAAAAGACTGATGCTGGGAAAGATTCAGGGCAGGAGGAGAAGGGGATGACAGAGGATGAGATGGTTGTATGGTATCACTGACTCGATGGCCATGAATTTGAGTAAGCTCCAGGAGTTGGTGATGGACAGGAAAGCCTGGTGTGCTGTAGTCCATGGGGTCGCAAAGAGTCAGACACGACTGAGCGACTTAACTGAACTGAACTTATATTAAATTATAATTTCCCTGAATACAGCTGAAAATGGGTGGGGTTTGATAAAGGACTGGAAGAGCTTTTGCTTATGCTGTATAGATTCTCATTGGAATGATTTCTGTTGCTTAATGTAATGGGGAGATCTCCTGCTTGAAGTCAGAAGACTTGAACTTGAATCCTGGCTCTGCCTGTATCTAAAAACTTCAACTGATTTTACTTTGAAGGCCTCAGTTTCCTCCTCTGTAAAGTAGGAAAACAACACCTACCTTATCTATCACTTGTCTGTGAGATTTTAAGGAAATAAGTGATCTCTAAGAACTCTTAAAATGAGAACACAGCGAGTCAGGAGTGGTGCTGGGTCAGTGATTAGGCTGACTTCTTATCCTGGAGTTAACTCCTTGAGCAGGCTGAGGGCTCAGGGGAGGTCAGGAGGTTGATGAGATTAGCAACTTTACTAGTCCTGATCCGTTCTTTTTTGTGTGTTTTGAAGGTTGCTCCCTGGCATTTGGAGGCAGAATTGGCCTGCTTCCTGGACTTATACTTCTCAAATAATCATAAGGTTTGGGGATAGGGATGGAAGAAGTCTAGAGCTTGGGAAAAAAAGATAACCTGGGTAGAGATGAAACCCTCTTATGCCCCATACACTGCAGAGTTGTTTCTCCTGTGGGTGGGTTAGTAATAATAGCTATCTCTTATTAACTTGTGGAATAACAATAGAGCTTCCCTCGTGGCTCAGACAGTAAAGAATCTGCCTGCAATGTGGGGAGACCCAGGTTCAATCACTGGGTCAGGAAGATCCCCTGGAGAAGGGAATGCCTACCCACTCCAGGATTCTTGCCTGCAGAATTCCATGGAGAGAGGAGCCTGGCAAACTATAGTCCACAGGGTCGAAGAGAGTCAGACATGACTGAGCGACTTTCACTTATTAACATATGGTTGGATGGCGTCACTGACTTGATGGACATGAGTTTGAGCAAACTCCGGGAGTTGGTCATGGACAGGGAAGCCTGACATGCAGCAATCCGTGGGGTTGCAAAAAGTCAGACATGACTGAATGACTGAACTGAACTTATTAACACTAATGGTTGCTCTTTGTTGAGCATCCTTTGTCAGCCACATGCAGTGTTTGGAAACTTTCCTAGTGTTCCTGACATTGGAAGAGAGCAAACAGCCTGAAAATAGCCCAGGGAGTTAAACTTTATTTGAAGTCTGTTTGAAGTTTATCTTCAAAATTCATAAGAATTTAACCTTAAATCACCTTTGTATAGTCATAGTTGTTTTCTTTAAAATAAATACTTTAAGTTGTTTGGTAGCTTTTTGTGTTTGGTAAAAAATTAGCATTTCAAGAAAGTGCATCCTGTTTATTCAATGCTTTCATGTACCCTCTAGCACATTGTTGAGTAACCACAGAGGCTCCTTTATCCAGTTTGAGAACTATGTTGTCATTATTTTATTTAATCCTTATTAAAATATCTAAGTTTTGATAGATGTAGATATAAGTCAAGAAAGATGGAAAGACTTGTCCCTGTCACAGAGCCATAGCATGATAGAGCCAGAATCATGTCTAAGTTTGGATGCTCCATGTTAAGCACAGAGCTACATGTTGTCTGTGTTATTTACTGACCTTATGCTTGTTTATATTTCGGTAACCCTCACTGTTCTTGGGGCTTCTCTTGTGGCTCAGCTGGTAAAGAATCCGCCTGCAATGTGGGAGACCTGGGTTTGATCCCTGGGTTGGGAAGATCCTCTGGAGAAAGGAAAGGCTACCCACTCCAGTATTCTGGCCTGGAGAATTCCATGTGCTGTATAGTCCGTGGGGTCTCAGAGAGTCTGACGCTACTGAGCGACTTTCACTTTTACTGTTCTTGCAGACACTCACTGTGTCCTCAGTGTTTAACCCAGTGCCTACACAGAGTAAACTCTGAGTATTGACTGACTGAAAGAATAAATGACTAAAGCATCAGGTTCCTAATAATGAAACCTTTTCAGAGATCCGTTAAGTGTCTGGCAGATTGATCTCAGAGTTTAGAATAAATATTTTTGTTCTGAGACTTTCCTTCTAAAGCAGTGATTCAGTTAATGCTAAGCCAGTTCTTCTACACAGAAAAGAGTATTTGTAGAGAATTCTAGATAAACAAGACTGTCCAGGAACTTTTGTTCTCCCCTCCCTTCCCAGACATTTCTACTGAGCTTCCCAAACATTTCTTCTAGCAATTCACCTGTGACTCACTAACAGCTCCTAAGCCATCAGGAAAGTTATCTCAGAATTAGGTGGGTTTTTGTTTGTTTCCTTACCCTCTCATACATACATTCATACACACTCTCTCTTCTCTTTCCATGTACCCATCCATCCCTGATCAGTACCATCAAGTACAGGTGTATTGTGGACAAAGCTTGAGAGTCATTGTCATAACGTTGTTGTTTTCCTAATGGCAGCTGGTTGTGAGTAGTCTGTGCATACTTTGGGAGATTGGTGAACCTCTAGTGCTAACTCGTCCTTTCTTCCAGAATGTATTGCCTGGAACTCCTGGGAGAATTTCTCTTCTAAAATCCCACTGGCATTGTCCATTGATCTGAAGCATTTGGAATCTAGTCCTTCCTTAAAGAGAAATCTGTAGAAACCTGTTAGTAGTTGCTTTTAGGGGGATTTTGGAGGGTGGGGTGGGAAGGATTGTTTTTTGTTTGTTTGTTTAAAAGATGTAAGCAAGATGATATCCTGATAGAGTGGATCTCTTCTTAGGATTGGAGGAACTTTTCACAAAAAATGGCCAATTGTGAGTTTTCAAAGATTTATACCTTCTAGCAGTGGCTTCTAAGTATAGTCACCAGGCCTAAGAATTTGTTAGAAATGCAAATTCTTGGGCCCTACCCCAGATCTACTGAATTACAAACTCCAGAGCTTCCCCAGGAATCTGTGTTTTCATAAGCTCCCTGATTCTGATGCTTAAATCTGCCATTTAGTTAAATGTTTAATAAATAGTTCTTTTCTTCTTTCCCAATTCAGTGAGCTTGTCTAGGAATCTTGCCATCGTAAATGTCATAATTCCTCTAGGAAGTACCTTTTGGGTTCTGAACAGCTGTAGAAACAAAGGCCATGTGTTAGCTTGGAGACATGTCAGCTATGGCACCTGTGTCAGCTGTGATGGGAGTGGCTGGCCCCCTCCCAGACAGACTGGAAGGTCTATGAGCAAGCTGCTCTAAACCCTGGACAGAGGAGTAGAAGCTACAGTTTTCAGGAAGATGGCCAACAATTCTTCCTTTCCCCTGTACATCTTAAGAAAACTAAATAATTGGCCCAAAAAATGGCTTTAAAAGGACACATGTTGGGTGAGGTCAAAGGTGTGATTACTTGAAAATTGCTCAGCTGGTGGAGAAGGTACTTGAATTTAAGTGTCTAAATCAGATTTTCGCTATTACCGCTCTCAGCAGGAAAAGAGGCAGAAAAATCAATAGCCCTTGGTCTTGTTTAAGCTACAGAACCACACTTCTTGTTATCTCCAAAAGCCTCTGGCTACCAGAGAGAGAAGCTTGGGCCATCACTGTCACAATAAATGCTGCCAGGATTGTAAGTTTCTCCTTAGTTCTTTGAACTCTCTCATCTTAGACTTGCATGGCAGGGAGCCTGAAATCTTTGTGGCCCATGAGATAAGTGGGGGTGAGCAGCCAAGACCTATCTCCAGACCTTCCTTCCCTTTACCCTCTTTAGGATGGCCCCTGAGCTGGAAGAACTGAATTCAGAAGTGCAGACATGAGGGGTGGGCAGGTCCAATAGAGTTGGCCTGTTCTGAGCAATTCTGTTGTGATTTAGGTTACTGACAATTCTGCGTTTCCTGAGGAACATGGAGGCCTTGAAGAAGTACACTGAGTGATAGATATTATTATAATCATTTTCGTCATTTGAGTACCCATTCTCCGCCAAGTCCAATGCCAGGTGTTTTTCATATAGCTTAATGATTGACTCACTAATTTTGAATCTTATTAGCTCTCTCACACACTAGCAAAGTAATGCTCAAAATTCTCCAAGCCAGGCTTCAACAGTACGTGAACTGTGAACTTCCATGTGTTCAAGCTGGATTTAGAAAAGGCAGAGGAACCAGAGATCAAATTGCCGACATCTGCTGGATCATAGAAAAAGCAACAGAGTTCCAGAAAAACATCTACTTTTGCTTTATTGACTATGCCAAGGCCTTTGACTGTGTGGATCACAACAAACTGTGGAACATTCTTAGAGATGGGACTACCAGACCACCTGACCTGCCTCCTGAAAAATCTGTATGCAGGTCAGTTAGAACTGGACATGGAACAACAGACTGGTTCCAAATTGGGAAAGGAGTATGTCAAGGCTGTATATTGTCACCCTGCTTATTTAACTTATATGCAGAGTACATCATGAGAAACATTGGGCTGCATGAAGCACAAGCTGGAATCACGATTGCCAGGAGAAATGTCAATAACCTCAGATATGCAGATAACACCACCCTAATGGCAGAAAGTGAAGAAGAACTAAAGAGCCTCTTAATGAAAGTGAAAGAGGAAAGTGGAAAAGTTGGCTTAAAACTCAACATTCAGAAAACTAAGATCATGGCATCTGGTCCCATCACTTCATGGCAAAAGGATGGGGAAACAATGGAAACAGTGAGAGACTTTATTTTGGGAGGCTCCAAAATCACTGCAGATGGTGACTGCAGCCATGAAATTAAAAGATGCTTGCTCCTTGGAAGAAAAGCTATGACCAACCTAGGCAGCATATTAAAAAGAAGAGACATTACTTTGCCGACAAATGTCCATCTAGTCAAAGCTATGGTTTTTCCAGTAGTCATGTATGGATGTGAGAGTTGGACTATAAAGAAAGCTGAGCACCAAAGAATTGATGCTTTTGAACTGTGGTGTTGGAGAAGACTCTTGAGAGTCCCTTGGACTGCAAGGAGATCCAACCAGTCCATCCTAAAGGAAATCAGTCCTGAATATTCATTGGAAGGACTGATGCTGAAGCTGAAACTCCAATACTTTGCCCACCTGATGCGAAGAGCTGACTCCTTGGAAAAGACCCTGATGCTGGGAAAGATTGAAGGTGGGAGGAGAAGGGGACGACAAAGGATGAGATGGATGGATGGTATCACCGACGCAATGGACATGAGTTTGAGTAAGCTCTAGGAGTTGGTGATGGACAGGGAAGCCTGGCGTGCTGCAGTCAATGGGGTCGCAAAAAGTCAGACACAACTGAGCAACTGAACCGAACTGAGCTCTGTCATTTGATTACTCTGTACCACGTATAAATGCTTGAAGATACTACTGGAAGACTTGTAATTTAAATAAAAAAAAGTGTATTTTTCTCACATAAAAAAAAGTCTGGAGGTCAGTGGCAGATAGCATTGATTTATTAGGTCTGTGATTTCAAGACTGGTATCCCCTGAATCTTTTGGCTTTTCCCACTTGTTCTAGCATGACTGCTATAGGTATAGGCATCATGTCTGTGACCAAGGTAGGAAGAAGGCGAGGGAACAGCGGAGTACTTTTCCTTTTACTAGAAAAACAATGGCTTTCCCACAATTCCCCCAGGAGACTTATGTGTATATTTCCTTGATCAGAACTGGGCCACTTGGCTAGTCCTAAGAAATAGGAAGGCTGAGAAAGTGAGTACTTTTCCAGCCTCAGTAGGGCAGAGGGGGTTGGAAATGGGCATTGAGTTAGCCAGCCCATGGTCTACCAAAATGACCTGGATGAGTAAGTTAGCTTCTCTAGTTGGTTGCCTCATCTATAAAGGTAATAGTGGAACCTACCTCATGAAGGGGTTATGAAAATTAAATGAGATCAATGTAAAGTATTCAGTAGCATGATACTTGACACACAGTAAGTAATAGTATTATTTTTTTATTGCTAGTATTATTATCACCTCAACTCTACAGAGTTATTATTGTTCCATTTTACATGAGGAAGCCAAAGCTCAGTAAGTGGAAATAATAGTTTGCCTCGTGCTTGCTTAGGCAGCACATATACTAAAATTGGAACAATACAGAGAAAATTAGCATGGTGCCTACGCAAGGATGACATTCAAATTTGTGAAGCCTTCCATATTTTTTTTTTAAAGATAGTTTGCCTGAATTCACAGAATTTGAAATGATGAAACAGATTAGAACCCATATCTGAATCTAAAGTCCATGCTCCTTTTTCTGCAGTGGCAGTTGAGTCAGCAGAGAAATGGTGGTTAGCTGGTAAGTCCTTTTTGGCCAGACACATGGCATCAGCCATATAGGCTGTGTGATTAGGGAAGGAGGGAGACTAAAAATAAAAAGAGTAGATTTGCACCTCCCAGAATAATGGAAATAAAAACAAAAATAAACAAGTGGGACCTAATTAAACTTAAAAGCTTTTGCACAGCAAAGGAAACTGTAAACAAGGTGAAAAGATGACCCTCAGAATGGGAGAAAATAATAGCAAATGAAACAACTGGCAAAAGATTAATTTCCAAAATATACAAGCAGCTCATATAACTCAATACCAGAAGACAAACAATCCAGTCAAAAAGTGGGCAAAAGACCTAAACAGACATTTCTCCAAAGAAGACATACAGATGGCTGATGAACACATGAAGAGATGCTCAATGTTGCTCATTATTAGAGAAATGCAAATTAAAACTACAATGAGATATCACCTCACACCAATCAGAATAGCCATCATCAAAAAATTCACAAGCAACAAGGGCTGGAGAGGGTGTGGAGAAAGAGAGAACCCTCTTGCACTGCTGGTGGGAATGTAAATTAATACAGCTACTATGAAAAACAGTATAGAGATTCTGTAAAAAAAAAAAAAAAAAAAAACTAAGAATAAAACTGCCATATGACCCAGCAATCCCACTTCTAGGCTTATACCCTGAGGAAATCAAAACTGAAAAAGATACATGTACCCCAGTGTTCATTGGAGCACTGTTTACACTAGCTAGGACATGGAAGCAACCTAGATGTCCACCGACAGATGAATAGATAAAGAAACTTTGGGTGTGTGTGTGTGTTAGTTGCTCAATCACCGATCCGACTCTCTGCGACTCCATGGACTGTAGCCCGCCAGGGTCCTCTAAGAAGCTGTGGTACATATATACAATGGAACACTACTCAGCCATAAAAAGGAACACATTTGAGTCAGTTCTAATTAAGTGAATGAACCTAGAGCCTATTATACAGAGTGAAGTCAGTCAGAGAAGAACAAATATATATTAACACATGTATATGGAATCTAAAAAGATGGAACTGATGAACCTGTTCACAGGGCAGCAATGGAGATGCAGACATAGAAAACAGACTTATGGACAAGGGTGGGGAAGAGGAAGGAGAGGGTGAGATGAATGGAGAGAGTAGCATGTAAGCATATACACTACCATATGTAAAATAGATAGTCAATGGAAATTTGCTCTATGACTCAGGGAACTGAAACTTGGCCTCTGTAACAACCTAGAGGGGTGGGAAAGGGTTGGAGGTGGGAGGGAGATTCAAGAGGAAGGGGACATATGTACACCTATGGCTAATTCATGTTGATGTATGGCAGAAATCAAACCACTATTGTAAAGCAATCATCAATCAATTTTAAAAAAAAAGAGTACGTTTGGACAGTGAGAACACAAACAGAAGCCCCTCCTGGGACATATAAAGACATATAAAGACCAATGACTGGAGATATCATCATTGGATTGATACTAGATCCACCAGATTGAGAGATGAGGACTTGAGAAAAATGGAAATATAATTTGATAAGAGCTCTAAGAAAAGTCAGTTAGAAGAGTAGCTAGAGGGACTTCTCTGGTCCAGTGGTTAAGAATCCACCTGCCAATGCAGGGGACATGGGTTTGATTCCTGGTCTAGGAAGATCCTACATACCTCTGTGACTAAGCCCACGGGCCACAACTGCTGAACCTGATGCCCTAGAGCTTGTGCTCCACAACTAGAGATGCCACCACAGTGAGAAGCCTGCACATTGCAACTGGGCACCCCATCTGAAACTAGAGAAAGCTCAAGCACAGAAACGAAGACCTATTGCAATAAAAAAAAAAAAAAAAGAGTAGCCAGAAGTGACCCCTAATCAGGTCTGGAGAGATGAAGATTATGGGAGACTTCTTGAAGAAGGGAATGAAGTGAAGGGCAAGGGAAGGACAATCCGAGCATTGGGGATAGCCTGAATAGTGACATGGAAACAGACAGTTGAATGGAGTATGCTAAAATAGTTGTATGTTCGGTATTGGTGAAGTACCAGGCCAAGACTGGCAAAAGAGGAAACAATAGGACATCCAGATGAATAGGAGCCAGAATTGGAGAGTCTTTATGTCATACTAAGAAAATTTGTAACTTAATCCTTAGCAATAACCCTTATCCTTATTTGGATACTTGTTTGAAACTTTGTCTTTGACCACCAGAGTAGCAATTTTGAAAGATCTCTCTGGATGAAGATGGATGGATTGGAGAGAGAGAAAATAGAGGTCAGAAGATAAGTTAGGAGGCCCTAAAAATAGTTCAGTCAAGAGATGTGAACAAGGAGTGGTATTTGGGATGGAGAGGAGAGGACATCTTTGAGACATTTTTAGACAGAACAGTGTCTTACATTCAGTAGACATTTAATATATGTAGAATATAAATTAGTAAGTTAGGACTGGATGTTGGGTTTGGGCAATAAGAGAAAGGAGGAATCTGGACTTACCTCAAACTTCCTGTGGCTTAGGTGACAGTTTGCACGGTTATGCCTTTTTCACTGAGTTCTTGGCAGTACTGAGGCCAGTGTGTGTCCTTTAAGACGTTCCTCAGATAATTTTCTCATAACATTTGAGGAATCTGCTTTTATTCTAGTGCTGGAATTTCTAAATTTAATACAACTTGGTAATTACATGGCAAGATGGTGCTATTCCCATTTTACAGATTTGGAAACTGAGGTACAGAGTAGTTAAGTAACTTGCCTGGGATCATTCACCTACTCAGAGTTGAGAGATGTTCTTTCCTCTATAACATGTAAGGCTCTTGAACTTCCCCTTGTGATTTCAACTGATTATAGGCCACAATAAAACAAACCATAAAATTTAGATTAGATTGATCTGGTTACTCAGCTGTTAAGATGAGGCCATGAGTTAATTGTAAATCAGTACAAGTTCTAATTCAATCCAACAGACTGTACAGTATCATTTTCATTATACAAAGAAAGGTCTACTGATGCCTCCTTTGTGTTAAGAGGAAAAAAATTAAAACTCACAGACAGAGTCCACCATTTCTCTACCATTCTTTTTCTTTATCAGATCTGGATTCAGTCTTAACTGTCACTAAGATAACCATGAGCAAATTACTTATTTTTGCAGAGCCTCAGTTTTCTCACCTCTAAAAATATGGGAGATGTTCATTTAATAGTTGCTGTTATTATGATTTTGCAAATGCAGAAAGAGATTCGGGATTTGATAAGGATTATAAGGGTTTTGCCCAGCTCACATAGTAACTTAGTGGCATCTCTAAATAAGAAATGTGTTGAAATGGAAGCGTTTTCTGGGGATCCTTGAGTTGAGACATCGTCCATATTTTAATTTATTTGAAAACCCAGTCCTGATCCAGTGACAGTACACTGTCTCTTTTTTCTACACATTATTTTTCAACAAAAATGAAATTATATGCTATGTTCTGTCCTGTAACACCTTAGTTTTTTTAAGGAATTATGAATTGTGTCATTTAGATTTGTTTTAGATAATGCCCTGTTAATCGATATTGCAGAGAAGGCAATGGCACCCCACTCCAGTACTCTTGCCTGGAAAATCCCATGGACAGAGGAGCCTGGTGGGCTGCAGTCCATGGGGTCACTAAGAGTCGGACACGACTGAGCGACTTCACTTTCACTTTTCACTTTCATGCAATGGAGAAGGAAATGGCAACCCACTCCACTGTTCTTGCCTGGAGAATCCCGGGGATGGCGGAGCCTGGTGGGCTACCGTCTATGGGGTCGCACAGAGTTGGACACGACTAAAGCGACTTAGCAGCAGCAATCAACATTGAGGTTGCTTTAACTTGCACTATTAACCAATAGCACAAAACAGAAATAACAGACTGAAAATAATGGAGAAATAAAATGCAAAGTGTGGGGACACTGATATTTATACATTTTTAAAGAGAGAAAAATGCTTTAAAATACACAAAAGGTTGTAATACACAATATACACACAACTGCACACAAAAAGTTTCCTGTATTCAAAGCATAATAACTACCTGTATCCAAAGGCATCACTGACTCAATGGACATGAGTTTGAGCAAGCTCAGGGAGATGGTGATGAACCGGGAAACCTGGCATGCTGCAGTCCGTGGGGTCACAAAGAGTCAGACACGACTGTGTGACTGAACTGAACTGAAAGCATAATGACTGGTTCAATGTTTCTACAAAAAAACACACTATGATTGCTTTTGTCTAGCCTCTGCTTGGCCAAATAGCGATAGGTCTACTCACCTGGAGCCATGTAAGGGAAAGGGAAAACCATGAGTGAGGGACATGATTGAAGACTGAGAAGCTTTTCATTAAGTAGTCTTAAAATCTACAGGCAAACAACCATTTCCAAAAGGGGTGGGGGACTAACACTTATTAAAGCACTTACTGCTCTGTGCCAAGTATTTATGCTAGGTATTTTGCATGCTACCTCTTTAATTTTGAATCCACACTTGCCTGCCTTCAGAGCCCCTGTTCTTCCTACTGGATTATAATGGCTACCATAGGATGTCCAGAGCAGGAAACTCCTTCTCCTGTCAGTAGGAATATTGAGATGGGTGTCTACAAAGCAAGTTCAGGACTTCCCTGCTTTCTTCCCTAGCCATCCACATGCAGATACAGGAGAAGGAAAAAGAGGCACTGGTCCCAACATTAAGTGTTGTTGTTGTTCAGTCACTCAGTCGTGTCCAACTCTTTGAGACACCATGGACTACAGCATGCCAGGCTTCCCTGTCCTTCACTATCTCCCCGAGTTTGCTCAAACTCATATCCATTGATATGGTGCCATCTAGCCATTTCATCCTCTGTCATCCCCTTCTCCTCTTGCCCTCAATCTTTCCTAGCATCAGGGTCTTTTCCAGTGAGTCAGCTCTTTGCATCAAGTGGCCAGAGTATTGGAGCTTCAGCTTCAGCATCAGTCCTTCCAATGAATATTCAGGGTTGATTTCCTTTAGGATTGACTGGTTTGCTTTCTTTGCTATCTAAGGGACTCTCAAGAGTCTTCTCCAGCACCACAGTTCAAAAGCATCAGTTCTTTGGTGCTTAGCCTTCTTTATGGTCCGACTGTTGCATCCGTACATGACTCAAAAAACAAGTAAATAAATTATTTACCAGACAAGTAAATAAATTATTGTCTATTTTTTTAAATACCAAAACAGAGACTCTGAGAGTTGATTTGCCCAAAGTCACAGAGCTAATAAGTAAAAGAGCTGGGATTTGAATCTAGGTCTACCTGT
This sequence comes from Okapia johnstoni, assembly GCA_024291935.2. Lineage (NCBI taxonomy): Eukaryota > Metazoa > Chordata > Mammalia > Artiodactyla > Giraffidae > Okapia > Okapia johnstoni. The sequence goes on from CM044325.1 coordinate 25,464,498, forward strand.
AAATGAAGCTGCTGCTGTCTCTAAAACACTGTGCAGTTTGCCTCACATTTGACACCTCCTCTAAATGTCCACAACAGTGTTACTTGTTTGAATCAACAGTAGGGGAAGTTACATGGTCTGAGCAAAAATAACACTCTACTTAAAGTCTCTCTTGTAACTAACTCAGAATTGCAGCAGCCTCTCCATTCCAGAAGCCAGACTGAATTGGAGGGAAAGGGAGTCAGGTTAGTTGCTAAAATTCATTTTGTCCTTCTTCCCTGTTCTCCTACAGCTCTTTGTATTTTCCTCTTTGACAGCCTTTATTGAAAGATACCAAATACCAGGGTTACTTAAATGTTCGTCTTTCTCATAGAGGAAAAGAGTTCATAGAGGACAAAGGTTATCTTTTCATTTTGCACTTTTGTAGTACCTAAAGCGTAATAAGTGTTAAAGTACGTATTGATTTAATTGAGTTGACCACAGCTTGTTTATTAGCTCATTTTTGAAGGCAATCACTCGGGTATTAACTTTTAATATATACACAATTCTAAAAAGGTTGAATTTCTGGCCTTCTAGCCCACAGCTAATTCAAGCACTGGGAAAGAGCTAGCTAAGAAAGTCTAAAAGGATGCAGGCTTCAGGATGATAAAATGAATGTAAGAATGTTAACTACCTGAGCACAAATAAAGATACATTTAGATCTATGCCCTTAATTTCCTTCATTTTTAAGAAGGAGAAATGTCTTTCCTTCATTTGAAATGGAAAATTCCTCTGTATCCTCCTACTTCTTCAGGCTATCATAGCCACTCTGTTCCTTTACTACCAACATTTTTACTTATGTTTTAACACAGGCTACTGTTCCAATAGCTTCACTAAATCCACTCTGTATCCAGTTAAAAAGCAGATATTGTCATAGTGAATTTTTTAAAAAGATTCAAGAATTTACTATCTATCGGAGATATATTTTAGTTTCAAAGATACAAAAAAGTTGAAAGTAAAAGGATGGGAGAAGATGATGTAACAGGAACCATGAGAAAGCTAGGGTGGGTATACTATTATCAGACAGAATAGCCTTTAAAATAACAATAACAAAAATGTTACTAGAGTTAATGAAGGACATTTTATAATAATGAAGGAGTCATTCATGAAGGTAAAACGTTATAAACATATACTTCGTAACAGAGCCCCAAAATACATGAAATAAAAGCTAACAGAAATGAAGGCAAAAGACAGTTAAACAGTAGTAGTTGAAGACTTCAGTACCTCTCTTTCAATAATGGATTGACCAACTAGGCAAAAGATCAACAAGGAAATAGAATACTTAAACAGCACTGTACCAACTACACCTTAACAGATATCTGCAGGACACCCCAACAACAGGCTTTGACAATCAGAAGAATTTAATTATTTTCCAGTATACATATAACCTTCTCCAGGACAGACTATGTGCTACGCCATAAAACAACTCTCATTTAAAAGAGTGAACTCATACAGATTATGTTCTCAATCACAGTGGATTGGAATTATAAATCAATAATAAGTTTATAATTTAGTGACAATTAAATAACATGCTTCTGAATAATCAGTGGGCCAAAGAAGAATCGCAAGGGAAACTAGAAAATACTTGGAGATGAGTGAAATACACTAGACCAAGACTTACGGGATATAGCTAAAGTAGTACTTAGAAGAAAATTCATAGCTATAAAAGCCTATATTAAAAATGAAGAATAACCTCAACTCAGTAACCTAACCTCTCACCTTAACACTCTGGGGGGAAAAAAGAGCAGACTAAACCTCAAGCAAGACAGTTTAGTTCAGTCACTCAGTCATGTTTGACTCTTTGCGACCCCATGAACCACAGCATGCCAGGCCTCCCTGTCCATCACCAACTCCTGGAGCCCACCCAAACCCATGTCCATTGAGTCGGTGATGCCATCCAACCATCTCATCCTCTTTCATCCCCTTCTCCTCCTGCCCTCAATCTTTCCCAGCATCAGGGTCTTTTCAAATGAGTCAGCTCTTCGCATCAGGTGGCCCAAGTATTGGAGTTTCAGCTTCAACATCAGTCCTTCAGTGAACACCCAGGACCGATCTCCTTTAGGATGGACTGGTTGAATCTCCTTGCAGTCCAAGGGACTCTCAAGAGTTTTCACCAACACCACAGTTCAAAAGCATCAATTCTTTGGCACTCAGCTTTCTTTATAGTCCAGCTCTCACATCCATAGATGACTACTGGAAAAACCATAGCCTTGATTAGACCGACCTTTGTTGACAAAGTAATGTCTCTGCTTTTTAATATGCTGTCTAGGTTGGTCATAACTTTCCTTCCAAGGAGTAAGCGTCTTTTAATTTCATGGCTGCAGTCACCATCTGCAGTGATTTTGGAGCCCAGAAAAATAAAGTCTGACACTGTTTCCACTGTTTGCCCATCTATTTGTCATGAAGTGATGGGACCAGATGCCATGATCTTAGTTTTCTGAATGTTGAGCTTTAAGCCAACTTTTTTACTCTCCTCTTTCACTTTCATCAAGAGACTCTTTAGTTCTTTTCCACTTTGTGCCATAAGGATGGTGTCATCTGCATATCTGAGGTTATTGATATTTCTCCCGGCAATCTTGATTCCAGCTTGTGCTTCTTCCAGCCCAGCTTTTCTCATGATGCACTCTGCATATAAGTTAAATAAGCAGGGTGACAATATAAGCAAGACAAGGAAATAATAAAGATTAGAGCAAAAATCAGTGAAATTAAAAAAAAAAATTTAAATCAATAAACCAAAAGTTGTTTCTTTAAAAAGAGCAACAAAATTAACAAACTTTTATCTAGACTGATTAAGAATAAAAGAGAGAAGACTTAAATTACTAAAATCAGGAATGATATAGGGAACATTACTACTGACTTTACAGAAATAAGGATTATAAGGAAATACTATGAACAGTTGTATGACAACAGATCAGATATCTAGGTGAAATGGACGAATTGTATATGGTCCCTGACTTGATAATGATGGTTTGACTTGGGATTTTTCACCTTTGCAATGGTGTGAGAGTGGTACATATTCAGTAGAAGCTATACTTCAGATTTTGAATTCTGACATTTTCCTGGGCAAGCAACACACAGTATTGTAGTTTCTCGTGATGTTGGGCAGCAGCAGCGAGCAGCAACTCTCAGTCAGCCACATGATCATATGGATAACAACCAACACACTTAAAACCATTCTGTACCCACACAACCATTCTGTTTTCAACTTTGAATACAATATTCAATAAGTTAAATAAAATATGTAATACTTTATTATAAAACAGACTTTGTGTTAGATGATTTTGTCCATCTATAGGCTAATGGAAGTGTTCCAAGCATATTTAATTGTAGGCTAGATTATGCTATGATATTTGGTAGATTCGGTATATTAAATGCATTTTCAACTTAAAATATTTTCAACTTATCAGGATGTAACCCCATCATAAGACAGGGAAGATCTGTACTAGAAAGACAAACAACCAACCAACCAACTTCCCACAAAGAAAAGCCCAGGACAGATAGCTTCATTGGTGAGTTCTAACAAATATTTAAATGAGAATTAACACTAACCCTCCTCAGACTCCTCCAAAAAATAGAAGAGGGGGAAATCATTCTATAAAGCAAGTATTGTCCTGATACCAAAACCAGACAAAGACATCATAAGAAAATACAGACCAATATCCCATAAATGTGAAAGTCCTCAACAAGATACTAGCAAAATGAGCAATAACTTATAGAAATGGTTATATTATATACTACAACCAAGTGGGATTTATCCCGGAGGTGCAAGAGCCACTCATAATAGGAAAATCAATCAGTGCAACACACCATATTAAAACATTAAAGGACAGAACTCACATAATCATCTTTATAGATGAAGAAAAGGCTTTTGACAAACTCGGATACCCTTTCATTATTTAAGAAAACAAAGAAATAAACAAGCACTCCAGCAAACTAGGAATAGAAGGGACTTCCTCAGCCTGATAAAGGAAATCTGTGAAAACACATGGCTATCATCATACTTAACAGAAAAGGACTGAATGCTTTTCCTGTAACATTGTGAACAGGACAAGGATGTCCAGTCTCATCACTTCTATTGAACATTGTGCTGGAGGTTTTAACCAGGGCAGCTGGGCAAGAAAATAAAATAAAAAATCATCCAGATTGGAAAAGAAGCATTAAAACTGTCTGTATTTGCAGATGAAGTGATCTTCCATATAGAAAATTCTGAGGAATCCATGCAAAAACTATTATAACTAGTAAATGTGTTCAACAGGGTTGCAAGATACAAGATCAATACTCAGAAGTCAATCTATACAGTTGTAAACAATCCAAAAATGAAATTATGAAGTAATTCTGTTTATAATAGCATCAAACAAAAAATGAATAAATTTAACAGAAGCATAAAAATGTTTACTCTGAAAACAGCATAATAGTCTTGAAAGAAATTATAAATCTAAATAATTAGAAAAATGCCCCATGTTCATGGATTGAAAGATTTAATATTTTTAAAATGGTGATACTTTCCAAGTTGATCTCCAGTTTCGACACAATCCCTATCAAAATCCCAGCTGACTTATTTGCATATTTTGACAAGCTGTTCCTGAAATTCACATGGAAATTCAAAGGCTACATATTAGCCAAAACAGTCTTGAAAAAGTACAAATTTGTAGGACCCACACTTCCTAGTTTCCCAGAGTTATTAAAACGCTACAATAATCAAGACAGTGTGGTTCAGGCCTAAGGATAGAGGTATGGATCACTGGAATTGTATTGAGTATCCAGAAATAAGCCCTTGTGTTTACAGTCAATGACTGTTTAACAAGGGTACCAAAAACAATTCAGTGAAGGAAAGAATAGTCTTTTCAACATATGGTGCTGGGACAACTAGATATCCACATATGAAGGAACAAAATAGGACCTGTGCCTTACACCATGCGCAAAAATTTACTCAAAATCGTTCAAAGACCTAAATATAAGAGCTTGAACTATAAAATTCTTATAAGAAAACTTAGAGATAAATCTTTGTGACCTTGGATTTGGCAAGGGTTTCTTACATATGACACCAGTAGTACAAGGAGCCAAAGGAAAAAAATACGTAGATTGGATTTCATTAAAGTTAAAAAAAAACTTTTGTACTTCAAAGGACACCATCAAGAAAGCAAAAAGACAGTCCACATATTTGGGATAAAATATTTGCAAATTACCTGACTAATAAGGGACTTATACCTGTGTCTATATGTCAAGAACTCTTACAGCTCAGTAATAAAAAAAAACCCAATTAAGAAATATGCAAAGAATCTGAATAGGCAGTTATCCAAAGATGATGTACAAATGGCTGATAAACATAGGAGATGTTCAACATTAGTCATCAGGGAAATGCTGATTCAAAACTACAGTGAGATTCTGCTTAATACCCTTAAAATGGCTATAATTAAAAAGGCAGGTAGTAACAAGTGTTAGCAAGCATATGGAGAAATTGAAACTCTCATATACTGCCTGTGGGAGTGTAAATATGGTAGAGCCATTTTGGAAAATAGTATGGCTGTTCCTCAAGTGATTTCCTATCTCTATGGCCTTGCTTATACTGCTCTTTTTATTTGGGAATGCCAATCCTTTTGTCTTTGCCTGTCAGAATCCTGCCTATCCCACAAAGCCCAGCTCAGATTACAATTTCCCAAGCCTATATTCTTAGAAACAGATTCTGCTAGGTTGTGTATCTCTTTTTAGTATTACAAAATTGCCTTTCAAAATGCTTTTACTGATTCCCATTGTTTCAGATTGTTCCTAACACTCCATACTGTCAGACTTATTTGTTAATGTTTGTTAGTCTGATAGGTTTGAAGTGATATTATATCCCATCTACTTATGTTTTGCTGATGACTAGTGTCTTTGAACATCTTTTTCTTTTCTCCTCCATCTCCCAAGTCATTTGAGTGATTTTTTTCTGTGAATTGCATGATGAGATTCTGTTGGCTTATTTTCATTTTATTATTGATTAATATGAGTTCTTTATTCTGTATACTAGTTCTTTTTTAGTTCAGTTCAATTTGCTCAGTTGTGTTCAACTCTGACCCCATGGACTGCAGCACTCCAGGCCTCCCTGTCCATCACCAACTTCTGGAGCTTATTCAAACTCATGTCCATTGAGTCAGTGATGCCATCCAATCATCTCATCCTCTGTCGTCTCCTCCTCCCACCTTCAATCTTTCCTAGCATCAGGGTCTTTTCAAATGAGTCAGTTCTTCGCATCAGGTGGCCAAAGTATTGGAGTTTCAGCTTCAGCATCAGTCCTTCCAGTGAACACTCAGGACTGATTTCCTTTAGGATGGACTGGTTGAATCTCCTTGGAGTCCAAGGGACTCTCAAGAGTCTTCTCCAACAACACAGTTCAGAAGCATCAGTTCTTTTTTAGATGTGTGATAAATATCTTTTCTCACTCTGTGCTTGTTTTTTTAACTGTTTATATTATTATTATTATATATTATAATAGCATCTTGTCATACAGATATATATTTTGATAAGTTAAATTTATCAGCCTTTTATGTTTTTTTGTTTGTTTGTTTTGGCCTCATCTAAGAAATGCTTTCTAATCCCAGGGTCAAACTGATATTCTACTATTTTTTTCTAATAGTTTTAAACTTTTTGTTTCTTTCATTTAGGTCTTTGATCTTTCTGGAATTGGAGAAGTGTGAGGTGGGGATCTAATATTTTTTTCTTCTCATGGAAAACCAAGTATCCCAGTAAATTTTACTGAATCTGAGCAAGACTCTTCCCTTTACCAGATCTTGTGAAACACAACAGTGAAATAAAAGAGTGAATTGATCTGGGAGGGAAAGGGATTCATGGACCAAATCATCAATTTGCAAAATTTCAACTGCTTTTTTCTCTCTTTTAAAAGATAAGTGCAGGGAAAGCAGAAATCTTGCACCAAACAATCTGTAAAGTGCTAACTGCTTCCCACCTGTCTTATATCGATAGGTTTGGGGTGGGGTAGGGAGCAGCAGCAGCACACTCTTGGATTGGTGATTGAGACAGACTAGGTCATCTATTTTCCATTAAAATTTCTCTCATACTGGCAGATAGGGAACTTTGGAAATATGTTTTAGGTTTGTAAAAGAATGTTTTATCCTGAGCAACAGCACAGATTTGCCTTATATGCTTACTTAGGAACAATTTTATTATTAGCTTTAATATAGCCCATTTTCTTATCTCTGTTTTTTGTGATTTTTTTTTTCCCCCCACTCAAGACTTTATCAAGCTAAGCATGGTCTGGTTTTAGCAACCTTTCTCTTGGCTAGGGCCCAGCCAAGGTGGATGACCCACAGGTTGGTGCCTCTCACCTGATGGGTGAGTTCTCCCTGAAGGTACAGCATAACTGGAGCACAGTTGATTACTGGATAGTCCCCCCTTTCTTGTTACCTCAGGGGGAGTTGCCTTGCCACAGCTAAGAACAGTGTCGCACTCACACCCTTATATCACCCTGGGGCTCAGCAGTGGGAGGCTGGGCGGGTGGGCTTTGAATCATAGTACAGGCAACCTCAGATCCAGGTTAATGGGCTGGTCTGGAGCCAGTACTGCAGAGCTGCTGCCTCCATCCATCGACCTACATTCTCACCAGGATAGCACTCTTAGCAGCCAGGCCTCCAAACTAGTAAGAGCAATTAAGATTTAGGCCTTTTTTTCCCCCTGGAACTCACAGATTCAAGGGTCCATTTAATTTTTCTTTCCTCCTGCTTATTAAAGAAAAGAGAGAAAAAGCCCACAAACTGCAATTAAAATATTTCCCATCTTTACTTTGTAGCCTGTCAACTCAAAGCAATAAAAATGATTTTGTTATCAGGATGAAGTTTTGTGTGCTCTGTCTCCTAAACATCTTTTTAGTTTCCCTCTCTTTGTCCCATTGTTACTGTTTTAGCTTTGCCTTTGGGCTGTTGCCACAACTTCCCATCTGTTTCCTCCTCCTCTGATCTCATCAACTCCGAACCCCTTTCTATATTGCTACTAGAGTAGTTTTTATAGAACACAAATCTGAAACTCCCCAGTTTAAAATCCTCCAATGGATTCTTTTTATAAATTAATTTAATTTTGGCTGCGCTGGGTATTCGTTGCTTTGTTCAGGCTACTCTTCATTGAGGTGCACAGGCTTCTCGTGGTGGCTCTCTTGTGGAGCACAGGCTCTAGGCAGCACAAGATTCAGTGTTTGTGACATGTAGATTCTAGAGCTCGAGCTCAGTAGTTGTGGCACACAGGCTTAGTTGCTCCTCAGCTTGTGAAATCTTCCTGGACCAGGGATCGAACCCGTGTCCCCAGCATTCACAGGCAGATTCTTACCCTCTGTACCACCACCTTCAATAGATATTTACTGATAAATTCCATGCGTTAGCCTGGCATTCAGCTCTCTTCACAACCTACCCCCAGTGTATTTTTTTAATCTTCATTTCCTGATACTCTTACCCACATTCTATAAACCCATTCATACTGAACTGTTTGCCATTTGCCTGATATGGCATACATTTTCATGCCTTCATGCATGAAATTAATATGTATTTCTTTATCCCTACCCCACACACCTGACAGGCTCATCTTATTCTTTGTTCAAGGCCAACTAAAATGTTTCTTCTGAAAAGCTATTCCTAGCCATCCCAGACCTGTTCTTCACTTCCTCCTCAGCATTTCAATAACACTCCAACTTTCTCTGATTTTATATCATATATACTGTCTATAGATAGATTAATATAAATTGCCTATATTATTTCCCTGTTGAACTGTAAGCTCTATGTAGAGAGCCTTGCACCATGCCTAACACATTAAGTGTTTGCTCAGTGCTAACATTGCTGATGGGTAATGATGAAGAAATCTGGATTAAGTCACTTTAGGCCTTCACTGACCACTTATTACCAGTCTTATTATGTTAATTCAGTTTTTTTTTTTTAAGGGAAAAAAAGAGTGAGGAAGGCAGAAAGAAGATGAAATTATTTTAAGGGAAGGTGATTTATAAATTGGGAAGTCTGGCCAAAGATGGGTGGTCAGGATAGGGAAGAGTTGAAAGAATTGAGTCTGGATTTGAACAAGAAAAAATTCAGGAAGAATGACTGATATCATATCTGTGGATTGTTGTGCTGGAGCAGGGGAAACAGACATGTTCTCTGAGGGTGGAACTAGGACCTGTAGTTTGGAAGCTGTTCAGGGTTAGATTCCTTCCAAGGTTGATTTTTAGTGCAAAGTAAAGAAATTTCCTAGCCTCCAGAGCTCTTCAGAAGAAGCTTTGACTGCCTGAAGAGGTTCTGAATACTCCATCATTAGGTGTGCCAGCATAGGCTGTGTGACCAGCCATATGGGCCACTATTGAAGATATTCCAGTGCTGGATGGAAAATTGGACTCAATCACCTCTAATATCTCTTTTAACTCTGTAATTCAGTGCTTGTGTGATGCTTTTCAGTAACGTGAGCATGGTCTATATTAGGACACCGAGTGGGAACAGAATAGCTTAAAAAAAAAAAAACCCTGAACCATCTTTTGATCAAAGCAATTCTCCTGAGTAATTTCCTGTTTTCTCAGGTTTCAAATCTGAAATAAGAATGTTGGTGAAGAAAATAGCAGCCAAATGCAGAGGTTTACGCAAAGCAGACTCGTGTTTTGAGGGAGGTTGGTAGAGTGGACTTTGTCTCATTCAGCCAGCCCAGTTCTGTAGCCACTCTCTTTTTACTAGTTGTGTAAGATAAATCTAAGCTTCAATATCCTCATCTATAAAATGAGACTAATAATATATTTCATAAAGTTAGGGTAAAAAATTAGATAAAGAAGTGCCTGATACAGTGCTCAGAACATATTACAAATTCAAAATATACCCTTCCTTTGCCCTCTTCTTTCTCATTTTAAGAGAATTGAAGTGTTTGAAGATTTTGTTTGTTTTTATTGTTTGGTTGTTTTGCTTATTTGGTTTTTGGTTACCCCTGGGGTTAGAGGGACAGTTTTTTTTATTTTATTTGTGAGTTTCAGACCTGGAGTATCTATCTTCACTGCATAAGTGTTCCCCTGCTCACAACAAAATCCTCTTTGACTTCCTGACCCAGGGAGTTAGTCTTCTACTAGCTTTTTGATACACTGCTATTTTTACTTCCTAAAGATCAAGTCATTTCAGAAATGATTTCTCTTGAAAGTAATTTCTAATTTCCATATTAATCAAAAAATAGCTTTATATTTCTTCAGTCCTAATCCTAGTAACAGTAAAAGGGATTAGATTGTATTAACATCTATAAAGCAGTTAAAATGTATATCTCAGAATCCCTGGAAACTTGATCACTACTGAAGCCTTTGAGGTACAAGGGAGAAAAGCTTATTTGTGTCCATTTATTCTCGTCACTCTTGACCTTCAAAAAATATAAATACAGGAGGGGCATACTTGTTTCCAAGGAGCAAGTCCTAGTTATTTGGTAGGTGTGGAGAAAGCCAGTTCCCACCACTGATTTGGGCTTCTTTTGAGGCTCAGCTGCTAAAGAATCCGCCTGTAATGTGAGAGACCTGGGTTCGATCCCTGAGTTGGGAAGATCCCCTGGAGAAGGGAAAGGCTACCCACTCCAATATTCTGGCCTGGAGAATTCCATGGACTGTATAGTCCATGGGGTTGCAAAGAGTCAGACACGACTGAGTGACTTTCACTCACTCACCACTGATTTACTAAATAATCTTAGCCAAAAAATCACTTTACCTCTGTAAGCCTTGATTTCCTTATCTACATGTGGAAAATAACGTTAGTGTTGTTTTGAGACTTGAGTGACATAGCATGTGTTAAAGTATCTTTTGTCTGAGTGGTGGATGAAACATCCATGTTGTATCACCATGCACTTCAGCAGATACAGGCAGTCTTGGGGAACTGGGACTTGGAATGCACTCTGCTCACTTGGGTGGGGCAGAGCCTGTCCAGAGTTTTGGGAGTATGCTGAGAAGACTTGAGCAGGGAATAATTGCAACCTAACAAGTGTTATTATGTCCTGAAGCTTACATTCTAGTGATAGAAGATGGGCAGTCTCCTGTAAGTAGGTCAACATATAGTATCTCAGGTTGTTAACTGCTGTGAAGTTAACAAAGCAGGATAAGAAGCACAGAGAGTAATGAAAGTTGAAGGTACTGTTTTAGAAAGAATGTATGATGACCTTTGAACAGAATTCCAGAAAGGAGGAAAAGGGAAGGGTAAAGGCTCTGAAGTGGGGAAATGGTTGACACATTTAAAGAACAGCGCAAGAGGCCATTGTGGCTGGAGTAGATTAACATGGAGGCAAGTAGTAGGGCTTTCCTGAAAGCTCAACTGGTAAAGAATCCCTGCAATGCAGGAGATCCCAGTTTGATTCCTGGGTTGGGAAGATCTGCTGGAGAAGGGATAGGCTACCCACTCCAGTATTATTGGGCTTCCCTGGCTCAGCTGGTAAAGAATCTGCCTGCAATGCGGGAGACCTGGGTTTGATCCCTGGGTTGGGAAGATCCCCTGGAGAAGGGAATGGCTACCCACTCCAGTATTTTGGCCTGGAGGATTCCATGGACTGTATAGTCCATGGGGTTGCAAAGAGTCAGATGTGACTGAGTGACTTTCACTTTCACTCTCAGGTAGTAAGGGAGGAATTTAAGAGGTAACTGAAGTCCAGGTGAGTCACTGAAAGGATTTCTCTGTGGTTGTCATGGGAAGCTATGTGGAGTTTAAAGAGAGGAGTGTTGTCATCTGATTTAACGTTTTAAAGGGTTGTTCTGGCTGCTGTGGGAAATAGACTGCATGGCAACAAAGGTAGAAGCAGAGAGACCAATTAAAAAGCTATTGCAATAATCTAGGTGAGAAATAATGATGACTTGGACTAGGATGGAAAGTATATAAGTAACGAGATATGGTCAGATTTTAAATATTTTCTGAAGGTGGAACTGAAAAGGAGTTGCTGATGAATTAGATGTGAATAGGAGAAAAAAGTAGAGTCAAAGATGGCTGTTAGATTTTTGGCCTGAGGAACTAGTGGAATGAATTGTCATCTACTGGTGTGGAGAAAAAGCTTGGAGAACAGATTTGGAAGGTAAATAAGTATATATTTAGAAGATAGAAAGTAAGTATTTAATTTTGAATCATAATTTAAAATAATAGTTCCTAAGTTTTTGAACTCTTAACTGTTTGCCTGGCTCCTAGCACTTTGAGGTCTTACTAATTTAATATTTATACCAACCTATTAGGTAAATAATATTATTATTCTCATTTTATAAATGGGAAAACTAAAGCATAACAAATGGCCCAAGGTCACACAAATAGTGATGTTCCTGGAATTCAAACCTAAGCTCAGATGTAGCTCCAGAGACCATACTGTTAGCCACTCTGCCATATAAACTTGATGTCTAGCAAACATCCAAGTGGGGATGTTGAGTAGGCAGTTAGACACTATATGAGTCAGGTGTTCAGGAGAGAAGTCCAGTCTAGCTATATGAAACTTAAGCATAGGTAGTAGACAGCGCCTTCCGAAATCAGATTATGATATTCTTTGCAGCCAAAGATGGAGAACCTCTATACAGTCAGCAAAAACAAGACCAGGAGCTGACTGTGGCTCAGATCATGAACTCCTTATTGCCAAATTCAGACTTAAATTGAAGAAAGTGGGGAAAACCACTAAACCATTCAGGTATGACCTAAATCAAATCCCTTATGATTATACAGTAGAAGTGAGAAATAGATTTAAGGAACTAGATCTGATAGACAGAGTGCCTGATGAACTATGGATAGACGTTCGTGACATTTTACAGGAGATAGGGATCAAGACCATCCCCAGGAAAAAGAAATGCAAAAAAGCAAAATGGCTGTCTGAGGAGGCCTTACAAATAGCTGAGAAAAGAGAAGCGAAAAAAGAGGAGAAAAGGAAAGATATACCCGTTTGAATGCAAAGTTCCAAAGAATAGCAAGGAGAGATAAGAAAGCCTTTCTCAGTGATCAATGCAAAGAAATAGAGGAAAACAAGAGAATGGGAAAGACTAGAGATCTCTTCAAGCAAATTAGAGATACCAAGGGAACATTTCATGCAAAGATGGGCTCAATAAAGGACAGAAATGGTATGGACCTAACAGAAGCAGAAGATATTAAGAAGAGGTGGCAAGAATACACAGAAGAACTGTACAAAACAGATCTTCACAACCCAGATAATCACAATGGTGTGATCACTCACCTAGAGCCAGACAGCCTGGAACGTGAAGTCAAGTGGGCCTTAGAAAGCATCACTACGAACAAAGCTAGTGGAGGTGATGGAATTCCAGTTGAGCTATTTCAAATCCTCAAAGATGATGCTGTGAAAGTGCTGCACTCAATATGCCAGCAAATCTGGAAAACTCAGCAGTGGCCACAGGACTGGAAAAGGTCAGTTTTCCTTCCAATCCCAAAGAAAAGCAATGCCGAAGAATGCTCAAACTACCGCACAATTGCACTCATCTCACACGCTAGTAAAGTAATGCTAAAAATTCTCCAAGCCAGGCTTCAGCAATACGTGAACCATGAACTTTGAGATGTTCAAACTGGTTTTAGAAAAGAGAGAGGAAACAGAGATCAAATTGCCAACATCCTCTGGATCATAGAAAAAGCAAGAGAGTTCCAGAAAAACATCTATTTCTGCTTTATTGACTATGCCAAAGCCTTTGACTGTGTGGATCACAATAAACTGTGGAAAATTCTCAAAGAGATGGGAATCCCAGACCACCTGACCTGCCTCTTGAGAAACCTGGATGCAGGTCAGGAAGCAACAGTTAGAACTGGACATGGAACAACAGACTGGTTCCAAATAGGAAAAGGAGTACGTCAAGGCTGTATATTGTCACCCTGCTTATTTAACTTATATGCAGAGTACATCATGAGAAATGCTGGGCTGGAAGAAACACTAGCTGGAATCAAGATTGCCGGGAGAAATATCAATAACCTCAGATATGCAGATGACAGATGACACCACCCTTATGGCAGAAAGCAAAGAGGAACTAAAGAGCCTCTTAATGAAAGTGAAAGAGGAAAGTGGAAAAGTTGACTTAAAGCTCAACATTCAGAAAACTAAGATCATGGCATCTTGTCCCATCACTTCATGCCAAATAGATGGGCAAACAGTGGAAACAGTGTCAGACTTTATTTTTCTGGGCTCCAAAATCACTGCTGATGGTGACTGAAGCCATGAAATTAAAAGATGCTTACTCCTGGAAAGGTAAGTTATGACCAACCTAGACAGCATATTAAAAAGCAGAGACATTACTTTGTCAACAAAGGTCCTTCTCGTCAAGGCTGTGGTTTTTCCAGTAGTCATGTATGGATGTGAGAGTTGGACTATAAAGAAAGCTGAGCACTAAAGAATTGATGCTTTTGAACTGTGGTGTTGGTGAAGACTCTTGAGAGTCCCTTGGACTGCAAGGAGATCCAACCAGTCCATTCTAAAGGAGATCAGTCCTGGGTGTTCATTGGAAGGTCTGATGTTGAAGCTGCAACTCCAATACTTTGGCCACCTGATGTGAAGAGCTGACTCATTTGAAAAGACTCTGATACTATGGAAAGATTGAGGGCAGGAGGAGATGGGGACTACAGAGGATGAGATGGTTGAATGGCATCAGCGACTCAATGGACATGAGTTTGGGTGGGCTCCGAGAGTTGGTGTTGGACAGGGAGGCCTGGCATGCTGCAGCTCATGGGGTTGCAAAGAGTCGGACATGACTGAGCGACTGGACTGAACTGAAATGAGTGGACATGAAAATGAAAAGATACTTTATATCCCATAAAGGGATATATAGTCACAAGAAGAAAAAATGATGATATCAAGCTCTAAAAGGCAACCTAGCTTTCAGGTATGGTTAACCCATCAGTCCTGCTTCTTAGAGCCAGGGAGAGAACAAGCCAAGCTTCTTATGGATGTCCCCAAAATGCTACCATTCATCCTTCTGCCTAGAATGTTCTTCCTCCCCTTTTTTCGTCTACACCCAGGGACACCTAGTACCCAGTATAATCCCTGGCAGACAGTAGGTACTAAATAAATGTTGGTTGTTGAAGGCACCTTCTCTGCTCACTTGACAGCCTTGTCAGGCACTGTTTGGGGTGCATTCCAGCTGTCCACTTATCTGTTTTTCTCCTTCATTACTTGGTGACCTTTTCAAGGCCAGGGATCCTCTTAGATTTGTTTTGTTTTTAAACCTTTCATAGCTCCAAAGTACAACCCCTGAGTAATCTCTTTATTGAGTACCTATTCTCTGCCTTGGGGCTTTCTGGATGTCTCAGTTCAGTTCATTCGCTCAGTTGTGTCCAGCTCTTTGCGACCCCATGGAATACAGCACACCAGGCTTCCCTATCCATCACCAACTCCCAGACCTTGCTCAAATTCATGTCCATCGAGTCAGTGATGCCATCCAACCATCTCATCCTCTGTTGTCCCCTTCTCCTCCTGCCTTCAATCTTTCCCAGCATCAGGGTCTTCAGGACTGATTTCCTTTAGGATTGACTGGTTGGCTCTCCTTGCAGTCCAAGAGACTCTCAAGAGTCTTCTCCAACACCACAGTTCAAAACATCAATTCTTCGGTGCTCAGCTTTCTTTATAGTCCAACTCTCACATCCATACATGACTACTGGAAAAACCATTAGCTTTGACTAGATAGACCTTTGTTGGCAAAGTAATGTATCTGCTTTCTAATATGCTGTCTAAGTTGGTCATAGCTTTTCTTGCAAGGAGGAAGCATCTTTTAATTTCATGGCTGCAGTCACCATCTGCAGTGATTTTGGAGCCCCCCAAAATAGTCTCTCACTGTTTCCATTGTTACCCGGTCTATTTGCCATGAAGTGATGAGACATGGCATCCGGTCCCCGGTGGCTCAGCAGTGAAGAATCTGCTGAGTCAAGAAACACTGAGTTCGAACCCAGGTTCGATCCCTGGGTTGGAAAGGTGCCCTGGAGAAGGAAATGGCAACACACTCCAGTATTCTTGCCTGGAGGAGCTTGACAGGCTACAATCCATGGAGTCTCAACGGTTGGACATGACTTAACAACTGAAGCACAGCAAATTCTCGGCCTTATCTGTGCTAGGCGCCAGAGATCCCAGCAGCATCAAAAGAGGCAGTAGGATGAGTAATACGAGTTAGGGACAAGGAAACAAAACAAGGAGCAAAACAAAACCAGGAATGTTGTTGGGAGGAAGCCCAGCTTACCTATGATGCTCTTTCTGGACAGAGGAAGTTGATGGTGGGGAAGGGCTATTCTCTACTGGCCACACAGACTATTCATCCTTAGCCTGTGTTTGAGAAGCTTGGATGCTTGCTGTCCAGGCTGAGGAGAGGAGGCGGTGGTTTGCTCAAGGAGTAGGAAAGAGGACCTGATCAAGCGCTATTGTATACAGGCTAAGGAGACATAGCTATGCCTTCAAGAAACTTACAGGTTGGGGAAAGGGGGAAGGACAGGGAATGTAAAGAAACCATTGAATACACTGTGATAAGTTCTGTAATTGGGGATCCATGTGTCTTCAAATTTGTTCTGTTCTACAGGGTAGAAGATACAGATAGAGTTCGGTGAAGTATGAGAAGTCAATTTCAGACAATCAGAGCAGTCTCACAGTGGAGGAGGGTGCTGAGTCTCAGGAAAGGAAAGAGTTTGTGGTCAGTAGAGATGTAAGGGCAGGGATGAATGATGCCATGAATGTGTTGTAGAGGAGCCCTAACCTCAAATGTGAGGGTGGACCAAATGACCTTGAAGTTACTTCTAACCTCTGCAAATCTGTGACCCTAAGTCCCTGCCTTTCTCTCAGCCTGAGAATGTCACCTAGAAAATGAAGGTCTTTCTAATGCTGCCATTCTTTGATACCTGGCAAATTCAAGTGAAAAAAAATTCTTAGAAACACTGAAGGAGGATTCTATAATTGCCCCTAAAAGTAAAAGACATCTGAAATGATGTAATAGGGGCGTGATTACTCTTGGCCGTGCCATCTCTCACATGAAGCTGGATACAGATTTCAGTCATTAGACCAGATCACTTTGTTTTCCAGATTAAACCCTTGACTTTAGCAGACCTCCATATTGCTAATTAAGTAACAACAAGTTGGCTGCCTTGGCTCTGAAGTCAGAAAATGCTTGGGGAGTAAAGAGAGATGAATTTTCTTTGGAGTTGGAAAGGATTTAGGGAAAGGCATATTAACAAAGATACATTATTAAAGCTCAGTATTTACAAATCCCAAAGAAGCTTTTAGGGATTTAGGGATTTAATCTTTGACTTTTAAAATCAGCTTTCCATTGTCAGTCAGAATACCAATGAGCATTAAAAAAAACTGTAGCGAGTAGTGAGACAAGCACTTACACACTACTAGTGCGAGTACAAATTGATAGTCTTTCTAGAAAGCAATGTGGCAAAGTATGTGAAGTCTCTTAGCGTGTCACTTCTCATCATTTCTGCTGCTGTTTCCCTGATCTGAGCCCCATCATCCATGCAAGGAGTTTACAGTAGCTCCTAACTGGTCTCTAGGCTTCTCTAGTCTTCCCCCATTATGGTCTGTTTTTTTTCCACACAGCAATCAGAGTGACGTTTTTCAAACCTAAGTCAGATTATGTTATTATTCTGCTCAAGATCCCATCATGGCTTCTCATTTCACTCAGAGTAAAAGTTGAAATCCTTACAGTGCCTATAAGGCCCCTACGTGAACTTCCCAGCCTTTTATCTCTCTGACTCATCTACTGCCTCTTCCCTCCTCATTTGTTCCACTTCAGCTACACTGGCCTCTTCACTGTTCCTCAGACATGTCCCATATCATATACCCCCAACTTAGGGCCATTGTGCTGAGTATTTCCTTCATCTGAAATGCTCTTCCTTCAGCCATCTGCTTGGTTAACTATTTCCTTCAGGTCTTTCTGGAAATCTTACTTTCTCCGTGGCATTATTCACAATATCCAAAAGATGGAAACAATCCAAGGGTCCACCAACAAATGAATAGAAAAACAAAATGTGGTGTGTGTGTGTGTGTGTGTACACACACACACACACACACACACACACACACACATATATATATATATGGTGGAATATTACTTATCCATGAAAAGGATTGAAG
Source organism: Okapia johnstoni (assembly GCA_024291935.2). NCBI lineage: Eukaryota > Metazoa > Chordata > Mammalia > Artiodactyla > Giraffidae > Okapia > Okapia johnstoni. Next base: position 25,482,561 of record CM044325.1, read on the forward strand.
TTCTGATACATACTAAAACATGGATGAGCTTAATTCTGTTAAGAAGCCAGACACAAAAGGATAAATAGTATTTGATTCCCTGTATATAGCATATCTAGAATGGGCAAATTCATAGAGACAGAAAGTAGATTAAAGGTTAATACAGGTTATGGGAAGAGGGAATGGAGTATTATTGCTTAATAGGTAGAGTTCTGTTTGGAGCAGTTAAAAAGTTTTAGAAATACATAGGATGGTTGTACAACATTGTGAATGTAATGAATGCCACTGATTTATACACTTAAATGGTCCAAATCACAAGTTTTGTTACATATATTTTGTCACAATAGAAAAAATTTTTAATCCCTATATATACTATGAGTGGTGGACTGGATCAGGCTTGTGTGGCTCTCTAGGGCCATGTGTGAGCATCTCTTCTCAACTATTCATTTGATGACGTTGCTGGCTTGAAACTGGCCATGGTGGGAGTATTTACAGCATGGAACTCAGCAAGTGCTACAAAATAGGGCTTCACCGCAGTTTCCTTGGGCCAGTTGTTAAATATTTACCAGCACACCACTGAATATATGTGTATAAAAATGCATAGCAAACTATCCGGAGACTTAAATGCCAAACTGTTACTGTCTCTGTGGAGGAGAGTAGTGTTGTGGCAGAAATGTGGAAGTAGAGTTACACCTTTTACTATATATACTTATATAGTGTTTCAGTTGTGTTTTTTTTTTTACAGTGAGCATATAGACATATATATCTTATACTGCTTTTAAAAAATAGAAAAATATGTATATATTTTCTATTTTTCTCAGAAGGCTAAAACCAGTGGCATACACAGTCTGAAATGGCTCATGAAGAGGCTGAAGGCCAAGCCTGGGACTTGGATTCCATTTCCTCAGAAATCTCTTCTTGTGCAACTAAATAGGGTTTGTTTTTTTTCTGTCTTTTCATAGGTTACCCTACAGCTTATCCAGCTGCGGCCCCTGCCTACAACCCCAGCCTGTACCCTACCAATAGCCCCAGTTATGCTCCAGGTAAGGAGAAAGTGGAGACAGTAGTGATGAGTGGGATGGGAGGTGAGGCTCTACTTGGGAAAAAATAAACTCAAAACACCTGCTGGCCTTTCCATGTCCTTAATTGCTCTGGGCTCAGCTTGTCCATGATTGATTGTCCAGGGAGTCCCCTCTGGGAACTGGGGCAGTTCAGCTCCAGGTTGGGTCAGGAACCGAATTTCCTCTATTCTCTTTGTAACTTACAGTGACTCATCTCTCTTCTGCTAGAATATCTGAGACATGTATCCTCCTCACAGAACCTTATCTGCTCTCCTAATGTCCACACCCAGTGTTTGCTCCGTTTCCCCTGAGGCTGCCATTGACATACACACACTCACACACACCGAACACCCACTCACACAGCAGACTTCCTGGATGTGGACCTGGAAGAGAGTGAGAGACTTGCCACCAGACGTAAAGAGCTGGTTTTCAAGCTGAAGCAAAGAACTTGTTTTCCAAAACTAACAAAAGGCCAACACTTCTTGGTTGGAAGTTGAAACAGATTTGAAAGTATTAAAGAAGTTTGTTTCAGTTTGGGAGCAATGCAGAGGTCTTACCACTGATGTTAACTCCCATACCACACCCCCCCACAAAAGCCACTCTCAGCTGGTGCTTTAACACTCAAGGGGCAGGAGAAAGATTGTGGGCTCTGCGATTTGTAAGTCTTAGGTTTAAATCCTGATTATTCAACTCACTAGTTGTGAGGCCTTAGACAAGTTACCTCACCTCTCTGAGAAATGTGCTACCTACCTCACTGTTGTAGATGGTTTTGTGTAAGCTCCTCTTCATTTATTCAGCCAGTATTTGTTGAATGCCCTCCACACTAGAACAGAATAAAAGGAAGGATATTATGTTTGCCTAAAGTAGCTTACAGTTGATTTAGGAGCTGACATGTAAACAAATTCCTGGCTGTATGGTGTGATGAATATTGTAAAAGGAATACATAACAAGAGGAGAGGAAGCAAAGGAGGGAACAACCTCTGCTTGGGGTTCAGGGTGTAGAGGAAGGCTTCACAGAGGACCTAGCAATGGACACTTGAGAGAGAAGTAAGAAGCATTCTTTTTTGTTTGGTTGGTGGAGGGGTTTTGTTGTGGTTGTTGTTGTTAAGAGGCATTCTTTTTTGTGTGTTTGTTTTGGTTGGTTGGGTTTTGTTGTTATTGCTGAGAGGCACTTTTTTAAACATACAGAGGAAAAGTTGGGCATTCTAGGTGAAGTAGAGCCTGGGCAAAAGCACAGAGATGTGAGAACATCAAAGCAGTGAAAATGACTGAAGTATAGGCTCTTGGGAGGGGCAGTCCAGAATCTGGATTAACAGATGTTCGAGGGCCAGATTTGGAAAGTCCTTGAATGTCATGATAATACCCTCATTTTCATATTTAGTAATTATTATTCTAAAGTGAGAAAGCTTGAAAAGGCGTTAGAGAGCCTCGAGTTCAGTCCCTTCTCTTGACAATGGAAATGCAGAGAGAAGCAGTGTTTTATCCAAGTTACCCAATGAATCAACAGGAACGTATGGACTAGAACCCTTGGCAGATCTAAGGGTTCTTGGTCTCATGCTTTTCTGTGCCAATCCAGTACTCACTCCACTGTCATTCCCTTTCTTCCGGGATGTTTAAATGAGACAAACATGGGCTGTGTCAGAAGACCTAGATTTGCGTTCCGACTCTGTCACGTCCTAAATTAGCAATCTTAAAGTCTCCTGACCTCTGAGCCTCAATTGCCCCTCCTATAGTAGGGATAATGTCATGATTATATATTCACATGCACATGCATATCATGAGCTCTGCTCTTTTTTTGGTAGATAAGAACTATTTTATGCAAATAAGTGATGTTAATCCCTAAAGTGCTTACATAGTACATTATTCCACTTGCCTTTGCTACGCCAAGGGCACTCTGGAAGACACTGTAGATGATTCAGATGTGTGAAACTGCCAATGCTCTCAAAGAGCTTGCCTTCAAAGAACTTGTGAGGGGAACAGTGACACACAGGCTAAAAAAAAAAAATCTATAATGGTATCTCACCACTGATATTTTATTCTATACTCACTTTAATCAATAAGTTATATATTTCCCCAAACACATATACTAGGAGGCATAAGCAACAAAAACTACAGAGATTCTTTCTTATAAAAGACTTAATCAAAATTGATTAGTTCTATCTTACTTAAAAACTATAGTGGTTTTGATACTAATCTTACAGTATAAAAATGATTTCAGTGCTATGAAATCTGTGAATTGTCTTGGTAAACTACCCAGTCTAAAACACAATGAGATGAGTAGTGTAGAAGGTCAGGTAAGATCCAGGGTGAAGGAGATGCATTATCTTCATAGTCAGGAGGCCATCAGTGACCTCTGCGAAAGTGGTCAGGGAAGGGAGGCTGGGAGTGAAGGAGTGGATTTGGCAGATGGAGCCTACAGTTACAAGAGGCTTGGCTACTAGCAAAAGGAAGATGGAAGGGGATTGAGTAGAAGGGGAGACGGGATTAAATGAGGGTTTTTGTTTTTGTTCTTTCTGGAAATGAGCATTAAGTAAGGACTGATGAGAAGGAGCAAGTGGAGAGGACATTGAGACACAGAAGAAGGAGTATCAGATGGAGCCAGGCTTCCAAGGAGGCTGTGGTGGTGTGGGAAGTCCAGAGCTCGATTCTCTCATTTGTTTTGGGGAGCTGGTGGAATGGGGTACCTCCCATGGAAGAGCAGCTCTTCCTCTCAGACTAAAGGAAAGGTCACAGGTGGATGTGCTTAGAATAACTTGACCAGTGGGAAGTGCAGAGTTCTTATCTCCTGATCTTGATTTGCTAAGACAAGTGAGCAAGGAGAGAGGGAGCGTTCTCAACGAGAGAGGTCAGGGATGAGCTTCACTGTGAGAGGTGGGAGAGGAGACTCGAGCAGTAACACGGTCATGTAACATTGGAGGTGCAACTGAGGTGGAGACTGTGCTTTTCTCAAAGCTCTCCCCCAGCCCTGGGATATTGTGTCATGATGTTCCAAACTTCTGTTGATAGATTTAGGATTAGTTTGCCAAGAAAGCAGAAGGACAGGGAATAAATAGCTAACATTAGTTGAATGGTCCCTATGTGTCAGGGGCTACTTTAAGCTCTTTATGGGTATTAACTTGTTTTATATCACAGCAGACCTTTGAGGTCATTACTGTTATTCCCATTTTTCTAAGTGGGAAAACTAAAACTTAGAGAAGTTAATGGAACTAGCCCAAAGATCCCAATCCAGGCATCCAGCCACCACATCCACATGCACTCTTAACCACATTATAGTTGCAGTTGACTAGAGAGAAATTGAGATGTTAGAGCATTCAGGTGAGAGAGGGAAGGGAGAGCAGAGAGAAAAAACCTGAGACTGGGGCGGTGGGGTGGGGGAGAATGGATAGATTGGAAAGCTCCTAGCATGTATAAAGTACTGATTAAGTTTTAATTTTAAAGCACACAAAATATCAACCCACATCTAACTTGATTTTCCCCAATTTTGCATTTTTAAAAATCAACATATTTCTAAGCTCTGACTAAATCATTTTCTCAGAAACCCACACAGTCCACTAGACAGGGTGGTATTAGCACGCTGTGTCAGAAAGCCCCAAACTGGGAGTTGGAAGACCAGGGTTGTAGCACTAACTCTGCTACTGATTCTGGTGTGACCTTGGGCAGATCCTTTTGTCTTTGGAGTTACATATGCACACAGCTGGTCTGTGGCATACAGTGGGAGGCTGGCCTCTGCGTTTCCAGGTCTCTTGACTGCGGTGGAGGCGCTGCCTCAAGGACAGTGAAGATGTAGGTACTCTCAGCTTCCTGCCAGAGCTGCCATTTGTGATGCTGAGAGATGCTGCAGGATAGAAGCCTGCAGAGGAGCCAGGCTCTCAGGTTGAAATTTCTCTCAGCTTCTTCAAGGAGACAAAGAAGTTGCTTCAAAAAGAGCTATTTTTAGCATCACTGAGTACCCTACGATGTCATCTGTCCAGAATGCAGGGAAATGTTTCACTCCTTCATTGGTTTTGAAAGCAGCTTGGGTACTTGGAGCTTTTTTCCGAGCTCTAATGACTTGAGGGATCTTCTTTAAATTTGGCCCCGCAGGAGGTGTAGCCAACAGAGACTTGTTTTCAGAATCTAGAAACCAAAGGATGTGTCATATTAATGGTAATCTGACTTGAAAATGAAGCAAAAGGAAAAACAGAATAACTAACATAGGTAAAAATGAAGTACCTCCTCACAAAAAATCTTTATAAATCATTGTCATCTGTTGTTGCACTTGATTTCATAGCAGCCTTCTAGAGTAGATACATTATTCCCATTGTGCATATGATGAACCTGGGAAGGGGAAGGAATTTGTGATTTCTGAACATCTGCCATGATCCAGGCACCATGCAGTTCTTGTCACAAATTTCTTTTTTTCCTACAGTCTTGTGAGTTAGAGCTTCTTGTCTCTAGTTTTGCTCAGAGAGGTAAAATTACTTGTGCAAAGTTGTACAGCTAAAGAGCAGTGAAGCTCAGATTCAAAGCCAGTCTGACTGCCCATAGTCTATGCCCCTTCTACAGCAGCACACTCTCCCCGAGATTTTAGGGAATGAAGTGCCTCTACATTGGTCCTAGCCCTCTAGCACTTTATAGAGAGCTCTTCAGAGACCAAAGATGGTGGTTTTGTCCCTAAACTTTTAGCTTTTTATCCAGCACATACCGCCTCTGTCATGTGTAAAGTCCCTCTGCAATGCTTGGGAGAACTGAAATTTATTCTTAGCATAAACAAGCAAAGAGCAGGAACTTGGACGTATGCACTTCCAGGCAGCTCTGGGTCAGCTGCCTGGAAGATGTCATGGCATCCAAAGGGTACCCCTCCCCAGTGAGTGGGCTTTCCTGGATGGCAAGTCTGTCACCCTCTCCAGGGTGGAGGTACTTTGTACCCTCTGCGTTCATGGTTTTCTTATGTAGCCCCGGGGAAACTGCTATTTTGATACAAAGTCTGTTTTTGTAACTGCAATATGTACTACTTTGCACAGATTCTTAGTGGTAATTTCAACTAACATTTCTATCCAACAGAGTTTCAGTTCCTGCATTCAGCTTATGGTAGGAAAGCTATTTTTCCTCATCTGTATTATGGCCTATGAATGTGTTATCTCGTAACAACAGTAGATCCCCTCTCCTTTCCTCCCCAAATCCCATCCCCTAGGCTTGGGCTCCCCCAGGTGGCTCAACAGCAGTTCCTAAAGCATGCAGGAACATGTCTGATGGTGCAAAATCATGGGTTGGAGACACACATGAACCGTCCCTTAGGGCAGCAGTGAAGGATCATGGCACTAAAAGGCGTCTCTCCCTTTCCTCACCTCTGGGGTCCCACCTGATCTAAGTCAGAAACCTTCACCCTGTGACTGCTGAATTCAAACCAGTGAACAAAAATTCCTGGGCCTCCATGGCTCCTCTATTGGTTGTATGGCAGCCCCTGTGGAGGAGTACCTGGATTATGCCTGTAAGAACGCAAAAAAACAGTCTGCCCCAGGATCAGACTTTTCCATCTCCATTGACAGTCTCACGTTTAAAGATCTGGTTGACTTTAGATGCATCTACTCCCTCAGCCCAGATCTTGAGCTCTGGCTCATCTGGAGGCATTTTCCTGGATGGTGAGAGGTGAGGGTCAAGTGTGCTAATAAACCAGGGACCAGAGCTGGATTCTCTGGGTAGTGTGGACTCCAGGCCCAAGGCACCACGGGAACTCCTGGGCACCTGTGAGGGTCCCAGCAGTGTAACTTGACTAGGTCCTTTTTTGTCATAGACAGGAAGGGACCATAGCGGGGACTTGTTGCTTTCACCACCCTTGCCTGGACTGCTCAGGACAATGTTTTTGTAAAGTCTCTGCACACTTTCTTAACTTTTAACCTTGAATTATTTGGATGTTGAAAATTGAATTTGTGTGTGGCCCATCTTTTAGGAGATGAGCTGTGAAAATCTCTCCTTTATGCTGCTGTGGGCTGCGTGATCTTGGGCAATTTGCTAATATATCTCCAGGCCATAGATAAAGTGTTTTATTCCAGATGATCTCTGAGGTCCCTTTAAATGCTAATAGAGGGCCCTCTTAAAATCTTATTATTTCATTTTTGCTAGTCACAGACCTGATTCTCTTATTGTTTATGGGGAGTCATTTTTGTTTGCCTCAGAATATATGAACTTGAACAGAAGGCTCCGTAGAAAGTGAGACAAGCACTCCTGCTTCCTCTCCCCTCCAGCTGTAGCATCTGAAATATTAAGAGTAGTATGGAGCTCTTCTCTTCATAGATTGTTCTGTTCCAGACCCTAAGCCGGGTCCCTTTGAAGCTGCAGAGTTCAGTAAGACAGAGTTCTTGTTTTCAAGGAGCTCACAGTTTAACAGGGGAGATAGACAAACCAGCAGGGAACTTCTAAGAAACACAGGAACTGGGATAGTGAACCAAATGGGGCACACGAGAGAAGTATGGTCAAGAACTGGGGGGAGAAAAGGACCTCATAGTGGAGGCAAGTCTTCAGCTCATGGTTGATGGATTAATAAATGTCTACCATGTGGCATCTGGGGAAAGATGTGCCAAGAAGAGTGAGCAGTGTGAGCAAAAATACAGAGGAGTGATGCTTCTTGGCATAGTCTGGGAATGGTGAGCGATTTGTGTGGCTGACATGTAGGGTTTGAGAGCGAGAACAAAAAGAATCTAGAGAGATCATAGGACTAGATCTTGAGGGGTCTTAAGTGCCACACAAGGAGTTAGGTAGTGGAGGACCAAAGGATGTTTTTAAGAAAGAAGGTTTTGTGATTAGATATAGGTCTTAGAAATATCACTCTGATTGCAGCTTGGAGATTGGAGTTAGCAGGTTTAAAAACAGAGTGAGGAAGCAGTTGCAATAATTCAGGTAGGAGGTGATGAGAGCTTCCATTGGAGCTGTCCACACCTGTGAGGATGGAGGAGTGGGCAGACACCAGAATTAGAAACTGTGAGACTGAATACTTGATTTTTGATCCTCACAATCAGTGCTATCAAGCAATCAAGTAGTGGTTATTCATTGTCATATTGTAAGACAACAAACCTGAAGTTTAGAAAGGTGTAGTGACTTGCCCAAGGTCCCACAGCTAATAAGTGGCACAGCCCAGGCCAGAACTCAGATTTCCTGACACACTACATTGTTCAGGGTGATGGTCCCTTGCTGCCTCTCCTCCTTGTAAGTGTGCTTAACAGATTGTTCAAGTGTCAGAGGGCGTGAGGGCCCCGTGTCCAGGGATGTGAACAACCCAGCACTTGGACGTGGGCAGCATGCTGTGACTAGACCGTGGCCCTTCACTGCCATGGGTTCTCTCTCTCTTTTTAAATTGAGGAATAGTACATATACAGCACTCAATAAAGTGCACCAGTCTCAAATGTGCACCTCAATAATATTTGACAAATATAGACACATGTATTTATTCAAAATATAGATCATTTCCATGAGTTGGTACCTTTCATGGCACCAGGAGCAGGCATGCCTGTCCAAGAGCAGCCTTCTCTGTTACCACACCTCTCAAAGCTTCAGCTGGATTGTCTTCATCCCACAACTGAGTTCTGAATTGCTACCAGAAACAGGTTACTTTAGAATTATACATGGACAAGGAAGATCATATGGTATATCTAACTAATGAGGAAAGCAAATTGACAGCTGCTATTTGTTGTTTTTAGTCTTCATATTTATCCAGTTACTTAGATTATTATATATTCATATATATAGAAGACTACAGAAATATTAGTTTTTGTTTTCTTTATAATGAAACCAGAAAAAAATACCCACTTCTTCACAAACATGTATAGTTTAGTTCACTAGCTCAGTTGGGGAACACATAATCAAAGGCACAGTTGCACTTGCTTCTTTCCTGGTTAACCTGGAACATTATTTTGCTGTGCGTGATGCTGTCTTGTTCACTCTCTGGTTGGCGTGTGGCTGTGTTGCATCCCCAGCTAGACCATAAATAACCTTGTGTGCGGTGCCCATGACCCACATGTGTTCCTGTCCACTGTGGCACTCCCCTCAGTGCTGAGTGCAGTGTAGGCCTCAGTCGCTCTTTGGTTGATTTTGACTGACTTTAATTGTCACGTGGTCCTTCAGGCTAATGTCAGACTTTTGGTTTATGGTTAAAATTATGGTAAAGATTGCACCATTTGGGTTAAAAACTGGGCCAGAATAGGACATCCAAATTCTCCACAGTCAGATTTCAGGCTCCTGCTCTCTGGTAGATTCCTGTGGGGTCTTGAGGGCCTGGGCTTACTCTATCTGACTTCTTAGAGCTGAATGTTTTATTACTTTTTTAGAGAGTTGATTTAGGTGGCCAGGTGTTCTAGCCAAGAGGAGTGGCAGGTTCTAAACTTAGAGCCATCTTAATAGGATTTTTCAACACTAATTGTTTCCCTTATTAATCCCCACCACTCCACCCATCCCCACCCCTCAGGAAAAGAAACTCAAGGTAATTGTTTAAAATTGACTGCTCTCCTGTGTTGTCTGCAGAGTCATGATCTAATGTCCAGCAAAGGCCCTGGACTCTGCATAGAATTCTGCTGGATCTCCATTTCTTCTACCAGAATTCTCCTTTTAGTGTCACTTCCCTGCCCATGATTTCCTTCTCATTTCCCAGCATTTGCTGTATATATTGCGGGCCATTGATGCAAGCTCAAGAGTCAGCCCAGAGCAGCTACACTCTTCCTCGGTTCAGCTAAAACATCAGAGTCTTTGACCTCCTCCTCTGGCCCCAGTACTTTGATGACTGAAGGACACAGAGGCATTTCCAGTTACCTGGACAGGCAGAGGGGTTTATGGGAATCTGTCTGGAGGTGTACTATCTTTGTCCTGATGGAATGAGAGGGTAAAGGCAAATTTGCTTCTCATACTACCCTGTCTACCTCAGCCTCTTGTTAAAATGTTTCAAGAATATCCAACTGTTGCCAATACTAATATACTTTAAAACACCCTATATCTATGACTCCCAAGACCTTATTTGAGTGGAAAAGATACTGCTAAGATCATTTTTTAGTCGTAAGTAGAAATTTGGGTCAGGAATATTTCTCCTCTAGTGTTTGAAAATAGATCAAGGGAGATAAAACGTTAGGCATCCCCCTCCTTTGAAACTGTATTTCCTCTTCTTCCCTACAGGACACATGAAGGTAAGTTTTGTGAGTCACTCCCCACTTCTAGAACATAGGAAGCATCATCCTTCAAATTTCTCAAGCTGAGCTTTGAGTCAGCCTGGAAAGTCTCTGCAGATTTCTTTCAAACTGGGCCTCATCTCTATTTCACATCTACTCTAAGTTTGACAGTTGCTTTCTTAATGGCCCAGAAGACCATCTCTAATTCATGAGGCCATATCTCAGCAGGAGGTATAAAGGGTGTGCCAGAGGTCTGTCTGCCTGGTCCCTGCCTGGTGCACAGAAGAAGGAGTTTGCAGGGAGAGTCTTGCTGAACAGCCTATGCCTTCCAAGCTGTCAAAGCTCAGTCCCTTTACAAGAGATAGCCGTCCAGCAGGGTTCACATCAGGTGGTAATTAGCATTCTGGGGTCTCTCTTTGAAAACAGTTGTTAAATACACCTCCAGCTAAGATTTCAGGTGTGAAAAAGGAGTACTCAGTTGATCTGGCCCAATACACAGTCAAAAGTTCCGAGTTGCTACACATTAACAAGAAAGTGGCTAAGGCATATCTCAGAGCCTTAGGCCAGAATGCCAGACAGTAGAAGGTGGTATTCATAAGCATTGTCATGCTTTTAGTAGTGGGTAGAAAATCCCGACTCTCCTGATTAGTGTAAGGTCGGATTTCCTCAGCTTCAAATCATTTAGAAGCTCATTTCAGCACTCCTCCCAACCACTCACCCATCTCAGAAAGGCTGAACCATCCTGTGTGTCTGAACGGGGCCCCTTGGGTTATATGTTTCCATCCAGCCCAAGACCCTTGCTTTGTGTCTGTGATTGGTGGTGCCACTTCTTATTTCTGCCTAATGCCATTCTTGTGTCTTCCCTTAAGCAACTCTGCTGATGAAACAGGCCTGGCCACAGAACTCGTCTTCCTGTGGCACTGAAGGCACCTTCCATCTCCCAGTGGACACCGGGACCGAGAACCGAACTTACCAAGCATCCTCTGCGGCTTTCAGTAAATACAGCCTGTCTCCTCCTTTCCTTGTTCCCCTTGGTTGGAACTGATTTGTCTCTTAGGAAGAAAGGAAAGGGAACTTTTAAAACTGACATTTGTAAGACAGTGTTTTAAGAGGTTCTCTCTCCTACCCACCGAAAAATTGGCCCTCCTCATACAGGAAAGGTCATCCTCTTTAATCATGCACCCCACTTTGAGGAGACACAAAGCAGTGAGGGAGAGAGAAGGAAGTACTCATCTGCCAAGAAGTTTGATGAGGGAAGGACTGTTACTGCATTTCAGGGGAAAGGACAGAGGGCAGTTTAAAGGCTTGTGGACTTTTGGACAGAGGGGCCTCCTCCAGCTAGCACAGTGATTTTCAGCTTCAGCATCGTGGACATCAGGAGCAGATAATTCTTAGTTGGGAGGTGGCTATGTTGTACAAAATTGCCCCTTGCTTGAGAAACACTGCCCCTTGAATGGAAGCTACACTATGGGAGCAATGTAAGTGCAGGAGGTCCTGGTGGAGGCCAGAAACTGGTCTGGCTGGTCAGATGGGTCCCATTCACTCGAGGCTCAGTGGAGTAACGGATGGTTTCCCTTTCACCTCTGATTTTTAACACAAAATGACTCCACTAGGTAAAATGAGGGCCGGTGTTCAGAAATTACTGAGTGGCATTTTGACTCTGTGTAAGGAAAATCTTCATGTTTTCTTGGAGCTGTCCAAAAGAGGAACAGCTGGCTTTGCATGTGGTCAGCGCCTGTCTCTTAAGTTGTGCCAACATGGGCTGGTCAGGCCCTCAGAGGGATGTCGCAGACTAGGCCCATGGTCTGGGGTTCAGTGACGTATCACTCTATTAAGTAAGTAAATTAGAAGAATGCGTTGTATTTAAAGTTTTTCATTAAAATGTTGTTTTCTCCTTAGTTATCATTGCCCCTTCGTGTCAACATAAACTAGTTTATACAACATAACTCTCGCCTTTTGAAGAATATGCTTTCCTGATCACCCTCTCATTTAATCTACACGATAGTCCTATTTGGGTGGATTTTTATTCTAGTTTGAAAGCTGAAGCTCAGAAAGGTAATGTGCCCAATGCAGTACAACTGGAGAAAGGTATCACCCAGGATAAGTTTCTATAACTGACTTTTTTCTTGAGATTAATTTTATTGTTTTTTAAGAGAGAGACAATAGCAGTAGGGAGTTTTCCCAGATACCTATGATATATATGCATGGGCATATAATACATATTCTCTTATATCTGTACATATGGAGGTACATGCATACAGACACATGTACTGTAGTGTAGCAGAAAGAAACCTGGAGTGGAAGACCAAAAGACTTGGATTCTAGACTTGGTTCTGTGTAACCTTGGATAATTCCCATGCTTTGGATCTTATTTTTTCTAAAGGTAAAATGAGGGGGCTAGACTAGGTCATCTTGGTGCTGTATACCCAATATCCTCCACCCTGTCAGGGGCCTTCTCTCCAGCTGCCAACTAGCCTTTGTTCACACGTCTCCAAGTGTGGAGTATTCATTCCCTCCAGAGGCAGTCCTTTCCACAGGGAGGAAGTCTCTGTATTAGAAGGCCTTGCCTTTCAACATGCTAACCTCTTACTAAAGTTCCGCTTAACTGTCCAGTAACTATAGCCCACTGTCCTCTCACAGGCTGTCACAGTCACTAGAAAGGGCCAAGGCGTACTCCCTTTCTTATAATTTATAGATAGAGGTAGGATTGACTGGTCCTCCCATATCCCCCCAGGGTTTCTCCCAGCACACAGATTTTGTGGCTTCTAATACCAGAGAAAACTCAGGACACTTTGAAAAATTCAGTTTAATTTCACTAATACTTGCTAAGCCTGTTTGTAATTAGGTCTCCCTCCTACTTACTCAGCACTCTCTTGTTCAGCTGCCAACAAGGAGACTTGGGGGTCAAGGCAAGTCTCATACATAGAGCTTTGTCCAGACATATAAATCTGATAGTCAATAAACCGATTAGTCTAAAAGGCATCCTTGATGTGAGCATCAATGCATTTGAAAGTGGTAGGGGCTCTCCAGCTGAAAAAGATTTATGACAGTGCAGAAGGATTAAAGAGAGGGCTAAAAAGATTTTATCTTGCTAATATACACACTCTCTTTATTACGCTATTTGATGGAGTTTAAAATTATGGTTAGGAACCTGAGAGAAAGAATAGGGTGCCATAAACAAAGCCTTTTTCAAAAGACAGGGCTGGGACTGCTGGTGATTGAATTCCTTTTTCCTCTCACAATATTGCCTTTAATGAAATGGGGACACAAAGGCCAATATACCAGATGTCCAAGATTGGACTACAGAGACAGACATATGATCCAAAAAGGAACTCTGCCCAGGGCATGGTAAGCCCTGATCTCTGGGCCCAGCTCTGCACTGATTTGCTGTGCAGTTTTGGGAAAGTTGCTGCTCCTCTGGGCTCTAGATTCTTCACCTGAATTGGAGAGGATTGAATTCAAGTCTCTAATGTCCTTAACGTATAGCATTCCAAAGTCCTAGTTCTGTAACCTTCAGACTTAGGTAGGACTCTTTTCCAGAGACCCAGGCCTCAAGTGATGAGTTGAGTGTAAGTTCATTTGAGCAAAATCAATGAGTCTTTGTTTTGACTTGTTTTGTTTTGTTTGTATCAAGTCCAACATTTTTTTTTTTTAATTTAGGTGCATAAAATAATAAACCCTGAATTCTGTGATACTTGAGGTAGCCCAGGCTACAGGCCCAGGGGAATTTCCAGTGATCCTCAAGGGTATGGACAGGACAATCAGTCAGTTACGGCATGTCCTCTGCAAGGATTTTCTCACAAAAGCCTCACTGAAATACTCAGAGCTTAGAGTATCAGCACTGTAAAGATCTTCTGATATTATCTAGTCCAGTGAAAGTATTCCTTGAGAAAAGAATTGACCTGACTCACTGACGGAGCCCAGGACTTGGGACTGTAGTTAGAGGAGGGAGCATCGAGTCCTGGGTGCTCATGAGCAGTCACGCACTTGTCTTATCTGTGAAGCATTTGTGCTGGTCTTGATAATCTCTAAGATCTCTTCTAGCTCTGCATTTCTGCTTCTCCCTTCTCAACCTCTGTGGACAAATAGGCAAGGCCTTCTCCAGCATCATCATTTTGGCCACCAAGGGTGTTTTGGCTAAACTGATTTGTATTCTGAGTTCATGTGTGTCTATTTCATAACATGAAGAAAGAAAACACTCTCAGACAAGGTTATTCTTAGATGTAGAAACCAAATTCTACTGCAGTCTCTGGGCGCCTCTTGATTTCCCTCAGAGGGACAGTCTCAACACTTTGTGAGATGTGGTTGTCCTTGTGACACAGAAGGTGAGTGCCAGCTTCCCAGGGGATAGAACTTGAGCACACATTGTTTGGGAGCATAAAGGAGAGTCTAGCACCACTGGCGTGTTAAAGAATCTTAAAATCATAGCATTTTAAACCATTAAATTTAAAAATTTTAGAATCCTGAAGTCTGTGTTCCAAGTTGGATCCCACCATGAAAGTCATGGTTTAGCTTCCTGTCTACTGTCATCTTTCAGACCAGTCTCTGCTTGTACACTTCCCAGGACAGGAAGCTTACTGTCTCTCTATACAGGGAGAGAGAAAGGAATAATAGGTAACCTATATGAACTATTCTTACTGTCAGGCGTTCTTCTAAGGGTTTGCACTTATTCATGTATTCATCACTATAACCCTATGAAGTAAGTGATATTATCATCATCCCCATTTTATAGATGAGGAAACTGATGTATTCTACAGCTATTAAGTAGGAGAGCTGGGGTTTGGACCCAGGCTGTCAGTCTGGCTCCAGACTGCTCATCACCATAACCCTATGCTATATAGCTTTCAGAGATAGGGATTCTTAGAATTCGGGGGTGTCCTGCCCTCCTGCATGGAAGAGGGGTGCTCTCCATTCTGGCAGGACTCCCCATAGTGTTTTATTCCTTTAAGTCAGGAGTTAACAGGCTTTTCCTGTAAAGGGACAGATAATAAATATTTTAGACTTTTCAGGCCTTATGGTCTCTGACATAACTACCATTCAGCCAGTAAAGCAGCCATAGTCAGTATGTAAATGAATGAGCATGGCTGTGTTACAGTAAAACTTGATTTACTAAAACAAGCTGCAGTCACACACAAAAAAATTGTGGTTTGCATGTTTCAAATGTAAATAGTATGAATAAAAGATCTTGTGGTAAATCTGGAAATAGTCTCTTGCATATGCCTATCCTTTTGAGATTCACAGTTCATCCTATCACTTTAAAACTTGTCACTGTGATGGAATAAAACCTATTTCTCTCTTATTTGATATTTCTCCTCCTCCTCCTCCCCTCTTCTCTTCCTTTCTCTCCCACCTTCTCCTTCTTTGGGGGGAGGGGGCAGAATAGCAGTTAGGCTCCCTTAGCATCATACTCCATGCTCTTGGGACAGACCCATCTTGAGAATCCCCTTTGTTCTACAGACAAGTAAACTGTCTCTGGTTGAAGTACAGCTGAAATGGCTCCTTCTAGACATGTGCAAACCTATGCTTCTTGACTTCCCCCACAGTATCTGCTTCTCCTGGGACCACATTTCATGATTAGCTGTACAGTCTAGAATCTTGGAGGAATCTGCTATAGACTTCTTCCTCAACTGACTCACATCTCCACTTCCAGTTAGTTTCTAATTCTTATCAATGCTCTCTTCTCATTAATGTATTTTTCTCCACTGTATCCTCATTGCTACTTATTTCCCAAGCATGTTTGACCACAAAATCAGTTTCTCCAGTTTTTCACAGAACAGACTATGAATCTACAGATGGAAAGATAAATGGCCTGATTCCAGGGGAGAGGACAGGACACCTTTTGGTAGTGCCCTGTGTGGAAACTACACAGTAGCTCTCACATCCTCCTGAGTACTTCAGGGTATGCCCAAGCTGTGGTGTGACCTGAGAGAGATTTGTGACTGTATGGTAGCCTGCTTTAAATGGGGGTTAGGGTAGAAGAGACCCACTGTCTTTAAAACAATGGGATTTTAGTTCAGGAAGAGATCTTCATTCTTAGCCTTCTAATTTTACAAAATAAGAAACTAAGGCCCAGAGACTTGGCAGTAGTTACAGCAAATTGGAGGAAAGCCTGGACTGAAGCCTGGACCCCTTCTCTTCCAGTAAAGCACCCTCTTTACTCTGCTTCCAGTTCCTTCTTGTAAAAACACCTCCATGTTACTGAATGGGTCCTTGTTGAGCGTCTTGTAGGCAAGAGATCTGAAACCAAGAGAGGTTTCATGATGTGTCAGCCAGACCAAGTCAGGATGGAGGACCACAGGGAAGAATCTCCAGCAACACCCCATTGGAGATCCAAAGCCAAGGTCCCCTGGCACTGTCCCTTCAACTCAGAGAGAAGGTGATGTTCCTAGAAAGACTTGCCCTTTCTGAACCCCAGGACCCCCTTGTATAAAGTAAGAGAGTTGGGCTACCTGATGATCGCTCAGGTTCCATAGAATCATTCCATGTTGTGATTCTCTAAGGACAGTCTTATTCCTAAGTGATTTATGTTTCAAGTTTTTCCTATGACCTTAGGATCTGACTCTCTTTTTCCAGAAATTCAAAGGCAGCATAGTTTGTGTGAATGGCTGATTGTGAACTTCTTGGAGCCTAACTTCTCAGCCCCCGCCCCAGTTTCTGTCCACCCTGCTGACTAGATGTGGCCTGGGTTCCAGGTCGAATGTGAATCTTTTTGATCCTGACTTAAGTCTTTCAGGCAGCAGTGGCCCTCCCTCAAGCCCCAGGAGTGAGGGAAAGGCCAGCCGTGTAGAGCAAAGGTTTTTAGCATCTCAGAAGAGGAGGATCTCTGAATGGTGTTTTGTATGAGGTTTCCACCTTAAAACTTGACAGGGAAGAAGAGGAGTATGGTGGAGAGCAATTCATAAAGGGAGAAAGATATAAGGAGGAAAGAGAGAGTAAGGGAGAAAGCAAGACAGAAGCAGCAGCAGCAGATGCCCCAGGGTACTGAGTGAGGAGAATGAAAAGCAAGAAGAGAGAGTGCAATATAGAGCAAGCAGATTGAGGGTCTCCCATCCACATGTACCTGCCTGTCTCATGATACAGGGCTCAGAATCCCAGGCTGTCCAAGTTTCAAGGGCCCCTTAAGAGATCATCTGGTCCCAGCCTCTTATCTGTGTCTCAGAGCCCTGAGACACAGAGAAATAAAAGATGCCACACATGCAGCCCTAGGCACCAGGACTGAGGGAGCTGCCTCTGGGGCCAGGGCTCTCTGGGCGGAGCCCTGTACTCTGTCTGTTCTCATCTGTGTTTCCAGCCTGGATTCAGCCTATGCTTGTCTGGGGAGTCGTGACTGGGACCTGCTGCCTCCCAGCAATGCTGTTCTGCCAACTAATTGGAAGTCTCTCTTATTGCCTTGGTACAGGATATACTGCGGGGACACCATACAAGGTCCCACCGACCCAGAATAATACTGCTCCGCCCCCCTACTCCCCTTCACCCAACCCCTACCAGACGGCCATGTATCCAATCAGAAGTGCCTACCCCCAGCAGAATCTGTATGCCCAGGTAGGTACATGTAGAAGCCGGGGTCCACCTCTTCTGCAGGTAAAGGAGCCACCAGCCTGGGTGGGTGGGGTGGAGGGGGAGGAAAAGAGAGTTCGTGGTTCTGATCAGCTGTCACTCTTGTGTCACTGAAGCAGTAACCTTGCAGCCTATACACACTCTCACTCTACCTCTGTCCACAGTCAGAGGCTCTTGTTATTATTTAGTGGAAGCATTTGAGAAGCTCTGGATTAAGATGATCCAGGCCCTCTGTCTACTCTGCCCAGAGGTCAGCAGACCTGTGGGCTGTGACGGCAGAATGCAGTCATGTGATCCAGGCAATGAGGTGTCACCTCAGACCATTGTCTCCATCTTCAACCTTTTTGCCTAAAGGGAAATAGATAGTAAGAGACATTTGAGGAAGTGCTCTGCATTTAGGACATTTTTCCAGTATGTAAAATGGCAGCATTCACACCAGCATAGTACTTCCACGAGTAGAGCCCCAGACCTTGTGTCCCTGGGCCAGAGATTCTCAGACACCATCCCTTAGGGTTTGAGACAGGTTCCCCTCCCCTTTCTCCCCACCTCTGCAAAAGCCGGTGTGACCTCAGCCCTTCTTCCCCCAGGGAGCCTACTATACTCAGCCAGTGTATGCTGCCCAGCCCCATGTCATCCACCACACCACGGTCGTCCAGCCCAACAGCATTCCCTCTGCCATCTACCCAGCGCCTGTCGCCGCTCCCAGGACCAACGGCGTGGCCATGGGAATGGTGGCCGGCACCACCATGGCGATGTCAGCAGGTAAGGGCAGCATTTATGTCCGTGTCCATTCCCTTCCTCCAGGAACTCATGACAGTGGAAAACACAATCATGGAATCAGCTGTGGCATAACATGAAGAATCCTGTGCCTGGGAGTTCTAGGGACCCTCTAACTCTGTCCACAGGGCTGCAGAAGATTTCACCATAGAGGATGTAGTGAGCTAGGCCTTAAAAGGTGAACAGAGGCTAATCAAAGAGATGAAAGAGGGAAGGGCAGTCCAGGGGAGAGAACATGAGTAAAGCACATTCACAGAATGGACATGGTGTAAATCACTTAGAAAATGAGAGCATGGAGTTGGAAGGGTGGCTGGAGCAGTTGTCAGAGATAAAGTGGTGGAGAGTCTTGAATACCTAGGTAACAGGGAGCTAGCAAAGAGGTTTAAGCACGGGAGAGATAGGGTTTGTCTAATTATTCTCTCTGACTGCAAGGTGGAGACAAGCGGGTGGGGTGGATATGGGGGAAAACTGTGGTTTGAGGAGAGATGATGATACTAGGACTCTGCTAGCAGCAGAGTTCCAAACAGGAGGGCACAGGGCAATGTTCTTTAGCAGGCAGGGGCTTCAGGACCTGTCCAGTAATTAATTGCAAGTCTTGGGAGAAACAGGAGTCCAGGAGGACCCCTTCTCCATTTCTGGCTACTCCAGAAGCCCTGAGGATGGAGTTAGGGAGAGACACCAGAGGAAGAGCAGGTTTGGGGAAGTCTTTGGATGAGTTGGCACTAAAAGAAGAGCATAAGAAGACAAGAGGCCTCTAAATAACCTTTAGAGACGCAGCTTTCAGACAATCAGCGAGGTCACCTTCTGGGGAAAGAGTACAAGGGCTTGAGTGGGCAGGATGTGGGAGTTGGGATTTTCCTCTGCCCCTAATGTAAGCATTGAGGCCTCTCGTTCTCCAGATCAAGTCAGCAAGCCGATGCAGATCTGCTGGGTGCCAGCCTTGTTGTTTGGGTCCTGGGGACCAAATACCAATAGATCAAACCAGAGGCCTACCCTTAGGAAAGCTAGGTTAGTGGGACGACCACGACCACATAAAGCAGCAGCCACCTCTCAGTGTGCTGTGCAGTGGGAGGAGCACATGGAGAAGAGCGAAAGGAGGCCCCTGAAGACTGACCATCCTGGAGCATCAGGAAGGTTTCCCCTGGGAGACACTTCCTGGCAAGGTGGGGAGGGGCGGGCGGGGAGCAGCTGTGTGAAAGATCGTGGCTCATCCTCTTCATCCCAGCACCTGGGCCGGCCTCATCAGGTTTCCTCTTCTCCTTCTGGATGCTCAGGTACCCTGCTGACTGCACCCCAGCACACTGCGATTGGGGCACACCCTGTCTCCATGCCAACATACAGGGCCCAAGGGACCCCTGCGTACAGCTATGTGCCCCCGCACTGGTAAAGCCTGCGCCCATCCAAGTGAGTGGGGCCCAGGTGGGAGAGGTGGGAGGGTGACCAACTAGCAGAACTGTCTCAAAGCCCCTGGCTTGGCCTGCAGCACAGTGTCAACAGGGGGTAGGTGACAGTTACTAGTTGCTTTCCTGCTCCAGGTTCAGCAATATCACTCTTTATGATAGCTGTCATTTTCTATATATTCTAGATACTTTACATATGTAATCTCATGATCTGCACAGTACCTCTGTGAAGTAAGGATCATTACTCTATTTTACAGATAAATATATAGTTTAGTATCACCTAACTAGTAAAAACTAAGCTGGGACTTGAACTCCAATCCTCTAGTACTAAATTTTGTGCTCTTTACTGTATGGTCTTGACTTCTTCTAACTGTGGGTATATCCTTCCAATGAACTTATCTCAATCAGATGTTGGCTCTGACTGGGGCCAGGCAGAAACCCTGGGTCACCCTCACCACCAGGCTCCCCTTGTCCTCTGCAGATCCTGAGGCAGTGCCAGTGACCTGTAGAGCTCCAGGGATGTCCCTGAAAATCACTGCCATGCCTCCTTGTCTCCCTCGCTGCCTTCTCCAGAGCTCTCGGCACTGGATGGGAAATGGGCTGCTCCACTGGGAAGGCAGAGAGGACTCCATTTAGGGCTCTCAGCATGAGGGGAGGGGGTCCAGCAGCTCCCCAAAGGGCCTTAGGAATACCGCTGTCACTAATGGCTTTCCCCTTCCTCCCCTAGACCTGGAGTCACACATTGTATGCAACTACTCAAGTCTTACACAGGTGCTGGAGCAGCTCCCTAGCAGCACCACCTCTATTTGCAAGAAGAGACAACGGAAGTGCAAGGGTCACTTTATGCATCTTTAACGGTTTTGGTTTTTATTTTTGGTTTTTGTAAAAGCTGCTTTTTCTAATCTCCTGCCTCTCCCAACTGTCCCCCTCTGAGCCGCTGCTCTCCCAGCTCCACCCTTCTCCTACCTGACCAGGCACATCCTCTCTGCTCCTTTCCTTCCCCAAGCATCCAGTCCTGGGAGCCTAGTCTAGCAGCAGGCAGAGAGTGGGGTCTGTTGCAGTGGTTCAGCTGAAGGTGCGATTTCCTTTGAAGAGCATAGCGGATGTGACCCTTGGGTCCAGGGTAGGACCTCAGAACTGTTGAGCAAGCCACATCTCTGAGGGATGGTTTCTTTTTCGATTTTTCTCAAGCAGGATTAGTTTAAGACATTGCTGTATCCTGACACAAATGAAATATCTTCTGATATTTCTGAGAACCATCGCAACAGACCAAGAACAAAACCACCTGATTAGGTAGGAGTGTTCATAGCAGCTTTATAATACCCCAGATGAGAACCTAGGGAAACCAGATTCTTTCTTTGGGAGAACTTGAGGGAGGGTGGGGGGAGGGGGGCACTGTGGGAAGGCAGAGGGAAGAGAGTCGAGAGGCCCTTGCCTGCTGGCTTTGGCTTGTAAGGTCTCTGGCCGAATTGTCGGGGCCTGGACCCTCTAATTTGCACAGTGATGTTAACTGACCTGGCACTTCCTCAGAAGGTGATTTTTGACCTCAGACCTGCCAAGCAGCTGCAGGATGGTGGGATCCCAGCTTCCCAAAGCCTCGGAGGCCAGGTGCCCAGTGTAATCTAGACCTTGGCCTCTGAGCCTTCATGAATCCACTCTGATGAGGAGCTTGCTCCTGAGTAGAGTGGAAACCTGTGGCATTTCTCTCCCTTCCCTTTGCCTTTCCCAGAGCCAGGGCTCACCTGTCTGTCTATGGCGCTGGCAGACAGGCCAAGTTCTTGGTTACCTTGTGCCATTCATGGCCAAAGTGAAGGAACCACATTCCAGGTGGGTGCTGGTGGCTCTGGAGGTCAGGATAGTGAAGGAAAAGCAATAGCAATAAACATTTCATCAACTCATGGAACTGAAGGGACCTTAGCAATCATCTCATCCATTCCCCCATTTGACAGATGAGGAAGCTGAGGCCCAGAGAAGAGGAAAGGACTTCCCTAGACCTTGCAGTAAATTAGCATTAAATGCAACCTTCCTGCCTGGAGCATGTTGTCCACAAAAATTTACCTAGGGATGGATTGGCTTGGCTTTGTAAAAATGAAGCCAGCAGTGCCCACACCTGATGAGCTCTGGAACAGTCTCTGGGCTTTTGTTTCTGCTCTTTTTCTCCATGGATTTCAAAGGCAGAGGTTGGAGACTTGGCTGAGGTCACATGGGGGCAGATGGCAGGAATAGAAATTGCAAATGAGGAAATAGCATTTGGAAATTCTGTGAAGACATCTGGACCTCTCATCCTGTACCTGACTCCAGCCCTTGGAGGAGCAGGTGGACTGGCTGAAAAGGAGTCCATGCTGTTAAGACCGTAGCCCCTTATCCTGAGAGGAGAGGAGGAAACATGGGCTCTCTGGGGAGAAGAGACCCATTGGTCTCAGCCAGGAGCCCAGCTGTCTAATACTGCCCCCTGCACCCGGCACTTGGCTGGGCTAGCAGCCCTTTTGGGGATGGTTGGTGGGGGGCGGCATGCAGAGGAACATTTTACTGTACAAAATGGGATCATTGATAACATTTAGAACTTCTAAATAACTCTCTTCATTTTAAATTCATACATACGTGGATATATCCCTACTCCTACTTCCCATGTCTCCCTAAAGGAGGAAATAATCAGGAAACCCCTGGGCCAGGAGGACTTCAGAGGCTATCTGGCTGTTCCCAGGGGGGCACAGCCCAGCAGCATCCTTGACCTGGGAAATGCAGGAACAGTAAGGAGAAGCCCCACTGTTCTAAACGGTCTGCTCGGGGGTTCTGAAAAGGTTTTGTTTTGAAACAATAGAAAGTTTTCCAGTGTTAATCCTTCTTTTTCTTTTTTTTGGCAAATACCTCCTCCTACTCTCTGGTTGTATAAGGGTGGGTGAAGGTTATTTTAGATTATGTCATACATGTTTAGAAAATGCCAAAATAATAATAATGGTTATAATAATAATAGGAAACATTTGCATTTGTCGGGTGCTTCATAGACTTCAGAGCACTTCACAGCCTTTAATTTACTGACCCTGAGGAAAAGACAAGGTCAGAGTTATTTCACCCATTTGACAAATGAGGAAACTGGTTCTATTTAATAGCAGGAAAGGGAACTTGCCCCAAACTGAGCAGAATGCTGGCATCCCAACAGGCTCCCCTGAACCCTGCTGCCTCCAGATGAGCTGGGGCAGAACCAGAGGAGGGGAAAGGAGATCTAGGAATTACCTTTTTACCTTTGTTCATTCTGTACCAGTATGTAAAAACTAACATCTAGTACCTCACAGTTTTTCACAAAGCAATTTCATATCCATCATCTGGTTTAACCCCGTGAAACAGATGATTCTCTCATTTGATCCATGAGGAAAATGAGACTTGGAAAAGCAGAGTGACTTGCTCGTAAGCGGCAGAGCCATTTGAATCCCAGTCTGCGGTCTCTTTCCCTCCAGTCTGACTCCACACATGGGCTTGTGGACTGAAACATCGATGCTGTGCACCCTCTCCTGGCCCTTGTATGTAATTCAAGATCAAGGACAGATCCCAAGGCAAAAACAAGGTGTGGAAAGGCTGGGGTCTGGAAGAACCCAGGCACAGCACCCCTTTTGTGGTGTGAGCACCGGAGCCCCAGTTCAGCTGGCCTCACCCTCTTGCTTTGATGGAGATCCACAAGCCTGGCCAAGCTTGGGGAGTCATTGCAGAGGGACTGAGCCCAGGAGAATGAGGCAGTAGTGTGCCTGTGGTAGGATGAGCACACGTGGTAGGATCACAGGCATCCATCAGGAGGTACCATGAGCATCATCCACAGATACTGGATGGCCCAGTGGTCAAGCTGGACAGAAGGTCAGAGCTTGAGGGGCCCTGTCATTTTAGGAAGTCCAGCAAGCCAGAGAGGACAAGGGGTGTGCCCGCATGACATTCGAGCTGCAGCGTGGCACCAGCAAAGCCCTCTCTCCACCCCATCCCACTGCTTCTCACCAGTGCCACAAGCTTGGTGGGCAGGGTTAGGGATACAGGTGGTTCCAGTCACCAGCCAACCCTCTCGGCTTCCTGCACTTCTACCTGCCTCCCTCTCCTTAGCCTGGGGCCCAGGAAGCTGGAGTCTGGAAGCTGGAGTGCCCCCAAGTGGTAAGAGCCTGAAATTTAATCTTTCTGCCACATTTTCGAAAAATTTATTTCCTTTCTTCCCCGTGAGACAGGACAGTTGCTGCTCTTCCTCTCTCTCTCCTGGCAGTGACTGTAAAGTGCATATCCCCCTCCCTATATATTGAAAAAGGACACTCATCTGTCCAGAGTTTATTGTCTGTGTACGAAGTACTTTGACATTGATTGCCAAAATTCTCATTTTATAGATGGAAAAAACTAAGTCTCTGAAGGCTTAAGAGATTTGCCAAAGGTCACACAGCTCATCAGAGAAAGAGCCAAGATTTGGACTCTTCAAATCCTCTGGTCTTTCTACTGATACTTGCAGGCCTTGGTGGCCAGCATGCAGAAGGGATGGGCTACCTGTGTGCCCCTAAACAGAGGAAGACTCCAGGGAAACCTTCCCCACTTAGCAGATTTTTATGAGGAGCCCTGGGAACCCAGCGGCATTTCCAGCTGGCAGCACTCGAAAGACAGGAATTTGCAATAAGAGGCCTAACTTGAACAAAGCATGTTGGGGTCATGATGCCTAGGACTGAAGACATGTTCAGGGGCAGCCCCGGGCACCTGTCCATTGAAAGACCTATGTCCTTAGGAAGCTTGTGTAGCCTTGCTTTCTGACCCTGAAGAGCCTGCCCACTGTCCAGACCTAGTGAGTTGGCACTTCCGGGGGACCTGGTGTAGCCCTGAATGGCCAACAGTACATCTGAATCCAGTCCCTGGGTTTGTTTTTCCCAAGAGTGAGGACCAGGATCTAGAGAGACACTGTGCAGTCCTTCCTCCTCATCCCAACTCTTACCCTTGGCCATCCAAAGTGTTCCAGAGATCTGGGAGTGTGTCTTCAGAGAGGCTGGCTTTGTTCCAAGTACCCTTCAGAAATGAATCACACGGAGCATAGGAGTAGTGCAGATCCTTTGGTCACTAAGTTCTGATGTCCTCACTGTGCAGACAGGACTCAGCCAGAGGTCCAGAGAGGCACTGGCTGAATTAGGCCTGGAGCCCTGCATGTCAGACCCTCAGCTCTGCTCTGAGGGAGGCCAGAGAGGGAGGCCCTAGAGGGCACGGGTCTTGGTCACAGCACTGTGGCTGGATCAGTCACTGAGATGTCACCATGGCATTTGCTCCTCAATTGCAGTTGAAAGTACATGTGGAAGCTCTGCTTTTCACCCTGTATTCCACAGCACTGTAGGGCATGTGGTCCTGAGCTGATTGCCAAGCCTGGGATTCCAGAGGGGGCAGGTTGGGCAGTGTAGGGGCAGGCTCCATGCCAGTGTCCAGCCCCAGGAGAATCCAGGCTAGACTTCCCTCCAAAAGCTGGATCACAGTGGAGACCCAGTCAGGCTAACATCGGATTCCACAGCTGAGCCTCTGAGAGCTCAGCCTCCTTTGGGTGTGCCAGGTTGGCAGCAGGATTGGTCCTTTACCTGTCCATGTCCCCTTCTAGAAAACCTGTTTCTGAAATTAGGCATTACATGGTTCTAGGGCCTGGCCTTTAAATTTCCTGGCAGGCCAGTTTCAACATTCCATAACCAACCTTGCCTGAGCCAGACTTGGGTCTCACTCCCTCACTTTCTCCAATGGGTATTTTCTACCTTGTGTGCTGTTGAGTCCAGCCCAGTGGCCAGGTGATTAGGACTGGCTGCCACAAAGCCAGAAAGGGAAACTAGAATGCCTGCTTCCCTGTGGCTGCATCTGTAGTCCCTGGGTCTTCTTGCTGTGGCAGTGAGGCCCTGTACCCAGTCCGGCTCCTGGTAGAGGGGCTATTTTCCTTTTTTGAAGAGAACACATACCAGCCCATAGGTCTCAAATGGGTGAAGTCATCTTTGGGCCTGACCCCAGCAAGACCAGCATCTCCAGGCTCCAGCCTTCCTCCTCGTGCCTGAGAGTCAGGGAAAGAGTGGGACTGGCCAGAGACCACCTTCTTGGGTCAGCCAGCTTATCTGGATCAAAGGTGGGACTACAGCTCTTCCTTACCCAAGGGGAGGTAAGGCCAGGCCTCTGGCAACGTGGTGTTGTCTGTCATGACGTTCAAAGGCCCAAGGGCCCGTCCCCGTCTCCTGACTAAAAGGCATCTGCATCCCTGTTCATATCACACGACAGAGAAACTTGTTCTCGTGGCATGTACCATCCCCGTGAGAGAGCGTTGTATATGATTTTGTATTTTTTAATTCATTTTAATCTACAGGTTGGAATCTAGTTTTTAAATTTTATTGGAACTCACATTTTAAAAAGAAAAACATTTAAAATAATAATAATAAACCTTTGACCGGTGTCTTCCAAGTAGTTTGAGCAAAGAACTTATAGGTGTTTTCAAAACACAGCCTGGAGTGTAAAGAGTGGAAAGCCCCGCGGCCTCGCTTGTGTGTGTGAAGTGTAAATCTGGTTTTGTTCTGTTGTTTTGGATTCTTTTGGGTTTTTGTTCCGTTTTGTTTTGAAGATCAGATAGTGATCACTCTGAAAGATTGAAGCCAAGAATTTGTAACTATGATATTTACTGTAAGCTGTAGAACATTCAATAACTATTAAAAAAGTTTCCAAAAAGTCTGGAGTGACCAGACTGGTGGTTCTTGGGAGAGGGAGACACAGACACCTCTTGGGTCGGTGAGTGTCCCCTGGGCTTCTCCTAAGTTGATTCTAAACTTGTTTTCACCAGTCAAGTGATACCTACGCTGCATCTCCGGGGCGGCCCTGGCACTCAAAGTTCAGGGGCCTGGGAAGTGGCCATCAGCACCTGGGCTAAGGTGTGTGATACAGGAGTGCAGGGAAGCCATGAATGATGGAGGCTGCATCTACCGAGTGCCCACCGTGTGGCCGGTGCTGTGCATTATGCTTGGTAACTGGTAATCCTCATGGCAGGATGGGAGGTGAGCCCTGTGGTTAGCCCTGTCCTTGGGAGGGGGAGCAGCTGAAGAGAGTGAGTACCTTGGCCAAGGTTACAGAGCTAGTGAGGGGCAGAGCTGGAACTCATACTTGGTCTGGCTCCAAAGCACAGGTACCAAGCCCCAAGTTCTCTTGCCCACCCTGGAGGAGGCAGTGCCTACATCCACTTAAAAGGAAGGGCTAAGCAGTTTGTAGTCCCAGAAGGACAGCTGAAGGTGATAATATGGTCTCCATCCAAATGTTCATCACATGCTGTCAGTTTTATTTATGTCCAAAATATCTCTAATCTCCCTTCTGGGCAAAGCCACTGCCCTGGTCCAGTCCTGGATTTAACCCCCGGTCATCGTGGCCACTGTTCCCTCCTAGGGCTTGGCTCCCGCCATCCATGCTCTACCAGCCTCCCAAGTATTCAGCTTCCTCAACTGGGGAGAATCCTTGAGGCCCAAAGAAGCTAAGTGACCTGGCTGTAACGAACACTCTGGAGCCCTCTCCACCAGACTACCCCGGGCCTCCACAGAACCTCCTTCCCCTATGGTGGCAGAAAGCTCTGTCAGGTGTGGAAGGGGACGATGTTCCTGGGCTCTGTCGCAGCAAGTCCTCCACTCTGTCACTTTGTCCAGGGACTCAGCTCCAGGTCAGTGGCAGGGCTGGGGCCAGAAGCAGGTGGGAGGTGGAGACCTGGGCCCTGGCACCCACCATTCGAGCCCATGGGGGAGGGGAGGTGGAGTGAGACGAGGTCAAGCTCAGAACTGTCCTCAGTGGTCACCCAGGGCCCCACCTTGTCCTCCAGCTCCCACCCCTGCCAGCAGCCTTGGCCTACTTCAGCTCAAGAGTAGGCTTTAGAGCCAGGAAAGCTTCCAGGTGAGAGTGGGGGTCCTAAGGGTCAGCCACATCAGACGCACCCCTACCTGGTCCTCAGATCCTCATCTCCCTCTTTTGGGAGGTGGCTTCAGGATCCCCCAAGGGTCAAATGAAGAGACTTGGGCCAGAGCCATTCCTTTTTATCTTCCAGCAAGCAGAAAGTTGAGGTGGTAGGAGTGGTTTGGAGGTGATGAGTACTTATTACCCCAGGGGCCAGCAGTGAGGTGGGTGTCCATTACCTCACCTGGGAAGCCCAGACCCAGCCTCAATCTCCACCCTCGCTGGCCTCTGTATGTGCCTCATCCCAGAGACCAGAATCCAGCTTCCCTCTGGGAATGGAGGCCAGAGGGTGGGAGGGTCAAGCCTCCCCTTCACCCAGGGCACTGTCTCGTCCTCATCTCAGTGTCGTCGTTCAGGCCCTCGGTGAAGTGGGGTTGGTTGGCTCAGGGGGCAGCCAAGTCTAAGAAGCCACACCCTGGCAAGTAGGGACACCAACAGCACCACGGTGGCCCCAGGGAACATTCCTGGGGTGCACTGGTGATGCTCTCTGGTCCCCTACAACACGGTTCTAGACTCTGGAGCTCCAGATGAAGCTGATGCTCTGATGCTGAACCTCTGATGCTCCAGAAAGTTCCTCCTGATGTCCAGCCTGTATCCTTCCCTCCCTTCTTTGAGAGCAGGTGATGCTTTGTCTCCTGGATCCTCAGAGGTGCCCTCCCTTTCCTGCCCACCTGAGAAGATGCAGAGAGAAGCCTGGGCTCTAGAGAGGTGAGAGGAAGGGAGAGGTTGAATCTCCACTCGAATCTGCCCAGCCTCCCATCGGGGCAGGAATTTTCTCCATAGCTGCTAGGCCGGGCCCCACCGGGGCTTCTGCCCCATTTGAAGTCAGGCTTCAGGCAGGCCCAGCATGGCTGCTGCTGTCTCCCAGGTGCAGCAAGCCTGAGCCTTCCCAGGGTGTCCCCTTCCACCACCACCACCACCACCCCACCCCAGGTTCCAACAGGCATCACTTCTTGGTTCTTCAGCCTCTCCCTGAGCCTCTTTCCCATTAGTGTCTAAGTATGTCTCCTCCTTCCACCTTTAAAAACCATACCAAACACCAAAAGAACCTGTAACTAAAAACCCCCTCTCCCTGAAGCCTGTACCTGTGGTTGGGCTGCAGCTCTTCCTTACCCAAGGGGAGATAAGGCCAGATGATCTGCGAGGCCGCCTCTGGCCCCACTTCACCTGGTGCCCCACCTGCCAAACAGCAGACACTGCCAGGGGAGGGATGGCCTGTCCCACACACAGGGCCCGACACAGAACCAGGCAGTGAATGGGCAACCTGGGAACAGGCACAAAGACCAGAAGCGCCTCCTGACGCTACTTTCCCAGGTTTTTATTATTCAACAAATGGAAGGGTATGGAGACACAAGGATGGACAACAGCCAAGGTTCAATAAATAAGAGAAACGGGGACAGCTGTGGGCCCGTGCCTGCACAGCCCCACATAAATAACGAGACTGCTGAGCCAGAGTGGAGAGAGGTGGGGCAGTCGCCCGCACTGCCCAGGCCAGGGGACAGACACCAACACCACAGGGACACAAACCACCGAGGCCAGAGGCCCCTCTCCAGCCCTGTCACACACACCACTTTCCTTTCGAAGCGCCTGAGATCTTGGGGGTGGCTGGGGCTCTGCACCACAGTCCTGCCCAGGTCAAGTCTGTTTCTTCAGTTTCAATAAAAACGGCAGGGGCAGGCACATGCATTAGGCCCCTTATGTATGCAGAGCCATGTTCAGGTGGCCCCATAGAAGACTTGAAGGTGGAGGCCCTGAAGCAGCAAAAATGGGGTCAGATAAAGCTACTAGTGGGAGGGGTGGCGTGGAGTCGAGCTCTCCACCCCCACGACCCAGCCCAGAGCCTGCAAGGTGGGAAGGCCCTGAGCGCTGAGACGCCACTACCCCCACTTCACAGTCAAAAGAACTGGGACCCAGTAATGGCAAGGGGCTTGCCCTAGATGAGAACCCAGAATGCAGCTCCCAGCCCAGGCCCTTTACAGGACCTGTCAGAAAAGGAGGGAGCGGTCCCCCCTACAGAGGCAAGGGGTGGGGCCAGGGGTGCCAGGCAGAGGGCCCCTCCC
The DNA here is from genome assembly GCA_024291935.2 of Okapia johnstoni. Lineage (NCBI taxonomy): Eukaryota > Metazoa > Chordata > Mammalia > Artiodactyla > Giraffidae > Okapia > Okapia johnstoni. Next base: position 25,512,470 of record CM044325.1, read on the forward strand.
CACCACCAAGGCCTAGCCATCCAGTGGAGCAGAGGTCAGGGCAGAGCACAGGCTCAGGGACCTGCGGGGAGGGAAATGGGCGGCAGGGACGGGAGGGGGCCTCCACCTGCTCCTGCACACAGCACCCGCCGGCCGGCCTGTCCATCTCCTCACCGGGGTGGACACTCCCACCTCCAGGCCTTGGCGGTTTTGTCTGCTGGGCCTTTCTGGATCCTCACGGGCTCAGCTGCAGCTCCACCTCTTCCAGGAAGCCTTCAGAACCGCCCAGGGCAGGGCTGCAGGGTCCTCAGACGGGACAGCCCCTCAGATGACCAGGTTGCTCTCACTTAGCCGAATCACATAGCGGTTCTCCTAGAGGACAGGGGTCAGAGCTGTCAGGGGGCTTCTGGCTCCAAGAAAGCAGCCCCTGCCCAGCGCCCTCTGTACCTCCACCCCTGCCTTGTCGGCCATGGGAGTGGCCCAGGTGCTGAGAAGACGCCTTCCCACTTTGGTCCTCACCTCGGCCTTGTTCTCTGCTGGGGGCTTCGGCCACTTAGCATGACTTCCACCACTTCCCAGAAGTGCCCGCTGCTCACTGGGGAGGCCAGGTCGTGGGGAGCTGGGGAGCTCAGCCCCTGAAGGCCCGGCCTCCGTGATGGTCTTCACCTCGGAGCCCACTGAACTCATGCGCTGCTCGGGAATTCGGGCCACGCGGAACCTGTGAGGAGCGGTGAAGCCATCTTCCCCCGTTAGAGGGGGGATCCCCAGGCGTGGAGAGCACAGCACCCACCAAGGTCGCACAGCAAGTTCCTAGAGCAGAGCCTGAGCCCTCCCCATGTCTTCCCGCCCACTGCCGGGCTCCCAACTCTAGGCTGCGTGTGGCCAGGCTCTTAGGTGTTATGGGGGTGAGGACCCTGGCCACCCCCACTGCAAAGAGAGGCCCGCTGAGGCCAGGAAGGGTGGGGCTGCCACCGAACCTGCTGTTTACCGATTGACCTAGGGCCCTGCCTCCCCCACCACGGGTCACCTGCGGTCTGTGCCCTCCTCACCTGCCCACAGACAAGATGGTGATCTCGCCCTGGCGTCCGGCCTTGGCCCCAGCCTTGGGGGTCCTGGCTGGGTTGGGCAGGAGTCTGGGAGTGGGCGTGGTGGCAGCTGCGGCCTCAGGGGACAGCAGCACCTCGGGCCACTTCTTCTGGCTACAACGGGAGCAGCAGGGGCCTGAGAGTGAGGCCAGGCCCTGCACGGTGTGGAGGTGGTGGCGATGCGGGCAGACGTGCGGCACGCTGGGTGGGCCCGGAGGCAGCCTGTGGGGGACGCAGGCGGGAGGGTCACTGGGGCGGGGCAGGCCCAGGAGACCCCGGGAGGTGGTGAAGGGGAATCAGGGTGACAGGAGGGGAACCACACCCCAGGGGCGAGTATTCAGGTAGGCTGAGTATCTGTGGTCTGGGGCCCACCTGCCCACTCACCTAGGCAGAGGCCGGTGGCTGGTCTGCACCAGCTGTCGGCTGTGGTACTCCTTCAGCAGCTCCTCCAGCGCTGCTGCATTCTCTGTGGGCAGCTGCTCTCAGAACCTCGCTCTGGGCCACAAGGGAGAACCCCCCCGCACCGACCCTGTGCCCCGGCACAAAGCCCCCCACCCACTCGCCCCTCCCCAGCCCGGACTGTGTGCCTTTTCCTCGCCCCTCACCAAGCAAGAAAGGGGGCAGCACTGTCAGCCACACTGGTCAGAGGGCCAGGCTGGCCTGAGGCGTCACAGTGGGAGGGGCAGAGCAGCGCTCTGGGACAGGGCTGGGGTCAGACCTTCCTCCTCACCTTTCTTCTCTGTGATCAGGCGCACCAACACCCCGATGGTGTCCTCATTGGTGTCCTCAGTCCGGTAGGCAGGGTTGATCCCTGGAGAAGAGAAAGAACCACCATGACTCTAGGGAAGAAGTGGGTGGAACGCTCCTGGCTCGCCAGCTACACCAGGGTTTGGCAGCAGAGGGCGCACCAGGCCTGGGTGCCTGGGTGTGCACGCCTAGGGCCTCAGCTCTGGCTCTGAGCTGTTACCACCTTCATTGCTCAGCACCACTGCTCCCTGCACCCAGCAGCCCCAGGTGCTGAGCGGTTTCAGGGCCATCTGAACTCCACCATCCTGCACCGAGTGTGTGGGGTGGGGGGCCAGCCTCTCCCAGGGCCTGCCCTCTCCTCAGCCTCAGGGAGCTGTGGGCTGCCTCTCTGCCCAGAACCCCCGCCAGCCCCAGCACACTCTGCTGTTCTGGGCCTGTCATGCCCTGCACACCGCCCTGTATTCATAACTAACCAAGGGCTCAGACCTCTAGGATTTGCACCCAGGCAGCAGCCAGCAAGTTAAAGGGAGTCCTAGGCTAGGAAAACAAGTGCGGTTCCAGGCTAAATGGCCTGTCCAAAGTTCCTGTCCTGTCCCCCTCCTGGCCCTGCAGAGTCGGGGGCTGGAAAGAGGACTGGCATGGGAGGCACCATTCGATCTCGACTCAGCCACCCTGTTCTGTGAACAGAACTGCATGTGTGTGGAGTCCCTGCCCTGCTGGCTCTCAGGGGACAGCACGGGCGGGGGCAGGTAGCGGGAAGAAAAGGGCTCTAAGGCCCTAGGGGAGGGCCAGGAGGAACATGTCTTTCCCTCTGGTTCCAGGGCTTGTAACTCAAACCACAGCCTGGAGCTGAAACCTGAGCCTCTTATGGTGCTTGTCCAGGTCAGCTGCCCTGCCAGCCCTTCAGGCCAGAGGCCAGAGGCCACCCAGAGTACCAAGGAGGCAGTCTAACCTTTGAACTACACACACAACTGCAGCCCCAAAGGGGTCCAGACTCCTCCAGCTGGGAGGGAATCCCACTGTAGCCACTTGCCCTCCTCTCTGCCTGTTCTGCCCCAGTTGCCACCTTGGGCCATCTCAGCCTTCCTTCCACTTTATCCGTTTGCCCATGTGCCGCATCTCCAGGAAACTCTTCTGATCACCCTTCCAGGCCAAATAGATTCCCTCAAGTGACCCCAAGCTGAGCTAGGCTGGGCCAACCCGGGCCCTCTGGCCTCCCAAACACGACCCCCGGCTGGGCCTCACCGCTGCCTCCGCCTCCGGGGCCAGGCCCGACCTCCTTCTGGGCCGTGCAGTGGTAGCCCTTCCGCTTGAGCAGGTTGCACACCAGGATGCCCAGCAGCCCCATGAGACAGAAGATGGGCACGATGGCGATAACCGCGTACTGAGCAGCTGTCTCCTCTGGGCTGCCTGCCCGCGTGCTGTTCCCAGGCTGCCGCGTCTCCCCTGCACCGCCGGCCCCTGCCGCCACCTCCACACCACGACGGGCCCGTTGCCCTCGTTCTGAGCACCACGGAGGACGGAGGCAGGACAGAGGCAGAGAGAGGCAGACACTCAGAGAGGCCCAGGGCTGAGTCCCGGGGCAGGGGTAGGGTTTGTGGTACTGACATGTCCACAGCCACCCGCTGTCCACCACGTTGGGGAAGCCAAGGCCAGCTCATGCCCCTCCTTTTTGGCAGACCCTGAGCCCCCCATCTATGCCAGAGGGGTAAACAAAAGGCAATGGTGCACATGTGCCTGGGCACAGGGACACCAGATCCTGCCACTCCACAAGCCTGGCCCATGAGTTAGTTTCCTCAGAGAGTGACCAACTCAACAGGTAGGAGGAGGTACACGTGTGTGAATGTGTATGCTCACACTCGTCCATGTGGGTCGTTTTAAGGGGGAGAAGGAAGGACAGGAGACGGCTTGGGATGTGAGCCCCCAGCTGTGACAGCACCTGCTGGACAGTCTCTGCCCCTCAGAGGCGGAGAGAGAAGAGACAGCCAGCAGACCAAGTGACCACGTCCTGCTGGATACCCTGGGCTAGGGGAGTGAAGATCCCACTGCCCCAGATGGACACAGAGGGGCCCTCGGGCTCAAGCTCACCAGACCCCTTCCCACACATATTCCCACCAGTCCTAGCCCTGTCTGCACTCACTGTAACAGCTGCGGGCACCCAGAGGGGTCCGGGAGCATGGTTGACAGGGAACACCGGGGACCTCTGAAGGGGAAAACCACCTGCAGGGAGGGAAGATGTTACCGAAGCCCAAAAAGCCATCCTTAAGAGAGGCTGGACCTTCCCCGTGGGCACCCTCACTGGCCCTGACCCATCCCATTTCACAGATGGGAAGTCTGAGGCCCACTCAAGGGGTGAGTGAGGCTGGGACCCCAGGATCTCAAGTCCTGGTCACCTGGTCATGAACCCCTTCACTCCACCTCATGGCTCACCCAGGCTGGCAGTCTCCACATTGTGCGTCTTGAGTTGCCGTGCCCACCTGGGCCTCGAGCCTCCCTCGAGGGCTGCAGCGTGAGTGGGGCTGGCATGGGCGAGAGCCCCAGGAAGCTGAGAAGGTGCCTGGAGGGCAGGACCTGCATAATGTGCCCTGCCCTGGTTCCTGCAGGAGGGAAAGAATGAGAACAGAGCCAGCAGCCAGGCCTGGGGTCCCTGACCCTGGCCCTCGACAGTCTTCCCAGGAGAGACCGATGGGCAGGGCGAGCTCACCAGGTTGGGCTCCTCCCCGGGTGGGCACTGCCAAGGGGTTGTCGATGTGGCAGTGGCCAGAGGCCAGGGCAGCAGCTGGAAGAACAGAGGCCAGGACACACTCAGGGGGCAGAAAGCACTGGGGCATGGCAGCACCGGGCCCAGCGACCCACCACCAGGCACCCCAGGCACAAGGACCTCTGGTTACTGGGCCGCCCCCGGGCTTCAGGGACACTCTTGAGCCGCAATCCCTTGTGCTACAAGTCAAATCTGCCTGTCTCAGCCCTGCTGCATCACTACTGCCCAGGCAAGGAGGGAACCACATCTGCTTCTGGAAAGCGCCAGAAAGCCCCCAACAGGGCCAGGTCAGGGTCTCGAGCCCTTGGGTCTTTGAGTCACACCCTTCGAGCTAACCTGGACAATGAGGAGGCCATTCTTCTGAATTCCTCTCTCAAGTTCCACCCCACTTCCTGCTTGCTGCCTTGGCCCCCACATCACAGCTGAAAATGTCATTAACCAGCCTCATTTCATCATCCCTGGGGCCGAGTCTACAGGTGGTGCTTCTGGGCCCTTGGCTGAGGCTCTGGGTCCATATCTTCATCTGTGACCTCCCTGCCATGCAAGGCCAACCCGTTCACAGCCTGGCACCCACACAGGGCATGACAGGTCCCAAGGGAAGGATCTTCTCAATTTGCTTCCCACCCATTCTTCTTGGAGTGCCCTCTTTTCCCATTCCAGGTGTGAACTATCTGCCCTGAATCCCCCTCCTCCAGTCCTCTGATGGGGCCCCAGCTTGCAACAGGTGCAGAGTAGAGCCAGCTGCCCTGAAGGGCAGAGGGAATGTCACATGGGGGGCGCGAGGGACCTCCTCAGGCTCCAGACCTGGTTCCAGCACGTGCCAAGCACTGGGAGGCCAGGGGCACCAGGAGAGGTGCGGGTCAGACTGTCTCTGCTCCTCAAAGGAAGGGCTGCGTAACCAACCCCAGCACCCACCACGGCACGAGGCTCCTGAGGGCTCAGGGCACACCTCCCCCACAGTCCCATCCCCACTCACCAAGAGGAGACAGGAGAGGGGCCAGGGCAGTGGGCTCAGCTTCATCCTCAGGCCCCAGTGGGTGGCCAGCCTCAGGCAGAGAGGCAGCTGCTGTCCTCCTGCTGTGTGTTCCTGGACGGGGCCAGATGGGAGGGAAGGTGGGGAGATGGTGCTGGGCAGGCAGAAGGCTGGGGCAGCCTCCCAGGGCAGCACAGGTTTGGAGGGCTTCCCAGGGGAGGAGGGCTTCCGGCCTCTTCCATGAACAGCCAGGTGCCCCAGGCCAAGCAGGGAAGCGTGTGAGGAAGGGACCGACAGCTTCGGGCCGGGGTGGGAGGAACAAGGGGGCTGGCAGCGCCCCCACGCCCACCCTCTCTGCTCGCATCCTCAGCTCTCAGGGCTCCCGCCTCTCAGAACTCCAGGGGCCACAAGCATGCCTGCCTCTCCTGCTTGTCTGCCTTCACTCTTGCTGTTTCTGTTCCAAGGAAGGCCTGTTCTGTCACACTTCAAAGCCCAACACTACGGCGTCTCCTGCTGGAGGCCCCTCTTGACTTACTTTCCCCCAAAGCGCCTGTGCGTGCCCTCCCCCAGCCCGACACCATCACAGCCCCGGTCCTCCCGCGGGCCCCACTGTCCACACTCAGCCGGCTTCTCCAGAGCACCGGGCTGCATCTCTACAGCCCTGGGCAGACCTGCGGGGGTGGTCGCAGCAGCCCGCATTCAAGCCTTCTGTCTTCTCCCAGGCACCTACTGTGTGCTGGGCACTGCCCTCAGCATGGGAAAGGGTACAAACGAGACAGACACTGCCCCTGTCCTCAGGGAGTTCACACCCCAGGGAGACCTACGACCAACAGATCAACCATGCAGGTGGAGGGAAGGGCTGACACCAAGTATGGCACACGAGGGCACAGAATGTGATGGGCACTGGCCTCGCCGGGAGAAAAGTCTCCAGCCGGCAGACGAGGCTGAAGAGCAGGGAGGAGGATTTGGCTTAGACAACAAAAGGGACAGCAGCAGAACCAGGGAGTCCCGTGATGTCCCCCGAGGAGGCTGCACTCCAGGCTCAGGAGGGAGGGAGGGAAGGAGGGTCTCGGGCAGCCTGTGACCCCCGCAGGCCAGCCTCGAGCAGCTAAGCCCAGCACGTGGAGGGGCCCCGCCTGGAGCCTTGGAGTCTGACGGGCAGCCTGGCAGAAGAAGCACTGCCCGCGGTAAAGCCCAGGTCACAGGAGAGCCCCTCGGCCTACGAGTGGCCGGGACTTCCCACCCGGAGGAGGAGGCAGAGGAAACTGATCTGGCCGCACCATGGGCCTGGCCTGGCACAGACCTCGTGGGACCAGGGCTTTGAGTTACACCATCCTCGGGACTCTCCAGGTCACTGGCAGTGGCTCTCGGCCCAAGGCCAGCTCAAGGGAAAAACCCAGGACAGAAGGTCCAGCCACGGAGCAGAGTGAAGGCTGCACCCTGGCCATCAGCACCTGACGGGGGGCATCCTCTGACCCACCCTCCACTGGTGCCTCCTCCAGCGTCGTGACACGTGTCCCTGTCCCCTACCCAGGCCCCACTCCCACTCAAACCCATCTCTCCATGGCTCCCTCCTTCGTTCATCACAGAGCTCACCCACAGCTGACCCCGAGTCCCAAGGCCTCAATGCCAGCCCCGCAGCCCCGTCCAGCCCCAGCGCCCCTCCGTACCCACAGGGTGGGCCCAGAAGGCTGGGGCAGGCGTGGAAAGTAAGAGGCTGGTTGGCTACAGAGGAGAGCTCCCCCTACCCCCCGCCCGAGTCCCACCCCGTGACTGGCACCTGCTGGGTGACCTGAGCCCGCAGGCAGGGGCTGTGCAGCTGCTGACAGGCAGGGAGCTCTGATCTTGAGACTTCCAGGAGGAAAGTAGGGTCCAAGGGCCCAGACTCAAAGCCAGTGAGGGCCCACTCTGGCACATTCACAGACACTCGCCGCCTCGCGCCTGACGCCTTCTAATTATGTGCCTTCTAATTACCCCAAACCAGCACTTACTCCAGTCTGACTGCCCAAGTCTCTGCTTACTAGCAGCTCCCCGGGCCCCCACACTCAGCCTGAGCCCCCAGCGGACCTGTCCAGTCAGGCAGCTGCTGGCTGCCACCCAGAACCCCCTGCACATGTGGACACCTGCTGCCCTGACTCCTGTCTGAGCTTTCTCCCCACCAGGCCTCCAGCACCTATGCTGGGAGCCCTGGAACCTTGACTGAAAAGCAAGTTCTGATCAAGCTCTTGGCTGGGTGGGCAGGGGTGGGCGGGGGTGGGCGGTGGGTGGATGAAGCCTCCACCCCCCCCCACACCCTGCCTTCCCGTAGGCAGGGCAATCAGGGACCTTCCAAAGCCCAGCACCTCGGGGCACCTCCCCAGGGCTTCCTGAGGGGAGGGCTGTCAGAGATGGGCAGACTGAGGCCCTGAGGAGGGTGGCAGGTGGTGTGACGGTCCTCTCTGGCCCCAGAGCTCCTGGCAGAGAACCACCCTCCGAGTCCCAGGGGCACAAAAGGAAGTTAGCTTAGAGGCCACTCCTCCCAGAGAGCCAGCCTGGAGCCTGTTCCCAGTCACCAACTCCCTGTGGGACCTGAGCCCCTGCTTCACCTTGCTGGGTCTCAGTTTCCTCATCTGTAAGTGGGAGCTGTTTGTCCCCCAGAGCAAGGCTGTCATGAGGTTTAAATGAGGTAACCTGACATGGGTCCTGTGACTTCCTCCCATCACCCCTCTTTCCCTCTCCACCTCCCACCAGGGTTTGTAATTATTTGCTTGCTTGCTTGTTTATTGTTTGCCCCCCCCCCCACCAGACAGCAGCTAGGGCAGGGATGTCTGTCTCGTTCACCACAAAACCCTTTCCCGGCCAGCGTCTAGAGCAGGAGGCCTCCATGGAACACAGGGATATGCGGGGTGGGCAGAGGGTTCCTCACACAGGGCCGTCCCCACCCTCCTAAAAAGGCCCAAACAATTAGGACCAGAAATTCCCTGGAAGAAAGCCAAGGAGGAAAGCTGCAACCAGGGCCCCTCACAGGAGATGCCAGAGCCTCAGGGCAGCGTAGCCCTGGAGGCCTCGGAGAAAGAGGAAGCTGTGTCCCCACCCAGCCTCCTCAGGCCTCAGCAGCTTCCCCTTTCCCAGAATTGAAGCTCAGGGGGTCACTGGGCCCCAGGCGGGCGCCCCACCTCCCTGCATTCACTCTCCAGCCTCCCCAGCCTCCTCAGAGGCTCCTCTGACAGCTCCCTCCGCCCCCATCCCCGCCTCCCCAGTGGCCTCCAGTGCAGCCTTACTTGCAGCTTAGATGTCTCAACACGAAGGTCTGGGCCCTGTCCCTCCTCACAGCTCCAGCCACTCTGAGCTACTTTCTGTCCCCACATCTGCCTCTCTCACTGGCACTGGGACCTGCTGCTTCCTCTGCCCAGAAACCTCTCCCATCGCCTGACACTCGCCCTTCAGAGCTTAGCTGGAAGTCGCTTCCCCCTGGAAGCCCCCAACCACTACCGACCTGTGTGTTTGTCGCCCTGGGTGTGACCATCCTGTTTACCCAGCCTCTTCCCCACTGCCATGCTGCCCGCCACCCCCATGCCTGGCACCCAGCACCCCAGGAGGTATGTGCCAAACCAGGGGATCAGAAGAGGTGCTCAAGAGAGGGGCCAGCTTCTCCCAGGGTCAAGAGGGCCAGAGAGCAGGCCGACGGCTACGGAGCCCAGTGCTTGGGGTTGGGGTGGGGGGCACTGAACCCAGATTTGAACCCCCTGCCGAACTCGGGGAGAACCAGCCTTCTTGTTCTGCTCTTCACTGGCTCTGTGGCTGTGGACCCCACCCCCGTGCCCCATCTCTCAGAAAACTGTTGTCAGGACAAGAGGAGAGAATTCACATTAAATACTCAGCACAGGGCTTCCCAGGTGCTGCCAGTAGTTAAGAGTCTGCCCGCCAACAGCCTCTTGCAGGTGATAAGGGTTCTATCCTGGTCCGGAAGATTCCACATGCCGTGAAGCAACTATGCCCATGTGCCGCAACCACTGAGCTGGGGCTCTAGAGCCAGCAATCTGCAACTACTGAGCCCAGCACCACAGCTACCGAAGCCCGTGCGCCTAGAGCCTGTGCTCCATGGCGGGACAGGCCACCGCAACGAGAAGCCCGCGCCCCACAGCGAAGAGTGGCCCCCGCTCGCCACAACTAGAGAAAGCCCGTGTGCGGCAACGAAGACCCAGCACAGCCAAAAACTAATAAATAAATAAATCCTCTTTAAAAAAACAAGTACTCAGCACACAGCCTGCCGTAGAACAAGCTCTCAGTAAGCATTCACCATGCCTCAGTTTCCGGAGTACATTGTGGAGGGGGTTACAGCACACACCTGATGTGTGAGGTACAAATGAGATTCTCTTACATTCATGTACAATGCTTGGCACAGAGCCTGGTACACAGGAGGTGCTCCATTAGCCACACTGACCATCTGGGGAGGTGGTGGGAGGGTGCAGGAAGGGAGAGGAAAGGTTTGTGGGCGGAGCCCAGGTCACACCATGTCCCCGCCCCCCGGGGCCTTACGGGAGCCTTGAAGGGTAAGCAGGGGAGCGAGAGGCAGGGAACAACTCATGTCTCAGAGGGCTTGCTGGGCTGCCGGCCAAGTGAGGCAGGGCTGGAGAGACGGAGGCGGGAGGCAGGTTCCCACCTGGAGCAGAGGGTGGGAGACAGGTATTTGTTTCCCGGCCAGTGGCTTTACGGCCTGTGGACCTCCTGCAGCCTCCAGAGGCTAGGGTTGCCTGGAAACACAACTGGACACAGGCCTCTCTCGGCAATGGCTGCATCCAAGCAGGAAGACAAAGGCCTCCCATCGATAGAGAAAATGCAGGTTAGCAGGAACCCAGTGGTTCCCTGGCAACTGGGGCTGAAGTAGGGCAGTGCCCACAGCTAGGTGCTGTCTCCTTTTCATCCTCCACCCTCACAGGGAAGGGGACAGACCCTCATTCCCTCAGGCCAGGCCTTCATCCGGGGTTGCCTCCACTCCTCACAGGAGAGGTGAGCACGCCTCTTTCATCCCTAAGGAAATTGAGGCTGCAGGAAGTCACCCCACCCAGCCAGGGAGTGGTAAAGCAGAGATGGAGGCCAGGTACCCACATCTCTCTGGCCCCTCCTCCCCGGGAGCCTGGCCCAGGGCCCAGTATAAGACAGATGTTCTGAGAGTTTGCCAACCTAGTGGCAGAGGCTAGGGAGCTGGCAGCACACAGGAGGCGGTTCAGTTAAAAGCCTATCACAAAGCACCCAGGAGGGCCCCCGGCTAGGAGGTACTGCCCCCAGTGGGGGCCGCTCAGGTTTCCTGCACATACTCGCCTACTGCCCTCATCTACACCAGCTCCAGTAGGAAAAGGCACTGGGACCTGTGGAAAGCAGGAAGCCCAGGAAGGAAAGCCTGGGGATTCCCAGGGTGAGGAAGAGCCCAGGGAGGAGGCCAGCTCCTCAGGACTGATGAAGGCCAGAGCCCAGACCTGCCTCAGGGCCACTCAGTGAGAAGGGCGCCCCCATCTCCACCCCCGCATCAGGCTGCCAAGCTCTCCCAGGTCACAACCCCCGGGTGAGGACGCCAGGCAATGCAGACCCCCCAATCCCGCCCCAGCGCCACCAGGCAGCAGCGGCACCCCGGCCCACCCCCAGGCCTGCGCTTGGGAGGCTCAGGGGCATGGGTGGGGAGATAGGGAGGGGGGTGGGGGCAGGAGATGGGGGTGGTTAATTGGCCCTTGAGGATAAGAAAAGGGCTGAGACAGCCAGACAGGGCCCACCCGCCCCTCCCAGTCTGAGTGCAGAAGCAATCCCTGCCCCTGGGCTGAGCCTGGGGCCCAAACGAGACAGTCATATCTGAAGCAGAGCTGGGGCTCCCCTGCCCCCTCCTAAGAATCTATTACATGCCCATTCCCTTACCAGGAAGAAGCTGATGCTGGGAAAGATTGAAGACAGGAGAAGAGGATGACAGAGAATGAGATGGTTGGATGGCATCACCGACTCAATGGACATGAGTTTGAGCAAGCTCTGGGAGTTGGTGATGGACAGGGAGGCCTGGTGTGCTGCAGTGCATGGGGTCGCAAAGAGTCAGACACAACTGAGCGACTGAACTGACATGCCCATTCCCTTACCAGGCCTCTAAGACAGGGTTCCAGGCTTCACAAACGAGGAAACCGCAGGGCAGAGAGGCTGAGTAGTACCCTGTAACCACTTGGTCTCAAAGGAGACAGGTGAGGAGTGGGGACAGGCGGTGGGCAGCCCCTGCTCTTGCCGCCCCAGACCTGGCATTCCCCTGCTCCCACGCACCCTGCTCCAGCCCAGCCCCCAAGCATTCCCGCAGGGACAACGCACCTGTTCCCAAGAGAGGATGGCAAAGCGTGAGGACAGCCCCCTGCCCCACCAGCTCTCGCCACTGCCGCCCTCTCCTCTGAGAGGCCACCTCTGCTTCCTGCCCGGGTCGGGCATCTGTACCAATCACTACTGTCCCAGGATGGCCTGGAGTTTTCAGCACAGGCCCTGCCCTGTCACCCTGACCAGGTTGACTCGGGCGAGGCTTTGAGAACCGAGGGGAGACCACAGGCCCAACAGGCCCTGTTCTCCAGCTTCTCCAGACTCAAGGGGCTGGAGGAAAGAGACTCCTTGGCCCCAGCAATCTGTCAGGCCCGAACAAAGCCTGAGGATGGAGGTAACAGGAGGCTGGGCCCAGAGCAGTCACACCTGGGTTCAAGCTCTAGCTCTTTGCTTAGGAGCCCTGTGACCTTGGGCAATTACTTACCCTTCCTGAGTTCCAGGGTCCTCCCCTGCAAACAGGGGTTCCGGTCCCTGTCTCCAAGGATGCTGAGGGGATAACTGGAGCCACTGCGGGTAGTACTGGCCAGGGCCTGGGCTGACCAGGCCTCTCCTGAGTACCAGTTCTCAACAGCCCATGCGAGCCAGAGGAGGAGCCAAGCTCAGAACAGAGCAGCATCCAACCAAGGTCACCCAGTGACTTGGGAGCAGGCAAGAGAGCTTGGGGAACCCGACATCAGTCCCAACAGTGTGGGTGACGAGTCTTGGACTCCCCAGGTGGACCCTGGGTACCCATCTCCCAGCTGTTACACAGGCCTGTGTCCACCTGCCCCCCACACCAACTGAAGTCACAGTAAGGAAGGAGAGGAGTGCTGAGTAGTCACGACCCAGCCCTACATCCCAGAGCCTGTTTCCTCTGTAATTTGGGACAACTGCGCCAGTCCAGCTGAGCTCTTGGCATGGCTGGAGTATCCACGGTTCATCAGTGAACAGTGGCTCTTCTTACAATCAGGCCTCAGCCCAGGTGGCACCTCCTGCAGGAAGCCTGCCCAGCCTCCCCATCCTTCTCCTGGCCCCCTCAGCCATCATTGGTCATGTCTCCATCAGGGAGGAAGGCAGCGGGTGCTCTAGGAGGTGGGACATCCCTGTGCTCACCGCTCCTCACCGTGAGGGTGTGAGGTCCAAGTCAGGTCTCTCCTTCTGGAAGCCCTCCTTCCTTCTCTCTTACCCACACACTCAGACCCTGCCTCTATCGGCTGCAGAAAACCCCTCCATCCCTCTCCTGTGCCAAGCAACCAGGGCACACGTTCACGGCCACATGGGCAGCTTATTTACGGAGCCCTTATCTTTCCCAAGGAGGCCCAAGAAAGAGCTCTGGTCTTTCACCAAGCAGACCTGTTAGGATCCCAGTGACACTGGAATCCTGCACATCCCTTCCCTGGTCTGGACCCTCTTTTCCAGTCTGGTACCTGGAAGGGGCCCTGATGGGCCTCAGGGTCCTGCCCAGGGCTGAACATGCAGCACTGACTCCACCATCTTCCCTGCCACCCCATCCCCAGCTGGGTGCTAAACATGCAGCACTGACTCCACCATCTTCCCTGCCACCCCATCCCCAGCTAGGTGCTAAGCTCTGCCAGAGATCACATTCCAGCACCCCCAATCCTGAGTGGGGGGCCCTGCTGGCTGTTCTCCGGCAAAACTCCTCTCCCTCTGGTCCACCCTCACTGCCTACCTGGCAGAAGGGCTGCCCCACAGGAGGCAGTGGGCCTTGCCCAGCCAGCCAGGGGCTGGGCAGCAGCACCGCCACTCCCCGCTCCCCTTACAGGTAGCCAGCCTGGTCCTTCTTTGAAAACCGACAACAGAGTTGTCAGACAACCCTCACCTCTGTCTGGCGGAGATGGGGCTGGGAGTTGGGCGGGAACTGGAGTGCCAGACTCCAGCACCAGCCGCTGTGTGACTTCAACTCGGACTGGACCCCTCTGCCCTCAGAGTCTGGGCTCCCCAGGGCAGCTTGGGGAGCAAGGGAACGTGTTGTCAGTGCCACTGTCAGGAGCCCTGCACCCAGGGCCTGACACACAGCAGGGCCTCAGCGGGGAGCTTCCTCTGCTGGCCTAGGATGAGACCCTTGCCTGAGGAGCCCATAGCAAGCACCAAACTCACCCCTACACACAGGGGTGGCCTTGAGGATTCACCCCTAACCCCCAGCACACACCTGGGAGCACTGAAAACCCTGGGGACAAACCTCCCTGTGTATCTTGGCACACAGTAGGCCCTCAGCCTACAGTGGCTGCCATTCCTTCCTGCCTGGCCAACACAGATATGACCACGGGAGAAGAGAGGATAAGGGCCAGGCTGGCCCCACCCAGCTGGGCGTGCGGGGCCCATGAGGATCCACCTTCCTAGAAGCGAGAAGGGGGGTCAGGTAGCACGTGGACCACACAACAAAGGACTAACATTGGGCTGGGAGGGTTCCTGGGAGAGGGGGTGGTGCTGTACCCTGAATGATCAGGAGGGTTTAGAAAGGGGAGTCAGCAGAAGGAAAGGCAGAGCACAACCACAGCATCTGGTGGAGAGAGATAAGGCTGAAGATGTAAGTTCAAAAAGGTCCTGGAAAGAAAACCTCAATGACAGAGTGATGAGTCTGTACTGTACTTTGTTGGCAAAAAGTACAGGTTGCCTTAGGGAGGCCCCTCTGGCACTGGGCGGGGGTGGGGACTGGAAATGGAGGCAGAGAGGCCAGTACAAGAGTCCGGGCAAGGGCAGCAAGACCAGAACTGGAACATAAGAGGCGCCCTGGTTTTGTGAAGGCATGTCTTGGGCCTGTTCCCAGTCCTGGGCCATGTCCAGCCTGCTGGGGAACATGTGGCAGGATAGAAGGTAGGTCCCCTGCCTGAAGGGTGAGAGCCAGAGCATCAGAGTGGTGGGGGCCTTGAGTAAATTCCAGCACTTCTCAGTCTGTCCCACTTGTAAAATGAGGCTGACCCTGTGAGCAGTGGCTGGGGACTGAAAGCTTCCCCTCCTTGGCCAGAAATAGGCACCTCCCTCCAGCAACTGTTGCACCAATCCCAACTGGGGCCCCACTGGAAACCCAGCCTGGCCCCACCATCCCTGTCATTCAGGGAGCCCAAGTTCCCAGAAAAGTCTGACTGGGGCAGGGCACAGGGTGGGGCTGGGACCAGAAGAAGAGGTTAACTCTTGGTTAACCCTTCCCCTCGCCCTCCCCTTCCTAGGCCCTGAGCTATTTCCACCTCTTTGCTGGGGATGGAAATAACCCAGGCTCAGTCCCAAGAGACCAAGACCGCTATTCTGATCAGCCCCAAGAAGCACAACTCCAGTCATTCCAGAGAGGACAGAGAGACACTCTCATCCCCAGCCTCAGCTCAGCCAGACAGCAGCGGGGTCTCTGGGAAGAATGTGGACACTGAGGCCTGGAGAGGGTAGGCACAAGCTCAAGGTCACTCTTGGCCTGTCCCCCAACTCCTGCAGCATGTGGGTGGTTTTGGAACAACTATGGGTAGGGGCATAGGACCTCACAGGTATGGTGAAGGTCAAGTGGGACTCCAATTCTCCTGCCCCTCTTGGAGCCTGGGCTACGCTGCTGACGCCCAACACTCCTCAGAGCTATACGAACACTTCTCAAGAGCTATACAGACTCTCCCCAAACCAGTTACAGGCTCTAGAAGGCAGGAGACCTTTGGCTAGGGGCTGAGAGATAGGGGGAGGGAAGAGGAGGAGGAACAGAAAGGCCACATAATCCACCCACCCATAATGTTTTAGACATGTATTCAAATACACACCATACTCAGAACTCGAAATTGGCATATACCCTGCCAAGGCCACGTTGCCAGCCCAGGTTGAGAGAAGGAAGCCCAAATGAGCCATGAGCAGCTTATTGTGAAAGGAAGTGGCCCTCGCCAAGCATCTCACAGGGCTTCAGGAGTAGGAGACCTGAATTCCAGTTCCGGCACTGTCCTGACTCTGTGTGACCTTGGGGAAGTCACTTTGCTTGTTTGAGGTTGTTTCCTTCTCTGGAAGTCACCGCGTCTCAGAACCACTGTGAGGATTCACCAAGAGCACACCATAAACCGTTCAGCATAGCACCTGGAACCCTTGCCCTCAATCAGAATGCAATCAACGTTTTCAAAGGGTGATAGAAGAGGAGAGAAATTCCAGATCCCTCAGCAGGTGACCCTTTACCTCTCCTAATTTCCATTTCACCTTGCAGGAACCTAAAAGACCCTCTTGTGGGGGAGGGGGCCTCAGGAGGGTCTAGCCCAGATGGTGAAGAGGCCCTGTTCCAGCTCTCCAAATCAGAGACCACTCACGGGGAACCTGCCTCCTCTCTCCCCCATGAAGGGAACTGAAGAAAGGAGACGGGGACCAGAGAAGTCCATGTCTATGGTTCAGAATTTTCAGCTTTGTTCGAGGAGGTGTGCTTCCAATCCTGTCACCAGCACCTGGGTGCAACCCCTGAGCCACTTTGTCCCTAGCAGACAGCCTGCCCCCCATCCCCCACTGCAGTCTTTCCGCCTGAGGAAGGTAGGGGAGAACAGAGACAGTTGACCCAAAAACAATAGAGGATCCCAAAGTGATGATTCACAGTCTGTTCACAGCCCAGCACCTCAGTGTGCAGACAGGGAGACTGAGGCCGGGTGAGGGTGGGATCTGAGAGCAAGACTATGCCTGGGCCCAGTGAGAATACAGGTTACCAGGGGGCAGAGCTTTGCCAGGCCTCCCAGACTTCGTGTGTGTGTGTGTGTGTGTGTGTGTGTGTGTGTGTGTGTGGGTGGGTGTGTGTGGGTGTGTGTGTGGGTGTGGGTGTGGGTGTGTGTGTGAAAGACAGAGAAGGGTGGAGCCTGAGGCTACCTCAAGGGCCCTCTGCTGCTGCCAGACTTAGCACCCCAGGAGATGCCACTCAGCCTTGGCCCCTCTCCTTCTGCCAAGGCAAGTCACTCAGGACACAACCCCCTCACTAAACTGAGCTCCTGGGGGGGGTGCCCTCTTGGGGACAGTCCTGGAGAGACTCTTGTCCCTTCCCTTGAGCCCCCCTCCTTCCAGCCCCTATCTGCTAGCAGGTGTTTGAGGTCCCTCCTTTCCACCTTGTACTCATCTCCCTGAGGTGCGGAGGCGCACACAGCACAACTTGACCCCACAGCACACTCTGCTCCGGGGGCTGGTTCTCACAATCACCTGGGGCCCCTCTCCCTCTATTCCACGCTCACCCACGTTAACGAGGGCCCTGGCCCTGACCTGGTCACGCCCCAGGCCATACACTCACACTCAGTGACCCCAGTGACCCGGGGTCTCACTCACAGCAGGCAGGGGGGGTCACAGTCACCCGCAGTGACCCGGGGTGTCTCACACACAATCACACGCACACACTCTGCCTGTCACAGACACACAGAGCCCCTCTGTGTCTCCCGCTCGGCCCGGCGTCACCGCCCAGTGTCCCGGCCACACGTTCGCCCCGGCTGGGCCGCCTCACGCGCCGTGTCGCCCACAGTCACGGGCTGACACCGCTCAGAACCCCCTCCGGCCGCCCCGCGCCGCAGCCGCACTAAGGTGCCGCCGTCCAAGTTTCCCGGGCCAGGGGCGTTTCCGCGGCCCGCTCGCTCCTCAAATGCAAGTCCCGCCGCCGCTTCCCCACCGCGCACAGCCGGGCCTGGAGCCGCGGCCGAAGGACGCACAGGTCCCGGGGCAGGGGGGGCTCAGAGACGAAAAGACGCGAGGGCGGGGGGACACGGGGCCCGGGCTGCGGCATCCACCGCGCCTGCGAACTTCCTCAGAGACGCCGGGAGGCAGGGGAGCCGCTCGGCTCCGCATCCCTCTGGCCCCAGCCGCGGGGAACGAACTCCGAGCTGGGGCTCCGCGCAACCTCCTTACCTGGCCGCCCCCTCCAGCAGCCCAGCTCCCGGGTCGACGCGGTGCCCGGGCCCGTGTCAGTGAGCGCCCGGGCGGCCGCGCAAGCTGCGCGCCTTTTGAATGAATCGCCGCCCAGGCCTGGAAGACGCACGGCTCCGCCCCCGCGCGTCACGGCCGCCGGCCCCGCCCCCTACGTCAGAGCCGGGCCGGCGACCCCCGCCCCTGGAAGCTGCCTGGGGTCGAGCTGGCGCTCTGCGGCCCGGCCGTGCTGCTCTGTGTCGCCATCTCTCGTATCCCGCAGGAACTGCAGGGGCTGTGCCAGACCAGCCCCTTCTGGGGTCAGCCCCTTCTGGGCTCCAAACCAAGAAAGGAGTTGCAAGATAGACGGGAGACTTGGATGCTACTCTGAGACCTGTCATCATTGCCAGTGCAAACGGGGCCACCGCTGCTCCTCACTGGGTCTCGTTTTCCTCCTGGAAATTGGCTGCCAAGGTGAACGACCTCACTTTGTCTTGTTGAAGAGGCCCAGGCCCGCCTCCAGACACCCCACCCATTTGGTGACAAAAGGCCTGGTGAAAGTTAATCTATAGTGGAGGCCCACTGGGTAGGCTTCTGCCATTCTTCAGGGCCCAGCCTGAATCTCCTTCCTCCAGGAGGCCTTTCCTGTCTCCACTCCCCACCCCGCTACCCTCCGCCGGAATAGTTAGTCCCTCCTTCCAGCAGGACAGGTGACACAATGCTTTCCAGTTTCCTACCGCCAGCCGTCCCACCCTGCAGATTCCCAACCTCAACCATGGGGTGCCCAGCAGGGGGGCACCAATCATATTGTATTTCTAGCTCTGTGAATCGTGCCTCTTGGAGCTGTGCCTTATGGTGGGCCAGAACGGAAGGCAGCAGCTCAGGGGCCAAGGTTCCCCCGACTCAGTACCATTCAGGGGTCCCCAGTGGCCCTCCCAGGACAGCGGGGCTGGATGGGGATGCAGACAGTAGGGAGGGCCTTGTGCTGGGGGCAGAGGCCTGGCCGGAATTAGGATAATCAGCTCATTGCAGAGGTGGAGGAAGGCAAATAAGTTGTTAGGGATAGATTGTGAGGGGAGGTGGAGAATTCTAAATAAATTGAGTCAGAGAATCTGAGCCATGGGGTGAAGGGGTGGAAAAGGTCAGGTCCCCAGGGTCCAGGAGATCCAAGGAGGAGAACTGGACACCTGCAGAGGGAGGGGGACAGGGAAAGAGTTTCCATTTCCTTGGGCCAAGCCCAGGTTCTGGGGGACGGGCAGAAGAAGCTCCAGATGACTGATGTTAGGATCATAGCCCCAGCCAGGCCCCTCTCATGACTACGGAGACCCCCAGGACTAGATCAGGGTTGGTCTCAGGGTCACATATCCCACATCCGAGGTCACAGAGGTCCATGCTGGGGACCTAGTGAGGGAGCTAGAGCAGCCCAGAATGCCCTTAGTCCTGCAAATGTTTTCTTTGTAAGGGGAACTTCTATTCCCCCGTTCCAAGTTCTGGAGTTAAAATGGTGGCATTTCACATGCACTCAATAGGCCAAATGGGGATATGCTTTTTGGTCAAGAACTGGCCATTAACCAGACATCCTATAGAGCAGGGATTCCCAACCCCTGGGCCACACAGCAGGAGGTGAGTGGCGGCGAGTGAAACTTCATCTGTATTTATAGCCCCTCCCCATTGCTGGCATTATCATCCTCCCCACTTCCACCCCCTCCCCTGGTCCGTGGAAAAACTGTCTTTCTTGAGACCAAAGGGGACTGCCACTATAGAGGGTCCAGACCCGTCTTTGCTACCAGCTCCACGTGAGGCTTTGGTCAAATCCCTTCCATGGGGAAGTTCAACTTCCCCATCTGAAAATGAGGCTGCCTAACTTGTTGCCTGGAGGTCATACTAGTTCTCTCTGTGAGGAGGCCCAATCTGACTGTGTGGGAAGGATGAGCAACCACCAGAGCCCGGAGAAATGACCAGGGATGGAGGAGCTGAGCAGTCCCTTCTGTCCACCAAGCCACAGCAAGCTGCACCTGGAACCCTGCCCAAGAGTCTGGGAACATTCAGCTGCTACAGAGAGGAGACAGGGAAGAAGTTGTGGAGGCCACAGGAGAGATTTAGATCGGCTTTTTATGGAGCTTGGAGAACCACAGGCTCAAGAAAACAAAGGACTCTTAGAATCAGAGGCTTTTAAAACTCCTGGGATCTCAGATGGGTCCTTGGAATCTTAGCATTTTAATCCCTGAGTTCAAGCACCTCAGAGATAGACGATCTTGTTGAACCTCTGATAGGGAAGCCGGAGGACTGAGCCCAGAGAAGTCCTGCACCTCATCCTAGGTGGCACAGCACAAGACTCCAATAAGGTGGGTGAGCTGTGGTGATCCAGAGGCAGGGACATGGGCCCCACTGAGACTTTGACTGAGGTGGGGTGGGGATCCTGGGCCGCAGGATCAGAGAAAAGGGGCTGTTTGCAGGGAATCTGAGCAGATGGCTGCCTCTGGGGTTATGAGGGCTACCTAGGTGGCGCTAGTGGTAAAGAACTTGGTTGCCAGTGCAGGAGACATGAGACCGGGGTTCGATCCCCGGGTCAGGAAGATCACCTGGAGGAGGGCACGGCAACCCACTCCAGTATTCTTGCCTGGAGAATCGCAGGGACAGAGGAGCCTGGCGGATTACGGCAAGAGTCAGACAGACAGGACTGAAGCGATGTAGCACGCACAGGGACCAGAAATGGTGGCGCCCTCTGTGGATACCCTTAAATTCCAATGTGACTGTCCAAAGCAAGAGGAAATGTCATGGCTCAGACTTAAATTTCAAGACTCTGCACTTGGCTAACCCCCTAACTGGCCAGGTTCTATCCCTCAGAAGGCAGGCTGTCCTCTTGTGTCTGTTCCTAGCCTCCAGTGGGAGGGTAGCTTGGTTTAAGGAAAAATGGGCCGGGAGGCCAGGTCAAGGCAGGAGCTGAACTAAGGCTGCCAGATTTGAGAGCTGGCTCTGTCCGCATTTATGTCTAGACCCTGGCTTGGGTCTGGAATCTCACTGGGATGGGGCTTTGGTGTCACACAGTTAAGGATCAAGTCCTAGTTCTGCCATTGTCAGGCTGCATGGCCTTAAGCTAGTGACTTCACCTGAGTGCATCTTCACTCTCAGGGCATTGTGAGGATCTGCTGAGACCCTACATGGGAGGCACCAACTTATTCTATGCTGCAGGCTCAGAACCTGCTCTTTCTAGTCCCCATGCCCTGTGTCCACTCCACAGCCCAGTGTCTGGGCTCTGCCCTTTCTCCCCAGTGCCTGCATATTGCCCCCTCCCCATTCAGCCCTGCATCCTGCCCCTGACCCAGCCCCTTCACTTGCCTTTGCCAGGCTAAGCTCCTCGTTGGCCATAATGGGCCCAAAATAGTACTTCCCCTTGCTGTTTCCTGCAATCTGGCCTGTGGCTTAAGGTCTGTGAGGACACGAAGAGAGACTTGGTGTTTGGCAGGCATGCAAAAGATGTGAAGAGCTCTTGGAGGTCACCTGGGTCATTTTTTTTACTTTTCTGACCATAGGAAACCTTCCTGCCCGGTTCTCCTCTACACCCACCCCCAGCTTCAATGCTGCCTTGCTGTGTGACGTCAGGTAAATCTGTCCTTTTCTGTACCTCATCTTCCTTGTGAAGCAGATGTCTAGCTAAACCCTGCTATTTGTATCTAGCCCAAGGAAACACCTGGAGAACCCACCTTGGAGAGGAGGTAGCTTTTGGCCCTGACTGTCTCCTCTGAAGTCAGGATGTCCTTCCCAGGCTGGGTATGAGGAACATAAGCCAGATACGTCATGAGTGGCTGGATGTGTCTTTGGCTGCTTGGACTGTCTCCTGTCCTCCAGCCACCCCATGTCACTGCCCTTACTCTCCTCCATGAGGCAGAGACCTGAGCAGACCAATCGCATGCACATCCCAGCTCTACTGCTTAGTAGGCAGGCAACCTTGAGGAAAGCATTTAACCTCCCTGAACCTCAGTTTCCTCATCTGAAAAAAAGGATAATGGTACCAACCTCCCAGGACCACTGAGGATTAAACTGGATGATCCAAGCTCCTGGCTTGCAATAAATAAATGGGAGCTGGGGCTATTATTTAGTGACATTCAAGACCTACAGGGGAACCTCAACTGAATTCTCTAGAGTTAACTAAACAAATATTTATTGAGCACCTACTTTGTGTCAGGCACTGCAGGTGGCCTGGCGATGGAGCAGTGAGCAAACATCCCCCTTGCAGAGCTCACATTCTGGCTTCCCTGCCTTTTCCTCTTTCCCCACTGCTCCAGCTGGGCCTACACCTCAGACCTCTTGCTCCAGGTTTCCCTACTCCTCTTTGCATTGACTCAAGCTGTTCCTTCACTCCTCACATCAAACCTGAGTCCCACTACCTCCACCCCAGTGGCATGGCTTGTGGGATCTTAGTTCCCCAACCAGGGATCAAACCTGGGCCCACAGCAGTGAAAGTGCAGAGTCCCAACCACTACACTGCTGAAGGTGCCCTTTAAAGCAGTGGTTCTCAGCCTCACTAGCAGAACTAAACCATGGGGTCAGAAGCCAGTGTGGTAGTTACCCTAGAAGGGGAGAATGGGTGGGGGTACGTGGGAGCTTTCAAGTGGTGGAATGTTCGGTTTCTTAATCTGGGTGTGTTTATTAATAAACTTATCTAGCTGCCCACTAATGACTTGAGTACCTTTCTATACAAATATTATACTTAAGTTTTCCTACAAATATGACTGACACCTGGGTCCCACCTTCAGAATTCTGATCTAATTGTCTGGAATGTGACCTGGACCCCTCAGGTGATTTGAATGTGCAGGCAAGATTGAGAACCACTGCTTTGGAGGAGCTGATCCTTCTAGGCTCTTCCCTGGGCCGGGTGCCTAGCAATCAATCGTGCATCCCAGGACTGCCCTGTCCACAGCTGACCTGCTCAGGGCTGCACATCTCTCCACAAGCTGCCCAGTGTCTGGGGATGTGGCCTTCTAAGGAGCAGTGAGCTGGGCTGGGCCCATTCCTACCGAGGTATATTAGGGAAAATGCTGAGGATCTGGCCTTGGGTAACCAGTGCTGAAAGTGAAGTCTGTCCAGAGGTGGAAGAGGGCCTCAGGCAGCAGAAGTTGTGAAGCAGAGAATGGCAGCTAGCTGGTGGTGAGGCAGGAATCAGAGACTCAACATGGAGAGTCCAGGGGTCTTAAGATGGGGCAGCAGTACACGGGCCACTGTGCTAACAGCTATTTGATTCTAGTTCACGTTTCCACTAGTAAGCACCCCTTTTATTTCTGGGCAGAATAAATCTCTTCCTTGCAATCCAAAGATCTGTGCACACCAACCAACAGTCCAGTGGGGGAAAGGATTATCAATCCCAATTTACAGATGACGAGATGGAGGCTCAGAGGGAATACAACTCATCCAAAGCTGCATAGCCAATTAGTGGCAAAGTCAAAGTTTCTGTTCAGCTTCAAAACCTGTGCTCCTTCTATGCTGTTTCATCATAAATTCCACGTGAATGTAGCCTTCTACTCTGTGATGTATCTATGTTTTCTGTTACCCTCTCCTCCAGATCATCCCAGTAGTGATGCTGCCAGATGTTTCATGCCCGTCCCATGGCATCAAGCAAGGGCCTGGCAGAACTAAGATACATGAATACCAGTGTGCAAAGTGTAAGCCTGCACTCCTCTTTAGCAAATGATTTCTGTAAAGTCTTAATTGTTCAGGTTGGAAAATGTTCACACATGTGTTCAAGAGAGCTGAAGCCTGATTTGTTCTTTTTCTAGAAGTCATTACCTTGCATCTTGCTGGTGAGCCCTGGTGGAAAGGGCTCTGAGCCCCCGTGAAGAACAGTCCTGTGTTGTCAGCCTTTGCATTCTCATGTCTCATTTAATGACCAGAAATCACAGTGACTTGGAGTCTACCCCTGGTCACTTTGGCCTCTGTCAAATTCTGTGCCTCCTGAGGCTTTGCTGGAGAGCACCGATTCTTGTAGGAGCTGTAGACATGCTCACATTCACCTAGTTTTTCCTTGTAGCATGTGTCAGCTTCAGATTCCCAAGCTTTATCCCAGGCCTACTGACTCAGGAGCTGGGGGAGCCTGGGAATGTGTATTTACATACACATAATTTATGTATCATGCTTTGCATTTACAATGTAAACCTGTAAGGGACTCTAAAATGCAGCCCTGGTTATAAAGCATCTGACTAGCACAACTCCTGGTTTTCCTGATGAGGAAACTGCAGCCCAGAGAGACACAGTGACCTGCCTGAGATAACACAGCAAGTCAGTGGCCGCCTTGCCACCGCAGCACTCTTCTGGGTCTCTGAGTCCTATTCTGCCTGTCCAAGTGGATGGGTGTTGGGGAGCCCACGCAGCTGGGGAGCTCGGAGGTTGCTGGCAGGAGGCCTCTGTGGCTGCCGATGGGGACCAGTTGTTTGGTGTTTCTATTTATTGACTCTTTAAACTTCATCATCCAAGGAAAGTTAATACACGACTGTTTGGTAGCAAGAAAAACATAATCTAAGACTGCAATGACCCACCCACCCCAAACAAAAACAGAACCAAACAAACCCCATCTGACACCAGACCTTTAGAGCTGCAGCTGAAGAAGCGTGGGGGCTGGGGTCAGACTGGCTTCTGCGGTTCGGGGGTGGGGATGGGGTGGGGGCAGGGGAAGCTAGCCTCTGGAGTAGCCTTCCCAGCCAGGGAGGCCATGTCTGGCCCCTCAGCTTTGGGCGTCCTTGGAAGGGCTGCCCCTGCCAGGGGAGGGTGTGGAGAGAGGGAGTCAGTGGTCAGAGTGAGGGGCCCCTGGGCCCACCCTCTGCGGTGACCATGTGTGCCAGTGCATGAGACACAGGGGCTGGGGGGCAATGTGCGGACAGCGAGGGCCCCTTCCCTGCTCAGGCCAGGAGAGGGCCCTGGACGAGGCCCCGACAGGGTTCCCACATTCGGAAACCACTAAAGGCACTGCCGACAAGCAAGGAAACGCCGAGGCCTGGGGAAGCCCCCCGGATGGGAGTCACTGCCCCCCCCCCATGGTCATCGCCTTGTTCTGGATGACTGAGGGGACTTGGTCCTTTGCTCTGGATACTGGAGGGCAACCCAGTCACGACAAGGCCATGTTACAGTTTATGTTAAGGGGCAGTGTTTCAGTGCCCCAAACATGCAGTGTGTGTGCGTGTACATAATGAGGGGGGACTGGTCCCTCCAGGAAGGCTGGTTGGGGTCCCAGGGTGACTTCCAGGGCAAGAATAGGGTTTTTTTTTCTCTCTTCTGTCATTTTCTCCAATCACTCCCTGCCCCAAGTCATTGCATAAATAAGTGCTTGGGAAGGTACACATCTAAAAAGAAACATAAATACTGTACATGGGAAAGGATTCCATCCCCTAGCCCTCCCACTGCCCCCAGGAAAACCCTCCAAATATTGCACATGGCCCTCCCCAGCCCCGTGGGGTCCAGGCCCGGCCGTGTCTTTGGTAGAAGCTCCAGGGACAGAGGTCCTGGGCAGCCCACGTGCCCCACCCCCTCCACCCCTCATCATGACTGGGTGCACTGGAGCAGCCAGAGGGACAGGAAAGGCCTAGACCCTGCTGGCCAGCAGGTGCTCCACTGGGAATGCTTCCGCAAGGATGGGAGGCAGTCTGTGCAGGCACGGGTGTGCCCCTGGTCAGACACTCATGTGAGGGTCTGCCGGTGGGCTTGGAAGAGGCAAGCAGGCGAAGGGCGGGTGGGTAGGCGAGTCCTGGGCCACCGTGGGCAGGGTCACACCCTCCATAGGAGGAGGTGGTTTGTGCTGTCATCTCGGCCCACGGTCTCGCTGCTGCCACCGCCCCCACTACTGAGTCGGAAGTCCTCGTAGCCGTCGCCTCCACTGATCACCAGCATTTTGGGCCTGGCCGAGGCAGGGCCTCGGTGCCGAGGGGAGTCCCGATGTTCCAGTGAGGGCAGCTTCTCCGGGCCTGGGGGGCAGAGGGGAGGAGCCATGAGCTGGGGGGTGACTGGCGGCAGCACTATCTCGACACAGCCCTCTTGGTACTCATCTCCTGCTTCCAACAGCCCTTTCCCAAGTAGGCAGCTTAAGTCTTCTCTGGACCCAGACAACCCCTGACCGAGGCCGCCCTGCTTCTGATGCCCACAGCCACTTCCTCTTGGGAGTACGGCTTCCTGTCCTGCCAGAGCAAGACCTGACCAAATGCAACCTCCTTAATGTACATCATTACCTGCTAGGTTTCACTTTCTAATCCTCACCGTCCCTTTCCTATCCTATCTGCCATTCTACGTTCTGCTTTCTGGTGCTATTTCTGTTTCCCGCTCTGCCCTATACATTATTTCTAGTCTTGTTTTATTTCCTGTTGTATATATCCCTTCCTGTGCCACATTCTAATTCTGAGTTCACTTCCTCATCTTCATGACATTCTCTGGACAGAGTTTTATACACACACACACACACTCACACACACACACCGAGTATCCTAATAGATTTTTAGTTTGGGTTTTCTATAGCCTACTTTCTGTAATATATGCCACTTCCACATCTGTATTACATTTTCCCTCTCTCTTAACCCTCCTCTGGTAGGGCAGTGGGGCATCCTAAACCCAAAGCCCAGGTCCCTGGATTGGCATAGGATGTGTAGGCCCACCTGTGTCTGGGTGAGGTGGTGGAGTTGGGCAGAGCAGGTTGAAGCCGTCTGGAAGTTGGACTGCGGCCAAGAAGCGGACGTGGCCAGTGTGTCCCTGGCCGAGGCCAGCAGGGCTGAGAGGTACCCGTGGACAGCTGATGGTACTGGGTGAGGTGGGCATGGTGAGTACCACGCCAGCACTGGTGCCCACCCACAGCAGCTCTTCACACACCAGCAGTGCTGTGATCCTCAGGCAGGCAGCCTTGTGCTGCCGGATGATGGCGTCTGAGCCTGGGGTAGGAGACAGACCAGCGCTGGGGCTGAGTCCTGGCCCTGGCTTAGCATCCTCACTGCCAGGGACAGAAAAGCTCCAAGGGAAGGGGCAGTAGGAGACTGAGGTCAGTACCTGCCAGCATCCTGTGCACAGGAGGTGTGACATCTACCTCTGCCAGCTGCTCAAATGTGTCTGGATGGTAGAGACACACGTGGGCACTACCTTTCAATGTTACCCACACGCCCAGGCTGGAGTCCACCATGCAAGCCACGCTGCGACTGGAATCCTGCCCCACGGAGAACGTGTGCTGGGGTGAGGGTAGAGAACAGATGGGTGACTGACAGGCCTGCCTTCACTGGCACCTCCCGGCCTTGTGCTTCACCAGTGCCCTTTCCTCCCTCCTTACAACTCAGGTCAAATCTCTCCAGAAAGCCCACTGGATTGACAGCAAAGGCAGCCTTGCTCCTTGACCTGGATGATTAACCTTTCAAATCTTTGTTTCACTGGAGCCTCCCCACTTAAACCTCAGGAACTAAAATGGAAGTGCCTTTTCCCCAAGGAAGTTGAGTGAGTTAATGATCAGAGAAGTTCAAAGCTTGAAGGGTCTTAAGAGCAATCACTGGCCTCACCCTGCACAGCTGGGAAACAAGTCTAGAAGGGGAGGGAACCTGCCCAAGGGGATCAGCAAGTCAGTCACAGACCTGGGCCTGAACCTGGGCTCTCCATCTCTTCACTCCCAGCCCCGCCAACGATGGGACCAGTGAGAGGGAAATCAAGGGAACTTGTTACTTCTGGATACTGCCAGGCTGACAGCTACTGATGTATATGTAAATGAAATCAGGACTAAAGGCCAGAGTGATGATAAGGGATGATGACATCAGAAAGGAACTCTGTCCACCCACCAAAGACCCCAATACCTTAGTTGAGAAATAGGGCTGGGGGTGGGGAAGAGGACTAAAGAATTCTAATTTACATGTACCTGTAGCCTTCATCAGCTAGAAGGAAATAAGGATTACAGGAGGCCAAGGGCTGGCCCAGATTCACACGGTGGTTGGGGGAAAGCCCTGACCTCTCAGCTGGTTGCTTTTTTTATGGCCCTGTGGTCTCACCTCCTCTCTCATGGGCCTGGCTCACCCCAAGTCACCAATTCCCCGACCCCACCCACATCCCCACTACCTCCAGCTGCAGCGTGTCAGGGCTCAGGACAAGGACTCGGTTCTGGCAGCCACACCACAGCCGCCCACCCACAGACACCATCTTGGTGATGGGGCTCCCCTGAGCGCCCAGGGTCACCGATTTGAAGTTATGGGGGTCCCAGAAATGGCCTAGAGTGGGAGTGGGATACAGAAAACAGCAGATTCAATCTTATATTGCATTTGAGCCTCACCCTCCCCTGAAATAAGGTGCTAATAAATAACCTCATTTATCAGTGAGGACACCAAACCCCAGAAAAGACCCAGGAGTTACCGACAGTCACATCTCCAGACTTGTGGTCTGGAGGCCCCAGCTTGCTCAGGAGGGAGATTCTACTCAGGGGGGAGGGTAACAGTGGGAGGGGACACTCACCTGCTTCTCTTTGGTAGACTACAAGCTCTCCATTAGCCAAAGACACAAACACCTGGTTATTCAGATACCTAGGGAAGGACAAGGAGTCATGAGGAGTTTCAGGAAGCCAAAGGAGGTCACCTGAGCTCAAGGAATCAGACAGAATGACTATGGCTTCCGAAAGACCACCTCCTCCCACCCTGTTCTCTAGGTGGTGGGCACCTGAGTCTAAGAAGAGGCAGTGATTTGCACAATGATGCACGGTGTGTGGGAGACACTGTTAGCCTAGGGCACGCCTCTGTGCTCTGTGCCCAGGGGGTCCAGGTGAGCAGAAGGAGGTCTACAGGTATAGCTGAGAAGAGGGTGAACCAGAAGAGCCATCTGGGGGGCCTTACAGGATGCAGGTCACAGAGGCCGAGTGCTGGAGCTTCAAGCTGTTCCTGCGATCACGGATGCTGTCGGAGGACTGGTACACGTGGACACTGTGGATCAGTGGTGTGTACTTGTGACAAGTGCTTGGGCACACTAATCCCTCCACCTAGCTGCCTCCACCACCATCTCCTCCACGGCACATGCCACCCCAAGGTACCAAAATCCCACGGCCTCCCTGTGGGTTTCAGACCCTCTGGCAGCCCTGGTTGGCAGTATCCTTGAGATCTGACCCAAAGCCTTCCTGTTTCCGCTTCAGGATGCAATATGATTTCTTAAACAGGGACTTCAGGTTCTGGCACCAAGACGGCAGCCTCTCCTGTGCCCCTACCAGCCATCCTCGGTGCCCAGCCACACGGAACTCTGGTAGGCCTCAGGGTCAACGCTCAGCAGGTCCTCCAGGCTGCCGCGGGTGAAGGAGCCACGACTGGACCGATGAAGGGCTCTCCCATCCATGGGGCTGGTGCTGCAGGGACCGCCAGGCCCGAAGGAGCCAGACAGTGGCAGGAAGCCAGGCTCCTGTTCCTCCTCTGAACTGGTGGTCTCTGCTGTGGCCTCCTTGGAGCTCGGGGTCTCCTCATCTGATGGAGACAAAGGGCTCTTTCTCCCACTCTGCCAGGCCCAAGACGTGGTATCTTTCTAGGCCTCACTCTCCCCTCAACAAACCCTTCTGGGCCAAGGTCTTCCACTCCTGTTCTTCCTGCCCTCCAGCCTCCACCATGAGTTCAGCCCTTGTTATCCTGACGACTGACAGCTCAGTGCTACAGGCTCCTGGTTCCAGCCTGGCCACCTCCAATCCACCACCATGGACCAATCACCACCACCCCCCCCCCACCAACAACTCCATCTTCCTTAACTGGCCATTGCAGGAGCCTTAGGATCCAGCCTGACTACCCACTGCCCCGGGGCCCTTGGTGTCACAGCCCCTGCCCACCTTGCTGGCCCCCAGCGCTCTCTGCACTAGTATCCTGAGACTGGATTCCATGGCTGTGCTTATCCCCTCTCTCATCCAATCAGCACAGGCTGGGCTACCCTTCCCTGCCCCAAGCTGGGCACTCACTGCCAAAGCTAGAGGAGATGGTCGACCGGCTGGCCTGGCTCTGCAGGGTCCCCGAGGGGCTGGGCGAAGACTCATCATCCGAGTCGCTATCAAAGGGCACTAGCTCCGGGCGGGGGTCACCCTCGGCGGGGCCTGGCGCTATCTCCAGGCCTGAGCCCGCTATGGAGATGTGCAGGCATGGCTGGGGCCCTGGCTCGACTAGTGTCACTGCTTCCTCCTCCGCCGCCTCGACGTCCAAGTCTGGCCCGGTAGGCTCAGGTGCCGTCTCTGGGGGGTTCCTCAGTGACGCAGTCTGTTCCCTGGGGGACAAAGGGTTGGGAATGTGTCACTAGGAGCTAGAACTGCCCTACACGTCCTCATGCCCCCAGGCCCCGCCCACACCCACAGGACACCCCCCACCCTCCGAGTCAGGGGCGGGAATTCTGCTCCCAGGCCCCGCCCTCCACCCCCGCCTACCCCGTCCCGGCGGGCCTCACCGGTGGCAGCAGCGCTGCAGGCCTGGCACCGCCCCGATGCAGAGGATGCGGGCGGAACAGACTGCGATGCAGGCCTCCACATCGGGCTCAGCGCGAAGGCTCAGTAGACACACCTGGCCCACGTAACCGTCGCTGTTGCACACCCACACCTCGGGTGCGGGCTCGGGGCAGCTGCTCAGGGTCGGGGCTGCGCATGAGAACTGCGGAAGGCGCCAAGGGACAGGGGAAGGTGAATGCAGGAGCTGCTGCCAGCTCCATACCGCTCTCCAGGCCCTCCTGGATTCTCAACACACCTTCTGCATACACATGCACACATACAGCACACGTGACTCTTTACACATCAAATGCAGACATCCCTCTGTGACATACATTCATATATGTGTGTATACACATATATCCATACACATATATATACACCCCAAATATGATCACACATACAGGTATATGTGTAACAAATGAAAAAATGG
This sequence comes from Okapia johnstoni, assembly GCA_024291935.2. Classification (NCBI taxonomy): domain Eukaryota; kingdom Metazoa; phylum Chordata; class Mammalia; order Artiodactyla; family Giraffidae; genus Okapia; species Okapia johnstoni. The sequence goes on from CM044325.1 coordinate 25,543,010, forward strand.
TAACTTTGTCCATATGTATATAGACTCATACAAGCACATGAATTAGACACTTCCACATCAATGGTATAGCCTGTGTTCACATGCAAAGATACATACATGCATGGATGTACCCATATACATATGACACATAGTGTCCATGTGCTTCTGCAGAGAGCTATACCCTCAAAGACATAGGGAACCACTGCAATGTTCAAGACGTACATAATGCTGTACAAAGAACAAAAACACATGAACACATGCTGGCTTAGAATACATGTGCCCAGGTACCCAGGTGCATACACACCTGCATGCCGCTGCGGGTTTTCATGATGGGGATGGCCTTCAGGAATTCAGGGTCTAGACAGCTTTTGCTGGAGGCTGTAGTGGAGATGGACAGACACTGCTTAGCATCCACCGCACCCTGGTCCTGACCTTGCCCATTTCCCTTCTTCTCCTGCCCCTCAGGATCTCTCTAGGGAGAATGAGGTGGCTGGGGGTTATGTCCTGCTTGTCCTTGGCCTCAATTTTCCCATTTGTTCAATGTGAGAGGTAGACCCAGAGGTCTCTAAGGATTTTCTATGGACCCGATCAACAGTGCTCCCTGATCTAGGCCTGCTGTGTGTGTGTGTGTGTGTGTGGTGGAGGTGCAAGGTCCTAGTCACCCACTCCCACGATAGGGCCCCTGCCCTACGCTGATCGTATCCACAGAATCCCTGCCAAGAAGGCCCTAAGTGAGTGAGTGAATGTCGTTTAGTTGTGTCTGACTCTTTGCGACCCCATTGACTGTACAGTCCATTGAATTCTCCAGGCCAGAATACTGGAGTGGGTAGTTGTTCCCTTCTCCAGGGGATCTTCCCAACTTGGGGAAGTCCTATATTTCTCTACAGAAGTCTCAGTCCTCCCTTCCACTGGCAGGGACGGAAACACAGGACACGGCAGTCCTGAGATTTCTGGCTCCTGATGTCGCACGCAGCCGCAGGGTGCTGTCCACTGCTTGAAGGTTCTGGGAGGAGGGCACCGGCCTGGGCCCTGGCTTACCCAGTTTCCTCTTGGCCTCATCAAAGGCCTGCTCGAAGCCAAGCCGGGCGTCAGGGTGGGGGAACTCAAAGATGAAGGAGTCGGTGCCCTCGGGCCTCGTGGTGCACAGCTCCAGCTTGGTAGGAGGGAAGGAAAGCGCGTAGCACAGGGCCTGCTTCTCCGACAAGTCCCGGTGCATGGCAGCCGAGAGGTCCCGCAGCGCATCATCCAGGCTCTGCAGGGATGAGGGTCCAGGCCTCAGGGCCTCACTTCCCCGCTCAGCCTACTCCTGCCCTGGGTATGGGACTGGGCATCTGCCTCTTCCCTCAGACAGAAAACAAGACTCTATTTCCCAGAGACTAAGAGGTAGCCTGGATCCCGAACAGACATGGTGGGCCCTCCCGCCTCCCTCAGCTGGGGATGGAGCTGGGTCTCCAACCCGCAGGCCTGGAAGAGACGGGATGAGGCTGTACTCTCCCCCTCAGATAAATGACAGGGATGTCCTCGCCCTCAGGCAAACGACAAGGCTATTCTCTCTCCCTCAGATGGGGCTAGGGAATCTCAGGCAGAAGACGCAGACCTGGTGGGGGAAACCGAGGCTCTCCGAGAGCTTGCTCATCTGGCCCAGGGTGGTCAGGTCCTCATCCAGGCGGCTGATTGCCTTCTGGATGTTCTCTCGATTGGCAGCTTGAGATGCCCCTAGTGGGGACAGAGGGAGGCCATGGGCAGATCCAGAGACAGACAAGGTCAGGCATGGACAGACACTCCTCCCCTCCCCTCCCAACTTGCAGTTGGGTGCGGGAAGCAGCCTGACAAACTGAGAGCTTGTAAACTGCCGGACCACGGGTTAGCATTAACCCCAAAGTTAATGGGCAGCTTGGAGAGAAACTCCAGGCCCAAGAGCAGGGGACTGGGCCTGATTCACAGCCACCGGCCACAGGGTGTCGTCCCTTGGAGAACTCCCTGGAAGAGCACAAAGAAGAAACAGTAGACAGCTCCCAGTTTATGCAGACTCCAGTGGATGCTGGGCCGCTGTGGTGGTGCAGTCTCCCACAGGGGAAGTCAGCTGGGCAGGCAGAGCCTCAGGCAGTCAAATGTGCTGACCCAGGCACTCAACTCCCCCCGACAAAGGAGAGGGCAATGGGCTGATGACCTAGATTTCCCTGGTCCTGTCTCATACTTGATTACTGCCAAGTACTGGCCCCACAGACCAGCTCAGCATCCTGCACACTCCACACTGCCTGGCTAAGGGGCGAACGCCCCAGACCAGTGGCCCACAAATGGGCTGAGTAGACAGCAGTGGAGTGGACTAGACAAGAGAGGCCTGAGGACATCTGCTCCTTCTGAGGGAAACTGTCCCCCCACAACCCTCTACCACCCCTCTTTCTTCCCTATGACCCTGCCCCTCTCTGGCCACAGCTGACTGGACCAGGGGTAGACACCTCACCTAGAGGTACTCATTTTATCCACCGGCCTGTTCTCTAGTGAGAAGAGATGAATTGGACTAATAATCAGCTTGCCTTCCTACGTAGGGGCCAGTGTGGGGCAGGCCTGGGTTCACCAAGGGGCTGAGTGAGCCCCTGCCTCACTGGGTCTGACCTGCCGGCCAGTCCCGGGGTGCCCTTACCACCACATGACCACCCTACTCAGGAGGGTGGACTCCACCTCCTGGAGCAACTGGGGCTGAGAGCTGAGGGCGAAAGGCCACGACGCAGACAAGGCCTTGATGGATCACGGGAGTTCCGAGGAGGCGGAGAAAGCTGAGAGCAGCGAGGAGAACTGGCGCAGAGGGTGCAGCAGGTGGGGTAGGGGTAGGAGGAACACGCTCACACAGCAGGAGGAGTGGCTCTTTGAAGCTGCCTCAGCTCCAAACAAAAGGATCATTCCAGCCAGCTTTTTGATTGGCCTGAGTTGAGTGTGTCTGTTCCCCAGGCACCAAACTGCTGGACCAGAACAGTGCGCCATTATCTAAGGTGAGGTGCATAAATGCATCTGTGCAGTTAATCAACGGCTACGGGTGTGTCTGTGCTCCCTGCAGCACCCCAGTCCCAGTCCACCTGCCAGTCCATGGCAAGCCCCTGCCCAGTCAGAAGGTGGTTGGTCTGGCTCCGTGGGACACAAACTGGATCCTGTACACCAGCACCCTTGGACAGGATGGAAAAGTGAGGCCCGAAAGCAGAAGAGCAGGTGCACAGCCAGCTAACCTAGCCATGGCTCAAATCCTCCAGGTGGGCTTCTCAGAGGAAGACCCCCTAATACCCTGCACTCCCAATGGGCCCGAGCCAGCCCAACCTTTGATGATGTCCACGTCGTCCAGCGGCAGCTTCCACAGCAGCTTGTACTTGCTGGCCGTGTCGATGACACTAGCTGCCGTGTACCTGTGGGGAGCAACGGGGGTGCTCTGGCCAAGGCAGGGGAGTGGGCCCAGGGAAGGACAACGGCCTCAAGCACCCTGGCCACTCACAGGCTCATGGAGCTGCGCCGCAGGGAGCCTGACTTCCGCTTCAGGGTGGTGCAGATGATGAGGTCCGTGAACAGGAAGAGGGACCGGTCCTTCTTGCCACCTACTGCCTTCTGTGGGGCCCGAGACAGGATTCAGGCCCAGAGGCCCTCCCTCCTGCCCACCGTGCCCAAGGGGGACAACCAGGCCGAGGGATGGGAGGGCCCTCCAGATGCCCAGAGGCAAACTGGGATTTGACCCTGGGCTCCTGCTGGGGTGGAAGAGCAGGAGGCCAGAGGGCAGCAGCTGTGAGCAGAGAAGGTAACCAAGCAGGGAGGTGGGGACAGGCGGGCAGACAATGGGACACTTCTTACCACTTCAATGACCATCTCCTGCCTCAGGAACCGCCGCAGAGGGGCCTGGAGCTGTGGGGCAGGAGGGACAAGGTGTCCTGAAGGCTTATTATGAATCCTTTCCCCTCCCCAGACCCCAGTGACCCTTGGCCCCACTCATGGGCCAAGTCAGTAGAAGCAACACGTCATCCACCCTCTTGATGCTGTGTCATCAGGCCATGGAACATATGGCCAGAAACAGACATGGGGGAGGACACAGATGCAAACCGACACAGATGCAAACACACTGCAGCCATGACCATGGTTCCAGGTGACCACAGATGCGGACACAGGCATGGGTGGAGCTGGGCGGGAAGGCACTCACGTCCTCCATGCCCTCGATGTGGGCCTCAATCTCCTGCAGCACGCGGGCGTGCCGCTCTGCCTCCTCGGCATTCCGCACACCCTTGTTGATGCGCTCGGCCACCTGCTTGACGTTCCGCTGTGCGTCCAGCAGGAGAGGGTAGTCCGGGTGGTCCTCAGGCGTATGCTTCAGGAGGTCCTGGGTGGGAATGAGCAGTAAACCCCGGTTTAGCCACCCCTGTCAGGCTCTGAGACCCCACAGTGACTGCTGGAACAGAAGAGACTGTGGGTAGACTCTAGAGAGGACTTTCTTTCCTATCTGGTCCCTGTAGCTCCACTAGGTGGGGGCCAAAGAGCCCTCTGCATCCCCACATGCCTCCAGGCTTTGCCCATCTGCCCACCCAGCCCCATGCCCTCCTGCCCACCCAGCCTCATGCCCACCTTCACCAGAAGTTCGTAGCGTGGGATCCGCTGCACAGGCTTGATCATGAGGTCGGACAGTGCTTGCTTCTCCTTGTTCTCACGCATGCTTTGCTGAAACAGGGTGGATGGGCACCCAAGTGAGGCATGACAAGCAAAGATGGAAATGTCCATGGACAGACAGGTCCCTGGTGAGCCCCTCTAGCTCTGAGGGGAGACACTAACCGACTAGCTAGGGCTCTGGTGTCCAGGCTGAGGGCTCCTGGGACCCTCAAAGCTGGCCCAAGAAGGGTGGCCTCCATCCCCCTGCCCGGCCCTGGTACCTCCAGAAACTTGAGAAAGGCAGGCCTCGCCTCCTTAGCCACACGCACGGCGTCCTTTGCATTGAGAAAGTTATCGATGTAGGCAGAGTAGATGTTGACCAGGATGTCCTTGGAGAACTGTGGGTGAAGAGGCAGGTTGGAGACCCTCAGGGTGTCCCCTGCCCACCTCACCCTGGCCAGGTTTCCACTGATTCACGAGCCAACACCTATCTCTTCTCTCCATCTGAAAATGACACACTCTCTAAAGGCTCGGGCATGTGCTACTACTGCGGTCTCTGTACATGTCATATGTATGACTGTGTGATTAGGCATGTGCCTGTGCGTGCAGACACACATGTGCACTCAGACCAGGCTCTCTCCCTCCCAACGGGGCATTTCCATCCTCTGGTCTCCAACCAGGCAGGTCTCCCTCCTTGCTGTCAGTTGAATGACACAAACTTGTTCCTGCTGCTTGGCTTTTGCTCATGTAATTCCCTTCACCAGGAAGGCCCCTCCCCCATCCAAATCTCATCCACCCTGGCAAGGCAGAGCTCTAGTTCTGCCACCTCCAGGAAGCACTCCTACCCTGAAGAGGGCTCAGCCTGGAACTATACCTGGCCTCTGGCTTCCCTGACCACCCAAGGCAAGTCTGCCAGCTCCAAGGAGAAGGTGCTCCCATCCCTCCCAGTATGGTCTGCCCGGTGGCTAACACCTGATAATGGGGCTCAATGTGGACATTCCCGGCAAAAGCCCTGGATGGGCGTTAGGACACCCCAGTACCTGTCTCAGCTGTACCATGGAAGGACTAGGGGACCTGTGGTGGTGTTTCTGGTCCCCTCTGGGTCTCCAAATCCATGTTTCTAGGTTCTTGATGCCAATCCCCACCCCCCATCAGATGTGCTGCAGGGCAGAGGCTGAAGCAGCTCAGGGATAAAGACAGCCTCCCCTGAACTCCCCCCAATCCTGGGACAGGGCATCCCACGCTGACCCCTCCGTGGGGATCAGGGTTTCCACTGCTACCCTTGGTTAACATCAAGGTCCAGACAGGGAGGGGATAAACCCAGTGACACTGAGGGCTGCGATAGACTGGAGATGTCAGCACTCAAGCTGGGGTCCTACCACCACCAATCCAAGGTTCCTGTTACATCAGTTTCCAGGTCAGCAGGCACCTTCCAAGACCTTCTTAGTAAGCCCAAGGCCCACCCCACCACATCACAAACACATGCAAACACACCCACATTCCATAGAAATAGATAAGGTGTTTTCTACTAGCAGAATTTTCTGGAAGGAGTTTTAGAGTTTTATTTTTGAAATTATTTGGCTCTGAGTAAGCATTTAGTTTGTGTTTCGCTATGATTTCTCATTCATCATCGTGCTTTTTTTGGAATTCTGGCAAAATAAAATGTAACTGAAATTTTTTCAAATGTAATTAAACTCATGTAAATGAATACTAAATTTAACAATTAAAGAAAATGGCATGTTATGTTTTGCAGACATTTAGTTGAATGTTTGTTAGTTTCACTTTTACAGTCCTTTTTAAATTCTGAAGCCAATGCCTTTCCTAAGGTCTCAATCACTACTGTAGGATTTTAAAAAGCTCACAGGTGGCAGTCTTGTCTGTGGTGAAAGGGACAAGGGGTGGGGTAGAGGATGGGTGCTGGAACCAGGTTTTTTGGGTTGAGTCCTCTACCACCTACTGTGATTTTTTTAAAAAAATATCATTCATTTATTTATTTGGCTGCACTGGGTCATGGTTGCAACATGCAGGATCTAGTTCCCTGACCAGGGATTGAACCGGGGCCCCCTATATTGGAAGCATGGAGTCTTAAGACACTGGACCACCAGGGAAGTCCGTTACTGTCACTTTGATCAGGTTATTTTCTCTCTCTATGTGGCAGAGTCATCAACTTTATTTTTTGATTGTGGGTTTTTTTTTTTGGCCTCGCCCCACACAGCTTGCAGGATCTTACTTCTTGGATGAGGGCTTAAACTCAGGCCCTCAGCAGTAAAAGCATGGAGTCTTAACCAATGGACGGCCAGGGAATTCCCAGAGTCATTAGCTTTAAACTTGGGAATAATCAATCACAGCTACCTCCTTAGTGTCATTGATATATATACTGTATTTAGAATACCTAGCACGTAATAAGTGCCAAATAGCCATTATTATTAAAACACCTGATGGAGAAAAGAGCTAGTCAAGACTTAGACCGGTGTCAGCATCAAGCCCAAGTCCAGGGTCAGGACCAGGACAACTGTTTACATTCACGTTAAAGTAGGGGTTGAAGTCAGTACCAGCATCCATTTGAGGTCTGGGTCATAGTCGGTGGCAGCTCAGGGTCAGGACTAGGGTCAGGTCATTGTCAGCAGTTTGTTTGGGGGTTTAGTCGTGTCCAATTCTTTGCGACCCCATGGACTGTAGCCTGCCAGGCTTCTCTGTCCATGGGATTTTCCAGGCAAGAATATTAGAGTGGGTTGCTATTTCCTTCTCCAGGGGATCTTCCCCATCCAGGGATCAAACCTGGGTCTCCTGCATTGCAGGCAGATTCTTTACCAACTGAGCTACCAGGGAAACTGTCAGCAACTGGGGCTGGGTCCAAGGTCAGGGTCAGTGTCTAGGTGGGTTTGGGATCCACACCAGAGTCCAGCCAAGCTGTGGGGTTGGGCAGTGTCAAGGTCAGTCCAGGATCTGGGGTCAGTGCCAGTGTCTGGTCAAGTTCGAGGGGTTGGATCAGGGATCAGAGTCCATCTCGGAGGTAGGGGTGGGGTTCAAGGCCTCATCTGGTCTCTCCTAGGAGAGGCAGGGACATGGTGTGGGGGGTATAGCAGTGGACAGCAGGGCCACTCACCGACTGGACAAGCAGGTCTCCCACCTTCTGCTGGGCATGCCAGTTCTGCACACAGTGCCGCACCTGCTCCAGGAACTGCTCATGGTGCTCCAAGAGCTCCGGAATCTGGTTGAAAATCTCATCCACCAGTGACGGGTCACAGAGCAAGGAGTTCTCCGGCTGCTTCAGTGGCTGCATATAGCCCTGGGGGGGGGGCACAGGGTCGGTGCCAGTCCCCTCAGAGAGATGGCACCCCAACCCATTGGCCCAGGTATACACAAAATCACTTGGGCCTGCTGCTCAGTGGCCCTGCCTCCAGGATCTCCCTCATTAAACTGGGAGCTCCACGAGGGAGATGGGAAGATCTAGCCCCATGACCCTCACTCAGCAGCCAGGGTCTGGCACAAATTGGCGGTGAGGGGTGTCAGGAAAGATTTGTTGGATGCATGAATGAACAGAGCTTAGAGTGAGGAAAGCAAGAAGACTGGGCTCCTGGGAGACTCCACACATTAATTCAGCAAATATTTTATTGAGCATTTACTATGTGCCAGGTACTATTCTAAAACTGGGAGACAGCAGTGAACAAGAAAGGCCAAAATCCCTGCCCAGATCGAGCTTACAATCTAATCAGATGAAACACACAAATTAAATATATAAATAAATAAAAACCATGTCATTGAATCTAAGATGCATCATTACTCTTATTTACCTCAAAAAAAAATGCTGTCAATTAAGTCATTATAGGCCATCAACTATGGGATGAACCTGGATTTCAGAGATGGTAAAATGTGAAGAATGTGTCTTAGAATCAATTACATGCAGATATCCTGTGGTAAATTAAAAGACCTTAACTGCTGTGGGTAAATAAAGCAGAAAGAGGTCCGGAGGGGTATACGGAAATTTATTGAAGGCTTATTTGACAGTATCCGAAACACTGTTTTCAGATCTTCTGGTCAATTAATGACTAAAACTCCCATTTTTCACTTCAAATGTGCATTCAGAGGTATTTCCTGAGCTTGAATAGCCCTGCTCAGTGGCTGGTGGCTCATGTAGATGTCGCCCTCTATTGGCCTAAACTGTAACTACAAGCCAAAGAAACTAGGCTGTTTGAAAAAGTATATGGAATGCTGCAATAAAAGTTACATCAAACATTAAAAAAAAAACACCTAGCTTGTTCTATAACAAGTTTGAGAAAGTAAAGCTCAACAGAATCCTCTTGCCTGGTTTGAGATTCTGGAAAGGCGGAGGGGGCGGAGATGACAGGACACATGCAGCCTTTCTCTGGCAGCTCCTAGGCTAGTCTGAGCTCCTGCAGGATCTCTGCCAGGGTCTGTTGCCCAAGGAGTAGGAGTTAAACCGCTCACTTCTGGGTCCTAGCACCTCACACAGAAGCCTGCACACCAGTTGGAGGAAAGAATAAACAGCGACAGGGAACTCGATGCAGAACCTGCTAGGAGCCAACATCTGCACTCACCCGCCACATACTTGCTGAGCAACTACTGTGTGTCCTGCTTTCTAAGCATGAGCTGCATCTGTGGGCAGACAAAAGTCCCCGTGCTTGTGCATCTGATAATTAGTGGAAGGAGGGAGATAACAGTACCCTAAATGACAAAATTATTACACAGTGTATTAGAGGGTAGTAAGTGCAGTGGGAAATAAGACAGAGCAGTCGGTCAGGGAAAGCAGTGTTGTTAGCTGGGAATTTGCAGGTTGAAGAAAGACTCAAAGAGTGATGGTGACACTGAGGAAAGGGTGCACCCTTAGGACCTGGGTTCAAATCCCACCTCTTTCTGGCTGTTAACCTTGGCATTTAACTTATTCCTTCATTGTGAACTCCTGGCCCTCAGGAATAATACAAATCAACTTGAGTGGCAGCAGTCACTGCGAGGGATCACCAGGGCTGTAGAGTCCAATCTCTACCCTAGAGTGAGACTAATAGGGATTCAACCCAGGCTATGGCACTTGTTCCCACTGTGAACCTGAATGAGTTGCTTTACTTCTCTATGATCAGTTTCATCATCTGTAAAATAGGGGTCTATAGTGAGGTTTATATGAATTAACTTACATAAAGCACACATATTAAGCACCCAATAAACGTTAGCTCTTAGTATTACTGCTTGCTATGGTCTGAATGTGTACCTCCAGAAGTCATATATTCAAACGTAAGCCCTGATGTGGTGGTATTTGGGGGTGGGGCCTTTGGCAGGTGAGCAGGTCATGAGGGTGGAGCTCTCATGAATGGGAATTGTGCCCTTTGAAAGAGAGCTCCCTCAGCCCTTCCACCACGGAAGACACAGTGAAAAGACAGCTGTCTATAGACCAGGAAGCCAGTCCTCATCTGCACTTAATCTGCCAGCACTTTGATCTTGTTATTCCCTGCCTCCAAAACTATGAGAAGTAAATTTCTTTGTTTAGGTCACTCTATCAATGTAATTTTTACTATAGCAACCCAAACAGACTAGGATTTCATTTAATAGATAGATGACTCTTGGCAGGTTTCTTCCTCTTTGAGCCTTCATTTCCTCAGATGAGGAAGAGCATTGTATTATTATAATATCTGCCTCACAAGGTTAACACAAGGATTAAAGGTGATTTTTATAGATACACACACACACGCACATGCACGCATGCAGGCAGAATTGCCAGGCAGTATGTTAAATTATACATGCATCTTGTAATCTGCACCTGACACAGGTCTTATTATTATTCCCACTCAACAGACGAGGAAACAGAGGCAGAGACTGGATATATAACTTGCTCCAGATCACATGGCTGGTCAGGAGGTAGTGCCAAGTTTCATCACCGATGGCCTGGCTCCAGAGCTGTGCTCTGGACCCCTGGGCGGGACCTCAGTCCTTCCAACACACCAGGGCTGCATCAAGTGACAGCTGGTCTCAGCTGACACTGTCTTTCCTGCTTGCACCCTTCCCCACTCAACAGTCTCAACTGGTGTCCTCAGCACCATTCTCCCTTAGCTCTTCCACTCACAGGCCCTGCAAGCCTCCACGTGTGCAGCCTGGAAGCCCAGAGATTCAGAGGTAGAGAGGCATGCCCACCCCATCACCTTTTAATCTTCACACTGAGAGGAGGGTATAATTAGTTATATTTGCAGGACAAAAACGCGGAGGCTCAGAGGAGTGAGATTATTAGGCTAGGTATCACCCAGAAGGGAGCAAGTGACTAAACTCCTGGACTGATTCCCACGCCTTTGACTCCCACTTAGGGGACAACCAAGGGCCCCCCCGAGACCCCTGCATATTTATTCCTACCTGGCAGCCAGGGACACCTTGTAAAGATGGAATTCCGGTTGTGGCCCTCCTGTGACTTCCTGGTGCTCACAATAAAGGCCAGCTCCTTTCCCAGCAGCCACACTGGCCACCTCCCTATTGCCAGTTGTTCTAGGTTTCCTCCAGACACCCAGCCCTGTTCCTGCTGTGCCCTCCACCTGGAACAAGTTCCTCCAAGCTCTCCCCTTGCTTAAATCCTACCTACATGTCAGGTCTCAGCTAAACACCCCATACCCTGGCCCCCAACACCAGGGCAGACCCCCATTCTGTGTTCTCACCACTCTATGCATCTTAAAAAATACAAACACACACACATATATAAACAATGTATTTTTGTCGTGCAATATATATATATATATATATGTATAGAGAGAGAGAGAGAGAGCATAAAATTTGCCATTTTAATCATTTTTAAGTGACTGGCTCAGTATACCCATATTAAAGCACATTCATGTTAAACCACCATTCATCTCTGGAACTTTTTTTCATCTTCCCTGACTGAAACTCAGTACCCACTAAATACCAACTCCCCATGTCCCCCTCCCCAGCCACCAGCAGCCCCATTCTACTTTCTGTCTTTATGAATTTGGTTGGCCACTATAGGTACCCCATATAAGTGGAATCATTCAGTATTTGTCCTTTTGTGACCTGCTGAGTTCACTGGCATAATGTCCAAGAACTTGCTGTAGCATGTGTCAGAACTTCCTTTTTGGCTAAACAATATTCTGTTTTAAGAATACTCTCCGTGCACTTTTACATCACCATATGTCCTCACGCATAGTCTGTCTGGTTACTGTCAGTCTCTGCCACAGACTGTGAGCTCCAGGAGACAGGACCTCATCACTCACATTCACTGCTGAACCCTCCAGAAAACACTGCCTGCTCCGTGGTGGATTTGTTGAGTGAATGAATGAATCCTTGGGATGTTTCCCCAGGCTCTCTCTTCCACCCTTCGCTCTTGCTCTGCCTAGGTGGTTTGAGAAAACCTGTCCCCAGTTGTGTCCACCAGGTCCCAATTTAGCTCAGACCCACACTCTCTATCCTGGGCTCCAGACCCTGGGCTTTTCAGACCCCCATGTCTGAACCTCAACTCACCATCTCACCCCCTTTTTTCATAGAGGGCTCCTTTAGTGCCTTAGTCACCTAGGCCTGAGCCCAGGCCACCATCCTGGGCTTCCCCATCTTGCCCCACAGCCAGCCAGTTACCATGTCTGGCTCGATCGGTCCACTTCCTAAATATCTGTCCCCAACTGCCCTCTCTGCAGTCTCTCCCCGGGTGGTGGCCTCTCCTCCGTTGCCTGGCCTCAGTGGCCCTGGCCTCCTCTTCTGCTACCCTCCTCCCAGCAGTCAGATAGACTTTATAAAGCATGAGTCAAACTACACATGGCCCCTGCTCAAAGCCTTTCAATAGTTCTAGGACCCTTGGTAGAGTGCAAATTCTCCTCCTGGTACTGAGGGTCCCTACCACGTGAGCTCTGCTGGCTCCCTCAGCATCACCACAGAACTGACCCCTGTGCTCTGTGCTGGCCACATGGACTCCTGAAACGGCCAGGTCCCTCCTTACTCGACCTGGCACCTGCTGTTCCTGCTGCTGAGAAGACAGGGCAGAAGGAAGCCAGCACCTCCTCCAGGGAAAATTCCTTGACCTTTTACCTCCCAGGTGCCCCCCACCCCAACCTGATCCCTTAAGAGCCCATATATTCAACTGTGTCCCTAGCAGGACTGTCAATTCCTGCAGCAGAGGCTTGTCTCTTATTTGTCCTGGTGTTTCCTGCACCTGGAACAGGGCCTGGCACATAGCGCGTGCTAACATTTAATTCCATTCAACCAACATTTTTCCAGTCAATGAATGAAGTGAAGGTGGGGGCGGGGCAGGGTGGTAACATAGGGGGTTCACAGATCTACACTCAGACCCAGCACTGCCAGGAGAGGTGGAAGGTCAGTAGGAGGAGGGAGCATCTGCCCTGGGTGCCCCAGTCTGGCCTCGTTACGGCCCCTCTGCTTTCTCTCTTGCCCTGGAGGGAGCTTCCTCCATAGATGGGTGGTATGTTCCAGGGTCATTCCTCTCTAACGTTGGTCCCTGGTGTTCCCACATGTCCAACAGCCACCTAGACTCAGAACGGCTGCATTCAGGGACCCAGACCACCCCAAGTCTCACCTGCATCAGGGTGCGCAGTGACTCCACATATGACTGCTCTGTGTCCAGCAGGGTCATGGTCACGTGCTTCCGCATATCCTGGGGGGACAGAAGGCAGAGGGTGAGCAGTGCCTTGTTCCTCTCACACGCGCCACCTGTAGTCACACGGGCCCAGAAAGCCCATCCACGCCCTCTCCTAGGTCTTCAACGTCTGTCCTCCCCAAAGCACCCTGGACCTCCACTCTACCAGGTCTGTGCTCACGTGCTCCCCCTGCAGGCAGTACCTCTCCCTGCAACTCACACGCCTGCCTCCCCAGACTGTGCTCCTCAACCCTCATCCCTCTGCTCCCCTCTCTAGGGCTATTGGCAGCTCTGGACATCTGTTTACTTCTTGGCTCCCCTGCTAGACTCCTGAAAAGGATTCAAGAAAGTCAATAGCTTCTCACATTTGCGAAGGGCAATGGCTCCAGGCCACCCCTACTCCAGCTGCTAACTCTGAAAACCCCACCCCTGGGCTGAGTACTGTGGGGTCAGACCCTACCTTGGGCTTCACATCATCCCAGAAAGTCAAAACTGTCACCTCCTGCTACCATAAAGAAAAGGTGGCCCAGAGAGGCAAGGGCAGTGCTAACCATCATGCAGCAAGGCAGGGGCAGGGCTCAGCCCCTCTCAGACAAGGCTGGGTCCTGGTTCACTCAGTAAAAGAGGTTAACTGAGCCTTACTCCATGCCAGGCACTATTCTAAATGTCGTGCACTATTTTCTCCTTCTGATCATTCTGTGAGGTATGTGTGATTATTCTTCCCATTTTAAGGAGATCCAGACAGCGATACCTCCATACCGAGGCTCTGATGATCTGCATTATGGAGACTCCACACGCACACCCTCAGGGACAAGGTGCACATTCCTGACAGGGCAGTCCCTGTTCTCTGGCAAGGTTTTTCTGGAAGTCAGTTTAGGGATGCCCTCTCTGTGATCCACCCTGGGACTCAGCTTCCCTGTCCCTTGCCACCAGTTCCTATGCCTCTGGCCCACTCCTCCTCCAGGAAGCCTTCCCAGATGACACAGCTCTAAGAGCTTCCCTCCCCAGGCAAGGACTCCACTTGAGGTCTCCTCCAAGCTCCCGGAGTGGTCCTAAGCCAAGTCCCAACTCCGCTGGGCCCCAGATCTCTAGGGCTTATTCTCCCCTCTCCACTCTCCTTCCCAGTCAGTCGTCAGCTTGGCCTCAGCAGAAGCCTGGGCTCCAGCCATGAAGGCCTGCCAGTCCGTGTGGATGCTTTTCATGTGTGACAATGCCATGGTGGGTGTCTGTGTCTGTGGCCTCCCTCTAGTTCCCACCCTGGGAGCCTCTCAGGGTTGGGACTCAGCCGGTGGAACAGGGCTGACCACTACTGTGCCCACGGTCTGTGTCTGCTGAGCGGCCTAAGCACTGGGCTTGCCCAGTTGGCCTGATTCAGCCACTGCTCACCCCTCTACTCGTAGACACCTCAGGTTCCCCCCCTCCCTTTGACTCAGGAACTTAGAGGTCAGGCCTGTCCCCCAAGCCTGTACTACAACAAGGCATACTTTAAAAAGTAGGCTTCTATGCTAGGAACTCAGGGGTGGGGGTGTGAATGGCACCCCCTAGGGGGAGGGGAAGAGGCTGGCTTGCCCCCTCCTCAGCACTGTGCTCTGATGGGTAAGAAGGCACTGGATTCTGTCTCAGAGCCTCCAGCTACAGCCAGACCACCTATGCTCAGTGCTTCTGAGGGCTTAAAAAAAAACAGGGCAGCTTCCAGTAGGAGGCAGCACCGGCTAGGCCACTCTAGGATGAGAGCTTGGGAGGGAGGGCATCAGGGTCAGAAGGGCCTCCCAAGGAAAGGCCCGGATGCCCAGCCTCCCGCAGGGAAACACCTCAGCGTGTCACAGACGTGGCCTCACTTCAGCCTCACACTCACAGCTCTATGACAAGACTTGTCATCTCCAATACACAGGTGAGGAAGTCAAGTCAGAGAAGTGGCCTGACTTGTCAGAGGTCACACAGCCAGTGACTGGCAGAGTGGGTAACAGTCTCTTCAGCCACCTCATGCTGAGTCTTAGGGCCCAAGAACTCGGAGTTCTCACTCAGACTGCCCAGCCAGCCATGAGCCACAGGGTCCCCCAGCCTGGCCCCTCCCAGCTGTGTGACCATGGGTGGTCACCTAACCGCCTGGACTTCTGTATTTTCCTCCATGAAATGGAACAAATAACACCTCCCTCCCAGTGCTGGGAAAGGGAGCACCTGGGGAGCAGGGCAGCTCTCCACAAACACTGGGTCTTTAAGGTCCATCTTCACTGTGTCTTAGCAAGGTTGTGGCAAGGTTGTTTATCTACATCCATCTCCCTGCTGGATAGGGAGCTCCGACTGTAGGATCAGGCCAGACTTGGCCCTGGGTGGC
Source organism: Okapia johnstoni (assembly GCA_024291935.2). Classification (NCBI taxonomy): domain Eukaryota; kingdom Metazoa; phylum Chordata; class Mammalia; order Artiodactyla; family Giraffidae; genus Okapia; species Okapia johnstoni. Next base: position 25,558,528 of record CM044325.1, read on the forward strand.
ACAGCCCCCTCCCCCACCACTTCCCCAGCCCAAGCTGCCAGACCCAGCAGTGAGGGTCATGGGCAGGGAGGCCTCCTGAAGGAGGTAGGGCGGGTGCTGGGCCTGATGGCCCAGAGCTGGGGTTAGTAACTCATGCAGGGAGGCTGACGCTGCAACAGCCGCCTTTCCAGCCTCCTCCCTGCTCAAAAGCACAGCGGGCCGTCACTCAGCTGTCAGGTAGAGGTACGGAAAACAAGGCCAGCTCCCTGTCACTGCTTTGAGCGACCCTTCCGCACGTGCCCAGACACGGGTGTGAGTATTGGTGGGGGTGGGGGCCAGGGGAAGCAGGGGACAGGCAGTGCAGCTGTCAACCAGATCAGCAGGCACACCTGTTCTGGGTGGGACAGCCCTGTAGGCCCAGCCTCCCCCAGAGCCTCTCACCCCTAAGCCGCCCCAACCCCAGACCTTCACTACACGGGGCACTGAAGGGGGAGGGGACGTGGGGCCCAAGAGATACAGCAAGAGGACAGAGGGGCAGGGGGCCTCTCCTACCAGTATAACTGGGACATCATGACCCAAAGCCCGAGACTCCTACATATGCGGCGTGAAGACAGAGACATGTGTACAGAGAGAAGCCGGAAAGGCCAGACACCCCGCAAAGAGAAAAAATGCATCCAGGTCCTTAGAGATACACACAATAGGGCACAGGGAGGAGGACAAAACCACGGCCCCCACTGGAAACCAGGAGAGCGGGACAATCCGAGTCCAGGCCCAGAGAGACACACAAAGCAGAGACAGCGGGTGGAAGCCTCCCCTCCCCCGCAGGGGAACACACACTGAGCCAGGAATGGGGACACCATCACTGCCACCCCAGCATGACACCTCCCGGGCCCAGTGACTCCAGGGAGAGGATGGCAAGGAGGGGAGCAAAACTGACCATCCCTTACCCCCCAGCACATACGTTCATCCTGAGACAGAGGCTGGAAAAACCTCCTCTCCCTGAGCCTGTGGACCCGGGTGACAGCCTCAGCCTCCAGGCTGACCTGTATCAGCGCTCAGTACAGGATTGCCAAGCACTGATGGGTCTCAGGGTGCAGGCCTGCTACCCAGCTGAGCTTGCCAGCCCTTCTGCCATCCCTAGTTTGCATTCTGGTGGCACTAAACCTCAGCATCCTGCCAGCCACACCACCTCTGCCAGGACTTCTCACACACCCTCCATCTCCCTGCCACCATCACTGATCACTGAGTCCCCATCCCCACAACCAGGAGGCTGCTGGGCCCCATCATCTCTGCTCGGGCCTCCCCCAGTCCGGGGCGCCAGACTTCTAAGCCTTGGCCCAGGTCCCCCATTGCCCCTCCCCCTCCCTCGTACCTGGGCCTCCCCGGGCTCCTCAGGGTCAGCGCTGTTGCTTCCCCCGGCGGGCTCCCCGGAGGCGGCGGCCGGGCCCAGATCGCGCATGTCTTCCAGCGCGATGGTGAACTGGGCCAGGGTCTTCACCATCTGTAGCATGCGGCCGGCCCACCACCGCGCCCGCCGCCGCCGCCGCCGCCGGGGCGGGGGCGCCGGGGAGTCGACGGGCCCCCTCCCTCTCTCCCACCGAAGCTCCCTCCGCGGGGCTCAGCTGGGCCGCGGCGGCGGTCGCGGGGTATCAGTTCCAGCGGCGATCTGATGGCGGCGGCCCGGCCCGCGGCGGCGCTGTTGCCTCCTCCGCTGGGCAAGTGCGCCCGGCGAGCCCCGCGCGGCGCCGCCCGCAGCGGAGAGGGGAGGAGGGAGTCCCCCGCCCCCGGGCCACCCGCCCCCTCCACTCGGGCCCCTCACCCCCAACACACCAAAGGCGCCCCACCTCGCCCCCGCAGCTTCGCCACACAGCGGCCTCCGCCTGCAGGCCTATCTCCCTCTGTGGACACAAGTCTGCGCACAACCGCGGACAAAGGCGAGTACACTTCTTTTCCACACCTGTACGCACGGAAGCACACGCAGGGGCAGGCAAATGCCCACATCGAACCAGCCCACATACATGGATGCCTGCCCTCGATCCTCAATTAGTATACACGCGTGGGTCAGAGCCAACGACACACACAACAACATAGTCCCATACAGACCTGAACCCTGACACATATGTGAAACCAACCCAGTGCTGCACGCAGCCACACATGCTTCCGTGTTCATGCAACTATAACCAGGCACAAATAGGCACACAAATTTAGGGATGTGCACACATACACATCCCTGGAAATTGCTGCTGTCCTACATCCAGGGACAGAGCACTTGGACCACAGAGGGGACTACCAGGGAAAGGGCCTACCCTGAGTCACTCCTACACCTGCTCCACCCAGTAGACCTGTGTCCTGTGCTTGAGACAGTCCAAGAGGCTTCCAGTTCTATTCCTCTCCACCCCATCCCACTACCCACCAGGGGTAGGGGGCTCAGGCATTTATAGGCACCGCCCCCCCTACCCAACCAGACTGTCCTCCAGGATGCCTCCTGGCGGGATCCTCAGGAACTGTTCCCTAAATACCAAGTGGTGCCCAAACCTATTCCAGGCTGATTTAATCATGAGGGGCACACATGAGCTTGGTTTTGTACCAGTTTCTACCTCACCATGGGGCTCTGATGTACCCTGCAGATGCCTGGGGAACTCATAATTCCCTAGTGTACTGAAGGCTGTCACACTCACCACACTCCTAACGGATTCCCTCCCCAAACCTGGTTCCCTCTGGGTTTCCTGCACAGCAGAGAACTTCTGATCCCATCACCAAGCCAGTCCCAGTTCCCACAGCTCCCCCATGCTTGAAAGCCCCTTCTCCTGCCACTTCTGTCTTAACTGCGAGAAACAAACCAGGCTCCCTCCTGCCCCAGGGCCCTGGCCCATGTCTCTTTTCTCTCCTACAAGTGCTTTTCTTTTTTCAAATTTATTTGGCTGCACCAGGTCTTTGTTGCCGCAGGAAAACTCTTAGTTGCAGCATGGGGGGTCTAGTTCACCAACTAGGGATCGAACCCAGGTCCCCTGGATTGGGAGCATGGAGTCTTAGCCACTGGACTACCAGGGAAGTCTCTACAAGTGCCTTTTCTTTTCCTTTAAGACTAGTCATAGTGCAAATGTCACCTCAGGGAAGCGTTCCCTGAACCTCTGATTAGGTCAGGTGCAGCTGCTCTATGCTTTCAAAGAGCCTCAGTTTTTCTTAACCAGGTATCACAGTTTAAAATTATACATTTGAGCTAGTTTGATGCTCCTCTCTTCCCAAGAGACTGTAAGTTCCTTGAAGGCAGGGCACACGACCCTTTCATAAGCCATAGCCCTCTGCACGTAGATGCTGGCTAATGAAACAATAAATCCAGCAATTCTTCCTCCTCCCTTCTCCCCACACACCAAGCAGTCACCACCTAGAAGCAAAGAGCCCATGCAGGTCCCACCTCATGAAACTTTCCTGGCATCCCCACGGCACAGGCTCAACCCTTCCTGCTGGCCCTTGCAGCCTCCTATCCTGCTCTGCCCCACTGCCTCCCCATTCGCCTGTTTGGCCCTCAACTAAGGTGAGTCCACACCCCACACCCTTGGCCAGTAGTAGCATCTTCAGAGTCCCCAGATATCCAACACTAAAATTTTAACTCCCCAACAGAGCAACCCCACGTAGCCAACAATGAAAACAGGCATAGGGAATTCCAAGAAAGTTGCAAGAGAAGACCGGTGTGACCTGCACCTGGCAGGGGTCCCAGAACAGTGAGCACTAACTACCCAGGGGTGGGGGGTGCTCCCAGAGGCTGTGCTAGGGGGCGGAGCCTGACACCTGATGGGTGCTTGCTAAGTCTGCCCTTCATAATGAGAGAACCACCGATGAACCCATCTGTCTCTTCTGTGTCTCATGAGAGCCCCACCCTGAGCAAATCTTGAGCCAGTCTGCTGAATGAAAGAACGAATGCAGGCAAGAGTGGGGGCTCTGCATGAACTTGCTTCCTGGTTCCTCTATTGCAGTGGTTCTCAAAGTGCATCCCTGTGCAACTCCTGGAGCTGTGTTAGAAATGTGCATTCTCAGCCTCCCTGACACCACCCAAGGAGGCTCTGGGAGAGCCCAAGCCCTCTTCTGCCTCTGGTTTGGGACCAGTGAGTCTCCCCACTTGTCATCTGCTGAGTGACATGGACTGTGGACTTCCCTAGGGGCAGGGCCTGCTCCTCCTCCTCCTCCTCTTGGGCTCATAACATTGAGGGGAAAGTTGGGAACAGCCAGACCAGTTAACTGAGTGATGGTTTGAGCAAGGACGATGGACACCAGTCCAAACAGCCAGGTCCCAAAGGTAATCCCACATGAGTAAAAGGGCCGGTGGTCTGAAGGCCTCACCCCAGGCCCATTGCTTGATCACTGTAGCTACTTAATTCCACATATGGCTTTCTATCTGAACACCTCCTTCCCTATTTGACCCTCTCTCTAGCTATATGACCTGGGCCTTATTTCCTCTAAGTGGCTGGGAGGCAGTGCAGAGCTGGGGCTTGTTAGTGAGTTGCATTCATTCCCTCCCTCACTCCAGCGAGACCAGGCCCTGCAGAGATGAATCCATTCTGGCTGGCACCCAGGGGCTCCCAGGCAACACACAGGGCTCAACAGAGGGATTCACTCATGCCTCAAGAAATGGGGGGTGAGGGGTATTCAGGGAGGGCTTCCTGGAGGAGCCAGACAGGTCCCAAAGTCAAGAGATCCAGAGGCAAGTGGGTGCCCAGAAGGCAGAGTTCACCAGAGGCCCCCGACCTGGAGAGCGGGGTGAAGCCTGGTGCTGACGGCATGGCACTGCGTGCTGTGGCTGCTTCATTAAAGACGGCTAATTAGATCCAAGCCCATTACCGTGGCAACACAGGGGCTAGTGGGGGTGGGGAGATGAGGGAAGCTGAGAGAAGGAACAGGAGTGCAGAGCTGCTGCATCAGGGTGTCCAGGCATCTCCCCTACAACAGCACAGATATCAGAGCTCCTCAGAGTCCAGTCAGCTGGGGTGGAGGCTGAAGACACCCCTGGGCAGCTTGGATTCTGTTGGAGCTTCTCTGAGTTCCCATTTCAGGCACAGATTTCTTTTCCTTTTGGGTATCTGCAGTTGTTTCAAGTGACTCTGGCTCAGAATAGTTTTTGTTTAATTGTTCAGGTAGTTGGTAAAGGCCCATCTAGCCCCCCTCTTCATACCCTAAACCCCACCACACCCCATACACCACCCTCCCCAGAGGCAGGAAAGGGCTCTGATCCATGAGGCCACCGCCTCACTCCAGGAGGCCAGCTGGGCACCCCTGCCAGCCCAGGGCGACACCAATCCTCCCGACCCTGACCTAGTCTGTGACCACTTCCCCAGCTCTGAGGGAAGTCTAACTCGCCAGCCTGCCTCTGGACACACTCCCACCCTGAACCCCACCAAAATCACCTGCAAGACCTCTAGCCCACCTAGGGCCATGTAAGCTGGACCAACTGGGGAACCAGTGATGAAAAAGGACATATGGATGGACAAATGGATGGCTAATGAGTAATGGCTGAAAAAATAACAGGATGGATTGATGATGGATGAATAAATAAATGAGTGGAAGAACAGAAGGATGAATCGATGACAAATGAGCACAAATGGACACAGACACATGATCCAATGGATGAGAAGTTAACTGAGTTTTTATTTTATTCATTTGTTGACAGTTTAACAAATATTTATTGAGTACCTTCCAGATACCAAGCACGGTGCTGGGTGGGACTTAGAGGAAAAAAGAAGAAAAAGAAAAAAAGTAAGAAAAAAAAGTCTGTGCCCTATTGGGCACCACAGTCTGTGTGGGAAGATAGGAACTTGAAAACAAAAATGACAAGTACAATGCAGGTTCAGAGGTGGTGGGTCCCATCAGGCTCTTGCAGGCCGAAAGGGGTCTCCAGCCTTTCACATGAGCACAGATACATAAGTATTTACCAGCAGAGTGTCTGGGCCCCAGAGCTGCTCAAATCAGAACACTGGGAACTCCATAATCTTAGAATCTTAACCACCACTAATGCTATTTAAACACTCTTCAGGTGCCAGGCATCCCACCCCTGCTTTCCAAGCCCTGGCTCTTTTGAACCCCATGGCAGTCCTACATCAAGGGTTTCGATACTGTTATCCCTGCATTTTACAAACAGGGGACCTGAGACAGGGAAATCACCTACATGGTAAGGAGTGGAGCCTGGGTGGATGCTTTCAGGGCCCATGCTCTTAAACCACCACCTCCCCTGGGAAGAGCCCCCTCCACTTCCCCTGGGGCTCACCTGCCTCCCTGTTGCCCTAGTTGCCTGAATTGCCTTTCTGCAGCCTCATCTGTACTGAGACAATGACACATTCTCCTGACCCAGGTCGGAATTGGTAGAAAACAAAATGCTGTCCATCCACTGGCAATGCTGGGATCACGGAGGCGCCTCTTCCCTGGGAACTGAGCCCTGGCTAATGGCCCAGATGGACTGTCTGCGTTCCTGACCCCACCAATGTCCACGGGCATGGAGTTAGTACTGGATGTTCCCAACCTAATGGGCTATCCATTTCGCTGATGGCTGCTACCCTTCTCAGGTCCTCAGGTTCATCAATGAAAGTTCCAAAAGAGGGATTTCTGGGCATAGCAATTAGGAGTACAAACAGTGAAGCCAGATAGTTTGGGCTCAAATCCTGGTTCGACCAGGTGATATGACCTTGAGCAAGACTCTTTTCCCTCTTGGGGCCTCGGTCTCTCCATCTGTTCCTGTTTGAGACCCCTTCCCTCTTCCTCCCATCATCCATCCCTTCCCATGTCACAGCCTGTCCCTTACAGACCCTCCCTTCTGGGAGGAGGGGCCTCTCAAGGCTCCACAGAGTTCCCAGGCCTCAGGCAGCTGCAAGGGCAGTATCCAAGCCACAGGACTCCCTTGGGACTGGCTGCTCTGGATGGGCCCCAGAATTCTGGGGAATGTGCTTTGAGAACAGGAAGGGGAGAGATCAAGGGCCTTAGGAGCCTCAGGTCCTTCCTGCCACAGGATCACTGCCCCACTTAGGTCAGACAGTGTGCGCTTGGAGGTGGGATTGTGAGAGACACAATACGTGTTTCAACTGTGCAGGCTCATGCATGTGTCTGTGCGTCCCTGTCAGTGGTCTTCTGTGGCCACGTGACTGCACAGCACCTCTGTGGGTGGTGATCCCTGTGGTTCTTGGCAGAGGTGGAAAGTGAAGGGGCCACATCAATAAAAACCAAAAACAGCTATAGCTGAGCATTCACCATGTGCCAGGCATGGGAGAAGTACTTTACATCACTGTCTCATTTTATCCTCATAAGCAGTCCAGGGGCGTGTGGTAGCTTGCACTTTCCAGATAGCTATCACAGTATCTTCCATGACACATGGTCTTCTTACAATGTGGTACTGACACTCTTCCTATAGAGTGATGAGGTTTATGCTCCCTACCCTTGAAACTGGGTGGACCTTTGTGACTGCCCCAACCAATAGAGTACAGCAGAAGGGATACTACGTGACATCCAAAGCTAGGCCAGGGACGTCCCTGGTGGTCCAGTGATTAAGATGTCGCCTTCTGATGCAGAGAATGCCATTTCAATCCCTGGTCGAGGAGCTAAGACCCCACATGCCTCATAGCCAAAAAACCAGAATATAAAACAGAAGCAATACTGAAACAAATTCAATAAAGACTTTTAAAAAATGCTCATTAAAAAAAAAAAAATCTTAAAAAAAAGCAAAAACAAAGCTAGGCCATACCCATGCCATGCTCTTCTACCTCGCTCTCGAGTCACTCATTCTTACAGCCCAGCACCAGGTTGTAAGGAAGCCCAGGTCACGTGCAGAGGCCATGTGCAGGCTACCCCAGCTGACAGCTGATGAGGTCAGACTCAAACACCAGCAGAAACTGCCAGATTTGTGAATGACCATGACTTCAAGGTGAGTCCAGCCCAGCTACTACCTGACCGTGATTGCGCAAAAGATTCCGAGTAACAGCCACCTAGCTGAGAAAGCAGGCCCAGAGAAGTGAAGAAGCCATAGTTATGGAGTCAGTAAGTGGCGGAGCTGGGATAAGAACCCAGGGTCCTTAAAGTCCTGATGGGAGGGATGAAGTAAGAGGATGATTTCTGCACAGATACAGATTTCACTGTTGGTCCAGAGGGGTCCATCTGGGACCCCAACCTCTGTAGCACTAGAAAATCTCCCCACCCTTCCAGAAACCACCTCTGATGGCTGAAAGGATTGAGGGGGCAGCTCTCACTCTCTATGCTGGGGCTCAGGCCCAGCTTCTGGCAGCTCAACCACTCTGTCCACCTTTCAGCCCAGAAGGGACACCCCACCCACTGTACTCCTGACCCCTCATCTCAGGGAATGTCATGCACTCTGCATACCCTTGGTGGGGACTTTTACTTCCAAGTCATGTTCAGTGAGGCACTGTTTCTTATGTATTATCTCATGTATTCCTCACACCAATTCAGAGTTACATATTACTATTACTGCCATTTTACGGGCTTCCCTGGTGGCTCAGAGGTAAAGAACTTGCCATCTTACGGGTGAGGAAACAAAGGCTAGGAGAAGTAAAGCAACTTGTCTGAGGTTATGAAGTTGGATGTGGCAAAACTGGCTGGGATTTAGCAAAGCTAGGGTCTGACCCTGCATAATCAGCATATCAGAGGAGTTGTGTGACTTCACCAGGGTCACAGAAAACATAAATGAGGAGTTGGACCAGGCCTAGAGTACCTTGAATTAGGTGGTTACGGGCTGTGTTCTCTATCCTGTCCCCTGGATAATGTCCATAAAAGCAGAGACCAGACCTCTCTACGTTTACAGCTGTGTCCCTGACATACAACAGGTGCACCATGCATATCTGTTGATTGACTTGCTCTGTGACTTCAGTCAAGTTGCTCCCCACTCTGGGATTCAGCTTCTTCCCCTGTAAACAAATGGGGGAGGAGGGAAGGTACAGGTGGACTCTAAACTCCTCACCAGGCTCCCTGAGGAAGGGGGATAAGTGAGGTCATGCCCGGAGATGGGGGTTGGACAGTTTGACCTTTCTCCCTGATTTCAGTACCAGGATCCAGTCTTCTGGCTTGAGTGAGGAAGTTGGAGCCCCAGGAACTGCACTTCCTCCAAACACCCACGGGTGGCAGCAGAGGCCCGCATGGCATGGGGCTGCGGTGCATGTGGTTTGAATTTAACTTCAGTCTTGTTTCATGTGGGTTTTTTCCCTTTCTTCTTCCATGGCCCTCCCACAACCACGCCCCCACGCCTTAATTTGAAGAAGATACAGCTGGATCTTCCAGCCTGGGAAGGAAGAGTTTCTTAACACCATGGATAATGGCCGGAAGCAGGAGGTGGGGGTTAGGAGGTAGGTGGACAGACAGACCCCAACAGATGTGAAACACATCTCCTGAAGAGCTAGTACACTCTGAATTAACTCATCTCCAGGGCCCAAGAGGTTGGGACTGTCACCACCACTTTATAGGCAGGGAAACCAAAACCCAGATTTTCTGGGTCCCATATCTGAGTGGTGATGCATGTGCATGTGTGTGTGCTTGTGGTGTGTGTGTGTGTGTGTGTGTGTGTGTGTGTGTGTGTGTGTGTGTGTGTGTGTGTGTGTGTGTGTGTGTGTGTGTTGGGGGGGTGGATGAGTAGTGGGCAGGAATACCACTGGGAATCTGATGAAGTCTTAAGTTCGTGTGCATGCTCAGTCATGTCCGACTTCTCAACCCCAGGGACTGCAGCCCGCCAAGCTCTGCTGTCCATCGGATTTTCCAGGCAAGAATACTGGAGTAGCTTGCCATTTTCTTACTCCAGGGGATATTCCCAACCCAGGGCTCAAACCCATGTCTCTTGCGTCTCCTCTATTGGCAGGTGGATTTTTCACCACTGCACCACCTGGGAACCCCAAAGTCTTAAAGTTGTTGTTAAGTCGCTCAGTCATGTCCGACTCTTTGCGACCCTATGGACTGCAGCACACCAGGCTTCCCTGTTCTTCACCACCTCCTGGAGCTTGCTAAAACTCATGTCCATTGAGTTGCTAAATCTAGCAACCCTAGCTCCCTGGAAATGTACCCACCCACCCTGTGCACACTGCTGCTCACAACAGTGGTCTGGCCCCTGGTCCCAATCCTGGCTCAGAACTTGTGGATGAGGTCAGCTTCCAGAGCCCTTCCCTACCAGCTCTAAAAATTATTCATTCAAAATATTTAAATCTTGCTCAGCACAGAACACTGCACAGAGTATCGGGCCCATACGTGCTGGGCCCAGCACCACCATCTTCCGCTGTTGCAAACATCCCTTCCCCTCAGCCTTGGTTTTTTTCACTTCAAAAATGAGGGTGGGGCTTCCCTGGTGGCTCAGTGGTAAAGAATCCACCCACCAATGCAGGGGACATGGGTTCCATTCCTAGTTGGGGAAATCTCACACGCCGTGGGACAACTAAACCCAAGCAACTAACCCCAGCTCTCGAGCCTGTGCTCCTCAACAAGAGAAGTCACTGCAATGAGAAGCCTGCACACCGCAGCTAGAGAGTAGCCCCCGCTCACCACAACTGGAAAAGACCCGTGTGCAGCAAAGATGACCCAGGGCAGCCATAAATAAATAAATCTTTTTTTTTTAATGGGGGGGGCATCTATTGCAGAGTGAGTGCTCTGCAAAGGAGAGCTTGCTTCCCTCACCTCCATCCATTCTCCAGCATGCAAGCAGGCTGGGGTGAGGGATCGTGGGAACGGAAGTTAGCCAGTGCCTGTTTCCAGCCCATCCTGTTCCCTCCCTCCTTCCCTCGAACCCAGGCACAGTTGTGGAGGGGAGTCTCCATTTGTGTGTGCTCTCGGGGTGGGATGGGGTGTCCTGCCTCTAGAGCGGAAGATGACTCACTAGGCTATGGGCCAGGCACCCTGGGAAAGGCCAGGCCAGCCTCAGGCCAGAGCCTTGGGGAGCCAGGAGGCAGGGAGGAGGGGGGGGCAGGGCTTGCCTGAGCCATAGACATCATCATGGGGGCTCTCAAAGCTCCGCAGACAGAAGATCCCATCTTCCCTACTTCCCACAGTGCCAGAAATTATACTCAGACCAATGAAGGCCCAGGGAAACTTGAGGGTCTATCAGCTCCTACAAACCCACTAATCTGGCCTCCGTTCTAGACGTGGATGCTGCTTGAAGGCAGAGATGCTCCCTTCCCTTCTGAGCACACAAACCATGCCTAGAGCCAAGCCAGCCCATGATCAGTAAACTCCATGTGTGTGAATTAGTGGATGAATGGAGCAAGAGTGTACTTAATGTGCACAGCACCTTTAGAATGTCCACATCCAATCTTCCCTTGAAGAAGGGACCCAGGGAAGGGACTGTTCCTTCCCATTTTACATACGGGCACTGAGGCTCAGAGAGAAAAGTGTCTCCTGACCCCCAGGGTAGCAGGCAGTCAGTTGAGGCTGGAACCAGGCCCTTGGGGCTCCACTACCACAGCTTATCCAAAGGGGCCCAACCAGCTGGGAGGCCTCACGGCCCCCACCTCTCATGCCCCTACCCTATTCCATGACCCAGAGGACACTCCAAAAAAGGAGCAAGTTCCATCCGTTACTCTGGCTCTGAAATGAGCCCTGAGCCCTGGTGACCCTGGCCCAACCCAGAGGCCAGGGAAGTCCCACCCCCCCCGACCCCACCATCACACTAGACAAGCCGAGGGTGGCCAAGATGCTCAGGGACAGTGAGCAACTATACCCTACTCAATGACTCCAACCCTACCTCAAGGGGGCTGTCACCGGGCTGGGGCCATGCTGACAAAAGTGGTCTCTGCCTTGACTGACCAGAGGCAGCCATGGCTTCTAAGCCTTTTTGCACTGTATCAGCAACTGGTGACCAGCCCTAATGCCCACCATGTGTGTGTGTGTGTGTGTGTGTGTGTGTGTGTGTGTGTGTGTGGTGTGTGTGTGTGTAAACATGTTTGTGGTGGGGGGTTGCAGTACACAACAAGATTTATAGCTGAAGGTCAGACTGAGCCAAGTCTAGGTTCTCAGCCACTCTCCCAAGGCATCAGAATCTGTATGTAAACATGTTTGTGGTGGGGGGTTGCAGTATACAACAAGATTTATAGCTGAAAGTCAGACTGAGCCAAGTCTAGGTTCTGAGCCACTCTCCCAAGGCATCAGAATTGGGACCACCACATCTCGGAAGCTGTCTTCCAAGGCATCAGAATTGGGACCACCACGTCTCGGAAGCTGTCTTGACAGCCCAGATCTGTCAACTCCCCGCTCCTTTTCTGAGCTCCTTGGGCTTCTGGTGTTGCAGCCTTAAAATCTCAGAGTTTCTCTGGGCTTACTATTGTGATATTGACAATAAGAGGCACCAACTCAGCACTTTAGTTTACAAAACGCTTGCAGGGCATAATGTCATCAGATCCTCACAGCACTCAGTGAGGAGATCAAGGCTCAGTGAGGAGCCATAACTTGCTCAGGTTCTTGTGAGCAGGAGGTTGTGGAGCTGGGCTGCAAATGCCCCTCTTCCACTGAACTGCTGTGGGACTTTGGGTAAATCGATTAAGCTTACTGTGCCTGAAGACAGGAAGAGAGCAATGGCATACAAATAGGACTTGATCTCCCTTGAGAGGTTCATAATGTGCTGCTTACAGGTATTTATTTTAACCTCCAGATCAGCCTCCTGGGTTTGGCCCTATTATTACCCTACTTTACACAAAAGGATGGTGGGCACAGCGAAGTCAAGAGCCTGGCTTAAGGTCTCTCAGCAGACAGGATTTGTGCATCATATCCACACCTATTTCACAGTGCAGGAGCGGGGGTCCCTTCCAGCCCAATGGAGAAACTCAGATAGCAGGCCAGGCCCCCAGCACAAGGAGGGCACTCATACTGCCTTCTTCACAAGGTGGGAACTGGCCACAGAATTCTTTAAAATGCCATGGAGAAATGTTCAGTATAATATTAAATGAAAAAAGCAAGGATTTCCCTGGTGGTCCAGTGGTTAAGAATCTGTCTGCCAATGCAGAGGACACAGGTTTGATTCCCAGCTCAGGAAGATTCCACATCCCACAGGACAACTAAGTCCGTGCTCAAACGACTGAGCCTGCACGCTGCAACTACTGAAGTCTGCACATCCTAGAGGCTATGCTTCGCAAAAGAAGCCACCGCAATGAGAAGCCCAAGCACTACAACTAGAGAGTAGCTCCCATTCACTGCAACTAGAGGAAGTCCGTGCACATCAATGAAGACCCAGTGTAGCCAAAATAAATAAATAAAATTTTAAAAAAGAGGCCAGAAGCATGTAGCACACCATCTCAGCATCATGAACTATACATAGGACTATGCAAGGAGAAAAGCCTGCACTGATGGCTGCCCTGGTCACTCGGAGGCCCACAACTGTGCCTCAGCTGCTTCATCTATATAATAGAGAATTTAAAGGACTTACTTAGCATAGGACCTGGAACAAAGAGCTCTGAATAAATGTTGGCTGTTATGAATAACCAGAGAAGCTTAGAAGTCAGGTCATCTCAGAGGTAATCTTGACCGGCCCTCTTCCAGGGCAGGCAGCCCTTGGCAGTCCTTTCTTGCGGCCCCAGAACCAAGCAGCTCCCTTACAATGGTCCCCTGGCAGCTCCTTGTACTATGGGCAGGTCTGTGCAGGGGAAAGACCAAGCTGGACTGGGTCCCTCAGTCCCTGAGTGGTCTTAGTATTGGACAGTGGTGACCTTGGGAAGAATCGTCCATCTCCCATCCTAAATCCTCTGGCCTTAGACCTTTCTATGGGGTTATTTTCCAGAAGCAAGGTTGGGAGGGGCTTCCTGGGTGTCTCTCTTGTCCCCAGCCCAGGACACCACTTCTGTCCCTCCCACTGTCTCTGGGATAACTGAGAAACCTTTACTGCAACACTTTGTGCCTTTTCCATGTTCTCCTTTGGAAAACAAATGAGAGCCAGCTGGGTCTGACCTCCTCCCCACCCCACCGCCAACCCCTCCACCTCCCAGGGGCTAGAGGCCCTCTCTGTCTCCTCCCTGGACTAGCAGAGAACCCCCAAGAGGAGGGGCCCTGTGAGCTGGGTGTTGCCATGGCAACAGAGCCCTGGAATTTGACCACTGGGGCCCAGGAGTGGGGGTGGGGAGTTGGTACAGGCCATGCTGGGGGCAGGGAGGAGGGTCCACAGGTCCAGGAAAGCGAAGAAGAGCAAAGGCAGAACAGGGGTCAGGTCCTTCCATGGCCTCCGTTTCCCCTTCTGTAAAGGGGAAGAGGCATGGACCTCAAGATCTCTCTTTCCAGCTCTAATCAAAACTGGAATTTGGGTGAGGGCTAGGGGTGGGGGAAGTAACCAGAGCAAGGTCAGTTGTCCCTTTGATGGATAGAGACTCTAGGGAACAGGGACCCACTCCAGTAACACAGGAAGTCCAGAGCAGTGCCAAGACTAGACCCTGGGTTGGGGTGGGGGGTGGTGTCTGTCCACTCTGACTTTCCTATTTCTCTACTGGTGAGGACAAGGATGCCTGTTTCATGTCTGGGGGTAGAGGACCTCCAAGAATGGCTATGACTGGCTCAGCCCACAGCCCTGAGACAACAGACGATGTGCCTGCCCCCAGCAACCACCTGCATTCCTGGATCTGGTGGGCTGGCAAAGGGCCTGCCCCTACCCCTGCCTGCAGTGTCGGGCTGCAGGGGGTATTTTTAAATGGGCGCCTGCCCCTCTCACCTTCCTGCCTGCCCACTCCAGGAACACAGTGATTTCTACTGCTAGCTTCCCTCCAGTTCAGCCAAGCCTGAGTGGGAGCTGGATTGATGGCCATCCTCTATGCTCCTGCCTCCAGGCAGCCCTCTCTTGCTGGCCTCCTCCTTCCTTACAGTCAACCCTGGGATCAGGGTGATCTCCAGGGCCCCTTTATCTATGATACTCTAGGCCCAGAAAGGGATGGGACTTGTCCAAAGTCACACAGCACAGATGAGGATTTGGGAATGCGGTGCCATCAGCCTGTGCCCCATCTCCAACTGTCCATCAAGTTATTCCATGTTGCCCCAAGAATTCCTCACCTCTCGGCCACTGATCTGCAACAGCCACAGCCCTGTTCCCCTCCCACTCCAAAAAGATGCTCTCATTCTGACCAAGTAACACCTGAGTTGAAAATGCCAGCCATCTGGAAGAAAAATCAAGTTGGAACCATAACTCACACTACACAGGAGAAATTCCAAGTGGATCAAAGATATAAATGTAAAATAAAACAAGAAAACATAAAATATCAATACCAGAGGAAAACATGGGAAAATGGCTTTATACACCTGGACAGGGAAAGGCCTTTCTAACCATGATTCCCAACCCAGAAGCCATAAAATAGAAGCTTGATAAATTAGACCACACAAAAATTAAAATTTCTGCATGGCAGAAATATACCATAAACAAAGTCAAAAGTCAAGTGACAAGTCAGGAAAAAATATTTGCAATCCATAACCTAGACAAAGGACTAACCTCCCTAATATTTTAAAAGTCCCTAGTAATTTAAAAAACAAAAGGCCAATAATCCAACAGAAAAATGGGCAAAGGGTGCAAAGAGTTCACAGAAAAAGAGAATCCAAATGTCTCTTAGACAAGTGGAAAGATGCTCAGCCTTACTCATTATAAGATAAATGTAAATTAAATATACTGAGATACCATGTCACCTACCAAATTGGGAAAAACACCCAAAGGTCTGACTCGGTGAGGCTGTGGGGAAGAGGTATCTTTTTCAGGCAGTAGACCCCTGTGGATAGCATCAAAATTAAAATCACACGTACACTCTGTTCCAGCAATTCCACTCCCAAGAAACTGCCCTAAACATACACCAGTCCCCATAAAAAGGAACCTACGAACAAGTTCATTCACTGCAGCACTATCTGTAACAGCAAAAGACTAAAAATGACCGAAATATCCTTTAAAATGTGGCTAAATACTACTTGGTAATCTGTGCAGTGAGACACCGTGTGGTTCCAGAAGGAATACGGAAGCTCTCAGGGCACTGATGAGGCAGCCTTCCAAGTGATATTCAGTGAAGAGAAGTGTGGACTGTGAGCCACTATCTGTGGGCAAAGTCAGTGAATTTGCTGGTATCTGCATATACAAGGATTCACAAGATCTAGTAACTCAGTTCCCGGGATATGGCAGGGAGGCTACTGGTAGGGAGGAGAGTTTTTCACCCATTTTGATTTTTATTAACCATGTGAATATATTATCTATTCAAATTTTCAAATATATACATTGAATTTGTTTTAAAAAAAAACCTTCCCCTCACAGTCTGGCTCCCAAGCCTGCTCCAGGCTCACATCTCAGTTCCGAACAGCCTTTGCAGCCCTTATCCTCCTTCTCACCCATCAGAGGCCTCAGCCTCTTCCTCATGAACCATCCCTTCTGTACACTCCCTCCTGGGTATGGACCCTCTGGGCTCCCAGCCACTGTACATCTCGGTCCCAGTCCTGATCACCCCTGCGGTCACTGTCCCTGTGTGTGTCTGCACAGTGACCTGTGTTTCCGCCTACACACAGCAACAAGTTTGTAGAGCGGCTCCAGATGAAAGAAGAAGGAATGAAAGAATGATGGGCTGCTCTGGGCCTTGGGTTTGGAACCTTTGTCTTCGCTTTCTATCTCTGCTCTCCTAATTGGTCTCTCAGACAATTCCAGTCCCACCTGCCAGCTCCTCCAAGATGCTCTCCCAGCCCCCCTCGCAGTCATAGAGGAGCTTGACAAAGTCCTTTCTCAGAGAACTGCTAAATTTCTCCTTCGAAGGCCACCTTCCCACCCACACCCACTCCATAGGTTGAGGAACCTCAGGGCTGGCCTTTGACGGAATCAGAGTTTGGAAATGAGTCCTCAGCCTGGATTAAGGTCCAGGGGGCTGGAACTCTCTGGGCAACTGTGAACAATCCTGCTCCTCTCTGGGCCACAGATACTCTGTAAAGTGAGGTTGACACCAGGCAGCTTTACAGCAGGGTGAGGATTTCTGCCACTGAGAAGCCGGCAGACCCTCAAGCCCACAGAATCCCACCCCACCTCTGGTAGCCCCTTAGCTCTACTCCTAGGGCAGCTGCCTGGGGGCAAACTCTGAGCCTCTCTTGGGAAACTCAGCTTCTCCCTCCTCCCACAAAGATGACTCTCTAGGATATTCCTGCGAGTATAATTCCATCTACTCTCTCCACCCCCGGGAACCCTCCTCAGCCAGGCCAGGCTACTATTCTCCCTTTTCTTTCCAATCTGCCTTATGACTTCCTACTGATCCTCAGTGGTCAGTGGTCCAGCCCCACCACCAGATACATTATCACATTTCTCACCAATTATGTGCATGCCATCATAATTATCCCCATTTTACAGATGCACAAACTGATCCACAGAGGGACTAAGTACTTGTTCATTGTCACAGAGCTAAGAGGAAGAGCAGGATCTGAGCCTTAGCCATCTGGCTCCAATCTGTTCCAACCATTACACCAACACAACTGGATGCAGGGTCAAGTTCAAGCACTCAGGCTGGCCTCCGACTTCCTGGGTGACCTGGTCCTTACTGACCCATCAGCATCAAATTCCCCACTGTATCACAGTGACTGCATCATGCTCTGGCTATTGTTCTTCCTCCAACCCATCACACTCTTCTACACCCTAGACTTTGGCATGTGTTATGTTAGTCTCTCTGCCAGGTGCAGCCTCCCCTATGTTTATGCTTGGCAATTTTCTACTCATTTCACGTTTCTGGTGGCCAAAGAAGTGGAAGCGCAGGCTGTGTGTTGGGCCAGGTTAGGCCAGTGTCCAAAGCGGGCAAAGCCTGGCTCCTGAGGCCTTGGAATTGCCATGCTCAGAGCTCAGGCTTCCTCCTGCCAACACCTGTTCACACTTCCTTTTTACTCACTCTCAACTCTGGGGAAGTCTCCCTGACTCTAACCTAAATTACCTCACCCCAGAGGTACCAGTGGGACTCCCGGACCTCTAGAGGATCTGCCTCCACCAGACTCCAGGTGAGTGAGTGAGCTGGGCCAGACAGCATGCCAGCTCCCACCTCCCACAAAGGGGTGTGCACCTTCCCAAGCAGTAGCAGTTGGCAATCGGGGTCTTTCCATCATTCCCACAGGTCATCCTTCTGGTCAAGTGGAGCCCTACCCGGCTCTAGAGGCTCCTGGTGGAGAGAATTGCTTGCTCACAGGAGCCCCAGGGTGGGGTGCTCCATCAGCCTGGCTCCCCCTGGAGACCTGGCTTCCAGTGGGGTTTGTCCCTGCCCAGGGAGCCTGGCTGGGCTAAACTTGGGTTTTTTTTTTGGTGGGGGGGGCTGAACTTCTGAGCCTGCAGAGAAATTGAAGGGAGAGGTTATTCAGCTCTAAACCCTACACTGCCCCAAATAGGGATTCTCTGCCTGAGTCCCAGGGGGCTCCATGGAAGTACATCATGAGGGAGATGTGGTCAAAGGGCAGCCGTGGCCCCCACCTTCACTTAAATCAACAAGGTTTCAAGTTAACCTAGTTTATAGCTCTGTGTCAAGATTCCCCTAGAAGAAAAGGTTCTACTATTTTTAAAAGCTTGGAAATTACTGCCCTGAGATCAAATCCAGACTTTTAGTGCTGGCCTTCCGGACTCCCCAGGACCCACCCGACTTCTTCAGAACCAGAGAGCTTTCATGGTACCCCAGATGCACCAGGCTTTTCCATCACAGACCTCTGCCTTCCTGGTCTTTCTGCCTCAAAGCCCTTGGCCCCATTTCTGTCTGTCAGGGCCCTAATGGTTCTTCAAGGCTCTAGCCACTGCCCCACATCAGCCTCCCTCACCCTCCTTCTGAGTCTCAGTTCTCAGATGGGACTCCCTAGGGCAGGAACCCCTTCCTGTTTGTCCTATAGACCATGCACTCACCCTGAATATACAAGCACAATATATAGTGGATGGAAATGCAATAGAATTTTAAAGGTTACCCCGGGCTTTCTTCAAGCACATTACCAGGCTGATACCACAGTTCATTACCCAGGGCTAATTATAAAAGCCAGCAGCAGCTGTGCAGTCAGTTCAGTTACTTCACCAGTGACAATGAGCACCCAGTCCTCAGTCAAACTGCTGGACTTTCCCCCTGGGAGCGAGGTCCTGCTCCAGACAGAAGGTAAGCTGAAGCCCTCTCCCCAGGCACCTGGTTCCAGTGTCCACTGTACAACTTAGCCCCATGTTGGACACTCAGGCTTCCAGTTGCAAGGAAGAACTGCTCTGTTCACGTCTCCCCAGATGGGTAACACCAACTCATCCCTTGTTGACACCTGGCCGCCTGTATTGATTCCCACTTCACTGTCATTAAACCTTGCTCCAGGCGAGGTATGAGGGGTACCCAGGCTAGGTCCTCACTTTTGATTATCTGCCCAGATGTCTCTGTGGGGATAGAAGTCCGCTGGGGATTGTGCGTGTGTGTGTGTGTGTGTGTGTGTGTGTGTCTACCTGTTGTGACTTCAGGCTGTGCTCACACTGGGGTGGATAGGGGTCTACAGTCAACTCCCCCACCTCACGGGAACTATTGGTTTTATGTCCCCATCCAGCCCGCATCCAGAGGGCTCCTCTGCATCTCAGAGACCAACACTGGGTATTTTTTCCCCAGGCCTGGCCACGCAGAAGGTGGCCTGATGATAGAGGGGAAGGGGCCACAGTGCTGCCTGCGGACCAAGAATTAAACTCGTGGGACAGAGCTCAGGGTTAGGGGCCCAGGGGGAGACAGGGCGGGAGGCTGGGGGTGGGGGAAACAGCCTGGGCTGGCTGTGGGTCCGGGCCTCTCTGGGCTCTTTGTCCAAATATGGAAGGTTTTTTTGTCTCCATTTGAGTCACGCCGGCCATGGCCCAAGAGATCTGCTTTCCAGATACTGCAGGCGGGACTGCGCCAGCCCTGCCGGGCCTGCACTCCGCCCCCACCCCCCTTCTCCTGCCTGTGGCTCAGCTCGGCACCCTTTCGACCTCCTGGGCCTGAGCTTTCTCCACCGGCCTGGAGTCCAGTACTCACCTCTGCGGCTCTCGAGCACCAAGAGAAGGTGCCTGGGCCCAGGACAGGAGGAAACATTCCCTCTGCCTGCACATCACCAACTCTCATTCCTCAAGGACCTCTCCTATTCAACTGAGCCAGGCAACTAATATTTACTGAGCAACTACTATGGGCTAGTTCTGAGGACTAGGACTGTGGACTGTGTGTCCCAGGGGCTCCCTATGCCCAGTGAAACCCACCCTTCTCCTCCCACATGCCCACCTTGGCAACGGCACCATCCCCTAACCCTGGCAGTCCTGAAATCCAGGAGCCCAAGTAACACTCATATATCCCGGAACCAGACTGTCTGGGCTCAGATCCCAACTCCTAACTTGCGCCTCAGGTTCCTCTTCTGGGAAACAGGGAAACAGCCCCTCCCCAAAGACAGGTCATGAGGATTAACTGAGGGAATATGTGGAAAGAGCTCAGACCAGTGCCAGGCACATGGGAAGAGCTTTCCAAGCTCTGTGGCCATGACTAGTGACTTTCCACTCCCTTGCCTGCACCTTATTCAGGCAGGTGCTGTGGACTAGACCTCCTCAGACTTTCCATCACCTCCCTCCGGTTCTCTCTGCATTAGACAAGGTTCTCTCCTGCATCTCCTGGAGGGAGGTCGGCCTTGATTCCTCACTCCTGAGCTCTGTGATCTGAGCTTGGTACCTCACCTACTCTGGGCCTCAGTGTCTAGTTCCCACCCTCATCCCCAATCAGTTCGGGGTCAGGAAGTACCCTTTGCCCCTCAGCCTGGTTGCTCAGGCCTGTGATCCCCAGGGAAGAGCCCACACAGGGCTGGACACAGGTGGTAGGGAGAGCTCAGAGCAGCCTGGGAACTCCCCAGGGGCAGCGCCCGGCTCTCCTCCTCCTGCCTCCCCACTCCCTCCGTGTCATTTAATGTGTTCTGATGCCCTACCACGTGCCTGCAACAGGAGAGCTTGCCACAGGTGGACTCACCTGACCCGAACCAAGCACTGAGTCACAGGGTAAACTGGAGGCCCCACGCCATCTTCACACCCCCCAAATTTTTTGAGACCTGTCTACCCCCATGAGTAGAGAGGAGCTGCAACAGCTCTGAGTCCTGAGTAGGGGAGGGGTCCTGAGTCTCAGGCAAGGACGCTGAAGGAACATCACCCTATACAGGGCCCTCTTCCTGAGGCCTGGTCCTGGCTGGGCGCCTCCAGCTTTGCTGGAGGCAGGGAGATGCAGAGGGGCAGAGGAGACACGAGACAGAGGAGAAAGACTGAGGGAGGAGCTCAGGATGAATGACAAAGGAGGGAGGAGAACAGAGAGCCAGTGCCCACACTGAAGGAAAGGCCTGGGGTGAGTAGAAGAAAGAGGTGGAGGCAGGAGGCGGCCCTTCCAGCCCAGGCCCAGGGTCCAGGTGAAGAGGCAGGGCAAGCAGAGGAGCAGCTCGGCTGCTCTGCCCTTCTCCTCCTCCTCCTCCTTCAGCCTCTGGGCCAGGCCCAGACTATTTTTAGCCAGGACTGAATTTAGCTGTTCCCTC
Source organism: Okapia johnstoni (assembly GCA_024291935.2). Classification (NCBI taxonomy): domain Eukaryota; kingdom Metazoa; phylum Chordata; class Mammalia; order Artiodactyla; family Giraffidae; genus Okapia; species Okapia johnstoni. The sequence goes on from CM044325.1 coordinate 25,579,951, forward strand.
GGAAATTCCTCACCCGCCCCAGGCAACGCCTCCGCTGGCCTTGGGGAGAAGCCTGGAAGCTCTGGTCCAGGCAGGAGCAGAGAGCTAGAAGGATACTTAGGCCTCTGATGAGGAAACTGAAGCTCAGGAGCAGGCCCCAAATCTGAGTTACTCCTCTTCCTACAGCCTCTGCCCTCCTCTCCTCCAGGAAGGCCTCCAGGACTGCAGGGCCACAGCATTTGTCTTGGGGTCTATGACACAAACATCATAAGGATACTTTGTCTGAAACTACAGGACCCACTGTGAGCATTGGCAAGGCTGTCAAGTGGGCTGGCAAGGCTGTCTGCCTGTCCACCTACCAGTTCCTCTTCCCCCAGCTCCCAAGAGCCTGCAGAGTCCAGAGCTCTTCTGGGCTCTGCCACATCTGGGACTTCCACTTTACAGATGGGAAGACTGAGGCCAAGTGCCTTGTCTTGGGTCCTAGCCAGCCAGGGAGCACGGGCCTGCTCCTTTTCTCTCCCACACGCTCCCCACCCAGGTTGCTCCCAGAAGGGCTGGCTGGGAGTGTAGCCTGGAGCTCTGCTGTTCTCTGGTGAACCCACTGAGAAGCAGAGCACTTCCACTGAAGCAAGAAGATCTGAAGTTAGATGAAAAGCACATGGAACACAGAGGCAGGGACCCAAGCTGGCTCAGAGCTCCCTCGCACTTCCAGAAATGCAGAGCGAAGTTCTGCCCCAAGGCAGGGGGTTGATTCAGTTGACCCTGCACCCTGTCCACTGCCTCATTCTCTAACTCCAATAAGGAAGGTAGGCCCTAGTCCCCCACCCCAGCTTCGGACAGGGCCTCTGAATTTAAGTTTCAATTTACCTCCAAATTATTGCCCTAGTAAGTTTCTCTCCAACCCTATATTACCTGCTCCCCTAAGCTCAGGTTTCTAACCTCCCTGCTCCCCAGTCCAATCATCCCCCCATGAGCAGAGAATGCTTTCCAGTGTGCCCATCTGGCACTCCTCCTCCTCAGCTCCTTATCTTCCATGGCTCCCCACTGCCCACAGGACAAAGCCTCTGCGGTTTCACTCAGCCTTGAGGCTTTAAACCTGGCTCCTGCACACACAGCCCCTCCCCATGTGCTCTGGTCAGAGATCTCCCTGCCCTCTTGGCCCCAGACATACATCGAGGCTTCTCTTTCCTGCCTGGTTCAGGCTAATTCTCTAAAATGCCAAGGGACTATGTCCCCTGCCCTCTCAAGAATTCCCCAGTGTGGCCCCTTACACCTAGCTGTGAGGTACACGGGCAGATGGCTGGGCCTGGTCCACTACTGCATGGCCTTGGGCAAGACCCCTTCCCTCACTGTGCCTTAGTTTCCCTGCTGAATAATGCAGGGATGAGGGGTGATGAGAAGACACACTGGTTTCTAAGGGTCTTCTCGGGTGGGCCATCCCAGCATTCAAGGCCCTGCCCCTCTTCTTCCCTCTTCTGCCTCCTGGCCTGCCAAGAAGCTGGACATCTCACACCAGGTCCCACCCCAGAGACACAGGGAGAGACAGACAGGGACAGTGAGGAACCAGGAACAAGACCGCAGTGACACAGGCAGTCAAGAAAGATGGAGCCAGTAGGATTTTCTGAGGGGAGTGGGGGAGTCCTTTCCCGTCCTTCTGCCCCTTCCCTTCACATCTGCTCCTTGACCTCCAATGCCCTGTCCTGGGAAAGGACTGGATGTTTGTCCAAGGGGGCTTGGGGGAGGGGGGGGGGTCTCGACAGTCCCAGGAGGCCAGGCTGTGGGGCTGGCTGGCAGCCAGGACCCCAGGCCTCCCTCCCTCCTGCTCCATGCTGCTCGGGGAGCAGGGCCTGCTCACCCCCTGGGAACCAATAAACAGGAAACAGACACCAACCTGCTGCTTGCTCCCTCAGCCTGGCCCCCACCATCACAGTCCCCCAACTGTTCTCCCCCTGGCCCAAGACCGCCCCGCTTCTCCCCGGCCCCAGAATCTCAGAACCAAGAAGTAATAATCTCAAATGTATGAAAAAAATAAGTTAAAAGTTACGTCTTCTGCAGAAAACAAAAAAAAAACCCTCAGACTCCTTCATCTTGAAACCACGAGATTTTGTGGTCTGAACTGGCAATCTCAGAAGTATACACTTTAAATTGGCCACAATTCTGAGAGCTTCCAGACCTGGGGTTATGGGCTGAGGATTCGTTCCATAAGTTTTCTCTCTGGCCTTCACAGTAACTCCTTAGCATTCCCACTTTGCAGAGCAGGAAACTGGCTCAGAGCTGAGGTGCAATGACTTGTTAGATACCACCCAGCTGCGAGAACAAGGGTCAGGTCTGAAATGTCAACCCTTATCTGTCTAACCCCAAAGCCCACCAGGCACATGGACCTCAGACTTCCCACCTTGAAGGGCCTCTCAGCCCAGGATGGGTAGCAGAGGGGACTGAGATCCACTTCACAGGCTGGTTCCAATGGGTCTGGGACCTCGCTCTGCTCCTAGGCTGGGGCTGGTGGTGACAAAATGGGTGAGGGAGCGGGAGACAGGAGCCAGGTCAGTGCGCATTTGGTTCCACCTCACTGCCCAGACCCTCTCCCTCTGCCCACCTCCAAAGGCCCAGGCTGCTGGGTCACCCACCCTACAGATGTAGCCAGGATCCCACCACCCCTCCTATCTAGAGCTTTGTCCTCTGCTTCACGGCTGGAAAGAGATGCTGAGAACCTGAGCATTTTGGAATCAGGGTCTCTTAGGATCACAGAATCCTAGCATCTCAGTTACAAGGGGAGGAACTAACACTTCTTGAGGAAACCCTCCTGGCATGATTTCATTCAATCTTAATCATAATCTTTCATGGAGTGAGGGGATAATTCACCCACTTTACAGATTCAGAGGGGTCTGAAAATGCTTGCCTTGGGTCCCAAAGCCAGCCCGAGAAGGGACACGGACCATGCTTCTTACCCTCCACGTGCCACCCTTCAGGGCCACCTCTTAGGCAGCACCTCGGCCCTTCGGGGCCTGAAGGGACCTGACAGGCCCTCTGGTCCAACAGCACCAGGGTCTCTAGTGCCCAACACAGAGCTCCCAGCACAGCGGGAAGGGGAGCTCCTGGACATTTGCTCTGAGCCAGCCCAGGCCAGTCCAGCAGAGATGTGATTTCCACCCTAGATCCCACTCTTCTCTCTCTGCCCTGGCTCTACATTCTCCTGCCGACTGCCCTTCTTGGGAGCTACTTCATCCCAATTTTTAGGCAGCCACTCTAGAAGCCAAACCCATCCACAGGGGACAGGCTGGCTCTTCTGTCCCTCTCCCACCAGAGCAGGGCTCAGCCACCCTCTGGACCTCACCCACCTCAGTGGGCTAAGACTGTTGTTGAGAACCCCTGACAAGCAGGGATGATGTCCAAGCTTTCCTTGTGTGTTCTTATTGACCATCAAGGGCTCAACAAATGACTGCTGAATGAATGGAGAAGTGAAAGTGACAAATGATCAGGGAAAGAAATGAGTGCAGGATAAATGCAGGGGGCCTGAGTTCACCAGTTCAGTTCTACCCAGTTACCAGCACCTAGTGGGGGCTCTGGCTTCCAGAAGTTGACAGCCTGACCCCTCTGCCCACCTGTCAAAAGCAGAGTAAAGGCCAAAGATGTCTGCATCTGAACCCCCAGGACCCATGACTGTGTTATCCTACATGATCTGAATCCCCACGACTTGTGACTATGTTATCCTACATGGTCTGAATCCCCAGAATCTGTGAATGTTGTCCTACATGGCAAGAAGGACTTTGCAGATGTAATTACAGATTCTGAGATGGGAAGATTATCCTGGATGATCCAAACAGGCCCAGAGTAATGACAACGGTCCTTACAAGGGAGGAAGGAGGTTTGGTTCAACGTGAGAGAGAGATCTGAAGACACTACGTTGTTGTTGTTGTTTAGCCGCTCAGTCATGTCTGACTCTTTGTGACCCCATGCACTATAGCCCGCCAGGCTCCTCTGTCCATGGGGTTTTCCCAGCAAGAATGCTGGAGCAAGTTGCCATTTCCTACTCCAAGGGATCTTCCCCACCCAGAGATCGAACCCACATCTCTTATGTCTCCTGCGTTGGCAAGTGGATTCTTTACCACTGCACCACCTGACTGACAGCTTTGAGAATGGAGGAAGGGGCCATGAGCCAAGAAGTGCCAACAGTCTCCAGTGATGGAAAAGACAAAGGGCATAGTTTTTCCCTAAAGGTTTCAGAAGGAATTCAGCCCTGCTAACGTCATAATTTTAGCCCAGTGAAGCCCATTTTTTTTGACCTCCAGAACTATAATAGTTGTATTAAGTCACTAAACATGTAGTAATTTGCTACAGCAGCAATAGGAAACTAATACACCACCCATCTGCCAGCCTAGACCCTGGAATTAGCTCATGTTCCTCCCACCTCAGCTACCTCTGGAGATTTCCCTCTCCTCTTCTCCCTGCCCCGGGAGTGTTTCAGAGCTCCACAACTTTCCCAAACCCCAAAGAAAGTGCTAACATCACACAGCAGCAGCATCAACACTTCTGTGTGCAGGCCCCAGAGTGAGCCCCACAATCTGCCACAAGTGTGTGGGAGAGGCCCCCTCTATATGTGTGGAAGGGTGCAAAGCAGCAGCTGGTCGTAGGGAACAGGGTCCCTGGGGGCCAAGCCTGGGTGAGTCCCAGCCCCACTCTGAGCCTCAGTCTCCTCAGCAAGCTAAAGGGGACTGTCAATCCCACCCAATAGGATTTCAGTCTATTAACACAAGCTGGGATCCTATTAAGGACAGCTGTTACCTCTCCCAGCAGGAGAGGGAGTTCTTCTTGGTGCCCAAGAACATGAAGGAACCTATGGCTCAGAGAAGGGAAGGGACTTACTTAAGGCCACATAGCAGGAAAACAGAGAGGCCAAGCCTAGAACCCAGGTCTCCTGATGCCTAGAGCCAACCTCCATGTGTCATACCACGTCATCCCTCATGAGCCCCAAAGCTACTGGAGGGGGCTCAGATATCCTGGCTGGGTCCCTAGGCCCCTGCCTGTAATGGGCTGGGTACCAGTCTCAGCTCAGAGCGTGGCAGCCTGGCAGTCTTCCTCTGCCTTTGTCCACCCCTGGAATGCCCCAGAGGCCTAGGGGTGGGGGTGGGGGTTGCCTGGAGGATCAACTCCCAAGGGGGCGGGCATGGTTCTAATAGGCTCCTGCTTCCCAAGAGACCCAGCGCCCCCGTTTCAGGGCCTGCCAGCCAAGGCGCCAGGCTGCCTGGGCACGTTTCCCAATAAGTACGCCAGGGCTGCGAGCCTTTCTGGGAAACATGGGCTCCCCCTTCCCCCGCCCTACCACCATCATCCCTGCCAGCTCTGCTCAGTGGGAACTCTGTGGGGCCAACGTATGGCCCGGGAGTCAGGACACCTTGGGCCCAATTCCATACTTGAGACCCAGGACCTGAGGCAAGTCTGTCCACCCTGGTCCTGCTTCATCTATGTACTGGGATGCTCTCCCAGCTGGAGGACCAGATGGGAGGGACAGCACTGCCTGTGGGTGGCGCGAGCTGCCTGTCTCAGGTAACACGCAAGCTGGAGCTGACAGGTGTCACAGCGGCTGCAGAGGAGACACCAGTGGGATAAGGCACTGCCGCCTGCCTCACTGGGGCCCTGAAAACCTCCACCTTCCTAGCCTTTGAGCCACACCAACAGAGGTCTACAGGGGTGGCTGGTGCAGCCTACAGCTCCAGTTGACCCTGGGGCTTTGTCAATCGCCCCCTCCCCACTCTAAGTGACCCCTCACAGCCACAAGGAGCTGCAGCAGAAACCCCCTACTCTATTGCCTCTGCCCCAGCCCAAGCCCCCATTATCTCTTACCCAGACTGTTCCAGTGGCCTCCTGATGCCCCCTCCCCTGGGCCTTTGCAGTCTACCCCCATAGAGTAGCTAGAGCAGACTTGTGAAAGCCTAAGTCAGATTAGGTCACTACTCTAACTCAGAACCTCAAAATATGGCCTGGTATCTCACCTCAAGTAAACATGGAAGACCTCCTACTGGTCTCTGAAATCTACCTCATCTGGTCCCAGCCCACTTCCACCCTCCCTGAACTCTGACCTCACCTCCTACTTAACTCCATTCACACTGTCCTCTTGACTTTTACCCCAGGGCCTTTGCACTTGCTGTTCCTCTCTTCCCCAAAAGACTGCCTGTCTTGCTCCCGCCAAGCCTCTGCTCTCCAATCTCACCTCCTCAGTGAGACCTTATTCAGATTTCTTAATTTAATATAGCACCCCCCTCACCATGTCATCCTCTAGCCCCTTATCCTGGTTTCTTGTGCTTCCCAGCCCTCATCTCTCTCTGAAGCACAAGGTATCCATTTATAGATAGGTCTCCTCACTAGTCTGGAAACTTCATGAGGTCAGGCCTTGTTTTGTTTGCTGCTGTATCCCAGGGCCTAGAAGAGTGCCCGAGTGTCCAGGGGTTCAGTAAGCATTTGTTGCAAGGATGAATGCATTGCCTTATCAAAGCTCACCCAAGTCTCTGAAACAATCTCCTAGGACACACAGTTTAATCTGTTCTTTCCCACCTACTAGCCTCTGCCATGCTGTGCCCTCCTCCTAGAACCTCTCCCTGTCTTCTCTGGATATGCAAAGCCGAGCTCCAGACAGAGCCTCCTCCAGGGAGCGTCTCCTGCCAGCACTCAGGCTAGTCCCTCAACATCCCACAGCCCCTTCCAGTCAGCTACTAGATCCTGAATTCTCTGAGTGCTTCGGCAGCCTGGTGGTGCCTCCACCCCATTGCCCAGCAGCACGTGTAGCCTGAGAGATCACAGATGGGCGGGAAGGAAGCAGGAGGGGCAAGTCCCGGCACTGGGAGGGGGCTGGGGACAGGATTAGCAGCAGCTTCCCAGCCTCCCAAACCCAGCTGGTCCTGAAAATTCAGGGCTGGAAAATGTCAGACACAACTCTGGTCCATCCCCCAGCTCTTCCCTGTGGTGGGGGGAGGACAACCCATCCCTGGGCCACACTCCCCTAAGAGCCCAGGACCCTTAGAAAGTACTGGGGGTGGGGGGGGAGACAGGGAATAAACAGACGAAAGGGACAGCTGTCTGCCTGTTCTCCCCTTCCCAACCTCCTCCTGCTGGGTGACAAGACATTTAATTATAGATATTTGGTACTGCTCAGAATTCCAAATGTCCTAATTGCCTCCCCTCCCAGAGCCAGTTTCCATGGAAAAATCAGAGTGAAGAGCCAAGGAGGGAAAGGAGAGAACCCCCACCCCGTGGGTTCCCTGCCAAGGAAAGACAGAAAGAAGAAAGGTGACAAAGAGCTGTAGCCAGGCGGTCCTCTGCAAGGTAGGGAGCTGGCTGGGAAGGAGGGGGATAGGGGCCATGTCTGCTGGGGGCAGGGGGTGTGGGCAAGGTCAGGCTGGTGCATGGGCCCAGCTCTGCCCTGCCATACTAGGTGACCTCAAAGTCAGCGTTCTCCTTTCTGAGTCTTGAAGTTCTTCCCACCACAAACCCTGGCCCCAGAGCATTAAATAACTACCATGAAAGTGTTCAAACAGTTGGGGGTGCAGGAAAGGCCCCTACTAACCCCTGACCCTACCCCATTACACAGATGGCAGCCTTTTCCATCAAGAAATTCCATCAAGAAACAGGGACCCTCAGGCCCCTTCACCTCCAAGACACTGACATTCTAGGATTCAGTGGGAATCTAAGAGCCTGCAATTCTAAGAATTCAGCCTTGTGAGATTCTCACAGCTTTCATTTTTGAAGACTGAAACATTCAGAGAGTCTGGCATATGGTGGTGGTGGTTTAGTCACTAAGTCATATCAGACCCCATGAGCTATAGCCCGCTAGGTTCCTCTGTCCATGGGATTTCCCAGGCAAGAATACTGAAGTGGATTGGCATTTTCTTCTCCAGGGGATCTTTCCAACCCAGGGATCGAACTCGCCTCTCCTGCATTGGCAGGCGGATTCTTTATAGTATGCCCTTGATAAATGTCAGCTGCTGTTACTGCCATTTCAGTATGCTAAAGTTTTCTGAGTCCATCCATCTGATTCTGAGACACAAGTCACTTCCTGTTCCTGGACTAGAGTTGCCACTTCTGTCAAATGGGTATCAAGTACTTGAGGACAGAAGGTTGGATCAACTCTGTACTTTAGCGCCAGGACAGGGAAGCCTTGGGATGAAGAACTGCTGATCTTCCAGGTTACTGTGGGCCTAAATGGAGATGACAAGGCATGTGGGAGGGGGCAGGGCAGAAATGCTCCACAGCTGGGCCTCCTCCACCCAGTACATCTGCAAGCAGGCATTCACGGAAAGCAACCATGAGTTATCCCTTATTCCCTAGGCTCCTAGGTCCTTACAGCTGTTGCATAGGGCTGCCTTTCTCTCCCTTCCAGCCATACCCTGACTCCTTCTGTTTCCCTTGACCACTCTACAGGCTGAGTCCATCCTATAGACTTTCAAAGACCAGGCAGTCTAACCACCCACTGTACAGATGGGAAAACTGTGAAACCCAAGATGACTCTGTTCAGGTCTCAGAGGAGCTGGGCCTGGTACCAGGCCTCCTGCTCCCAACAGCGGGGGCAGCACCACACAGAGGGCAGAAACGGGACTTTGGGGTGGGAGAGGCCTGACTTTGAGGGACTCCTCGCAGCCCAAGGGTGGGGTAGGAGCCCCCTCTGTCCCTGGAGCCTCTCCTGCCGACCCCCTGGTTGGGCTCACACTGGTTTCTGCCTCATCAGCAAAGCATGACAGCCTCTCCCTTTTTATTCTGGAGCCCACACCACACCATCTCCACCCACAGCCTAGGGAGCATGACTGGAGCCCCAGGCCCCAAACAAGGGGAATATTGTCTCCTCCATGGAGGCCAGAAGTAGGGCTGGACAGCTGCTCCCCATCTTCCTGGAGCCAGAAGGAAGGGGATAGCAGGAGGGATTCAGGCTAGCAGATGGGAGAACTTCCAGGCTTTATGAGTGAGTTGGGAGTCAGGGGATGGTGAATCTCTTCCGAGCTGACTGAAGTTCACCAGGTTATACTGAGGCCAGAATGCCTAGTCCTGTGCTCAGAAAGCAGTGGGGCGCAGGGAGGAGCGGCCAAGGCTTGTCACTGAGAAGCAGCTGAGACAGTGAACCCTGTTTTTTTCCCCTTTCTCCTGCCCTCAGGAAGGGCATGATCATACCACCCACGCACAGTATACACAAGCCTGGCAGGTAGATACCATTACTTACAGTAGGGGAAAGTGAGGCATAAATCAGGGACGTGACTGATCCTAGGCCACACAGGGATCTGGAGCCGGGGCTCAAACGCTGCTCTTCCAACTACAGACTCACCAGTTCTCTAAGGGGTAAGAGAGGACACTACGCTGGGCCTGGAGAGAGAAGGGGACTGGAGCGAGCAAAGGCTTGGAGGCTGGAGAGAGCCTCCACTGAGTACAGGGAGAAGCCTGTGTTATGAGCAGGTATGTCCCACCTCATACCCCTCTGGGGGCAGCATGGGGCGTGTGGGGCGTTGAGGAGAGTTAAGCTTCTCCCTGAGATCAGGCAGGACAGGGGGACAATGTGATGAGAGGAGACCTGGAGTCAATTCCGCAAAAACTCCCACCTCCTCTCACTGCCTCTTCTTAGGAGCAGCGCCCAGCTCCCTCTAGTCTCCCCAAGTCCCTTGATTCACTCCCCTAACTTACTCCTCAAGGCTCCCAGAGGAGATAATTATATGAGAAAAGTATCTGGGGAGGGGGTCCCTGGCAGGAGCTGCCCCTGCTGTCATCCCTCCCCACCCCCACAAAGACAACAGGCACCTGAGCTACCCTACTAAGCTCTGAGAAGGAAGGACAGGTCCTAAGTGTTTCCTCTCTCTGCCCAAAGACTCTGCAGCCTCTGTGAGAGACACCAGAGCCAGGACTAGGAAAAACTAGAGACAGGAGGGAGAAACAAAGAGAGAAAGAGAGTTCAGAGAGGGCCATGAGAGCACTGAAAACCGGCAGTGACCAAATTAGTCCAAGGTTTAGGGTTTTTAGGTTCCTCACTCTGAAGGGTTCCAGTGGGTGTGCGAGCCATGGTTGAAATAACCCCAGGCCATCTCCACTTCAGACTCAAAGCCAGAGCCTCAAATCTAGCTTCCAACTGAGATGCCAGGCCATCACCCTGCCTAGAACCCATGTGAACCCAACAGCCCAAACTCCAGAAACAGCTAAAGACAGAAGGCAGAGAGGAGGTCTCTGGGAGAATGAGTCCCAGGGCCTGGGGTCTGGCAAAGGAAGGAGGAAGCATCTCCAAGTCACCAGGAAGGGGAGGGGGGAGAAGATACAAGCCTGCAAGATGAGGGACAAGTGCTCCCAAGTCTTGTCTGCTGACAGACCCTCTGTTGACCCTATCCTCCCCTAGAGGTCCTCATTCTAATCAGAGGAGGCTTTGGCAGATTTCAGGTCCAAAGAGTGTGCCAACTCCAAGCCACAGACTCCCCACAAATCTGTATAGCACAACCGGAAGGAGATAGAGGCACCACCTTGTCCAAAACCCCCAATTTTTACAGATGGAGAGGTTGAGTTACAGAGAAAAGCCAGGGCTGCCAATGTACCTTACGAAGCCCTCTCCACTTCATGGAGATAAAGTCATGCCTTGTACCTCTTCAATTCTCCCAGGCCCAGTCTCAGACCCAGATTTTGACCTGCCACAGGCAAGCTACATGAGGAAGGGCAAACCCATGTCAACTGTGGGCCTCCAAACTTAAACATCCTACAGGAGGTCAGCAAGGCGCTTGAGAAGGTTCCACTACCCTCACAGCTCCTCATGTATTGATAAAAAAGAACCAGATATGAATCTTTAAAACTATTCCCTGAAAAACATTTAAAGGACCAGATTAGAACCCTTTGTAATTATCACCCAGAATACACTGGAGCAGATAAGAACCTCTGACGTTAGCACCAGCAGAAGGCTCTGGGGCCTGAGTAGACAGGAGCCATGTGTCATTAACACTCTTAAAACTGCCTGGGCACTTCCAGGGCCTGAGAAGCTCCCTCACACCTGGGCATCTGCCCAATGAGCACACTCGAGAGACTCCTGCAGAAGTCATATCCATGGCCCTCCTTCGCCCCACCCCAAAGGCCCCACACTAAGACTCACCACTTGTGGTTTGCTGCAGCACTTGCTGGCTGGGGCAGGCTCATCTGGAGCCCGGGCTGCCTCAGGTGGCTTGGCCTCCGCAGACGGTGGTACGGTCGGAGTCAGGCATGGCATATCCACAGGCACTGGGGCAGGGACCCCACTGGAGTGGAGGGTCAGCATGTACTGCTTAGAGACGTCCTCAAGAGATGGTGCCTGCATTGTGGGGTGGGCTTTGCCAGGGAAGCCCATGGGCTCTGGCACAGCCACAGGGGGGCCAACGGAAGTTGGTGTCTCAGGCACCACGATGGGTGTGAAGGTGGCAGGCACACTGGCATGGCGAATGTGTTTGGAGGAGGGTCGGGCCAGAGACTGGCTGCCAGCTTGGTCCTGATTGCCCTCCTCTCTTGAGAGCTCCTGATGACTGCTCCGGGCTGGGCGCTTCTTGGAACCACGGCGAATGAGCCGTGGGGACAGAATGTCAGCAAGTTTCGGGTCAAGGTGGAAGTCATGGTGGGCAGTGGAAGAGGCAGGTGGGGCCTCAGGTAAGGCCCTCTCAGACTGTGCCCGGCCCCTGGCAGGACCGGGCTCTTCTGGTTCTGCCCGCCGCTCGGCCAGGATGGGCTCACTGCTCGACGGAGGCAACATGGGCTCGACCTCTCTGATGGGCTCCCCTCCAGGGCCCTCGAATCCAGGCCCAGCCAGCTCCCCACGGCGGCTGGGGTCACTCAGAGATTTCTTCTTGGGGGCTTTGCCAGCAACCCTGTCATCCACCACACACCCTAAGGCACCTGGCCCCTGAACAATGCTCTGAATAACCTCGGGGTACCCCTTGCTCTCTTCACTGCCCACAGACCAGTCACTGTGGCCGCTGGTCAAGCCCTCATCCACAGCTGGGGCTGTTGGAAGCCCTGTCTTGGGGCTCAGCGAACCCAGGAGGTTGCTATCCACAGAGAACCCAGAGGGCTCCTCAGAGGTGGCAGCCCGGTGGCGCTGTGGAATTGGGTCACTCAGAGACCTGTAGGCCTCACCTGCCTCCCCATTGCTCAGTTCAGTCCCATTAGGGCCTGAAGGTGGGATTTTGCGTCTGCGGCGGAGGGCACCAGGTGTGGGAGGGGTATCAGGGGACACCAGGGCCCACGCTCCCAGACTCTCTTCAGCCCCAGGGCCATGGTGGTTAGTCTGGGCTGAGGACGAGGAAAGGGGTCGCCACACTCCTGTGGGACCCAGGCTGCAAAATGCTGAAACAGAAGGCTCAGGGTCCGCTCCAATGCCCTCATCTGTCAGACTTGACTCAGGGCCGGAGAGTTCTTCTTGAGACCGCTGCCCTCCAGTCACGTCTCTTGCCCAGTCAGGACTCCCAGGGGGGACATCACTTCCATCATCCTGCTGGGCACCCATGCGCTGGATCTTCTCAAAAACCTGACGAGCCTCTTGAACATACTGATCCTGGACGACGAGGGGCAGTGGGTCCTCCTCGGCACCTGGGCCTGCCAGCAGGAGTTCAGAGGAGCTGGGCTTCAGGACACCGGTGCGGGATAGGCGACGGGCCATGGGCTTCTCAGAGCAGGTAAATGACTTTGCCCTTCGGAGGGTGGCCGTCAAGTCCTTCAGTGTGGGGCGCGTGCCAGATGATGCTGGGGCTGGGGCGGGCATGGGCCCAAGTTGCCCCTCTGAGCTATCTGCTGATGGTGAATCTCTGTCATCTACCGGGCTGCTTCCAAGGTCTCCAGGTCGCCCACCAGGCTTTCGGACCCTCAGCTCTGAAAGGTCTGAACGTAGAAAACTGAGTAGTGTCAAGGTCTCCGAGGCAATATCTGGATTCGACAGGGACTTCCGTTGCCGGCTCTTGTCCAGGTCCAATCCTCCATCCCTCAATATCCTCGTGGTGCCCACAGGTCCCTTGGTGCGGGTTCGCACCTGGGGCCTGACGAGCCCTTCCCCGGCTCCAAAGCTGGGGGAGCGATACACGCCCCAGTTCCCAGAACCCCGGCTTGCCCACAGCTCCTCATCCTTGAGAGTCTCTGTGCTGGAATAACGGCTGCTACCGCGGGAGCCTGCAGGGCTGGCCAGGTACGCGGGAAAGCTCACCTTGGCCACGCGGAACGTTCCCCCCACAGTGTCTGACAAGGGCCGAAGTCCTTCCTGGGGACCTGGTACACAGGGAGGAGAGCCAGTACCCCACTCCTGGGGTCCTTCCTCGCTTGGAGCTCTTGGAGGAGTTGGGGGATCGGGGCTCCCAGATCCCCCTGCCGAGTCCATACTGCTCGGATTTAACCCATAACTGTCCGGCCTACAGTCCTTATCCAAAGAGGAGCTTCCAGGCCTGGGTCCCGTCCTCCCTCCCCGGCAGTGGCCACCCTCACGGTCTTGGTCCTCGTCACTGCCTGAGGAGTGGCCGCCGTGGTCGGCCGGACTCTGCGCCCCGGGCAGCGGCGGCGGCGGTCCCTCCTCTTCCTCCTCGCTGGAGCTGGCAGCCCGGCTGCGGCTGACAGGATAGGAGGAAGCGATGGAGGAGGAGGAGGCCCGGGCCCAGGCCTGCGGTTGGGAGAAGCTATGCCAAGAATGTAAACCATCCGCCGGACGCTGCGCTCGCTCCTGTTGCTGCCGCCGCCTCCTCCCCTCGGTCCCAGGGCCGGGCAGCGGCCGCGCCGAGCGCAAGCCCGCCAAAGGGAAGCACGTCCGAGGAGGTGGCGTCGGGGGCTGCCGGGGTTCCCGGGTCGCCGGCTCCCACGCGGCCCCGTCAGGGCTGGGCGTCCCCGAGGCCTCTGAGTCGGCACCGGGCCGCCTGGAGCCAGGGCCCCCGAAGAGCTTGCGCATCTCCGTGACGCTGGGCCAGGCTCCGCGCGCGGCTCCCTCTGCTGCTTCTTCCGCTGCTGCCGGGGAGACGCCCCCGTCTCGGGCCCCGGTGGAGTTGTCGTCCAGATACTGTGCGTCGAAGCGCCGGGAGAGCTGGCGCACCGACGGCGAGAGGCTGCGGAGCGGGCGCGGCTGCGCGGGGGCGGCCGGGGGCCCCGACGCCAGCTTGGACACGCGCCGGGAGGGCTGGGCCGGGACGGCAGCGACCGGCCGGCACGAGGAGCGGCGCCGCAGTCCCGGAGCGTCCGTGGCCTCTTCCCTCGGCCCGGGCCCGCCGCTCCAGCGCTCCAGGAGCTTGAACGAGACGCTGCGATATAGCTGAGGCCGGGGCGCCCCGTCCGCCATGGTGGCGGGACTCACTCTGGGGGGGCTGGCCTCGGGGAGCCGTGGCCAACCCCCCCTGCGCCCCCGTCCCGAAGGAGCGCAGCGGCCGGGGTCCCAAGGCCGGGGTCTCGCAAGTCGCAGTGCGAGGCGATTAACGGGGTAAGGGTGCAGAGAGAGACCCGAGCAGAGGTTTAGCTGCGGCGGCTCAAGTTTCTGGGCGCGCGGGCCGCCTCGGCTCCATCCCGCGCGACCCCTCCCGCCTCAGAGTCGACTCCTGGGCCCAGCCCCCGCCTTGCCCGGTGCGGCCTGGAGCATCTCGGCCCGACCCGGTCCCGGCAGGATCCCGACACTCCGTTCCTCGGCTCTGCGCCCCCTCCTCAGCCGGCTGGCCTGCCTCCCCTCGAGCTCCTGCTCCCGCTCCCTCCCTCTGGGCTGCTCTCTCCTAGCTCCCTTTTGTTGCAAATAAACTTTGTGGCAGAGGAAAGGGGGTGGGGGGCGGGGCCTCGCGCCCAAAAGAGGGGGTGGGCTCCGGGAGCGCGCTAGGCTGGGAATCGGGAGTTGTTGGGGGTGGGGAGGGGAGGGAATCGGGGAGGAGCCGACAGACCGCTGGAGCAGAGGCTGACTGAAGCAGCCCTCCAGATGAGCCCCTTGGGAGCTCGGCGGGCAAGCTACCTCCCCCCAGCAGTCGCTGCAACACGAATCGTCCGAGTGTGGTCAGCTCCGCGGGCGTAGTCAGGGTGGCGCACCCACTGCTTTCGGGCGGAAACGCCTCCTGCCCCAGGGACCCCCAACATGGCAACCTCAGACCCACAAACACCACTGACACAGGTACACGGAGAAACACTCTGCCAGCCGAGAGACCCGCCACCAGGGGCAGCAGTGCGCGCCTCAGGCCAACCTGGGCGCTCGCTGCTCCCCGTCCCGCCCCTTCACCCCGCCCAGGACACGCCTCCTATCAGGTCTTTCGCGGCGAATCCCATTGTAACTGCGACCGGGTCCAAACGCCCCGCCCCTCCCACCTCTGCAGCCAGTCCAGTTCTGACCGCCCCCCAATCCTCCCCAAGCAGCTCCAGGAGCCCCACCCTTTGTGACTACGCCCCCACGTTTCCAGAGGCCCGCCCCGCGCTTCCTCGCCCCCTCCTTCTCTGGCGGCGCTCTGGGGTACGCGGTTCTTGCGCCCTCTGCGGGCCGGTTTTCCCCAATCCCCCCCGCACCCGCCCCCCACCCCCGCCCCGCTCCTTTCAACCCTCGCGGAACCTTGAACGAGTAAAGCAACACCCACCACAAAAAGACCCCGAGAATTGGTTAAGACTTCACTTCCTTTACTTCCTTCTTATCATTATCTAGTCCTTTCAGGAGCCGTTTCAAACCTATTCCCCTCGCAAAGTGCACTGCGCCTCCTTCGACTTCACTCACACAAGGCACTTTGACCGAACGTCCTCAATTTACCACTGCCAAACCTACACTGCTACCTGAGGCCGATCTGCCCTCCTGATAGGCAAGGGGTGGGTGGCTTCTACTGCTTCACTCCGCCCCTCTATGGGTCATGAAGGAGAAGTAACTTTGACTAGTGTCAAAGTCAGGAAATAGTAGCTCCTGGCAAATTCAGGATGCCAATGGCAATGGCAATGGCAAATTCAGATTTCAGGAGCTTCAAATACCATGCTCCTCCAGACAGCCTTTGCTAATTCCAGATCCCTGATGAGCGCTCAGCAGTATTGTCCTCCTCCTTGGGCCTGGGCTCTGCCTTCCCAGAAAGAGAGGATACTCATGTTCCCCTTAGCCCAAGAGGACTGTGGCTGCCATCAAACCCCTCCACCCCCAAACACACACCCCTCACCCCGTGCGTCCAAATGAGCAGGCATGGCTGGACATAGTGTAGGATGGTAGACACAGGATTGCCTGACTACCTCATGAGACTGGGAGGACTCAGCGAGGACCTCTGGGCCCTGCTTGCTGCTTCCCTTGGATTACAGGAAATGGCGGTAGGGAGAAAGATCTTCCCCTTTGAGTTGAGACCAGTCTCCGGTAAGTCCCTCACCTCTTGTCTCAGCTCTGCCTCAAAGCGGCTAGCATATCTCTTCCTCTTCAATGGGAAATTGATAGTAAGAAAGAGAGCTCTGCCTGGCCTATTACCTCTCTGCCATTTCCTTGCTGTGTGACGTTGGGTAAATCCTTTCACTTCCCTGGGCCTCATCTGAAAAGTATGGAGTGGGTTTAAGTTTCCCCAAGGGTGCCTCTCTCTGTCTCTATTTGAAATCAGACTCTTGTGTCTCCTCTAGATTGTTTTCTTTCTACTCTTTTGAGGAAATTTTGGTATGGTGCGGGGATCGTCTTCTTGGAAGTCACTGCTCCTCTCCAATAATAATGATGGCCCCTGCCATTTGAAATTTGTGATTTTTTTAAACTTCATTTTTATATATTTATTTACTTATTTTTGGCTGCACTGGGTCTTTGTTGCTGCTTGCGGGCTTTCTCTAGTTGCAGTGAGTGGGGGCTCCTCTCTAGCTGTGGTGTGTGAGCCTCTATTGCAGTGGCTCCTTTTGTTGTGGGAGCACAGGCTCTAGGGCACATGGGCTTCAGCAGTTGGTCGAGGGCTCAACAGTTGTGACTCGCAGGCTTGTTGACCCACGGCATGTGAAATCTTCCTTGACCAGGTATTGAACCCATGTCCCCTGCATTGGCAGGTGGCAATGGCACCTGCCAATTCTTAACCACTGGACCACCAAGGAAGTCCTGAAATTTGTAATTTTCCAAGCTATTTCACGCCTGGTCCTGTTTTGTCTTCACGTCACTTCTGGATTAGAGGATAGAGGTTTTTATTCCCAAATCACAGATGAAGAAGCTGATGGAGGGGAGCAGAGACTCAGGTCACAGGTTCCAGCGCCATGCAGCTTGGCCTTGAGGTGTCCATGGAGCACTCATGAGATGCTATGAGCAGGCAAGCCGTTCTCTGATTGGTGAGCTTCCCATTGGGTGGAGGCCCAGTTTAGATCCTTAAATACCCTCCCTCTCCACCAAAGGGATTCCTGGTCCAAAGGCTCTAGCCAGCCCACCTCAATACTGGAGTGGGGTGCCATTTCCCCCTCCAGGGGCTCTTCCTGACCCAGGGATGGAACCCATATCTCTTGGGTCTCCTGCATTGTTCTTTACAACTAGCACCACCTGGGAAGCCCCCTAAGAGACTGTGCCTAACTAAAAAAGATTTGACATTATAGTTGGCACAACTTCCTCGGAGTCCCCACTTACTAGGACTGGGTGGGGCAAGTGGGCACTTGGAAGGCAGGTGAAGAGAGGAAAGGGGAGGGGAGAGAGGGTGAAGTGGGGGAGGATCTAGTATCTGGGTTAGAGAAAGGCTATGTGATCTGAGTAAGTCAGTTCCCACATTCAGGTCCCAGCTTCCCCATCTGTAACAGGAGGTATTAGAAGGATTAAATGAGAAACTGAGTGTACAACATATTGATGGTACCTGGAATCCAGCCAGTGGGCATTACTGTTGTCGTGGCTCCCCAGGGCTTCCCTGGCCGGCAGCCTTTTCCTCTCCAGCTTCATATTAGGCCACAGCCCTTCCTATCCCTCCTCCAACAGCCTCCATGCCTTTGTGCTGTTCCCTACACCAGCAACACTCTTACCCCCTTTCCTTCAGTCTAATTACAACTCTCCAAGGCCAAGCTGCACTGCTTCAACCCCAGAAAATCTTCCCTAACCCACAGAAGAATCCTTGGGCCTCTTTGAACCAGCATGGTCCCTCCTGCCCCTCACTGCACTCCACCCCTGGGTCTTCTCTGTCCCCATTCCCAGCAAGTAGACATTCCCAGGGTAAGCCCCTATGCTGACCCCTACCCCCCACCACTGAGAATGCTCTGTGTTAAAATGAGGGGGAAGAAGGGGGATAGGGAAGAGGAAAAATAAAAAAAAGCAGGAGAAGAGAAGGAGGAATTCAAGCCCCCAAATGGTGCTTGGAATCTCTGTCCTGGCACATAATGAATGATTTTTCCTTCTTACAACAACAGATAGGGCTCATGGATTATGGCTCTTGTTCTCAAAAAAGTGTGGTGTTTTTTTTTTTTCCCCTTAAAGACTGGCTGCCTCCTAGGTAAAGGAGAAAGAAAAACCCTTGCAATCTCCTGCTTAAACTCCTTGCTTAGAAACCTGCTATGCCTATTCCTAGAGATGGACCCTAGAGGAAGCTGTGTGAACAAAGGCGAAACCACTATATAGTAACATTCACTGCATGCCTACTATGTTCTAGGCGTCATTCTAAGTGCTTTGCATATGTTAGTTAATTTAATCCTCACAACAACTTTACAAAATAGGTGCCATTATTACTCCCATTTTACAGTTAGGGAAGTTAAGGTATGAAGAAGTTAAATAACTTGCCCAGAGTAATACAGCTAGTAAATGATAGAGCCAGAACACACACCCAGGTGATCTAGCTCTGGGGTCTGAACCCTTTATGCTATTCTGCCTTACAAGGAAAACTAGGAATGGGATTTACCAGTGGCCCACAATTTTCACTATTGGAAAAGTAACCAGGGGGAGTCATAGTTCTTGTGGATTGCTGGGACAATCCTCTCGGACTCACTGCATTGGCTGCTGGTGGAGGCCCTCTGCCTTCTGTTCTTGCATCTCCTACCCCCCTGTGACAGGCAGCTGAAGAGTCTGGTCTCAGAGGCAAGATGTATGACACCTGGACTGCTTGGCACAGCCCTGCATTATATAGGGACTAAGAACCAGTCTCTGTCTTCTGATGTCCCCACACATCCATCTCACCATGACCCAAAGAATCAAATTGCCTTCTGTCCAAACTGTCAGCCTCTCCAGCAAGGGCACTTTAAATGGATTCCCAAGATGGGTTGGGCTACCTCCTCCACCAACTGTAAGCGCACCTCTGACATTACTGTGGAGTTTCACCCCTGCAGAGCCCGTCTCTAAATGTCCCAGTGGCTGAACAGCCTTGGAGATTAGGCAGGGTGAAAGGAAAAATACTGAAGAAGTTATTCCGTCCTTCCCCTCCCTGCCTTGACCCTCTGCCCTTCCCTCTCCCCGTTCTACCTTCTAAGGCAGAACATCCCCTTTCCCATGACCAGTTCTGTCAGTACTGGGTCTGTGTGATGTACCAGCAGCCACAGGCCAGCCAGGCTGTTCTATGGGAGGAAAACAAAGATCTGGGAGAAAGGAATCAGGACTAGAGGAGTAATGGGGGTGGAGTGTGGGTGTGTGTGGAGATGAAGACAAGAAGCAGAGGAGTGGCTGAAAGAGATGTAAGCAGGAGGAAAACAAGTGAAGAGGACTTGGAAGGGCTTTGTGTGGTATAATTCTCCTTTGCCAAGATGGCGATGTTCAGGCTCTCTCGCCCCACGTTTGTAAATACATGGTTACGTAACAGCTGAGGTCACTTATAGCATTGTGCATGCACGTCATGATGACCCACTTGACCACAGGCCATTTTTGTTCTGTAAACCTATATAAGCACCACCTGAAAAGCTCTTGCCGGGGGCAAGTTGAGTCGAATCAAGTCGAGGCGAATCACATGGAGTTGAATTGCACAGTCGTTGCTGCTGTGTCAGCCATTAGAGTGTAAAGCAGGTCTCCCTTGCTACTGCGAATAAAGAATGCCTGCACTTCCTATGGCTCCTTGAGTTTTCTTCTAGCTTCCCCACTCCTGCCTTGCCTACCCTGGGTTCAGTGAACAGTGAGATACAGCAAGACAGATGCCCTTCCAAGGTTTTATAAGCTCAGCTCTGTGTTTGAGATGCTTCCATATGAGAGTGCCTCCAGGCAGCCTTCCAGGTACACATAGGCCAGAATGATGGAGATGAGAGGGCAGGGGTAGAACCTAGAAGAAGCAGTCTGTCCCGAGGCTGATCTGCAGGCTCCAGGCCATGGGATCTCCATGTAGCAGCCTCCCAGTGGCCCTGGGGATAGCCCTGCATCTCCTCAAGCTGCTGACTTCTTTAAGAATGAAGCAGTGTTGAAGGTCTGTTTCCCCTCACTTGGGGGCCCTGGTGGAGGTGTCCCCAGGCACCGAGGATACCCTGAGCCTGAAAGAGGCACATTTGGAAGGGCGAGTGGAGGACCGGTGGGATCTGGGCTCTTCCTGGCATTTAATGCCCTAGTCCCACCCAGCTCCATTTCTTGCCACCCTCCTCCATACACCCAACCCCAGGCTTATCTGAAACTCACTGGTGCTTTATAATCAGTCTTGGCACATTTCTGCCTCTGGGTTTTGTAGACACAGTGCCTTCCACCAGGAGCAGCCTCCTCCACTCTGCCTTTTAGATCCCTCCCAGCTCAAGCCCCACCCCTTCTAAAATGTGCTCCCTGATTCCTCTGCTGAGCCCCTACAGACAGGAGCACCTTCCCCACTCTTGTCTGGAAGGTAGCCATGAGACGGCTCTTATTTTCTCAGCCTTCACACACAAAAGGCCACATGTCCTCCACTCCAGCTCTCTGCCTATCTGCCAGGGCAGAGCCTAGCACAGGGATGGCCCAGGCTGCACTCACTTGCTCCCCACTTCCATTTGCAGAGCTCCCACTCAGTCTTCAACGTCTGGTTCAAATGCCCCTACTCCCATCCCCCTTCGAGAGACTCCTAGACTGAGTCATGGGCATCCTCTGGTCACCCCTGCCCCCCATCCATGCCTCCCTCTGTCACAGTCTTGGTATGACTGTGTCAGTGTCTGTACCTCCAGTAACTGAGAGCTTGTATGGGGCTGGGCTTGAGATGGTTTTCCTGGGGCCCCAGGACCAAATCAGGACCAAGCACAAGGTGTCAGTAAAGATAAACTGAATGAATAGAACATAGCACATACCCCAGACAGCTCATATTCATCCTTCAAAACCCAGGTCAAATGGCCCTTCCCAGAAGCTCTCACTTCCTCCTCCCATCTTCTTTTACTCCCTTTATTGGTGATTCTAAAGTATGCAGCATACTCCTCAATCATAGTACATGTTATACTGTATTTTTGTGAGAAGCTTGACATGACTTCTGAATTCTCCATGGCTTCTTGGGGCCTTCTGGAGAACCAGGCCAGGCTTGTCTCTCTCTATACCCGTGGAGCCTGGTCCAGAAAAAGGGTTTAATAAATAGTTGTTGAAGTTTTGGGGTCTGTGAGGGCCTCAGTCTATGCCCAGCTGAGCTAAGCTCTAATTCTCTGCATGCTTTGCAGCTGGTGGAGTTTCTGGTGCCCCAGTCACAGTGGCAAACACAATGGTTGGCCTGCCCTCAGGTGTCCTGCCCTGGTGGACTCAGCGATCCTGTCGCTGCCACTTGGCCGTGAGCTTCTGTAGCAGCTCACGTGGCCGCTGGCGGAACTTCTTCTGGGTGAAGTAGAAGAGGATGGGATCCAGCACACTGTTGGCACTGGCGAAGGGCCGTGTGCCCTTGTAGGCTGCTGCAAAGGCCTCCAGCACAGGGCAGGAGACACCAGGTGTCGAACGCACTGCCAGATAGGCTGTCTTGGTGATGTGGAAAGGCAGGAAGCTGATGGCAAAGGCAGCTGCCACCACCACAGCCATGCGGGCTGCCTTGCCACGCCGCTCCTGGGCCACTGGCCCTGCTGGGCCATCCTGGCGGCACAGACGATGGGCCAGGCAGCAGTAGCAGGCCAGAAGGGCGACAAAGGGCAGCAGGAAGCCGATGACCGTGAGGGTCATGCCATAGGGCATGTAGCGGGTAGCCAGGGCGGGCGGGCTCAGGTCATAGCAGACCGTGCGGTTCCGCTGGATTCCTGTGGAGGCAAAGAGGGCAGTGGGCAGGCACTGCGTTGTCACGGCCAGCCATACAGCCCCACACACTAGCCAGGCAGCCCGGCGGCCCCCACGCTTGTGCCAGGGGGCCAGAGGGTGGCAGATGCCTAGGTAACGCTGGAAGCTGATGCAGGTGAGAAAGAGGATGCTGCCATGAAGGTTGGCATAGAAGAGGAAGCGGACCAGGCGGCAGGTGAGGTCTCCGAAGGGCCAGTGGTCACCTTGGGCGTAGTTGTAGATGAGCAGGGGCAGGGAGCAGGCATACAGCAGGTCAGCCAGGGCCAGGTTCAGAGTGTACACGGCCGTGCGGGTCAGGGCCCGGCGGGACATGCAGATCTGGGCGATGACACAGGCGTTCAGGGGCAGGCCAACCGCCAGCACCACCGAGTACACGGGTGGGAGCAGCAGTTGCTTGAAGTTCTCTCGGTAGATGCAGTTGGTGGGCGGTGCGTCCAGGGCCTGGCCTGTGCCATTGTCCCATGCCATGCCTGTTCAACTGGGCTTCCTACATCCAGAGAGGCTGGGGGAGCAACACACGATCTGTCAGTGACCACGCTTGTGGACCACCCAGTAGGCCCCTGTCCCTCTCTGGGCCTTGATTTTCCCGCCTGGACCATCGCTGATACTCACCACCCCACCAAAGCCCCTCACAGCGCTTACTTTCATGAAATCTGGAATACAACAAAGCTCAAACTTGAGAGAAATCCAATTCATTTTCTTTCTATAATATTCAGTTGCCACCAACCTTCCTGATGAATTTCTATTCATCCTTCAAAATGCTAGTCAAATAGCTCCTCTGTAAGAGGAGGGTGACAGAGTTTGGTTTTAATCCCAGCTGGGCTTCCCTGGTGGTTCAGACAGTGAAGAATCCGCTTGCAGTTCAGGGGACACAGGTTCGATCCTTGGGTGGGGAAGATCCCCAGGAGAAGGGAATGGCTACTACTCCATTCTTGCCTGAAGAATCCCATGGACAGAGGTGCCTGGAAGGCTATAGTCCATGGAGTTGCAAAGGGTCAGACACGACTGAGTGACTAACACTTTCATTTTTCACTTTCTGCTACTTACTAGCTATATCACTTTGGTCGAGTGACGTGGTATGTTAATAACTTACCCGAGTCTCAGTTTTCCCATCTGAAAATGGGGGAATGATGCACCCATCTCTCAGGATGTCATGTAGTCAGAGGCTCTAAATCATGCTAGGCAGGGCTTCCCTGGGCTCCCTGGAGTTTGGGGATGGTAGTCATGGTGGGCCTGCCTGTCTATCTCTTTCCCACATTCCCACAGACTGAAAAGCTCTTAAGGAGAAGTGCCAGGTCTGTGTCTGAGAGCCCAAACTGGGGCCCAGGGCAGGGAAGACCCTGTAATTAATTAATCAATATTAGCAGAATGTCACACTTCTGGGCTATGGGCTGTGCTCACCTTTTCAGCCTGGACTCCATCTTCCAAATCCATGGTCCTTCTTTTGGTTGCAGTCTACTTATCTGTAAAATGGGGGGAAGGTGGTGATCTGAGTATATGCACGCTCAGTTGCAAAGAAGGAGGTGATTTAAGAGTTCCCTATGTTCTTCCACTGGACTTGAGGCTACAAAGGCAGGTCTGGTAAAGCCACTGAGGCCACAGTGCCCTCTGGTGGCCACAGAGAAAAGAGCTTCCCCACAAAGGCAGATGGCTGAGGGACCTACCAAGTATACAGCTACTTTACAGAGAGGAAAATCCAGGCACAGTTAGAGGCACTGACTGCTCAATCTCAGAGTTAGGAGAGTCAGAGCCAGAACCCAACTGCCTGTCTAAGAGGAGGCAACTTAGCATGACCCATGGACATGGAGTGGAAAGGTTATAAATCTAGCTTCAGAGCTAGGTAGGCCTGGTTCAAATCCTGGCTCCTCTACTTCTATGCTGTTCTACCTAGGGAATGTTGCTTGCCTTTGCTGGGCCTTTGTCCTTGTCAGTAAAACTGTTATAGACCTGATACACAGTATGCTTAATAAACGCCATGCCATGCTTTTGTATCCTACACCTTGTCCTTCCACTCGTCCCTTCAGGCTGAGTTTTGGGGGAGCCAGCTGCACAAATGCTTTAAAAGGTCCCCAGCTGGGATCAGTCTGACTTGTTGATACTCACCTGCCCAATGGCATTTCCATATTTACTGACATCCAGAGAGAATTCACAACTTTAATCCAATGGTCCTATAAGGGAAAACCTTTGGGATAGTGATTCAAATCATCCCCTCTCTTATTTTACAGATGAGAGAAACTGAGGCCCAGAAAAAAACATGAAGTCCTGCCAATACACTCAGAGAGCAGTAGAGGATTGAAGCCGAGCATATGGGCTCTGGTCCAGATGTCCAGGTTCAAATACCAGCTCTGCCACGTGAGCTGTGTGGCCTTAGGCCCATTAATGAACCCCTGTGCTTGGCTTCCCTATCTATAAAAAGGGATAAAACAGTACCTGCCTGATAGGTTTGTCATGAGGATCAGTGCCTGGCACAAGCAAGTGTGAGCTACTCTTAATGTGAATATACCTAATAAAGTTATAAGATTTCTAAAAGTTATATTAGAGTAAAACATAACTCCCCAAACTAATTTCTCCCAACTTAAAATTTGATTTCAATGAAATCAAAGTTCCCCAGATTCTGGGTAACTGAAAAATGATGAAGCTTGGATTCTCTAGTCTGTATACCACATCACCTTTAATTATCAAACATTCTTCCTGGGGCTACAGTCCATGTGCTGGGAGTGTGGGGCACCCAGCTAACCAGTTAAGCACAAGGTGGAGGCCAGAGGAGGAAGTACAGTGGTCCCCCTACTGTTGCCAAGAAGTCAAGATTAGTTCAGGCAAGAGAAAGTTCATTCATTCATCTTTTCATTCGTTTCGGCCATTGTTTCATTCTCATGTTTTCACGTGGGGCTTCCCTTGTGGCTCAGCTGGTAAAGAATCCGCCTGCAATGCGGGAGACCTGGGTTGGGAAGATCCCCTGGAGAAAGGAAAGGGTATCCACTCCAGTATTCATGGTTTCACATGCCAGACATTTAATGGGTACTCACTACTTGCTCACTGCATGGGGCACAGTGTATAGATGTAGATAGGTGGATACATAAACAGATACATGCATACACATATACATATTCATATACATATATCAATCTGAAGGGGGAGACCAGTGTGAGACATAGGATAGAAGACATTTTCAGAGAAGGATGAAGGATGGGGCAAGTCCCTGGTGGTTGAAGAAGATTTGCATGGGTGGAGAGGGGTGAGAGGCCCCCTGGGGTGACCCCAGGTGGGGAGGAAGAGGGAGCAGGCAGAGTCCAAGAGGACAACAGCCTGCTAGGACAGAAAGTCGTGGTGAGGAGGAGGAACTGGGCAGAAGGAACTATGCTGTGCCCCTGAACCCTCTTTGGGGAGGTCTGTTGCCCTCAGATACCACCCTGAGAGACAGCGTTCTGACTCATGTGACTGGAGTTTCCAGATGTTTTTTTTCCCCCCGTTTAATTAATTTTTACAATGGTGGGTTAGTTTCTTGCTGTACAGCAAAGTGAATCAGTCTTATTTATACATATGTCTACTCTTTTCCGGATTCCCTTCCTATCTAGGTCACCACATAGCACTGAGTTGAGTTCCTTGTGTCATACAGTAGGTTCTCATCAGTTATGTATTTTACACATAGTAGTGTCGGTCCCAATCTCCCAGTTCATCCCACTCCTGCTCTGGGTGTTTTCTGCCTCCCACTCCCCGGTGAGATCGGTCCTCTTGGAAGGAGGCAGAGGCTGCTCGAGGAGATCCAGGCAAGCCTTCAGGTCTGCCCCCCGGGAAAGGTGGGCCTGACTGTCACCCTGGTTTCCTGATCCACTCAGCAGTCTGAGGACCTGGGAGGGGTGAGTGGTTCTTCCACTTCCCGGCAAGAGCTGCTCCCCAGGGAGGGCTTGTGTGGTCCCTGCCTCCAGGCAGCGGCTGACATAGGCTCTTTCCCCTGGACCAGCCCACACCCTAGCCTCTTCCTGGGCTCCAGCCGCTCTGTCTATAGCATGTGTGTGTGAAGGGGGTGGGGGGTGGAGAGGGGGTGGTGCTTTATAATAGGTGCTCTCCTTTCCTGGATCCCTTGGCCCTTTGGAGGAAAACTCAAGCTCTTGACCTGACATTCAGGCTCCTGCCGAGCCCTCCAGCCTCACCTGAAGCACCCAGATGAAGTGCTTCACTCTGCCGCTTCCTCTCCTGCCACACTGTTCTCAAAAGCCTGAGACCACCACACAGCCATTCACAGCCCCAGAAGCAGACTTCCTCTTCAGCCTCCCCATCTTTGCTGTGCCCTCCACACAAAGTGCCATTTAACCCATCTCTGTTTGTCAAAACCCAGTGTCCATCAAGCTCCAGATCTAAGCTTACTTCTTCCTTTTTCTGATCCCCCAGTTGGGTGGAGTCCCTTCCTCCCTGCACCACCCCCCTGCCCAAATCTTGGTTCTTCTTGAGGTCAGTGCCGGACCCAGCCTGCCTGCCTGCCCCCCTCTCCGCCCTGGCCCATGCCCCCTGAGATGCGCCAACACTCACATACAGCCTCCTGTCCCCGAAACAGATGCCGTGATGGCCCCAAGTGTGTTGGGTCAAGGGGAGGCCAGACATGAAGCTCTCTACTCTTCTGCTCTCGGTCCAGGCTGTAACACCTCCGAAAGGGCAGCTTCCTCTGTTTCCTGCCACGTCTGTCTCTGACTGAAATAGCCCCTGCGGGGGCTGCCCCCTCCCCGCCGCCCTCCACACCAAAGCCTGATGGAAACTGAATCTAAGGAGCAAGGAGGCGGAGAAAAGTTCTGTTTCCCGGAACCCTCCTCACCCCAGCAGAAGAAACTGGGTGATGAAGATGCAGAGAGAGGTGGAGACGACAGAGACTGCTGGTGGAAAGCCAGCCCCACAGATCTGGCAGCTTCTTTTCTCCTTGACCCTCTCTTAGTCTTCTCATCTATCAAATGGGTAGTTTGGTGATTACAGAACTTTTGGGTGGGCCCTCTTTAGCTGTAATAGGGGTTTCCCTGCTGGCCCAGAAGATAAAGTCTGCCTGCAATGCAGGAGACCCAGATTCAACCCCTGGGTCGGGAAGATCCCCCTGGAGAAAGGTGTGGCAACCCACTGCAGTATTCTTGCCTGGAGAATTCCATGGACAGAGGAGCCTGGTGGGCTACAGTCCATGGGGTCACAAACAGTTGGACACAACTGAGTGGCTAACACTTGAGCTGTAATACCCAGACCCATCTTTTGGGTCACTCCTCCACCCATCCCTCCATTCTTTTTTTTGGGGGGGGGGGGTGTTGATATTTTTAGATTTTTAAATTAATTTTTATTAGAGTATAGTTGCTTTGCAGTGTTGTGTCAGTTACAGCAAAATGAATCAGCCATATGTATACATGTATCCCCTCCCTTTTGGACTTCTGTCTATTCAGGTAACCACAATGTATTAAGCAGAATTCCCTGTGCTACACAATATGTTCTCATCATTTACCTATTTTAGACATAGTATCAATAGTGTATAGGTGTCAATCTCAATCTTATCCCCCCTTTCTTCATTCTTTCAATAGCTCACTCCTGACAATCCACCTAGGCACTCACTCACTCAGCCACTTTGTCCCTTCCTCCTTCCCTCTCTTCACAAGCACGCATTGAGTGACTATATGCCATCAGATCCTCCCACATTCCCCCATGTAGCAGTCACTAGTCCCTTTGACACTGCACGCCCAGAGCTCCCTGGGAGTGAGGGGTGTAGGTTGTGGGTGTAGAGTTGATGCCCCAAGAACTCACCTGGGTGCATTCTCCCTGCCTGTGTCAGCCCTCCCCCCAGCTGCTCCTCACCACTGAACCAGCTATTAGGACAATCAGAGGAGGAGCTGTGGCTCATTGCTGTCCCAAGGGGGCCAGCTCTGGTGGTGGAGACAGTACTCAGGGGGTGACCTGGAGGAGACGGGCTTTCATTTGGAGCAGAGGAGGCAAATAGTGGAGCGGGGACAGAATGGTGCAGGGGAAGATCCCTGCTCATGAGTTTGAGGTCCAGGTTCTCATTCTATCTTGGTGCCTACCCACTGTGTGACTCTGGCAGGGCCAAAAATTTAGACCCAACTGAGAAAATTCAGGTTTGAACTGCCAATAAACATTTGGTCAGTTGATAAAGCACTGGTGGTCCAGTGGCTGAGAATCCCCTTTCCAATCTGCAGGAGATGTGGGTTTGATTCCCTGACTGGGGAGCTAAGATTCCATATGCCACGGGGCAACTAAGCCGGAGCACAGCAACCACTGAGCCTGCGTGCTCTAGAGAGCCCCGTGCCATAGCTAAAGATCCTGCATGCCGCAGTGGAGACCCTGCGTGCCGCAACTAAGCCCAGTGCAGCCAAATAAATAAATAGATATTTAAAAACAAAACACTTGGTCAGTTGTGCACAAGCTTATTCAAGTCTGTGCCAGGAGGTCGCTTGTGGCAGCTGAGAGGGTGGATGTCCTGGTCTGATCTGTGCTGTGCTGCAGCTGAGGAGGGTAAGGATGCCCGGACTTCAGTCCAGCACCGCTGGGTTCCCAGGACAACCTCCTGTGGTCACCCCCACCCCCACCAGGGTGTCTGTCCCAAGAATGGGAGCAGCTCCAAGGACTTCCTGAAGGTGTCAGCCCAGGATAGGGCTTGGATCTCAGTTCCTGCCCTCTGGGTGGGCCTAGGAGGGAGAGCTCAGGTCTTAGGGGTCATGGGTCCACCTGGAAGAGCTTCTGGAGAAGGCATGTCTGCTGCTGGGCTTTAAAGGGCAGAGACGACCTGGACACATAGAATGAAGAGGGCATCACAGGCAAGAGGTGAAAAATGAAGAATAAATATTGCAAGCAGAGCATGGGATACGTTGTGTGATGAGGGGACCAGTTGGGAAGCATGAGGAGGGGTGGCCAGTCATAAAACCTCAAGCAGAACCCAGGTGCCACCACCAAGGCTTTCCCCACCGGACTTTCCAGCCCCTGAGCCCATCGTATGCTGTTTCCTCTGCCTAGGACACTCTCACTCACTGTCTCTGAATCGTCTCACTTATCTTTTCTTGCAGTTTTCTCATCTGTGAGATGGGAGTGTTCATTGGTACCTACCACACAAGCTGTTGTAAGAATTAAATGAAACTCTGTATGTGAGCAGCCCTAGCACACAATAAGTACTTAATAAATGTTTGTTAACTGAATGAATCCATTCCAGACCCAGCTCTGGGCTCCCTTAATGCACCCCAGTCTCCAGGGATATCTGGGTCATCGGCACCAGGTATCTTTCATTTCTTCGCTGCCCACCCCTGCGCTGGATGTTCCATATGCCGTTCTAGGCAGGTAGTGGTAGAGATTATTCTCTCCATTTTACCGATTAAGGAACTAAGACTCAGGAAGGCTAGTGAGTTTTCCAAGGTGTCCCAGACTAGTGGCATTTCAACAAGGTCTTTCTCACTGTACAGCCACCTTTTCCATTGTTCGCCCAAAGCCCATGCTTAGATGGTCCAGCCAGAGAATTCCCAGTCTTCCCTGAACTGAGGGCCTTTGGCCAGGAGATGGCGCCAGGAGACTACCCAGGATAGTCAATCTGCCGCCTTTGGAAAGCTGACCTAAGACGAGGGCTGGGGGCACATCTCCACATTGTGGGAGCCTGCCCTCTGGGGCTGGCGCTGAGCAACCTCAGGACTGGGTTCCCAACCTCAATTCCTCCTGACCCATGCCCCAGCCCTTCTCCCATTCATGCCTGGACAAGCTCCAGCCTTGTTCTCAGATCCCCGACCTGTGTGAGGTGACTCTCAGGAGCCAATGGGGCCACTGGCAGGGTCCAGGGCCAGGGCTGAGCCCCGTCCAGCTGAGGAAGAGGCCCAGGGAGTGCTCCCAGACACCAAGCATTCACCGCCCAGCTCCACTCCATGTAAGCTATTGGCAGAAATGCTGAAGTCCCTCACCCCTCGGAGGGGACTATCTCTGCCGTTTCCTACTTTCAGTTCAAGCGACAATGCCTGGGGTTGGTCTCTGCCTATAGCAGAAGCAATCCAGTTTAGACATAAGAAAAGACAGATGGGTTGAAGCTCCTTGGGGCCCTTGGATCCTGGGGTCTCAAGATACCCCTTTTGATGACTCTGTAGCCTCATCCCATCCCAAACCTTGCCCCAAGGCCCTCTTATCGGGAAGGGATGAGGTGGCCTGCCGGCCAGAGGCAAAAGCTGGAAACCTGAGTCACCACCTGCCGGACGGCCAGGAGCCAGCTCAGACCAGGCTGGACAAGGGAAGAGGCCTCCTAACCTTGGCCTGCCTGCCTGCCTTCTGGGAAACAAGGCCTGGAAACCCCCTTGTCTGCTTCCCCTGGTCTGTGAGCTTAGCAGTAAGGGCACAGGATGACAGAGATCAAGACCCAGCTTCCTTCCCTTGAGGAGTCAGACAAGCTGGGATCCACCACCAACTAGCTGTGTGACCCAGAGTGAGCCACGTACCCTCTCTGAGCCTGAGTTGTCACCAGATAAATGGCTAGGTTCCTGAGGTCTGTTCCTCCCTGGCACCCAGAGAACAGTGGGCCGGGGCACAGCCAACCCCTCCTGGAGGGGTTTTGGTCTCACCTGTGGGATCAGGCTGTCTTCAAAAGCAGGCAAAACTTGGCAGGAGGAGGGCGCACAGAGGGAAGGAAATTTGATTTCTCTTCTCTTTTCCCACTTCCCCTTCTCACCTCCTGCTAAACAGAAATTAAAGCTGGAACTGAAATAGTCATTTTGAATGTAAAGAAGGGGAAGCTGCAGCTTTGGGGAATTTGGGAGTTGAAGCTGCTGCTTCTAGTCTTTATCTAGCCTCTACAGGTTGAGTAAAGAAGAAACTTGGCTCTCCTGCAGCTCGACTATGCACAGGCCCCAGCTGCTCATTGGTGAGCTCATGTAATCCTCACCACAGTCTGGACAGATGTTCTTATTGTGCAACAATACTTCACACGCCATTATCTCATTTACTCTTCACAGTTACCAACCCCACTTTGCAGATGAGGAAGCTGAGGCCTGGCAAAGCTAGCAAGAGGTTCTCTCTTAGGCACGTGTGTGTATGAGGAGGTCTGAGATCATGGTGACCTGGTGGGCACAGAGCTGAGAAGTCACAGGAAGTCTTGGGGTGAGGAACTATGCGACAGAGCACAGCCCAGAGAGCCAGCTGTGACAGGCAGCCCCTGCCAGAAGGGGAGTCCATAATGGCCAACTTTCCAAGTCCACGCCCATGGGGGCTGCAGCACCTCCTGCCCAGGGTTCTGGGAGATTCCAGGACCTTTCAGTAAGCCCTCTTCCCTAGTGCCAGTGTGAGAGTGTCTTTCATTCTTGCCTGGACCCTCCAGGCTGTCCCACTTTTAAAATCTCCCCGTGGAGGTACGCCACTTGGATCTCCCTTCAAGAAGGACCCTGCTGTTTACCTGCAAGGGGTGCAGATGGTTGACAGCCTCCACTAGTACTTTCAAAACCCACCCATCCTCCCAGATAACCAGGCTCTAGTCCACTGGGGAAGAAATGGCCTGGGTCCAGCTGTCTGGCTTGTCTTGCAGGCCATCACGGTTCTATTCCTCTGTAGTTTCTCCCACCTAATTCCCAGACCCCTCTCATGATGACAGCTTCCCCTCCTTCTTTCCCTGGAGCCTTGAGGATCTGGGAGTGAAAGGCCTGTGATCTAGATCTGCCAATGAGAAAAGAGTGGGCTCCTCAGGCCCTGTTACTAGCTCAGGGGTGGATGGGCAACCTTCACTGTGTGCCTCCAATTCTGGAGCATTTGCTGGAACACTGGAAAGGAGTGAGGTCTCCCAATGGTTTTGCAAAGCTAGTAGGAAGTGAGCCTGGAGCTGCTGGAGCCAGGTTAACTATGTGCCTGGCACTATCCTACAAATTGAAGATACTACCACCAGGGAGGAGACTGTCCAAAATAAAGCCAAGGGATGGCAGAGTTGAGAGGCGGGAACACACAGAGGTCTTCCTGAGAACACCATCAAGCACCTGATTTCAGCTATGCCTGAAGCTTTACCTTGCACTTGACTTTTTGAAGTCATGAGCTAATACATTCCCTTTATGCTTCAGTCTGTTTAACCTAGGATTGTCACTTAAAATCAGGAGTCCTGCCTACAGTCCTGCACCCTGCTGCCTCCCCTCCCCATGGGCTGCCCCCAACAGCCCATCTTTACAGCTTTGGCCTTGGAATCCTAATATCCCTGCAGTGGAGGCTGGAACTGGCCATGAGCCTGAAGGATACCAGCAGAGGGGCAGGTAGCGACAGCTGAGGAACTGTCAGGTCCCACCTAGATTTCATGGGGGCAGCCAGGGAGCTCCCCCCTCCCCATTCATTTTCCATGAGGAGAGCCACTCTTCCATCAGCATCTGGAGTGACCAGTCATCTCAATATCTCCTGAGAAGGAAACTAGAAAGGCAGAAATCCAGGGTCTACTCTTAGATTCATCACTCACTTGCTGTGTGATCCTAGGCAGGTCACTTCACCCCCCCGCCCCCAAGCCTCATTTTCCCAAACAACTTTACTGCTATAGTTTCTTGGCTACCCAGAAGGTGCCAGCCAGACAGCTGAGTGCTTTTGTGGCAGGATCTATTTTACTCTTACGACAGCCCTGTGTAGTGAGCTGTTTATCCACATTTTACAAGACAAGGAAATGGGCTTTGAGAAGGCTGGTGACTTGGCCAAGGTGACACGGTGAGTCAGAAGTGAGCCAGGGGTAGTACACAGATCTGAATAATGATAAAGTCTATGCTCAGGAAGAGAAGTGACATTTTCCCTACAGGAAAACTGAAGCCAGAGAGATCAGGAACTTTCTCAAAGTATACAGTAAATCCACAACTCCATCCTGTCTCTCGGGAACTCAGTGGCCTGAGACAGGACAAAGGAATGGGAACCAGGAGTCAGGGCAGAAAAGAACAACCCAAGGGACAATGTTAGCCAGACACTCTCATTTCTCTAACTTTGTTAGGAAGTGGGGACAAGGTCTGCTTTCCCTTTGTGGCCCCAGAGACTAGCACAGGCTCCAGCTCCCAAGAGGCACTGGCAAATGTCGGATGAGTGGACCAGTCTGTAAAGATGAGCCTCCAGGCTCTGTCCTCGGTGCTGCCTGGCAAAATAAAATAAAACAAAACAATAAAATCAAATCTTTATCTTGGCTGATGACAGAGAAGACTTGTCGGGGAATGAAGGTCATGGCCACAGGAGTAGCACCTCTGAGCCTCCCTGCGTCCCCCAGCCGCTGACCCTCAGGAAGGGCAGACCACCCACACTGCCTGAATGTTTACTGCAGATTATGGTCCTGCCTATTTCACAGACACTGAGGCCCCAAAGGTAGGTAACTATGTCTCCAACTCTCACAGGCAAGGTTTGGGTGCAGAGAAGACTGTAGAGGAACCCCTCACTACCCACAAAAGGCAGCCCTCTGCCCTGGCCCTGCTCTGACCATCTCCAGTACCTGAGCCCACCTGGCAGAGACAAGAGACCCAACTGGACCCCAGAGCTCAGGGGTCAATGATAAGTTCTGAGTTCTGGATCACTAGGCCAGAGAGGCCTTAAGAGCATCTAACACAGAGCTCTCCCCCACTCCTCAGAGAGGGAGGCTCCCTGAAGCCTCTTTGGCAGGCTTGTCTGGCCCCTGCTCACATACTCCCCATGACAGGGAGCTCATTCTTTACCAGCTGAGCTACCAGGAAGCCCCCTTTTCTCCCAGGTCACTGCATTTCACTTTGAGAGAACTCACTGAGACATATGCTTTGTCATACCAAGCCCAAGCACTGCCCCCCATCACTGCTTCTGTTCCCCAGTCTAACCTGCCTCTGGGCCCCCAGAGCTGGCTGCCTCCAATCCCTCAGGACACCCTGCAGAGACTGTCCCAAGACTATTTTTCAGCTGGTCTTCATTCCCACCAGCAAGTCCAGGGTTCATGTCCAGGCCCAGGGAACCTAGTAGTGGAGCCCAGAATCCAGGCAGGAGGTCAGGAGGCCATAACCATTTCCAAACCTGGGAACAAAGCCCTTTGCTCCCATCCTGTCTCACTCCCTGCCTGGGGACTGTGAGGGGGGCATGGCCTCTTCCCTCACCTTTATATGTGGGACTGGGGTCCCATCTGTGGCCAACCCAGTATGGGAGGAACAGTGTATTGTGGGCATCTGAGAGGTAACCTGGGAGGAAGAGAGCAAAGTCAGGCACCTGCCAGGCTCAGGGTGTTGAGTGGAGGGTCACTGGGTGGCACAGGGGGCCTTGCTGTGGAGTACGTTTTTGTGTGTGGAGTGTGTATGAAAAACACAGGACAGACCTTACCTCCTTCAGGTGGTCACTCAAATGACATCTTCCCAGTGAGGCCCTCTCCCTCCACTCCAGTGAAAACTAAACCTCCTACCAGCACACACTCATCTCCTCTTCTGCTGTATTTTTCTCCTTAGCGTGAATCAACTTTTTTTTTTTTTGGAGACATCAATGGTTTATTGGAGAGGGGAGCATATACTATCTTTAAATGTATTATTTCACTTGTTTGCTTATTGTCTATTTCCTCCTATCAGAACATAAACTTCACCAGGGCAGGGATTTTCATGTTTTATTCACTGTTGCATCCCCAGTGCTTAGGGTACTGTCTGACATATAGTAGGTACTCAATAAATATTTGTTGGATGGATGGATGGATGGATGGATGAATTTCTACAGCTAGTTTGAGAACAGAGTAGACACAGGAACAGAAATCTGATGGCTCACAGGGAACTTGACTCAAGGCTGTGTTTATATCGCAAGCTGCAGTTGGTACTTGCAGTGTGTGTGTGTTGGGGATTGGGAGCCGATAAAGACCCATGGAGCTGCCCCTAACTGGCGGTGTGTGTTGAGATTCAGGCTGTGAGCAGTCCCAGCTTAGAAGGGTGAACAGGACATGGCTGGGAGGGCCTGGGCTGCCTGCTTATTCCTCCTGGCCTGTCTGAGGTCTCCATCTCCTCCACCTCCTACACTGGCCAAGCTCTACCCTGCTTTCCTCCAAGAGCCTCCAGCCTGCACACCATCACTCCCTTTGCACCAGGGCCTCTGAATTGAAGGCCTCCAGCACTGGGCCAGTATCTTCTTGGCCCCTCTCCCTTCCCCTGCCAGCCTGGACCTTTACCCCAGGACACCAGACTCCTGAGATCACAGCTCCTCCATTTGTATCCCTCATCCCTGGCACCAGCAGCCTGCTCAGCCCCGCACTGCCAAGCCAAATGTGGATGAAGAACGTGACTCAGCCCAGGGCCCTGAGCCCCAGGAACTGATAGCCACCCGGCTTGGCTGGGCTCCCAAACTTCTGTCTGTCCCAGAGTGGCCTCTTTCCCTTCTCCTCCAAGACTTTGCCCCATCTTTCTTGTTGCCCCATTTTCCTCTCAATTCCAATAGTCCGCAACTCATCCTTCAGAGCAAAGGAATGCCTTTCAAAGGCGCCTCCTTCAACTCCCTGGGCCACAGAAATAAATCCAAGGCTACCCCCCCACCCACCCCCACCCCCCGCCATGCCGCATTTCTGCACCCCTGCCGGCTCCTTCCCTCAGCCCACAGCACTCTCCATCCTCAGCTCGCCTCTTAGCAACACCTCTTCCTTGACCTGTCTCTCTCCAGCTGTGCTTCTTCCTCCTTCACAATTAAGCTTCTGGAAGAGTCCTTGGTGTTCTGCTTCTACTTCCACCCTCTCTGTCCCCATTTCTCACACCCATACAGCTGAGCCCCGGGCACAGTAAAGCAGGGAGTCTTTGGGCCCAACTCAGGGGAGAGCAGTAGGCATCCTGTCTTTCGAGGTGAGATGGGGCCTGGGAACCAGTGACTATCTGAGCTCCATCACAAGGAAATCTCAACCTCAGAAGTGACCCTGATGCAACAGGCCACTGTGAGGTGACTTCTGTTTGATGTCACTCCTGCTGAGGCTGGTGCAGGGCTGGGGGGAGGGGAGCCTCATCTGTGGCTTCCAGGAAAAAGCCTAGACTCTGCTGTGAATTTGGGGTGGGACTCTGGATAGGTATGGCACCACCAGAACATCTGTTTAGGTGGGAACTGGGGAATTCTGTAGGAGGTAGGTGAGAGGACTGATACCTTTACATAGCTCATGATATTTGTTTGAGAAAACATCAGTTGTCCGTATCACAGACTAGGATGGGCTGTTGATCACAGAGTAGGTGAGGGTGGGGGCACAAAGCTCACTCAGCTATCCCCCAGTATCACCCCGATCATAGAAAATACGATGATCCACTCCCAAATGGGTCTCTCCTCAGAGCTCCCTGGAAAACCCAGAACTATTCAAGCCCAGTCATTCTAGTTCTTCCCATGACTCCCATATACTTCGCCAAACCTACCCTGACCCCTGGGTGGGGTCCAGGTCAGTTAGAGTCAAATGTCCATTCCTGGCATATCCAACCCTCTGCCAGCCATCACAGCTCCCTCTGCAGATCTTGGTACCTGGCAGACCTGGTTTCCATCCTGGCTCTGCAACTTATTAACAGTGACTTTACCTGTCTGAGCTTCAGTGTCCTTAATGATAAAATAGAGATAGCAATGCCCATCTCACAGCACTATTGGGGCTCAAATGTAGTAATGGATTTAGAACACTTAGCCCAGAATCTGGTGCAAGCAGGTATTCATTCAGTGGGGCTTCTTACTCATAATTTCATCACAGGCCAGCTTAGATATGGCCTCACTTGCAATCTTTACTTATCTACCCACTCACTCACTTATTCACTCATTCATTTGCCATGCATTTGCAGGGAGCCTTATGATATGCAGGAATTTCACTGGGCTTTGGTCTTTGTCCTTGAAAAGCCTCAGCTGATGGAAAGACAGATGGGGTCTCTGGGAAGACAGAGGAGGCCCCGTCCCTGCCTGGGTTATCAAGGAAGGCTCCCTGGAGGAGGTGATTCTTTAGTGGACTATGGACAAGGAAGGGGAGGGTGTTCCCCACAGAGAGACCTGCTGGAGATATAAAGGCACAGGTATCCACAAGTGTTTGTGTTTGCAGGAGGTGAGGCTGAGAGGTCATCAGAGTCAGGTCCCAACAGGGACCAAAAACACAGAATTACCAGGCTACAAATTTGGCCTCTGCCTTATGGGCTCCAACCAAGGAACCCTAGATGGTTTGTAAAGCAGAGCAGAGGTGTGATCAGATTTGAGATTTAGGAGGTTCTTTATGCTGCTGGATGGAGGATGGATTGAATGTGAGACAACGGGGCCTGAAGAGGGGTTCTGGCCCTGGAAAGGAGAGGCTGCAGGGCCAGCTGGTGGTAGGGCCAAATCAGGGGCCTTGAAATGCCTGGCTCACAGCATGCTCTCGCCCCTCTTCTGCACCCCCTGGACAAGCTTTGACAGCCATCGTGCTGGGAAGACAGACTGGAGGGCTTAAGTTCTCAGAGATAACCCATTCCCATCCTCAGATCACAGATGGGAACCCAAGGCCCAGAGCACTGGGCTCTAGTCTCAGGGGTCTCTATAGCCTTGTAGAGTCTATGGAGGTCTTCTGCCCTTGAACCTGTTCCCAAGTGTCCTGGGAGAAGCAAGGGCGTGTGGCTCACTAGCTCTCGCCCCTCCCAGGTGCAGATCATCATGGACAAGGTGTCGTTAGCCCGTGCCCTCTGGACTTCCAGGGGCACAAAAGGATGTGTATCAACTTGGGGTCGCGAGAGTCAGACAGAACTGAGCGACTGAATCACCACCAGTCTCAGCCCTGCTGAGAGGGGCTGGATTCATGATTTCTGAGGACACTCAGCTGGGGAGGGGTGGAATTCCTCCTGCAACAGCATCTGGCTATGGCCTGGCCCCAGTGCTGTTCTCAGGGCACACTTCCCTTCCATACCAGCCCCTGGGAGGCATGGCTGAGGAGGTCAAAACAGGAAGAAACCATGTGCTCCCAGGAGCGAGGGTCTGGGCTGGCAGAGGAGCCCAGGCCCCACCCTGCCTAAGGGGACAAATGATCCCATCAGCACATCCGGGTCTCCCAGGGGTCTTGGTGAGGAGGCCTGGCTCCGGTCCCTAGAGCCTGCAGACCTGACCAAGCCCCCTCCATGCCTGGCCTTGTGCTTGACCTTGACCCTACCCAGGGGAGTGAATGGGCTGTGGGGGATGTATGGGACTGCACCAGAGAGACGGTCACTAACTGGTTACAGTGATCAGTGCCACGTGACGGCTACCCTCCAGTCTCACGAGAAGAGGCTGGTGGGGGGGGCGGCGGGCAGGGCCCCACTCACTGCATTTCCCTGATGGGAAACCCAAGGCCCCACTTCAAATTAATCACCAAGCCCTGCTTGTTCTCCATCTTTATACCTGTCAGGCTGTCCCCTCCTCTCATCCTGCGGTCCCCGCCTCAGCCTAGTCTGCAGCCACTTCATGCTCCGTGTCTTCCACCTCCCCAGCCAATGCATCCCCTTTCTGCAGCTAGAGAGGTCCTTGCTCAGCAAAAACCTAACCTCAGGGCTCCCCCGCCCAAGCACAGTATGGCTTCCCAGTGCCTGAGGATAAGAACAAGCCTAGTCCCTGCTGATCCCTCTGTTCTCAGCACTCACATGCAACCCATCCACGCACATGTAACCCACAGGGCACCAAGCCCTTTTCACTTCCTGAGACCAGCTGTGCTCTCCTTCGTGTCCCAGTCAGTGCTGTTTGTGCCCCTGGATCGCTCCGCAGGGCAGGTGGCAGGCTCCGGCTGTGAACTCAGTGACACAGGAGACCCAGATCCCGCCCTCAGGAGCTCAGCGTCAAAAAGGAACAGACAAGTACCTGAA
This sequence comes from Okapia johnstoni, assembly GCA_024291935.2. Classification (NCBI taxonomy): domain Eukaryota; kingdom Metazoa; phylum Chordata; class Mammalia; order Artiodactyla; family Giraffidae; genus Okapia; species Okapia johnstoni. Next base: position 25,618,678 of record CM044325.1, read on the forward strand.
GACCCACAATCTGAGGGAGACATCCTGTTCCAGAGCCTGGTGGGAGCCCAGGCAGGGAGGGATTGTTCTGGGGGTAGGGAAGGCTCGATGGAGGAGGCAGCAACAAAATGGCCAAGTGTCCACAGAGGCCAAGGGCGTTTCAGACAGAGAAAACAGCAAGGGCAGAGACTGGATGAGGCACGTGGAAGGACAGTGAACACAGCTGGAGCAGCCAGTGTACCAGCAAATGTGGTCAGAAAAGAGGATCAAACTTATAATAACAATGATACAAGCACTGAGCCCAGTGTGCCAGGTACACAATACCCCATTTAATCCTCATCGTGACCTGTGAGACAACACTGGTATTGTTTTCATTTTATACTTCAAGTGGGGAAACTAAGGCACAGAGAGGTTAGTTGACTTGCTCAAGGTAGCACAGGTAGAAGGAGTGATGGGCTATGAACTCAGGCAGTATGGATCAGAGTCTATAGTCTTAGCTCCTACAGTGCACCAGGGCTAGGGTAGGGAGGCTCTCAGGTGGCAGGCAAGTCCAGCCTTTCCACTGCTCTGCCCAACCTGCCCGGGACCTGGCTTGCTTAGGCTCACCTTCTCGCTAATCACAGGGCCCTATAAATGCTGCCTCCTTCAGGAAGTCTTTAGGAATCAACTAGAAGGATTCCCTCTACTTCCAGAAGCCCCCATGGGAAATCGGAGATGAGATATGACTTTTCAAACAGAGCTTCCTAAGCCCAGCTGCCCATTGGATTCCTGGACCCTCTCTGCTTGTCAAGCATCTCTGACTGTGCGGAGCCCCCTCCTCCATTCCATGGTAACCTTGTTCATTCAAGGTGGGCACCTGACCCAGAGCTGGTCAGTCAGAGCATCCATCCAGACCCCTTACCAGTGATTGGTTTGGGGGAACCAATTAGAGTCTACCTCAGGATTTTGGTGGAATCAGCGTGAAAGTTTCCCTCCCAGGATTATTAGCCATGAGGGCATGGAAGCCTGGTGCTTCTGGAAAGGACTTGGATGAGAATGTAGTAATCCAGTAGAAGGTCAAGAGAGGAACTTCCCTGGTGGTCCAGCGGTTAAGACTCTGCACTCTCAATGCAGGGAGCCTGGGTTGCGATCCCACAGGTCACAACTAAGACCTGGTGTAGCCAAAAAAAATAAATATTTAAAAAAGAAAAGAAAATCAGGAGAAATGATATAAAAAGAGAGAGTACTGATGACATGATTGTAATTGGTGGATCTAACCATGTCTGATCTAGGTCTACTTCTGAATTTTTCTTTACATTCACTAATACAGTTCCTGTTCAAATTAATAGCATTTGTCGTATGCAATAAAAACATGCCTGACCAACACAATACCAAAACCACAGACAACAAAGGAAAAAACAAATTGGATTCCATCAGAACTGAAAACTTTTGAGCATTAAAGGACACCATCAACAGAACAAAAAGCAACCCACAAAATGGGAGAAAATAACTGTAAATCATACATAGGATATGGGATTAGTATCCAGAATATATAAAGAACTCACTCCTACACTTCAACAACTACAAAAAAATAGCAATTCAAAAATTGGTAAATGACTTGAATAGATACTCTCCAAAGAATATATCCAAATGACTAATAAGCACTCAAAACCTGTGTTTTGAAAAGATGCTCATCAAAACTAATCAGTAGGAAAATGCAAACCCAAACCATAAGGAGATATACACCTCACAGTCATCAGGATGGCTATTATGAGAAAAAACATGAAATAGCAAGTGTTGGTAAGGATGTGGAGATATTGGAACCCCTGGACATTGCTGGTGGGAATGTAAAATGGTGCAGTTGTGAAAAACAGTAATGGCAGTTCCTCAAAACAAAGAAAGAAACAAACACAGACCTACTTAAAGATCCAGCAGTTTCACTTCTAGGTGAAAAGAAGTGAAAGCAGAGACTCAAACAGATATTTACACTCCAATGTTCCTAACAGTATTATTTACAACAGCCTAAAAGTAGAAACAACCTAAATGTCCATGGATGGAAGAATGGATAAACAAACGGTGGTACTCATGTGGATGTTTGCTTTCAGTTTTCTTGGGTACATACCTACGAACAGAACTTTGGGTCATACAGTAACTCTATGTCTAACTTTTTGAGGAACTGCTAAAATTTTCCAAAGTGGCTGCACCATTTTACATTCCCACCAGCCATGTATGAGAGTTTCAATTTCTCCACATCCTCACCAACACTTGTTATTGTCTTGTCTTTTTCCTTATTGCCATCCAAGCAGGCATAAAGTGGTCTCATACTGTGATTTTGATGTACATTTTCCCAATTACTCCTTTTTTGTTATTGTTTATATTTTACCTTTTCAGTATATGTATTTCTGATCTAAGGCCTGACATCTTTGGTGCAACAAATACCCCACAGAGTAGGAGAAGCATGGTTTTCAGGGCCAGACTGTCCTGGTTTTGCATCCTGCCTCAGCTTCTATTAATATTAGCTATATGACCTTGAGCAAGTGATATAAAACTCTGAGTCTCAGTTTCCCCGCTAAATAGATGTGGATGACAGTATTAACCTTTCATGGTTGATGCTGTTGCTGTAAAGACAAATCTATAATATAGCCATGGTGTGCACCTGGCACAAGTAGGTCCTCAGTGACTCACTAAGTCTGAGAGTCTGACAGTGGAGCTTTCCAGGTTGGTCAGGAGACCTAGGCTAGTGACTGTTCAGTTTTTAATCTATTGTCTGTTTTGTTTGAGCAACTTTCTATAGCAGAGGTATTTTAGGCTGCCTCAAACCTCAGCCTCTCTGTGCTTCTATTTTCCCTCTGTGACATGAGAAATGAGACTGCGCACCATAATGTCAATGCTGGTCAATCTGGAGGGTTCATTCTAACACCTTAAAAGTCTTGTCTCTTGTCTCAACCATCAGACTGCCGATGGTTTAGCTGCTACTTAAAGGATATCTCCTCCCTCATAAAGAGCTCTCCAGGGTGAGGAAGGAAGTGAATTAAACCTTCCTACATGTGTGCTAAGTCGCTTCAGTCATAACTGACTCTTTGCGACTCTATGGACCATAGATTGTCAGGCTCCTCTGTCCATGGGATTCTCCAGGCATGAATACGGGAGTGGGTTGCCAGACCCTCTTCCGGGGGATCTTCCCAACCCAGGGATTGAACCTGTGTCTCTTATGTCTCCTGCATTGGCAGGCAGGTTCTTTACCACATGCGCCACCTGGAAGCCCCAAACCTCCCTAAGAACCTACAAGTAATGTTATGTGCAGTATTTTCATTTGTCCACTCCATGAGCTGGCCAGGTAGGTTTTAGTACCCCATTTTACAAATGGGGAAATTGAGATTCCAAGAGGTTAAATGACTTCTCTGAAATCACATGGCCAGCAAATGCTGGTACCTAGATGCAAACCCAACTCTGATTTCAACATCTGATTTCTTTTCTCTGTGCAGAGTCTTCCCCACCCTCACCCTGCCTCCCAACAGAAGGCCCTTCGGGAACTTCTGAAGGAATGAATGGCTGATTCTCATCCTCCTGACTTGACAGAGCTATTGTCATCTCTTTGAGCTGAGATCTGCGTCTTAGACAACACAGGTCAGCTCTCTCCTGGGGCCACAGAACAACCTCTACTCTGTTCCAGGCCATAAAAATCAGTGCTGCCCAGGGAGTCAGGATGCCTGGCTCTGCCCCCACGACAGATTTAACTCATGCAGGCTTCAGTACCCAGCACATGAGTTCTCTAAGCAAAAGTCTGGATCTCGTCACCTCTGGGTCCCTGGCATGCAGCATAGGGCTTGGCATACATGCCACTGAGCCAGCCTAGGCCATCTCCATAGACCCACACCTGCATTTTGCCCAGGCCTGCCCTCTCATGGGAGCTGTTAATGACAGGGCTGGCCCTGGGGCAGGTGTAACAGGAAGATACCTCTACATGCCCAGCTCAGGGCACTGGCCCTTACTAGATATGGCAGCAGTCAGAGAGGAACAGTCAGAGCTGGAAACACACACACAGATGCACCATCAGAGGCCCAGCACTTTAGAGTCTGCAAGCAGCCTTCTCATTTATCACCACATCTGATACAGAGGGGTGGAAAGACTGTCCCTGGATTGGCTTCGGACCCGTTCTAGAGCTGCCAAGAGATGTGCGTCCCCAGTACCTTCCAGAGGCCAGGGCCCATCCCATGGGTGGTGCTGCTCAGCGTTCCCTGTGTGGTGTCGTCGTAGTTGGATGACAACAGAAATGCCAGAAAACTTTTAACCCAGCTCCCCCAGATACACTTGTGCACCCTGCTGTGCTCCCCTTTAACAAATCACACCAGGACTCTGGACTCACTTTCCTCACCAGTTACACGGAGGCAAGGGCCTCTTCTGTGGGTGCCCATCTGGTCCTAATCCGTCCCAGCCTCTTCCCACCACAGACTCCTGCGGGCACAGCCTCCGCCCTGAGGGGCACTCATCAGCATATAACACTTAGTTTTCCAAAGCTCAGGGGGAGATCACTGTTACCCCCATTCTACACTGAGGCCCAGAGAGGGAAAGTGACTCAGACCAGGCCTGTGTGACCCCCAGTCCCGCCTGCACTGTTCACTCCTCCTCACAGCCCAGTCCCCACATCGTCGCTGTCTCTTCCACCCTCTGCTCTGCATAGACTGTAGCTTTAGCCACAATCAGGCCAAAGAAGGGAGGAGGACCCCCAAGTCCGCTTGCACTCTCTCTCCATGAGAGAGTGGGCTCATGACCTGCAATGAGCCAAAGTGGCTGCAGGTGGTCCCTGTGCCAAGCTCTGGGCGGGGGGGTGGCACTCAGCACCCTCAGGGCACCAACTCAGAACACTCACCCAGCAGGCAGTGAGTGGCACGCAGGTCCGTCAGGAGTTGGGAAAATTCTGACTCCTGGAGCAGTCCCTCCTTCTGGTCAGTTCCTGTGCTCCCAGCTGTCATATGTACGGCTCACAGTTGTCCCCGGAGACAGTCAATGAGGACACTGAGAAATCGAGGAGGGGAAGTAACTTGCCTCAGCCCAGAGCTGGCAAGCAGCAGGGCGGGGACCCGAATCCCAAGAACATTCCAGCTGAAGGCCCTAAAGCCAAAGCTGACCCAGCCACTTCATCCTCTGAGTGTGCTCATCTCTGGAATGGTACCATCAAGTCAACCCCAACGGCTACTGGGAGGACTGAGTGAGGTGGCATTTAGAGACCAGGGGCTTGGCACTCAGCAGATGACTGTTTTTCTCCTCATCTCCACCCCACTCCTCAGCCCTCTCCTGGCCTTTCTCAAGTCTGCAGAGAGTCCTGGCCCTGCTCACTGCCACCCCAGGGAATAACTGACCTGGTTTTCTCAGCAGCGCCTGGAAGGTCCATTAAAGGATGTGGAGACCCTGAGACCAGTGACTCTATTGTCTGGTCCTCACCCCACAGGTCCAGATGCCACGGCCTCCCTCAGGGGACTGAGGATGGCTCCTCAGATTAAGGGTGATTTGGGTTGGGGGTGGGGGGGAGTCTGAGCTCTGGCCAACCTCTTCCCTAGCTTCAGTCCAACCTTGAGCTTGGGTTTGATAAGAAAGCAGTCAGGAGGACTCTGCCTCAGGCTGGTGGTGGGTCTGGGCCAGCCTCTCCCCATCCGAAGATAAGTCCTCCTCCTCTTTCTTTTTTTACGAGTATTTATTGGGCACCTGCTCTGTGTAGGTAATGTTCAATGCATCTAAGAGCACAAAACAAACTCCTTGCCCTCATGGCATCTACATTCTAGCAGGGGAGACAAATTTATCTTAGTTAATGAGCAAATATATAGCAGGTCAGGTGGCGATAAGAACTATAGACAAACATAAGGGAGGGTAAGGGACAGAGATCCATAGGGATGGATGGGACTTTCTGGGTCTTCTCACAAGACCAACTCCCATCTAACCTGGAGCAGACCCCAGGCCCTAAGCCCCAACTCTGTGCCAGTCCCTGCCTTGGTGAATCACAACAGAGGCCAGGGGCCCAGGCCAGGGGTCCCTGGGCAGAGGCCACAGTTCAGGACACCCAAGGCTGCAACACAGAGCACCCAGAGCCTGCCTTCCACTTGCAGCCCTGCAGATGTTTTCCCCAGGATTGCAGGAGAGTATCCACCGACCAACCCCGATGTATCATTGTAGAGACAGAGTGTGGGCCCAGAGAGGGGCAGAGATTTGCCTGGAGCACACAGCAATGCAAAGGTGTCTTTGTTCCCCTCTCTTCTGACGGGTCCACAAGGGTGGACTAAGGGCTGAGCCTCAGCAGGGCACTGACCTGTGAGGGGCTGCCTGTGTCCTCAGCCAGCTCCTCCACTAGGCCCACCTAGCAGCACCGGTCTGTTCCATCCTCCCAGCTCTGATAGCTAAATTCTCCTTCTCTAAGCCCTGGAGTCTGAAACCACTTCCCCTAGCCCAATCTCAAGAGACTAGAATTTTGGGTCAACTCTACCTCGTCTTGCTCAGATGGGACTTCACGTGAGTTCCATCCAGCCCTGTAGATCTCCACCTGTTCCCCTCCCTCATGTCATGACCTGATCTAGAGCTCCTACCACAACCTGACCTGCTACCTGCCTCAGTTCCCTCATCTGCCAAACGGAGGAAATGAAGGCAATTAGTCTCAGGACTGTCACGAAGAGCGAGCAAGACACTGGCCAGAAGGCAGTCTGCAGACTTTCAGGTGCTACTCACATGACAGAGGTTGTTTTAGGCTCAACATGCCTGTGTATCCCAAAGCCAGCCTTCTCATGCTTGTGGAGCCCTGAGGCAACCCCCAGAGCAGGGTCTTGACCCTTGATGGGAAATAAGTGAAAATTCCATAGAACCAGTTCTTCAGAAAAGAGAAAAACATCCCTGCTCCCAACAAGCAGGCCGGCAGCTGACTGGAAAAGCCCTTCCTCTGCCTTTTTGGTGAGAAGGTGAGGGGGGAGACATGGAAAGGGAGAGGCTGGGAATCCCGGGAAAACTCTGTCCTTATTCTAGGAGGAGAAGGTGTGAGCTGAAGCAACTATGCATCTCAGGCCCCTAGGCTGGGAGAGGACGTTCCTACATGAATGGCAGGTACACACATGCCTGCATGGGGTGGGAGGTCAGCAATGTGTGGGTCTGACCTGGAAGATGCCCATGTATTCACAGGGGTGCGTGTGTTTGGAACTGCACCTGTGCGTATATGGCACATGTGTGTGTCTGTGGCCCTGAAGTCTGTACATTCACATGTATGTTTGCCTGTGCTTATGTCTCTGCATGCAGTACACAAATGTGTCCACTCCTGAAAGTGAAAGTACTAGTTACTCAGTCATGTGTGACTCTTTATGACCTCGTGGACTGTAGCACAACAGGCTCATCTGTCCATGGAATTCTCTAGGCAAGAATACTGGAGTGGGTTGCCATTCCCTTCTCCAGGGGATCTTCCTGACCCAGGGATCGAACCTGGGTCTCCTAAATTGCAGGCAGATTCTCTACTGTCTGAGCCACTAGGGAAGGGATGCCTGCAAACCCCCAGTGCACAGGCTTTGTTTTCCCAGGCTCCGCAATCCTTGCCACAATCTCAGGCAGGCTGGAATGCCACAGAAGATTTGTGGGGTTCCTGGTCACAGCAGGTTCTCAATTTCCCTGGGAACAAAAGCACTTGCATAAGAGGAAAAGGAATACTTAGAGGATTAACTTAGCCTGCTCAGCCCTGGATGTAGGCTTCTCATGTGAGGGGGTATGTGCCAAAGGCCAAAGCCCTTTTCCTGGGGTCCTCAGACCCTCTGCTGCCTGTGGGCACTGACCCCAGCAGAGCTACCCTCCTGCTTTCAGTCACTAGCAGGAACCCCTGTCCAGGTGCAACAGTCAATCACTTTACAGTTTACAAGGATCCTATCCACAGCCAAGTCCTCACAGAGTGGAATGAAGTGTGGACTTTGAGCAAAAGCACTGGTGTCCTTCGATAGCGGGTCAGGAATGTGCCTGGAGACCTCACTTCAACCTAATGAATCAGATCCTCAAGGGATGGAGGCAGACATTGACACTTGAAAAGCACTGATACAGAACATTCCATACAGAGCCAGCCCCTCATCCTGCCAGTTCTCCCAGGATGGCTAAGGCCCATTCAGGTAATCTATACTGGCAACCACAGAACTCACCAGAGTGCTTATACTATCTCACTTAATCCTTACAAACCCCCACAAAGTAGGTACCATGATTATTACCATAACAGAGATGGGAAAGTGAGGCAAACTGAGTGGATAGATAACTTGCCCAAGGTTTGTATAGCTAGTAGTAGCAAAGCCAGGATTTGAACACCGCTCCGTTGTGCACCAATGTTTCCATGTCTGGGTGGGAGTCAGGATGATGGGAAAGGCAATTAAAAAAAAAGTGAAAAATCCAAGAATCAGTGGATGTTCTCATGAGAATCTAGCAAATACCAGATTTTACTGGTTGATGGCTTTAGAACTTGCCTCTCTGTGCATCAAGGGCTAGAAGCAGCTCAGACAAAAGCCACACATGCCGCATGATCCTATTAGAGGCAGAGCAGAAGGATAGAAGCAGAAACCTAGACTGAGATGGAGACTGAGCTTGCTGGCAGTCAAAGTAAAAGGTGGGAGGTAGGGAGGCTGCAAGGATTCCAGAGCTCGGCCAGAGTCACAGGGCTGGAGACAAGGCAACCACTGGAGAGATACAAGGGAGGCAGGTTCACTGGGGCTTGATAATTGAATGGGGGGAATGGGGAATAATGAGAAATGAGGAAGAAGTCAAGGATACACCCAAACCCCTCCTTCCTGTTGGGGTGACTGGAGGACAGGGAGCACACAGGCAAGGACTGGACAGTGCCTCACACGGCAGGTGCCTGGTGATTGTGTGCTACCTGCCTGCCGCTCTTCATTCATGCCAACACCTGCTCAGACCTGGGCCACTCCCACCTTCACCCCTCCTCACTCAGCCTAGAGGCTCAGGACCCTCCTGGCTTCACTCTTCCACCAATCTCTTGGGGGCTCCTGGTTTACGACCCCAGCCTCCAGAGCCACTGCCTGAGCTCTTTCCTTTAGTCATCAGCTCGGGGGCTGGGGGTTGATCATAGGGAAATAATCAGGGCAAACTTCGTGAATCAGCAAGCCTGCTGCCCAGGACTCCAGGCAAGGGTGGCAGTGGAAATGCTGCAGGGCAAGGGGTGACACCCAGGGAATCCCCCCCATCTCTTAAACTCTCCACCAATACACGGTTCTGCCAAAGGAAACTGCCCCACCCCGCCCCTCCCCCCCACCCCTCCATTCTTTAAGTTCTGAGACCAATTTCTCACATGTGGGCTGAGGCTGAGTGGAGAGAAGGGAAGAGGGATCACAATCATGGTGCCTTCTGCTGTATTTTCACTTCTTTTCATCTGCTCATTTGTTTCTTTATTCTCTCCTCACTCATTCGGGCTTCCCAGGTGGTGCTACTGGTAAAGAACCTGCCTGCCAATGCAGGAGACGTACGAGAGGTGGGTTTGATCCCCTGGTGGGGAAGATCCCCTGGAGGAGGGCATGGCAACCCACTCCAGTATCCATGGACAGTGGAGCTTGGTGGGCTACAGTCCATAGGGTCACAAAGAGTCAGACACGACTGAAGCGATTTAGCATGCACGCTCCCTCATTCGACTAATATTTATAGACTAGTCCAAGGACTGGGTTTCCACGATAGTGCTGGTGTCCCCAGTGGTTGGAGAGAGAGATCAGGGAGTTTTAGTCCTGCATACCAGATTGGCAGAGGAAAGTGAGGCCTGGAGAGGGAATGTGACTTGTCCAAAGTCATACAGCTGAAGTGGGGGCTGGCCATCAGCTCTCCACTTGCAGCCCACGTGAGTTCAGATTCAGCTGTGCTTTAGAGGTACTGTTCTTACTGGCACCACAGGAATCTTTTCTACAACCCAAGGTGCTTGGAGAGTCTCTCAGACATAATAATGTTTGCCTTTGGGGTCTCCTCAGCCCCATTTCTTGTTCTTTCCCTTCTTTTTTGTGTCTCCTCCAAGAGCCCAGTGATCCCACAAATCCCTCATCCTGTGGGGAACGATGACAACTTGGGATCTGAACAGTTTCCTCTCCAGGGACACCCTCCCTTGAACCACGATCTTCTCCAAGCACCTCCCTTGCCCTGATGAGAAGGAACCTCTGGGTTCACTGTCACTCCTCCTAGGCAGCATGTGGTCACAGACCAAGGACCTTCCCTCAGCCCAGAGGACCAGTTCCAATGGTTGTGGCTGGTTGTGCAGGCCCTTTCCTGGGGGCTTCTCAAATAATTCAGCTGAACTGACCTCTAGTGTATCTTTCCTGGTAGTTTATAAACTTGAAAATGTCAGATTGCCAGAGCCAAGGTCAGAATCCTTGAATATTGGAGCTGGAATCAGGAAATGTTATAGCTGGAGGAAAGAAGTTGGAATTGGGATTACAGACTTTTTTAGAATTTTTGAGTTGAAATTACAGCCTCTTAGAGCTAGGACTGTAGAATCATAAATAATTAGAGCTGGAATTACAGATCAAAGGAAATGAGGGACAGAAATGATGCCAGCATTACTCCATTCCACCCCTTGGACAGCCAAGAAGAGAGAGCTGACCCTGTCACCCAGCCCGTGGGGTCTGGGCCAGGCCTTCCGCTGCCCCACAGGGCTCTGTTCTCCAGATCTCCCAGAGTGGCATCCAGGGCCTCTGAGGCCGAGGCACTCCCTGCCTGGGGACAGTAGGGACAGTGGTCTGCTGTTCCCGTATCCTGAGCCTCGCTGCCAGCCCATCACAGCACCCCACCACCACCCTGGATATATTTAGGTGTCCTCCCTAAATAAGTTTCCACAGCTCTGGCCACTGCCTTTTATGTCCCCTCCTCCTCTGAGGCCTCCGGGCACCTTCTCCAAACTGACCTAATGAAATCCCCAGGAACAAGGGCTCTTGCTCGGCCAAGGCAAACATTTCTCCACCAGAACGAAGCCCAGTCTGAGGGGTCTCCTGGTCCACTCAGCCTGGAGCTCAGACCCACCTGCTCGAACTCTGACACTGCAGTCTCCCTCTAGCTCCCAGGGCCTGCTCTGGCCTGAGGACCACACATCCTTGATCCTGCTCTTCTTAACTTTCTTCATTCCAGGCAGAGGGCACTCCTGCCCCGCCACCAACAGTCCCCAAACACACACACACACACACACACACACACACACACACACACACACACTCGAGAGCACAGGCCAGCATTCTTGTGTTTCCTCTGGTGTTTGTCTGGAGAGAGGCCTCCATCCCAGCCCCACTCTGCCCTGGCACCTCTCCTCTCGGCCTCTCTCCCACGCTCTATCCCAGGCCTTGCCAGAGACTCAACATCTTCCCCTTTCAGACTGAATCTTCCCAGGAGCCAGAGAGTCACTGAGAGTTCAATAGTGATAGAGGCTGGAGACAGGAATGGATCCCTCAGACATTCTTAACTGGGAGACCCTCAGACTCCCACCTGCCCAGCTCCTGGGCAATCATTGGCTCTGTGGAATTGGAGACTTCTTAGGGCAGGAACGAAACCACTATGGGGGGGCTCCATCACTATCATTATAGTTTTATAACCTGTTAAGTGTTTTTATGTGCCAAGCACTTTACATCCAGGAACTCATTCAGTCCTCACAATAACCCTACAAGGCAAACACAATTAATGTCTCCATTTTACAAAGGAAGAAACTGAGGCACAGAAAAGTTTTGCCCTAAGTCCTACATGTAGAGAGTGCCAGAGGTAGGATTTAAACCAGGCCTTGATAACACAACTGCCTTGACAGTCCCAGGTGGTGACGTGCTATAGGAACCCCTTTCCCCATGGTCCCCTGGGGTCCTGTAGCCTCTTTCTGCCCAGCCAGTGCAGAAAAGGTGAGAAGATCATTGATGATCAGAGTTCCTCCTGAGAAGCCCAGTTTCCCTGCCCCTGCACTAGAGATGACCAAGACAGACCCCACCACAGTTTCCCCATGCAAGACACACTCCCACTCCACTGTGACCCCTTCCTTCACACACAGTACATACACATGGCCACACGCAGCTCCAGCTTCCCACCACACAACTCTGCTGCACACATGCACACACACCACGTAACAGTCGCACTGCCGCACTCCCCCAGGAGGTCTAAGCCCTGCCATCTCAGTTTGGAGGACAGGTAGGGGATTCCTGCTACTTTGCAGGTGCCGGAGCACTCCCAGCAGGATAAACCCAGCTTATCACCAAGCCCTGTGTCAACTCACTGGATAGGAACTTATCAGACAATATTTTTGTGTACTCTACAAAAACATTACATAGAGGGTTGCAAAATCCACATGAGTTTTGAAGATTAAACAATGCGACTTCAAAGAAGCTTCTTGTGTATATGTGTGTGTGTGCTCACCCATGCACGCCTGTGGGAGAGTGAGCATGGGTCTAGCTGTACTTCCTCCACCCAGATCCAGGGTGAGCTTTCACTCTCCCAAGCTCTTAGGGGTGCTAGGTGAAAAAGCCAGAACCACCCTAGGGTCATGGGAAATGACCCGTCAGTAGTAAGAGCTGCATGAATGCTTCTCATCTTTCATTATTTGGCTCAGCATGCTTCACAGAGCCGTAGATGTGCCACACACAGAGAGCACACATTTCACAACAGGCACAACAAGCATGCATGCCCCATCATGTGATGGTTCCCACCACACAGTGGGCACACACCCTGGGCACACAAGTGGAACCCCCAGGTTACTCTAGCACAGTCACTCACAGCTATAGATAAGTACCACACAAACTTTTTGCATGCAGAAAGTGAAAGAGTTAGTCACTTCAGTCTGGTGGGACTCTTTTTGACCCCATGGACTGTAGCCCACCAGGCTCCTCTGTCCAGGGAATTCTCCAGGCAAGAATAGTGGAGTGGGTTGCTGTTACCTTTTCCAGAGAATCTTCCCGACCCAGGGATCAGACCCAGGTTTCCTGCATTGCAGGCAGACTCTTTACCGTCTGAGCCACCAGGGAAGCCACAATTCACTGGTCACACACACACCAAGTACACACCATCGCTAACTGCATACACCCAGTACACACACGTTGCCCACATTAATTTCTTAAGCACTGCCCACAATAACCCCCCGCCCCCTCCCCCACACACTCTCCATCCCACACCCACACTCATCTCCGGGAACCCCACCTGGGACGCCAACGCATGGGCAGACCTGCCCTGTACCCGTGCGCCCCGGCACCGCCTGCCCCTCGGTCCCCTGCCCCGCACAGTCCTCACCTGGACCACGCAGCACCAGTGCCGCGGGACCGGGGACGTCGCTCTCTTCGGCTATCGGCTATTGGAGGCAACCCCCTGAATCCAAGCGTAGCGTGGGCAGCGGCAGCCACTCAGACCACCCGGGCCTCCCGGCTCCTCGCGCCGAAAGAGCAAGGGGGCGGGGAAGGGGTGTGGCCGTGCAGCTCTGCGCTGGCGCTGGAGTTTGTCCAGCTGGGCTGGGCAGGGCTGCCCGCTGCTGGGGGCTCCGAGGGAGGTATAGATTTGGAAGGGGCCACAGGTGTCAGGGTCTGGGGCTCTAAACTGGGACCCAGGACCCCTGGACTCCATACCAGGTTCCCTCACCTCTTCTGCCTTCGCTTGGCCTCAGTTTCCCCTTTTGTATTGGGGCCAGGGGCTTAAGTAGTGATTCCGACTTTCCAGCTCTGACCTGCTACAGTTCTGGGATAGTGAAAGGGAAGGAGGGATAAACATAAATGCTATTTCTTGAGCATCTACTATGTGCTAGGCATCCTACTAAGTGTTTTAATACATTACCTCGTTTAATTCTCACAGCGATTCCAGAAGTATTATTATCCTTATTTTATAGATGGTGAAACTCAAGCTCAGAGAGGTGAAGTGACTTGCCCAAAGTCACACAGCTAATAAGTGGCAGATCTGAGATTTGAACTCAGTCCGACTCCAAAGCCCAAGTACCACAAGTGGATTGGTGGCACTTTCCATACCATACACTGTTCCCAGATCCTCATAATAATCTCAGGAGCTTGGTGTTACAAATCCATTTTAAAGTTTAAGAGACTGAGGTTCAGAGAGATTATTTTACTCCAGGTCAATCAGCTAGTGGGACATCCTACTAAAGATGGGGGTGGGAGTGATACTGGGCTAGTATAATGAGAGTGCCTGGCACATCATTGGTGCTCATCAGTGTCAGTATTCCTCCTGTCACTCCTTCTTCTCTTTTATCTCCTAAGCTCTCTCTCTTTTATTTAACATTAAAAAAATTTTATTTATATTATTTATTTATTTTTGGCTGTGCTGGGTCTTTGTTGCTATGGGGGCTTTTCTCTAGATTCGGTGCTTGGGTGTCTTCTTATTGCAGTGGCTTCTCTTGTTGTGGAGCACAGGCTCTAGGGCAGGCAGGCTTCAGCAGTTGTGACAAGTAGGCTGAGTAGTTGCAGCTCCCAGGTTCTAAAGCACAGATCAATAGTTGTGGTGCACTGGCTTAGTTGCTTCTTGGCATATGGTATCATCCCAGATCAGGGATCAAACTTGAGTCTGCTGCATTGTCAGCTGGACTTTCCACCACTGAGCTACCAGGGGAACCCTCCTAAGCTCACTTATGGACAGTGGCCTCTAATTCTCTCATCTTGGAAACCTCCCCTGATCTGTAGCCTTCAGACTAGCCAGCCCCTCCTCTTGGCTGCCATTGCAGCTTTTAGTCACCAGTTATTGAGTTCCTATTATGTGACAGATTCTGTGCTAGGACTGTGGACCCAAGTCAGTAGGAGAGTCCAGATAGTGCTGGCCTCATGGAGTTTATAATCTCATGGGGGCCCCAGATGTTAAATAGTCACATAAATTAATATGTAATTACGTATTGTGGAAAGTGCTTAGAAAGAAAAGTGAAGGGTAGAGGAGTGGGAGGGAGAAGGCATCTAGTTTAAATTGTAAGACTTGGGGGAATTCCCTGGTGGTCCAGTGGTTAGGATTCTGCACTTCCACTGCAGGAGGCATGGGTTTGATCCCTGGTCAGGGAACTAAGATCTCACATGCCCCTCAGCTCAGCCAATAAATAAATTGTAAGTTTTGGGAAGATTTTCCTGGAGGCCAGAGTGAGGAGTTGGTCTTGACCTCAGTCAGGTGATGGTTGGGGGAAGAGAGTCCCAGCCAGGGAAAACTTGAAGAGGGTGAGACAGGAAAGGGTTTGGTGCATTCCAGGGAATGTAGCTTAGGCAGAGTGGGAGGTGCCCCACGAACCAGGAGGCTTCGTGGGAGATGGTGCTGAAGGAGCAGCAGCAGCATCCAGCCAGCCAGCCCAAAGTCAGGACTTTGGCCTTTGAAGAACCGTGGGAGTCATCAAAGCATTTAGAGCAGCAGAGTGACATAATCAGATATTCTTTTGTTAATTGGGGTATAGTTGATGTATAACGTTTTATGAGTGTTGGATATACAGCATAATGATTCAGTATTTGTATATCCAATATCATTTTAATCAGTGCCTCCAGCTGCTAGATGGAGTTAAGGAATGGGTAGGAGGGGCAAGGTGGCAGCAGGTCTCCACGTAGGAGTCTGTTTTAGCATCTGAGAAAAGATGATGGCGGCTGGCCCAGGAAGGATGTGGGGGATGGAGATTGAAAGACAGAGCAGGGGTATTTGGTGTCATGAACTGTGGTCATACTGTAGTCCCCCTGACCCAAGAGGCTTTGAAGCGCAGCCATAGCAGTGGGGGTGGGAGGTGGAGGGTGGTGGTGGTTGCTGCCAGTCCTTTGTGGGGAGAAAGTGTTTACCTGTGACTCAAGGGACTTGGGTCCCTGGAAACCCTCACCTAGGGAAGCTCTCCTCTCCCTTCATGGTAGTCCTTCCAAATCTTCCTTCTTCACAAGCTCTAACTCACTGACATCCCAGCCCCATCTGCTACCTGACTCACCAAGAAATTCACTCAACAAATGCTCACTGCTCTTCCCAGGTGGCGTCTGCCAGTGCAGATGACAGTAAGAGACGTGGGTTCGATCCCTGGGTTGGGAAGATTCCCTGGAGGAGGGCATGGCAACCCACTCCAATATTCTTGCCTGGAGAATCCCACGGACAGAGGAGCCTGGTGGGCTACAGTCCATGGGGTTGCAAAGAGTCAGACACGACTGAAGTAACTTAGCATGCATGCAATTGTTCACTGGTTCTGACCTGTGTTAGACGTTAGGACTGAGGCCAGGCTCAGTGGAGGGTGCTCACTTAAGTTCCTGTTCCCCCCCCCGCCCCGGCCTTTCTGCTCAGCATCCCCTTCCCCAAGAGGTGACTCTCCTTCTGAGATGAAGGCCCCAGCAGTGCTCAGAGCTGCTCTCTGCTTCTGCAGCCAGGTCCTCATACCCTTGGGAATCCTGGTCTCCCTCCCTGCTGGCCTGTGAACATGTTCCAATGTCTTCTCAAACCTTGAAGCCACCTCTTCCAGCCACTGCCCCTTCTCTTTCCTTCACTGCCAGTGGTCTCAGAAAAGTTGCCTCCTCTGCAGTCCTCAGCCCATTTGTTTAATCTCTGCTCCCAGAGCATCCCCCTAATGGCCCCTCTAAGGACCCAGTGACCTCCATGCCCCTGAAGGAGTGCATAGGAAGTCACTGTGTGGATACTGTCAGAAACTCCTTGTGTGGTCCCCACAGCACCCTTCTCCTCCTGCTTCCCAGACTCCTCCCAGGGCTCTACCCCATCCTCATCTTCTCTGCTCACTGAGCACATTCTCCCTGGGGCAGGGCAGTGGTTCTCCTCGAACAACCTCTGTATGCTGGACACTCGCAGCTCCCACCTCCAGCCCAGCCATTCTCCTGTGCCTCAGACCTACTGCTCCCTGGACTTCTCCCCTCTGATGACTGAAGTGCCCTCTTCTCTACAGTTATCTCCCCCATGCCCTATCTTCATGACAACACTGTCAGCCCAACACCTGCAACACCTGGACAAGACAGCCTGCCCTTTCAGCTCCCATTGCAGCTGGTATTCAACAAACGTTTATTGAATTTCTACTATGTGCCAGGATTAAGGAGGCTTCCTTATTTTTTTTTTTAACAAAAACACATTTATTTGTCTTCAAAGAACAAACTGTTCTTTTCCCAATATAATCATGATTAACTTACAAAAATGGGCATTTACAATGCATCTTCAAAGCATTTCCCTTTAACAGGAAACTTGGCTTCACAGAATACAAACATTAAAAGGTTAAAAAAAAAATTTGTTGTCATTATAAAACAAAACAGAACCTAGCATAAGTCCAGGAAATCCATTCATACTTCAGGTCCTTCTCCTCCAGGAACCAGCATTGTTATATTATTTCCATTTAGCAGAACTTGATCTAATTTAGTAATTCTTCTTCCTTCTGGTGTGATTTCAAATTCAGTGACACCTTCCAATACCATATTGACAAAGTCATCAAATCCCAGAAGTGTGCCAACAATCTCCTTATCACTCTTCATCACAATGTGAATTCTTGATCCTATACACTCGTCCACAAGCTCTAGAGGGAGCGGCTGCGACGGGTTAGTGGTAGCGTTAGCCGCCATGGCTACTCCGGAATAAGGAGGCTTTCTTGAACAAAAGCAACAACGAAAAAGGAAAAAAATCATAAAGGAAAAAATCAATAAACTCAAGTGTAATAAAAATTTAGAAGTTCTATTAATCCAAAATACTGAAATTAAAAAAAAGACCGCAGACTGAGAGAAAGGATTGCAAAATATAATGAAGGATTATTATTCAGCACATATAAATAGCTCCTATATACCAATAAGAAGAAACCAAACAATCTAACAGAAAAATGAGCAAAAAACATGGGCAAACATTTCACAGAAGAGAAAGCAGGCATGGCCAACACACAAATGAAAACATACTCAACCTCACAATCAACCAGGGAAAATTCCATTAAAACCACAATGAAATACCATTTCACACACATCAGACTAGAAAAAAGTTAACGAGTTCGATAATACCAAATTTGTTGAGGGCGTGGAGAGACAGGAACTCTTATGTACCGTTGTTGGGACTAGAAATCGAACGTACAAGATGAAGAACAGTTTGTCAATATCTAGTAGCTGAAGATGCACATGGTCTAAGATTGAATCATTGCACTCCAGCATAAATAACCTGGAGAAACTCTGGCAGGTGTAGAAAAATGTACATCACAGCATTGTATCTAAAGCAAAACATTCGGAACAATCTAAGTATCTATCAATAAGAGAATGGAAAAATACATTTTTATTCAAGTGTCCATTGCTATCTGAACTCACTCTCCTGATAATTGCTACCGTGACTTTTAAAACTTTTAACTAGTAGAAAACCTGGCTGAAACCTGCAGGTGTTCCCCAGCACGAGCCTGGGTGAGATGATATGAAGTGAGCTGTGGTGGTAACTCAGCTGTTTGGGTAGGATAGGCTCGCACGTCACGCTCAAGTTCCTTAAACTTATTTGGTATGTAATTGTGAGAATCTTCCCCTCATTGTTAAGCAAAACTGTCTTCTAAGAAAGCGGGAAGCCTGAGTCTGAGAGGCTGAAGAAAGCCCACTCATTAGAAGAAAACGTGGAAGTGATAAAGCTCATTGAGAGGGCTGAACATGTGAAAGTTGTAAGCTTGGCCAGGCATTTGTGCGTGCATGGTAAGTTGCTTCAGTCATGTCTGACTCTTTGCAACCCTAAGGACTGTAGCCTGCCAGACTCCTCTGTCCATGGGATTCTCCAGGCAAGAATACTGGAGTGGCTTGCCATTTTCTTCTCCAAGGGATCTTCCCAACCCAGGGACTGAACCCAGGTCTCTTATATCTCCTGCATTGGAAGGCAGGTTCTCTACCACTAGTGCAACCTAGGAAGCCCTTGGGCAGGCATATATCCCCCTCTATCACTCATAGGAACTATCCTATGTGTGAGAAGACAAACACAAAAAGCTCATTCAGTGTCAGATAATGAATCAATCAGTGTTTTAAATGTTTTAGGACTTTATGCAATGATGAAAATATCCCATATCTGCTGTCCAATATGATATGATAGCCTTCAGCTGTATGTGGCTACTGAGCACTTGAAGTGTGTCTAGTACAACCAAGGACCTGAAAATTTTAACTTCATTTGCATTTAAATAGTCTCATGTGGCTAGTAGATACCATATTGGACAACACAGCTTCCTTTATACTGTGCAGAAATCTTTGGTGATCATTCATTGTTTTAAAGAATTTCAATGATTTGGGGATAAAATTAGTTGAAGTTTACAGATGAGTTGGCAACATGTTATTATTTTTCCCAACTAAAATTCTGTAATAGGAGCTTTCACTGGGCTTCCATGATGGCTCAGTGGTAAAGAAGCCACCTGCAATGCAGGAGATGTGAGTTTGATCCCTGGGTCTGGAAGCTTCCTCTGGAGAAGAAATGACAACCCACTTCAGTATTCTTGCCTGGAAAATCCCCTGGACAGAGGAGCCTGTTGGGCTACAGTCCATGGGGTTGCAAAGAGTCGGACACAACTGAGCACATGCATGCATATGCATGCATGAGCTTTCACTGTCTACAGATTTACTGTTAGGAATGGGCTGTGTTCTGATAAAAAGGGAATACCTGTATACACGTGTAACGGAATACTATACAACAGAGAAAATGAATGAACTAGGGCAACATATCAAGAAAGCTAAACCTCACAAGTATAATCAGACTGAAAAAAGAAGTATATGGAAAGATACACACAGTATGATACTATGAGCATAAAGCTTTAAAACATGCAAAATAATACTATATTCATGTATAAAGATATGAACGGGAATGATCAACTGGGTAGAGGTCAGCTTTGATGGGAAGAAGGAGATGAGATTGTAGGGGACACATTAATTAAACTCTGCTTCTCTCCTGACCCCCCACAACCCGCTGCATGCTCTGCAAAGACAGACGGTGAACAGGGCCAGCACAGAGTGGAAGCACCTCCTCTCAGAAGGCTTCTCTGTCTCTCACCCCATCAGACAGAGCCTAGGGCCTCCTCTGGCTCCCAAGGCCCCAGTGTTGGCCTCTGATACACCCGATCACTTCAGCCTGATGTCTCTCTCCACATCACTCCCTCGTCAGCAGAGATCTTCCAGAACAGGCACTGTGTCCGTTGTTCACCAGCCTTGTTTTCTCTATACTTGGCACAGTGCTCTATAAATAACTAAATGAAGGAATGAATATAGGTCTCTTTGAGGATTTAGTGTCATCATTATCATTCATTTCTTCTCTGACCCTTGGTGTGTGCCCAGCATCGTCAGGGGACTGGGGATACAAACATGAATTGTCCGTGGCTAGTGCCCTCAAGAAGTGTTTGGTGTGGAGAGGGGTAAGCCAGGTTGTGGGGGTCACTGGGATGCAGAGACATGCACTGAGGCATAGGAGCCCAGAGGGACCCCTGGCCCAGCCTGGAGACAAGGGGCACAGGGAAGTCAGGGTACACGTCCTAAGCTGGTGTTTAAGAATAACTAGAGTCACCTGTGTGAAATCAGGGGCAGGGGCAGCGTGCAAAGAGTTGCTGCAAAGTGGGGAGGTGAGCAAGAACATGGCCTATTCTGAGACCCTTGTGTGGCTCAGTCCTGTTGGAGGGTCCAGTGAAGGGGAAGAGTGGGCCAGACAAGGCTGAAGATGGGGAAGGGACCAGGTCTTGCAGGGCCATGAATGTCGCTCAGAAGCTTGGTTTACCCTCAGGGCAATAGGAGCCATGGAAGGGTATAAGTAGGGGAGGGGCATAATCAGTCATGTCTTAGAAAGTTCACTTGACCCAGCTGCTGTGAGGAAGGGCAGGAGAGGAGGCGGGGGACAAGTGAGGGCCAGTAGTCCATGCAGGTGACCAAGGTGGTGGGGGTGGAAGAGGGGTGTTAGGTGAGGGGCTGATTAGAAAGGGGATTGTGAGGACTTTTTAGCAGGTAGAATCAGCAGTATTTAGGCAGATTGGTTGTGACTGTGAGGAAGACAGAGGAAGTACCTTGGTTTGGGTTCCCCTGGAAGCCAATCTTGAGGCAAGAATTCAAGTGTAAGTGTTAACTTCTGAGATGATCCTGAAAGCATCAATATAAGGGCCTGGGAAAGGAAAGAAGCCAATTCAGGGTGGTTGTATGGTCAGGCCACTCAAGGTGGCTGTTCCCTTGTTCTTTGTACATCTCCTCCCTTACCAGTGCTTACTTCACCTACATCTTACTCACATGAGTAAACTTTCTACATACTTGCCCCAGGCCCCAGCTAGTGATTGTTCTTATCAAAGGGGTATTGAGGAGCACGCCCCTCTGCTGGTTTCCTTGATAACCAATGAGCCAACCCAATGTCAGTTTCCCCCATAATTGGCAATCTCTCCATCTACCCCCTGGGAGGGAAGACTGCTACCACCATTGCTCTAAGACCTTGCTTCAGATGTGTGTGCTCCCCCATCCATTAAACCACTGATATCTCTGTTACTGACTCTGGACTCTTTCTTCGGTCTTGAAGCTGGGAGAGCACAGGCCTTTTTAGGCCTGTGAGGTGCAGCCCAACACTGATCAATGAGCAGATTATCACTGGGGGGTAATCCCACTGGGAACCTCCAGGAGGTGGCAAGAACCTGCCTCAGAGATGTCCCACAGGAGGGGCAAGGAATCCAGCGCATTTACCAATCGACTCTGGCTGTCATTGATTAAAGGCTGGTCTCCAAATGTTCTGACACTTCTGGCCAAGTGTGCTCCAAATGACCAGAGAAAGCCCCTAAGCAGAGTCCCAGGCACTCTCGGCAAGAAGATGCAGGGGTGTAGGGACTAGTGAATGCTGGGGATCGTGAGCAGGGACCTGCTCCAGCATCTGCTACAGGGGAAGGGAGCCCCATTTACTCCCAGTAGGCTGAGCCCTGTTTCTCCAAGGTGGGTAAAGGAGGGGAATCTGTGTTGAAATTGGACGGTGGGGGTTACCTTGATGGCCCTGACTTCTCCCCACCATCCTATCCCCTGTCCTCAGCCCTCAGCCTTTCTTGTCTGGTCCATTCACTGCCCCCCACATGGTATGAAGACCCTCACCTGATTTCGGTGGAGACTGTGCTCCAGCCACTCAAAGTGTCTATCCGATCGGCTTAGCCAAGTGGTTTGATCGGCGCACACAAATCAAGTCAGAGAAACTTGGTGATTCTAATAAAATAACATCCCATCACCCCCAGGGTTGGCAGGGAGCTGGAGACACAGATCTGGGAAACATATCAATTTAATGTTCAGTTCTCTAGGCCATAGGACAGGTGAGTTTGCTTAATGGGAGAGAGGAGATCAAGAGGAGGGTTTGGGCTGAAGCCATCGGTTAAAGGAGGAAAGAAGAGATGCCCGTAGGTAAGACTGAGGAGGAGCAGCCAGAAGAGTGAGGTGTGCAGTGGAGTAGTGTGGTGTCACTGAGGCCAAGAGCAGACAGGTTTGGGAGAAGCAAGGAGACGGCTGCGGGCTCAGAGCAGGGCCCAGGAGCCAGGCCTCATCCCCCCGGCTCCAGCAGAGGTCAGAGAGCCCTTCGTTAAACCGGGTCTGGCAGCACACTTGCCTCCTTCTCTTCTTCTCCCTGTTCCTCCTCCCTCTCCCAGCCTCTGTCCGTGGCCTCAGGAGCCTTAGCAGCTGGCAGGCGTCCAGTGAGACCCAGAGTTGATGAGCTATGTCTGGCATTTCCAGTGACTTCGAGACTACCCTGCTCCTGTCAGCCCCCAGTTTTGATGTGCCTGCAGCCTCCTCCCAAGGCCAGTGCTGCTCTTTCAGCCCTAACCATGGTCCCAAGACTCCCCAACCCCTTCCCATGTTGCTCCTTTTTGTTCTGTCCATCCAGTGTCCATGCACAACTGATGTCCTGAAAAGGGCCACCACTTCCAGAAGTTTTCCCTTTCACATTCCTACCATATTCCAGGTGCCCAACCTGCTATTAATCCACAATTTCATGACCCAGGAATTTTAGCCCTGGCAGTCCACCCTCAGGGTTTTGAATCCCCCCCTGACTTCATGTACATTGATGGGAGGTGGGGGGTGATTCATTGCTCTTTTCTAGGTCTTAGTTTCCTCAACTACAGAATTTCCTCAACAATCCCCTCTCTGTCTCCCTACTGTGGTCACAGTTTGTAGATTCTGTTTATGCATTCTGTTCGCCCTCTTGGAATGCTGCTCCTTTCCTTGTCCTCTTCACGAGTCCTGCTCACCCTTCCAAGCTCTACTAATAAAACATGCTATAGTTTTCTTTATTTGTGCTACACAGTAGCTTCCCACTAGCTATCTATTTTAACACATGGTAGTATATATCGGTCAAGGCTATGCCCCCAGTTCGTCCCACCTTCCCCTTCCCCACATCGTGTCCACATCTGTTCTCTATGTCTGCATCCCTATTCCTGCCCTGCAAATAGGTTCATCCGTACCATTTTTCTAGATTCCACATATGTGTGTTAATACACATGCTACCTTTTGTGTGTGTGTGTGCTATGAGCTAGCATCATACTAAGGGCTTTGCGAACATTTTCATGCTTCATTTGTACATGGAGTCTGAATAGATACTCTGATTAGTCCCATTTTACAGATGAGGAAACTGAGGTTCAGAAAGACTATATGACTTGCTTTAGGTTACACATCTAGGAAATGTTGGTCAGAACTAGAACTCAGGACTTCTGAAGCAAGACTGAGGCTGTTTTCTTTTCAGTCTGGCTCCCTCCTACCATGCCCACCAGAGCTGCTCCTGATTGAGAAGTTAGCTGGAATTGAAAGGAGCACAGTGCCTGTGATAAAGCTGACAGTTCACAGAGGTCTGCTGCTCAAACTACATCTGGAAGCTCATTGACCCCACAACACTGCCTGCTGCAGAGGGATCAGGGGGTAACAAAATCAAAATGAGCAGCAAGAAGCCAAATTACATGAGAGTGGAAACTTCAGATCAGGGGTCAGATCTTTCACTGGATACCCACAGATCCCCATTCCTTTCAAATCAGACTTGTTGAATGTGTACCATTCCCAGTATTCCTGCCTGGGAAATTTCATGCACAGAGGAGCCTGGCAGGCTACAGTCCATGGGGTCACAAAGAGTCGGACATGACTGAAGCAACTAAGCATGTTGAATCTGAGGTACAGCCAGATTTTATTGTTTGCTTAAATAATTTAAACTTCCTAATGAAGAAAAAATTGATGTTTTCGTTCACTTCAGCTCTTTAAAAATCAACAAATTCAATATCCAAAGATTGGAAATGACCTAAATGTCTATTCGCAGGGAACTGGTTAAATAAATTATGACTATAAACAGAATAAAGAAGCTTTTTGTTTGTTGGTGTAAAATGACTTTTAGGAAATCTGCAAAAGAAGCCAGTTATATGTGTATGAATGTGTAGCCTTTTGTAAGAAAAAAGAACGCAGCTTTTAGGATTTATGTATGCACACAGTTATCTGGAAAGATGATAAAACCATGAATGGTGGTTTTTTGTAGAATTAATGAGAGAGACTCTTCACTGTTTACCTTTCAATATGTGTTTTGTTTGAACTGAGTGAATGCCTTCTTTAATAGAAAATTAAATTAAAAAAATATCACTTTCTTAAATCAAGATGTCACATTTAATAAAGTTGTTCCAAATGGTGGGACTTGATAGTCTCTTATTATTGAGAAAAATGGAAAATTTTTATAAACAGAATTTTGTAGAGGGATTTACTGTTTTCTAAGTACTTTTGCAAAAATTAACATATTAATCTGCTTAAGTCTTATCTAGTACAGGTGATTACTCTCATTTCTCAGAAGAGGAAGCTGAGGCTTAGAGAGGGCAATGCTCTTGTCCGATGTAAGGAAAAGAACTGGAACGAGAACCCAGAGGCCTGATAGCAGAAACCTCCGAAAATGCAAAACAAAACCACACCTTTGCTGCTCAGAGGGCTGGTGACTCATAGAAGGTGGGATAAAATAATTCTGTTCTCTTAAGTGGTTTGACGATTAACTGAGGTAAGGTATGTAAAACTCAGCACTGTGCCTACCACAGAGTAGTAAATAAAAAACTTTCTTTAAATATTGTTTTATGTAAATAACAGAAGAAGATATTCCAATTCAACTGGCATTTCTTGAACACCCATATATCAGCCACATGAACTAAATAGGGGAGAAGCATTGGAAAATAGAAGGAAGTATAGGAAATGACTTTTGCCCTAATGATGCTTATAATCTTACTGGTGAGACAAAGTTTAAGTCAACTCACATACTTTTTCTACAGTTATTATTGTCAGTGTTCAGTTGAGTTTTTCCATGTTAAGCTTTATTGTAAAATTGAAAAGGAATAGTCCGTCCAATTTTATGTACACTGATTTTAAATGACAAATGACAAATTTTACAAGGAAAACTGTTTGTTTTTTTTTCCCCAGAAAATTTTATGCCATTTTGGGTAACATTGTGCACAGTGTTTATACTCTCAACCACCCTCCACTGGAACTGAGGTCCTGAGCACCTATCTAGGTCTCTAATCATCCTGTATTACTGAGGTTTTTAGCATTAATGGCACCAAAGTGGTGGTGTTGTTGTGTGTCCTCTATATTATCTAGAGTTTGATTGTCTCAACATACACAATGCTGACCTTGGCTTCTGGCAATTTCAGATCAGAAAAATACTGAGTGATGCTGTATTTATTGAAAATTGTCATATAGAAAGGACAAAATTGTTCTTTCCAGTTATTTTTTTCCTCTAAAGTTTGAGAATAAGGGGATGTAATTTGAATTTCAAAGGAAAAAGCCCTGATTTCCTGGAGAGGGAAGTGTGAAGAGCGTGTTTGTGTGGAGACACTCCCATCTGCCACCATTTGAAGACCTGACTGACAGAAGCTCTTAGATGTTGCCACTCTCAGAAGTGGATGAGAAAGGCCAGAAGAACAAAAGCAGGGATAACAAGAAGGCATGATCAGGAGGGTTTAGATCCACCTTGAGCCCCTTTGCAGGTTGGAAGAGAGGCATTTCATTGGAATCCTGCTGGCTTTTCTAGTAACAGAACCGACAAGAAAGGGAACCCTTCCAAAGAGTTGGCACTTCTGGGTTTAGGGAAGCAATCATGGTATTCAACTTTTCTTCAGGAGGCTTACGGACTGATAGTGTATGGATTTAGAAAAGAGCGGGAGGGAGTCCCTGGCGGTCCAGTGGTTAAGAATCTGCCTGCCAATGAAGGGGACACAGTTCGAACCCTGGTCTGGGAAGATCCCACATGCTATGGGGCAGCTGAGCCCATGCACCATAACTACTGAAGTGCACATATCCTAGAGCCTGTGCTCGGCAGTAAGAGAAGCCACTGCAGTGAGAGGCCTGTACACCGCGACTGGAGAAAGCTTGCACGCAGCAACGAAGACTCAGCCCAGCTAAAAATAAAATTAAACAAATAAATAAATAAATAAAAGATTTTTTAACAAAGAAAAGAGCAGGAGACAAAGTGACGTAATGTCTAGTGTTAAACAACTACACTTGGCCAAAACTGTACACCAGATGCTACAGGAGACAAGAAAGCAAAACACGAACCAAAATTAACTATGAGGGAAGCGATGAAGTGAGTCTCTTAGAAGACTGAACACTTCTCCATCTATAGAATGGACATAGAGACAGAATTCCGCCATGAAAAAACACCAGGAAAATAAAATCCTGAATCTCCTCATATTGTCATTGCTTTTCCTGGATCTTAACCAGCATTATCCTTTCGCCTCGGGCTTTAAATAGGGAGTTCAGCATGGACCCCCACATTGGAATGGAAAACTCACCAGCTCACTAACCCTGGTTCAGAGACTCTGGAGAATGTTTAAGATACAGAATGCTACTGACCCAAAGAAGAGAAATAGCCTTGATGTGAGAGAGGCAGGTTATCACTGGGTTTTGCTTTGTTTCAGCAAATTGGATGCAAATGAAAAGAAATGAAGTCTAGGTATCTTGATAACAATGTCCACTTCAATGAAAACCACCATGTCCTTATTGATATATGTGCTGGTACAAGATATTTAAGGAACCAAGAAGCTGTCATATAGATAGTGGCTGGTAACACTGACCTTGCAGAAGGTTGGCTTAAGCTTTTGCCCTGTGTGGGCAGTGGCTCTAACAAATTCCATCTCATACTTGCACACACACACGCGCATGCTTGCACAAAGCCAAACCTCAACTCTGAACACATCTGATGAGATGTGGTGTATGTGTGCTCAATCGTTTAGTCGTGTCTGATTCTTGGCAACCCTATGGACTGTAGCCCACCAGGCTCCTCTGTCCATGGGATTTCCTAGGCAAGAACACTGGAGTGGGTTGCCGTTTCCTCCTCCAGGGGATCTTCCTGACCCAGGGATCAAACCTGCGTCTCCTGCATCTTCTGCATTGGCAGGTGGATTCTTCACCACTGAGCCACCTGGGAAGCCCCGGGATGTGGTGCCTTATACAATCCTGGATTACAAATAGTCACTAAGCAGACACAGAATATTATTATTATTATCATCAACATATTGTATAAAGAGATGACAATGAAGAGAAAGAAAGTTAGCTGAGTCATTCACCCAACACAGGAGATGATGTTCTTTGGTACAGAAGTCATCAACATCAATGACAACAGAAATCCATGAAGTGCTGTATTGAAGAGAAAATACAGCTATGGGGTATAAAGGTAAGAACTTGGGTAGAGTAATTAGGGCCAGGTTCTCCACCATGGTGACAACTTGTTAACCCAGCCAGGGTAAGTTCAGGCCCTAAGAAGTCATGTCAACAGGCATTCCCATATGGGGAGATACGTGCAAAGAAAATGCACCTCCCTACCAAACTCTAAAAAATGGGATGATTCCCACATCCACGATAAAAGGTTTGCTAGGGCTGCTCTAACAAAATACCACAGATTGAGCGGCTTAAACTTCGGAAATGAATTCCCTACCATTACGGAGGCTTGAAGTCCAAGGTCAAGGTGACAGCAGGATTGGTTCCTTGGCCTGTAGATGGCCATCTTCCTCCTGTGTTTTCATACCACCCTCCCTCTGTTTGTGTCTGTATCTGAATATCCTTTCCTTGTAAGGACACCAGTCATACTAGATTAGGGGCATCTCAACGACCTCATTTTACCTTAATTGTCTCTTTAAAGATCCTTTCTTCATTAAGTACCATTCTGAGCTACTGGGTGTTAGGACTTCAACGTATTTTGGGGGAGAGGTTTAACATAGAAGAGTGGGAAAAAAAAAATGTGGTCCAGTCTCTTCTCTGTTTCTGATTTTCTGCCCCTTCGAGATGGCTTCTGGGCATTTAGGGATTTGGGACCCACACTTTTGTAGCAGTGAGTAGAGACGAGACCTTAGCTTCAACTTGATTCCTATATTTACTCATCTGCTGTTTTCCCCCATTTTTAAAGTAAAGAAGCAGGTTGTTTATTCTGTAAAAGTCCTCAAATTCTGGATCTGGCTAATTGCATCCCCAAACTGTCATTTAACATGTTCTTCTGTACCCTGTATTTCCTGAAAACTGATAGCTAAATCAGTTTGATCAGATTCAGGATCAATTTTTTTAGCAGGAATTCACATGTGGTGGTATGTACTTCCTATTGCACCACATTAGCAAGACATAATGACTGATCGCCTTCTCATTTTTTGTGATGCTAATATTAGTTAGTGGGTTCAGGTACTATGAGACTATTTGTGGGGGACTCATGGCCATTGATAACTGCCTAGACCTGTCCAAAGGAAATATAATGTAAGGCACAGGTATAGTTTAACATTTTCAAGTAACTACATTTAAAAAGTAATCAGAAATAAATGAAACTGATTTTAGGAACATTAATGTTATTATCATTTCAACAGGTAACCAATATGAATAATTAATGAGATATTTTGCCTCTTTTTATTGTACCAAGTCTTCAAAATCCGGTGTGTGTTTTACACCTGCAACACATCTCAATTCAGATGAGCCACGTTTCAACAGCCACTCATGATATGATAACCAACACTGCTTAAAATTTCTTTATAATTCTCTTTGTCTTTAGAACATGTCCCTCTTAGCCGTGTAGAGTAAGGCAATTATTAATTCCGGAAAAACAGAAAGTTAGGCGAGAAAGAAAACGTAATCATGGAACACTATTAGATGTTAACTGCGAACAATCCTTTCAAAGTCATAAAAATGTAAGCACTGAGTATTAATTTATCCCAAAGTTGCAATGGGAGGATGAGGGAAGGGAACTTCACAGAGGAAGTCAGTAGATAACGTCTAAAATAGAAGTAACCAATTTTTTTTTAACAGCCTGAATTTGTTATTGCCATGGGACAGTTTTCTTTTTCTCCAGTCAAGTTTACTTTTCCGGCTTGTTTTCATTTTGTGAATTTAACATTAATTCCTCTCCTTCTTTCCCTGCCCCTCCTCCCCACCGCACCCCTACCACTCCTCCTGAGCAAGAACTGGGGGAAAGGGAAAAGTCTCTTTCACTTCAGCAGGGCTGTGATGTCCCTGCTGCATGGGTGTTGTACGTGCTCCCTCTTTCCTGACGACCCCAACGTGGACCACATATGTCCTCTGTCGGAGTCATCCCTCCTTGGCACACATGTGAGGTCTCTGCCCAGAGAGATGAGTCAGTGAGGGCAGGGATGGCAGTCCACAAGGCTTGGAGGAGGAGGAGGAAGTGTTTACCAGGTAAGCAAGGCAGGGGCAGGGATGCTGCACACAGTGGGGTGGTGTGGGCAGAGGCAAGCTGCCTGGCATGTTTTCACAGTGCATCAAGGGCCTGCAGTCACTCCTCAGGGACCCTGTGCAGCTGCCCTGACATTTCTGGCTGCCCAGGACCCAGTGCCATTTCCTAATCTGCTTAATAACGGCAAATACTGGCATCTGCTGAACCCATGGCCTTGGAACAAATAGACCCAATTAAAAGGCCATCACAGGGGAACTCAGGGGAAGAGGAAAAAAGTCATTGATCAAATCAGTGCCCAGCTACCTTGTGGCTGGTTTGTGATCTTCTGCCCCAGAAGCTTTTCTCCCACTCTGCCCTAGACCTGGGAAACTTCCGGCCACCCCAGCTCCATCCTCCACTCCTCTACCCTCTGACCAGCTGCATGGCACCTTGCTAGGCCTTCTCTGAGTCTTGGTTTCACTGTCCGCCAAACCCTGCAGGAAAAAACTGTCAGGGATCCTTCTGACTCTTCCTGCAAAATACATCTGGCGTCGGTCCATTTCTCACCACCTCAATTGCTACCATCTGGTCCTAATCCTCATGTTCTTTCGCTTGGATTCCTACATTGGCTCCTTCTAGCTCTGGCTGCTCCCATCCTCACCCCACTATAGTTTATTCTCCATACCTGTACCTGCCGTGGCTTTCCAACCTTACTCACTGTCCTACCAGATTCCCCCAGTCTATGGCCCCCACTTCGTTTCTTCTATCTTCACCCTGAACACCAGCCTCCTTCACAGCCACACCTTTGCACTCACTATTCCCTCCAGCTAGAAGGCTCTTAATGCAGATAACCCCTCAGTTAACACCCACAGCTCCTTCAAGTCTGTTCAAATGCTCTCTTTTTAGCCTATCGTGAGGTTTCACCTGAGCACCCTATTTAAAATCACATCCTCCCTGTCTTCCTAATCTCTCTTCCTGTTCTGCTGTTTTGCCCATAGCACTGTCACCTCCTAACACATCATGGAATTTATGCTTTATGATATCAGCTCTTTTTGTCTCTCTCACCCTACTAGGGTATAAGCTCCTAGAGAGAAGGATCTTCTTTTTCATTTACTGATGGTTTCCAAAAATCTGAGGGTTTCCAGCAGTACCTGGAACATAGTAGACTCTTGGTAAATATTTGTTGAATAAATAATGAATAATCAATAATAATAAGGTTCCTCAGACAAAATGTGGCAAAGCCATACACATGAAACATTACTGGGAATACAGTACAGCTCTGTGCTACAACATGAATGAACCTTGAAAATACAATGCTAAGTAAAAGAAGCCAGGCCCAAAAGGTTATATACTGTGTGATTCCATTTACATGAAAGGTCCAGATTAGGCTAATCTATATAGAAAGGAAGTTGTGTTTGCCTAGGTCCATGAGTGGGGAGGGGGCAGATCTGAAGAAATGTCACCTGCAATGAAGAGCTGAAACTCACCCACAACAGCAGCAACCTTTTGTCATTGCTGATCAGTCTCCACCATCAGGAACACACCTGGAACCAACAAGGCTTGGCTTATTACTTGCTGCAGCAAAGACTTCCCATCAGGGGATTCTGTGGGGTGTCTCCAACGGGAAGAGTTAAGGAAGGGGTGCTTATAAGGTTGTGGGGGCTGAAGTGAGTCAAAGAATGGTCTTTGGCAGAGACTGGTCAGAATTTGCAAAACAGGAAGTTGCTGGAACAGTCAGAGATCCTATGCTGAGGACACAGGAGAATTACTATTAAATCAGTTTGTGGTTTTCTCTTGGAACATGTGGGTCTAAGTCAGAAGTCCCCAACCTCCAATGCCTGATGATCTGAGGTGGAGTGAAAGTAATAATAATAGAAATAAAGGGCGCAATAAATTTAATGCACTTGAATCATCCCCAAATCATCCCCCACTCCTGGTCCATGGAAAATTGTCTTTCATGAAACCAGTCCCTGGTAGAAAAAAGTTTGGGGACCGCTGCTCTAAATACACAGGTGTTTACAAGTGTGAGTTTAATCTGAGATGGACATCACGGCTTGGTCAGGAACGGTTACCTGTTTTGTAAGTCAGGATATGTTTTGTAAACTGTGTTCCCAGTTTCAGTTCTCAGTCCTATCTCCATCGTGCACACTCCAGCAACCTGGCTGCCAGCAAGAGGGTCGTTTTCTTCTCTTCACTCCACTGGCGAGGGTCTGGACCTCAGCTTCCTTTCTGCTGCTGCTGCCAGCTCTGGCCACCAGGGGGCAGCAGGGCAGCATCCATGAACTCAAGACCCAGCGTGGACTAAGCACAGCCAGGCAAGGGAGCTGAGATTGAAGCGCTCAGATTGAAGGGATAGGTCTGAAGCTCTGCACGGCTCCATTTGCTTTCCTTTCCTTCCAGGGATACCAGGGACTTGGAGAAAAAGGCGGAGGGAAATGGGGAGCGAGGAAGGGGGGAAACTGAAGGAAAGGGGATCCACAGAGCTGGCAGCTGGGTCCTCCTCTGCCTGCTCCAATCTTTTCCTGCCATCCCCAAGCCGGCCTACTTCCATGTCCTGGTTTTAGTCTGACCTCCTGGCAGCCCCTCCTGGTCCTTCTCTTTCTCCCACAGGTTGGTCATCCACCTGTGGCCTTTCTACTCCAGGTATCTACGCAATACCTGCCGGGACTGCCCCTCCCCCTCAGCCTTCTCCCTCAACACAGATGTGAACACACACACACACTAGCATAGGCTGTGTGATGACTTTTAATTTCCTCTCCCACATTTTGCAGTTGATTTGGTCACAAAGGCTGGTCTAACAGTTTAATCCCACAATGAAGTGGGACTTTTCATGTGGCTGCTGATTTGGAATTTGGCTCCAGGACATAAATCTGAGGACACAGAGGGGTAGAATACCCACCCACTAAAGAAACCTGGAAACAACTGGGGTTAGATACCTTTTCAGTTTACTACCCCAGCTCCCTACCACTTCCTCTCTTGACTCTACAAGCTCAACACCTGACATCTCTGCAGTTGTGAGTTCACAACAGAGTGGGAGTGGGGATGTGGCTGGACAAGAGCTTTCCCACCTCCCAGGCCAGGCAAAAGATGCTCTAGGAAAATCACTGAGAGAGTCTGGGGCGTATCAGTTCAGAGTCTCAGCAGGAAAGATGGGGCACAAACTGGTCACTCTGGGATAGTTGAGTGAAGAGACTTACAAAAGTGTGGTCTGCAGAGCAAGTTCAATGCATAAGGCAGGGCACCCAGGGCCACTGCTCTGTGACAACCTGGAGGGATGGGGTGGGGAGGGAGGTGGAAGGGAGTTCAGGATGGGAAACACGTGTATACCTATAGTTGAGTCATGTTAATGTATGGCAAAAGCCATCACAATATTGTAGTTATCCTCCAATTTAAATAAATATTTTTTTTAAAAGAGCCTGGCAAAAAAAAGTGTGGTCTGGTGTCTGGTGGACTCTGCAGAGGGGCACTGATGTCAGGTTGTCAGGGCCAGAGAAGCAAGGACAGCAAGAGAGGGCTGTGGCAGTCCTGGAGATGATCCACTAGCCCCTTCCCTCCTCACCTTGCCCCACACTCAGAAGAGAGGGGCACCCCAAGGATGGGGAACAGGGTCCTGCCAGTACTGGAGAAGTGGAGGAGGGAGCAGTAAATTCAGTAGGCAACTGGAACTTTAAACTGGACTGAACTTTAGTTGTTACCCAAAAGTGACTCAAAGTTTTGGAGTTTGTCAAATATGCAGTTCATGGATGGAAAGGGAAGTTAGACATTACTGAGCAAAGAGCAGGTCCCTGCCAAGAGGAAAAACTGATTCTAATTGGTCATGTCTCCTAGGAGACTCACATGCTGTTTCGCAGTGGTGTTTGGGAGTAACAGCCCCAGGAAGTGATGTCAAGTTTAAAAGGTGAGGAGCAGGGCAGAGAGGCCCAGAGGGTAGATGCAGAGGAGATATTTTGAGGCAGGCAGATGCCCTGGTCAGTGCTGGACAATGGTGTAGGGCAGCCATTGTGCTGGAAATGAAAAATCCTTTTCTGACTTAAAGGGCTGAAAATAGTCACGCGTGAGCCCCTGGGAGCTGGCGTGGTCTGGTCCATTGTTCCTGGCTAGCACAGGGCTGGGGCTGGACACCTGGCTGACTTGGAGCCAAGACAAGGGCAAGCCCTCATGAAGGGGCTTGGGCCACTGAGGGGTCCATGGGCAGAGCCAAGGCCATTGCATATGGGGAAACTGGAAACTGAGATCCAGAGAGGAAAAGGGGATTCACCATGTCACATGGCACATCAGAGCAGAGGAGGATGAGTTTGGTTTCTGGGGCTCATTTCCCTCACCCTCACTCCCTCCACCTCAAGCACATACCCATGGGGAAGGCAAACACATCCCTCACTTGTCACCCCAGTCACTTCTGGCCAAGTTCCAGCCTCACCCCACAGGAGGCGGAAGCATCTGACATTCAGCTGGCTCCACTCCAAGGCACCGTGTGGTACCAGTGGAGTCACTTCACCTTTCTGCTCACTTGATGCCAGGGGAGACCCACTGCCCGACTCTAGTTCTCAGGACTGAGGGCTCATGGGTCCTAGCAGTGCCTGGGGGAGCAGCTGTTAGCTGTGTCTTTGATGAAAAATCTTGGCTGCTGTTGCCCTAAGTTAGGGAAAGCTGGTGTGTGGGAGGCAAGGACTCCAGGCTCTACAGAGTGACCCAGAGAGGGCAGGCACATGGACTCAGGTCACACAGCAAAAACTGCCCATCTGTTGCTTGCTATGGCCCAGCTCCAGGTTGGTCCTCCAGCCCTGGGTCTCTGACTCTTGGATAAACCAAGGAGTGGCTGTAGCGCCCTGGTGGGTACCACCAGTCAGGAAGAAACAGCCAAGTCTTGTTTCCACGGGTGGGTGGGAGCCCTCTGAAAGACCAAGGGCATCCATTCATCCCCTTCCCACGGTCACTTCTCCCTAAAGCCCTTCCACAGCCCATCACCAGGACAAGGTTCTGTAAACATACACCAGCTCATGAGCCTGAGTGCCACCCAGTGCCAGGCAGGGCAGAGGGTGGTCCCACACCTCACCCCAGGATGGGCCTGCTCCCTTCCCCCACATCCTGAGGAAGCCTTGCCCACAGGGGACACTCAATTGTTCCCTGGCCGGACACACAGTCCTTTCCTTCAAATCACTTATCCCAGTGTGGTTACATATTAAATTATGTCAACTCCACAAGGGCAGGGGTCAGCTGGTTCGCCTCCATATCCCCGTGGCACAGTGCCCAATGTGTAAATGCTTATGTTCCAGCCTCTGTTCTCAGTGCTTCATGTGTATTGATTAAGCCTCCCAATGCCCTACGTGAGAGGCAGTGTCTCCTAGAAATGAGAAAACAGAGGGGCTGCAAGATTCAGTGATTTGCTCAAGATGCCACAGCTGAAGAAAGTGGAGACACTCAAATGCAGGTGGTCTGGGCAGAGAATTGGTGCTCTTAACCCCATCCTCACTGGAGCGCCTCTCTCATCCTGAATCACATGAAGGTTGAATGGTTGCTTACAAACTCTCCTGCCCCACAAGGACTGCAAGTGGCAGGAGACACTGGAAAGGGAAATACTCAGGGCATCGGATGGATGTGAATTCAGTCTTGACTCACCCATTTACTGCCTGTATAACCTGGAGCAAGTCCTCATCTCTCAGAGCCTGTTCCCTCATTTGCTACTTGGGAATAATACTGTCTATCTCACATGGTGGTGGTGAAGAAATATTACAATGGATGTGAGAGGGGCCCTGCCTTGTGCCTGGGACATAGGTCAATACCTCAGTTCCCTTCTTTAGGTGCCTGACTCTGACATCCACCCAAATCTTCCATGACAAGGGTGATGGTAGAGGGGTAGGTTTGGTGGCCTGACCTGCCAAGATTGGAGTAGTTGTGTCTGGAGAGCATGTTACCCAGGGCCTTTCCTAGCCTTTGGAGGGTCAGAGTGTTCCTCCTGGGCCCCGGGACAGCTGCGACCCAGGGCAGAGACCTCTATGTGCCAGGGCCCCTGCCCCTGCTGCATGGAGCTCCCTGAGCTGAGCTGCTGCTGGCCAGTCAGCAGGCGTTTCCTCCCCCCAGCTGTTCCCCCACCGCCCCAGTGCCCCAAGTCCCTGCCTTCGGCTCCCCAGCTCCGTTAGAGGTGGGAAGAGCTGGGATGGGGGGTGACAGCAGGATTTCCACAGAGGCACTGACCTGCACTGAAGGGGGCGGAGCAGCTGGGGTGGCCCAAGCCCCTGGCCCATATCCAGGCGCCACGCTGACCTGCCGGGTGACCTTGGGCAAGGCCCCGCCCCTCTCTGGCCTTGAGTCTATAGCTGGGCTGATAGTCCCTGGAGGCTATCAGGGGCTGCGCCCTTTCACAGTGGCCTTCCGGAGTCAACAGCCCCAGGAAGTGATGTCAGGCTGAGGAGGTGGGGAAAGGGCAGGGAGGCCCACAGAGTAAGAGGAGATATTTTGAGAGCAGACAGGTCCCTCCACGTCACTGCTGGACAATGGTATGGGGCCAGGAGTGGAAAATCCTGCTCTTATTTGGGCTGAAAATAGTAGAAGGCAACAGGGTCGGGAACCCACCCTCAAGGAGGATGGCCTGGGCACTGAGCAGCAACGCCCAATGTCCATAACAAGGGGTCAGGCAGTCTGACTAGGGTCCAGAGACGGGGCCCTGGGCCTGTCCATGGTTCCCTTAGGGTCTCCATTCCCTATCCCCACCAGTGTCGGCCACAGGATTGGATGGTGAGTAAACTCCTCCTGTCCTCTAGGTCCTGTGTCCTTAGACATCTTCAGGCACCAGTTTCAAGGAAGGCTTCCTGAAGCTAGGCGATAGTGTGGTCTCCATGTGCTGCACAGGCTGAGTCCTCAGTTCTCGGGGTCTCAGGACAGCTGCTGGAGGGGTAAGTTGGCAGGACATGAAAGGAGTGGGGACCGGGGTAACTTGGGCCCATGGGACACAGTCCCATCCCCAACTGCAGATGCACATTCAAGGGCCCCCAAAGTCATGACATATAACTCCCTGCCTCTGGGTCTGAGCAGGGCTGAGGGAGTCAGAGTTCAGCATCAACACTCCTGGTCAGCAGAGCATCTCACCTGGGTAGAGGCTCCTTATAAACTGAGATGGGGTTCAGCCTGAGCAGCAGCCGGTAGGAAAGAGATAGGCTCAGGCCTGCAAGAAAGGTTCAAGGACAGACTCTAAGAGATCATCACAAAGATAATCATAGGGATCCTGGCTATATTAACAGAAGTATAGAATCTAGAATGCAGGAGGTGAGCATTCCACATTACTTTGGGCAAGTCACCCACAATACACAATGCAGAGTAATGGTCTGGGTCATGGCTCATGACAGGTCCCTGTCACATGGGGGAGCCCTGGAGCTAGACTCTAAATAGGGCAACCCTGAGGGTGCCGTTTTGATGAGGCAGAGTGGGAAGGGTGAAGTCATTGGAGGTAGGTGGAGGTGGGGTGGGGAAAGCAGGCAGAGTGGGCCCATCAGGGAAGGGCTTTCCCAGAGGGAGAGAGAGATAATCCTTATTCTTGAAGTTAAAAGTGAGGTCAGTTTCGCCCTGTTCTTGCCCAAAGGCTAGAGCTAGCTGGCACCTGCACTTTCATGTTCTTCTCTGATGAAGTGCTCTTCTCGGAAGTCCTGCCACTCCAGGAGGCTTTCCCTGATGCACAGTCCACAGCCCCAACCATTCATGTTATCCAGTGGTGTGCTAGAGAAACTTGTACCTGCTCACAAGAGGCAACTGCTAAATTTTCAGGCATTTTGCAAAGAGGCTAACATCCCACTAGCAGTCTGAAGCTGGCCCTGGTAGGATTATTTGTACCACAGCTATTGGCAGTGTTTACAAATCAGGGATTCCCCCCTCCCTCTCCGGACAGTCAGTTAAATGGTTTAACATTTATCAGCACTTAATGGTCATTGCCATTAAATCCTAAACTGGGGGGACCCTAAGGACTGGGACTCTCTGCACCCAGCAAAATCAGGCAGAAAAGTCAGTTAAGAGTGGAGGATGACCTGGGTGTTTGGAGAGGCTATTCCTCATATAAGACCACCACTGAGGCAGCTGGTGGGAAGCCAGGCAGCAGAAAAGAGCAAGTTGGAGAAAGGACACCAGTGTGCATGGCGAGAGCTTCCCAGGCTGTAACCCCATCCTCCAACAATACAACGGGGCCTGGCTCAGCAGTAACAACACCTTTAGTACCAGTCCCAGCCTCCAGATGACATCAGTTTATGTCATCATAAACTGTTTATGATGGGTTTATGACATCGGTTTCCAGACATGCATCCCTTGGACTGAGGGTACTCCTCAGAGCCAAGCCCACGATGGCACTCAGACCACTCCGACTCATCGTGGGAACCTCTGGCTCAGCCCTTACCCCTTACCAGGGTCCTCTGGTCAACTTGCGACCCTGCCCTTCCCAGGCAGCTCAGGCCCAGGCTTGGCTGTGTGACCTCGGGAAGTCGCTTTCCTCTCTGGGCCTGTTTCTCCATTTGACTTGATTAGGCTGGAGCCCAGCCTGGGGACCCTGGCAGGCACAGCCAGGTATTTAGGTGGGAGTCAGGCCAGGGCTGGCATTGTCCCTGAACTCCTTTCTTAAGATCTTACTCCCCACCCCGCACATACAGTTGGTGACTAAGGGTGTGGGGACTGCCTCGCTCTCTGGACCACAGAGAACAGGCTGAGTCCCGGTCAAGTGACAGAGCCCTGCCTGAGTCGCTGATGGTCCATATCTGGGGGGACTGTCCAGTTTGAACAAGTCTACAGCCCCATCTCATGTAAACTTGAACAGGGGTTCAGCTCCTACAGCCGGATGTCCTTAGTGTCAGCGCCACTACCAGCCAGCGAGGACTCTGTCCTCCTGGAGTTCTCACGGCTGGCGGAGTCTTCTGTCCTGTCAGCGTCAGTTCCGTAGGACCTGCGCAGGCCCAGCCGGTGGCGAGCCTGGGTGGGAGGGGTGGGGTCTGTGGGTGGCTTGGCATCCCGGGCAAAGCGCACGAGCCTCTGCCCAGCCAGGAAGTAGAGCACAGGGTCAAGGCAACTGTTGGCGCTGGCCAGCGGCCGGGTGACCTTGTAAGCCAAGTTGATGGCATCGAGGGTGCGGCAGCTGAGGTTCAGCGAGCGGAAGGAATAGTAGAGGGTGCGGGTGACGTGGAAAGGCAGGAAGCAGAGGACGAAGACAGTCAGCACAATGGCGATGGTGCGCACGGACTTGCGCTTGGCCCGCGGCAGGCCGCCGGTGGTCCCGTAGGCCGGCTTTAGCAGCCGCCGAGCCATGAGTACGTAGCAGACCAGGATGACGGCGAAGGGCGCCGCGAAGAGCAGGCTCAGCATGACGGAGCTGTAGGCCACGAAGTGGCCGAAGAGCTCGGGTGCCGAGGTGTCGTGGCAGGTGATGCGGCTGCCACGGGTGCTGGTGGTGACGAAGTACAGCACAGGGGCCTGGCAGGACAGCACCAGCACCCACACGGCGAACGCCACCCGGCGGGCGTAGCGGGCCCCGGCCCCAGCGCAGCGAGTGCAGCGGCCGCAGGACGCCCAGGCACCGGTGCACGCTGATGCACGTGAGGAACAGGATACTGCAGTAAAGGTTGGTGTAGAAGAGGAAGCGCACCAGCTTGCAGAGCACGGTGCTGAAGGGCCAGTGGTCGCCGTGGGCGTAGTAGTAGACCAGCAGGGGCAGGGAGGCGGCGTACAGCGCATCCGACATGGCCAGGTGGAACATGTAGGTGGTGGAGGCGTTCCAGGTCTTGAGGCGGCACAGGAAGATGTAGAGCGCCGCGGCGTTCAGACACAGCCCGAGCACGCACACCACGCCGTAGGACACGGGCAGCAGCACATACTTGAAGCTCTCGTTGAAGCGGCACTTGTAGTCCAGCTCATCCCCATCCCAGGTGCCATTGGTGGTACCATTCCAGGTGTCCAGGCCTGTGGCCATGGCCCTGAAGGGAAGCAAGGATGGGGGTGGGGTGGGATGGGGTGGGTGGGAGAGAACAACCATCAGGGTCATGGATGGCCGGGGACCCAGCAGGGAGGCCTGACACACCCGCCTGACCCAGGCCACGAGGGACCCCAAGTGCCCACAGACCCCTCCGTTAGGATCTGCCCAACCACATTCAAGGCTTTTATTGCATCTGATGGGCCTCTGTGGACACAGAGGGCCCAGAATCTTGGAACCCTGGGACCTTAAGAACAAATGAGATCCATGAATGTCAGAATCATATAATTCTAACAATTTAAAACAGGGGTAGGCAAACTGAGGGCCAAATCCAGCCCACCAGTCTGTTTTTGTAAATAAAGCTTTATTGGAACACAGCCATGACCATCTGTTTATGCAGCACTGAATAGTTGTGGCAAAGACTATATCTTTCTCAAAGCCTAAAATACTTACCATGTTGCCTTAAAAAAAATTTTTTTTTGGTGTTTGGGAACCTCAGGAATAGAGTTCCAGATCTAGAATTCTGCCTAGGGCAGCTCATGCCTTTCTGGAGGCATTAGGAAGTTCTTTTGTTTGGCTTATCTTTCCACTCTCTGAGAGGCTCCGGCCCTGTGCCTAGTATTTTGGCATTTGAGGGAGTTTTGTAAGGGTCTCCCTCTTTAGTTATTCAATCACCTCTCAGTAAATATTTTTTAGGAACTCCTATATTCTGGTACTTTCTGCATCTATAGACAGCAGTCCTGTTCGCTGGCCTCTGAGGCCACCAGATGGGGCAGTGACCTTCCTGAAGATTGCTGGCAAGTCTGGGGTGGAGATGGGAATGGGGGTAATGGGGAACTTCTGTGGGGCAAACTTAGCTTCCTCCAGGCCTGCCCTGCTTCTCTCCACACATCACCACCACCTCGACCTTCTCCTACCTTGTTCCCAGTAAGCATATAATGCAGCTATGGTGCCTGACCGCCCAGACAGAGCATCTGGAGATCAGGATGCCCCCTTACTCCTCTCCCTATCCCTCCAATGTGACCAAGAACTCTCAGACTATCCCACTCTGGAGGGCAAAGATGTGCCCAAAGGTCTCAGAAGGCAGGCTGGAAGTCAGAACAGGAGTCCCAGGTGGGCAGGTTTGGAACACAAAGAATAAGTTTCTAAGACTGTGAAGAGGCAGGGGGAGCTGACACTATTGAAACCCCACTACTGCTATGTGTGCTTTATCAATATTGCTTCATTCTGTCCTTACAGCATGGTTCTGGGAGCCAGGTTATCATGCCCAGGTTTCTGATAGACGTTGAGTCACAGATCATTCAAGGTAACTCGCCCAGGTCACAGCCTTCAGGTAGTGAACTCCCTGATTATCGGGCTGTGGAAGTGGATCCCTAGTGAGTGCTGAAGGGCTTGTGCCCTGTGTGTGGGTGTGTCTGGGAGGACAGAGAAGGCAGATGACGTGTGAGTCCTCTTCACCCTGAGAATCTGGGGATGTATAATCCCTCCTATTTTGGAACCCCAGGATCCTGAGAGGCTGAGACTCAGAGATTCTGTGGGGCTGATGACATCCATTCCCTTAGACGCTGAGATTCCTGCCCAGCCCGGTCTCCCAGAAGCAGCTCAGGGCCCGTGAAGTTGAGATCAGGGCGGCTGAGGGACAATTGGCTCCTCAGCTTCCTTCTTTCCCCATAACTCTCCCTCCTCTATGTTCCCTGCCTGCTACTGTCAGCAAAGATGCAACTAGGAGACAGGGAGGCTGCCCTCGTGACCTTGCTCCCACAAACACAGGTTCCTCCCCAAGGAGCCAGGGGAGATACAGGATGAGAAGGTACGTATGGGATCAGGGGCCACTGGCAGGGCCAAACTGCTGGGACCCCTCTTGACTCAGGAACCAGCATTAAAGCATTTCCTGCATCCCACCCAGCTCCTTGCAGCCCAGTGTCACCTCCACCCTTGCTGCTGGAGCCCCTGTATCAGTCTCCCTGTCTCCAGCCTCAGTCCCCTCCATCCAGAGGGATCTTTGGAAAAGAAAAAGTCATTCCCCTACTGGAAACCCCCTGTGGCTCCTGTCTGATCTCAGGAGAAAACACAGCTCCTCAGGCTGGTATGAGCGGTTTGAATAACCCAGCTTCTGTCATCATCCGCATCCCCCGTGACCTGCCGTTTCCTGAATGTACCCAACACGTTTCCCCTCTCAGCCATGCTTCACGTTACTCCTTCAGCCTGGAATCCCTGCATGCCCCTCGTCTCCATCCGTTGAACTGACAACTCTTTATCCTAATCCAGTGATTAGGAAGAAGCTGGCCTCTGGACCCAGGCTGCCTTTGTCCCCTCATCTGTGAAATGAGGTGGTCAACAGAAGCTACGTCACAGGCCTGCTGTGAGGGTTAAGGGAGCAATTTGTGTAAAACCTTTGGAGCCACGCTTGGCACACGGTGGGCACACTGTGTGTTACAAGCTTTGAGGCTCAGCTCAGCTGTGGCCTTCTCCTGACCTCTTTGGGAAGCCCTCTTAGGCCGTGAGCGGAGGAGTGACAGAAGGTCCTGGAGGTTGTGGAGCAGGTGAGTGTGGTGGGCCAAGGGAGTGACACCAGGCCCACGCTGGGGCCAGGCCTGGGGACCTCATGAGGGGAGAGGTCTGAGAGCTGTTTTGGAGGGAGTGCCCTGACAGACTTCCCTGCCTTTGTGTGTCACTGTTCTTTCTGTCTGGAAAGCCTTTCCTGACCCACCCACATCACACTCCAACCACCCTTCAAGACTCCTCTCAAATCTCACCTTATCTCCAAGGCTCTTCCCCTGCATCACTAACCCCCCAGGGCATTCCTTACATCCTGCTGGGGATTTGTCCCTCCACCCTCTATCCCAACACATTCCAGGAACTCCTATCTGATTCTTTTCTCTGGCCCTGTCCTCCAGCTAGAGGCCTGATCCAAAGCAGGCAAGACATGAATGAGAGAATGAATGAATGAGTGAGTGAAGCAAGCACAAGAGGCTATGGGACCCCAGAGGAGGCTAAGCTTTATGATATTGGTCTCCTTTCCCCTATTCCTCTGAGGGCCTTTCAGTGGACAATGACACTGAAGGATTTCTCAGCTGCTGACCCTAGGTGGCCAGGGGTTACACCAGCTCTCCAGGGGCCCAGTCACCTGAGGCCTGCTCCTGCCCCAGGCAGACCCCTGGATTGGCTCTTTCAAGAGCCTTGCCCTTCTCTGGACAGATCAGGGAAGTGCCAGAGGGAAGGAAGCTGGACCCAGGCATTCTGAAGATGGGTCAGCTGTCTGATCCACATTCCTCTATCTGACATCTCTCTGGCTCAGGTCATGGGATCAGGAGCTCCTGATTCTGGACTGCTACCCGCTTCACTTTGTAGGGACCAAGTCTGAGTTGAGCAGCTTCCCCTGCAGCATCCTCATTTCATTCCTCACTGCATTCCTCAGCAGATACTGCCATAGAGGTTAGGCTACTTGTTTAAGGTCACACTGCCAGGTATTGGAAAAACTGGATTTGATACCCAGGGGTGTCTGGCTCTGAAGCCTGAATTCATCACAGCTTGGGATGAGGCAGCAGGGCATGGATCCCCTTGATTTACCCCCAGGTC
The DNA here is from genome assembly GCA_024291935.2 of Okapia johnstoni. Classification (NCBI taxonomy): domain Eukaryota; kingdom Metazoa; phylum Chordata; class Mammalia; order Artiodactyla; family Giraffidae; genus Okapia; species Okapia johnstoni. The sequence continues at coordinate 25,661,669 of CM044325.1, forward strand.
AGTGTATACACATGCACAAGCCTGCCTGCCCCAGCCTCCCAACTTCCCAGCCAGCGGACCCCACCCTCTCACTCCCATACCTGACCAGCCCCTGCTCTTGCTGTCAAGATGCTCAGCTCCAGCTCAGGTTCCTCACTCATGAATGCACAGGCCTGGACCGAGCTGCAGGGAGCTCTGTGGGAAACGTGGGAAACAGGAAAAACAGGTCCTCCAGCCTGGGGCCTCGCCCAGCTTCCAGCATTTCTCAGGGCAGGCAATGCCGTGGGCTCCAGAGACAGGGAGGTGGAGACAGCTGGGGCTCTGGGTCACAGGAAGTCAGCTAAGACGAGCCTTCCCTGGGCTGCCTCCTCTGCACCAACTCCGGTCTGAAAGAGGCAGAAAGTGACCAGGGGTGCTTGTTCCAGTAGACAGGAGTGTCCTCTGCCCACTCTTACCCCTTAACTGACCCCTTTTAGCTTACATGTTGTACAGGTGTTCCCAGGCACCCCCTTTCACTGGAGGATGGCTCTGCTGGGGAGGGTCTCCCCCATATCCTATAGAGCTGAGCTGAGCTTCCAGTGCCCCCCCCCCCCTCAGTTCCCGTCTGTGCTTCAGCCCCACAACAGGAAACACTCAATACCCTCACCTCCCAGTATGCACTCAACGGTACTGTGGCCAACACAGTTTACCTCAAGCTGGGTCTCTATCTGGAATACCCTTCCTCCCTCATCCCACCGCTGATCATTCCTCCATAGGTGTGGTAAACATACGTGGGCACACACAGGCACGGACACACCTAGATACACAGAGATGCAGACGGTCATATTCAGATGTACACACACACTCTCTCTCACACACTCAGAGTGTTAGACAGCCAGAGCCTGGAACAGCCTTTAGAAATCACCTCTGCCAAACTCCCATTTGACAGAGGAGGAAACTAAGCCCAAGGGCTCACAATCAGCCAGAGACGGAGCCAAGACCAGCACCCAGGTCAAGATTCTGGCCCTGATTGTATGTCTTGGCTGGGACCCCTCCCACAGAACAGGATGGTGCTTCGGTGAGGGGATGGTGACTGGTGGAGGAATGCCTCTTTGTGGGCAGGTCCCAGTGTCCACCAGAACCTGAGACCCATCTCAGAGAACGAGAACATTCCTTTCCTTTTTCTCCTGGGTTCACTTCCCTGCAATGGGGCAGCAGGGTCTGAGACAGCTGAAGCCAGGCCCCCAAGCTGGAAGCCCATGCAAGTGTGGGGAAAGTGGAGAGAGGAGGAGATGGGGGAACGACGGGAATAGGGCAGGTGGAGGGGACACCGGGAAAGGCCTTGAACCACCATTTTCCCAGTGCACCTTGCCCAGGAGTCTCAGGCTGACATGAGCCAGCGGGCTGGTAGTCGGGAGTCTAATGACAAGGTGAAAGAGTTCTTCACCTTCTCACCTGCTCCACCTATGGTCTCACCCAGGCTTCTCCTAAGGAGATGCCTTCACTGAAAAGACTAAGGTAGAATATCTTGCTCTCTCTGGACAGGTGGGGGATCCTAGTTCTGCTATGGGACTAGTTCCTAGTTCCCAGCTATGGGACTCAGACAAGCCTCAGGCCCACAATTTAACTCCCATGAGATCATTCTGGCCTTGTTGGTTATCTATTTATTTTTGGTTGTGTTGGGTCTTTGTTGCTGCATGTAGGCTTTCTCTAGTTGCAGCAAGTGGGGGCTACTCTTTGTTGCACTGCTCAGGCTTCTCATTGCAGTGGCTTCTTTGGTTGCAGAACACGGGCTCTAGAGCATGTGGGCTTCAGTAGTTGCAGCACACAGTCTCAGTACTTGTGGCACACAAGCTTAGTTGCCCCAAAGCACATGGAATCTTTCAGAACCAGGGATCGAACTTGTGTCCCCCGCATTGGGAGGCAGATTCTTAACTACTGGACCACCAGGGAAGTCCCCCTCTCCTGCTCTTTGGCTTGGTTGTGTCTTTTGCCTTGACACAAAGAGTCAAACCTAGTTTGGGGGTAAAATGACCACTACCGCCTAAATCCTCTCTTCTAGGAAGCTCCCACAGTTTTTAGTGGGAGGGAATTAGTTCTGATTAGTTCTCCACCAGAGAGAACACATCTTACTGGCAAGGCCCAAGATCTACTCTTTCTGGTAGTTCCCCACTGTGAAGCAGCCATGATGTTACTGTACTCAACTTACAGTTAAAAACAAACAAACAAACAACAAAAGACAAACCAACAAGGCCAGAAAGGGTAGCCTAAGATCTCACCCAAGGTCACCGATAAGCCAGGGGCAGAGCAAGCCTGGCATGCAGACTCACTACCTGCCCCCTGGACCTGGCTCTGCCTCTGCCCCTCACCCAACCTGGCTCTTCCTCTCCCCCTCACCCTGTCTTTCTCTCTGTGGCCCCAGGCTAGTGAGCCCAAAGCCAGGAAGAGTGGCTGGGGCAGTTCCCAAACTGGTTACAGATTTTTCAGGGTGGCTGGACAGCATTCCAGCTTCTCCACTCAGGTGGCTCTGGAATGTATTGCTTGCTTGCCACCCACCTGGCTGGTCCTGTCCAGTCCAGCAGGGGAAAGTGACCTGTCATCATTCTAGAAACTCCTGCTTTTGCAGGAGGTGGGGTGCTGTGAAGGGAAACAGAGGCCCTGGACCTAGAACCACTGAGGGGCAGAGGAGGGCACTGGGCAGGGGGGAGATCCCAGTTCTTCCATTCCCAGCCATGAGACCCGGACAAAGCTCAGCTCCACAACCTAACTCTCAATTTCCTTGCACTCTAAGAACAGTACCTGCCTTGTAAGTTTGTCAAGATAACTAAAGGAAATGATTTAGATTTTGTGAAATAATTAAAAGAGTTATGATTTTAGCAGGTGAAGAAGGTGGGCAGGATGTGGGTATTCCAAGAATAGGGGCAGGAAACCCATGGTATTATGGGCAGAGTAGCAAGGTGACAGCCAGACCAACCACAAATCAAGGTTCTCACACTGAAGGCCATCCTCAAAAGGGAGAGCAACCTAGGCACCCACAGCAAGACTTAGACCCCACCACAACCCTTCACTCACTCACCCTTTACAAAGGCTGCCATATCTGCACCTCTGTCTGTGTGGGGCGCTTGGGGACTCTGAAGTGGGTCAGACCCTTCCATGATCTTGAGCTCACTGTCAAGGTTGAGGGTGGAGGAGAGAGGACAGGGGAAGATCCAGAAATAGTCAATGATAACTTAGAGAGATCAGGGCTGAAGGAGACATGAGGGCCCCTAATGGAAAGGGGGTGTGGTCAGGGAAGGCTTCCTAGAGGATAGGACACCTGTTTTGGAAGATAGGTAGGAAATTAGATGGGTGGAGAGAGAAGAGGAGCAAAGAGAGCAAAAACTGGGGCAGGTGATCACATAGTATTTTGGGAAACTGTCAGTTATCCCTATGGCTTGGGGCAGAGGGATGGTGTAGAGAGGGCAAGGCTGGGTTGGAGGACAGGGAGGAGCTTTGGAGTCATCCTCTACCCACTCCCAAATGTCCTCCAAGGGGGCTGAAGGCCTATAGGTGCCCAGCTTTGCCTAGTATGCTTTCTGCATCACAAACACTGGGGCTGGTCTGGGGAAATACCTGAGGCATAACCTCAGATGTTATTAGCAGGTGTTATTGCAGTGTGATGCCTCTCAGCCTCCTCTGGAGGCGCTGATCTCTGGAGTCCCTTCTAGAGCCTCTCTGCCTCTTGGGAGTCCTCAGGATCCTGATTGTGGGGGCCACCCACTGGTGTTGAGCTCAGAACATCTGAGTGTGTGGGTTTCAGAGGTCCGCCAAGCTGGTTATACTGCCTTACAGATCAGGAAACTGAGACCACTTCCTTAAGAGGAAGGGCCTTATCCAGGTCTGGTGTTCAAATTATTTTCAGTGAGGGGTTAAGTTCCCCCCAAACAACCTCCAGGGCAAGACTCCAAACCAGCTGGCCCACCTCTGACACAATCCAGCCCAGTACAGAGATACAGAGGTATGCTGCTGACCTGAATCAGCTCAGAGCCACAATGCCCTGGACTCTACCCTGACCCATCACACCTGAAGGCCTCCAGCCACACTTAAGAAGCAAGAAACCTGGGTTCAGGTTCCAACTTGGAACACCCATGCTATACAGCCTTGGTCAAGTCAGTTCCCCTCTCTGAGTCTCAGGTTCTTCACTGATCAAACAGGGAGAATTACTGACACATAATAGCTTTCAGGAACCCTCTGCTCAAGAACCAACTATAGCTCTCCATGGAGCAAGACCTTCTTTTTCTATTATACACCTACTTTCTCCTGGTCATTCACTTCCCCAACACTCACTGGCACCTTCTCTGTGTCCAACTTGTGCTGGGTGATGTGGACAGAAAGAAAAAGTGGGCCCAGCCTGGCTTACTCCTACAACTGACTTCTAGAATGAATATAGAGGTGAGGAAGGCTTCCATAGTTAACCTCCCCACATCAGGGCCCAACAGCTGGGAGAGGCCAGGCCTGAGGACACAAAAGTAGCCTAAGAAGAAGATGTGGGTCAAAAGGTGCACCAGGGATTTTCTTAGTGGTCCAGTGGCTAAGACCCCCGTGCTCCCATTGCAGGGGCCCAGGTTTGATCCCTAGTCAGGGAACTAATCCCTGGCCTTCCCTAGTAGCTCAGACAGTAAAGCATCTGCCTGCAATGCAGGAGACCTGGGTTCAGTCCCTGGGTTGGGAAGATCCCCTGGAGAAGGAAATGGCAATCCACTCCAGTATTCTTGCCTGGAGAATTCAGTGGACAGAGGAGCCTGGCGGGTCACAGTTCATGGGGTTGCAAAGAGTCAGACATGACTGAGCGACAAAACACGTACACGCACAGGGAACTAAAGCCAGCATGACACAACTAAAGATCCTGCAGGCCTCATCTCAGGTCTGGAGCAGCCAAATAAAATTTAGGCAATAAACTTTAAAAATGGTGCACCACACAGACTCACAGAAGGAAGTTTGGGAAGAGGAAAGATTTCACCAGGAGCAGTGCCACCTCTTGTCACCCAAATCAGCAAGGTTTCTCCAGCCCTGTGGACAGTCTGAACAGATACTATCTTAGCAGCAGCTGGGTAATCAGGCCACAAGCAAGAAATAAAGACATATTTTCAGGAAGGAATTCAAACTTCCCTCAGCCTGGAAAGTAGAGGACCTGGCCTCACCCAGATGGGGTTTCTGTCTTGAATGGGCAGGAAAAAGCTAGGGCAGGTGGGCAGGAATCCTTGCTGTCACCTTGGCTTTGTGACCTTGGGCAAGGTGTTCTCTGAGCCTCTATTTCCTCATCTTCAAAATGGGGGTAATCATTTCTCCTTCACAGGGTTAAAATGAAAGTTGCTCAGTCGTGCCTGACTCTTTGCAACCCCATGGACTATACAGTCCATAGAATTCTCCAGGCCAGATTACTGGAATGGATAGCCATTCCCTTCTCCAGAGAATCTTCCCAACCCAGGGATTGAACCCAGGTCTCCTGCATTGTGTGCAGATTCTTTACCAGCTGAACCAGAAGGGAAGCCCAAGAATATAGGGGCTTTACCCTATATAGATTCTTTACCAACTGAACTATCATGGAACCCAGTATATTTCACAGGGTTGGTGGAAGATAAATTAAGGACTTTTATAAAATGTTCTGGTAAGCTGTCTCTGCAGAGAGGACACAGGGAGAGGAAAGCAGTCAATTGTTTAAATTTCAATAACCATCACCATCCCTCACTATTGCATTCATGTTCTAGTATCATTACAATGCATTTAGGTCTATGAATATCACACATCTCACCTGAGCATTGCACTTTACACAGGAGAGAAAGCCCAGAGATAAACCCACACACCTATGGTCACCTAATTTATGACAAAGGAGGCAAGAATATACAATGGAGAAAGGCAGTTTCTTCAATAAGTGGTACTATGAATTCTGGACCGCTACATGTAAAAGAATGAAATTAGAACATTTCCAAACACCATGCTGCTGCTGCTAAGTCGTGTCAGTCGTGTTCGACTCTTCACGACCCCATGGACTGCAGCCCACCAGACTCCTCCGTCCATGGGATTCTCCAGGCAAAAGTACTGGAGAGGGTTGCTATTGCCTTCTCTGCCCAAACACCATACACACACATAAAATAACTCAAAATGTATTAAAGAATTAAATGTAATGCAGAACATTCTTTGAAATAAATCATGGCAAGATCTTTTTTGACTGACCTCCTAAAGTAATGAAAATAAAAACGAAAATAAACAAATGGGACCTAATTAAACTTAAAAGCTTTTGCACAGCAAAGGAAACCACAAACAAGACAACATACAGAATAGGAGAAAATAATTGCAAATTAAGGAACTGACAAGGGATTAATCTCCAAAATATACAAGCAGCTCATGTAGCTCAATATTAAAAAAACCAAACAACCCAATCAAAATATGTGTGGAAGAACTAAACAGACGTTTTTCTAAAGAAGACATGCAGAGGGCCAACAAACACACAAAAAGATGCTCAATACACTAATTATTCGAGAAACGCAATCAAAACTACAATAAGGTATCACCTCACACCTGTCAGAATGACCATCACTAAAAAAAATCTATAAACAATAAATACTGAAGAGGGTGTGGGGAAAAGGGAATTCTGTTGTACTGTTGATGGGAATGTAAATTAATACAGCCACTATGAAGAACAGTATAGAGGCTCTTTAAAAAACTAAAAATAGAACTACCATATGACCCAGCACTCCCACTACTGGGCATATACTCAAAGAAAATCATAGTTCAAAAAGACACATGCAACCCAATGCTCATTGCATCACTATATACAAATTGTGTCTAGGACGTGGAAGCAACCCAAACGTCCATCAATAGATGAATGGATGAAGAAGACATGGTACATATATACAGTGGAATATTACTCAGCCATAAAAAGGAACAAAATAGTGCCAGTTGCATAGACAGACAGACTTAGAGGCTGTCATACAGAATAAAGTAAGTCAGAAAGAGGAAAAAAAATATTGTCTATTAATGCTATTCTGACCACGCCCTGCTCACAAACCTTCCATGGCTCCCTATTTCCCTCCAGGATGAAATCCAAGTTTTCAGCTTGCACACCCTGAGTCCTGTAGTGCCTCAGGGCACACTGTTAGGACAATCTGTGCCATCCATTCTGATGACCTGACTGGTTTCCCCTTCTTTGTAATGATGTGAAGTTCCACTGTAGACAGGCTTTCCCTGGGGAAGCTGGGGACAGAGGACAGGGCTGAGGGGCTGCTGCTGCTCTCCCAGTTCAGCTCAGTGCTGTGCAGGATCCTGGCAACACAAAAATGAGTGAGATCCAGTTTCTGCCCTCCAGGGGTTCTGAGACCTTGGGAATGAGAAGCAGGAGACAGAGACCTTAACAGTTCAAAGTAGAATTAGGGCTCTAGGATTGCAAGGGCCCAGAAGAGGCTCCAACCCAACCTGGCTAAATAAGGACAGCTTACCAGAGGAGGGGGCATCTGAGCTGGATAGTTCTCCAACTGAGGAAGATGAGTAGGAGGGCATTTCAGACAGTGAGCATAGACTATAGAATAGTCCAGAGGCAAGAAAGTGACTAGTATTCGCAGCAGATTACGTGCATTTATGAGGATGGAAAGTCAGGCAGGAGAGGTGGCTGGAGAGGGTGGCAAGGACCAGCTCTCAGAGGCCTTGAGTCCCAGGCCAAGGGGCTCAGACGTGATCCAGTGGAAGTTCTCTGAAAGTTTAGCCCAAGGAGCAAAATGATTGGGATTTGAGTTTCAGGAAATTAACCCCCAGGATCTGATCTTCCTAACCTCAAAGAGTGAGCCTGCCCAAGAGGACACTGGTGTTGGGCATGACCCACACGACAGCTCCTTGACAGTCCTTAAGTTCCACATCACTATTATTCCCCTTTTACAGTTGAGGCTTAGAGAAGGGACATGCCTTGCTCAGGGTCACACGGTGTACAAGGCATGATGGAGGGAAGGTCTCTGAGTCTCCAGAGAGCTTTTAGGGGGCCCTGTCTGCTCAAAGACTCTCTTTCCCAATCATTTCCACCAATAGACAGCTGAGACTTTATCTGGGCCCCACCCTGGCCCTCAAAAGCTCCCATTATTCCAGCCAGATCCACAACAGAGTGGGCACTTCAGGCTGTGAGCCCAGGGAAACTGAGGGTGCGTACTGGAAGGAACAGCTGCCATCAGCCCCAAAGACCCCAAACTGGCATTTCTGGTCCACAGCAGGGCCTGGCCCTTGGGTCTGGCTCCTGGGGGACCCTAAGCCTGACACTGGCAGCCCTCCTAAGGGAGGTGAGAGAGGGCACTGCCTTTCTCCAGGCTGACCCTTCCTACAGCAGCCCGCCAGATTAAAAGTCCCCAGACAGAGGCTTAACTGTCCTTCCAGGCCACTGCTCCGCTCACCATCACCCTCCCCTCCCGCCCTGCCCCAGTCTTGCCGATGCCCAGGCGAGGCTGCCACCCAGGGTGCCCCTGGAGAGAGGGGGCTCGGGACCTAAGTCTCTGGCTTAGATCCCACGCCGCGGGGGCGCCCGTACCGGAGCACAAACACAAACAAGTTCCACAGGTTCAGCTACCCGACTCCTCAGGGGCGCACGCTCTCACCCAGGGACACACACACACTTTCCCGAATAAGCGCACTCACCCGGGGTATCGGTCCACATTCCCCGCGATCGAACTCCGGTGGAGCCCGAGCTCGACCACGGACCGGCCGGAGCTCTCACAAGGGTTTGGAACCGTGCCTCCTCGGCCAGCCACGCGCGCGCCGCTCTGCCTGCCCGGCGCCGGCCGAGTCGCCACCCCGCGCGCACCCGGGCCAGCCCCGCCCGCCGCCCTCTCTCCGCCTGCGGGTCCTGCCGGCGGCCCGCCCTCACCTCGCAGGGCGCTCGTCCTCACGCTGTGCCCCGACCTGGCTGCCAAGTGCTCGCGCTACCGTGGGGACACACGTGCCCGAGAGCCTCTCCCGCTCCGCCCAGCTCCCCACCCCTCCGGGTCAGGCCGGGGGCGGGCCGGACTCCGGACAGACCCAGGCACTGCCGCCGCCACCCCCTGCCAGGGACAGACACTCCGCTACCCGCTCGGGAACACTGCAGGGCCATAGGTCGCTGCCCGGGCAGGGACGGGCGGCGACTGCCCTACCGCTTGGGGACCAAGGCTCCTTGGCCTTCCTCACTCGGGTGATGAAAGGCTTTCAGAAACTTTGCTAAAGTTTTGCAAAGTTCAGTGTCTCTGTGACCGCTGTCACTGCCCACCGCGAGAGCTTCCAGAGAACCTGTGCATGGACCTTGCTCAGAGCACTGGCCTCCCATTGCCAGTGGGGAGGAAATCTGGGCGCTCAGGGTCCTGACCCTCCAGTTCTGGCAAGGAGAGTGAAGGGAGCCTCTTGTACTCTCTCTGTGCTTAATCTCAGCCAGCAAGAGTCAATAGAAATTCCTTAAGAACAGGCTTTTTGTGGTCTGTCATCTTGAGCTGCTTCCCTTGAGCTGCCTTTTCAGACTAGTCCGACCACACACATTACTCTCTTCTCAGCCCTCAACCCCATTCAGATGGCTCCTGTAGCCAGGGACCCTGGTCTGTCCCTTCCCTAAACTGTGAGCTCCGGGAGACGAAGGACCAGTCTGTCTGCCTTCTTTCTCCTGGTCCCAGAGGCCCCAGGAGTTGCTCAGTACTTGTTGGAGTGCTTGAATGAATGAGTGAAAATGACCACCACCCCCTTCTCATTCTGGTCCAGGCTTCGAGAGTGCAGGTTCTGACTCAGATTCAGCACTGACTCTGGGAGACCTTGATCCAATTCCAGCCCTTTCGGGGTCTCCTTTTCTGTGAAATAGAGGCGATCACAGTCACCCTTCCACCAGTCATTGTTGTTCTGTGTGGGGCTCTGGACAGTCAGTGTCTGGACAAGTGCACAGAAGGCCTGTTTCTGCCTCCAGGAAGCTTGCCCTGGGCCCTGGGCCCTTGGGTCCTGCTAGGCCCCACATCAGCTGACTGGGCCTGGCTGTGGTCTTGCCAGGAGCAGGAACAGGGTGGACACACAGCTCTGTGTGACAGGGCCGCCTCAGCAGTGCCCCAGGGACCTTCACCCAGGAGACACAAAGGCTCCTTGTCCAGCCTCCTCCATCTATTGTCCGAGTGGATCCATGCAGCTTCTAAGGGGCTCGGAATCCCTGGGGCCCCTACTTGAGGAGTCCAGGCCTTGGGGTCTCATTGTGGGGAAAGCCCCCTGGACACTGGAGACCTCAGCCAACCCTCTTCTCACCTCTCCCATCAGATGCCTACTGTAAATGCTATTTTGGCCCAGAGAAGAATTCCTTTGGTATCAGTATGAGGACCCAGGGCTCTGCCTCAGATTCCAGCTTACTGGAGGGTGGCCAGACCGGAGCTCTGCTCCTGCTCTGGTTCAACTTGCTCACTTTACAGCAGAAAAATCTGCATCCCTGAGACCCGCGGTGTCTAAGCTACCACAACAGGTAACTTGGGCCTGAGGCACAGATGGAAGGGATTTGCCCTTGAACCCCATAACCAGCTCAGGTCCCCTTCTTGCCTCACCTCCTTTGAAGCTTCTCTGAGCCTCAGTTTCCTCTTCTGCAAAGTGGCAGTAATGATTCTTTGATCAGCGGTCCATCTGAGGTTCTTGTTTCAGGTTTCGCCCATCATCCCCAGTGGCCTAGGTGTGAAGGGTTAGGATGCCCTTCTGTTGAGGGGCTGGAAGTCAAGGTCTCCTGATATCTTCCCCTGACTCTTTCCTCACTGGGCTTTGGAGATCAAGTCCACCAGGTTCCAAATCCCCCAGCTAAGTCTCCTCTACTTATGGCCTAAGGAGCCGCCATTCCTCTTCAACCTGAGCTCCTTTGCTTTTATCTTTGTATTTTTTTACATTTCCTTGTAAGGGTTTGATGAACCATTGATCCAGCCAGGAATTGAGACCCTGTGAGCTCCATAGCAAGCCCCACCCAAGTCCCCATTATGAATGGGTAAAGAAAGAGCATGGAGGAGCCTTCCTGTAACCACACAGCCAAGGCAGGCTAATGGAGAAGGCCCAGACACGTCATGGTCCCCATGAGGAGAGGGGACCGGGAGAGGAGGTGGGGAGCAGGGTTCCATTAGCAGCAGCAGGTTAGGATGGGGAGGGCAAACCTAACAGCACTTCTCCCCAGGCATTAGGAGGCTTCCTGCATCTCCAGCTCTGAGGAGGCATTTGGCTCTCTCAAGCCTTCTCATCTTCCCTCTCTGACTGCTCTCATCTTCCCTGAGGAAGCCAGCTCTGAGAATCTGTGCTGGGGCTGGAGCCCCTGCCCTGGCTCAGCTGGGACATGACACCTCCAAGGCCTCCTTCACAGGCTAGGGTGGTGACTCCGTTACCCCTCCTAGCCTTGCCTGCCTTACACCTGGCCCTGAAACTGCAAGGCAGGGAGGAAGGCTGTGTGGCGTTCCCAGAGTGATGGCTGAGCCATGGCGCTGGCACCTGCACTGCGATTCCGGTTACGCAGGGCTGGACTGGCTCCAGAAGGCTTGTCTTGCTTGTTCTCTGGACTGCTGCATCAGCCTGGACCATCCCCTGCCTCCCTCACCAACCGGGAACTGTGCTCCTCAGATTTCCCCAGCCTGGGCCAGGCCTCCGATGTCAAATGCAGCCTGGAAGCTCTGGCTGTTGACGTGCCAGGATGCAAGCACCCAGGGGAGGCAACCCGGGAGGCAGGAAGCCTGGTCCAGGCCAAAGCAAGCCTCTGTTCTACCTCCCTGCCAGCAGGACAGGCTGCATAATTTGAGGGATCCATGGCAAAATGAAAATGCAGGCCCCTTGTTCCAAAACTAGTAAGACTCTCAAGATGGTATAGCAGAGTGATAAATCAAGTATGGGGACCTTCGAAGCATGGGTCGCATACCTATGAAGCCAGCCCTATCCTCGGGCCTTGGTTTCTTCATCTGTCAAACAGGCAAATGATGGCCACCTGGTCAGGCAGTGATGGGGATGAGGTGGGAGATATAAGTAGGAGGGTCAGTGAATAGCATGAGCTTGGCTAGGGGTCTGTGTGGACACCATGTGTTGTTCACCTCTCAGCACTAGGTAGCAGACTAATTCTCATCAGGAATTTGATTCCTCACACAGCTCCTTTTCATGAACTGAAAACTAAGGCTCAGGCAAAATGACTTGGTCAGGTTCACACACAGACTCAGTATGGGAAGCCAAGATCAGAGTCCTGGCCAGTCTCTCTGCAAAACGGGTGCTTTCTGTAACACAGGCAAGGGGTGGCTGGGAAGAGGGAGGGAGGGTGCTGCTCGGGACAAAGAGGGCCACTGTGCGGACACAAAGACCTGACCACAGAGGCCCCTGCGGGGGCTGGGCCCAATGAGTGGATAGAAAAGCCCCATGGTGACTGGGGAGCTGCCTCCCAGCCGCTCCCTGGCCCTGCATTGATGGGGGCGGGGAGGTAGCACGCAGAAACTAAGAAACAGGTCAAGGAGGAGAAAACAGACTCACAGCCAGACCCTTCTCCCAGCCCCAGGCCCAGGCCCCTGGAGCTAACCACCCTGGCTCTCCCCAGCTTCTCCTGGGCAGCCTGCCAGCTTCAGGAATTCCCCACACCCCCGCCCCGCATACCACCCACCACCTCGCTTTCTGAGGCATCAGTGAGAGCAGGGCTCAGTTAGGTAGCTGACCATCCAACATTTCCAAGCTCACAATCCTGCTCAGAAACTTTTGGTTACTGTCTGTCACCCGCAGACGAAGGAAGCATAAGCCCTCACATGTAATTCAAGGCCTTTGTGACCTGCCCTGTTTGTCGATCCATACTTCCCTGTCCCCATGCTCCTTCAGCCTTCCTCAGCCTAGTCATAGGGGACATGCCACAGTTCTCCAAACCACTCAGTCCTTTCACACACCCCTGCGTTTGCTCGTTCTCTTCCTTCTTCCTGCAGAGCTCGTTCCCCATGCTCATTGCTGGCTAAAATCCTTTCTCCTTCACTAGCCAGTTCAAGGCCCCCTCTACCAGGCAGCTTTCCTCAACCTCCCACAGTTGGATTTAACCTCCAGTCTGCCCCCAAGGTTGGATTCACCCATTCTCTTGCAGAGTTTATCCCAGTCTGGCTTGAGCTGTAGTTTGGATCTTCAAAGCCTGCCTGGAGGAGAAGACATTTGAGCTCGGCCTTAAAGGGCAGGTGGACTTGACTGGTAAGCAATGGTAAGCCGCGGACAAGAGCTCTCAGAACCAGCCCTCTCTCAAACATCTTATTTAAATCAATCTATTTGGTTTGGATAGCAAGGGGTCCATAGTTCAGAATGTGCTTAGTTGCTCAGTTGTGTCCGACTCTTTGCGACCTCATAGATTGTAGCCTGCCAGGCTCCTCTGTCCATGGGGATTCTCTAGGCAAGAACACTGGAGTGGGTTGCCATTTCCTTCTCTAATAGTTCAGAATGGCAGGATATGAATGGGGGGTCCCATGTCAAAGGGTAAGATAAATTGCAAGCATCAAGTCATGACGGGTTTTATACAACATACTACAGACTGTTTGTTTAAAAATACTGCTCGTTTAAAATGCATCTGAATGTATTTCTCAGTACTATGGTTTACGAACTAATTATGCTTTTATCTTTATTGTTTTCTTCCCTTTAACTACCTTGGGATAGCTTTTCTGTTCATTTTCTACAAGCTTATTCAGGTGAATGCCTGTTTTGTTTATTATCATTCTTTTTAAATAACATAAACATATAAAGCTATGTTTTCCCACTGAATTGGGAAAATGCAGTTTTTGCTGTACATTGTACATTTTGATATGTAAAGTTGTCTTTATCATTGTTTTAAAACAGTTGGTAATTGAATTTTTATTTCTCTTTGACCTAATAAGAGTCTTTTCAGGAGAATATTTAGACTTAGGAATTGTTTCTTTTATTTATTTATTTTTGGCTGTTCTGGGTCTTCGTTGCTACAGGGACTTCTCTCTAGTTTCAGTGAACGAGGGCTACTCTTTAGCTGCTGTGCTTGGGCTTCTCACTGCAGTGACTTCTACTGTTGGGGAGCAGCGGCTCTAGGGCTCTTGGGCTTCAATAGTTAAGGCACTGGGTCTCAATAGCTGTGGTTCCTGGGCCCTAGAGCACAGGCTCAGTAGTTGTGGCACACAGGCTTAGTTGCTCCATGGTATGTGGGATCTTCCCAGATCAGGGATCAAACCCGTGCCTCCTGCGTTGGCAGATGGATTCTTCACCACTGAGCCACCTGGGAAGTCCATGTGTCATTTTTTATAGGATCCATGTTTTGAGATGTTATTAGTCTAGTTGTATTATACACATACATACACACATATTTTAAAATAATATATATCTGTATTTATTTTTAGCCTAGGTAATGTTTGTACTAGGCTTCCCAGGTGGCTCAAGTGGTAAAAAATCAAACATAGGGTTATAGCCTATGGGGTTGCAAAGAATCACAGTTGCTTGCTCAGAAGCAACTGAGCAAGCATGCACTTAGGTATGCAACCATCTTTTCATAACAAAAGAGCCATTTAAGGTCTATTTGCATGTGTCTTTCTATTACAGACTGCTAATGATATATCCCAATACTTTATATTAATCTTTCCTTCTATTTGTGCTTCATCTATTTTGATGCTGATTCAATATATAAGTCTTCTTCATTTTGGATTGTATTTTTTTAATGAAAAAAAGTGTTGACTTAAAAAATACACAGTGTGAGAGTTGTGAGTTAAGTTTTATTTGGGGCAAACTGAGGACTGCGGTCCTGGGGATAGCACTCCAGGCAGCTCTGAGAAACTGCTCCAAAGAGGCAGGTGGGAATGTCTGTACATCTGTAATTTTGGTGAAGGGGGAATACATGCAATCAAGCACATATTTTTCCAGAAGCTTTATGCTAGTCTCATGAAGCTTTATGTTAGTCACAAGGAACAGGTGTCACCATGAAGGATTTAAGTGCTTATCTAGATATGAAGGTGGCGCTAGTGGTTAAGAACCTGTCTGCCAATGCAGGGGACACAAGAGACTCAGGTTCTATTCCTGGGGCATGGCAACCCACTCCAGTAATCTTGCCTGGAGAATCCCATGGACAGAGGGGCCTGGCAGGCTACAGTCCATAGGGTCGCAGAGTCGGACACAACTGAAGCGACTTAGCACGCACACACAGATATGAAGAGCTACAAGAACTGGGCTCATAAAATCGGCTCCTGAAAATATCTGAAGACCTGTCCTGCCAGTTTTTCCGCAGAGCACAGAGTGCCTCATTTCTGCTCACCACCCTGAATGCCTTTCAGGGGGGTGTTGAAAATCAGAAGCTGCAGCAGCAAGTGATTTAATCCTTGTAGAGTTAAATGGCAAGTGCCCAAGGCAAGTGAAAATTGGTAGTTGACAAAAGTATCCCCCTTTTAGCCCATATAATGCTTTTAGCCTCACTTTTTATTAGTTTTTACATCACTATTACTATTCCCTATTTTGCATTTACCTAACATAGCTTTGTCTGTGGTTTTTAATGTAAATTTTCTTTGCCGTTTAACTTTCTACTTCAAATTTTGAATGAGTAATGTATTTACATGTTTAGACAATTAAAAATACGAGAAAAAAAGATATTCCGAGAAAAATCTCCCTCCATTCTCCATTATTTATCTATCCAGGTCCCACTCCTCCCTTCACCCCTAAGCCAGAAAGTGGTTTTAATATTTTTTTGTGTATCCTTGAGTTTCCCAGCAAATACAAATATTTTTGCTTATTTTCCTTTTTTAAAAAAACACAAACAAAACATATATACACATAATCTTGCATGTCATCACTCAGTTGTAGCTTGGGGATTTTTCTTAATTAGCACATTGCCAGTTTCCTCATTCTTTCTAGAGGCTACAGAATAGCCCATTATATCAAGGTACCAGAATGTACTTATCAATCCTCTGTTGGTAGACATTTGGATTGTTTCCAATTTTCGGTGGCGCAAGCAATGCTGCAATGAATAACTGTGTACATATTTTTTGTCCATGTAGGAAAATTTCACAGAAATATTATTACTAAATCAACAAGACTGGGTGTTTGTAAATTTGATAACTACTGCCAAATTGCATGCCATTGGGATTGTCCTGATTTACTCTTCCATCAGCACTGTATGAGAGACCTTATTCCTTCATCACCAACACTGTGATAGCAAACTTTGAGTTTTGCCTGTCTGATAGGTGAAAAACAGTATCTCTGGGAACTTGAATTTGCATTTCTATTATTTTGAGCACGTCTTTTCATAACAAAAGAGCCATTTAATATCTATTTGCATTTCTTTTTTTATTAAATCTGTTAGCCATTTTTCTCTTAAGATTGTTGGGCTTATTGATTCGGTCAACTGAAAAATATATTCACAACCTGAAAGTAGAGAGTTATTTTATTTGATGGGAATGTTCAGGACTCCGAGCCCGGGAAACAGCATCTCAGTAGTTCTGAGAAAACTGCTCCAAGGAAGCAGAAGAGGGAGTCAGGGTATATATATACAAGTTTGCAACAAAGGGTGCAGGCAGTCAGAACATATCAGATATCAAGTTAAGGAATTCAGCGTTCTGTGTATGGGAAGACGCCAGCCTCTGGGCTCACTGAATTCATTTCGTTCATATGCACCTCAGCTTTGTTGTTGTTATTCAGTCACTCAGTCATGTCTCATTCTTTGCAAACCCATGGACTACAGAACGCCAGGCTTCCCTGTCCTTCACTATCTCTCGGAGTTGGCTCAAACTCATGTCCATTCAGTCGATGATGCCATTCAACTATCTCATCCTTAGTTGCTCCCTTCTCTTCCTGCCCTCAATCTTTCCCAGCATCAGGATCTTTTCTAATGAGTCAGGTCTTTGCACTAGGTGGCCAAAGGATTGGAGTTTTAGCTTCAGTATCAGTCCTTCCAATGAATATTCAGGGTTGATTTCCTTTAGGGTTGACTGGTTTGATCTCCTTGCAGTCCAAGGGACTCTCAAGAGTCCTCCAGCACCACAGTTCAAAAGCATCAATTCTTTGGCACTCAGCCTTCTTTATGGTCCAACTCTCACATATGTACATGACTATTCGGCTATCTGGGGCCAAATCCTGTTTCCTTGTTCACCTTAAGGAGTAGCAGATGGCTGCTTCTTGCATTTCCCCAGCATCTCAGCAATCACCGTTGGGGGTGGAAGCATCTGCTGGATAACAGTTTTGGGAGCCTTCATTCATATTTGGAGGCCAGAAATTGCTGATGGCTGTGACTTTTCTTGTTTATTGATATGGCAGGAGATATTTTCATTTCACAATTCCTATTAGCTTTTTGTATTTTAGGAAGATTGTCTATCTCTCTATCTGAATTAAAAATAATTTTTTCCAATTTATCATTTGTCTTTTGAATTTACTTAGGTTTTTCTGTTTTTATTTTTCCGTGGTTGAATTGATCAATTTTTTTCTCTTATGGCTTTAGAGCCTTAATTAGAAAACACTTTCCTGTCATGGTCTGGGCACGGGTTGGAAAAGAATTTCTGGACATGAGACAGAATGAGAGGGAAATAAAGGTTATTAGAATGGGAGACACTGTTAGAACAGCGGGCCAGCTCAAGGGTGAACTGACCTTTGAACAGGTATTCTCAGTCCACTTCTTTACCCATGGTACAAGGAGTGGGATAGAGGCCTTGAGGGTCCTTTGCTGATTGGATGAGGTACGTATACTGGGTGGGGGAAGAGTGAGGCAAGTACCTTCTCCCTGTGGGGTAGGAGGGGAGACAGGTTATACTGCTTAGGAGGACCTGAAATCTATTAATAGTTACAACATGGGGAGAGAAGGACGATACGGGTCTGGTTTTTCCATTCCTGCATTCCAAGACCCTCCTTGGTTTTATCTGCTCTTTAGTCCTTGGGTCACCACATTTCCTACTCCAAGATCATTTCCCCATGTTTTCTTTTAATACTCATATCTTATTTTTCACATGTACATCTTTACTACACCTGGACATTCTGTGTATTTGAAGTATTTCTTTTTTTTTTTTTGAAGTATTTCTCATAAGCAGAATATAGTCTAGCTGAATTTTATTTTTGAACTTGAGATTGTGACAATCTTTGCCGAGCATGGCATAATTTATTTAAATCTATTTCATAACTGATGTAGTCTCACTTTACTTCTTTATATTTGTGTTTCATTACTGATTTGTTTTTTGTTCTTTGCTGTACATTCTAGGTTTTTCTTGTTTTTATCTTTTATAATGATTTAGAACATGGAGCTCCAGTTTGTAATTTTATGAGCTGTTGGATTGTTGAGCATATATGTTTAAACTCGTATGTATCCAGCTACTAAGTCAATTTCACATTCTATCCCTGAGTTGGGAAGATAGCACTTGTTGATTATGTGCTAGACACTGCTGGCTGATTTCCAAGGGTCTCTACTTTTTTTTTTTTATGGCCACACTGCAAAATGTGGGATCTTGGTTCCCTGACCAGGGATCAAACCTGTGTCTTCTGCATTACAAACCTGGAGTCTTAACCAGTGTACCACTAGGGAAGTCCCAATGGGTCTCTACTATTCTCTGCATTCTACAGACAAGGAAACAAAAGCTAAGGGTGCTCAAGCAGCCTGCCCAATTTTTTTTTAATAGGTTGAGTGCTTGTCACATGTCCAGTACTACTAGGAGATAAAAAGTGTAACAGGGTCTTCTTACAAAGCTTGCATTCTGCTTAAAGAGATAAAATTAACCCACTTAACACAACGGGAAGATACTCTAGGACTAAAAAGTAAGGAATGAAAAGTTTAGTAAGAGTTAAAAGTCTTTGTTATGACCTGGAGTTTGGTGTTAGCCTGCCCAATTTTTTATGGTCTCCTCTGGATGATGCAAAATTTAGCAGGCTTCAGGCCATCAGGGCTACCCCTGGAGCTAGAGTGGAAGATATCTCACTTAAAACAATATGGCTGAAAAGGAGGGAGTAGTGAATTCTTCAAATCCCCCAAAGATTTAAAATTCCCACAGTGTATTTCATAAGGGCCTCATAATCCTGTGGAATCAAACTCTTGGATTTATGCCAGTCTGATAAGTGAAAAAAATCATGTTTCCTGTAGTTTGGGTTTGCATTTCTCTTATGAGAGAAATAAGCATCCTTTGATGTTTTCAAGGCATTTGCATTTTCATTTCTATAAACTGTTCACATTCTTTGCCCACTTGGGAGGCACCCAGCAAACAACTACTGTATCAGAGCTTCCTGGGGTGTGTTTGCTTTTAGAATACCAAGCAGATGACTTTCAGAGGTTTATTCTGTTTCTTACAGAAAATCACTTCAGGGATCATACGTTCTTTATCTGAATCTTCAGAACAATCTCCTTCCTCCCGTGTAGGGTCTTTTCACAGGCCTCATGTCAACTGTTTTTGTTCACTCTTGCTCCACCAGGCAGAGAAAATGCCAGGCCAGGCATTGCCTCCTGCCCCTCTCAGCTTGATGTTGCATTGCTCAGTAATGGTGGCAGTCTCAATCCCACTATGAAACAGACATTGTAGACACAAAAATTGAGAAACTGATGGGGTTTGTTAGGGAATTATCACCACTGTCATCAACAATAGCTGGAACTTAAATATCACATATTTATATCTATATCTAGATATATATTATATATTACATATACCATAGTGAGTGAAAATCGCTCAGTCATGTCCAACTCTTTGTGACCGCATGTTCTATACAGTCCATGGAATTCTCCAGGCCAGAATACTGGAGTGGGTAGCTATTCCCTTCTCCAGGGGATCTTCCCAACCCAGGGATTGAACCCAGGTCTCCCTCATTGCAGGTGGATTCTTTACCAGCTGACCCACCAGGAAAGCCCATACCACATATAATATAATATATATTATATAATATGTAATATATATATTTATTTATATATATGTGTGTGCATATATGCTAAATATATATATATATATATACACTAAATTTACACACACACACTGATAAATTTAGTTCTGACAACAACCAAGACTGGCATTATTACTATTCCCATATTCCCATTTTACAGATGACAAAGGTGGGCACAGAGAGGTTGGGTTACTTGCCCAAGCTCACACAGCTAGTAACTGATGGAGCCAGTACTCTACCATGACTTTCTGACCCTGGAATCCATGCTCTCAGTCACCCTGACTGGCTTAGAAGATAATCCTGTGTGGTTGGGGGGTATGGCCAAAGGTCCATCTAGTCAGTGCTGCCCCTGGGTCCCTGATAGAAGAGTAGGTTTTGGGAATTAGTCTGTTTATTTACTTAGAAAAAAGAACTATTGGGTCTTCATTCATTAATTCATTAAAATCCTATCATTCATTCATTCAACAAGTATACATTAAACGTCTCTTACATGCCAAGTCTTGTGCTAAGTGCCAGAGACACCAAGATAAATTCTAAACATGGTTCTTGTCCTTAAGGAGCTTTCAGCAAAGGGAAGGGGGAATCACATGGTCAGTTAATGGCACAGTATGACACATGCTATTCTGTTTTAGAGGGAGAAGCCAGTGATGTGTCACCCAAGAATGTGTTTCTCAATCTGTTCCTGTCTACCATCTAGTTAGTGCAATTCCTCCCTCATACTTTGCGAGTGATCTTCTCTTTAGTTTACACAGTATCACAGCAAGTTTTTGTATTTTTGCTTATCTTCCTGATCACCTCGGAGGGAGTAGATAGTGGAATGATCAGTCATATCTACCCTAATTCTTTTTTTCATCCAAGAAACGTAGCCTTGTTCCTGTGAGTGATGCGGGGCCAGGAAGGGTTCTGAGGAGGAAGACGGGCACTTTAGAATGAGAACTCTGGTTGTAGTGTGGGAAATCAATTGAATGGGGGAGTTGAAGCAGGCAGTGCAATGAGAAGACTGCTCAATACTTCAAGTGGAAAATGAGATCTGAACAAAGTTGTGGCTGGGGAAAGGGAGAAGGGTATGGATTCAAGGAATATTAAAGGAATGAAATTAAAGGGATTTACTAATTCATTCAATAATGTTTAATGAGCAACTACTAAGTGCAGGCACTTTGCCAGGTGCTAGGAATACAGCAGAAAACAAGTCCCTGCCTTCATTCAGTCTAGAAGGAAGAGATAGATAACTGGAGTTTTTACAATAAAAGATAATAAATGATGTGACAGGGGAAGTACAGGACACTACAGAAAAACAGAAGAGGGGGACATGAAGGGAATGAGGGAGGAGTCCAGACTGATGTCTGGATTTCTGCCTTGGGTGCAGGAGTAGACGGCGGCATCATTATCTGAGCCAGGGAACCCAGGAGGGCAGAACCCTGTAGATGTCTCTCTGAGTCCCCCACGCCCAGGACAGGCAAGAATAGGGGAGGTGGTGAGCAAATGATCAGTGAATGAATAAATAAATGAATGTGGGCTTGTGGGTACTCCCCAGCCCCCAGTCTGACCCTGGAAGAGGAAGATGGGGAGTAGTACAGAAAGAAACTTGAAGTTTCAAGAAGCCCAGTGGTTACTCAATGCCCACAAACCACTAACTCTTTTCAGTTTCCCAACAGGCCACATGTGTCAGCTGTGACTCCCCTGATGTCTATCAGCCAGAGCCAGGCTGCCTTGACTCAGTGTACTTGGGGCCTGGGCAGCAGGCGGACTCCACATACCCCTTAGTTATTTTGAGGCCACCAGCCTGGGCCTCACAGGTTGTTAGAGGAAATGAGGGAGGAGAGAACCAGCCTTGCAAAGTCCCTGGGTACGTGTCAGCAGAGTAAGAGGCCCTTCCTCTGTCTCCCACATCCCCTGTGTGCCCTCTGTCTCAGCATCAAGCTCCCAACTCTGGGTCTGTCTGCCTCCACTGAAGGGCAGGGATTGGCTGATCACTCTCCATATCCCCAGCACCCAGCCCAGACACCCCGTTCTCCCTAGCACGTGATAGAACATGTGTCATGAGTTAGTTCAGAGAGCTATTCCTTGATCTCCAGGGGTTAGTCTCCTTGACCCTCAGGAGAAGTCCCACCAGCAGCCATACAAACACCAGTCCTATTCTTGGTATGTGGCAAAGTTATGTCCCTGAGTGGGTAGGCTGAGGCTCTGAAAGCATCTGACCAAGTAGGAGAAGGTACCACCTACTGCCCCATCCGGAGAAGGCAATGGCAACCCACTCCAGCACTCTTGCTTGGAAAATCCCATGGATGGAGGAGCCTGGTAGGCTGCCGTCTATGGGGTCGCTAAGAGTCGGACACGACTGAGCGACTTCACTTTCACTTTTCACTTTCATGCACTGGAGAAGGAAATGGCAACCCACTCCAGTGTTCTTGCCTGGAGAATCCCAGGGACAGGGGAGCCTGGTGGGCTGCCATCTATGGGGTTGCACAGAGTCAGATACGACTGAAGCGACTTAGCAGCAGCAGCAGCAGCAACTGCCCCATCACTCCCTCCCTGACCCTGTCAATATCTGAGAGTCTTAGAATTATATAATCTTAGGATTTGAAGGACAGAAAAGCCCTCTGTGATCATGACCTCCAACTACCCTTTTGTGAAATCCCAACTGTCCTGTCCAGGCTCTGATCACAGTACTCTTGGCAACAGGAACTCACCCCAATCTAGGATCTGAGACCTGCCATTTGTGATTTCTTTGAGGGTCTCCTCTGTCTTTAAGGCCACACAGACCCCACCTGCCTGCAGGGCCCAGAACAACCCACCAGAGCCAGGGCTGGGGATGGGAGTGGGGTCTCTGCAACACTTATCTCCAGCTCTCTGCCACCCCTGAGAGATGAGGAAGTGAGCAGGAGTTCCTTTCTCCAAGGCCACAGTTTAACTGTCATTACATGCAGTAAGCAAACCATCAATGGAGCTCCATCAAGGCCAAGAAGGACAAGGGACAGGCCACTCTACCAAGCAGAAAGCTGAAGTGTTGTGGGCTATTTTGAGGTTGTATGCAATAGTGGTTAAAAACACTTCTGTTATGTACGAGCTGTTATGTACGAGCTGTATGGTGCTTAATCTTTCTGACCTTAGTTTTCCTGTAGATAAAATGGAACACTGACCCGGTGGGCTTGCTGTGTGGATTAAACAAATGTACGCAAAGAATTAGCCCAGTCCAGCACTAAGGAGGCACTCAGTGAATCCAGGCTCTCATATGGCGATGTCTGGGGACCATGTGAGCTGTACACACTGCCTCACACACACACTGCCCCTGGCTCCCCAGGACTCAGAGTCTGTCCAGGCTGATGGCTGACTGCAGTGCCAATGGGAAAAGAGAGGGCTGCTCTGTCCTAGCCATTGCCCAGTGCTGTTGGCTGTGCCGGTCTTAGGGTCTCCCCGCCCCTCAGGTCTTTTCTGCCTGAACATGGGCTAAGGCTCTCCTTCCTGTTCTTGAGTCACTTATTTCTATGGCTCTTCAAACAAAAATACATCATGTATTTATTGAAGTTTTCCAAGTGCCTGGATGGTACTGTATACCAGCCTAGGAACTATGCCCTGTTTGGGGAGGTCCCCACATAACTGACATTAAGATTTTGGTGTGTTTTGTATCAGAGTTTTCTAGGCATTGCAACCTAGTCATAATGTATGTATAATTGTATTCTTTGCTTTTTTAAAAAAATTACCATAATGGCATAAAATATTTTCCTGCATAAAATATATTTTCCTGGAATTTTACCATCTAATCAGTTTAGTGTTTTGTTTTGTTCCTGCACTGCACGGTTTGTGGGATCTTAGTTCCCCAACCAGGGATCGAACCCATGCCCTTAGCGGTGAGAGCACACAGTCCTAAACACTGGACTGCCAGGGAACTCCCTACAACCTCCCTACAACTCCCTGCAGTCAGTAAAATTCTACTCTGTTGATTTCAGCTCACCATTCTAACAAAAATCCTTAACTTGTGTTGAGATTTAGCTGCCTCTTCCCAGGATAGAATGGTGCTGGTTGCCAGCCTGGAGGAAAATAGAGAAAGATGAGGAGGAGAGGAAAGGATCAGGAGTAGAGGTGAGGAGATGAAATCAGCCCCTCTGGAGGTTCATTCTTCTTGCCCCTCTCTCTCCCTCAGGCTATGTCTGTTCCTAAGTATTGAACTTAGAAATTTCAGTGAATTGAAATTGAAACCACCCCCTCCCCCGCCCCCGAGTCATTTGGGCATACCTGATGTCCTTCCCCTGCTCATTCCATATATCCTTCCCTGAAAGGAAGGGAACTCACTTTCTGGTGGGTAAAAAGCCTCCTTTTTCTGGGCCCCAGTCCTGCAGAGCCTGGGCAAAAAAGACCCTGCTCCAGCCTCCCGGCCCTCTTGTCACGTGACCTGGTTTCCAGGCCTCTGTAGTCCAGTCACCTTCTCCTGACCCAGAGCACATGCCAGCATGTCTAAGAGGCCCCAGAGCTCCAAGTGGCTCTGGGCTGGTGTGCAGCAGAGTAGGGTAGTCATCTTTCTCTGAATGCTGTCTCTCTCTCTCTTTTTTTTGTCTGTTTTTTGGCTTTGCCTTGTGGCATGTGGGATCTTAGTTCCCTGAACCCACCCAGCCCAACCCAGGGCTGAACCCACACTCCCTGCACTGGAAGTGTGGTGTCTTAACCACTGGACCGCCAGGGAATTCTCACTGTGTTCGTGCTATCTTCACTTGCTCTTTTGGTAGCTGTTGCCTTGGCTCACGTAGAGTTGTGGTCAGCTCAGACTCTGAGCTCATTTTTGCATTATTGTTGGTAAACCAGTTCACCCACATCCTATTCCTGGATAATCATTTGAAGAAACCAAAAAAAGACTTGATATTTTGTTCTATTAAGATATTTGAATTGTGATTTTTTAACTATGCCAAAGCCTTTGACTGTGTGGATCACAATAAACTGTGGAAAATTCTGAAAGAGATGGGAATACCAGACCATCTGACCTGTCTCTTGAGAAACCTGTATGCAGGTCAGGAAGCAACAGTTAGAACTGGACATGAAACAACAGACTGGTTCCAAATAGCAAAAGGAGTATGTCAAGGCTGTATATTGTCACTCTGCTTATTTAACTTATATGCAGAGTACATCATGAGAAACGCTGGGCTGGAAGAAACACAAGCTGGAATCAAGATTGCTGGGAGAAATATCAGTCACCTCAGATATGCAGATGACACCACCCTTATGGCAGAAAGTGAAGAAGAACTAAAGAGCCTCTTGATGAAAGTGAAAGAGGAGAGTGGAAAAGTTGGCTTAAAGCTCAATGTTCAGAAAACTAAGATCATGGCATCTGGTCCCAGCACTTCATGGGAAATAGGTGGGGAAACAGTGGAAACAGTGTCAGACTTTATTTTTTTGGGCTCCAAAATCACTGCTGATGGTGATTGCAACCATGAAATTAAAAGACGCTTACTCCTTGGAAGGAAGGTTATGACCAACCTAGATAGCATATTTAAAAGCAGAGACATTACTTTGCCAACAAAAGTCCGTCTAGTCAAGGCTATAGTTTTTCCAGTGGTCATGTATGGATGTGAGAGTTGGATGGTGAAGAAAGCTGAGCGCTGAAGAATTGATGCTTTTGAACTGTGGTGTTGGAGAAGACTCTTGAGAGTCCCTTGGACTGCAAGAAGATCCAACCAGTCCATCCTAAAGGAGATCAGTCCTGGGTATTCATTGGAAGGACTGATGTTAAAGCTGAAACTTCAATACTTTGGCCACCTCATGTGAAGAGTTGACTCATTGGAAAAGACTTTAATGCTGGGAAGGATTGGGGGCAGGAGGAGAAGGGAACAACAGAGGATGAGATGGTTGGATGGCATCACCGACTTGATGGACATGGGTTTGGGTAAACTCTGGGAGTTGGTGATGGACAGGGAGGCCTGGTGTGCTGCGATTCATGGGGTCACAAAGAGTTGGACATGACTGAGCGACTGAACTGAACTGAACTCTTCCTCTTCGCTTCTTGTAAGTGAATTTGATACATGTGTGCTATCTTTATCAAAACCTATTGATAAGATGATAACCTGAACTGGGCCCAAGACAGAAACCCCCTTTCCCACAGGCCCTGGTCCATAACCAGAGCTGCTATATAAGTTTGACCAGCTTCCTGAAAATTTGTGAAGATATATCACCTTCTTTAAAAGTCCAATCATGCATAGCTATACACAAAAGAACTGAAAACAGGTACAAAAACAAATACATGAGTGTTCATAGTAGCACTATTCACAACAACCAAAAGGTGGAAACAACCCAGATGTCCAACGATGGATGAGTGGATCAAAATGTGGTATATACATATGATGGAATATTCCTCAGCCATAAAAGGAATGAAGTTCTGACACATTCTATAGTACAAATGAACCTTGAAAACATTCTGTGTGGAAGAACTCAAACCCAAAAGGTCACATATTATATGATTCCATTCATATGAAATAACCAGCATTGATGAGGAGAGAGGGAAACAGGAAGTAACTGTTTAGTGGCTCTGGGGTTTTCTTTTGGTGTGATGAAAACATTTTGGAACTAGATGCGGGGGTGTTGTACAACACTGTGAATATATAAATGCCACTGAATTATGCAATTTAAAGTGGTTAATTTTATGTTAAGTGAATTTACCCACAATCTAAAAAGTGTATCTGCAAACAAAGCATCTGCAAAAGAAAAAAATCCAATGCATTCAACAGATAGCCTTGTGCCAAGTATTGGGACAACTGAGATGGGTGAGACCTGCTCTCTGTTAAAGCTAGTAACTGAGCTTTTTGGCCTTTGACGCTAGCAGGTTGCTACCCCCCTGAGATTCACCTCCCTCTCTGTGGGTTCTCTCATTGATTACACAGCCAGGCAGACTTCCAGGGGTGCTGCCCCCACAACCCTGTCTTAGTGAGTTGGGTTGGTACAACACAAAATGCATCCTCTTAGTGACTTTGCAGTGGGAAACCTGACAAACATAGCCTTGGCCATGTGATAAAGGTTAATAACCACAGTAATAAGTCATGTTGATTGAATGTACCCTTGATCTGATGTGATGGGAACAGCACTTTATCTGTGAGGTCTTACTCCAAAGAACTCCGAACTCCAGTTTAATCATGAGTAAAACACCAGGAAAACTCAAAATGAGAGACAGTCTACAAAATTCTTGACCAATACTCCTCAAAACTGTCAAGGTCATCAAAAACAAGTGACATCTAAGCAACTGTCCAGAAAAGAGTGTAGGGAGGCATGATACCTAAACGTGAGGAAGTATCCTGAGACAGAAAAAGGACGTTAGGTAAAAGCTAAGGAAATTCAAATAAAGTATGGGCTCTGGTTAGTTAATAATGTACCAGTATTTGTTCATTAGTTGTGACAAATATAAGATAGTCCAATAGAGGAAATCAGGTAGGGGTATATGAGAATCTTCTGAACAATCTCTGCAACTTTTCTGTAAATATTAAACTATTCTTGAGACTTCCCTGGGGGTCCAGTGGTTAAGACTCCATGCTTCCACTTCAAGGGGCACAGGTTCGATCTCTGGTCAGGGAACAAACATGCCATGCCGCACAGGGAAAAAAAAAACAACTATTCTTTTAAAAACTTTATTTTAAAAGATTCTCTTAAAAATATATGCTTTAAAAATCCTTACAAGGGCTATAACAAGGCTGTTCAGATAGAGATGGCAATGAAGAAATGAACAGAGTGGAGTGTGACCTACTAGTTTGGTGTAACAGACGTTCTCAAGTGCGAATTGACCCCAGGAAGAAAAATAAGATCTTACCCTACTTTCCAGGTCCCTCACCAGCCTCTTCCTGACTTGGAAGTCCCCTTGTAGACACCAATACTTTTAAATATCTAGACTAACAAACATCTCTTGGTAAACATCACACTGCATTTGAAAATATGTGGGTTATTTTCAAATATCTTCTGCTATTGATTTCTAACATAATTTCACAGTGATAAGAGAACAGACTCTGTATGATTTCAATACCTTTAGACCATGAAATTTTTGTACCTTGTTTTATGTCCCTTAATATGTTCCAGTGTCTCCTAGTTTATATAGTCTATGGGAACCTGAAGAGAATTGGCACCTGCTATTGTGTGAAAACTGTATAATTCTTAATTATGTTGAATTGGTTCATAGGGCTTTTCAGATCTACTATATCCTTCTACTTTTCTGTATATTCATTCTATTAAATTTTGAGAGTTTGATATTTAAACTCCAACTAAAAATCTTAATTTATCCACTTAAATAATTGTAATATATAGTGGAACTATATGTAACTTTGTTCTGTTCCAAGTCTCCTATAAATGTATTATCATACTTTCATAATTTAAAAAATAAAAAAGAAAGAAAAAAAAATCCAGACCAAGATTCAGGGTTTCTCTTCCATATCAAAGACCTCACAGCAGTTCTGCTTTCCAGGCCCTGGTCCACTCATCTTCCCCAGGGGGACTTAAACCAGGAAGAACTTTAGATGAGATGCTTCACTGCCTTTTCACAGGTGTAGTCTCAAGGCCTGATGGTTATGTATTAAATCAACAGTAGAATGATATCTCAATCCTGCACAATATCCATAGATACTCCCACCTATTAATCAGGGATTATTTCCTCCTCTACTGAGCAAACATTCCTCCATTTGGTATATGATGATACCATGGATGCCTTTGAACAAGGCCTTTCTCAAATATAAATGCAGGGCGGGGCAGTGTAGAGGTTAAGAGGAATGGTTTAGAATGTACAACCCTGGATTCAAACCCTGATTTCATCACTTATTTATTTAAACCCTATGACCCTCAGTTTCCACAACTGTAAAATAAAGATTAATAATGTCTATTTTATAGGACTGTTGGAGGAAGAGAGAATTCATGTAATGTGCTTAGCACAGAGCCTGATATAAGGTCTCAGGTTCCTGTCAAGTTTCTTGGATGGAGCTGAGAAGCTCACAGGCTCCAGGGAAGTGGTACCTGCCACCAACACCACTAATCCATGACTGATACAGAAGCCAGAACAGAGAGAGAGGAGTGGCTGGATATGGAGCCAGTGGGAGAAAAGGAATGGGAAGGAAAGGATCTATCCACAGACAAACTTGACTCCAAGGGTTACTAGTGAGGAGACTGGCACAGAATGCCTCTTGAGGTCTCGGGCATGTCCGTGTCCAACAGTACTTTTTATTCTCCATGGCCCTCATCAGGTGAATCATCGTGAAAACCACCCCATACCCACCCTTGTGAGGACTTGCCCTGTACCAGGCACATACCTGGAGAGGACTGAAAAGTCCAGGAGGTCCAAGATGTGGGTCAATGTGACTTGAGCTCCTAGAATACCCTTGGTGAGCCAGACATTAGTCCTTTAATTGAAGGACTGTGAGGAGGCCTGTGTGGTACACCCAGGGGCAGCCAGGGTGGCAGAACAGTCGGAAGTCTCTGGGCATTTCAGCCTCAATCACACCCTGGTGCCTAACACTGCCTGGCACACAATAGGTGCTTACTGAGGATATAGATGAGAGAATGAAAAGTCCCTCTCCTCAAGTCCTTCACAGTCTGGCAGGGGAGACATGGTATACCACAAATCCATGAGGTATCTTGCCCAGACGTAATCCCGAATCGTGGCCACTGAATACCTTGAGGGAGCAAAGCACTTGCAGGGCAATGCACAGTAGGACGCTGTCAGCCTGGGCCACGGAGGACGAAGGCCGTGTCTGTGCAAGGAGCCCAGCTGCCCCAAGATTGCTGGGGAGTGCATGACTCAGGGTAGGCAGGGCTGTGGGCTGGAGGAAGGGTGGGGCACCCTGGGAAAGCACCAATGAACCCCAGGAGGAGCAGGCCTCACCTCTACCTTCCTGATTCCTTCTCTCTCTTATTGTTTCCGGGCAAAGGCCGCTGCAGAGCTCACAAGCAACAGCTTTGCCAGCATCTGCAGCATGAATAGCAAAGATCAGAAGGAGATAAAGCTGGAGTGAGCTTCTCAGTGCAGAGAATAAGCAACATCTCAGAGTACACTTTAAAAATAAGGGTGGCTCAGTGAAATAAAAGCTTGACCCTCAGCACTGGATAAAGTTGTGTTAAAATCCTGGTTTAACCTAAACTCCTAGCAACTGAACGTCCTGCTTCTTTAATTTAGGCTTTGGAGATGATATCTGTAGGGGGCATGGTTTACTGAGTTGGAGCTCAGTGCTTGGTAGGTAAGACTTCCCCAGTGGCTCAGTGGTAAGAATCTACCTGCAATGCAGGAGACACAAGAGATGCAGGTTCGATCCCTGGGTCAGGAAGATCCCCTGGAGTAGGGCATGGCAACCCACTCCAGTATTCTTGTGGGAAAATGCCATGGACGAGAAGCCTGGCAGGCTGTAGTTCATGGGGTCCCAAAAAGTTGGACAAGAATGAAGTGACTGAGCATGCACGCCTAGTAGTTAGACATTGCCCGTCACTGTCACTGCACTGTCCCACACTATGGTGTGAAGCAGCCTGGATAAACAGATGCTGAAAGCAACAGGGGCCTCCGTGCAGGGCAGAAAGCCACTCACCTTATCTAATATTGCTGAGCAACTGTTTTCACCTACTAAAATTGGCCCCGCAACACCTGATGCCTTGAGTGTGACTGGTCCTCCGAGCCAGCTGGGAGCAGCCGTCCCCTTCCTCAGTTCTCTATCAAACCGTCTTCTGTTTGGGGTTCTCAGCCCAGTTCTAGAGAGCATAAGAGACGAGAAAGACCCAGCCCCTGCCCTCTGGCAATGCACTCTCACAGGACAGGCCACCCTCCCAGCAATGACACGTCAGGATGCCATGTGGTCCCCAGGTCACGGGACCACAGCACTGGTGCTCTTGGCAGGCTCTCAGCCTCATCTGTGCTGATTCTCCACATCAGTCACATTCTCTCCCCCTTAGTTCACTGCACACACCTGACCTTCACCTGGAAGGCCCCTTTTCCAACTATGAGGGGGAAGGTCTCCTGGGAGGCCTTCCCTCTGCTGTTCTCCCTCAGCACTTTTATTTTTTCCACTAATATAGATTGAAACCTCTTCTGCGGAAGAGCCCAAATAAAACAGAACAGGTAGGGCCCCACAGGAATGAAGCCCCCAGTCACGTGGATTCATCTGTCCTGTGAAAGGACGATTATTCCCCTCTTTGGTGATTGTCACGTGTCTGTATCCCCACTAGATGGTGAGCTCCATGGAGGCAGGAGCTGTGTCTGTCCTGATCACTGCTATGGGTTTGGCTACTCAGAGGGCACCTGGTTGACTGAATGGCTCTGTGACCGTGAGTCTGATAGCAGTCAGAAGAAAAGGTCCTGATGGTAAAGAACAGCTGAGGGAGGTTCCTACAGTGGGTGGAGTTTGTATACGAGGACAGCGGGAAAGAATACAGCAGGGATGTGGAGGTGGGAATGAGTCTGGGCTGTGCCAGAGACGATGGGGGGACCAGCCTGCCTTATTGGGAGGAGGGGTGGTGACGCTGGCTGTACACGGGGCAGGAGGAATCCAGATGCCACCTCTGTGCCTCTATACACAGCTCTTGGTCTTCCCCAGCTTCTGGTTCTCCCTCCCTCATCCCCCTACCTTCTTCTTTGAAAAAAATATTTATTTATTTATTTGGTTGTGCTAGGTCTTCATTGCAGTGTAAGGGCTCTAGGAGTGGCGGCTTCAGTAGTTGCGGCTCGTGGGCCCTAGAGTACTGGCTCAATAGTTATGGGGCATGGGCTTAGTTGCTCCTCGGCATATGGATCTTCTTGGACAAGGAATCAATACTGAGACTCTAGGACCTCCCTTTGTTAAGTCCAAGCTCCACTCACTTTCCCCATGTGGAGCTGCCAGATAAAATACCAGACACCCAATAAATCTGAGTTTCAGACATACAGTGAAGAATTACTTAGAATAAGTAACACTGGAGACACACCTATACTAAAAAGTTCTTCCTTGCTTCTCTGAAATTTCAATTTTTATTAGCTAAACATGGTAACCCTTTCCTCACCCCCATTTCAGAACCTGCCACTTGCCCCTGCTTGAGCCTCTAGGGAACCATCAAAGAAGTCTTGGGCCTCCAACAGAATCCTCAACAAACCCACAATTTAGATGGAAGCAATACTGAAGATTATTTAGTCTCATGCATGTGTGCACGCTAAGTTGCTTCAGTCATGTCCGACTCTTTGCGACCCCAGAGACTGTAGCCCACCAGGCTCCTCTGTCCATGGGATTATCCAGGCAAGAATACTGGAGTGGGTTGCTATTTCCTTCTCCAGGGGATTTTACCAACCCAGGGATTGAACCTGTATCTCTCATGTCTCCTGCATTGGCAGGCAGGTTTTTTTTTTTAATACTAGTGCCACCTGGGAAGCCCATTTAGTCTCATACCACCCCCCATACGTGGACTGGGAGACTGAGGCCCAGAGGGAACAGGCACTGGCAAGCCCTTGGGCCCCTGCAACTCCTTGCCTGTAACTTGGGCCTCCGGGAGAGCAGAAGGACCCTTGGGGAAGGGGGTTTAGGAAAGGCCAGGGCCCTCCTGGGTAAGGCAGGGCAGGAAGGCCCCAGGTTAGCCTACCCTCAGGCAGTTTCCTGGATTCTGACAACCCCAGGTGAGTCACCACCTGCCAGACTACATCTAGAGCAGTTCTGAGTCCCTGGGCTTCTCAGCTCCTGCTGGGCTTGCTGCCCAGAGGAACTGGGGGTGGGGTGGCTGGAAAGGGGTGTCTCTTGGGCAGGAGCAAGTGGGTGGGGCTGGACTTCATATGAGAGGGCTGGCCAGCCACTCAGGCACTTCAGAGATGACTCAGTTTAACTCCCAAGGAGGAAACTGAGGTGAGGGGAGCTGGGAATGGACTCAGTTGTTGTTCAGTCACTCAGTCGTGTCTGACTCTTTGGGACCCCTTGGACTGAAGCACGACAGGATTCCCCATCCTTCACCATTTCCTGGAGCTTGCTCAAACTCATGTCCACTGAGTCGGTGATGCCATCCAACCATCTCTTCCTCTGTTGCCCCCTTTTCCTCCTGCCTTCAGTCTTTCCCACCATCAGGGTCTTTTCTAATGAGTCAGCTCTTTGCATCGTGGCCAAAGCATTGCAGCTTCAGCTTCAGCATCAGTTCTTCCAATGAATATTTAGGATTGATTTTCCTTAGGAATGACTGATTTGATCTCCTTGCTGTCCAAGGGACTCTCAAGAGTCTTCTCCAACACCACAATTCAAAAGCATCAATTCTTCAACACTCATAGAGGCAGGGACTTAACCCAAATAACCCAGCCAGTCAGACCCACAGGCTAGGGTTTTTCTATGGAATTGTCATTCCACGCTCCCTGCTGAAACTGCCCACCCCCTGCCTGCTCTATGTTTCTTCATCCCACTTTCCCTCCTTGATGCTACATTATGTGTTTAAATCCTGTTCACTCTCTGGAGATCCCAGAACAGTGCCTGGCACTGAGCAGGTGCTCAATAAGCCTTTGTTGAAAGAAACTGTCCCTATTACATCTCACCTTGTGTGGCACGCAAGGCATGATGTGGCAGTCCCCCAGCTGCAGGTGTACGGTACAACCTCTGCTAGGAGTGTGGCTCTGTGCGGGTCTGGGAGCCCCCGAGGCCCAGGGCTCCCTCCTCCAGTCACAGCCCCGCCTGGGCCTGGGAACTGAGAGAGTAACAGCACAGGGATGAGATGGACTGATTGTGAGCTTAGGGGCTGGGCTCTCACCTGTCTGTCCCAGTGCACCGTCTGGACCAGACAACACCTGAGAATGGCCAGGGGACTCAATTCCAGAGTTTCGCTGGTTCGATCCCTGGGTCAGGAAGACCCCCTGGAGAAGAAAATGGAACCCACTGCAGTATTCTTGCCTGGGAAATCGGATGGACAGAGGGGCCTGTCGGGCAACAGTCCATGGGGTCGCAAAGAGTGGGACATGACTGAAGTGACTTCGCTTGCACATAGTCGCTAAGTAGTTTCAGACTCTTTTGTGACCTCATGGACTGTAGCCCTACAAGCTCTTCTAACAAACTACCACCAACAGGAAGAATTTAAGGAAGGTCAAAAGGAGAGAGGAGACTCCAGTCCATACGTCCTACCAATCTCCCAGAATTATTCTCGCTGAAATCCATCTTGGCTGAGTGATGTGCATATCACCAGGAAAGACCCTGGGTCAGAGTGATTGGCCAGAGACAACCTGGAAACTAACCATAAAACCACAAAACCTGAGACTGTGAGCCACACGGCAGAGCAGTTCCCCTGGGTTCCCTTACCCTGCTGCTCTCCACCCAGGCGCCCCTTCCCAATAAAGTCTCTTGCTCTGTCAGTGAGTGTGTCTCCTCCAACATTCATTTCCAAGTGTTAGGCAAGAGCCCACTCTCGGGCCCTAGAAGGGCAACATCTAGTCTCAGTTAACAGCTATATTCTCACGGCAGGGTTGCACAAAAGACATCCCTTTTAACGTGTGGATAAATAGTAAGCTCTCAGTAAAATCATGGAGCCCTCTCATGGCAGTAATGGTGCGTGTGCTGATGGGAATGTGCTCGCCACAATGAGTAATGTACTCCGTTCCCCTCTCTTTGGTTATCGCTTTGACATTTGTCACAAACATACCTTCTGTTCCTCTTAACGTCTATGGCCTATTTCACTGTCAGCAGCAAAGCTCCCCTGGGTAATCTCAAAACCCTGAAGAAACAAAACCTTGGTGTCACATTCTTCTCCAGGTTTATTCTATAGGCACCTTTGCCAACAATCACCTCGGGTTATGTATTTATACCTTAGGAGTGTACACTGTGCCAGCCACTACCCTAGGGGTGTCCCTTACCTTTAGACCCCAGACTCCCCTCTATCCTTGACAGACCCTTTGTGGACCCTATTTCCTCTCATTCTCTGAGGCTCACATCCAGGTCTTTTCTGTCTTGGAGACCATGGGTGGTTAGGGCCTCAAGGACTGTCTTGGGGACACTTGGAACACTTCATAGTTATCCAAAGAATGTCACTCCAAGAGGTCTGTCCAGATTTGTCTGGCCCCAGGCCTCCGACCAGTCTAGATACCTCCACCTCTAGTCATATGATCCCTCTGGTATGTCCAAAGGTGAGCTCTGCATCTCTTCCCAAGCCCGTTTCTGTCTCAACCTCAGTGAGGGCACCTCCAGCCAGCTGGCCACATGGGCAGTACCTGAGCATCATGGAGCCTCCTCTCAGCCCCTCCCTGCCCTCCTCCAACATTTTGCTCAGTCCTGGCCATCCCTCTGTGATATCCTGGGGAGAGTCCACTTCTCACCTTCCTTCCTCTCACCTTCATTTTTACTTCATCTTCTCTCACCTGAACCTTGAAGCAGTGAGCTCCTTCGATCTCGGCTCTCAGTCCCGTGCTCCCTGAAGCAGTAGGGAGGGATCCTACTGGCAGCACATCCAACCTCATCGTTCTCCTGCTCAAAACCTCTCCACAGCTCCCCATTGCCCTCAGGATAAAATCAGCTCCTTGGCCTGATAGTTGAGGTTCTTCACGATCTGGACCCTGCCAGCCTCACTACCGCACCTCACACTGCTGTTCCACGGACTGCTGAGCATTCTCCAGCTCCCAGCCTTGTTTCAGGACGATCCCTCCACCTGGAACGCGCCTTCCTTCCCAATTGGTAGATTTCTTCATCTTCAATCATCGGGAGAGTCCACTGCCGGAATCAGCTTGTTTTCCAGGGAGGGTGGGTAAACAAGGCTTTTCTCAGGGTGTATGTGTGTGTTTTTAGAGTCAGTCAACGTTTGTCTATTTATTCATGTACACATAAGCTTGTTTCTAAAAGGATCTGAGGTGGGCCGTTACATATTTACTGAGTGGCAGCCATGTGCCGCACAACTCCCTGCGCGCCGCACGCACAACTCCATGTGCGCCACATGCGCATCCACACGCTGCCCCTGGCAGACCGGAGACCGGAGAACTTCTAGGGCAGGGGCTCAGGGCTCAAGGGTGAGGGAACTCAGAGCAACTGGGAAGGGGGAGGTGGGAAGGAGGGAACAGTGAGAAGGGCTTGACAGAAGATGGGAACAGAGGGAACAGAAGGAGCAAAGGTTGCGAGTGGGGGATGGGGGAGAACCGCAGCTTCCTTCTGTGATCCCTCCTTGTGTTTCCTTTACCTCTTGCCCGGGTCGTCTTCAAGATCTGTTCCCTTTTCTTCTTGCAACATTGCCCTGTCGGGGGCAGGGTGGGGATGAACGTAGTGGGGATGGAGATTGTGAGAGCCCCTCAGGGTCCAGATTACACGCAGGAGGGAGCCTGTCCCCAGCCAATGAGCCACCCTGTGGTCACAGCACGTTAAAGCTGCCAGCACACTAGCCATCCTCCGTTCATCCTCCCAGCCAGTCTGTGACTGTGTATCACTGCATCCATTGCATCAGAGAGGAAACCAAAGACCAGAATGTGGGTGACAGAGCAAGGACTCCATCTGTCTATCTTTAGAGGCTAAAATCTTTCTTCTGTCAACTATCCCAGGGGCCATCTGCTCCTGAATCGTCTGGGCACAGCATAGGGAGCTTAAGAAGGATGAATTGGGTTAGCATCAGGGAGGATGGATTCCTGAGAAGGGTCCCCTCTCTGCAGCCTCTAGGCCAATACCTGGGCTTAACCTTCATGGGCTTCCCTGATAGCTCAGTTGGTAAAGAATCCGCCTGCAATGCAGGAGACCCTGGTTCGATTCCTAGGTCAGGAAGATCTGCTGGAGAAGGGAAAGGCTTCCCACTCCAGTATTCTGGTCTGGAGAATTCCATGGACTGTATAGTCCATGAGGTCGCAAAGAGTCGCACCCATCTGAGCAACTTGCACTTTCACTTTCACCCTTCATGGGCTACTTTAGTCACTCGGCCCCTCTGCATTTCCACCCAGCCCTGGTGCTCAGGGCACAGGACCTGGTCAGGCTGCAGCACCAGCGCTGCCAGCCCTGGCTTTGTGACTCTGGCTGAGACCTCAGCCCTCTGCCCTTTTCAGTCAAGATGCTGAGCTAGAGGGTGTTTGAGGTCCCGACTTCTCTGATCTCTGTTACTCCCAGATTTCCCTGGGTTTGGTTTGTCTGTCTGCAGAGTGTGTGCCAGGCTGAGAATAGGATCAGTTCCCATCCTGCCCTGCTGGTCAGCTCAGCCCTGAGGGGGCTCTCCAGGCAGTGGGGATGGTCACTGGGGTCGGAGGTTACAGATTCTAGTTTTATCTGTTGCAGCCAAAACTGGGGCCGGCCTGGCCCACTCCCCAGCTGACCCCCACTGACCCCAACACTGAGCAGCTGGGAATTGACCCAGGTTGAGCTGAGGCAGCTGTCAAGGCAGCCCTAAAATTAGCCTCAACAGGGATAGGGAGAGAGCCCTGGCCCAGGTTTCAGGCTCCAACATCCCTGAGGGACTGAGCCCACGCTCCAATGAAGGCTGGAGAGGTCAGCCAGAGTTCTGGCAGTGGCCCTACCATGATGTTGGCTGGAGAGTCACAGATGAGCATGGACACATTTCAGGAGGGGATTTGAAGGGCAGGCACTGTCTGCCAATTGCTTGGGCCCTGATGTAGCTCCCGTCTCCCAGCCCATCAGAACCTGGGAGGGTCCAGGGAAGGACTTTGCTATTTATATTCTTCTAGAACAAGGTTGAGGCAACCTGTCTGTCTTCCCAAGGCCGGGTTGGATGGCTTCACACCTTAGCATCAACTCCCAACCACAGAGGATGAGCCAGAAGGTCTACCAGCCTGCTGTGGGGGTAGGTTGCAGATCCCCAGTATTCGGTCTAAAGTCAGCTCCTCCCACTTACGAACAGCAGCTGGATCCACTTCCCTCCTCTCTGACTTGTGTTCTGAGGATCTTGCTGATTCTAATTCCGAAGGTCTGGGGTGGCATGTGAAATTATTCAAGATTCTAACAAGGTTCCAGGTTGGTCTGCAGACCATTCTGATCACAGATCTTACTTTCCCAGCCAGCCTGGGTGGACCCCAAGGCCAGACTTCCCTTCTTCGATTTTATAGGTATTCCTCAACCAACCCCAGTAGAGCCTGACTCAGGTACGTGGGCACATGATACAGCAGGTAGCTGACTGTTTTATTTTGTGTTCCTATGTGGGTGTGTAGATGTGCATGGCAGTCCTTGTGTCCCTGTGTATCCAGCTTGTGACTTTTTACACGTATAGAGGGTACAAAGATGCAGGTGTACAATAATAGCACAAATTGCTAACACTTAAAAAAATAGTCAACTTTTAGTCAGGTACTAACAAGGTTACATATAATGTCTTAAGTCTCATAACAACTCTTTTGAGTTATGGTCCTATTCTCAGATGAGAAAATTGAGGCTCACAGAGGTTAAGTGACTTGCTCAAGGTCACATGACTGTTAAGAGGAAGTCAGGGTTGCTGTCAGGGATGAGCTACACCCTGGTGCAGGTGAGCTTGGGAGCATACGTGCAGCTGGGTGGGCCTTGGCGAGTGCTGGAGTGAAGTAGCGCCAAGAGTCAGGGAGGCTGGAGTCAGTGCAGACCCATCAGAGCACGTGCAGAAGGCAGGTGGGGAGGAGGAAGGAGACCTAGGCCCAAATCAGACCAGCCTGGGCTTGAGTCCTCACACTGCCCGGCTGAGTTTCAACTTTCTGCTCTGTGAAGTGAATATATAAGAGTTGTCTCTTGAGGCTGCCGCTTTGAGAAAGAAATGTGATAACACGTACAAAGAGGCTCTCCCAGGGTCAGCCCAACACAGAGTAGGTGCTCAGGATGTGTGAGCTGGCCTTTCCTCCCCCCCCCCGCCCCGCCCCCTGTGGATGAACTGCTTGGCAATCTGGGGAGTGGCTTCTGACCTGATGGTTGCTGCCAACTCACTGGATTAAAAGAAGCATCCTGGGAAGGGCCAGGGACAAGCCGGGGCAAGGCCAATAGAGAGGTGCTGGGATCACCACTGAGAGAGCCCCCCCAGAGGGAGACAGACATCCCTACAAAGCTTAGAGCCTGGCTTGCATTGGCTGAGACAGGAGAACTGCAAGGCTGGAGACCCCTTCAACTCAGGATAAGCCCTCTTAGGAAAGGAAACACCCTCTCCTTTGACTCAGCACTTAGCTATGTCAGACATCACTCTTCATGGTCCTCTAGACACCGTGCCCACTGGGGGCCAAGTCTCCCCTGGGCTGGGCCGGACATCTGTTGGGTCAGGCTTTTGTAAATCTCTGATGACTCATTTTGTCTTCCTCCTCCCACACCCTAACCTCACTGCCGGAGCTGGGTGTCCCTGGTGATGCCCGCATCTGGATGGCTCCCAGCATGAATTGTTGTGGGGCATCAGTGGGTAGACTCCTTACCTACCAGCCATACATTGCCAGCAAGTTTGCTACCTGAGTCACTCCTAGAGGAGTAAACTGCTCCTTGTAGGCCTCTGCAAAAAGTAGGAAGTCGCCTTGGTAGGCATTAATCTCTCCTGGGATCCAGAGTGGAGGGGAACTCAGTTGGATCCCCTGGACCACCAGAAGTAGATGCTGGGAAACAGAGTCCAGGATACACTGCTGATGAGAGCTAGTTAAAGGTGGGAGATCGAAATATAGCACTGGTGATGCCACATGGCTCACTTCCTAAATTTCCCACGTGAGTATCCTAAAGCCAAAAGAGGGCCATCACCAGGCCAGGTCACCAAGAAAAGAGGCACAGAGCCCACCGCAGCCACCTTCCCAGAAAAGGCTGTAAAAGACTCTGGCTTTTGGTGCCTCCATGTGGCTGAATAGAAGAAAGACAGGGCTGAGCTAAGATTTGGAAAACAAGTTCCTGGGGTTGAGTGACTCCAGTACGTGAGGGGCACCCTTCCTGGGTATAGGGCGAGGACTGTCTCCAATTACACAGCCTCGGCCCCAACTAGTCCCCCCAATTCAATATGTATCTCCCCCACCAGACTGGGAGCACCCCAGGAGCACGGTGGGATCTCATCTATCACATCCCTTGGATACCCTGGGAAGGCACTATGAAGCTTTAAGGAAGTGGTTTGAACCGAATTGAATTCAGTATAAATGGAAGGAAACAGTGTGGAATGTGGACAAAGATTATGCACAAGACTGTTCACCAAATCCATGTCTGTAAAAGCAAAAATTGCGTTGATGTATTGTTGAAGTGGGTGATGGGTACAGGGGTCTGTTATAGTATTCATTTTAGTGTGTGTTTGAAATGTTTTGAAACAAAGGAATTAATGGAGAACATAAAGGCCTAACAATAGAAATCTAAATAAATTATGATGAAGTTGTGCAAAGGAATAGTGTCTAGAGACATTAAAAATGCTGCCATGGAGTTTTTTTGTTTTTAATTATAACAGCTTTATTGATCTATAATTCACATCACACACAATTTATGGACTTAAAGTATACAGTGGTTTTTAGCATATTCATGAAGTTTTACAACCATAACTGTAATCGATTTTGAAGCATTTTTGACACCCCCCAAGAAAACCCTCTACCTGTTAGCAGTCACTTTTCATATGCCCCCAAGTCCCTCCCACCCCTCAATGCAGCTGACAAATCTACTTTCTGTCCCTGTAGATTTGCTTATTCTGGACATTTAATGAAAATGAAATCACATAATATGTGGTCCTCTGTATTTGACTGTTTTTTTTTTTTTAAACCCAGCACAATGTTTTCAAGGTTCACTGAAGTTGTAGCATGTATTGGTATTTCATTGTGGATACCCCAAAATTTATCCATTCATTAGTTAATGGATATTTAAGTTGTTTCTGCTTTGGGGCTATAATGAATAATGTGGCTAATAACATTTATGTACAAGTGTTTGCATGGATATATGTTTTCATTCTCTTGAATATACATCTAGGAGTAAAATTGCCGGATCATATATTAACTCTATGGAGGACTTCCCTGGAGGTACAGTGGTTAAGACTCTGTGCTCCCAATGCAAAGGGCACTGCTTCAATCCCTGGTCAGAAAACTAAGATCCCACATGTCACACGATGCAGCCAAAAAAATCATAAAATTCAATTTTAAAAAATATATAAACTCTATGTTTAATTAACTGAAGAACTGCCAGACTATTTTCCAAAAGCTCTATCATTCTACATTCTCACCAGCATTGCACGAGTGTTCAGATCGATTTCTCCATATCCTTGCCACGTTTGTTATTATCTGTCCGTCTTTTAGTCTAGCCATCCTAGTGGGTGTGACCCATGTAATTTTTAATGACATGGCAAATGTCTTCAGTGTAATGTTAGATTTTTTTATAAGTAGACTTTAGAACTGTTTATACAGTATAATCTCAACTCTATATATGTTTACAGAAATCAGACTAAAAAATAATCTACTAAAATGTTGATTTGGTTATCTGTAGACAACTTTGTGTGGTTTTTATTTTTTCCTAATTTCTTTGACAGTTTAAACATGCTTTGATAGGGAGAAAAAAGCCAAAAGAAGGTTAAAAATCAGTAAATATTAGAAAGAGATAATGCAAATAAATTAAAATATTTAAAATCTATTGAATGAAGCTGATTAAGTGCCAGTATGTAGGACCTTGGGCTCTTGGAGATGAGGTCTGAGTGGAGATGGAAGAAGCAGACGAGTCGGGCCACTGATTTTAGGGTGTAGGGGTGTACAGAAAAGGAACATCACTTTCAGTAGGGATCAGGGAAAGCTTCATGGAGGAGGCAACCCTGCAGCTATATGGACTGTGAGCGAGAGGCCAATTTAGACTCATGGAGATGAAGTGGGGGGACAGATTACATATTGCAGGTATATCAGACATAGGCCTGACCTCTGTGTGCACAGACTGCTGGTGTTGCAGACGAGAGCTCCAGTCTCTGTAGGAGAGATGGTGACCTGAGCCAACCTCGCTCTGCCCTAATTTGGGGTAACTGACCTTGCCCAGTATGCTGAGGATGAGTTTCCTAATCTCTGAAATGGCTGTAATAAACTTCCTTGAGTGTAGTCATAGCACTGAATGAGATAGGAGTGTGAAGCAGTCTCTGGCATAAGCCTGACCCACAGCAATAAGGGATTTACTTCAAGGAAAGAGGGAGGTGCGAAGTTCACTTCAAGGATGGAATGATGTAGGGGAAGACCTGAGGTGAGGGACACTTAACTGGACCTTGAAGAAAGAAGGATTGGTGGAGGAGGGGACTGACATTCCAGACAAAAGCAGCCGGGATCCAGAGTTCCCAGCAAGAGGAAAAAGGTTAAAGGACAGGCCAACTGGGAGTAAGATATTGGAAGGCGGGGCGCCTCGCTTTCTGACAATAGAGAAGTTACTACAGCAAAGATACAAGAGACTTTCCTAATGGACCAGTGGCTAATACTCTGTGCTGCCAATTCAGGAGGTCTGGGATTTTCAGGTGGCTCAGTGGTAAAGAATCTTCCTGCAATGCAGGAAACATGGGTTCGATCCCTGGGTCAGGAAGATCCCCTGGAGAAGGACATGGTAATCCACTCCAGTATTCTTGCCTGGAAAATTCCTTGTACAGAGGAGCCAGGCAGGCTGAAGTCCATGGGGTTGCAAAGAGTTGGATGTGACTGGGCACGCTCAGGTTCAGTCCCTGGTAAGGGAACTAGGTCCCACCTGCCCCAGCTGAGAGTTCACATGTTGCACATGCCAACTAAGACCCAACATAGCCAAATAAATAATTAACTTTTTAAAGTGAAATTGCTTTATTTAAAAAAAGAGAGAGCGAGAGAGATACAAATAGTCTCCTGGGAGGGCAGCCAAGCAGTCACCTTATCTACTTTTACCAGCTAGCCCAGAGAGGCTCAAGGTCACACAGGGAGGCTGGGGTGTCCCAGGTGTGGGCTTTTTCTGCAAGAAGTGGCCCCAGGACTGCAGACTGCAGTGGGAATCAGGGACTTGCTTCTGAGCCCTGTGTGTGCTTCCCATCCACTTCTCAGACAAGTGGCTCTTCTGGGATCATAGAGTTGAAATAAAGGGAAGAGGCAGTTTTATTTTCTTATTTACTCCTGTGTTTTTGAAGCCCTTCGCACTGGGCTAGTGCTGCTTTTGTCCCTTAGTAAATGACACAAGTGGCTGTTGCTGCCTTTAAAAGAATATTTTCAGGACAACTTGCTTAGACTTTGCAAAAAGTCAGTGTTACAGAATCTTGCAACTTATTGTCAAATGTTTCTGGAAGGAGAAACACATCCAGAGAGGTAGACTAAATGTAGCAAAATGTTAACAATGAATGTACTACAGATGAAGGGCACAATACTATTCTTTAAGCTTTCCTGTAGACTGAAAAAAAAATAGTTTTAAGTTTTTTTGGGAAAAAATGCAGCAACATATACAACCGTACATACAATGTGAACCAAAAATTGGAAAGAAGGAAGACCAAAGAAACAATCTTTCTGACCTCCAGTTAGGCAAAGTAGTCATAGATACAATACCAGAAACATGATCTGCAAATGAAAAATATTGATGAGTAGGACTTTATCAATATCTTTATCTTTAAAAGATACAATTAGATTAGGAAAATGGAAAGACAAGCCACTGTTTGGCAGAAGCTATCAAAGTCACTATCCATAGAAGGAGTTCTATCCAGAACAACTATAAAAGGCCAAAACAAAAAACAAAATTACTGTGA
This sequence comes from Okapia johnstoni, assembly GCA_024291935.2. Classification (NCBI taxonomy): domain Eukaryota; kingdom Metazoa; phylum Chordata; class Mammalia; order Artiodactyla; family Giraffidae; genus Okapia; species Okapia johnstoni. Next base: position 25,704,950 of record CM044325.1, read on the forward strand.
AAACTCAGTAATATGAAAACAAACCACCCAATCAAAAATGGACAATAGATATGAACAGATACTCCACCAAGAAGGCATATGATGGAAATAAGCACATGGAAAGATGCTCAAAAGACAAAAATTAGTAGAAGTACAGAGAGAAATAAATGAATCTGCTATTGTAGTTGGAGACTTCATCAGCCCCATTAAAAGTGAATCTAGCATTGGGGGAGAATGGATACATGTATATGTATGGTTGAGTCCTTTTGCTGTTCACCTGCAATGATCGCAACATTGTTTATCGGCTATACCGCAATATAAAATAAAAGAAAAAAATTTTAAATAAAGAAATAGATATAGCATCCAGAAAATCAGTAAGGATATATTTCCATCAACCAACTGGGTATGACTGATATCTATAGATTACTTCATCTAACAACAGCAAAATATACACTCATTTCAAGCTCATATGGAACGTTCAGCAAGATAAACCACACTGTGGGTCATAGAACACCTAACCAAATTTAAAAGAATAGAAATCATGTAATTTTGGCTCTCAGACCACAAAAAAATTAAATTAGAAATCAATAACAGAAAGATAATTGGAAAATCCCCAGACACATGGAAATTAAATAAGACATTTCCAAATAACGTATGGGTTAAAGAAGAAATCTCAAGAGAAATTTGTAATATTTTAAACTAAATAAAAATTAAATATCAAAATTTGTGGGAAGCAGTGAAAGAATTGGTTAGAGCGACATTTATAGCATTGAATGCATGTAATATTAATAGAAAGGAAGAAACATCTAAAATCAATAATCTGTTTCATTTTAGGAAACTAGAAAAAGAGCAAATTAAATCCAAAGGGAGGAGAATAAAAGAAATAATAAGATTTAGAGATGAAATTGAAAACAGAAAATCAACAGAGATAAAGCAATGAAACCAAAGCTGGTTCTCTGAAAAGACTGATAAAATTGATATACCTCTAGGAGGCTAACTGCTTTAAAAAGGGAGGATATAAATTACTGATTGGTTATATCCCAATGCAAAATAAAGAGTATAGTAACAAAAAATGAAAGGGAACAATCACTACAAATCCTATGGACACTAAAATGATAATAAAGGAATATCATGAAGAGCTATGCCCACAAATTTGATAACCTAGATGAAATGGACCAATTCCTTGAAAGAAACAATCTGCAAAGACTCATACAAGAAGAAATAAACAATCTGAATAGGCTTATATCTATTAAAGAAATCGAATCAATAATTTAATAAACTTTCAAAACAGAAAGCAGCAGACCAGATGGGTTCACTTGTGAACTCCACCAAATATGTAAGAAGAAATTATACTAATTCTCTACAATGTCTTTCAGAGGCTAGAAGCAGAAGGAATACTTCCTAACTCACTCTGTGAGTCCAATACTATCCTGATACCAAAACCAAAGACATTACAAAAAAAAGAAAACATAGATCATTTCCTCTCATTAACATAGATGCAAGATGCTCAAACACATTATTAGTCATTAGGGAAATGCAAATTAAAACACAATGAGATGCCACTACACACCTATTAAGTGAAGTCATTAAGTGATAGTCACTTAGCTTTGTCTGACTCTTTGTGACCCATGGACTGTAGCCTGCCAGGCTCCTCTGTCCATGGAATTCTTTAGGCAAGAATACTGCAGTGGGTTGCTGTTTCCTTCTCCATGGGATCTTCCTGACCCAGGGATCCAACCTGGGCCTCTTGCATAGCAGGCAGATTCTTTACCACCTGAGCTACCAGGGAAGCCCATATTAGAATGGCTAAAATTAAAGAGACTGACCATATCAAGTGTTGATGAGGATATGGAACAACTAGAACTCTCATACACTGTCGGTGGGAATGTAATATGGTACCACCACTTTGGAACACAGTTTAGTAATTTCTTAAAATTTTAAACATAAGCTTCCTATATAACCCAGTCATTCCATTTCTAGGTGGAATGAAATGAAGAAAGAAAGAACTCAAGAGAAATGAAAGCATATGTCAAAACAAAGTCTTGTACACAATTAATCAAAGCATCTTTGTTTGTAGCAGCCTCAAACTGGAGACGACCCAAATGTTTATCAATGGATAAGTGAATAAACAAATTGTGGCCCATACATACAATGGAATCCTACTCAGCAATAAAAAATAATGAGCTGATGGACAACTTGTGGAATGGTGGTGTGAGGAGCCCTGCAGACCCTCTTCTCAGTGGAACAATCGTAACTATATATATATATCACAAAATCATATATATATGTGTGTGTGTCATTCTCTGGAAATTGCCCTCACAGCACATAGCAAATGAGGGGATGTTTATTCAAGAAAATCTGGGGACTTCCCTGGTGGTCTAGTGGCTAAGACTCTGTACTCCCAATGTAGGGGGCCTGGGTTCAATTCCAGATCAGGAAACTAGATCCCGTATGCCACAACGAAGACCCGACACAGTCATAAAAATAAATATTTTAAAAAATCTATTAAATCTTGGCAAGGACAGTAAGAGTCTGGAGCATTTGGGCCATGACTCATTCTTTCCCTGCCCCTACCAGCTCAGTGTATGGAAGCCCCACTCTAGACAGGTGAAGCTAAGAACACAGAGCTCCTGCTTCTCCCAGGTTCCAGTCCATGGCTATTGTCCACGGCTGTGGTATCTTCCTGGGAGGAACAGGCTGCCAGCATTTCTCATTCTCTGAGCTCTGTGTTGCTGGGACAATTGGTGCCACATGCAAAAGAATGCAGTCAGCTGCTTCCTTCACACTGTATACAAAAATTAATTTTAAATGATCAAATAAAAAAACTTAAGAGCTAAAAGCATAAAATACTTAAAAGAAAACAGTAAATCTTCAGGACCTTGAGTTTGGCAGTGGTTTCTTAGATATGATAACAAAAGCACAACCAACAAAATGAAAAAAAAAATTTTTACAAATTGAAATTTGTCAAAATTAAAAATATTTTTGCTTTAAAGGATACCATCCAAAAAATGAAAAGACAATCTATAGAATGGAGAGAAACATTTATAAATCATATATCAGATAAATATAGAATCTAGACTATATAAAAACTATTAGTTAAATAATAAAAAACAAATCAAATTTAAAATTGGCAGAGATCTAACTAGGCATTTTTCTAAATAAGATAGACAGCTAAACAAATAGAAAAGTGGACCATAAACACTAGAATAGATTCCTGACATCATTAGTGATCAAGGAAATGCAAATCAAAACCTCTATGGGATATCACATCATACCCACAAGGATGACCATAATTAAAAAAAACTGTAGAATAATAAATGTTGGTTAGGATGTATAGAGGTCAGAATCCTCATAGATTGCTGGTTGGAATGTGAAATGGTGCATTACTTTGAAAAAATAATTTAAAAATATATTTGGGGAAAATTGGGAAAAATATGAATATGAACTGGATATTAGGTGATAGTATGGAATTATTCATCCTCTCCTCAGGATTGTTATTAAGAAAATGTTCTTACAATATTGTAAAGTAACTAGCCCCCAACTAAAATAAATAAATTTATTAAAAAAAAAAGAAAATATTCTTAATCTTAGGAGCTTTATGCTCAGGTATGGGTGTCATCTAGTGACATGGTATCTGCAACTCACTTTCAAATGATTCAGATTTTTTAAAAGAGAAAGCAATGAGGCAAACAAGGCAAATCATTAATTGTTGAATCTAGGGGAACATATGGATGCTCATTGTACACTTTTTCCCCCTTTGCTTTTGAGTATTTTCTTAAAAAAAAAACCCAAACATACAGAGGAGCACAAAAAACAAATTGCCCTGCTGGGTATAGAGCCTCTCTGGGTTCAGGGAGGCAGAAAGAGACCCAAGGCTGCAGATAAACATCCCAGGGGCCAAGATTTGAAGCCCTTCAGCTTCCCTTTCTGGAATGAATGTGCCCAGAGGGATAGGCAATGGGGAAAAGCTTCTGACATCAACCCATGCCAGCAAGGTGCTAGTGAGTGACTTTATAGGCATTTCCTCATTTAATCCTCACCACATCCTCATGATATAGGCTCTATGATTATGCCCAATTTACAATTGAGGAACCTGAGGCCAGAATTCAACAACTGCTTGAAGATTCTTCTCCTGATTCAAGGACTGTGCTGGGCTCCCTGGAGACCAGAGAGATCACAAGACTGTGTCCCCTATAATCAGCCTGTGAGAAGCCTGACCTAGCTCCTGGCCTTCAGGAAGAGGACAGGCTCCAGGAATCAGGACCTTTGATGCTGGGTAACCTCACCCACACAACAAACTGTGGAAAATTCTGAAAGAGATGGGAATACCAGACCACCTGACCTGCCTCCTGAGAAATCTGTATTCAGGTCAAGAAGCAACAGTTAGAACCAGGCATGGAGCAACAGACTGGTTCCAAATTGGGAAAGGAGTACATCAAGACTGTCTATTGTCATCCTGCTTATTTAACTTCTATGCAGAGGACATCATGAGAAATGCCGGGCTGGGTGAAGCACAAGCTGGAATCAAGATTTCTGGGAGAAATATCAATAAGCTCAGATACGCAGATGACACCACCCTTATGGCAGAAAGCGAAGAAGAACTAAAGAGCCTCTTAATGAAAGTGAAAGAGGAGAGTGAAAAAGTTGGCTTAAAACTCAGCATTCAAAAAACGAAGATCATGGCATCTGGTCCCATCACCTCATGGCAAATAGATGTTGAAACAATGGAAACAGTGACAGACTTTATTTTGGGGGGCTCCAAAATCACTGCAGATGGTGACTGCAGCCATGAAATTAAAAGACGCTTGCTCCTTGGAAGAAGAGCTATGACCAACCTAGACAGTATGTTAAAAAGCAGAGATGTTATTTTACTGACAAAGTCTATATAGTCAAAACTATGGTTTTTCCAGTAGTCATGTATGGATGTGAAAGCTGGACCATAAAAGCTGAGCTGAGCACCGAAGAACTGATGCTTTTGAACTGTGGTATTGGAGAAGACTCTTGAGAATCCCTTGGACTGCAAGGAGATCCAACCAGTCCATCCTAAAGGAGATCAGTCCTGGGTGTTCTTTGGAAGGACTGATGCTGAAGCTGAAACTCCAATACTTTGGCCACCTGATGGGAAGAACTGACTCATTGGAAAAGACCCTGATGCTGGGAAAAATTGAAGGCAGGAGGAGAAGGGGACGACAGAGGATGAGATGGTTGGATGGCATCACCGACTCAGTGGACATGAGTTTGAGTAAGCTCTGGGCGTTAGTGATGAACAGGGAAGCCTGGTGTGCTGCAGTCCATGGTGTCGCAAAGAGTTGGATGTGACCGAGCGACTGAACTGAACTGAACTGAACCTAACCAGGGGTTTCTGGTGGCTCAGTGGTAAAGAATCTGCCTGCCAATGCCAGAGACTTGGGTTTGATCCCTCAGTCAGGAAGATTGCCTAAAGAAAGAAATGGCAACCCATTCCAGTATTCTTGCCTGGGAAATCCCATGGACAGAGGAGACTGGCAGGCTGCAGTCCACGGGATCACAAAAGAGTTGGACACGACTTAGCAACCATACAACAACCTGACCCAGGTGGGATGGGGTTGGAGTTCAAGGCGGGGACTGTGTACCTGCCAGCATCAGGGGTCAAACCAGGAGGTGAGGGAGGGAGGAAGGGAACTGCGAGGAAGCTGTGATGACCCAGGTACCCAGAGCTGTGACGTTTCTGACCTCATATCCTGGCACTTCCTCTTCTCCTTTATCCTGTCGCTCTCAAGCTTACACACATAGACTCACCCCTCCATGCCTTTGCACAAGCTGTTCCCTGAGCCTGGAATGCCCTTTGAGTGCACGCTAAGTTGCTTCAGTTGTGTTCACAGGAAATTACTGTCGTTCTCTAAGACTCAGCTCCAAGTGTCTGGCTCTGGGCTCCCACCTCTAGCTCATCCCTCTCCATGAGATCGTAATTAACTCCTTGAGAGTCCCCAGGACCTGGCCTAGAGGAGTGTTGGGGGGCAGGGGGGTGGGATGATGGTAATTCCTCTTCACCACTCCTGGACTGCCTCTTGTTCCAGCCTCTCATCCCCAGTGGTCACTCTCAGGGGACCTCCTCCCCCATGTCTGGGGCCAGAATTCCTTTATTATTCTAGTACCTACCACAGGGAGGCACAGAGATCCTTCAATGAGCAAAGGCTGGCGGTGGCAGCCCCGGTTAGACTCAGGTCCTGCCGATTGGGCCCCAGGTGGCGCTAGCAGCCAAGGCAAGAGCTGGGAACCCTCAAGCCCTGGAGCCTCTGGCCCTGGTGCAGCCTGGCACATGGAGATGGCACAAGGCAGTCAAACCCTTAAATTCCAGAGCTGCTTCTCATCCTATTCAGTGTGTCCATATCTAATTTAAAAACTCAGGGTGTCAGGCCTAGATTGACAGGGGCGATCCTCCCAGCGCCCAGATACGCAGGAACAGTGATCCTTGCAAGGCCACACAACTGGAGCAAGAGTACCCTTGTTTCCTCAGAGGTCTAGGATGGGCAGACACCTGGGCACAGTCATTTCACCCAGACTCTGCCACTATCAGCTATATGACAGGATAGCCACCTTGCCTCTTTGAGTCCAAATCCTACTGCCTCCTGTGGGCAGTGAGAACTGAAAAAATGGCTAGAGTGCTGGATTCTGGTCCAGGGGTACTGTTCTGGCTAGTGCCCAATCCCTGAGCCTCAGGGACGCTGGCTGTGAAATGGGAGCCAGATCCAAGAGTTCTGAGCTGCTGGCGTCAGGATACCTCTGGGCAAGGGAGGCCTGGGTGTGGGGCCAGTTCCTTGGCCAAGGACAGGCCGCTCCTGGAGCTGCCAGACGGGAAGCATTTTCCGGGAGCCGGAAGGGCTGGCGGAGCCCAGGGCCAGGCTGAGCGGCCACAATGGACCCTTGTGTGGAGGTTTAGCTTGGACCCACCCGCGGGCCTGGCCCCTGGGCTGGGGTGGGTCCAGTTTTCTGATCTGTAGCCAGACCCAGCTCCCAAGCAACTCATCCCATGCCCAGAGACTGGGATCCTAGTCCAGCTCCAGACTGATGCCCACAGGCTCGCTGCCTGTGTCTGAATTTCCACCATCTGCCTTCCTGGAATCTGCTTGCCTGAATGACCTCACACAAAATGAAAAAGTCCATCTCCCCAAGAGGAGCCCCAAGAGGGCAGGGGTGGGCCTTCTCCTCCGGCCAAAGGGAGCTCAGGATAGACTCCAGAGCCCGCCTGGTTCAGGTTTGACAAAGATTCCTGGTTAGAGCGCCCATCTGGGAGATCTCAGCTCTAGCCTTCATTTTCTCTTCTGCTAATGAGAAGGAAGGAGGGGTGGTAATCTTCATTTGAGGGGACCCAAATGCTGGTAAGGGGACTTTGGCACTGATGCCCCTGCCCAGGTGGTTTTAGACCAGGAGCAGAGAAGATGCAGAGTCACTGTCCTCCCAGCTTGATAGGGCCACTTGGGGCCATAGGGCAGCTGACTTTGGACCCCAAAGGAGACTTGGGGAGATCCTAGGAGGCTGGTCTCAACTCAGAGTGAGAAAGGCAGTCAGAGAAAGGCAAAAGGAGCTGCTTCTAGAGATAAGCAATGAGGATGTGAGAGTGGGGTTTGGATGAACCCAGCTGGGGAGTCTGTGAAGTGGAGCCCTCTTCCGGGGGGGTGGACTGAAAGCTTAGGAAACCCTCTCCATGGTAGAGCTTTGAGAGAGTCTAAGCTCCTGAATCGCACTAAGAATCTGAGCTTCTGAAGCCAATGGCGCCTTGGCCCGAAGCCACTGGTTGTGGGTATCTCAGCAACACCAGAAGCCATGCCATCACCTCTGTTTGCTTTGTGTGGCTTTGTTGCAGGGTGTGGACCAATATACCTTATAAAAAAAATGCCAACAGGAGGCAAGATCCTGCTGTCCCAAGGTCGTTTCTGCTGATTTTTGTCGCTGGTACAACCGGGTAGCTGGGAGCCTCGGCAATGTTTGGAGTTGGCCCTTGACTTCCTCCTCCCCCTACTTCCTTGCATTGTCAGCCCTGGATCCCAAACCTAGCCTAGCCTGGGTAAGGACAAGAGCACAAGCTTTGGAAGTAAACAAACTCAGGCTTGAGTTTCTGCACTACCATCTACCAGCTGTGGGGTCTTAGGCAAGTGGCTTTGCCTCTCTGAACCTCTGTTCTTTCCATGACTTGTTAAACATGGTCAAGAATGTCTGCTTTGAAAATTGTGGGGATTAGAAAGAATAAGTGTTAAGGATATGGCACAAACAGAAGCTCAGTAAGTGTGAGCTCCTTTCTCCTTGCCCTTTCTTCTCCTTGGGAGACTTTGGTGCAGTAAGAAAATCTAGACTGGGAGTCAGGACGTTCTGAGTTTGGTCTGTAGGTTTTGTTGTTCACTGGCTGCCTGGCCTCAGGCAAGTCTCTGGCCCTCTCTGACACTGCTTCATCATCTGAGAAATAAGTCAGGGGCACCAGACCATCTCTCTAGGGGGTCCTTTCCTTTCCCCAGATGCAGAAAAAACATTGACTTTCCTGAGCATGGCTGGGAAACGCTCTGGCCAGGAGGCAGGCCTCTGGTATGAGGCTAGAACCTGCTCTGACCCACAGGGGACCTAGGACATACCCTTTTTTCCTCTGGAACTTGGTCTTTCCTGTAGTGTAATGGAGTGGATGTCATGGGCTCTGTAGCCCCTTTGTCTTTGATGATCCAGGATCCAGCGACCCCCATGGGTCAGGCAGGTCCCCTGTCCATAGACACTCCCATCCGCCTCCCCACCTATAGCAATAATCTCAAGTCTCGCATTCTCCATGGCAGAATCCACCCTGTATCCAGCCTCATGGTCTTTCCTTCACCATCTTCTCTAAGACCCTGAGAGCTACTGGAACTCCTACCTCGCCTTTCCCTTCTCAGTGTTCAGTGTCCCATGAGCCACTGGCTCTCTCTAGGTCCTTCTTCCCTGAAATCATAGGTATTTTCCCCAGTAGGGAATCATTTTGACCCCCTCCCACTCATCTCACAAGAACAGAAGGAATGCTTGCTTGTGGAAAAGCCTTCATGTAATGATGGCTGCACTTCCGAGCACACTACCTACATCCCCACCATGACAGAAGCATCCTTTTTCCTGAAGCTCTGCAGAAACGCATGCCTCAAGTTGGGCTATAGGCCCAGAGGACTTTGCACTTTGCATGTCCTTGGAGAGGTATCCAGAGCACTTGAGAGAGCCCTGCACTTTGGCGTCACGAGCCCTGGCATGTGAGGTGAGAGGCAGTTGCTGTGTTGGTCTGGTTCCAGACAGCTGGCAAATGGCAAGTTCACAGCCTCACACCCACTGTGAGGGCTCTAGAGGACATATGGAATGGTGAGAGGCCATCACGGCTGCTGCTGCCCCGCCCCTGCTCAGTGTCACCACGGGGGCCCTGCCCAGGTACCTCCCCACCTGCAGGAAGAGGGCTGCCTAGGTGCAGAGGCCGGGTCCACCCTGCCAGCTCCACCACAGTCTTCATCTGATTTCCTCATGGAGAGGTTACCATAGAACTTGAGGTCCTCCTTCCCAGTGGGATGGCTGGCTTTATTGGCTACCCTGCTAACAAGTTGGTGAGGTCTAGCCAATATTTCCAAACACACCTGTTCCCTTCCCTCACCCTCTGAGGCTGGGCACCTCCACAGTCCTGAGCCCTGTTTCCCATGGACTAGCTGACCACATTGTGCATGGCAGTCAGCATACTCCCCAGCTTGAGTGCCCTGGGGAAAAGGGATTGAGTCATCTTGATCCCCATGGCCCATGTTAGGGCTTAGCAAAAAATAGATACTAAATCATTTCTCCCATCTATGCCCTGTTTTGAGTCCTCCCAGCACTGACCCATAAAGGCCCTAGCAGGGACCTTCTTCCAACAGAAACAAAGAGCCATTGGGGTGGGCAGTCCTTAGCTACAAATGATGGAATGCTAATGTTAGCCTCGAAGCAGATCCTGAAGGGGAAGCAGGGCCTGTGAGTGGGATATAAAGGGCGCTGTGGGGTCCCGCCAGTCCCTCTGCTTTGGTCTCAGCCCGCTCTCTGCTTACATCCTGACTCCAGCCCAGCCAGACGTGCTGCCTGTGAATTGCCACATTTCTAGGTGTTCCATCTCCGTGCTGGGCCTCTCACTATTTCCTCCTCTTGAATGCTTTCTTCATCCCCTTTTCTCTGGAAACCCTCCTGGCTCCAGAGTCTACTGACTGTGGCATAGGGAAGTGACCTTTCCTCTCTATGTTCTCTCAGTTTTTACTGCTTACTAACTCACCTGGCCCTAGAGCTATTGGCGCTGTTTGTTTTATCTGTCTCAGGAGAGTGCTCTGAGAGAAAGCAAATAGCAACCTCTGCAGCCTCAGTTCCCCATCTGTAAAATGGGGACAGTGAAATTAGTCAGGTCAGAACACAGCCCAGAGTCTTGGCACTTGTCTGCATACATGGCAGGAGGTAAGACATAGCCAACCTGCACCAAAGATTCAGGGATCTCTGGGCTGGGGTTCTCAGCCCAGTGGAAAAGCTCTGTTAAGTCACTGAACACCTCATCTCACCTCCCAGGCGCAGGGAGGAGTGGTCCCGGGACAAGGGAGTTCAAGGGGAGAGCGCAGGCACATTTTAACGTCTAAGAAATTAACATTGCTAGTGACTATTAACTACACTCCAGACTTTAATTGGATCTCACCAGTTTTTCCAGCAACGTCCTCTTTTGTTCCAGGATCCAATCCAGGATACCACTTTGCATTTAGTTGCTGAGCCTCCCACTCTGGTCTGTAGTGAAAGAGACTGATTTTTTTTTTTAACTGGAGTATAATTGCTTTACAATGTTGTGTTAGTTTCTGCTGTACAACAATGTGAATCAGCTATACATATACATAAACCCCCTCTCTCTCTTTAGCCTCTCCCCATCCCCACCCCGCCCCTCTAGGCCATCAGAGTAACAAGCTGAGCTCCCTAGAGACTGACTTTTTAACTGATGATTTCACATGGAAAACATCGTGGCTTGCTTCACTTTCACTTTCACAATTTCACTTCAGAAAATCCTCGTGAGCCGTGACTTTTCTCACAGGAGCAGTCCACTCTTTCACTGTGATGCCCCTCCCAGCCTTCAGGCCCCTGGATACCCCAAAGAGCTCATGTCCATCTCATTCTCCCTTTCCCTCCCTTTTCTTACTGCAGGGATATTTAATTCTGCCCTGCTGCTGCAACCCACCATGCCACATCATTCTTTAAGAATGCCAATGGCCTTTATAATGGGAGTTACAAAACATCTGAAATTTTAGTTCTACTTCAACTCTCTTCCTGGAGTAGAAACGTTTTGCTCTCAGAGGAATGAATGAGGAGAATCACCAACACAAAATTCCCCCCACAGTTCATCCTCCCTTTCTTCTTTTCTGCAGCTCACACATCCCTTTGGGGAACACTGTGGTCCCAGGGAAGCCAGCTCAAGGGGTAGAAATAAGACCTAAGCTGGAGCAGTCAGTACATTCCATCTCTTGGCCACAGTGATTGGTTCAGGAGAGGCTTGTCATCTGTGGTGATCAGCCAGAGTGAAAGTTGGGACTTTCGCAGGTACCCTGTTTCACAAGTTCCCTGTTTTGCTCGGGGTGGGGGTGGGGGGTTGGGATGTGTCCTTTGGAGGTGAGAGGCCAGTGGCCATTTTGTTACCACAAGTGGTTGTCAAGGAGTTTCATTTAACCTGTTGACGTAGACAACATGAAGCAATTCTGGGTCTTTTTTCCTTCCTAATTACTCCCTTTACTCTTTCCTCTTTTGTTTTTGATATCATGGATAGAGTTTTTATAACTTTCTGGTCTCATTCAGTTATTGAAACTCAGACCAGCAAAGTTTAAAACTCCAGTCGCCTATCCAATTCATAGTGATTCTTTTACGCTATCCAGCCTAGAATTGTTACTAGAGGGGCTTAGCATGGGAATGGACCATGATGTGCCAATGACACACTCTGCTCTTTTCTGGTCACTAACTCCCTGGGTGGGGAGGAAGCTTGACGAGATCTCCTGCCAGCCCAACTTCAACCTGCAGTAGAGAGGGGTCCCTGGTCTTGCTCTGGTTCCTTCTGGCCTTGGTGGCCTCTGTGATATGGTGGTCTCCACAGAGGGGATGTGTGCAGTTTCTTGGGTGCTGGTTAGCTCTACATTGGCCCCCTCTTTGCCAAGGATCCCCACAGATAGGGGCCACCTGGCCTCCCTTTGTCCCTACCATTGGTCAGACCCCAGCCCGTCCCTCAGATCAGGGACCCTACAGCTTGGCCTTGTGCCTGCTGATTGGCCGTCTGGTTCCTGTACCTCCTCTGACCCTCACACTCTTTCATAAGGAGCCATGGGAAGTATGAGGAACTGGGAGGGGTGGCCCTATTTTCCTCCACCATATCCTGGTTTTGACAAGCTTGCTGACACAGGCCCTTCCATGAGCTTCTTATCTCCAGAATGCTCTAATCCACTATCTGTGTTCACGAACAACCCCTGTCTCATGGGAACACGGCACAGGTCCTCCCTGCCCACAGCCCGGCTTTCTCCCTTACATTTTATTCAGGCAGCAGCACTAGCGTGAGCCTGCAGGGTTCCAGCTCAGAGAGAATATCCAGGGGGAGAAGCCCCTCTCCTACTGTGCAGGCACCCCAGTCTCTTCAAGGAAGCTCTTGGATGCCTCTGTTCTCCCTCCTCTGCCTTCCATAGCCACTTGCTTAGCTTTGATGGGGAAGAGAAATCTGGGAGATTTAGAATCTCTATTGGTTGAAATCTGGAAGAATTAGCATTTAAAGGGGCCTGGAAAGCCGCAGTGGAATTTTCAGCCAGGATCTCCTCTCTCACTTCAGAGATGAGCCCTATGCCCAAGTCTTTGATCCCCCGCCTTTCTCCAGCATTAGGTAGGCCCCTGCCTGCCTCAGCTCTGAGCTCTCCATCTCCTATAAAGGGGAAAAATGATGTATTTAGCTGAACTAGCTCAGAGGTACATCTACCACAAGATGGCTTTTCTGATCACAGCGAAAATAAGTGCTGGAGTGTTTCAAATTCATAAGTCCTTGGCATTCATTAGTTTGCCCTTCAATCTGATTAGCAAGTAGGGGCCAGCAAGTGCCAGTCCTCCTGGATACCAGACTCTCCTCAGTGGAAGAAAGGATGCCCAGGGTTTAGCCTGAGCTTCAGACTGGCTCTGCAAAACTGTCTATTAGTTGCTAGCCTCCTGCCTGCATCAGCCCATGTCTCCTGCCAGGAAAGCAGACTCAGGAGGCTAGGTATATCAGCATCCCTTCTGCCTCCCCAGTTGGCACTGGCTCCTCCAGCCAGAACTCTGCTGCTCTTTCTTATTCTCTGAGGACTACCCAACTCACCTCCCCCTCTTCTTCCTCCCACTCAGTTAACAGGAAGAAGTTCAGAGATAGCATCATTTAGGGGCCCAGCAAGACCCAGATGACCCACTCAATGGAAAATGGACGAGATTTCTTTTCTTTCTTTTTAAATTTTTTTCTTTTTCTTTTTGGCTGCACTGTGCAACATGTGAAACTTGTTGGGGATGGAACTCGTGCCCCCTGTAGTGGAAGCGACGAGTCTTAACCACTGGACTACCAGGGAAGTCTGAGTGTAGGGGAACCTGAAGTGCAATAACCTGGAGCTAGTAGTAACAGAATGGCCTGAATAGCCAAGGGGGGTGAGGAGCAGTTACTAGAACCTGGAATGAGAGAGTCACATAGAGTCAGCCTGTTTGAGAGGAGCAGTGACCTTTAGTTGAAGGACAGAGCCAACCCAAGTCACTGCCACAAGAAGGGAGCCAAGGGAGTAAATTACCCTGCCCTCACTTTCCTCCCTTCCTGGGATCTCCATTGGCTAAGCCCAGCCTGAAGCCAGAAGCAAGGACTTCTGTTAACTAAGTCCACCCAGGTTAGCCTCCTGGGGCAGAGAGCAGAGTGGGGAAGGCTAGAGAATGGAAAATATCCAGCATAGGCAATCCAGCATCTGGGGAGTTTGTGTCTTTTTCAGTAAGGCTTCCCTATCACTTGTACCCATGGTTATCTGTTCTAGCAGGGCCAGATTCTCCAAGTACATCTTGTCCTACAGCTCATGGCTCATAGAACAAGTCTTTTCAGTCTTAATGCACGTGGGGAGCGCTTGTCTCCTTTCTGTTGTCTTTAAGATAAAGGAATCCTGGCACCTCCCCTATCACTGCATACCACTTTAAATGGCACTGGTGATTCTTGCATAGAGTTGAAGGCGTTGCATTGCAGCTTTGAATCCATGTTTGGTTCCTACTGCCAGAGCCTCTGCCTGCCTGCTAAGTCACTTCAGTCGTGTCCAACTCTTTGTGATCCTATGGATTGTAGCCTGCCAGGCTCCACTGTCTGTGGGATTCTCCAGGCAAGAATATTGAAGTGGGTTGCCATGAACTTTTCCAGTCAGAGCCTAAAACCTCTTAATTTTTGCCAATTCTCTCCTTCTGTCCCACCACCGTCCTGTAGGGAAGCTCTAACCACAACTCAGCATCCTCCTCTCTTGTCCCAGGGGCTACGCTCCCTGCAATTATCTCTCCTTTCTGGTAGCATGGAGCTTTGACCAGAGGTTTTCAGTGCTTGTCTAGCAGTCAGCTCCACAGAAGCAGCTCCAGCTCCAGGAAATCCTGTCTCTGAAGCTAAGGCTGAGACCGGAGGGAGTGGGGGGCCAAGTCAGCCAAGGGTATCTCCCCCAGTCCACGTCGCCCCTTCCTGGAGATACTCTGGCTTCTTAGTAAGTCATGTGTCCTTCAAGGTTGGATTAAACAGCCTGGGATCACACAAGAATGTTTGGGGGAAGGAGTTTGACATCAATCTTCTGAGCTCATTTCATAAGGGTACACGTCTCTGTTTTTCACAGACTGCTATTTTTCCTATTCCCATTTCTGGTATCAGCACCTTGATTTCCTTTGGGAGATTTTCCTGCCTGTGCTCTCAATTCAAGGATTTCTTGTGTGGCTCACCCCATCCTTCTAGCTCCAGGGTTGGAGAAGTAACCCAGCAAGGCCCATAAGACTCAACCCTGGTACTTTCTGCAGAACTCAGGACAGTAAGCTCTTTCCGGTAGTGTTGATGATACTTCAGGGCATCATCTTGCCACCTCATGGGGGGACATAAACTGGGAGAGAAGCCAACACAGAAGAAGGCAGAGTGGTGAGATGGAGACAAATTCGTGGAGCCTGGATCTAGCCATTCCTGAAGCTAGCCCTATTCCTGGCTTTCACATTTTTGTGAGCCAGTAATTCCACCCTCTCCTTTTATGTTTTTGGGTTTTCTTTACTTGATTTGATTAACACATTAGAGTTGAACTTCTGTAATTTGCAACCAAAAGGATCATAATTAATACACCTTCTGAACAATCCACTTTTTAAAATTGAATTATAGTTAATTTATAAGGTTGTATTAGTTTCAAGTGTGTAAAGTGATTCAAAAGAATACATATATTCTTCAGATTCTTTTTCATTATAGGTTATTACAAGATATTGAGTATAGTTCCTTGTGCTATACAGTAATTCCTTGTTGTTTACCATTTTTAATATATAGTAGCATGTATATGTTAATACCAAACTCCTAATTTATTTCCTCCCACCCTTTGAGAAGCCTTTGGACTGCAAGAATATCAAACCAGTCTATCCCAGGAAATCAACTCTAAATATTCACTGTAAGGACTGTTGCTGAAGCTGAAGCCTCAATAATTTGGCTACCTGATATGAAGAGCTGACTTGTTGGAAAAGACCCTGATGACTGGAAAGATTGAAGGCCAAAGGAGAAAGAGGCAACAGAGGATAAGATGATTAGATAGCATCACTTACTCAATGGATATGAATCTGAGCAAACTCGGGGAGTTAATGGAGGACATCGGAGCCTGACATGCTACAGTCCATGAGTCAGACATGACTTAGCGGCTGAACGACAACAACCCTTGCTATCCTCTTTGGTAACCGTAAGTTTGTTTGCTATGTCTATGAGTCTATTTCTTTCTTGTAAATAAGTTAATCTGTATCATTTTCTTTTTACATTCCACATATAAGCAATATCTTATGATATTTGTTGTTCTCTGCCTGACTTATTTCACTTAAGATGATAGTGTTGGGACTTCCCTGGTGGTCCAGTGGCTAACACCCTGTGCTTCCAATGCAGGGGGCCCAGGTTCAATCCTTGTTCAGGGAACTAGATCCCACATGCCACAAGGAAGATCCTGGGTGCCTCAACCAAGACCCAGTACACCCAAAAATGAGATAATCTCTAAGTCCATTCACGATGCTGCAATATTTCATTCTTTTTTATGGCTGAGTAATGTTCCATTACATATATATACTACATCTTTTTTATCTATTCACCTGTTGATAGACATTTAGGTTGCTTCCATGTCTTGGCTATTGTGAGTAATGCTGCTATGAACATTGGGGTGTATGTATCTTTTTGAATTATAGTTTTCTCCAGATATGTGCCCAGGAGTGGGATTGCTGGATCATATGACAACTCTATTTTTAGTTTTTTCAGGAAAGTCCATACTGTTCTCAATAGTGGCTGCTCTAAGTCACATTCCCACCAACAGTGTAGGAGGGTTCCTTTATCTCCACACCTTTTTGAAAACTCAATTCTTGATCAGGCCAGAATACTGACCTCATAGCTACAACTTCCCTCTGGCATTGAGGTAATAGTCTAGGGTCTTCTCTACTTGAGCTGAATCAGCCCACACTGGCACTTTTGCACCAGTGGGGAGGGAGTAGCATGTTGACTTTTTAATCTTTATACTGCTAAGAACACTTAACATGAGATTTACCCTCTCCTAAGTCCACAATAGAGTAATGGTAACTGTAGGTACAATGTTGTATGTTTGGCTCTTTACTTAGGGTAATGATTGAAACCATATTAAGTTGAGAATTTAACTTCCTACCAAAAGCCCCAGGCAGGCAGCTACTGAGACCACGTGCCACAACTACTGAAGCCTGCCTACCCTAAAGCCCATGCTCTGAAACAAGAGAAGCCACCACAATGAGAAGCCCGCACTCTGCATCTGAAGAGTAGCCCTGGCAGCAATGAAGACCCAGCACAGCCAAAAGTAAATAAATAAAGTAATAAAATTTTTTTTTAAAGCCCTGGGCAGGGTTCTAAATGGCACTTCAGGTGTGTCTGCCCTCCCACCACAGACTCTACTCATGGCCCTCACCAAGGAGCATGCAAGACTCACTACTCCTCTCAATTATCCTAAAGTAGATCTTCACTGGACTTCCCAGGCGGCTCAGTGGTAAAGAATCTGCCTTCCAGTGTAGGACATGGGTTCGATCCCTGGGTGGGAAAGATCTCCTGGAGAAGGAAATGGCTACCCACACCAGTATTCTTGCCTAGAGAACCATGGACAGAGAAGCCTGGTGGGCTACAGTCCATGGGGTTGCAAAGAGTCAGACATGACTTAGCGACTGAGCACAAGCATGGAATCTTCACCACAAGGCCTTAGTGAGAAATGGACATTGTATTGAAGATTTCTATTTAGAGACGGAGTAGGGTTTACATCAAATGACTCTCTCTCCCCTCAAGTGATCCCAAGCCTTTCTCTTTTCCAGGGTCTCCCGTACCCTCTTTTCTTGCCTCCTTTTTTGCAGCACAGTTTGCTCTGGGCTTTTCTTCCTTACCCATGATGTAAGGCTGTGATCTGACCAGTGGAGCTTATTGCGGAGAGCTGTCTTGGGAGAGAGTTGAATACTTTTGAACCTCACAAGGGAAGGGGCTGAGCCTTCTTCCACCAGCCCTCTGGAAGCTCCTTCAGTTCAGTTCAGTCGCTCAGTCATAACGACTCTTTGAGACCCTATGAACTGCTCCACGGCAGGCTTCCCTGTCCATCACCAACTCCTGGAGCCTACTCAAACTCATGTCCATTGAGTCGGTGATGCCATCCAACCATCTCATCCTCTGTCATCCCCTTCTCCTCCTGCCTTCAATCTTTCCCAACATCAGGGTGTTTTCAAATGAGTCAATTCTTCACATCAGGTGGCCAAAGTATTGGAGTTTCAGCTTTAGCATCAGTCCTTCCAATGAACACCCAGGACTGATCTTCTTTAGGATGGACTGGTTGGATCTCCTCGCAGTCCAAAGTACTCTCAAGAGTCTTCTCCAACACCACAGTTCAAAGGTATCAATTCTTCAGTGCTCAGCTTTCTTTGTAGTCCATCTCTCACATCCATACATAACTGCTAAAAAAAACCATAGGCTTGACTAGACAGACCTTTGTTGGCAAAGTAATGTCTCTGCTTTTTAATGTGTTGTCTAGGTTGGTCATAACTTTTCTTCCAAGGAGTAAGCGTCTTTTAATTTCATGGCTGCAGTCACCTTCTGCAGTGATTTTGGAGTCCCCCAAAATAAAGCCTGTCACTGTTTCCCCATCTATTTGCCATGAAGTGATGGGACTGGATGCCATGATCTTAGTTTTCTGAATGTTGAGTTTTAAGCCAACTTTTTCACTCTCCTCTTTCAATTTGATCAAGAGACTCTTTAGTTCTTCTTCGCTTTCTGCCATAAGGGTGGTCTCATCTGCATATCTGAGGTTATTGATCTTTCTCCTGGCAATCTTGATTCCAGCTTGTGCTTCATCCAGCCCAGCGTTTCTCATGATGTACTCTGCATATAAGTTAAATAAGCAGGGTGACAATATACAGCCTTGACGTACTCCTTTTCCTATTTGGAACCAGTCTGTTTTTCCATGTCCAGTTCTAACTGTTGCTTTCTGACCTGTATACAGATTTCTCAGGAGGCAGGTCAGGTGGTCTGGTAGTCCCATCTCTTGAAGAATATTCCACAATTTGTTGTGATCCACACAGTCAAAGGCTTTGGCCTAGTCAATAAAGCAGAAATAGATGTTTTTCTGGAACTCTCCTGCTTTTTCTATGATCCAGTGGATGTTGGCAATTTGATCTCTGGTTCCTCTACCTTTTCTAAATCCAGCTTGAACATCTGGAAGTTCACAGTTCACTTACTGTTGAAGCCTGGCTTGGAGAATTTTGAGCATTACTTTACTAGCGTGTGAGATGAGTGCAATTGTGTGGTAGTTTGATCATTCTTTGGCATTGCCTTTCTTTGGGATTGGAATGAAAACTGACCTTTTCCAGCCCTGTGGCCACTGCTGAGTTTTCCAAATTTGCTGGCATATTGAGTGCAGCACTTTCACAGCATCATCTTTTAGGATTTGGAATAGCTCAACTGGAATTCCATCACCTCCACTAGCTTTGTTTGTAGTGATGCTTCCTAAGGCCCACTTGACTTCACATTCCAGGATGTCTGGTTCTAGGTGAGTGATCACACCATCGTGATTATCTGGGTCGTGAAGATCTGTTTTGTACAGTTCTTCTGTGTATTCTTGCCACCTCTTCTTAGTATCTTCTGCTGCTGTTAGGTCCATACCATTTTTGTCCTTTATTGTGCCCATCTTTGCATGAAATGTTCCCTTGGTATCTCTGATTTTCTTGAAGAGATCTCTAGTCTTTCCCATTCTATTGTTTTCCTTTGTTTCTTTGCATTGATCACTGAGGAAGGTTTTCTTATCTCTTCTTGCTATTCTTTGGAACTCTGCATTCAAATGGATATATCTTTCCTTTCCTCCTTTGCTTTTCACTTCTCTTCCTTTCTCAGCTATTTGTAAGGCCTCCTCAGATAGCCATTTTGCTTTTTTGCATTTCTTTTTCTTGGGGATGGTCTTGCTCCCTATCTCCTGTACAGTGTCACGAACCTCTGTCCATAGTTCATCAGGCACTATGTCTATCAGATCTAACCCCTTGAATCTATTTCTCACTTCTACTGTATAATCATAAGGGATTTGATTTAGGTCATACCTGAATGGTCTAGTGGTTTTCCCTACTTTCTTCAGTTTGGTAATAAGGAATTCATGATCTGAGCCACAGTCAGCTCCCAGTCTTGTTTTTGCTGACTGTACAGAGTTTCTCCATCTTTGGCTGCAAAGAATACAATCAATCTGATTTCAGTGTTGACCATCTGGTGATGTCCATGTGTAGAGTCTTATCTTGTGTTGTTGGAAGAGGGTTTTGCTATGACTAGTTTGCCAGTTTGCTATGGTAAAACTCTGTTAGCCTTTGCTCTGCTTTGGAAGCTCCTTTGTCCCCAACAAATGTGTTGCCTTCCTCCCCACCTCTGCATCCCATTGGATCTTGTGAGAGATAGCCTTTGTCAGGCCACAAAGCATTCTGTTTTGTTCTGCCAGGGGCTGGTTACATCTGACAACCTCAAGTGGCTGCTAAAACAGAGAGGGCCTCCTCCAAGTTGGCTGGCTAAGTCCTTCCTCAAGGACAAAGAGCAAGAAGCTTCCTCCTGTTACACCCAGCCTCCTTCACTTAGCACTCTAGAAGAGAAGTGGCCATGAGTCAGGGACATTTGGAAACCATGGAATCCAGTTGGGACTGGAAGCCACAGTCTTCTAACTGAGATCACACACCTGGCTTCGGGACTTAATGAAGCTCTGGTTCTTGATGTCTCATTGCAGAAAGAATTCATTGAGAGACAAAATGATAGGTAAGAAGTGGATTTATTTAGAGAAAAACACACTCCACAGACAAAGTGTGGTCCACCTCAGAAGGCGAGACAGATACCAGGGTATGGGGCTGTCAGCTTTTACATTGTTATTGTTCAGCTGCTAAGTCGTGTCTGACTCTTTATGACCCCATGGAGTGCAGCATGTCAGGCTCCCCTGTCCTTCACTATCTCCCGGAGTTTGCTCAGATTCATGTTCATTGAGTCAGTGATGCTATCTAACCATCTCATCCTCTGTCACCCCCTTCTCTTCCTGCCTTCAGTCTTTCCCAGCATCAGGGTCTTTTCCAATGAGTTGGCTCTTCACATCAGGTGGCCAAAGTATTGGAGCTTCAGCTTCAGCATCAGTCCCTCTAATGAATATTCAGGGTTGGTTTCTTTTGGGGTTGACTGGTTTGATCTTGGACCTATTTGATTCTAATTAGTTTATGTCATGTCCTCGGGTTATGTCATTCTTTTAAGGGTTATGCCTTGCCCACTTCCCTCCGTTTTAGGTTTACACTGTGCCACCCAGTTCCTCAGAAAGACTTCAGGGACCTCTAGGTGGGGGCAGGACAGGGAAGAAGAGACCAAAAGAAAGTATCCTCACACATGAGCACCCCACCCCAACACCTCAGCAGACCCTCTTGTCTCCAGTCAGCCACTGCCAGCTCCTCCCCTAGACTTCATGAAGCCACCCAGAGAGGACACATGCCCTGCCCAAAGTGACACACTTTCATGACTCACTGCCCAGTGCTCTCTCGTGGGCTGGGATGCTGAGAACAGACCACATTGGGGATGGCAGTGTTTCTCTGGGAGGTGATAATTTGTGGCTTCCTGGCTCTAGAAGCCTCTTCATCCGGGCCATGGTGAGGCCCAAGTCACTAGGAATCAAAACTAGGATGGTCCCCAGGGAACTCTGCTCAATGTTATGTGGCAGCCTGGATAGGAAGGGAGTTTGGGGGAGAATGGATACATGTATATGTATGGCTGAGTCCTTTTGCTGTCCACCCAAATCTATCACATTGTTAATCTGCTCTGTTTCAATGCAAAATAAAAATTGAAAGTTTTTTTTTTTTTTTTTAAAGCAAACTTGGATGGTCCCACACCCAGGTGCAGAGGCAGCCACTTCCTTCTAGGTGTGGTAGGGCCGCCTCTACCCCCAAGCACTTCCCCACCCATATACTTCCTCCTCCAGCCATGCCCCCTCCATCATGACTTCTCCTCCCAACTCACAATGTCCCTAATCACTTTTCCAGCCTGTGTCCTCAGGAGACCCCTTCAGGCACAGGATGACAAGGCAAGACAAACTGATAGCTCAGACTGAGGATGCCCAGAGGAGTTTATCCAGTCAGCCAACTGTCACTAAGAGGCAAAGCCTGCCTGAGGTGCTGGAGAACTTTGGTTTGGAGAGTAGGGTGTCTGGGGCCAAGGTCAGGGGCCTAGAGGACAGACATCTTCTTCCTACTCTAGTTGCTCTTGCAGGCCTAAAATTCCCTGGCCTTAATTTCCTAGCAAAGTGAGAAAGTTTTAATAGAACCCCATTCTCAGCCCCAGAGGGCAAACAGCAATGCCCTGACCTTGTCTGGAGTGGGGAAATCTTGGAGGGCTTCCTGACATAAGGGACCCTCAATTTGAAATCCAAGCAATCTATGAAAATTGGGCAAGCCCAAGGGGTAGGAGTTAGAGGGAGGTGGTCTAGTCATAAGTGGGTAGCTCTGACACTGCCTGGGGGTCTCTGTGTTCTGAAAACACAGTGTGAGCTGGGATGGGGGGAGGGTATAAGAGAGGATGGTTCTGGGTCCCTGGATGGAGAGATGGGGAGGGACGGTGGGGGATGGCCTATTTAGGAACCTTCAGTTCAGTTTAGTTCAGTCGCTCAGTCGTGTCTGACTCTGCAGCATGCCAGGCTTCCCTGTCTATCACCAGCTCCTGAACCTTGTACAAACTCGTCCATTGAGTCGGTGATGCCATCCAACCATCTCATCCTCTGTCGTCCCCTTCTTCTCCCACCTTCAGTCTTTCCCAGAATCAGGGTCTTTTTCAAAGAGTCAGTTCTCTGAACCAGGTGGTCAAAGTATTGGAGCTTCAGTTGCAGCATCAGTCCTTCCAATGAATATTCAGGACTGATTTCCTTTAGGATAGACTGGTTTGATCTCCTTGCAGTCCAAAGGACTCTCAAGAGTCTTCTCCAACACCACAGTTCAAAAGCATCAGTTCTTTGATGCTCAGCTTTCTTTATGGTCCAATTCTCACATCCATACATGACTACTGGAAAAACCATAGCTTTGACTAGACGGAAATTTGTCAGCAAAGTAATATCTCTGCTTTTTAATATATTGTTTAGGTTGGTCATAGCTCTTCTTCCAAGGAGCAAGTGTCTTTTAATTTCATGGCTGCAGTCACCATCTTCAGTGATTTTGGAGCCCAAGAAAATAAAGTCTGTCACTGTTTCCATTGTTTCCCCATCTATTTACCATGAAGTGATGGGACCAGATGCCATGATCTTAGTTTTTTGAGTTGAGTTTTAAGCCTGCTTTTTAGAGAGGAATCTTACACAGGTGAGGGCAAGGTGCCCAGACCTCTCAGGAGCCCAAGATGTGGAATCCCACCACCCTGGGAGGAGACTCCAGGCCTTCCAGGGTGGGTCTTACCTGACAGCCTGGCTGTGTGTGAGAGCTCTATTTGGCCTGGTGGCTTTCTTCCTGATAACTTCCAAACTCCCTCAAGATGTTTCCTTTATCTCCACCTGATACCCCCTCTCCCTCTACCCCAGGCTCCACTTCTCTGCCTGTTTCCACCTACCAGCCTGGTGCAGCACTGGCCTCAGAGATGGGGTTGGGATGGCCTGTGTAGGGTGGGGGATCAAGGGTGAGTGGGGACAAGATTGTAGTTCATTATGATTTGGAACCCTATCATGTCAGCCAGAAGGGGACATGGGAATTGTCTAACACAAATTAACTATTTTGATTAACGAAGAAGCCTAGACCCAGACCTAGACGTGGGGAGGGAGTTGTCCAGAGTTATTCAGTGAGCTAGGAACAGAAACAAGATTAGAACCTGGGTCTTCTGAACCCTACTGAGCACCTTCTTTCTCTGCCCAGAATCCTGAAGGAAGGAAATAAGCCTTTTAGCTAGTGCAGTGAGTCTCAACCTTATGTCAGCTTGAGACACTGTACTGAAGTTCAGTGTGGCCTTGCGGGATTCTTTGGAGCCAGTTTGCTGATAAACCCAGACACTGGGCACTGATGCCTGATTTTTTGGTTTGTTTCTTTGTTTTTGCTGCTTAATTTATTTTATTATTATTTTTTAAACTTTTTATTTTGTGTTAGGGTACAGTTGATTAGGGCTTCCCTTGTGGCTCAGACAGTAAAGAATCTGCTTGCAATGCAGGAGATATGGGTCTGTGGGTTTGATTCCTGGGTCAGGAAGATCTCCTGGAGAAGAGAATGGCTATCCACTCCAGTATTCTTGCCTGGAAAATTCCATGGACAGAGGAACCTGGTGGGCTGCAGTCCATGGGATTGCAGAGTTAGACATGACTGAGCTAACATTTTCACTTTCATAGTTGATTAACAATGTTGTGAATAGTTTCAGGTGAACAGCAAAGGGACTCAGCCATACATATACATGTATCCACTCTCCCCCAAATGGCTCTCCTATCCAGGCTGTCATATAACATTGAGCAGAGTTCCATGTGGTATACAGTAGGTCTTTATTGATTATCCACTTTAACAATAGCAGTGTGTACAAGTACAGGCAACTATAGTTTATTCTGGAAGTCTTTGAGTCTGTTTCTGCTTTGTAAATAAGTTCATTTGTATCATTTCTTTTTAGATTCCACATGTAAAGGATGTCATGTCTGACTTACAATACTTCTCTGTCTGACTTACTTCCCTCAGTATAACACTCTCTAGGTTCATTCATGTTGCTGCAAATGGCATTATCTCATTCTTTTTAATGGCTGAGTAATACTCCATTGTATATATGTACCACATCTTCTTTATCCACTCCTCTTTTGATGGACATTTAGGTTGCTTCCGTGTCTTGGCTGTTGTTAACAGTGCTGCAATGAACACTGGGGTACATGTATCTTTTCGGATCATGCTTTTTTCTGGGTATATGCTCAGGAGTGGGATTGCAGGGTATATGGTAGCTCTATTTTTAGTTTTTTTAAGGAACCTCCATACTGTTCTCCATAGTAGCTGTACCAATTTACATTCCCACTAACAATATTGGAGTGTTCCCTTCTCTTCATATCCTCTCCAGCATTTATTGTTTGTGGATTTTTTGATGATAGCCATTCTGGCTGGTGTGAGGTGCTATCTCATTGTAGTTTTGATTTGTATTCCTCTAATAATTAGAGATGTTGAACATCTTTTCATGTGCCTATTGGCCATTTGCATGTCTTCTTTGGAGACATGTCTGTTTAGGTCTTCTGCCCACTTTTTGAGTGAGTTGTTTTGATGCTGTTAAGCATCATGAGCTGTTTATAAATTTTGGAGATTAATCCCATATTGATCACATCATTTGCAAATATTTTCTCCCACTCTGTGTGTCTTTTCATTTTGTTGTTTCCTTTGCTGTGCAAAACCTTTTGAGCTTAAGTATTTGTTTGCTTGTTTTTGTTTTTATTTCCACTATTCTGAGAGGTGACTAGAAAAGCTATTGCTGCAGTTTATGTCAGAGTGTTCCGCCTGGGTTTTCCTCTAGGAGTTTCATAGTGTCCGGTCTCACATTTAGATCTTTAATCCATTTTGAGCTTATTTTTGTGACTGTAGTTAAAGAATGATCTAATTTCATTTTTTTTTACATGTAGCTGTCCAGTTTTCCCAGCACCATTATTGAAGAGACTGTCTTTCCAACATTGTGTGATCTTGCCTCTTTTGTCATAGATTCATTGACCATAGGTGCATGGACTTATTTCTAGGTTTTCTGATAGAAAACATACAGATCCTGTTCCATTGATCTGTATGTCTATTTTTGTGCCAGTACCATACTATTTGCTAGAGGAGGGCATGGCAACCCACTCCAGTATTCTTGCTTGGAGAATCCCCATGGACAGAGGCAGAGGAGCCTGGCGAGCTATATTATAGTCCACAGGGTCACAAAGAGTCAGTGAATGACACACACACCATACTGTTTTGATGACTAGCTTTGTAGTATAGTCTGAAGTCAGGGAACCTGATTCCTCCACTCAGTTTTTCTTTCTCAGTATAGGCAACTGATGCCTGTTTTATAAGATATTCTGCATCCAGCCAAGCCAGGATATTCTCCTGTCAATTTGTTTGTTGTTGTTGTTTAGTTGCTAAGCAATATCCAACACTTTCACAACCCCATGGACTGTAGCCTGCCAGGCTCCTCTATCCATGGGATTTCCCAGGCAAGAATAATGGAGCTAGTTGCCATTTCCTTCTCCAGGGGATCTTCCTGACCCCGGGGTTGAACACAGGTCTCCTGCATTGTAGGTAGATTCTTTACCACTGAGCCATCTGGAAAGCCCATCAATTTGTTTAGATGATTATTATTTTAAAAAATATTTATTTATTTATTTGGCTGCATCTTAGTTGTGGGCTTTCCAAGTGGCACTAGTGGTAGTAAAGAATCCACCTCCCAATGCAAGAGATGTAAGAGATGTATGTTTAATCCCTGGGTTGGGAAGATCTCGTGGAGGAGGGCATGGCAACTCACTCCAGTATTCTTGCTTGGAGAATCCCATGGACAGAGAAGCCTGGTGGTCTATGGTCCATAGCGTTGCAAAGAGTCGAACACGACTGAAGCAACTTAGCACGCACGCATGCATTTTAGTTGTGACACAGGATCTTTGTTGTGTCATTTTGGATCTTTTATTGTGGTGCACAGGCTCTCTAGTTGTGGCTTGCAGACTCAGTAGTTGCTGTGCTCAGACTTAGCTGCCCCGTGGCACATGGGATCTTAGTTTCCCAACCAGGGATTGAACTCAAGTCCCGTGCACTGCATGGTGAATTTTGCCCACTGGACCACCAGGGAAGCCCTTGTTTAGTCCATTAATTAAAGTGAATGTATAACATTTTGAAATTCAGGTAAAGATTTTGCAGACACTCATGACTGAGGCTAGAAACCTGGTTTGAGAAATGAGATGGAAGGACAGACAATCCTGGAGAAGTGAGCAGACAGATCTACACTGCAGAGTCCATTGTGATAGGGCCCAGTGTGGACTCCCGCCCTCTGCCCCATGCCCCAGTCCCTTAGCCTTCTCCCTGTGACAGGCAGTCCTGGGAGTGTCCTTCCTGTGGTTTGACCACATGGGAATCTGCAGGTTCCTGACAGAAGTCGGAGTCCTTCCTTGATGAGGAATCCTGGGCTGGACATGCCCTTTTCTGGGATTTGATCTCTGCCTGTAATTCAATGAAGCGAAGGGATTGGTGGGGAAAGGCTAGGGGGAAGGAGGCAGGAGCATCTGTTTGTTAGAGCTGCTGCTGAAAACTGGGCAGATTTTCTGGTAGTTGAGATATGTCCAGAGCTAAAAAGATCATCGTACCCTTTGCTCCAATTCTGAGACGTTGTCTTTCAGAAACAATGCAAGAGGGCAAGGCATGGCTCTAGAAAAAACCGAAAAACTTAGTTATAATCTAGAAAAAACTTTAGTTATAATCCAGAGTTTGCCCCTCAGCTGGAGCTTCCTTGTGTCAGCCCTGGGAAATCAACAGACCCCTTCAAGTTCCCCCAAAGTGATCTCAAAGTGTTATAGTGGGGACTTCCCTAGTAGTTCAGTGGTTAGGACTCCATGCTTCCAATGCAGGGGTGGGAGAAGGAAGCGGATCAGTGTGAAGTCAGGAGACCCAGAGCTCGAGCACAATAGGCCTGGTCCTGGAGAAACGGAAGGCCAACTGACCTCAGTGAAGTTAAGAGCCAGGACTAGGGCCACCTCTTTTTTTTCACCCTCTGTGGGCCTCCCAGCTTCTTTGGCTCAGGAACGCCCAGGATTCCGGGCATGTCTGCCTGTAGCCTTCTAAAAATACCCCGGCTGCCCAACGCCTCCCAGATGTCTGAGCGCTGACTCTGTGATTTCCCTGCTGGTAATAGGTCAGCCCTGACATGGGCAATTGGGCTGGCTCAAGCCACTTCCTCTGCCTCCCACCACCCAGTCTACCAGAAGCTTAGCCCAGCCCCTCCTCCCAACTCTTGAAAGGCAGGCAAGGGTAGAGGCCTAATGGCCTGAACTGGGAGAGCTCAGAGATTGTTGACTCCAATCCCTTCTGAGAACAGACAGGAGAACTGAGGTCTGAGGACTTGCCCAGGGCTCTTTGGAACACTAAGGTCCTCCCCAATCCACTCCCCAGTGCCGCCAAAATCTTGGCTGTCTGGGTGCTGATACTACACTGTGGTTAACTTAAGGATGCTTCAGAGGGCCCCTGAAACAACTCAAAGAGAGATATTAAAATAATTAGGTTCATTTGGTAGGTTAAATTATGTGGAAAGTATTATCAAATGAGTAATGAATCTTCTTAAGTTATATTATATGGTAAATATCACTAATATCAATATTCTACAAATTGTATGGAGTTCCTAAAATTCTGACATGTCCTGCTAAAATGTTATCAGTCATGATTCTAGTCACTAGCTTAGAGTATTGTGTGTCACAACACCAGCACCCTGTTCATGCCTGCTGCCCACTTCCCACTTGCTGCCAGGGGTCCAGGTCTGAAAGCTGGATCTGACTTCCCCACTCCAGCTGCAAGCTCCTGACAGCAGTGACGGGGAGGATCCCTGTGATCCCCAAGGTGCCTGGAAGAGTGTCCAATCTGGAGCACATGTCAATAAATGTAGATTGGATTAAATGCCATAATGGCAGCTAGGGCTGTGCACAGAACCCTGGAACAGGCTCTAGAGCCTCTGGGTTCTAATCCAGGGTCAGCCCCTGTGATGCTGTTCAGTTCAGTTCAGTTGCTCAGTCGTGTCTGACTCTTTGCGACCCCATGGACTGCAGCACACCAGGCCTCCCTGTCCATCATCAACTCCTGGAGCTTACTCAAACTCATGTCCACTGATGCCATCCAACCATCTCATCCTCTGTCGTCCCCTTCTCCTCCTGCCTTCAATCTTTCCCAGCATCAGGGTCTTTTCCAATGAGTCAGTTCTTCCTATCAGGTGGCCAAAGTATTGGAGCTTCAGGTTCAACATCAGTCCTTCCAATGAATATTCAGGACTGATTTCCTTTAGGATGGACTGGTTGGATCTCCTTACAGTCCAAGGGACTCTCAAGAGTCTTCTCAAGCACCACAGTTCAAAAGCATCAATTCTTCGGCGCTCAGCTTTCTTTATAGTCCAACTCTCACATCCATACATGACTACTGGAAAAACCATAGCTTTGACTAGATGGACCTTTGTTGGCAAAGTAATGTCTCTGCTTTTTAATATGCTATCTAGGTTGGTCATAACTTTTCTTCCAAGGAGTAAGCGTCTTTTAATTTCATGGCTGCAGTCACCTTCTGCAGTGATTTTGGAGCCCCCCAAAATAAAGTCTGTCACTGTTTCCCCATCTATTTGCCATGAAGTGATGGGACTGGATGCCATGATCTTAGTTTTCTAAATGTTGAGTTTTAAGCCAACTTTTTCACTCTCCTCTTTCACTTTCAAGAGGCTCTTTAGTTCTTCTTCACTTTCTGCCATAAGGGTGGTCTCATCTGCATATCTGAGGATATTGATATTTCTCCTGGCAATCTTGATTCCAGCTTGTGCTTCATCCAGCCCAGCGTTTCTCATGATGTACTCTGCATATAAGTTAAATGAGCAGGGTGGCAATATACAGCCTTGACGTACTCCTCTCCCTATTTGGAACTAGTCTGTTGTTCCATGTCCAGTTCTAACTGTTGTTTCTTGACCTGCATACAGATTTCTCAGGAGGCAGGTCAGGTGGTCTGATATTCCCATCTCTTTAAGAATTTCCCACAGTTTGTGGTGATCCACACAGTCAAACTGTGGTGATCCACATAGTCAAAGGCTTTGGCATAGTCAATAAAGCAGAAATAGATGTTTGTCTGGAACTCTCCTGCTTTTTCTATGATCCAGTGGATGTTGGCAATTTGATCTCTGGTTCCTCTACCTTTTCTAAATCCAGCTTAAACATCTGGAAGTTCACGGTTCACTTACTATTGAAGACTGGCTTGGAGAATTTTGAGCATTACTTTACTAGCGTGTGAGATGAGAACAATTGTGTGGTAGTTTGATCATTCTTTGGCATTGCCTTTCTTTGGGACTGGAATGAAAACTGACCTTTTCCAGTCCTGTGGCCACTGCTGAGTTTTCCAAATTTGCTGGCATATTGAGTGCAGCACTTTCACAGCATCATCTTTTAGGATTTGGAATAGTTCAACTGGAATTCCATCACCTCCACTAGCTTTGTTTGTAGTGATGCTTCCTAAGGCCCACTTGACTTCACATTCCAGGATGTCTGGCTCTAGGTGAGTGATCACACCATCGTGATTATCTGGGTCGTGAAGATCTTTTTCGTATAGTTCTTCTGTGTATTCTTGTCACCTGTTCTTAGTATCTTCTGCTTCTGTTAGGTCCATACCATTTCTGTCCTTTATTGTGCCCATCTTTGCATGAAGTGTTCCCTTGGTATCTCTAATTTTCTTGAAGAGATCTCTAGTCTTTCCCATTCTATTGTGATGCTGTATGTCCTTGTTAATTGATCTGAATGAGCCTCTGATTAATGGGCTCTGGAGGAGATGGTGTCCAGGGTCTGAGCCAGCTCTACTGTCCCAAAGCCATGAACTGATGATATACTGTTAGGTATTCCTGTCTTCTCCTTTGCTCCACTGTGTGTGGGGAGAGATGGCGTATCTGGCTGGTTCCATCCAGCTCTAGGTTCTCAGCTTCTATTCCTCCCTGGGTATCCCTGAACATCCCACCTCTGGTCCCACCCCCATCCCCAGACCCCACTCTTCCAGAGATGCCACCCTCTGACTCTGCAGTTGGGTACCCAAGAGTGAACACACTCGCCCCATCCCCCCACCTACTAACTGCATGAACTTAGGCAGAGCATTGAGTTTGTCTGGGCCTCTGTTTCATCACCTGTACAATGGAGATATCTTAGAGGAATGTTAGGAGAATTACAGGAGATCCCATCTGCAGAATGTCTTCCCTGACCTGTAAGAATGGCTCAGGTGCCTTTGCTGACTCCCCAGTTCTGCCTCCCTCCCTCAGACCATGTCCACACTGTGTGGTCATTGTCTCTCCATGTGTCCATCCCCCACCAGACTGGGGGCTCCTCAAGGCCATAAGTCCCCAGCGCCTAATACTGAGTCTTCACAGATGAAGGTCATGGGAAGCTTGTTGACCAACAACGTGTGAATAAAGCCTGGGGGAAAGGCAAAGAGTTGTGTGGAAGTCTGGGAGTCTGATTTTTGAAGGGTCTTGAGAGCAGGCAAGAATGGTAGGTAGGAATACAGAAAGCTGCTTGCATCCCTGCTCTCACTTCCCTGATTGGTGAGTTTATCTGTGAAGATGCCTGAGAAGCAATTTCTTCCCTGAGAAAGCATATGGGCACATGATGCACTCCACTGTAGAACTCTTTACATGTTTGTCTCTCTCCTTACCATGTACTGAGTTCCCTGAAGACAAGACCTTGTTGGATCTCATTATGAGAGTGAAAGTCATGTCTGACTCTTTGCGACCCCACGGATTATACAGTCCGTGGAATTCTCCAGGCCAGGAAAATGGAGTGGATAGCCTTTCCCTTCTCCAGGGAATCTTCCCAACCCAGGGATCGAACCCAGGTCTCCCGCATTGCAGGCGGATTCTTTACCAGCTGAGCCACAAGCACTAGATCCAGTGTGAGTACAGAAAAGGTTGTGGAGAGAAAAAAATAGATGGAGGCAATGATTTCTGAATCTGACATGGGGTTGAATTGCCTCATCTTTAATGACTCTCCCAGCCTTAGCTCAGTTGGTAAAGAATCTGCCTGCAGTGCAGGGGACCCAGGTTCAATTCCTGGGTCGGGAAGATCCCCTGGAAAAGGAAATGGCAACCCACTCCAGTATTCTTGCCTGGGACATCCCATGGACAGAGGAGCCTGGCAGGCTATAGTCCATGGGGTCACAAGAGTTGAACACGACTTAGCGACTAAACCACCACCACCAGCCTTGGGGATGAAACTGAGTTACCAAGCAGTTGTCTTCCTTCGAGAGGCACAGGAGGGTTAATTTAAGTATGACCAGTGAGGACTGGTAAAGAGTTGTGAGAATATATTTCCAAACCCCATTTTTGAGCTTGGACTTTTCTCTGCTGAGGGAAGGCTGTAGAAGCCAGACTCTTTAAGTATAAAAGGTCCCTGAATAAACCAAAGATGTTTGTCAAGCCCTTGATCTGAGCCTGTTTACTTGTATCTTACACATTAATTTTACACCCTTGGCGATCTGGTTGTAGACAGTTTAAAGGTTAATTGGCAGCCAGCTTGGGGGTGAGAAGTTGCTATTGTGGTCAGGTGGGTGGGCACTCACCAAGGCAGCACAGAAGCAACACCATCTGATGGGGGCAGTGAAAGGCAGCTGCCGCTGCTGCTGCTAAGTCGCTTCAGTCGTGTCCGCCTCTGTGCGACCCCATAGACGGCAGCCCACCAGGCTCCGCCGTCCCTGGGATTCTCCAGGCAAGAGTACTGGAGTGGGATGCCATTGCCTTCTCCTAGTGAAAGGCAGACAGAAGAGCAAAACATTAGACAGGCAAAAACACGTAAGAGCAACACACATTGGGACTATTTAGTTCAGGTTGGGCTAAGTCGCTCGGTCATGTCTGACTGTTGCAAACCCGTGGACTGTAGCCCACCAGGCTCTTCTGTCCATAGGATTCTCCAGGAAAGAACACTGGAGTGGGTTGTCCTTTCCTCCGCCAGGGGATCTTCCCAACCCAGGGATCAAACTTGCGTCCCTCAAGTCTCCTGCATTGGCAAGCGGGTTCTTTACCACTAGCACCACTTGGGAAGTCCTTTTAGTTCAGGTCAGGCCTCCCTAAAATCAATGCCCTGGGTACAACACTGCTTCTGCTCTGGGGAAATCCCTTTTTGAACCTGTCTCGTGGGGCTTCCCAGGTGGCGCTAGTGGTAAAGAACCTGCCTGCAATGAGGAGACGTAAGAGTCGCAGGTTTGATCCCTGGGTCAGGAAGATCCTCTAGAGGGGATGGATACCACTCCAGTATTCTTGCCTGGAGAGGCTGCAAAGAGTAAGACATGACTGAAGCGACTTAGAACACATGCACAAAACAGACAGGCTCCATCAAGGGCTCTGAGTGTTTATATTTTTGCAGGAGTTCTCTCATGTGAGGCTGTTCACTTCACAACTATACAGGTCAAATGAGGTCAAGACTCCAATCTACGGGATTTTGGGTAATCAGGCTTTCCTGCCCCAAATGCCCACGTGTGGAGACTGTCCTTAGGGGCAGTCCACCACCAAACCTCTCTGGGTTGGGCCCCCAGAAAAAAGAAAACTCCCAGGAGCTGGCATAGAGCCCGCAGCCCATGGCCGGCTTGCTGCCTAGGGAAGGGGTGAAAAGGAAGCCTGACTCTGAGTGAAACGGAAGTGCCTGAGGTCTGACAGTTGCTCTCAGCGTTCTGCAGCCAGGAAGGAAGTAAAACTGTCTGGGCACCTGGCAGCTTCCACCCTGAAAGCCCATGGGACAGCAACAGGTGAGAGCATAAGTATGTTCTCTGGTCCAGAGCTGGGGCCCATGCTGGTGGGGGGTGGGTGGGAGACAGAGGTCCCTGGAGAACAGGGAGATATTCACAGCCTAGTGGGAGATAGTTATAGAATCACAGACTGACTGTGATTATCAGTGTACATGTGGGTGCTGAAAACCTGTCAACACAGAGCACCTAATCCAGCCTAGGGCTCAGGGAGAGCTCCAGAGCGGGTTAAGTGACAGAGGTCACTTAACCTGCCCAAGGTCACAGAGCTAAAAAGCAGTCCGACTGCACCAGAGACTTAAAAGGAAGAGGAGTTCAGAAAAAGACACAACTAAATAGAAATCTAGTCAGCTTGTGCTTAGTGCTGGCATCAAAATTTTAAAACGGCCATGGAGACCTAGAGGCAGGAAGATTAATTCTGACCTGGGAGAAGGAGGAAGGTTTTCCAGGAGCAGGGATTTTGAGTAGAAGTTTGGAGGATGAATATGAGTTTATCAGGCAGAGAAGAGGAGGGAAAGCGTGAAGGTGGAGGGAACAGCAGGTTCAGAAATGTCAAGTTGCTAAAAGAACCTGATGAGATCTGGATAAGTGCATATAAATATTGTGTTTGGAACAAAAGTGAAGTCACTCAGTCGTGTCCGGCTCTTTGTGACCCCATGGACTGTAGCCTGTCAGGCTCCTCCATCCATGGGATTTTCCAGGCAAGAATACTGGAGTGGGTTGCCATTTCCTTCTCCAGGGGATCTTCCTGACCCTGGGATCAAACCCAGGTCTCCCGCACTGCAGGCAGACTCTTTACCATCTGAGCCACCAGGGCTGCTGCTGCTGGTGGTGAGAGAGAGAGGTGAGACCCGGTAGGTGAGCAGGGGTCATGTGGTGAAAGGCCTAGAAAATCACATTAAGAAGCCTGGGCTTCATCTGGAGGATAGGAGGAGCCTCAGAAGAGTCTTGAGCCACAGGAGGGCAGAGGATAGGAGACAGCTGGGTTGGTGGGGAGGCAGCAATGTTGGCAAGGAGGCAGTGACAGAAGATTGAGAGTATTAGGTCACTGTCAGACCCAACCCCTGTTGAGAAATTGAAACTTTTTAGGAGACTACAGAGGTGTGGAGGAAATGAGAACTGAAACCTGGGCCCTCTTACGGCTGCGGTCTGGGCAGGTGTGCTTAGCAAGGGAAGTGAAAGGGTCTGGCTGACTGGCAGCCCAAATCTGAGGAAGGTGAGAGACCTTGTAAGGCAATGTGGGAGACTTGTCCTGAGACCCTGTTCCAGGCTAGGGCAGCGTTAGGTGCTATATCCAAGGAGGCAGAGAGGCACCTGCCACTGACACTGTGCAGCCCTCCAGGTCCCTGCCCCTCAGAGATCTCACTTCCTTCTGCCAAGCCTTTGCTCAGATGTCTCTTGAGATGAGCTTTTTGCCCCTCTCCTCTCTGCCCTTCCAGCATCCTGCGATTCCCCACCAGGCCCTGCCCAGCCCTCCAGGGAGCCTTCTCTGGTCAGAGCAGGTTCCTGACTTCCCACCCTGCCTGAGCGGTGGCCTGGCCATGCCCTGCCTTGAGGCATGTCTTGTTCTGTGGTCTTGGTTCACTACTCCAGTCACTGTTACCTTGCAGCAAGTACCCCTCTCTCATCTGACTC
Organism: Okapia johnstoni; assembly: GCA_024291935.2. Taxonomy (NCBI): domain Eukaryota; kingdom Metazoa; phylum Chordata; class Mammalia; order Artiodactyla; family Giraffidae; genus Okapia; species Okapia johnstoni. Next base: position 25,739,732 of record CM044325.1, read on the forward strand.
TTCCCACAAGAGCGCATTTAGAGAGTGACAGTCATAATCAGACCCTGGGGCCCTCAAAGAAGCCACATTGCACTTGTTTGTCCTAGAGCAGGTGCATGGGAGGGCTGTTCATAGGCCACACTGGTTGGGTCTTTGTTCTGGAGAAAGTCTTGACCTGACTGAGCCAAATAGGCAGATCTAGGTGGAGGGTCCCATATTCTTTTTTGTAGGCTTTTTTTTTTAAATTGAAGAATAGTTGATATACAATATGATGTAAGTTACAGGTATACAATACAGTGATTCACAATTTTAAAGTTTATACTTCATTTATAGTTATTATAAAATATTGGATATTCCAATCTTGTAGCTTATTTTATACATAACAGTTTGTATTATGCCTATCCATCCATATATTGCCCCTCCCCCTCCCCTCTCCCCACTGGTTTGCTCTCTACATCTGTGAGTCTGTTCCTTTTCTGTTATTTTTATGAGTTTGTTACATTTTCTAGATTCTAGTTTCCATATATAAGTGATATCATTTGGTTTTTGTCTTTCTCTGATTTATTACAGTTAGTACAATAGTCAGGATGCTAGCAGGAAGCAATTCACCTCTAAGGGCTCAATAGAAGGGACTTAATGAAGGGACTGCTGTATTGAGATGTGAGCTGGTGAATGGAACAAATGAAAAACGGTGAGGCTCCCACTCAGAGACTAGGGCTGAAAGGAGGGACAGGAGTCCCATCACTGGAGCCCAGTGAGAGGTAGGCCTGCCAAGAAGAAATGGGATCAAGGAGTTCAGAGAGGAGGCAGCAAAGTAGGGAGGGAGCAAAGGGAAAAAGCCCAACCTCTCTCTTCTCTCATCCTCTGGTCTCCTGTCATTTCTCATCATCAAAACCCAAGTAGAAGCCAGTTAGCAAGGGTGCCTTGTGATGCAGCCCACAGGGTTCAACCTCTTGCAGGGCTGAGGGTCTGGGTCAGGGTGCAAATAGAGGATAACCATCTCCAGATATGCCTGAAAAATTGTCACCCAGATGGACTATCTGGATGATGCCTATGTCTTTGACCCAGTCATTTTTCTGTGATCAGTGCTGTGTTGGAGAAGGCTTTCCTTACTGCCCTAGAAAGAAAGGACAAAACTTCACGTTTACCTTCCTATTGCTGTCATCTAGAAAGCACTGTCTGGGGACTTGGAGAATAACAGAGCCACAAGGGTCTCAAGGGTAACTATATGTTTTGCTGGAAGTTTTAACTTTCATTTCAGGTTCAAAGGATTTGTTAACAAAAGAAACCACTTGTTATACACAAGTAAACAATTCCAATATTTAATAGAGAATTATCTATCTTACTTTCAGTATACAATCATTAAAAAAAGAATATCTAATAGAGAATTATCTATTTTACTTCCAATAGACAATCATTAAAAGGAAAGAGAAATAGAACAGTAAAGGAGAGTAATAGTACATACATCACCAAATTGGGTTTTGACTGACATCCATATTCAAACAGTGCTGGGAAGTCCCATGTAACAGCAATCTGGAGTCCCAATTCAGGAAAAGTCCTGGGCAGTGCGTCTACTCCATGTAGTTTGGGGGTTCCCCCTTATAATCCCAGGCTGCAAACTGATATCATCATCAGAGCAAACTGCAGCTCTGGTTTACATTAATCTTTTTTATAGTGCTATTTGTTTTGTTTTACAAATCCTGGAATGTTGTTAAGCCCAGCATGGGTGGCCAGACCCCCTCCAGGGGCTCAACACTTCCAAGATCTGTCCCCTGTCTAATCTGTGGTGCCATGTGGCTTGTACTCACAGCAGGCAGGTAGCCAGGACAGTGTCCAGGCAGGTCAGAAGCAAGGTCAGAGGCCTGCTCTGCTTCCTCAGTCTCTGAAGCCTGAACAAGACTTTTGTTGTTCAGTCCCTCAGTTGTGTCTGACTCTTTGCAACCCCATGGACTACAGCATGCCAGGCTTCCCTGTCCATCACCATCTCCCAGAGTCTGCTCAAACTCATGTCCATTGAGTCAGCAATACCACCCAACCATCTCATCTTCTGTTGTCCCCTTCTCTTCCTGCCTTTGATCTTTCCCAGCATCAGGGTCTTTTCCAATGAGTTGGTTCTTTGCATCAGGTAGCAAAATATTGGAGCTTCAGCATCAGTCCTTCCAAAGAACATTCAGGGTTGATTTCCTTTAGGACTGATTGGTTTGATCTGCTTGCAGTCCAAGGGACTCTCAAGAGTCTTCTCTAGCACCACAGTTTGAAGGCATTGATTCTTTGGCACTCAGCCTTTTTTTGTCCAGCTCTCACATCCATACATGACTACTGGAAAAACTATGGCTTTGACCACATGGACATTTGTAGGTAAAATAATGTCTCTGCTTTTTAACACGCTGTTTAGGTTTGTCATTGCTTTTCTTCCAGGGAGCAAGCAACTTTTAATTTTATGGCTGCAGTCACCATCCACAGTGATTCCTTAATACCACATCAACATACACAGTGCCTGAGAGACAGAGAGAGCTGGGTCCCGGGTCACAGGGCCAATGTGAGATAAATAGTATCCAGGTTATACAGTGAAGACCACATAGCTAGAAAGCAGTAGAGCCAAAATTTAAACCAGTTAGTCTGACTTGTTTGAATTTTGGACAAAGGAGCCTGGTGGGCCACACACAGTCCATGGAGTCGCAAAGTGTCGGACACAACTGAGCGACTAAGCACAGCACAGTCTGACTTAGAACTTAACCCAAGCTCTTAGCCATGACCCCAAGCTGAATGCCCAATGTACAGGGAGGAAAGGCAATGGAGTTAGTGTGACCCAGCCCAAGGTGCCTTGTCCTTCAGACGCACCCACTGTCTCTTTTGTGGTCCATGCACTCACAAGCCTCCCTCTGTGGGGAGGAGCAGTGAAGTCACTACCCAGTGTACCTTGTGAGGACAGAGGGCTCAACAAAAACAGAAGACAGGCCTGAATAGGCCCTCAGGCAACACCCTCCCTTAGGGAGCTGTACTGGGCCTTCTATTCTATTATCTGGCTGCCCACACTTAACACTCCACTGCTGGTAAGCCTCAGGTTTTTCAGGCTTTCAAATCCATCCATCCATCCATCCATCCAGGATTCCTTGTCCTAAGTGCTAGGAATACAGTGACAAATAAAACCTCCTCCCAGAGATCTATGGGGACCGAGAGCACTGATAGGATGGGTGAGATAGGGAATGCCCATGCTTATTACAGAGTGTGAGAAACACCCTAAAGGGGTATCACTTTTCCAAAAAAAAATCGTTTTAAATTTTATTTATTTTTGGCGGGCTGGGTCTTTGTTGCGGTATGTGGTCTTTTCATTGCAGTGGCTTCTCTAGTTGTGGAGCATGGACTCCGGGTGTGCGGGCTTCACTAGTTACAGCATGCAGGCTCAGTAGTTGTGGCTCGTGGGCACTAGAGGGTGGCTTAGTTGCTTCATGGCATGGATCTTACTGGACTAGGGATTGAACTCATGTCCCCTGCATTGGCAGGCAGATTCCTAACCACTGGGCCGCCAGGGAAGCCCAACACTTTTCAAAATTTAGAGCAAACATCAAAGTAGGACACCCATGGAAGGCCACAGTTCACCTCTGCAGGCTGATTTCCTAGGATTCACTATTCAGGCTGTTCCTAAACATGGCTCAGGCCCATCCAGCCTGCGGTTTTTGCTTTCTCTCACTGTTCCTCTCCTGGGAATGTCCATCTCCCATGCATCAAAGCCCACTTCCGGTTCAGCTTTCCGAGTCCCCTCTTTTATTAGACAGAGGCAGCTTCCCCACTTGGAGCTAGCACAGCTAGCTTTGGAATTTCTTACTCATGCTCCAACAATAGTGAACCAATTCTAGATCTTGTTTCTCCATCTGTAGCTCCTGTTAATTCAATTTTTCATTTTCTCCTCCCTGGATACTACATTTGCTCTAAAAGTTTGAAAGTTTGGCAGTCCAGTTCTCAAGAGGAGAAGTTGGGTGAGGCCAGAAACTAGGCAGAGTCGTTAATCATCTGGATACCGGAGTTGCAATCCTGCTTCTAACTGTATGATCATGGGGAAGTTACTTAATCTCTCTGAGCCTCTGTTTTCCCATCCTTAGTGAAGAGAAAGTCACTCAGTAGTGTACGACTCTTTGCAACCCCATGGACTATACAGTCCATGGAATTCTCCAGGCCAGAATATTGGAGTGAGTAGCCTTTCCCTTCTCCAGGGGATCTTCCCAACCCAGGGATCGAACCCAGGTCTTCCACATTGCAGGCAGACTCTTTACCAACTGAGCTATTAGGGAAGCCCTTCCCATCCTTAAACTCAGGATAATTGGTGTTGTGAGAATCAATGAGTTAATAGAGTCAAAGCCCTCAAGGCTGTGCCTGGTACTCCATCAGCGTGTAAGAAATGTTAGCTATTATTATTACAGCTATCGTGAGGGGCCAGGCCAATGTGCTTGCAAACAACTCCTCACACCCAAGCAAAGCTTGTGCATATACACAGAGTGGCTCAACACACAGCCACACTATGAGATGAGGCTGGGAGGGTAACTGTAACCTCATTTTAGAGATGGGCATAGGTTCAGACAAGGCAGGGGCATTCATTCATCTAACAAATATTTATGGGCAATTTCCACATGTCAGGCACTGCCTCTCTTCCCACACAAAGATTTCTGAATCTTCAGGGGAGGGGATGAAGGTACTGTGTTTTAAACAAGCACCCTTAGGTGATTCTCAGCTGAGGCAAGTCTGCGAAAAACACTTAGATTCCAGGATACTAGGGCAAGCATCTTACCAGATTCCAAATTTGGAACTGGGTTTGATAGGAAATACCATTTTCTAGTGGCAGATTTGCATATCAGTTAAGAGCACAGACCCTGGAGCCTTGATTAATTGGGTACAAATCTTAGTTTGCATTACCCTTAGTGACTGCAGGGTAAAATGTGGCCAATAATATTACCTACTTCAAAGTTGTTGTGAGAATTAAATTAATTATTTATGTGATGTGCTGACACATAGTAGCTATTATAAAGTGTGAGCTATTATTATTACTGTGCCCAGTGTAGATAAGCATCAGAGAAGGCAGGGGTGGTGGATCTGACGCTTCTTACCCCAGGATTGGCTCTGCCTACAGTGTTGGCGGTGTCTGTCTCTTCAGGGAGACTCACCACCTGCTCCCTTCCACTGGAAGAGCTTTCCTGAGCCAGGGAATTCCCTCTCATAGCAACTGGCAGCAGCTCCCTGCATTCTGATGCCACGTGCACTGCCCGCAGCAACATGGCAAGAATTAGATCCCATCGTGGGGCCAAGGCTGGACCGGGAAGACAGATGGGTTTAGGGGTTGGAGCTGTCCATTTAGGAGGGCTGAAAACCAAAGAGGGAGTACAGGTCCTGGGGAAGAATCTTTCCATACACTGGGCCAACTTTGGTTGAGAGCGGTGCTCAGCTCACCCAGGCCACAGTATGCTGGTGTGTGGATGGATGTGTTGCAGACAGGCAAAGGGTGGGTGCCCAGGGAGAAGGCAGGATGCCAGAGCCTCTGCCAGCCCTCCAGGACACTCATTTTGGCCTACCGCCCCCCAGCAGGGAGCAGGCAAGCACGTTCTGTTTTGGCATTAACTAGGCAAGCTGTGGGAAAGTAATCAGCAGGCTTCCTAAGCTGAACAGGGTCTGCTCCCTCCACAGGTCAGTGCACAGTGGTTACAGAGCTGTCCCTCCCCCATAACAACTCTCTCCCCTGGTCCCTGCCTGACCCCCCAACCCCCAGCTCAGCCTGGAGGGTCTTCTCCGTGGAAGAGGCTCCCAGAGAGGTAGCATCCCATGCCTTCCAGGCTGGGAAGCCCCAGTGTCACAGAAGAGGAAACGAAGGCTGAGGGAGGGCAGGGACTTCCCGGGTCCTCACGGTGAGTCAGGGCACAACCAAGACTGTAGCTGGGCTCAACCTCCTCCCACGGGAATTCCTCTTTTTTTGTGTTTGTTTTTTTTTTTAAACTTGCAAACAAAACCAGAATGAAAATGCAGAGAAGCTGAAGGAAAACACATGCACGCACAGAGGAAACTCATATTTGTAAGCCACTATGTTGTAGGCATTTTATATAAACATTTCATATAAATGTTCCCATTTATAATTTAATTCCCATCACAACCCTGCAAAAAATCATTATTCTCCTTTTATGGACAAGGGAACTCAGTTTAAAAGAGGTTTTAGGACTTGGTCAAGAACCCAAAGTGAGGCAGAGGAGGAGCTGGACATCTGACCCAGGTTTGCTGACCCAAAATCCCTGTGCTGTCCACCCAAACCTGTTATACCCATTGGTCCTAGCTTCACAGAGTTGTAATCACCGTGCAGCTCCCAGTGGGAAGCCCTGGTCAGGATCCCACATGGCAGTCATTCAGCCTTCCTTAATGTATCCCAGGTTGGGTAGTCACTTGCTTACATAGCTCCGCAGTCCTTTACAGATCATGTACCTGTTATTTCATCTGACCTGCACCCATCCACCTAGAAGGAACACAGGACAGAATCTGCAATGTGCCAAAGGTCACACTCAGCAAGTGCCTGGTAGAGATAGGACTAGATCTGTGGCTTCCTGCCTCCTGATGTCAAAATCATGTGATGGTTAGCTCCTATTATAGCCCTGGGACTGTCCCCTTACCTCCATCCCGAGCTGTAATACTCCTTGACGGGCACCGACAGAGCACGTAATTCCCTGCCCCAGTGCCTGCCTCTCAGGGACTCACCTCTGGCCTTAGATCCCTGCTACCCAACTCTCCTGGGCTGACCTGCATGTCCTGACCTCACTGCTATACCTTTGGTCCATGTGTTTGGATTGTGGGCTGCTGGAGTACAGGGCCTGGAGTATACCCCAGATAGCTGCTTACAACTGAGCCCAGAATAAGGGGTTTGTTGATGCTGGATGGAATCTAAGATCTAGTTCTGCCACAGACTCACTCTGTGCCTTAGGAAGAGCCTCTGCCCTCTTTCTGTGGCTACTGATTTTGAAGCCTCACTCCAGTGGGCTGTGATTCTCTGTCTGAGAGCTGTGGAGGAGACAGGCTCATTTCTACATCAGGCTTAACAGAGGCCTGTGTGAGAGATACCTCAGGCAGGAGCAAAAACCAGTGTGTGTGTGTGTGTGTGTGTGTGTGTGTGTGTGTGTGTGTGAGAGAGAGCTGGAGATAGAGGGGGAAAGGTGACTAGGGTAGAAGGGAGGTGAATGGGGGTGGGGTTCACAGACTGCACTGCCTGCAACAGCATCCCCAGGTCGGCTTGCAGGGGCAGGGTGTGGGGCTCAGGCAGGAGATAGCTGGCGTCTGGATGGACAAACAGGTAGTCCTGAGCAGTCTGCAACAATATGAGTGGGGGATAATGACAAAGCAGGGAAGGGAGTAGAGGAGGCTTTGAATCCCCACTACAGAAAGGGGTGCCTTGGTGCAGAATGGGCAGATGGGATGGTGGCCACCTTCTCTGGAGAAAGCCTTGAATGGAGTACCAACCTGTCGTGTGTGTCCATTCTGGAGTGCTGGGGTGGGTGGGGCGGGGTGCTGTTCCATGCTAGCCATGCTCAAGTGCTGCTGCATACTTTACCTGAGGTTTCTCCTGGGAGTCCTGTGGAATACTGGAATAGCTCGTCTTTCAATGCCCACTCTTATATGTGTACCAGGCCAACTTTCAGTCCTGGCTCTGACTTAAACTTAGAATCACATTCCTTCCAGGAGACTATATAGCCACAGGCATGCTAAAGGGAGAGCACAGCTTGAGAGCCAGAGGTAGCCAGGGACCAGGCCTGGCTCTCCTGTCCTAACTGTGTGACCTTGGGTAGGTCATTTTACTTCTGGGCCTCAGTTTGTGCAATCTGTGAAATGGGTCATATGTATTGCTAGGGGTTGTTGTGAGGGTTAGAAGCAATGAAAATAATATGCTTAGTTCAGAGCTTGAAACATGGAAAAGGCAAAATAAGTGGTTCAGTTCAGTTCAGTTCAGTCACTCAGTCATGTCCGACTCTTTGCGACCCCATGAATTGCAGCATGCCAGGCCTCTCTGTCCATCACCAACTCCCGGAGTCTACCCAAACCCATGTCCACAGAGTCAGTGATGTCATCCAACCATCTCATCCTCTGTCATCCCCTTCTCCTCCTGCCCCCAATCCTAACCAGCATTAGGGTCTTTTCCAATGAGTCAACTAAATAAATGGTAGCTATTATTAATTCCTTCCCAGGGTAAGAATCCCATCTGTGGCCTCCTCGATGGAAGGGAGCCAGCACCTGGTTGCACAGTTACAGGGATGGAGGAGTTCACTCCCTCCAGGGGTCACTCTGCCTGGAAAACCTCCTTCTTTAGATGCAGCCGAGACCTGTACCAGTTCTGTCTCCAGGGCCACAGGAAAGTTCTGTGGCATTTCCCCCAAAGAATCTCAAGACATATGACTGTAACAGAGTGCTTGCCTGCATTGCAGGAGCAAGGCTCTGGAAGTCCCCAGCCTGGTTCAAAGGGGACATTTTAGTCAGGCTTACATGTTATAGAAATCTCTTTCTCTATTCCTGTGGAGTCTGGAACATATGGATTGTACCCTCCCAAGTCTGCTTTTTTCCCTGGGTGAACTCTCCCAATTCCTTAGAACACTTCTCATAGAGGTAACCTCAGGTGGTGCAGTGGTAAAGAATCCACCTGCCAATGCACGAGATGGGAGTTTGATGCCTGGGTCAGGAAGATCCTCTGGAGAAGGAAATGGGTACCCACTCCAGTATTCCTGCCTGGGAAATCCCATGGACAGAGGATCCTGGCAGGCTACAGTCCATAAGGTCACAGAGAGTCGGATGTGACTGAGTGGCTGAGCACGCATAGAGGCAAACAGGAGAACTGATTTCTGGTCCCAAATCCATCACTTCAGGGCAAGTCACTTATCTTCACTGAGCCTCTGGTTCCTCATTTGTAAATTTAAGAAAACAACACTCTCTCATAGGATGATAGTGAAGATTAGCTTGGAAAAGTAATATAAAAGTTTGGGGTTGGGAAAAGGTACTTGGTAAATATTAAATACATTTTAAAAGAAACCACATTTTTGAGAAGCAGTTAGCAAGTAAGCCCATCTGGTGTTGCCTCTTAGCGTCTTATGACACCTGTAAAGGAAATCATTCCAGAAAGTCAGTACCATTTCTGGCTTCAGAATAAGGGCAAATCAGGTGGAGGGTACCCTCCTCAATCCATAAAGTCAAGTCCCAGGGTTTGACTACAGCTGTGAAGAGCTTACTAGGTTCCAGGCTTATTCACTTACCTTACTCTGTAATTGTGGATCAAGGCCTAGAGAAGGCTTAGCAGATCAGTGATAAGAGACTGGATCCCAAATTTCCCAACATCCAGCACCTTTATATGCCTGGTGCTCACTTCCAACAAAGAGAGGTGAAGGGAGGATAATTTCTGGACCAGGCTAGTTGTAACCTTTTGTGTGTAGGACACTGCATCTGGGCAAGCAGTTACCCCTTCCTCCCCACTAGCCCAGTGTCATTCATGGAATGGTTAGTCTGGAACTCAGCCATGGTGAAGGCCCAGGCTGATTCTTCCTTATTCACCCTTGTGTCCCCAGTGTCTGGTCCAAGACTTGGCACAAAGCAGGACCTTAGCAAATACTTTATGTATAAATGATGATTCAGCCAGCATGTATCAAGCACTATACGAGAGGCCCTGTGGTAGGAGAAATTTTATTTAATATAACGAGCCTGTGAGGCTGGTTTTAGATGCTCATTTTACAAGTGAGGAAATACAGGTTGAAAGAGATGAACTGACTGGGTCAAGGCCTCACAATGAACTGGTGGTGGAACTGAGACTAAAGCCCAGCCTGGCTACCTCCACCCTAGGCACTAGCTGCCAGCCCCATAGAGGTCAGGGAGCTGGGCCTCCACCCACTTGTTCCCCTGCTCCAGGCCTTCCCAGACAGTAATTGAGGACTCTGATAAAGGGTTCACTTTTGAATGGCCTCAAGGAAACCAGAAATAGCAAGCCTAGTCTTCCAATTCCTATACAGGTTAATCTGACTCAAGCATAGCTCTGATTCTATCAACTTCCTATTCAAGAATCTAGGCTAACAATGTAAACAATCTAGGTTGTTCCATCTTCCTAATAGCTGGCCAAGAGGCTTTGGTCAAGTTATTTGGGTCTCTCTAGGCTTTACTCACTTTCCTCTTTTGCCTGACCCCTCTTCTGAGAACAGATGTTTGAGACCCCAACTTCTGATAAACTGGGGCATTCTAATTCGCCCTACACACATCCCTATGGCTCTGGAAGTGGTGTTTTTCATTTTTCTAAGGACTTTAAGGGAGGCTGATATCCCTACATCCAGATGGTCTGGATAGAGGAAGATGGAGTCCGGGGAGCAGACCAGAGCATCCTTGTTGGGAGATGAGGAAGCCTGAGCTCACGGAAACAGCCAGGCGCAGGCAGAATGGAGTGGCACCCAGAGTGGGCTGGCATCTAGAGGTCCTGACTCTCATTCAAGAGCTTCCTCCACTGCCCCTGGAGCCTCCTTTACTTTTCCTCTTGATTATCATCTGCACTTGTTTCTCTCTACCCTAGAGAACACTTAGTTACCCAGAGATTCTAGTCCTGCTGTGTAACCTTTATAGTCTCCACTCCTCTGGCCTTCCGTCTGTGAAATGGAGGGTGGGGTGGGTCCTGGCCTTAACGACCTCACGCTCTCTGACTTGGACGCCCTGTAGCAGACGACCAATTTTTCCTTTCCAGGGCAACTAGTCGCCCTCACCCTCATCCAAGCCAGGCACCCAGAGCTGCTGCGAAAGGACTTGTCTACGCTCGCCCCTAGGTGCCCTGGCCCGCCAGGCTCATCTGCACGAGAGGGTAGGGGTGTTGGAGGACCACGAAGGAAAAAAGGCACTCTGCTACTCCCGCAAACAAATAGGCATGCTGCCTGCCCCCTCTCCCGCCACACTGTAACTAACACACACTCACACTCACTTCACACACACACACACACACACACGAGTGGGCGTCAGGAGAAGACGGCGGCTTACGCGCGTGCGTCGGCGCAGAGCCCTCTCCCCTACCACCTACCGGGGCTGGGCAGAGAGGGTCGGGCTGCCTTAGTGGGGGTGGGAGGGCCGCGTGTGAGGAACCGCGGAGCCGGCGGCGGGTGGGGAGGCGCGGAGGGCAGGGGACGGGACGACAGGGCTGCTGCTCCAGAGGCGCTGGGAGACCTTGCGCCCCCGCAGCCGGGCCCCCGCCCCCTCGAGGTCTCCGCCTCCTTGCCTCACACACCCCCCGGGCCGCTGGAGCCCAGGCCTTCCCGGGGCTCCTCCTTCTTCTCTTCACACTCACCCTCCGACCCGGGTTCTCCTGCCACCCGCCGGCCTTGCAGCTTCCCGGGCGAGTCCTCGTTCTCAGGCTCTCCTTATACACACACACACACACACACACACACACACACACACACACACACACACATACACACAAGCACACGACCGCTCCCGGGGCGGCCCTCTCCTCTCGACCCTCCTTTTCCTCTCCTCACTTACGCCGCCGTGGGAGGAGGATTGATGTCCCTTCAGCATCATGCAGCCGCCGCCGAGGAAGGTGAGGATGCAGCTGGGGGTCTTTGAGGTTTTGGGCGGGGATGCGTACAAGGAACGCGGCTGGGGCTACCTCGGCGCCCCCTCCCCCTTTGCGCAGGGGGCCGTGACCGCCGTCGTCTCTGGCTTGTCACTCACTTGCCGCCGGTTCCTGGAGGGGGGCGCGCGTGTTGAGTGCTTTTGCGGCGGAGGGGCGGCCGTGGCTCGTTCCCTCCACCGCACGGGAGACCCCCCCCCAACCCTAGACATTTCACAAGAGTTTCGAGTGTGTGTGTGTGTGTGTGAGCGAGCGCGCATGGCAGTGCTGCTCTCTGCAAAGTGCTTTCTCCGGGGCTGCACCGAGGGGAGGTGGGGGAGCCCCTGCAGCTTTGCAGAGCCTTATGTTTGTGTTAATGTTTAGTCTGCACCAGGTTTGAGCCCCCCTCTCGCTTGTTGCCACCCTCGCGCATTTGCCGATTTACAGGACATTTGTTACCAGCCTCGCCTTAAGATTTGGCCCGCTTTTCCCACGGGGCGACCGAAAAGAAGTCGCAATAGCCACCCCACCCCAGGGGAAAACAGAAATTAAGCATTGAACGGTCCTGCCTTTCTCTTCCCGGTTCCTGCCCCGCCCCTCCGACAAGGGGGAGAGGAAGGTGGTGATTCTGTTCCCAGGAGAGCGATAACCGGGCCGTGCGTGGCGTGTTCGCCGCAATCTGGGCTTGGGGTGGGAGTGACGAGTGCTCCGGGCTTGTCAGCAGCTTCACCCTTCCAGAACTGTTTCAGTGTCCTCTTCCCCAGTTTCTTCCCCAGGGACTGAGGCTGTGTCCTTGTCGTTTCAATCCTGCAGATGGTTACTGAGTGTCTACTCAGGGCTCTGGGTGGAGGAGGCTGTTCTGTCCTCCCCTTGTGGGCAAACATTTGGTGAATGCCTAACTCACTCGTGTCTGCTCCCTCTTCTTTTCTGTTTCTCACCTGGGTTCTCCAAGTGAGTCTTTTTCTTTTCACACATAGCCCTCCGGTAGACCTGCTCCGGTGGCGGCGAGGGTTCCAGGCCCACTGTAACCTGAATCCCGGCCTGGCGGGCGAGGCACTGGCCAATTTGCATTTAGTGTTCTGTTTGAAGTGGAAACGCCACGGGAACCGGCTTGCTGGGGTGGCTTAAAAGCCCTGCATAGGCTGGAAGGTCACTTTTGCTTTCTTCTTTGTGAACAAGAGATTGTGATTTGATGTGCTGTCAGCAAGGGCGTCATCCAGAGTGTGTGCTTCTCCTAGCCATTATAGAATAATTTATGTAGTTGATGGATGCATATAATTTCATGATTGTGTAAATTTCAGTCATTAGATATTAGGCATTCTTATGTCCCCTTCTCCCATCTATGCTCTGCTCGCTTCTCCTGATGGTTAATACCTTTGAATCCTGTTTGGAAGAAATAGAAGACAGACTCTTTTAAAACTCTAAGAAGACCTAGATAGGTATTGTACATGAAACGACTGGCAGTTTATTTTGCACCTCTTTAATCTGTAATTTTTATACTATGTACTTTCATTTAGCCTCTGTTTCAGGTTATTTTGGCTAGGTTTTAAAATTAAGTATCTGCAGTAAACAAAATTAGGTGGCTAATAACAGGATTGTGGTCCTCAGGGGAGAGGCAAGTAACAGTTATATATTCTGACAAGTATTATATATTTTCCTTAAATAATTTTTTAATTATTGTGGTAAGTTTTATAAGTTGCGGTAAGCCCTTATAAATATATGGTATATTTCAGGTGAAAGTTACACAGGAACTGAAAAACATTCAAGTTGAACAGATGGCAAAACTTCAAGCCAAACATCAAGCAGAATGTGATTTGCTTGAAGATATGAGGTAAGGTTATAGTAAATAGTTGGAGAACTTCTGTATCTCTGTTTCAAAGAACCTTTGAGTTACCAAGCCCCAGGAACTGATGATGGAATTTCCTTTTGGATTTCCTGCTTTAAGTCTGTTAGAGGTTTAACTCAGCTAGAAATTGTAACTGGAACTAACACAATACAAACTTTTTTTCCTTCAGTGGAGAAACCTATAACATTCACATACTGTTATGAAAGAAAAGTTCTTACAAATTTATCAAATTATATAAACAGTGAAATGGAAATTCTTATTTAAACCTTCTAGTAAATTGACCTTTCTGCGTTTATTGACCTTAACGATTTCACATGGAATTTTAAACTGACACCTGGTTAATGATTAATATCTGGGGGTGAGCCAGTCAACCTCAGATGATTATTAGAACATGACAAATATATGTTTGAACATTAAATTTAGTGCGACATGTGTTTATCGGACTTTATTGTTAAACTTAACCTGTATCCACAATCAGCTAACTTTGAATTTAAAAGATAAGACATCTTGCCAGCATTGTGAAAGTCAATAACTTTCTTTATAGAGGTAATCATGACTCATAAGAAACACCACTGTTTTAGCAGTTCTATAATACAAACAGTTCAGCAAACATATTTTTGTAAAGGTTGATTTGCATGTTGAAACAGAGTAGCTGCCATTCTTATTTCCCTATATTAATGTTTTTATTAAACTGAAATTGGGTCTGGAAGCCTCATCAGTTTTTTTCCTGTGGTACACAAAACTTCATGTTGATTTCATGAAAAATACCAACTATATGTTGTCATAATTATGTGTTCAGGTAGCTGAATTGTTCGTAGCCCAAAGATTTTTGATAGTTTCTTTTTTTCCCTCCTCCCATATTTAATTTAGGTAGTGTTTATGAATATTTCTACTATTCACATATCTTTTCAGGGTTTCTAACTAAGGCATATTAATTTAGACTCATCCAAACTTGTATATACCAAGATCATTGTTTTCTGACTGGAAACTACTTTTTTTTTTTAACTTATTTTTACATTGGCGTATAGATGAGTAACAATGTTGTGTTAGTTTCAGGTGAAAACTACTATATTTTAGTTCTGTATTTGTTTCTTTGCTTTTCTTGTGGCCATAGGGATATTTTTAGACTTAAATAATTCCTGTGCAAGGTACCCAAAATTTTTCATATGGTTAAAATTAAGTTTGTAACAACTATTAAGTGAACAAAGGCATTTTATATTTTAGCAGTTTAGGAAGGCAGACTTAGTTTGAAAGTAAAGTTTCTCTGTGGAGTGTGAATAGTTAGTAGTCATTGTCCTTTTGATTATATTCTAAAGACTTGTTTGCGTTCTTTTCTCTGTTTCCCCTGTTGCCTGTTCCTTGACTTATGGTCAACTAGATGGACACACAGTTGCTGCTAAGTTGGCATAGGTTGTTGCTCCTGCTGCTACTGTTTACTTGTTTGTATTATTCCTGACTTCATTACATTTCACTTGCATTGTTGTGGTAATATCCTAATTATTGCTTTAGTGTTCTCATATCTTCTAATCTTCTCCCAATCTCCGTTTAAATCTGTTTTCCACATTGTCATCAGTTAACTTTCTAATAACTATTACACATGAGGTTCTTCTGAATAAAGACCAAACACTTTGTTATAGCATATGTAGCCCTTTGCAACCCAGCTGCAAGCTACAAGCTCCGTTTTCCTGGCTTAGTTACTACCATTTCATGCCCATTTATCCTTCCTCCTTAATCCTCTGGCTTGGCCACTCAGGACTTCTGGTTATCTAATTGTGTTTTCTACATTCATGCCTTTGTTTGCACCCTCCCCGTTTTCATCTGGCAAATTCTGGTTGCTGTTTAAGTTTGTGAACTTACTCTTCTCTGTATTCTCAAACGGTTTTGATTTGCACATGCTTTTGTCTTCCCCCATCATGTGAATTCCTTGAAGTCATAGGCTAAGTCTTACTTGGGTTTGTATCTTTGTACTTTTTGTTTAAGCTGGCACAATTGTTAAGTGGATGTAACTGGTTATGTTTAAGAGCAGCTTATTAGTGTTTAGCTGATATATTTTATAAGCTCTATTTATAGGGACCTGTAAGTGGTGTTGGGTCTTCCTGGGTGGTTCAGTGGTAAATAATCTGCTTGTCAATGCAGGAGATGCACGTTCAGTTCCTGGGTCAGGAAGATCCCCTGGAGAAGGGAATGACAACTCACTCCAGTATTCTTGCCTGGGAAATCCCATGCACAGAGGAGCCTGATGGCCTACAGTCCATGGGGTCGCAAAGGAGTTGGACACAGCTTAGTGACTAACAAGAATAGGTGGTGTCATTGAGCTTGTGTTTTAATTTGACTCGTGTAGGCACTTTAAGCTAAACTGTGGCTATTTGATGTTGAGTATATCTGTGTGTGTCCATGCTCTTTGTGACCCCATGGACTGTAACCCACGAGGTTCCTCTGTCCATGGGATTTTCCTGATAAGAATACTGGAGTGGGTTGCCATGTCCTCTAGGGAATCTTCCTGACAGGGTTTGAACCAGAGTCTCCTGCATTGGCAGGAGAATTCTTTACTACTGAGCCACCTAGGAAGCCAGAGTATATATGTATATATATAATATGTAAATACAGTGATTGTTGGTGCTCCAAGGATTAATGGGATTCTTTATATTTTAAAGGAATGTGTTCTCCTTTGTATTAAATAAATGAGATGAATCCCTTCATTCTTATATAGTTGTGAGCAGAATACTATATTACCTTCTAAAACATAACTTTAGATTTCTGATTTGCTTTTTTCTCCCTAATGGTAATGCTGAATTGGAAGTTTAAAATTGTCTACTCTCAAACATCATAACTTTTATTGCTTGAGGAGAAGGTGGTCTGGCTTTTCTGGTCTGTCTTAGCAAGTGGAATGACCTTTTAAAAATTCATTAGAAATCTCTGAGCTTGGATTTTCATATGTATTTTGTTGTAAAGGATCTTGCCTGCTTTTCCTTTTTTGAGGCGCTCACCACCACCTTCGTCCCCAAAATCCCACAAATAGCTCTCCTTCTCACTGATGCATCCCCCACCAGTGTTATACTCAGTTTAAATTACTATGAATTTACTCTCCCCAAATTCAGATAGCTTTGATTTTTAACCTAAAGAAGTAGAGAAAAAATTTTTGTGACTTCAAAAAAAAAGAAAAAAGTCCACAACACATTAAATTGTAAATTGTAAATCTTTATGCTGGGTTATAGCTTCCCTAGTGCCTCAGCAGTGAAAGAATCTGCCTGTAGTGCAGGAGATGTGGGTCTGCGTGTTTGATCCCTGGGTGGGGAAGATCCCCTGGAGAAGGAAATGATAACCCACTCCAGTATTCTTGCCTGGGAAAATCCCATGGATAGAGGAGCCTGGTGGACTACAGTCCATGGGGTCATAAAGAGTCAGACACGACTTAGTGACTAAACCACTATCACCACCAACCATGGCTATTTCCCCACTCCCATCCACCCTCTCACCGTGTGGAATTTTGAAAGGAGGCCGATTATGGTATCGTGTTTTTTTCCCATTGTTCTCCTTCCCTTCTTCAGTTTATTTGTTCCAGGGGTGCATGTGGAAGCTGGTGAGTTGGGAGTGAAGTATGAGAACGAAAGATAACTCATTTGTTGTTAATCAGGGACATTCCATGCTTTGGGGAGATTTTATACTGAAGTGTTTCCTGTTGACTTTTGCTGTCAGCAGTAGACAAACACACTTTATTTTCTTTTTAGTTTATTATTAGTTTATTCTCTCTTTGCCTTCTAAGGCCATGTATAAGTAAGTTTCTGAATCCTACAGCCTATGTGTTATTTATTAATATAATGTATTTCTTGTTTATTCTAATGATGTGCTAACTCCAGTCAGTAAAGAAAGTTCTTTGAAGGGACCCGTAATATAAAGAACTGCCTTCTTAGTAGACATTCTTAGGTTGTTATATAATATTTAAAAAATCTTAGAATTTTAGAGTCAGGTGGATACTATGGTATTTGTTGATTTTATAGATGAAAATGGAAACCAAGGCACAGTTGATAGGAAGTGAATCATATTGAGGTGGACTCTACCCACTCCAGTATTCTGGCCTGGAGAATTCCATGGACTGGATAATCCACGGGGTCACAAAGAGTTGGACATGACTGAGTGACTTCACTTCATTAGACTTGTTTACTTTCCCGTGTCTGTATTTCCCAAGCTCTTAACCAAGGAACTCATAATGGCTCCCATATTTGGAAACATTTGCCTATCAGAATACATTTTAACAAATAATTTGTGTTCTTTTTATTTTTCATATACTGAGCTGTGAGTCAGCTTTAAGTCAGTATTTTAAAGCTAGTAACACGAATACAACCAAAGGCAAAGATACGTAAATGTTACCTCAGAGAGGGCTAAGTGTATGTATGGTTTCTTACAGATGTTCTGAAAAATTTAAACTGGCTCAAGAAGCACTTGTCCTTTTCACTGTAGACACTTGCAGATCTGGTGACCTCAAGTGAGGAATTGCTATGCTATATGTTACCTTCTCTAAACTGTTGGTTCATGGGGGTCACTGGAGATTGGATTCTGAAGTCTGTTGATGTGAGCTCTGAGACTTTTTTTTCATCGTCTCAGATAACCTTTATATGTAAAAGGGAAACTTAGAGGTAATCTGGCTTCCCAAGTGTTGCTAGCAGTAAAGAACCAGCCAATGCAGGACACCTAAGAGACTCAGGTTTGATCCCTGGGTCAGGAAGATCCCCTGGAGGACGGCATGGCAACCCACTCCAGTATTCTTGCCTGGAGAATCCCATGGGTAGAGGAGCCTGGCAGGCTACAGTCCATAGGGTCGTATAGAGTAGGATACGGCTGAAGCGACTTAGCACGCAGAAGTAGTCTGGTCTTGTTGTTTGTCCATGCGCTCATTTGTTTCCGACTCTTTGCAACTCCATGGACTGCAGCATGCCAGGCTTCTCTGTGCCTCCCTGTCTTCTGGAGCTTGCTCAAACTCATATCCATCGAGTCAGTGATGCCATCCAACCATCTCATCCTCTGTTGCCCCCTTCTCCTCCTGCCTTCAATCTTTCCCAGCATCAGGATCTTTTCTAATGAGTTAGCTCTTTACATCACGTGACCAAAGTATTGGAGCTTCACCATCAGTCCTTCCAATAAATATTCAGGATTGATTTCATTTAGGATTGATTGGTTTGATCTCTTTGCAGTCCAAGGGACTCTCAGGAGTCTTCTCCAGCACCACAGTTCAAAAGCATCAATTCTTTGACACTCAGCCTTCTTTATGGTCCAAGTCTCACATTGGTGCATGACTACTGGAAAAACCATAGCTTTGACTAGATGGACCTTTGTCAGTAAAGTAATGTCTCTGCTTTTTAATACAGTGTCTAGGTTTGTTATAGCTTTCCTTACAAGGAGGCAGCATCTTTTAATTTCATGGTTGCAGTCACCATCTGCAGTGATTTTGGAGCCCAAGAGGATAGTCTGTCATTTTCTATTTTTTCCCCATCTATTTGCCGTGAAGTGATGGGACCAGATACCATGATCTTAGTTTTTTGAATGTTGAGTTTTAAGTCAGCTTTTTCACTCTCCTCTTTCACCTTCATCAAGAGACTCTTTAGTTCCTCTTTGCTTTCTGCCATAAGGGTGGTGTCATCTGCATATCTGAGATTATTGATATTTCTCCTGGCAATCTTGATTCCAGCTTGTGTTTCATCCAGCCTGGCATTTCACATGATGTACTCTGCATATAAGTTAAGTAAGAAGGGTAGAGTGTTTAAAATTTTATTTATTTAAGAATTGTTTTTGAAGTTCATTGTCTTCTGGCCCCTAGTATTTATGATAATTCTTCTGACAGTTATTTGTTTGGTTTTTAATTTTTAGCCACACCCTGAGGCATGTGGGACCTTAGTTCCCCAAACAGGGACCAAACCTGTGCCCCCTGCACTGGAAGGCAGAGTCTTAACCTCTGGACCTGCAGGGAAATCCCTAGAGGGTTTTTAAAAAACAGATTTATTGAGATTTAATTCACTTGCTGTACAATTAACGCATTCAGAGTGGGTTTTTTTTTTTTTTGTATATTCATAGGGTTATACAGTTCAGTTCAACCATCATTATACTTCAGAACATTTTTGGTCTCCTTTCAAGAAACTGCTTATTAGCAGTCACTTCCCATCACCTTATCCAGCCTTAAGCAATTACGTTCTCTCTCTGTGGAAGTAAAATCTATATAAATGAAATCATACAATGTGTGGTCTTCAGCTTTTACTTAGCATAGTATTTTCAAGGTTCATCCATGTTATGGCATTAGTACTGCATTCTTTTTTTATGGCAGGATAATATTCCATTGTGTGGGTATACTGCATTATTTTAATCTGTTCATCAGTTGATGGACTTTTTTGCTATTATGAATAATGTTCCTTTGAGCAAATATTTCTGTGGACTTATGCTTTCATTTCTCTTGGGTATATACCTAGTAGTGGAATTGCTGAGTCATGAGGTAACTCTATATTTAACTTTTTGAGGAACTTTGAAATAGTTTTCCAGAGTGGCTATACCATTTTATATTCCTGCTAGCTATAATGTATGAAGGTTCCAGTTTCTATACATTTTACCAATGTTTACAATAGTCTGTCTTTTGATTATAGCCATTCTAGTAGGTGTGATTGTTGTTGCTTAGTTGCTAAGTCATATCTGACTCTTTGCGGCCCCATGGACTATAGCCCGCCAGGCTTCTCTGTCCATGGAAGTTTTCAGGCAGGAACACTGGAGTGGTTTGGCCTTTCCTTCTCTGGGATCGATCCAACCCAAGTCTCCTGCCTGGCATTCCGATTCTTTACCACAGAACCACCTGGGAAGCCTTTAGTAGGTGTGAAATGGTATCATATTGTGGCTTTGATTTGCATTTCCCTAATAGCTTATGATGTTGAGTGCTTTTGTGTGTGCTTATTGGCTGTTTGCATATCTTCTTTGGAGAAATGGCTATTCTAATCCTTTGCCCATTTTTAAATTGGATTACTTGTCTTTTTCCTATTGACTTGTAAGAGTTCTTTTTTTGGCTCTGCTGGGTCTTAGTTGCCATGTGTGCTTCTCTAGTTGTGGCACATGGGCTCTTTAGTAATGGCATGAAGGCTTAGTTGCCCCATGGCATGTGGGATCTTAGTTCCTCAACCAGGTATCGAACCCATGTTCCCTGCATTGGAAGGCAGATTCTTAACCACTGGACCACCAGGGAAGTCCCATAAAAGTTCTTTATACATTTATCTTATCAGCTATATGACTTGCAAATATATGCAGTATTTTTCCCGCTCTGAGGTGATTCTTATGTGCTCTAAATTTTGAGAACCACTGAAGTGGTAAAAAAGAGTAAGGACTTTGAAGATAGACCAGAGATTGAAACCCAGCTCTGCCACTTATTAGCTGGATCAGCTAGGACAAATGACTAAGTTCTCTGAGCCTCATATTTCATGTATGTAAAATAAGGTTAATGCCTAACTTTTTGCTGCTCTCTGTAAAGAGTTAAACAAGATAGGTAAAACGCCAAGCATGGTATATGTTCACCATTGGTAGCTTCACGATGTTGTCTTATGCAAGATAACAAAGTAAGTTATTGTGTGTTTTTTTTTAATTTAGTTTTAATTTATTTTTAATTGAAGGATAGTCTCTTTTCAGTGTTGTGTTGGTTTCTGCCACATATCAGTGTGAATCAGCCATAGGTATACATGTGTCCCTTCCCTCTTGAATGTCCCTTCCACCCCATCCCACTTCTCTAGGTTGTAATAGAACACCAGTTTGAGCTCCCTGAGTCATACAGCAGATTCCCACTGGCTATCTATATTTATTGTGTTTTATTAATTCTCATAAGCATATATTTTTCCTTCTTACATTTCTAAAATCCGGATCCATCTTATAGTTGCTTTTGTTTGTGATGTGGTTGTTGTCTCTTCATGCACAGAACTTGCAGAGTAGTTTTCAGCAGGCTTGGAAGAAAATCCCAGAGATAATGGTTTGAATACAAATGTTGTATCACCCAGCCTTTTCTTGGCACAGAAGATGATATTGTGTGGAAAAACAGTAATGCCTGATTTAAAAAAGTGATTTAGAAGAATTTGAGGCTGAGTGTGACCAATTTATTCACCAATTTATTTCTTTTACCTTTTAAAAATTATGCACAGGAGCAATGTATGCTAAAAATCTAACAAAGTTTAAAAGAGCTCTTTTAATAAGTAGAAGTCGTGATACAGCATTGTATCAATTTAAATGGGAGCATTTTTTCTTAGTGTAACACAGTGTGACTTGTAATCAGTGGAGTTTTAGATAATGAAAATTGGAAGTCGCAAGTCAGGTTCTGGACCCTGGTCTTTTTTGTTCATTCAGCAAATATTATTGTTTCTCAATCTAGTATTCTTTCAAATTAGAATTTAAAAATGAAGTAAATAAAGCTCAACATTCAGAAAACTAAGATCATGGCATCCGGTCCCATCACTTTATGGCAGATAGATGGGGAAACAGTGGAAACAGTGGCTGACTTTATTTTTCTCGGCTCCAAAATCACTGCAGATGGTGACTGTAGCCATGAAATTAAAAGATGCTTACTCCTTGGAAGGAAAGTTATGACCAACCTAGATAACATATTAAAAAGCAGAGACATTACTTTGCCAACAAAGGTCCGTCTAGTCAAGGCTATGGTTTTTCCAGTGGTTATGTATGGATGTGAGAGTTGGACTATCAAGAAAGCTGAGCGCCGAAGAATTGATGCTTGTGAACTGTGCTGTTGGAGAAGACTCTTGAGTGTCCCTCTGACTGCAAGGAGATCCAACCAGTCAGTCCTAAAGGAGATCAGTCCTGAGTGTTCATTGGAAGGACTGATGTTGAAGCTGAAACTCCAATACTTTGGCCACCTGATGGGAAGAGCTGACTCATTTGAAAAGACCCTGATGTTGGGAAAGATTGAAGGCAGGAGGAGAAGGGGGTGA
Organism: Okapia johnstoni; assembly: GCA_024291935.2. Lineage (NCBI taxonomy): Eukaryota > Metazoa > Chordata > Mammalia > Artiodactyla > Giraffidae > Okapia > Okapia johnstoni. The sequence goes on from CM044325.1 coordinate 25,762,092, forward strand.
CAGAGGATGAGGATGGCATCATCGACTCGATGGACATAGGTTTGGGTGGACTCAGGGAGTTGGTGATGGACAGGGAGGCCTGACGTGCTGCGGTTTATGGGGTCGCAAAGAGACACGACTGAGTGACTGAACTGAACTGAAATCATGAGAGGGAGAATTTTTTTTAAACAGAGTTAGATGGAATTAAACTAAGGAGTAATAATGAAAGTTACCCACCACTTGGGCTTAGAACAGAAGTGCTGAAGAATTTTTATGAGCGATTTTCCTTGATTTGGTCTTTTTAGCCACAGTTATACAGAGAAGGCAATGGCACCCCACTCCAGTACTCTTGCCTGGAAAAGCCCATGGACAGAGGAGCCTGGTAGGCTACAGTCCATGGGGTCGCTAAGAGTCGGACACGACTGAGCGACTTCACTTTCACTTTTCTCTTTCATGCATTGGAGAGGGAAATGGCTACCCACTCCAGTGTTCTTGCCTGGAGAATCCCAGGGACGGTGGAGCCTGGTGGGCTGCCATCTATGGGGTCGCACAGAGTCGGACACGACTGAAGCAACTTAACAGCAGCAGCATATGAATATGGAGATCATAAAGGTGATCTGAGTGGTAGGGTAGCTGATCACAGCTACTGGAATGAGCCCTAGCTTAGAGATATACAACATGGATATAAATCCTAGTTGTTAATCTTTATTAATTATGTGACTTTGGGCACAAGTCACTTAAACTTCTCTGAGCCTCATGTTTCTTATCAGCAATAATTTTAATACCTTATGGGGTTATTTTGATAATTAAAGTAGCTCACATAAAGCTTTCTTGCGTAGTGTGTGGAACATAGTAGATACTCAACAAATGCATGTGGAATGTAATTTTGTTAAGTAATTAAGAACATCAGTTCAGAAATCATGGTCTTTGACTTATCCTGTAAAGAGTTAACCTGTGAATTAAAAAATGTAATGAACCTCAAGGATAAACTGTTAAGTAATGCTAAAGAATTTCCTCCACCAAGTTAAGCAGTCCTAGGTACCTTCCATCTTTCGATGTATTGATAATGATTCCCCTTGTGATTGCAGATGGCATATGCAATTCTAAGCATGCTAATCTCATGCAACGTTAGGTGGAAAAAGAGAAAGGAAGTGCAGTTTTTCCTCATGCAAAATTTCTCTTCTTACCTTCCCTCCTTTCCTTCTATGAGGGAAGACAATTTCTACCAGAAATTTTCCCAAAAGACTTGCCCTTGTATCTTGTTGCTTGAATTTGCTTCATATGCCCTTGCAGCCTAGCTGCAGAGGAGGCTGGGAATGTGATTACCTTCTTGGAGAAGTGGTCCTTGCCAGTAAGAAATAGATATTGGTGGCACTTATACAGCTTTTCCACGTTACTTATTGCCCTGTTTGCCTCAGGGACCCATTTCTAGTTTACTCCTAGTAGTTCCCATAAAAGTGTAAAAGATATGTTGATGTTAGATTATGAAAGATGTAGCTAAAATTCCAGTTGTTCCAAGAAGAGTGGGAGTAAGAGACTCCTTAGAAACCATTTGTATCTCCTCCTTTCAGTTCCTTTGAAGTTCACTGTCTTGGGTCAGGAGCAGGTTTTTGCATTTACTGTAAGTAATGGGCCAGTAGGCCAGTGGCCTCTTAGGATTCTCCTCTTAAGAACACAGGAGTGGTTAATGATCTTGTCACTTTTGGCCTTCTGATAATTTGGGGAAATCATAGTCTAAGGACCCTCCAGGTAGTAGCATTTTTGCTAAAGTCCTTTTACTTCTCAGGTGAAAGCACTAATAAGTAGTAAAGTGGCTTAACTGAAAGCAGGGAAGGACAAATATGAGCTTGAATTACTCCTAGCTGAGTAATTTACCCGTTAATAATTGAGGATTGGCAATTCAGTCTTGAGTGTATAAAGTATGAAGCCTTTTACCTGAGGAGGCCTGTGGCGCTAAGCTGATGTTTGTCTTCGTAAATTCTTTGAATGCCCATTTGAATCTCACAGATGCTGTTTGTTGGTATCAGTCTTCAGGAATGATCTGATGCATAAGCAGGAGTTAGTTTGTAAGTCTGGTTTGTGCTGTTGACTCTTGAGTGACTAATTTGGGAAGTAGGCACAGAAACTTGCAGCCACCTCCTTTGTTCCATTGCTGCAGATTTCCTGTCGTGTGTTGGTCAGGACTAACTTAATAGAATATTAGCTGATCTTTTTATTTCATTTTATTGTTTCTTCACAGTATTCTGGGTTATGCCTTAGCATTCCATTTGATCTCCTTTTCAGCATTCATGTGCAAGTGTCTTGTCATCTAGATGTTTTCTGTTTTGTGAGTAATACCGATTCAAAAAGAAAATGTGATTTCTGGTGTTAAAGAAACGTGTTACCAATCTGTGGTCCCATAGGAAACAACTGGGAATGTATACCCCTTGATTATATTTTAGTGTTGTTTACCCCCCACTGGTTGCTGGAGAAGGAGATGAGAGGCAGAGACTTTTAAAAATAAATCTTTTTTGGCTATACCCCACAGCATGTGGGACCTTAGTTCTCTGATGGGATTGAACCAGTGCCCCCTGCATTGTGAGGCCGAGTCTTAACCACTGGACGAACAGGGAAGTCCTTTAGACTTTTTATTGTATGCCTTTTTGTGTAAGTTTGAATTTGGAGCTATGTGAATATTATATACTCTTAAAACTAAAACCAAATGATTCAGTATTGGTAAAAAAAAAATTTTTTTAAGCTCTACCAGTAAGTGTCAGTGTAGCATTTATTTATTTATTTGATTTTTTTGCTGTGGTGTGTCTTTGTTGCTGGTCGTGGGCTTTCTCTAGTCGTGACCAGTGGGGGCTGCTCTTCATTGCAGGGCACGGGCTTCTCGTTGCGGCGGTTTGTCTTGTTGCAGAGCACAGGCTGTAGGTGCGTGGGCCTCAGTATTTGCAGCATTCAGGCTCAGTAGTTGTGTCACATGGGCCTAGTTCCTCAGCGTGTGGAATCTTCCCAGACCTGGGATTGAACCTGTGTTCCTTGTCTTGGCTGACGGATTTCTATATACTGGAAGTCCAGTATTGGTAAATATTTTATTGCATGTCTGTTAGAGGTAATATACTGTAAGAGTTTATATTAGTTGATGATAAAATGTCATTTTTGGCTTTTCTTTATTTTTATTTTATTTTTTCATTTTTGGCTTTTAATTAGTATTTAGTGAACTTATTTCCATCATAAATAGACTTTACAGTTTATTTCTAATATATACCAAATATTAAGAACACTTGATTCACAAACTTCTGTTTGTGAAAAGACTGATCTCAAGCAGGTTATAATTCAGAGTTGGAGAAACAGGCTTTGTGTACTACTGTGTTCCTTTCTTTCTGCTGTTTTTAATTGTTTTGTCTTCAAACAAGCAAACATTGGGTGGTTAGATTCATGTCCAGGCTCAAATTTTATTTTAGTTAACTTTATTCAGAGGTTTTATATCATAGTCATCATTTAACATATTGTTTCTATGGTAAAATGTATTTTGCATTATTAGTCAACTTTCTTGTTGGGGAATTCTTTTCGTCTGTTTTACTGTACAGGTATTTTATATACTAGTTTTCTCAGCTCTATTGACCTAACTGAATATTTTTGGTATTCCATTTTCTTCTCTTGTAATTTTAGCTATACCTGTCTGTTTTTCAGGTGGTGGTTTTAGGTGCTACACCATGCGTCATTAATCTATCATTGTTTATCTTGAATTAATATTACTAGATTGGTCAAAAGCAATTGTGGTTTTGGACCATGAATTTTAAATCATTATAACTAGATGCAGACATATCTTTATTAATCAAAATAGGAATATAACTAGATGCAGACGTATCTTTATTAATCAAAATAGGAACCATTACAATCAACACACTTTTGCCAACGAGAAATAAGTCTATTTATGCCTGTAGCTTAAAAATACATGCCTTGGGATTTGATGAATTCTTGGAAAGCATTTTCTGCCTCCTGCTGGTTGTGGAAGCATTTTGCCTGCAAAAAGTTGTTGAGATGCTTGAAGAAGTGGTAGTCGGTTGGAGAGAGATCAGGTGAATATGGCAGCTGAGGCAATACTCTGTAGCCCAGTTTGTTCAACTTTTGAAGTGTTGGTTGTGCAACGTGCAGTTGGGCATTGTGGAGAATGGGGCCCTTTCTGTTGACCAATGCCGGCTGCAGGCATTGCAGTTTTCGGTGCATCTCATCAATTTGCTGAGTATACTTTTCCAATGTAATGATTTCACCAGGATTCAGAAAGCTGTAGTGGATCAGACCAGTAGCAGACCACCAGTGACCATGACCTTTTTTTTTTTTTTGGTGCAAGTTTGGCTTTGGGAAGTTCTTTGGAGCCTCTTCTTGGTCCATTCACTGAGCTGGTTGTCACATAAAATCCACTTTTTGTTGCAAATAACAACCGTTTGAGAAATGGTTCATCGTTGTTGCATAGAATAAGAGAAGATGACACTTCAAAACAATGATTTTTTTTTTATTTGCAGTCAGCTCATGAGGTACCTACTTATCTAGCTTTTTCATCTTTCCAGTTTGCTTCCAATGCCGAATGACCATAGAATGGTTGACATTGAGTTCATGGGCGACTTCTTGTGTAGCTCTAAGAGGATCAGCTTCAGTGATCAACAATCAGGTGATTGTTGTCAGCTTTTGGTGGTCAGCCAATATGCTCCTCATCTTCAAGGCTGTCATCTCCTTTGCAAAACTTCTTGAACCACCACTGCACTGTATGTTCATTAGCAGTTCCTGGGCTGAATGTATGGGTATTGTGGGTTGTTTCCGTTGTTTTATGACCCATTTTGAACTTGAATAAGAAAATCACTCAAATTTGCTTTTTGTTTAACATCATTTCCATAGTCTAAAATGCATATAAAATAAATAGCAAGTAATAATTCATTAGCAAAAACATAAAGGAAGAAATGCACATTAAAATGATATATAACATAACCGCATTTATTTAAGAATGTATTCCAATATCAAATGGCAAAGTTCAGCAGTGTAAAACTGAAATTACTTTTGCACCAGTCTAATAAAAATTGCAATGTGATATCTCATTGTGGTTTAAATTGCATTTCCATTTAGTCTATCTTGAAATTCACGTCTTCTAGTGACAATTTAGTTCTCCTTTATGTGAAAATTTCATCATATAGTCATTTTGAGGGTATAGTTGCTGGGTAATGATTGCTGGCTTGACAGTTTATTAAAATTGAAGTGTAGTGAAAGAGGAGAGTGAAAAAGTTGGCTTAAAGCTCAACGTTCAGAAAACTAAGATCATGGCATCTGGTCCCATCACTTCATGGGAAATAGATGGGGAAACGGTGGGAACAGTGTCAGACTTTATTTTTTTGGGCTCCAGAATCACTGCTGATGGTGATTGCAGCCATGAAATTAAAAGACGCTTACTCCTTGGAAGGAAGGTTATGGCCAACCTAGATAGCATATTTAAAAGCAGAGACGTTACTTTGCCAACAAAAGTCCGTCGAGTCAAGGCTATGGTTTTTCCAGTGGTCATGTATGGATGTGAGAGTTGGATGGTGAAGAAGGCTGAGCGCCGAAGAATTGATGCTTTTGAACTGTGGTGTTGGAGAAGACTCTTGAGAGTCCCTTGGACTGCAAGGAGATCCAATCAATCCATCCTAAAAGAGATCAATCCTGGGTGTTCATTGGAAGGACTGATGTTGAAGCTGAAACTCCAATACTTTGACCACCTCATGCAATGGGTTGACTCATTGGAAAAGACCCTAATGCTGGGTAGAATTGGGGGCGGGAGGAGAAGGGGACGACAGAGGATGAGACGGTTGGATGGCATCATCGACTTGATGGAGATGAGTTTGGGTAGACTCCGGGAGTTGGTGATGGACAGAGAGGCCTGGCGTGCTGCAATTCATGGGGTCGCAAAGAGTCGGACACGACTGAGCGACTGAACTGAACTGAACTGAACTGTATAGCAAAGTGATTCAGTTATATATATATACATATACATATATATGTGTGTGTGTGTAGCCTTTTCAGATTATTTTCCATCATAGGATGTTGAATATAGTTCCCTTTGCTATATAGCCAGACCTTGTTGTTTATCTACTTTATTTTTTATAATTTTATTTATTTATTTGGCTGCATCAAGTTTTAGTGGCTGCACATGGGGTCTTTGTTACGCCATGTGTGATCTTTCGTTGTGGTGCATGGACTCTCTAGCTGTGGCTCGGGGGCTCAGTAGTTGCGGGACACAGGCTCTCTAGTTGTGTTGAGCAGGCTCCAGAGCTTTTGGGCTCAGTAGTTGTGGTGCATGGGCTTAGTTGCTCTGCAGCTTTTGGGATCATAGTTCCCTGATCAGGAATTGAACCCGGGTCTCCTTCATTCCAGGATGGGTTCTTAACCACTGGACCACCAGGGAAATCCCGTTTGTCTATTTTCTATATAGTAGTGAGTACCTGTTAACACTCCTAATTTATTGCTCTCAGCCCTTTTTCCCCTTTGGTAACTCTGTTTTCTGTGTCCTCTGTTTATGTTTTGTAAATAAGTTCATTTGTATTATTTTTTAGATTTCTCATATAAGTGATATCATACGATATTTGCCTTTCTCTGTCAGATTTTACTTAGTATAATAATCTTCAAGTCCATCCATGTTGCTGCAAATGACATTTTTCATTCTTTTATATGACTGAAAGATATTCCATTTTATTTATATGCCATATCAGCTTTATCCATTCACTTGTTGATGGGCATTTAGGTTGTTTTCATATGTATTGTAAATAGTGCTGCTGTGAACATTGAGGTGCATGTATCTTTTCAAATTAAGAGTTTTCTCTGGATGTTTGCCTGCAAGTGGGATTGCTAGGTCATATGGTAGCTCTGCTTTTAGTTTTCTGTGGAACCGCCTACTGTTTTTCATAGCGGCTGTATCAATTTACATTCCCACCAACAGTTTGAAGTGTTCTGAAGTGTTCCCTTTTCTCCACATCCTTTCCAGCATTATTGTTTGTAGGCTTTTGATGATAGCCATTCTGACCAGTGTGAAGTGATACCTCATTGTAGTTTTGATTTTTATTTCTCTAATAGTCATCATTGTTGAGCATCTTTCCATATGCTTGTTGGCCGTCTATATGTCGTCTTTGGAGAAATGTCTGTTTAGGTCTTCTGCCCAATTTTTGATTGTTTTTTGATATTGAGCTGTTTGAGCTGTTTGCATATTTTGGAAATTAAACCCTTTTTGGTCTCAGCATTTGCAAATATTTTCTCTCTGGGAAATATTTCTCACCATTCTGTAGGTGGTCTTTCATTTTGTATATGTTTCCTTTGCTGTGCAAAAGCTTGTAAGTTTGTTTAGATCCCCTTTGTTTATTTTTGCTTTTATTTCTAGGATATACCACATTTCATTTATCCATTCATCAGTTGATGGACATTTGGGTTGTTTCACTTTGGGGTATTATGAATAAGCCTTCTGGGAACATTCATGTACATGTTTTTCCCATATATGTGTGTTTTTACTTTTTTTTTTTTTTAACAGCAAGTCACTTTGAATAGATTGATTTTTTAACTTATTTATTTTTGGCTGTGCTGAGTCTTCATTGCTGCTGGTAGGCTTTCTCTACTTGTGGTGAGTTATGGCTACTCTTTGTTGTGGTATGTGGGCTTCTTATTGTGGTGGCCTCTCTTATTGTAAAGCATAGGCTCTATTTGCATGGACTTCAGTACTTGAGAATTGTGGGCTCAGTAGTTGTGGAACATAGGCTTAGTCGCCGTGCTACATGTGAAATCTTCCTGGACCAGGAGTTGAACCCGTGTCCCCTGAATTGGCATGCAGATTCTTAATCACTGGACTACGAGGAAAGTCCTATTTTCATTTCTTTTGGAAATATACCTACTTGTGGAATTGCTTGGTGATATTTTTTTTACTCTGTCTTTATTTTTATTTATTTATTTGGCCACATGGCATGCGGGATTTTAGTTCTTTGACCAGGGATTAAACCTGTTCCCCCTGCAGTGGAAGCACAGGGTCTTAACCACTGAACAGCCATGGAAGTCCCTTTTTTCTCTGTCTTTAAATGTTCAAGGAACTGCCAGATTGTTTACCAAAGGGACTACACTATTTTATATTCCTACAATGATTTATTTTTCTAATTTCTCCATGTTCTTGTCAACACTAGTTGTTGTCAGTTCATTTCAGTTGCTCAGTTGTGTCCAACTCTTCGTGATGCCATGGACCACAGCATGCCAGGCCTCCCTGTCCATCACCAACTCCTGGAGTCTACTCAAACTCATCTCCATTGAATTGGTGATGCCACCCAACCATCTCATCCTCTGTTGTCCCCTTCTCCTCCTGCCTTCAATCTTTCCCAGCATCAGGGTCTTTTTAAATGAGTCAACACTTCGCATCAGGTGGCCAAAGTATTGGAGTTTCAGCTTCAACATCAGTCCTTCCAATGAACACTCAGGACTGCTCTCCTTTAGGATGGATTTATTGGATCTCCTTGCAGTCCAAGGGACTCTCAAGAGTCTTCTCCAACACCACAGTTCAAAAGCATCAATTCTTCAGCGTTCAGCTTTCTTTATAGTCCAACTCTCACATCCATACATGACTACTGGAAAAACCGTAGCCTTGATGAGATGGACCTTTGTTGGCAAAGTAATGTCTCTGCTTTTTAATTTGCTGTCTTGGTTGGTCATAACTTTTCTTCCAAGGAGTAAGCGTCTTTTAATTTCATGGCTGCAATCACCATCTGCGGTGATTTTGGAGCCCCCCAAAATAAAGTCAGTCACTGCTTCCACTGTTTCCCCATCTATTTGCCATGAAGTGATGGGACCAGATGCCATGATCTTAGTTTTCTGAAAGTTGAGCTTAAGCCAACTTTTTCACTCTCCTCTTTTGCTTTCATCAAGAGGCTCTTTAGTTATTCTTCACTTTCTGCCATAAGGGTGGTGTCATCTGCGTATCTGAGGTTATTGATATTTCTTCTGGCATCTTGATTCCAGCTTTTGCTTCACCCAGCACAGCATTTCTCATGATGTACTCTGCATATAAGTTAAATAATCAGGGTGACAATATACAGCCTTGGCATACTCTTTTTCTTATTTGGAACCAGTCTGTTGTTCCATGTCCAGTTCTAGCTGTTGCTTCCTGACCTGCATACATATTTCTCAAGAGGCAGGTCAGGTGGTCTGGTATTCCCATCTCTTGAAGAATTTTCCACAGTTTGTTGTGATCCACACAGTCGAAGGCTTTGGCATAGTCAGTAAAGCAGAAGTAGATGTTTTTCTGGAACTGTCTTGCTTTTTCAATGATCCAGCAGATGTTGGCAATTTGATCTCTGGTTCCTCTGCCTTTTCTAAATCCAGCTTGAACATCTGGAAGTTCACAGTTCATGTATTGCTGAAGCCTGGCTTGGAGAATTTTGAGCGTTACTTTACTGGCACGTGAGATTGTACATTAGTTATATCTCAGAGCTTCCCAGCAACAAAACATTCTGTCATTATTGTCATCATCATCATCACCCCCAGTTTATAGAGAAGGAGACTGAGTGTCAGATTGGTTAAGTGACTTGCCCAAGATCAGAGTACTGAGTGATGAAACATCTGGGTTTGAACCTGTGTGTGTGCCTGATTTTAAAATTTAAGGTCTTAGTCTCATTGAAAATTGCTGGTATATATTGTTTGAAATCAAGTGAAATTTCATAGTGTTTCCAAGCAGTGAGGGCACCTATGTAGACAGATATTTTCTCAGTCTTTATTAGATTTTGGCAGAAATCCATTGAATATAGGAACATCGTTTCCCTGATTTTGATAGTTGTACTCAGTTTTCTTAAAAGTAGAAGGCAGACGTCTTTCAGGATTATTTTAAATAAATGGGGCACAGCATTTTTAGTGCCTGCATATCTAGATATTTGGGAGGGAGTGTCTTGTTTCAAGAATTACTACTTAGAATAGATACCAAAGAAGAAGTGTGAGATTCAGTGCCTTGCAAATCTTTCAGTCTGGCTAATTAGTACAGGATGGAAGAAGGTTCACTGGGTGGAATTTCATGGTTTTTCAGATCCAGGATTGTAGAAGTACTATGTGAAAAAATGAAGTTTTAAAGATCTCTTGGCTCTTTCAATTATTATGTCTAGGTTAGGTTATATTTTGAAATACTTCCATAGTCAAAAATGCCTTTTTTTTTTTTTGGTTGTTTTTTAAGTTAAAACTGTGAAAAATTTATGATGTACTATCTTTTAAATGTACAGTGTAATTCAAGTGTGAGGAATAAGATATATCTTGCACTAATGATATTTAAAGACAAATAGTAGATTATGTTTGCTTTAATTTGCATCCTTTAGAAATAAAAATCTTCGTTTGATTAAATTGTTTGATATTTGTTCTTTGCCATGATCTCAAAACAATGTGTGTTCCATTTCAATAAAAGATTATCTGACTAATGAATGTTTCCCACTCTTTTCCTGGCAAAGAAGACTTGGCATCTTAAATTGGGTCTTAAACATGATATATCATACATGGAAACGTTTAGAGTCGTGGTATTCAAAGGTGAACTTGATTATGGATCTCCTGACAAAATGATTTGGCAAAATTTTTTTTTTTAACTTAAAAATGCAGTTTTAGGTGGGATTTTTAAATGCTTTCTTTCAGGTCTTTTTTGTGTGAGTATGTACCTGTGCCATGAGATCAACATTTTGAAAAATGAGAGGACATAGTAATCTTCTGCTATCATGCAACTTTTACTGAACTGAGCTGATACTATTTAAAGGATGTTATGATAAAATGCATTGGGAGAATTCTTGTGACTATCTTCATCTTAGGGCCTATTTTTTTTTTTTAATTATTTATTAGGCTTCACTGAATCTTAGTTGCAGCATATAGGCTCTAGTTCCCTAACCAGGAATTGAACCTCAGACCTTGCATTGGGAGTTTGGAGTTTTAACCACTGGACCACCAGGGAAGTCCTTTTTTTCCCCTTAGGGCCTATTCATGATAAGCTTGGTTTCAGTTTCTTTCTGATAAAATTACCTGTTTTCAGGTAACTCATTTTGACATTATTTCTCTTTATGTATACATAAAGAGACAAAGTACATCAAGAGCTTAAAGGCAAAGAAGTTTAAAGATGCTCAACTAATATGTCAGTTGATCAACACATGTAACTAGAGAAAAAGCAGCTCTATTTTAGGCTGCATTTAATCAATCTGAAAAGTTATTTTCCCCAGCTCTTACGGTGTTTGGAAGTAGGGGGCAGGGAAAGGAGAAAAGATAGTTATGTGATGAGGAAGATCATAGAGTTTTTCCAGATTTTTGAATATTGCCATCACAATTTGATGACATTGCCTTCTTTGAAATAGTTTTGAATTTCCAGAATTAAACATAGCTTATTCAGATATAGGTGCTAACAATGCATTGTATAAGGAAGAATCACCTGTGTACGTTACAAATGATTGGCCCTACTCTTAAGATGGAGAAGGAAATAGCAACCCACTCCAGTTCTTGCCTGGAGAGTCCCATGGATGGAGGGGCCTGGCGAGCCACAGTCCATGGGATTGCCGAGAGTCAGACACGACTGAGCAGCTAACACACACACTCTTAAGAATCACAGTTGGTTGACTTGGGGGAGAGATCTGGGCATATATGTATTTAAAGGCATCACAGATGATTCATATTTGTAAATAAAGATGAGAACTGGTGTTATAGGAGTTGTTTAATACACATTTCAGATCTTCTTCCTGACCTTGGGCATTCCAGGAAATATTCCCTTGGCTAAGAGATGCTATAGGAGAGGTGGATTTCTAAGATGTTTAGAATTATCAATCGGACAATCAGTCTTGAATAACTGAGTAGATTATTTATAGGATGAAAATGTCAACAAAGGACTTCCCTGGCAGTCCAGTGGTTAAGACTATGCTTTTACTGCAAAGGATGCAGGCTCAGTCCCTGGTCGGGGAACTGAGATACCACACGCCACACGGTGCAGGCAAAAAAAGAAAGAAAATGTCAGCGAAATAATGTGTGACTTTTTAAATTTATTTTACTTTTAACAAAACCTTGTTAGATTAGTAAGAACGTGCTGGTCTCGTTTGTTATTAAGTGTTTTTCTCCTTTCTTTCATGTGTACATGATTTTTAGAACTATATAATGATTTAATTATTTTGTTTTTGGTGTAACAGGAAGGATGAGTAGTTTTATAATTATAATTCTCTGATTTTCAAAGTGTGTTTCCTAGACTAGTAGTATCTGTACTGACTAGGAACTTGTTAGAAGTGCAGTTTCTCTGGCTTTATCTCTGTTGATTAAAAAAAAAATTCATAACATGAGAGTTGTGAGTTAAGTTTTATTTGGGGCAAAATGAGGATTATAGTTCTGGAGATAGCCTGTCAGATAGCCCCACAGAACTGCTCTGAGGAGGTAAGAGGAAAGGTCAGCTATATGTGATTTTGGTGAAGGGGGATATGTGCAATCAAGCACACATTTTGGTAGAAGGTTACTGCTAGTCACAAGAATGTTGCTACTAGTCACAAGAAGCAGATGTCTCTGTTAATGATTTTTGTGCTTTTCTAGACAGGAGAAGGTGCAAGAAATTGGGCTCATAAAATCTTCTCCTGAAGATATCTAACTAACAGGACTTCAGAAGTCCTGTTCTGCCAGTTTTTTCCAGAGAACAGAGTGCCTGATTCCTTATCTCCACCCTGAACTCCTTTCAGGAGTTCACACTCCTTTCAGGGTGTTTCAAGTTTAGCAGTTGCATTGGCAGTGACCTCATCCTTATAGAGGCAGATGGTAAGAGACAATTTTTGGTTAGCTCAGTCCCCTCATTGTCATAAATTCTACTGTGGTTTGGGAGGCATTTCATGACCATTTCTGTTTTGTCCCATGGTGCTAGGAATGCTCATTCCTAGGTCAGGCAGGGATTTTGTTGATAGCCACACGATGTGCTCTTACTGGACTAGGCCCTGTTAATAGTAGCCGAAATCTCTGGACCACCTGTCACACCACCTGGTATGGTCCAGGAAATGATTCCCTCTGTTGCTTCTTCCCATATCTAAACTGTTACAATCATTGACCTTATATAGAACTATCTGGTCAGCTGCTTCAAGTCACCTAGTAGTCATTTTATCAGAGGCTCATGCACACATTTGGTAATGCAAGAAAGAATAATTTTGTAAAATAGGCAAAATACAAATAATATAGCTAGTAGTGTTAGTAAGGTCATAAGTAAGAATTTAAGCCAAGAACTTCTGCTAGGTGTTGCCTAGTGTATACTCAGATCGTTTTACTTAGTCTATTCTGTACCAATCCTTATCTTTGGGGAGATTATATTTTGGTATTATTCATAGGCACCCAGCCCAATTTCCTAGTAGTATTAATATGGTCTCTTGGTTCCCAACATAAGGGGAGCCTTAAATCTAAATGACTGCAGCCTGGTGTTAACCACATAAATCCATTCCACAATTGAGGGAGGTTATATTCTTTGGCTGAAGTTTTGCTTGTTGTTCTGATTGAGTTTGAATGACCCTGAAAACAAACTTGTGTTTATGGCCAGGGTTATACATAGCAGGTATTATTAATTGGCCAGGTGAGGGTATCCCACCTAATAACATCGACTAGTTGCCTGAACAGAAGTATATCTTTTTTCTACAGTAAATTTCCTAAGGGCCATTCAGTTAGAGCCTTGGAGTGGAGAAATCCACCAGGGTAACCCAGAAGTACTGGATACAGGTAATTGATCATAAAGCTAACAATTAGATTAACTTTAACTGTGCATAAGGTTGTGAAATGCATTTAGTTAGTAAGCAAAGATGTGAGCAGTTATCAAAGTAATTGGTATACAGGCCTGGTCTTGTATCTTGGGTCACCCGTCTACTTCTGCTGCTGCTAAGTCGCTTCAGTCGTGTCCGACTCTGTGCGACCCCATAGATGGCAGCCCACCAGGCTCTGCCGTCCCTGGGATTCTCCAGGCAAGAACACTGGAGTGGGTTGCCATTTCCGTCTCCAGTGCCGTCTACTTCAGATGTTGTCATCTTCTCATCCTGGCTTGGTTGTGTCTCCTCTGCTTGGGCATTGTTTTAAGGTCAGCCACCCTCTCTATAGGTCAGTCCATGCAGGGGCTTGTTCTAAGTGTAAATATTAATTCAAGAGTCTATTCCCTTCAGTTTTGCTGTGCAGGAGGTAGTTAAGAGTATTTGATGTGTCCTCCATCTAGGTGAGAGATTGCCCTTTAAATTATGTCTCTTCTAGTATACACAATACCATGGTTTCAGGTCATGGGCATCTGATTTTCATCCAAAGATTATTTAGATAAGCTTTAGAAACAAACTTAGAGTGTTCTTTTAATAATTCAATTAAACTTTTAACTGAATTATTTCTTAATTGAATTTATTTTTTACAATAATAAAACATAACAGCAAGGAGCTGTCTGAGACGTAAGTCTTCAGCAGTAAATACAGACCTCAATTAACAAAACTAGAATTTAATATCCACTGAAACATAACACTTTTCTCTCTAAAATTACCCTCATTTCTACTGGATATAGCCAAATTAAGACTTAATTTGTTTGCAAAATAAATCTGGTTTCAGTAAACTTGGCCTGATGATTTATATAATTGATCACATGGGCTTTTTAAAAATTGGCTTTGCTGGAACTTTTTATAAGGAATTTCAGATTAAACTTTTTAAAAGTAAAAGAGGCCAGCCTCTTAGATCCAGGAAAGCCATGCCAAAGGCCTGTCACAGATTTCACCTTCAGATCAAGGTGAATTCCTCCCTTTTTGAAGTCCCCCAAATACCTGGAGCTCCTGTTAGGAGATGGCCTTCCTAATTTATCTGATAAAACTGCTGGTAACTTGAGAGTTTTCAGCCTCTGGAAGGATCAGGTAGAGAAAAAAGATAAATGTTTCAATTCTGCTTACAAAGGTATAATTTGCCAAATTTCTGTAAGTCATAATTAGCTTGAGGGGAAGGGTTTCCTTATATCTGGAAAACATAGATTTAAAACTAATAATGTTTCAAACAGAAATCAGTGTGCTACTTGTGAGCTTAACACCTCTTGTGAGCTTAACACCTCTAGGAGTCACGCTAGAGTCATCTCAGCCCTCTTATGTGGCTCAGTTTCTCCTTTGTTAGTCTGAGACCATTGTGGATGTTCAGATCACTGAATGGCCAATTCTTACACATGACCCCCCCCCACCCCAGGTTGAGAGCAAGTCTTAATGAGTGAGTTTCACTATGGACCACTGCATGGTATGAGGACTCTGCCTACATCACTCCTGTAAATATTTCAGTTTCCCGAGAAGCTGTAACTGATGGGGAGGAATCTTGTCCCTCTTCTTGAGAGCAAGGCTCACATGTAATATCTTTACTTTTATCTCAACAAGTTCTGTCAATACATTATTTTTCTAAATTTGGCTATAGTTGCTTCACAATCTTATGTTAGTTTCTGCTGTACCATGAAGTGAACCAGCTCTTAGGTAGCCATATATCCCCCTTGTCACTGTTAGAGTACTTGTCATGTGGTATGTTAATCTTCTTTCTATTTTTTGTTTTTTGGTGTGTTTTCCCCTCCATCCTGTGGGCTTTTTGAGAGCAAGACTGATGTGTAAATGCCGAAGAAGTATTTGTTACTGAGTGAGGCATCATTGGCCAAATAAATATTTAATAATTTTTAAAATGTGGCTTTTAAAATTGTTGTTAAATTCAAGTTTTCTTTTCCTTTGTTTACACAAAGACTGTGTACTACAATATAGTACCTAATTTGCAGTGTAGCATGGTCATTGACATCCTTATTCACATCCTTGTATATTTATGTAACTGTCTTTTTGGGATAAATTTGTAGAAGTAGAATCGATGGATCAAACATTGTATACTATTTAAATGATCATTTATACTTGTTGCCATATTACCTTGCCTTACTCCCCACCCCCACTGTTGATAGATATTTCCAGATGTGGGAATAGCAATATATTATCATTATTCTGATGTTCTAATATTGGTCATCTTATAGGCAGAATAGTCTTATTGTTTGAATCTGGATTTCTTTGGTTATTAGAAAGATCAGGTTTTTTTCTTCATATTGGACTATTTTACATTGTTTTATGTTTTTTGTTAATCATCTGTCCTGTCTTCCTCCATTGGGGCTGCTCTGACAAATACCACAGATTGGGTAGCTATAAACAACAAAAATTTATTGCTTACAGTTTTGGATGCTGGTATGGTCAAGATCAAGTCACCAACATGGTTGTGTTCTCTGGTGAGGGCCCTTTTCCTGGTTTATAGCTGGCATCTTCTTGCTGTATCCTCGCAAGGCTGAAGAGCTGGGGATCTCTTTGGAGCCTGTTTTATGTGGCCAGTGACTCTTTTCATGAGGATTTCACCCTCATAACTTAAGCACCTTCCTAAGTCCCACTGACTAACACCATCACATTAGCATTGGTACTAAGATTCCGGCATAGGAATTTTGGTAGAATATAAACATTCAAACCATACCATGTCCTTAATCTAATGTTCTGTTTGAATGTTAGGAGTTTTGTAGGAGTTTTTAATATTTTAGGTTGCTTGATAAATGCAAATGCTTTCCTCCAATTTGTTGTTTGTTTAACTTTGTCTTTGTTTCATCTAAAAATTAAAAATCACCATTGGTACATACTCATGGGACATATGTAAAAAACCTAATGATACCAAAAATTGAATATAAAACTATAAAAATATTCTAGAAAATACTTTAAAGAAACATGATATTCCATTATTAGATAAAATAGAGTTGAAGTCTAATCATTAATAGGAATAAAAATACTTAAAGTTAAGTGGATTCACCTGAAAGAACTAATAAGCATGAAGATTTATTCATTTAATAACAGAAGAAAGCACAAATTGCAAACTTGTAAGGAGAAACTGACAAATCTGTAGTCACAGTGGGAGATTTTGACATCAAACAAACTTTAAGAAGTATGTAGAATATTTAAATTCCATAATTAATAAGCTTGGTTACATATAGTCTAATATGGAGAATATATTCATTTCAAACACAGAAGTTGATTACATCATTATTAGTTCATAAAAGAAGTATCAACAAATTCCATGGAAATTATACATGCATTTTATGTAGTACGTGGTTAAGAGAGGGCTCAGGGACCAAATTCTGGTTCTGTCCTAGCTGTGTGACCTGGATGAGTTACCTAACATCTGTGCTTTAGTGTTCTCATATATAAAATGGAGGTGATAATAGTGTGCCGCTCAGAGTTGTGAGGATTACTGTTCAGAGCAGAGCCTTGCACGTGGTTGAGGCTCAGGAAATGTTTAATGTCATCGTTATAATTATCATCATATTCTCTGATCCCAAATGCAGTAAAAATAGAATTAATAATAAAGAGAAACCCTCTCTCCCACCTGTGAAAGAAAACTCCATATATACTACTCAGTAGTAAAAAGGAGTGAATTATGGATATATATAGCAGTGTGAATAAAGGAAACACCGGTGAGTGAAAGAAACCAGAGAGTACATGCTGTATGATTCCGTTTATATTAAGGCTAGACAAACGAAACCAATTTGTGATAGAAAAGAAACTATTGAGTGGTTTCCTCTGCAGGTTAAGCAGGGGAATTGAGTAGGAAGGAGTGTGAAAGAAAGGAGTATGAAAGTATAGCACCTATACTATACTGTATGTACCTTGATGGGCATTTGGATTACAGAGGTATATGTATTTGTCAAAACTCACACATTTTATGTATATATACACATATATATGTATATATAATTTGTGAGTTTTAGTTTATGTAAGTTTTACATGAAAAGACTAAACAGGGCAATGAATGGATATACAAATTAGAAGGGGGTAAAGTGGAAGCAATGGCAGATTTTCTTTTCTTGGGCTCCAAAATCACTGTAGATGGTGACTGCAGCCATGAAATTAAAAGATGCTCCTTGGAAGAAAAGCTGTGGCAAACCTAGATAGCATATTAAAAACAGAGACATCACTTTGCCAACAAAAGTCCTTACAGTCAAGACTATGGTTTTTCCAGTAGTCATGTACTGATGTAAGTGAGAGGACTAAAATTCACGGTTGAATTTTACCTTATGGTTAAAGAAGAACTGGTTAAATAACATCAGTCCTTTTCAGAATCTTCAAAAAAACAGAAAATGAGGAAACACGCTTAACTCTTTCTGTGATGTCCATATTACCTTGATAACCAAAGTCAGACAAAGATACCACAAGAAACTACAGATCAGTATCCCATATGAACATTGATGTAAAAATCCTTAACAAATACTAGCAAACTGAGACAACAACAAACACATTAGAAGGATTATACACTATGACAAAGAAAAATTGATTCCAGGAATACAAAAGTTCAACATAAAAAAATCGAGGAATGAAACATACCATATTAATAGAATGAAGGGGGAAAAAAACGCATGATCATTTCAGTAGAGGCAGAAAAAGCATTTGACAAAATTCAATACCCTTTCGTGACAAAAACACTCAGTAAACTAGGAATTAAAGGAAACTTCCTTAATATGATAAAGGGCACATATGAAAAACCCACAAGTAACATTATACTCAATGGTGAAAGGCTGAAAAGCTTTCCTCCTAAAGGGACAAGACAGGCTGCCCACTTTCACCACTGCTATTCTCTTGTGACTTTAACATTCTATAAGCATATCTGGAAGCAATATTTGCCTCACTGGAGTTTTTGTTTGATTTATAAGTTTTAAAAATTCATCTGCTCTATGGCAGCATTTTTCTCATGAATGTTTCTCAGCTACTCTGTTTTTCCTGTGCCTTTTTTTCTTCTTAAAATTTTGTATTTGCATAGATCTATTCTTGCTCCCTTTGGGGTTATTTTTGAATGAAGAGGGTTTTTCCTGTACAACTTTTTAGGATACCAAACTTTTTAGAATACCAACTTTTTAGGGTAGTTACAGTCTTTCACATTTACAGTAGTTTTCGTTGTACCAGGATTGAGTGTATGAATTGTTTTATTCTCCTCAGCCAAAGAAGATTGGCTACTGCAGGACCGTACATAGTACAGGCTATCTCACTATTTTTTTTTCTACTACACCAGCAGTCTAATTTCTTCCAGTGTAAATTGTTTGTGTGATTTCTAACTTAATACTTTCTCCTCTATTTCTTCAAACTAAACAGCAAAGCTTCCTCCACCAGCCTATGTCCCTTGTTCTTGTTGGGAATGTGGTTTAAATTTTATACCTCAGTAAGTGCAGTTGAAGAAATGTACTCCCTGCATCTTTTTGAGTTTTGGAACCTCATGCCTTATGTTTTACCCTCTTTCTCCAATTTAATTGCCTCTCCTCAGGCCTCTCTTCCACTTACATTTCATGTTTCCTAGTTTTATTGGAGATCATGTTTGCATTTTGTTTTTTATTCTATTTGTTGCTTTTGGGTAATTTCTGAGAGGAGAAGGGAGATTCTGACTTTGTTATTTAAGACCAGAAGTCCTTTAAATATATTTTTTGGTAGTGCTTTGCATATTTAATATTTTAACTGGATTGAATTTCATAATTATAAACTGTGGGCGTGATATTTTAGTAAATACTTTTCTAGTGTTTGCTGTGTACCAAGTCTAAGTGCTTTACCAATATGTACTCATTATCCTCATAATAATCCTATGTGAGGTAGATGTTCTTTTTATTCCTATTTCATGATAGGAAACTGAAACATGATCAGGAAAATTAACTTGCCCAAGGTTACCTAATTAATAAGAAATAAAAACGCTTTCTACTTTTCACTCTATGAAAAGTGAGATCCACTCTAGTATTTGTGGATCTTGGCATCATTTGTTTATCTTATGCTAATAAATACCCTGAGAGCAGAGTCCATGTCTCATTCATTTTTACATACCCAGTGCATATTTAGTAGAATACCTGAAATTTAGATGAACAACAATGAATGTTGTTCGTGAATTAATATTTTTTATTAGGAGCAAAATAATTTTTTCTCTGTCAGATTTTTATAGCTTCAGTTGTTCATTCTACTTGCCTTGTTCAAAATAAACCTTTTTTTTTGTATTCTCATGTCATCATTTAATGCTATTGCCATATTTTTGGTAATAATGTCTCTAAAAACAGCTGTTATATTCCAGGACAAAATTGTAAAATTTTCTTTATGAAAGAGTCACCAGTGTCCTGATAAATAAGTAGTAGTTCCCTTACTCCGATTTGCTATTTGTGCTAACGAATGATTTTTTATATTCTGATGTTATTTTTCAACTTTGTTATTTGTAAAATAAGAGGTCAAGTAACTCAGACTAGTAGAAATGTGGTGATCGATCATCTTATAGTTCATTTGTTTTTCTTGCTCAGTTTTATTCCACTGTAAGAATGTATCACTGTTTGTTGGCCTATTATCTCACTGGTATAATTTCCTGTTTGTGGTTATTTATGAATAAAAGTGCTATAAATATTTTTGTCAAGTGTTTTTGTGGACATTTGTTATCATTTCTCTTGGTAAATTTCTAGCATTAGAAATATGTCAAGATGGATGTTTAGTTACATAAGAATATGTTTTTTTTCTTTCCCCCCAAAATGGTTGTACCATTTTCTATTCCCACAAACAACATGTAGAGTTTCATTGCGTTTTATCCTTACTGACACTTATCAGTCTTTTTAATTTTAGCCATTCTGGTGGGTGTGTTTATTTTTAATATTCATCATTATGGTTTTGATGTTTCATCTCTACTACTACCATTAATAAATTGAATGTTCTTAGGTGTTCTGCTTATCCTGGTGATGAATTACAGAGTTAGGGAGTCCCCAGACAACTCTCACTCCTGATACCAATTGCAAATCTGGAGGCCTCTTAAGACCTCCTCACTTCACAGACTATTTTCTAAAACAGGTGTACCATGTTACATTGCTGTAAGCAGTGTATGAGAGTTTTCAGTTCTCTAGGTCCTTGCTGGCACTTGTTTTTGTTCATTAACAGCAGCCATTAATATTTTAAAAGAGATTTTATGAGAAACTGATGTTGACTTTTAACAAATCCCTTTACATCTTATATGAAGATTATCAGAAGATTTTTTTGCTCTATTCTTTTGCTATCAGTTTAGTTCAGTTCAGTCGCTCAGTCATGTCTGATTCTTTGCGACCCCATGAACTGCAGCATGCCAGGCCTCCCTATCTATCACCAACGCCGGAGTCTACCCAAACCCATGTCCATTGAGTCAGTGATGCCATCCAACCATCTCATTCTCTGTCGTCCGCTTCTCCTCCTGCCCTCAATCTTTCCCAGCGGGTCTTTTCAATTGAGTCAGCTCTTTGCATCAGGTGGCCAAAGTATTGGAGCTTCAGCTTCAACATCAGTCCTTCCAATGAACACCCAGGACTGATCTCCTTTAGGATGGACTGGTTGGATCCATCCTAAAGTCTTTGCAGTCCAAGGGACTCTCAAGAGTCTTCTCCAACACCACAGTTCAAAAGCATCAAGTCTTCGGCGCTCAGCTTTCTTTATAGTCCAACTCTCACATCCGTACGTGACTACTGGAAAATCCATAGCCTTGACTAGATGGACCTTTGTTGACAAAGTAATGTCTCTGCTTTTTAATATGTTGTCTAGGTTGGTCATAACTTTCTTTCCAAGGAGTAAGCGTCTTTTAATTTCATGGCTGCAGTCACAATCTGCAGTGATTTTTGAGCCCCCCAAAATAAAGTCAGCTACTGTTTCCCTATGGTAAAATCCATATAAAATTTGCTGTCTTAACCGTTTTTAAGTGTATAGTTTAGTGCTGTTAAGTACATTCATTTTGTTCCACTGCCACGACCATCCATCTTCAGAACTCTTTGCATCTTGCAAAACTGAAACTCTGTGCTTATTAAATAATAACTACTTTATCCCCTCTTCTTAGTTCCTGGAAATTACCATTCTACTTTGTGTCCATGTGATTTTGACTGCTCTAAGTCAAATCTTATATAAATGATAACATACAGTATTTGTCTTCTTGTGACTGATTTATTTCACTCAGCATAATGATCTCAGAGATTGCACAGTTCATTCGTGTTGTTGCGTATGTCAGAATTTCCTTCCTTTTTAAATTTAAATAATAGTTATTCATCCAAAACAAATGTAGCAAAATCTTAAATACTTTTATTTTTTATATAAGAGATGAATAGTCATGTTTGTAAATTTAAATAATTATTAAAATGAGTTTTGTTTTATTGCCTTTTTTCTATTCCAGCTCTTTTCTTTATATTTTTCACTTTTTACTCTGATGTCTCTGCCTTACTGAAGTGTTTTTAAGAACACAGATACCTGACACCTCACAGAAAAGCCTTTAAGTTCAATATGCATGCATGTGTGCTAAGTTGCTTCAATCGTGTCCAACTCTTTGTGACCCTATGCACTATAGCCCACCAGGGTCTTCTGTCTATGGCATTCTCCAGGGAAGAATACTGGAGTGGGTTGCCATGCCCTCCTCCAGTTAAATTCAGTATATTCAAGGTAAATTGTTAATGTTAACATGTTTCATTGACTCTACCTTACCTGTGGTTTGTAAAACGTGAAAGTGAAAAGTTGCTCAGTCGAGTCCGACTCTGTGACTCTATGGACTGTAGCAGCCCACCAGGATCCTCTCTGTCCATGGAATTCCCCAAGCAAGAACACTGGAATGGGTAGCCATTCCCTTCTCCAGGGGATCTTCCTGACCCAGGGATTGAACCTGGGTCTCTTGCATTGCAGGCAGATTCTTTACCACTAGTGGTGGTTTGTAAGGTACACTGTTATTTCATGTACTGTTAAGATAGAAGAAAATACTGCTAATTACTTAAAAAATGAATAAAAATATCATAAAATGGGGCTTCCCTGTTGGTGCTAGTGGTAAAGAATTCACCTGCCAATGCAGGAGATGCAAGAGATGTGGGTTCGATCCCTGGATCAGGAAGATCCCTTGGAGAAGGGCATGGCAACCCACTCCAGTATTTATGCCTGGAGAATCCCATGGACAGAGGAACTTGTGAAAATTGTTTACTGTAAAATCTGTGAAATATAATACATGTGTGAAAAGGGCTCTCATCATAGTATAACATGTAGTGCCCTTGTACTTTGTTGGCTCTTATAAAAGACTAGAATGAAGGAAATGATTTGACTATTTCATGTTGAGAAGCTGATAAAAATTTGATTTTCATCTTGTTTTCTGTGGTTCCCTCTATGTTATTATATTCAGTAAACATTTTTATACCTCCTATGCACTAGCCATACTGATGACAGTAGCTAACATGCACACACACACATACCCACATCTGTCTTTTACTCTGTGCTAGACACTATTTTGAGCACTTTATATATTGTCATTTACTAAATTTTACATTATCCCTATGAGGTAGATACTATTACTATACCCATTTTACCAAATAGGAACCTGAGGCACGGAGAAGTCCAGTGACTTGACCAAGGTCATACAGCTAATAAGTGGTGGAGCTAGGATTTGAATGTCCTAGGATTGTCTTAACTCCAGTGTATGGTGTCAACGGTATTCTTAGACAAGTAGATCAATGACATATTGTGCCTTCCCTCAACACAGCTTATGAAACAGTGTTTGAGGGTATGTTAATAGCTTTGCATAAAATTATTGTTATATTTTCGGTAATGAATTTTTATTTGTGTTTTTAGGACATTCAGTCAGAAGAAGGCTGCTATTGAAAGAGAGTATGCACAGGTAAGCTTGCAAGTGAAGGTCCCCATCCTCTCATACTTCTTTGACTTAAGGGCAGATGTGGTTGTTGGAGAGAAGCATTGGTATCCCTGCATTCTCCTTTTCTTTGGCTCTCTCACTTTTTTCCTCCTTTTACTCCATTTGAATCTTCAAATGAGGAGCTGAGTTGCTTCTTACTACAAAGAAGTTCATGAACATTCTGGGAGAAAGCAATATTCACAATATTTGTGAAGTATTTACAAGTATAAATAATAGTGAATAGATTTTACAAGTATATATATTCACAACTGTACATTTCATCCCTATGACTCATTTATTTGGTGACTGAAAGTTTGCTCCATTTGATTTCTCTCACCTGTTTTACTTATCTGGACACTTGTCTCATAAAAAGCTTTCTCGAATAATCCAGGTTTTTTTCTTCATGATTAGATTTAGGTTAAATTTTTAACAAAAATACTGCACAGATGATGTTGAGCCTAATGAGGTTTTATGGTTTGTTTTGGTGACATATAAACTAGAGCACATCACTGATATTGCCAATTTTCTAGCCTGATTGAATCTTTAACAATGATAGTAGAGCATTTTATCATTTATCAGTTTTCAAGATTATCTCATGTCTTTTCTGTTTTTTGTTTTGTTTATTCGCTCTAAAAAAAATGAAGATTTGTTATGTTAAAAATATTTGCAAGGCATAATTAAAGAAAAATTAAACACCTGAGAATGTTTTGATTTTAACTTACACATTTCATTTTAAATTATTAAATTTTTAAAAATGTCAAAGCTGGTGTATTCTTAGCTTTCATGTATACACATTTAAAAATCCACTGAAAATCAGAACATTTATTTTTGCTGTGGAAATTTCCTTTAGAGAGTCTGCTAGTTGTTAAATTGAAAGTATGTGGAACATTTATGCTGCCAACTATCTGATGGATAATATTTGATAATGACACTTCCTTTCTGGGACATTCCATAGTTTTGGCTATTATTTGTTGTTGGTACATCATCTAAACAGTCAAGACTATTTAAATATATTTAAAAGAAATGGAATCATAATTTATGTGAACAACTTCTTTGAATTTTTAGTTTTCTTTATCAATTTTACCAATTTTAAAGCAGTCTTTTAAAATATGGTAGTTGTGTTTTCGTTTCTTTTTTATATTTACTATTCCTTTTTTCCATGTGCTATACAATAGGTCTTTGTTGGTTATCCATTTATAGCAGTGTATTTAATATTCTTTTAAGTATTTTAATATTTTGGTTCATCTCTGTCAGGAGCTTAGGCTTATGAATATTGATAATTTCCTTAGTTGAACTGTAGATGAGTGGGGAATCTATGCTCTATAAGGAATTACTCTAATTTTCTTATAAAAGTATTATTTTAAAATTAGTTTAAGATATACCACTTTTCATGTGTTGAGAAAATATTTTGAGCACTCTTCCAGCTTCTGTTGAATATAAGAGTGCCCAAAAAAGAAGAAAAAAAAAGTCCTAGCACTTACAGAACTTCTATGGTTGTATATTAACTTACAATTAAATGTATTAAATTCTTTCTCTTCAGGGAGTTCCCTGGTGGTCCAGTGGTTAGGACTCTGCACTCTGTCAAGGGTTTGATTCCTGTTTGGAGAACAAAAATCCCATAGGCTGTACAGTACAGCCAAAAAGAAAAATAATAAAATTTAAAAATAAAAAAAAATTCTCTTCAAAACAACTGATGTGACATTATAGTCAGTTGAAAAGAATGAACTTTATAGAAGTTATTACTTGTGGTATATGTTGTTATCGTCTACACAAAGAATTAATGCACCAAAAAGTTTGAGTATTTTTTGTGCGATTTAGAGATCATCCAGATGAGCTGTCCCGATAGAAAAAATATGAAGGAAAAGAATTTAAGTGGGATTGATCAGATGACAGCAACTTGAAAAATAGTACCTCAAGTACATGCAGACTAAACTTGTAATACATTTTTAGGGGAATGTTAGAAGAAAGAAAGAAAATAATACTGTATATCCTTATTTACACTTGAAGGAATTTGAGCCCTGAATTTTTTCAGGTTTCTTGATACTTTCAATTTCCTATAAGAGTATTAATGTTTTATTTTTAAGCAATGTTTGTGAAATTCATTTTGTAATTCTCCAGAAATAATAGATGTATTGCGTATCTATTTATACAAATAGAGCAAGTGAATCTCAAAAAACACAGAAGCAATGTGAATCATTAAACAGCATTAAGTATTAGGGTAAAATTTAGTCTGGCTTTTGACTACAGTTAGCTAACCACTGAGGTATTGGTAAAATTATTTGGAATACTCAAACTGAAGTTGCTAAAGGCGAGTTCTGTGTATTAATATACTTCCTGTAGTCTTTGGCAGAATGCTGCTAGTGAAGGAAGGATACAAAAGGTTACTGTGGTTGGAGAAAAAGAGCAGGAAAAGTTTGTGGGCTTTAAGGGCGGCTCCTTGACTGAGGACAAACACAGAGCAAATACGAACACCCTGTCAAAAAGCCTGTGGTATCATACAGTCGCACCTCAAGGGCAACTTTTTGCAATTTATATTCTTTTAAGAAAGAAATTTATGAAGAGTTGGGCATACTACCCACTATCCTGTGTGTGTGGCAGGGTTCTTTTTTGGTGAATTTCCTCACAGTAAAAGTTTCAAATGTAACTTAATTTAGCTGTGTACAGTTAGCTTTCTGGCCATTGCTCTTAAAGAAGCATTGGTAAAGTTATTTAAAACAGTGGACTATATACTTGGCGTTTTCTATTCTGCTAGCCTTGTCCTGTAGAGCAATAAAGATAACTATCTTGAGAAAAAGTTGAGAATTATTTTTCTGTGTTCATGTTGATACTTATGTTTTAAAAGTATTTTACTTTTGAACTCCTTAACTTATGCAACAATAATTAGAAATAAATTTTGGGAGAAAAGCAGACAGATTTTTTTCCTCAAAGTACTTGATATACATAGTTTGATTTTTAAAGTTTTAAGAACTATTAGGAGAAACAGTGGTAGATATGAGTAAATGTTAGTATTCTTGGGCATGTAGATTTGCTATTACAGTTTTGTCTTTTTTTTAGAAAGTTTGTTTTAGTTTTATAAAATTAAAAAATATTTAGTTTTATTATCTTGCTTGTTTATTTTAATTTTAAGAACTTATTTGGCTCTGATCACACATATAATTGAGGATTTATATGCAGAATATACTTTTAAATTTTATTTTTAATTTTTTCATTGAAGTATAATCAATTTACAATATTTTATTAGTTTCCCAGTGTACATACAGTATAGTGATTCAGTTTCTTGCATATTATATTCCATTATGGGTTATTATAAGGAATTAGGTATAATTCCCTGTGCTGTACAGTAAATCCTTATTGCTTATCTATCTTATGTATAGTAGTTTGTTAATTTTATACCCCTAATTTGTTCCTTCCTCCTTCCCTGTTCCCTTTTGTAACCACAAGTTTGTTTGCCTATACCTTGATTTGTATTTTTAGATTCCACATATAAGTGATATCATATAGTATTTGTCTTTCTCTGTGTGACTTATTTCACGAAGCATTATATTCTCTAGGTGTGTCTACAGTGCTGCAAATGGAGGTATTTCATTCTTTTTTATGGTTGAGTTCATATTCCAGTGCATGTGCCACGTGTGTGTATCTCATATCTTCTTAACCCAGTTGTTCCTTGATGAACACTTGGGTTGCTTCCATGTTATCATGACTGTTGTAAATGGTGCTGCTATGAACATTGGGATGCATATATCTTTTTAAATTAGTGTTTTCATTTTTTCCTCATACAGATCCAAGAGTGGAGTTGTTGGATCATATGATAGTTCTGTCTTTAGTTTCTTGAGGAACCTCCATACTGTTTTTCATAGTGGCTACACCAATTTACATTCCCACCAACCATGTAGAAGGGTCCTCTTTTCTTTAATGGCTGGCTTCTTAAAGGGAAAAAGTGAAAAATGACAGGGGGGAAAACTATCACGTCTGAGAGCGAGAAAGAAAAAGGATTGAAGAAAAGAAAACAGAGCCTAAAGAAATTGTGTGATACTATCAAACAGACTAATTATACATGTAGGAGTCCCAGAAGGAGAAGAGAGAAAAGGTTAGAACTAGGCTTTGAGTGGTGTTGTATCATGTTTGAACAGGGTATATTCTGCTTAGTTTTTTTTAAAAGAACCTTTTAGTAAGGATAGTGGATATACCAGGACAATACACGATTTGCATTGTTAAAATAGGAATATTTTTTGATGTTATCATAAATGAGATTGTTTTCTTCGTTTTCTTTTTGTATAGGTTGTTGATACAAAGAAGCACAGCTGATTTTAGTATGTTGATTCTTGTTTTCTTCAACTTTAATAAATTCATTTATTCTGATAGTTTTTTTTTTTTCAGTTGAGTCTTTAGCGTTTTCTGCAAATGGGATTATGTATGTGTAAACAGAGATAATTTTGCTTTTTCCTTTCTGATTTGGATGACTTTTCTTTATTTTTTCTTGTCTTATTGCTCTTGCTAGTACTTCCAGCATTATGTTGAATAGAAGTGGCAAGAGTGGGCACCTTATGTAAGTTGTGTATATAACTTTTTAATCATGTTTTGGACTAGTAAGTTTTAAAGTCAGCTTGATTTTTAGGTGATTGATGGGCAAATTGTAATGATGTCCAGTTATAACAATGTTACACTAATATGTTACATCAGAGATTGTTTATTTAAAACTGAATATTGGTATATGTAGTATATACTATGTAATGCCTGATTTTCAGAGTCCTTTGTGCAGTAATAACCTCAGATCTTAATGCCAAGTTGCTATAGCATAAGCCTGACTGGTTTCATGACTTTAGAAAAAGTGTTGTAGAACTTTTAAAGAATGCAGAATTGGCAGTCCTGGCAGCTCAGTGCCTCATGCCTCTCTTAGTTCACTGAAAGGCTGAGGTATTCTCATTCCTGGTATTACTGTGGGGGTGCAATACATTACATGGGAAGCTCTGATTTAGAGCTAGTAGATATGGAACATATTCTCCTTTAGAGCCTCAAAAAGAAACCAAGGCTGCTGAAACCTTTATTTTAGACTTCTACTCAGTGGAATTCTGGGAGAATACTTAAAAAAAATTATTTATTTCTTTATTTGACTGTGCTGGGTCTTCGTTGTTTGGGCTTTTCTCTAGTTGTGGCGAGTAGGGACTACTCTCTAATTGTGGTGCATGGGCTTCTCACTGCAGTGGCTTCTCTTGTTGCGGAGCAAGGGCTCGAGAGCATTCGGGCTTCAATAGTTGCAGGTCCCAGGCTCTAGGTTACAGGCTCAGTAGTTATGGTGCATGGGCTTAGCTGTCCTGTGTCATGTGGGATCTTTCTGGACCAGGGATCAAACTGGTCCATGTCTTTGGTATTGGCAGGTGGATTCTTTACCACTGAGCCACCAGGGAAGCCCTATTTCTCTTTTAAGCCACCTAGTTTATGATACTTTGTTACAGCAGCTCTTGGAAACTAATATAGTAACCAACAATAATTTTCTTATTCTGGTATTAATTTGAGACGCTTGATGTAGCTACATGTATAAATATGATTGAAAAGAAGATCTTTTCCCTGCTAACTTATGATAACCATAGTTTTTGGAGTACTAAGTATATGCTAGACATCATTATTTTATTTAAATTCTTAAACACTGTAAGATACTATTATATCTTGTACTTTAAGTCACCAAGACTCAGAAAGGGGAACCCTCACACAGTCTGAATGTTGGTGTCTGACCAAAAGCCTATGTTTTCTTTCCTCTCTCACTGTTTCTTTATGTACTAACAGAGGTCAGTTTCTGTTGGTGGCAGTAGCTAGTATTTATAGATTTTCTTCTTTAACTCACAATTTACGTTTGTATGATCTACACGGATAAAGAATGATGGTCTCTTAAATGTGCCTTTTCCTAAAGTTCTGAGTTCTATATAATTTTAGTATTTGTTTGTATTTTTTATTTTCAGCTAAAGGCCAGAATATAGAAATAAACTATATCATTCTGTTTGTGTGGGATCATTGAATAACTAAAACCATTAAGTACCAAAAATTTCTCATCGAAGTTCTGAAAACTTTAGAGTTACCTCTAGAGAATCAGAATGATTAGAATATCCATTCTTGTTTATTAGTAGCTTTAAGTAGATCATTCAGAACAAATGGCTACTGATCGATTTTTATTTAAGAGAGCCCCCCAAATGGAGTGACTGCTAATAAAGATGATTGTAATTGATAGAGTATCATCTATCCCATTTATGATGACTGGTCGTGGAGAAAATCAAACCTTTAAAGTGTCTTCAGTGGAAGAAGATGACATGGTCCTGAACATGATGGTTTTGTGTTCATGTTTGACGACAGATATATTTGGAGGGGGACTTGTGACCCTGCTGAATAAATATTGAAACACTGCAGGGATCAAATGCATATTTGTGCAGCTTCTTCATTCATTCCCTTTGCAAATAGTATTTATTAACAGTGTAGTTTGGCTAACGTTGAAGACCTACCATGTGGCAGCTGGTCTTAGGTGGTGAGAATGTCCTTAGTAACATTAGAATATTTCCTTTTCAAAGTGAAAGTGAAAGTTTGTATGGGCAATGGAAAATAACATTTTAATTGGCCTTGTTCTTCAGTTGCTAAGTCGTGCCTGATTCTTTATGACCCACTGACTGTCCTTCACTAGAACTTTGCAAATATAGAAGTAGAGTTTTTAAAAATGGTATATATAGGTAGATAATTTGATATTATATATAGTTTAAGCTTTAGAGTTATAAAGGAGGGGCATGCATTCTAGGATATTAAAAATCTTAAAGAAGAGAAGCAGTCTCTGTAAAATATTTTTATTAATTTGTAGTTATTAGCAGGAATAATATAGCACTGTTTCTTTGTGATGGAATTGAATTGTTACATTCTTCATAAAAGTAAAAAGGACGTGGTTACTGTCTTTGAGTTAAGTCTTAGTGTCTAATGGAGAAACAGATCCATAAACAAATGAAACTAGCTCACCTAGTTTTGTGTAAGAGAATCATTATCCACTGTTAAATAAATACATATCTAGTGCTCCTCAATAGAGCACTGCTTCATAGTATTGCCCACTTGAGAGAAGTTTTTGCACTTTAAATCACCAGTTCAGTTGAGTTTGAATTTGAAATTCATATCTGAAATCACTTTTTATCTTTTCTCTTAATGTGCATGTTATGTCTTTTATGATCAGCAGTCACATAGGTCTCTTGTTTGTTGTATCTGAGCATCCGTTGTTCTGTAGTAAGTAGGACTGTCTGTCTCTTTGATGAATTCTCTACATAACCTGCAGAGTGGCTTCTGGATAAGCAGCATAGCCTTATTTTAAATCAGCTGGTTCCAAAGAATGTAAAAATTGGGTGAAACTCCATCCAACCTTTTAATGTAATGTATGAGTAAAAATGAACAGAAACTTGATTTTAAGTTTAAATTTAAACTGCTGTTACTCTAACATAAATTGTTGCTCTTTCTAATTCTCTAAGTTGGTTTGCTTTATGGGTTTTCTGAGAAAGTAGGAAGTGACCTAATGCTTTTGCTTTAAAAGAAGAAACCATAACACTGTCCAGGAAATACTCACCCCTCACTTCCCCACCTAGAGAGTCCTTCAGTACAGTATTATATTTCCCTTGTGATTTATATCTAGTACTCAGTACAATATCTGGCACATCATAAATACTTAAGTAACATTTGATGGGTGAAATGAAGAAGGCTTTTTTCATGTCTGCTATGAAAATTCCAACTCAGAATAGGGATCAATAAAATGTTGTTCTTAAGCCAAAAAGGTGATATTGCTAGAAATAAATAAAAGCGTATCTTTTGACCATTAATTGATAGCCACAAGTGGCTTGTATAATGTAAATTTCTCCTTTATATTCTCAGAAATCAATCATTTAATGAAGTTTATATTTAAATAGTTTGCAGAAACTTTATTTCTCATAGTAGGATTAAACTCTCACATCCACTTAATGACATTTGCATTCAATTTTTAAAATATTGTATGTATATAATTTAGCAGAATTATACTCTTAGTCTTCACACACTAATAAATGTAAACTAAACGTTGATTCAAGGAGTATTCATTTGTATTGAACTGCTATTAATGTTGTTAACTAATTTTAATGAACATATATTAAAATAATTATATTTATTTGTTTATGACTGCATTGTGTCTTAGTTTCAGCATGTGGGATCTTGCATTGTGGCGCGCGTGGGCTTTTTGTTGTGGTGCTTGAACTCCAGAGTGTGCGGACTCAGTAGTTGTGGTGCACAGGCTTAGTTGCCCTGCAGTATGTGGGATCTTAGTTCTCTGACTAGGTATTGAACCTATGTTCCCTGCGTTGGAAGGCATATTCTTAACCTCTGGATCACCAGGGAAGTCTCCAAATAATATTTTTTAGTGACTTAAACATTAGAACTTGGTGAATTCTGAGTACTGGTTTATTTCTGGTTTAAAGCTTTAATCAGCAACCCCCAAATCTCTGAAGCTTAGCAAGAATAAATTGATTCTTATTTACATAACACCTTATTGAAGGAATTTGGTAAATGGCCTTCATGTGATGGAGTAATTCAGACTTCTTTAATATTGAGGCTCCAAATTTTTTTTTTTTTTTTGAGGCTCCAAGATTCTTTAGGGCCTTGAAGTCCTCTGCTGGATCTTCTGTGTCTAGCTAGCAGGAAGAGAAAGAGGGAAATAGATTGCACAGGGGAGATATTGATGAGCCAGACCTAAATTTGGCACGCATTATTTCTTCCCACTTTCCATTTGCCAAAACTTAGTGAAATGGTCATATCTAATTTAAGAGGCAGCTGGAAAATCTCATCTGTGTGTATGCCTTGAAGGAGGGGTAAACATGGATACCAGTAAAGCTAGCAGTCTCTGACATGTATGATTTTAAAATTCAGAAGTAGTTTTTTTTTTTAATTCTGAAAATATTATTTTGTCTATCTATACTGTGTACTGTTGAGTCAGTGTTTTAAGAGAACAATAATAATTGTATGTAATTTAACTGATTAATTCCTTTAGTTACGCAAATGGTCAATGGGTCTGGTAACCCAAATAGGAAGGAACAATTAAAGAAATAGAAATTTTAAGTGATATATTTTAAATCCTTGGCAGGTTGCCCAGAAAAGTAGATGGAGAGTGATAAATATTTGCTTATGAAAGCTAATAATATTTGCATTCACTACTTAATAGAGGCTTTTAATGATTTAATCTATGATGCAAGAGTTTTGTTCTATACCTAGTAGAAATCTTGTGTATATTTCATTAGATTTATAACTGAGTATTTGATTTTTTTAAATGATTATGTAAATGGTATTATGATTTTAAGTTCCACGTTTCATTGCTGGTTTGTAAGAAAGTAAATGACTCTTGTGTATTAACTTTGTATCCTGCAACCTTACTACAATTACATCATTAGTTCTGGAGGATTTTTTTGTTGTTGATACTTTAGGATTTTCTGCATAGACGATCATGTCATCTGCAAACAAAAAGCAGTTTTATTTCTTCCTTTCCTATCTATAAACCTTTTATTTCTTTTCCTTGTCTTATTACGTTAGCTAGTATTTCCAGTATGATGTCAAAAAGGAGTAGTGAGAGGGGACACCCTTGCCTTGTTATCTTAGCAGGAAAACTTCAAATTACCCACTACTAAGTATAATACTAGTATTTATCAAGTTGAGAGAGTTCCTCTTTATTCCTAGTTTGCATGCATTTATGCTTAGTTGCTTTAGTTGTGTCTGACCCTTCAACCCTATGGACTGTAGCCTGCCAGGGTCCTCTGTCAATGGGATTCTCCAGGCAAGAATACTGGAGTGGGTTGCCTTGCCTTCCTCCAGGGGATCTTCTTAACCCAGGGATCAAACCCATGTCTCCTGTATCTCCTGCACTGCAGGCGGACTCTTTACCCACTGAGCCACCTGAGAAGCCCAATTCCTAGTTTACTGAGAGTTTTATCATAAGTGGGTGTTAAGTTTTGTCAGATGCTTTTTCTGCATCTATTGCTATGGTAATGTGACTTTCTTCTTTTTGGCCTGTTGATGTGATGGATTACATTGATTGATTTTCAAAGGTTAAATCAACCTTGCATACCTGGGATAAATCTCACTTGGTCGTGGGATATTTTATACATCATTGAGTTCAATTTGTTAGTATTTTATTGAGAATTTTTACATCTACACTCATGAGCTTAGATCTGTAGTTTTCTTGTAATGTCTTTGTCTAGTTTTGGTATTAGGGTAATGCTTGCCTCATAGAGTATAAGTTAGGAAGTATCCATTCTGCTGTGTCCTCTGAAAGAGATTCCAGAGGATTGATATAATTTCTTCCTTAAGTCTTTGTTGGAATTCACAGTGAACCTATCTGGACCTGGTGCTTTCTTTTTTGGAAAGTTACTATTGATTTTTTAATCTGTCTTTAATCACTTGAACATCAGTGATTTAAATGTACCAATTAAAAGGCCACCTGACCTGCCTCTTGAGAAACCTGTATGCAGGTCAGGAAGCAACAGTTAGAACTGGACATGGAACAACAGACTGGTTCCAAATAGGAAAAGGAGTACGTCAAGGCTGTATATTGTCACCCTGCTTATTTAACTTATATGCAGAGTACATCATGAGAAACGCTGGGCTGGAAGAAACACAAGCTGGAATCAAGACTGCTGGGAGAAATATCAATAACCTCAGATATGCAGATGACACCACCCTTATAGCAGAAAGTGAAGAAGAACTAAAGAGCCTCTTGATGAAGGTGAAAGAGGAGAGTGAAAAAGTTGGCTTAAAGCTCAACATTCAGAAAACTAAGATCATGGCAATCTGGTCCCATCACTTCATGGCAAGTAGATGGGGAAACAGTGGAAACAGTGGCTGACTTTATTTTTCTGGGCTCCAAAATCACTGCAGATGGTGATTGCAGCCATGAAATTAAAAGACGCTTACTCCTTGGAAGGAAAGTCATGACCAACCTAGACAGCATATTAAAAAGCAGAGACATCACTTTGTCAACAAAAGTCTGTCTTGTCAAAGCTATGGTTTTTCCGGTAGTCATGTATGGATGTGAGAGTCGTGAAGAAAGCTGAGCACCAAAGAATTGATGCTTTTGGACTGTGGTGTTGGAGAAGACTCTTGAGAGTCCCTTGGCCTGCAAGGAGATCCAACCAGTCCATCCTAAAGGAGATCAGTCCGGGGTGTTCATTGGAAGGACTGATGTTGAAGCTGAAACTTTAATACTTTGGCCACCTCATGTGAAGAGTTTACTCATTGGAAAAGACCCTAATGCTGGGTAGGATTGGGGGCGAGAGGAGAAGGGGACGACAGAGGATGAGATGGTTGGATGAGATGGCATCACCGACTCGATGGACACGGGTTTGGGTAGACTCTGGGAGTTGGTGATGGACAGGGAGGCCTGGCGTGCTGTGATTCATGGGGTCACAAAGAGTCGGACACGACTGAGCGACTGAACTGAACTGTGTGATCTGTCTTAGTGAATCTTCCATGTGAACATGAGAGTAATATGTATTCTACTGTTCTTGTATGAAATAGTTTGTAGATGTCAGTTATTCGATTGATGGTGTTATTGAGTTCCACTGTGTCTTTCTTTATATTCTGCCTGCTGGATCTGTCCATTTTCAACAGAAGGGTGCTGGGGTCTCCAAATATGATAGTGGATGTATCAAAATAAGAACATACAGTTCTTTTTTAAAAAAATTATTTTAAATAACTCCAAAGTACTGGAGTTTCAGCTTTAGCATCAGTCCTTCCAATGAATATTCCGTACTGGTTTCCTTTAGGACTGACTGACTTGATCTCCTTGCTGTCCAAGGGACTCTCAAGAGTCTTTCCAACACCACAGTTCAAACGCATCAATTCTTCGGCGCTCAGCTTTCTTTATGGTCCAAATGTCACATGCATACATGACTACTGGAAAAACCATAGCTTTGACTAGGTGGACCTTTGTCAGCAAAGTAATGTCTCTGCTTTTTAATATGCTGTCTAGGTTGGTCGTAACTTTTCTTCCAAGGAGCCAGCATCTTTTAATTTCATGGCTGGAGTCACCATCTGCCTTGATTTTGGAGCCCAAGAAAATAAAGTCTGTCACTGTTTCCATTGTTTCCCCATCTACTTGCCATGAAGTGATGGGACTGGATGCCATGATCTTAATTTTCTGAATGTTGAGCTTTAAGCCAGCCTTTTCACTTTCCTCTTTTACTTTCATCAAGAGGCTTTTTAGTTCTTCTTCACTTTCTGCCATAAGGGTGGTGTCATCTGCATATCTGAGGTTATTGATCTTTCTCCTGGCAATCTTGATTCCAGCTTGTGCTTCATCCAACCTGGCATTTCTCATGATGTACTCTGTGTATAAGTTAAATGAGCAGGGTGACAATATACAGCCTTGACATACTCCTTTCCCAATTTGGAACCAGTCTGTTTTTCCATGTCCAGTTCTAACTGTTGCTTCTTGACCTGAATAGAGATTTCTTAGGAGGCAAGTAAGATGGTCTGGTATTCCCATCTCTTTCAGAATTCTCCACAGTTTATTGTGATCCTCACAGTCAAGGGCTTTGGCATTAGTCAATAAAGCAGAAGTAGATGTTTTTCTGGAACTTTCTTGCTTTTTCTATGATCCAATGGAAGTTGGCAGTTTGATCTCTGGTTCCTCTGCCTTTTCTAAATCCAGCTTGAACATCTGGAAGTTCTTGTACTGTTGAAGCCTCACTTGGAGAATTTTGAGCATTACTTTGCTAGCGTGTGAGATGAGTGCAATTGTGTGGTAGTTTGAGCATTCTTTGACATTGCCTTTCTTTGGGATTCGAATGAAAAGTGACCTTTTCCAGTCCTGTGGCCGCTGCTCAGTTTTCCAGATTTGCTAGCATATTGAGTGCAACGCTTTCACAGCATCATCTTTTAAGATTTGAAATAGCTCAACTAAAATTCCATTACCTCCACTAGCTGTGTTTGTAATGATGCTTCCTAAGGCCCACTTGACTTCGCATTCCAGGATGTCTGGCTCTAGGTGAGTGATCACACCTTGTGGTTATCTGGATCATTAAAATCTTTTTTGTATAGTTCTTCTGTGTATTTTAGTCACCTCTTCTTAATATCTTCTGCTTCTGTTAGGTCCATACCATTTCTGTCCTTTATTGTGTCCATCTTTGCATGTTATGTTCCCTTGGTATCTCTCATTTCTTGATGAGATCTCTAGTCTTTCCCATTCTGTTGTTTTTCTCTGTTTCTTTACATGATTAGTGAGAAAGACTTTCTTATCTCTGCTTGCTGTTCTTTGGAACTCTGCATTCAGATGGGTATATCGTTTTTTTTCTCCTTTACCTTCAGCTTCTTTTCTTTTCTCAGCTATTTGTAAGGGCTCCTCAGACAACCATTTTGCCTTTTTGCATTTCTTTTTCTTGAGGACGGTCTTGATCACTGCCTCCTGTACAATGTCACGAACCTCTGTCCATAGTTCTTCAGGCACTCTGTTTAAGTATATAGAATAAGAATAGTTCTTATTTCCACTTTGCCAGACAACATTTATCTTATGCCTATAGATGCGATGGTCAAAAGTTAATCCATTTCTGTATATATCTTATTGATAAGTGAAGGTATAACCAATAGAAGAGACTTGGTATTGATAAGAAAGCAGCGCAGAGCTACACAGCAAGGAGAGCTTAAGGAAGAGGGTGGAATAAGCTGTGTATGCCATCTGAGAAGTAGACATCAAACACAAGCACACATACACAACCCTCCTGATTGCCACCCCTGTCCCCGCATACATACAATATAGAGCCTTTTCACATTGCCTCTTTCACTTGGTAATATGCACTCAAGACTCTTCCATGTCTTTTCATGACATGTGTTTGTGTATGTGTGTTTCTAGATCTCACACATATTGTGGTGGTAGCCTTAATGAAAGCATTTGGCCTACACCAAAAAAAAAAAAAAAAAAAAAAAAACCTACTTGTTTTTCCACATGACTGCAGAACAATTATAGCTTCTACTAGGAGCCCTTCTCCTGTTCCTGGGAAAATAGCTGGGTTGGCTGGCATTTGCATAATCGTCTTTAGGGCTATTGTGGGTGGGTTTGGACTGCTGACACAGAGCTGCAGACTGGCCACCTGTCCAGAACTTGGCCTTTGTGCAACATGATTATCTATTTCTTTATAGTGTTGTTTCTGAGTGATGAATAATTTGATTAAAATATTATGAAACCATTAGGAAATGTTTGTGTTGAACTTAATTCTTCCGTTTGGGGGAGAGAGAAATTTCCTGTCTCTTCCACTGGCACAACTATATATTTCCATGCCCCCTCTGGCATAGTTTTGTAACTGTCTTTGTGAAATTATCCTCATGAATATTAATTAGGGATGTGAGAATTTAAAAGGAAACTTCAAAATGATTTGTATTCATTCTTCTATAAATTATAAATTAAGTATTGTCTAATGTTTTGTATGAGTCCATTTCACTTATGTGGAATAGTTAATTAAACATTTGAAGTCAGCAAAAGAAAAAGAAATATGTAAGGTCTTGAAATGCTAACTAGTCCTACTTCATTCAGTTTCCTTGATAATGAATCCGTAACTCATTTAGGAAGTCTCTGTCCTAATAATGCACACATTGCTGTTTTGGTTATTTTTATTAGTCATCTATATTCAGCCTCAGATGGGAAATTTTTTTTTTAAACTTACATGTGACATAATGTTGATATTTCTTGTACATAATAACCAACTGAATTAAATTTTTATGTTAAAATTAACCTGTAATTGATTGACCCTATAATCATACTGTGTAAGGGAAGTCTAAAAATCAAAGAAGCAATCAGTGACTTAGTAAGCATTTTTTTAAAAAATTACATGCCAGAGTTATTTGAAGACAAAATTTATGTGGTTGTGACAGTCACTTCTCTTAGTTTTCATTAAATATTTATTGAATGAATTAAAGATTGAATACTGCTAAGAGACATTATTAAATACCTGTAGTATACACATCAGGTACTTTTTTAGTGTGCTATTTCATTTGATTAATGCAACAATCTAATTTTTGAGGTAGATGGTGTTCTTATTTTTTAATAGACTTTAATTTTTAGGAGTTTTAAGTTTCTAGTAATTTTGAGCAGTAAGTTTAGAATTCCCACATACCCTCTGCCCCTGCACATACACGGGGCTTGTGGGGATGTGACTTCCCCTGACTATCAACATTCTACACCAGAATGGTACATTTGTTACCTCCATTAACCTCCATTAACATTATCATCGCCAAAAGTCCATAGTTAACATTAAGTTTAACTCTTCATGTTATACAGTCTATGGATTTTGATAAATGTTTGGTGACATGTATCCAGCATCATACTATTACACAAAATAATTTCAGTGTGCTAAAAATCATCTTTGCTCCACCTACTCCCTTTTATTCCTCCTAACCCGTGGAAACCTCTGATCTTTTTACGTTCCATAGTTTTTCTTTTTCTAGAATGTCATATGGTTGAAATCATACAGAATATAGCCTTTCACCTTGCCTTCTTTCCCATCATGATATCTAATTAAGGTTCGTTTATGTTTTTTCTTACTTGAGAGCTCATTTCCTTTGAATGCTTGGTAATGTTCCATGGATATGCTGCAGTTTGGTTTCCCTGGTGGCTCAGAGGGTAAAGAGTCTACCTGCAGTGCAGGAGACCCAGGTTCGATCCTTGGGTTGGGAAGATCCCCTGGAGAAGGAAATGGCAACCCACTCCAGTATTCTTGCCTGGAAAATTCCATGGACAGAGGAGTCTGGCAGGCTACAGTCCATGAGGTCACAAAGAGTCGGACACAACTGAGCGACTTCACTATGCTGCAGTTTGATTAGTCATTCACCTATTGAAGTATGTATTCACTTACCTAATTTTACAAATGATGAAATTGAAGCTGAGATCAAGTAATTTGTCCAAGTTCACATGTATATTACGTGTCAAGTCCGAGACTAAAGCCCATAATCTAAATCTGGTCTCTAGAACAGATTGATTGTTCACACTGTTGGGGATGTACAAAATGGTTATATACGCAATAAGAGATTTTTACAAAACTCTCACTGTTTGCCTTTGTTGCACTGTATAGCACTTTCATCTAATTGGATTTATTGATGGTATTCTCTAATTTAAATTAAACTATCTCACAAACTGTATAAATAGCTTTAAAATATCACTGATATAGCTTTAAAATATCATGTATTTTAAATAGCTTTAAAATATATGAAAAGTCATTGAAGATAATTCTAATAATGCAAGAACAAGCAAACACCAAGAAAAAAGCAGAGATAACATTTCTTTTAAAAACTCTTTATCAGCTTAAGTATAATGTAAAAGTGATGATAGCACACATAGACTGGAAAAAAGCAAGCCAAAGATAAATTGTAATTACATAGAAGACCATTTAATAATGGATTTATAACCACTTTTATGGTTCTTCAGTCACTAAGTCGTGTCCGACTCTTTGCATCCCCATAGACTGCAGCACACCAGGCTTCTCTGTCCTTTTCTATCTCCCAGAGTTTGCTCAAGCTCCTGTCCATTCAGTCAGTGATGCCATCCAACCATCTCCTCCTTTGTTGCCCCTATCTCTTCCTACCCTCAGTCTTTCCCAGCATCAGGGTCTTTTCCAGTGAGTCGGCTCTTCAATTAGGTGGACAAAATATTGGCGCTTCAGCTTCAACATCAGTCCTTTCAGTGAATATTCAGGGTTGATTTCCTTTAGTATTGACTGGTTTGATCTCCTTGCAGTCCAAGGGACTCTAAAGAGTCTTCTCCAGTACCACAATTCAAAAGCATCAGTTCTTTAACATTCAGCCTTCGCTCTCACATCCGTACGTGACTACTGGAAAAACCATAGCTTTGACTGGACAGACTTTTGTTGACAAAGTGATGTCTCTGCTTTTTAATATGCTATGTTCATCATAGCTTTTATTCCAGGGAGCAAGCGTCTTTTAATTTCGTGGCTGCGGTCACCATCCCCAGTGATTTTGGAGCCCAAGAAAATAAAGTCTGTCACTGTTTCCATTTTTTTCCCCATCTATTCGCCATGAAGTGATGGGACTGGATGCCATGATCTTAGTTTAATGAATGTTGAGTTTTAAGACAGTTTTTTACTCTGCTCTTTCACTGTCAAGAGGCTCTTTAGTTCCTATTTGCTTTCTGCCATTAGGTATCATTGGCATATCTGAGGTTATTGATATTTCTCCTGGCAATCTTGATTCCAGCTTGTGCTTCATCCATTTCAGAATTTCACATGATGTACTCTGTATATAAGTTAAATAAGCAGGGTGACAATAGATAGCCTTGATGTACTCCTTTTCCAATTTGGAGCCAGTCTGTTTTTCCATGTCCAATTGTAACTGTTGCTTCTTGACCTGTATACAAGTTTCTCAGGAGGCAGTTAAGGTGGTCTGGTATTTCCATCTCTTTAAGAATTTTCCAGTTTGTTGTTATCCACACAGTCAAATTGCCAACATCCGATGGATCATTGAAAAAGCAAGAGAGTACCAGAAGAACATCTATTTCTGTTTATTGACTATGCCAAAGCCTTTGACTGTGTGAATCACAATAAACTGTGGAAAATTCTGAAAGAGATGGGGATACCAGACCACCTGACCTGCTTTTGAAAAACCTGTATGCAGGTCAGGAAGCAACAGTTAGAACTGGACATGGAACAACAGACTGGTTCCAAATAGGAAAAGGAGTACGTCAAGGCTGTATATTGTCACCCTGCTTATTTAACTTATATGCAGAATACATCATGATAAACGTTGGGCTGGAGGAAGCACAAGCTGGAATCAAGATTGCCGGGAGAAATATCAATAACCTCAGATATGCAGATGACACAACCCTTATGGCAGAAAGTGAAGAGGAACTAAAGAGCTTCTTGATGAAAGTGAAAGAAGAGAGTGAAAAAATTGGCTTAAAGCTCAACATTCAGAAAACTAAGATCATGACATCTGGTCCCATCACTTCATGGCAAATAGATGGGGAAACAGTGGAAAACAGTGGCTGACTATTTTTCTGGGCTCCAAAATCACTGCTGATGGTGACTGCAGCCATGAAATTAAAAGACCCTTACTCCTTGGAAGAAAAGGTATGACCAACCTAGACAGCATATTAAAAAGCAGAGACATCACTTTGCCAACAAAGGTCCGTCTAGTCAAGGCTATGGTTTTTCCAGTAGTCATGTATGGATGTGAGAGTTGGACTGTGAAGAAAGTTGAGCACCAAAGAATTGATGCTTTTGAACTGTGGTGTTGGAGAAGACTCTTGAGAGTCCCTTGGACTGCAAGGAGATCCAACCAGTCCATCCTAAAGGAGATCAGTCCTGGTTGTTCATTGAAAGGACTGATGTTGAAGCTGAAGCTCTAATACTTTGGCCGCCTCATGTGAAGAGCTGACTCATTTGAAAAGACCCTGATGCTGGTAAAGATTGAAGGCAGGAGGAGAAGGGGACGACAGAGGATGAGATGGCTGGATGAGATGGCATCACCGACTCGATGGACATGGGTTTGGGTGGACTCGGAGTTGGTGATGGACAGGTGGGCCTGGCATGCTGCGGTTCATGGGGTTGCAAAGAGTCGGACATGACTGAGCAACTGAACTGAACACAGTCAAAGGATTTAGTGTAGTCAGTGAAGCACAAGTAAATGTTTTTCTGGAATTCTCTTATTTTTTTCTATGGTTCAGTGAATGTTGGTAGTTTGATCTTTGGTTCTTCTGCCTTTTCTAAATCGAACTTGTACATCTGGAAGTTCTCTATTCACATACTGTTGAAGCCTCGCGTGAAAGTTTTTGCGCATTACTTTGCTAGCATGTGAAATGAGCCCAATTGTATGGTAGTTTGAACATTCATTGTCATTGCCTTTCTTTGGGATTGGAATGAAAACTGACCTTTTCCAGTTCTGTGGCTGCTACTGAGTTTTCCAAATTTGCTGGCATATTAAGTGTAGCACTTCAACAGCATCATCTTTTAGAAGTTGAATAACTCAACTGGAATTCCATCACCTCCACTAGCTTTGTTTGTAGTGATGCTTCCTAAGGCCCACTTGACTTCATACATCAGGATGTCTGGCTCCAGGTGAGTGACCAACCATTGTGGTTATCTGGGTCATTAAGACCTTTTTTGTGTAACTCTTCTGTGTATTCTTGCCACCTCTTCTTAATCTCTTCTGCTTCTTTTTGGTCCTTGCTATTTCTGTCCTTATTGTGTCCATCTTTGCATGATATATTCCCTTGGTATCTATAATTTTCTTGAACCACTTTTATAATGAGGAGCTTTAAACTTGTAACTGTCTTGAGATAGTGGTTATTGGCATATAACATATGAACCTATCAAATTGGAAAGTTAACTATTGAATATTTATCTCATTCCTTTAAAGCTGTGTTTTTGTTATGCTTTCTAGTCAATATAATACATAAATACGAAGCATTGGGGTTATTATTTACAACTAAATATACATATACTTTTTTAATGATAGATTATTCAATTGAAATAGCTTTGGGATCTCTTCTCTAAATTGTACTAGCTCATTTTGAAAGGTCTCATGATAATTAAAAAAGTAAACTATTTTAATTTTGTAACCTTCCTCTCTTTTTAAGTTTATCTGGATACTGGTTATCTTCCCTTCTTTGTTTGAAACAGTGTTCATCTTTCTAATCAATCTTTCATCTTGACCCTAGCCCTTCCCAAGTATGTTAACCTTATTTTTATGCATTGTGCTTGGTCGCTCAGTCATGTCCAACTCTTTGTGACCCCATGGACTGTCACCCACCAGGCTCCTCTCTCCATGGGGATTCTCCAGGCATGAATACTGGAATGGGTTGCCATGTCTTCCTCAAATAATGTTGTCTATTTTCTCTTGGTTTTCAATCCCTGTTAACACTGACTTCTTCTCTCAGTCTATGTTTTTCTTCCATTTTTAAATTAACAAAGAAAACCTTCCCTTTAACATACCTCTTATCAAACGTCTGCCTTCCCTTTATATATATTTGTGTGTGTGTGTGTGTGAGAGAGAGAGAGTGATGTGTTGCTATCTTTGATTGGAGGAGGTAACGGTATTGGAGAATACTTTAGTATCTGCCATTCAGGGGCTTCCCGGGTGGCTCAGACGGTAAAGAATCTGCCTGCAGTGCAGGAGACCTGGGTTTGATCCCTGGGTTGGTATGATCCCCTGGAAAAGGGAATGACAACCCACTCTAGTATCCTTGCCTGGAGAATTCTATGGACAGAGGAATCTGGCGGGCTACAGTCCATGGGGTTGCAAAGAGTTGGACATGACTGAGCAACTAACACTTTCACTTTCATACACGAAGAGGAATTTAAAAAGCCTCTTGATGAGGGTGAGAGAGGAGAGTGAAAAAGCTGGCTTAAAATTCAACATTCAAAAAATTAAGATCATGGGATCTCGTCCCATCATTCTATGGCAGATAGAAGGGGAAAAAGTGGAAAACAGTGACTATTTTATCTTCTTGGGCTCCAAAATCACTGCAGATGGTGACTGCAGCCACAATATTAAAAGATGCTTGCTTCTTGGAAGGAAAGCTATGACAAACCTAGACAGCATATTAAAAAGCAGAGATATCACTTTGCCAACAAAAGTCCATATAGTCAAAGCTATGGTTTTTCCAATAGTCATGTT
Organism: Okapia johnstoni; assembly: GCA_024291935.2. Lineage (NCBI taxonomy): Eukaryota > Metazoa > Chordata > Mammalia > Artiodactyla > Giraffidae > Okapia > Okapia johnstoni. Next base: position 25,806,384 of record CM044325.1, read on the forward strand.
CAGATGTGAGAGTTAGACCATAAAGAAGGCTGAACACTGAAGAATTGATGCTTTTGAATTGTGGTACTGGAGAAGACTCTTGAGAATCCTTCGGACAGCAAGGAGATCAAACCAGTCAATCCTAAAGAAAATCAGTCCTGAATATTCATTGGAAGGACTGAAGCTGAAGCTCTAATACTTTGGCCACCTGATGCAAAGAGCTGACTCCTTGGAAAAGACACTCTTGGTAGGAAAGATTGAGGGCAGGAGGAGAAAGGAGGTGCAAAGGATGAGTTGGTTGGATAGCATCACTGATTCAATGAACATGAGTTTGAGCAACTCTGGGAGATAATGAATGACAGGGAAGCCTGGAGGTGCTGCAGTCAACGGGGTAGCAAAAAGTCAGATACAACTTAGCGACTGAACAACAACAGTACATGAAATTGTATCAAAGACTGACCTCATGCTTTATGGAAAGAAAAGCTCAGATTCTCTCCTTAGTTTGTGTGTAATTTTTTTTTTATTTCAAAATTTTTTACAGTTATTTTTCACTGTGTTAAAATACACATAGAATTTATCATCTTAACAATTTTAAGTATGCAGTTTAGTAGTGTTAAGTATACATTGTTGTGGAATCTCCAGAATTTTTTCATCCTGTCAAACTAAAGCTTTATATCCATTGAATAATAAGTGTCCATTCTCACCTACCTTCAGCCCCTGAAAACCACTGTTTTATTTTTTGTCTGGTGAATCTACCTCATTCAAGTGGAATCTATATAGCATTTTTCTTTCTTTGTCTGCCTTCTTTCATTTAGCATGATGTCCTCAAGGCTTATTCATATGGTAGGTGTGCGTCAGAATTTCTTTCCTTTTTACAACTGAATAATATGAAATTGTTTGTATATACCACAGTTTGTTTATCCATTGGTGGATGCTTGGGTTGCTTACATCTTTTGGCTATTATGAATAATGCTGCTATGAATATGTGTGTGTGCCCAATCGTATCCAAGTCTTTTCAACCCATAGACTGTAGCATGTCAGGCTCCTCTGTCCATGGAATTTTTTAGGGGAGAATACTGGAGTGGGTTGCCATTTCCACCTCTAGGGGATCTTCCAGATCTAGGGATTGAACTCAGATCTCCAGTGTCTCTCGCATTGGCAGGCAGATTCTTTACCACTGTGCCACTTGGGAAAGCTATGAATATGGGTGTATAAATATCTATTTGAGTCCATCCTTTAATTCTTTTGAATACATACCCAGGAATAGAATTGCTGGACTGTCAGGGGAGTGTGTAATTTCCTTGGTTCCGTCTAACTGCAGAAAAGATTTGAAATGGGGCAGGGGTGGGGGCAGGAAGCAGTGTTATAGCTCGGTTACAGCTCAGTTTTATTTGGTAAGCAAAGGAAAATACATCCTCGAGGCATGAGGGTGGGCTGACCCAAAAGAAGAGAGGGGCTCAGTTTTGGCTCCTCTTTTTATATGGGTTTTCTCCTGCCACTGAGCCTGCTCTGTGTAAATTGGGCTAGCCAGGAGGGCTGTTTGTTTCACCTGACGTTCTCATGCTGGTCTTCGGATTTTCTTTTGTTCCAAGATTTTCTTTTGTTCCATTTTCGCAGGCTTTTCCTTTCTTTGTCTTTTAGCCACCGCCATTTTGGGCTCCTTTTTCCTATTCTAACTACCCAACAGGACCATATGATAATTCTATACTTAGTTTCTTTTTCTTTTTTATTCCCTTTTTAAAAATTTTTTTGAGTATAGTTGATTTAAATGTGCTAGTTTCAGCTGTATAGCAAAGTGATTCAGTTACACATATATGTGTCTTCTTTCTTTTTCATATTCTTTTCCCATATAGGTTTTTACAGAATACTGAGTGGAGTTCCCTGTGCTCTGCAGTAGGTCCTTGTTGGTTCTATTTTATCTATAGTTGTGTTTATGTTAATCCAAAACTCCTAATTAACCCTTCCCCCATACTTAATTTCTTAAGAAACCTCCATACTGTTTTGCCTAGTGGCTGTACCATTTCACATTCCCACCAACAGTTATAGTTTCCTGCATCCTCATCAGCACTTGTTGTTTTCTGGGTTTTTTTGATAGTGGCCACCCTAATAGGTAGTGTAGCTTTTAGACGTCTAAATTTATGATCAACGTTAAGATATTTTTAATGGTAATTAGTCTTGATTTTGTCTAGGGAGTGTGTAATTTCCTTGAATCTGTCTCATCACAACAAAAATTTGAAGCGACAGACAGACCAGTGTTATAGCCCTTGGATGGGCCAGTGTTACAGCCATGTGTAATTTCCTCATACGGACCAGTGTTACAGCTCCATGTAACAGCTCAGTTTTATTTAGAAAGCAAAGGAGAATACATCCTTGAGGCATGAGGGTGGGCCAACCCAAAGACACAAAGAGAAGCCCCCGGCCCAATTTTGGCTCCTCTTTTTATATGTTTTTCTCCTCCCCCTGGGCATGCCCTATGTAAGTTGGGCTAGCCAGGAGTGCTGTTTGTTTTATCTGAGGTCTTCACTCAGGTCCTCGGACCTTCCTTTGTTCTATTTTCATGGGCTTTTCCCTTCTTTGTCTTTTAGCCACCACTATTCTGGACTCCTTTTTCTTACTGTAACTACCTAATGTTCCTCCCTTAAGAGATGGGAGGCCCAGTTCTTCGGGAATAGGGGTGTCAAGGTCTCTCTGGCTACTTCCTGCTGAACTGGGACAGTGAGGGGCATTGGACCTCCCCTTCTTGCTAGTCTCAGGTCTCAGAGTCCTTATAGCGGTCCATCAAAGAGTGAGTGATGTCCCATTGTCGCTTTGTAATGACCTGGGCAGACCAAATCTCGGAATGATTTCATGGAGCAGTTTTTTTTTAGCACGTCCTCAACCTTCTCAGCCTGGGTGGGAAAGCCTTCAATCCATCCTGTGAATGTATCTATCATGATAGGTAGGTATTTATACCCTTGAGAAACTGGCATCTGGGTGAAGTCCATCTGCTAGTCCCCTCCTGGGTAGGCCCCATGTCGTTGGATGGGCTGGGCCAGCTGGGGTCTTCGAGCTCCTTGGGATTTGTTTAACTAGCAAGTGGGACAAGAGGAGACCACTTGCCTTATAGTTGTTTGGAGGCCTATTCGTCTGAAGGACCTTTCTAGTAATCTTTGGAGGGCCTTTTCCCCTGAATGAGTGGTGGCATGTAAGGAGTTAACCAACTTCCATTGGAGGTTCCCAGGCAGAAAAAGGAGTCCCTCCTTTTGGAACCACCCCATATGATCTTCTTGAAAGCCCTCACTCTTAGCCTTAAGAGTCTCACCTTCAGTATATGAAGGAGTTTCTGGCGAATTAGTCTATGGAACTAAGGTGCCAACCCCTATTAGGTCATTGTTCTGTAATGCTGTTCTCTTAGCTGCCTGATCAGCTGCTTGGTTCCCTTGTGCCACTTCCGTGCTCCCTTTTTGGTGTCCTTTACAGTGGGAACTGAAACCTGAGTGGGCAGATGTACTGCCTCTAAGAGCCTAAGGGTTTGGTCACCATATTTGACGGGGGACCCTTGGGTGGTCAAGTGGCCTCTTTCTTTACAAATATCAGCATGTTCATTAGCACCAGAAAGGCATACTTGGAGTCAGTGTAAGTGGCTACTCTTTTTCCTTTTCCCAGCTCTAGAGCTTGAGTCAGGGCTATGAGCTCAGCTAATTGGGCTGAAGTACCTGGTGGCAAAGGTTTAGCCTTTATGGTCTCAAAGTTGGAGACTACTGCATATCCAGCTTTTCTTTTTTCCATCCAAGACAAAGCTGCTTCCATCAGTGTACTAGATTTCCTCAGGATTGATCAGAGGATCTTCTTACAATCCCTCTTGGGGTTTTGTCCAGTGGTCCAAAATTTATAGGCAAGAGTGAAAGGGGAGGGAGCCCTTGGGGGTAGGCAGGAGGGTAGCTGGGTTAAGCACCTCACAAGAGGATATAGTCAGGCCTGGATTTTCCATCAGCAGCACTTGATATCTGAAGATCCTTTGATCAGACATCCATAAATGGCCTGTCCCATTCAGGAGTTGTTTCACTTGGTGGCTGGTAAAAATAGTTTGCCCCCTAGAGAGAGTTTTAAAGCATCTTCTATCAGGACTGCAATAGCTGCAAGATTTCAAAGGCAGGGAAAGATCTCTTCCCAATAAGGGAGTAGGACACTCAGGGACCACCAGAAAGTGGTGGGAAAATATTTGTCAATCCCAGCAACAAAGAAGTACTCAGGTGAATATTTTTGTAATTGTTTTTCCTGTAGCACCCCAAAATGGTACAGGTCTGAGGGGAGAAGGCTCTGGAGCAGGAGGTCAGGATAGAGTAGGTAGCCCCTTTGTCAACCAAGAAATTTTCGGACCTACTTGCCACATCCGGTTGCACCCTTGGCTCCAGCCCCATGATGGTTATCTGTGACAGGCAGGCTGGCTGGAGCGGGCTGCTTTAGTCCTGTTGAACCATCGTGAGGGAAGGCTTGGCACTTGATCTTGAGGCTCTTGGGTTGCAAGGGCAGAGTGCTGCCCATTGTCCCAATTGATAGCATTTGTAGCAAGCTGTTTTAGGAGATTTGTCATGGTTTGAACACTCTTTGCAGTAGTCTGGATATGCAGTAGTCTCCAACTTTGAGACCATAAAGGCAACACCTTTGCCACCAGGTACTTCAGCCCAATTAGCTGAGCTCATAGCCCTGACTCAAGCTCTAGAGCTGGGAAAAGGAAAAAGAGTAGCCACTTACACTGACTCCAAGTATGCCTTTCTGGTGCTAATGAACATGCTGATATTTGGAAAGAAAGAGGCCACTTGACCACCCAAGGGTCCCCAGTGTCCCGCCTGTCTACAGATTAGGCATTTGCCTCATGCCTTGTCCTTTAAAAACTCGAGGTTTACCATAGGGCTTCCCTGGAGGGCGGCCAGCATCTGGGCATGCCTTGTCTCTTTCCTTTTCTCCCTTTCCTGGGCCTTGGCCTCCCTCTCCTGTTCTCTGTTATAAAAGGTTTTGGTGGCTGTCTGGATCATCTCATCTAAAGAGGCAGCAATGTCCTGCTGCTGTAGCTGTTGTAACTCTGTAAACCTTTGGAGGGCCTCTTTTAGCCTTACCAGAAAGGCATTGAGGTTCTTGTTGGACTCCCGAGTTATTGGTGAGACTGGGCATAGTCCCACAGCTAATAGGCTTCCTTCTATTTCCATGGGTGGACTTCCTTAGGGATGAGTCTTTCTGAAGCTTATCCTACCCAGTACTGTTGCAATTGAGGGCCGGGCGTCCCTGGGTCAGGGTGCAGATCCCCAGGCATGTTAAGGCGTGACAACCTCCTGGAGATCAAATCCCCAGGCAGGTCAAGGCATGTCAGCCTCCCGAGAATTGGTCCCTGGGCAGGTTGAGGCATATCGACCTCCTGGGACCCCTGGACTGGCGGATCCTCGAGCACGTTGAGGCGTAACAACTTTCTGAGGGCCAGATCCCTAGGCAGGTCAAGGCAGGTCTACCTCCTGGGACCCCCAGACTGGAGTTGGGTATCCCCAAGGTCTCCAGTGTGACCAGTGCTGGGTAGAATTAAAGGGTTGTAATCTTAACTTGTTGCTGGTTTGTCCACTTTGGATGGGAATAGATACCATGATGTAAAGTAATTCAAGCCCGTGTCCTAAGTCTGGAAACCTGGTGAAACCGTCATAAGCCTTATTCTCTTATTGCTCTGAGGGAATGTAAGTCATTGATTTCCTCCCCTTGTGTTCCATAAGAGCAGTTTAGGGTGTTTCCAATGGTAAATGTTTCATTGTCATAGACCCACTTTAGGTAATAGCAGATGTAATGACAAAGGAGTGGGTTATCTGGTCCTGTTAGGGGCATTAAGAGTATTTTAATAGTAAATGGGGTGGAGCAATGTCACCTACAAGGGGGCAGGGTCCTGATTATAGAGTTAGTAAGTAGCTTAAGAACAAATTGGTAAGAGGCAACAGACCAGATATTTCATAAAAGTGGAGTGGAGATTTGGTCCAGGGGTATGTTTGTAACTTTAGGAGAAGTGTGGTAAGGGTTTGGGCCAAACGGCCTGCAGGGCTAACTCCCAAAGTGGCAAACATTATCCCTGGAAGCCCAATTGCCCTTGAAGGGATGCCACCAACAGATGGGCTTCTAGCAGGCATTGTGTGTCTGTCACCCACCCTGGTGGGTCCACTGAGAGATGCTGTTGTTGCACATGTTGTAGGAAACATGGAAGATGAAGGCCTGACTATCTAGAGGGCTTGGGTATTAACAGTATTTCTCTCCCCGGGGCCAGCTGTTTTCTGGTTGTTCCTCCAGAAGATTGTAGAGGCAACTTTGTGGGCCCAGATGGGGCTCAGGAAAAGAGCATGAAATAGGAGGGAAGGGGCAGGGCACAACTTTTGAAAGAATGACATAGCCCAAGGGCAAAACATAAAGTGATTAAAATGAAATGGGTCCAAGATGACAAGTCAAATTCAACTAAACCTTGATCTCCAGTCTGTAAGCTAAATGATACACCCAGAGGTGCTGGCACTGTCAAAAGACTGAGGAGTGGGTGGTTCCCCAATTGTTGGAATGATCCTCCCACTCATTAGCATATGAAATCACCCAGCTCATAAAAACTAACCACACCACATTCCGTGGCCAGTGCCCTCGCCCTCTGCGATGGCCCACACCCTGTGGAGTGTGCTTCTCTCTGAATCCTAACAAATCCACCTCTTACTTATCCCTGTGTCTCTCACTGAATTTTTGCAATGAGACATCAGAGCCTGAGCTTCATTAGGTCCTAAAACCAGGCACTGTGGGTTTTGGCCGAGCTCAAGTCCCAGCCGAATATGACTGAGTGGACTAAGCATAGCACAGAGTCCCTGCCTCGTGGGGTTGAGTCCCAATCTTAGGTAAACGGTTTCAAGCACAACTTTCAGAAATGGAAAGATGATGACTTGCCCAATACTTCATAAGCAGTGCTATAGGTGGGAAGAGGAGCTGAGGGACAGGAGGAAAAAGCAGCGGGAAAAACATACGAGGAATATCCTTCATAACCTGCTGGAAAATCTGCTTAATACCTGACCTGTACTCACAGTTTGCATTGGCCTGATCTTTGGCACAAAGAAGATTAAGGACCGAAGAACCCCCTCCCACTTGGGCAACAGCTACTGGGGCCCAAGCAGATAGTGGAGCTTTTGGGACCCACTGAGGACTAACCCCTGCCAGAGTCCCTCAGTTGCACCCACTGCCACTCACCTCTTTGTTGGGGGTTTGAGGAAACAAGAAACGATTGTAAAGGAATCGTTTAGGTCAAGAGAGATTGTGAAGGAATTAAGATTTTGTTAGCCATATGTCCTTCCAGCCATTGTAGCGAGGATCTCCTACCTTAACCAGAGGTCTTCTGGAATCTGAGACTGAGCTGCCTGGGCTTTCTGTCGCGTTTGTTTTTGCTATCCAGTTTCCAGTACACTGGGCTTCTTGTCAGTTCCCCTGCACTGGGTTTTCTTTGCGTTCCGCTTCCACTGTGGGAGCTTTCGCCGAGTTGGGCTTCTGCTGTGCTTGGCTTCCTCTCTGTGGGGGTTGAGCCAAGGTTGTTTCAGCCGGGTTAAATCCCAGTCACGGCACCATAGATGTCGGGGGAGCGTGTAATTTCCTTGGTTCTGTCTTATCACAACAAAAATTTGAAGCGACGGACAGACCAGTGTTACAGCCGTATGTAATTCCGTTGGTTGGATGGGTGTTACAGCTCAGTTTTATTTAGAAAGCAAAGGCGAATACATCCTCAAGGCATGAGAGCGGGCCGACCCAAAAGACGTGAAGAGAAGAGAGGCCCCTGGCCCAATTTTGGCTTCTCTTTTTATATGTTTTTTCTCCTCCCCCTGGGCCTGCCCTTTGTAGATTGGGCTAGCCAAGAGGGCTGTTAGTTTTACCTGAGGTCCTCACTCCAATCCTCTGAATGAAAAGTTATTTTTGTAGAAATGAGATCTACAGATTACTCATATTTTAAGAGAAAATGATGGTGACTGAAACTTTCAAAACAGCCAAATTGTGAAATGATTTGCATAAAACTTTCTCATCTTGTGCAGAGTTGAGTTGAGTTCAGAGTTCTGTGTTTATTATTCATAAAAGTTAGATTACATGTACTTTTTCATAATCAGATCACTACTTTAGAGTGAAATACCATCTGTACGTATTTTCATACTTAGTCTGTTGTCAGAACTAACCTTGGAGCCTTAGTTGTCTCCTTTTTCACTAATCTGTTTCCCGAAGTCTAAAGATTCCTTTACCTTAGTTAATAAAACTCAGTGTTGAAAATACAGATGTTAAATTAAAAATGTCTTCTCTGAGAAGGAGACAGTTAAGCAAATGAAAAGACAAGACTAGAAGAAAGTATCTGCAAAACATGCATCTGATAAAAGACTTAAATCAAAATTATACAAATACATCTTAAAATTCAATAATAAATAGATGACCCAGTTAAAAAGTAGGTCAAATACCTGAACTGATACTTCAACAGAAAAGATATACAGATGGTAGATAAGCATATGAAAGATACTTAACATCATAGTCATTAGGGAACTACCAGTGAGATACCACTACACACCTGTTTGGCTAAAATCCAAAATACTGACAATACCGAATGCTGTCTAGGATATGGAGCAATGGTTTCCCATTGCTAGTGGGAATGGAAAATGGTGCATCCACTTTTGGAAGCTGAACACAGTCTTATCACAAAATCAGGCAACTGCACATTTTGATATTTGCTTAGATGTGTTCAGAACTTAAGTTCATGCAAAAAACTATACTGTATGAGTATTTATAGTAGCTTGTTTGTTACCAAAATTTAGTAGCAGATAAGATGTCCTTTAATAGGTGAATGTGTAAACAGCTTGTGGTACATCTTGACAATGGAATAGTAGTTAATGATAAAAGTAACTGAGCTATCTAGCCACTAAGAGACACAACAGACACTTAAATGCATCTTGTAAAGTGGAAGAAACCGATCTGAAATGGCTACAATGCTATATTATTCCAAATATATGACATTCTGGAAAAGGCAAAACTAGAGATGGTAAAAAGATCAGTGTTTGCCAGGGGTTGAGAGGGAGGAGGATGAAAGGAAGATGAATAAGTGGTACATGATGAAGTTTTAAAGCAGTGAAATTATTATTATGATAATACAGTGGTAGAGACAAGACATTGTGTGTCTGTCAAAACTCATAGAACTATACAACACAATCCTAATGTAAACTGGACTTTAGTTAATAAAGTATCAATATATTGTTTCATTAGTTGTAACAAATGTATTACACTAATGCAGGATGTAATATTAGGAGAGTGTATGGGGCAGGGGACGATTTGGGAACTCTGTACTTTGTGCTCAGTTTTTCTATAAACCTAAAAACTCTTTAAAAAAAAAAACTCAGTTAAAAAATGTGTATGTTTATTTGTTCACCAGAATGGTTAATGATTGGGTTTAGCAGTTATTTACTCAGCAGAGACTGAACTGTGCTAGATTTTTATAGCTCTGTCCTTTAAAGAACTTATAGACAGCCCTTAGCCAAAGTATACAGTTATTTGAGATAGTCTATAGTTATATCAGAATGAATTGAGTGATCAGAAAGTGTTTTAAACTTTGAAAGAAGACCTGATTTTGAACCCAGGTTTAACTAGCTAGATGATCTTATACTGATTACTTAGCCTTTAAAAACTTACATTGCATCTTCTGCGTAATGTGGTGACTTTAAATATTTGTTTTGCTCGCTTGTTTGTTTAGTCACTGAGTCATGTCTGGCTCTTCTTATGACCTCGTGGACTATAGCCCATGATTTAGAAAAAGCAGAGGAACCAGATATCAAATTGCCAACCTCTGTTGGATCATAGAAAAAGCAAGAGAGTTCCAGAAAAACATCTACTTTTGCTTTATTGACTATGCCAAAACCTTTGACTGTGTGGAGCACAACAAATTGTGGAAAATTCTGAAAGAGATGGGAATACCAGACCACCTTACCTGCCTCCTGAGAAATCTGTATACAGGTCAAGAAACAATTAGAACCGGACATGGAACAATAGAGTGGTTCCAAATTGGGAAAGGAGTACATCAAGGCTGTATTTGTCATTCTGCTTATTTAACTTATATGCATAGTACATCATGCGAAATGCCAGGCTGGATGAAGCACAAGCTGGAATCAAGGTTGGTGGAAGAAATATCAATAACCTCAGATATGCAGATGACACCACCCTTACGGCAGAAAGTGAAGAAGAACTAAAGAGCCTCTTGATGAAAGTGAAAGAGGAGAGTGAAAAAATTGGCTTCAAACTCAACATTCAGAAAACTAAGATCATGGCATCCAGTCCCATCACTTCATGGCAAATAGATGGAGTAACAATGGAAACAGTGACAGACGTTATTTTGGGGGGCTCCAAAATCAATGCAGATAGTGACTGCATCCGTGAAATTAAAAGACGCTTACTCCTTGGAGAAAAGTTATGACCAACCTAGACGGCATATTAAAAAGCAGAGACATTACTTTGCCAACAAAGGTCCATCTAGTCAAAGCTATGGTTTTTCCAGTAGTCATGCATAGATGTGAGAGTTGGACTATAAAGAAGGCTGAGCGCCGAAGAACTGATGCTTTCGAACTGTGGTGTTGGAAAGATTCTTGAGAGTCCCTTGGGCTGCAAGGAGATCCAACCAGTCAATCGTAAAGGAAGTCAGTCCTGAATATTCATTGGAAGGACTGATGCTAAAGCTGAAACTCCAATACTTTGGCCACCTCATACAGAGAACAGACTCATTGGAAAAGACCCTGATGCTGGGAAAGATTGGAGGCAGGAGGAGAAGGCGATGACAGAGGATGAGATGGTTGGATGGCATCATCAACTTTATGGACATGAGTTTGAGCAAGCTCCAGGAGTTGGTGATGGACAGGAAAGCCTGGCTTGCTGCAGTCCATGGGATCACAAAGAGTCAGACACAACTGAGCGACTGAACTGAACTGAACTGGACTGTAGCCCACCAGGCTCCTCTGTCCATGGGATTCTCCAGACAAGAATACTAGAGTGGGTTGCCATTTCCTTCTCCAGGAAAGGATCAAACCTGCATCTCCTGTAGTGGCAGGCAGATCCTTTACCACTGAGCCACCAGGGAAGCCTGACTTTAAATATTAGTTGAGTGCAAATATTAAGTACTCAGCTGTTAACTTTAATGGTTAATTATGTTTTCCATCCAACAGGAGAAATGAGGAAAAATGGCTTTCGTTGGCCTTAAATATTCAGTCACATTTTGTCTGTCTTTTCTCGATTGCCCCCCTCTATTTTAAGATAACTAAGGATGCTTTTCATACTGTTTATGGAGTTCTTACAATAAGAATACTGGAGTGATTTGCCATTCCCTCCTTCAGTTGGAAGGAAAACTGTAACCAACCTAGACAACATATTAAAAAGCAGAGACATCACTTTGCTGACCAAAGTCCATATAGTCAAAGCTATGGTTTTTTGAGTAGTCATGTACAGATAGGAGAGTTGGACCATAAAGAAGGCTGAGCAGCAAAGAATTGATGCTTCTGAACTGTGGTGTTGAAGAAGACTCTTGAGAATCCCTTGTACTGCAAGGGAGATGAAAGCAGTCAATCCTGAAGGATTGCATATTCATTGGAAGGACTGATGCTGAAGCTGAAACTCCAATAGTTTGGCCACCTGATGTGAAGAGCCAACTCATTGGAAAAGACGCTGATGCTGGGAAAGACTGAAGGCAAAAGTATAAGGGGGTGGCAGAGGATGAGATGGCTAGACAGTATCACTGACCCAGTGGACATGAATCTGAGCAAACTCTGGGAGCTAGTGAAGGATAGGGGAGCCTGGCATGCTGCAGTCCATGGGGTCCAAAGAGTCAGTCATGAGTTAACGAGTGAACAACAAATACAAAGGGTCCAGCTCATGAAATTATTTGCTTGTTGATTTGAAATATTCCAGTTTCTGCTTGAAGAAGGAACTGCTTTTATAGCTGTCTTTGAGATCAAGTGGACAGTTCAGTTATGTTGACTAATATAACACTTTTGTTGTTAATTAAAAACAAGAGCACCTACCTTGTTTTCCCCCTCAATAAGACCCTTCATTCAGAAGCTTACAAATAGATATCAGCTAATCCATGCCTTGAAATCTAACTTTAATTTTAAAAATTGAAAAGAAACATAATTTTGATGATGTCTAGTGACTCTTTAATTTCTAAATAAGGCAACGTTAGTATATTTTGCTCTAAAAATGTGTCATCATTTATGTCTTCCAATTGGTAATGTTTTAAATATTATAAAATAAATCCCCTACATTTATTTTTTGACAGCAAATAATATTAATCTTTATTGGAAGATGACTGTAGCATTCAGTGAAAACTGTTGTTTTTCTTACTAGTGGCTTCTAGCAATTTGAAAAGAAAAATTCCCCCAATGTGGGGGGGAGAAAAAAATGCATAAAAGTATAACTATCATTTTGTGGTTAAACAGTCTACTGAAAAATGGAAAATTGCAGTAAAAACTATTGAAGTAAGAGAAGCTAAGTCAGTAAGTGCGTCAAGCTTCCAAGTTATATTGGCAACAGCATTGTATAAACTGGACATTTAACATGTTCTCTCCGTTTAAGTCCAACAGGATTTATGCACATACTTTCTCTTATTACATTCTTGTAATAGCAACATTCATTGGAGAGCTAAGCATAATTCAAGCAGATAATTTTTCTACCTCTTGTTTATATCAAAGGAAACACTGAGTTTTGTAAGCACAGTAAATTAACTTAAAATGATTTATCCTAGTTATTATTAAGACCACAACTCTTCAAGAAAACATCTTTTTAAATGTGTTTTTATGATTGTATTTTAACCACAGTGGTAGTAATAGTGCTTTTACTCTGAATTATGAAAAAGAAAGACATTGGAGGGTCTTTCTTAAAGTACAAAAATAACTGTGGAAACCTTCTTTGAGAGTAGTTACCTCCTAAATACTAAAGAAGAGTTCATTATATAAAGTGTAAATGTAAACTTCAAAGAACAAGTTGGTTCCTTAAAAATTTACCCCACCAATCCTTCTCCACATTTTCCCTATTATTTTTTATATCACAGTTTTGTTTTTTTTTTCACTTAAGTTTTGCCAAAACCTGAAACACCCTCTTCCTTTCTCAGGTGGTCAAATTCGTTTTTGCCCTTTTCAGATCCAGTTCCAGAGTACTTAAGTTCACATAGGTTTTCCTGACATCTCTCACTTTAGGAGAGATAATGACTTCTCTTTTCTTATACTTCTGCTAAACCTAGGATCACTTGTATTATAATCCACAGCACTTTCTGCAGTTAAGTAGCCTGCCTGTGTATTCATCCCTGGGGAAGATACCATCATCTGTCCATTTGTATAAATCCAAAATCCAGAGAGTCATCTTTGTTGTCTCCTTCCTTCTTATCTCTTCCTCTTGTGTGTTCATTTGCTCAGTTCAGTTCAGTCGCTCAGTCGTGTCTGACTCTTTGCATCCCCATGAACTGCACCATGCCAAGCCTCCCTGTCCATCGCCAACTCCCAGAGCTTACTCAGACTCATGTCCATTGAGTCGGTGATGCCATCCAGCCATCTCATCCTCTGTCACCCCCTTCTCCTCCTGCCTTCAATCTTTGCCAGCATCAGGGGCTTTTCCAGTGAGTCAGCTTTTCGCATCAGGTAGCCGAAGTGTTGGAGTTTCAGCTTCAACATCAGTCCTTCCAATGAACACTCGGGACTGATCTCGTTTAGGATGGACGGGTTGGATCTCCTTGCAGTCCAAGGGACTCTTCAAGAGTCTTCTCCAACACCACAGCTCAAAAGCATCAATTCTTTGGCGCTCAGCTTTCTTTATAGTCCAACTCTCACATCCATACATGACTACTAGAAAAACCATAGCCTTGACTAGACGGACCTTTGTTGGCAAAGTAATGTCTCTGCTTTTTAATATGCTGTCTAGGTTGGTCATACCTTTTCTTCCAAGGAGTAAGGGTCTTTTAATTTCATGGCTGCAGTCACCATCTGTGGTGATTTTGGAGCCCCCAAAAATAAAGTCAGCCACTGTTTCCACTGTTGCCCCATCTATTTGCCATGAAGTGATGGGACCAGATGCCATGATCTTAGTTTTCTTAATGTTGAACTTTAAGCCAACTTTTTCACTCTCCTCTTTCACTTTCGTCAAGAGGCTCTTTAGTTCCTCTTCACTTTCTGCCATAAGGGTGGTGTCATCTGCATATCTGAGGTTATTGATATTTCTCCCGGCAATCTTGATTCCAGCTTGTGCTTCCTCCAGCCCAGCGTTTCTCATGATGTACTCTTCATAGAAGTTAAATAAGCAGGGTGACAATATACAGCCTTGACGTACTCCTTTTCCTATTTGGAACCAGTCTGTTGTTCCATGTCCAGTTCTAACTGTTGCTTCCTGACCTGCATCCAGGTTTCTCAAGAGGCAGGTCAGGTGGTCTGGTATTCCCATCTCTTTCAGAATTTTCCACAGTTTCTTGTGATCCACACAGTCAAAGGCTTTGGCATAGTCAATAAAGCAGAAATAGATGTTTTTCTGGAACTCTTTTGGTTTTTTGATGATCCAGCTGATGTTGGCAATTTGATCTCTGGTTCCTCTGCCTTTTCTAAAACCAGCTTGAACATCTGGAAATTCACGGTTCACGTATTGCTGAAGCCTGGCTTGGAGAATTTTGAGCATTACTTTACTAGCAAGTGAGATGAGTGCAATTGTGTGGTAGTTTGAGCGTTCTTTGGCATTGCCTTTCTTTGGGATTGGAATGAAAACTGACCTTTTCCAGTCCTGTGGCCACTGCTGAGTTTTCCAAATTTCCTGGCATAGTGAGTGCCCCACTTTCACAGCATCATCTTTCAGGATTTGAAATAGCTCAACTGGAATTCCATCACTTCCACTAGCTTTGTTCGTAGTGATGCTTCCTAAGGCCCACTTGACTTCACATTCCAGGATGTCTGGCTCCAGGTGAGTGATCACACCATTCTGATTATCTGGGTCGTGAAGATCTTTTTTGTATAGTTCTTCTGTGTATTCTTGCCACCTCTTCTTAATATCTTCTGCTTCTGTTAGGTCCAT
Source organism: Okapia johnstoni (assembly GCA_024291935.2). Lineage (NCBI taxonomy): Eukaryota > Metazoa > Chordata > Mammalia > Artiodactyla > Giraffidae > Okapia > Okapia johnstoni. The sequence continues at coordinate 25,821,441 of CM044325.1, forward strand.
ACCATTTCTGTCCTTTATTGAGCCCATCTTTGCATGAAATGTTCCCTTGGTATCTCTAATTTTCTTGAAGAGATCTCTAGTCTTTCCCATTGTATTGTTTTCCTCTATTTCTTTGCACTTATCATTGAGGAAGGTTTTCTTATCTCTCCTTGCTATTCTTTGGAACTCTGCATTCAAATAGGTATATTTTTCGTTTTCTCCTTTGCTTTTTGCTTCTCTTCTTTTCACAGCTATTTGTAAGGCCTCCTCAGACAGCCATTTTGCTTTTTTGCATTTCTTTCTCATTCGCTCAGTCATGTCCAATTCTTTGCAACCCTATGTGGACTGTAGCCTGCCAGGCTCCTGTCCATGGAATTTTCCCAACACCATACTGGAGCTGGTTGCCATTTCCTCCTCCAGAGGATCTCCTCGCCCTGGGGATCAAACTCTTGTTGGCAGACAGATTCTTTACTGCTGAGCCGCCAGGGAAGCAGACCATTACCAACCATCATCATGTCAGTTTTCCCTGCTAAATATCTTTATCAGTCTGATTCGATCTCCAGTGTCTCCACCACATTTTGAACTCTCATCATCTCTTCCAGAGTTGCACAGGGCAAGCATATGAGGGAAGGGGTGTAGGGCTTCCTTGCCTTCCTTGGATATGCCACTCTCCCACCATCTATGCATTTTCACCAACCTGAAAACTCTCAACCCCATACTATTGGGATGTTTATGGAGGCTTCATCATGTGAGTATGATCAATTATTAACTCCATTCTGGCCCCTTTCTCCTCTCTAGAGATTAAGAAATGGGGCTGGAAATTCCAGGAATATGGCTTGGTCTTTCTGGTGACCAGCCCTCATCCAGGAGCCCACCACGAGTCACCAGATAGAGCAAAAGATGTTGCTATCACCCAGGAAAATCAGTGAGACTTAGGAACTCTGTGTCATGAACTGGGGCTCAAAGGCTAAATGTTAGAAGATAATTCTCCCAGCACCTCTATTTATAAGAGTTTTATGAGCTCTGTGCAGGAACCAGGGACAAAGACCAACACGTATTTTCTTTTATTTCATAAAATATATATATAGCTTTTTTATTTGTTTTTTTTTTTCCACTTGGCAAAATGCATTCAAGATTTATCCAGGACTTCCCTGGCAGTCTAGTGGTCAAGACTCTACACTTCCACTGTGGGTGATACAGGTTCAATCCCTGGCTGGAGAGCTAAGATCCTGCCTGCTATGCAGCATGGCCAAAAATTTTCTAAAAGGAAAAGACTTCAACATGAATGTTGAGGTTTGCAGAAAACAACAAAATTCTGTAAAGCAATTATCCTTCAATAAAAAATAAATTAATTTAAAAAAGAAAAAAAGACTTATTCGAGTTGTACAAATTTTTTTTATTAGTTTTTATTTTTTAATTTTTATTACTGTGTGGTACTCTGTTGTAATGATGTACCATAGTTTGTCTGTCTATTGAGGGACGTCTTGGCTGTTTCCACTTTCATGAATAAAGCTGCTTGAAACTTTCATGTGCAGGGTTTTGTGTGAACATACATTTTCTCATTAGTTGGCGAACTACCTAGGAGTGCTATTGCTGAGTCGTATGGGAAGTGTTTAATTTTATAGGAAGTTTCCAAATTGTTTTCCATAGTGGTTGTACCATTTTACATTTCCGCCAGTAGAGGCATGTCCTATGGCTCTGCATTCTCATTAATATTTAACATTGTAGTATTTTTTTAGATTTGAGCTATTCTAATAGGTATGTAGTGGTACCTCATTGCTTTAATCTGTATTTTCATAATGACAAGTGATGTTCAATATTTTTCATATGCTTATTTTCTATTGTTACATCATCTTAATGAAGTGTGTGTTCAGATCTTTTGTGTTTTTTTCCTTACTGTTGAGTTTTAAGGGCTCTGTATATATTTTGGATGCAGTCCTTTATCAGATATGTGATTTGCATGTATTTTTTCTAGTGTCTTTCCCAAAGGAAAGTTTAATTGTGATAAAGTCCAATTTTTAATTTTTTCCTTCATGTGTTACTTTTGATGTTACATGCAAAAACTCTTTACCAGAGGTCAAAGAGATTTGTGTTCTCCAACATGTTTTGTACATGTGCTTTACATTTAGGTTTATGAACTATTTTGAGTTAATTTTTGTGTAAGTTATGAGATATGTGTTTATGTTCATTTTTTGGCATTTGATTATCCAGTTGTTCCAACTATTTATTCATACAGACTATCCTTTCTTCATCTAATTGTCTTTGTGCTTTGTGAAAAATGAGTTTACTATGTTTGTATGGATCTATTTCTGGGCTCTTTTCTATTCCATTGATCTATGTGTCCTTTCTTTTGCCAATACCACACTGTAACATTATAGTATAGTGGTGTAATTAGCTTTGAACTCATAATGTGAGTCCTCTGACTTTGTTCTTATTTTTCAGAATTGTTTGGCTATTTCTGGTACCTTTACCTTTCCATATACATTTTAAAATCATTCTTTTGATATTTAGCTTTCTGGAATTTTTATTTGGATTGCCATGAATGAATAAATGAAATTCAGAATAATCGACATCTTAATAATGTGAACTCTTCTAATCCATTAACATGGGATTTTCTAATTTTTTTCATCAGTGTTTTGGACTTTTCCCTTTACAGTTCTTACACATATTTTGTTAGATTTATACTTGAGTGTTTCATTTTGCCCGCAATGCTACCCTATTTTTTTTTTTAAGTTTCAAATTCTGATTGTTCATTACAGGTGTGTAGGAGAACAATTGAGTTTTGTATGTTGTCCTTATATCTTGCCACCTTGCTAAACTTAATCATTAGTTCCAGGAGGCTTTTTTGTAGATTATTTGGGGTTTTCTACATAGACAATCATGTCATCTTGGAATAAAGGTAGTTTTATTTTTTCCTGTCCGTTCTGTATCTCTTTTAACTTCCTTTTCTTGCCTTTTTATACTAGGTGGGACTACACATGAAAGTGAAAGTGTTAGGCACTCAGTCGTGTCTGACTCTTTGTGACCCCATGGACTGTAGCCCACCAGGCTCCTCTGTCCATGGGATTCTTCAGGCAAGAATACTGGAGTGGGTTGCCATTCCCTTCTCCAGGAGATCTTCCCAGCCCAGGGATTGAACTTGGGTTTCCTGCATTGCAGGCAGTTTCTTTACGGGTTGAGCCACCAGGTACTCCACATACAGTGTTGTAAAGGACTGGCGAGAGAGCGCATCTTTGCCTTATTCTCAGTCTCACAGGGAAAGCATTAATTTTCTTCTAGAAGTATGTTAACTGTAGGCTTTTTATATATGCCTTTTATTAGGTTAAGGAAGTTTCCTTCTGTTGCTAGTTTTTGAGAGGTTTTTTTTTTATATCATGAGTGAGTGTTAAATTCTTTCTCTTTTTTATTCTGTTTGGTTCTAAAATCAAATAGGTCATTTAATATGTCATTGTTCAGTTGCTGAGTTGTGTCTGACTCTCTGCGACTCCATGGACTGCAGCATGGCAGGGTTTCCTGTCCTTCACTATCTGCTGGAGTTTGCTCAGATTCATGTCCATTGAGTTGATGATGCTATCTAACTGTCTCATCCTCTGCTGCCCCCTAATTTGTCATTAGAAGTTACATAATTACATTTTTTCTTACAGAATTACATTTAAACATAATTAATCTTTATTTTTGATAAAAGGAAGAGTCTTAAAATATGTAAATACGTGTTTAATATGTAACATGAGATTAATACCACATTTTTTCACAGAATGAATAGAGAAGTATGTAATGGCAATTTATTATGTAATTTAAAATACTGTGGTTTTTTTTACCTTAACTTCAATTATATGCTGTACAAAGCAATGAAAAATATTTCAAAACTTTCCTTAAGGAGAGGGTGTTAAGTTCTCTATTACTATTAAGATAATTTTAGAATAGTAAAGGCATTGTATAATTTACATCAGTTTGAGAAGTATCCAACTTATTCAGTGTACTTTCATTTTTAAAAACCATTTACACGATATTGGGAATTTCATGACAAAAAGGTATATATAGTATATTAAGTAACTTAGCTTCCTATAATTTTGAAGTACCATCTGATGTCATATTCTTATAAAATTTAGGCATTATTTTCTCTGTATGTTGGAGGGGGGAGAAATGGATACAGAATAATCTGTGGGAGAGCCATAGAGCATACTTCTGCTCAGCTTTTTGTGGTAAATGGACAAAAGGTTAAGCCATCAGTCCATTTCCCAGTGTCTATTGAACAGTGACTTTCTTTGTGTTGCTTCACTTGTTAGAGCAATATAACTAGCGTTATTGAGAGGTGAAACAAAGCGAGTCTTACATCAGACACTGATAGCTTTTTAAAAAGTTGAAATGGGATGTTATTGGGTGTTCCAAAGAGTATATTGATAGTACATTTTTATGGAAACCGCTGCTCCAGAGTAAACTGTATTAGAAATCAAATCAGCATTATATTTTAATGATACTCATGTAAATATAAATAAATATTCTATGTCTAATGCGCCAGTTTTAGATAGTAATATTGTGGGCTAAGGAAGAGATTAAAAAAAAAAAACTAACACTTTTAAAAAAATTGCCAGCCACAGGTTTATCTTCCTTAGCCATTTACTCATGATAAATTTTATTTTCTGTACAAAGAAACCTTTTATACATAAGATATAGCCTTAAGCATGATGTAAAAGGTAGACCAGTTAAGTATAGAATGCTTTCAGAAGCATGCAATGTTATTTATGACCTTTCCTATCAGGGCCATGGAGTGTTTCTTGAGCGTCCATGTAGATTAGATCTTGAACAGCTGCATGGAACACACAGGAGTCATGATTCCTATTTCTGTGAACTAACTTGAATAAAGTCTTTCATCTAAAGCTCTTGCTGTTTGTCTATTTCATGAATCCCTCATCTCATCTCTGAAGGGCTCCATTCAGTTTAATACAGTTCAACATTGTACTTTAGAGCTCTAGAAATTGCTTTTGTAACTCATAATGCACAAAAAAGATAACAAGTTGAAATAATTTCAAAAAAATTTTAAAGAATTATATAAAATCTACTTCAAAATGATTCTGAGGGTGAAGATTTAGAATGATAACTAGGGATTCTAATTCAAACTTAACTAGTTTTGAGACTTCAAGTAGAATTTGTGTATTCTAAGTGTCCAAAATTTTCTCTGTATTGTAACAGGGCCTAATGGAATTATGAGAAATAAGTGTGTTGAGAGGTTTGTTAATGAGTTCATTTGTTTTATATATCTTTACAGTGCTGCCATTCTGCCCTCTTAGTCCTCATAATCTGAGGCTGCTGTCACATCCCATGTTCTGTAGCCACTTTAGCAGTGATTAAACTGAAAAAAATCACTATCCTGTTATTTAAATTAATTTGTTAGGAAAATATCAGATAATTTTTTCCTCCTGGGTACTTGTATCACTTACTGCCACTTATAAGGCCATAACCCATCTGTTGACTCCCATTTTATGTTGAATGCTTCTTACTCTGTCTACATATTATGATTTCTTTGAATTCAGGGATCTTAATTTACTTAAATCTTCATAAAATATGTTCTTTTTTCATAGCTTGGGTATCTACATGTGTGTTCCCTTTTGATAAGATGGTCAAATTTGACTGTAATTTTACTAAGGAGCTTATTTATCATATTAAAACCATCTGGTCATGTTAGAAATCTGGTATATGTTTTTTTCCTTTGAGTGTATGAAAATTAAGGACCCAGAGAAATTTTGGTGTAAATGTTTCTAACTCCAAATGGCAAAAACACAGAAGGAGTTTGAGTATTATACACTAGGAATGAAATGATGTAGGTGGCATTTATTTATGCAGTCAGGGAACATTATTGGTATCAACTGAATACTAGGCTCTTTGCTATGGAGACAGAGTGATTTAAAAAAAATGACAAGATTGATACCTGAAGGAGCTTATAGTCAGAAAATACACAAAACATTGAAACCAGACGGTAACAGTGAGCAATGTATAAGGATTATGAATACTGTAGGGTAGTGTGAGAGAGCACAGCTGAGTGAAGGGTGAGCTACTTTGTATACAGTGTGATTAGAAAAGCCCTCTTAGAGGAAGATACGAAGTACGACCAAAAGGATAAGGAAGTACCTAGAATTGTGATCTCTGAATATGGTTTCTCTCTGCGAGGAATCAGAATTCCTTGGAAAACTAGCTTACTGAAGATCTGGAATAGGAACTGTAAAAGAAAACAAAATTATTTAAATCTGTTGGAGTCATAATGTGGGTGCCAACTTGGAGGAACTCCCACTGACCACCGATGTAGCATTTGGAGCATCGAGAGAATAATGACTGCAGTAGATTGAAACACATCCATTATTCAAAACATGTGAGTTCATAATGTTACTTTAAAAATTCATTCTTCACTTTTGGACCAAGACTAGGCAGTCAAATATTTATCTTGCCTTTTCTCTAAGAATTGTACCTTAGGATACCCAAATAGTCCATGAGGGATAGTTCTTTAAAAAAGAACTCAAGCTAACAAATGCGGAAAGAATGATAAACTGTTCTCTTTTAATGAAATGAAACCAAACAGGCAATGAAACTTTTTACATTTTTCTTCATATACATTTGAATATTTTGTGTTAGGAAATTTAAAAATCAGTTTAAAGAAGGAGCAGCGAGAATTCAGCCAGTAGGAATGGGAGTGATAGGAGAATATTTCATACAAATAATGCTTTGAAAAAGGTACAGAAGAGAAAAAAAATTCTGTCCAGATTCAGAGGAGTTTTAATAATTGTATTCCCTAAAGTATAAGGCATGTAAGTGAGAGTGTTGTGGATATGCAGTTGTTTGTTCGTTTTCAGAATACATAGGACCTGAAAACAGTGAAACCAAACTATTGCCAAGTTCAAAAGGAATTGAGATTCAAAGGAGCTTCTCTATTATTCTTGTTTGGGCTCATTAAAAAAATAGTAAACAAGCATTCAACAGTGGATTTAATTAAGCCAAATTGATTTGGCATCAGACCTTAGTAGAAAAGCACCATGTATAGAGTGCATCATCGATTTTACTTGGGTAATTTGTGCTTAAAGTAGGCAGCCAGTTAATGTGATTGTTCTTCATCTCAGCACTTTATTTGTTCTTTTTAAAGTTGCATGTATGGATATGAATACCCCAAACTTAACAATTTCTGATCCATTACATTGGGCCCTGTTACAATATTAGGGGACCACATATGTTTCCTTCTAAAAGTAGTATGTTCTGTACTCAGAGTGACTAATTTAACCTCTCTTGCCAATGAAATTGTCTTCTCTATTCAAATTCTGATACCCACTGTACCTGTTATGAATAAATACTGTTTTATCTAGGTTCATGTTTGTATGGATAACAATAATTGGGTATTTCTTTGTGAAACTAATTTTTTCAATTTAAGTGATTTCTGCCATGGTGTTATTTAAAAAGAAGAAGAAAAAACCTTGAAGTCTTGTCTTGAAAATTACTAGTATGGAATAGTACCAGAGTTTGTGCATTAATTTTTCAAGCTAGTATTTATCTGTCTGCTCCAAATTGAATGTGTTGTACTGTTTTCTGGTATATGAGTTTGGCTCCTTGGATTCAGAAATGCAGTAAATGCTGCAGCAGAGGAATGATGGGAAATTGAGATGTCAAACTGAGTCATCAGAGCTCTGGAGGTGGACAGCTGTATTCCCTGTGATATACCAGAGATAGTTTGTTTTTATGACTGGTCACATAGTTTGGTGAAGTGAAAAGCATTTCAATTAAGTTTCCATTTTCTCATGTTTATACTTACCTTTTTCCTAAAAATGAGGACAAAAGAAGACTTTGAAAATAATTAAACCAGTTATAGTGTTCTGCCATTTATCATTGGTTCTTAACTTCTGAATTAAATTTACATATAGAAAGATGGGATTTGCTAAGTGTATTTTAAGGAAAAGAGCTTCCTTTATAGCACAATATTTATTTTATAATTTAATTTATATTACATTTGTATTTTTTAACAGGGTATCCAGAAGTTGGCTAGTCAGTATCTGAAGAGAGATTGGCCTGGAATAAAAGCTGATGATCGGAATGATTACAGGTAACTTAATCAGTATTCCTGCCCATTTTCTTTAAAACTTGTTTCACGCAGAGCCATGTCACATATATATAATATAAAGACTCCAGTTTTTTAAAAAAATTTCTTCCCTTCCTCTACTGTGTTTTCAGACATAATGTCAAAATTATTAAACGATGTTCATGTTCTGTCACATATATAATCTATATGCAGTAGATCATTTTCATATGTCTTAAGTCTAGATTACATTCTGTTTAATTGATGGATATGCTCATAAAGAATTTAAAGTAGACAGATGACAATGGAACACAGCTTGTTTCCTCAGTGACCTGTAGATGAAACACATTATTATAGCAGCAATGAAACAGGATAATAATGTTCTGTCATGATCTTGATTCTTGACTTCTGAAACAAATTCTACATTTGAAAAGATAGAATTCTGTGAGCCTAGGGAAAAAGAGTTTGTGTGTGTGTGTGTGTGTGCATGTATACTTTATGCACATCCAGGGTATCCAGAAATTGACTAGTCAACATCCATATACAAATTCTAAAGAAGGTAGATGACAATGGAATATGAATTGTGTCTTCATACAGACGTCTTATAGCTGATGAACAATATTGTGACAGTTTCAGGTGAACAGTGAAGGAACTCAGCCGTACATATACACGTATCCATTCTCATCCAGGTTGCCACATAACATGGAGTAGAGTTTCATGTGCTATACAGTGGGTCCTTGTGGGTTATCCGTTATAAATATAGCAGTGTGTACATGTTCATCCCACACTCCCTAACTATCCCTTCCTCCCAGAAACTGGTTTGTTCTCTAAGTCTGTGAGTCTCTGTTTTTAAGTAAGTTCATTTGTATAATTTATTTTTTGATTCCACATATAACAGATATCATATGATATTTTTTCTTCTCTGTCTGACTTACTTCACTCAGCATGACAATCTCTAGGTCCATTTGTGTTGCTGCAAATGGCATTATTTCATTCGTTTTAATGACTGAGTCATATTCCATTGTATATATGTACCACATCTTCTTTATCCATTACTCTATTGATAGATATTCAGGTTACTTCCATGTCTTGACTAATGTAAAGAGTGCTGCATTGAACATTGGGGTGCATGTATCCATCATTCTGACTGGTATGAGGTGATATCTCATTGTAGTTTTGATTTTCATTTCTCTAATAATTAGCAGTGTTGAACATCTTTTCATGTGCTTCATGGCTATCTGTATGTTTCCTTTGGAGAAATGTCTACTTAGATCTTCTGCCCATTTGTTGATAGGATTGTTTGCTTTAATGCTGTTAAGCCTCATGAGCTCTTTGTAAATTTTGGAGACTAATCTCTTGTTCAGTTCAGTTCAGTCACTCAGTCGTGTCCGACTCTTTGCAACCCCTTGAATTACAGCACGCCAGGCCTCTCTGTCCATCACCAACTCCCGGAGTCTACCCAAACCCATGTCCATCGAGTCAGTGATGCCATCCAACCATCTCATCCTCTGTCGTCCCCTTCTCCTCCTGCCCCCAATCCTACCCAGCATTAGGGTCTTTTCCAATGAGTCAACTCTTCGCATGAGGTGGCCAAAGTATTGGAGTTTCAGCTTCAACATCAGTCCTTCCAATGAACGCCCAGGATTGATCTCCTTTAGGATGGATTGATTGGATCTCCTTGCAGTCCAAGGGACTCTCAAGAGTCTTCTCCAACACCACAGTTCAAAAGCATCAATTCTTCAGCACTCAGCTTTCTTCACTGTCCAACTCTCACATCCATACATAATCCCTTGTAAGTCACATCATTTGCAAATATTTTCTCTCAATCCATACAGATATCTTTAAGGTATTTATAATTTTGTTTAGACTTGGATGTCTTTTTTTTGCAGTTAATTTGGAAGTATTTATTAGCTTTTGTACTCAAGACTGTTCCTTAGTGTCAAGGGAACCTATGTCAAAGACAGGGTTTCAGAGTTTGCAGTCTGGCTGAAGTTAAGACTAATTATTACTCATGAAGCAATAGCAGAGAATACAGGGTAATTAATAACTCAGTATTGAAATGTGTGGTTTGGAATCTGAATATTTATCAAGTTACTGGGTCATAAGATAATTTCTTAACAGAGCTAGAAAACTGAAGGATACACAAGAAACCTTAACAGTATTGCTGATGTAAGGAAAGCCTGACCTAGGAAGAGGTTGCTTGCTAAACGGTAGAGAAAGACTCCAACTTATAGATAGGTTATTTTCCAAGTTTGTTTGAAATTCAGGATGTGGGATACCAAAGAAATAAGGATAAGGTTATGCCCCCAGGCTAGCTTATACAACCTAACTTTTGAAAGTATGGTAAGCCACTGGTGAAGGGAATGGCAAACCACTTCAGTATTCTTGCCTTGAGAACCTCATTAATACTATAAAAAGGCAAAAAGATAGGACACTGAAAGATGAACTCCCCAGGTCAGTAGGTGCCTAATATGCTACTGGAGATCAGTGGAAAAGTAACTCCAGAAAGAATGAAGAGACGGAGCCAAAGCAAAAACAACACTCATTTGTGGATATGACTGGTAACAGAAGTAACATCTGATGCTGAAAGAGCAGTATTGCATAGGAACCTGGAATGTTAGGTCCATGAATCAAGGCAAATTGGAAGTGGTCAGATAGGAGATGGCAAGAGTGAAGGTCAACATTTTAGGAATCAGCGAACTAAAATGGACTGGAATGGATGAATTTAACTCAGATGACCACTCTATCTACTACTGTGCACAGGAATCCCTTAGAAGAAATGGAGTAGCCATCATAGTCAACAAAAGAGTCCAAAATGCAGTACTTGGATGCAATCTCAAAAATGACAGAATGATCCACGTTCGTTTCCAAGGCAAACCATTCAATATCATAGTAATCCCAAGTCTATGCTCCAACCAGTAATGCTGAAGAAGCTGAAGTTGGAAAGTTCTATGAAGACATACAAAATCTTCTAGAACTAGCACCAAAAAAGATGTCCTTTTCATTAAAGGGGACTGGAATGCAAAAGTAGGAAGTCAGGAAACACCTGGCATAACAGGCAAATTTGGCCTTGGAGTACAGAATGAAGCAGGGCAAAGGCTAATAGAGTTTTGCCAAGAGAACGCACTGGTCATAGCAAACACCCTCTCCCAACAACACAAGAGAAGACTCGACACATGGACATCACCAGATGGTCAATACCGAAATCAGATTGATTATATTCTTTGCACCCGAAGATGGAGAAGCTCTATACAGTCAGCAAAAACAAGATTCCCTGGAGAAGGGAATGGCTACCCATTCTGGTATTCTGGCCTGGAGAATTCCATGGACAGAATAGCCTAGTGGGCTACAGTCCATGGGGTTGCAAAGAGTTGGACACAACTGAGAGACTTTCAGTTTTCACTTTCACTTTACTGGGAGAAGGGGTTTGGGAGCACTGTGGGGTCTTTTTTATAGGGCACTATTCTGCCTTCAACTCTGGAAAGCCTCACCTAATACCATTATCACCTTTGAGGAATAGGATTTCCACATATGAATTCTGGGGGAACACAGACATTCAGACCATAGGCGGTCTTTTCTATGTAAATATTCCTTGGAGTTCCCTCAGCTCTCTAGTGACTATTTTGAGTAATCTTATCTATTTTCCTGTCTTTAAATATTGCCTGTAAACTAGTAATCTGTGTTTTTGTGAACTCTGCAGCTTGGGAATAGACCTCATTTTCTCTTAGGAATGTTAAGTAGCTGCTTCTCTGCTTTTACAGTTTCATTTGCCACGGTACCACCAACCGTATATATTTCTTTGTAAAACAGGCCTACTGTCACCCCTTACTTGAAAATCTTCTATTGTTTCTCCCTTCTAATAGTATGAAATTTTTAAAAAATTATGATACCCAAAGCCACAAGGAGCTTGACCCCAAATTACCTTTCTTTCCTCCTTTCTGGCCGTTTCTCTTTCTTTCATGCTTGGTTCCCCAGATCTTGGGAGCTTTAAGCTGCAGCTGTATTGCAGTTCTTATCACACCTCAACTGGACTGAATATCAGTCATTCCCTGCCTTTACTTCTGTTACCTAGGATGAGGGTAGTCTCCCTGTCTACTACCAAGACCAACAATACGTGGACACTTATTTATTAAGCACCATACTTTCTCCTTGTATCAGTCACTATATAAGTTAATCTTAGATTATGAATTTAACTTGCCAGCATTTTCTAGAGTCTTCTTGATGTGTGATGTTGTTTTCCAAGTCAAGAAAGATCTGTGATTTTGTTTGTTAAACTTTTGTTTTTACTTAAAAAAAGTAATAATGGTTTCATGTGCAGTTTTAAGAAATAAGACAAAGAGCGCTCTTACAGTTTTCACTCAGTTTCCCCAGTGGTATTATCTTGCATAACTGTAATATAGCATCACAATTAAGAAATCAATATTGATACAATCCACCCATCTAATTCAGAATTCACCAGTTTTACGTTTGGTATATGTAGGTGTATGCATATTAAATTCTGTGGTGTTTTATCACATATGTAGATTTGTGTGACCACTGCCGCAGTCAAATAAATCTGTTGGTTTGTTTCCTAATAAAAATTTTTCCTGATAAGGTTTGATCTGTGTTCCGGTGTATTAGTTATATGAGAAATAGTTTACAGCATGATTTTAGGTGGTGTATGGATCAGTTTTTTTTTTTTTTTGCCTCATCATGCTGTATGCTAAATCTTAGTTCCCCATAGGAATCAAAGCCATGCCTCCTGCTTTGGGAGCGTGGGAATCTTTTTTTTCCCATTAATTTTTTTATTTTAATTGGAGGATAATTACAATATTGTGATGGTTTTTTGCCATACATCAACATGAATTGGCCACAGGTATATACGTATCCCCCCATCCTGAACTCCCCACCCACCTCTGTCCCCACCCTATCCCTCTGGATTGTCCCAGAGCACTGGCTTTGGGTGACCTGCTGCATGCACTGAACTTGCACTGGTCATCTGTTTTACATACGATAATGTACCTGTTTCAGTGCTATTCTCTCAAATCATCCCACCTTCGCCTTCTCCCACTGAGTCCAAAAGTCTGTTCTTTACATCTGTGTCTCCTTTGCTGCCCTGCATGTAGGATCATTGGTCCTGTCTTTCTAAATTCCATATATATGCATTAATATAGAGTATTTGTCTTTCTCTTTCTGACTTCACTCTGTAATAGGGGGAGCATGGAGTCTTAACCACTGGACCAGTGAGGAATCCTAGATCGATATTTTTGAATTCTACTAATTATAACTTAATTATTATGGCAAGTTTTATTTTTCAATTAGAGTAGAATATGAATTGTAAAATACATATATCTTAATTTAAAAAGTGAGTCATTTTAACAAAAAAAGATAAAAATGGTATAGGAGATATGAGGCACAAACTATGTAAGATATACATGAAGAATTTAGGATACCCTTTTATTAGAGTGAAGGAAGACACTCTTTTTTTTTTTTTTAACTTTTTATTTTATTTTTGGTTTCACTGGATCTTCATTGATTCATATGGGCTTTCTCTCGTTGCGGCATGCAGGACCTACTCTTCATTGTGGTGCTCAGGTTTCTCATTGCAGTGGCCTGTCTTGTTGCGGAGCACAGGCTTTAGGTGCATGGCCTTCAGTAGTTGTGTCTTGAAGGCTTAGTTCCTCTGCAGCATGTGGAATCTTCCCGGACCAGGGATTGAACCCATATCTCCTGCATTGGCAGTTGGATTCCTATCCATTGCCCCACCAGGGAAGTCTAAGACTCTTTTAAAAAATTCTTTAATAGTATTGCTGGGACCAGGAGCAATCTTATGTCAACAGAAGAGCAGAGGTTTGGAAGCCAGACAGATCCTGGATTTTAATCTGGTCTCCATCATTCCCTCCTCTCCTTCCTCCCGTAAATATATATTGAGTGAGTGCCTGCTATGCCAGACCCTGTTCTATGTGCTGAGGATACTAGAGTGAATAAGACAAAGCTTCTGCTTTATAAAGGCAGTTCAGTTCAGTCGCTCAGTCATGTCCGACTCTTTGCGACCCCCTGAACTGCAGCACACCAGGCCACCCTGTCCACCACCAACTGCTGGAGTCTACCCAAACCCATGTCCATTGAGTTGGTGATGCCATCCAATCATCTCATCCTCTGTTCTTCCCTTCTCTTCCTGCCCTCAATCTTTCCCAGAATCAGGGTCTTTTCCAATGAGTCAGCACTTCGCATCAGGTGGCCAAAGTATTGGGAGTTTCAGCTTCAACATCAGTCCTTCCAATGAACACCCAGGACTGATTTCCTTTAGGATGGACTGGTTGGATCTCCTTGCAGTCCAAGGGACTCTCAAGAGTCTTCTCCAACACCACAGTTCAAAAGCATCAATTCTTTGGTACTCAGCTTTCTTCACAGTCCAACTCTCACATCCATACATGACTATTGGAAAAACCATAGCTTTGACGAGACAGACTTTTGTTAACAAAGTGATGTCTCTGCTTTTTAATATGCTGTCTAGGTTGGTCATAACTGTCCTTCCAAGGAGTAAGTGTCTTTTAATTTCATGGCTGCAGTCACCATCTGCAGTGATTTTGGAGCCCAGAAAAATAAAGTCTGACACTGTTTCCACTGTTTCCCCATCTATTTGCCATGAAGTGATGGGACCAGATGCCATGATCTTAGTTTTCTGAATGTTGAGTTTGAAGCCAACTTTTTCACTCTCCTCTTTCACTTTCATCAAGAGGCTCTTTAGTTCTTCTCCACTTTCTCCCATAAGGGTGATGTCATCCGCATATCTGAGGTGATTGATATTTCTCCCAGCAGTCTTGATTCCAGCTTGTGCTTCCTCCAGCCCAGCGTTTCTCAAGATGAACTCTTCATAGAAGTTAAATAAGCAGGGTGACAATATACAGCCTTGATGTACTCCTTTTCCTATTTGGAACCAGTCTGTTGTTCCATGTCCAGTTCTAACTGTTGCTTCCTGACCTGCATCCAGGTTTCTCAAGAGGCAGGTCAGGTGGTCTGGTATTTCCATCTCTTTCAAAATTTTCCACAGTTTATTGTGATCCACACAGTCAAAGGCTTTGGCATAGTCAATAAAATATAAATAGATATTTTTCTGGTACTCTTGCTTTTTCAATGATCCAGCTAATGTTGGCAATTTGATCTCTGGTTCCTCTGCCTTTTCTAAAACCAGCTTGAACATCTGGAAGTTCATGGTTCTTGTACTGCTGAAGCCTGGCTTGGAGAATTTTGAGCATTACTTTACTAGCAAGTTAGATGAGTGCAATTGTGTGGTAGTTTGAGCATTCTTTGGCATTGCCTTTCTTTGGGATTGGAATGAAAACTGACCTTTTCCAGTCCTGTGGCCACTGCTGAGTTTTCCAAATTTACTGGCATACCGAGTACAGCACTTTCACAGCATCATCTTTCAGGATTTGAAACAGCTCAACTGGAATTCCATCACCTCCACTAGCTTTGTTCGTAGTGATGCTTCCTAAGGCCACTTGACTTCACATTCCAGGATGTCTGGCTCCAGGCGAGTGATCACACCATTCTGATTATCTGGGTCGTGAAGATCTTTTTTGTATAGTTCTTCTGTGTATTCTTGCCACCTCTTCTTAATATCTTCTGCTTCTGTTAGGTCCATACCATTTCTGTCCTTTATTGAGCCCATCTTTGCATGAAATATTCCCTTGGTATCTCTAATTTTCTTGAAGAGATCTCTAGTCTTTCCCATTGTATTGTTTTCCTCTATTTCTTTGCACTGATCACTGAGGAAGGTTTTCTTATCTCTCCTTGCTATTCTTTGGAACTCTGCATTCAAATGGGTATATTTTTTGTTTTCTCCTTTGCTTTTTGCTTCTCTTCTTTTCACACCTATTTGTAAGGCCTCCTCAGACAGGAAGTCTTGAGTTAGAGGTTATATAATGTACAGATGAGAAAAATTGGCCTTCAGAGCATAAGTAATTTTTGGAGTAAAAAGAAGGATAACACAGTATATGTGCAAAAGCAGGGAGAAAGGTAGATGTGGAGGGAGCATGTGGACACTGTCTTCATGCTTCATTATCAGCTGAAAAGTGTAGCCATATTAGAGGTATGAGATGAGAGGAAAATGTGGGAAATAATTATAAGAGTGAGCAAATAAGTAAATTAGGGGAATATAGTAGGATTGCTGGGTAACATGGGCTTCCCTGATAGCTCAGTTGGTAAAGAATCCGCCTGCAATGTGAGAGACCCCAGTTCGATTCCTGGGTTGGGACGATCCCTTGGAAAAGGGTAACACTAAGGTTTATTTGACATCAATTTAAAGTGAGAATAGGTAGCATGATTATTTCTCCAACAGTGTTCTGTTGCACAGACATTGGTATGGGTTTTATAAACAGAATTTTGGATTTAACTAAGTTTGGAATTTGTAAATTATAATGATGGAAAGAGAGTGGGGCAGAGGTAATAGGGTGTACATTAGAGAGTGATAATATTGGAAATCTAGGCTGTATAAAGGGAGCCATAAAGGGAGATTATGAGAAGGGAGTAAAAGACAGTGGAGAGGAGGCAGCATGAATTGGATTGTGGGCTCTGACTGGGTTGAGTAATTGTTGAAGTGAGAATCCTAAAGGGAGTAAGGAGAAGCAAGAGGCATTGGTCAAAGATTAGATGATTAAATTGGTGTTAGAGAAGAAGGGTAGTTATTGATAATGGCAGAGTCTAGATTATGACCATGAGAGTACTAGTTCCTGGTGAATAGCCATAAAAAATTTCACAACCTCTCCAAAGCTTACTTTTTCTCCTCTGCAAAACAGGGATAATGCCTATCGTACAAAGTTGTCATAAGGATTAAATAATATGGTACATGTAAAATATATGACATAGTGCCTGGCATGTGATAGATTCTTAAGAAAATTTCCTTGCTTTCTTTTATAATTTTGAGTCTTATTTCCTCAACTGAGCAGAATAGTAAAATACTGTAAATGCTTGATACCTTTCCTTATGTTTCAAAATTTTATAAATGAAGCCTAGTGAAATGAAATTTTTAGTAACTCACTCTACAACCCATTATTATTTTTTCAATTGAAATGAAAAACACCACTGTCATTGGAACTACCACTATTATGCTAAGAAGAAGTACTTCTACAAAGTACTTCTGTAGTATTTCTTCTACAATTCTGTGACTGTTACCATTTGTTCATTTAAAAGAATCTGTATGGCAAGAATTTTCACATCATTTGCATTTAATTGTTATAGTAGCCCTGTGAGGTGCATGGTACTGGTATTTTTATTATTTTTCCATTTGCCAGTAGAGGAAATGAAAATGTAGTGAGATGTGCTACAGAAGGTTATATTGGTTAAACTGGAACTTGAACCCGTATCTTCTCACTAACTGGTAACCAAATTTCAGGCAGTTTGTGGTGTGTCATTGTTGAAAATGTTTGCCTGCTACTTATTTGTCTGTTAATCTCTAAAGATCTCTTTTTAAACTCTATAATGAAAGGATTTTTCTTTTTATTTTACAGTCCTTATGATTTATACATTCATCCATCCATTCATTGTTTTCATTCAATACATGCTTATTATAACCTTTCTAATTATTAGGCCATATGCTAGGCCATAGGAATACAATCGTGAGAAAGACATACACCCCTGCCTTCAGGAAATTTTTTCTGTAGTGAGACGGACAAACATTAACGTTTACATAAAGATAGTTATAATTGAAGGAAAAGTGCTAGAACCATGTGAACAGACCATGTGAACCATGTGAACAGGGAGGGATTTGATTGAGTCTGTGCATTGGCTTGGTGGTGATCATGAGACTTCCCTGTGTCAGTCACTCAGTCATGTCCAACTCTTTGCGACCCCACGACCTGAAGCCCACCAGGCTCCTCTGTCCATGGAATTTTCCAGCAAGAATACTGGAGTGCGTTGCCGTTCCCTTCTCCAGGGAGACTTCCCTGAGGAAGTTCCATTTAAGCTGAGATTTGAAGGATGAGCAGCAGTCAGTTAGATGGAGGGGTAAAAGGAAGAAGGGGCAAGTGTGGATGGAGGAATTCTTTCTTCCCTATTCCCCTCCTTTGTCCTTTCTTTCCATTTTTCCTTCCTTCCTTCAGATTATAATTATAATGGTTCTTTCTCATTTTCATTATGATTTTAAAATGTATTTTAAGTATGAATTAATAATTACAAAGTAGAGTACTGAATTTTTCTCTCAGTGCATTCTTGAGAATATCAATTTTGGACTGCTTATGAAGTTCTGTGGTGAGTTTACAGTCTAGATTCCATCAGTGGTCATGCAGTGAGACCATGGAGGACATTAATTTTGCTGTTTTTTCCCCAGTTTTATTGAAAAATAATTGATAAACCTCACTGTATAAGTTCGAGGTATACAGTGTTATGGTTTGACTTATACATATTGTGAAATTGTTACCACAGTAGGTTTAGTTAACATTTATTATCCCATATTCATTTTGCTCTTAAACTCCATCATTGGATTTATGCTGACAGTTTTTGCTGGTACAACACACTGACTCTTTTTTCCAGAGGTAAATTAATATACCTCTGCTTAAAGAAGTGAATATTTCCATCTAAACTGATGCATTCAGTGTATTATATAAACTAGCAATCCATTGCACAGACTATTTATTCCTGTAGTTGAAAAGTACAGTTTCAAGGTTTTTTTTTTTTAAGTTTCAAGTAGAACGGGGACTCAGGCAACTTTTCTTTTTCTTGTTTTCACACTGTCTTCTGTTGACCCACAGCTAGCATTTTATGTATTGATAGCACATGGTCCCATATATTGCTGTAGTAGGAAATCCATTAGACGCAAGAAGAGAAATCTTAGGAGATGAATATTATATCAGTGCAATATCTCTTTTTAGCAAAGTACCACTCATTGTTATAAGTTATAAAATATGTTTATAACTAGTATAGGATCATGTTGGGACTAAGGCATTTAGGAAAGCAGAAGAGAAGGTTTGAAAAGGAAATTGACTACAGAAAACAGAAAGCAAAGGATGAATAATTCTTTGACTTTATCAAAAGATTGCTGGGAGCACATTTATCAAGCAAAGGTGATGGAACTTGGTTGGAATACTCCAAGCTGCAATGAGATGCTGGCTAAGTGTTACTACAACAGAGAAACAGATGTAGAGCAATAATACCATAGACTTCTTTTGTCTAACAAATAGATTTCTCAAGAACATAAGCAATTGTTGATGATTTTTTTTCCAGTCACATCCATTTATGTAAGAGAGCAATATAATATAGGAGGTATTTGTCTATATCTCAGTACTTCCACATTCTTGTGTGAGCTAGGGTGATCTTCTAAATCTGAACCTCAGTTACCTCATCTCTAAAATCAGGAAAATACATTAATGAAATAATGAAATTTGGTATTCATAATGACAGTCCTGAAATAGTGAAAGGCCTGGAAAGTCTGAATTATTCACTAATTTTTTATAGTGTTAGCTTTGTCTAGAATTGTAATCCTTGTATCACTTACTCCAGTGTCAAGAATAGCTAATGAATCAAAATAGCCCATTGTCAGGCTATAGAGAAATAGAGCGTATTCCATGTTTCTAACTTGTTATATATGCTAAAAACGTTACTACCTATGAACCGATATAAATACACTTCAATCTATAGAGAAACTATTAATTCTGTTCGTCGGTGCTAGCCAGAGAGCAAAAGGTTAGGCAACTTATTCTTTCTTTTCTCTGCCTAATACTTTTCTGTCCCTCTTTGAATTTAGGAGCATGTATCCTGTTTGGAAATCTTTTCTCGAGGGAACAATGCAGGTAGCCCAGTCTCGGATCAATATATGTGAAAACTATAAAAACTTCATTTCTGAACCTGCAAGGACAGTGAGAAGCCTAAAAGAACAGCAACTAAAAAGGGTATCGTTTCTATTTGTTCTTTTCTTTTAATATCTCACTACTACGTTTATAATCTGCAAGATTATGTTCAATTGCATTTTACACTTTGAGTTTTCCTCTATGGTCCAAATGTTTCTGATTTTAACATAGATTTTCTGATTTCAACATGTTCCCTCTGGCTACTGTATTTTATTAATTGACAAAGGTGAATGTGATCTGAATCTGAAAGCTCAGCAAACATTTCTTACAGATATCACTTTTCAATTTAACTCAAGAAAGTAGACCTACTTAGATTGGTATATATTAAAACAATTACAATGTTATTAATCCCACTAAGTCTTGAGAAAATCTTAGTTTCAGTTTGATCCATTTTGCATAATAATTTAAAGGAAATTGACACATCTTGACCATATATAGCAAACTTATTACCAAAATTGGGTTACTCTAGGTTTACTTATATAAACTACATAAAAGTTTTTAAATGATTATGCAGAATTTTAAAATTCAAAGAAAGAATAATGTGATTTTTATGAAAAGCTTGTGATTGAAAGTAGGTAATTGAATTATAGCCTCTTAGGAAATAGTTACAAAATTAGAGATTATCATGATGCTTAAGAAGTATTAAATGTTTTTTATGGAAGTATTAATACTTTAGAAATTATTAAAGTAATTATTTAAGGAAATAATATTTCACAAGCCATTGTTTTGATTCTAATTGTCCTTTGGATTGTCACTAATTTTTACAAACAAAAACTAAATAAACTAATCTTGCATGTTTGCCAAAGTTGATTTTAATGAAATGAAATCAATGTAATTAATAAATATATCTCTTTCAAGTGCTCATGTAATATCAGTGGGTTTTAACATATTTCGATAAGTATGCCTCTGCTCAAAATTCTCTTTCAAAACAATACATGACCACTGACCAAACAAGGCTTTTGATTGGAAAAAAGAATGGGGTGTGTGTGTGTGTGTGTGTGTGTGTGTATCCATCAGCGAATGCAGAGAGAGTGGCAGAAAGAGGTAGAGAATTGATCCAACTCCTTCCTAACTGGGAGGAAATATGATGTTTCAAATAGCCAGTGCATTCACCAAATCTAATTGAATTATTAGAAGTTCTACATTTCTCAATATCAGAATATTTTGAAAGAGTTAACCGATTTGTGCTCTTCTATGATCTGAATTTCACTTAACATACTTGGGCAAAGAATGTTTGGTGAGATTTGACAAGTCCACTTATTTGTGAATTAACTTATATTATAGCCAGTAATAATGGTGTTTATGTTTTATCTAAGCAGTTGTTGAACATTAAATATATTTTGAGCATTCGAGGAGGAAATGGCAACCCACTCCAGTATTCTTGCCTGGAGAATACCATGGACAGAGGAGCCTGGCAGGCTACAGTTCATAGGTCACAAAGAGTTGAACACAACTGAAGCGAGTTACGCACACACCATATATTGAGCATGCCTATCAGGGCTCTGAAATTGCAGGTGACAGAAACTTACTTCAGACTGACTTTAACCAAGAAGAGAATGTATAACTAAAAATTTCACCATGGATGGAATCCAGGCAGGAGTGGATCCAGGAGCTCAAATGATGGCATTAGAATTCAGTGTTTCTTCCCATCCGTTAGCTCTGCTTTCCCCAGTGGCTTCATTCTTCAGCAACTCTCTATGGCATAGCAACTCTCCCCATATTGTGGCACCCCTAACATGCCAGATTTACAAATATCAGAGCTAGCAATTCCACATTTTCCACTTTCCCCAAAGTTCTAACAAAACTACCAGAATTGAGGCTCATTGACTTATCTTGAGTTACAGAGGTTACAGTCCTCATGCAAACTACATAGACTAAAAATGGGAAAAGATGATTCTCCAAAGGAAAATTGAAATGGATTCCCAATGGAGCAAGAAAAGCAACACATGGCCACAAATATTGACTTTTCCAATTGTACTTCCCAAACTTTGTAACAAATTGACTCCACATAGGATCAAAAATCATCTCTTTTTCGTTCTGTACTCCAGCCCTTTCTCCGTACTTCCTTTTTTCTTTTGGCCTCCTTTTGGATTAATCTTGTATTTTTCTTTTTTTCTTTTAGTGTGATAAGAACACTTAACATGAGATCTACCCTTTTAACAGATTTTTAAAGTGTACACTACAGTATTGTTATCTATAAGCACAATGTTATACAGACAGTCTCTAGAACTTACTCATTTTGTATAACTGAAATTTTTTATGTTTGATTATTTTATGTATTTCATGTAAGTGGAATCATGCAGTATTTGTTCTTCTGTGACTGGCTTATTTCACTTGGCATAATTTCCTCTAGTTTCAACCATGTTGTTGCATGGATGCATGCATGGGATTTCCTTCTTTTTTAAGGCTAATGGTATTCTACTGTATGTATATACCATGTTTTTTTTTTAATACATTCATGCATTTTATCCACATTTTGGTTATTTCCATATTTTGACTTTTGTGAATAGTGCTGCAGTAAACATGGGAATACTAATATCTCTTTGAGATCCTGATTTCACTTCTTTTGGATAAATACCTAGAAGTAGGATTGCTGGATAATATATGATAGTTGTAGTTTTAATTTTTTTTTTTTAATTTAAAAGTTGTAGTTTTTAATTTATGAGGAATCGCCATACTCTTTTCCATAAAGAGCTGCACCACTTTGCATTCTCACCAACAGTACACAAGGATTCCAATTTCCCCCTAACCTTGCCAATACTTGTTGTCATTTGTTTTTTTGGTAATAACCATCCTAACAGGTATGAGGTGATATCTCATTGTGGTTTTGATTTGTAGTTTCCCTGGTAATTAATGACATTGAGCAATCTTGTACTTTTTATTATCAAAATTTCCTTCACTATTAGCTTTTAAATTTTATAATCTTGCTATTCTTTTAGCAATTACCTTAGAGATTCCAATATGCTTTTTTGATGTACTGTAATTTACCATGCATTGGTACTTTTAGTGCTCTTCAAACTTTAAGTCTATTGTGAGTTAGTATTTTACCACCTCTTAAACAATATATGGAGAAGGCAATGACACCCCACTCCAGTACTCTTGCCTGGAAAATCCCATGGACGGAGGAACCTGGTAGGCTGCAGTCCATGGGGTCACGAAGAGTCGGACACGACTGAGCGACTTCCCTTTCCCTTTCCCTTTAAACAATATAAAAATGTTTTAATAATATAATTCCATTTACTTCCCTGTTATTTTCAACTGTTATCTTCCAGTTGATTAACACTCTGTTCTGCTATTTATCTTTTTCTTTTTATGTGTTTTTATAGATTGATGGAAGTAGAGTTGATTTACAATACTTTGTTATTTTCAGGTGTACGGTAAAGTGATTCATTTTTATATATTTTTCAGATCATTTTCCAGTGTAAGTTATTTCAAGATGTTAAATATAGGTCCCTATGCTATACAGTAAATCCTTGTTACTTACCTGTTTTATTCATAGTAGTTTGTATCTGTTAATCCCATACTAATTTATCCCTCCTCTCCTCCTTTTTCTCTTTGATAATATGTTTGTTTTATATGTCTGTGAGTCTATTTCTGTTTGTATATAGATTCATTTGTATTTTTTGGATTCCACATAAAAGTGATACTATATAATATTTGTTTTTGTCTTACTTTCTTCATTTAGTATGATATTCTGTAGGTCCATCCGTGTTGCTGCAGATGGCAAAATTTCGTTCTTTTTATGCCTAAATAATAGTCCAGTGTGTATTGTGAATGCCACATCTTTAAAATTTTTTTGAGTATCATTGATTTATAATGTTGTCTTAGTTTCTGCTGTGGTGTAGTTATATATACACTTATATCCACTGTTTTTTCGATTCTTTGTCCATATAGGTCATTACAGAGTGTTGAATAGAGTTCCCTGTATATGCTACATCTTCTTTATACAATTAACTCTCGATGGGCACTTGGGTTGTTTTCATTTCTTGACTATTGTATATAGTGCTCCTATGCTGTTCTGCTATTTCTAATCTGCTTTTTAAACTTATCTTTTGGAATCTCAGTGTATTTTTCAGCTCTAGAATTTTTTATTTTTTTAAAAATGGAGTCCATGTTTCTGATGCAATTCTTCATGTTTTTTCTTTCTCCTGTTTAATGTATTTCTCCTAATCTCTGTTTCATAGTTCCACTATCTGAAACACTATAGGTCTCTTTTTATCATTTACTGTTTTTTTGTTTGTTTGCTTGTTTTTGGTTATTTGGGTCTACTGTTTTTGTAAGCCTCACGGTGCTGGATATTGTGGATAAAAATTGTAGAGGCTCTGGAAGATGTTTTCTGTTTCCAAAGAGAGTTAAGTTTTTTAGCAGGCAGATAGAATACTATTTAATCACTTTGATTCTGTTAGGGTCTAGTGTTAGACTTTTTAGGCATGTCTGTTTCACTTTTGTCCTTACTTCTGGAGTCTTACCTGAAAGTATAGGATATATACCAAAGCCTTTCTGTTTTGACAAGACTTGAACTCCAGCTTTTGTCTTCTCAACATCATGTAGCTGCTCTGCTCCCTCTGTTCATTGCTCAGCTCTTTAGCCTTTTAGCTACTGTTCTTTCCTGAATTTCTTGGAGCTTCATTCCACACATGCCATTTAGAAGTCAACTGATGACTTGGGGAAATTGCGTACAGATTTTTATGGCTTGCTTCTCGGTAGTACCCTTCTTCCCAGATTGAGTCTCTCAAGTTCCTACTCTTTTGGCACCCTCAAACTCCAACCTCTATTTCCACAGTCCAGTTTAAAAAAACAAAAACAAACCCACTTTCTGTTTATATTCTACTTCTCTGTACTGTGATTAAAAAATTGCCATAAGGAAAAAAGTCAAGGTGAATGCAGAGCTTACCTAGCTGTGCTTCTCTTCTTCCATATATTAAGTCCCTTAAATCCAGCGTGTATTGCTGTTCCTTAATTCTGGCTATTTCTAAAAACCTCTGTTGTCTAACTTTTAGAGTTAACAGAGTAGAAGAGGATAGTCTAAAACAAATTGTTCATGATCAAAACCAATTTGACTTAAAATTCTCCCTCTGTAATATCTTTTTAATTGAAGTATAGTTGATTTGTAGTATTAAAATAATATAGTAATGTATATTACTATATGTATATAATGTATATAATATATAAAATAATGTAGTATTAAATTAATATAATGGTTTAAATATTTATAGATTATACTTCATTTATAGTTACTATATAGTACTGGCTATATTCTTTGTGCTGCACAATATATTCATGTAGCTTATCTCTTGCCCCTCTCCCCTTATCTTACTCCACTGGTAACCATTAGTCTGTTCTTTATATATATGAGTCCGCTTCTTCTTTGTTGTATTCACTCCTTTATTTTTTAAATTCCACATATAAGTATTAATGTACACTATTTGGCTTTCTCTGACTTATTTCACTAAACATAATACCTTCTAAATCCATCCATGTTGTTGTAAATGGCAAATTTTCGTTCTTTTTTATGACTGAGTAGTATTCCATTGTGTGTGAGCTATATATATACCATATCTTCTTTACCCATTCATCTGTTGATGGACACTTAGGTTACTTCCAAATCTTGGCAATTGTAAATAATGCTGCTATGAACACTGAGATGCATGTATCTTTTTAAATTAGTGTTTGCATCTTCTATGGATATATTGCCAGGAGTAGATTATTGGTTATATGGTAGTTCTAAGTTTCTTTAAGGAACCTTCATACTATTTGCCACAGTGGCTGCCCCAATTTATATTTCCAACAGAGTACCAAGGTTCCCTTTTTTCCACATCCTTGCCAGTGTTTGTTATTTGTGGTCTTTTTGATGATAGTCATTCTGATAACGTGAAGTCATACCTCACTGTAGTTTTGATTTGCATTTTTCTGATGACTAGTGATGTTGAGCATCTTTTCATATGCCTGTTGGCCATCTACATATCTTCTTTGGAAAATTGTCTATTCAAATCTTCTGCCCATTTTTTAATCAGGTTTTTTTTATATCAAATTGTTTGAACTGTTTATATATTTGAAAGTTAACCCCTCTGTAACATTTTAATGTTCATGTTCTTTTTAAAAATTTTCTCTATTTTGTCAATTTTATTTATTATTTAAATAGTTTTACAGAAAAATAGCTTCTTCACCTCAGTGGACTATTTATGTTTCCTACTCCTTTGCCTTCTTAATTTTTATAGTAGTTGTAATTAGTACATGGATAATGATGTTTAGGATATTCTGTTTTTTTGCATTCTCTATTTCCTAATTTATTGTTAATGTTTCTATACAAGCTTTATGTTTATTGTTTTTTACTTATGAATACAGCTTTCATTTTTTCTGGTTTATTTAATCATTCCTGTTTTATTACCACTAAGGTAATAAAAATTAAATTTTTAAAAAAGTTATTTTCTTAGGATGAATTTCCAGGACATGACTACCAGGTCAGAGACCCTTCAAGTTGTTAGCAGGTCTATCTATCCTAGTATCTGTGTCATACTCAGGAATCATACTTTTAATTTCTTCAATAGAATCCTGCATTATAATATCCACGTTTTTCATTTTGTATGGTCCCTTAGCTCAGTGTAAACTTACATTCATGTATCTGCTCAGTGCTAATACCTCTTAGGAAAAAGTTGGACATATATCACATCAAGGCTTTTCTTAACATAGGCGCTATTAAGCTTCTTTTTAAGTATATAACTTAATCCTCCTCAGAAAATTGGATTTCTACAGAAAAAAAAATTATTTTAAAAGTTGAAAAGGAAATCCTATTCCTTTGCAAATTAAGTTTGATGACTTTTATTTAATAAGTATTTTTGATATTTTGCTGTGTGCAGGCATTTTCTGTTGAAGAAGAACCCAAATTACTCTCACTTGAAAGAGTTCACTTGGGTGGTGGAAAACACTTGGTTATTATTTTAATGAATGCTAGGGAAGAAAGGGTCACAGAGATCTCTTCATTGTGCACGCAGGCTCTCTCTAATACTGTTTGATAAACTATCTTAGAAACTTACGTAAAGAGAAAAAGCAAGTAGGATAGACCCAACTAGAGTTTAATGAAGAGATTTTTGAGAAGTCCTTTAAAAAATATGAATAACACAAAATTCTTCTAATATTGTGGCACATACAGGATGTAATTTAATTAATAACCTTTTATAGATGGAAATTAATTAAGTAATATCTATGAGATATTTGGTTACCTGAGAGTAAGGAGAGATGTCTTTTCCTTCAAAGGGTAGGGATATAAGGAGTGAGTGGCTCTGTGTGTGCGTATGCATGGGCTTGTGTGTATGTGCTCATGTACATGTACCCATGGTGTTCACTTTGTGTGAAGATTCCAAGATTCTATCCACATGGCTTGCAATCCTCAGGAAAACCTTTAACCTACTGTGTTTCATTTCCTCTCAAAATATTCAAATTAGCAGACCTTTTCAGTGCTTGTGTATCACCGTGGGACTTTGGGCTTCCCTTCATTGATTAGTTTTTCTGAGGCCAAGTTTCATTGTTTTGGATGTACATTTTGGATATAGATGCCTTACACCTGACTCTTCTTTTAAATAATCCATCCCTTTTGCCCATTAAACACAGCTGTATATTTTTTAGGCTATGCTCCACTTCCTGGTTATTAATATCTAACTGTAGCCATGGAGCATTCTCTTAGCTCTTTCTTCACACATGCAAGCATGGCATTATTCAGATGTTTAGCACTATTCCATGGGAGTGTCAGGTTGTCATGAAGGAGGAAAGAGGTGTTTTTGTTTTGTTTTACCCTTTATTCATAGCCTGACACTTATTACGTGCTCAATAAATGTACCTATTAGGGAACCTTTCAGATCTCTCTCTTCCTGTAGAGTAGTCCCTTTCCTAACACCTAAGTTACTGAGAAACTCTAGCCTGTATGTCAAACGTTTAAGTTTAAATTTTTTTGTGCTTTACCCTTGCTCTTCTCATGTCCTTGTTCTACTCTACACTGTTCATCCTGGCACAGTAGTCTCTTAACCAGCATCTCTTCCTGCTTTGCTGAGTTTCTTCAGTCTCCACCATATATTGACAGTGTTATTCCAGGCTCAGAAGTTTTTCAATGGAGGCTGCCCTGAATTGACCTTAAACTGGTGAAACTGGGGAAACTCAAACTGGTGAAACTGGGTAAACTGGCCTCAAACTGTTTCCAACTGGAGAAAAAAATTACACTTTGAACATCCAGAAGGGTCCCAAAGCAGTGTTACTTGGGCCCCATTGTATTATAAGAGTTATTCATTAAATATTTCTTTGAGTTATTATATCTGTCCCTTCTTCTAGAATCTGTATGTGTATCCAAAGAGTTGAATTTGGGATAGTTTTGAGTAATAATTGTTATGTGGTACCCAGGTTTCTTGCTTCTCTCCTTCACCATGTTAAACTTCTCAGATTTCACTCTTCCTTCACTCACTTGTGAGATGAATCCTTCATATCCTTTGTGCCATCAGTTCCCCAAACATATAGATGGGAGACTTTACTAACATTATGAAGATTACAGAATTGCTTTAATCTTTTGCCTTTATAGCTGTGCTCCAACATTAAGAACATTTTCTTTGTTGCTCTTCTTATGCCCTAGTCAGTTATCAGCAGCACTCAGATGTTATTTCTCAAAGCAGAGTTATTAGGCAAAATGTGACACTATTCCATACATTCCTTGAAATGGGAGTACCAGCTGTTCACTGGATTTAATTTGCAATTTGAAGGGTTCCAAAAGTGCTGATTCTTCTCCTTGGTTTCCATCCTGAGGGCATAATGCATAGTTCTTAGGACAGACTCATTTTCTGTAAGCCTAAAGACTAAAATCATAATAACTGCACTTTGTATTTTACAGTGTGTGGACCAGTTGACAAAGATCCAAACTGAATTGCAAGAGACAGTAAAAGATTTAGCTAAAGGCAAGAAGAAATACTTTGAGACTGAACAGATGGCTCATGCAGTACGAGAGAAAGCTGACATCGAGGCAAAGTATGTGTTTTAGCATTTCTGAAAAAGTAACTATGCAAATAAATGTTATTTTTGCCAGTACTTTGTTTTCTGTTAGTACAGGGCATTTCATCAGACCTGTAAATGTTACATACTTTAGATCAAATTTTTCTCTTACATTGGTTGATTTTATTTACATTAATATTAGCAAAATGAGAATGTTTGATCAGTTTTCACATTAACTTGAATTTTGAAAAAGAAAGAAGACAAATGAACATTGTATTGGAAGCTTAGCAAAAGTCTGCTTAAGTTGCTTAGGTGTCTGAATATCAGGGTTTTAGAGCCTCGTTTTTCTCATGCCACACTAAATCAATTGTAGTTGAAAAATCCCTGATCCTCAGTGTGCCATTGAAGGATGATGGACACATCAAGTGAACAAGAGCACTGACCTCAGCGTAGAAATCCTGCCCTAGAATTTTCTCTTATATGAAGTTCTAACATACACTTTTTAATGTATGCTTTAGCAACTGTGTGTGAATTTTACTTTCAATATATGTGAATTACAAGTCCTTTATTTGAAAATAATTAGGAAAAGAAGGAACTGGCAGTTTATAACACAAAGAAATGTAAAGCTAGCAGTTAGAGATTTTTGCAGTGACAGCTTGAGGAAAGATTAAAATTTTTTAAGAATAAAGAAACCTGTGTTATAGAATGGTATTCTGAAGATGTTTGTAAGGAAGGGTAAGACTCCCATTCAGTCAGCTCACCGATGGAAAATGTAGGAGTTTGAACTCCTAGTCATGGAATCAGAAAATCTGTACAGTTGAACACCTGTGCAGACTAGGAAGGCATCAGGGGTGTCTTTCTAATATATTTTTTTATCTGTAAGGAAATTAAACAATCTCATAGGCAAATGTTGTGAAAATTTAGAGGCTCCTGGAAAGTTTATTTTGTACCAAGGGATGGTAAATGAATACTCATAACATGCGTAATGTTACTGGAAAACATATTTAATATTTCCCTTAGTTTATTATCTTAATTATTTTATTTTTATAACCATACAGATATTTCCTATACTTTCTTAAGAGTCGGTGAACCCATCTTCCCAGTAAGATCTGAAGTTTTTAGATTAGATTCTCTCCATTAGGGATATCCTGTCGTGGTGGTTTTTAAGAACTTGTTTTTTTAAACTCTCAGGAATTTGAGAATAGAGAATTGACAGATTTTGTAGACCTACTTGAGCCAAGGTCCACGGGTGAAAATGAGGACAGTATAAGGCTTTTCTTGAGAGGTATGGATTTGACACAGGGACTTCCCTGTAGCTCAGATGGTAAAGAATCTGCTTGTGATGCAGGAGACCAGGGTTCGATTCCTGGGTTGGGAAGTTCCTCTGAAGACGGGAATGGCAATCCACTCTAGTATTCGTACCTGGAGAATTCCATGGATAGAAAAGCCTGGCAGGCTACAGTCCGCGGGGTCGCAAAGAGTTGGACACGACTGAGCGACTAACACACACACACAAATGGGTTTGGCACAGATGCTGATCACAAGAAACTGCCTCCTAATATGGTTCAGATTCAAAGAGGATACAGAAGATCAGACATTTAGTTCCACGTGTAACTTTTCTGGAAAATTAATTCTACAACAGGGAAAGAAATATCTCTTTATTCATTCACTAAGTTTTTTTTTTTTTGAATGATTACACTGTATTGGGTACCATGGATCCAGAAATGAGTAAGATAAGCTTTGGCCTCAAAAAGTTTAAAGCCTAGAATTAAAAACAAATGTGTATTAAAGTAAATTTATGGTTTGTTTATTCACAGTAAACTCAAAGAAAGTAAATGCCTAATGTCACCTAGTAATTAATTTATTTTAGTAGCTATGTGAAAACACAGTTGTGTAAGTCTAGAAGATAGATTAATTTTGCCTAGTGAGAAAGGAAACCTTTATAGAAGAAGTGGTATTCGGACACAGTTCCGAAGAATGGTTTTTCTAAGTAGAGATGAGAACAAAGACCAGGAAGGGGAAGTGAAAACTGGGCTGTATATAGTTTTGACAGATGATTTGACAGGTAGTGAGATGTGTACATTAGGAGAGAGCATAGAAGGAAGTATACAGTTTGATGGATGAGTTCCACTTTAAATATAAAGGTTCTGAAAAACCTGTGGGACTGTGGAGTTAATATATTTGGTAGAGGGTTATGTATCTGACTCTCACAGGGGAATTTGGGCCTGAAGATCATGCTTTGGGGGTTAGTTGCATATCAGATGATAGTTAAAAGGATGGCATCATATATAAAATGAGATGAGAAGTTGTTTGGAAACCTAAGGAACATTAACATTTGGAAGGTGGGTGAGGAAGGGGAGTATGCAGTATAGTTCATTGTTTGTATCAATATATATTTTATTTGTTCTAGATAATCTTTGAAGTTAGAAACTTTATTATTTTACTTATTACTAGTACTTTCTTTATTGCCACACAAGGATTGTATGAGGATTAGCAAATGAAGCAGAAACCGTAAACTTATATCCTCATATTAGAAAATCCAGGTGCAACTCAGAATATTTAGATAATGACTACAAAAAAAGTAGAAATGAGTATACCCCAAACACAGTCTTTCTTAACCCTGAACAGGCACTCCAATTTTAAAGTCTGTAGTCTTTGCTTTTCTAGATCAAAACAAATAGGAATCTGATTAATAAAACCCCCATCAAGTATGAATATAATAACAAAGTAGAAAAATAACAGGAGTATCTTAGATCCAACTATTTTTTTAAAACAGTGGAGCAGTTGGAATGCATATTTGTGCATCTAGCAAGAGAATGTTTTTCTCTTTTTAGAAAGTTGAGAGAAAGCTTTAGGTATCCTCTTCACATTTGCTCAGCAGAGACTGTCTTGCTCTGTCTTTCAATACCAAATGACCTGCAACTTTACTTCATATTATGGCATAGCTTCCAGCACATGCATTGACTTTTCCCATGGCAATCACCATGACACTGTAGTCAAGACAAACATTGCAGCTTCAAAAATCACTGGTCGTGGGAATGTTGGTTGTTCCTTAGCATTTGTCTGTTGACTCTCTCCTTACTTTTATCTCTAGTTGTTTGGGTAAAGCTGGAGAAGGCAATGGCACCCCACTCCAGTACTCTTGCCTGGTAAATCCCATGGACGGAGGAGCCTGGTAGGCTGCAGTCCGTGGGGTCGCTAAAAGTCAGACACGGCTGAGCGACTTCACTTTCACTTTTCCCTTTCATGCACTGGAGAAGGAAATGGCAACCCACTCCAGTATTCTTGCCTGGAGGATCCCAGGGACGTTGGAGCCTGGTGGGCTGCTATCTATGGGGTCACACAGAGTTGGACACGACTGAAGCGACTTAGCAGCAGCAGCAGCAGCAGCATATTTTTATTACTGATTTTAATTGTGGTTCCCCTCACAAGCTTAGAGGGATTGAGAGAAATAAGGACCCCAGAAAAGAGAAGTTTAAACAGAGTAAAATCATACAGGGCAGAAAGTCGAAGGGCTTTATCACTATGTTCTGAATACTGTGTTAAGAGTGGAGGGAGCACTCCAACAAGAACTTTTTATGGGAGACATGATGGAATTAAGGCCTTTGTAGAGCCTGTCAATATCATACCATAGGTTGCATACCTGGCATTGTTACAGCCTATTGCATGTGGCTGGGAAAGCCTGCTAATCTTTGCCTCCATAGGTTGGTTGTCCATGGGCCTCTTTGAGCTTCCTTGCAGGTACTAAAGTATGTGCAACTATATGATACTGGGAATAACCTATAGTTTGATGGCTTCTGTTTATTAGGCAATACCAACATACTGAATTTGTCAAAATGTATTTTTGTCATTCAAGATATTTTTGTTTTATTAATCCCACTATTTTCTTTTTCACCATAATATTAAATTCTTCCTGTAGTAAAATAAAGGAAAATAATCATTGCTTTTGGTTTCTATTTATCTAGTTCTCTTTTAGAATAGTGTTATGGGAAAAGGTCACTTTTTAAAAAATTTATTAATTATAATATTTAATCATTTTATTATGGTGTAATTTGATAATGTTATTAAATATACTTTTCTATTTTCATTATAGATCTAAACTTAGTCTTTTTCAATCAAGAATCAGTTTACAGAAGGCAAGTGTAAAGGTGAGTTTTTAAAAACTTTATTTCACAATTAAGAAACCTTAGCTTAAAAGAAAAAGAACTGGGCCTTTTGAAGGTGCAGTTCAATTATTTCCATCTAGTTTCCATATAGAGAAGCATTTTAAAGTCATTAGGAAGAACTTTTTTCCCAGTTCATGGGATTTTTCAGCAAGGTGTCAGCCCCTTGGATACTCCCTGCTTCTCAAGATTGCTTTAGAGGTAAATTTCTATACCTAACCTGCTTAGGACTGTTGCCTTCAGCACTTAGTCCAAGAGACTTTAACTGGTCTATGGGCTTTAGAAAGCTTTACAAAATCCATTTCACTTAGATTTATACCTCTGAGCACAATATTCTAGGCCAGATGCAAGTGAATTTTTCCTGTGGGATCCTCAAGCTGTAGAATACCTAATAAATAAGCTTAGTGACCTGCCTTTGTATGCCAAGCTCCCCTCTAGCATGCATTTCTTTTGGCGCATTAGAAGATGTTGATTTTTAAAAAGTGATTTTCTAACTCCAGCAGATTTACTGATGTCTTTGAAGATAAGAGACTTACTTACTTTGAGAACCATTATTGTCCGATCAGAATAAAATGAGCATAAAATTTTGAAGTTCTCTCAAAAGCTTTTAAAATACATAAAGTATAAATAATAAATATTTGAAAACCCTCTTACTATGTGACACAGTTCTAGTCACTGTTTATTGAATTCTTCAGTAGTGTTGAAGCATTTTTATATGCATATAAATGTTTCTTCAACTGGTCATCTTTACTCTTGTTGGGGAACCAATTAAGAGTGGTAGTACCCTTTTCAGTACTGTATTGATTTGCAGTAACTATTTTTTCCTCTTACTATGTTTTAGTTAAAAGCCCGGCGATCTGAGTGTAATTCCAAAGCTACCCACGCAAGGAATGATTATCTTCTTACATTAGCGGCAGCAAATGCACACCAGGATCGCTACTATCAAACAGACTTAGTTAATATTATGAAGGTAATACAGCCTTAATATCTGCGGTAATTTTGTATGAGTTGACTGTTGGGTGTATGGGATTGAGTCTATAGAATAGCAGGCAGTACCTTGCATTTTGTTGGAATAGAGAATATACTTTGTATTGTTTATGCAACCTCTGTTTCATATAATTCTGAATTAATTTTAGTATAAGAAAATGTTTAAAGCCAAATCATAGTAAAAGGTTGTATTATTGCCTAGCAGCAGCATTTATTTACTGTATAGTGGTTATTTAATATATGATTATTTTTTAAAAGCTTAGATTTTAAAAATTTAATCATTTTATGCTTAATTGATAGATAAGCTTGTGCATTAATGTTTTATGATTTTGAGGTGCCTGGGGGTAAAACAAGAGAAAATATAACTAGTAGTTATATGAGAATGTTAGAATGGGTTACAATTACTTGTATGCCCAAATTCGATCTTGGTCTTTCTCTGTTTATACATCTATACGTATCTTTAACTCAAGGAAAAGACAGAGGGTGGAGAAGAAACTTTTTTAACCTGCTCCTAGGTTTGCCCTCACGACTGGTAGACATGTTCTGCTTTGAATTGTATCTCTTTCTCTCTTGTCCTCTCAAGGACCCAACTTTTGATTATTCTGCCTTTACTTTCAACCCATCCGTCTCAAATATATTGTTCTTAATGACTGTCCAAACACATTGCTTTGATTGAATTGCTTGCTCTACAAATCAGAGATGTTGAGAAGGGAGTGCAGCAAATTATTGTTTTCTTCTTTTTTTTTGATACAGTGGCTCTGAGAAAGAGATAAACTCTGTCCAGAAACTACAAGTTCTTTCCTTCAAAGTAGAGACAGGACATATATACTGGAACCTTTAAGGAAAAATGGAGGGATGGAGAGAGTAATACTGAACTAAGAAGTATCCTATTGCAATTTTTTAATTTCCTTTTGATTTATTGTGTGAAACCCCCTTTTCCTGATTTCTATGCTGTTCTGACTTCTGGTTAGAATATAAGTGATGAGAGAGATCTGAATTGTTTTGACTTCCAAGACAAGAACTCTTCATACATTTTCCCATAAAATAGTTGACCTAGAGGTTTAGACATTTTATTAGGTGTTGCATAGTGCTTCAGACTTATAAGGACCAACTGGAGACTTGGCAAATATATACTTTCCCCTTTGAATATTTTTAAATGAACATTGTACTGATTTAAACAGTAGCAAAAGTAAAATATTCATGTTTTTTTTTTTTAATTGAATCCACAGTCAAGAAAGATTTCTTACCTAAAACCCTATGACCTTCTATATACCAGGAAAGGTACAGTATTACCTGGGGGATCTGCTCCCTGCCAGAAACAAAGAGGAGGTTAATGGGCCTAGCTGGGCCTCAGATTATGTATCTTTGAACACACTTTGAAGTCCTTGTACACCTAGGTATTTGATCATCATTGGGTAGATGTGCTTCAGATTACTCATTTCGTGAAACATTATAGGGTATTGAATGATAAAAAATCGAGACAGGAATCCCTCCTGTCCTTTAGAAACAGGAAATTGTATTCTCAAATTTCACATTATGTGTGTTAATTCATTTCCTTCCTTATGTGAATTCTGTAGTCTGCAATATTGAATAATATCCATTAATTATACTGCTAGCTACTTAGTAAGTTTCTATCATTGAATTGATAGTGGCCCTTTAATAGCTGTCTGTTTTCTGGATTTTTGTTAATGTTACAATAGCTTAACTGGAATCTTTTAAACAAAATCTTTGCGATGGTATAGATGATCTTATGTGCAAAGCAGAAGTAGAGACACAGAAGTAGAGAACAAATGTATGGATATCAAGGGGGTAGTGGGTGTGTGGGAGGAATTGGGCGATTGGGATTGACATATGTACACTATTGATACTATATACAAAATAGATAACCAGTGAGAACCTGCTGTACAGCCAGGGAACTCTTGTATGCTCTGTGGTGACCTAAATGGGAAGGAAATCCAGAAAAGAGGGGATATATGTATACATATAACTGATTCACTTTCCTGTACAGGATAAACTAACAAAACATTGTAAACTATTAGTTAGTTAGTTCAGTTGCTCAGTCGTGTCCGACTCTTTGCGACCCCATGAACCACAGCACGCCAGGCCTCCCTGTCCACCACCAACTCCCGGATTAACCCAAACTCATGTCCATTGAGTCAGTGATGCCATCCAGCCATCTCATCCTCCGTCGTTGCCTTCTCCTCCTGCCCCCAATCCTTCCCAGCATTAGGGTCTTTTCCAGTGAGTCAACTCTTTGCATGAGGTGGCCAAAGTATTGGAGTTTCAGCTTCAACATCAGTCTTTCCAATTAACACCCAAGACCGATCTCCTTTAGGATGGATTGATTGGATCTCCTTGCTGTCCAAGGGACTCTCAAGAGTCTTCTCCAACACCACAGTTCAAAAACATCAATTTTTCGGCGCTCAGCTTTCTTCGCAATCCAACTCTTACATCCATACATGACTACTGGAAAAACCGTAGCCTTGACTAGACGGACCTTTGTTGGCAAAGTAACGTCTCTGCTTTTTAATATGCTGTCTAGCTTGGTCATAACTTTCCTTCCAAGGAGTAAACGTCTTTTAATTTCATGGCTGCGATCACCATCTGCAGTGATTTTGGAGCCCCCCAAAATAAAGCCTGACACTGTTTCCACTGTTTCCCCATCCATTTCCCATGAAGTGATGGGACCAGATGCCATGATCTTAGTTTTCTGAACGTTGAGCTTTAAGCCAACTTTTTCGCTCTCCTCTCTCACTTTCATCAATAGCTTTTTAGTTCCTCTTCACTTTCTGCCATAAGGGTGGTGTCATCTGCATATCTGAGGTTATTGATATTTCTCCCGGCAATCTTGATTCCAGCTTGTGCTTCTTCCAGCCCAGCATTTCTCATGATGTACTCCGCATATAAGTTAAATAAGCAGAATGACAATATACGGCCTTGATGTACTCCTTTTCCTATTTGGAGCCAGTCTGTTGTTCCATGTCCAGTTCTAACTGTTGCTTCCTGACCTGCATACAGGCTTCTCAAGAGGCAGGTCAGGTGGTCTGGTATTCCTATCTCTTTCAGAATTTTCCACAGTTTATTGTGATCCACACAGTCAAAGGCTTTGGCATAGTCAACAAAGCAGAAATAGATGTTTTTCTGAAACTCTCTTGCTTTTTTGATGATCCAGCTGATGTGGGCAATTTGATCTCTGCTTCCTCTGCCTTTTCTAAATCCAGCTTGAACATCTGGAAGTTCATGGTTCACGTATTGCTGAAGCCTGGCTTGGAGAATTTTAAGCATTACTAGCATGTGAGAAAGTAACTATACCCCAATAAAAATTAATTTAAAAATTTTATATGAATAGCTTGAAAGCAGGAAATTTTAGTCATTGATTTATCATACAATGATACACATTTAATAGTTGCTTATAGTATGGTAGCTACTGTGCTAGGCTTTAAAAGAAGCAAAAATAAACAAGACACCCTTCTTATCCTTAAAGAGCTTAGTCTAGTTGAAGAGAGATAATTTAGAAATGATGAATCAGAGTAATGAAGTCACATAAAACGGCCATGGATAGCAGTAATCACAACTGTCTTTTTTTTTTTGATTACTTGATATTACCCTAGCATTATTCTAATCACTTTATGCATATTATCCTTTCTCATTTTCTTCTTTGACCTGGTTAGAGTCTATAGTTCATTATTTAAATAACACACTAGCCTATAAATGAATGAAATCCCAACTGTGGATGAACCACTCTATACCAGCATCTAAATAATCAAGTCCTGTTGAAGAAAATCTTCCAATAAAACAGATTCATAATCATAAATTTCCTCCTTTCTAAAGATGATCATTTCACTTCAGCTTTAGATGGTATCTCATTCCCTCCCACCTTCTCAGGGATTTAAAACAATTGACTATTCTATTTTTTCCCTTATGTTTCTGGGATGTTCTATTCTTAGATTAACAGTTGATAGCATCTTAGATGACAGCCCTCCTTATGTTTATCTTTTGTGTTACACTCCTCTAGTCTGGTTTAGTTGCCCTCTGTGTGCCCTGTAATGGAGTTATTCTGGGACCTCTCTTTGCCCGTCTTCTGTGTAGCATCCTCAACTGTCTGTATTGCATCTTCTTTGTTCTTAGTATACTTTGTTCCTTGATAGAATACATCCTCTAGTACTTTCTTGAGAGAGTGGGCATGAGAGGTAAGTTTTTTAAGATACTATGTTATGAAGATGTTATTTTTCTGTGCTCATACTTAGGCATAGAATTAAAAGTTAAAAACCTTTTTTATTCAAATGTTGAAGACAGTTGTTTTCTTGTTTCCTGTGAAGATATTGAGAACTCTGAACCATCTGATTCTTCATTCTTCATATCTGCTCTAGAGTTTTTTCTTTTCAGCTTATGAAATATTTCTAGAATGTCCTTTGATTCTTAAATTAGGTCTTCCTTTTTGTTTTCTCTTTCTGGAACTCCTGTTATTAAGATGTTAGATCTCCAGGTCTAATCCTGCAAATTTCTTTTTTCTTCTTTTATTGTCCTCTGTCATTATGCTCTACTGTCTGAGATACCTCTTCAGCTTTATAGTTCTTTTGTTAAGTTTATAATTATTTTCAACATGGTTTTAATATTCTTTTGTTCCTGAATATCCTGAATTTTGTTCCTTTGATATCCTGATTGTTCCTTTTTTTTTTTAATATAACAGGTTTCTTCTTCTCTTATCTTCTTATGTACTTTATCTTCTCTTTTTAATTCTGATAATCTCAATAATAGAATTTATTTTGAAGTTTTCTTTTCCATACATGGTCTCTCTTTTAGCCTGTGTGCAGGACTTGTGAACTTTGAGCTTCCCTATATGGTGTTCTGGTGGACCATTTGTAGGTGAAACAGTAATATCAGTATCTTTGTATCTCTCCTCCTGTGCTGGTCAGAACTACTACTTTGCTCCTTTCATCATTTCTTCAGGTCTCTTTTCTTGTGTTGTTTGCTGAGGAAGGCTTCCATGATCTCCTTAACCCAGTTACACTCCCACCCAATGTGATGGTCTCATAAAATGATTTATCTCCTCTTTGAAGCACTTTGAAACATGGTTATAGTTTTACCTGTATTTGTGTGATTTATGTGATAACTGCCTTATCTTCCACTTAATTATACATTCCATGAGGACAGTAATTATTGTCTGTATCACTTGAGGCTCCATCCTTGCTCTCTAGTACAGTGTATGATTCCTAATATGTGCTAATGTTTATAAGTTAATACTTACTGAAAAGTGAATGAACAATTACTCTCATTTTTATCCTTGCAGAATGAATCATTCTCATTTTACAAATGAGGTAACTATGACAAAGCCTGGATTCAACTCTGGCAGGTTTCTCTGCCTTCAGAGTTGGTGCCATTACCATTAGCTCTTTAAATCATACCCATTCATTAGACTTATTTCCTCTTCCTTGTTAAATGTGGAATAATCCTGCACTATCTTATCTCTTTTGTCTTCTGTGAGGAGCCAATAAGATAATGAAGTGTGTTTTGTTAATTTTGAAAATTGATATACGTGTCATTATCAGCCTATTAAATAACATAAATTCTGTTTTTCTGTTTTAAATAAATCTTACTTTTTTACGATGAGGAGGGGGAGAGCATAGAAGAGACCTTGAATGCTTGGGAGTGAGAATAGAGCAGCTGTTTGGATATCTAACATTGCTAGGTTCTTCTCTAGGTAGCTTAAAATACATTATTTCATTTAGCTTTTCATAATTTCATTATTTCATAATGTCTTTCGAGGTAAATACTATTTTTTCCCTGCCTTACAAGTTAGATGGTGGAGGCACAGTGAGGTTCAGCTGATCTATATAATAATTAGGACTTAAATCAAGGTCTCTGTAACTTTATACCCATATCTTTCCTAAATTTCATGCTGTGTTCTTTTCTACATATCATTCCAATCTTCTTGATAGTAAAATTTAGTATAATAAGCAGTAGCATACCGTGAATGTCATAAATTCTGAGAGAACTATAGAATAAAATTAACAATTGAAAATCGCAAATTCTGCCCAGTGCTAATTATTCTAAAGAGTAAGATCATGTCAGTTTCTAAATGAAAGTATTTAGACAGGTTTCCCAAGGAATACTTTGTATACTTTATGATTGGAGTGGATATTAAATATATTACTCAGTGTCTACGTATCGTCAGGCAGGTTTTTTTGAGCCAAAATGAAACAACAGCAGCAACAACAAACAAGAACTGTTGCCTAGCCGCCTGGCCCTGGAAGCTGGATCCCTGATCTCATCACATCTGTGGGAAAGCAGTTCAGCTGACTGCTACGACGTCTTGCAGTTCGTTCCTCAAATGCTCCTGTTTTGTAGAGTGTTCTTGTGCAATATATAAGCTGATATTTTTACTTTTAGAAACTTGCAGAATATTTTCTTAGTGGTTTGGATGAGGAAGGATGAAGTATAATGATACGTCCTAGTAGAAAAGAGAACAAAATGTCAATCTAATGAAAGACTTTTTGAAAAGCTTGATACTAGTACCTCTAGACAGATGTTTAGTGGATGCCAAACATATATGACTAGTTGATAATTAGGCAAAGTAATAAAAGGTGAACATCTTTATATGTGACAAATACAGAAAATACGATAATATGGCATATCTTTTACAGACATTTGTCTTGGTTAAATGAAGAGAAAGTCATTATTGGTATCCAGGTCTCTTATTTTTAAGGCTTTTCTGACTAAAACACTAATTATTCCAAAAGTCTTCTTCATTCTCATGTAGGATTTGTAATTCTCATCTTCTTGATTTTGAATCATAACTTTTCTGGTTTCCCTGCCATCGCTCTAGCTGTTATACCTCTGATTCACCTAGTAATGTTTATTCACTTAATAAATTAACATGGAAGACCTCAAAGAGGGTGACTTCAACAGAAGAGTCAAGACTGGCTCTCTGCTTCTCTTTACATACTTTTTCTTGGAGAGAGTAAGTATTTGGCCTGGTTTTTTTTAGTACTGTATGATTCTCAAATCTATTTGTAACTTTGCCCTTAATAGTTATCCATACTTTTGTGTTTCCATCAGCGGCTGAAACTTTCTAAACTAGAGGCAACTCTTTGTTTCCCATTGTTCCCTTGAAGAACCCCCTCCTAGATTTCAGGTGACAACTGAAACAACAGCTGTACTATCAAATACGGTAGTCCTTAGGTACATGTGACTATTTAAAATAATTAAATATAAGTAAAAATTTTAATTCTGTTCTTCAGTAACAAGAGCCGCATTTCAGGCACTCAAAAGTGACTTAGGTAGTGGCTATCATATTGAACAGTGCAGATATAGAATATTACCATCATCACAGAAAGTTCTATTGGACAGCAGAGGTCTAAAGCTGATTTAGTTTTTGTTTTCCTCCCATCCTCCTTTATCTGACTACCTGGTCATCATTTTCCCCAATAACCATAGCCATAATTGTATTCATATTATTTCAGAATTAATTGCTTCTTCATTTGCATTCTGTATCTTGAAATAGAACAGAAAGAGGTCAGCAGCATTTTCTGTAAAGGGCCTAATAGTAAATATTTTAGGCTGCTCTGTTATAAGCACTCAACTCTGAGGCTGTAGGATAGTCATTGATAATATGTAAGCAAATGAATGTCTGTGTTCCAGTAAAACTATTATAAAAATAAGCATCAGGCTGGATTTGACCCACAGGCCATAGTTGCTGACCCTTGGTATAGGACTTTAAAAGCTACGTATGAAATTTTCTAAATGTACAAATACTTTCAGAGAAAAATTAAATGACTACCCATTAGCTTACCACTCAGCTTCAGAAATGAAATAGTACTAGCAAAATGGAAGCTTCCCGTGTGACTGCATCTCATTTTCTTAACTGAAATTTTAGTTGTTTTTGTTTTACTCTTATAAACAGTGCTGCTATCAACATTCTTGTATGTGTCTCTTGGTGTTTTTGTGCAAGAATTTCCTAAGGAAATATACATAAGAGTGGTATGTATTAGCAGCTTTACCAAAGAGGCGATATTGTATTACAGCACTTTTTCTTATATCTTTTAACATCGTTTGTGTGTCATCTTAAACTCAGCAAGTATCTAAGTGTATATTTGGTGATAGGCATGGTGATACAGAGATAAATTGGACATGATCCATATAAGTAGTGAGACAGAAACAAGAAGGTTATAATTCTCTAGAACAGCCTCTAAAGGGTACATGGAATATGAGGTTATAGATCCTTTCCGCTGCTATATTGTTTATATTGTGACTGGCTCCCTGTGACACAAAAAGAGAAAATTAGGAGGCCCATTTTTACCAAACTTCTAAAGCAGTGATTTTAAAATATTTTTAACAGTTGAATAATTGTTACAAACTCCTACATAACAGTTGAATAACTGCTACAATCTCCTACGTGGAATCCTTATTTAGAAAGTAGATAAAAGGGAAGATTTGGTTAAAGCTCTGAGCCTTTTTCCCTTTTGTGTGGGCCCCATTACCCATACGTGCATATGTCATCCTCTGCATATTTCCCTTATTTCCTGAGGCGTTATGCTGAATACTAGAGTTCCTTGAAATATGATTTGGAAACAACTGTTCCAAGACAGGGTTTTATTTTGTTTTGTTTTAAATATAATTCTAAGCTTTATCTGGCTAATCCTCATGCTATATTTTTTTTCAAAGTAATCTCTTAAAAATGTGTATCAGATCATGATAATGTACTGCTCATATCCTCCAGTGGACAGGGCCAACAGGAAATTGAGTATTCTGATTTAAGAGCTTAGTTGGATGTCTTGGGCTGGAGAGTCAACAATAATTGATGGACAAAAGCAATCTTGAGAAAAAAGAACAAAGCTGGAGTATCGTGCCCCCTCACTTTGTAAAGCTTTGTTTTACAAAGCTACAGTAATTAACATAATAGCTTTGCACAGCAAAGGAAACTGTGGACAAAACAAAAAGACAGCCTACTAAATGGGAGAAAATATTTGCAAATGGAATGACCAATAGAGGATAAATATCCAAAATATGTACACAGCTCATATGACTTAATGTTAAAAAAAAAAAGGAAAGAAAAGAAAAACAATCCGATTAAAAGATGGGTAGAAAATCTGAGTAGACATTTTTCCAAAGAAGATATACATATGGTAACACATATGAAGAAATGTCCAACATAGCTGAGCATCAGAGAAATGCAAATCAAATCCACAATGATATATCACCTCACACATGTCATAATGGCTATCATCAAAAAGTCTGCACATCAGCAGGGCTCCCTCGCCTGCCCACTTGCATCTCTTACAAGCATCCTATATTAATAATTCTATGTCTTGCCTATCACTTTGCCTCTCCCTGAATTCCTTCTGTGCTGAGACACAAAGAACCCAAGCCTCAGTAAGTCCAGACACCAGATGCTAAAACCACCACCAAATGGAAGAAATTAACTACATGTTGATCATGAGCATGTAACCCCAGGATCTACGGGCATTGAGGACTGTAATGTCAACCCCTGTGACACTTCCCTGTTACCTCACTGTCAGCCAATCAAAAAGAATTGTGCATTAGCTGATCACATACCCTGGTGTGCCTCTCTTTCA
This sequence comes from Okapia johnstoni, assembly GCA_024291935.2. Lineage (NCBI taxonomy): Eukaryota > Metazoa > Chordata > Mammalia > Artiodactyla > Giraffidae > Okapia > Okapia johnstoni. Next base: position 25,864,987 of record CM044325.1, read on the forward strand.
CCTTGCCTTTAAAAATGCTCTGCTGAAACTCTTCAGGAGTTCAGGGGTTTTGAGCATGAACCACCCTTTCTCCTTGTATTGGCTCCTTATGATAAACACTGCACTTTATTTCACCACAATCAGATGTCACTAGATTGGCTTTACTGGGCACAGGTAGACATGTTACCAAATCCAAGCTTGTTCTGCTCCCTGCACAGCAGGCCAGTAAATGCAAGAGACAAGGTCTTGAGGCAAAGAGTACAACTTTATTTGGAAAGCCAGCTGACCAAGAAGATGGCAGACTAATGTCTCAAAATAACCATCTTCCATGGGTCTGAATGCCAGGTTGTTTTATAAAACAGAGATAGGGGAAGGTGAGGAAATATTAATAAAATTAAAAAGGCAGAATGGAGAGGGAGAGGTGGTGAGGAAATAAAGTAAAAGGGGGCCATCCGTCCTGCAAAACATCTCTGGAAATGGCCAGCCTTCTGAAAGGAAGCCTTCTATGAGGGAGGGAGGCTAATCAGGCACAGGCAATATTGCCTTTTATGAAATAGTCTCAGAGGTCATAGAGTGTTCTGCATTCCATTCACTGAAAAAGTTACAAAGTAGTATCCATCATCAAAAGGGATTGATAGCATAGATTCTACCTCTTAATGGGATGGGAGTGCAGGGCATGTAGAGTTTATGGAAGAACATGTGCACCAGAAATATTGCTGTGTCTTTTTTTTTCTTTTTGCAAATCCAGTTTTGCCGCATGACCTTGTATCCTACAGTCTTCCTAAATTCACTTATTAGTTCTGGTATGTTTTTGTGGATTCTTTACAATTTTCAGTGATCATGATCATGTGAAATTGAATAAAGATAGTTTACTCCTGTCTTTCTAGTCTATAAGTCTTTGTATTTCTTGCCATATATCATTGGCTAAGATCCTTAGTACAGTTGAATAGAAGTTGTGAAAGTGGACATGCTTGCCTTCTTCTGAGATCTTTTGGGGAAAGGAAAATGAGAAAACTAACTTTTTAATTATTCTGGTAAAATATAAATAACATAAAATTTACCATTTTAATCATTTTTCTATGTGTAGTTTGGTGATGTTAGGTACACGCACCATGTTGTACAGCCATCACCATGATCCACCTCCACTATCCCTCCTTTTTCATTTTCTCAAATTGAAACTCTGTACCCATTAAATAATAACTCCCCATTGCCTTCTCTAGCCCCCTGGAAACCACTATTCAACTTTCTGTCTCTATTAATATGACTACTGTAGGTATCTCATATAAGTGAAATCATACAATATTTGTTCCTCTGTGTTTGCTTTATTTCACTTAGCATAATGTCTTTAAGGTTCACTCATGTTATAAGTGGGCTTCCCAGATGGCTCAGTAGGTAAAGAATCCGCCAGCAATGCAGGGGACACAGGAGACTCAGATTCGATCCCTGGGTTGGGAAGATGCCATGGAGCAGAGCATGGCAACCCACTCCAATATTCTTGCCTAGAGAATCTCATGAACAGAGGAACCTAGTGGGCTATAGTCCATAGGGTTGCAAACAGTCGGACACCCTGAAGCAACTGAGCACTCATGCACACATGTTATTAGTACATGTTAGAATTTCATTCATTTTTAAGACTGCACTTTTATTTTCTTCATTCTGTATAGCATGTAATTGTGAGTGCCTCTTTACTGAAGAAGTGAGATGCTTGCAGTGTGAATCCTTGCTACTGGGGCCTTTAAAATTAGAAGTGGAATGAAGACCTTCATAAAAATAACTGCATTCTAAGAACATGCAATAGTAATAGCTATTATTTATTGGGCTTTTATTCTGTACAGGCTTTACATATTTATTCTGTACAGGCTTTTCATATTATCTCATGTAATCTTCAAGGCAACCCTATATGTACATGAATACTTCCTTCCAATTATGCATTTCTGTGAATACAAATAGTACAGATAGCCATCAGATCTCATTGGAATGTAAGATTCCTGAGAGTAGGTTCTCTTGTTTTGTTCCCTGTTTTATACCTGGCACCTAAAATTGACATTGAATGAATGAGGAAGGAGTGGTTCCAGTCGGTCTTTCTTTGTGGAGGGCCTTTCTTCATAGTTAGCATCTTAGCCAGGCCTTATATGGGGTGTAGGATGTATGGTGGCAGAGTACGTGATTTCACAGGAATGCACTCTAGTGAGCAGGGGGCTGAAAGTGATATATCGCAGAAATCACTGCTTCCATCTGTCTTGGGGAGAGGTATGAGTGAGGAGAGAGCTTTGGGAGAGCTGAGAGTGCTTGCAATAGGGGTTTTTAATGAAACTGAAAAAATTTTGACCTTGAGGAAAAAATTCTAAAATGCCTTTAAAGTAGCTTTTTTAAAAAAAAAAAATTAACTGAGCCAATTAGGATGTGAATATTAGACTATTTATTATCCTAGCTTTTTATGCAGTTTTCAATGAAGTTTAATCTTTTTCCATTAAGTGTGATTATGTTTTGTGTTAGGCCGCTTTTATATATTAGAAATATTAGATTATTTTTGCTCACTGAAAATATAGATTTAGGTTTTCATTGGTCTTCCTAGATTCTGTAATGTATTTATTGTTGGTTAAAAAACTTGAAGTAGTGGAGATTGATGATGTTAGCTTTGGGGCTAAGAAAGGAAGTGACATGTGAACAAAGTCTTCAGCATTCTTAGCCATTTCTGGCTTTAGAAAGTTTTCTTTGTTTGTCAGTCATTTATCAAGACCTTTCCCTTTTGTTTTTCCTTTTCAAGCTATTTTGAAAAGGCACATAGTATGCATTTTTCTGATATTCTGGTGGCTTTTGCTTCTGAGTCTCAGGCTGATGTAATGATGTCACAGAATATAATACAGATTACATTCTGTCACTGAAGTAGTTAGTCAGAGTTAAAAATAGTCTTTGCCTTCAGACAGGTGTTTTTCTGAACAGTGTCCTATTCCTATGATTGAGGGTCAGGCCTTACTTGCGTGCATTTGGTGATGTTTTACCTAGTGTGGACAATGTGTAGGTTTGAAGTTTCATTCAGGAAAGCATTTACACTTAAGTTTTGTATTTCTTTATCACATAGAGCATAAACTTTGCTCTATGCTCAAACTCATAGAGTTTGCTGAATTCCAGTTTCAGACATGATTTTATAATATCTAACTTAAACACATGTCAGGTCATTTTATTTTCTTATTAAATCAGTTAGGTGACACATACCATATTTCCTTGAATCTAAGATTCAGGGTTTTAAAAAATCTTTTAATGTTTTTAAATCAGTGGTGCATCTTATATTTTGTGTTTCTTAAAGAAAAAGGAAGATAATTTTTCCTAAATTTCCACTTTGTACAAAGCACAGAGGAAGAAGTAAAAAAAAAAAAACTGATTACTCTTAAAAAATAAAGGCAAAGACTGGTCTTTGTCTCTTTCTTTTTGTCTCTCTTTTTGTTTCTATCTCTCAGATGTACTTTTAAAAGTTAACTAACTAAAAAAAAAAGTTAACTGACCATGCAAGGTGGTACAGCCTAAATTCTTAGTAACCTTTTCTGCATAATTCATAATCTGATTTTTATTCTTGAGAAAAATAACTCAAAGCCAAATGAAATGAAATGATTATAGTATGATCCAAGAAGGAGTAAGTCTGTAGATGAAGAAGCACTGGGATGGGGTTTATTCTCTCATAAGATTTTGAAGGGAGTAAGTAGACAATTACCATTGAATTTAACGTTCTGCAGCAGAGTTTACATATTTACTTTAACAAGTGAGACTGAGGCTAAGTGATGTTCCAGGTGTACTATTGAAATTGATCTTACAGAAAAGCTGATAAAAGGTAACATATATACACACACAAATACATACATGCATATGCACATGTGTGTGTGTGTAACAAAAATCGTTTTTCATGTAATATGACTCCTTGGAAGGGGCCTTAAAGTCATTACCTATTAATTTTTGAAGGGAAAACTAGCTGGTCTTGGTTTTTGTTTTGTTTTTGCCAATTTGTAGCAACATCTTTTAATATTACTATTATAAAACCATCAAAACACCAAGGAGAAGTGTTGGTCAGAAAATGAATCTCAGATACATAGAAGCATAGCTGGATCCCTGGAGTGAAGGTGACTGATCAGAAGCATCTTGACTTCTCTGAGCAGGCCTTATGTTTATCAAGTAGTTCATGGCCCTAATACCATCAAGAACAGTAGTGAGTTTTAGGACTTTCTGGAATTCCATCTCAGCACTATCATTTTGGAAATCAGAAAAAGGCTCATTTAGGAAATGAAAATTTATCCTCCATCAATACAGTTGTAGATAAAGATTATTTGACAAGAAGGGTTATAAAAGTTTAAATCAGAAGACAGAGAGATCTCTGCATGTTATAAAGAGCATTGGGTTGTATATCAACAAGTCTATTTACTTGTTCAGAAAGTAATTTTGGAAGTGCTACTCCATACCCTACTTAGAAACCTCATGGCTTCTTATTCCTCCAAAGGAAACTGAAAGGAAGTCAAGATAATTTAAAAGACACTGTGTGCTCTGTTCTTTTGCCAACTTTATTTCTTGATATTTAGATGTAATTTGCGTACCATAAAATTCACCATTTTAAGGTGTCATGGGTTTTAGTATATTCACAAGGTTTTACAACTCACACCCCACTATCTATCTTAGTCTAGAATATGTTCATCTTCCCAAGAAGAAACTTTAGACCTCATTAACAATCACTCTCTGTTCTCCCTACCCACTAGCTCCTGCCAGACTAAACTGCTTTCTGTCTCCATGGATTTGCTTTGTTCTTGATATTTCATAGAAATGGAATCATGCAATATATGGCCATTTGTGTCTGGCTTCTTTCACTTAGTATAATGTTTTCAAGATTGCTGCATGTTGTAGCATGAACCAACATTTTATTCTTTCTATGATGAAACTAGACTCCATTGCATGGCTATACCATATCTTGTTTATCCACTCATCAGTTGATGGACATTTGGGTTATTTCACTTTTTTACCCTTTGCCTGTCTCTTTATTCTCATTTCATGAATCTCCCTACTTCACTCTGCACTTCAGTATATGATTCTCTTTTAGTTCCTCAGTAATACCAAGCTTTCTCATCAAGATGTTTGCATATATTCTTCTCTCAGCCTAAAACTATCCTTCTCCTCACTCTCCCCATTCACTTTTTAAACTCTTAATCATGGTTATTTCCCAGTTCAAATTTGTTTCTTTAGGAAAACTCCAAACTATATCAGATTCCTCATTATATGTTCTCATAACAGCAGATCTTTCCTTCATCATATTCCTCTTACTTTGTAATTACATACTTGATTATATTGCCTTCTTGCTTTCCTGCCCACCCCCCAGTATACTTTCTACCTCATGAAAGCAAAGTTGTGTCTGTTTTATACTCAAAATTGTATCCCTGCAGCTTGGCACAGTACCTAGCATATAATTATTTGTTGAATATATTAATGTGTGAATCTACTTACAAGTATTAAGAGCATAAAAATGAGAAACAGTCTGCCCATGTGAAGTGTACAGTGCAGAGCCAAGCAGGCAAGTAAGCAGTTATTTTGCAATAAATAATGCTGTAATGGCACTATGTACAAATATAATGAGACCAGAGGAAGGAGGAGGAAAGTCAGGAAAGGCTTTACAGAGATGCAAGTTATTTTTAATGCAAGTTATTCTGTCTCACTTGGTAGAATGTAAGGCCTTGAAAGGAGGAACTGTGTATTATTTACTATTGTGTTTTATTCCATAGAAGAGTGCTCAGTAAATATTTATAGAATTGAATCAAATCCAGTTTTCCTGGAAAACAGACAAGTTGAGAACATTCTAAATACAGAGACAACTATGATTCCTGACTACAGAGGTATGTAGTTTGGTATCTGTACAGTAGAGTGTGCAGTAGGAGCACATAGCAAGAGATGGGACTGGGCTGTAGGAAGAGCATGTGACTGGACTTACATGCCCTACTGAAAAGATTCTGTGGACAGTGGGGAGCCATTGAAGACTTTTGAATCAAGAAGTAAAATGGTCAGATTTACATATTAGGAAGATGACTATGGCAGCAGTGTGAAAGATGGATACTACAAGCAAGAATACAAATAGGGCCATTACCACCTGACCTGGGAGCCGTTAGTTTAAAACGATGAGAGGATAGATTCGGAAGTTACTAGGAGAATTCTGCTGATCATGATGATAAAAGTTAACATTTATAGAGTGCTTGCTATATGTCAGGAGCTGTGCTGGCCGCCAGATGAAAAGATGATGAATGATACAGCACTTGTCCTTGAGGGATGAGAAGGACAAATGTGTATCTTTAGAACATGGATGCAATGTGATAGAGGACAGAGTAGAAAGAATGACCAACCCAGTCTCAGGGAGTAAGGAAGACTTCTCAGAGATAGTGACATTTGTTTTGGGCCTTGAAGGATAGACGGTGGGATTTTCCTGTTCAAAGAAGAGGTATAAGAGGCATCTTAAGCAGAGAGAAGAACCAGTGCAAAGGCCAGTAGAGTGTTTTTTCTCATCAATGTGGTTAGAGCCTTCAACCAGTCATCCTTTATCCTGTACGTATTCCACTGATTTTTTTTGCATTTGTTCCTTTAATCCTCTTGATTTCTGTTCCATTATTCCAGTCTTTGGAGATTCATTTGAATCTTGATTCTTTCATTCATGATATTTCATCTTTGTACATTTGATAAGCTTTCCTTCTATTTATTCCCCCAGGATTAGGTAAAATCATTGAAATGTATAGAACCCTGTGGTTACTAGGTTAGTAAAGATCTACTTCCAAGTTTACCTGTCTCTTAATTAGCCACTGTTAATTCAGCTGCTGTGAAACCTGTTAGCTATTAACACTCAATTTTTTCATCTAAGTTTTTTCAGTTTTATTCAAAATTAAGTATAATGTAATGGTTAAAGGAGAGAAGTTTTGGAGCAAAATCTGATTTGATTCTTGGCTTCATCACTTCATAGTTTTGTGACCTTGAGCAAATTATTTCCGTTTGTCAGTTAACTCATCTGTAAAATGAGGCTGCTAAGTGTCCATATTGCTTTGAGGAATATTTTGTGAAGTAAATGTTTATTAAATGCTTTCTCCTCTTGCCCAGAATATAGCAGACACACAATATGGTGGAAAAGTGCATGCTTGAATGCTCAGTAGCTTCAGTGGTTTTCGACTCTTGGCAACCCCATGGACTTAACCCACCAGGTTCCTCTGTCCATGGAATTTTCCAGGCAAGAATACTAGAGTGGGTTGCCATGCCCTCCTCGGGGGATATTCCCAAGTCAGGGATCAAACCCACATTTCTAAACTACACATACTTTATTTAAAGCAGCACTAAATACAGAGGAACACAATTCAAAATGGCCTGGAAGCACCACAATTTGATGTACTTGTAGAGCAGCTAACAATTAGGGCAGGCAGAGAACATACTTTTTTTTAACTGAGTATTAAAAAAGAAAAGCAAGGCTAAAAGTTGCAGTATTAAAATTGGAAGGCATTTGATGTAAGCACTGCTAAGGAGCCTCACATGTACAATACCTTCCCATCCCTAGGTCATCATAGATAACCCCACTTTGCAACCAACCAGTAGTATTTCAGATCAAAAGTAGGAAAGCATGGTGAATAAGTATGCCTGTCTCCCCAAGAGCAATTTACTCTCTGTAGCTTCAACCCTAAATTTCTGGCTCAGCTTTCTTAACATCTGGGAATTCTTTTTGTCACAGCCTTTCTTTAAGCCATCCTTTAAGCCATAAGATTATTGCTCTCTCCCTATCCTATACCTTCCCTCTACCCCCAGCATTATCAAAGCAGAGACAACTTTTTGGTGGCTTACAGAAGAGATGTTATTTGCTAAAAATCTTGGAAAATCTAAAAGAAATTGGAAAGGCAAGTGAGTTTCGGTTTATGGGCCAATTGTAATAAATTAGTGGCTGTTTGGAATGCTGGGCCAAGAAGTATTATGAGACTGCTAGGCTCAAAGGCCATGATCCATTAGCAGTTTCTGTTGCGAGTGTGAGAGGAGCAAATGCTAGCACATGGGCCCCATATTCGATGTCCCCAACCTAGTAAATTTCTGCTTTGGATTCATTTAGATCTATAGGAACAGCAGATTAAAACATACATATGCCAAATTAATATGTATTTGAAGTATGTAGATTTTTTTCTATATATCTTTCCTTTTTAAAATATCTTCCTCAATGTCAGACTTAGGTCAGTGCATTAAGTATCTGAGGTATCTTAATGATAGCAAAAACAAAACAAAACAAAACAAAACGAAAAACACCCCCAGACACTTAGAATCAGAGGAACTTGAATTGTAGTTCTACCTCTACCATCAGTTTGTGACTTACTTATAATTGACCCAGTGTCTGACATGCAATATTAAATACTTTTATTGCTCCTTTCAAAAAACACAGAAAGCTATTGGGAGCAGAGCTGAGAAATGGCTATCTTTGCAGTTTATTGAAATCCATCCCACCCTATGTGGGGACTTGTCATTTAGTGTGACACTTGACCAACTATAGGAGCAGATCTTAAATTGACAGTCCAGACTGTTAATCTCAGAACAGACCGAGTTTTTCTGTTGAACAAAGACTGTAGATTATATGAAGTAGAAGAGAAAGATGACAATTAAACCAGGATTAAAGTTTCTGAAATTGGTGATGGGTACTGACAGAAACTTAGAAACATCCAGGCTTGCAAATCATTTTAACTAGTGCCCCACCAGCACATCCTCCAGATTTTAATATTTAGAGAATGGCATATGCACACCCAAAGTATTTCTGGTGAACATGTGTCATATTCTTTAGGTGTGTCAAGGGAAGAAAGCAATTGAGAAACTGATCTAGTTCAGTGCTATTTCCAAAGATGGAAACAGGTCAGGTATTTTGGTAGACTAGAAAGTTCTATCCTGAAACAAGATTCTGGAGTTTTGTTTTCAGCTTTAAAAAATTACTTCTTAGGATTATTTGGTTAAGGTAGATTCTTTTCCTTAAATCTGATAAGTTTTAAGTGATTACAGATAAGAATTAGGGAGATGAGACCTTTCTCTGAATGTGGTTTTTAATAAAAGGAGAATATAGAATTGGTGAACTTGGGGTAAAAACTGATCAATGTGGGAAAACACTTTTCTGTAAAGAAAATCCAGTTAGTAGATTTTGTCCCACAATGTTTATTTACTTGAAATCCAATGACTGTTTTGGAACATTTCATTCTGTTTTTGTATTCTGATCCTTAGTTCCAAAGTTTCACCTGCGATTTGACTTAAAGCAAGCCATTTTTCTCTTTGTAAAATACTGCTTAAGTTTGCAGGTGAAATAAAGTCAAAATCTTAAAGATTAAAGCAGAGTAAAGTAGTTGAGTGGTAAAAACATGATGATGTGTTTATGTGTGTGTGTATTTTCACATATGTATGTATGTGTACAGTTATTGGGCTTCCCAATGATGCTGTGTTCTTCTTAGTCTAGTGGTAAAGAACCCACCTGCCAATGTGGGAGACATAAGAGACATGCATTCAGTCTCTGGGTCAGGAAGATTACTTACAGGAGGGCATGGCAACCCACTCCAGTATTCTTTTTCTTTTTAAATAATATTATTTATTTATTTATTTTGGCTCTGCTGGGTCTTCATTGCTACGTGGGCTTTTCTCAAGTTGCATTGAGTGGGGGCTACTCTCTAGTTATGGTGTGCAGGCTTCTCGTTGCAGTGGCTTCTCTTGTTGCGGAGCACGGGCTCTCAGGCAGACCAGTTTCAGTAGTTGTGGCATGTGGGCTCAGTAGTTGCGGTTCCCAGACTCTAGAGCACAGGCATAATAGTTGTAGCACATGGACTTAGCTGCTCCACCACATGTGCAGTCTTTCCAGATAAGGGATCGAACTCTGGTCTCTTGCATTGGCAGGTGGGTCTTTTACCACTAGCACCACCTGGGAAGCCCACTACTCCAGTATTCTTGCCTGGAGTATCCCCATGGAGGAAGAGCCTGGTGGGCTACAGTCTGTAGGATCGCAAAGAGTTGAACACTACTGAAGTGACTTAGCATTCATGTACGCATGCATACAGTTATCACCCAATTTTTAAAAGGTTAATTTTTATGTTAATTGTTATTTTAAATAATTAATGTTTGTATCATTCCCACCTTATAGAAAAATTGTAAGAATAGTAAAAAGTGAGAAATCCCATTTACCTGCATTCCTCCATTGATGTTTTATTCATTTTCTTCTTCTTCATTTAACATGTAATATATATGTACATATGTGTTTGTATGTGTATCTATTGTCATTATTCTTTTTCCAATCCATTTGAGAGCAAATTTCAGACATAATGCCTTGTCACTTCTAAATGCTCTAGAATGTTTTTTACCCCAAATAAAGCTACTCTCCTACCTAACTATCCAAACCTTAAACCATCTATATCAGGAAATCAACATTAATGCAGCACTATCATCAAGTCCATAGACACAATACAAATTTTACCAATGCTCCAATAATATCTTTTTTTAAAATTTCTAATGTGAAATTCAATCTAGTACCATTTGTTCCATTTAGTTATCATGCCTCTTTAGTCTTCTTCATTCTGGAAGAGTTCTTCTGTTTTTTCCTGCATTTCATGATCTTCACAGTTTAAAGAGTATAGGCCTTTGATTCTGTAGGTTGTCCCTCATCACGCTGGGTTTGTCCAGCATTACTACACGTCCAATGTTAGGTCATACATTCTTGACAAAAATACCTCAGAAATGATGCTGTGTTCTTCTTAGTCATCATATCAAGAGACACGTGATGTCAACCTCTCCTACCACTGGTGATGTTAATATTAATCAGTTAGCTGGTTTGTTAACTGCTAGGTTGTTTTGCACTATAAAGTCACTATTCTTTCCTATACAGTGGTAAGTATTTTGGGGAGAAACTGTGCCAACATCCTGTTGTTCATCAAACCACTACCCACAGTCTAAGCATACTTTGATGAAACCTTCCTGAGTCAACCACTTCTCTCATGGTTGCCAAGTGATGAAATATCTTCATCATTTCTTCTATATTTGTTAGTTGTCACTCTACCATAAGGAAGAAGTTTCTGTTCTTATCTATCTACCTATGTATTCATATCATAGTCATGGATTTCTATTTTATTCAGTGGATTGCAGTTTGTTGCTCTTTTTATTTATTATTATGCTTAAATTTCTCCATACTTGATCAATAGGAATCTCATCAAGTTGGCTCCCATCCTTCACACATGTGCCTATCATTCTCTTAGTATTTCCTTTCTGGTGAAAGATACTCCAGGCTTATCGTTTACTATCTTTGTCCCGATTCTGAAATAAACTGTTTCCTCAATAACTTCTATTTTATTTTAGTAGAAGATAATATTTTGAAGCTAAATGCGTGGTAATTGGTATGCTCATTACTTCTGGAAATTATTGCTTCTAGTCCCTTTCAGTGGTCCAGGCTAGGATGTATAGACATACACACACCTATACCTGTTTCTGTATCTGTCCGTGAGTGTGTAAACATAAATTCACCTTGAGATGTCCAGTTCCAATCTATTACCTCAGAATTCCATCTAAGTTTCCCCTTATCTGTTTTTGTATGCAAATGCTTTCTTTGACAGAAGTTAGGCTCCCGTTATCCTCAACATATTTAATGAAGCTCGGTCTCTTTGTATATTACTCACCTCATGACCACTCTGGTCACCTGCTAAACTTTGATTTTCCCCTCCCAAACTTGCCACTCTTGAATTTTCCTAATCTCAGTAATTGCAGCTATGTCCTTGCAATTGCCCAGGCCAGTATTATCCTTGTTGTCCCTCTCCAAATCCTATATCTGTCCCATCAGTAGATTCCTTCCACTGTACCTATAAATAGAACTGTTTTTTCCCCATCCCCACTGCTATTATTATTCTAAACTGAGCCACTGTTATTATCTCTTACATGTACCTTAGCAAATCTATTTGACTCTCTGCTTCTACCCCTCCCTTCAGTGACTGTTCTTCATGCAACAGCCAAAGTGATCCTTTTAAAACCCGAGTCAAGACTTCGCTGGCAGTTCAGTAGTTAAGACTCTGTGCTTCCAGTGCCGGCAGCACGGTTTCAATTCCTGGTTGGGGAACCCGCATGCCTCACAGTGCCCTACCCCAGAAAATAAAAAAACCTAACCTAAGTCAGAAGTCATTCCTTTGCTCAAAACCTTCTGGTAGCTTCTCTTCTCACTCATTTTAAAAGTCAAAACTCTTAAGTCCTATGTCATCTAACACTTTTCCATCATTGTAATTCAACCATATTGGCCTTCTCACTATCAACAATCATTCTCTCACCTCAGGACCTTGGCCCTTGCTATTTCCTTAGTAAGTTTCCCTCAGATACCCATATAACTTACTGTTTCTTCACTTTAGGTCTTGGTTTGAATGTGACTTTACCAGTGAGGCTTTTCTGATCACTCAGTTTAAGATAGCATCCTTTTCTTCACTGTCTAATCCTTGACTTTGTTCTTGTTTATTGTACTTGTTATAACCAGTCATAATAATTAGGAACAGGGATTTGGTCTGGTTTTTCTTTCCACATAGTATCCCCACCATCTTAGAGTAATGTATGACAAGTAGTAGACTCTCGATAAATATTTGTTGAATGACTTTTTGTATATTCACATTTAATACATTTTTGGGGGGTAAAAATGGTTTGGGTGACATATTAGTGATGTCTGTTTATATAGCTGTAAATTAGATAGATGTTTTACTTTTTTTATGAGGAGAATTATTATCAAATAAGCTAATAAGTAAGTAACCTTGCTTTTAGTGTCAGTTAACTTTCAAACTGTAAATCAGAAAATAGAATTAGAGGTTAGGGATATTTTGACAAAGAACCTGTTAATGGAATTGGCATCACCAGTTATAAGTTTCTAAGATCTGGATTTTACTTTTCTGCCTTAATTTCTGATGCTTGGCAAACCCTCTTAAGACCATTTCTCAGAATATTCTTCCTGAAGTTTAATCTTTCTTTCTGATCCAAGACTGTTAGGCATCTCATTTTTTTCTGGAATATTTTATTTTGCTTAATATTTAATACCATATTTATTTTATTTTCTATTGGAATACAGTAACTTCACACATTTATTTTATTCTTTCCACTTCCAGTAATAAAAATTTTTGAAATTTGAAGTATTTAGAGCCATTAAAGGAATAGCTCTTTTTGCTTCAGGGTAGCCTGAGGTTCTGGAGAAGATGAACTATTTTTTTCACTTGAGGGGAGTTGTTATTGAAGTATAATTGCTATACAGCATTGAGGTTAAATGACTGACAGTAAGAAAAAGATAATTCTATCATGAAAGTCTTCCTCCAAGAGTAGGCTTTCATTGCCTTATATCTCTTGACTTGTGCAATCCTGTTTCTTCATCAGTCAAAATAGGACTAACAGTATCCTTTTCATGAGTTGTAAACATATGTAAGTGATTGGCACGTAGTAGGTGTTCTTTGAGTATTCAGTTTCTCTTTCCACCTTCTGTGATCTTCTACTAATCAACATAACAGCATTTTCAGTTCAGTTCAATTCAGTTGCTCAGTCGTGTCTGAATCTTTGTGACCCCATGGACTGCAGCACTCCAGGCCTCCCAGTCCATCACCAACTCCAGGAGTTTACTCAAGCTCATGTCCATTGATTGGTGATCCCATCAGCATTTTAGTTATATTAATAAACTCCTTTGTATCTAACCAAATTTTCTTATCAGAATAGCTAAAGTTGGTGAACACAAGTAAACAGAAAAGAAGTATATGGAACTGGTTTTTGCTCTAAAAATACTGAAGGCTAATAGTAGATTAGTGTTTTCCCTTACAGACCTTATATATCTTTCTGGCATTAAAATAGAGAAGAGAGAGTGACTTCACCTGAGTAACCAAGCAAAACCTATATAAATGAAAGTATGTAGGGAGTTTCCAAGCATTAGACTCATGGCGCTCTTCCTTCTTAACTTTATCTTCCTTTGGTAAAACGTGTGCAGGCATAACATAACGATGTAGGGAGTTTTTTGGTTCTTACCAAAAATAAAATGCTCTAAAATGTGCCTATTGAGAGTGCTAACAGCGTGTGGATTCAGAAAGTTATCTTTTAAGTGAAAGAATGTGTTTTTTATAGTGTTCTTGTCAGTTAGAATATTCTCTCAGCTTTATGAGTAGCACCTTTATCTGCTTCACTCAACTCTAGCCTCATTTCCTCAGCAAGCATGATTGATCTCAGTTAGATATTAAGAACTTATAAACACACTTTGAAAAGGTAGATTTCAAATCAGTGGGAAAGTTGATTATAAATGTAATGATGGTGAGGCTGTCTAGAGAAAGGAAAATTTTGATCCCTATACATACCAGGTTTTAGATTTGTTAAAGATAAACATAACAGAGAAACACATAGGTGAAAATTTAGCTGATCTTAGTGTGAGGAGGAGATTTTTAAGTATTCTGGCAAAAGTAGACACTATATGGGAATATGGTGATAAATTTGACAATCCCAGAATTTTAAAATGTGTAATACAACAGTGATAATAACAAGAATAAGTAACATTTATTGAGCTAAGTGCCAAGGCTTGTAGTAAGTGCTTTACATGTAAACCACAGTGCCAAGACTGAGAAACTCTGTCTTAGAACTAAACAATCTATAACTCTGGTCTACTGGCCATGTTATACAGGCAGCAGTATCACCTGATGTTTTGCCATAGTATAACAAGTATTTCCAGCTTTCCAATCTGCAGCATCAGTTTTCTCTACTCTCCCGCTTAGCAGATGTCACCTATACTAGCTTTTTGGTGGTAGTTTTTATTGTTATAAGAGCATTCCACTACAAGATACTAATTCTGTATTAATTAGGATACAGGCTAACCTACAGAAATAGAGAGACTCAAAATGTAATGTCTCAAACAAGATAGATGTTAATTATTTTTCATCCCATAGTTCAGGGTAGATAGACAGGTTCTGCCTCAGGAAATTATTCAAGTACCCAGGTAACAAGATGACTCTACCACTTTCTCAAATCACCTGCTTGGCCAAACCTGGATCTTGACTTATTTGCCTTCTAGCTAAAGGGTACAAGAAAGAGAACATTTCTCTGAAGAGCAAAGACATCCTAGATCTTAAGATGTAGTGCTGAAAGTGGCATATATTACTCCTGTTCACATTTGTGTTGGCTCCCAAGACCCACACCTAACAACAGGGGAAGCCGGGAAGTATAATCCCACCATGTGCCCAGGAAAAAAGGGAGAACAGATTTTGGTGGACAACAGATAGTTTCTACCACAACCACTATCTGTGCTGTTTCTAAATATCTGATAAGGTAGATGACTATGTAGGAGTTAAAGGGTTCTTACAAATCAGAAAAATTAAAACATCCTAAAAAAGAAAAAGTTACAAACTGAGTTTTTAAAAAAGGAGATAATACTTTCATATATAAGTTTAACTAATATTTGACAAAGGAGCCAAAAATATTCAAGGGGAAAAGGATAGCCACTTCAATAAATGGTCTTGGGAAAACTGGATTTAACTGTATACAGAAGAAATTGGACCCCCTACTTTATACCATATACAAAAATTAACTCAAAATGGATTAAAGACTTAAGCATAAGACCTGATATAATAAAACTCCTAGAAGAAAACATAGGGAAAAAGCTGTTTCACATTGGTCTTGGCAGATTTTTTTAGATATGACACCAAAAGCACAAGCAACAAAAGCAAAGACATTTAAGTAAGTAGGACTGCATCAAACTAAAAAGCTTCTGAACAGGAACAGAAACTATCCACAAAATGAGAAGGCAACCTATAGAATGGGAGAAAATATTTGCAAATCATAGATAAGGGGTTCACATTCACAATATATAAAGAAATCATGCAGTTCAATAGCAAAAATCAAAAACCAAGCCCTTAAAAACCTCAGGTAAAAAATGGGCAGAGAAACTAAATAGACATCTTTCCAAAGAAGACATAAAAATGGACAACAGGTACATGAAAACATACTTAAACCACTAATCATCAGGAAAATTCAAATCAAAACCACAATGAGATATCATTGCATACTCATTAGGATGGCTGTCATCAAAAAGACAAGAGAAAACAAGTGATGGTGAGGATGTCAAGAAGATGGAGCCCTTGTGAACTGTTGGTGAGAATGTAAATTAGTATAACCACTTTGGAAAACTGTATGGAAATTTCCCAATAGGTCAAAACTAGGAATACCATATGATTCAGCAATCCCATTTCTGAGTATATATCCAAAGAAAACAGGATCTCAAAGGGGTATCTGTACCCTGGGTTCACTCTAGCGTTGTTTACAATGGCTAAGATATGGAAACCACTTAAGTATCTACTGATGAATGAGTGGATAAAGTGTGGTGTATATACACAGTGGAATATTAGTCAGCCACGAGAACTGAGGAAATCCTGTGATTTGTGACAATTTGGATGAAGCTTGAGGGTATTACGCTAAGTAAAATCAGATAGAGAAGGACAAATACTGTATATTACTTATATTAATATTAATATGTGGAATCTAAAATGCCAAACTCATAGAAACAGAGTAGAGTGGTAGTTACCATGACCTGGGAGGTGGGGAAAATAGGTATTGATCAAAGGCACAAACTTCCAGTTACAAGATGAATACGCTTTGGTGATCTAAGGTACAAAGCTGTTAATGTTATATACTTGAAAGTTGCTGAAAGAGTAGATCTTAAATGTTCTCACCACAAAAAAATAAATGGTAATTATGTAACAGAATGGAAGTGTTAGCTAATGCTATATGGTGGTGATCATTTTGTAATATCGCTATATAATATATCAAATCAACACATGGTACATCTTAAATTTATACAATGTTAATTATATCTCAGTATTGCTGGAGATAGAAATAAAAAACTAGTGACAGTACCTGTATAGCCATTTGAGTTTTGACAGGGGTATTAAGGCAAGGGTTTGATGAAGAAAAGAGTAGTCTTTGAATGGATGATGCTAGGACAATTGAAGAGCCACATGAAGAAGAATTAAGTTGGGCCTCTACCTCACATCTTGTATAAAATTCAAGTGAATCTGAGAGCTAAAGTTGCAAAACTCTTAGAAGAAAAACGAAGTGTATTTTTGTTTCTTTGCCTCAGCAATTACATCCTAGAAATTTATTCTAAGTGTGTAAATAGATATTTGTGAAAATATTTATCTACATGCATGAGATTACAATGAGATGAAAAATTAAAAGGAACTAAAATGTTTAAAAATAAAATATTCAATAATTTTAAGTAATATAATATACTTTTAAATATAATTATTTAATAACAAATTGAATGTTATATATAACATTAATTTGTATGATATAAATATGTGATACAAAATATAAACAATGATTAAGATATATCTAGATGTTATATGCTATAATTCATCTTTAACTTATGTTGTAGAAGATTATTTAATGACATGGAAAATAACACTATACTAACTTTAAATGGATCATAAATAATATACAAGATATAGTCTTAAATTTATTTTTAAAGTCTATTGTATAAATACATGTTCAGATAGATAGGATAGTCATCAAAATATTTAGAAGTGATTATTTCTAGATAGTGAGATTATATATGATTTTTGTACAAAAAGATTTCCAGTATATTCCTCCAACCCCATAAAATTCTGTTCCCTCTGTTCTAGCTGCTGTTTGTATATAGTGTACAGTTTTCAAATTCCATGTTAGTTTCTGATGCTGTCTCTTGAATAGACTGGTATTTGTGTTTTATATACTGCTCTGCCACACAAGAGTGACTAAGCTATAATGTTTCCCTTAGAAGCATATTTTAGATGACACTGTAGTTACTTCTGCCCATTTGATTTGAATTTAGTGGTATATATTACATATGTTTTTTATTTTATTATGTATATTGTTTTTATATTGTATACTTTAATATAATTTATAGTTTTAAGCTATATAATGCTAAGCGATAAGTGAAATACTATTCCATAGCAGTTTACCTGTTTTCTGTTTATGTACACAATAAAGTGAGAGTGTCATTAGTGTATATGTTAAGTCATGGGAGTAAAGCTGACCGGAAGATAGCTGCCCAAATTATAAATCCACATCAATTATCAGTGTAAATGAAAGGTGAGTTAATGTGTTTCTGTTGTTCATCTATAAACCTCATCAATAATTCTCTTCAATTTTCTCCCCTTTAATTACAGCTATTAATACCTAACAAAGGTGTGTGAATTTTACTTCTACTGCCTTTCTGTAATCAAAGCTAGAAACCTTGATGAGTACTGAGATTAGAGAAAATGAAGAAGCAGAAGAGATTTTTTTCAAAACCCCTAAATTAGCTGTAGATTTGTTTTCTACAGAATTTTAAGTCCCAACCAAGACTTGAGTCTTCCTGAACATCTGTGCTCTACCATACCAGTATATACCATGCCATTCTGTGCTGACTTTGTCCTGATACAATCTCTCACTAATACTTTCTCAAACCTTTCTGTCAGGCATATTGGACTTTTGTTCAGTAGTAAACAAATTTCCTATTTCAACATTAACAAATTATAAAATATTTCAAACATATAGAAAAATACAAAAAATAATATTACAAATGTTCATGTGTCCATTACTAAAGTTAGCAAATTAGATTTAGGTAAAAATTTTTTAAGGAAATCAGATACAGATATAGTTTAAATCCCTTTGTGACTCATCTTTTCCATTTCTTCTTTTCTTGTTCCCTTGTTTTTACCCTAGGGACAGCCACTATTCTGAGGTTACCATCTTTTATTCTAACCATGTTTTCAATACTTTTTACAAATTGACAAAGTATATATTCATAAGCAATTTATAATATTGCTGTGTGCCTTTAAAGAAACTATATACAGTGGCATTGTCTTGTTCTTATCCTACAACTTAATATTTTTAATTAACACATTATGGTTTTGAAATTTATCTGAATATATATAACTCATTCATTTTAGCTTCTGTATTAAATGCCTTTTTATAAACTGCATTTGATTTACATATGCTATTGAAAGTATTTGAGTGATTTCTAATAGTTTACTATTAAAATGATGCTCCTGTGAATATTCTTGTACGTATTTTCATATACACATACGTCTGCACCTGAAGTTACTGAACCACAGAGTATATACATAGTCTGCTGCTGCTGCTAAGTTGCTTCAGTCGTGTCTGTCTCTGTACGACCCCATAGACGGCAGCCCACCAGGCTACTACTCAAAGAACTGTACCACTGCATACTGTCTCCAGTACTGTATAGGTGTACCCATTTTCCCACATCCTCCTCAGGGCATAATATTGCAGATATTTTAGTTTTTACCAGTTTCTGGGTTTTAAATGGTATTTTCTATTTTCATTTCCCTTATCACTAGTGAAATTGAGCATTGTTCATCATTCCTGTGTTTTCTGCTGTGAATTGCTTACTCATATCCTTCATCATTTTTCTATTTTTTTAAATGTTTTAGAAAATTTGTTTTATTTATTTTTGGCTATGCTGAGTCTTCGTTGCTGCACGTGGGGATTTCTCTAGTTGCGGCGAGCAGGAGCTGCTTTCTAGTTGCAGCGTGCTAGTTTCTCATTGCAGTGGCTTCTGTTGTTGTGGAGCACTGGCTCTCGGGTGTGCCGGCTTCAGTTATTGTGGCACATGGGCTTAGTTGCTCCACAGCTGTGGAATCTTCCCAGATGAGGAATCAAACCCATGTCTCCTGGATCTGCAGGCAGATTCTTAACCACTGGACCATGAGGGATGTCCTGTTATGATTTTCTTATTGATTTGTAGGAATTCTTTTTATGTTATGGATACTAATTGTTTGTTATATATTAAAGGTAACAAAGTCCAGGAAATTCCCCCGTGGTTCAGTGATGCTGCCACTGCAAGGATCTTAGTGGGTTCCATTCCTAGTTGGAGAGCTTAAGATCCTCCATGCTGTGCAGCGCAGGCCACCACCCGCCTGCCCCTGCCACAAAAGTAACAAAGTCTAATGCTTTTAAATTTATATCTATGAACAGAAGATTTGAATTTTTATGTAATCATAAATTATCATTGTTTTCCATTATTGTATTTTTTATGCTTCTGCCTAGAAATCATATGGGTATTAATCTATATTTTCTTAGATGTTCTAAATTTTATTTTTGTAGAGTTAGTCTTTAATCCTTTTGTAATTTACCTGTATGTATGGTTTAAGGTAGGAATTCTATATTTCCTCTTTCTAGATAACCACTTGTCCCTATACCATTTGTTGAACAGTCAAATTTGGACTCATCTCTATTATAAATCTGTTGAACAATCTGATTTGGACTGACCTCTCTTATGAATCAGTTCCCTTATACATGCACATTTATTTCTTGGTTTGGGGATTGTTTCATTGGTCTTTTTGTCTGTTCCTGTCCAATATCACACTGTCTGTTCTTCAAAATTATATTGATTTGTAATGGTCCTTCTCTGTTACCTTTAGAATCAACTTATCGTCCTGTGTGTATTTTAATTGGGATTACATTTAATTTATAGATTACTTGGATGCTATATTTTAATCTTGAGTCTTCTCATCTCAGTACAGGTTTCCCCTGTCAACTGAAAGTAGAGGGTTTCTATGAAACCTTTTATAAGCCAAAGTGGAGTAAAACAAAGGAGCAATTACCTTTGGACACATCTTGCTAACAAATTCACAGAGTAAATAAAACACAGCTGCTAACGGGCACAGTTCAAAGCTCCAGTGGTGTGGTGCTGAGAGGCTGAGTATAGTTTCTGGGGAAGGACTTGGCAGCGCCACTCTCGCAGCTTGGGGTGCGCACTGCCTCTATAACAGCTCGCTCCAAAACAAATGCTGAATGCTATTTTTGCTTTCTCTCTCCTTTTTTTAAAGTGAAAATCCTCTTTAGATTTCTTTCAGTTAGCAAAAAATGTATACTAATGTAAGCCTTTCATAAAAGTAAAGTAGCATCAAGCAAGCTTTCAGAAAGTGGTAGATACTTTTATTTTTAGAATTTTTTTCTTATATCATTCAGTTAATGTTTATAATTTTCTTCCTGCTGATGTGGAACATCTTTTTTTTCTATTATATAGTGTCTGTTGCTTTTTTGGATATATTTTCCTTATATTCCTTACATATTTTTTCATAATGCATATGAATGTAACCTTATTAATATATTGACAGTTTTTAAAAACAGCTTTATTAAGATATTTTCATACCATAGAATTCACCCATGATAAATACATAATTCAATAAGAATTAAATACATAATTCATAATTCAATCAAGAAAATTTATAAAATTTACAGTTTCAATTTAGAAAACTTCTGTCACCCCTAAAAGTTCCTTTATACCTGTTTGCAGCTAATGCCAGCTTCCACTGTCAGCCCCAGACAACCACCAGTCTGATTTATGTGTCTGTGGATTGCTTTTTCTGTAGATTTTATATAAATGGAATCATACAATTTGTGGCTTTTTGTGTTTGGCTTCTTTTACTTAGCATGATATTTTTTGAGATTTCATCAACTTTGTACCATGTATCAGCAGTTCATCCTTCTTTATTTTTGATTAATACTGTATTTTTGTTTACCAATTCACCAGTTGATAGGCATTTGGATTTTTTTCTGGGTTTTGGCTATTTTTAGTAGCTGCTATTAATATTCATGTACAAGTCTTTGTGTCATCTATTGCTTTTATTTCTCAAAGCATGGCTATCCAGCTATGGAGATTCCTTATTCATTAAGTGTTTATTATATTTTCCTTTTAATTCTTTGAGCAAAATTTCCTTTGAACATTTTTTTTCTATTTATTTATTTATTTGGCTGCAGTGGATCTTAGTTGCAGTTTGTGGGATCTAGTTTTCTGGCCAGAGATCGAACCCAGGCTGCCTGCATTGGGAACATAGAGTGTTAACCACTGGGCCACCAGGGAAGTCCTACCTTTGAACATTTTATAAAACTTGCTTTAAGTTCTGCTTCTACTAAATCAAATATATTTTTGCCTACTCAGTCAATATTTATTGTCTCCTTTTTTTCTCTGAGTCTGGGAGACATTTTAACGTTTCTTTGCATGTCTCATAATTTTTTGCTGAAAATTGAACTTTTGAAATTAAAATTCTGAAAGATCTGGGTTCTTTACCCCACCCTATCCCCCAAGGGTTGTTTTTGTTGAGTTGGGTAGTTGGTTGTGTCATTGCTTGCCCAGACTAATTCTGCAGAATCTGTCTATTCTTCTGCTACTGGTATCTTTGCTCAGTTTCCTTTTTTATTCTTATTTTTAAGCCTGGGTCTCGGTGATTCATCCTTGAGTCTGTATAGTTTGGTAGTCAGTCTGTGATTGGTCAGAAATTGTACTAAAATACCTCAAACCAGTAAGGCTTTTACCCTTTGGGTGGATGTGTTTTTTGCTGGGGAGTGTATTCAAAGTCTAGGCCTTCTTACCTTGCTCTTTTTCCTCCTGTGCCTTCGAAGGTCTCATCTGGATGTACAAATAGCCTTCCTATTAATCTTGGGTGGCCTCAGCCTGCAAAGGCTTGGAGCGGGGCTTGGATTCCCAGCCAGAGATTGAGACCATGTTGCAGCAGTAAAAGCACCAGATCCTAGCCACTAGACCAGTGATCAGTGACAAGGGCCCTGGTCCTACAGCTTTGCAGAAAAGAATTTCCAGAAAAACAGAAAGTAGTGAAGCAAGTAAAGTATTTATTAAGAGGAAAAAAGAGTACGGTATGTGTGGGTAGACACATGGGCAGATTCTAGAGGGAGAGTCTCTGAGTCACGCCCTCTTGGCAGTTTAAATCATTTATATGGGCATTTATTCTGGTTTTCCTTTGGGTGGTCATTTTGATTTGCCTTATTCACAGTCCATATTTGGTATATCTTAGGATCCTTCCATGTGGTGCACACATTTCTTAGCCAAGATGGATCCTACCGAAGAGGCATATGGGTAGCTCATCCCTTGACATTGCTCCCCTCTTTGGCCTGCAAGTAGCTTTTCTGTGCATATGTGGTCAGGGAGGTTTTGGGACTTCAGGAATAAGAGATATGTGGTTTGGGCAGGGCCTAGCCTCCTCCCTTAATTGTCCTGTTATTCTTGTCTTGGAGTCTGGGTCAATAGAGAATGAATCTCCAATTGCTTTATGGTGGGAGGTAGTGGTCATGGGTTGGCATCTACCTCATGCTTCACTATCAGTTAGGGATACATGGAAAGTTTCTGCTCTTTCATTTCCAGGATCTTTATGTTAAATTTCTGGCTAATCTGCTGCTCAGATGATCACCCCAACTAGGACCACAGTCTCAAGACTAGCAGAGCTACTGGTTTTCCTGATGCACTTCCTACGCAGTTCCTACCAAGATCACTAGTTTTGTTAAATATCTCTAGACAAAGTACTCACCCTCTGTGATGGCCCACACTTTGTGGAGTGTGTTTCTCTCTGAATAAATCCACTTCTTGCCTATCTTAAAAAAAAAAAAAAAAACAACCCTCTGGACATGAGTTTTTTAACCCTTTTCTTCAAATCAAGTTAGTCTCTCTGGCAGTGAACCTGCTGGTTTTCATTGCCACATTACCCTAATAGAACTATTACCTAACTGAATGGAGATGGGACTAACCCTAGGCAAGAATGCCTCTCATTGCCACTATTCTTATCCAGACGTCAACAGTTTTTCAATTTGTTGTTTGCTTTTGGTTGATTTCCAGACCCTGTAATAGGTTTAAGTGAAAGTCGCTCAGTCATGTCCGACTCTTTGCAAGCCTATGGACTGTACAGTCCATGGAATTCTCAAGGCCAGAATACTGGAGTGGGTAGCCTTTCCTTTCTCCAGGGGTTCTTCCCAACCCAGGGTTCGAACCCAAGTCTCCCACATTGCAGATGGATTCTTTACCAGCTGAGCCACAAGAGAAGCTCAAGAATACTGTAGTGGGTAGCCTATCCCTTCTCCAGGGGATCTTTCCAACCCAGGAATCAAACCGGGGTCTCCTGCACTATAGGTCAATTCTTTACCAACTGAGCTATCAGGGAAGCGTAATAGGTGTAAACACATACATTAAAAAAGAAGAAAGATCTCAGATCACTAACCTAACCTTCCATCTTAGGAACTAGAAAAATGAGAGGAAACTAAACCAAAGGAAGGAAAGGAAGGAAATAATAAACATTAGAGCAGAGATAAATGAGGTAGGAAATAGAAAAACAATAGAATCAGCAAAACCAGAAGTTGGTTCTCTGAAAAGGGCAACAAAATTGACAGACCTTTAGTTAGACTGACTATATTTCTCTCCTATGGCTATATGGTGGCTTAAAACAACAAAAATTTATTTCTCTCGCAACGCTGGAAGCCAGAAGACTAAAATCAAGCTGTCAACAGGGTTGGTTCTTTGTGGAGGTTCTGAGGGAAGAGAATCCATTCCATACCTCCGCAAGTTTCTTGTGGTTGCTGGAAATCCCTGGCAGTCCCTTGGCATGTAGACTGGCATCACTCTGCTTCTGTTTTCACCTCACTTTTTCCCATGTCTCTTTTTCTGTTGTCTCCTATGAAAGAATGGATGAGAGTCTTAATTACGCGTGTAAAGCCCCCTTTTCCAAATAAGATCAGTTTCATAGGTTTGAGGAGTTAAGACATGGATATATCTTTTCTTTTATTTTTTTTTGACTGCACAGGGCTTACAGGATTTTAGTTGTCCAACCAGGGATTGAACTGCCACCCTTGACAGTAAAAACACAGACTCCTACTCACTGAAGCTGCAGGGAAGTCGCAAGACATGGATATATCTTTTATGTGCCACCGTTCAATCCACTACACTGATACCTTCCCTCATCCCACCCCACCCCCCCAAAAAAAGGTTTAAATTACTAAAATCAAGAATGAAAGTGTGATATTACTACCAATCTTACAGAAATCAGGATTATAAGAGAATACTATAAACAGATAACAATAACCTAGACAGAATGGACAAATTCCTAAAAACACAAACTCAAAACTAACTGAAGAAGAAATAGAAAAATGTAAACAATTTTATAATAAGTAAAGTGATTGAATCATAGTAAAAATAATTCCACTATAGAAAAATGTAGTACCAGATGGCTTCATAAGTGAATTCTCCCACATATTTGAAGAATTAACAAATTCTTCCAAAAAAACAGAGGGAGAACTTCCTAACTCGTTCTATGAGGGGAGCATTATCCTGATACCTTCTGATTTTTTCTATGCATATATTGTATATACATGCTTCAAAATTGGTATCATTTTGTTTTCACAAGTACTTTTTTCATATAAAATACATTTTGAAATATTCTTGCCTTTGAATATTACTTGAAAATGTGATTTTAATGACCGCATAGTATTTTATTATATTAACATGCCATAGATTTTCATGTCCCTTTTTGTCCGTTTGTATAAATCTGTAGTGAAGATTTTTTAATACTAATTTTTGCATACCTCTTTGATAACTTCCTTAAGACAGCCTTTAAGAAATGTGTTCCCTGGTCAAAAACAAAGATTTTTTAATATTTTCTGTATAGCCTCATTACTTTCCACAAAGATTATATCAATTTATACTCTGAAAAACAGTGTACAAAAGTACCTATTCCTGATGTTATCAAAGCTGTGTTTTAAAATTAAATAAATATACCTATAAGAGCAACAGTTTGGATGAATGTAATACTCTTAATTTAATATTATTTTAATTTTTTGCTACTGGTAAATTGCACATTTTTATTTTGTGCTATTTAAACAGCTCTTCAGAACAGTCAAAAATTGAAGAAAAGAATGGATCATTAAATGGATAAAATAGTTAATGCTAAAGATAGTGATGATACATTAACAGAGTTGGAGTTCATATTTTATACCAAACTGACATCCAATGTATTTTTATTAAGTACTTATATTCTCTTACATACTACTTTAGATATGGAAGATATAGTATGGTTAGCTCACATTTTCATTGCAGGGCATTCATTCATTGATAATTTAACAGGTATTTACTCAGTGCCTTCTATGTGCCTTTTATTGGAGATACAATATTTAACAAGATCCAGATGGCCTCTGGCCCCTTAAAGGAGAATAAAAATATCAAAATAGTTGTATTCATTGACTACTTGTTATTTTCCACACATTATATTGATACTAACCTCATTACATACATTATTTTCTTTGATATTAAACTAATATTTGGAAACTGCATTTTGGAGACTTGCGTGTGTCTGATCAAACCCATTCATATCAAATAAAATACTAACTTGATTTTTAAAAAGCCTTTCAATATTAAAAGTGTGATGCTTTTGTGATAAGCCTGGAATGGACACACACACACATACACACAAAGTCTCATTCCATTTAAGTGTTGTAACACTTTCAGTCTTCAGGCTATTGGTAGTTTTGAGTTTAAAAGGCTAAGGATGCTGATTCCCACTTAGGGCTAAAATTTATTTGTCCTGCTTCTATGAAATTGGAGCTAAGAATAATCATAAATGCCTTTTTAGTTTGGCTTTGATCGCACCTTCTACATAGAGGCTATTAGCACTGTTGCATAAAACTCTAATGGCTTTTGCCAGAGGAGACTGAATAAGCAGTCAGATGTTGTTGAAGAAGCTCCCTGAACTTTGCTTCTTGATTACAGGAAGATTCACTCACCATCTTCATAGATTTCCTATAAACTAGATAGTTTTCTCTAAGAGATCAAAATCTAACAGAGAGAAACTAGAATATTTTTACCAATAGGCAGCATTTAAAATCAGAATAAACCTCTATATCTCTTTAAAGAAATCTGTTATAATTATAGGTACCATGGAACTTTGGAATAAAAAAAATAGAAACTTAATTTTTGTCTGATAATCTTAAATCCATTACTTAAAAAGATATTTAAGGCACAGTCTGTTACACCTGCAGTCTTACTTAGTGGGTACAAAAATGCTTAGTTGTAACTTTTAGAAGCGGAATCATTGTTGTTATTGCTGAAAAGTGGATCCTGTCTTTCTTGACCTTCCTTCCTTCTTTTTTGAATGTCCTGAGCTAATGCTTTTTCTGTGTTCAACTACTGCTGAGCACAGCAGAGCTTGTTGCTGGAACTGACTTCAGTATGGACATGTGAATGTTTATAATAAGAAAAGCCAAATTCTTTTCCATGGACTCGACTTGAAAGCTTTGATATACTGAGTAACGATATGCCCCCCACCCCACCCCACCCCTTGTATACTTGACTACTCTATTAAAATATGAAAACATTTTGCTTTACATGTTTAGCTCAGAGCCCACTTTTATTAAATGTAAAGACCAAAATGTCTATGGTTCTTATCCTTACTGTATTTTTTAGAAAACATTTGTAATCTTAAATCAGCTTTAGAGTACAACTTAAAAACCATTTAAAAACCTACTGAATTGATTTATTGGGAAAACAAAAATAATCAAAATGATGTTAGTCTTAGGTAAGCATTGATAAATACTGATTTCAGTTGCTAAGAACTGAGCCACTTTTTAAAATTTAAAATGTGACCAATGTAATTCTTTAGGTTATCCCATGTGCTCAGGCATCATTTCCTCCAGAAAAGCTTCCTTAAACCTCCACATTTGTTCCAGTGCCTCTCTACTAGAACCCTGTATAATTAAATCATACTATTACATGCTTGTCTCCAATACTTGGCCAAATTCTTCATGGTTATGTACTCAAATACATATAAACACAGACTCAACCCTTAGCATCATTCTTGGCACAGCGTAGGACCTCAAGAAATACTTTTTTGAACTGAACTGTTGAATAATTATTTTTTAACTTTTTTTTATTGGAGTATAGTTGATTAACCATATTGTGTTAGTTTCAGGTGTACAGCAAAGTGATTCAGTTATACATATATCTATTCTTTTAAAAATTCTTTCCTCATTTAGATTATTAACATAATATTGAGCAGAGTTCCCCTTTGCTATAGAATTAGGTCCTTGTATCATAGTACAAACTACATAGAAAATTCAGGTGCAAAGAAATGTTGCTATCATATGTTAATGTACCATATATCTAAGATTGTTCCTATCAGAGGCTATCGTTGAGCTATAAAAGATCAGACCCCATTCAGTACAACCACTTGTTGTAGTTCAGAAGAGCACTAAACTATTTCCTTTTCATTAATGGTTCTGTATATCCAAGAAATGTGTATTAACTCTTCCCTAAAATTTCAACGTGAGAAACTTTCAGATTGCCTATATCTGGAATAATGCTTCCTGAATTAAAACTAGGGCTTTATATTCTTTTTTTTTTAATTAGTTTATTTTCTATTTTTTAACTTTACAATGTTGCATTTGTTTTGCCATACATTGACATGAATCCACCATGGGTGTACATGTTTTCCCCTTCCAGAACCCCCTTCCACTTCCCTCCCCACCCCATCCCTCTGGGTCATCCCGGTGCACCAGCCCCGAGCACCTTGTATCATGCGTTGAACCTGGATGCTAAATACTTTCTGGTGTTTCAATACCTCAGTCTCAAAAGTGCACTCAAAAGATGATATCTAAATAACACAGTCAAAAGATGAATGTGAGGAAATTCTAGATTCCATTCCAAATTAGAATGCCAAAAATTCTTCTATTTTCAACAGTCCTTTTTACTGACATGTATGTTTTTCTGGTTTATGTACCTAAAGATCTGAATTTCAATCATGTTAATAGTTTCTCCCAGAAGCCTTTCTGTGTCCTCCTTCAGTCTTTTGTCCCTTCACATCTTCTTGCTTCCAGCTATGAAACTATGCCTATATCATCACTTCCTGTTGGTCATCAGGACCACAGCCGAGGAAGAGCCCCATTTCACTATGGGAGTGGTACAGTTGGTAAACAAAAATATGCTATTTAACTAAGCAGGAGGCATGCCCTGTGGTGGAGTAAAAACTGCAAGAGTGATGAAACTTTTTACCTTTGAATAATTGAAGACCCTGTTTTTCATGGGCAAAAATTCCTGTAGGCAGGCTCTTAGATTATTTTGATTACATTGTTATATAAATATGTATAAAAAAACCTAGGTTAAAAATGTATGCTTTTGGCTTTTATACAAGTATAAAACCAAAACAATTATTTAATCACAAGCAAATCTATAAAATCAGTAAAATTCAAATTGACAAAATGAATTAAATATAATAGCTAATAATGATCCATTGACCCTAAACTGCTCCTTGAAATGTAAATTATGATGTTCTCTTCAGGGTTGAGTTCTCAGGACCTATGCTACCTTATACCTATAATGACTCTGTTCTCTCACCACCCTTTTTGCTTTGTTAGTATAGCATCCACTGATGTCGTTTTATCTTCACTGTGTTTAGCAGAAGGGTGGGATGGAAAATAATGAATGTCTGAGGGACTAAAATTCGTGGATATTTAAAAGACAGTCGAAGTGATATATATTAAAGCTTTTAAATCAAGTATTTGTGGAGTGCATGAAGTTCCTTGCAAAGTTCTGAGATTCCCCGGAGCACAGAGATAAAACATGGTCACTAAATAAACATAGCAGCAGCAACAACAAATCCTAGGGAGAGAGGAATCTTATTTCTGGGCTTCCCAGGTGGCACTAGTGGTAAAGAACCTGCCTGCCAATGCAGGAGACATAAGAGGGTTCAGTCCCTGGGTCAGGAAGATCCCCTGGAGAAGGGCATGGCAACCCACTCAAGTATCCTTCCCTGGAGAATCCCATGGACAGAGGAGCCTGGCGGGCTATGGCCCGTAGGGTCACGAAGAGTCAGACATGACTGAAGCAACTTAGTGCGGGACAGAATTGCCACATTATGTTTTAAATGTCCTATTTTTAACCAAAAACTAGACATATAAAGAAACAAGACGATATAACCCATTCACAGAAACAAAAGGAGTCAATAGAAATTGACCTCAAGGAAGCCCATACATTGAATTTACTAGACAAATATTCTATTAAATCACCTCTTTATGAGCGAAGATCATAAATATGATTAAAGAGCTAAATGAAACCATATCCAAAGAAATAAAAAGAAAGTATGAGAACAATGTTTTACCAAAGAGAGAATATCAACAAAGAGACAAATTATAAAAGAGAACGAAGTAGAAATTCTGAAGTTGAAAAATGCAGTAACTAAAACTAAAATACATAGAAGGATTTGGCAATAAAGCTGAACCAGCAAAAGAAAAAAAATCCATGAACTTAAAGATCAGACAATTGAGATGATTCAGTCTGCAAAAGGAGTAGATAATTTAAGTCGGATTTTAAAGACAGTGCATAAGGCAATCATTATAAAGTGCTGATGGGCTTATACTGTGTGAAGATATATCTCTGTGATAATAATAGCACAGAAGAGGGAAAGTAGAGCTATAAAGGGGCATAGTTTTTGTATTCTGTTGAAATTAAGTTTGCATTAATCCAAACCAGTTTGCTTAAATTAAGCTGTTAACTGTAATCCTCAGGCAGCCACTACAAAAATCTTAAAAAGATATAGTAAAATAAACAAGGGACTTAAAACAGTATACTATTTTACAGACCTCATGAAGACATACTATTCTTATCTCTCTATAGATGAGGAAACTGAGGCTTAGAGAGGTTATACAGCTTAAGTACATAATAAAATCAAGACTCAAAACCAAATCTTTCATCAAAATCCTTTATTATAGGTCCTCTATGGGAAATAGGTGAAATTCTTGGGTAGAATATAGAAATATTTAAGCTTTATGATTTTAATAACCATGTTTTGTAAGTACCATACTCTATAGTCTCTATCAGAGAAGGAATTTAATGCTCCAGAAGGTTCATTGTTTCCCCAAAGTGTCATTGCTAGTTAAGGGGTAGATCTGAGATTTGAATGCAAGTGTATGTGGTTCAAGACTTTCTGTTGGACCATGTTGCTTTGAGGTTGCAACCCAAATATTGAGATGGTTTTAGCACATTCACAACTAGATGACACACGCTTGTAAGTAACTCAAGAGGATGATACAGACTTTATAGAAAAGCAGTATTAAATTTTCCTTTCCTGGCTTTGTAATTCACAGATAGAAACTTTGTTTTCCTCTTTCGTAGAACCTGAAGTAACTCAGTGCTTTAAATAAAATAACCAAGTAAAAATTTAGGTGACATGTTTCTAATTTTACTTTATATCAATTGACAAATTCAACTGTATATTAAAGATATTTACAGTGATGCAAATTTAACCCAGAACTTACTTTGATCTCTTTAAATTTGTAAAAATCTACTTTCTCTTTGCATCCTAGTTAAGTGCAGCTTAAAGTCTTCTCAGAAAGATATACAAATGCAGGCAGGCAGTCATTGTTGTTTTGCATCAGTAAAGAGGACTGTAGAATTTCATGATTTAATTTTAAGACAGCTCTTACTTATCATCATCTTTATATTTATATTCTTGACTTTTATCAAAGACTATTTAGAATGCCCATTGCTCTTAGAAAAAGAAGAGTTTGCTTCTTCTAGGCTGCATTAAGGAAACTCAAGAGATTTCAGCATAGCTCTGTTACTACAGAATCTCTGCCCTTCCTGGACCTATATAAGGAGGCCACTGTTAAAAGTTCTTACTTTAGGGGAAATTGTATCAGATGCTTAGAAAAATGACACATTTTCTTTCTCCTAACTCCTAATTCATCATAATTTCCCTCTTCAAACAAGTTCCAGGAATTTATACTTTCCTATAAAATGTTTAGTGGAACACCCTAGAATTCTAAGCTTCTGAATTTGTCTTATATCCCAATTTTCCTTTACTATTTTGAGTATTTACTACTGTGAGTTTGGGTTCCAAACTCAACTGATTTTAGAGATCAAGTTAATCAAATGAATAAAGAGAGCAGAAGTAATATATAAAAGAGTACTGTAATATATAAGGAACATATATATATATATATAATATAAGTAATATATAAGGAATCTGAAAATAATATGGATGTTCAAAGGCATTCAGAAGCCTTTCAGCTTTTTCAAACTATTAAAATGATTAAAACAAAGACCCCATGGTTTCTCAATTTAGATATTACAGACTTCTTCCCATAGCAATTGGTACCAAGTAATCAGAAAATTGTGTTTAAAAGTTACATTTGAGTGAGTTCCTTACCAAATTTTTGCATGGTGGAGACCACTGAGAATCTCATACTGCCAGATTAACTCATATTTGTATAAACCTTAAAAGAATGCTTATCCTGCCATTTCTGAGCATATATATGAATTCTAATGTATCATTGATTATGAAATTTATGGCTGTGCATGCAGATCTCTATAAGAATAGAAGTTTGTGCACATCTCCTGGTTTGAAAGTGAACAAACAAGTGTACTTAGAGAACATTCTTGTGCCTTGCTCATGTAAATGCTAGACAGGGCTCAGATGCATCTTTATCGTGCGTGTCCTTGTCAAACTATTATAATTTTGACACTTTTATAATTTATTGTAAGCTTTAAAAGTTTTTACCTTACTTTAAATTTATAAGAAATACATGTAGCTTTTGGGTTGTATCTGTGATTTGGCTTTGAAATAAAAATTGTCTATTTCAAGCTTTTAGATCTGTTTAATTGAAAAGAAGCAGGAACAGTAAGGCAAGCTGTTGAATTATTATCACTTGCAGCTAGTGATCTGTATGAATCAAGGGTGACAAGAGTGGAAGCTACAAAAGCAGGCCCTAATTATAAGAGAGGGAAGGCACTAAAGATTTATTTTGAGAGTGAAGTAGGTATAATCCGGCATTTACGTTATCTTACTTGGGTCAGCTTTACTCTGATGAAAAAATAACATGTAGCATGTAATTTACAGACTGAAATTTTAACCAGACACTATTCCCTTCTCTGAGCTTCACACCTATATATCATACTGTCTCTTGAGCTAAACCATTCTCTTCTCCAACTGCGCTTCTTCTTGTGTTCAGTGTATAATATCCACTCCCCTGCATAGATCAGACACTTGAAAGTAAAGGTTTACTTTCCTCTCTGCCTTTCTTTCAACATCTAGTTAATCACTAAATTTTGTTGATTTCATTTCTTACTTATCTACTACCTTCCAGACATCCTGTTTCATCTGGGTTATTGCAGCAATCTCCTGTTGCCCTGTATCTTGCCAACCCATTTCTATAATGCAGCTAGGAGAATGCTTCCAAACCACGTATTTTACTTGACTCCTAGAATACGTTCATTAACGACTCATTGCATTTAAACTAAAGTACGAGCAAAGCAAAACAAAAAATCTTTTGACTGCATGATCTGGACAGGGCTTACCTCTTGGTTCTTCACTACTCTCCCCATTTCTCTTCCCTGTTATCCCAACAATGTACATCTTTTAGTTCTTCCAATATTCCTCTTTTGCCTCTAGGTTTTCACAAAGGCTTTTCCTCTTTCTTGACTTCTATCTATCCCTCTCCTCCTTGGTTTTGCTAACTCTTGCTTATTAAGATTTTCACTTAATCATTATTCTGGACAGCCCTCTTGTCTTTTTGCTTCATAACTCCTAAAGATAGCATAAAATCTTAGCATAAAATAGGCACTTATAATGCCTATTTGTCTGTCTTTCCTTTTGGTTTGTTAAGTTCCGTGAAGGGAAGGATCTTGTCTGTTTACCTCTGTGTCTTCTGTGCTGAATTCAGAGTTTGACATACTGGCAGTACTTAATATGTATCTGTTAAACAAATAATATGCCAGTCAGAATTCACATGCTATTAAAAAAAAAAAAAAGAGCCCACACTCAAGTCCCATAACAGAAAAGTAAACCTGATGAGGTTATGTAACACTGGTAAAATTTGTATAAGCTGGAAAAGAGATTAATTTCACAAAACTTTGTCTAGTGCAGTAGTTCCAAACCTTTTTAGTAGTGGCATTTTTTTATGTGGAATCCCAAGACATAAAACATATAGGACTCTGCATGCCTTCTCTCCCTCAAATCCTACTCTCTTGACCACAGGGGTAAACTTACAGGCCAAGGTGGTATGCAAGAGAGAGCATCACACCCCTGCCCCTTGCTCAGCGTTATTGGGCAGATTTGGGCACTTGACCTAAATTAGGTCATCCCTGGGATGGAAGCTGAAAAATAAGTTGAAAATGGCCTATTCTTCCCACCAGGAGACTCAGACCAACTCACAGGGAAAAGCAATAATGAGAAACTTGGCAGAGTAAAGCTGGGAGTGAGGAGCAGAGGAGAGGGGCAGAGACTGTCCTTGAATTGAGTAGTTCCTGATCAAGCATCACCTTGTCCTTGTGATTTGTTTACCTGAGCCAACAAACTCCCATTTTGTGCAAGTTACTTTGAGTTGAATCTTTGTTATCTGAAGTTAAGAGACTCCTTACTAAAGGGTAATAGATGGTAATTGTAACTTATATGAGCCCTTCCAATAGGCAATTTAGAAGCATCCTCCTATCTGCAATGTGGAAATGAGTTGGTGGGAGGGACAACTGTATGCTGAGCAATAGGAGATTGCAGCAATAATCCAAATGATACAGTTACGAAGTACTATGATAGATAGCGGTAAAGTACTCTGTGTGATAAGGATAAGTACTGTGATGGAAGAGTTTGTATAAAGCATTTTCAAGCTCTCTCCTTTTGTTTCCTAGTATTTCATTCTGTTTTAGGGAACTAATTCTTTTTAATTATTGGGTTTTTATCAAAGTCCATGGATGCAATCTACCTACTAAACACAAACCAGGTTGAGACAGTACTATCCAGAATTGCTTTGAACTTCATCTCTCAGCACCATCACTGGTTCAAACAATTGCAGTTAACTTGAGGTAGGGGTAGAGCCAGTCATAGGGTAAATCATCCACTTCTTTTGCTTTGAATTCTAACCATTTCTTAATTTTTGTACCTCCTGCATTAACTTTATGAACATGAGCAATAATACACCTAGGCCTGAAGGCCTCCAGCTATCTTATTCTTATCAACCAGAAAAATTGGTACATGGGTAAGTTAATGAATTCTGTAACCCTATAAAATTTGGGGAATTCTGGTGGGATTCCCAGAATTCTGAATATTCTCATCATATTCTGGGGAACATGATGATATGATGAAAGAAATATTTTAAGATTAATCTCTGTCTGCTAGAAGAGACTTCCAGTCACTTGACCCACCTCCTACCTAATGTAAATTCATTAAGCCTCGTTTGAATTGCTGAAGCCAAGAGATGCCTTTACTGTGTTTGGTACACAATTAATGGTACATTTTTCTCTTACTGGAATACAGTGGGAATAGCTTGCCTATGGGGCTTCCGAGGTAGCGCAATGGTAAAGAATTCACCTGCCAATGCAGGAGACGCAAGAGACTCAGCTTCAATCCCTGGGTTGGGAAGATCCCCTGGAGCAGAAAATGGCAAACCACTCCAGTATTCTTGCCGAAAAATTCCACGGACAGAGGAGCCTGGCAGGCTATAGTCCATAGGGTCGCAAAGAGTTGAACACAAGTGAGCAACTCTGTGTGCACATGGGCGCACATGCGTGCACGCGCGCACATACACACACAGAGCTTACCTATAAGCTGTCTAATTCAGGGCATTTTTGTTGCTATGTTAAACTCTAGAGTAAAGCATTCTTTCATTTATTCTTTTATTTATTCAGATATTCATAAATATCTTTGAGCATCTTCTATCTGCCTGAAAAAGACTTAATCCATGACTTGCAGTAATACCCATGCACTATACAAATTATAGAAACACTAAAAAGGAACTGGTTAAATCAGTTTTGTAAAGCATTTGCAACATTAGTAAGCCATTAATAAATATTAGTTGCCTGTTAGCCATCATTATTACTATTTGAGTAGGTGAGAAAAGGGAATGACATTGCAGGCTAAGAGAATAACTTAATTGGAAACGTGATAGTAAATGTCATTTTCCAAAATGACTTGTTGTGGTTGGGATATGAGTACAGTACAGACAACAGTGATGAGAGATGATACTGATGAGAGGTAGTTTGGGACTAGATTATAAAGGATCTTAGATACCAGCTAAAGAATTTTAACTTTTCAAAATGTATAGTGGGAGCTTAAAAATTTTGGGGGGTAGCACCACTTTTTCTTTCTAGTCTGATATTCAGATTTTCTTTTTTTATGGAAAATTTCCCATATACACGAAAATAAAAATAGTAATATAATGACCTCCATGTATTCATTACCCAGCTTTAATGATTATCAATATGTAGCCAGTCCATTGAAGATTTTTAAGCAAAGCAAAAAAGGAGACTAACACTGTGCCATTCCCTTACATTAGTTGATCTTTACAGTGTCCCATGGAGTATGTGGTATTCCCACTTTCCCTATTTATAGAAGAGAGAACCATCAAAATGATGAAGTGAAAGTTCTGAGATTCTAACCCATACCCAGCTTATTTTCAGAATTCAAACTCTTTCCCATGCTGCCTTTATAACTCTGAAGTAGAGCATGGTTCTTAGTTGAAGACAGGTGCTCATCTGCCTACTTGATATATTGGTGCTATTGACCCCATTCATGATGAACTTCCTACCTCCAGCCACTGTGTTGGAGTCACAGGGTCACCAGGATCTAAGTCTATGTAAATATTCAACCTAATCAGCTAAAACGACTCTTTATTTAGTCCAGTGATTGTCAAAGTATGGTCCCCAGACCACCAGCAGCAAGTTGTTAGAAAATACAAATTCTCAGGCCCCACCCCCAACCTACTCAGAAACTCTGGGGGTGGCAGCGCATGATGCTTGTATTCCCATTTGCTGTGTTAAATAAAATGCTCCAGTGGTTTCCTGCAAACACAAGGTTATGACCATCTACCAAGAGCATTTCTAAAGCAAAAACCTCATCAGTTGTATGTTCATTTTTTAACAAGTTCATGAAAAGTAGTCGTAAGGTAAGAATTATTATTCAGACTTAACACCAGTAGTCTCTCTGGGGATGTTACATAACCTCATGGAAAGAAATCTTAAGGAATTTGCACTGTCTATATTTATAGTGCTTGCTGGTGCCATCTAGTGGTTTAAGCACAATGGAACGTGCAGTTTTATTACTGCTTTGAGGACACAATTTGTGGTTTTAAGTCAGTTTTATAGTAAATGTTTAATTAAATAACCAAAGTAAGAAACAAACAAAGATTTTTCCTTACTATAAAACCTCCATTGAGAATTCTTAGATATAGCACCAAAACAGAAGCGAAAAAAAATAGTTAAATTAGGCCACAACAAAATTTAAAACTATTGTACATCAAAGGACACTATTGATAGAGTGAAAGGGTAGCCCACAAAGTGGGAAAATATATTTGAAAATCATATATCTAGTAAGATGTAGTTAGTCGCTCAGTTGTGTCCAACTCTTTGCAACTCTTCGGACTGTAGCCCTCTAGGCTCCTCTGTCCATGGAGTTTGTCAGGCAAGAATACTGGAGTGGGTTGCCATTTCCTTCTCCAGGAAATCTTCCTGACCCAGGGATCAAACCTGTGCCTCCTGTGTCTCCTGCATTGCAGATGGATTCTTTACCCTCTGAGCCATCGGGGAAGTCCATCTAGTAATATATATGTATCCAAATATATAAATATGTGCTAAGTCATTTAAGTCATGTTCAACTCTTTGCAACCCTATGGACAGTAGCCCACCAGGCTCCTCTGTCCATGGGATTTTCCAGGCAAGAATACTGAAGTGGTTTGCCATGACTTCCTCCAGGGGATCTTCCCCACCCAGGGATCGAACCTGTGTCTCTTACTTCTCCTGCATTGACAGGCAGGTTCTTTACCGCTAGTGCCACCTGGGAAGCCCAAATATATAAATAATACCCAAATATATAAAGAACTCAACAACAAAAAGACAAACAACACCAATTTAAAAAATGAGTGGAAACTGTTATATTTAAAATGGATAGCCAGTAAGATCCTATCCTATAGCACAGGGCACTCTGCTCAATGTTACGTGGCAGCCTGGATGGGAGACGAGTCTAGGGGAGAATGGATACATGTATATGTATGGTTGAGTCACTTTGCTGTCCACTTGGAACCATCACAACATTGTTAATTGGCTATACTCCAATATAAGATGAAAAGTTTTGAAAGAGTGTGTATAGGACTTGAGTAGACATTTCTTCAGAGAATATATACACATGGCCAATAAGCACTTGAAAAGACACTCAACACCATTAGTCATTAGAGAAATGCAAAATCAAAACCACAATGAGATACCACTAGGGCAGCTTGAATAATTAAAAAACAAAACAAAACAGAAAATAGCAGATGTTGAGATTGTGGAGAAACTGGAACCTTTATATATTGCTGATGGGCATGTAACACAGTGCAGCCACTGTGGAAAAGATTTAAGATTATATTTAAAGACTGTATTTAACATTGTTATTTAAGACTGTATTTAAGATTGTTCCTTAAATAGTTAGACATAGAGTTTCTATCGGGAGACCCAGCAATTCTACTACTAATTATATACCCAAGAGAGTTGGAAACAGGTGTTCAAACAAAAACTTGTACACAGATGTCCACAGAGCATTATTCATAATAGCTAAAAAGTGAAAACAACCCAAAGATTCACCAACTAATGAATGAATAAACAAAATATGGCATATCCATAAAATGTAATATTTTTCAGCCGTAAAGTGAAAGTTGCTCAGTTGTGTCCAACTCTTTGCAACCTCTGGAATTCTTCAGGCCAGAATATTAGAGTGAGTAGCCTTTCTCTTCTCCAGGGGATCTTCCCAACCCAGGGATTGAACCCAAGTCTCCCACATTGCAGGGGAATTCTTTACCAGCTGAGCCACAAGGGAAGCTGGAGAATACTGGAGTGGGTAGCCTATCCCTTCTCCAGGGGATCTTCCCGACCCCAGGAATTGAACCGGGATCTCCTGCATTGCAGGCGGATTCTTTACCAACTGAGCTATCAGGGAAGCCATAAAATGATGTACTAATTCATTGATGAACCTTGAAAATATGTTAAATGACAGAGGCTGGCACAATAAAAACACATATCATGTGATTCCATTTATATGAAATGTCCAGAAGAGGCAAATTCATTGAGTTAGAAAGTAGATTAGTCGAAGATACAGAAAACAGACTTGTGGACTTAATGGGGGAAGGAGAGAGTGGGATGAATGGAGAAAGTAGTATAGCTCTATATACACTACCGTGTATAAAATAGATAGTTGGTGAGAAGTTGCCATATAACCCAGGGAGCCCAGCAAGGTACTCTGTGGTGTTCTAGAGGGGTGGGGTGTGGGGAGGGGAGGGAGACCCAAGAGACAGGTGATATATATCTCTATATATGTATATATATATGACATATATATGTATATATATATATTATTGTGGCTGGTTTGAGTTGTTGTACGACAGAAACCAACACAACATTTATAATGTTGTAGCAATTTTCCTCCACTTAAAAAAAAAAAGGAAGAAGAAAGTAGATTAGTGGTTGCCAGAGATGGAGAAAAAGGTAGGAATGGGTGTGACCACTTAATGGGTATGGAATTTCTTTTGGAAGCAATGCAGATGCCCTGGAATTAGATAGTAGTGATGGTTGTACAACATTGTGAGTGTACTGAAAATCAATGAATTGTACACTTTAAAATAGTTCAATGGTGACTTAAATGTGTGAATTTTCTGTGGTTTTAAGAAGATCTCTGTTGACTTGCAAGACTCCAGAACCTTTATTTTTATTATTATTGATGTTTTGATGTATTTTCCCATCATTGTTGCTAACATGTATGTATTCTATTTATTCTGCTTTTTTAACCTAAAATTGTTCAGTACATTGTTTACCATCTACACAGTTTCCACGGTTTTTGTTTCGGTGGCTGTGCATATTTTAGTCACTATGTATATCATAACTTAATCATTTCTCAAATGTTTAGTGCTTTTCTCTTTTTTTCAATTTTTAAGGAGTCCTGATCTAAATACTTAAATAAATAAGAATGTTTAAATTTCTTTGTAGATATTGCATTGATGTTGCTTCCCTAAAACAGAATTTCTGACTCTTTTTTTTTTTATTTTTACTATTTCTATTGTGGTTTTTCTCTGATTGCCGTATAGTAAGAATATATGAATTTAGAATCCTACCAATAATGGATGAGGGAAAATGGAGGAAATTAATGTTTATAGAATGTCCATTCTGTTCCAGGCACTGCGTATAGATCCTTTACATCTATTATTTCATCCAGTCCCACACCTAATCTTATGAACAGACTAGAGATGTTGACATAGCTAGTAAGCAGATGAGCAAATATCAGAAACCATGCATTTTTGTCTCTCAAGTTTTATACTGTCCCCACATCTTAACCAGTATTGGGCTCTACCTTTTTTGAGTTCCTACTTACTAGAAAAATTCAATGTTTTCCCAAGTGATTGTTTAAGATTTATATTTATTCTTTACTTAGCAACCTACATATATCGTTTATTTTATATTAATAGATTTTAAACTGAATTTAGCATTTAAACAGCAAGCATTGTATGTCAGAGCTTTTTCATAATTTTTTTGCTTTTGTTTACTCTTTCACAGGCTCTTGATGGAAATGTGTATGACCACCTTAAGGATTATTTAATAGCCTTCAGCCGGACTGAGCTAGAGACATGCCAGGCTGTGCAGAACACATTCCAGTTTTTATTAGAAACCTCCAGCAAGGCAAGTTACCTTCAGTGCAGTATGTGATATATCCATTTAGAATCTAAACTGTCTGAATGTACCAATGACATTAGAATGCTTTAAAGGACAAATTTTTTGAAAACAGTATTCCTTCTAACAAACTTGAAAGGTGTTTCGTTCTCTTTGAAGAAGGTCAAAAAGGGAGGTGATGATACAGGCTGTCTCAGGACATCAGTCATTATTAGCATGTCTGTTGCTTTTGAAAAGAATGATTTAAAGAGCTTTATTTTCCACTCAAATTAATTTTGAATGCACACAGTTCATAAAACAACAGGGTCATGTGTCGATGCAAAGAATAATAAAGGGACACAAAAAGGAAAATTAAAATTTTATAATTGATAAGTTAATGTTATAATATCTTGCTTTAAACAATTAACCTTGCCTTCTATATGCTGTCATTCTTTGATAGTTATCTTTTCATTCAAGTTTGCTAGCATGTCACACTGTTTACATAGAAAATAAATCAAATTGTTTTTCTTTAGGATCTGACAGATTAAAACTTTTTGCAGTAGAGAAAGTATCTTTTGGAAGATAAATTGTTCCTGTGGTTAATTAATCTTATTTTCTTTCTGATAAATTAAGTGCACAGTAAATGTTTCCTGACTGAATGCATTTATTAAAATACATTCATTTTATGACTGCTATTTTAAAAGATCCAGTTCAATTCTCTTTTTTGGCCAGAGGAGTGGGAACTGGCTAATACCTTAGAAAGTTGTTTGGAAAGGAATCAGGGTATCCATATTACAAGACAAAGGCCAAAGACAGGAAAGAAAAGGGCGCAGTCTATGTCCCTTTTCTTTTCCTGAATTGCCTCCATGTGTATTTATTATTTTCAGTGTACCATAGCTCCAATTCTATTTTTAGAAAAACATTTAAAATGCTAAGTTCACATGGAAATACAAATATCACTAGTCTGGTGCTTTGAAATCCTGTCATATTTTTGTATTCTTATATTTTTACCCCTAGGATTCAATAAAAGATGTAAAAGGATGAGCATGTAGAAAGGATAAATGGATGGGTAGATGGATAGTTATGTGAAAGAAAATGTAGAAAAATGTTAATTAAAGAGTTTAGGTAGTGGTGGTATACAGGTGTTTCTGTGAAGTTCTTTTTATTTTAATGTGTATACATTTGACATTTTCCATAAGAGAATGTTGGGGGTAGAAGTCTATAAAAATGTCTTGGCTTGTTCCTTTTATGAAGAAGTTGATTTTTAACTAGTAATCAGATTGTTTATATGTTTTGGTCCATTCGGGTTTTCTGTATCTTTTTTAGTGTATTTTGGTGACTTCACTTTCCTAGACAAATTGTCTATTTCATTTATCAAATTTGATGGCATAAATTTGCATATAAACTTGTTTGCCTCTATAATTGTCTCCCTTTTTATTTGTAATATTATTTGTGTTTTCTCTCTTATTTTGATCAGACTTGCCAATCTATTTTATTAATCTTTTCCAAAAGCCAACTCTTGTTCTACTTCTCAATGTTATTGTTCCCTATCTCCTTAATTACTACCTTTATATTCATTATTTCTTTCTACTTTATTACAGTTAATGTTTTTAGGCTTCTCTTTCTATTAGGTTCTATATTTTCAGCCTTTTGTTTTCAAATAAATCCACTTGAGCCTAAAAAATTTCTCTTTCTACTTTAATTGCATTCTGTGATAGGTATGTAGGGCTTTTTAAAATCGCTTCTGCATTTCCCCCCCTCATTAACCCATGAATTATTTAGAAGTTTTTCCAGTTTCCATTTAACGAAGGGAGTACATAGTGGGTGACATTTTTCATTTCTAATTTTATCAGAGAGATTGTCCCCAGACAAAATTTTTTTGAAATATTTTTCCAAGAATGTTTGAGTACACTGCCTTTAGTTTATGAAACGTAAGCATTTAGTCTTTAAAATGTACTAATATTTTATATAGCAGTTCACAGTTTTCTAGTTTTGAATACATCCTCTGAGGTTGGTATTATCTTGCTCATTCTGTAGAAAGAAAAACAGACCCAGGAAGTTTACGTGATTTGCCTGAGGTCATAAACACACACATAGCATTTTCCATGCTCTACTAATATCTATATTATCTCTTTAGCTTATATTGTTTTCATAGAAAATGAATTTAAAATGTATAAACTGATTGGACACATAAAGAAATAAGCTTTTATTTTCCTTTACATTCACTCATATGGGTATCTTACTCCCCAGGGATGAGGAAGAAATAAGATGCTCTTACGTTTAGATTGAAAGTGGTAGTAATAAAAATTTAATAAGAATGATGTAACTAGGAGATGTGCCCTTTTATTCCTAGTACCAGAAGAGCTCACACCTAGAAGTTTTATGCCATATGCTTTTCTGTTAACAAAGAGCTTGTTCTGCTACTTTTGTTATCCTGCTAAAAGCAACCTAGTGATCTGATAATCCAGAAAGAAGTTTAAAATTTTTTTGATTTTTATTCTACACCATTACTAGCTTGTCTTTGGGGGAAGTTCATTTTTTTCCACATATCTAAATTGTAACTGTACATGTATTTTGGGAGTAATCCATAGACACGTTGTAAATTTTATAATGCCCTCTATACTCTATACCTTTCATTCCATAAAGGGAACCAGCTGGCCCTAGGAACTTCTGTTTAATTTTAATTATTTATGAAAGCTTGCTTTTCTTCTTAATATTTTATGAAAAGCTTTGTGCATGTAACTGAAGCAGATATTGTCAGAGAGATTTTCTCTAGTATAGTAATTCTAAAGGTGGTTCTACTGGCCTTACAATTTGTTTATATATGCTTGCTTTCTGTCTGTATAAGGGAATTCCTACCAATTAATAATGTAGCTCTTTTAACAATTCAAAAATAACAAGGTTATTCTATATTTCTTTAGAAATTAAATTGTCTAGTATTGTCACTCTTAATACCTTAAAAATGTACCAAAAAAGTAAACTTAATAAGATAAAGGGGAAAATCACATGATCATCTCAAAAACACAGGAAAAGCATATGACAAAATTCAGCACTCTCTTATGATAAAAACGCTCAGCAAATTAGGAATCGAAGGGAACTTCCTGAACATGGTGAGAGGCATTTTTTAAAAACCTATATCATATATCATACTCAGTGTTGAAAGACTCAAAGCTTTCCCCATCTAAGATAGGATCACACAAGGATGCCCACTTTCACTACTACTATTCACCATGTGGTGAGTGGGCTTCCCTTGTGGCTCAGCTGGTAAAGAATCCGCCTGCAATGTGGGAGACCTGGATTCAGTCACTGGGTTGGGAAGATCCCCTGGAGAAGGGAAAGGCTACCCACTCCAGTAGTCTGGCCTGGAGAATTCCATGGATTGTATAGTCCATGGGTCGCAAAGAGTTGGACACAACTAAGCAACTTTCACTCATTCACCATTGTACTGAACGTTCTGATCTGAGTAAGTAGGCAGGAAACAGAAATAAGAGGCACCAAAATGGAAAGAAAGATGTAAAAGTATGTATTTGCACATGACATGATTGTATATAAAAAAAACCGTATAGAATCCACAGAAGTCCTGGAGCTAGTAAATGAACTCAGCAAAAGTTGCAAATACAAAATCAAAACACAAAAATCTGTTATGTTTCTATACTTCATCAGTGAATGAACTGAAAGAAAATTATGAAAATAATTCCAGTTACAATAGTATTTGAAGAATAAATACCTAGAAATGAATTTAACCATAACACAAAAGACTTGTACTTTGAAAAACTATAAAACATTGCTGAAATTAAAGAAGACCCAAATAAATGGAAATAATAAATGCTTATGGATTAGAAGATTTCATATCTCTAATATTTCAGTATTCCCCAAAGCAATTTATCGATTCAGTGCAATTCCTATCAAAATTCCGATGGCCTTTTTTGCAGAAACGGAACAGCCAGTCCTCAAATTCATGTGGAACTACACGGGATCCTGAAACATTGAAAAGGAAAAACAAAATTGGAGGACTCACACATCCCAGTTTTAAAACTTACTACAAAGTTACGGTAATTAAGAGTGTCGTGCTAGCATAAAGCTAGACATGTAAGAATTGAGAGTCCAGAAATAAGCTCAGACATCTGTGGCCAATTGATTTCAACAAGGTT
Organism: Okapia johnstoni; assembly: GCA_024291935.2. NCBI lineage: Eukaryota > Metazoa > Chordata > Mammalia > Artiodactyla > Giraffidae > Okapia > Okapia johnstoni. The sequence continues at coordinate 25,909,561 of CM044325.1, forward strand.
GTCAAGGCCATTTGATAGAGAAAGAATAGTCTCTTGAACAAGAGGAGATAAAACAATAGGATAACCACGTGCAAAAGAATAAAGTTAAACCCCTTCCTCACCCCATATATAAAAATTAACTCAAAATGGGCCGACAACCGAAAACTGCAAAATTATAGAAGAAAATACAGAAGTAAATCTTTGTGACCTTGGGTTTGCCAGTTTATTCTTGGAGTTAACATGAAAGCACAGCAGCAAAAGATGATAGATAACTGAACTTCATCAAATTACAAGTTTTTATGCATCAAAGAACATTGTGGAAAATGTGAAAAAGCCCATAGAATGGGAGAAATATTTATAAATCATGTGCCTGATAGGAATTTAATATTCAAAATATATAAGTAACTTTTACCACTCAACACATAAAAGACAAATGACCGAATTTAAATATGGGCAAAGGACTTGAAGAGACATTTTTCCAAGGAAATGTACACATGAAAAGATCCTAAGCACCATTAGTTATTGGAGAAATGTAAATGGAAACCACAGTGAAATACCACTTCCTACCTAGTAGGATAGCTTTAATAATTAAAACAACGCACATATAATAGCAAGTATTGACAGGGATGTGGTAAAATTAGAACTCTTGTACGTTGTAGGAATGTAAAATGGTGTAGCCACTGTGGAAAACAGTTCGGTAATTCCTCAAAAAGTGAGACACAGAGTTACCATATGACACTTCCACTTTTTTGAAAACAAGTGTTTAAGCAAAAAAATTGTACAGAAATGTTCACAGCAGTGTTGTTCATAGTGAAGTTGCTCAGTTGTGTCTGACTCTTTGCGACCCTATGGACCGTAGCCTACCAGGCTCCTCCATCCATGGGATTTTCCAGGCAAGGATACTGGAGTGGGTTGCCATTTCCTTCTCCAGAAGATAATAGTCAATAATTGTAAACACCATAAATGTCAATCAACTGATTAGATAAATAAAATACAGTTTATCCATACTATGGAATATTATTTGTTCATAAAAAGAAATGAACTACTGATATATCATACAACACATGTCCCACAGAATAAAAAAATATAAATAGCTATTACCATATAAAAAAGATGCTTTTATGGACTAAGTTGTAGCCCCTAAAATTCATATGTGGAAGTCCTAACCTCTGGTACCTCAGAATGTGACTGTTCTTGGATATCAGGCCTTTAGAGAGGTTAGGGTAAAATGAAGTCATACGGATAAGCTCTAATCCAATATGACTGGTGTTCATAGAAGGTTAGAGTGCGAATAAGCACAAAGGGAGGTCCACATAAGACACCAGGAAAAGATGATCATCTGCAAGCCAAGGAAAGAGGCCTTCAGAAGAAACCAGCCCTGCCAACACCTTGATCTTGGGCTTCTAGCCTCCAGAACTGTGAGGAAACAGAATTACCTTGTTTAAGCCACCACACCTATGATCCTTTGTCATGGAAGCCCTAGGAAACTAGTACAGATGCTTAAACTTACTATTAATCAAAGAAGATTCTATTTTACACTTATGAGATTGACAAAAATTAACAGGAATGATTGTTGATGAGAATATGGATTAATAGAAGCTTATATGCTGCCCTGAGGGGTACAGATTGATATATCCAATTTCAAACATTTGGCATTATCTAGTCAATTTAAAGATGCACTTAGCTTATGACTCAGTAGTTCTACTTCTTAGAATATAACATAGAGAAACTTTGTCCCCAGAGTGGGTACCAGAAGACTTTGAGATATTGTTCATAGCAACTTCCTTTGTCAGATTAGAAAAAGGTAGAAATAACCTAACTGTCCACCAACAGTAAGGTGAATTATGGAATACCAAAAAGCAATAAAAATGAAAGATCTGTAGGCACATGCATTAATATGGATGAGGTTCACAAATGTGATGTTGAGCAAAAAGCAAATTGCAAAACAAGGACCTACTGTATAGCACAAGGAACTACTCAGTATAGTAACTATAATGGAAAAGAATCTGAAAAAGAATGTGTATGTGTATGTGTTTATATAGCTAAATCACTTTGCTTTAACACTTGGAACTAACACAACATTATAAATTAACCATACTTTAATTTTTAGAAAAGCAACTTGCAAAGAATACACACACATTTATACAGCATTCAGAAATATCCAAGAAAACAGTATCATTTTGAGATACATCATATGTAATCACACTGTTAAAAGGAAAGAAAAAAAGAGGAGCACAGTAAAATTTAGTAGAGTGTTTATATCTAGAGAAGCATGCATTCACAGAGAGGCAGATAGTCCCCCAAAGGAGTAAAAAGTGCTTCTGGATGTTGAGGGATTGTTTGCCAAAAGAATCTTATATGTTACAATGGGCCACAGTACATAAATATGTAACATATACTTGTGATATTAAAATATAATCAAAGAGGGCAACTAGGGGAAAAATGTTTTAAAAGGGTCCTTGGATTGGGGAATGGGATAGATTCCCCAACTTAAAAAAAATTGAAAAAAAAAAAAAAGATTGAACACTCCCTTAGGAAGTAAGGTGGAAATGTAATAAGAAGAGGATGTACAGATTTCTGTGGTAATGGTAATGTTTTGTTTGATCTCAATGGTGGGTACAGAGGTGTTCTTTAACAGCTGTGTATTGAATACTACTTGAGACGGAAGACATTGTGCTAGTTGCTGAAGGTTACATCAGTAACAAGATTGAAGGCCTGATCTCAGTTTGTCGTAAGGAGTGACTGAAGGAAGCAGAAAGGGAAAGATTACAAAGGGAATGAGGAAACTTTTGAAAGTGAGCGATATGTCCATTATCTTGATTGTGGTGATTTTTACAGGTATATAGGAAAGTTAAAATTTATCAAAGTATACACTTTAAATATGTACAGGTTATTGTATGTATGTCAGTTATACTTCAGTAACACCTTTACAGAGAGAAAAATAGGGCATATATCCCAGAAAAAATGAAAATTTATTTTCACACAGAAGCTTACACACAAATGTTCAGAGTAGCTTTTAGTCATAATAGTTGAAAACTAGAAACTCCTTAAATGACCTTCAGTGAGTGAAGGACCAAAATAAATGGTGGTGTTTCCATACTATGAAGTACTACTCAGCAATAAAAAGGAGTGAACTGTTGATACATGCAACAAATTGGATGAACTTCAAGGAAATTATGCTGAATGAAAATAGACTTCCCTAGTGGTCCAGTGGTTAAGACTCCACACTTCCACTGAAAGGGGCACGGGGTTTGATCCCTGGTTGAAGAACTAAGATCCCTCATGTTATGCCATGCGGCCAAAAACATACACCAAAAGGTATATGGTGCATGATTCCATTATGTAACATTTGTGAAATAGTGTATTTATAGAAATAGGGAACAGATAAGCAGTTGCCAGGAATTAGGGATGAGGAGAGTAGGGGGCTTCCCAGGTAGCTCAGTGGTAAAGAATCCGCCTGCCAGTTCAGGAGATGCAAGTTCAAACTCTGGGTTGGGAAGATCCCCTGGAGAAGGAAATGACAACCCACTCCAGTATTCTTGCCTGGAAAATCCCATAGACAGAGGAGCCTGGGAGGCTACAGTCCATGAGGTGGCAAAAAAAAGTCAGATGCGACTTAGTCACTAAACAAACAAAGTAGAGGGAAGTATTATGGAATAGCACAAGGGAGTCATGTGGCAGTGGTTCAGCTAAATATCTTGATTGGAATAGTGGTTTCATGAAGTTATATATGTGATAAAATTGTATAAGCCTTTACACACACATATCCCAAAATGAGTGCATATATTAATATAACTGGTGAAATCTAAATAAGCTTTATGCTTTGTACCAGTGTCAATTTCCTGATTTTTATATTTACTGTATTTATGCAAGATGCTGACATTGGTAGGTGCACAGGATCTTTTTCCAACTTCCTTTCAAAATGAATTGTTTGAGAGAGAAGACCAGTTACTAACCCAGTGCCTCTATTGTACAGCTCTTGTTTTCCATGTACTTCTCCTACTCACTTTAAAAAAACAAAACAGTGCTTCTTGGGAAAATAGCACTGATTCTAGATCTGGGACATAAAATATTTAAGGTAAACATTAAATAATTAGTCATAATGGAAAGCAGGGAGACTATCAAAAACTACTAGGTCATCTCCAGGGACACAAGATGTGATCTTGCTAGCCAAAGATGGGATTATTTTAGCATTGATAATGATAACGGTAGATTGAAATAATCAAATGTTTTTAAATCCATGACTTTATAATAATTTATTAAAGCTATAGTCGATCATTCTTTGGAAGTTACTAGGGAAACAAACCAATTTGAAAACTAGATAAAGGGAAGAAGCAAGTGTTTATCCTGCCTTATACAAAATCAGCCTCAAGGTAACTAAATAATTGAGTCTGAAAGTTTCTCTTATAGAAGTATTGTAGCTAATAAATGAAAAAGGAATGATGGAATTCCTTGAGAAAGTGAGAGAAAAATATAGAAAGCTCTCTAGTTCTTGCAGCCCCTAATATGTGTAGGCATTTATCATCGTAGATCTGTTCTATTAGTTTCCTAGGGTTACTCTACAAATTACCATAAACGGGATGACTTAAAATGACTGACATTTATTCCCTCTCAGTTCTGGAAGCCAGAAGTCAGAAATGAAAGTGTCAGCAAGGCTGCACTCCCACCAAAGGCTTTAGAGGATAATCGGTTTCTTACCTCTTTCAGCTTCTGATAGCTTCAGACTTTTGTTTGTCTGTGATCACATCACTCCAATCTCTGCCTCTTGTCTCACTGGCTCCTCTTCTGTCTGTATTTCCTTCTGTTTGTCTTTTACAATAACATCACTTATCATTACTTTCAGAGCCCAACCACAGAATCAAGAATATTTCCTAATCTCAAAATCCTTAACAATTATATCTGCAAAGGGCCGTTTTCCAAATGAGGTAGCATTCACAAGTTCAGTGCTAAGGACAGGGATCTCTCTTTTGGAGAGCCACCAATCGTTCAGCCCACAACAGCTGTTAATAGCAAAAAGAGGCAAGTCAGAGGCAAGCCTCCTCACAGAAGTAAACACCACCTTGCCAAAAAATAAAACAATAAACGTGAATGCAGTGAAACATCAACTTACAGGACACACAAGAAATAGAACACTACAAGGATGGAGTGAACAAAATTCAGACTATGGGAAACTACAGAACAAAAACTCAGTTTCTTCAACAGGTAAATTGCAAGTGAGGTGGGTGAGGAAGATGGAGGAAGAAACTTATATGTGATTTTTTGGGGGGGCCACGCCACGTGCCATGTGAGATCTCAGTTCCCTGATCAGGGATCGAACCTGCAGCCTCTGCACTGGAAGCATGGATTCTTAACCACTGTACTGCCAGGGAAGTCCCAAGAAATCTATATATGAAAAGAAGCCTAAGCAACATCATCCACATGCACTGTAGGAACCTTATGGTGATCCTAATGTGAAAAACTTTAAAAAATATGAACAAAAAATTAAACACTTACTGTTTTATAATATTCATTGTACATTTTAATATACATTTTCTTAAGTCTGTCTTTTAGACATTTCACTGAAATATTTATAGGTGACATAATATGTCTAGGACTTCTTTCAGTTTAATAGAAGGTGGAAGGGGTAGGTGGGTTTTAGATGAAACAAAAATTGGTGTGTTTTGGAAGTTGGTTGATAGTACGTGGGGACACATTATACTGTTTTCTCTTTAAAATATTCCATAGCAAAAAGTTAAAATTTTTAAAAAGATGAATACCTCCCTCTTGAAAGAAAGAAAGGAAGGAAGTTGGGTTTGTTGTGCTTCAGGGGATAGGTTTAGCAACCAAAAGGATGATCCTCTTAGCTTTTTCTGCATGGTGACTAGTGAGGCTGTGTCTCAGGATTGTATCAGGAGCTTTCTCAGTTATTTTAGCTTAAAACTGGAATCCAGGAAAAGAAAAAACACATTTCCCTGTAAGAATATGTTTATTCAGCCAGCCTTCCCTGACCACATATTTTCAATCACTCTGCCCTCTACCCCACCCCTGCAGTCTGAATTAAATAGCACTTGTGCTCTCCTAGTGCCTTCTACGTACTTTGTTAGTATATTTTAATTGTGTAATCTGTTTAATTGTCCAAGTTTCTAGATTATAAATTCTTTGAAGATACTAACTTTGTTTATTCATATTTATTCCTCTGTGTATAACCCCTTCTCTTCTGCGTTTAATATTAGGCTTGGTAAGCTCTCTCAGTAAATGGTTGTTGAAGGCAGGGGAGGGGAACAATAGAGAATTGGGATGTACTGGTAAATAAAATGCAAAATATACCTCCTACTTTCTCCATCTCCTGAATAAATTCTTTCCCCAAGTCTACTAAAGTATAGCCAAAGATGGCTTTAAACTTTTATTTCCTTCTTCTGCCTATCTTCTGGCAGAGGTCTAATGAGCTTTAGCAGATGAAAGACAAGTCAAGGGTAAGCAGTGCAGCAAACTAGAAACTGGATTTCTGTACAATCAAATGTTGCTGGTTTCCACTCTTTCCCAGGGACTATAACAGTGAATTCTTTTTATACGGCTCTCTTTCGGTGCTATTTGTTTTGCTAGTTTCTGTGCATCAAAATTTCTCTTCTCTATAAACCCCCATCTAGTCTGTTCTTCTTGGTGTGCTTTAAGATGGTAATTGGAATATAAATTCCTTAGAAAGGTGGCAAGAAGTACTAGAAAAATACTATTTTGTGCTGTGTACAAGGTTATCTGGCAGTTTCCTAGTAGATGGCAGTCTCCATAAAGCAAACTTTAAGAGGCCTGCAAAACTTTAGAACTGTTTTAGAAAAAACTGATGTGCTTCTCTGTTTGCATCTACCTATCCCCATTCAGAAGAATAACACCTTGTGTAATAGCTATCTTTCTGCAGTCTTAAAATAGTACATATAGTCTAGTCCCCAAGTCTGGGCTAGTTTCTAACCTAGTACTTTCCATATTTAGATTCTTGAGAAAATTGGGGACAAGGATAACAACTATTATCCAAAATGAAGGGCTTCCCTGGTGGCTGAGGCTCCATGCTTCCATCACAGGGGGCCCAGTTTCGATCCCTGGTCAGGGAACTGGATCCCACATGCTCAACTAAGACCTGATGCAGCCAAATAGATAAATACAAATTTTAAAAATAAGTGAAAAAAATTGTAATTATCATTTTTTTTGACCATGTAGTACTGAATGATTTCTCATTTTTAGAAAACTACAGAAAAAAAACCTAAACTTTTAAAATGCAATTATTGAACATTTTAACCTTGTTAAAGACTTAAAGATATTTTATTTTCTCTTTAGGTGGTACGAGACTATAATCTTCAGCTGTTTTTACAAGAGAATGCTGTATTTCACAAACCCCAGCCCTTCCAGTTCCAGCCTTGTGACAGTGATACTGTAAGGGAATTCCAGATTTTCATTTTATTTGTTTTTAAGATGTGTTTGTGCTTCAATAACTATTCTCTTTGGAATAGACAGACAAAAAAGACTGATTATATCTCAATCTTATAACAAAACCATAAGGATGCCGAGAAACTGTGACATTCCTTTCTAAAATATGACTAACACACCCAACATCTTTATGCTAACAACTTTCTACTTAATAGGGTTAAATTATAAAACAAGTTACTGGAAATCTGAAAACTGAACTGAGAGAAGAAGAAAAAAATATTCAGTAACACTTTTTAAATTTAGATGTAAATTTATACTTTCTATTTATGAAATTCTTCACATGTATACCCTTCCAAACAAACCACTGGTTTTTAACCAGAATAGAATTAATAAATAGAATAATGAATATGTGTATACAAATATTTTACTGGGTTTATTAAAAAATTATAGGCCCTTTATAATAATTCCTTTCAGATTTCTTAGACTGCAGCAGTATTAACACAGATGCCGAATTGGCAATGTATGAAAAGCAAGCGTTAATCATATACTTTTATCCTTGAGTTTGCTTTATGAAAAATGATAACCATTTTTGAATTAAAAAAAAAGAACCAGGATACTAATTTAATAACATTTTTTTAAAGGTATTTTACTTCTATAAGGTAAGAAAGCACATATCTCTCAATGCAGGTAAGCCAAGAGGGAAGTCAAATTATACTGGTAAAGTCTGTGGTAAACTTAGAATCAAGACCAGGGGAGTTTATGATACCAGAGTTTAATGGTATCAGTTTAGTAGAAACCTTTGCTGGAGGTATCTTCATTACTTTTCCTACTAAATTTTAAGTAGCCCTGTTAGTGGCTATATAAAGAAATGTAGGAAATCAGGATTTCCCTCTAGATTATTAACCCTTGACCTTAGTAGTGCCTTTTCTATCAGCTTTTTGCTTAATGACTCAGAAACATTGTCCTGAGGATACAGGTTATGCACAAGTTTGCCAAGCTTGACTTAAAATTGTGACCTGTTTGAGATTATTTTATCTTTGCCCAGTGTCCTCAGGAAAATGAGGCTGATAGGGACTCGCATCTCACTCATCTGAAGCCCCATGACAACCCTGAATCCTTCTTTGTTTCTAAACGCTGTGCTAAATGTTCTTAGCTCTGTGTCCCTGTTTGCCTTACAATTCTAACTCTATGCTGTTTTCTGTCCTTGTGCAATCTGTACTGGGCAGAGTTTAAAAGCTGCCCAGCTGGTGGATATTGAGTTCTCCCCTGTCAGTGCTCTGAGAATGACCATAGCTGAGGTATTTGGGGGTATGGGTCAGGGGTGGGAGGGATGGGGTATGTGGGTTTGCATGTTAAAAGAAGGGTGGGACCTGGTATTGGGATGAAAGTTATAAATATATGTGTAAGGGGCTACTGAATGCATAAGCTGGGGCTTTCCCTTTTCCCTTATAAATTAGGGATTTCTTTTCCTATTTATAGTGAAAAGATTGAGCTTCTCATTTGTCATCTTGTCTGAAGCACCTTAGTTTTCCTCAATAGGAGTGCTGGAAAGAACCTTAGAACTAATCTTGCCTTTATTAAAGAGAAAACTGAAGCCTAAAAAGAAGAGAGTTGTCCAGAGTCATACAGTGAATTAATGACACATTGACATCCTAATTGCAGTTTAATGTTCTTCCTAAATGCTACTGTATTTTCAGAGAAGAAATGTTCAGCACTTGGGGAGCAATTAATCTTTTCATAGTGGAAAACGATAAATGCTCCCACATTTATAAAAATCATCCCAGATTGTCAACTGTTGAAAGAGTTTTAGAATAATCATTTTGAAAATGTTTTTACCTGTAAAATTTGTTGTATATACCTTTTGTTTTGTTGTAGATTAAGTATTCATATTGCCCACAAAAAATAAAATCCCAAGTAATTGTTTTTACCCGGTATGGGCTAGTACTGTTCTTTTATATGAGAACAGAGCCATTGTTTACTTGCTTTCCTGGTTTCCTCCTAGAGTTGGTAGCACTAAGCCTGTCACAGAGTGGAGAGTACCAGTCAGTGCCCCATTACCTTACTTCTCCTGCTGGGTAAATGTAGGGCATGTAGGAAGGACTGATTGCCACTATCTTCTGTTGTGTTCCCGAAATTGCTATTGCTCCTGTCCTCTTCTGGAGCACATTTCAATTCAACAGACATTGAGTTCCTACTGTACCTATCTGAGTGCCAGTCATTCAGACAGATGCTGAGGATAGCTACTACATGTGAAGAGCCCAAACTCGAGAAGCTCACTGACATGTACGCAAATGAGTAAAATGTAATCAGGCAAGTGCTGTACCTGACAGAATGCTCTTTGTGTCTGTTGATGAGTACAATTAATGCATCCTGATGTGGTATAATTTTTTTTACAAATTTATAGAGACATTTTTCACCTATTTCAAGTGTATTATTCACTGATTTTTAGTAAATTTACCAAATTGTACAACCAGCATCACAAATAAGTTTTAGAACATTTTCATGACCCCTGTAAGATCCCTCATGTCCATTTACTGTTAATCCATATTCCCACCCCCTGTGCAGGCAACCTCTAATCTGTTTTCTTTCTTGATAGCTTTACCTTCTCTAGACATTTCATATAAATTGAACCATGCAATACGTGGTCTCTTATGTCTTGCTTCTTTCACTTAGCAAGTTTTTGAGGTTCATCTTTGTCTTAGAATGTATCAATAATTTGCTCCTTTCTGTTGCTGAATAGTATTCCACTCGATGAATGTACTACATTTTGTTTATCTGTTCATCAGTGATAGAAATTTAGGTTGTTACCCACTTTTGGCTATCATCAGTAATGCTAATATTAACATTTGTGTACAAGTTAATGTATGAAAATGTTTTCATCACTCTTGAGTTGCTAAATCGTATGGTAACTTTATGTTTAAACTTTTTAAGAAATTGCCAAGCTTTTCCAAAGTGGCTGCCATTTTGTGTTTATGCCTACCATTGTATGTGTGTTTTGTTTCTCCATATCTTCACTGCCATTTGTTATTGTCTGTCTCTTTGCTTATAGTCATCCTAGAGGATATAAAATAGAATCTGATTGCAGTTTTGATATACATTAACCTAATGACTCATGATGATATGAATATCTTCTTATAACTTAATAGTGATTCATATATTTATGTTGATAAAATGTTGTTCAGGTCTTTAGTTTTTTTTTTTTATCAAACTGTTTGTCTTAATATGGATTAGATCTTGAAGGTGAATTGAAATTTACTCTGCAGAGTTGAAAAACAGCATGCTGGGAAGTGAAAAATAACAATTGAAAATAATAAAAATAATAAGTGACATTCACTGAAGGTTTATTTCATGTTAGACATTTTTCTAATTGAATTCCTTGTATTAACTCATTTAATCCTCTCAACAATCCTATATTTTAGGTGCCCTTTTTAATCTTCATAGCTGAGGAAACTATGCTTAAGAAATTTACTCAAGATCACTCAGCTAATAAGTATTAGAGCCAGAAAAGCTTGAAAATGCATTACTGTATTTGAAATAGCAAGTAGGTTTGGTACAGTGAAGGAGTTGAACAACACTGTAAATGTAGGTTGCAACCAGATTTTGTGTTTGAGTTTTACATATGGTAGCATATGGAGAACTATGGAATGTTTTCAAGTATGACAGCCATGTGGTAATTGCAAACAAGTTCCCTCTGCAGGACAGTATTGTTCCTTTATTTTATTTTGGATTTTATAATATATATTAGGAACTTTGAATTCCTTATGGATTTAACACATTCATTTTTATTCACTCAATAGATATTTATTGCATATAATTTGTATATGCCCTTGCCTTATATAGACAAGAGTAGTCAATAAATATTTTGATCTAGATTTAGATAAGATAAATTTAGGAAAGCCATAGGACTTTTAAAGTCACCATCATGATTAAATGTAACTTATTTTCTTCTGAAAAGTTTTTAATATAACCTACTTCAGATGCCAGTATTTTCACTACAAAAGTAAAAAAATGTACAATTGAAAACAGTTACAGTATTAACCACTGGGATTTAATTAAGGGTTGAAAGGATTGTGCTTCCTGGTTGTTTTTGTTTGTTTGTTTGTTTGTTTTGGCTTAATCTTTTTTTATCTGCTAGTACATCAAAATTCCTTTTCATTTTATTTTAATATATGATTATTTTAAGTCATGTTTTAGAGTGATATACCAAAGGGAACTGGCCAAAAGTATTTTCTAAAGTCACAGTGATCTATTCTATACAGCCATAGAATTAAATTAGGAATCTTAGGTTAACCTTGAGATTATTATAAGTGACAGTGATCAGTGGCAAGTTCCATCTGATGTAGTAATTTAATAGCTGGCTCTTGGTTAATACTGAAAGATTTATGTTTCTGTTTCCATATAGAATTGCTGATTTCCAAGGTATCCCTTCTTTGTATCTCCTGGTATCAGATGATACCTGAAAGGCAAAAATCTTTCTAGAAATAATAAAGTTCGTCTTTCTTCACTGAAATAAAAGTTTTTAGTGTAAGATTGTTCTAAGAAGGATATGGAAGGTACCCTAAAATTCCACCCCTCAAAAGAAGGATAAATGTAAATTCTGTGAGAGAGATTTTACAAGTACATTTATCAGGATCTCTATGTTTAAAGTCATTCAGCTGTCACATGGGTAATAACTTTGTGTTAGAGAATCATGCAGGTGTTGTACAATGAGAAATCATGGGCTTTGGAGTCAAATCCTAGCTGTGCTATGTGCTGGCTGTATTTATTTTTGTTTACATATTTATATATATTTAACCTCTCTGATTCAGCTTCCTTATATGAAATGACTGTACTTTATTGAGTTTGAAAATTAAACTTGACTCAATGCCTGGCACATAGTAGATAGAAAATAAATGTTGACAGCCCTTTTTCTTCTATCCTCAAGACAAGCATATTTCTTTTTTTTTTTTAAGTTGTGCTACAAATTACTATGGGAAATACTTAAATATCAAATATAGAAGACATTACCAAGATTATGGCCTCCAGTTTTCAACTCCCTTATTCAGTTGATCACTGGAAGTTCCTTGGGATTTTCTCTCCTGTTTTATTCTACAAAGGATAATTCACCAACCTCTCAGCCATTTTTATGGCTAAAAGGCAATATATTTGGAATAAAGAGTAGCCAATAGCTAATAATTAGTGTCCATTCTTATTCCTCTTATAAGTACATGACTTGCTCTGCTTAGCACCTTTCTGCCCTACATACATCTCAGTGTGCTTCCCTTCCATTATCAGAACTGGTGTTGTGTACACTTAGGGAGCATTTCCTCACATCCTGTGACAAAGGACAAGGTCAACCTGGGAAATATAAAAGAAACATGCATGTCCACAAAACTTAGATAAGTATGATCTATACAAACAGGCAATGGTTCAGTGGTAAAGAATCTGCCTGCAATGCAGGAGATAGGGGTTCAATCCCTGGGTGGGGAAGAGCCCCCAGAGTAGGAAATGGCAAATCCCTCCAGTATTCTTTCATGAAAAATCCCTTGGACAAAAGAGCCCATCAGGCTATAGTCCATGGGGTCACCAAAGAGTCAGACATGGCTGAAGCAGCTGCACACGCAGCACACATACAAGCAGGAAAACCTGAAGGGAACATTTCCCTCAAACTTCCTGGTGGAGATGAGAAGACCCTTTCCTCTTTACCTTCTCTGAACTGCAAATAATATCTTCACAGAAATGATGAAAAAAAGAAAAGAGCTGACAATTAGTTTCCAATATATGATCTTTTCCTGTTATTTAAAATGCTACTTCTGACATTTAATTCTGCCTTCTATAGATTAACAGTTATATTAAATAAGACAACCACTTGCTGTAATTAGAATTTTGCATATTAAAGTTTCACATAAGTGGGGCATTTTTTGCATCTATTTAAAAATAATTATTTAGCAAAAATGTCCTTGTCAGGACTTCCCTGGTGGTCCATTGGCTAAGACTTAGTGCTCCCAATGCAAGGGACCTGGGTTTGATCCCTAGTCAGGGAACTAGATCCACCATGCCACAACTAAGAGATCCCACGTGCCGCAACTAAGACCCAGCACAGCCAAATAAATAAATATATTTTAAATGCCCTTGTCTATATAAAAACATCTATATGTGATCAATATATCATGCAGAGCATTTACCTGAAAATTCTCACTGTTACAAACGGCTCTTTCTGTTGATGGGAATCTTATATTACATTTATCATTGACTCATCAGAATGAACGCATTGTGGTAGAGAATTTATGGAAAATACTCCTGATGGATAGATAGATACCATCCTCCTGTACATATACTGGCAATAATATCCAAATTGAAAGATTCTGATTATAGACATGAGTGTCCCTTTCTAGAATCAGCAGTATCTACAGTCAGGTGTTCAGAGAGGACTGTCCTAAGTTCTTCAGCCTTAGGACATAAAGGGAATTCAGAAAGGGAATTCCCTGGGAGACCAGTGGTTAGGACTCCTGCTTTTACTGCTGAGGACCTACATTCAATCCCTGGTCAGCGAATTAAGATCCCGCAAGCCACAGGAACAGCCCCCACCCCGGCCCCCCCCCCAAATTTTTTTTGTAGTGTAGTTCTTTAAAGTTATTTAATAACTATAAATTTTGAAAAGACTTTATTTTAATATTACTTTCTAAAAAGATGGGTGATTTTTTTTTTTTTTTTGATTGGTGTTTTTTAAAAGCAACATTGCTAGGCTCTGAAAGCCTTCCTAAACTCTTGAAACAGTTTGACTTTTGTTTTTCTAAAAAAACAACATTAAATCAAAAAAATATCTTCTTTTTTTTTTTGGCTACACTGTGCAGCTTATAGGATATTCACTTCCATCCAGAGATGGAACTTATGTTCCTGCAGTGGAAGTGCAAAGTCCTAGCCACTGGACCACCAGGGAAGTCCCACACCCTCCAATATTCTTGACATATTAGTTTAAGCCAAAAAATGTCTTAGCATTCAGTAAAAACTTAGCCAAAATTTCATTGAAAAGAAATTTGTATTTTAGCGATGTCTTTTTCAGTATTACTCTCTCTGTGTTATCAATGTTAGTGTTAGATAAATAGAACAATTAATAAGACAGTATGGTCATATAAGTATGGGCTTCCCTTGTGGCTCAGCTGGCAAAGAATCTGCCTGCAATGCAGGAGACCTGGGTTCGATTCCTAGGTTGGGAAGATCCTCTAGAAAAGGGAAAGACTGCCCACTCCACTACTCTGGCCTGGGTCGCAAAGAGTCAGACATGATTGAGTGACTTTCTCTCTCTCTCTATGGTCATATAAAGATAGCAGGAATCTCAAGAGGTCTCAACACAAGTTCTGGATCTAGCTGTTACTGGCTAAATGGCTTTGCTGCCTAGTCACTTCAGTCGTGTCCGACTCTGTGCGACCCCACAGACGGGAGCCCACCAGGCTCCCCCGTCCCTGGGATTCTCCAGGCAAGAATACTGGAGTGGGTTGCCATTTCCTTCTCCAATGCATTCAAGTGAAAAGTGAAAGTGAAGTTGCTCAGTTGTGTCTGACTCTTAGCAACTCCATGGACTGCAGCCTACCAGGCTCCTCTGTCCATGGGATTTTCCAGGCAAGAGTACTGCTTTAGAGAGACACATATCTTTTTTGAGCCTAGATTTCCACACCTATAAATTGAGAATAGTGTCTATTAGTATTGTTTTGCGATCTAAATGTATGTAAAACAGCACAGAGCTTAAATATTCAGTAAATGATACCCTTTTAAAAATTAAAGTAGCTATATAGTTTTCTAGTTATAAAAAAGCATTAAAAATTTTTTTCACCTAAACCCTCGCTATTCAGAGGTAACCACAGGTAACATTTTGGCCAATATCCTTCTGAACATTTCTGTGCAGATATATACTTACCTACATATGGACACACAACTTTATATAAGTAGATTTTTTTATAAGTAGATTATTAATAGACTTGAATTTAAGCTATTTTTTTCTCATTCAGTAGTACATCATAGATATTTAATATCTGCATTATCTATACTCCCTCATCATCTTAGAAATTTGACATCCTGCACCTTCCATGGTTTGTCTTTATGGTTTTCATCTCCAGGACGTCCTAAAATTATGTCATGAATTTAAAATTCAAAGTAAATTAATATGTTTTTAGGAAATTTTAATAATCTTTACAGAGGCCCTTCTGCTCTTGAGACTATCCTCTCAGATAATGCTAAGAAGAAATTTGGAGCAGAGAGCAGTAGCAATAGAATAGCATAATTTCTGGGTCTCTTATGCAGAAAAACACACTGTTCCCTCTGATTACAGCCAATGCGTGAGCCTGCTTGTTCTCTTAATTGCAGCACTGGTAAGGATCTGGGATTTCATGACATCTAGAGATTCTTGATTTTCAGTTGAGAAAGCTGCAGCCCAGAGAGACAGTTAAGTACATTAGCCAGAATGACATAGCCAGGCCTCTTTGAGGAGTGAATGTACTGCATATTCAATGGCTACTTTTTAAAGAACAAATAAATTTCGTAAAATAAAATGTATAAAGATTCCTTAAGTTGGGGATTCAAAAATAAAAAATTCCTTCCTTAGCCATTCATTTTGAATGGATTTTATAGTGAGAATTTAAACATGAAAAAAGAGATCTTTTATTTTACAAGAGCAGAGGGATCTCAATCCTAAAGTGAGCTTTGAGAATCTGGATTAAAATGCATGGCACTAATTTACTATTAGTCCTCTTTCTCCTCTGTTCATCCTGTTCTTCCCCACACAAAATACTTTCCTTTATCCTTTAGAAACTGATTGTAATTCAGTATGTTATTCTCATCATTTCTGAAGGCACCATATTAGTAATCTGGTGGCCTGGCCCTCACTTTATGTTATATTTGTTAACCAGCCCTTACTGAGGGCATTCTATGTACTATTATGCATGGTGCTACATGCCAGGAATGCATACTTTAGGGCCTCAGATTGCCTGAAGACAAACAGGAGGAAACATACGTGCAGCAGTCACAGTATACATGCAGCTAACATAACACAGTTATGTTAGCCTGATAGCAGTCACATAGTAAATGTCTTACAAATGAATAAATTAATATAATGGAGATATGTCTAAACTGAAGGAATCCCTGAGTCTGTCTGGGAATATCAGGGAAGATTTCACAGAGAGTGAACTTGAACTGAGATTTGAAAAATAACTGGGAATTTTGTCTGTGGACCAAAAAAAGATAGGGTAGTTATTCCAGCCAGAAAGAAGAGTACTCAAAAGCATAGGCTTGTGTTTAGATTGACATTTATTTTCCAGGAAAAGATCTGTCTGCCTCTGAAATGTTTTATTAAAGCTTGTATGATTTCTGAAATCTGATGTTTCCAAAAATTTCAAGAATCATGTGTAGTTGACCTGAGTTATCAAATAACCCAAACTAACAGACTAATAAACTACCTAACCTACATTTAAAAGTCGATAGGAAATTCCTTTTATAGCATTTCTCTTGAGTTTGTAATTTGAACTATTTTTGTGCTATTATGCAGAGAATTGTTATGTTATAATATATGCCTCTTTAAAAATAATCAAGTTAAATAAATAAGTGAACTTTTCAGAAGCTAATCTACTGTGTTGATTGGTATTTAATTTTTAGTCTCATATTCTGCTTTCGGAAAATAACAATGTTTTTTATATTATTTCTGAATAGCCTATGTAACTGTCCTTTTATATATTTTAACATATTTTTAAGAAGATATAGATGGCATTTTCACCAATTTCAGCTGTAACTAAAGCACAGATTAACTAACAACCCCAAAGATCATAAAGCTAATAAATGGCATAGAGAAGATTAAAACTGGATCTGTCTGGCTCAAAAATCTGTACCTGAGCTCTTCAGAATATACCTTTCTACCATACATCCTATAGATTACGTTTCCATTCTGCATTCAGGGTTTAACATTTTAAACCTTGGCTTCTGAGTACAGAGATGAATTTAAATACCTAGATCCTTTTGCAAACCAAATATAATTCCCTAATAGCCCAAAGAATGAATCAGTATAAAATGTAAATGTAAAGTTGATTAGATTTGGATATGTTTCAATTCATTTATCATTATATAATCTAGCTTTAGCTGAAATGTCTGCATAGAGAAAAAGTTTTTCAACCTTGCCTACAGTCCCCCCCAAAAATATTAAATTTTTAATCCAATTTTAATAAAGATTGTTTTTTTATGAATTCTTCATTGTTTAGAAGAAGTTAAAACAGTTTAGTGGTTAAGAGCTCTAATTCTGTAATCAGAAGTTGTAACATTGACTATCTGGTAGACACTGGAAATTTTATTTAACATCTCTGAGCCTCAGTTTCCTTTTCTATAAAATGACCGTGTGACCCATCTCATAAAATTGTTATCAAAGTTACATGAAGCACTTGCCACAGTACCTTGAATAATAGGGGTTTAACTATTAACTCTTGTTTAGTTAGATTTTGCAGTTTGTTTTTTTGTGATCATTTGCTCTAGCATCCCTATCTTTGAAATGACAAATAAAGCCCAGAAGAAGGACAAAAGCTAGCTTGAGGTTTGGTGGTAAGTTGGCGATGGACCTGTAACTAAATCCCAGTATTTTTGAGGATGGTTAGGTTGTGTTGCTGTTATTGTATTATTTTATTTTTTTTCCTTTTCACTTCTATCCAATGATTCTTTCTTTAATCCCATTGAAATTATTAAATTGTTTCCATTTTGTCTATGCAAGTATTTTAGTGTCATAGTAACTTTGGCATGAATACTTTTTCTTTTTTGCTTAGCTTAGTTTTCTTCATACCCCAAATGGATCAAGCTACAGTATTAGAGATGAAGTTTTAATGTTCAGCAATGGAAGACAAAAATCTGTGGTCAATTGTGGTTTTTATACTGCCCTCTTTGTCTTCTGCTAATCTCCCCTGACATGAGACATTGCTTTCCACAGTAGTGGAGCATGCTTCGTATTTTGAGTGCTGATTAAATGAAGGCCCTCTGGTCTGCCTACAAAATGGTAGTGATTTCAACAAGGATAACAGTACTTTTCCCTCTGTTCTCTCTTGTGTTGTAGAGCCGACAATTAGAATCAGAAACAGGGACCACAGAAGAGCACAGTTTAAACAAAGAAGCTCGGAAATGGGCCACACGTGTGGCAAGGGAGCACAAAACTATTGTTCACCAACAACGGGTAAGTGCAAAAGAGAATCATAGGTTACATCTAACTTAAGTCAAACATCAAACCAGTTTAAGGAGTTGAGTTTTATTGTGTGAAAAATATCCCGATAGATGTTTTTCCTGTAACTCAACACTCCGCAATGTTTTCTGCTATCTACTAAATACCTGTACAGTACATCCCTATAGCTTCTTAACTTTATGCATGTTTATACCTCTTAATCCCCTACCCCTGTTTTGCCCCAACCTCATTCTCTCTTTCCACTGGTAACCACTAGTTTGTTCTCTATGTCTGTGAATCTGTTTCTTTTTTGTTATTTTCAATATTTCGTTTTATATTTTAGATTCACATGTAAGTGATAACTTGTAGTATTTGTCTTTCTCTGACTTTGAAAAAAAAATTTATTAAATTTATTTGTAATTTCAGTGAAATCTCACTGAAACTTTAAAAATATTTTCAAAGGAACTTCAAAATCTGATCCTAAAATGTGTCTGATATCTGCCTGCCCAGCAGGAGAAATAAACTTGATTCCTGACTTGGGAAGATCCCCTGGAGGGGGGGCATGGCAACCCACTCCAGTATTCTTACCTAGGAAATCCCATGGACAGAGGAGCCTAGCGGTCTATAGCTAGGGGTTCTTGGGGTCGCAAAAGAATCTGACACAACTTAATGACTAAACAGCAAAACAGCAATAGCCAGTAACAATAATAATGAGACGTTTGTAGTTTAGCACATACTGAAAGATGCAGTAAATGACTGTAGTAATTAAAGCTGTGGCATCATACAGGAATTAACTAATGTATCAAAGAAAATGATCTGTGTATGTATGGACCTTTAGATATTGATTCAAAAAAACACACTATAAAAAGTCATTTTTTAGACAAGCAGGGAATGTTAATGATGAACAGCATATTAAGGCTACCAGGGGGGGATTATTGTGAAGTCTGTGATAATGGTATTATGGTTGTATTTTTGTAAGTTTTTAGAGACTTTTTGCTAAAAGCATGTAGGAATGAAATGACAAGATGTCTAGAATTTGCTTTAAAATGCTTTTCTATTAGCACAGAAAAATAAAGAATAATAAGACAAATGTGGAGAAGTTTCATTAACTAGTGAATCTTGGAGATCGATACTTAAGAATTCATCATACTAGTCTATTTTTGTATTTTAGTGTATTTAAAATACACTAGTCTATTGAGTGTATTTAAATATTTCATAATAAAAATTTTGTTAATGACATTTCAAATCTTTGAGGAAAGGATTTACTCAGGAAATGGCATTATAGCAATTATCTGTGTATTTGGAAAAATATATAAAGTTAGATTTCTCCCTTCTGCCATATACAAGGTAAATTTCAAAAGAGTTAAAGACCTAAGTGCTAGACAC
Source organism: Okapia johnstoni (assembly GCA_024291935.2). Classification (NCBI taxonomy): domain Eukaryota; kingdom Metazoa; phylum Chordata; class Mammalia; order Artiodactyla; family Giraffidae; genus Okapia; species Okapia johnstoni. The sequence goes on from CM044325.1 coordinate 25,929,479, forward strand.
AAGACTACTGAAAACTAAAAAAAAAAAAAAAAAAAGAATATTTTTGGCATATTACAAATGGTTTCTTAAGACACAAAACCCAGAACCTATTCAGTAAGATGATTGATGAATGTGACTCATAAAAGCTAAAACTTTCTGTAAAACAACAGGTCTTGTGAAAGTTAAGAGAAAGGCAATAGAATGGGAGGAAATATTTATGACATAAATAACAGAAAAAGGACTCATATCTAGAAGGAAATATATTTAAAATAATAATAAAAAGACAGAAAATTAGAAAAATGAATAGAGGATATAAAATGATGCTCTATTACAGAGAAATAAAAAATTGAAACAATGAGATAATCTTTTTAAAATTTCAAAGATTGATAGTATCCAGTGTTGGTGAAATGTAGAGAAATGTGCTCTTACACACTACTAGAAAAAATAGGTACAACCTCTTGTGAGCAATTTGGCAATGTCTATAAAAATGTACAATTTCTACTTTTATGTTTTTGCCTTAGATAAATATTCTCATGTGTTCAGAGAGTCATTGACTAGGTTGTTGTTGTTGTTTGTTTAGTTGCAAAGACTTGTCCAACTCTTTCATGACCTTATACACAGTAGCCTGCCAGTCTCCTTTGTCCATGAGATTTTTCAGGCAAGAATACAGGAGTAGGTTGCCATTTCCTTCACCAGGGAATCTTCCTGACCCAGGGATCAAACCCATATCTCCTGCATTGTAGGCAGATTCTTTACCACTGAGCTACCTGGGAAGCCAAGGTAGTTAGTACAGTACTGTTTATAATATTGAGAAATTTGAAAACTCAAATGGCAGTAAAGTAAGAGTAAATAAAGTATGATACAGTTTGAATTATTGAATCAGTGGATTAGAGAATGATGTCAGTCTATTTGTACAAACACACAAAGGTTTTCTTAGACACATTTGATAGATCTCATTGTTTTTTAAAACTGGGCAAAAGTATGTAGGAAATATATAATAAATGGTTTGATAAAATGCAAGTAAATTGATACCAGAGTATCGTGATGTTATATTATGTATTTCTAAAAGAGTAAAAAAATAACCCTCTGCTTTAGAAACAGCTTACCTGTTTCTGATACTGAGACCGTAAGATGGGATTTGTACATAAAGTTCCTCAATGAGGGAATTCTATGGTGAATGGTGGTGGTTTAATCATTAAATAGTGTCCAACTCTTGCCAAACCTCATGGACTGTAGCCAACCAGGCCTCCCTGTCCACAGATTTCCCATGCAAGAAAACTGGAGTGGGTTGCCATTTTTCCTTCCAGGGGATCTTCCCAACGCAGAGACTGAACCATCATCTCTCCTAAATTCTCCTGCATTGGCAGGAGGATTCTTTAACCACTGAGCTACCTAAGAAACCCTATAGTACCACTGAGCACACACAAAAAAAGAACATCCACAAGAATTTGCTGACAGTTTTGACCAATATGGGCTTCCCTGCTGGCTCACAACAGTAAAGAATCCTCCTGCAAAGCAGAACTCAGGTTCAATCCCTGGTCAGAAAGATCCCCTGGAGAAGGGAATGGCTATCCAATCCAGTATTCTTGCTTGGAGAATTCCATGGACAGAGGAGCCTGGAGGCTACAGTCCATGGATCGCAAAGAGTTGGACACAAGCCGCCGAAAGACTGACACTTATCACCTTGATCATCATTTTCTCACCCAAACTGCACATAACTTTATAGCCAAAAATACGTTCCTATGTTGCTGTAAGACAAACAAAACAAACATCGTGGCCTAAAATGATGTAAATTTATTACTTGCCAGTTTTCTGGAGGTCAACTTTTGAAAGGGTCTCATGGACTCAAAAATAGAGATGTAATCAGGGCAGTAGGTTCGGGGGAGAATCTGTTTCCTTGCCTTTTCCAGCCTCTAGATGGTGCCTGCATTCCTTGGTTTGGGGCCCCAGCCAGCAACTGTATATCACTCAAAATTCTCCAAGCCAGGCTTCAACAGTACATGAACCGTAAACTTCCAGATGTTCAAGATGGATTTAGATAAGGCAGAGGAACCCAGAGATCAAATTGCCAACATCCGCTAGATCATTGAAAAGCAAGAGAAGTTCCATAAAAACATCTACTTTGCTTTATCGACTATGCCAAAGCCTTTGACTGTGTGGATCACAGCAAACTGTGGAAAATCTTAAAGAAATGGGAATACCAGACCACTCTGACCTGCCTCCTGAGAAATCTGTATGCAGGTCAAGAAGCAACAGTTAGAACTGGATATGGAACAACAGAACTTGTATCAAAAAAGGAAAAGGATTAACACCCCAGGCTTTACACTGTCCACCGCAGCATATTTAGATTTATATTTAACTTATATGCAAATATATCATGCAAAATGCCTGGCTGGATGAAGCACAAAGCTGGAATCAAAGATTGCCGTGTGTAGAAATATCAATAATCTCTGATACGCAGATGACACCACCCTTATGGCAGAAAGTGAAGAAGAACTAAAGAGCCTCTTGATGAAAGTGAAAGAGGAGAGTGAAAAAGTTGGCTTAAAGCTCAACATTCAGAAAACTAAGATCATGGCATCCAGTCCCATCACTTCATGGCAAATAGATGGGAAAACAGTGGAAACAGTGGCTGACTTAATTTTTTGTGGGTTCCAAAATCCACTTCAGATGTGAATGCAGGCCATGAAATTAAAATTCACTTTCTACTTAGAAGAAAAGCTATGGACCAACCTAACAACATATAAAAAAAGCAGAGTACATTACTTTGCAACAAACGCAGTCGAGGCAAAGCATGGTTTTTCCAGTAGTTATGTATGGATGTGAGAGTTGAATAAAGAAAGCTGAGCACCAAAGAATTGATGCTTTTGAACTGTGGTGTTGAGAAGACTCTTGAGAGTCCCTTGGACTGCAAGGAGATCAAACCAGTCCATCCTAAAGGAAATCAGTCCTGAATATTCATTGGAAGGACTGATGTTGAAGCTGAAACTCCAATACTTTGGCCACCTGATGTGAAGAACTGACTCATTTGAAAAGACCCTGATGCTGGGAAAGATTGAAGGCAGGAGAAGGGGATGACAGAGGATGAGATGGCCTGGTTCTGCATCACTGGCGACCTCAATGGACAAGAGTTGAGAGACTCTGGAAGTTGGAGAAGGACAGAGGGCCTGGCATGCTGCAGTTCCTATGGGGTCACAAAGAATTGGACATGACTGAGCCAACTGAACTATATTCGCTCACATTATACCAACTGTCTGTCTTCACAGCTCCTTTAACTTGTTCCTGCTTGCCTTTTCACCCTTAAGAACTGTTAATGATCACCTTGATCCCATGCAGACAACCCAGGGTCATCATTTCAATTCTCCTAATGCAAAATCAATATCTGACAAAATCTCTTTTTGCCATGTGGGTGACATATTCATAGAGTTCTGTGGGACGTAATGTGAGACATCATCAGACCTACTATTCTGTCTGCCACAAATCTATTTAAGAATAATTACCTATTTCTTGTCATTTACTTTTAAAAAAATTGAAGCAAATTGATTTATAATATTATATTAGTGTCAATATACAAAATAGTGATTAATATGTTTTATAGATTTATACCCTATTTAATTCTTCCATTCTGAATCATCTGAATTTCTGGTCGTAGGTAAAATTTTTGTCTATAAGAAACATCCATAGAGGAATTAGGACAATTTTATACACCATTTTTCCCAATATACTTTAAGGCTAATTTGTCCTCAGTAAGCAAAGAGTATGCTTTTATCTCAATGTCCTAATAGTTTGTATCTTTAACGATACCAACGTCTATTAAGGGGCTTAGAAGAAATTCAAAATTTAGTCTGTGCTGGGCCTTACACAGAGAAAATATTGCCTCCATTATTTAATCTTTTTGGTTTTCTAAATTGGGTATAAAAGAACTAACATATATAATATATAAAATGTGATCTTGGGGATTCTGCCCTCTTCTGTAAAAAGGGGATAAGAGTATGACTCATCAGTCTCACATTGGCAAATACCTTGAAAAAACCAAAACTGAAAAAGACACATGTACCCCACAATTTATTGCAGCACTATTTACAATAGCTAGGACATGGAAGCAACCTAGATGTCCATCAACAGATGAATGGATAAAGAAGTTGTGGTACATATATACAATGGAATATTACTCAGCCATAAAAAGGAATAATTTGAGTCAGTTCTAGTGAGGTGGATGAACCTAGAGTCCTTTATACAGAGTGAAGTAAGTCAGAAAGAGAAAAAACAAATATTATAATAACACATACGGGAATCTAGAAAAATGGTACTGATGAACCTATTTGCAGGGCAGGAATAGAGATGCAGACACTGAGAAACAGACTTGTGGACACAGTGGGGAAGGAGAGGTGGGACAAATTGAGAGAGTAGCCTTAAACATATACATTACCATATGTAAAATGAGATAGCTAGTGGGAAGATGTTGTAATAAACACCAGGAACACAACCCAGTTCCCCCTGACAACAACCTAGAGGGGTGGGATGGATGATGGGGTGCAAGGGAAAGCTCATGAGGAGGAACGCGCGTAAGTTACTATGGCTGATTCACCATGTTGTATGTCAGAAACCAATACAACATTGTAAAGCAATTAATCCCTCCAATTAAAAAAAAAAAAAGAGGAGTACATAATGCTCCTCTTGTCTTTCTCCATTCTTAATCCATGGCAAGACTAAATATGCAAAAATGATGTAGAGTATGTTTAATCATTTTAAACTAGCTCAGAAATGTCATCCTAGCTAGCTCTCCTTTAATACCTGGACTGCAGTGCTATTGTATCCGTCAAATCTCATGAAATATGCAATGAGGGGATGGATTTCTGAATTGTTGCTTTTGGGGTACTTTTGCCAGGTGCTATATTGAGAGTAGCTAATAATAAGCAGTATCCGTGTCCTCCCCACAGTGGGATTAAAGGTCGGAGAAAGCAGGTCCAAGGCATGGAATCTATTGTGAAAAGTCCCTGTAGGTCTGCCAAGTTCTAGAGCTTGCAAGACAAAAGAGTACTTAGGTTCTAAGGGCCCTCCTAGAAAAATGAGTCACAGTTGCGCGTCGAGCAGTGCTTTCTCATAGGACAGCTGACAGCTGCAGGAACAAGGGCTCTACCTGTAGAATTTCTCACTTCAGAGCAGAAACCACAGAAACATACCATCTTTATTATGGAATGTGTTAGTTGCTCAGTCGTGTCTGACTCTTTGTGACTCCATGGACTGTAGCCCGCCAGGCTCTTCTGTCCATGGAATTCTCCAGGCAAGAATACTGGAGTGGGACACACACACACACAGCTCCCCAGAGATTTTATCACCAACCTAAGGGGGATCGAACCTGGGTCTCCAGCATTGCAGGCAGACTCTTTACTGTCTGAGCCACCAGGGAAGCCCCTAGCATATAGGGAAAGAGAGGGCAGGGAGACGGGAGAGAGAGAAGGGGATAAGAGGGAAGAAGAATATAAAGAACTTAAGACTCTCATTACGATTTCCTTGGTTCATAACATCATAATGGATATAGAGATCTTTAACATATTATTTTTCTTTTTGAAAGTGAAAGATCGCTCCAGTTGTGTCCATCTCTTTGCGACCCCAAGGACTATATAGTCCCTGGAAATTCTCCAGACCAAATACTGAGTTGGTACTATTCCTTACTCTAATGGGATCTTCCAACCAGGTTGGAACCCAGGTCTCTCACATCGCAGGCATATTCTTACAAGCTTAGCCACCAGGGAAGCTGTTTTTGTTTTAAAATAAGGGAAATAAAAGCTACCACTTATTGGGGAGCTACCAGTTACAGATATTGAATGAGGCACTTTATGCTACATAAATATCATCACTTTATTATCTCATAGCAACCAATATATATTATTCTTGATATCTTCATGTGTAAAAGGTGAAGAAATATGCTTTCAAGAGATTTATGAACGTTCCCAGGAATCATACAGTTAGTCATTTATAGAGCAGAATTTGAACTTAGTTTTTTCTGACACAAAAAATCATTGTAAAAGTCTCACATTATAATAAACAGTGTTATTCTCCAAGGCATAATCACAATATAAGTCCTGGAAACATACACTTTTTATGAAGCCTGTAGTTTTTCTAATTGCATTGCAGTATACAGGTACTTAATTCTTCTCATTAAAGATTAAGTACCATTTGATAAATACCTTAAAGGAGAGAGGCAAGTGAGTGAACTGTTAGCCTTGAATGACCTGCAGGGGGCATCAGAGGCCCACTGATCATTAGTGTTACTCATCAATGTCTTCACCCTATGGATTTGTTGCCTGCCAGGCACCCTGACCTGGATTCTCTGCAAGAATACTGGAGTGGAGTTGCATTCCCTTCTCCAGGGGATCTTCCTAGCCAGGGATCAAACTGTGGTCTCCTGCACTGCAGGCAGATTCTTACCATGTGAGCCACCAGGGAAGCCTATTGAACTTTAAGACTCAGCATCATTCAGAAATGAAGCCCAAAGGGCACTGTGACCAGGAGTGTTGCTGCTTTGAGTGGAGAATGAGGGCAGAAATAAAAGTGCAGTGAGACCTTAACAGAATGGAAGGAGATATATTTCACTTTGCTCCCTGCTGTTACCCACCACATTTCACTTCCTCTTCTTTTTGTACTTTTTGTTTTGTTTTCATGCTCTTTCAACTTCTTCCTAATCCTGTTCCACCATAATTGCATTTTACTCTTTCCCTACCCTATTCCCCCCTGTAACCTTAAGATTATTTCTCTCTCTCTCTGTTCCTTCTTTTTTCGGCTGTGCCACATTCCCTTGTCAAGATCTTAGTTCCCCAGCCAGGGATTGAATCCACCCTATCCGTGAAGTACAAAATTCCAACCACTCAGGGAATTCCTTCACTTCTTTTTAAGAACTACAGATTGTCCTTAAAATTTGCCCTCATACAGGGCACAAAAGAGACACATTTTTAAAAACAGACTTTTGAACTCAATGGGAGAAGATGAGGTGGAGATTTGAGAGAATACCATTGAACATGTATGGTACTAAATGTAAAAATAGAGACCGTGCAAGTTTCATGCATGAAGCAGGGCACCCAAAGCCAGTGCTCTGGACAACCCAGAGGGATGGAGTGGGGAGGGGGGTTCAGGATGGAGGGACACATGTGTACCTATGGCTGATTCATGTCAATGTATGGCAAAAACCATCACAATATTGTAAAGTAATTATCCTCCAATTAAAATAAATTTAATTAAGAAAAATAAAAATGTCTTGGGCTTCCCTGGTGGTCCAGTGGTGAAGAATCTGCCTTGCAATGCAGGGGACACAGGTTTGATCCTTGGTCATGAGAAAGATCCCACATGCTGAGAGGCAACTAACCTTTTACCACTTCTCCCTGAACAAACTCTCAGGAGCAGGTGAGCTGCAACTACTGAAGCCCACGTGCCCTAGAGCCCATGCTCTGCAACAAGAGAAGCCATGACAATGAGAAAAGCCTCCACAATCACAACTAGAGAGTAGCCCCTACTCACTCAACTAGAGAAAGTCCATGCAGCAATGAAAGACCCAGTGCAGCCAAAAATAAATAAATAAATGTTTAAGAGATATATGTACAAAAATTGTCTCTATACATTGTAAGTTAAATGTAAATACAATGGCAAGCATCGATATTCTAAAATAAAATAAATATTAATACCAAGAGAGAAGAGTACTAAGTGCTAAGGAGGTGCTTGTTGGTTTTTGTTTTGGTTATCAGGTGGTTGGGATGGGGCGAGTGGGGGGTGGTGAGGGACACTGAATTAAAATCAAAATGGAGAATTCCCTGGCAGTCCAGTGGTTAGGACTCAGTGCTTTCACTGTGGGGGGCCCCAGGTTTCAATCCCTGTTCAGGAACTAAGATCCTGCAAGCTGTGTGAGCTAAGTTGTTTCAGTTATTTCCGAATTCTTCAATGAACCTCTGGCGTATCTGGCAGGCTCCCCAGTTGACAGGACTGTGTTCCTTTCAAGAGGCTTCATGGGAACAATGTGTTTGTTTGTCCTTTCACAACTTCTAGAGGCTACTTTGCATTCCTTGGGCTCATGGCCCCTTTCTCCCAACTTCAAAGCCAGCAGTGTTGCATCTGTCTGTACCTTATCTTTTAATAATCACATCTTCCTTGACTCTCACACTTCTCTGCCTCCCTCTTCCACTTTTAAAGATTTTTGTGACTACATTGGGCACACTTAATAATTTCCTAAGCATTTAAAGTCAGCTAAGTAACCTAGTAACCTTACATTCCACCTGGCAATCTTAATTCTCCTTGGTTATGTTATCTAACATATTGATAGATTCTGGGGATTAGATGTGGACATCTTGTTAATGGGGGCAATATTCTGTCTGCATACATCAATTACCAATATAGTTGACATACTTAACACATCTATCAACTAATTAAAAGAATTCGTTATTTACATAATCCTGTCAGATTTTATGAATTCTCATTAAATTGTGGCTCAGTTAGTAGGGTTTCTTCCATCACTTATGGACCAACATCCACCTTTCATAACAAATACTTTTACTCCCTTTACTTTCACCAACGAAACAAAATTCATTAGATAATATAACATCTAGGGGCTTCCCAGGTGGCACTAGTGGTAAAGACTTGCCTACCAATGCAGGAGACACAAGAGATGCGGGTTTGATCCCTGGGTCAGAAAGATCCCCTGGAGGAGGGCATAGCAACCCACTCCAGTATTCTTGCCTGGAGATCCCATGGACAGAGGAGCCTGGTCAGCTACAGTCCATGGGGTCACAAAGAGTTGACACGACTGAAATACTTAGCATGCATGCATGCATAACATCTTATATGCATAACCTAAAAAAAAGAATCTGATATTCCAAATAGTCATATCGAAGAGATATAAAAGGACACACTAATTTATAATAAGGACACTAAAAAAACAAAAAATTGATAAAAAAAAAACCCTGCTGAATCAATCCAATAGGTAATTGCTCAGAAGTAGCTCCTTGGAGAATCACCACGATGGAGCTGGGTAATCCTCCTAAGTACACATAGGATCCCCTGTGATTCTGATAGCTACTGATACTGGCTGACACAGGTAGGCTGATTGCCTCAAATTGTTGTTGGTCATCTAATTTTGCAAAATGAGAACTATTCTTCGGAAGGGTCTGAACACTATTTTCTTAGGGAAGGTTCTGAGGCAACAAGAAGTTTGAACTTCACTTGGTTTACATGATAGTTGTGTCCTGGAAATTTAGTAATATTTAAGCTGTGCAAAAAAAATATTTTGCATTTATATGTAAAATGGAATTAAGGCTTCATTTTCAGATAATACAAAGTTTTTTTTTCTTTTTTTTTACCTACATGAAGACGGGAATACATAAAGCTGTGTATGAATGTGAGGCAGTTCACCATTTGTGCAGACCCAGTTAATTGTAGAACATCTAGTATCATAACCTCAACCCTAAAACTAACCCACTGAGTGTTGGCAGTGCTTTCCAATCATTGGACAAACCAAGCCAAAACCCCTAACAAAAACAGAAACATCATCACTTTTGAATTTCCAGACTAGTGGTGACGTCCCATCCTTGATGATAAACACCAATGGTTCAGCATTTTGAGTTACCATGTTTTCATATGAGAGATGATAGCATTAAAGTTGATATTGGTTGAGTTCTAATTATGTGACCATCCACTGTTCAATATAATTTTTTTAATCTATTTAGAACTTGTTTAAATCCTCACAACAACCCTATGATGTAGAGTCTACTATTACTCCCAATTTAATAATAGGGAACTAAAAACTTATCAGTTTAAAAGAGCAATGCATGCAGAAAACCTAGCTAGGGAATTCCTATCGTGGGCCTAGAGTTTTTAGGACCCCATGCTTTCACTGCATGAGGCCCTGGTAAAATCCCTGGTCGGAGACTAAGATCCCATAAGCCTCGTGGCATGACCACAAAGGCAAAAAAAAAAAAAAAAAGAAAGGAAGAAGAAAAAAGAAAAGGAAACCTAGCTAGTAATTAAAAAATTCGAATCAAATCTGGCAGTCTGGTGCTAGATCCCTTCGTGAGTAACCATTGCACCCCCACTGCTTTATGGCAGAGGGCTGCTCAGTCCTTTAATCACTTTCCCCCCATCTAATAGTGATCCTATTAAAATAATATCAGCAGTCCTAAACTAATGTGACTAAGCCTGCGCTGCAGTAATTGATCAAAATATTTGACTCCCTTTTCTAACTGGCTCGCATCCATTTCTCTCTCTCTCTCTCACACACACACACACATACCCCCAGTACACCCACTTTTTCAAATCCTATGTTCACTGAAGAAATGATGATATCAAAGCTGCTGCAGATACTGTGATGATGATAGAAAAGGATTGGAGAAATGAATCAGGGGCCTTTCATTGAAAGAGATGTGTGTGTGTGTGTGTGTGTGTGTGTATTGTAATTTCCACCACGGATGTAGTAACTTGGTGACAGTTGCCTTGGTAACTATTTACTGTTATAAGTAATTAAAAAAAAAATGGACCTTGGCTTCTGGTAAAATTCCACACAGAATTTTCCACCCCCTTTACCAGTCCTCAGTTCTCACGTAACTGTCATGGTAAAACAAAAATCCAGTAGTGCTCCATGCTTTACCTTTCTCTTATTCCTGCCACTAGTGTTGGCAGCTTCTCATAGCACTCTGTATGCCAAAATTTTGCCAAGTTTCAGACATTTGAATGCATAGCATGCCAATTTGCTTCAACAGTAGCTTTTTGACTGACTAGATTTATAGATATTTGTTGGCAAAACAGTAAACACACAAAACTGTAACACTCTTTCAACTAAAGGAAGAAAGACTTAAAATAAAATTTTGTATCTGGAGTGGTCAACATCCTACCCACATGGGATTTGAATGTAGTAATACTCCTAGTCTGAAGTGGCTCAGTGGAATTCCAGGACTTAGGTGCAAGGAGCAGTAAGCCTCATGCTGAGGAGGGGCATGACTTGCCCCGTGACAGATCCCCAAGGTGGGACTTGCTTTGGGATCTTGGGTAAGTTAAACTCAGACTCTTTGAGACTAGTTTTCTCATCTGGGGACTGAAATAGTACTAGTCCTTAAATCAGTGATATTGTAGGATGAAATAGATAATGGATGTAACAATAGCCAAGGCCTTTTAGGTACCATACAAATATAACATGGGACAACTAAAATAATATTCATTATTGCTCCAAGGTCACCAACCTTTCAAGAGGTCAAGTGCAAATGTTCCAGGTTGTCTTCTATGGTCAGAGATTGTGAATTTACCTCTTGTTCATGCCATGCTGTCCTTTGAAAAACATTTTAGTAATTTGCCAACATTAAAAATCAGGATATATTGTACAAACACTCCTGAATTTCTGGCTTCTTGTGGAAAATGTGGGAATTCTAAAAATCTCCTGCCTTTCCTACACAGCACAATAAATGCATAGACTGATTTGTTGATGTACCCTAGGGACTCTGGCCTTGTCATCTAACCAGCTCCAAGGCATTTGAGTCTAGCCACGACTGGAATGCAGAACATCTAACCATCACCCGTACCTAGAAACAGTAACATCATTGTGTTCCAGCCTCTTCCAGTGTTATAGGAGCTGGGAAGCAAAGCCCAGTAAAAAGCAAAGTTACTAGAAGTCCCATCACCCAAGAACTCCTGTAACTGAACTGGATCATCACATAATCCACTAGTTTTAGCATTTTAGGCCATTCTTCAAGAAACATTTCAAGCTAGTGGAATAGACATGCCTGTTACATTGGGTATTTAGCTGAAAATTCAAAAGGAAGACTTTCCTAAAATCAGGAGAATGGCTCTGGTCAAATAGCATTTTCATGTGGCCTGCCTTTTCCCTTTCTAATATCACCTTAGACAAAACCTAATTTCGAAATATTCCAGGATGCCTCATTGATCTTGGTGGGAAGGGAGAATGGAATATAAGAAATTCTCAAAATACCCTTAAAGCATAATGATAGCAACATTCTTAATGTGTTAATAATTTGCCACTTTGCCAAAGAGTGGGAAATTGGAGAGAAGTGGCAGTCAAGCAAGGAGCCAATTGGGGGGACATATGATTGGCCCCAGTCACTGTCCTCATGAGTACCCTTCGCACTGGCCCTGCAAGTAAAATAAGTAAATATGCCACTAAGTAGAAACAAATCTTTATGCTATTGATAAATGAAACTGCAGGCAGGTACACATGCTCCCTCCCACACAGTCCCCCAGAACCGTTAATCATTAGAATCCATTCTTTGTAGGAATTCTGGAAGAAAAGTGGGAATGTTGAAGGCAGCTTGCACCCCTCTCACTAAGTGTATTGTTAGTTAACAAATGGGATTGGGTCCCATTCCGTATAGAGCTGGCCATGCAAGCATTAGAGTGGATTCAACAGCAACGAAACTTTATGGTTTGTTTTTTATGAAATTCGTTTTGACCCCTCTGCTGTGCCCTGCTCCCTGCCCTTTGAACTTGATCCAGGTGCTTGGTTGGGACTATGATCCTAATTAACAGGATTTTAAAAAGAAACTGAGCTTGACTGTTGCACTGTTAATGTATTATGTGTGTGCTCAGCTGTGTCTGACTCTTTGTGACCCCATGGACTGTAGCCTGCCAAGCTCCTCTGTCCAGATTTTCCCAGGCAAGAATACTGGAGTGGGTTGCCATTTTTCTTTTCCAGGGAATCTTCCCAATCCAGGGATCAAAATCCACATCTCCTTACATCTCTTGCATTGCCCGTTAGGGCTCACGATATCTGGGAGGCCCCTTTGGCTGAAATACTTTTAGAAAAACTGACATGAGCAAAAGAAGACAAATTGATAAAATTTGAAAGACAAACTTTTTTATACAGTGTCCTCCCTCAGTTCATAGGCTTCCCAGGTGGCACAGTGGTAAAGAATCTGCCTGCCAATGCAGAAGATGCAGGAGACGCGGGTTCAATCCCTGAGTTGGGAAGATCCCCTGGAGGAGGGAAATAGCAACCCACTCCAGTATTCTTGCCTGGGAATCCCCATGGACAGAGAATCCCTCCCCAGGCTACCGTCCCAAGAAGAGCAAAGAGCTGGAACACAACTGAATGACTGAGCCCATAGCACAAACTCCCAGTTTTAGCAGATAAACTGACTTTCCAAACAAAAGCATATTCAGGGGTCAGACTGAGCTTAGATGGAAATAAATTATGCTCAACTGAATGACAAAGTTCAAAAAACTAAGATTTGAAACATGTGGCAGGGTGTCCAGGAAGCACCCGTGTCAGTTTAGTGTCCTTGATCCTCAGAACCATCATTACAAGGTAGGAGCTATTACTATCCCTATTTTGAGTAATTGAAACTGAGGGACAGAGAATAAAGTAACTTACCGATCCCAGAGGCAGTCAGCGCAGAGGTGGGTAATGAGCTTGGACAGTCCAGTCTGTAGGGTGTGCACTGTGATGATGAGATAATTTCCTGACATCACAGGTTGCTGAGCCTCTCCATGACAGGTTCTCACAGTAATAGGATAGTGCCCCTGCCTTTCTGTGGATAGCCATTTTGCATTATGAACCCAGCATAAAGCATTAAGCCCCATAGTTACTGACTTCAATGTTACCTTTAACGACCTGACTAGGTCCTAAAAAACCTGCTGAGTACAACAATTGACAAAATGCTTAAATTATTATCAATGCCTAAAAATAAGTGATTGCCATTTAGATCCTCATTTGCATTTGAATTTATGTCCAACCAGAATCTCTTAGTTGTGAGCATTAAATGAATGTGGTCATTGTCTCCCTTTTTAATCTTCTCAAATAATGGCTCTGACCCAAGCTATTAGCCCTTTCTGAGTCCAGCAATATCAAGCAGCGAGTGGGGTGTCCGGCAAATGAGACGTTACTTCAGCGTGCATTATGGTGTCATGGGTGGTCCCTGATGGCTCTCTGTTGGTAGGATAAGTTCTGGTGGTTTGTGTTTCCATTCATGGCGGTGGAGTTGGTCCCGATCCGTCCCCAGCAGAAGTTCCCCTTGTGAGATAGAGAGAGCTATGAGTTTGTAAGATGCCTGGTCAAAATGGGTGAGTCCTTGCTGTGGAACGTAACACCGAGCATAAGGAGGGAGCATAAGGAGAATTTAGGTTGATTGGCAGCAAACAGAAACTTTCTCCATGCATCTGTGAGTGGAATATGTCCCATCCTACCAGCTGGGACCCTCTACTCTACTAACTCTACCACTTCCTCAGTTTTTTTGCTTGTTTATCATTTAACTACTGACAAATTAGAAATCCACCCTATTTTAGTCTTCAAAGCCTTGATATAATCTGACTTTAGTTGGCATAAAAACCAACAAATTAACACAACCAGATGACACTGAGGATCTTCCTCTCTCCTCATTAACCTTTGGTCATCAGATTGTAGTGTTTTGTTGACGTGGGTCCCTTGGATCAGACTTCCAGAGTATGAGATCCTTGCTCTGTAACTTACCTGTTGAATAACCGTTAATCTCATCTCCGATGTCTCAGATTCTGCATCTGTAAAACAGGAATAAAAATAAGTGAAGCTGTGAGGATTAGGGCACCTCATAGTAAAACCTCAGTAACTATCATTATCTCTATTTTCCCATCTTCCTTAGGTGGTTCAGTGTTATGTGTGGCTAATTTCACAGGAGTAGACATACGATTTGTTAAACAAAGTTAAAAGAATTATTATCTATTTATTTTTGGTAAACCAAAAAAAATGTGTTGTTTTGGTCTCCTTCTTTTCTTTTTTGCTTCTGCTTCATGCTATGGTGGACAGCTCTCTTGTACCAAATGGCCTCTTTCCTGTGATTATTATTTCATAATCTATAACTAGTCAAATCAGATACCCAAAAAAAAAAAAAATGGCAGTATTATTCAGTCTAACCCACCCCCAAAGTGGAGAGCATATATTTGACTGTTGCCATGGTGATGTAGAAATAAATTTGTATAAAACATTTGGCCCTGGGGGCAGGTGCATGAGTCATTCTTTTGAGGCTGGGTGGGGATAGGGCAACTGCTTTCAAATAAAACCACGCCCGCCAGACCCATAGTTGAAATGAGAGACCCCACTCTTTTCCTGCAGTAAATCAGAGACATCTCATTCTGGGGAATTTGTTGTACATTGTGGTTCATTTGTTTCGTGAGAATGTTTTTTCTCTATTTTCTTCCTCAGGTAGGACGGAACTATTGAATACTCTTTTGCTCTTCCTACTGCATATTTCTTAGGACAGCAAACTTAGTTTTGATAAAAAATATGGTCCTGTTTGTCCCATTAGTGTCCCTGACAAAACTAAACCTATAATTGTGAGCTGCTTCTCTCATTTCCGTGCCTCTCCACACATACTCATTGTCCATAAGTGGTGGCATGCTGAAATATTTATTCAGCATTTTCTTTCCTTCCCATAGGAGTAAAGCACACAGGAGGAGAGTTTCAGACAGAAGTGTTGCAACAACGTACAGGCGATTGTGATTTCAGATGGAAAATCAGTACCAATACGCTGTCTGGAATTTACTAGCTGGCTGAAGTCAGTAAATCAGCATCCCGAAATCTGAGAAGCAGAGTGACATGCTATCCCCTGATAAAAATGTTGTCCCAATGGTCTCAAGTGCCATGGGTTTGTTTAAAATTAATACATTGGCTTAGTGTCCTTGACCATCATACATAGTTGGGCAGGAGCAGAATTTACACATGCCCTCTTGTCTTACTCAGCCTGTCGTCAATGCCCAAGGTACCAATGCTAGGCCAGAAGCCGAGATATAAATGACTGAAACACAGCTTGTAACCCTTCTAAAGTTTTCTAAACTAGGTAAGAAAAATACAGGGAAAAAAAAAAGCAGGGAAAAATTATCTAGCAATAATATGAGGTGGCAAGGTAATATAAATTGAATAGTAATCAGCAATGGTTTGGCACATGTTGGGAAGAGAGAAGATCACCCTGGACTGTGTGAAGGCAGTGTGGGATCTGAATGAGACTTGATGGGTGGGTAAAGACAGTGAGAGGCAATAAAGAAAGGGAAAGAAGAGCAACATGCAAGAGGTCGGGATCCCCAGCAACAGGAACTTGGTCTAGGAAGGGGTGTTAGCATAACGCGCTTGTGCTCATACAGTGAAGAATCTACCAGTCAATGTGGGTGACCTGGGTTTCAATCCCTGGGTCTGGAAGGATCCCCTGGAGAAGGAAATGGCAACCCACTCCAGTATTCTTGCCTGAAAATCCATGGACAGAGGAACCTGGCAGGCTACAGTCCATGGGGTCACAAAGAGTCAGACATGACTGAGCAAACTAATACTAAAGGAGGGTCAAAAACTTAGGGACAAGACAAGGCATTGGTGTGGATGCTGTTAGCCAATGATGCGTGGGTGTGGGTGGAGGGTGGTCAAGCCAAGAGCCTAAAAGACTACAGATCAAACAAAAACCAGGAGAGCCGTGTAGAATTCCTAAGAGAGGCTATTTAAAAATGTGTGAGTTATGCCCTTCGGCCAAAGAAGATATGACAGAATTTGCTCCACTCAAATCCAGCAATAAGGTACAAAAGTTTACAACATAATTCTATTCTGCTTCAAAAGATTCTGATGAATTCGGCATAAAATATAGTGACTTGAGAGTCCAAATGGAAGGTCTCAATAACGGATAGCAAAAAAATTAAAAGTAGAATAAACTAAATCTACAAAGTCAGTTTTAAACTATTTAGGCATTTAATTAATTTTGTGAAGGCACATCTTAAAAATGATGTTGAATTGGGCCAACTTGATTAATAAGTTATGAATATCAAGATGTAATACTAGAAAGTACAGGGACTTTAAAAGTTATCTTTGAGTAAACCAAAAGTTAATCTTGAAAAATTCAAAGTTGACATAGGACACCTATTCAGGATAAATCTGTGTGAAGATAAAGCACGTTTGGATGAGTTTCACCGCCCCCTTAGGTGAGTGTTTTGACCGACAAGCTGCTAATAATCATTGTTCTTTGTACAACCACCACTTTGGTGAACACCAATAACCTGACTTGGCGTTGGCCAAGTTTCAGAAGCAACCTTCTGTGGAGGAGGAGGAGGGCTGGCTTGCAGCCCACCCAGTGTGGCAAGGACCCTCTGTATGCTATAAGAGGTTCAGGCAGCCAGGTGGTGAGCATCAGGAAGGGGCCGTCAACCCTTTTGGACTGGGTTTGAAGGAAGGAAGTTTAGTTCCAGGATACCGGAGAGGCACAAGAATAGGCCGTGATAGCATAGGATCCCCGGCATGAAATGGAGTCCAGGCGTGTCAAACCAGTCAAGGTTGGCAAGAAAGTCTTCTCTAACAAGGTTAAATGAGCACAGGGAAAGAGAAGAAACTTTTAGAGAAGAACAAGGTGGAAATCCCAATTAAGCATTATGCTTTTGCAAAACCCTATGTAACCAGGATAACACTGGTACTAACAGGTCTCTTTCTTAACATTGACATTTAATATCATTAATCTGGCGCTTTTAAGTAGAATTCAGTGTGCACTGTGAGATTGGGGGCAGAAATCCGAGCCTGATGTGAAGCACGTTAGAACAGGAGTGCTTTTTAAAAATAATATACTGTTTTATGGCCCTGCTGGTGACCAATTGGAATCAAATCCCCTGGGTGGGGAACCTGGCATCACCCTGTTTTTTCTAAAAGCTCCCTCATGATTTTATGCACAATCCAGGGCTGAATTCTTTGAACCAACCAGAGTGATGGAAACCATAATCCCAACTGTAAGCCAAAGACTAGTTCAGAGTCCCAGTCTGAAATAAGCTCCCAGGTATTCCCCCAAGAAATCAATTTTAACTGGGCATCTGTTTTACTTCAACTAAATAGGAATTGTCCCCTCACTAGTTACGAACATTCTGTGATCACACTGAGGAGAAATTGCCTTCTTTATAGCTCAGATACTAATCAGTCCACAACCCTGGCGGCTCACATCATCTGGAGGAATTTCACACGAGAAAGAAGATGCTAGCACTCCACTGCAGAGCAGGCCAGGGCTGGGTCAGCAGACAAAATGATGAAAGAGCAAATAATAGCAACCACAAAAAGCCGCCTCACTTCCCTTGGCCCTGCTGAAATCCTTGTTTCTAAAGTGAACTTAAACAGTCAAAGAACAATTAAGATCTCAGGTGGTGGCTTACGTCATTTGTATTCACTTTCCCATCTTGCTGTAACCAGTTTTACCACGAAACTTCAGCAAGTTTAAACAACACAGATCATTATCTTATGGTTCTTCCTAGAAGTCTGACCTGTTTTCACACGGAGCTAAAATCCTGGTGTCCACAGCTGCGTTCCTTTCTAGAGGCACTAAGGGGCACTTGTTTCCTTCCTCATTGGATTGTTGACAGAATTTAGTTCCATTGCTTGTTTGTAGGACTGTGATCCTGAATCCTTGCTGACTGTCAGCTGAGGGCTGTTATCCAGAGACCTCTCCTTCAAAAGCCAGGGGATTGTAGGCTGAGTCCTCCCTTACCCTTCCAGTCTCGCCTTCTTCCCCTTTCTTCATTTCTAACACAGCCAAGAAAATTTCTACTTCTAAGGACTACTGTGATAGAAGGGAGCCCTCACCCAAATAATCCGGATAATTTCCCTAATTTAAGATCCTTAACCATCATCAACACATCTTCAAGGAGGTCTCTTTTTCTGTTTGAAGTGACATATTCATAGGTTGCAAGCGCGGGATGAAGACATGGGGTGGAGGACATGTTATGAATACGGCATTATTCTGCCCACGACACTCTGGCACTCCAGTGAAGATTTTTTAAAAAGATAAGAAACCGAGTGGAGTTTGTGGTACAGTGTAGTTCTAAAGGTTTATTTCAGAATCACTGCCATACTGATCCTGGAGGGTATGAAAATGTCTAATTATCTAAATGATTTCCCAGAGTAGGGTAAAAGGGGAATCCCAGATCTGAGAGTGAAAGGTCGTTGTCTTTCTTTGATGCCTGAAATGAAGCTCCAGTACTTTGGGCCACCGATGCAAAGTAGCTGACTTAATTGGCAAAGACCCTGATGCTGGGAAAGACTGAAGGGCAAAGGGAGAAGGGGGTGGGTGGCAAGGATGAGATGGTTAGATAGCATCACTGATTCAATGGACATGAATTTGAGCAAACTCCAGGAGAGTGAAGACAGAGGAGCCTGGCATGCTGCAGTTCATGGGGTCACAAAGAGTAGGAACGACTTAGTGACTGAAAGAGCAACGAACAAAATACAAAATAGCATGTCTATCTATTAGTACATTCTTGAGAGCAAGCCAATAAGGCTGAAAAACTCCCTTCTGGGCAGAGCTTTTTTTCATCCCTGTCCCATGGAATTACATGCTTTTTCTAGAATCCGTTTGTAAGAAGGAGGTCTGATGACCCTGCTGGTTATGCTTAGTTTGCCGCCAGTTTATCTTCTTAAGGCACTAACATCATAAAGAAATTGAATTTGGGGCACTGACAAAGTGAATGACAGAAGCTTCAAAAAGAGGTGAAAATAATTTCTATTTTTCAGAATCCTCCATGTACTATAAAAACTGAATTCCAGGTCACAAGGCTCTGAAACTCTTAATATACAATGCAAAGATGTATTTGTTCAATAAAGCGAATTATTTGGGTCCCACTGTACGAGACATCAACCAAACCAAAGATCTCTGGGAGGCGAAGCAGGGTGTTTGTTCTAATCAAAACAGGCATGGAGCCAATTTCCATGTTCTTAGTGAAAGGGCTGCCTTGTTGACTTTGGAGCGTGTACAACTCGCACAATTGTTAATGCAGAGAGGAATCTGTCCCGAGTCTCCTTGAGTTATTTCCCTTAATTATATTGTAATTAATTAATTATTCAAAGAATGGTTTCTACTTTATAGCAAGAGAGGACAAAAGATACTGTATTTTGACTTTTTCTTGCGTTTTCTTGGAACTTTTTTTTTTTTTTTTTCTGGCACACGCTGGCAGGGAAAGGAAACAGGTTTGATTTTTGAAAGAGGATGGAAATTATTGCATTCCAGGCTTTCCACTCTGGTGTTGATACTGGATAAGGCGGAATTTGGGAAAACGTCCGCTGGAAAAACAGTAATTTTTTCCTGATCTTCCATTAAAAAAATGTGCATGACTGTTTTCGGCATTTACTTTAACAGTGTCCTTTGATTTAAGTATTTCAGTTCTGCATATGAAAGTGTGCCACAGTGGAAGAGCACGAGATGAGAGAGACCAGTTCACCTAGATCAAACCCTGCCCTGCCACATCCAGGGTTTATATCTTATATTGTAGGTCCTTAGCCCTTTCTTAAAAGTTTTATTTCCCACAATGGGGGAAATGCGATAGGGTGTGGAAAGTGATATCCACCTGTAATCAGCCAGGTTCCTTAGTTTATAACAACAGAAAAATCTCATATTTAATTGCACAGTTAGCCCATAGGGATTTATTAAAATGGTGATTGGATACTCCGTGAATCTAGAGAAATGAAAATCCATAGAACAGGGGAGGCCAGCTAGCGCCAGGACTTCAGGTGAAGTATTTACAGAACTTGGTCCAACGAGACCAGCAGTACCATACACTGACTCTGCTGAACACAGAATTTTAGGTGGCACCTCTCAGGCTGCTGCCTCCTGCCCAGGCACCGATTCAGTGGATTCTCTGCAGTCTCTAACTATGTACAACTAACTTTCCAAATTAATGTTTGGGCAAGGCATTTCTGCTTGGAGAACTAGAGGTCCATCTGCTACTCTTAGGCAGTAAAGGAAATCTGAGAATCCAGTAGTAATGTTTCAGTTGTCAGCAGTATAGGTGGGCCTCTGCCCGATTCAGCCAAACTCCCCAAGAGTGGAGAATTTTCCAAATACAGTGTAATAGAGGATCCAGAAGCCACATGACCAACAAAAAAAAAAAAGACGCCCACAAAAAGCCCACAAACAACCTCCCCCCCAACAACAACACAAAACAATCAAAAAATCTCAAAAAAACCGAAATCCACCAAAATAACCCCTACTTACTGAGGTCCATCCTTCAGTGACCTACAGTGCCTACCCTCCTAGGTTCCCTACATTGATATATTCCAAAAGAAAAAATTTCTCTATTCACTGAGTGCAGCTATAATTAGTAATAATTTTAAAATGCTCTCACTTCTTCCCCAAGGGAAGTCCTCATCTGCAAAGTCTCATGCAAAGTCTCACAGCTCGTCTTTCACATTCAAGATCTTCTAGTTGTGTCCATTCCTTCTCAGGTCTGGCAAGATCCCAACTCAATGTTCCTTAATGTTATAGCTGAGATTAAAGCTAATCATCACAGTGCATGATCCTTAAGTAAGAGAGAAAGAGAAAATAATTTAAATAGTGGTATTTTTACATATGGTTTTTCCAGTGGTCATGTATGGATGTGAGAGTTGGACAGTGAAGAAAGCTGAGCGCCGCAGAATTGATGCTTTTGAACTGTGGTGTTGGAGAAGACTCTTGAGAGTCCCTTGGACTGCAAGGAGATCCAATCAATCCATCCTAAAAGAGATCAATCCTGGGTGTTCATTGGAAGGACTGATGTTGAAGCTGAAACTCCAATACTTTGGCCACCTCATGTGAAGAGTTGACTCATTGGAAAAGACCCTGATGCTGGGAAGGATTGGGGGCAGGAGGAGAAGGGGACGACAGAGGATGAGATGGTTGGATGGCATCACCGACTCGATGGACATGGGTTTGGGTAGACTCCGGGAGTTGGTGATGGACAGGGAGGCCTGGCGTGCTGCAATTCATGGGGTCGCAAAGAGTTGGACACGACTGAGCGACTGAACTGAACTGAACTGAACTGATATATATAGTATAGAATTATATAATAAATTTATATATATATACACACACACACACATATCATTGCAAAAAGAAGGTGTGAATAAATGCTAAATTCCACATGCTGCATCAGGTCACAAGCCAAAGTAAATATTTGACTTCATCATTCCCCTATTCCATATCCTTTTATCTTGGCAACTGAGGTTCTTTTTTTTTTTTTTTTAATTTTTGGCTATGTAGGGGCATGGTATGTGGAATCTTAGTTCCCTGACCAGAGATCGAATCCATGCCCCATGCAGTCCAAGTGTGGAGTTTTAACTGCTGGACTGCCAGGGAAGTCCCTCCTGATGTTACTTTCAGACAGGGTTGGTGTTGACCCAGACCTCCACTCCTGGATCCAAGCCCTCGCAGTCCTATCATGTATCTTCTTCATTCTGGTCGTTGGAGAACATGGCAGTACCTAGAGTTATCCCCAAGGAAACTCCTGAATCCATCGGAGTCCCCTTTCCACCTCATTATGTAGCAGCATCCCAATTTCCTCCTAATATTCAGGTCAACCATCCCTAAACACTGAATAACCGGCACAAAGCCTGTTTCACTCAGTGGCATCAGAGTCTGAGACCTTGTAGTTGGCTTTTCAGCACATGTTGTGCTCTTTTCTGATCAAAAGGCCCGGACATGTGGGTTTGATTATGCTTCTCCTTGCACGTTGCCTCACTCAAATGAACAGAATCATCAGGAGAGGCTGCAACAAGTCTGACTGGACAAAGAGGGAGGGCAGCCTTTTGGTTGATGAGGAAGGATTCATTGAATTAGTTTTATGATGCTCCTGAGATGATCCAAAATTGATACCAAATTTTCCCAATTCCAGAATAGAATACCTTGGGAGATATTGGGGTTCAGTTTCAGACCAACCACAATAAAGCATATATCACAATAAATTGATTCACACACACTTTTTATGGCTTCTCAGTACAATAAAAAAGTTATATTTTAACATTATAAGTATGTAATAGATTATGTCTAAAAAGAAACTATATATATCTTAATTAAAAATGCTTCATTGCTAAAAAATTTTAACTATCCTCTGATAATGCATGATGCCACAAACCTTCAATTTGTAAAATATATATATATATATATATATATATATAATATCTGTGAAGTGTTAAAAAGCAACAGTGCAATAGAATGAGTTATGCCTGTACTTAGGGTTAAATTCTTATGCACAGTACCCTGAATATCACACAAAAATGGTCATGCCAAGGTCCATGAATTAAACAGTTAATTTGGTGATCCCCAGAGATCAAACTTTGTGTGTTATTTGACTTATCGCAGTGTTTTGTGGCACCAATAGATATGAGGTTTATATTTATTTTTGAAGAACAATTTTAAATGTGGTAAAAAAACATGAGAGCTTTAATTTTCAAGTTATAATAGTTTTTGGATTTCAGTGATGCTTGCGTGGGTAAAAATGTAAGAATTTTGTTTTTGCTTATTACTGTCTTCATCCTGACCAGTGCAAATGAGAAGAAACACTCTTTTATGCAGCCCTGGAATGGATTTACCCCATACTGGTTTTCGTAGTGTGGTCGATGATTGTTTTGGCTGTCATACATCCCTTAATGGTTCTTTTATTCAATGTGACCACAGGTAAGGAATTAATTAGCAGAGATTCTTTCATTGTTCCTGTTTCTTCTCTCTGGGTCACTAGCTTCTGATTCAAGTCTGGATCACTCTATCTGATAGGTGGTACATGTGTGCGTGGCTAAGTCACTTTGTCGTGTCTGACTCCTTGTGACCCTATGGACTGTAGCTGCCAGACTCCTCTGTCCATGGAATTCTCCAGACAGAATACTGGAGTGGGTTGCCATTTTCCCTTCTCCAGGGGATCTTCCTGACCCAGGGATGAAAACCCAGGTCTCTTGCATTGCAGGCAGATTCTTTACCACCTGAGTCACTAGAACCTGTGAATACCAGATGGCCGACTATAATCATCTTTTCCATAAAAATGTTCATTAATAAAACTACCTCACCTAATTTCCTATCTGGTTCTATTATTTTAAAAAATTTAAAAATTAAACAAACTTTTAATCCATCTTCATCCACATAAAGCTGTTGAGACCTGGACATAGTCTACCTTGTTTTATATCTTACTATCTTTTTTATCTCCCTAACAACCTCACGACGAATTCCAGTAAATCCCAGACATGTTTTGAGGCTGCCCAGCACCTGAACTTGCAAACGATTGTGAGAATTCTCTATCTTAGTAAGTCATTGCTGGAGGCAGCTTGACTTCCTCTAAAGAATGGAAAGCCAGGTACTCACTTTCTAAACTCCTTACGAGCTAGGAAGTTAGCAGGAGACCGGTGTCCATCAATACAGGAGATGTAAGAGACACAGGTTTGATCCCTGGGTCAAGGAGATCCCCTGGAGGAGCATGGCAACCCACTCCAGTATTTTCCTTCTGGAGAATTCCATGGACAGAGGAGTCTGGCGGGCTACAGTCCATAGGGTCACAGAGAGTCAGACACGACCAAAGTGACTTGCCACGCACACATGTACCACCTATCAGAAGAGTGATCCAGACTTGAAATCAGAAGCTAGTGACCCTGAGCAAACAGGAACAATGATTAATCTCTGCTAATTAAATCCTTACCTGTTGGTCACATTGAATAAAGAACCAATGAAGGGATGATATGACAGCCAAAACAAACATCGACCAAACGCACATAAATGGGGTAAATCCATTTCCAAGGCCTGCCTAAAAGAGTGGTTTCTTCTCATTCACTGGACAGATGAAGACAGTAATAAGCTCAAATTCTTACATTTTACCCACGCATCATACACAGAAATCCAAAAACTATATAACTTGGAAAAATAAAGCTCTCATGTTTTTTACCACCATTTAAAAATGTTTTCAAAAATAAATATAAAACTCATATCTCTTGGTGCCACAACACAGGAGAATAGTCAAAAAACACACAAAGTTTTGATTCTGTGGGTCCCAAATTACATTTTAATTCAAGGCCTTGCAGAGACCTTTTGTGTGATATTCAGGGTACTAGTGCCATAATGGAAATTAACCCGAAGTACAGGCATACCTCATTCTATTGCACTTTGCTTTATTACACCTGTCCACCCAGATATTATATATATAATATAAATATATATATATTTTACAAATTTGAAGGTTTGTGGCAACCTTCATTATCAAGGATAGTTAGAATTTTTTTAGCAATGAAAGCATTTTTAATTAAGATATATATAGTCTTTTTAGACATAATGCTATTACATACAATATAATTTAAATAATAAACTTTTATATGGTACGAGAAGCCAAAAAGTGTGTGTGACTCAATTTATTGTGATATCTGCTTTATTGTGGTGGTCTGAAACTGAACCCACAATATCTCCAAGGTATACTAACTGGAATTGGGAAATAAGGTATCTATTTGGTCCATCTCAGAGCACTCAAAAACCTCATCACTGAATCCTCCTCATCAACCAACGGCCCTCCCTCTTTGTCCAGTCAGACTTTGTTAGCAGCCTCTCCTGATGATTCCTTGTCATTTGAGTTGTGGCACTTTGTGCAAGGAGAACATAATCAAACCCACACTGGTCCCGGGCCTATGATACAGAAAAGAGCACAAGACATGTGATGAAAGCCAAGTGTATTTCTACAAGGTCAGACTCTGAAATGCCACTGGAGTGAAACCAGGCTTTGTGCCTGTTATTCAGTATCTTAGGATGGTTGACCCTGAATATTAAGAGGAAATAGGGATGCGCTACATAATGAGGCTGTAAAGGGACTGCTGGATCCAGGAGATCCTTGGGGATAACTCCTAGTACTGCCATGATCTCCAACGACCAGAATGAGAAGATACAGATAGGACTGCCGAGGGCTTGGATCCCTAGATGAGGTCTGGGTCACACCACCCCTGTCCAGAAGAACATCAGGGGAACTTCCCCTGTCAGTCCCAGCATTTAAAACTCCACACTTGGGATTTTTTGTGTGTTTTTTTTTTTTTCCTGCATGGGGCAATGGAATCGTTCACTGGTCAGGAACTAAGAATTCCACATACCCTGTAGCCAAAAATTTAAAAAAAAAAAAAAAGAACATCATATTGCCAAGATAAAAGGATAATGGAAAAGGGGAATGATGAATCAAATATTTACTTTGGCCTTGTGACCTGAAATGCACATGTGGAATATAGCATTATTCACACCTTCTTTCATGCAATGATATGTGTGTTTTGTGTAGTATATCTGATATATATATATATTATAGATATATAAATATCAGTTTTTCAATTCAGTTCAGTTCAGTTGCTCAGTCGTGTCCAACTCTTTGCGACCCCATGAATCGCAGCACGCCAGGCCTCCCTGTCCATCACCAACTCCCGGAGTCTCACCCAAACCCATGTCCATCGAGTCGGTGATGCCATCCAACCATCTCATCCTCTGTCGTCCCCTTCTCCTCCCGCCCCCAATCCTACCCAGCATTAGGGTCTTTTCCAATGAGTCAACCCTTCGCATGAGGTGGCCAAAGTATTGGAGTTTCAGCTTCAACATCAGTCCTTCCAATGAACACCCAGGATTGATCTCTTTAGGATGGATTGATTGGATCTCCTTGCAGTCCAAGGGACTCTCAAGAGTCTTCTCCAACACCACAGTTCAAAAGCATCAATTCTGCGGCGCTCAGCTTTCTTCACTGTCCAACTCTCACATCCATACATGACCACTGGAAAAACCATATGTAAATACTTTTTGGGGAGTAATCCATAGACCACGTTGTAAATGTTTATAATACCCTTTCCCCCTTTTTTAATTACATTTCATTCCATAAAGGGAACCAGCTGGCCCTAGGAACTTCTGTTTAATTTTAATTATTTATGAAAGCTTGCTTTTCTTCTTAATATATTTTATGAAAAGCTTTGTGCATGTAACTGAAGCAGATATTGTCAGAGAGATTTTCTCTAGTTATAGTAATTCTAAAGGTGGTTTCTACTGGCCTTACAATTTGTTTATATATGCTTGCTTTCCTGTCTGTATAAGGGAATTCCTACCAATTAATAATGTAGCTCTTTTAACAATTCAAAAATAACAAGGTTATTCTATATTTCTTTAGAAAATTAAATTGTCTAGTATTGTCACTCTTAATACCTTAAAAATGTACCAAAAAAGTAAACTTAATAAATAAAGGGGAAAATCACATGATCATCTCAAAAAAACACAGGAAAAGCATATGACAAAATTCAGCACTCTCTTATGATAAAAACGCTCAGCAAATTAGGAATCGAAGGGAACTTCCTGAACATGGTGAGAGGCCTTTTTTAAAAACCTATATCATATATCATACTCAGTGTTGAAAGACTCAAAGCTTTCCCCATCTAAGATATGGATCACACAAGGATGCCCACTTTCACTACTACTATTCACCATGTGGTGAGTGGGCTTTCCCTTGTGGCTCAGCTGGTAAAGAATCCGCTGCAATGTGGGAGACCTGGATTCAGTCACTGGGTTGGGAAGATCCCCTGGAGAAGGGAAAGGCTACCCACTCCAGTAGTCTGGCCTGGAGAATTCCATGGATTGTATAGTCCATGGGTCGCAAAAGGAGTTGGACACAACTAAGCAACTTTCACTCATTCACCATTGTACTGAACGTTCTGATCTGAGTAAGTAGGCAGGAAACAGAAATAAGAGGCACCAAAATGGAAAGAAAGATGTAAAAAGTATGTATTTGCACATGACATGATTGTATATAAAAAAAACCGTATAGACATCCACAGAAGTCCTGGAGCTAGTAAATGAACTCAGCAAAAGTTGCAAATACAAAATCAAAACACAAAAATCTGTTATGTTTCTATACTTCATCAGTGAATGAACTGAAAGAAAATTATGAAAATAATTCCAGTTACAATAGTATTTGAAGAATAAATACCTAGAAATGAATTTAACCATAACACAAAAGACTTGTACTTTTGAAAAACTATAAAACATTGCTGAATTAAGAAGACCCAAATAAATGGAAATAATAAATGCTTATGGATTAGAAGATTTCATATCTCTAATATTTCAGTATTCCCCAAAGCAATTTATCGATTCAGTGCAATTCCTATCAAAATTCCGATGGCCTTTTTTTGCAGAAACGGAACAGCCAGTCCTCAAATTCATGTGGAACTACACGGGATCCTGAAACATTGAAAAGGAAAAACAAAATTGGAGGACTCACACATCCCAGTTTTAAAACTTACTACAAAGTTACGGTAATTAAGAGTGTCGTGCTAGCATAAAGCTAGACATGTAAGAATTGAGAGTCCAGAAATAAGCTCAGACATCTGTGGCCAATTGATTTCAACAAGGTTGTCAAGGCCATTTGATAGAGAAAGAATAGTCTCTTGAACAAGAGGAGAAAAAACAATAGGATAACCACGTGCAAAAGAATAAAGTTAAACCCCTTCCTCACCCCATATATAAAAAATTAACTCAAAATGGGCCGACACAACCGAAAACTGCAAAATTATAGAAGAAAATACAGAAGTAAATCTTTGTGACCTTGGGTTTGCCAGTTTATTCTTGGAGTTAACATGAAAGCACAGCAGCAAAAGATGATAGATAACTGAACTTCATCAAATTACAAGTTTTTATGCATCAAAGAACATTGTGGAAAATGTGAAAAAGCCCATAGAATGGGAGAAATATTTATAAATCATGTGCCTGATAGGAATTTTAATATTCAAAATATATAAGTAACTTTTTACCACTCAACACATAAAAGACAAATGACCGAATTTAAATATGGGCAAAGGACTTGAAGAGACATTTTTCCAAGGAAATGTACACATGAAAAGATCCTAAGCACCATTAGTTATTGGAGAAATGTAAATGGAAACCACAGTGAAATACCACTTCCTACCTAGTAGGATAGCTTTAATAATTAAAACAACGCACATATAATAGCAAGTATTGACAGGGATGTGGTAAAATTAGAACTCTTGTACGTTGTAGGAATGTAAAATGGTGTAGCCACTGTGGAAAACAGTTCGGTAATTCCTCAAAAAGTGAGACACAGAGTTACCATATGACACTTCCACTTTTTTGAAAACAAGTGTTTAAGCAAAAAAAATTGTACAGAAATGTTCACAGCAGTGTTGTTCATAGTGAAGTTGCTCAGTTGTGTCTGACTCTTTGCGACCCTATGGACCGTAGCCTACCAGGCTCCTCCATCCATGGGATTTTCCAGGCAAGGATACTGGAGTGGGTTGCCATTTCCTTCTCCAGAAGATAATAGTCAATAATTGTAAAACACCATAAATGTCAATCAACTGATTAGATAAATAAAATACAGTTTATCCATACTATGGAATATTATTTGTTCATAAAAAGAAATGAACTACTGATATATCATACAACACATGTCCCACAGAATAAAAAAATATAAATAGCTATTACCATATAAAAAAGATGCTTTTATGGACTAAGTTGTAGCCCCTAAAAATTCATATGTGGAAGTCCTAACCTCTGGTACCTCAGAATGTGACTGTTCTTGGATATCAGGCCTTTAGAGGAGGTTAGGGTAAAATGAAGTCATACGGATAAGCTCTAATCCAATATGACTGGTGTTCATAGAAGGTTAGAGTGCGAATAAGCACAAAGGGAGGTCCACATAAGACACCAGGAAAAGATGATCATCTGCAAGCCAAGGAAAGAGGCCTTCAGAAGAAACCAGCCCTGCCAAACACCTTGATCTGGGGCTTCTAGCCTCCAGAACTGTGAGGAAACAGAATTACCTTGTTTAAGCCACCACACCTATGATCCTTTGTCATGGAAGCCCTAGGAAACTAGTACAGATGCTTAAACTTACTATTAATCAAAGAAGATTCTATTTTACACTTATGAGATTGACAAAAATTAACAGGAATGATTGTTGATGAGAATATGGATTAATAGAAGCTTATATGCTGCCCTGAGGGGTACAGATTGATATATCCAAATTTCAAACATTTGGCATTATCTAGTCAATTTAAAGATGCACTTAGCTTATGACTCAGTAGTTCTACTTCTTAGAATATAACATAGAGAAACTTTGTCCCCAGAGTGGGTACCAGAAGACTTTGAGATATTGTTCATAGCAACTTCCTTTGTCAGATTAGAAAAAGGTAGAAATAACCTAACTGTCCACCAACAGTAAGGTGAATTATGGAATACCAAAAAGCAATAAAAAATGAAAGATCTGTAGGCACATGCATTAATATGGATGAGGTTCACAAAATGTGATGTTGAGCAAAAAGCAAATTGCAAAACAAGGACCTACTGTATAGCACAAGGAACTACTCAGTATAGTAACTATAATGGAAAAGAATCTGAAAAAGAATGTGTATGTGTATGTGTTTATATAGCTAAATCACTTTGCTTTAAAACACTTGGAACTAACACAACATTATAAATTAACCATACTTTAATTTTTTAGAAAAGCAACTTGCAAAGAATACACACACATTTATACAGCATTCAGAAATATCCAAGAAAACAGTATCATTTTGAGATACATCATATGTAATCACACTGTTAAAAGGAAAGAAAAAAAGAGGAGCACAGTAAAATTTAGTAGAGTGTTTATATCTAGAGAAGCATGCATTCACAGAGAGGCAGATAGTCCCCCAAAGGAGTAAAAAGTGCTTCTGGATGTTGAGGGATTGTTTGCCAAAAGAATCTTATATGTTTACAATGGGCCACAGTACATAAATATGTAACATATACTTGTGATATTAAAATATAATCAAAGAGGGCAACTAGGGGAAAAATGTTTTAAAAGGGTCCTTGGATTGGGGAATGGGATAGATTCCCCAACTTAAAAAAAATTGAAAAAAAAAAAAAAAGATTGAACACTCCCTTAGGAAGTAAGGTGGAAATGTAATAAGAAGAGGATGTACAGATTTCTGTGGTAATGGTAATGTTTTGTTTGATCTCAATGGTGGGTACAGAGGTGTTCTTTAACAGCTGTGTATTGAATACTACTTGAGACGGAAGACATTGTGCTAGTTGCTGAAGGTTACATCAGTAACAAGATTGAAGGCCTGATCTCAGTTTGTCGTAAGGAGTGACTGAAGGAAGCAGAAAGGGAAAGATTACAAAGGGAATGAGGAAACTTTTGAAAGTGAGCGATATGTCCATTATCTTGATTGTGGTGATTTTTACAGGTATATAGGAAAGTTAAAATTTATCAAAGTATACACTTTAAATATGTACAGGTTATTGTATGTATGTCAGTTATACTTCAGTAACACCTTTACAGAGAGAAAAAATAGGGCATATATCCCAGAAAAAATGAAAATTTATTTTCACACAGAAGCTTACACACAAATGTTCAGAGTAGCTTTTAGTCATAATAGTTGAAAACTAGAAACTCCTTAAATGACCTTCAGTGAG
The DNA here is from genome assembly GCA_024291935.2 of Okapia johnstoni. NCBI lineage: Eukaryota > Metazoa > Chordata > Mammalia > Artiodactyla > Giraffidae > Okapia > Okapia johnstoni. The sequence continues at coordinate 25,960,624 of CM044325.1, forward strand.
TGAAGGACCAAAATAAATGGTGGTGTTTCCATACTATGAAGTACTACTCAGCAATAAAAAGGAGTGAACTGTTGATACATGCAACAAATTGGATGAACTTCAAGGAAATTATGCTGAATGAAAATAGACTTCCCTAGTGGTCCAGTGGTTAAGACTCCACACTTCCACTGAAAGGGGCACGGGGTTTGATCCCTGGTTGAAGAACTAAGATCCCTCATGTTATGCCATGCGGCCAAAAACATACACCAAAAGGTATATGGTGCATGATTCCATTATGTAACATTTGTGAAATAGTGTATTTATAGAAATAGGGAACAGATAAGCAGTTGCCAGGAATTAGGGATGAGGAGAGTAGGGGGCTTCCCAGGTAGCTCAGTGGTAAAGAATCCGCCTGCCAGTTCAGGAGATGCAAGTTCAAACTCTGGGTTGGGAAGATCCCCTGGAGAAGGAAATGACAACCCACTCCAGTATTCTTGCCTGGAAAATCCCATAGACAGAGGAGCCTGGGAGGCTACAGTCCATGAGGTGGCAAAAAAGTCAGATGCGACTTAGTCACTAAACAAACAAAGTAGAGGGAAGTATTATGGAATAGCACAAGGGAGTCATGTGGCAGTGGTTCAGCTAAATATCTTGATTGGAATAGTGGTTTCATGAAGTTATATATGTGATAAAATTGTATAAGCCTTTACACACACATATCCCAAAATGAGTGCATATATTAATATAACTGGTGAAATCTAAATAAGCTTTATGCTTTGTACCAGTGTCAATTTCCTGATTTTTATATTTACTGTATTTATGCAAGATGCTGACATTGGTAGGTGCACAGGATCTTTTTCCAACTTCCTTTCAAAATGAATTGTTTGAGAGAGAAGACCAGTTTACTAACCCAGTGCCTCTATTGTACAGCTCTTGTTTTCCATGTACTTCTCCTACTCACTTAAAAAAAAACAAAACAGTGCTTCTTGGGAAAATAGCACTGATTCTAGATCTGGGACATAAAATATTTAAGGTAAACATTAAATAATTAGTCATAATGGAAAGCAGGGAGACTATCAAAAACTACTAGGTCATCTCCAGGGACACAAGATGTGATCTTGCTAGCCAAAGATGGGATTATTTTAGCATTGATAATGATAACGGTAGATTGAAATAATCAAATGTTTTTAAATCCATGACTTTATAATAATTTATTAAAGCTATAGTCGATCATTCTTTGGAAGTTACTAGGGAAACAAACCAATTTGAAAACTAGATAAAGGGAAGAAGCAAGTGTTTATCCTGCCTTATACAAAAAATCAGCCTCAAGGTAACTAAATAATTGAGTCTGAAAGTTTCTCTTATAGAAGTATTGTAGCTAATAAATGAAAAAGGAATGATGGAATTCCTTGAGAAAGTGAGAGAAAAATATAGAAAGCTCTCTAGTTCTTGCAGCCCCTAATATGTGTAGGCATTTATCATCGTAGATCTGTTCTATTAGTTTCCTAGGGTTACTCTACAAATTACCATAAACGGGATGACTTAAAATGACTGACATTTATTCCCTCTCAGTTCTGGAAGCCAGAAGTCAGAAATGAAAGTGTCAGCAAGGCTGCACTCCCACCAAAGGCTTTAGAGGATAATCGGTTTTCTTACCTCTTTCAGCTTCTGATAGCTTCAGACTTTTGTTTGTCTGTGATCACATCACTCCAATCTCTGCCTCTTGTCTCACTGGCTCCTCTTCTGTCTGTATTTCCTTCTGTTTGTCTTTTACAATAACATCACTTATCATTACTTTCAGAGCCCAACCACAGAATCAAGAATATTTCCTAATCTCAAAATCCTTAACAATTATATCTGCAAAGGGCCGTTTTCCAAATGAGGTAGCATTCACAAGTTCAGTGCTAAGGACAGGGATCTCTCTTTTGGAGAGCCCACCAATCGTTCAGCCCACAACAGCTGTTAATAGCAAAAAGAGGCAAGTCAGAGGCAAGCCTCCTCACAGAAGTAAACACCACCTTGCCAAAAAATAAAACAATAAACGTGAATGCAGTGAAACATCAACTTACAGGACACACAAGAAATAGAACACTACAAGGATGGAGTGAACAAAATTCAGGGGACTATGGGAAACTACAGAACAAAAACTCAGTTTTCTTCAACAGGTAAATTGCAAGTGAGGTGGGTGAGGAAGATGGAGGAAGAAAAAAACTTATATGTGATTTTTTTGGGGGGGGGCCACGCCACGTGCCATGTGAGATCTCAGTTCCCTGATCAGGGATCGAACCTGCAGCCTCTGCACTGGAAGCATGGATTCTTAACCACTGTACTGCCAGGGAAGTCCCCAAGAAATCTATATATGAAAAGAAGCCTAAGCAACATCATCCACATGCACTGTAGGAACCTTATGGTGATCCTAATGTGAAAAACTTTAAAAAAATATGAACAAAAAATTAAAACACTTACTGTTTTATAATATTCATTGTACATTTTAATATACATTTTCTTAAGTCTGTCTTTTAGACATTTCACTGAAATATTTATAGGTGACATAATATGTCTAGGACTTCTTTCAGTTTAATAGAAGGTGGAAGGGGTAGGTGGGTTTTAGATGAAACAAAAATTGGGTGTGTTTTGGAAGTTGGTTTGATAGTACGTGGGGACACATTATACTGTTTTCTCTTTAAAATATTCCATAGCAAAAAGTTAAAATTTTTAAAAAAAGATGAATACCTCCCTCTTTGAAAGAAAGAAAGGAGGGAAGTTGGGTTTGTTGTGCTTCAGGGGATAGGTTTAGCAACCAAAAGGATGATCCTCTTAGCTTTTTTCTGCATGGTGACTAGTGAGGCTGTGTCTCAGGATTTGTATCAGGAGCTTTCTCAGTTATTTTAGCTTAAAACTGGAATCCAGGAAAAGAAAAAAAACACATTTCCCTGTAAGAATATGTTTATTCAGCCAGCCTTCCCTGACCACATATTTTCAATCACTCTGCCCTCTACCCCACCCCTGCAGTCTGAATTAAATAGCACTTGTGCTCTCCTAGTGCCTTCTACGTACTTTGTTAGTATATTTTAATTGTGTAATCTGTTTAATTGTCCAAGTTTCTAGATTATAAATTCTTTGAAGATTACTAACTTTGTTTATTCATATTTATTTCCTCTGTGTATAACCCCTTCTCTTCTGCGTTTAATATTAGGCTTGGTAAGCTCTCTCAGTAAATGGTTGTTGAAGGCAGGGGAGGGGAACAATAGAGAATTGGGATGTACTGGTAAATAAAATGCAAAATATACCTCCTACTTTCTCCATCTCCTGAAATAAATTCTTTCCCCAAGTCTACTAAAGTATAGCCAAAGATGGCTTTAAACTTTTATTTCCTTCTTCTGCCTATCTTCTGGCAGAGGTCTAATGAGCTTTAGCAGATGAAAGACAAGTCAAGGGTAAGCAGTGCAGCAAACTAGAAACTGGATTTCTGTACAATCAAATGTTGCTGGTTTCCACTCTTTCCCAGGGACTATAACAGTGAATTCTTTTTTATACGGCTCTCTTTCGGTGCTATTTGTTTTGCTAGTTTCTGTGCATCAAAATTTCTCTTCTCTATAAACCCCCATCTAGTCTGTTCTTCTTGGTGTGCTTTTAAGATGGTAATTGGAATATAAATTCCTTAGAAAGGTGGCAAGAAGTACTAGAAAAATACTATTTTGTGCTGTGTACAAGGTTATCTGGCAGTTTCCTAGTAGATGGCAGTCTCCATAAAGCAAACTTTAAGAGGCCTGCAAAACTTTAGAACTGTTTTAGAAAAAACTGATGTGCTTCTCTGTTTGCATCTACCTATCCCCATTCAGAAGAATAACACCTTGTGTAATAGCTATCTTTCTGCAGTCTTAAAAATAGTACATATAGTCTAGTCCCCAAGTCTGGGCTAGTTTCTAACCTAGTACTTTCCATATTTAGATTCTTGAGAAAATTGGGGACAAGGATAAAAAACTATTATCCAAAATGAAGGGCTTCCCTGGTGGCTGAGGCTCCATGCTTCCATCACAGGGGGCCCAGTTTCGATCCCTGGTCAGGGAACTGGATCCCACATGCTCAACTAAGACCTGATGCAGCCAAATAGATAAATACAAATTTTAAAAATAAGTGAAAAAAATTGTAATTATCATTTTTTTTGACCATGTAGTACTGAATGATTTCTCATTTTTAGAAAACTACAGAAAAAAAACCTAAACTTTTAAAATGCAATTATTGAACATTTTAACCTTGTTAAAGACTTAAAGATATTTTATTTTCTCTTTAGGTGGTACGAGACTATAATCTTCAGCTGTTTTTACAAGAGAATGCTGTATTTCACAAACCCCAGCCCTTCCAGTTCCAGCCTTGTGACAGTGATACTGTAAGGGAATTCCAGATTTTCATTTTATTTGTTTTTAAGATGTGTTTGTGCTTCAATAACTATTCTCTTTGGAATAGACAGACAAAAAAAGACTGATTATATCTCAATCTTATAACAAAACCATAAGGATGCCGAGAAACTGTGACATTCCTTTCTAAAATATGACTAACACACCCAACATCTTTATGCTAACAACTTTCTACTTAATAGGGTTAAATTATAAAACAAGTTACTGGAAATCTGAAAACTGAACTGAGAGAAGAAGAAAAAAATATTCAGTAACACTTTTTTAAATTTAGATGTAAATTTATACTTTCTATTTATGAAATTCTTCACATGTATACCCTTCCAAACAAACCAGTGGTTTTTAACCAGAATAGAATTAATAAATAGAATAATGAATATGTGTATACAAATATTTTACTGGGTTTATTAAAAAATTATAGGCCCTTTATAATTCCTTTCAGATTTCTTAGACTGCAGCAGTATTAACACAGATGCCGAATTGGCAATGTATGAAAAGCAAGCGTTAATCATATACTTTTATCCTTGAGTTTGCTTTATGAAAAATGATAACCATTTTTGAATTAAAAAAAAAGAACCAGGATACTAATTTAATAACATTTTTTAAAAGGTATTTTACTTCTATAAGGTAAGAAAGCACATATCTCTCAATGCAGGTAAGCCAAGAGGGAAGTCAAATTATACTGGTAAAGTCTGTGGTAAACTTAGAATCAAGACCAGGGGAGTTTATGATACCAGAGTTTAATGGTATCAGTTTAGTAGAAACCTTTGCTGGAGGTATCTTCATTACTTTTCCTACTAAATTTTAAGTAGCCCTGTTAGTGGCTATATAAAGAAATGTAGGAAATCAGGATTTCCCTCTAGATTATTAACCCTTGACCTTAGTAGTGCCTTTTCTATCAGCTTTTGCTTAATGACTCAGAAACATTGTCCTGAGGATACAGGTTATGCACAAGTTTGCCAAGCTTGACTTAAAATTGTGACCTGTTTGAGATTATTTTATCTTTGCCCAGTGTCCTCAGGAAAATGAGGCTGATAGGGACTCGCATCTCACTCATCTGAAGCCCCATGACAACCCTGAATCCTTCTTTGTTTCTAAACGCTGTGCTAAATGTTCTTAGCTCTGTGTCCCTGTTTGCCTTACAATTCTAACTCTATGCTGTTTTCTGTCCTTGTGCAATCTGTACTGGGCAGAGTTTAAAAGCTGCCCAGCTGGTGGATATTGAGTTCTCCCCTGTCAGTGCTCTGAGAATGACCATAGCTGAGGTATTTGGGGGTATGGGTCAGGGGTGGGAGGGATGGGGTATGTGGGTTTGCATGTTAAAAGAAGGGTGGGACCTGGTATTGGGATGAAAGTTATAAATATATGTGTAAGGGGCTACTGAATGCATAAGCTGGGGCTTTCCCTTTTCCCTTATAAATTAGGGATTTCTTTTCCTATTTATAGTGAAAAGATTGAGCTTCTCATTTGTCATCTTGTCTGAAGCACCTTAGTTTTCCTCAATAGGAGTGCTGGGAAAGAACCTTAGAACTAATCTTGCCTTTATTAAAGAGAAAACTGAAGCCTAAAAAGAAGAGAGTTGTCCAGAGTCATACAGTGAATTAATGACACATTGACATCCTAATTGCAGTTTAATGTTCTTCCTAAATGCTACTGTATTTTCAGAGAAGAAATGTTCAGCACTTGGGGAGCAATTAATCTTTTCATAGTGGAAAACGATAAATGCTCCCACATTTATAAAAAATCATCCCAGATTGTCAACTGTTGAAAGAGTTTTAGAATAATCATTTTGAAAATGTTTTTACCTGTAAAATTTGTTGTATATACCTTTTGTTTTGTTGTAGATTAAGTATTCATATTGCCCACAAAAAATAAAATCCCAAGTAATTGTTTTTACCCGGTATGGGCTAGTACTGTTCTTTTATATGAGAACAGAGCCATTGTTTACTTGCTTTCCTGGTTTCCTCCTAGAGTTGGTAGCACTAAGCCTGTCACAGAGTGGAGAGTACCAGTCAGTGCCCCATTACCTTACTTCTCCTGCTGGGTAAATGTAGGGCATGTAGGAAGGACTGATTGCCACTATCTTCTGTTGTGTTCCCGAAATTGCTATTGCTCCTGTCCTCTTCTGGAGCACATTTCAATTCAACAGACATTGAGTTCCTACTGTACCTATCTGAGTGCCAGTCATTTCAGACAGATGCTGAGGATAGCTACTACATGTGAAGAGCCCAAACTCGAGAAGCTCACTGACATGTACGCAAATGAGTAAAATGTAATCAGGCAAGTGCTGTACCTGACAGAATGCTCTTTGTGTCTGTTGATGAGTACAATTAATGCATCCTGATGTGGTATAATTTTTTTTACAAATTTATAGAGACATTTTTCACCTATTTCAAGTGTATTATTCACTGATTTTTAGTAAATTTACCAAATTGTACAACCAGCATCACAAATAAGTTTTAGAACATTTTCATGACCCCTGTAAGATCCCTCATGTCCATTTACTGTTAATCCATATTCCCACCCCCTGTGCAGGCAACCTCTAATCTGTTTTCTTTCTTGATAGCTTTACCTTCTCTAGACATTTCATATAAATTGAACCATGCAATACGTGGTCTCTTATGTCTTGCTTCTTTCACTTAGCAAGTTTTTGAGGTTCATCTTTGTCTTAGAATGTATCAATAATTTGCTCCTTTCTGTTGCTGAATAGTATTCCACTCGATGAATGTACTACATTTTGTTTATCTGTTCATCAGTGATAGAAATTTAGGTTGTTACCCACTTTTGGCTATCATCAGTAATGCTAATATTAACATTTGTGTACAAGTTAATGTATGAAAATGTTTTCATCACTCTTGAGTTGCTAAATCGTATGGTAACTTTATGTTTAAACTTTTTAAGAAATTGCCAAGCTTTTCCAAAGTGGCTGCCATTTTGTGTTTATGCCTACCATTGTATGTGTGTTTTGTTTCTCCATATCTTCACTGCCATTTGTTATTGTCTGTCTCTTTGCTTATAGTCATCCTAGAGGATATAAAATAGAATCTGATTGCAGTTTTGATATACATTAACCTAATGACTCATGATATTGAATATCTTCTTATAACTTAATAGTGATTCATATATTTATGTTGATAAAATGTTGTTCAGGTCTTTAGTTTTTTTTTTTTATCAAACTGTTTGTCTTAATATGGATTAGATCTTGAAGGTGAATTGAAATTTACTCTGCAGAGTTGAAAAACAGCATGCTGGGAAGTGAAAATAACAATTGAAAATAATAAAAATAATAAGTGACATTCACTGAAGGTTTATTTCATGTTAGACATTTTTCTAATTGAATTCCTTGTATTAACTCATTTAATCCTCTCAACAATCCTATATTTTAGGTGCCCTTTTTAATCTTCATAGCTGAGGAAACTATGCTTAAGAAATTTACTCAAGATCACTCAGCTAATAAGTATTAGAGCCAGAAAAGCTTGAAAATGCATTACTGTATTTGAAATAGCAAGTAGGTTTGGTACAGTGAAGGAGTTGAACAACACTGTAAATGTAGGTTGCAACCAGATTTTGTGTTTGAGTTTTACATATGGTAGCATATGGAGAACTATGGAATGTTTTCAAGTATGACAGCCATGTGGTAATTGCAAACAAGTTCCCTCTGCAGGACAGTATTGTTCCTTTATTTTATTTTGGATTTTATAATATATATTAGGAACTTTGAATTCCTTATGGATTTAACACATTCATTTTTATTCACTCAATAGATATTTATTGCATATAATTTGTATATGCCCTTGCCTTATATAGACAAGAGTAGTCAATAAATATTTGATCTAGATTTAGATAAGATAAATTTAGGAAAGCCATAGGACTTTTAAAGTCACCATCATGATTAAATGTAACTTATTTTCTTCTGAAAAGTTTTTAATATAACCTACTTCAGATGCCAGTATTTTCACTACAAAAGTAAAAAATGTACAATTGAAAACAGTTACAGTATTAACCACTGGGATTTAATTAAGGGTTGAAAGGATTGTGCTTCCTGGTTGTTTTTTGTTTGTTTGTTTGTTTGTTTTGGCTTAATCTTTTTTTTATCTGCTAGTACATCAAAATTCCTTTTCATTTTATTTTAATATATGATTATTTTAAGTCATGTTTTAGAGTGATATACCAAAGGGAACTGGCCAAAAGTATTTTCTAAAGTCACAGTGATCTATTCTATACAGCCATAGAATTAAATTAGGAATCTTAGGTTAACCTTGAGATTATTATAAGTGACAGTGATCAGTGGCAAGTTCCATCTGATGTAGTAATTTAATAGCTGGCTCTTGGTTAATACTGAAAGATTTATGTTTCTGTTTCCATATAGAATTGCTGATTTCCAAGGTATCCCTTCTTTGTATCTCCTGGTATCAGATGATACCTGAAAGGCAAAAATCTTTCTAGAAATAATAAAGTTCGTCTTTCTTCACTGAAATAAAAGTTTTTAGTGTAAGATTGTTCTAAGAAGGATATGGAAGGTACCCTAAAATTCCACCCCTCAAAAGAAGGATAAATGTAAATTCTGTGAGAGAGATTTTACAAGTACATTTATCAGGATCTCTATGTTTAAAGTCATTCAGCTGTCACATGGGTAATAACTTTGTGTTAGAGAATCATGCAGGTGTTGTACAATGAGAAATCATGGGCTTTGGAGTCAAATCCTAGCTGTGCTATGTGCTGGCTGTATTTATTTTTGTTTACATATTTATATATATTTAACCTCTCTGATTCAGCTTCCTTATATGAAATGACTGTACTTTATTGAGTTTGAAAATTAAACTTGACTCAATGCCTGGCACATAGTAGATAGAAAATAAATGTTGACAGCCCTTTTTCTTCTATCCTCAAGACAAGCATATTTCTTTTTTTTTTTTAAGTTGTGCTACAAATTACTATGGGAAATACTTAAATATCAAATATAGAAGACATTACCAAGATTATGGCCTCCAGTTTTCAACTCCCTTATTCAGTTGATCACTGGAAGTTCCTTGGGATTTTCTCTCCTGTTTTATTCTACAAAGGATAATTCACCAACCTCTCAGCCATTTTTATGGCTAAAAGGCAATATATTTGGAATAAAGAGTAGCCAATAGCTAATAATTAGTGTCCATTCTTATTCCTCTTATAAGTACATGACTTGCTCTGCTTAGCACCTTTCTGCCCTACATACATCTCAGTGTGCTTCCCTTCCATTATCAGAACTGGTGTTGTGTACACTTAGGGAGCATTTCCTCACATCCTGTGACAAAGGACAAGGTCAACCTGGGAAATATAAAAGAAACATGCATGTCCACAAAACTTAGATAAGTATGATCTATACAAACAGGCAATGGTTCAGTGGTAAAGAATCTGCCTGCAATGCAGGAGATAGGGGTTCAATCCCTGGGTGGGGAAGAGCCCCCAGAGTAGGAAATGGCAAATCCCTCCAGTATTCTTTCATGAAAAATCCCTTGGACAAAAGAGCCCATCAGGCTATAGTCCATGGGGTCACCAAAGAGTCAGACATGGCTGAAGCAGCTGCACACGCAGCACACATACAAGCAGGAAAACCTGAAGGGAACATTTCCCTCAAACTTCCTGGTGGAGATGAGAAGACCCTTTCCTCTTTACCTTCTCTGAACTGCAAATAATATCTTCACAGAAATGATGAAAAAAAGAAAAGAGCTGACAATTAGTTTTCCAATATATGATCTTTTCCTGTTATTTAAAATGCTACTTCTGACATTTAATTCTGCCTTCTATAGATTAACAGTTATATTAAATAAGACAACCACTTGCTGTAATTAGAATTTTGCATATTAAAGTTTCACATAAGTGGGGCATTTTTTGCATCTATTTAAAAATAATTATTTAGCAAAAATGTCCTTGTCAGGACTTCCCTGGTGGTCCATTGGCTAAGACTTAGTGCTCCCAATGCAAGGGACTGGGTTTGATCCCTAGTCAGGGAACTAGATCCACCATGCCACAACTAAGAGATCCCACGTGCCGCAACTAAGACCCAGCACAGCCAAATAAATAAATATATTTTAAATGCCCTTGTCTATAAAAACATCTATATGTGATCAATATATCATGCAGAGCATTTACCTGAAAATTCTCACTGTTACAAACGGCTCTTTCTGTTGATGGGAATCTTATATTACATTTATCATTGACTCATCAGAATGAACGCATTGTGGTAGAGAATTTATGGAAAATACTCCTGATGGATAGATAGATACCATCCTCCTGTACATATACTGGCAATAATATCCAAATTGAAAGATTCTGATTATAGACATGAGTGTCCCTTTCTAGAATCAGCAGTATCTACAGTCAGGTGTTCAGAGAGGACTGTCCTAAGTTCTTCAGCCTTAGGACATAAAGGGAATTCAGAAAGGGAATTCCCTGGGAGACCAGTGGTTAGGACTCCTGCTTTTACTGCTGAGGACCTACATTCAATCCCTGGTCAGCGAATTAAGATCCCGCAAGCCACAGGAACAGCCCCCCCCCGCCCCCCCCCCCCCCAAATTTTTTTTGTAGTGTAGTTCTTTAAAGTTATTTAATAACTATAAATTTTGAAAAGACTTTATTTTAATATTACTTTCTAAAAAGATGGGTGATTTTTTGTTTTTTTTTGATTGGTGTTTTTTAAAAGCAACATTGCTAGGCTCTGAAAGCCTTCCTAAACTCTTGAAACAGTTTGACTTTTGTTTTTCTAAAAACAACATTAAATCAAAAAAATATCTTCTTTTTTTTTTGGCTACACTGTGCAGCTTATAGGATATTCACTTCCATCCAGAGATGGAACTTATGTTCCTGCAGTGGAAGTGCAAAGTCCTAGCCACTGGACCACCAGGGAAGTCCCACACCCTCCAATATTCTTGACATATTAGTTTAAGCCAAAAAATGTCTTAGCATTCAGTAAAAACTTAGCCAAAATTTCATTGAAAAGAAATTTGTATTTTAGCGATGTCTTTTTCAGTATTACTCTCTCTGTGTTATCAATGTTAGTGTTAGATAAATAGAACAATTAATAAGACAGTATGGTCATATAAGTATGGGCTTCCCTTGTGGCTCAGCTGGCAAAGAATCTGCCTGCAATGCAGGAGACCTGGGTTCGATTCCTAGGTTGGGAAGATCCTCTAGAAAAGGGAAAGACTGCCCACTCCACTACTCTGGCCTGGGTCGCAAAGAGTCAGACATGATTGAGTGACTTTCTCTCTCTCTCTATGGTCATATAAAGATAGCAGGAATCTCAAGAGGTCTCAACACAAGTTCTGGATCTAGCTGTTACTGGCTAAATGGCTTTGCTGCCTAGTCACTTCAGTCGTGTCCGACTCTGTGCGACCCCACAGACGGGAGCCCACCAGGCTCCCCCGTCCCTGGGATTCTCCAGGCAAGAATACTGGAGTGGGTTGCCATTTCCTTCTCCAATGCATTCAAGTGAAAAGTGAAAGTGAAGTTGCTCAGTTGTGTCTGACTCTTAGCAACTCCATGGACTGCAGCCTACCAGGCTCCTCTGTCCATGGGATTTTCCAGGCAAGAGTACTGCTTTAGAGAGACACATATCTTTTTTGAGCCTAGATTTCCACACCTATAAATTGAGAATAGTGTCTATTAGTATTGTTTTGCGATCTAAATGTATGTAAAACAGCACAGAGCTTAAATATTCAGTAAATGATACCCTTTTAAAAATTAAAGTAGCTATATAGTTTTCTAGTTATAAAAAAGCATTAAAAATTTTTTTCACCTAAACCCTCGCTATTCAGAGGTAACCACAGGTAACATTTTGGCCAATATCCTTCTGAACATTTCTGTGCAGATATATACTTACCTACATATGGACACACAACTTTATATAAGTAGATTTTTTTTTTATAAGTAGATTATTAATAGACTTGAATTTAAGCTATTTTTTTCTCATTCAGTAGTACATCATAGATATTTAATATCTGCATTATCTATACTCCCTCATCATCTTAGAAATTTGACATCCTGCACCTTCCATGGTTTGTCTTTATGGTTTTCATCTCCAGGACGTCCTAAAAATTATGTCATGAATTTAAAATTCAAAGTAAATTAATATGTTTTTAGGAAATTTTAATAATCTTTACAGAGGCCCTTCTGCTCTTGAGACTATCCTCTCAGATAATGCTAAGAAGAAATTTGGAGCAGAGAGCAGTAGCAATAGAATAGCATAATTTCTGGGTCTCTTATGCAGAAAAACACACTGTTCCCTCTGATTACAGCCAATGCGTGAGCCTGCTTGTTCTCTTAATTGCAGCACTGGTAAGGATCTGGGATTTCATGACATCTAGAGATTCTTGATTTTCAGTTGAGAAAGCTGCAGCCCAGAGAGACAGTTAAGTACATTAGCCAGAATGACATAGCCAGGCCTCTTTGAGGAGTGAATGTACTGCATATTCAATGGCTACTTTTTAAAGAACAAATAAATTTCGTAAAATAAAATGTATAAAGATTCCTTAAGTTGGGGATTCAAAAATAAAAAATTCCTTCCTTAGCCATTCATTTTGAATGGATTTTATAGTGAGAATTTAAACATGAAAAAAGAGATCTTTTATTTTACAAGAGCAGAGGGATCTCAATCCTAAAGTGAGCTTTGAGAATCTGGATTAAAATGCATGGCACTAATTTACTATTAGTCCTCTTTCTCCTCTGTTCATCCTGTTCTTCCCCACACAAAATACTTTCCTTTATCCTTTAGAAACTGATTGTAATTCAGTATGTTATTCTCATCATTTCTGAAGGCACCATATTAGTAATCTGGTGGCCTGGCCCTCACTTTATGTTATATTTGTTAACCAGCCCTTACTGAGGGCATTCTATGTACTATTATGCATGGTGCTACATGCCAGGAATGCATACTTTAGGGCCTCAGATTGCCTGAAGACAAACAGGAGGAAACATACGTGCAGCAGTCACAGTATACATGCAGCTAACATAACACAGTTATGTTAGCCTGATAGCAGTCACATAGTAAATGTCTTACAAATGAATAAATTAATATAATGGAGATATGTCTAAACTGAAGGAATCCCTGAGTCTGTCTGGGAATATCAGGGAAGATTTCACAGAGAGTGAACTTGAACTGAGATTTGAAAAATAACTGGGAATTTGTCTGTGGACCAAAAAAGATAGGGTAGTTATTCCAGCCAGAAAGAAGAGTACTCAAAAGCATAGGCTTGTGTTTAGATTGACATTTATTTTCCAGGAAAAGATCTGTCTGCCTCTGAAATGTTTTATTAAAGCTTGTATGATTTCTGAAATCTGATGTTTCCAAAAATTTCAAGAATCATGTGTAGTTGACCTGAGTTATCAAATAACCCAAACTAACAGACTAATAAACTACCTAACCTACATTTAAAAGTCGATAGGAAATTCCTTTTATAGCATTTCTCTTGAGTTTGTAATTTGAACTATTTTTGTGCTATTATGCAGAGAATTGTTATGTTATAATATATGCCTCTTTAAAAATAATCAAGTTAAATAAATAAGTGAACTTTTCAGAAGCTAATCTACTGTGTTGATTGGTATTTAATTTTTAGTCTCATATTCTGCTTTCGGAAAATAACAATGTTTTTTATATTATTTCTGAATAGCCTATGTAACTGTCCTTTTATATATTTTAACATATTTTTAAGAAGATATAGATGGCATTTTCACCAATTTCAGCTGTAACTAAAGCACAGATTAACTAACAACCCCAAAGATCATAAAGCTAATAAATGGCATAGAGAAGATTAAAACTGGATCTGTCTGGCTCAAAAATCTGTACCTGAGCTCTTCAGAATATACCTTTCTACCATACATCCTATAGATTACGTTTCCATTCTGCATTCAGGGTTTAACATTTTAAACCTTGGCTTCTGAGTACAGAGATGAATTTAAATACCTAGATCCTTTTGCAAACCAAATATAATTCCCTAATAGCCCAAAGAATGAATCAGTATAAAATGTAAATGTAAAGTTGATTAGATTTGGATATGTTTCAATTCATTTATCATTATATAATCTAGCTTTAGCTGAAATGTCTGCATAGAGAAAAAGTTTTTCAACCTTGCCTACAGTCCCCCCCAAAAATATTAAATTTTTAATCCAATTTTAATAAAGATTGTTTTTTTTATGAATTCTTCATTGTTTAGAAGAAGTTAAAACAGTTTAGTGGTTAAGAGCTCTAATTCTGTAATCAGAAGTTGTAACATTGACTATCTGGTAGACACTGGAAATTTTATTTAACATCTCTGAGCCTCAGTTTCCTTTTCTATAAAATGACCGTGTGACCCATCTCATAAAATTGTTATCAAAGTTACATGAAGCACTTGCCACAGTACCTTGAATAATAGGGGTTAACTATTAACTCTTGTTTAGTTAGATTTTGCAGTTTGTTTTTTGTGATCATTTGCTCTAGCATCCCTATCTTTGAAATGACAAATAAAGCCCAGAAGAAGGACAAAAGCTAGCTTGAGGTTTGGTGGTAAGTTGGCGATGGACCTGTAACTAAATCCCAGTATTTTTGAGGATGGTTAGGTTGTGTTGCTGTTATTGTATTATTTTATTTTTTTTCCTTTTCACTTCTATCCAATGATTCTTTCTTTAATCCCATTGAAATTATTAAATTGTTTCCATTTTGTCTATGCAAGTATTTTAGTGTCATAGTAACTTGGCATGAATACTTTTTCTTTTTTGCTTAGCTTAGTTTTCTTCATACCCCAAATGGATCAAGCTACAGTATTAGAGATGAAGTTTTAATGTTCAGCAATGGAAGACAAAAATCTGTGGTCAATTGTGGTTTTTATACTGCCCTCTTTGTCTTCTGCTAATCTCCCCTGACATGAGACATTGCTTTCCACAGTAGTGGAGCATGCTTCGTATTTTGAGTGCTGATTAAATGAAGGCCCTCTGGTCTGCCTACAAAATGGTAGTGATTTCAACAAGGATAACAGTACTTTTCCCTCTGTTCTCTCTTGTGTTGTAGAGCCGACAATTAGAATCAGAAACAGGGACCACAGAAGAGCACAGTTTAAACAAAGAAGCTCGGAAATGGGCCACACGTGTGGCAAGGGAGCACAAAACTATTGTTCACCAACAACGGGTAAGTGCAAAAGAGAATCATAGGTTACATCTAACTTAAGTCAAACATCAAACCAGTTTAAGGAGTTGAGTTTTATTGTGTGAAAAATATCCGATAGATGTTTTTCCTGTAACTCAACACTCCGCAATGTTTTCTGCTATCTACTAAATACCTGTACAGTACATCCCTATAGCTTCTTAACTTTATGCATGTTTATACCTCTTAATCCCCTACCCCTGTTTTGCCCCAACCTCATTCTCTCTTTCCACTGGTAACCACTAGTTTGTTCTCTATGTCTGTGAATCTGTTTCTTTTTTGTTATTTTCAATATTTCGTTTTATATTTTAGATTCACATGTAAGTGATAACTTGTAGTATTTGTCTTTCTCTGACTTTGAAAAAAAAATTTATTAAATTTATTTGTAATTTCAGTGAAATCTCACTGAAACTTTAAAAATATTTTCAAAGGAACTTCAAAATCTGATCCTAAAATGTGTCTGATATCTGCCTGCCCAGCAGGAGAAATAAACTTGATTCCTGACTTGGGAAGATCCCCTGGAGGGGGGGCATGGCAACCCACTCCAGTATTCTTACCTAGGAAATCCCATGGACAGAGGAGCCTAGCGGTCTATAGCTAGGGGTTCTTGGGGTCGCAAAAGAATCTGACACAACTTAATGACTAAACAGCAAAACAGCAATAGCCAGTAACAATAATAATGAGACGTTTGTAGTTTAGCACATACTGAAAGATGCAGTAATGACTGTAGTAATTAAAGCTGTGGCATCATACAGGAATTAACTAATGTATCAAAGAAAATGATCTGTGTATGTATGGACCTTTAGATATTGATTCAAAAAAACACTATAAAAAGTCATTTTTAGACAAGCAGGGAATGTTAATGATGAACAGCATATTAAGGCTACCAGGGGATTATTGTGAAGTCTGATAATGGTATTATGGTTGTATTTTTGTAAGTTTTTAGAGACTTTTGCTAAAGCATGTAGGAATGAAATGACAAGATGTCTAGAATTTGCTTTAAAATGCTTTTCTATTAGCACAGAAAAATAAAGAATAGGTAAGACAAATGTGGAGAAGTTTCATTAACTAGTGAATCTTGGAGATCGATACTTAAGAATTCATCATACTAGTCTATTTTTGTATTTTAGTGTATTTAAAATACACTAGTCTATTGAGTGTATTTAAATATTTCATAATAAAAATTTGTTAATGACATTTCAAATCTTTGAGGAAAGGATTTACTCAGGAAATGGCATTATAGCAATTATCTGTGTATTTGGAAAAATATATAAAGTTAGATTTCTCCCTTCTGCCATATACAAGGTAAATTTCAAAAGAGTTAAAGACCTAAGTGCTAGACACAAGACTACTGAAAACTAAAAAAAAAAAAAAAAAAAAAAGAATATTTTTGGCATATTACAAATGGTTTCTTAAGACACAAAACCCAGAACCTATTCAGTAAGATGATTGATGAATGTGACTCATAAAAGCTAAAACTTTCTGTAAAACAACAGGTCTTGTGAAAGTTAAGAGAAAGGCAATAGAATGGGAGGAAATATTTATGACATAAATAACAGAAAAAGGACTCATATCTAGAAGGAAATATATTTAAATAATAATAAAAAGACAGAAAATTAGAAAAATGAATAGAGGATATAAAATGATGCTCTATTACAGAGAAATAAAAATTGAAACAATGAGATAATCTTTTTAAAATTTCAAAGATTGATAGTATCCAGTGTTGGTGAAATGTAGAGAAATGTGCTCTTACACACTACTAGAAAAATAGGTACAACCTCTTGTGAGCAATTTGGCAATGTCTATAAAAATGTACAATTTCTACTTTTATGTTTTTGCCTTAGATAAATATTCTCATGTGTTCAGAGAGTCATTGACTAGGTTGTTGTTGTTGTTGTTTAGTTGCAAAGACTTGTCCAACTCTTTCATGACCTTATACACAGTAGCCTGCCAGTCTCCTTTGTCCATGAGATTTTTCAGGCAAGAATACAGGAGTAGGTTGCCATTTCCTTCACCAGGGAATCTTCCTGACCCAGGGATCAAACCCATATCTCCTGCATTGTAGGCAGATTCTTTACCACTGAGCTACCTGGGAAGCCAAGGTAGTTAGTACAGTACTGTTTATAATATTGAGAAATTTGAAAACTCAAATGGCAGTAAAGTAAGAGTAAATAAAGTATGATACAGTTGAATTATTGAATCAGTGGATTAGAGAATGATGTCAGTCTATTTGTACAAACACACAAAGGTTTCTTAGACACATTTGATAGATCTCATTGTTTTTTAAAACTGGGCAAAGTATGTAGGAAATATATAATAAATGGTTTGATAAAATGCAAGTAAATTGATGGGACAGTGGTTATCTTGAAGTAGGGAACACTTGGTAGGGTATGAAGGTACAATAGACTTTTTGCCATTTTGTATTAGTTGTTGTTTGGAAGCAGTGCTTTATGTTCATGTAATTTTTAAGTTAAAGGTGTGCATATCAAAAAAATGCAATTCAAATAAGATTTATAGATTGTGCCAATGTCAGTTTCCTGGAGTTTATATTATACAGTAGTTAGACAGGTTTTTACTGTTGGGGAACCTAGGTGAAGAGACTCTCCGTCCTACTTTTGCAACTTCTTGTAAGTCTGTAATTATTTCAGAGCTTTTTAAAAAATTATCAAATAAATTAATGAAAACAAAGGTTAAAAAGGGAATCATGGAAACTTGTCACTAAAATCTTTAAAATTATCTAGACGTTCTAGTCATTTAATAAAAAAGAAAAATAGAAAACAATTATCATTTTCCTATTTTCTTTAATAGGTTCTAGATGATCTGGAATGCCATGGAGTTTCAGTATCAGAACAAAACCGAACAGAGCTGGAACAGAAAATAGATGAAGCTAAAGAAAATATTCGTAAAGCAGAGGTGAGGTGGGAGCTAATTGTGGTGTTTTGCCCAGCTCCAGCAGTGTCACAGCCATGATGTGGACCTTTAGAATCCAGTCTCTATAGACTGACTAATTTGAAGGGTGATTCACCATCTGTGTGCAGAGTACTATCTTTAAGTGTCTGTTTCATACAAGTTAGTTCAGTTCAGTTCAGTCGCTCAGTCGTGCCCAACTCTTTGTGACCCCATGAACTGCAGCATGCCAGGTCTTCCTGTCCATCACCAACTCCCAGAGTCCACCCAAACTCATGTCCATCGAGTCGATGATGCCATCCAACCATCTCATCCTCTGTCGTCCCCTTCTCCTCCTGCCCTCAGTCTTTCCCAGCATCAGGGTCTTTTCAAATGAGTCAGCTCTTCGCATCAGGTGGCCAAAGTATTGGAGTTTCAGCTTCAACATCATTCCTTCCAACGAACACCCAGGACTGATCTCCTTTAAGATGGACTGGTTGGATCTCCTTGCAGTCCAAGGGACTCTCAAGAGTCTTCTCCAACACCATGGTTCAAAAGCATCAATTCTTCGGCTCTCAGCTTTCTGTTTAGTCCAACTCTCACATCCATACATAACCACTGGAAAAAACCATAGCCTTGACTAGATGGACCTTTGTTGGCAAAATAATGTCTCTGCTTTTTAATATGCTGTCTAGGTTGGTCATAACTTTCCTTCCAAGGAGTAAGCGTCTTTTAATTTCATGACTGCAATCACCATCTGCAGTGATTTTGGAGCCCAGAAAAATAAAGTCAGCCACTGTTTCCACTGTTTCCCCATCTATCTGCCATGAAGTGATAGGACCAGATGCCATGATCTTAGTTTTCTGAATGTTGAACTTTAAGCCAATTTTTTCACTCTCCTCTTTCACTTTCATCAAGAGGCTCTTTAGTTCTTCACTTTCTGCCATAAGGGTGGTGTCATCTGCATATCTGAGGTTATTGGTATTTCTCCCGACAATCTTGATTCCAGCTTGTGCTTCCTCCAGCCCAGCGTTTCTCATGATGTACTCTGCATATAAGTTAAATAAGGTAGTACACATAACAAAAAGACACTAAGCCCACTATGAAGAGTTTACAATCATGAAACATTAAATAGCAAAAGAATTAGGCCACAATAAAGATTAATAGTACAGAAACTGATCCACGTAAATCCAGTGCCAAGAGTTGATTAAGCAGACAAGGCAAAAAAAAAAGTTAAAGCACTGAATTTTAATCTTTTGGGGATTCATGGAATCCTTTGAGGATTATATGATGGTATAAAACCCTCTCTACCACAGAAAAATACACATTTTTGTGTAGTATTCAGAAGTTCATGTACCATACACTAATATTCTGTGACCTAGAGAGGGAGAAGTTGAGATGGAAAGAAAAGTTATTTGCAAAGGAGGAAGATATAGGGTATAGTTGGCAGTTGGATTTGATTAGGACAGAAGATTTTTGTAAGAAAATGTGGTACAAAGTAAGGAAAGTCATTGTGGTTAAGACCAGTTCATGGAGGACTCCTGTTCATTTGTATTTAGTTGCATATCCAATGCATCATAGTAAAGGGATACAGAAGTATACATTTAAAAAAAATAGAGTGTCCAGCCCTCAGTGAGAATACGTTCTTATTAGAAAGGCTGAGAGAATGCCCAAGATAGTTAAGACTCTAAAGCATAAGTGCCAAGGAGTGGTCTACACATAAGGAAGCCAAAGGGCACAGGGGTCACTCTGGGAGAAGTTATTAGGGCAGGTAATACAAAGAGGTAAAACTTAAGATGGGCATTGACAGATGAAAAAGGGATAGCACAGTTTTGTGCCCTGCAACCTCAAGAGGCAGAACTAGATCTAAAAGAAGAAGGTAGGAAGAAGGCAGATTTGAGTTTGCTACTGGGAAATATTTTCTAACAGTCAGATATGCCCAGTGACATAATAAGTTGCCCAGGGATCTAGTGCAGCACTGAAAGTGTATAAGAAGATTCTGTGTAAGTATTTCTTGCGTTGGATTGAGCATTAATCTAAACTAGTGATTTTCAAACATACTCTCAGATCTCTAGAAGATTTGAGGAAGTGTTTCAGTGATTGAGATGGGGCAAGGAGTCGGCGTTGGTAGTGAGCAGAAAGGCAGCATCAGCAAAGACTGGGAATACGAGTGTGTTTGTGACACCGCCAATGTAAGTGATCTGAACCAGACAAGGCTTGCTGTCTACCTGGCCTGGAGAAGCCCCAGTAACCCCAGCTGCCTTTATTCCTAGCACATGACCCATAGTCTCCATAGTAAAGAGAGCAGAGTGAACAATAAATAGCCCTTTTCCTCACTGAATTCAAGGTCATGGGTAAACAGCTGCCCTAGGGTGCTGGCCAAGTACATTGGCAGGCTCTTGCCTAGTCTGAGAAACATGGGCTTGTGTAGAAGAGCTTTTCTTGTTTGATGTTTCTCCAAACTCTGAGTGAAGTCAATTTCAGAGTCTTGACAGGACAAGTCTCAGAAGTTTTCTGAAGGGTGTGTTCTCTCTTGTATTTTCCATTTCCAGACTTTATCCATAGTGTCCCCATCTGGTACCCTACCTCTACCATGCCCTCCAGTAATAGCAGTAGTAGGTATCAGTCACACAAAGTCTGCGTTTAGGCTGAATGACCTGTTATTTCCATGAATGTTCTAAACTGCCCTGTGTTTGTAAAGCTTAAAATATGAAGTGAGATTCACACAACAGAATGTCTCATTTCTCCTAATACTAGTATGTAAGTCTGCATTCTCAAACATAATTTTTTATCAGAAATATGGAATATGCTAAAAGCCACAATGCCAGAATCATTATCTGTTTTTAATATCTGTGAAATGCACTTAATCCTGCCACTTTTGTAAAACGATCTCTCACTTGATTTCCACTTATCAGTTACAAAAAATAACCCAGCTAAAATTAGATGGCAAATATGAGGGTAGTATTAGGGGATTATTTGCAGTATTGTCATGATGAGATTTTTATATAGGCTAGACCATGAGAGCCTTCATAGGAATTGACAGTAATAGTTTCAATAGATTTCCTTTTTCTTTCTTCTGCCTATATATCATTTGCATTGGATTTTTCTCTTTCCATTCAACAGTTACTTACTTTATTATAAATACTGAAACAGAAGGGAGAAGAAACTAGTTAAAAGTCCATTATATCCTTTATGTTTGGTGTTTAACTCCTACAACATGAATCCTACCCTCTCTTGTTGGTTAATCTGCTTTATCTAATCTTTTCTATATTGTGTTTCCATTTAGTGTTGCTAATTAGAATAGAAACCTTTATGGTACTCAGTAATAGATGTAAAAATTTTTTTCCAGTCATAAGAAATTGAAAATGTAAGTGGCCTGTGCTTTTCTAAGAATAAGAATAGATTACTGTTTCCAAAGAACAGTATAATAGAGGTTGTGTAGTGACTAAATAATTATTGGCTGGTTAATTTTGGGATGGACTCTGATTAGTTTAACAATCACTTAATGAGTGTCTGCTGTGTGCCAGATTCTGATGAATATACTAGAGGTAAACTGACGAACAAAATTATTGTTACATTGTTATGATCTCAATGACTACTCTTTGCAGCCCCTAGTTTAAGAATTGAAATGAGGCAATAGCTGCTCAAATTAAATTTTAAAAGTTTTCTTAATCTGGTATTTAGGTATTTGAATTTTTTGAAATGTCTTTTGTCATACAGATACACATTTCTTGATCTGACATGCTAGTGCTCAGTCACATCAGTTGTGTCTGACTCTTTGCAACCCTATGAACCGTAGCCCATCAGGCTCCTCTGTCCTTGGGATTTTTCTGGCAAGAATACTGGAGTGGGTTGCCACACCCTCCTGCAAGGGATCGTCCTGACCCAGGAATCAAACCTGTGTCTCCTGTGTGTTCTGCATTGCAGGCGAATTCTTTACTGCTGAGCCACCCATATCATACCCATTTTTAAGATAGCTTTTCAAGAAACCAGGAATTGTAAATGCCCTTTCTGGTAGCTGTACGTGACTTGTGTTTCAGGACACAATTCTCTTGTACTTGAGTAATTCAAAATTATAGTGTCACTTGTATACTGAAAGACTGGGAAATGGTAAGACCTTTGCCATAATGCTACAAGAGAAGTATAAAAACTTCAGTTGTATAAAATATGAGGCCTCGTTGTTTAGTCACTAAGTCGTGTCCAACTCTTTTGTGACCCCATGGGCTGTAGCCTACCAGGCTCCTCTGTCCGTGGGATTTCCCAGGCAAGAATATTGGGATGGGTTGCCGTTTCCTTCTCCCAGGGATCTTCCCGACCCAGGGATCAAACCCGTGTCTCCTGCATTGCAGGCGGATTCTTTACCACTGAGCCACTCGGGAAGTCCCTGAGTCCTCATTGCTACAAGGTTAGTGAAATGCTAAGGGTGACCCTACTATAAAAACAAAATTTCCAATCATATATATCCAAATTTATATTACCTTCAGACTTGTTTATTGTGAGGTGACACTGTACTCTTATAATGTAGTATGTTCGTAGACCTCTTAACCACTTTCTTCAGTTTTTAATGTAAAAATTTTTCAAATGTACAGAAAAGATGAAGAGTATATATTTTTCAACATGCTAAATCAACTATTAATATTTTATAGTATAAAATTTATGAGTGTATTTCTGTGCTATAAATTGGAAGTTTAAAGGCCTGATCATAGTCTTATTTTAGGCAAGAATACTTTATAGATGATACTGTTTTTCATCATAGTATGTTTTTATCAAGTTTTCTCACAATTGATGCTAAGAATAGTCACTTTCAATTTAGGTGGTACTACCAAATCTCTCCACTGTTAAAGTTCTTTTTTCTTTTTCCATTGCAATTAACAAGTATTAGTCACCTCCAA
The DNA here is from genome assembly GCA_024291935.2 of Okapia johnstoni. Taxonomy (NCBI): domain Eukaryota; kingdom Metazoa; phylum Chordata; class Mammalia; order Artiodactyla; family Giraffidae; genus Okapia; species Okapia johnstoni. The sequence goes on from CM044325.1 coordinate 25,983,948, forward strand.
TGGCAGCAAGTGAGTCTTTTTCTCCCTTTCTTGAGTATCATTACAATGTCATGGAATTTTAAAAATCAATTTTATTAAGGTATAATACACATAAAATGTAACCATTTCAAGTAAACATTTTGATGTGCTTTGACAAATGCATACCCCTATATACCCACCTCCACAACCAAGATAGAAAATATTTCTGTCATCCCAGAAAGTTCTTTTGTGACCAGGCAACAGATGATCTGCTGTCAAATAGGTTAGTTCAATTCCAACAACATGAATAATACATCACTTGATATTGTCCTACACATCACATGTAAAGATCACCTCACACACTTTTACCAGCCTTATTTTTTATCATAATCTCAGGGTTGATGAGTTGTCGTGTATTCAAGTTCATGAATCTTTTCTTCTGTAGTTATAACCTGCCATTAAGGCTATCCTGTGAATTTTGATTTCAGATATTACATTTTAGGTCTATAAATTTGGTTTGGTTCCTTATATCTGCCAGTTCACTCTTGTTTATTTTTCTGATGTCCTTTTAGTCCTTAAGTCTATTTATAAAAATGACTTTAAAGTTCTCATCTACTCATTCTATGATTTCTGACTCTTTCTACTGATTGATTTTTCCTTTGGTTGTGGCTTGTATTTTTCTCTTATTCAAATACTTAGTACTTTTTTTTTTTTTTTTTTTTTTTACTGAATACGAGAAATAGTGACTGTTTGGCTATTGAGTGTCTGGATTCTCTTTTCCTCTGTTAAAGCCTGTTGAATTTTGTTTGGGCAGCCAGCTCAGTTTGATCTGCAGATCAGTTAGATATGTCAAGACTTATTTTTAAGCTCTGTTTAGATTGTTTTAGAGTAGCCTTTCCAATAGGGCTAGTTTAGCCCTATTGGGCTATTATTAATGGATCTCCTTTCTGCCATTTCTTCTTATGCCTTGAGAATCTAACAAGGTCTCTGGTCTCTCAGCTCTGGCTGGATAGAACTGCAACATCTTTCAGCCCTATACAATCTCTGGGAGTTTTTCAATTCACAGCTCCATGGTAGACATTGTTTCCACAGCACTTACTCTGTGTCTCCTCATGGAGTCCCACTTTATGTACTTTCAATTTTTTATGGATTTTCATTCATTTAATGTATTTTTATTTTTTTTTATTTTTTTTTTTATTTTAGTTGGGGGCTAATTACTTTACAATATTGTAGTAGTTTTTGCCATACATCGACATGAATCAGCCATGGATTCACATGTGCTCCCCCTCCCAAACCCTCCTCCCACCTCCCTCCCCCTCCCATCCCTCAGTGTCATCCCAACGCTCCATCCCTGAGCATCCGTCCCATGCATAGAACATGGAATGGTGTTCTGCTTCACATATGACAATATACATGTTTCAATGTTATTGTCCCAGAACGTCCAACCCTCACCTTCTCCCTCAGAGTCCACAGGACTGTTCTATGCATCTGTGTCTCTTATTCTGTCTCACATATAGGGTTACCATTACCATCTTTCAAATTCCATATACATGCATTAGTATACTGTATTGCTGCTTTTCTTTCTGGCTCACTTCACTCTGTATAATGGGCTCCAGTTTCATCCATCTCAATAGAACGGATTCAAATGTATTCTTTTTAATGGCTGAGTAATATTCCATTGTGTATATGTACCACAGCTTCCTTATCCATTCGTCTGCCGATGGACATCTAGGTTGCTTCCATGTCCTGGCTATTGTAAACAGTGCTGCGATGAACATTGGGGTACACGCGTCTCTTTCAATTCTGGTTTCCTCGGTGTATATGCCTAGCAGTGGGATTGCTGGGTCATATGGCAGTTCTATTCCCAGTTTTTTAAGGAATCTCCACACTGTTCTCCATAGTGGCTGTACTAGTTTGCATTCCCACCAACAGTGTAAGAGGGTTCCCTTTTCTCCACACCCTCTCCAGCATTTATTGCTTGTAGACTTTTGGATAGCGGCCATTCTGACTGGTGTGTAATGGTACCTCATTGTGGTTTTGATTTGCATTTCTCTAATAATGAGTGATGTTGAGCATCTTTTCATGTGTTTGTTAGCCATCTGTATGTCTTCTTTGGAGAAATGTCTGTTTAGTTCTTTGGCCCATTTTTTGATTGGGTCGTTTATTTTTCTGGAATTCAGCTGCAGGAGTTGCTTGTATATTTTTGAGATTAATTGTTTGTCTGTTGCTTCGTTTGCTATTATTTTCTCCCATTCTGAAGGCTGTCTTTTCACCTTGCTTATAGTTTCCTTTGTTGTGCAAAAGCTTTTAATTTTGATTAGGTCCCATTTGTTTATTTTTGCTTTTATTTCCAATATTCTGGGGGGTGGGTCATAGAGGATCCTGCTGTGATTTATGTCGGAGAGTGTTTTGCCTATGTTTTCCTCTAGGAGTTTTATAGTTTCTGGTCTTACATTTAGATCTTTAATCCATTTTGAGTTTATTTTTGTGTATGGTGTTAGGAAGTGTTCTAGTTTCATTCTTTTACAAGTGGTTGACCAGTTTTCCCAGCACCACTTGTTAAAGAGATTGTCTTTTCTCCATTGTATACTCTTGCCTCCTTTGTCGAAGATAAGGTGCCCATAGGTGCGTGGGTTTATCTCTGGGCTTTCTATTTTGTTCCATTGATCTATATTTCTATCCTTGTGCCAGTACCACACTGTCTTGATGACTGTGGCTTTGTAGTAGAGCTTGAAGTCAGGCAGGTTGATTCCTCCAGTTCCATTCTTCTTTCTCAAGATTGCTTTGGCTATTCGAGGTTTCTTATACTTCCATACAAATTGTGAAATGATTTGTTCTAGTTCTGTGAAAAATATCATTGGTAGTTTGATAGGGATTGCATTGAATCTGTAGATTGCTTTGGGTAGTATACTCATTTTCACTATATTAATTCTTCCAATCCATGAACACGGTATATTTCTCCATCTGTTTGTGTCCTCTTTGATTTCTTTCATCAGTGTTTTATAGTTTTCTATATATAAGTCTTTTGTTTCTTTAGGTAGAAATATTCCTAAGTATTTTATTCTTTTTGTTGCAATGGTGAATGGTATTGTTTCCTTAATTTCTCTTTCTGTTTTCTCATTATTGGTGTATAGGAATGCAAGGGATTTCTGTGTGTTAATTTTGTATCCTGCAACATTACTATATTCATTGATTAGCTCTAGTAGTTTTCTGGTAGAATCTTTAGGGTTTTCTATGTAGAGGATCATGTCATCTGCAAACAGTGAGAGTTTTACTTCTTCTTTTCCTATCTGTATTCCTTTTATTTCTTTTTCCGCTCTGATTGCTGTGGCCAAAACTTCCAGAACTATGTTGAATAGTAGTGGTGAAAGTGGGCATCCTTGCCTTGTTCCTGACTTTAGGGGAAATGCTTTCAGTTTTTCACCATTGAGGATAATGTTTGCTGTGGGTTTGTCATATATAGCTTTTATTATGTTGAGGTATGTTCCTTCTATTCCTGCTTTCTGGAGAGTTTTTATCATAAATGGATGTTGAATTTTGTCAAAGGCTTTTTCTGCATCTATTGAGATAATCATATTGTTCTTATCTTTCAATTTGTTAATGTGGTGAATTACATTGATTGATTTGCGGATGTTAAAGAAACCTTGCATTCCTGGGATAAAGCCCACTTGGTCATGATGTATGATCTTTTTAATATGATGTTGGATTCTGTTTGCTAGAATTTTATTAAGGATTTTTGCATCTATGTTCATCAGTGATATTGGCCTGTAGTTTTCTTTTTTTGTGACATCTTTGTCTGGTTTTGGAATTAGGGTGATGGTGGCCTCATAGAATGAGTTTGGAAGTTTACCATCTTCTGCAATTCTCTGGAAGAGTTTGAGTAGGATAGGTGTTAGCTCTTCTCTAAATTTTTGGTAGAATTCCGCTGTGAAGCCGTCTGATCCTGGGCTTTTGTTTGCTGGAAGATTTCTGATTACAGTTTCGATTTCCGTGCTTGTGATGGGTCTGTTAAGATCTTCTATTTCTTCCTGGTTCAATTTTGGAAAGTTATACTTTTCTAAGAATTTGTCCATTTCTTCCAAGTTGTCCATTTTATTGGCATATAGCTGTTGGTAGTAGTCTCTTATGATCCTTTGTATTTCTGTGTAGTCTGTTGTGATCTCTCCATTTTCATTTCTAATTTTGTTGATCTGATTCTTCTCCCTTTGTTTCTTGATGAGTCTGGCTAATGGCTTGTCAATTTTGTTTATCTTCTCGAAAAACCAACTTTTAGTTTTGTTGATTTTTGCTATGGTCTCTTTTGTTTCTTTTGCATTTATTTCTGCCCTAATTTTTAAGATTTCTTTCCTTCTACTAACCCTGGGGTTCTTCATTTCTTCCTTCTCTAGTTGCTTTAGGTGTAGAGTTAGTTTATTTATTTGAGTTTTTTCTTGTTTCTTGAGGTACGCCTGTATTGCTATGAACCTTCCCCTTAGCATTGCTTTTACAGTGTCCCATAGGTTTTGGGTTGTTGTGTTTTCATTTTCATTCGTTTCTATGCATATTTTGATTTCTTTTTTGATTTCTTCTGTGATTTGTTGGTTATTCAGAAGCGTGTTGTTTAGCCTCCATATGTTGGAATTTTTAATAGTTTTTTTTCCTGTAATTGAGGTCTAATCTTACTGCATTGTGGTCAGAGAAGATGGCTGGGATGATTTCAATTTTTTGGAATTTACCAAGGCTAGATTTATGGCCCAGGATGTGATCTATCCTGGAGAAAGTTCCATGTGCACTTGAGAAAAAGGTGAAATTGCTTGTTTTGGGGTGGAAAGTCCTGAAAATATCGATTAAATCTAATTTGTCTATAGTATCATTTAAAGTTTGTGTTTCCTTGTTAATTTTCTGTTTTGTTGATCTATCCATAGGTGTGAGTGGAGTGTTAAAGTCTCCCACTATTATTGTGTTATTGTTAACTTCCCCTTTCATACTTGTTAGTATTTGCCTTATATATTGTGGTGCTCCTATGTTGGGTGCATATATATTTATAATTGTTACATCTTCTTCTTGGATTGACCCTTTGATCATTATGTAGTGTCCTTCTTTGTCCCTTTTCACAGCCTTTATTTTAAAGTCTATTTTATCTGAAATGAGTATTGCGACTCCTGCTTTCTTTTGGTCTCCATTTGCATGAAATGTATTTTTCCATCCCTTCACTTTCAGTCTGTATGTGTCCCTAGTTTTTTGAGGTGGGTCTCTTGTAGACAGCATATGTAGGGGTCTTGTTTTTGTATCCACTCAGCCACTCTTTGTCTTTTGGTTGGGGCATTCAACCCATTTACATTTAAGGTAATTATTGATAAGTATGGTCCCGTTGCCATTTACTTTGTAGTTTTAAGTTCGTGTTTAAACATCCTTTCTGTGTTTCCTGTTTAGAGAAGATCCTTTAGCATTTGTTGGAGAGCTGGTTTGGTGGTGCTGAATTCCCTCAGTTCTTGCTTGTCTGTAAAGCTTTTGAATTCTCCTTCATATCTGAATGAGATCCTTGCCGGGTACAGTAATCTGGGTTGTAGATTTTTCTCTTTCATTACTTTAAGTATGTCCTGCCATTCCCTTCTAGCCTGAAGAGTTTCTATTGAAAGATCAGCTGTTATCCTTATGGGGATCCCCTTGTGTGTTATTTGTTGTTTTTCCCTTGCTGCTTTTAATATTTGTTCTTTGTGTTTGATCTTTGTTAATTTGATTAATATGTGTCTTGGGGTGTTTCGCCTTGGGTTTATCCTGTTTGGGACTCTCTGGGTTTCTTGGACTTCTGTGACTATTTCCTTCCTCATTTTAGGGAAATTTTCAACTATTATCTCCTCGAGTATCTTTTCATGGCCTTTCCTTTTATCTTCTTCTTCTGGGACTCCTATGATTCGAATGTTGGGGCGTTTCATATTGTCCCAGAGGTCCCTGAGGTTTTCCTCATTTCTTTTGATTCTTTTTTCTTTTTTCCTCTCTGCTTCGTTTATTTCCACCATTCTATCTTCTACCTCACTTATCCTATCTTCTGCCTCTGTTATTCTACTGTTGGTTCCCTCCAGCGTGTCTTTTATCTCCTTTATTTCATTATTCAAAATATATTGACTCCTTTTTATTTCTTCTAGGTCCTTGGTAAACATTTCTTGCATCTTCTCAATCCTTGTCTCCAGGCTATTTATCTGTAACTCCATTTTATTTTCAATATTTTGGATCATTTTTACTATCATTATTCTAAATTCTTTTTCAGATAGATTCCCTATCTCCTCCTCTTTGGTTTGGTTTGGTGGGCATTTCTCATTTTCCTTTACTTGTTGAGTATTTCTCTGCCTTTTCATCTTGTTTAGATTGCTGTGTTAGGCGTGGCCTTTCTGTATTCTGGTAGTTTGAAGTTCCTCTTTATTGTGGAGGTTCCTCACTGTGGGTGGGGTTGGATGGGTGGCTTGTCAAGGTTTCCTGGTTGGAGGAGCTTGTGTCGGTGTTCTGGTGGGTGGAGCTGGATTTCTTCTCTTTAGAGTGCAACGAAGTGTCCAGTATTGAGTTTTGAGATGTCTATGGATTTGGTGTGCCTCTGGGCAGCCTGTATATTGATGCTCAGGGCTATGCTCCTGCGTTGCTGGAGAGTTTGTGTGGTATGTCTTGCTCTGGAACTTATTGGCTCTTGGGTGGAGCTTGGTTTCAGTGTATATGTGGAGGCTTTTGGAAGATCTCTTATTAATTAATGTTTCCTCTGGCTTTCAGTCTTATTCTTGCAGTAGCCTCAAGACTACTCCATCCATACAGCATCAATAATAAAACTTTTAGGTTAATGGTGAAAAGATTCTCCACAGTGAGGGATACCCAGAGAGGTTCACTGAGTTACATGGAGAGGTGAAGGGGGGGGAGGTTGAGGTGACCAGGAGGAGAGGAGGGGGACTCAAACGTGGGGAGAGCAGTCTATCCAGTAAGCACTTCCCTCTGTGCTTTCCACAGTCTGGAGCCCTCAGAGAGGTTCACAGAGATACATAGAGAGGGGGGAGGAAGGCAGTAGAGGTGAGGATGAGTAGAAAGGGAGGAATCAAGAGGGGAGAGAGAGATCTGGGCAGTATTCTGTTCCCGAAGTGTTCTCCGGTACCCAGAACACCCTCAGAGATTCACAGAATTGGGTTGAGAAGAGAAGGAGGAGGGTGGGAGATAGAGGTTCCCTGGGGGAGAAGAAAGAGCGTCAATAGAGGGAGAGAGTAATCAGGCCAGTAATCACACTCTTGAGTAAAAATGGGTACTAAAGATTGTATTCTTAAATGCACAAAATTGATATCAAATATGTAAAACAAAAATTAAAAATCTGGAGTAGAGGTTAGACTCTTATAAATCATACAATATAAAAAAAAGAAAAAAAAGAAAACAGTAAAAAAAAAAAAAAACAGTAAAACAGTATAACAAAAAAAAAGAAAAACAGGAAAAAACAGTAAAAAAAATAATAATAAAATAAAATAAAAAAAAAAGAAAACGCAAAAAGTATAAGATATATGTACGCAGTTTGTTTTAAAAATAGGGTTTTTTTTTTTTTTTTTTCAAGGTAGTGGGTGGGTTATGAAAATGAAAATTAAAGGTGTAATAGAGGTCTTAAAAAAAAAAGAAGAAAAAAAAAAAAAAAAATAATAATAAAAAAAAAAAAAATAAATGATAATAGTAAAAATATATATATCCCGGACTTTCTCTGGAGCAGTTGTGAGCTGTGTGGGGTCTCTTCAGTTTCAGATAAATCCTTGTTCCTGCTTATACTTTTCAAGATCTATAGGCCCCTTTCAATGCAGTCCGTGTTAACTACAGGGATTTTAATCTGTTGGCCTGTCCCTTCCAACGCGCTTCCCTCTGTTTATTTGGCTTTTGTTTGGAGGTCTCTTCAGTGTCTAATTTCCGCCCTGCCACAAAGGGGCGGAGGTGGTCTCTTTAGGATCACTTGATCAGTCCTGCTGTGGGGAGAGAGGACCACTGCAACCAGTATCACTGGCGTGTGTGTGGAGAGCTTACAGTGTCTCGGCCACACTGGGTTCACCCCCGCTCACGGCGTGTGTGCTTTCCCCGTCTACCCCGCTCAGGCTTCAGGTTACTCTGCTGAGGGGTGGGCCCAGATATGCGCGCACTTCCCAGGTTTAAACTGCTCAGGTTCAGGTTCCCGGGTACTCCACAAAGGCGCAGACTCGGTTGGGCCGGCGGTTTGTGCCGTTTCCGGTCGGAGCAGCTCAGGCAGCCGGGAGTTTGGTGAGCGCACACTCCCCTGTTGGGGCGATGCGGCTTATCACCTCCCTGGTCCCCGCCTCAGTTTACGGGCGCGCTTCCCTGGTACTCCACCGAGGCGCAGACTCGGTTGGGTTCGCGGTTTGCGCCGTTCCAGGTCGGAGCAGCTCAGGCAGCCGGGAGTTTGGCGAGCGCTCACTCCCCTGTTTGGGCGGTGCGGCTTATCACCTCCCTGGTCCCCGCCTCGGTTCGCGGGCGCGCTTCCCGGGTACTCCACCGAGGCGCAGACTCGGTTGGGCCGGCGGTTTGCGCCGTTCCCGGTCGGAGCAGCTCAGGCAGCCGGGAGTTTGGCGAGCGCACTCTCCCCTGTCGGGGCGGTGCGGCTTATCACCTCCCTGGTCCCCGCCTCGGTTCGCGGGCGCGCTTCCCGGGTACTCCACAAAGGCGCAGACTCGGTTGGGCCGGCGGTTTGCGCCGTTCCCGGTCGGAGCAGCTCAGGCAGCCAGGAGTTTGGCGAGCGCACCGCCCAGGTGCGGCTTATCACCTCCCTGGTCCCCGCCTCGGTTTACGGTTTACGGGCGCGCCCGGCTCCGGCTCCTGTGTGCTTTGTGTCAAATCTGGGGAGCTGGTCTCTGGCTGCGACCCTCCCGGCGGCTGTAGACCCTCCGGGATCTCAGGCTGTCTTTGCTTAGAAACTGGGAGCCTGTTTGCAGTTTGGTAGGGGGTGCCCTCTCTGGAGCCGAGTTCGCCCCTTTCCGGCTCTGGCTGGTCCCGCCTGCCCGCTGTGTCCGACGGGGGATGGGGCGGTCCGCAGCCGGCTAGCTCTTCCCCTGTATCGCTCAGTCCTTTGTTCTGTGAGCGGGCCGGCAGTGCCTTAGCTTTGGGTTTTTTCGCAGGGTAGTTCTCTCTCTCTGGCTGTCCCACAGTTTAGGTTACTATCTCACGTTAGCGGCCCGGTCCTTACCTTAAGCAGTGCCACCCGCTCCTCTCCGCCCAGCCCCCACTTGCTGGTGGCGGATGCGGGCGTCTGGGGTTCTTTACTGGAAGTTGCCTTTAGGCACGTAATCAGTGGGTTTTATTTATTGATTCTCCCGGTTATGTTGCCCTCCGAGATTCGAAATCTTCCCCCAAACCCGCCGGTGAGAAGGTTTCCTGGTGCTTAGAAATTTCTCCTCTTTTACGACTCCCTCCCCAGGACGGGTCTCCGTCCCTAACTCTTTTGTCTCTCTTTTTATCTTTTATAATTTCTCCTACCTCCTTCTGAAGATAATGCGCTGACTTGATTAATGTCTGACGTCCTCTGCCAGCATTCAGAAGTAGTCTTGTGAACTTTGCTCAGCTTTCAGATGTTCTTTCGATAAGTTTGTGGGGGAGAGAGTGATCTCTCCGTCCTATTCCTCCGCCATCTTAGCCCCGCCTATTAATGTATTTTTAATATTATAGTTGTCCTACTTTAAGCCCCATATTGTCTCAGTTTGGCCAGTGAGAGTCCATTTAAGCTGACTTCTGTCCTTTTCACATTACTCTTGTTAGTCTTTTAACATTAATTTGCTTTCTAGCACAGCAAGCTATCTTACTGCTGTTCAGTTGCTCAGGCATGTCCAACTCATTGCGACCCCATGGACTGCAGCATGCCAGGCTTCCCTGTCCTTCACCATCTTCCGGAGCTTACTCAAACTCATGTCCTTTGAGTCGGTGATGCCATCCAACCATCTCATCCCCTTCTCCTCCTGCCTTCAGTCTTTCCCAGTATCAGGGTCTTTTCTAATGAGTCAGCTCTTTGTGTGAGGTGGCCAAAGTATTGGAACTTCAGCTTCAGCATCAGTCCTTCCAATGAATATTCAGGATTGATTTCCTTTAGGATTGACTGTGTTGATCTCCTTGCAGTCTATGGGACTCTCAAGAGTCTTCTCAAACACCACAGTTCAAAAGCATCAATTCTTTGGTGCTCAGCTTTCTTTATAGTCCAACTCTCACATCCATACATGACTACTGGAAAAACCGTAGCTTTACTAGACAGATCTTTGTTGGCAAAGTAATGTCTCTGCTTTTTAATATGCTGTCTAGGTTGGTCATAGCTTTTCTTCCAAGGAGCAAGCGTCTTTTAATTTCATGGCTGCAGTCACCATCTGCAGTGATTTTGGAGCCCAAGAAAATAAAGTCGTCACAGTTTCCATTGTTTCCCCATCTGTTTGCCATGAAATGATGGGACCGGATGCCATGATCTTAGTTTTCTGAATGTTGAGCTTTAAGCCAACTTTTTCACTCTCCTCTTTCACTTTCATCAAGAGGCTCTTTAGTTCCTCTTCACTTTCTTCCATAAAGGTGGTGTCATCTGCATATCTGAGGTTATTGATATTTCTCCTGGCAATTTTGATTCCAGCTTGTGCTTCATCCAGCCTGGAATTTCGCATAATGTTAGACAACAACTCTGCATAGAAGTTAAATAAACAGGGTAACAATATACAGCCTTGATGTATTCCTTTCCCAATTTGGAACCAGCCTGTTGTTCCTTGTCTGGTTCTAACTGTTGCATCTTGACCTGCATACAGGTATCTCAAGAGGCAGATAAGGTAGTCTGATATTCCCATCTCTTGAAGAATTTTCCAGTTTGTTGTGATCCACATAGTCAAAGGCTTTAGTGTGGTCAGTGAATCAGAAGTAGATGTTTTTCTGGAACTCTCTTGCTTTTTCTATGATTCAACGGATGTTGGCAATTGATCTCTGGTTCCTCTGTCTTTTCTAAACACAGCTTGAACATTTGGAAGTTCTTGGTTCAGGTACTGTTGAAGCATAGCTTGGAGAATTTTGAGCATTAATTACTTTGCTAGCATATGAAATGAGTGAAAGCTATCTTAGGCTCACTTTGTATTTTCTCTGCCCATATTTAGAATTAACCTTTTCTCCAAGAAGCCCTGATTTCTTTTAATATGTAGAATAGTGTTTAGATACGAAAGTCTAGGCTGTGAAGGTGCTTATTGCACCTGGTTTGTGGTATAGAAATAAATGGGAGTCATTTATTTGTTGGCCCTTTCTTTGAGGTTTAGAGCTAGAAATTTTTTTAGAATCATGAATTCATACTGATATTTTCAGTTAAAATTTAAAATTGAAAAGATTTTATTAAACTTCTTTGGTTTTATATTTATATCTTTTATTTTATATTGAGATTTTTAGTTCCTATAATATTATCATGATATTTTATTTGCTTTATTCTACATATGTACTAAATAGTTTCAAAATTAAATTGGAAATATTATTAATAATACTACAGAGTGACATTTAAGATTTCTTGGAATTCTTCTTGAATGTAGGGTATATCTCTTCAAGGGTTTCTGCTTCTGATAATAAGGGACTAGCTTATATCCTCTTTTAGATAACAATTACTAATCTAATCTAGGGTAAAAATATTTAAAATACCTGTTTGATAGAACTGGAAAATGCCCCAAGGCATATAAGAACTAGAGAGGAATAGACTCGTCAAAGAATGGGACTATACTTAGTGACATTTACATTTTACAGCTCTTCCTGAAGAGAAGAGGCTCTCTAAGATTCAAGCAGAGAGCCTCAGCCTTACTGGCTTGAGCTGGGATGTCAGGGAGTTCTCAAATTTGCATATAAATAGCCATCCAAATCCTTGACCAAACCTAAATAGACGTGTGGAACAGAAACTCCAAGGATCTTGGCAAGAAACAACAGCTAGAAGGCCAAAAAAAAAAAAAGACCATAAATTTCAGCTGTTGTTCATCACAAGGAAGCAATGCTAATCATTAGAAAATGGAAGTGATTATATTAATATCAGACAAAATAGATGGCATAAGAAATGTTAAGAGAGATGATGATTCATAATGATTAAAAAGAAGTGCAGTTCATCAAAACAATCCTAGATGTGTTTGTAACTAATAATAGAGTTACAGAATAGTTCATGTAAAAACTGACAACCAAATGAAGAAATAAACAAATCTACAATCATAGTTCAAGACTTCAGCCTTCCTTTCTGTAGCTGATGGAACAAGGAGCTAGAAAATTAGTAAATATATAGAAGACTTGAATAACACTACTAGCCAACTTTACCTAATAGACATTTATAGAACACTCCACTCCACAGGAGTAGAATATACTGTTAATGTTCTTTTAAAGTAGACATGGGGAAATTCCCTAGCAGTCTAGGTGTTAAGACTTTGTGCTTTCACTGCTGAGGACCTGGGTTCAATCCCTGGCCAGGGAACTAAGCTCCCACAACCCATGAGGCCTGGCCAAAAATATATATATATAAATAAATTAGATATAGAATATTTAGCAAGACCATAGACTATACCACAAACCCATGTCACTGAGTTTGAAAGGATGTCATGTGGAGTATGTTCTCTGACCCATCATAATAAAATTAGAAAGGAGTAACAGAAAGATATCCCAGATATTTGGGAATTAAATTATTTAAGTACAGTAATTTGTTTCTGCCTTTAGAAAAAAAATCCAGCTTAATGGCAAAAACAACAATGATTTATTATCTTTCATCATCTGGGTGTTGTCTGTGTAGTTCTTCTGCAGGTTTTGCCCATGATTACTCAAAGAGCTGCACTCAGCTAGAGGACTAGGTCTTTTTTCCATATGGCCCTCCATCCTCAAATAGGCTAAACAGGTCTTCCTCACATAGTGGAGGCATATACCAAGAAATCAAGTCCTAGTAACACTCTTATCCAGCCTCTGCTTTTATCAGATTTGTATATGTTCCATTGGCCAAAAAAGTAATCATATGGACAAGGCCAGAATCAATGTGCGAGGGGATGCATGGAGACTCCTGTGTTTCATTGGGCGTAACCTTTTACCACAATTGATATGACCTTGGTTAAATCATTTTTCTCACCTATTCAGTAGAGTTTATGATATTCTCAGGCTTGTTGTGTGAATTAAATGAAATAGTATAATCATATAGTACCAAGTATATATGATAAAAGTTGTTTGGGGGTGGGGGGTGTTTAAGATACCAAAAGTAATTGAGTGGCAAATGGTATTATCTATCATTATTCATTTCCTACTGTATGCACTGACGTAAATAGTAGGGTTACAAATAGACACAGTTCTTATCCTTAGCAAAATGATATTCTGAATATAAGTTTCTGCTTAATTGACTATGCCAAAGCCTTTGACTGTGTGGATCACAATAAACTGTGGAAAATTCTGAAGGAGGTCGGAATACCAGACCATCTGACCTGCCTCTTGAGAAACCTGTGTGCAGGTCAGGAAGCAACAGTTAGAACTGGACATGGAACAACAGACTGGTTCCAAGTAGGAAAAGGAGTATGTCAAGGCTGTATATTGTCATCCTGCTTATTTAACTTATATGCAGAGTACATCATGAGAAGCGCTGGGGTGGAATAAGCACAAGCTGGAATCAAGATTGCCGGGAGAAATATCAATAACCTCAGATATGCAGATGACACCACCCTTATGGCAGAAAGTGAAGAGGAACTAAAGAGCCTCTTGATGAAAGTGAGAGAGAAGGGTGAAAAAGTTGGCTTAAAGCTCAGTGTTCAGAAAACTAAGATCATGGCATCCGGTCCCATCACTTCATGGCAAATAGATGGGGAAACAGTGGAAACAGTGGCTGACTTTATTTTTCTGGGCTCCAAAATCACTGCAGATGGTGATTGTAGCCATGAAATTAAAAGACACTTACTCTTTGGAAGGAAAGCTGTGACCAACCTAGACAGCATATTAAAAAGCAGAGATATCACTTTGTCAACAAAGGTCCATCTTGTCAAGGCTATGGTTTTTCCAGTAGTCATGTATGGATGTGAGAGTTGGACTATACAGAAAGCTGAGCGCCGAAGAATTGATGCTTTTGAACTGTGATGTTGGAGAAGACTCTTGAGAGTCCCTTGGACTGCAAGGAGATCCAACCAGTCCATCCTAAAGGAGATCAGTCCTGGGTGTTCATTGGAAGGAATGATGTTGAAGCTGAAACTCCAGTATTTTGGCCACTTGATGTGAAGAACTGACTCATTGGAAAAGACCTTGATGTTGGGAAAGATTGAAGGCAGGAGAAGAAGGGGACAACAGAGGATGAGATGGTTGGATGGCATCACCAACTCAATGAACATAAGTTTGAGTAACCTCCAGGAGTTGGTGATGGACAGGGAGGCCTGGCGTGCCGTGGTTCATGGGGTTGCAAAGAGTCGGACACGACTGAGCAACTGAACTGAACTGAAAGCCCAAATTAGGTTTACAGATTTTGTAACTGTCAAAAAGTTTCATAAACTCAACCATGGTGTGACACTTGGATATGCATATGTTCAGTTTTACATTGAAGTTGGTTAACTGAGGGTGTTAATACACCAAGGTTATATATCTTAAAAGATCTGACTATTTTAAAACATCATTTTAAAAAGCTCTATCTTTTTACAAGTTTTAAAAATGATTTGGTCAAGCAGTATCTGGAATGCCATCAAGTTTCAGTGAGCTATGCTCTGCAGAATTTTAATCAGTTGGCGGATCATCAAAATGCACTTGATAACACTGGAAAGTTCTGCTTTTAAATAGTTGTTAAAATATAAACAGTTGGAACTCTGAAGGAAGGCTAGCATAGTTTATTCTGGAACTGCAGTCTAATTTTGCAAATACCATGTTCTTTAATTGTTTGGCAAGGTACTGACAAAAATAAATCTTATGAAAACTAGATTACTTACATTTGAGAAAATAGGATATACTGATCTCTCTCACTCGTGTGTGTGTGTGTGTGTGTGTGTGTGTACATGTATCTTTTTCTCCCTCTCTTTCTTTGTATTTTCTTTGCTTCTCTGCTTTAGCAGTTAAATGACTTACATTTATAATTTCCAAAAAGAAGTTTGTTAGTTTACCCATTTTTAAAAAACATTTCATTGCCTATATTAGTTTAAAATACATGCTAGAATGGTGCTGAGACTACTGGATATCCACATGCAAAAGAATGAAGCTGGACCCTGACCTCACACCATATACAAAAATAAACTCAACTCAGAATGATCAAATACCCAAATGAAACAGTTAAAGCTATAAAACCCTTATAAGAAACATGGGGATTAATCTTTGTGACCTTGGATTAATTTCTTAGATGTGACATCAAAAACCCAAGCTACAAAAGAAAATAAATAAATAAATTGGACTTAATCAAAATTTTAACTTTTATGCTTCACTGTTAATAAGTGAAAGACAACCCACAAAATGGGGGGAAAATATTTGCAAATCATTGCAGATGGTGACTGCAGCCAAGAAATTAAAAGATGCTTGCTTCTTGGAAGAAAAACTATGACAAACCTAGGCAGCATATTAAAAAGCAGGAAAAAAAAAAAAGCAGAGACATTACTTTGCCGAGAAAGTTCCGTCTAGTCAAAGCTGTGGTTTTTCCAGTAGTCACCTATGGACTTGAGAACTGGACCATAAAGAAAGCTGAGCGCTGAAGAGTTAAGGCTTTTGAACTGTGGTGTTGGAGAAGACTCTGGAGAGTCCCTTGGACTGCAAGGAGATCAAACCAGTCCATCCTAAAAGAAATCAGTTCTGAGTATTCATTGGAAGGACTGATGTTGAAGCTGAAGCTCCAGTACTTTGGCCACCTGATGCGAGGAACTGACTCATTGGAAAAGACCCTGCTGCTGGGAAAGATTGAAGGCAGGAGGAGAAGGGGATGACAGAGGATGAGATGGTTGGATGGCATCACTGACTCAATGGACATGAGTTTGAGCAAGCTCCAGGAGTTGGTGATGGACAGGGAGGCCTGGCGTGCTGCAGTCCATGGAGTCACAGAGAGTTGGACACACTGAGCAACTGAACTGACCTGATTTGCAAATCAGATATCTAATAAGGGACTTTTTATCTAAAATACATCAAAAGGCTTACAATAAAAAGACAAAGGCACAATAAAAACAGTAAAAAGACAACCCAGCTTTAAAATGGACAAAAGTTCTAGATAGACATTTCTCCAAAGAAGATACACGGATGATTAATAAGCATATGAAAAGATGCTTGACATCATTAGTCATCAGGGAACAAATCAAAACCAGAGTGAAATGCCACTTCACACCCACTAGGATGGCTAGAATCAAAACTGGCAAACATTAGCAAGTGTTGCCAGGATGTGAAGAAATGGTAACCCTCATACCATGCTGGTATGATTGTTAAAGGAGGTAGCTGCTTTGAAAAACAATTTCCCCAAATGGTCAAACATACCGTTATTTTATGACTAAGTAAGTCCAGTCCTAGGTATATATCCACAAGAAATGAAAACATATGTCTACAGGAAAACTTGTACACTGATGTATAAGTTGTATACAAATGTTTATAGCAACATTTTCATATTAGCTGAAAAGTTGAAACAACCCATCAACTGACAAATGAATAAACAAAATGTGTTATATCCATGCAATATCCATAAAAAGGAATGAAATACTAATACATGTTACAACGTGGATGGACTTTAGAAACATTATGCTAAGTAAGAGAAGCCAGACAGGAAATATTGTGTGGTTCTATTTACATTAAATGTTCAGAACAGGCAAATCTAAAACCTGGGTTGGGAAGATCCCCTGGAGATGGGAAAGGCTACCCACTCCAATATTCTGGCCTGGAGAATTCCATGAACTGTACAATCTGTGGGGTCGCAAAGAGTCAGACACAACTGAATGACTTTCACTTTCTTTCATAGAGAAAGACAGATTAGTGGTTCCAGAGGCTACAGAGAATAGGGATAGAGGAGCAATAGCTAAAGGACATAGCAGGGGTGGGGAGAGGTTTGGAGGCGATTAAAATGTTCTAAAATTGTGGTGATAGTGCTATATTTAAAATGGGTTACTGTATAGCACTAGCACAGGGAACTCTACTCAATATTATGTAACAACCTAAATGGGATAGTAATTTGAAAAAGAATAGATACATGTATATGTATAGCTGAATCACTTTGCTGTGTACCTAAAACTGTCACAACATTGTTAAATAACTATACTCCAATTTAAAATAAAAAGTTAAAAAATAAAAGAAAGTTGTGATAATTGCATGTATCTTTGAATATGCTATAAGTTGTGTATTATATAATTTAAATGAGTAAATTATATGTGTACTTTATCTCAATAAAGTTGTTACCAAGAAAAAATTATTAGAAGAAACAGATTTTTGCAAGTCTATTTACCAAGTAGTGTGCCACAAGCCAGAATCTTTAATTACTTTATATTAAGGTCTATGTGATATCCAAAACCACTGGATTGTGTACTTTAAATTGACTAATATGGTTAATCTTATGTAATACGAATTTTTATCTATTTCTTTTTTTTTTGGCTGTCCCATTTGGCATATAGAATCTTAGTTTCCCAACCAGAGATCAAACTTGTGCCCCCTACAGTGGAAAGGGGGAATCTTAACTGCTGGAGTGCCAGGGAAGTCCCTTTATCTCACTGTGCAAATCTTAGGAATACAAAATAAATTTAGCAATGAGAGCTCAGTGAAAGAAGTCAGAGCTCAGATCCTTTTTGATACCAACTCCCTCAGCAGAGAGTCCAGAGAGTGATCAAAATTGTATACTGGAAGGGCTCAGTGAGCATATTTGTTTGTCTAAGAGTCCCACAGAAGGCCGTCCAGTGAAGGTCCTCAAAATTATCTCAATGGAGCCTTCAAATGTTGAGGAAGACACCACCACTCTTAATATGAAGAACAGTGAGGCTGAGTTTACTACTTGCTAAAGCAAAAAAAGAATGATATTTATAAAATATAATCTCTTTGACAAAGTAGAACTGATGCAAAGGGTTTTGAGAATTGTGGGTTTCAGGGACTGGCAGATTTTCAAAACTGGGAATGTACTACAGACTTGCTCACTTTTAACTGGTGTGTAGAGACAGGACTTCCCTAGAAGTCGGTAGGGAAGGAGGTCTATTCTTTCCTAGACGGTAAAGAATCTGCCTGCAATGCAGGAAACCTGGGTTTGATCCCTGGGTTGGGAAGATCCCCTGGAGAAGGGCATGGCAGCCCACTCCAGTATTCTTGCCTGGAAAATCCCCATAAACAGGAGCCTCGTGGACTACAGTCCATGGGGTCTCAAAGAGTCGGACACAACTGAGTGGCTAAGCACTAGCACACAGAAATTGGTGGACTGTTGGAAGCAGGAGTGGAAGCTTGACTGCTGATGCTTACTGGAGTGAGGCTGTGGTTGACTGGCTGCCTTGCAGAAGCAAGGGACTGTCATTAATTGGCTGATTAGAGGCATGGCTATTGGGCAAAGCAGTTACTGTTTGATTGGGACAGGTTTGAACTAATTCTATGATTACTTGCTTATGGCTTGAACAAGAGCCAAAGAACGGGCAGTGTTTCCTTTTCTTGAATTTGGAGCATAGAAACTTCTTTTATTCCCAACATCTCCTGTTTCTAATAGCTGCATTAGAATCTAATTTAAAATCTTTACTCAGTAGGCAGTCAGGAATCATGGGTGTTTTTAAGCAGAGAAGTGACTGATGAGATCGTTCGTAGACTTGTAAAAGGTGGATTATAGAGGAGAAGAGAAAGTCCAGGAAATGGGTTAGAAGGCTGTTGAAAATGCTAAACTTTAGAATGTTCTGAGGCATAGCCTTATTAACAGGAGAGGAAAGCAGACTTGATGTTGCATTAACATCTTCCTTTTCCTTCCCTCTTACTGCTCTCTCTCTCTCCCTCTCATCAAGTGAAAAATTAACATCTATGCCAAGGAAGAATTGCTAGTGAATATCAAGATTGTCCTAATTACTAAATCAGGAATAACTTAAAAGCAATTAATTTAAGGAAAGAATGTTTTGCTTTCTGACCATTTTCTTGGTTTTCTTAGATAATTAAGTTGAAAGCTGAAGCCCGACTGGACCTACTAAAGCAGATTGGTGTTTCTGTCGACACATGGCTAAAGAGTGCAATGAACCAAGTGATGGAAGAACTGGAAAATGAGCGATGGGCCCGCCTTCCTGCAGTGACTAATAATGGAGCCTTACACTCGGTACAGTTTCTCTTGAATATGATGGGCTAACTTCACTAAAGAATGCTCTTCTATGACTCTGTAACCAAACTTGATAATAGACAAAATTTTAAAGAAAAAGTAATGGATTTTCTAATGGTTTGAGGTTTTTTCCTTTAGTCTATCACTAATTGTGTTAAACTTAGTGTAGGAAAGAAAGAGAGAAGAAAAAAATAGTACTTTTTTAAAATGTGCATTATATAGTGATAAAATATTATCACTAGTAGGTTTATCATTATCCCATTCTTAAAAGTAGGTATACTTCTTATCCGGAGGTAGCAGGATAAAAATTTTAGTCTAATGTTTCCAGAGTTTTCAAAGGTCTTCTTCATTGTAAGTGAAAATAAACATCCGGAGCATTGTAAACAGTGTTAAAGAAGGGAAAGGAACACAGTCTATGACTTAGTCTGTTCAGTTCACAAGGACTGTCACACTCTGCTCACAGTTTCTTTCTTTCATCAGGGAAACCGTGCTCCAGGTATAGGTTTATTAATAAGGCCAGAACTCACACTTAAGTTTTCCTAGTTCAGGTTCAGAGTGTTCTCCACTCTGATGTCATCCAGTTCAACTGTGGTTTTTCATTCTGGAAATCTGAGTATCAGAAAAGTTCAGTGATTTGCCTGATATTACATAGGTGGATATATAATGCGTTGCTGGTCAAACTATTTTTTGCTGCTATCTCCCTACCCATTATTCTCTCTCATCCAGTTTATTTCCATATGGCATTTATTACAATCTGTATTTGTCTTATTTTATTTTATTTATCATCTGTCTTCTTCCCTGAAATGTAATTTCCATGCCTACCTGGTTTCTGCACAGCAAAGTGTCTGGCACATGTCAGTACTCAGTAAATGTCTGTTGAGGGACAAAGTGAATGAATCAACAGATAAATGGAATAGTGTGTGTGCTCAGTTTCTCAGTCATATCTGACTCTTTGCAACCCCCTAGACTGTAGCCCACCAGGCTTCTCTGTCTATGGAACTTTCCAAGCAAGAATACTGGAATGGGTCGCCATTTCTTACTCCAGGGGATCTTCCCAACTCAGGGATCAACCTATGTCTCTTGTGTCTCCTGCATTGGCAAATGGATTCCTTACCTCCGCACCACCTGGGAAACCCAGATGGCATAGTAGCAAACTAAACTCTAATCTTCTGACTTTCCACTATATCCATAGTTCCTCTTCAATATTTGTGCCCTTCAGATAAAAGGAATCGAGCTAGAGAAAGTGGCCATAGTTTAAGAACATTCCTGGAAGTCAGTTTTTTCACATGGCATTCTGACTTTCTAATGAGAATACACTTGTACACTGAAAAAAGGTTGTGAGTGCGTGTGCATCTTAAGGAAAAGCAATCTACTGAAGATTTATTTTTATTTCACTATTAATGATAATCCAGCTGGGGAAAATAAGTACATATCATCTATTTGACTTTGGGGTTAGAAGAACTTACCCTGTTTCCAATACAGCAGACTTGCTCTGTCTCATGGAGTGTCTCTTCCCATTGCATCTTTTAAAAGCCACAACTTCCATCTAATATATGTTATTCTGTTTAACAAAACTTACAATGATAACAAATTCCAGATACATGCTTACTTTTGGTTTCTTCAACGGTACTTACTGTTGGCAACCTATCAACCCCATGATTTTCCTCAGACTAGCATCTCCAGTACTCTTGCCTGGAAAATCCCATGGACAGAGGAGCCTGGTAGGCTGCAGTCCATGGGGTCGCGAAGAGTCAGACATGACTGAGTGACTTCACTTTCACTTTTCACTTTCATGCATTGGAAAAGGAAATGGCAACCCACTCCAGTATTCTTGCCTGGAGAATCCCAGGGACGGGGGAGCCTGGTGGGCTGCCGTCTATGGGCTTGCACAGAGTCGGACACGACTGAAGCGACTTAGCAACAGTAGCAGCAGCATCTTTTCTAACTCTATCAACTGGGCAGGCACTTATCCCTATGTACCCACTTCCTAGGCAAATTGGAGATGAACAAGACTTGGTGTTTCTCTCAAAAAGCTTACAAACTGGTAGAGCAGACAGACTTCTGTGGATCTTAATGATACATGGAAGTGTATGACTGAACTATTGTATAGAAAACTTGAAATTGATAACTCCTAACTCCTCAGCACATGTTGGAAAAAGTCTCTGGATTTCAGAAATTCTAAGATACCCTCCAGCTCCAAAATCTCATGATTTTGTAAAATTGTATCTGAAAAACTTAACATACTTCATTTTATTGCATTTCACTTTATTGCACTCACCAACAATTGCATTTTTTAACGAATTAAAGGTTTCCTTTTTCATTTTACATTTGTTATGGTGATCTGTGATCAGCAATCTGATGTTACCACGGTAACATTTTGGGGCACCGCAAATCCCACCTGTTAATTGATAAATGTTTGTGTGTTCTGACTGCTTCCCCGACTAGCCATTCGTCTGTCTCTCTCCATCTCATCTGGCCTCCCTATTCTCAGAGATGCAACCTTATTGAAATTAGGCTGATTAATAATCTATAGAGTGGTCAGGTAAAAGGGAGAGTTGCACATCTCTCAGTCTGAATCAAAAGCTAGAAATGATTAAGTTTAATGAGAAAGGCACATCGAAAGCCAACATAGGCCAAAAGCTAGACCTCTTGAGCCAAACGTTTGGCCATGTTTTGGATGCAAATGAAAAGTTCTTAAGGGAAATGAAAAGTACTACTCCAGTGAATATGTGAATGATAAGAAAGAAAAAAAGCTTTATTGCTGGTAGCAAGGAAGTTTTAGTGGTCTGGATAGATGATCAAACCAGCCACAACATTCCATGAAGACAAAGCTTAATCCAGAGCAAGGCCCTAACTTTTTTTCAATTCTATGAAGGCTGAAAGAAGTAAGGAAGCTGCAAAAGAAAAGTTGGAAGCTAGCAGAGGTTGGTTCATGAAGTTTAAGGAAAGAAACTGTCTTTGTAACATAAAAATGCAAAGTGAAGCAGCAAATGCTGATGTGGAAGCTACAGCAGGTTATCCAGAAGATCTAACTAAGATCATTGATGAAGGTAGTCACACTGAACAATAGATTTTCAATATAGACAAAATAGCTTTGTCATGTGAAAAGATGTCATCTAGGACTTACATAGAGAGGGCAATGCCTGGCTTCAAAGCTTCGAAGCACAAGCTGACTGTTTTGTTAGGGGCTAAGGAAGTTGGTGACTTAAGTTGAAGCCGGTGCTCATTTACCGGTCTGAAAACTCTAGGGACTTTAAGAATTATGCTAGATCTACTGTGCTATGCTCTATAAATGAAACAAAACTTGGATGACAGTGTATCACTTTACAACATGACTTTATGAACATTTTACATCCACTGTTTAAGATCTACTACACAGTCTTTCCTGGTGGCTCAGTGGTAAAGAATCTGCCCTGCCAATGCAGGAGACAGGGGTTTGATGCTTAGTTTGGGAAGATGCCACATGCCACAGAGCAATTAAGCCCATGAGCCACAACTGCTGAGCCCATGTGCTGCAGCTACTGAAGCCTGCACCCCTGGAGCCTGTGCTCTGCAACAAGAGAAGCCACTGCAATATGAAGCCCTCCCACTGCAGCTAGAGAGCAGCCCCTGCTTGCCACAACTAGAGAAAAGCCCATGCAGCAACAAAGACCCAGCACAGCCAAAAAACATAAATAAATTTTTTAAAAATTTTAAAAGATCTACTACTCAGAAAAAAAGATTCCTTTGCAAATATTACTGTTCATTGGCAATGCACCTGGTCACCCAAGAGCTCTGATGGAGATGTACAATGAGATTCATGTTGTTTTCATGCCTGCTAATACAATATCCCTTTGGTAGCCCATGGGTCAAGGAGTAATTTTGATGTTCAAGTCTAATGACTTAAGATATACATTTCCTAAGTCTGTAGTTGCCTTAGATAGTGATTCTTCTGATGGCTGTAGGCAGAGTAAGTTGAAAACCTTTTGGAAAGGATTCACCATTCTAGATGCCACTTAGAACACTCATGATTCATGGGAAGAGGTCAAAATATCAGTATGAACAGGACTTTGGAAGAAGTTGATTCCATCCTTCATGGATGACTTTGAGGTATTCAAGAATTCAATAGAGGAAGTAATGCAATAGTAGTAATAGCAAGAGATCTAGAATTAGAAGTGGAGCCTCAAGATGTGACTCTTTGCTGCAATCGTATAATAAAACATTAATGGATTAAGAGTTACTTCTTATGTATGAGCAAAGAAAGTGGTTTCTTGAGATGGAATCTACCATGGTGAAGATGTTGTGAAGACTGATGATGTAACAACAAAAGATTTAGACTATTACACGAACTTAATTGATAAATCAGGAGGATTAAGAGGATTGCCTCCAGTTTTGAAAGAAGTTTTACTGTGCTATCACACAGTAAAATTTTTAAAATGCTATTTTTAAAATGCTATCAAATAGCTTTGCGTGCTACAGAGAAATAGTTCATGAGAGGAAGAGTCAATCAATGCCACAAACTTCAGTGTTGTCCCATTTTAAGAAATTGCCATGGACACCCCAGCTTTCAGCAGCCGCCACCTTAATCAGTCAGCATCCATCAACATCGAAGCAAGACCTTTTTACCAGCAAAAAGATTATGACTCACTGAAGACTCAAATGATAGCATTTTTTGGCTATAAAGTATTTCTTCATTAAGGTATATAAATTTTTTAGACATATGATATCGCATGCTTAATAACTAAGTATAATGTAAACGTAGCTTTTATGTGCACAGAGATCAAACCAGTCAATCCTAAAGGAAATCAGGCCTGAGTATTCATTGGAAGGACTGATGCTGAAGCTAAAGTTCCAATACTTTGGTCACCTGATGCACAGAACTGACTCATTGGAAAAGACCCTGCTGCTGGGAAAGATTGAAGGCAGGAGGAGAAGTAGACGACAGAGGATGAGTTGGCTGGATGGCATCACCGACTGGATGGATATGAATTTGAGCAAGCTCCAGGAGTTGGTGATGGACAGGGAAGCCTGATGTTCTGCTCTCCATGGGGTCACAAAAGGTCAGACATGACTAAGTGACTGAACTGAACTGACTTTATTGTGGTAGTCTGAAACCAAATCCACAATATCTCCAAGGTATACTTATACCAGCTAGAAAAATGGGAGAGAAGGAAATATCCTCATGAAGGAAATGTCATTTGGGATAGTCTTTAAAGAAATTTAACAAGAGATAAAGGAAAGCATCTGAGTACGAAGGAAGGAAATGAAGGAGATGTCCCTAGTATAGTGTCTAGCAGTGAGTAGTACAGACTGGTTGTAAGTGTTGAATAAATTGGGTATTTTTGGCAACTGTCCCGAAACATCAGCTCATCTAGAGACATGTCATATCCTTTGTGAAAGGAGCATTTTGCGATCCCATTCCACTCTTTCTTCCCTCTAGTCACTCTTATAGAACCTGTGTTTTCTCAGTTTCAGTTGAGGGATGTATTTTGTGGATGCTCTACTAATAGTATAAATAACAGAAAGATGTAAGCATAAAATAGTTTAATGAAGTCCCAATATTTATTTAACCTGATTTTAAATGACAATCCTGAAATAACTTGGAGGAATTTGTAGCTCTTCACACTGACAAGCTAGCTGGAGAAAAACAGAGAGTAGAAATACACATTTGGGGGCCAAATTATTTCTTCCATTACAGGTGCCAGCAAAAGCATTAATCATCAGGTTTAGAATTCCCTTTCGTCTGGAAAACATAGTTAATAGTACTATTAGACATTACTAGTGTAAAGTGCCCTATAGAGATAAATATTTTTAAAACATATATTATTTATCTTACAGAATAAGGAAGGGACTATACTTTCTTGAGTATTAACTCTTTGCCTTCTGTATTATGCTGTGGTACAGAATATAGGAATAGGAGGGAGAAATATCACAATATAGCAATATTTTTTAAAGAAGAGCATCCTACTGGTATAATTATTCAGCTGATCATTAATCAGAGCCTGCATTCAGTCTCCTATGATTGGATTGCTGCCAGTCACCCAGTCACCCCATCTGTCACTTATCCCTTCTCATTTTCTTGCCTTCTCTTACTCAAAAACCCATACCCAGTTTAAAACCTAATTTTGAAATTATATTAATTGTAGAATAGAAAGATTATATAACTAGATAACAAAAAACTAGGAAGTATGGCAGAGAAGAAAATAAAAAAAGCTCCATCCTTTTAACAACACTGTTAGCAACTTAGTTGAATTCCTTCCTCTTTCTACTATTCCTTTTTTGAACACCTTTATCATAATAAGGTTAACTTTGCATATTTTTATCTAACATTCCATATTGATGGATGACCTTCATAATCATCCTTTTCATGTCTGTGTAATATCCCATCAGGAATGCATTCACTTAACTCTTTATGTTTAGTATTTGGCTTGCCTCCACTTAGTCTAAATAACACTCTTTAAAACATTTTTTTCATACTGGGGATTTTTTTTCTGTAAGTTAGGATCTTAGAATTACTGAGTCAGAGATTCTTAGTTTGAGTTTGGTTTATTTTTGTGCTTTCTGCCTGTTCTTTTTTCCCCCTCTAGATTTTCAGACTGTTCCTGACAGTGTTTACATGACTTCCTTGTTTTCAGCCACTTCCCCCAACTACTATGCCAAGGCATCCTGACATCTACTCTGTTGGGAAGCATCCCTAAGTATATGAGCATTTCACAGAGTTGCGTAGAAATAAATTCTAGGTCTGTTAATTATGAAGATCATGCTCAGTGTGTTTGAAAGGCAAGAGTAAAGATTTTAAACCTTTAGGATGCTAGTTTGGTTCCCATCTGCCTCAGTAATGCCTTGTAGTCCTTGCACCCAATGGGCTTTGTTTTTATAACACAGAAACCTGTTTGTTGGCTTGAGCTAAATCCCAAAGAAATGAACAATGGATTTTTATGATGAGATAAGCGTAAACTATAGAAAATAATGGAATATACCTATAAAAATCTTCAGTTGCTTTTTTATTTACAGTATTTCCAGATGGGCATTCACCTTTTTATTGGACTAAACTCCATACTCACAATGTCCACACTTTAAATGAAACTGACATTTCAGGTTCCCAGTAGGATCAGTTTAATTGAATTCAGTAAGCATGTATTGAGCCTTCACTGCTCATGAGACCCTTTGCCAGAGGCTGGAAATTACCTAGCTGCATATATTGACTGTGGGTTGGTATCCACAGATCAAGAGAACCAGTGTCACTTACTGACAGCCAAGACCAAAGATGGGCATTGAAAAGCTAGAGCATTTCACTTCTAAGAGAAGTATCTCTAGCCATGTTATGTTCTTTAACTTTCTCCATAGCCATAACAAGTAAAGTGCTTGACACAGGTCCTTACACATGATACATGTTCGAAAATATTAATCTGAACTTTAAGCAGTTTACTCCAGTTCTACCAACTAAGCTTAAAATACTACCAAAAAGAGGGTATTCACTTTGGTAAATCATCTATTCTGTACCAGGTACCATGTCAGGCACATTCATATATTATTTTAAATAATGATCACAACCATCCTGAATGTATTTACAGATGACAAGATAGACTTGGAAGAATTAACTATCTTGCCCAGCATCACACAGCTAGTAAGTGGAGAGAATTGGGATTAGAACCCAAATATGTCTGCCTCTAAAGCCCTGCTTTTTTTCTCACTCCTTGGATGACTCTTGATTCCTCTAAGCTTTTTCGTGATTCATTTCAATTGCTATATTTTTTTTTTCATTTCTTGTTTTAAGCATCTGGTGAATCATCATTGACTGCCCTATTTTGATGTAATTAATGGTCTTATAGCATCTTCAAGTACTGTGCAACCATTTGTCATTAAAATTCCCAAGCTTTATTATTCTTAACAGTTTTACTGAAGTATAATTGAAATAGAATAGATTGTACATATTTAAAAACATATACTTTGCTTTGTTTGACCTCTTTCATATAACATGATTATTTTGAGTAGCATCCATGTTGTTACATGTCAGTCTTTTCTTTTAATTGCTGAGTCATATTCTGTTGTATGAATATACCACAAAATTTGTTTATCCATTCACCCTGATGATGGGAATTTGAGTTGTTTGGGGCTCTTTCAAGTAAAACTGCTATGTGTGTATGTTTTCGCTGGGTCATATAGTGGCGATATGTTTAACATTTTAAATAACTGTCAGGCTATTTTCCAAAATGGTTGTACCATGTTACATTCCTGTTAATGGAGTACTAGTGTTCCAGTTGTTCCACTACCTTGCCAATAGCTAGTATGGTCAATCTTTTTAATTTTAAATATTTTAATAGGTGTGCAGTAGTGTATCACTATAGTTTTAATTTGCATTTCACTAATAATGTTGAGCATCTTTTCACATGCTTATTTTCCACATGTATATCTTCTTCAGCAAACTATCCATTCAGATCTCTCAAGCGTATTTCATTAGGTTGTTTGTTCTCTTTTTATTGTATTTTGAGAGTTCTTTTTATACTCTGGGTACAAATCTTTTATCAGATAGATGATTTATGTAATTTTCTCCCAGTCTGTAGCTTGCCCTTTCATGTTCTTAACAGTATCTTTCAAAGAGCAGAAATTTTTTGGTTGAAGTCCAACTTACTTTTTTTTCTCTTTCATGGACCATGCTGTGATATAACTAGGAAACCTTTGTCCAACCCAAAGTCATAAAGATTTTCTTGTATGTATTATAATTTTAGGTTTTACATTTAAGTTTGTGATTGTGTGAGTTAAGAAGAGTGAGTACAATTCTTTTTTCTTATTGTTGTTGAAAAGACTGTCATTTCTCTACTGAAATGCCTTTACATCTTTGTCAAAAATCAACTAACCCAACTAATGTATGGGTCTATATTTGGACCTCCTATTCTGTTCCATTGATCTATTTGCCTAGCTTGATGACAGTGCTGCTGTGTCTTAATTATTGTAACTTTTAAGTCCGGAAGTCAGGTAAAATCTTCCACCTTTCTTCCTTTTCAAAATTGTTTTGGATATTCTCATTCCTTTGCTTTTCCATGTGAATTTTAAAATTGATTTTCTACCAGAAAAACCTAACAGAATTTTTTCCTTAGGATTACAGCGAATTTGTAGATCAGCTTGAAGATATTTGATATCATAACAGTATTGAGTCTTTCAATTGTCTTTCATTTCTCTAAGCAGTGTTTTATAGTTTTCAGTGTGTAGGTGTTGCACATCTTTTGTCAGACTTATCTCTAGTTCATAGTTTTTGATGCTGTACTAATAGTTTTTTTATTCCAACTTCTGATTGTTCATTACTAACATATAGAAATACAATTGATTTTTGTATATTTTGTGTCCTACAACATTGCTAAACTCATTCATTAGTTATTGTATTTTTTATGTAGATTTTCTATATAGATAATCATGTAACCTGTATACAAAGACAGTTTTACTTCTTCCTTTCCAATTCAAAATGCCTTTTATTTCCTTCTATGCTTACTTTCCCCCCCTTATTGAAACAGCTCCAGTGTCCAGTACACGGCTTGAATAGAAGTGGTGAGAAACAACATGATGTTCTTGCATTGTTCCCAAACTTAGGGAGAAAGCATAGTCTTTCACCATTAAGTGTGATGTTCACGGTAGGATTTTTGTAGATGCCCTTTCCCATGTCAAGCAAGTTTCCTCCATTTTTGTTTAGTTTACTGATAGGAATGGATGTTGAAGTGAAGTGTTAGTTACTCAATCGTGTCTGACTCTTTGCAACCCCACGAGCTGTAGCCTGCTAGGCTTCTCTGTCCATGGGATTCTCCAGGCAAGAATGCTGGACAATTGAATTGCCATTCCCTTCTCCAGAGGGTCTTCCTGATTCAGGGATCTAACCCCAGTCTCTTACATTGCAGGCAGATTCTTGATAGTTTGAGCTACTTGGAAGTCCTAAATATTAAATGATTTTTCTTATTAGTTTGTTAGTATGGTGAAATACACTGATGATTTTTCATGTATTGAACCAACTTTGCATTCCTGATGAACTATTATGCTTTTTATATATTGATTAGAATTGATTTGTTGAAATTTTGATTAGCGTTTTATATGTCTGATTATGGCGGATACTTTATTAGTCTATAGTTTTCTTAAACTATAAACTATAAAATATAAAATATATATAAACTATAAACTATAAAATATAAACTATATTCTGATTTTGGAATAATGATTGTCTCATAAAATAATTTGAATCCCTTCCTCTTCAATTTTCTGGAAGCTTATGTAAAATTTTTTTCTTCCTTAAATGTTTAGTAGAATTCACCAGAACCTGGACCTGGAGGGGAGTTTTGTGGGAGTTTGTTATTAAGCACCAAACTCAATTTCTTTAATAAATAGGGTTCTTCAACTTAGTCTTCTTGAATGGACTTTGATCATTTGTGTCTTTCAAAGAATTTGTTGGTTTCATGTAAGTTGCCACATTTACTGGCATAAAGTCGTTCATAATATTTTTTATTATTTGATTGTCTGGAGGATCTATAGTGACATCACTTCTACTACTCCTTGATGTTGGTTATTTGTTTCTCCTTTTTTTTCCCATTAATCATCCTACTGCTGCTGCTGCTGCTGCTGCTGCTGCTAAGTCGCGTCAGTCGTGTCCGACTCTGTGCCACCCCATAGACGGCAGCCTACCAGGCTCCTCCGTCCCTGGGATTCTCCAGGCAAAAACACTGGAGTGGGTTGCCATTTCCTTCTCCAATGCATGAAAGTGAAAAGTGAAAGTGAAGTCACTCAGTCATGTCTGACTCTTTGAGACCCCATGGACTGCAGCCTACCAGGCTCCTCCATCCATGGGATTCTCTGGCAAAAGTACTGGAGTGGGTTGCCATTGCCTTCTCTGGATCATCCTACTAGAGGTTTATAAATTTGATGTATTGTCACAAAAAAGAAAAAAAACAGCTTTTGATTCATTGACTTTTTTCCCTTTTGTTTTTCTGTTTTTTTTATTTTATTGATTTCTGCTCTCGTTTTTTATTATTTCCTTTTTCTGATTAATTTGGATTTAATTTGCTGTTTCCTAATATTTTTAACATGGAAGCTGAGGTCACTGATGTGAGACTTTACTTCTTTTTCAGTATAGGCATGTCATACTAAACATTTCCCACTACATGTTGCTTAAGCACCACCACACAAACTCAGATACATTGTGTTCAACATTTGCATTCAATTTTAAATATTTTCTAATTGGTCTTTTAATTTCTTCTTTGTTTCATGGGTTGTTTAGAAGTGTTATTGAGTTTCCAAATATTTGGGAATTTTACAGATACCTTTCTGGTAATGACATTATTTCCATTGTGGTCAGATAACATACTTGAATCATTTTTAATTTATCAAGACTTGTTTTGTGGCCCATTATGTGGTATATCTCAGTAAATGTTCCATGTGTACTTGAGAAGAATATGTAATCTGCTATTGTTAGGTGTTATCATCTATAAATGTCAATTAAGTTGGTTTGTAGTGTTGTTCAAGTCTTCATCCTTACTGATTTTCTAATTTCTCTACCTGATGCCCTATGCCTTGTGAGGTTTTCTGGTCTGTTAAGAGGGAACAGGAAATATTCCCAGGCCTGTGTGAATGCTGAGGATGGTTCCCTCTAATCCTTTGAGAGGTTCTATCAGTGGCTTTGGGTAGTTCCTGATGTACATGTGCTGATCAGTACTTAACTGAAGACTTAAGGAGGACCCTCTGCAGATTTCCAGAGTTCTCTCTATGCATTTCTCTTTTCTTCATTACTTTACTGTGCAAACCCTAGCCACTTTGGCCTTCCTGAAGTCCCAGTTTTGTGTCTTCAGTTCCAGTAGATCACCAACCTCTTCCTGGGTTCCCTCCTGCTGTATCTCATCTTGGAAACTTTTTTCAGATAGTAGGTTGGGGAAATTGTTTGTTTCCCTCAAGGATCACTGTTCTTCATCACATAACGTCCAGTGTCTTGAAAACTGTTCTTTTGTAAATTTTGAACCATTTTTTAGTTGTTTCTGGAAGGTTTAAACCTGGTCCCTGATACTCCATCTTGCCTGGAAACAGAAAGCCATCTGGCTGATATTTTCAGCATCATCTTTTATAATATACCTGTGTTATGTTTCGAATGATGTTCACTGTGATCATTTTCTGTCTAGATGGAATTCAGAGGTTCTGCTAGCCACTTTCAGGGAGCTGTCTTCCTCTAAGCTGGATATCACCAGATTTTTTTTTTTAATCTATCTTCTTT
Organism: Okapia johnstoni; assembly: GCA_024291935.2. Classification (NCBI taxonomy): domain Eukaryota; kingdom Metazoa; phylum Chordata; class Mammalia; order Artiodactyla; family Giraffidae; genus Okapia; species Okapia johnstoni. The sequence goes on from CM044325.1 coordinate 26,015,318, forward strand.
GCTCATAAAAACAACAATTATGTATTAAGTGTCTCCTTTGTACCAAGCGTATATTAAGGGTTTAAGTGTTGCCTCACTTAATCCTCATGATAACTTTGTTAAGAAGTAATTGTCTTCATTATAGAGATGAGGTAATTGAAGTTGAGAGGTCAAATAATTTGCCCAAGGTCATATAACAAGTAAATGGCATAGTCAGCATTCAGGCCCAAGTCTGTCAGATCCATAAAGCTGATGAAGCCCTTCAGAGGTAATTTGCTGAGTATGAGGTCAGCTCCTAAAACCATCTCAGAAAGGTTCTTCTTATCTGTCATTGCAATAAGAGTAAGCATTTTACAACATCTCAGAAAGGAAAATTATTAGTACCACTGGAAAGAATAGTTTTGATTAAAATTCTGTCAGGTGACAGGAAGGAAAAGGGTTAAGTGAGCAGTTAAGAAACAGGAAGAATGTGCTTTTAGAAATGCTAGGTCAAGAAAACATTGCAACAGTTTAAAAAAAAAAAAAGAAAACATTGCAACAGTTAAGTTACAGAAGGTGGAAGAGGAAAAAGGAAGAAGCTGTCCTGAGATGACATACTTTGGAAAACTGCAAGAGCGATGCAAAAGCATGTAGCAGTGACCCCTGCTGCCGTCACTGCAACCTTCCATTCCCTTCTGTGAGAATCAAAAAATGAATTCAAAATAAAGAAGAAAAAAAAGAATGTTTAGTATCAGATAACATTGCCAAGATGAAACATTTTGAATTGATTCCCAGTGCCAAAACACAGTACATATTAACATTCCTTACACTGTATTTTTGGAAACTTGCTCTACTCACATTGGCTTTAATTTTTTTTATAGATGTATGGGTGTTTTGTTTTGCTTTTTGTAATGCCCACAGTTGTCTGTAACCTTTTCTAGAATGTAAAGGCATCTTCCAAGTATATGTAAATATGTTTGTTAGTTTGGGGGCTTCCCAGGTGGCACTAGTTGTAAAGAACCTGCCTGCCAATGCAGGAGAGTAAGAGGGTTCGATCCCTGGGTCGGAAGATACCCTGGCGAAGGGCATGGCAACCCACTCCAGTATTCTTGCCTGGAGAATCCCATGGACAGAAATCTGCTCTGACCTTCCCGAGTCACTCTCTTCACACTCACAGGGCTGTCTGTGCACTTAGCGTTTGGGTATGCTGACTTCCCACTCTAGGTTGTGAACTCCTGCAAAGCAGACTATGTCCTTCATTTCATATCTCAGAGCCTAGCTTAGTGTTCAGCATTTAGTAGGTGTTTGATATTTTAATTAATTGTTCTACCATAAGGCCCAATTCTGACGGTCCATTCCTTATATCTTTACTGTGTAAACCTTAGTGCCTTTATGTGTTTGAACATTGGGAAAAGTAGCCAAATAAGTGTTGTATGAGACTAGAAACCAAGAAACCTTTGAGCTTATTTTGTTTCTTCTTTACTGGATTTTTAATTTAAAAAGTAAAACATACTTTTTGTTTATAGTTCAGAGGTATATAGAACAAGCCAATCTCCTCTGTTCTCCAGTCTTAGTCCTTCTTACTCTGCCTACCTCTGTCAGATGTTTATGCTCATTTAAGTGTTATTTGCATTTTAATGTAATAGACAATACTCTAGATAAATACATTTTTACACTTAATACCATTTTAATTAATATATGCCTTTTAGCTATGGCCAGTAATATACATTGAAACTGGATTTATTTTCCTTGTGCTACATTTCAAAAGAAACTGTGCCCTTTTCTGTGGAAAAATATACATAACATAAACTTCATCATTTAAACCATTTTCAAATACAAAGTTCAGTGGCATTAAGTGCATTCACATTTTTTTGTGCAACCGTAACTATCATCCATCTCCAGAACTCTTTTCATCTTGCAAAAAGTGAAACTCCGTACCAGTTAAACAGTAGCTCCCCATTCCCCCAGCCCCCAAATTCCTGACAACCAACATTCTACCTTCTGTCTCTATAAATTTGACTACCCTAGATAGTTAATATAAGTAGAATCACGCAGTATTTATCTTCTTTGTGACTGGCTTATTTCATTTAATATTAATGCCCTTAGGGTTCACCCATACTGTAGCATGTGTCAGAATGGCCTTCCTTTTTAAAGCTAAGTAATATTCTGCTGTCATATACCACAGTCTGTTCATCCACCCATCTCAGTGGATCCTTGGGTTGCTTCCACCTTGTGGCTATTGTGAATAATGCTGCTGTCAACATTGGTATACAAATATCTATTCACATCCCTGCTTTCAAACTCTTTTGGGAAAAGTAATTGAAAGAATAGAATAGAAATAAAATTAAAGAGCATTGGGAATACAGAAGTGTGAAATTGCTGGATTATACAGTAATTCTATGTTAAACTTTTTAAGGAACCATCATAGCAGTTTTCCAAAGCAGCTACACCATTTTACATTCCTACCAGCAGAGCACACATGCTCTAATTTATCCACATCTATTTTTTTAAGTAATTTTATTTATTTATTGTTTTTGGCTGTGCTGGGTCTTCGTTGCTGTGCAGGCTTTTTTTTTTTCCCCAGGATGTACCAGTTTACGTTTAAACCAGCCATAGATGAAAACCTGTTTCTCTACATCGTTGGTAGCATTTAGAAATCTTTTTAATGTTTGCTAATATGATCAGTTTAAAATGGTAAGAGGCCTTCATTAGTCAGTATTTAACTGACTCTTGGTTTTAAAAAGAAAAAAAAATCTCAGTCCTTTCATAACATGAAAAATGCAAGTGAGAACAGAACAGATACTTTCCTATGTGCAGTTGAATGAGTAAATTAACATTTTGAAACAATCCGGTTGTTTGCTGCTTTCATGCATCTTCTTGAAGTAACTAAGTAAGCGAGCCAGTGGCCTCTGATTTTTCCTAGCTTAATGCAGATACTGAAAGAGAAGAAGGAGAAGAGTTTGAGGACAACATGGACGTTTTTGATGACAGCAGTTCCAGCCCTTCTGGTACCTTAAGAAATTATCCACTCACCTGCAAAGTTGTTTATTCCTATAAGGTTTGTATTTCTCTAACATATTTCTCATGTTAAATTGTGACAACTTTGAAGATACAAGTAACGGTATCTACCCAACCTCTTATGCTGTACTTACCATAATGTTGGTGTTCCGTTCATATTAGAGGCAATGGAACATAACGGGCAAGAGTCTAGGCTCTGATGTCAGACGGCCTCGTTAAAATCTTGCCTCTGCCACTTACAAGCTACATAACCACGCTAGTCCCTTGGTCACTGTGAGCCTCAGTTTTCTTACCTATATTATGGGGATAATACTGTAGGGCTAATGTGGAGACTAAATGAGATAACACTTGTATAGCAAAGCATTTAGCACAGTGCCTGGCATCTAGTAAATTTTCTGTAAATAGAACTCCTCTCCTTATCAGTTGCCTGCTTGGCACAAGGCTCTCCATTAGGATAGTTTTCAAAATTGGTATTAAAGTAAAATTTCTTGAAAAAACAGTTTTGTTAAACTTTGCCTATCCTAATATTAATATAACCACCTCTTGTCCAGGTTTAGCAGAGACCTGGACAAATAGATTTATCTTTTAACTTCCAAACCTGATTTGGTATAATAGTTTTTAATCTCTCTCACCCTTGCCCTGCTTTCACATTAACTTTTTACTCAAAGTAGATTGAGTTTCTTTTCCCAGTTCCTCTCTTTTCCTCACTCCCTTCATCAGTCAGTAGCCAGTCCTGTTGAGTCCACCTCCAAAACATATCCAGAATCCATTCACATTTCACATCTTTGTCTAGGCCATTACTTTGATTAGTGTAAAACAAAATTAATAATTGTATCCCTTCTTCATACTTGTCTACCAAGAGTCCACTTTCCACCCTACAGCCAAACCTATCTTTAACACATATAGGAGATTATTTTATTTCCCTGCCTAAAACTCTTTTTAAGCTTTCCATCACACAAAGAAACACCAACTCTTTACTAGGCTCTGTAATGTCCAGACTGATCTGGCCCCTGCCAGTCTCCTTAGCTTCATGTCAGACCAACCCACTGAACCTACTCACTACACGTTAGCAACTCTGGCTCCCTTTCAATCTTCAAAAGCACTGTGCTCCTTCCTGACTTGACAACTTTGCACTTGCTTTCCCTTACCTAGAACTGTCTTTTCCCAATTCTTGGTTGGCTGCCCACTGCTCTTCATATAGGCTCAACTCAAATAGTGCCTCCTCAGGTTTCCCCTGACCACCTAAATACATAACCAACTTCCTAGTCACTACTCAATCCCGTTGCCCTTCTGTCCTCATTTATTAATTGATACTATATAGAACCTATCACCAACCAAACTTAATCTTGTTTGTTTTCACATTTGGCAGAAACTTTGTGTGCCTTGCATATATGTCTTCAGCACCTAGGACAGTACCTGGCACATAGTTGATCCTCAGGAAATAATTGTGGAACGAATAAATGAATGATGTGGGGAAAGCATGAACAAATGCATCCCTTTAATTTTAATGAATTCCTTTCATGTTAATGCCATGCTTGAGGAACAACAACAGAGGAAGTATGTGGAGAGAATCTTAAGCATACGTGGAATAGTCTCACTCCCACCAGCACCATGCCTGGAGAGTGAAAAACTGACATTATTTACTCCTCAATATCAGTGATTACCAGACTTTTTTTCACTTAACATCATTTTATTATATATTTAACAATACTTCTTCTTTTCTAAAAGAGTTGTGATTTGTCTTCCCAATGTAAACTGTTTTGATAATCTTCTGAAAATTTGAAGTCATCTTTAAAACACTTGTACAATGTTTTTAAAATATGATACAACTAGGTTGGGATTGTTTCCTTGTCTTCTGTCTCAGTGTTATGTTTACTCTGAAGTTCCAGAGTTAAAATTTAAAGTCTTTAAATGGAGAGGATCCTAAGTATCTGAGTGATTATTGCATCTGAGGAATTTTGCAGATAAGGTAGCATTTCAGTGAGGTGAGGAGTAAGATCTTTCTAGTCACAATGATGAGGTAGAGAAGGTAAAGAGCCTTCTAAGCAAACAACAGATGCAGAGACACAGTTTGATGAGATAATAGAGTGTCCAGGAAATGTTAAACTCAGTGGTGTGTGAGCATCAAACCTGGGAAACAGAGCAACTGGAAGTAAAGATGTCAGATAGACCTGTAGATCACACCAAGGTTTGGCTTCTCTCCTGGCTGAAGGAAGCCATCGCGTGTCCTAAAATCAGACTGGGCTTTAAAATAATGTAACCCTGTTCATGGTATAGATATTCCAGAGAGGGTATATTAGAGTAGAGGCTTAACTATAAGCCTAGTTGTGATCCCTATGGTCCAGACCAGCAAAGAAAGCCTAAATTAATCTAGCAAGAGCAAATAAAAGCTAAATTTAAGGATTTGTTTCAAAAGACTTAAAAATGCTTGTCACTTTGACCCTACTAGCATTTGTCCTAAGGAAGTGACCCACAATATAGAAAAATATTCTGGGTACAAAATTTTTTTTCATCATAGTACTACTTTATAAGAGCAAAGTTAGCAGTCCAATAAGGAAATAATTAAATAAATTAACCATTTGTATAATATAACCATAACAGAATATTATGAGGATAATTGAAAAATTACATTTGTGGTTTTTTTGTAAGAAGAAATGATACGTCAAGAAAGTAAGATACCAAGTTGTACTACCTTAAGATCTCGATTATACCTATTTCTAGCTTTTCTACAGTGAACGTTCATTACTTTTATGATCAGGAAAAAGCGTATTGTTTTAACAGAAAACAGGAAATTTAGAGAGGTGGTGGTGGAAACAGAGGGCATGGCTGCTTCTGGGATTCTGGCAGTCACTGTGTATCAGGACTTCATGAGGTAGTGTGTGACCATGTGTTTATTTAATAAGCATTTACTGACCACTTGCTGTCCTTGGTTGGGATGAGTAAGAAGAATTACCTTCCCTGCCTTAAAGAAGTCATTCTATTAGAAAGCCCACAGGTACAAACAACTAACTTGAGTGCCGTAGTAGTCAGTATTAGAGGGATGCCCAAAGCCTTATAAGAATAAGAGGAGGAAAAAGCAACCAGCTCATTGTGGGTTGTCTTGGTATACATATAAGCCAGGCATCAAATCATGGGTAATAATAATAGCTACTATTTATGAATTCCTGTGTGCCTGGTATCAATATATATATATATATATATATTTATATATATTTCTAATCCCTTCAATAATCCTATAAGGAAGAAATTATCAACCAATCCATTAATTGAACAAATATTACTTGAGTACCTTCCATGTACCATGCTGTGCTCTTTTCTAGGCTTGGAGATACAGCATTGATCAACACAGACAGAAATCTCTGCCTTCATGGAGCTTACATTGTAATAGGAATAAAAAAGAAAACTGAGGCTCTGAAAGGTCTTACAGTCACTTGCCTGTAGAAACAGACTGAAGCTGGATTTGAACTCACAGTAATCTAATTCCAGTTACCAGATGGGAAAGAGGGATCGAGGCCTCTTGGAAGGAAGGCATAGAGACAATACATAACATGGTATATTCAGATACTAGGGATTAGTTTCCTGCGGCCAAAACATCAGGAGACCACAGGGTCTTGAGTGTCATGCAAAGGACTTGACCTTGTCAAGTGAAAGAATTGGTCACTGCTTAGGTATGGTATGATCAAGCTACTATAACACTACTGTAGCACTGCTTATATAACAATATTGGACAACTTGCATGGACCTTCATGACTTTTCTACAAGGGCAGCAATATATTTAAAGGTGTTTAACTCTCCTGCTTTGCTCTCACACACATTGAAATCTGGTTGTATTGATAACCTTTTAGAAGTTTTGCCACAGAATTAGGGAAAACATCTTTGTTATATAGGTGCCTTTTTCTGGTATATTCAAGGCATAGTGTGGTTTCAGATTAGTGAAGAAATTCCATTGGAAAAGCCATCAGAAATCAGTGGACTCTTTTTTTTCTCTTATTTTGAGGTCAGAGGTAATCTGCTTAAAATTCTGATCCTGGAGTATTTCTATGATTAGTCAGCCATTTTCAATAATGTTTTTCTATCTCAAGCAGCTATTACAGCAATGTCCAGAATCGGGATTTGATGATATGTACATGTAATGGGAAATGAGTCTTGGGAAATGAGCCTTGCCTTATTTTTGCTTGTGTAACTTGGAGATATTTTTATACTTTGAGACTGTGAAATCTGAAAAACTATATGGTCTTAACTGATAGTTTTCACTGATCTTGAGACTTGGGGAAAGATTTTAAAACTGTTCACTAGGAGCCAGAAGATGCCTGCAGATCCCTCCTGTTACATGTGACAGATAAGTCTCTTCAGGAAACAAAGTCTCTTCCTCTAACCCCTCTGCAGAGTCCCTGAGAGTTTGCCTTCAGATTCTACAGCCTCAAGGGCAGGATTTGGGTGTCCAATGCCAATGGACTCCTGCTTTTATTTACTTTTAAAATTAAAAAAGTCACAGCAACTTCTGCAGAAGCATCCAAATGGATCAGCCCAGTGTCTACAGTTAAGTTGGAGCATAATAAATCCAAGCCTTGACCAATATCAATCATTTCTCTCCTACAACTTATTTCTCTTGGCCACTGTTTTACGGTGATTCGAGACCAATTCCAGGCACTGCTCAAGCTGTCATTCAATCCATATACATAGCTCTTTGCATTTTCACAGCCTGCACCTCCACTGTAGCCCTGTAGTGCAGTTCTGATTCACTGCTTTCTCCTTTGCCTGTGCTTCCCAAACCATCATGGTTCTGTGCTTATTCATCCCACACTGACCCCACCCCCCCATCTTCCCGAAAATGGCGAGATTGTCATTTTGAAGAAATGGAGGCATCAAGAAGTTGAATAACTTACCAATAGATACATAAGCTGGAGCTGGAACCCAGGTCCCCTACTCCAGCAGAGTGCTATGTTCACTGAGCCTGGCTGCCTCTTGAGGATTCCGTTTCTCCAGTTTTTGTTGTGGCTTTATTTTGTTTAGTTTTTTAAGTAAAATTTCACCTCATTGTGATAGTTTTACAACACTCAAGTTTTTATGTTCAGTACGTTTTTCAAAATCATTTCAATATTTTGATCCCCAGTTTTTGTTATGATCAGTTCACATCTGCTCTTTATCTAACCTTTTTAATTTTGTCCATGACCATCCTACATTGCAGGCTTCTCAACCAGATGAGTTGACCATTGAGGAACATGAGGTGTTAGAAGTGATTGAAGATGGAGATATGGAAGACTGGGTGAAGGTATATTCCTTTGCTCATATCACCCCTTCTTGTGACATTTTCAGGAGTTTGTTTTGGTTCTTGTTGTACCCTGTCCAGATTGTGTGTGCAAACCTGTTTTGTCATATGTCTTTTACTCAGGCTCGAAATAAAGTCGGTCAAGTGGGTTATGTGCCAGAAAAGTACCTACAGTTTCCCACCTCAAACAGTCTGCTGAGCATGCTGCAGTCCTTGGCTGCCTTGGACAGTCGGTCACACACATCCAGCAATTCCACGGAGGCCGAACTCGTTTCAGGCAGCCTCAACGGAGATGCCAGTGGTAAAGACTGAAACAAGGCACTCTTTATTTGGTCACATTTGACATAAACCCTATTACCCTGGAGTCAGCCTTCAGTTGGTTAAAAAGCATGGGTTTATTCCCTTTCTATAATGTATTTATTTGGCCACATGTATCCTGTACAGTAGAACCTTAGAGTTGCTCTTCAGTGAGTACAAAATTACAGCTCCGATCTTGTTCCGTTTGATGCTCTTTAGGTTGTCACTGGTGCCTGGGGTGGTTGTAAGAGTTCCCTGGTTGTCAGTGTTCTTACTGCGTTTTTCTCTCTTGCCACCTAGTCTGTTTCGTGAAAGCACTTTATGACTACGAGGGCCAGACAGATGATGAATTATCTTTTCCTGAGGGAGCAATCATCCGAATCTTGAACAAAGAAAACCAGGATGATGATGGCTTCTGGGAAGGAGACTTCAATGGGCGGATTGGAGTTTTCCCATCGGTGCTAGTGGAAGAACTTTCAGCCTCAGAAAATGGTGACACTCCATGGATGCGAGAGATTCAGGTGCACAACAGGGGAAGAAAGCGGAGTTAAAAGATGTTTAAAGAAAATAACTCCCCAAGAGTCTGTTGACCCACACAGAAGTGGGCTGTGGTCTCGACCTCATCTTTACCACTGCCAATTTTTGGTTGCCAAGTTTCCACAAGACTGAATTTAGGAAGCAGAGACTTGTCAGTCAGGCTCTTGTGCAATGACTGTATTACACTTCATGTCTCCCACATTCTGTTCTCTGAATTGAGGAACCAAAATACTAAACTCCGTGTGACCTACAAAAGACTGGTTTGGTGAGGAAAAAGAAAAAAACCAGAAAGGGAATGTATTGTCTCGGTGGTTAGTTTATACAGTAAAAATATTAGCACGCTCTTTCTTTCTCTCAGTGTCAGAACCTCCCTGCCCAGCCCAGGTCCTGCTAGTCCTTTTCAGAGAACTAACGAGACTGCCAGAGCCCCATGTACTCATGTGGCCCAAGGCTTACTTCATAATAGCAAAACCCGTCTTTACGGGAAACTCCTAATTCAGATATGTCACAACAGGCCTGGCAAGTCCAGGACCATAAGGAATATGTCTGCCCGTCTTGCTTGTACAGTATTATGACCACTGAACATGACAATTACAAAACCTGGGGGAGTCAGAAACTCAGCCAATTATTTTATCCTCACCGAAAAATACAACTTGCCCTTTTTCTTGTTCTTCACTGAATTGACTAACTTGATATGTTTTCAATAGAATTCTAGAGAATGGTTTGACTTGGTAACTGTTTAATTTAAACTAAAATCAGTAGTATAATGAAATCTATGGAAAGAAAAAGTTAAATGCAACACAAAACTGGTGGTAGTATGGTTATTCTAGGCTCATTTGCTTTTTTATTTTACTTATTTTTTAATTATGAAAGGGTGATAACACATTCATAGGAAACTTGGAAAATACAGAGCAAGGTTGCATATAGTTCCACCATATATTACAATTATTTTTTAAGTAGATTTTTAGATGGAGTTTCAATATCAAACTCTCAAACATTAGTAGAATGAATATACAGAGAAGTAGGATATAGTAGGCCTGAAAAGCACTGTGAACCAATTCAACGTAATTAAGATTTATACAATTTTCACACAATAGTAGGATACATATTCTCTTTAAGTTCCCGTAGACTGTAAATTAGGAGACACTGGAACATATCCAGGGACATAAAACAAGGTGCAAAAATGTCATGGTCTAAAGGTATTGAAATCATACCGAGTCTGTTCTCTTAGCACTGTGGAATTATGTTAGAAATCAATATCAAAATATACTTAAAAATAACCTGCATGTTTTCAAGTGCGGCTTCCCAGGTGGTACTAGTGGTAAAGAACCTGCCTGCCAGCACAGGAGACATAAAAGTCGTGGGTTTGATCCCTGGGTCGGGAAGATCCCCTGGACGAGGGCATGGCAATCCATTCCAATATTCTTGCCTGGAGAATTCCCACAGACAGAGGAGCATGGCGAGCTACAATCCATGGGGTCACAAAGAGTCAGACACGACTGAAGCGACTTAACATGCATGTGACATTTTACCAAGAGAGATCATCTTCAACTTAGCCATCAAACTAGGCTCATTTGCTTCTAATGAGGCTGGTCAAAAAAGTTAACAATCATAACTTAGCTCCAGAGAAAGGTAATTTGCCAGGAGCAGTCAGAGAAGCCAGCTGGTCTCCTCCCTGAAGCAAGCTCTATGTAACCTCTTTTCCCTTTGCTGCAGGTCTCTCCTTCCCCCAAACCGCCTGGCTCCCTGCCTCCACTGCCGCTGTACGACCAGCCTCCTAGCAGCCCTTACCCCAGCCCAGATAAGAGGGGCTCCCAGTACTTCCCCCGCTCTCCTTCAGCAAACGGTAAGAGGTCTCCTGGGCATATATCAAAATACACTTTCATTCAGAAAGCCACGTGTTCATCTGAAGGGTAAACAGATCTGAATTAGCATCTTTATTGCTCAGCAACACAAATAAATTGAGCTTCTTTGATTCCCTCCCTTAGAAAACAGCTTCCATGCCGAATCTCCAGGATTCTCGCAGGCATCCAGGCATACTCCTGAGACCTCATATGGGAAACTGCGACCTGTAAGTCTTTTATCTAGCAGAGTAACAGAGTGCATAGTTCTTCCAGACTGAAAGTTAGAAATTAATGGAGCTCCATGACCCCTGTGTTGTTACTATTTCCTTCCATGCCAGGTTGTGATGGACTTGGAAAGTTAAACAGAGCTCTGGAAAAGGAAGGCTATAGAAATAAACACATTTTGGAAGGTCTAGCTTATTATGCTGGCACTTTCCTCACTGAGCCATGGTGAGATTGCCAGGTGACAGCTATGGAAAGTATATTTAAATTATAACAAGCTCTGTGAGCATTAAAGCAGTCCAATTGTGAAACAGAAGCTTTTTTTTTTTTTTCCAGCAGGCATTTACTGAAAACTTTTTTTCCAGGCCTCTACTTGCCTCTTTGACAGACAGTGAGATGATATAATAAGATACATGCCGTTTTGAGGTTTGAGAGCTTCTATTCTCAAAGAAAATCTGTTCTTTACAAATGATCACCTCTACCCACCCCTCACTCGGCTGCCATCGAATCCGTCCCACCACCTCACTGTGAAACAGTTCTTCCAGGGTCATAACTTCTACATGGTAATCTAGTTATATTTGCAGTTTTATTTTCCTAGACCCTCTTACCAGCATTTGACACAGTTCTTTGAGCCTTTTACAACCTTTGTCTTTGTTCATCCAGCAGATACTGAGTGCCTTGTTAAGGACTTGGTTCGTGATCCTAAATGTGATAGGAAGCTGTTGTAAGGTTGTAAGCCAGACAGTGATATGACTGATTGTGCATTTTTTTAAATTATTTTTACTTACTGATTTTTATAATTTTATGTTGGCTGCACTTGGTCTTAATTGTAGCACGTAGGCTGTTTGTCCCTGGGCATGGGCTTCTCTTTAGTTACAGCGAGTGGGCTTAGTTGCCTTGAAGTATGTGGGATCGTAGTTCCCCAACCAAGGATCAAGCCTGCATCCCTTGAATTGGAAGACAGTTTTTTAACCACTATACCACCAGGGACATCCCAGCTGTGCATTTTTAAAACACTACTGTGGCAGCTAGGTGAAGAATGAATGGAAAGTGACAGAATGGACATAGGGAGTTGTTAGGAGGCTGGAGCAATGGTCCAAGCAAGAGAGGACAGTAATGTGAACTAGTGGGGAAGAGCAGTAGTGGAGAGAAGTGGACCCATTTGTTCCACCACACTTTCCTGGTCTGCTTTCTACTTCCTGGCCTTCCTTTTCATTGACCTGTGAGGGCTTCTCTGCCTTTATCCAACACTGTTGATGTTTCTCAGAGTTCCATCCACTGACTGCTTCCTTTTTTTTTCCCTTATTTGTTTGGCTGCGTCAGGTTTTAGTTGCAGCAAGTGGGATCTTTGTTGCATCATGTGGGATCTTTTCAATGTGCTACACAGACTCTGTAGTGTGGGCTTCAGTGCACATAGGCTTCAGTAGCTGCTGTGTGCAGGCTCAGTAGTTGGGGCACTCAGGTCAGCCTCTCAGTTGTTCCATGGCATGTGAGATCTTAGTTCCCTGGCTAGGGGTTGAACCCATGTCCCCCGCATTGCAAGGCAAATGCTTCACTGAGAAACCAGAGGAGTCCCAGGGCTACTACTCTCAAAGTCATTAAACTTACTCCTGAGTTATCTCCTTTACTCCCAAGACTTTGATAACCATTTATTTACTGACAACTCTCAGATTTATAACTACCTATCCAATCTCTTCTCTGAGCTTCAGATCTGTGGAAATCTCAGTGTATATATAGCAAACCCCCAAAACTCAGCAAAAAACTAGTTAATTATCTTCATTCCGAGACATCATCCTTCTCCCATATTTCCTGTCCTGGTGAGTGGTACCCCTATCCTGCTAGTGCTCTGGCATCACTCATGACACCTCCCTGACCCTGCCTTTCATGAAGAGTCATCGAAAGGCCTGCCAGGGTTACCTAGAGACGACTTCAAGTTGTCCTCCTCTATTCCCCAGTGCCAATCAACATCAGCTCTCTTTCAGACTACCACAGGAGGCTCCAAAACTGCCAACCTGTATTCTTGCCCTCCACCACTCTTTTCTTCAAACTTTTACCTGAGTCATCTTTTCACACATTTGATACTGCTGCTTAAAACCCCCCAAAGACTCTTCTTTGCCTACAGAATAAAGCTCAGATTTTTAAATATGACTTAATAAGGCCCTTCATGACTTACCCCAGCCTGTCTCTCTAGTCTCATCTCTTGCATCTCTCCTTCCAAGACATGTTTAAAGGTTTTTCAGTTCTCCAAGCATTGCTCTCTCTCACTTCCAACTCTAGGCCTTTGCTTAGGCCAAGGTTTTCAGGACTACAAAGACTCTTGTGGCCATGAGGCTTTCAGCCCAGGGAAGAACCTGAGTCGTGAGTTTCACATTTCATCCAGAGCAGTCCGTCCTTCTCAATGTAAGAAGCTATGAAAATTAAGTTGAAAGCACATGCCTAGAACATTTCTGAGAGCTCTCAGGTGCCCATGTCCTTGAATAAATGACTGGTCGGATTTCGATGCTTCAGCCACTGAATCGGGAAGCTGACTGACCATGTGATGGTTTCCTGCTCAGGTCCGGGCAGCTCCCCCTCCTCCTACGCAGAACCACCGAAGGCCCGCAGAGAAGATCGAGGATGTGGAAATCACACTGGTGTGATGATGGGTTTGCCTGTCCATTACTGCTACAATCAAGGCCAGGCTTGGAGTTTGGCCAGTCTTGTTTTTTAGGCACCTTTGCTTGCATGATGATGACTCGAACAGAGCAAAAACAAGGAGGACTATATGTGACCGGGTGGCCTGGTTGACACCTCCCACGTTTTTAATATTTCGTGCCTTTTTTCGTTGTCATTTTCTATGTCATCTCTCCTAGCACAGCACAAATCCTAGTGGGCCCTAGAAGCAGAGAAGGGGGACAGTCCTCTTGCCTACCAGGGACCCATTTTTGTATGAGACTCAAGACCAGGCCTCGTTCAGGGCACAGTCACAGAGATACTGATCATGTGCACTCGTACAGTATATTACTGTGGCCACGAGGACGTGGCAAAGATTCTCGTCTTTCTTCAAGTGGCTTTGGCTTATCTGATTGAGTTTAATCAGATCATGTTGGCTACATAAGGAAGCAGCAGGAGGGATTTTAGGAGAGGCTGGCTCCTCCCCACAGTTGGTCCCCAAACTGAGAAACTGAAACCTTATTGGAAAAAAGTAGACTGCCCTGAGTTTAGCACCGATTGCAATAATGCACATCTCTTCCACAGCTAAAAGATTTAAAACAATTAACAGTGTCCTTTGTATTAATATTTATGCCATTCATTATTAGCGGAGCTAACATGGAGGGGCTGAACTAGTAGCCGAATCTCGTCCATCACATAGACTAATAGAAAGGAGGCTGCGGCTAAAGCAGAAATGGAGCTTCTAGATCTGCAATGAGCCGACTTAGTGTTCTTTTTATATTTGGGTATTTTTTCATCTTAATTTTTGCAGCATATACTATCATGACCAGTATCCTTAGAATTTGAATGTCTTGATAAAACTGGGGACACATACTTGCCTTGTCAAGCTTCTCTACTGGGGAGGCACCTAGCATTATTTTATTCCCAAGCTAGTCCACTGGCCCAGGCAGCCAAGTTGTGGCTGGCCCAGACCAGCAGCCACCCACCACATAAAATGCAGCTTCCCAGGTCCCACTGACCTGACATTTCCTTGGGAGGAAGAATCTGTGGCTTAAGGAGTAAACCAGCTTCCTATGAAGAACGACAAAAGGATTGCACGGTGCAAACTGACAAGGAAAGGACAAGTTCTCCATGTCACAGGGAGAGCCAAGGAGGAGCCTTCTCTGCAGACTAACAAACCCACAACAGTGGCTTCCAGAGGCCTCTGGTGGCCCTCCACCTCCTATGGAAGATAGGGAGTGCATTACTTAGGGACTAAGAGATGTTTGTTTGCCAGTTGCTTTTTTTTTCTTTTTTTTAAGATATCAAAATTTTCAGAATTTAATCCAAAAGTTGTCTTTTGTTTTGAAAATGCCATCCCTCCTAAGAATCTCTAAAAACTTGAAATGCTCGCCAGATGTCCCCATGGGATTTTTGACCAGAAATAAGGTCATAGCTGAAGAAGTTTTCAGATAGTCATTTGATCACTTCAGTGACAGTACCCACTGATGAATCTTCTCTGTGATTTGAGGATTGTTTTTTTTTTTGGCATTTCTTAACCTGTTGATCTATTTGAGGTCTTTTTGTGTTTATCAAACTTATTCTTAAGTTTACAAAAGAAATTAAAAGGGTGGGTTTTTTTTTTTAAGATTTTAAAGTTTGTGGACAAGTTAAAAATCTTCAAAGCACTTTAAAAATCTTCAAAGTGCTGAAATTGGGCAGTTCTTGCCACCCAGTCTTGTATTCTCTCTTTAGCTAGCAAAATTGTCCTTGAATCTGGGTTTTCCACATTCTCAGAGAGTTATTTGAAATCTTTTGTTATATTTTAAAATATTTTTTGGAAGAGCTGCTAATTTTATTTTAAAAAAAAAAAAACGAAGTTATAAAAATATGCCTCCTTTTTAATAAGAACCCGTCCCTTCAGGACATGTAACCCCGCGTCACAGTGCACAGGGCTGGGCTCAGAGGAGGTGCCTCTGTGCAGAAGTGCTTTCTTTACAGTGGCTGTAAAAACTTTGTATTTATTATGTATAAAATGTTGAATAATAAAAAAAAATGGAATTAACGTTTTCTAAGTTTTTCTTATAAGAAGATTTGGGTAAACAGGCTTTTCCAAATAGACAGTGCTTCTTTTAGAGATACTCTCAGGCCCTCCTTTAAATCTTACAACAGATACAAAGAGAGGGAAGTAAATTAACCCATCCATGGGACAAACAACCCTTCATGCCACCCACCTGCCAGGGATAATACCCTGAATGCTAGAGATAAAAATAAGTAAGTTGTGGCCTTGGCCGTCAAGGTTCTCTCCATGGAGGAAAAAAAAAAGTATACACCTGAGGATAGTACTGTATGATATGTGCTGGAAAGGAGAGGCAGACAATGCGCTGAGGGAGCTGAGGAGGGAGCCCCAAATCTGCAGCTGCGAGGGCCAGAAAGAGGCCACTGAGTCCCCTCAGATTGATGTGACTGCTGACTCCCAGGCAGTGGGCAGTCTGTACTCCTCTGTCCTTTTCCTAAACCTCTACCCTGAGGAGTCATAAGGCAAGAGAAGGAGATTTTACTGTTTCCAGGGGTGGCTGGAGGATTCCAGGTAGAAAGCTGAGTCCATCTGGCTACCAGCCACCCCAGTGAGGACCACTGTTCGGGAAGGGGCCCCACAACCCTCCTCTTCCAGAGCTGGGCAAGTGTGATATGTAATCTTCCAGACGTTTTCTATGCATAGAACTTACATGTGCCAACACTGCCTTTTCATCTGAAATTATATAATACGTTTAGATTTACCTCATTCTTTCTGAAAGCAGCATTATATTCCATTGGGTACAGCATGATTTAAACATTCATATAGTGATGGATGTTGAGGTTATATCCATTCATTTGCTATCAGAGAGCTGAAATTAATACCTTTTAACCTAATTGTTTATAAATTTGTTCCAGTAAAAATATCAGGTAAATTCCTAAATATGTAATTTAAGAGTTAAAAATGTACGTGTGTATTTAATTTTGTCATGCTGTGTGCTAAGTTGCTTCAGCCATGTCCAACTTTTTGCAACCCTGTGGACCGTAGCCCACCAGGCTCCTCTGTCCACAGGATTCCCAGGCAAGAATACTGGAGTGAGTTGCCATGCCCTCCTCCAGGGGATTTTCCCAACCCAGGGATCGAACCTGCATCTCTTACATCTCCTGCGTTGGCAGGCAGGTTCTTTCCCACTAGCACCACAAAAAGTATGTATAGATTTAATTTTGTCAGATATTGCCAAATTGGCCTCCAAAATGATTATATCCATTGACACTCCCAGCAACAGCATAGAAGACAACGTGGACTTTGGACTCAGAAGGTCTGAGTTAAATCCTGGGTCCCACTTGACAGCTGTGGGACCCAGCTTCAGTGTCCCCATCAGAAACCTAGTAATGCTGTGGCTCCAAGAAAGATATGTGAAGTGTGCAGCACAGGGTGGTCTTCCTTAGCATCACTGCCCCACCTTCAGCACCTCCCCTACAGAACTGCTCCTTGCTGTCCTTCCAGAGTTGTCATAAGGCCCAAAGGAAGGAGTGGGTGTGAAAGTGCCTTACCATAAATATGTTAAGGGCTATCAGTACACATTAATATCATCTCCATCTTCTGTCTTCCCCTGCTAATGAAAGCTGCTCACATTTAAGACTACCATTGGTACCAGAGGCCTGGTCTATGACCAGGGGACAGAATTAAGCTGATTGCCCCACCCCTGTATCATAGTTATACCAGGGCCTCCTTCATCATAGGAACTAACTGTGAGGCAGCCAAACCAGATTCACAGCACATCACCTGAATCCCTTTCCTCTATAACCTGCCCCACCCACCCCCAGCCCACAGCCACAGGCAGACAGAAACGAGTGAGAGGATATCCTGCAGCCTCAGCCCTGCCACCGCTTGATGGATGCCCTGTCCACTGGACTGTCACACCCCTCAGCTTTAAAAGAAGCAGAATGAGATGATTTGCGAGGATTCATCCAACCTTTATGTTCCAGGTAAGTTCAGTTTCTAGATGCACAATGAAAACATCACACAAAAAAGTCACAGTATCTGAGAAGACTACTAAAACAGACTTTTCGGAATGGCCAGAAGTTGAAGATTCAAGCCACTGGACTCTCCACCAGGCCAAAGCAAACTCCTCTGGGTTGTAATCTCACTGGGCTGCACCCTTCAGTCACTGCACAGGGAACCCAGCCAAAGCTTTCAGTAGTGAGGCAAGTTATTTCTTCGGCCTCTGAATGGCTTTATGACACAATCTGGCTGAATCTTTGCATTTAATTGCTCATTATGAAGCTGTTTTTCATGACAAAAATACAACCAAGTTACAGAAATTTTAGTTTATAAGGATATAGTTGTAATTTGTCCCCAAATCCTACAACTTAACACAACCAGTATAAGTTTCCTCTTAAAAGGCTGTTACCGCTTGATCTGTCAAGAATTAATTCCAGAGGGTGTCTCATTCCTGGACCACTTTCCCCTGGTCCCACTGGCCGAAAACACAAATGCAATACTTCTGCCTCGTCTGTTTCAGAGAGCCCTGGTCTGGAAATACTTTACTGGAATGTTATTCTGGAACAACAGAAAGGAACACCTCTTCCACACTGTGTGCTAAACAAATACACATGCTTCTTGTCACTCAGTTGCTCCTGTGAACAGCAGCGGAAGCGCCTGGTCAAGAGGCCTGTATTCAAGTCCCTGGGCTACCTCACTTAGCTGCAACCTTAGACTCATCCCTTCACCCTTCTGGGCCTTGCTTTTCTCATCTGTTAAGTGGGAAGGAGAAGACAATACGAAGAAGATAATGCAGAGATAAGCTGAAATATTTTTGACTAGTGAATGTGCATCTATAAGAAGAAAACAGCCTGTACCAGACATGGCATTTCACATATCACGGATGGGTCCACACCTCATGCCACCAAGATTCCTCCAGAGAAGAACTAACGGCCAGGACCACCTCCACTCAATCACTGTTTATCTAGTCATCAACTTACTGCCCTAGGCCACATTCTGGTCATGGAGACACAAATGGCTCAGTTCCCATTCCTGTCACCAGAGGGCTCGTGTCTGGTGGGGGTGACTTGGGAACAGCAGTTTCAAGCCAAGGTGCCTCTCCCAGGACAGGGAGATGACCAGGGACAGTAGGAGCCCAGGACAAGAGCCTATGTCACTTCTCCCTCTCAAGCCTCAGGCTGGCAGAGGAGGTGTTGCTCATGTCTGTACACCAACCCGGGGAAGAGCCAGGTCCCCTTTGGTGAGGCCTAGAGCCATGGAGCAGGAAGAGTCTCACAGGTGGGAAAATCCACCCACTGTGATTTGCCCATGGTCTCAGGAAGACAACTGGGAGTGGAACCTAGAACACTGGCCTCCAGAAGATGGGTCAGCACCTCTGCAGAACCTGAGTCCAGTTTTGAGAGAAGAGGGAACCAGGGGCCTAGATTCTTATTCCAGATCTGCTGGTTCCTCTCTGGACCTCAATCCGTATGCACAGCAAGGATGACAGTTTTGAAGGGTTTTTTTAATATTTATTTATTTGGCTGCATCAGGTCTCAGTTGCAGCACTCAGGATCTCTGTAACACCACGTGGGGTCTTTCGCTGCGGCTCAGACTCCTTTGTGCAGTTCTTAGACTCCAGAGCACACGGGCTCAGTAGTTGCATTGTATGGGCTCAGTTGCTCTGCAGCATGTGGAATCTAAGTTCCCTGACCAAGGATTGAACCTGTGCCTCCTGCCTTGCAAAGACCACTGGACCACCAGGGAAGTCCCAAGGGTGACAGTTTGGACTTTAGGGAACAAACTCAGGCCAGCAACCTCAGAGTAGTTTGAATAGCGACTGAACACCTGAGTAGTGACTACTAAAGACCTGGAGAACCGAAACCCAGAGCAGTCTTCTGCACAGGGTTCTGGCCCCACCCGCTCTGCTGCCCAGGACTGCAAAGACTAGAGGTGCAGCCTGCCCAGCTGGCACCCCTCCGAGCTCTTCCCTTGCGTGGCATCGCCAACCATTCTCCCCACGCTTGCCTCATTCCCTGGAATGCCTGGGCCCATCTCTGACCCTCCAGACTTGCTCCTTCAGGAAGTATTCCCTCCAAGTAAATTAAGGTTGCATGTGCTTCCTGTGGTGAGGCAAGCGTGTGCTGCCCCATGAAGAAAGGGGAATGGAAGGCACTCTGTGCCAGGAGTTGAGTCAGGTCATTTCCTGATGACCACTTCTGTGTCCTCTAATCAGTCTCCACTGCAGTCCTGGGAGGTGCTTGCCCCAGATGGTGGAACTGGAAACAGCCTCCCAGGATCAAGTTCATGTCCCTCCTGTGGCCCTGCTTGTCCCTTAGTTCAAAGGATGCTAACCCTTCCAGGCTCAGGCCTAGGCACCCAGGGCCAGAATGAAGAGAAGATGCAGGGAGGGATTTCAGTAATTATTTTTTTATTTTATCTTTGACTGTGCTGGGTCTTCGTTGCTACATGTAGGCTTGCTCTCGTTGCAGTGAGAGGGGGCTACTCTCTAGGTTCGGTGGACAGGCGTCTCCTTGTAGCGGCCTCTCTTGTTGCAGAACACGGGCTCTAGGCGGGCAGGCTTCATTAGTTTCAGCTCGGAGGGTCTAGAGAACAGGCTCCGTAGATGTGGCGCATGGGCTTGGTTGCCCTGCAGAATGTGGAGCAGCGATTAAACCTGTGACCCTTTCATTGGCTGGTGGATTCCTAATCACTGGACCACCAGGGAAGTCCAGGGAGCTCGAGTCGCTCACCTGGTAGTGGAGGCTGTGGGCACACCATTGGAGCATGGCAGGGAATGCCCCGTAGCTCTGCTTAATTGGGAGCCCAGATTCTCTGATATTTTGTTTTTTTAAAAAAAAGATGTTTAAACCACAGTCCAGCTGTGCCAGCTGTGGTGACCTCATATCGCTTACTCTCTCTGAGCCTCGGTTTTCTCATCTGTAAGATAGCTACATCACAAGGTGGTTGGGAGAACAAGTAAGATACTGGATAGAAGGCACAGGGCCTGACAGCTCAGTAACAGCGGCTGCTGGAAGCATTGGCCTTTCCACCCTGGGAGGTGGGAGAATGGCCTTGGCAGACCTAGGCAGCTGCTGGCTCCTAGTGGCCACTAGAGACTTCAAATGTCAGACTTGCTGAGTCCTCAAGTAAGAGAATTTAATCACTTAATAAACATCTCCTGAGGCTTTCTCTGTGGCTCTGAGGCCTGATCGCAGAGTGTTTTGCTCCCATCCTGGCCTCCTTCAAGAGCTCCCTGACTGAGACAGACAGAGGCAGACACAAAGCAGGGAGGCACAGAGGCAGAGGAGGCTCCTCGCCGGCCTGACAGGTGAGGAAAGGCTCTCAGTGAGGGGATCCTGAAGGACAAACGAATTAGGGGCTGGGCAGGAAGAACATTCTGGGCAGAGAGAAAACCCTGTCCAAGACACACTGCAGAATAGCAAGGAGGTGAAGATGTAGCTGAGGCCAGCAGGGCCACATCCTGAGGGTAAGGAGTTTCTCTGCAGGCAGTGGAGAACTTCAAAGGGCCGATGTGTGACCAACATACATCCTCAGAAAGTCACTCTGGCCATGGTGAGGAGGGGTCTAGGTTGGAGAGATAGCAGGTCTAGGAGAAGGTGGCCTGCAGTGGCAGCTGGAATGGAGAGTTAGACACAACAGCCCCAGGCCTTGGTGCCCAAGAAGATGTGGGGTGTGAGGGGAAGACGTGATGCCTGGGAGGCAGCTGGGTATGTCACCCAGAGCCCAGGGGAGAGCTGGGCCAAGGGTGAGTGAGCTGGGATCAGCAGAGTGTAGATTTGGGTATCCAGTGTGCCAGGAACTTTACAACTACTAATACAATGAATCCTTAAAACAATCTTTGAGGTAGATACTACTGTTAGCCCCTTTTACAGAGGAGGAAACTAAGGCACAAAGACATGAAGGTAACTTGCTCAAAATCATTCAGCTACTAAATAATAGAGCAGAGATTCAAACCCAGACAGTCTAGCTGCAGAGTCCAGGCTGTTAGCTCTCTCCTGCCCATCTTGGAAGTGGTTTCCAAAACCTTGGGACTGGCAGCGGGGCTCCCCAGGGAGGATTCTGTAAGGTAATAAAAGGAGGAGGCCGAGAGTTTCAGAATAAAGCCTTTGAATCTCAACTAAGCAGACCCCCAGAGGTCAGCCCCCATCACTCACAGACGGGAAGGGGTCCCCTTAGACACCCGGTGACCGGCAGTGGCTGTCCTGCTGACCCTCCTCCATGCCCTCGGTTGGGGAAGAAAGTGGAGTGCCCAGGTTCCATCCTACTAAGTCTGCTCCAGAGGCTTGTGTGGATTAAATTTGACGCTAAAGTAAGTGAAGGTCCAGGCCCAGCCCATGGCTGTCCTCACTGACACAGACACATCGAAGGTATTCCCCACCCACTCCAGGGTCTGCCTCTGGGGCACGAACATGGCCCCAGTCTAAAGGCAGGCCTGGTATACAGAGTACCTGACATCACTCTGGTTTTTTAGGATTCTTTCCACAGGGCTCTCTCTAGGGTGTCTCTTTTACTCTTCCTCTCTCAGAACTCACATGGTCCCTCCTCAGCCTCAGTCTACCCTGGGTACCTGAAGAGAGGGCCCAAGCACCAGGACTATCTTGGAGCACAGGTGAAATGTCCATGGCTCCAAAAGCCACTGCCCTTTTCTGCCTCTGGGCCTTTCTTCCCGTTGTCTCCTGATTAGACTGCTTCGCCCCGGCTCTGTGTGGGAGGGACAGGAGCCAAGCCTGGGTCTCCTTGTGCCTCCAGCCCAGAGGCTTCTCCATTCCCTAAATGCTGAAGAGAAGCAAGCAAACACCAGTTTAAATGCATTTTTTTTCCACTTTTGCCAGGAAAGTGAAGAAACAGATAAAAAAAACAAAATAATACTGTAATCCTCCCCCCCAACCCATACTTTGTTTTTAAATCAACAGGCCGGATCCTGCCAGGCCTTACCCATTAAACACCCTGAGCCACCGCCACCCCGCTGCTAGCTGTGGAGTGTCTGGGCAGTGGGAAACTGTCCTCCGGCTTCAGGCTTCGGACTAGAGCCTCAGCTTAGGCAGGGAAGTCATGGCACTAGTCCCAGAGCACAACCTTCCTGGCCTGGTCCACGCTCACCACGTGGCTCCCAGAGTAGCACCAGGCCACAGCGTTGACAGCAGCGCTGAGGAGAGGGAGAGGCAGGATTCAGGGGCATCAGGAGCTGGCCCTGCCCCTCCTCACTGGACCTGAGCTGTTTGAGGCCCTCTCTGAGCCCATCACCTCACTTGTAAAGTGGGCTCTAAGGGCTGTGGTGGGAGTGGACCCAAGTGCACATGGGAAGACACTCTGTGAACTGTGAAGGGCTCTGAAGGGACAGGGATGGAAGGTATGGGACAAGGGCCGGGACTCCAGATCCCAAGCATGTGAGGACCTGGGATCAGCTTAGCAGGACTGGCCTTGGGGCTGGGTTGGTGGTCGGTGGCCATGCTCACCTGTGGGGTCCCCGAAGGCTACTCTCTAGTTTCCCAGTGTCTACGTCCCAGATGTAAAGGGCTCCATCCCAGGACCCTGCCAGCGCATAGCTTCTGTCTGGGCTGCAGGAGCCACAGCAGAGCAAGAGAGAAGAGACCAGAGGTAAGGACACGGACATGCAGACACCCAGACAGACAGGACACACTCAGGCACGGGTGCTCTCATGGACACACCTGAACACAGCTTTGGTCCAGTCAGAACCGCACTTGAAACCATCAGCCCTGAGAACAGACAGGTCAGGATGGAGGGGACTGCCACTTCCTGCCCTCAGCCCAAAACTTAACGAGCTTCCTTTCTGTCAGGACCTCAGCAGGCCCTGGTCCAGAGCAGCCTCCATGGAGGGCCCCCACCAACAGGCTTCACAGGAGACGAGGCCCAGCTGCCCCAGTCAAAGCCACAGGGCCAGTGGGCAGAAGGCAGGTACCTGAACACCTGGCGGATGTTGCTGACACGCAGGTCGATGACCTTGAGTGTGTCATCTCGGGAACAGCTGAGCAGATGAAGCTGGTCGTGGCTGAGGCTCAGGGAGGTGACCCGGCCCTGCACAGGGATGACCTGGGTGCAGCGGGGCCCTCTGAGAAGCAGGAAAGGAGACGAGGGTGAGGAGCAATCACCTTGACAAGGCTGCTCCTGACAGACTAACACAAGTCCAGAGCCAACCCTCAGGCCCCAAGGCTGACAACTAATCTCCCACCACAGCCAGCCCCTTCCAGCGGGAACTTACTTGAAGCCAGAGCCCCTGAAACCCTTGAGCCACTAAAATAAGTGCTGGGGGGAAAGCAATGAAAATCTGTCTTTAAATATGTGAAAGAGAGAGCAAAGGGTTTCAAAGGCAATTGCTACAAATGAGGAAAGCCTGAGGCAGGGCTGGCTCCAGCTCTGGTTCTAGCCTTAGCTATTTTTATAAACCATTCAAGCCTGACTTTGGGCTTTTAGGTTCTTTTTGACTAAAAAGTGGTGACTACATGGGACTCAGTTGGCAAGACTCAGCAGAGTATGGTGGTTGGACCAAGGGTCAATAAGGAGGCATGATTCTCCAGAGGCCACAGAGCCTTCAAGGGACCAAGCCCAGCACAGAGGCCACCAGAGCCTCACTTCCCCAAGGTACCCTCAGCTGCTCCATGGCCAGAAAAAGGAAGAGAACACAGGAGCCCTGTCCCCACCTCCCCTGCCCACAGCCTGCGCATATCACCTGCTGTCCCAGAACCGGATCTTCTGGTCATTGTGACCACTAATGATAAGATGGTCCCCACACACCACGTCGTTACAGTAGGAAAGGACATTGATAGTCCTGGAACCTAAACCAAGGAGTAGAGAGAGCCCTGGACTCAGAGAAGGGTTATCATGAGCCAGCCCACTGGACGTGTGGCAAAGCTGAGGCCCAGAAGCCCCAGAGGTACAGTGTCCTCCCAGAACTAGAACCCAGGCCCCTGTTTTCCAGCCCAAAGCCCGAAGTCACCAAGAAAGCGTCACCAATGGGGGACAGAGGGGAGCCTTAGGTTTCATCCCAAATGTCTATAAGTCTTGGAGCCCCTCCCAGAGATCAGGTTGCAGTCCCCCATGGCCCAGCCTGTGAGGGTCCTTGTGGGTGGGGAAGGGGAGGGTTGGGCCTCACAATAGGCCCGGCAGAGGTCCCACTCCTTTACTGTCCGGTCCCGGCTCCCAGTCACCGCCTGGTGCCTTGTCAGCTTGAATTTGGCAGCCGTCACCTTGTCTGTGTGTCCAGATAGTGTTTCCTGCACATCCCAGGGAAGTATCAAGGGTATGGCCAAGACCCCATAACCAACCCCTCCACCCAAGGCATGACCCCTGTCCCCTAGGCTGCCTCCCCAGTCAGACCTCACCTTGGACTGTGCCTCCCCAACCTTCCAGAGCTGGGCGGCCTTATTGTAAGTAGCTGCCAGTAGCTGGGAGCCCTGGGGAGAAGGGAAGGGAAAGGAGAGATCCTGGGCCTGGCCAGAAAACGGGAGTTGGGCCGCCTCAGCACTTCCCTGGCCCAGGTCACCCAGGCAGGCAGAGGAGAATCAAAGCCCAGGAGAAGGATTTATCCAGGCACCCTCTCAGGACACATGGCTCTAGGATACCCATGATGTTCCCCCAGGTCCCAGAGCCCCACCTGTCCAGTGTGGAGACTCAGGGAGGGACATCCCATGCCACCCAGGTCCTCTCACCGAGGGGTCAAAGTCCACACTGGTGATGCTGCCGCCAGCTCCTTCAAGGGTCTGGTTGGCCTTCAGGCGCCCTGGGGGGACCAGGGGAAGGAACAAGCGAAATGAAGTCACTAATCTCATGAAACAGAGGAGCCTGTACTGTGAGTGGGAAGATGAATCTCTCCCAAGTTAGAGCACAGAATTGCTGGGTCTGTTCTTGGGGGTGGGGAGATAGGAGTGGGGGGAGTCTAGCTAGAGGCTGCACCTTCCTGAACTGCCAGCAGGGGGCTGCAGGTCATCTCACAGATGTCTAGAGAGAAGGGACTGTCCCTAGGTCACACAGCAAGCCAGGCCAGGCAGCTGGGGACTGGCCTCCTCCAGGAAGCCTCTAGGAGCCAGTTTTCACTCCCCAGTGCACCCCCATCTGCAGAACACAGCAGATAGCTAACACTTGTCTCAGAACTGAGTTCTGAGATCTCAGTGATGCTAGGTGGCCTCGTGGACCCAAGAGACCTGCTCAAGGGTCTGTCCCTGTAAAATGTCCTGACATGGTATCCTCACCACCCCAACAGGGACCATCTGAGCTGAGCCCTGCCCACCGTGCAGGCCTCGACTCCAAGAGGTGAGAGCTCTTCCCTCCTTAGGAGCAGTGAGCCCAGAACTCTTGCCAAGGAGTCATCTGGCCACTGCCCACAAGGATGACTGGGTGAGGAGACACAAAGACACCCAATACCTTTCCCACCAAGGAGCAAGCTGAGAATGAGGTCTGGAGAGAAAGGACTGAGCTTGCCTGTGGGCAGCGACCCTCACCTCCTACGACATTCCAGAGGAGGATGAGGCGGTCAGCCCCTCCGGTGGCCAGGAGGCTGCTGTTGGGACCAAAACGAACAGCACTGACCTCGGAGAGGTGGGCATCCTGTGGGGAAAAGGGGAGGTCAGTGCTCCTGGTCTTCACCGCACATGCCTCTTTGTGCACACTCACAGCCAGCTCTCTGCCACGCATCCTTGCACACATGGGGTCTCTCTCTGAACTCTGAGTTTCAAACTTGGCCCCACAGGGGCTCATCACCTCTGACTGGACCCTAGTAGCAGCCTCCTCCCATGTTCCCAGTACTCCCCTACCTGGCCTCCTGGCCTCCCGTCTCTCCCTCATTATAAAATGCCGAAGGGCTCCCAGCACAAGCTGTGGGAGAAAAACTCCTGCTCCCACTGAGGGGCCCATCCTTGCTTCCCTGGCCTCCTGAGACCACTCCTGGGACCTGCACTCCCATATCATACCCCATGCACTTGGCCCAGCTCCTCCTTACCAGCACATCCTGAGCTTGGGTGGGAAGTCGGGCAGCCACACACACGGGGATGCTCTGGTATCGCTGCTCGGGGGCTCCCCCGATTGAGTGGCCTCTTCTCTTCTTGAAACTGGAGGAGGGGGTCAGGAGGGCATTCAGCAAAGCCTTCTGAGAGGGAGAAGGCCCTTCAAGCTCTCCTGAAGCAGCAGTAACAGGAAGCAGACACAGAAGGCTGCAGAACATGGCCAGCGGCACCGAGACAAGCACAGAGGCAGGGCGGGGTTGGTGGATCCTGAGAAACCTCGGAGCACTGCTTGGTTGGCACTGTGACCCTGAACGAAGCCCTGACATTTCTGAGCCTCTTTTTCCCAAATGAGTGGTAGTTCCTGTCTGGCCTCACCTTGGAGCCCTTGGTCCCCTGTGAGGACCCTGGATGAAGGACAGAACCCAGAAGACAGCCAGGCAGGGGCTAGGAATGAGGCCATCACCCAGCTCCTGCCTCTGGGGCTCAGCAGAGACTCACACACACAGTGCTGGGCAGAGTATGGAAGGACAGACCAGGACGCATACACAGCCCAGGCCTGGGCTCCAGGAGTCTGACACAGGCATCCAAGGCGCCCAACACCTTCACACACACAGCACTGCACACACACTTACTCCAGAAGCCCCTTCACTACATCCACACAGCGGGACACCGTCAGGGAGGTGGCAGAGGCTGACCTGGGGCAGAATCGAGAGAGATGTTTAAGGGACTGACCGGTGGGTGTGTGGACCGCAGTCATTCATCCCTACACTCTTGAGCCAGAACGAGAACTTACTCCTCCAATGCCAGGAGAGCATGGTGGCCCGGAGCAGTCCCAGGAAGGTGGAGGAAGGCAGGGATTTGGAACGAAGTCTCCCAGTTTCACCATGATAGGTAAAAATCTGCCTCACCACCTAGGTGCCCCCCAACAAAAGTTCATGGGAGGCTGAGCTGAGACCTGTGGGGTAGGATGGAGGTGCCCCCAAGCTGAGACAGCACAAGGCTGGGGACAGGGGCATGGGGAAACCTAGATCCCAGAAATACCCAGGAAAGCATGTGTCCTGAGATGACCTGGCCCACCAGGGCTCCCAAGGCTTTGGGGACCAGTGTCTCATGCCCCTCCCCAGGGTTCCTTCACCACCCTGAGGCCTGGACACCAGCAATCTGCAAGAAAGGGCTGAGGAGGGGGGCAGTCTCAATGCCAGGCAAATCAAGACAGATGGGGGAGATGGAGGGAGGGGCACCCAAGGACCGAAGCCTCAATCAGGTCCCACCCATATGAGTTCACATCTACACATGCTTCACACGCATTCGGGTACGCTCACCTAAGTTGTACACACACGTGCTTTGATGTCCCCAGGTATATACACACATGCTTGTGACAGCTGAGCCTTGGACCTTGCCCACAGGTTCCCTCCTGTCACCCTCTTTCACCAGCCTGCCATCCCACCCCCAGAGCTCTGGTCTTAGGAAGGAGGAAAAAGGAGTGAGGACAAAGGTTGGAGTCCCTGACGTGGCACTGACCCCAAGGGGCTCCAGGTACTGAAGTTTCAGCTGCCCTGGGGTCTAAGTGTACCCCAGTCTGCTCAAACTCCTCTCAATCCAAAGGCTGGCCCAAGGTCCTTTAGGAAGACTAGAGGAGCCCAGCTCAGAGCTAGGGATAGTCCTCACCTTAGAAAGATTGGAGGGGGCCAGCTCAGAGCGCTGGGACAGTCCTCACCTGAAGGGCCGCTTCCATTTCTCACCCGCCTCATTCTCCAGGGACCCTGCCTTAGCAGCCAGGACCAGAGTTTCTGCTTCCTCTCTGATCCCATCGCCTAGTCTGTCTGGGCTCCTGGGAGAGAGAATGAAGCTTAGGACGGCCAAGAGACCAGGCCAGCCCCTCCGTGCCCCTGCGCCCTACTCGGTGAGGATGGGCATCCCCAGAGATGAGGGTCAGTGCGGGAGCATGTGTGGTGGGCGCAGATGCTGGCTCCTATGACCACCTGTGTCCGCACGTGTCTTGGGCTCAGTCTACCTGGGGACTTCGGCACTGGGACTGTGCACACTTGTGGTCAGGTGCACAGATGGCCACAGGCAGGTGGGGGCGGGGTAGAACAGTAGCGGCGCCGGGACAGGGCATTACAGAGCCCCCAGCGGAGGCTCGGCAGACAGGTCCCCGGCGCATCCTCATTCTTACTCGCTTATGCTCACTGTCCGCTTGGCTGCCTTCTTCAGCTCCTGGGACACCCGCGCTTGCTTGGCCCTGGGATAGAAAACCCTCCAGAGTCGAGTAGTTCCGGTGTCGGGACAGGGGGGTCGGGACCCTCCCCACCAGGACAGCTCACCTCCCAGACTGACCCCCAGGTTGCTCTTACCTTTCCCGGCACTCGATGCGCAGGTTGCGCTCGGCGGCGGCGCGCGCCTTGCGCTGCACCAGCCGCTCCAGCAGGTCGCGCGCCTCCTCCTCGAGCCTGCGCAGAGCCGCCTCCTGCAGCCCGACTCGCACGCGCAGCGCCTCGTAAGCCACCCGCTGCTCCTCATTCAGCGCGCGCGCCGCGCGTGCACCTGTCTGGCCTCCTTCGCCCGAGCCTCCTCCAGCTGCTCCACGCGGGCCTTCAGAGCTGCCAGCCTAGAGGACCGGGAGCACCTCCGTCACCACCCTGGGGGGACAGGTCTGAGAGCTGGGACAGACTTGCCCCTGGCCACGCGGCCAGCGCGGAGGCTAGGCCACATCTCCCTCGAAGTCCTGCAGCTCTCGGCCTCTGCGACCAGCCACAGGCCTAGGGGGCGTTACGCTGTCAGGCCCTTCTGGAGACCTGCGGGGTGACCCCGTGCCCCCCACCCCGGCAGTGATGGCCCAGAGCCTCCCCCAGGTGCTCCCCGCCCGCACCTCACCTGCTCTGCCGCTCCTCCAACTGCGACTCCAAAGTGCCCAGGATCGCGCTCTTCTCCACCACCTGGTAGGCCATCTGCAGCGGCGGAGGCGCGGGACAGGTAGGCATGGGCGCCTATGGGCAGAGCCTCCAGCTCCTCTCCGGCGGGAGAGGCTGGTAGGACAGGGTCTGCCTCTCTTCCCACCCGACCCCTAGCTCACCAGAAAGCTGAGAAGCAGATAGCTAAGGCATCAAGCACAAGAATACACTGCTATTTCAGGGATCAACGGAAGGGCCTTAGGCTCTGGAGCCTAACACCTGAGTTTCACTCCTTGCAGCGCCACTTTTCTCTGTGACCCGCGGTAGTGATTTAACCGCTCTGAACCTGTCCAACGCAAATAACAGTGCTTACCTCCTAGGGTAACACTGAATTACTATAAGGAATAGTATTTCAAATAATGGTGACTGGTTATATAGCACTTAATGTGTGCTGGGTCTTGTTCTGAGCACTCTACAATACCAACTCTTTTATAATCTGGTAGTTACTGCCATTCTCCCCAGTTTACAGATGAGGACATTGACACTTCTCTAGTCTTGCCCAAAGTCATACAGCTAAGTGGCAGAACTGATATCTGAACCCAGGCCACCTAGCATGCTCCAAGTAAAGGGCTGCAAGTGTTCAAGTGTGTTCTGTTCCCCACCTCTCCAAGCCCTGGCTTACCCAAGCGTAAGTCCCAGAGAGCAACAAGGTGCTCTGAACAGAGGCACACAGGCTAAGAATAGGAATGGACTGTGGGAGCACAGGGCCTAGACTGAATACTGGAGCTGCCCCCCAGCCCCAGAGTCAGGGGAGGGTCATCTCATCTGTCCCCCACCTTACTGAACAGTCCATCCAAGAGCCAAGAGCTGGGGAAACCACAGAGCTGAAGGGTCAGTGAGAGAGACAGAAGCTTAGAGAAGCAGTTCCCAGCACGGTGGCAAGAGGAACACGAAAGCACTAAAGCTGGGGGCTCTTGCTACTAACCTGTCCCTGTGTTCTTCCTCATGTGGGCCCAGTGAGAGACGAGCTGAGGAGCAAGGTTGATGTCTACCTGCACTGACTCCCTCTGTGAGTGGGCTGGGGTAGGCGCCTTGCATGTTCAGTGTCTATAATTGGCCCAGTTTTTTGTTTTTTAATATTTATTTAGATGTGCCAGCTCTTAGCTGCAGCACATGAGATCTCAGTTGCGGCATACAGGATCTAGTTCCCTGACTGAGAATCGAACCTGTACCCACTGCATTAGGAGGCATGCAGTCTTAGCCACTGGACCACCAGGGAAGTCCCTGGCCCAGTTTATAACATTTATAATTCTTTCCACCATTAAACAATCTAACCATCACTTCTGTTTCCTCACTGATCATATACTTTCATTGATGTTCTGGGATTCAGTTTTTGTTGATGCTTTTCAAAATCCAAATAATAGAGGTGGAAAACAGATTAGTGGTCAGGAGTTAGGGATGGTCAGAGGAGAAGGCTGAGTTGTGACTAAAACAGGGTGGTGATGAAATAGTGCTATATCTTGATGGGCACACAAATGTACACAAGTGGCAAAATGACAAAGAACTATATACATTCAAACTAACACCTATTCCCTGACTGTGTACGACAGTCAGGCGTAAGATGTAACCACCGGGAGATACTGGGTAAAAGCCTGCACAGGACCTCTCTGTGCTGTCTTTGCAACTTCCGGTAGACCTAAAATTATTTCAATAAAAAGTTAAAACGATAATACATGCTTGTTGTGATATGTTAAACAGTACTAAGAGTTAAAGAAAAAGTCTCTCCTTGTCCCTTGGCATATCCAATGGGAACTGACTGGTTTGTGTCTGAGGCTGTCACAAGGAGGGAGTGCTGAGGACGAGGGGTGCCTGGAAGTATCCCAGACAAAGGGAACCAGGAGCTCAGGGACAAGAGAGTGGCAGGAAATGCAACCTGAGGCTGGAGAACTCAATTGGGAAGCCAGGCTAAGCTTTGGAAAATATGCACCAAACTGATAATGGGGAGAGTGGTGAAAGGAGCTTTTACTTTTTTTACTCTGTGGGCTTCTGTTCTCTTGAAATGTTCACAACAAGCATGTATTTGTGTATTACTTCTCTTTTTTAATAGAGATCATTTTTTATTATTAAAAATATATCACTCTGAGTGCTGAATGGAGAATGAAGGGGGTGGCAAAAGAGGAGTTATCTAGAGTAATGAGAATAACTTGGACCAGGTCAGATAGGGTACAGGAAGTGGAAGTTGATGGATTTGGAGGCAGGATCCATGAGCTGGTGACTAGCTCAGGATGGATGGAAGGTTGCAAGGGGGCAGAGGTGACCCTGGGTTTCCTGACTGATAACTACCAATGGAGGGGGGAATGATCTACTTCATTTTCTTAAGTATCCTTTTTAAAAAAAAACAAAACACTATTTATTTAGGTGTGCTGGGTCTTTGTTGTGTCATGTGGGATCTAATTCCCTGACTAGGGATCAAACCCAGGCCCCTTGCATTGAGAGTGTGGAGTTTTAGCCACTGGACCACCAGGGAAGTCCCACTGTTGTTGGTCAGTCGCTAAGTCATGTCCGATTCTTTGTGACCCTATGAACTGCAGCATGCCAGGCTTCCCTGTCCTTCACTATCTCCCTGAGTTTGCTCAAACTCATGTCCACTGAGTCAGTGATGCCATCCAACCATCTCATCCTCTGTTGCCCCCTTCTTCTCTTGCCCTCAATCTTTCCCAGTATCAGGGTCTTTTCCAGTGAGTTGGCTCTTTGCATCAGGTGGCCAAAGTATCTACCTCATTTATCACCTAGTCTATA
Source organism: Okapia johnstoni (assembly GCA_024291935.2). Classification (NCBI taxonomy): domain Eukaryota; kingdom Metazoa; phylum Chordata; class Mammalia; order Artiodactyla; family Giraffidae; genus Okapia; species Okapia johnstoni. Next base: position 26,047,765 of record CM044325.1, read on the forward strand.
AATATTCATCACTGATGGACTGTGGAGAAAGGCCCCAGGGATATAATGGAGGCAAAGCAAAGACATCTCAATCCTTGGGGTGCTCACAGCCCAGAAGGGGGCTCAGATGTTTGAAAATCACCTCTCAAATGTAGTTGCAACTACAGTAGGGGGTCTGAGGGAGAGGCTCTCCCTGGGTTCATAGTCTCAGCTGGACATTAGTTGAGCAAGTGACCTGGCAATCCTTCAAGCTAGGCTTCAGCAGTATGTGAATCTAGAACTTCCATATGTACAAGGTGGGTTTAGAAAAGGCAGAGGAACCAGAGATCAAATTGCCAACATTCACTGGATCATACAGTAAGCAAGGAAATTCCATAAAGACATATATCTCTGCTTCATTTACTACCCTAAAGCCTTTGATTATATGGATCACGGCAAACTGTGGAAAATTCTTAAAAAGATGGGAACACCAGACCACCTTACCTGCCTCCCGAGAAAACCTGTATGTGGGTCAAGAAGCAACAGTTAGAACTGGACATGGAACAATGGACTGGTTCAAAATTGGGAAAGAGGTATGTGAAGACTGAATATTGTCACCCTGGTTATTTAACTTCTATGCAGAGTACATCATGTGAAATGCCAGGCTGGATGAAGCACAAGCTGGAATCACAAGATTGCCAGGAGAAATATCAACAACTTGAGATATGCAGATGACACCACCCTAAAGGCAGAAAGTGAAGAGGAACTAAAGAGCCTCTTGATGAAGGTGAAAGAGCAAAGTGAAAAGGCTGGCTTAAAACTCAACATTCAAAAACTGAAGATCATGGCATCTGGTCCCATCACTTCATGGCGAATAGATGGGGAAACAATGGAAACAATGACAGATTTTATTTTCTTGGGCTCTAAAATCACTGCAGATGGTGACTGCAGCCATGAAATTAAAAGATGCTTGCTTGTTGGAAGGAAAGCTATGACAAACCTAGGCAGTGTATTAAAAAGCAGAGACATCTGTTGATGTATGGCAGAAACTAACAAAATATTGTAAAGCAAATATCCATCAATTAAAAATAAAATTTTTTTAGGTAAAAAAAAAAGAAAAAAAATGCAGAGATATCACTTTGCCAATGAAGGTCCATATAGCCAAAGCTATGGTTTTTCTAGTAGTCATGTATGGATGTGAGAGTTGGACCATAAAGAAGGCTGAGCACCAAAGAATTGATGCTTTTGAATTGTGGTGTTGGAGAAGACTCTTGAGAGTCCCTTGGACTGCAAGGAGATCAAACCAGTCGATCCAAAGGAAAAAAAAAAAACCCTAAATATTCATTAGAAGGACTGATGCTGAAGCTGACACTCCAATACTTCGGTCACCTGATGCGAAGAGCTGACTCACTGGAAAAGTCCCTGATGCTGGGAAAGATTGAGGTTAGGAGGAGAAGAGGATGACAGAAGATGAGATGGTTGGATAGTATCAATAACTCAGTGGACTTGAGTTTGAGCAAACGCTGGGAGATAGCGAAGGACAGGGAAGCCTGGTGTCCTGCAGTCCATGGGGTTGCAAAGAGTTGGACACAACTTAGTGACTGAACAACAACATCTAGGTAGGTATTTAATGGCTCCTCAGCCTCCTCCAGTGGACTAGAAGCTTCATGGGGCCAGGTCTTGTTTACTGCTGCACTCACTGCCTGTGCCTTGAATATAGTACTTGTCAATAAATATTTGTTGACAGAATGAATGGAGATCACAGAAAGCAGATTCGTGCAGGAGAGAGTTCAGATCCTGGCTCTACCTCTCAAAGCCTTTGCTTCCTCTGAAACCATAAAGTAGAGAGAGGATTAGCTGAAGTAACGCTTAACCCAGTATCGTCAATGTGGTATTGACCATATTATTACAGGGGTAACAATGAGTCTGATTTTAGATTTGAAGTCCAAAAACCAGCTGAGAGAGTCTGGAGCTCCTAAGAGAAGACTGAGCTAGAGATGGATCTGGGAGTTAGCAAACACAGAAAGTCCATGAGGGTCAGTGAACCCCCCCCACCAAGTTCTAAAGAACACCCACATCTACAGGGATGGGGATAAGGAGGAGGGAAAGTAGCCAGAAAAGGAAGTTCAGAAGCAACAGAAGCCAAGAGACACCATGGCAGCAGGAGAGATGGGGAAGGTCAGTGTCAGGTAGAGGTAGCACACCCTGCCATGGAGGTGGACCATCCTATTTATAGTCTGCAAATGTGTATTGAGCATTAGCTGGTACTGGTCCCCAGGGTTTGCAGGGCAAGTGATGAGCAGAGCAGGCTGAACCATCCAAGGGGAACAGAGGCTGCCTGTTTCCTGCACACCTCACACTCCTCCCTGAGCTCTCACCTCACTTCCTCCAGCTGCTGTTGGAGCCCACTTCATCTTGGGCTGCCAGGGCCAAGCTCGAAAGCACTCTGAGCCCGGTCTGGCCTCAAGGCATTGGACTTGGGGAATCTTCCTCACTTGCTGGCTCCCTTGGACCACATCTCCCAGCCTCAAAGTTCTGTGTCCTGGGCCCACCCCATTCTCTCTCAGACCCCTGCCCCGCCTACCTCTCCACACTCCAGCCGGAGCCCCTCCGCCTTCTCTTGCCACTTCACCCTCAGAGCTGCTGGTGATAGGCCTTGGTCTGACTCCTTCTCCCTGCCAACCAATCAGAGTGGTGTTCGTTGTCCCACCATTCACCCAGAGGATGCACATGAAAAGTCCGAAGCCAGAGCTATGCATTTTCTCCTGAGGAAGGTGGGAGCCCGAAAGTCAGCAGAGGAAAGATCAAATCTCCAGGAACTGGAGCTGTCCATGACTCCTCTGCTCTGGGCTTGCCCCAGAGTTCCCCTGCCAGGACCCCTCTCAATAAGCATCTCCCAACTCTGAGCCCCAACCCATCCCTGGTTCTCATTTTCACTCCTTAGAAATAGGTGGCATCATGTACTTTCTGTAGGCATCAGGTGAGGAGCAGGCAAACAAAAAGACAGATGTATGGGGGAGCTGGGGGGAAGAGGTGGGATAAAGGCAGAGAGATGAACTGGGAAGGACATTCTAAGCAGCAGGCCTGGGGGAAGGCTCAAGAGCTTACCTCCCCCTCCCCTGGGCAGCAGCCAAGGGCCAATGAGGTGCCAGGGAGAGAATGAACCCAGCAGAGGCGGTGGGGGCTGGGCCTGGGCACAGGAAGCCCATTGTGACCGCAGACACAAACACTCACCAGGGACCCTGGTGGACAGAGGGAGTGACATCGTTTGGCCCCGGCTGCAGCTTCTCTGAGAATCGGGCCAGCAGCTCAGCTTTCTCCAGGAGGCGGTTATCTAGGGGTGCAAAAGGGTGAGCCTGGAGCAGAGATGGACACTTTCCAGCAGACCCCAGGCAGACAAGTTACCTCTCTGGCTGGGAGGGCTGCAGGAGTACAGGGATGCAGAAGGGAGAGCCACTGGCAGGATGGGCTCTGTCTTTCCTGGAGGGGGTTAGTGTAGCTCCATCAGGACCTCCAGCCCTTGCACAGCCTCCTAAGAGCATAGCCCCCAGGTCCTCCCAGGAGAAGACCTGCTCTCCCAGGGACAGAGAAGGACAACCATTAGGGGAAAGGAGATAGCTGGCCAATGCCTGCTGAGGGTCTCAAGGGAAGGAAGGGGCCAGGGATTCATTCAACCTCCCCCAAGGCAGGGCCTGGCCCCAGAGTGATGAAACAAACTAAGCTCCACTAGCCTGTGGCCTTTGGCAAGATACTTCCCTTCCAGGAGCTCTAACTTTCTGTATCAGTACTAAAAAACAGTCCTGACTTCCTCTGGGTTGTTGTAAGGTTCCCCTCAGGCCAGAACAGAAAGTTCTTGAGTTTGGTAGTTTCTGTTACATACCCTGGAATATAGCCCCTCCACCCCATCCCTGGTCATTTTCTCTTTTCTCACCAGTTTCAGGGTTGGGTAGAGGTGAGGCCCAGGCCTGACTCCTCAGCCCCTTTCCCTCTCCCTGTCCCCTACTGGTCACCTAGGTCAGTCACCTAGGTCACCTAGGTTGCTGGCCTTGTTCTCACACAAAACCCCACCCCAAGCCCCAGGGCATTGTTCTGACCCCCCCAAGCAAATCTAAAGAGGATACCATTTTGCCCACTTTATGAATGAGAAATCCGAGGCTTAGGGTTAAGATTTGCCCAAGACCACAACGATTTGTCCAAGACCACAAAGAAGACTGGACCTGCAATGTCTCTGAGTTCAGCCCTCCAGGATCACTCCACTCCCACAGATTTGCAGCTCCCAGGGGGTAGGTGGGGGTGACTCCTCTCTCATACTGGAGGGTTCTATTGTCCATCAGAACAGTGGTGAAGTGAGGCTGCCTACAGGTAGAGGGCTGGCCTCACATCCCCAAACAGAGAGGATCAACAGCTTGGAAGGTTGCAAAGAAGTGTCCCAGGACAAGAGCAGTTAAATTCAGTTGTGGGGCTGGGGGAGGTAGTTAAGCAGCAGCCAAGATTAGGACCAGTATTGGAGCTGGAGGGACTGTGGTTAGACTTTGAACCTTAGACATACAATCTCAGATAACCAGAGGTGCACACACAGATGCACACCTGCTCATCCCGGCTTGAACTGCCACACCCCTTCCTGACCAGCTCCCCAGAAACAACTCTCAGAATCTGACTTCCCCAGGCTCAGCCACCTCCCTCCACAGCCTGGAGTCCCTGCTTCCCCCTCAGGCTGGGATTGGTTGGGCACAGAGATGCTCCAAAAACCTGAACCAGGATCACCTGTCCGTGGCGAAGCCTCGGATTCTGAGCTCCCTCTCTAGAGATTCAGAGTTTAGAAGTAGCTGTTCTGACCAGTCCTGAGATCTGTGCTTATGGGGACCAAATGGACTGATCAGACTGATCAGGTCCTGGGGACTTCCCAGGAAGGGGGGCTAAGAGACCCTAAAAATCCAACACTCATTTATGTACCCGTGCATAGGAAGCCCAGCCCGTCCCAGGCCCTGAGGGGCGAGGAAGAGCGGGAGCCCCAGGAGGCAGCTCCGTCCAGGAGGAGAGTCTCCGCGGACCTTGGATCGGAAAAGGTAGGAACGCTGGCTAGTCGGAGATGGGGCGTAATAGACAGCGGGGCCAGGAGGCCCCAGGCTTCGGAGGCGAAAAGGCATCGGTGCTCTTGAGTCACAACCGGAAGAGCCAGCCAAACCCTCTCCCCGGGCCGGAGCCCCATCTCCTCGACGGTCCCCGGGCGCAGTGCACTCACAGGCCGGCACCAGCTCCAAGAATAGGGCCTTTTGCGTTCGATCCCGCTGTCGAAGCTGCCGCACGATGTGGCGCTTCCAGCGGGCGGCGGGGGCGCCGGGGTCGCCGGGCCCCTCCATGGCCGCCCTCCCCCGCCAGTACCGCGCGCGGTTCCAGTCGAGGGAGGTGCGGCCGGGCAGGGGCGGGGCCCCGAGGGGACTCCGTGACGTCAGGGGGCGGGCCGCGGCGGGGAATCCCCGGATTGTACCAAATGCGGTCCTGGAGGGAGAACTGAACGAAACCGGGAGGGAACCGCCGCCAGGGTCTAGACCACCAGGAGCCCACAAAAAGTCTCACCTCCCTGGGGGCTCCTATGGCAGTCGGAGCTGTGAGCGAGGACCGAGTTCGGAGCCTCTGGGACGGCTTCCCCTCTCCTGTTGGCGCGCTCCGCAGGCGGGGCCTCCGGGGGGACGGGGGCCTGTGTTCCTTAACCCCACCGCGCCCGGACCGAAGTCAACAATAACAGACACTCTGGACCAGGCGGTGCACTAAACTGGGGACCTGGAGATCCCCTCACACCCGGACCCTGCCCTCGAGGCGCTCAAGATCCGTGAGGGGAGGCGACACAGACACAAGGCAGACAGTGTGAAACAGCGAGATACGAAAGTACGGAAGAGGAAGGGACTGAGGGACGAGGCCCTGCTTTGCGGAGGTGATGGCACTGATCTGGGTCATGAGGGATGAAATAGGAATTGGCCGAGAGAAACGGATACTGGGCAGCGAGAAGAACAAACGCAGAGCTTTGAGGAAATAAAAACGTCCAGTAGATTCGGGCCTGGAAGAACGGGAGGCAGAACTGCCCTTGTCCGGAACAAGGTTTTAGGCTCCAGTTCATCGCAGAAAATTTACGACCTTGAGAGTAAAGGAATGTAGCTGATTTCATCGAGCAAACCCCTGGCCCAGAGGGGAAAAAAGGCTTTGCTGAGACTGCACCAGAGTGGATGGCTAAGCCGGCCAGCAGTGTCTTGACTCGGGGCTGCACCTATCACTCCATGTGGGCGGCTCTGGAAGAGCGGCAGCATCTCTTGCTGGTACACTCACTTGAGTCCTCAGTTTGCAGGGAACTGTGATAAAACTGTCTCCAGCAAGACCCCAATCCAGAGCTCTGCAAACAGGCTGCTGTGAAGTACGAAAGAAGTGATTCAATGGAGCCCTGCAGGCCGTAGAGGTGACAGGTCTGTTGAAATGCAAATGGGAATGGGTGGCAGGTCTTGGAAAGCTGTAATTGCTGGAGACCCCCCAGGAGAGTGTATGCTGCTCTGCTTTGAAACCATAATGAACTGCGCTCAGTCCTCCTGTGCCATTGTCTTTGACCCTCATTTCCTTTGCACATGCCATGCGTGTTGTGTGCAACACCTTTCCCTCTAGTAGGCCTGACTCCTACTCCATAAGTCACCTCTTCCAGCAAAGCTTTGTTGCGCCTGCACTTCAGTTAAACCTTCTTTAAACTTGGTCCCAGCCCAAGCCTAGCCTTGTCCCTTGAAGGAATAGGTGGTGGGTGTTAACATTAACTAGAAGGTGTGCCCAGGAGTAGGGGATGGTACCCATGGAGGCCTAGGGCCAATTGGCAACAGTTAAATTCCCTCTTAGGAGTGAGTGACTTGCAAGTGCCTGGGGACGCCATCCAAGGAGCTGAGGCTGTGTGCGTTGAAGGACATATTGTCAAGGCTCTGCCTTACTGTGAGTCAGAGAGGTATTATTTCTCTCAGTTGGAGAGTCATATTGGAGTCAGGATTTCCTAATCTAGGAAATTTAAAATAATTTTGTCATGTTTGAATAGTATATGATAAAGAAGTATTTGATTTTGACTAAAAATATTTATTTTTTATCTTTAGAATATGAAAAGTTGCACTAAAAAGTTCACTTAATATTTTAGATGATATTCATAATATATAGACAAATTATTTATGCTTCACATTTAACATACTGCTTAATATATTTTTGATTATGTTAGAAAGCTATGATGTGATGACCAATAAATATAAAAAGTGATTATATCATGATTTAGAGACCTAATGTACTTTCCTGGGTTAGGCATTTCCCAGCAGCCAGAGTGATTACTAACCTAAATCCGTTCCTGTTACTCTACTTAAAACCCTCCTAAAGCTTTTCCGCATATTCAACGCAAATCCCTAAACCCTTTCTGTGGCTTTCAAGGCCCTTCTTAGTCTGGCTCCTGCCCACATCTCTGACTTTACCTCTTTCTACTCTTGAATGGAACCTTATTCACAACACTGAAATAACTGCTAAGACTTCCCTGGTGGCTCAGTGGTAAAGAATCTGCCTGCCAATGCAGGAGACAGGGATTCTATCCCTGGTCCGGGAAGATCCCACAAGCTGAGGCTGTGCACCACAACTACAGGCTGTACTCTAGAGCCTGGGAGCTGCAACTACTGAAGCCATAGAGCTTGTGCTTGGAAACAAGAGAAGCCACTGCAATTAGAGTGGTCCCCACTCACTGCAAGTAGAGAAAAACCTGCGTAGCAACAAACACTCAGTAGAGCCAAAAATAAATCAATTTTTCTAAAAAAAGAAAAATAAATCACAGGCAAACTCCCACTGTGGAATCTTTGCCCTGGCTGTCCCCTATTCCTGGTGCTTTTCCTCCTAAACTTTTATGGGCTAACTCTTGCCTACAAGTCAGATTTCAGAAGACCCAATCTCAATGAAATAGCTCCTATCCTTATCAGTAACTGCAGATCATCCAGTTGTTGTTCCTTTCAGAGCATTTATCACTCTCAGAAAGGATCATGGTTCTGTGTTGTTTTGTTGTTTGTTTTGTCGTTTATGACCTATCTCTCCTACCAGGCTGGAAGCTTCAGGAAAGCCAGGACCAGTTCAGCCTTGATCCCAGCTCTGTCTTCAAGCACCTAAAACAGAGCCTAGCATCAACTGACTAGGTGATCAGTAAATATTTACCCCTGTTGCTGTGTCATCAAAAATATGCAGAAACAGTTCTCACGACCCAGTGCATAGAAGTTTTGAATTCAAAATTATAACTTTTTAATTGAAAAATAACATGCACATAATCAAAAATTCAAATAGTATAAGAGTGAGCCTCTTTGCTTCACATGTTTCTATTGGCTAGCATAGGACAGACTATTCAGTGGTCTCTTGATTTTGTGTGTGTATGTGTGTTCAGCCTGCCAGGCTCCTCTGTCTATGGGATTTCCCAGGCAAGAATACTGGAGTGGGTTGCCATTTCCTCCTCCAGGTCTCTTGGTTATTTTTTACTTAATACAACTGTTTCTTAAGAGCTCTCGTGATTCTGAGTGTTGGCTGAGCTCCGGTGATTCTTGCTTTGAATCTCTTACATAGTTGTAGTCACAACCACTGGAGTCATATGAAGACTCAGCAAGGCTGGTTGCTGATAATGGCACACATTTAACCAGCAGGAGATGCTGGCTATTGACTGAAAGGTGAATCCTAGCTGAAAACCTAAAATGAAAGCCCTGCATGTGACCCCTCACACAGCTTAGGTTTTTCCAAACACAGTGGCTAGGCTCTGAAAGGATACATCCCAAAACAAGCATTCCAGCAGACAGCAAGAAAGCTGCTAGTCTCTTAATGTTCAAGACCAGACACTAGCATAGCATCACTTCCTCTGTGTTTCGTTGGCCAGAGCAGTCCTAGTCCAGCCCAGATTCCAGGACAAAGGCCCCAGCTTTCAGAATAAGCCTTCAGATCTCAGTGGTTTAAAACATAAACATTTATGTCTCCTCATGTTCCAGTGCCAAGTAGACCATGTTGGTATACAATGCTCCTTCAACAGTGACTCAGATCCAAGCTGCTTCCACCAGCATCTCCATCATCTCAAAGTTCTTTGATCCCAACTGTTCAGATGGGAGAAAGGTTGCGGTGGAGGGAGCAGGGGGTGGACATTCACACTGATATTTAATTGCCTTAGACCTGAAGTGACACACTCTTTGCCCACATCCTCACTGGTGAGATCACATCTATTAGGAAAGTTGGGAAACATAGTGTTCCCCTGTTCCCTGGAAGAGAAAAATGAGCGTGAACACATCATTTTACTGATACACACCAATTAACAATTAACACCATTAACAATTTAGTGTGTATCCTTTCAGAAATATTTATATATATGAAAGTGAAAGTAAAAGTCACTCAGCCAGGTCCGACTCTTTGCAACCTCATGGTATATACAAGAGTGTAAAAATACAAATGTAGCATTTGCACACTGTTCTACATGTTGCTTCTTTATGTAACAATATATTTTCAATATATCTTAAAGAACTTCTCATATCAGACTGCACAGATCTACTTCATTCTTTTTTTTTCACTTGAAGAAGACCACCAAATTTATTTTGTACACATTGATTTATAATATGGTATTAACCTTTTTTTATTTGCCAAGAATTTTGTTTTCTCTTTTTTTAATTGAAATATAATTGCTTTACAATGTTATGTTGGTTTCTGCCATACAACAACATGAATCACCCATGAATATACATATGTCCCCTCCCTCTTGAACCTCCCTCCCACCTCCCACCCCATCCCACCCCTCTAGGTTGTCACTGAGCACGGGTTTGAGCTTCTTGTGTTATACAGCAACTTCCCATACTTCATTCCTTTTAAAGCTGCAAAATAGGGAATTCCCTGTCAGGCAGTGGTTAGGACTCTGCACTTTCACTGTTGAGGGCCCAGGTTCAATCCCTGGTCAGAGAACAAAGATCCCACAAGCCAGGGGGCATGGTCAAAATTAAATAAAATAAAGCTACAAAGTATTTCATTGTATAGATGTATTACATATATAAATCAATACCATAATGATAAATACTTAGATTATTTCCAATTATTTGCTTTTAACGGTGCTACACTGAACAACCCTGTATAAAGATCTCTGCTTAACTATGTTAGTAAACCTGTAGGAAGGTTTCTATAAGTAATATATAGATATATATTCACAAGTTATTATGCATCCCAGTAATGTACAATTAGAAAATGTAGTAAAAATGAAGTCATTCATGACAGCAACAAAAACGAATATATTTAGGAGTATAACAAGAAAAAATTTACTAGCTGAAAATGAACAACATAAATTAATTCAATTGTATCAATTATATATTTAATGTATCTTAATGCAATCAATTAAATTAACTGAAGAACATACAGGAATATCTAAATGAAAGAAAATGTATCAATGTTTGGAGTTGGAAAGACTAAAAATAAAAATGTAATTTACACAAATTATGAAGTCAATATGTTCCCATCGAAATTCCAACAGAATTTCATTGTTATGGAATTTGACAAGTTGTTTCTAAAACTCATCTCAAAGAGAATATCACAAAAATATTGTTAAGAATGAGGAAAGACTAGTATAATGAAAATTGTGTGCTGCTGGTTCAAAAATAGGCAAGATTAATAATAGAATATAGAACAAAAATAGATCCTCCCATGTAGAAATTTAATATAAGATGAAGGTAGCATTTCAACTTTGTAGAAAAAAGGAAACTCTTCAATAATTTATGTAAGGACACTTAGTTATCCAGTTAGAGAAAAAATATAGTTATAATTTTTTTCTTCACACCATATGCAAAAGTAAATTCCAGATGGATTATATTACATTATGACTTATAGTCATAACATGATAAAGATATCAGAAATAAGTAGAATAATCTATTGATAACCTTGGGATAGGGAAGACCTTCCTAAACAACATGCATAACAAAAGTCATAAGGAAAAAGATAGGTAATTTAACCATATCTAAATATAAAATTTATGGACAATAAAACACATCATGCCCTATCAAAATTACAAGAGTCTTTCTTGCAGAAATGGAAATGCCAACCCTAAAATTCATATGGAATTGTAAGGGATCCTGAATAGCCAAAACAATCTTGAAAAAGGACATATTTGGAGGACTTTACCCTTCAAGGTATACTACAAAGCTACAACAGTAAAAAAAAAAAAAAAAAGGTGGTAATGGCATAAAGGATCATTAGAATAAAATTGAGATCTAGGAGTAAACCCATACATCTATGGCCAACTCAATTCAATAGAGAAATATTTTTTTTCTTCAACAAATGGCTGAAACAACTGGATTTGTATATGCTAAAGAATAAAATCAGACCCTTACCTCATGTCATGTACAAGAAAACTAACTCAAAATGGACCTAAACATAAGAGCTAAAACTATTTTAAAAATCTTTGAAAAAGCATTGGGGAAAATTTTCATGACTATGATTTTATGAATATGATACCAAAAGCAAGGGCAATAAAGGAAGAAAAGAGCTTTTGTGCATCAAAGGAGATGATCAAGAAAGTGAGAAGACAACCCACAGAATAGGAGAAATTATTTGCAGATATATCTCTGATAAGGGTCTAGTGTCCAGAATTATATAAAGCACTCCTAAAACTAAACACCCTCTTGATGAGAGTGAGAGAGGAGAGTGAAAAAGCTGGCTTAAAACTCAATATTCAAAAAACTAAGATCATGGCATGTGGTCCCATCACTTCATGGCAAATAGAAGGGGAAAAAAGTGGAAGCAGTGACAGATTTTATTTTCTTGGGCTCCAAAATCACTGCAGACAGTGACTGCAACCATGAAATTAAAAGAGGTTTGCTCCTTGGAAGGAAAGCTATGACAAACCTAGACAGCATATTAAAAAGCAGAGACATCACTTTACCCACAGAAGTCCATATAGGCAAAGCTAGTTTTTCTAGTAGTCATGTACAGATATGAGCATTGGAACATTAAAGAAGGTTGAGCACCAAAGAACTGATGCTTTCGAATTGTGGTGCTGGAGAAGACTCTTGAGAGCCCCTTGGACTGCAAGGAGATCAAACCAGTCAATCCTAAAGGAGATCAGTCCTGAATATTCATTGGAAGGACTGATGCTGAAGCTGAAACTCCAATACTCTGGCCACCTGATGTGAAGAGCTGACTCTTTGGAAAAGACCCTGATGCTGGGAAAGATTGAAGGCAAAAGGAGAAGGGAGTGGGGGCAGAAGAGGAAATGGTTAGATAACATCACCAAGACTCAATGGACATGAATCTGAACAAATCCTGGGAGAGAGTGAAGGACAGGGGAACCTGGTGTATTATAGTCCATGGGGTCACAAAAAGTCAGATATAACTTAGTGACTGAACAACAACAAAAATAACCCAATTCAAAAAATGAGCAAATAATTTGAATAGACATTTCTTCAAAGAAGATACACAAAAGACCGATAAACACATGAAAGAGTGCTCAGTGTTGTTATTCATTAGGGAAATGCAAATCACCTTATGCCTACCACAATGGCTATGATAAAAAAAATTTGTTTTAATGGAAAATAACAAGCACTGGCAAAGATGTTAAGAAATTAGAACCTTTGGGCATTGCTGGTGGGAATGAAAAATGGTGCAGCCTCTGTGAGAAAGTTTGATGGTTTCTCAAAGGGTTAAACATAGAACATAATGTATTACACATAGAACCTAGCAGTAATTCCACTCCTAGGTTTGCTGAAGGCAAGGACTCAAAGAGATATTTGTATACCATTGTTCATAATGGGGCTTCCCCAGTGGCTCAGCAGTAAAGAATCCACCTGCAACGGAAGAGACTCAGGTTTGATTGCTGCGTCAGGAAGATCCTATTGATGAAGGAGTGGCAACCCACTCCAGAATTCTTGCTTGGAGAACCCCATGGACAAAGAAGCCTGGTAGGCTACAGTCTGTGCAGTTGCAAAGAGTTGGACATGACTGAAGCAGCTTAGCACACATGCACGAGCGCAGGCACAGGGTCATAATATTATTCACAATAGAAAAAAGGTGGAAACAACTCATGTCCATTAGCAGGTGAATAAATAAGCAAAATGCGGTTTATACAAACAGTGAAATGTTATTCAGCCATAAAAAGCAACGAAGTTCTGATACAGGCTACAACTTCTATGAACCTTGAAAGCTTATACCACATGAACTGTCAGACACAAAAGGACAAATATTTTGTGACCACTTATATAAAATATATAGAATAGTCAAATTCATGGAGACAGAATGTAGGTTAGAGGTTACAGAGGCATGTGGAGGAAATGGGTAGTTATTACTTAATGGTTGCAGAATTTCTGTTTGAGATGATGAAACAGTTTTGGAAATAGTGGTAATGGTTTTACAACATTGTGAATGTAATTAATGCCACTGAATTATTGTACACTTAAAAATGATTAATATGGTAATATATATATATAGTTTTTTAGGCTGCTCCTTGCGATCTTAGTTCCCTGACCATGGATAGGACCTGCACTCCCTGCTGTGGAAGTGTGCTCTTAACCACTGGACCAGGGAAGTCCTTAAAATAGTAATTTTTACGTTATATATTTTTTTCTCAAAAAAAGACACTATTTACAAAGTAAAAAGAGAGGCAGATAGAGAGGTAGATGAGGAGAAAATATTTGCAACATGTATAACAAATTAGTAAAAATCCAAAGGATATAAAGAACTTCCACAAGTCAGCTGAAGAGCAGAAAACCTAATATAAAAATGGGCAATGATTTTTATCAGAAGAAAACCAAATGGTCCACACAAAAAAATTATGCACAACTAGTGAAGTGTAAGTTAAAGTATGAATGAGACGTCATGTTTCAGTCATCAGATTGGTAAAAATTAAGAAATTTATTAATATTTAGAGTTGGTGAGGGTGTGGGAAATGGAACAATCATTCCTGCTGGTGGGAGTGTAAACAGAGCTAACCTCTTGGGTGGGCACTTTGGCTACATCACAGTCACACACACACACACAGTCATTCAAACACACCCTTGGTCCCAGCAGTTGCACTCCAGTATATGACAGGATGAATGGTTACATGTGGTATACTCAAAAGATGGAATTCAGTAAAACCCAAAGAAGAAACTGGATATGTGTGTCCTAACATTGGAAGTATATGTCTGAAATACTTCATAATACTTTTTAAAATCCAACAGGTTTTTTTGTTTCTAATGTTTATGTTTTGTTTCTAAATGATGAGATTAAAGGTTCAGACTGCTGTTTGCAAGCAGTTTTCACAAATGACACCTGTGAGAGTGAACTGGCTTTCTTCTCCATACACGAAAAGCCATCACGTCTGTATTTTTTTTTACTCTTTCTTCTAGCTGTGGCTTTATAGTCTCTGTGACATCTGGATATGCTGTATATAAATTTTGATCAGATAAATGCAAGAATCTGGTAACAATCATCTTTAGACAGATTTACAGGTTTACTTTTATGTTTCTCTTTAAATAGTTGTTTATGTCTACAACCAATGGTCCACCAAATATTATGAATTAAACAATATAGAACTAAAAATTAAATGGTTTAGAAGCATGAAATGGTCAAAACGCTCAGGGTTTGAGGGAAACAAGTTCATCTGTAGCTGATGGGGTCCTAGGACCCCCAACCTTCCTTACAAACCACATGAATGCACTGTTGACTATTGCTTTAAAGGGAAAACAATGTTTGGAATGGGATACTGAAGCTATATCCACCAGGGAGAGAAACTTGTGATTTGGGCATCAGTCAATATGGGTAAATGTAAACAGTGCTTTGAAATGGACGGGAAAGATGACCCCTCTTCATTTTCTAAAAAGTCAGGTCAAAGTTACATGAATAAGAGGAATACAAACATCTTTGGTAGCTGAGATGTGGCAGAGGTGAAGTGGAATAGAAATGGCTAGAGGGTCCTTCACATGGAGGTTAAATCCTCAAGATGTTGAAGTGTATTTGCTTTTAGCCATGTTTAAGAGAAAACCAAACACGGCCCAAGTTGAAGCTTCTTCCCACAATGTTCACCCTCCCTCCAGGCAGCAGGCAGGCCACACCTCACCCTTCTGCATGGCCACCAGGCTCAGTGAAAACAGTTGGCTATGAAATTTCCAAGGCACTAGTAGGGTCTAAGACTGGATGAGCTGGAGACATTCACTGGAAGAGCTTCAAGGGAGGGGACCATGAGAGATGAGGAGGGGGAGACAGGTGGGATTGCCTCTGCAGCCTCTTTCTTGAGGCCCCGGCCATTACTGAGGGATCAGGGGAAAGGGGCAGAGTAATTGAGACCCACTTTCCACTTGCAGCACTGCCCTCCCCCCAGCTTTCTAAGGTTTGGGCTGCTGACCTATGTGAAAAGCAGCTGACCCAGTGTGCTGCAGTTTGAGGACAGTGTGTGAAGAGGTATCTGACCCAGGTGAGGAGTGTCCGTACCCATATCATGGTCAGAGGTGGTCAGTGCCTTGTTCTTACCTGGAGCACAGCAGTGAAAAGTGGCTGTCCCTCCCCTCCAAAAAAAGATTCAGTGTTAAATTCACAGAGTTTAAGGAACCTGAGTCAATCAGAAGTAGACGTCTCAGAGGCCAAAGAGAGACCTAAGCCATAAATTGGGAGATCATCAGCTTATGGATGGAAGTGAATGAGGTCATCTGAAGAGAGTGTGCAGTGAAGAGAGGGCCGGTGAGAGAACCTGGAGGACACCAGTATTTCAGGGTGTTCTAATCCAGTCAGTCAAAGACCACTGGGGACAATCCATAGTCCAATGGAGTCAGGTTTACTGACCCATTGCTATGAGAAAGACAGCACATCAGAGGAATCATGGCATGTCCTACCAAACACAAAGAAAAAAAGAGTTCTTATAAGATCTGAGAGAGGTGGAAGTAGATGAAATGTAAATCAGGCAGTATTCTGATAGCTCAAAGCAAACCAGAGCTGTGTGTAAAGTAGCCTCCATCAGGTCTGGACTGCTCATGGACTCAGGGTCTTGTTTCCTTGGAAACAATAAAGTTAAGGCTCATGTGGAATACATGTTTAGAAGTCCTTTTTCTGAATCTCTCCACACTTGGGTTGTAAACCCTGTCCACTTAGGGATTTAGCTCCTCCAGGCAAGAGTTCCATTCCTATTCTAAAAGCAAAATTTCTGATAGTCTATGATTTTAGAAAACAAAATTGCTCAGTGAATAAGAAATAGTCACTCCAAGAAGAGGGTTGTTACAATATTTTATAGCTGCAGTATGTCCCTGAGAAAGTTTTTGTTTCTTATTAATTTTGTGGCTGGCTTTCTCTCTGTCTGTTATTCCAACCTGATGAACACCACAGGAGGTTTTTACAGCCTGAACTAATTTTTAGATTTTCAAGGGACACACAAAGGAAGTGGAATCTGCAAAGATTGAGTGTAGTAAGTAGGTAGTGTGGATAAAAACAAAATGTTGCTTGTCAAGTAAGTAAACAAAGAATGTTTCCTGCCATCAAGTCATCAGCCCCTGCAGTTACCCCCTACAATGGGTGCACCCTGAGGGGGAATTCTGGACCGAGAAAAACAGTATACTAACCCTTGGAAAAGACCCTGATGCTGGGAAAGATTGAAGGCAGGAGAAGGGGACGACAGAGGATGAGATGGTTGGATGGCATCACCGAATCAATGGACATGAGTTTGAGCAGGCTCCGGGAGTTGGTGATGGACAGGGAAGCCTGGTGGGCTTCAGTCCATGGGGTCGCAAAGAGTCGGAAGCGACTGAGTGACTGAACTGAACTGAGCCCATAGGTGGCGGTGGCTGCTGCTGATGCTGCTGCTAAGTCGCTTCAGTCGCGTCCGACTCTGTGCGACCCCATAGACGGCAGCCCACCAGGCTCCCCAGTCTCTGGGGTTCTCCAGGCAAGAACACTGGAGTGGGTTGCCATGTCCTTCTCCAATGCATGAAAGAGAAAAGTGAAGGTGAAGTCACTTAGCCGTGTCCGACTCTTAGCGACCCTATGGACTGCAGCCTACCAGGCTCCTCCGTCCATGGGATTTTCCAGGCAAGAGTACTGGAGTGGGGTGCCATTGCCTTCTCCGCATAGGTGGCTATTTAAATTTAACTAAAAGTAATTAATTGGATTTAATTTTTAAACAAATTCAAATAAATATTTTTCTTCCTTCATGGCACTTAACCTCATGTCAAATGTTCAGTAGCCACAGGCTAGTCTCTACCCTATTGGACAGTGCAGCTGTAGAATATTTCCATCGTTACAAGCAGTAAGAGAACTGAGTCACAGGCGATGGTGACCCCTGGGAGTGTAGTCTCAGCCCAACAGCGCTACTCTCTTCCTTTGACAGCTACCGTGTAACTCATGCGTACCTCGAACCCACAACCCAGGCTAAAAGCCTGGGTTCTCCACCGCTTCTTCACGTTTCCCTTCCTGCACAAACTCACTACCATCGCCACACTCCATCTCCCAACAAGCCCCGGGCCCTTCTTCTGAGACGCTGGCCTCTTGGACTTCTGGGAAATGTAGTTTAAACAGCGTTCCAACCCCAGAAAGGTTCTAGCCACGAACTAAGGCTCCCATGAGGCAGTGCGTGGTCAGTTCCGGTCCAATTCACCGCGGCCGCCAAGTGTGCCGTGAGGGGCCCGAAAGTTGGCACCAGAGACTTAGTGCAACGGTGATTTGAGATGCAGGAGCCTGGAGAGACCGGGCTGTGCCTCTCCCTGGCACTGCTTAGGTTTCCGCCGCTCCGTAGTTGTAGAGACGCCTCAGTCCAAGGCGGAGCCGACCGGACCCCAGGGACCCGTAGTTCCACTCCAGCCACAACCACTAGGGGACTTGAAAGCACCGTCCGACGGCGGGCGGTGGGGCTAGCCCTGACGGGAAGCGCACGCGCAAATGCTGGGCCTCAGGGCTTCCGTAAACACCGAAGAGCGCCTGCGCGAACGGAGCGCCTGGGGATGGACACGCGGGGGCGCCTTAGCAAAGATAACAGTAATAAACAGTAACGTAACGGTCCAGTTATTTTTCTGCCTTTTTTTTTTTAATGGTTTGCTAAGCACAGCTGCCTTCATTGCGTCTGTTAATCTGATCTTTGGAGCACTCATTTTACCAGTGGGACAGCGGGTCAGAGAAAGTGATACAGGAAGAGTCCTAGCATCTTTGAGTGTGAGGGACCAACAATGGTTCAGGATACAAGGACTCTAGACTCTGTCTCTGAGTTGCTGTGTGACCTTGGTAGTTCTGTTCCCCTGAGGACCTAAGCTTTCTGTAAATGGAAATAGGATATTGGAAGGATCAAATAAGATGCAGAAATGAAACTAAGTTGCCGAGCAATCTATAAGGGCAGAAGATTATTATAAACGGGTGAATGCAGATTGAGGAACTATTTCATCATACTACAAATTGCAAAACTGAGGGCCCCTACAGGGGCAGGAGCTTGCTCCAGGTCTCAGCAGTCTGTGAGCAAGGGCTAAAACCCAGACTGCCAGCGTTTGGGCTTGGAGCCCTGCCCTGCACCTCCAGGATTAGTGTCTTTGTTGCATATAGGCTTAGAGAGATAGACTGTGCTCACAGTCCAGAGAAGCCCCTATTCCTAATCCTTCTCCTACCTGCTGAGCCTAGTGGAGGAAGACCCTGCACTGTTGAGATGACTACCAAAGGCAAGAAATTAAGGAGGAACTGGAGAATCCTGGAGACGGAGGACAGTGTGGCAGAAGCTGTACAGATCCTACTTCTCAGAAGAGTGGCCCAGGTAAGGGAAGGAGCTCAGATGTAACAGATGAGGGGCTAATGTTAAGAGGACCGACCCTGAATGGAAAAGGGTGGTCTCTATTTCTGAACCTGAGAGGAATTGGGTGCTCAGGTGATTCCATTTGGGGCTCTGACAGCTGCCCATGACAGCTGGAGGTGGTACCTGGGCGGGCTTGGATGCTAAGGAGAGGAAGTGATACAAGTTGAGCTGAGAGGCTTTAGGAGCCACTCCCCCAACCAGGTGGAGCTGTCAGGTGGCATCGTGGGCAAACCATACCACCAACCAAAATAGTGAAATTTCTCTGTCCCTTGGAGCTAGGCTGTACCCAGTTGTTTCTCTCTGGAGTGCTCTTAGAAGTTCTGGACATAGGTGTGGAAGGGGCTAGGAGCCGCTAAGGACTGGTTGCAAATGGGGCCTCCTCAGGCAAGTCATGAAAGGAAGGTGTTTGTAGAAATAGAAATTCAAGATCTTCCCCACCTCTAACTGTCTCATTCTCTGGGCCTTCACTTGTCTCTGTTTTCAGCAGGGGAAACTGAGGCTAACAGAAGAAAAGACTCTCTTCAGGACACACAAGGAGCTGGCGTAAAACTGGACTAGGATAGGGATCTTTCCATGACATGGCAGTGATCAAACATCTTCATCAAACATTTATTGAGTGTCTAATGTATACGCCGAGAAGAGCTACCTTAGGGTACAAACAGAAGCTAGGATTGCAGTCAGACTCAGCTTTTAACTTGCCCTCCCAGGGACTTAATGCTGTGATACTTGGTGAGTCACTACCCTACTCTGAGCCTCCCTGTCTCTAGAGTGGGAGTGCTAAGTCGTATCCAAGGCTATCTGAGGTGTAACTATGAATTAAATGAGTTAAGAACTTTTAAGTGCATATAACAGCACTAGGCCCATGGTACCTGCTCAGTAACTATTAGCTGCTCTTTGTTACTCATGAACACAGGTGGAGGCCAGCTGGAGATAGGGTTCTCCCAGAATCTGCCAGGGGCAGAGATGCCACCACCCCTGGTCTGTCTGCTTCTCAGATACTTCCACTCTGCGCCCAGGCAGCCTGTGTTTGTGAAAGTTGAGGGGTGAGGGGCACTTGCATCCCCGTTTCTCCGTCTGGCACTGGGAACCTGCCAGGGAGAATTTACACCTCCACATGCATGTAATTCATGTTCCTGATGACCTGGGTCCAGAGTTAAGGTGATTCTTGCCCAGTACAGCTGCACAGTACAGCCCTGGGCAGTGAGACCAGAACCATGACCCTTCCTACCTGCAGGGCAGAAGTCCCAAAAGGCTGACAGCAGGGTCTTGACCTGTGTGTGTCCCCTGAACAGAGCAGGAGCTGGGGGCAGAGAGGCGCCTGGGTGGGAGACAGGGCACAATATCAGATACCCTGCCCCCAGCTCACCCTGTTTGAAGGTGGCAGTCTGGTCCACTGGTACTTTCAGCTCTAGTCCAGGCCACCCTAGTGGAGGTCTGGTTCAAACCCCTTATTTATAGAGAAAGAAAGAGATGACCGGAGAGGCCATGAGCTCACCCAGAACCCCATAGTAAGGTAGGGTGAGTCTAGGCCAGAACTCGGTGTCCTGGTGTTTGGCCAGGGCTCTGCCTGGCAGCTGGTTAGGAGAGGGCAGGCTTTGGCTCCATCTCTCTTTTCCCTCTGCCACTGCAGTCACACTTGGAGCCAGATGTGGACACCTGGGTGGGTTGTGGGTTGGGGCATAGCAGGGTGGGGTGGGTGCACAGACAAGTAAAGGGAAGGGGAGTATAGGACCTGGTCAGAAAGCAGTCCAGAGCCACGCTGGGGTGGGTGGACTGGGGAGCTCTCAGTGGTGTGTGTGTGGCTGCTGCAGGATTCTCGGGCCTTATTAATCAGTCTGAGGCAGCAGAAGATAAAAATACTGTGGGAGCACACTCCCGGAGGAGGGTAGCAAAGCAGATTCAGTAATGAGTCACGGAGCCCAAGCCCTAAATTTAGAAGGTGCTGAAGGAGGCAGCCACCCCAGGGGAAGCACTGTGGAGATGCCCACTAACCGGGGGTACCAGTGCCTCAGGGCAGAGGGCAGTGGTTGGCAGGACCCCCGACACAGCAATGCCCCAGGAAAGCTGGGCTTCTTCTAGGCCTGCCCCAGGTACGAATTTTGGACCTCAGAATGAACCCTGACCCAGAGCACATTCTTCAGCTCCACTCACTGACAGAGCTCCTAGCAGGCCTTCCCAACACAAGCCCCTCAAAGGGTCCTAGAAACCAGCCCCTGGGGTGTGGACATCTCAGTACTGTCCTGTCCGCTGGCTGGGCACAGCCAGGCTCCCTGGGGCCTGCTGCTGTCCTGCTTCCCTCTTGTCAGACACTGAGAAGGGGGCTGTGTGGATGCGAGGAGCTCATGCTGTTGAGTGAAGGCCTCCCAAAGGGGACCCATCCAGGTCTTTGTAGCTCTGTTAGGAATTGGGGTAAGGGAGGGGGACAAGATGTTATAATGGTCACTTCTGCTTTATTCTCAGCCTTCCAGGTTCCAGGTGAACCTAGATTGTTTCTTTTCCTCCAGGTCAGAAGAGGAAGGCACTGCCTCCAGGTCAAGGAGCAGAGACTTAGAAAAGAGGCTATGCCTTGGGGACAGCTGCCAGACCTGGGGTAAGGGAGCTTAGGAGACAAGAATTGATAGTAGCTGTGGCATTTATGGAGCCCCTGTTGCTTGCCAGGCACTGTGCTAAGCTCTCCACGTGCGTGAACTCACTTCATCCCGGAGGCAAAGATGTAAGTCCTATTAGCCTACTTGTTCATAGAAATGGGAGTACCAAGACAGAGAGGTTAAGTAACTTATTCTAGATCACACAGTAAGAGATTCTAACCCAGAGAGCCTAGCTCCCTAGCCTAGGCTCTTAGCCATTATGCTAGACTGCTGAGCAGGGTATTTTACCCTATCTGTGCTGCCTCCTCTCCTGTCCTTCCCTCCCAGTCCTCCAGGGACTGGGAGCTTCTCTCTGGGCCTTGCAGGGTCTTGCTGCCCAGGGTGCTCCTAGGCTTGGAGGATAGAAGAGACTAACAGAGCTCTACTGCATGCACCCCCCACCATGCAGGACTCCACAGTTTACAAAGCCCACCCAGCTGCCCCAGGCCAGGAGAGTGGCATCTTAAGCACCTCAGCAGGAAAACAGACCAGAGAGGTGCCGGGCCTTGCCCACAGTCGGTGGGGCCTAGAGTAGAACCATGGAGACTCCCTTTTTGGGAGGACCCCAGACCCAGATGGCCAGCAACCCCTCTGCAGGCCGGGTCCTTCTCCTGCTAATGTCTGTTAGGCACCTCTGTCTGCAGGAACCCAGTTCAATTGCTGGGTTGATGCAACCTTCTGAAAGCCCTGGAGTTTTCTGTCAGAGGCTCTTGATCCATCTGCCTAACCCCAGGCCCTCCCTTCAGCTCTGTGCTCAGGCTGGGTGGCACTGGGGGTGGAGGTGTCTTTGTGTGTCTTTGGGGAGGACTAGGTTGTCTGGCCTTTTACCAGGGCAAGAGCTCCAGCCCTGGGACAACGCCTTCTTTTCTGGAAGCCCCCACACCTTCCTTCTTTTGGTTTCTTCATATTTTTTCATCTTAAAGCTGAGCCCACAGTGCCCTGACAGAACAGTTTCCACCTCCTGGAACTAGAGGGGCCTCTAGGAGAGCTGTTAGTATCACCCTTGAATGGGGGAAGGGTCAGAGGGCCCACTCCCAAACCCCTAGGCTATTGTTCCTGTGGGGAAGAGGCTCCTTTGAGAGGCCTGCTTGAGGAGCTCAGACCTACCAGGGACACAGCCTGGCCCAGGTGTAACAAGACTTCCCTTCCCTTACTTCTTCCCCCTGCCAGAGATCACACATGGGGACACCACGGATAGGTTCTGTTTCTTGCTAGGCCTTATTTTCCTCATTTTTCAAATGGGGCTAAGAGTCCCTGCATGACCTTCCACCTAAGGTTATTGTGAAGGTTAGACAAAATGAGTGTGGCAGACTCTTACTCTGCCCCAGGACCTCTTCACGGAGAGGATGTGCCAGGCCATTTGTGTGTGTGTGTGTGTGTGTGTGTGTGTGTGTGTGTTTGTGTGTGTGTGCACGTGCGCCCACGTGCGTGCAACCCAGGTGCTGACCGCATTCCCAGGGCAGGCAAGAGACTGAGGTCTGTGAGGGGACTGGTGTGTAGCTCTTTGAGGCTGTATGATGTGGGTATGACAGGGCCCCAGGTGTAAGGTTGCCAGATTTAGCAAATATTTGAAACATACTTATGCTAACAATGATTTTCCTTATCTGAAAATCAAATTTTAAGATGTGTCCTGTGTTTTGTCTGGCAACCCTACTTGGGTGACCTGGTGTGCTCAAGCCAGTGTACCCCTGTTGGACTCCCACGCATGAGACTGAGATGGTATGTGGCTGTGTGGACTGAGACAGGAGATGGGTGTGATCGTGAAACAAATTGGTATCATTTCGGCGGAGCTCCGAGAAGCTTCGATACCATGGTCCTTTATGTCAGCGTGGAGAAGAATTCAGCGAGAGCAAAGTGGTAGATAGGAAGTGATTCATGAGAATAAGACCCTTGTGAGGCTTACAAGCAGGTGGGTGGGAAGTGCCCCCAGAACTTAGTGGGCTACAGTTTTATAATCAAAGGAAAAGTGGGGAGGGGGAGAAGACCTTCTTTGTCTCTCTTGAGTAGACGTGCCGTTTCCATCATCAGTTCCTCCCCCAGACAGGGCAGGGAAATTTACTTATCCCTCCCTTTATGGTTAGTCCAGGACTGTCATAGCACTTTGGAAAAATATTTTCAGGTCTCAGTACAGTAAGGGTCTTTCATTTTAAAAAGTCACCTTCCCATAAATGGTGGGGTTTTTTTGTGTGTGCACAGAGCCTGTTTTGGGGGTCATTAACGTATTGAGCTCACTGGTCTGGATGTGGGTCGCATGCCACCATTGTTTTATTGTTTGGGGGCATGTCCTGTGCTCCTGTTGCATGGTTTTGTTGCTAAGCAAGCCTGCTTAGTTTTGCGGTTAAGCAAACCTGCTTTTTCAAGTAATCATTAATTTACAGGAGTTTCCCATATTTTTCTACTTATAATCCCCTAGTGGGATTAACTAATCACTTATTTTTGTCCCTCTATTCTGTCCCTATCACAGCACTTGGCTCTGACAGCGTCACCAGCAGGAGAGGGGATGTGGGTAACTGACTGTGTGCCTCTGTGTGATTCCCTCAGGCTCTAGCAGCTCACTCAGGGCACTGTTTGAGCTGTTTGCTCAGCGAGGCCCAGCAGGGGTAGGAGACCCACCCTGGGCAAACACTCAGATCCGGCTCCAGGTGGGACTGGGGTGCTGAACCTGTTGCCACCTGCCATCAAACTGTGAAGGACACATCCCTCAAGGCCATGCCAGCCCTGGGGGCCTCAGAGTGCTCTGTCCTTGGCCCTTCCAGGGGGGCCTCTGGAATCACCTCTCTGCTGCTTCCTGGTGACATCACACAGGTCATTGCTCAGTCTTCTAGAATGGTGCCCCCAGGATACTGCCTCATTCCGCTAGACAACCGGGGAATTTTCTCGCCCAAACTGGCAAGGCCGGTTACCCCAGAGGAGAGGGGCTGGGGGAAGAAGGGGTCAGGGGGGCCTTCTCCTCATCTCCCAGAGGAGAGATCGAGGCAGCCATCTGTCTGTCTGGCTAGATGGTGAGTAGAAGGGAGCACCAGGAGCAAGTCAGGACCTGGTAGCCCCTCATTGTCTAGGACACTGGGCAGGGTGGGGGGCTTTGGGCAGTGGAGGAATCTTGAAGCAAAGAGGGTGGTGACTGCCCCAAGGTCACCCCCAGGGTAGTGAAAGGGGTGGCATATAGTGGGGAGCAGGGACAGAGCCTTGGGTTAGGAGCTGGGAGACCTAAGATCTTATCTGAGCTCTGACCCTGCTGCTTGGACCTTTGTTTCTCCATCTGTACAGTTAGGGGCTGTGGCCAGATGATGTTAGTCTGTAGGTCTTTAGTCCTGATGGGAACTCAGTGAGGGGAGTTGAGAGAGGAGTGTTATGGACCAGGTCATGGGTGCCTCCAGGCAGGAGTCCTGACTCTGTTCCAACAGCTGTCAGGGGGCAGTAAGCAAGAACTGGTGTGAATATCTCCAAACAACCCCCCACCCCGTTCCAGGAGTCCTACTAGGTACTCGTGGTCCCCATATGGCTTCTGTCTTACTTTGATTCAGGGGCGTCCCTATGCCTCCCACACCTCAGCTTCTCTCTCTGTGAGGGGCACGTGTAAAATCTGCACTTGCTCAGCGCCCTGGGTCATGATTCCTCACATTCTTATGATGCCTCTCAGCTTGCTAAGCACCTTCTCTTTCTCATACACGCTCCTGCCTTCCACCCCCACTCTGAGTCCTGCTTGGTGTTGTCCCCATCCTGGGGCTGGGGCCTGGAAGGGCACCTCACCCAATTCACTTTCTATGGAGAAACCCTGTGACTGGGACAGGGGCTGCAGGGGGCAGATAGGGTCGTGCTTCGCCAACCTTTTCCACTGTTTACTCTTTCATGAGAACCTTAACAACCATCCTATCAAGGTATTTCCTTAACACTTTTTGTAGGAAATATGCCATTTCTGAACAGTATTTATTCCTTCCTACCTTTGCCCCCTCCAATTTATATTTTTAGTTATTTGGGGATAAAACCAACATGTATACAACTCTTTTACTTGCAATAATTCTCAGAGAGT
This sequence comes from Okapia johnstoni, assembly GCA_024291935.2. Classification (NCBI taxonomy): domain Eukaryota; kingdom Metazoa; phylum Chordata; class Mammalia; order Artiodactyla; family Giraffidae; genus Okapia; species Okapia johnstoni. The sequence goes on from CM044325.1 coordinate 26,073,155, forward strand.
AGGTATTATTATTCTAGATGAAGAAATTGAAACTCAGGACATGTCACCTGCTCTTGGTCACACATTTAGGAAATGGTATCAACAAGATTTGAACCCAGGTCCGCTTTGCACTTCCAGGCTGTGGGAAGCAGGGATCGCCAAGTCCTAGGACTCCTCTCCAGGCTCCTCTCCCAGGTCCCCCATCCCAGCCCTCCTAGCCTTCACTCTGCTGCTCAGGGGTGTTTGAGGCAGGATATGAATCTGCTGTGATCCAGGCATGTTTGGATGGTTGTTATGAACCCTTGAGCCAGAGATTCCTAAATTCCTGGGGGACTGGGAGGGCCTGCAAGGGCAAATTGTTGATGAATGAGGATTTATGCTCCAGCCAGTCTGGCCTAAACCTCCAGGCAGGGTTGAGCCCAGGGCATGGCCACCTGAGCCCAGGGGTACCAGGTCACCCACCTTTTCTGACCCAAGACTCAAAAGATTCATTCTTGGTTAGTCTATATTTGGATTTGAGTGCTGGTTTGATTTCTGCCATCTCTACCTTCCTGAATTTGTGTGTCTCAGACTGGCAGTGCTCTTGGGGGTGGAGAAGTCCTGTGAGCCTGTCCTCACTGCTGTCTCCTGCTGTCACTTCAGCCTTATCTCTTCCTCCCAGTACTAGGCGATGGGGATGAGAGGTGTACTGCCCTGGTGCCTGCTGTCAGCTGACGTGTGTCACTGGGGCCCTAAAAAGGCAGAAGCCACCAGGCCAGCGCTCCTCTCCCTTTTCCTCATGGCAGATCCCAGAGGCTGCAGTTCACAAAGCAGGCTCTGTATACCCCTCTTTTGAGTCTCTCATCAGCCTGGGTATGTGGCTGTCAGATAAAATTACTGAAGCCAGGGGAGGGACAGTGAACTGCCTACTGCTGGGGTGAAGGCAGAGGATGTGTATAGCAGAGAGCCAGAGCCCTGGCCTCTTGAACCCAAAGCCCACCCCCACCCACCCCACCCCCAGGCCACCCACTACCACACACTTAAAGAATGTGGGTTAGAAGGGCCAAGGATGATTATCTGACTGTGCTGCTCACACTGGAGATCCAAGGTCATCACACAAGCCTCGTGGGGACCTGCAACTCATTTTACAAGATTTACTTTGCAGAATGCCCCTTGGGGTGACTTGCCATCACAGTTCCCTCCTCACCCCCTCGACTTTTAAAAGTGGGCCTGATTCACAAACATCTCAGAGCCCTAAGCACTTGAGGAAGAAACACCTTTATTTGCAAATCCACCGTGACAACTTCTTATTTTTCTCTAGCACCTTCAAGAAAAGCTGTTCCATCCTAGAGCTCGAGGATGGTGAGGCTAGGAGGTTATACATTCGGATGCTCGCATTCTACAGATGGGAAACTCAGGCCCAGAGCGATGGGGCAGCCAGAGCCAAGGAAGGAACCCTGGGGTGGGAGGAGGCTGAGATCTGGGATCTTGGCAGGATGGCCGTGTACTCACTGATGACACTCGGCAAATGATGGGCACTTGTGCCCTATTAGCTGCCCATCCAGGGGAGCTCACCACGAGCCCTCCCTAGTCACTAGAGTCAGTGAATGCTCAGCCTTGGGCCTGTTGCCACACTCATACTGGCCTGGCTTCAGAGAAATTGAACTATTGGCCTCAGTTCACACAGAGCAGCTGGAGACAGAGCTAGCACTAGGACCCAGGGGGCAGGTAGCAGTCTCTGGCTGGAAGGGGTGGCTGGAGTGCTGGTGGACATATCTCCCCTGTGGCTGTGGAGCTCTGGCCAGCTCTGCCTGGGGAGGGACAGGGAGCCCCAGAGCTCTGGAGCCAGATGCTGTGGAAAGCCTAGACTAATCCATGGGAGGTGTGTGAATACGTACAGGGGTGCTCAGGAGGACTAGGGGTGGACAAGGGCCAGAGTCCAGGACTGGAGGAGGATTAGATCTCCCAGCTGGGAGTGCAGTGGGAGTGGAGATTTTGTCCAAGTCTAGCCACCTTGTGAACCTTGAGGCCAGTGGTTGGTGGAAGAGGCAAGCTGTGGGCTCTTAATTGTGGTGGGAGGAGTGTGCCCATCTTTGGGTCTCAGGGCTGTGGTGTGGGGATGTCTCTGGGTGGTTCTAGGGACAGCTGCTTGTGTGTCTTAAGTAGGCTGTTGCAGAGGTGTGTACCTGTGAGTGTGGGAGGTTGTTGGAGATAAAGCGTTCACAATTAACTTCCAGAATCCCCCTTCTAGCACCTCCTCGCTCTTCCTCTCAGAGCCCTATCTATCTTGGACCCTCCTCAACCCCTGCCAGAGGACTAGTCCGGCCAGGTCCTCTTCGGGGGCGATGGGGGCGGGCGCTAGGACCCGGCTGGGCGGGGTGGGGCGGGGCTCTAAGCCCCGTCAGCTGTACCTCCGCAGCCTGGAAAATACCAAGCCCAGGAGAGCGGAGCCCCCGGAGCCCCCAGCCTAGCCCCGGGGGAGGGAGGAAGGTGGAGGCGGGGCGCGCGGGGCAGGGGGGACGTGGGGCGGGGCCGGGCGGCGGGACCCACTGCTCCTTCCCCGAGAACCCCCGCGCGGCCCCGGTCGCCCGGGCAGCGGCGGCGGAGGCAGAGGCGCTCGCCCCCCTGGCCCCGGCTGGCCCCGGCTGTCCCCGGCGAGTAGCGGGCACAGGTGAGCCTGCCGCCCCGCGGGCGCCCCACCCCGCCCCCACCACCGGCCCCCGCGCGCTTCCCGCGCCGGCGTCGCTGCCGAGTTAGTTGAGCCAGTCCGGCCAGCGCTGCGCGGACCCCACCAGACTGTCCGTCACCTCGGGTCCCGGCCTCCCTGGTCCCGACGGGCTCCCTCCGCACCCCGATACGCAGCCCCCACTCCGGCTCCCACCCCCGGCGGTCTGAGGTGGCCTTTTTGCGGAGAGAGAGAGGGGCGTACTGCCCAGTGGCGGCGGTGCGCGCTGGCCAGGGGGCCAGCCCCTGCCTCTCTCGAACTCGCTACCTGCCAGGACGCCGGACAGCTGCACGCGCGCCCTCAGCGTTCTGACTCCGGTTCCCAAACCGGTCTTGCAGGTCCCTGGAAGGTGGCGTCAGCATCTGCAGCCGCGTCGACGTTGTCGGAGCCTCCGCGGAGGACCCAGGAGAGCCGGACCAAGACCAGGGCCCTGGGCCTCCCCATGGAGCAGTCAGCTGCCTCCCCAGAGCCCCCGGGGCCTCGGCCAGTCCTGGGCCGCGACAGCGTCCAGGTGCCCGACGACCAGGACTTCCGCAGCTTCCGGTCAGAGTGTGAGGCCGAGGCGGGCTGGAACCTGACCTACAGCAAGGCCGGTGTGTCCGTGTGGGTGCAGGCTGTGGAGATGGATCGTACCCTGCACAAGATCAAGGTAGGGTGGCCCCACAGCAGGTGCAGCCTGCACTGCACCCTGACTCCCTCTAACTGGGAGTCTCTGGGTCCTCCAGCAGAGGTGCATACACCTGGCTGTGCACCTCAAGAGTCTCCTGCAGATCCCAGGAGGCACAGTTTGCTGGGCAAGCCCCCATCTCACAGATGGGCCAGGTGAGGCCTGGAGACAGGGGGTGTGACTCACTCAGCCTCTGCCTGCTCAGGGAGGTGGACCGCTGCCAAGCCCATCTAGGCGAGTGGTCTTCCTCAAGGAGCCCCCTGCCCTTGAAGCCTTCACCAGTTCCTGACTGGAGTCATCTCAGGTGGGAGACTGAGCCCTTCAGTCCCGAATTCCTGATTCTCTCAGCCTGAACTGGGTCTCTTTCCCCACTCTCTGCACTTCTTCCTGCCTGATGCCCTACTCTTCCCTCTTCCCTCCTGGCTGTCCCCTGAGTCTCTCCTGCAGGGACTCAGGATCCTGGCTGGCAGATCCTGAAAGCGGGGCTTAGATGTCCCTGCCTCACACAGGGCCAGGCTGGTCCAGCAGGCTGGGGAAGGAGGGACCAGGGTGTAGGCCAGTGGAGGCAGGGAAGATGCAAGCATATTCGGCCTCTCTCACAGCCATCCACTCCACTCTTCACAACCCCATCATTTTCTTCTCTTTGTCAAAAGAGGGCCGGCTTGGGGTTTGGGACCCTGTGAGCCCACCTCCCCTGGGGGACTAGATGGAGAATAGGCTAGTGAAGACTCTGATGAGAGGCCTCAGTGACCGCCTCCAACACAACACATCTGGCATTGCTGTGAGTGCCACTTTTCTAGGGGGCAGGTCTCCCTCCAGTGGGCTCCTGGCAGTAGACTGTGCCCTCCCTTCTCTCTTGCCTCAGCCTTCCTGCTCTCCTTCTCAAACATATGGAGATGTGTATTCCTGTGGTGGAAGCCGACAGAGGTGGGAGCTGGGCACTGGACTTGGAGAGCACTCCTGCCCTCCCCCAACTCCAGCCCCTCCTGCCTGGGACTTGCCCTTGGATTTGGATTTAGCTCTGGCATCAGGGCCTCATAACAGGGCCAGAGATGTCTGACCTTCCCTGTCTGACCCTGTGCCTTTCTGTCTCACTTTGTCTTAGTCATATAGAGCTTTGTCCATCTGTCCCCATGTAGGCACCTGGCTCACCCGTTCTGCCTTCCCTGCTCCCTTCTTGACTCTCTGTCTGCACCCTGGCTATTTGACTGTCTTTTTCTCTCCCAGTTCCCATGTGTGTCTCCTTTTCTCCCTTTCTGGGACTCTCTACCTGGGCCTGAGGACCCTGGGCCGGGGGCTTCCCCGGAGCTGGACCTGTGTCTAAGCCTGAGGAGCAGGGAAGGGCAGGGCCATTGGTATGTTCCAGCTTAGTGCTCTCCAGGGACAGGGACACGTCCTATCCTTTGCGTCCTCAGCCTCCAACACAGGCCCAGCAGGGATGTTGGTTGAATGAAGGATGGAAAGAAGGAACGAATGAAAGACAAACTGAATACAAAGTGAGCAAAATTGTTGGGAGAAAAAGGTTGTTTTCCTGCCTGTAACCTGGGAAAGGCTCAGGCTGGACTGTGCCATGGGGTAGGGAAGCGTAATCTCCCCATTGAGCTGGCTCTGCAGAAGGAAGGGAAGGGGAAAGTCTGAACTGAGCCCGGGACTCCCACCCTCTGTGTCAACAGAGTGGAGCTGCCTCCTCCATCTGGCTTGGTTAATGAATAAACCCAGCCCAGTCCAGGACTGGAATTGATGAGTCTGGGAGCCAGACCTCCACAATAGACCCCTTGTGGCCATATCAGATTTGTCAGGTGTTCTTCCTTGAAAGTAGAGGAGATTGGGAAAACTGGGGTATTGTGGGCTTGTAGTTAGGGTGTACACCTGACCTTCCTTCCCTCTCAGACTGAGCAGAGGTTGGAGGTGCCTTTGCAATCCCCGTTTCATATTCACTCCTTACTGGACTGCAAGTCCAGAGATGAGCAGGGGCTAGCCCAGGCTCACACGGCCAAGCCCCAGCCAAGCCAGCCTTGGAACCCAGATCTCTAGCCTCCCTGCCTAGGTCTCTCTTTTGTGCTCCCCACAGTGAAGGGTTCTGGGGCCAGGAGGTGAACAGATCTGGGGCCTAAGGAGGGTGCTGGGCCTTGGGTCAGGGAAGGGAGGTGATCCTGAGATCTCGGATCCCCTCAGCACAGCCACATGGAGCTCTGGGGGACAGGCAGAGGTCTCCGAGCTCCCCTATCCCCAAGACTCCAGGATTCTCGTTTCTGATAAGAGCCCCTGCTCGGAGTTGAGCATTTATCTCCGTTGTCTGATTGACCTTCATACCAGTCCTGGGCAATAGTAAGCTTATCTCCAAGCTACAAAGAAACTGAGGCTGAGAGGGGTGAGGTCACTTGCCTGAGGTCACACGGCAGCTGAGGCAGGAGTGGAGCCCAGGTCAGCCTGGCTCCAGAGCCCCTGCCTCTCTCCACTTGGACTCACGTCTTCGTCGACATTTTGGCATTTGACCCCATTGGTAACTCTTTGAAGGACGTGGTGTTCTCATCATCCCATTCCTGTTGATAAATGAAAAAGCTGAGGCCCAGAAAGGGGAGTGGCTTGCCAAGGTCACACAGCAGGTCTGAAGCCAGAGTTCCCAAGGATGATTGGGTCACTCCAGGAGACTGGGACTCAACCACAGGTATTTGTTGAGCTCCCTGCTCCCCACAGCCTGTTCTTGGTCTGCTCCCTGAGCTGGGAAAGCCAGCTGCCAGCTGGACATGCCCTGTGCACGTGAATCTAGGGTGGGGGAGGGGCCAACTGACTGCCTACCTGATTGATTTCCTCTACCTCACCCTCCTTTCCCCAGACTTACCTTCTCCCTACCGCTGTGTCCAGAGGTTCCTGGAAGTCACTGTGGCTCTGGCCCAGCATTTGGAGCCAGAATAAAGGGACAGAGCTGCTGGAGGCCACCTCTGCCCTTTCCCTCCCTCCTGACCTCTGGTCTGGCCTGGTCCCGGGCCTGCATAGTGCTCTAAGGACTAAAGAGGAGGCAGATACCGCCTCCTGTGAGGTCAGGCCTTGTCCCAAAGGCTGATGCTGAACATGGATCCCAAGGCAGAAGGCTGCTGGGCACCTGAATGCGGGTCTCTCAGTGCCCAGACTAAGCTTCCTCAGAGCTACTGTAGAGGAGAGAATTGGGAAACCGGGAAGCTGTCATTTATTCAAGCAGGGCCAGCTGGAGAAGGGGCTGAGGTCCAGCCCTGGTTATGGTGTTCTTTTGCTCTGTGTGTGACTGTGGGCACATCCCTGCCCTCTCTGGGCTATTTCTCCTGGCTCCAAGAGCCTCTGGACTCAGTACCTGTGCTGGGTCCCATGGAGAAGGATGAGGCACAGGGGACAGAAAGCTGGAGATGGCATGGCATGGCCGGCCCAGTCCTGCCCTGATGCTCACGTGCTTGGGCTCTCTGATCCTGCTGTGCACCTAGCCACCTGAGAGGCAGAGGGTGGCCAGACCTCCAGAGGGTGGAGAGAAGACTGACAATTCCAGATGGCTCCCTGCCCACTGTGTGAGGCGGGTATTCACAGGCAAACGACTGAGGCAGGAGTGGGTCCCAATGAGTAGGGGCCTCGAGGGGCTTGGCTGGAGCAGGGGTGTGAGGTCTCCTGGGGGAGCATGGCTGAGAATCTGAGGCTCCTCTTGCCACAGGAAGCTGAGCAGTGGGGACCTATCTCTTCTGACTTCCTGTCCTCCAACTGCTCCTCTTCCCCTTTGGAGGAAGCTTGGTGACCCCTCTCTGACCTGTCTCACTGTCCACCTGCTTCCAGTCCACAGCCTCTTGGGTTCCAAGCTCTTAGGCTAGTGCTCAGGCCTGTCCTCTCTCAGCACCTCATTTTCTTGCTGTGAAATCTGGGATCATGTCAGGGATCTCCAAGGATCCTTCTTACTCTTAATGGTCTATGGGATTCAAAAGGGTCATGGGGATGATGGAGACAGTCACAGGGCTAGGGGTTTTCTTCATGTCTTTCCACTGAATCTTCACAAGTGTCTTACGAACTCCATTGAACAGATGTGGAAACTGAGGTTCAGGGCAGGAATTCACTTGTGCAAACAGCTTGAAGGCGGCTGAGGCAGGATCAGAACCCAGGTCCTTGGGACTCCAAGGCCAGGATGGCTTCAGTGTCTTGGGCCTGCTTACTAGCGCCACTGGGTCTTTGGATCTCCTGGACCCTGTCACTCAGAACCTACCCCTCTCTCCTGCCTTAGGTCTCCCTGTGCTGTGTCATTGTAAGAGGGCACCCTGGAGGGGTCCCAGCTAAGCAAGAGCCCAGTCCTTACTGTGTAACCTTGGGGTTCACTTTACCTTTCTGGGTCAATCTTATCTGTGGTGGCAAAGGCAGGAGTTAATTGGGGTTTAGGGGTTTGGATTCGGTGAGCTCAGGTTTAGGCTGGGCTTCTGCCCCCTCTGGGGCTCAGTTTCCCTATTTCTCTGGAAAGATGGTGGGCAGGTGGTTTGTAGAGCCTGGCCTTAGGCCATGGGAAGGGTGTCTGTAGTACTGGATATAGGGTAAGGATGGAGAGCTAAAGCCTTGCTGGTCTGTGCTATCTGAGAGGTCCCTAGATGAGGCTCCTGAGTCCAGGCTGAGGCCCTGAGAACCACTGGCCTGGATTCCTGGATGGTTCTAGCTCTGACTTGGTGTAGGGGCAGCTGGAGGAAGTTGTCCAGACCTGTCCTTAAGAAACAGGGCTCCCAGAGAGCTGCCCCCCGAAGTCGGGGTCTGGATCTTCAGGTGGAAGAAATCAGAGACAGGAAAGGTCAGAGCTGGCTGGAGGCTTTAGGGGGAGGTGTTCCTGGAGGTCCTTCCTACAGTGGGAGAGAACAGGGTCCAGGGTCCTGGCCATGTGGCCTTGGGCAGATTGCTGCCCCTGCCCCAGCTTTAGCTTCCTCATCTGTCGCATGCGAGCAGCTATGCTGGCCTGCCTGTCTTTGGGCACTTCATTCAGGTTGGAGACAAAGAGGGAAATCAGGATGCTGGAACAGACACTTGTCACGGGAGCTGCAGAGACCTGGAGGGGGCCTCTGAGCCATCCCTGGAGACCAGGGAAGGCTTCTCAGAGGAGGAATGCTCAGGTGATCAGTTTGCAGTTGGGTTGAGAATGAGGAGTACAGGTTTGACAGCACTGGGAACATTTCATACAGAGGAAGAGCTATGTAAAGGCCCCGAGGAAGCAAACAGGGCAATGTTAGGAGAACTGCAGGTGGTATATTGTGGGGCTTGGAACTCAGGGGGTGGAGGTGATTAGACAACTAGATCAAGGCTCTTGAATTTGGGTCCCGGAGGTTCTAGGGTACTGAGGAGGGTTTTAGACAAGGTGGGTGGTAGGAGAAAGATGCTGCTCTATTTGTCTGCACAGACATGCCAAGGCCTGCACTAAAGTAGGGCCTGTGGGGAGTGGAGCACGGGATTGCCTCCAGAAAGATTTAGGGATAAGGGACAACATAGTGGTTACAGCATAACTCTTGTGCAGGCTGGGATATGAGATAGTAGATGATGTGCAGTCCCCTGGGGGCAAGGAGCTGGTGGGGTGGGTGCCTTCAGTCAGTGTCCACGCTGGACCCAAAAGAGCCCACAGGCTGGCTCTGTGCCTCCATGACCAGCTCCCCAGGCTCTGGCTTTTAAACTTTAACGAGCCCCAGCTCAGTTTCCAGCCGAGAGTCTTTAAAGTTTCAGGAGATGAGAGAAAGGAGGCAGTCCTGGAGACAGATGGGTTTTCTTTCTTCCCCTGCGTCTCTGTGCCTGGTTGAGCCACCTGGAGCCAGGGCTGTGGGTGCCATGACCCCGGAGGCCTGGCACTCTTTAGGGATCTTGGACCTCAGCTGTACCTCTCCAGTCTGTTAATGAGGGGCCAGCAACCACCAATGGAGTTAGAAACTCTATTCCCGCCCTGCTCTCTTACCTTTACCCCTGACCTGGGCAGGTGAGCATCACCCCCCACCCGCCCCCTCAACAGGTGAGAGGAAAGGTGCTCAGACCAGGCACTGGTCTTGAGGTTCTGTGCCCCCTGTGCTTCACTTTGTCTCCTCAAGCATATTTGGCCTGGCCTCAATGCTCCAGGACCCCTGGAGCTGCAGAAACACAGGCCGTGGAGGAAAGTATGAGGCCCAGAACTTAGTGGTGGGTCCCACACCAAATACAGACCCCTCTCACTTGTCATTAAAGAGAGGCTGGGCAGGTGGCACTGGGCAGCTGGAACTGTTCTCTGGGGCTTTAGTATAACAACTGCCTCCCTATCTCTCAGCCTGGCTCCCTGAAGACAGTTACTTGTTACTTCTGACCTGTGTCTAGAATCCTTCTATCTTGGGGCAGTTGAACAATGCCTGCAGGTTTACCTCCTCCATGGGAAGTAGGGGTAAATCCCACCTTTGGTCTCCTCTGCATCGCCTGGGCCATTTAATCTCATCCTTTGAGTTTCCTGTCATCTAGCCCTGGCTTTCTGAGAATCCTCTCCAGCCTCTCCTTGATCCCCTCTTCCTAGTTTTGGACTCTTCTAGATTGCCTCGGGCCTGGTACTGGACCAGAGAAGTGTTAAGTCTGAAGGCAGAGGCCTGACAACCAGAGCGGATGGAGTTCCCTTGTGTGTCTCCAGTCTTCATTCATTCAACATACTATATGGTGAACATACTATACACCAAGTATATCCAGGAATTTAGTGGCAAACCAAACAGATCAGACCCTGTTGTCCTGAGTTTACATCCTGAGGGGGAGACAAGCATAAGATACCAGATGGTGTTTGTGTGTTATAAAGACAGGATGATGTGATGAGGGTTGTCTGGCCTTCTATATTTGGGCCTTGTGTGTGTGGAGCTGGACTGTGGGTGCCTTTGTGTATGATCTGGTCCTTAGTTGGGTAGACTGTGAGCCCCTCAAGGACAGGGCACCTGACAAGGGTCATTAAATCCATACTGAGTGCATGTGTGTGTGTGTGTGTGTGTCTGTACATGCACCTGAGGTTGTGTGTGTCTGTGCCTCTCAGTGTGAGACTGTGTGTGTTTCTGTGTCTGGCATTACTCTGTGTGTGTGAGTCACACCCCCTCACTGCAGCAGAGTTGTCTCTGATCCAATTATGTCTCCTCAGCTGTCTTCCAGCAGCTTCCGCCCCCCTAGCTCAGCTCTGGTTCTGCCTCGGTCTTCCCCTCCCTGCTTCCCTGCAGCCTCCTGCCTTTGCCTCTGGGCCTGTCTCTGGGTCTCAGAGTCTCCCCTTAGGGTGTTTTCTATCCCTGTCTGTGATGGTTACTACCTCTGCCTGTATGTCTCTACTTGTCCCTTTTCTTCCCCCCCCTTTTTTTTTCCCTCTCTCAGTTATTTATTCATTCAGCAAACCTCTTCTCATGCTTCCCACCTACTCTACCAGCCTCTGTGCTGGTGCTTGGGGCCTGGGGATGGATCACACCTGAGTCCTTCTCTGAAGTCCTAGTGGGGAGACTGATGGAGATGGTGACAGCCTTCCATGACTCCTCAGGCCAAGGGAGATGTGGGTGACAGGATGGTGAGGGGCAATAGTGTTTGGGTAAGACCTGGGGGGCCCTGCAGGAGTTAGGTGGCAGGCTGAGAAGGTCTTGGTGGGTGCGGACTAAGGGTGAGGAAGGAGTGGACGCTGAGCCAGAGTGGGGAGGACGTTTTAGGATTTGATCTTGAAGTCAGGGAGAAGCAGCAGAGGATTTCAGGCTGGGCAGTGCCATCATCACTGGGTTTAATTTTTTATTTTATTTGGCTGCACCACGTGGCTTGTGGGATCTTAGTTCCCTGACCAGGGATCGAGCCTAGGGCCTTAGCAGTGAAAGCACGGAGTCCTAACCCACTGGACCACCAGGGAATTCCCAACACTGGGTTTTAGAAAGCTCCTGGCCGCAGGTGGCAGCTTGACCTGGGAGTCAGGAGATCAGTGATGAAGATGCGGCTGCAGTGGTCCAGGCAAGGATGGTGAGGCCTGCCTGAGTCTGGCAAAGGGGGGTTGTTGGGAAGGTCATGGCCAAGCGGAATCCCAGGTTCCAGGCACAGGAGGGGAGCAGAAGCGGGTGGGCATTGGAGTTGGGTAATACAACAACAGTGGACATGGTTAGGGTGAACTTTGTGGGCTGTGCAGGGGATGGTGCTCAGGAAGCTGTTGAAGATGCAGTCCAGAGCTTACTAGAGAGCTTTGGGAGCATGAGGCCACTGGCAGCCCCTGAAGTCCTGGGAAGTGTTTATCCAATTTGTCTCCGTCTACTTGTCTGTGTGTCAGCCCTGGCCCCTGTCTTGTCTCACTGATCTCCCCGACTATCTTTCTTTTCTTGCAGGCCCACCCACTCTGTTCTTTCACAGGTCTCCCTCTGTCGGGCTCCCCCACCTCCCCCAGCGCTGGAACAAAGTAGTGGGAGCTCCAGACCAGGAGGTCAGCTTCTCAGTGGTCAGAGCAGGGTGTGCCTCAGATGCCGAGGCCTGGGGGGTGGGGGCAGGGAGGCTGTTAGAGACTAGGGGGAGGGCAGGGGGTGGAGGCAGAGTAGGGCTGAGTCACTCAGCCCTGGTAGAGAGCAGCAGAGGGGCCTAGCTTGGCCTGCCTGAGCAGCCTCTGGGAGCTGTGTTTCGGGTAGACATGGCAGTACCTACACCTCCCACCAGTCTCAGGAGGGCCACACTTTCATAGAGAAGATGGGTTGAGGTTGTCTGGTGCCAGATGCTCTTCCCTTCAGAAGAGGCTTGTCTAGCATTTTGCAGATGAGAACTCTGAGCCAGAAGCTGGGGAAAGGAGACCCTGTGAGGGGCCCACACCAAACCTGCTATGTGCTTCCAGCTCCCCTCACTCCAGGCAGAGCTGCCCCAATAGCCCAGTCCCTAGTGGGGACTCACCATGGACAGGCCTTATCTGGCCAAGTGCTGGCCCACCTGGGATTCCTTGAGTCCTTGACAGAGCAGAGCCTAAATCTTAAAGAACAACTTCAGCAGTTGACTTTGGGTCACACTGGGTTCCCAAATGATTCTTCACTTTTCTCAGCCACCATTTACAAATGGGCCTAATCTTCCCTCCTCCTGGGTAGTTGATAGGATGGAATTAGGAGAATTTGCAAGGCCCCAGCACAGCACCTGGCACAGAGCTGGCACGCTGTTAATGTTTGCTGAATGGATGAATGAATGAACAGTCTGAGGTACCCGAGGGACAGCTCCATTTCCTCCTGCTTCCATCCTTCTTAACTCGGGTTACCTTGTGGAACCGCATGAGCTCTGTCCTTCCCCATCCAGTCCAGGCCATTTCCAGTCCAGCACCTCTGCCAGGAGCCTCTTCCCTATCCTTACATGTGGGTGCCATCTGCTATTCATCCTGTAAGATCCTGCTTCAGGGTGCCCCTCCCTGTACCTGCATCCCCCTACTTTTCTCTGTCCCTGCCCTGAGCCCCCAGGTTTCATGCCTGTGTCCTGGCTGAGAATGGAAGAACTCGGAGTCCCCTCTGGCTCCACTCTCAGCATGGCTGTACTACACAGAGCATTTCCAAGACAGCTCAGCATCAGCCTGGGCAGCCTCAGGCCCATCTCAGCTGAGTCCAGGCTCCCAGGCCCAGGGAACGAGGCCCTTGGGATTCTGGACAACGCTCTTAACCTAGCGAAAAAAAATATAGTTTCTTTATCTTGTATAAACTCTATTGTACTGACAGTAACAAGAACCCCCAAATGAGGCACAGCCAGCCTCAATTCCCGAGTAAAACTTTTCCCTGTTTCCTTCCAGCTCTCATTCAAGGGTGTAGATAATTTATATACAATTGAGTCTGTGGCACAGATACAAGTTTGTGTCCTCTTTTGTTCATTTAACATTGCATCTGTGGAAATTTCTTGCATTGCTACAGAATTATTAATTCAGGAACATTTCCGGCAGCTGCTGCCAGCCAGGCCTCTTCTGGGTTCTGAGGGGCCCCTGCCCCTGCCCCTGCCCCTGTCCAGAGGGAGACCACTGTCCTTCCTCAACAGCCGGGCGATAACCCTCAAGGTGATGTATCATTTTTAACTCAACCAGGCCCTGTTGTTGGTGGTGTTCCAGGTTGTCCTCCAATATATTTTGCTAATTACAAATGCAATATTATTGTCATAAATATTGTAACAGAACTTTTTTTCTTATTTCATATTACCCCCCCCCCCCCCCCGTAAAAATTTCAGTTCCTGGAGGTCCAGAAACTGAGTTAAAAGATACGTTTTTATGATTTTTAAAATATTTGGCAAATTGCTTTTCAGAATAGTGGAACCAGCTTTTGCTGTCACTAACTGGGTAACAGTTTTACCATATCCTTGTGAGCAGTGGGTATTTTATATATTTTTGCTAATTTACTGAGTGTAAATGATATTTCAGTACAGATTGAATTTACCTTTTTTTTAATCAGAGTTATTAAAGATCTTACAGAAGTCCCAGAATCTCCCTTAACTTGTCTCTGCCCCCTCTCCCCACTTACACTCCATTTTATAAGAGGATGAGGGTTGAAATAGAAATCAGCCTCATGTGCCATAGAGAGTTTGATGAGCGTCCAGGAGGTTTTCACAACGACCCTTCCTTCTTTCTCCACAAAGCACTGAGGGCCACCAGCCATGGCCCAGAGCTCTAAAAGTCGAGAAGCTCACATGGGCTTGGCATCTTTGGTGGCTCACCTGTCCCTCTTTCCTTTCAGGCAACATTTCTTTACTAAACTACGCCAGGCACTGGGGATGCTGAGACCAACAGGGGGCCAAGATGAATCGATGCATCACAGCGTCGCTGACGAAGGGAGCCAGTGGGATGGAGGAGCAGGCCCCAAGACCAACCTGCAGAGTGTAGGGACAGGGTAGGCTGCCTGGGCTGGGCACAGCCAGGCTCAAGTGTGAGGGCAAAATAGCGAAGAACGAGCGAGTGGTGGTCTTGGGAAAGCAGGCCTCAGCGGACCTCTCTCCTCCTGCACACCTCCACCTCTGCTTCCCTGATTCCTTGTGTCAGTGCCCTGGAGCTGCTCTTGAGATTTGGGACGGCCATGAGGAGAAGGCCTTGCGGTCTCCATTCTGGGGCCCCAGAAGCCCAGAGGCAAGGGCAGGTGCTCTAGCAGCTAGGCTTCATGTTGGCCCTGTGGGGCCTCTGGGAGGGGCAGTGGAGGGCCCCGAAGCCAGCGAGCAGGTGGTGAGTGGCCCTGGGGAGGAGGACTGGGAACAGAAACTGACAGGGCAGAGAGGCTGCTAGCGCTGAGCCTCTCATGTGCCGCGTGCCCTGGGCCAGTCTCTGCATCCTTCAGCACCTGGACTGACATGGTGAGGGCAGTGCCAGGTGGTGGGTTGTGAGGGTGGAACCTGTGGACTTGGGCACCCCCTCCCTGTCCATCCAGCCTGTGGCGGGATCTGGGGTATTCTTGTTGTTTTCAGCTTTGTTTCTATTCCTTTATCCTGCCTTTTGGTGTTAGCAGGCAGGGCCTGAGAAGTCAGGGAAAACTGTGGGGGCCTAAGGCTGGAGGCAAGGCAGCTGCCACCGGGGGCTTGGTGTGTAAGGCTCCTTTAATCCTCACAGCTTTACTCTGAGGGGAGGATTATCCCTGTTTGACAGATGAAGATACTGGGACTCAGAACTGAAGTCCTTTGCCCAGGCCAAGGCCACACAGGCAGGAAGTGGCAGGGCAGAGGCCTGTCTGACCAGAACAGCCTGGAATTGCTGTGAGTGTGAGCCTGGGAGGGAAATGCGATGGCTCCAGTATTCTCAGAGGAGACTTCTAAGTGCAGAGCTCCAGGGCTGGGCTTCAGAAAAGCATGGCCTTGCCTTTCAGCCCAATGAGGGCCAAGGATGGAGTCAGGAATTTGGTTCAGAGGAAGAATTGCTGAGCTTTGCCTCCTTGGTCAGCAAGTCCTTCTGAACACAGTGAGCACTTCATAATAACCACCAATTAACTAAGGCAGTCTCCCATTACCAGCATGTTTGTTTTTGCTGGGTCAGTTCTGCCTCTTGAGGAGGGGAGCATAAAGTCTTGATGCTTTCGGATCAGGCACTCCCAGGCTCTGGTTCGCTTCAGCACTGTTAGCTTTGTGACTGTGGTCAATCATTGTACCTCTCTGAGCCTCACTTTCTCCATCTGTAAAATGGGGTTGATGATATCCATCAGAGTGCTGGGAGGGTAAGAGACAGTGTCTACACAGGATGCACCTTGGCACCCTTGATAACTGGCAGAGGTGGTTTGACCTAAATTTCAGCCTCTGTGGGGTCCATGGTCTGGTGCTGCTGTCTCCTTTGAGACAGCACTTGATTTGGAGCACTTGATAGTGGTTGTTGAGGTCTATTATTTGGGGCTATGATTGATTTGATAGTGCTCCACCCTGGTCAGGAGTGCTACTTCTGTGTTAAATATGGTTCTTTTGGGAAAGGGTGATGTGCTTAATAGTTGTTCTTTAACAAAACAGCTAAAATGCAACATGGTGGGAAGTCAGCACAGCCTGAGGGAGGTTTTGGAGCCCAAATGGACCCCTTCCCCTCCTCTGGGCCTCAGTTTCCCTGGTGGTAACCTGAAGAGGAATGGTGGAAGAGGTTATCTCTGGAGTCCCTAGGACTCTGGGATAATCTGTATGCCCCATATATTCCACAGGCAAGCATATTGGAGACCCGCTGTGTGAGGTCTCAGTGTCTGAGCCAGTCTGGGATCCATCTGCCCGTGTCTTAGTTTCCTTGTTACTGCCCTGGCTATTGACCCTCAAGGTCACACCACAGCCCCATGGACATGACCTGACTTCTTTTCTTCTGTCTCAGGTCAGCCATCTCCCTGGGTCTTGGGAGATACTGCAGCCCCTCCCTGCTACACTTCCCTCCTCCACTGGACCATCTGCCAAAGAAGCACAGGGCAAGGGGTGGGAGAGAGGAGGAGGGGAGAGTGAGACACTGGGACGGCCCTGGATCTTGCTCTGTACTGATTTATTTAAGCCTCCAGGCCTTTGCACGCACCAGTCTCCCTGCTGGAAATGTCCTCTCTCCCCTTTCAGCAATTCAGCTCTGTTTAGGTTCAGTTGCCCTCTGATACCACAGTTCCCATGCCCCCTGCCAAGTTCATTCTCCAGTGGGGTTTTATGTCCCCTTCTCTCCCACTTGCCACTTGATGGGCCCTCTTTGGGGCAGGGCCCAGGTGTGGTTTACTTACCCATCCCTGCTGCCCAGTTGCAGGCCTGGCATGCAGCAGAATACTCCAGAAGGTAGTGAATGGATGGATGGAAGGGCAGGGCCAGGTGAGGCAAGAGAGGCACCTGGGGCCCAGAATATAAAGAGATACATGCACACGTGCGTGGTCCTGGCCTTGTGGAAGGGTGCATGGCTGCTCGTGGAAGCCTGCTTAAGTAATAACAGCTACTGTTTTGGGGGATACCTGCTACGTGCCAGGCATATTACATACATCGAAGTGAAAGTGAAAGTGTTAGTCGCTCAGCTGTGTCCAACTCTTTGCAATTCCATGGACTGTAGCCTGCTGGTCTCCTTTGTCCATGGAATTCTGCGGGAAAGAATACTGGAGTGGGTTGCCATTTGCTTCTCCAGGGGATCTTCCCAACCCAGGGGTTGAGCCCTGGTCTCCTGCATCGCAAGTATATTCTTTACTGTTTGAGCTACCAGGGAGCTCGTTTTTGTCTCGTATATTATCTCATTTAATTTGATCACAACATCCCCATGAGGTAGGTATTTTTATTATCCTCATTTTGCATATGAGGAAGCAAAGACTCAAACTAACTAAATCTCATGCCTAAAGAGAGGAGTAGAAATTGGAACCTAGGATTGCCAGACTCAAAGCATGCAGGAGTCACTCTGATGGCCTTCCTTGCTTGCCCGTTCCCTCTGACCATGGCTCTGCGGGCATCCTGGGCAATCTCAGTTCTCTATGTCAAGAAGTCTGGTGAGAGTGGAGTGTAGCAGGTACAGAGTCTAGAAATTTCTCTGGTGTTACCTGCTCCCTCTGGGCCTCAGTTTTCTCAGCTGTAAAATGACTGCATGTGAGACTTCCTGCAGTAAACCAGGCCTTAAGAGCTTTGCAGCCAAGCATGGCTTGCTCCCTGGCTGAGCAGCTCCGGCACTGCCTCACGTTCAGTTATGGTTTCTAGGAGGAGCTCCCAGGTATCCAGCCAAAGTGACTGACTTCCCCGGGGCCCAATGGCTGTGGATTCTGGTCACAGCTCTGCCCACCAGGTGCTGTCTGATGACTCACCTCTGCCCCCACCCATCCCTCCAGAAGCCTCTTAGAATTACTTTGCCCATGTGGCGGCTGCAGCTGCACACAGGAACGATGCTGGATGTAACTGACCTCTCTTGGCTCAGCCATGCAGCCTTCTGGGGGCTGTGGAAAGAGGCAGGCCCAGAGCCAGGCTGGTCACCTGGACTGCCTCGGTCTCCTTACTTGCAGCACCACCACCGCAGCCTGGGTTCTCACCTTCCCAGCAGGCCCTGCAGCTGACCTTCCTTCCTAGGAACCTACCGTGAGCTTGGGAAACCTTTGAAGTCTCCTTCTTTATCTTAAAGATAAAATATCACTCAGAATTTATGCTCAGCTTGGTGTCTGTTCTGTCTTGTGCTCTGCGTGCCCCTCCCACTGCCTGCTGTCTCAGAGCGAGGCCCCAGGTCCTGAACGACAGCGATCCAGAGGGACGAGAGGCAGTGTGGGCCTCTCTCAGTGTGCACCCAGCCATGGGCACAGCTGGCCCTGGGGGCACTGAGGCTGGCCTGAGGGAGGAGGACTTCCCAGGTGGACTCTAACCTACAAAGCATAATTCTGTTGGCACTCCCTCTTCATACACTCACGGCCTGGGATAACACGTTTGAGGACTTGCAAAGCCAAACCAGCTTCTGAACTTGGTTTACAGAAGTCCTGGTTTCCTGCGAAGTCTCACACGTGAGTGCTTCTTGAGGGTTAAGAGTATTGGAAGATCCGGTTTTAAGTTTTGCTTTCTTGCTCCTGTGTCTGCTAGGCAAGGTCCCTATCATTCTGTGAGTGTGGCACAATAAGACGTTCCAGGCTCCTCCTATACTTACTCTCACCCAGCCCCAGGATCACGCATATCTCCAAGAAGACCTGGAAGCAGGACCTTTTGAGTATTAGGCTGCAGCACACCCTGGGCTGAAATTACTTCCTCTCCTGAGCTGTGGCTTTCTGTTTTGCAGCACAGCAGAGAATATGGGGGTGAAGGGTGAGTGTGTGTGTTGACCGTCCGGTGCAGCACCTGGACCTACGTGTCACCGCACAGCAGACACTTGCCTGGGTGCTCCTGAGGATGCAGATCCAGCCTCTGCTGTCTTCTCCACCCCATCCCTCTCATCGCTCCGTTTACTCACTCATTTATTCACTCACTTGTGTTCCATTCATCTCTTTCATTCTGATATAGTTCCTGAGTCTTTCCTTGACTTTCATGACTCTGACACTTAGAGGCCAGATATTTTGTAAAAGCCCCTCATTGAGGGTTTGTCCGGTCCTCCTCATAATTAGATTTAGATCATGTATCTTTGGCAGAAATATCACATAAGTGGTGTCTGTATTCTTTTCATTGCATCCTGTCAGGAAGCATCCGAGTCGCAACTTGCCCTGTCACTAATGACGTTCCCTTTGATCACTTGGGTATCTGCCAGGCAAAGTGAAGTTACTGATTTGATGGGAAGGTACTTTGAAACTATGTAAATACCCTATTCCTCATTAAACTTCAATTTATTTATTTATTCATACCTGTATTTACTTTGGTTTCCTATTTTAATCAGTGGAATATAATGTTACTATCATTATGTACCGTAATACATGAGTTGGCCCATCTTTCGCCCGTGGTAGGGGACCAACTATCTTAGTTTGCCTGGATCTGAGAGGTTTCCTGGGATAAGAACTTTCAGTGCAAAACTAGCAAACCCTGATGAGTTGGTCATGGAACCAGCAGGGAGCCCTTCACACCTGCTCCTGTGTCTGCTAGGCAAGGTCCCTATCATTCTGTGAGTGTGGCACAATAAGACGTTCCAGGCTCCTCCTATACTTACTCTCACCCAGCCCCAGGATCACGCATATCTCCAAGAAGACCTGGAAGCAGGACCTTTTGAGTATTAGGCTGCAGCACACCCTGGGCACTCTGAGCAGATGGAGCTCAGTCAGCTGACCTACCAGCTACTCTGTCCTCTCTGCCAGGGCCACTTGCTGGATGCCTACTTTTCACACTGAGCTTCTCTGTGAAGCCTGATTCTCCGCATCTCACCCCACACAACTGACCACCTCCTCTGTGTTCCCTTGGACAGTCTGGGCACCTCCCCATTTCCACACTGGTCTCCTCTCTCAACTGGAAGCCTCTGAGGGACAGGCCTCAGATTCACCTCTGACTCTTCTGTGCTCTGCACAGAGCTGAAGCTGGTGAAATGACTGAATCTAGTCATACCTTCTTGTGGAGTAGAAAAACAGAGGGTGGGGAGGGAGGATGACACATAGTGAGTCTTTTCAGTCTGAAGCTGTTCTTCAATTTCAGTTTTCTGTTTTTTAAAAAAAAACGATTTATTTATTTGGCTGTGCTGGGTCTTAGTTGTGGCATGCAGACTCTTCAGTCTTCATTTTGGCACATGGGATCTAGTTCCCTGACCGGGGATCAAACCGAGGCCCCTCTGCATTGGGAGCACAGATTCTTAACCACTGGACCACCAGGGAAATCCCAAACTTCGGTTTTCTTGACTAAAATGAGGCTAATACCTCAAAGTGATAATGTGTAGAAAGCACTTAGGATAGTACCTGGCAGGTGATGAGCACACCTCTCAGGATCTCTGGGGAACCTTTTTATTTAATTTTTTTCATCATTGAAGAGGCGGTACTATATATTTTAGAAAATTAGAAATATAGACAGCAAAAATTAAATAAAACTATCATATGCTCATCATTTAGAGATTGCCACTCTTAACACCTTAGCTTCCCAGGCCTTTTCTGTGCATAGATTTCCCCCTCCCCCCCAAAATGAGATTATATCATGGATCCATTCTGTAACTTGCTTTTTCTTCAGGCAGCAATATCCACAATTTTGTTTCAGTAAATTTTCAGCATATCTAATTAATACTCAGATCATGTTCACATTTCTCCAGTTGTCCCAAATGTGTCCTTTTTGCTGTTGTGTCCAAGCCAGTATGCAACCCAGGACCGTACTTTCTATCTGGTTATTTGTCCATAAATCTCAGTTCCTTCTTTATGACATCAATGTGTAGAAAGACTAGACCAGCAACCCTGCAGAATGTCTCATCATCTGGCTTTGTCTTGTATTCTTGTGGTGACGCTTAACTTGTTCCTCTGTCCATTGTATTTTTGTTAAATGAGGCATATCCAGGGCTTGATGAGTTACTGGTGCCTAGAATACTCAATGGGTAGTGTCCTTCCTTTCCTTTCATTACTACTAGTGGGGCGAAGGCCTAACAAGATTAGAGGGAAGGTGATGTGACCCCTCCCTCATATGGTTGCAAGTATTTTCTTTTTAGTAGAAAGTAGTGTGTCTAAACACCCAGTTCTGGGAAACCTTTTTAAGCTACACAATAGAACTTGTCCATTTACTGAGGGGAACTTGATCCTGGGGTTTGGGCTTTCAGGTGGAAAAAAAAAAAATCACAGAACAAGGATATGGACTGAGTTTCATCTTGCTGAATGTAAATCTGATGAAACCTGGTTCTGTTTTTATTTGCTTTCCAGACGTGTGATCTAGGTTAAGTCCCAGCTTTTTTTTTTTTTTTTTTTTTTACTTTTTGGCCACAGCCTGTGGCATGTGGGATCTTAGTTCCCCACTAGGGATAGAACTCCAGCCCCTTGCATTGAAGGTCGAGTCTTAACCACTGGACCACCAGGGAAGTCCCAACCCCAGCTTTGCTGCTTATCAACTGGGTGACTGTGAGCAAGTTCCTTAACCTCTCTGAGCCTTAAGTTCCTCTTTGGATTTCTTATCTGGCAGAGTTATTGTGTGGGTTAAGTTTTTTAAAAAAAAGTTTCCTCTGTTCTTTTCTCCCTAGCTGGAAAGCTCTTTGAGAACAAGGCTAATAAGTACTAAGAATTCAAAGATGTTTGTTGGGGGAATTCCTTGGTGGTCCAGTGGTTAGGACTCTGTGTTCCACTGAAGGGGGGGCATGGGTTTGATCTGTGGTGGGGGAGCTAAGATCTCACATGCCGCATGGTGTGGTCAAAAACAAAGATTTTGTTGGATGGTGTAAAAAAGAAAGGAGGGCAAATGGTATGGCCAGGTGATAAGTACCATGGGGGAAAGACATCCATTTAGGCATTAGTTTATTCATTCATGCTTTCATTTTGTTTAACATGTACTCATGCCAGGCTCTGTACTGAATCGACTGAGCCTCTACCCATGAAATTCAGGGGCCTGGAGGGCACAGCTAAAGAGGAGGGGAGCACAGTGTATAGGAGTCTAGCAGGTTGGCTGGGTAATTCAGGAAGACTTCCTGGAGGAGGAGACTAGGACGAATGGGGAGGTTTGGTGGGGCTGAGATGGGGAAGATAGTGTCTAGATGCAGAGACTAACTTCGTGTGGCACATGTGGCTTCTGGGAGGGCTGGATGGTGCTCATGGCAAGAGGTGAGTCCATGCTGGCTTCAGAGGTCACTGTTCCTCCCTCTCCTCCTCCCTGCCTTTGCCTGCCTGCCCTCCTATCCCCTGATTAGCACTTTGAGCCCTGTGTGACCCTGACAACCCATGTGTCTGTCTGCAGTGTCGGATGGAGTGCCGTGATGTGCCAGCAGAGACACTCTACGATGTCCTACATGACATTGAATATCGAAAGAAGTGGGACAGCAACGTCATTGAAACTTTCGACATTGCTCGCTTGACAGTCAACGCTGATGTGGGCTATTATTCTTGTGAGCAGACGCAAGCAAGCCAATCCCAGCCCCCTCCACCTCTACCCAGGCCTCCAGCCCAGCCTCCGCCTACCTGCTTCCCTCCTTGTGGTCACTCCCGGGGCCAGGCTGCTCAGAGACCTGAGTGTAGAGATGTAGGGCTGCCTTCCCTGAATCCTTGTCCGCTCTCAGACACTTGACCATATAGAAACGTGTACTCACAAACACACATGCACTCCCATGTTCACTCATGCGCATTTCAGACAAACACCCTTGCACAGAGTCATGTATAAAACCCACAGCCACATGCCACCTACTCACCCACCTACCCACACTTCATGGAGACACAATAATACCATTGTTTTCTCCTACACTCACATTCACATACACACACAGATCAGGCCAGCAAGGTAAGGGCTGTGTGAGGTGATGAGGAGCAGGGGAAGCTGGATGCAGGAGTGGAGAGGGGCTGTTCTGTCTCTTTCCTAGATCCAGAAATTAGGTCTGGTGGGTGGGGTCCCTGTTTAGATCAGGTGGAGCCGGCAGTTAACCAAGCATCCCTGTGTCTCTGGGCTTTGCCACCCCCTTTCAGGCAGGCAGGCCAGTGGTCTGGCTGAACTGTCCCTTGCCCTCCACAGGGAGGTGTCCAAAGCCCCTGAAGAATCGTGATGTCATCACCCTCCGTTCCTGGCTGCCCATGGGCACTGATTACATCATTATGAACTACTCAGTCAAACATCCCGTGAGTCAACCTGCCTTCCCTGCTGGGTGGGCAGGGGAAGGTACCAGGTAGGGCTAGGCCAGCAGGCCTAACCCAGGGAGAGGCCCCTGGCTGCTACCAAGACTTCTCTGTGACTTCAGTCCAGACATGAAGCCTCCTGTCCTTGTTTCCTACCTACATAGTGAGAATAATGGCTCCTGTCTCCCTGCTGGGACTTTTAAGCAGACGAGAGGGCAATGTGGACCATCACTCTGGACAAGTGGGTGGGAGGGGCTGGCTGGGAAAAAGGGAACAGGAGTGAGAGGTAGGGTCCTCTGGCCCTCCCTGAGGCTGAGTGCCTTGATCTCCATGGCAGGCAGGACAGGCAAGTGCAGGTGGCCTGGGAAAGGATGAGTGTGTGTGTGTGTGTGTGTGTGTGTGTGTGTGTGTGTATGCATGCACACACCCATGTGAGTGCTCATAAACCCTCACCGCAGACTGGGGTCTTTCTGGAGGGAAACAGAGGAAGTTTAAAGGGGTAATGATGATCTAGTCCAACTCCTCTCTTTCTTCTTACCCCAGTATCAGGCCTGGCCTGGAGTGGATACCAGGGCATGTGAACCAATTCTGTGTGTGTGTTTAGTACTCACAAAGATACCACCTTTTCCCACACCATGAGTCTCACCTCCCTGTGCCTTCCATCCCCAGAAATACCCGCCTCGGAAAGACTTGGTCCGAGCTGTGTCCATCCAGACGGGCTACCTCATCCAGAGCACGGGGCCCAAGAGCTGCGTCATCACCTACCTGGCCCAGGTGGACCCCAAAGGTGAGGGCTTGGCCCTGGAAGCCCATCATGGGGTCCTTCCCTATACCACGGCAATGGGACTTGATCTAGTT
Organism: Okapia johnstoni; assembly: GCA_024291935.2. NCBI lineage: Eukaryota > Metazoa > Chordata > Mammalia > Artiodactyla > Giraffidae > Okapia > Okapia johnstoni. Next base: position 26,096,901 of record CM044325.1, read on the forward strand.
GATCTACTGGGATCCAGAAGGGCCTCTGTTAAGAGGTGTTTTGTATTTTGGGGCATCTGTACCCAAAACATTCTTTGAGTCAAAGTTTGAGACTTTATAGTGTTTTGAAAAGCAAGGATCAAGGTGGTAGTCACTGCCCCAAGACTAAGCTTACAGCTCTCTTCCTGGACTCCTACGCCCCCATGCTCTGACTTGCTCCCCTCTCACTGGCTGTTCCCCCTCTGTCTTGTTGGCTCCTATCCTGAAGGTCTGGGTTTCCAAGACCCCAGTCCTTTTTCCCTTGGGAGGGCTCAGCCACTCCCCAGGCTTCTGTGGCTAGGTGACCACATGTCTCTCTGCTGAGATCCAGGTCCCTGTGGCCTTTGGCCTCCTTGATGTGTCCCTCAGGATGTCTCTTAGGACCCAAGGCTCACTGTGTCCAGTGCTGAACTGTCTCCCTTCCTAACTTGTCCTTTCTCCTAAGTCTCTTCCCTCTAGTCACTCGTGCCAAAAACATGGTGGTTGTGGGGGGTCCCCTCTTGTCAGCTCCCAAATCATTAATTATTATTGATTCTACCTCCTAAATAGCTCCTGAATCTGTCATTTCTTTCCACACTCAGCCACCCTGTCTGTCCATACAGCTAACAAGAGAGATTTTTCCAAAGGACTTATTTCCTTGTGACTCTCTTCTGCTTAAAATCCTTTTGTGATTTTTCCATTGCCCTCACAGTGAAGTCTAAGCCCCCCTCCCCAGGTTTCCCAGTCCCTGCTCACAGCTTATACCTTCCTACTTGTCTAAGCAACCCTTTCCCTCAGCCTAAAACACCTCTCTGCCCTTACTCATTCCTCCAGGGCTGCTTCACCTCCTCTATCCCTGATACCCAGAGGAGTTGCTGGCTCCCTGCCCTGTTGGCCCATCCCCCTCTAGCAGAGCACTTGGCACACTGTCGGGCTCCCCCAGACAGTGAGTTCCTCTCTGGGTCCCCAGGGCTGGTCCAGGGTGGGTGTCACTGAGTGACTGTGGAGTGAGTGAGGGGATGAATGAATGACTAGAGGAGGGGTAGGCTCTTGAGCATCTTTGCCTGGGTATCCTCCCAGCACCACTGAGGGTCCACTGGCCCAGGCCCAGAGCTCCCCAGCACCTCACTGAGTGAGTTTTTTGGGTGTCAGAGGCAGAGCAGACACTTGGGGATGAGGCGGGTGGAAAATCGGGCTATGGATTCCAGGTCAGGCCAGGCTGGAAGAGATCATGCAGCAGCTAGGCTTCCTGCACCAGGAGGCTTAGAAGGACACGCCGAGCAGGGTATGAGCATCAGGGCCATTCAAGGTAGTGGGACTGGGTATGAGAAAAGGGAGGTAAGTGTGAGTAGAGGGGAGGCAGCAGGCAGAAGCTTGATTGGCCAGGATTTTAACTCATGTGTGGCCTGTGATCACCTCGGACCCTATGGTTTTCTTTCATGCAGCCCTTGGACTCAGCAGAGGGCAGAGGCAGTCGGGTGCTAGAGGTAGAGGGTGTAACAGAGTTGAGCCTGAGGACCTTGGTCTGAGGTGGAAAGAGGGAGTGAAGGCGATGAAGTCTTACAGGACTTGCCTCACTCTGCCCCCTCCCTATGGAGAAGAGTGTGTTCTCCCTGGAAACCCCAGGTTGGAGTAAGGGAGCTGGTGTGTATGTTTGTGGGGGGCTGGATCCCTTAAGGCTGTTGCTTCTTTTTTCTTCTCACTAACCTTTCCTGCCCTCATAGGCTCCTTACCCAAATGGGTAGTGAATAAATCTTCTCAGTTCCTGGCTCCCAAGGTGAGTGACCTCGGGACTTGGCGCATGTGGAGGTTGGGGGAGAGCGTTCTGAGATGCAGGGATGGAATCCCGGAATGGGAGTCAGGGGGCGGGGCTAGGGCTGAGGGGCGGGGTTACGAAACCCGAGCTGGAGTCAGGATCGTGGGAAGAGTTGACCGAGCCGCTGGAGGGCGCGGGAGCGGACGCGGTGAAGGCCTAGTCCTGCTCCCAGCTCACTCCTTAATCGGCGGTACAACCGGTCCGCAGGCCATGAAAAAGATGTACAAGGCGTGCGTCAAATACCCAGAATGGAAGCAGAAGCATCAACCACACTTCAAACCGTGGCTACACCCGGAGCAGAGCTCGTTGCCGAGCCTGGCGCTGTCGGAGCTGTCGGTGCAACATGCGGACTCGCTGGAGAACATCGACGAGAGCGCGGTGGCAGAGAGCCGGGAGGATCGCACAGGCAGCGCGGGCGGCGAGGGCAGCGATGACGACACTTCGCTCACCTGAGCGCTGCACCACGGCAGGGACCACGACACGACGGGGCAGAGCCCAGGGGCGGCGGATCCTCCCCCGCTTTCTCCCCTCCCCTACCTCCTGCACCTCCTGGGGACGCTGGGCTCGGGCCCAGGCTGGCGCTGCAGCCTGGCTGGACACAGCCCTAATAAATGATCCCATAGCCTCATCTAGCTCATCACTGTGCCTGCTTCCCACTTGCTAGGGGCACGGGCACCGCCCTCGGTCCCTTTGTTCTACAGTTAATTTTGTTAATTTTATTATTGACCACGGGCCTTTGCTCCTTTAGACATCCCCTCGTTTCCCCATGTGAAGTGGGGGTTGTTGTCAACCCTCCTGTCCGTGGTGTGTTCATTCTCCTTGTGTTCATTCATTAGTTTACTCTTCATTCATCCACCTGTCCTTGTTGTGTGTTCATCCTGCCATTCACTCAGGCTCTTAGGCTACCTTTCACTGCTCTAAGAGAAGAAGCAGGTCTGGTCAGGGTCAGGGAATCGGGTTCTATTGTAAGACCTGCAGCCTAAGACTCCCTGGTTCCAACCTATGGACTGGGGGTCTGACATGTGCCAGTTGTGACAGAAGGAGGGGGAGAGGTCCTTGGCTCTCAGACCTCAGGGCTGTAGGCCCAGAGCTTAGGTTGGAGCAGCATTCTCTGGAGGAAGTTTGGGGGTTGAGAGAAATATCATCAGACTCCAGTGTAGTGAAGGGACCAGGCCCTGTGAATTGAGGCCTTTCTACTTCAGGCCTGTGCTAACAGGGTGGGGCCTCCAACCCCTTGCCAAGATGCCAGTCCCCTGGTCCTGTGTTCCCCACAGCAGCTTTGAAGTCTAGAGGGATGCCTAGGCCCCTACTGTTCTCTGTAGCCCACAGGTGCCCTCTGCTGCCTGAGGGTCACCTCTGCTCTCAGGTCAGGAGGAGGGCCCTGTGCTCCACCCCTCTCCAGTGTTTTTGTACCCCATATGAATTTGGGGCCAGAAGTTCTCCCCAAGGTCTGGCCCTGCACTCTTCCAGGAAACGACCTATACCTTTGCCTTGTCAGGAAGATATTTGGAGTCCACTTTTTCCTGGAGGGGCAGGGTGAATGTCCAATAGGGGTAGGCAGGAGATTCTGTAACTCACTAAGACTTGGCCGGTTTACCCAGTACTGGCTTTGTAACTTTGGGCAAGCCCTGGAGCTTCTTTGGAGCCTCGTTTCCTAATCTATAACCTGGGATGATAGTTTTTACCTTCAGGCAGATTGAGATAGAAGAAATAAGTTCAAATTAATGACACCCAATCTCAGCCCTGGACACAGGACCTGGGAATGCCTGTCAAACCCCAGACCCTCATCTGTTGTGTATGCTGGTAGGATGGGTGGAAATCTCCCATTCTCTAGGCCAGGGAAGCTGCATGGCCGCCGGGATCTCAGGCTGCAGCCTTTAACTAAGGGATCCTTGGACACTCTGACTTGCATCTTCCCCACCACCCTGCTCCTGAGAGATGTGGGCCCAGGGAGAGAAGTAGGATATTCTCGAAGATTGAAGTGGGTAAGGACTTCCTGGAGGAAGAGGTCAGGAACTTGGGTTTTCCAGCTTCCCACTGCCCCTTACCGCTCTGGGGGTGGGGCGATTTGTGACTTGTCCCTCCCAGAGAGAGGGGTGGCAGGAGGCAGAGCGGCTCAGGAGGAGATGGGAGACTCAGAGGGCGGGGGTGGTGGAGGCAGACCTCAGCTTCAGGAGACGTAGACGGATCTGTGAGCAGCGAGATGGACGGGGGAGACGCATAGAGAAACGTGTCCGCAAGGCCGGCGGACTCCAAGACCGTGACTGGGCGTGGCCGGGAAGGGGGCGGGTCCTTGCCCCCTTCCCCGCCCTCCCCTCCTTGGGGCGTCACGTGGGGCGGGCGGAAGCGCCCGGCGAGGTGGGCGCGCCCGGCCTGCGGCCGCGAGTTGGCTACGACGGTGTCGGTGGTGGCGCTGGGGCCCCGGTTACGCGCGTGGAGTCTTGGATCAGAACAGGTCAGTGCGGCAGCCGGGGCCTCCCCGTCCGCCGCCCTTGGCCAGGTGTAGCCCGGAGTTTCCCCATTCCGCGGAAGGGAACGCCGAGGCTGCGCGGCAACTCTGCGCCCGGCACCTACTTCCGCGGGAGTTTCTCTAGGTCACGTCTTCTGTTCTGACTGGCGGCGGGGATGGAGTCGCCTCCTGAGGATATGCGGTCGGACCAGAGACGGTAGGGAGGAGGGTGAACCGGCGGGAAAGGGGGCTTCCAGCCCTTAGCCCTTTGGCGTGAAGCCTCCCAGGTTCCAGAGCTAACCCGCTCTCGGGTGCCTTGACTTTCTCATCTGTGAAATGAAGGCTCCCACTTCGTTTACTGCGGAGACCCGTACACGTCTGCTGGTTCATATGACCTTATGCACTGGACCTGGGGCTCTAGTGACAGACGACATCCGGTCTTTGCGCCCCAATTCCCCACCAGTAAATGGGGGCATGGCCTCCCAAGAGCCCCTACCTGGCCCAGTTGCTGGAAAAAGAAGATGTGTGTTCACTGAACGGGGTCAAGCTAGGAGTGAGTTATTGGGACTGGAGGAAGCAAACTCCGAATGCGGCCTGAGGGGGTGGCATGGGAGTCTGGTCCCAGACCTCCAGGGCTGATTTTTAGTGCTGGGGAGCTCTGGTCGGCATCTGGTATATGCACTCCACTCCCCCAAGGCTGCTGTCCTGGGGAGCCTGCTTTGATCCCCAGGCTTGGTGGGGGTAGCGCTATAAGGTTGGACAGATGTATGGAGGTACTCAGGGAAGGATTTGACTGTGCAGCAAGGTCCAGACAGAGACAATCAGAATACCTGTGCTCGGAGAGCAGAGTGTCTAGGCTGGGAGAGACCTCCCAGCAAGCTCATTACAGGGTAGAAGGAACCCAGCAGAGTCAGAATACAGGTGCAGACAGGTACTAGGGAGAAATCAGACACTGAGACTCTTGGAGGCTCAGGGAGGAGGAGATGATTGGAATGGGCCTTGGCAGTTAAGTGGTAATTCACAAGGATAAGGACCCTCAGAGGAGGGCAAAGCTTGTGCAAAGGCAGGAACCTGCGTGGTGTGTTTGAGGAATGACAAGGGGATGGAAATGGCTGGAATGGGTGGCAGAGGTAGGGTGTAGAGAGAACCAGTCCCCCAGTCCCATGGTTGGCTGAGGATGGTCCAGACCCTGCCTTGGGGATCCCCTCTCTCCGTTTAATGCTTGCTCAACTGGAGTAGAGCAGGAGGGGTATGTTCCCAGGCAAGAGTCCTAAACTAACTGTGAAGTGGAAGTGGACAGATTTCTCCCAGGCTTCGTTGGGGCATTCAGGCCTCCCCAGTCAACCCTAGCCTCACCCCTGCCATCTCTCGGACTCCAGCCATGCCTTTCCACGTGTCAAGCCTCAGCTGTTTGTGCAGGTTGCTTGTCTTCCCTACTACTGCCCGCCCCCTCCCCCTCCCTCCTGGGGAAGTTTTCTCCCCATCAAACCTCCTGGGGAGCCTTTGGGATTTCGGAGATGGGCCTTGTCTTTCAGTCCTGTGTAATGGCACAAGTTAGGATCTCCTTGGAACTCTGTGAGAAAGGGGACTGCAGAGCCCAGGACTGACTGGAACCTGGGACAGTCCCTGTGCAGCCACCAAACTCGGTGTGACTCTGCAAGTTCCCAAACTTCTCCATTTCCCCATCTGCAGGGTTGAGTGATAAGACCTGGTCCCAGGCTCCAAAGAGAGAGACTGCTGGAGCAAGAATTGAGCCTGTCTGAGTAAATCCACCCCCCACCCCGACCCCAGGTGTTTGGAAGAACATTCACTGACCCCCAAGGAGGACACTCACCCCCAGGGAGAACCTGGGGGGAAGGAGTCACTTCAGAGGGGTAAGGGGCCTCTGAGAGTCCAAGGGGCTAGGTGTGGACTAGCCCAGTACAAAGCCCTAGGAGAGAAGGGAGTCCCCTCCACTCTCCAGGGGCCCTCTCCCTTCCCCACCCCACTCTTCCTTTGGCTGAGCTCAAAGCCAGCCAGCTGATGCTCAAACAAGTGGCCTCTGTTCCTAGGATGGGGGGAGGGGAGGCAGGCCCTGGGCTGCAGGCCCGTCTGTCCAGCACTGACCCTGGCCCCCCGCCCTTCACACTGGATCTTAACCCTTGGGGACCTGGGGTGGGTACTGGGCTGCTTACAGGCGGGTACCTCTTGCCCACCAGCTGTCCCCTCCACTCCACTTTAGGGTTCCCAGGTTCTGTTGCTGAAGGAGTGGGTGCAGCAGGACGTGAATTGGAAATGGGGAGGGAATGGAGGTGGGAAGGAGGCCATGGGCAGTCAGGAATCACTTGGCCCAGAAGCTTTTTTCATAGATAAGGAGACTGAGGTAAGGGGGCAGAGATCAGACCAGGATCACACAGCAAGCCCTGGGCTGGGGCGGGGCGGAGAGGGGGTGGTCTGAAGTGACCTGACTTCTCATCTGGGCCCTCTTGGGGAGAGGAAAGGGAAATGGAGAGAGCTCTACTTGATCTGAATACCTACAGTGTGCCTGACACCGCAAATTTGTTACTTTATTTAACTTTACATCATTCCGTGAGACAAGAGTCATTTTCTAGTAACCTAGGGGAAGAAACAGCCTCAGAGAGAGCTGAGTAATAGCGTCAGTGAGAATGACCTCAGCAAATGCACACAGCACCTCTGTGGGCACTATTACATATGTTAACCAGTTTCATCTTCCCAACAAGCTTGGAAGTCAAGTACCATTCTACAGATAAAGAAACCGAGGCACAGAGAGGTTAGATAACTTGCCCAAGATCACAGCAAATAAGTGGTAGAGGCAGGGTCAGGACCCAGGCATTTGTTTGCTTCTTTGATCTGATTTCCCCTCCCCCAGCCTGACATCACTCCTTGAGCTCACTCCTTGAGCTCCATCCAGGGTTCCTCTCAGTGAGGGGCTTTCTCCTGGGTAGTGGCCATCGCAGCCTCCAGCACAGAGTGTGACCCCAGCCAAGCAGACCTGAACCTCCCTTAGGAGCAGAATCCAGTCCCTTGGGCCGCCCCTGTCCCGTGTCTCAGTCAAACTGGACTCTTTTCCCCCTCCACAGCCCCACATAGTGGGGCATTTCTTGTTTTAGGAAGAGATTCTGCACCAAGGATTTGAACAGCTGGAGGATATGGGGAGGCCCTCAGAGATTCCCTACAAGTGCACTCCCAACAAAGTTCAGGGACTCAACACCAATACCCCAGCCCTGATCAGAGAGGACATCTTGTCCACTTAGACTCCCCCCCCCCCAACACCCCAGTGTCAGGCCCCCAGACCTGTAGATTCTAACCAGGGTTCTGGGGAGGATAGTCCCAGCCCCTGAAGGCAGATGACCCCAGGTTCAGGGATGGCCAGAGGTGGAGAGAGGGAGGGCAGTGCATAGCTGGTCTTCCTCATGACCTTCCTGTGGAATTTCTCTCTGTCTCATCCTTTAGAACATAGTTCAGAAGGTGAAGAAAGATTCTGTCCCATAAACAGGACATCTGTCCCAGACCATTGGGACAGTCAGAGTTGCTGGGAGGGGATGTGGAGTTAAGTGACCAATTCAATAACAAAATTATTTTTTGATAGTAATACTAGTAGCAGTAGCTACTGTTTCTTGGAAGCTTATTATGTTTCAATCACCGTGCTAAACATTTTATGTAGTGATTTCAGTTAATCCTCAGCAATAGTTTTATGGAGTAGGCACTGTTCCCATTTTAAAGATGAAGAAACTGAGGCCTTGAGAAGTTATGTAATTTTCCTGAGATCGTTTATTATATGGAAGAGCTGGGAGTCTCTGAAACTTCACAGTGAGAACCCTGAGAACTGGGAAACACTGCAGGCAGACAAGAGCCAAACCCCGTCCTCCTCTGGAAACTCCTGGTCGGGGTGGCAGGCAGGGACTGGAGGGCTGCCTGGGCAGGAGACCTTCCTGGTGATGTGCTGTGGGATGGGATGCCAGCTTGCAGGCTGTACTGGGTGCCGTCAAGTTCTAACCCTCAGACGCCCAGCCCTAGGATGAGGGAACTCCTGCTCAAGGCCCTTGTCCTGTCCAGTTTAGACACTGGTTCTCCTGTACAAACTGGACAGGAATGGGCAGTGGTTGAGTACAGCAGTTCTCCTTTTTACTGATGAGAAAACTGAGGTCAGTAGATTTAAGTGACTTGCCTAGAATCTTTCAGCTGAGGAAAGGGAGAACTGGGTCTCTGAGGCACTCCACCTCCACGCCTGGTCAGGGCCTTCTGGGCCTCCGAAGCTCTGTGCTCTGTCACAGAGTCCAGGTCTTTCTTTCTGACCAAACCGGTATCAACTGAAAAATAGTCACAACCTAGCAATTGAGAGTTCTGTTTTATTTCGTGGGAATTTTTAGGACTTCAGGCCTCAGAGACAGCATCTCCAGTGACCCCGAGAGAACTATTCCCAGGAGGTTGGGGAAGGAGTCACATTATGTAGAAGCTTGCTGCAAGGGGCAGGTAATTTGAACACCAGAAGATCATTGTTAATTAAGGAAAACCAGATATCTCAAATTAAGGAATTTAGCGCTTTTCTGTGTATGGGAACATGCAAGGAAATACTCCATTTCACACCGGAATGGATTCCTTTCAAGGTACCTGGGGCCTGTATCTGCGGGGTGTCCGAGACTGAATGAACAAACCTGGGGAACATGGTTCTGGAGCTAAGAGGCTGAGAAGCAGAGACCAGCTATGGTCAAGAGTGTGATGCTTGTGGCCAGTGGGGTCCAGAGGAGGATTCAGGGATCAGAGAGCACACCTACCCCACCCTGGGAGGGAGGATGTGGCAAAATCTTCCTCCTCCTCATTGTTGTGAGGGCAAGGGGGAAGGAGGGGAGGATAGCGACCTCTCACAGCCGCCCCTCTGGAACGTGAGGTCATACCTGGAATCTCAGCCGCCCAGGGCCTTTGGCAGAGCCTAGCCCTGCCAGCCCTGCCCTCCCTGCTTCTGGCCAGGCCAGTGCCGGGGGGGGGGGTGGGGGGGGCTGGGGCGCGGTCAGACCGAAGGACGGGAGCAGAAACCCGGCTGACTCCGTACCAGTGCAGATTGCCCCCTCCCTCAGGTGCCTGGGTCTCCTCTGCCGCCTTGCCTCCCCCTGCTGGGGGCACTGCCCTGCCTTTGGGCATCCCCTTCTTTCCTTCCCTCCACTCCTCCTCTTTCCCACCGTAATGCTGGGCCAGGGCTCTGCCTTTAATCAGGCCTGGAGTCAGGTCCTTGGCCTGTCTATCCCTGGCCTCTGGTTCAGTGAGAGACCTTAGGCTGGTCATGGACTCAACTTTCCTGGAACTTCAGGGAAGGAGCAAGAAGCAGCAGCACCGTTTTTTAAATATCTGTATTTAAAGAAATATGCTAAGATAAATATAAGCTTTATGGCAACCCAAGTATCTCCTGTTGATTTATGAATATGATCAATAGGAACTGCTATAGAACAGAAGAAAAGGTAAATCCTTCAAATACTCAATTCTAAAAATATAAAGAAGCAGTACCTGGGACTTCCCAGGCTCCCAGGTCAGACAGCTCAGGACAGAAACAAAACAGCACAGATGGGGGTGGGGGTGGGTCTCGCACTCCCTCTCCCCACATTAGGCAGCTGGGATTTTAGGAGTCTGATACTGGGGGTCTGGGGAATCAAGGGTTTTATGTGTTGGTGATTCCCAGCTTCCAGTTTTCTTAGATTGGAGATTCCAAGAGTCTGCAGAGCCTCGAGATGGACTGAGTGGATCCTGAGTTGAGGCTGAGCCCTGTGCCACACCTTGGCCAGCTGGTGCCAGACGGACAAGGCCTGGAAAGCTTCTCAGGGCTGCCTGGGGTGGGAGTGGGGGTGGGGCAGGGGGGAGACGGTGGCCCAGCCACCTCCAGGCCCTGCCTGCCCTTTGTACCCACTGCTCCCAGCAGACACACCCAGGAGACACACACCTCTCAAGAAATCTGAGAACCAGGACCTGGAATGGACTAAGTGGTAGCTGAAGAGATAGTCATCTTGATGGGGGTGGGGGAGAAGACAGACAGCGGCCAGGTCTCCTCTTCATTCCCTGGGGGTGGGTGGGGCTGTCCTCCTGGATACCAGACTAGGATTGAGAGAGGCCCAGCTCGGCTCACAGAGCCATGCCTGGGCCACACTACTGGCGCACCAGGCCCTCTCAGGACATGTGGAATGTGGCTCAGCAGGCCCAGGTCCAGCTCTGAAATGTCAGAGCCAGGCTCGAGGGCTCTGATGGGATGGTGGACAGAGACCTGGGCCTGGGAGGCCCTGAGCCTCCTTGGGGGCCAGGGAGACTGAGCCTTGGCTGAGAGCCTTCAGGTAATTCACAGTGCCTCCCCCAGCTCCTCCAGGGCCCATGTGGGCCTGTGGGCACAGCAGGTGCCCTCAAAGAGACCTGGGCATGGAGGCAGAAGCTGCCCCATGGGGTGGAGGGCTGTTCCCTCCCTATGAGGGAAGCGCAAGCTCACCCTGGCTGGGTGAGCCCCTTTCTGCTGCATGTTCCTGTGTGTGCATGGGTGTGTTCTCAGGCCCAGATTCTTCCTTGGAGGACCGTGCTTTTGCCTTTGTGTGGGTGCCATCAGCATTCCATGTCCCTGTCTCTGCACCCCTTGATGTGTGAGCTGGGTGAGCCTTTTACCCATTTGAATGGGAACCTTCACCCAGTTAGGCCCTGTGTGGTTCTGTGTTTCCAGAGGCTCTAGCATGTTGGGGAGACAGGGCCTCCCCGAGGGGCAGGCTTGGGACTGAGCTTTGCTAGAGGACAGTAAGACAGCTTTGGGCTGGAGTCTCTTGCTTGTTTAAGGGGTCCTGGAGGCCCAGTTCAGGTCCTACCTTTTCCCTCAGTTCAATTCAGTTCAGTCGCTCAGTTGTGTCTAACTCTTTGCAGCCCCATGGACTGCAGCACGCCAGGCCTCCCTGTCCATCACCAACTCCCGGAGTTGACTCAAACTCACATCCATTAAGTCGGTGATGCCTTTTCCCTCAGATTGGGGCTGTTCCTTCTGGTGTCTCCTTGCTGTAAAGATGGATAGCTGAGTCAAGGGAGGCCAGAGATACACGGAGTGTCTAATGGTTCTAGGGGCTCTGTTCCAGGACGTGAACCCAAACACTCATCTGCCTCTACTGCCTGTGACTTGAAAATCCACATTTCTTAGTATGGAACTAGCCCAGCCACTTGGAGATGGGGGGTTACTCCAGTGTCTCTGAGGTCAACTCCCCCTCATAGTTCTTTTCCTGGGAATAGTTCTTTCCAGGCTGGGTGGTCTGGGTCCTGTCCTGACTTGTGTGGCCCTGGTTAGGTTCTTGTTCCTTTCTGGGGCTGACTTTCCCCTTCTGGAGGTGGGGAGGATTGGGTTAGGAGGTTCCTAAATGCCTCAGGAGCAGGTGCTTGGGGATGTGGGGCCAGGAAAAGACAGGGCTGGGATCTGACAGGCTGAAACTGGAGCTGTAACTGGTGGTTGTGAGCAGAATGGGAGGCACCTGGTCTGGGGGCCTGAAGGCCAGGTTCTAGCCACTGATAGCAGTGTGACCTTGGGCACATCATCACTCGCCTAGGTTCCTAGCTCTCCACTTGTAAAATCAGGAGATTTCATTCAAGCAGTAGATATTCACTGTCTGCCAACCTTAGGCTGGTAGCTGGGGATGCAGGGAAATCAGACCCTGGTCCTGCCTTCAGGGGGTACCCAGCCAAAGCTGGGGTGAGAGAGAGTGTGTGTATATGTGACACAATGATGGTGACATCTTGGTGTGACCCAGGCTGTGACCATGGGAGTCAGAAACTACTGCCTGAAGAAGGTGACACTTGAAGGGCGAGGTAGAGGGAACATGATGAGCCAAGTCCTAGAGATCTAGTGTCCAGTGGTAAGAGTGGAGGGAATGAACTGGAAGGGAGGAGTGAGGGGCGGGAGCCAGAGGGTGGGGACCCTTTAAGCCCCACTGGGAAATGGGGAGCCATGGAAGGAGCAGGCAGGCAGGCAGGAGAGGCAGGTGTTGAGCTCAGAGACTTCTGGAAGTCTAGGGCAGTTCATACCTGCTCTGGGGAACCATCACTGGTGTCTGAGAGTCAGGACTTCCTCTATGTGGGTGAGAGCCCCTCAGCAGTGTTTATCTGGCCGGCCCGATAGGAAGTGGCTGGAGCAACCTCAAAGGTGGAGAGAAGGGGCAGGCCCAGCCACGGAGGGTGCCAAGGCATCTCAGAGTTAAATCTTTCACTCCTTGAGCTTCAGATTCGAACCTTGAACCTTGACACCTGCCTCCTCCAGCCATCCCTTACTCTACCCACGTCACAGGCTCCTGCCCTGAGTTCCTGACGGGGGTAAATCAGGCCTCTGTAGATGTCCGTTCATCCACCACCCCCCTCCACCCCCGCCCTGGGCCAGACATGTGTAACCACTGGGGATAGAGCCATGAATGAGACAGCGCCTCATCCTCCAGCTGAGGAGACTAACAAATGAGCAAATAAATATGTAATCCAGCGTCTGCTGGAAAAAGTCTGAGAGTGAGTTGCACCGGTGTCTGGAAGAGCATTTCAGGCAGAGGGAGCTCCAGGGCCCAGCCCTGAGGCGAGAGCACTCGGAGTAGGTTGAGATAACGTTGAGACAGGGACAGACCCAGGGACAGACCGTTCAGGCCCGGTGGACCTTGTGCTGACTTTGGCTTTTACTCTGAGGGAGGTGGGAACTCATTGGGAAGGGAGAACTGGTAGGCTGGGCTCTGTTTTGAAGGCTTTCATTTATTCCCACAAGCCCATTATACAGATGGTGAAACCAAGACTCAGAGAAGTTAAGTGAATTCCTAAGTCTCACAGCAGTAGGACCCGTGGCCACCTGCCTGCCTGTGGCCCCGTACACCCTGCAGCCCTTCATGGCTTCCTGTTGTCTGGACAGTAAGGCTGAGTGTCTTAGTGTGGCCCTTCTCAGTCTGCACTCATCCTGCCTCCCCTCTCCTACCTGACCTCCTTGCTCCTGATCTCCATACTCTCCCCTCTGAGGAGATGGAGAGGAAGGAGGGGCTCCAGTGTGATATTGGGCTAGTTGCTTAACCTCTCTGAGACTCAGTTTCTTCCTCGTCTGTAAAGTCGGGCTAAAACCATCTGCTTTCTAGATTGTCATGAGAATTATATGAAGCTATCCACATAGCAGGGTTGGCCCAGTGCCTGGTAGGTGGGAAGCACTCGATAACTGTGGCCTTTTGTCTTTTTAGGCAGGGATGGCTGGGTCAGGTAAGTGGGTTAGAATGTTCCCTGTGAGTGAGAGAGGAGAGTTTTTCTTGCCTCTTATCTGACTATAGAGTGGGGGGTGGCTGAGGTCCCACACCAGACTGGAGACCAGAAGCCGTAGGGCTGGTCCGCCTCCCCCCGACCCCCTATCTCCCTCTCTCCTTTCCAGCCCCTGCCCTGCCCATTTGGTCACCTCCATGCACCAAAATAGGAGCTTCCTCTTTTCAGGTGCCAGCAGCAAGGGGCCTGCTGATCATCTGGCTTGTCACTTCCAGGGACCCACCTAGGGAGAGGACAGGGTCAGGTCCCTGTTCTCCTGGGAGGTTGCTTCTGGGTGCAGAGGCACCCCAGGCTCTCTTCCTGGGTGGCAGGCATGTTATGTGTCTGGTCACCTCAGAGGGGATGGAGTCAAGCTGCCTTCCCCCCTGCCCCTACACCCCCTGTCAAGCCAGGGCTGTCCTCAATCCCTCTGACATGTAGTGAGGGTCTGACTGACCTGTCTGCTTCTGTCCACTTCTGCTGCTTGGGAACCCCTTGTCAGGCCTGTGCACTCCCATCCTCCATGTGGTCAGCCCTGTTCCTGTTTCTGCCTCATTTGCAGTGTTAAGAGCCCCCCGACTCCCTCATGCAGGGCAGTGGTCACAGAGGAGGATCATCCTGGAGTCGTGCTGTGGTATACCTCAGCATCTTTGGTGGGGGTGGGCTTCCTGTCCTGCCTAGGGCGTTCCCAGCCCAGGAGGGTGTGTCTGTGACTGAGGCACCAGGGGGCCAGGCCAGAGCCCATGCTTTCCTGATGAGAGGGCCCCGGGTCTCTCCAGGTGCAGTGTGGCTGGCTGGGCCACCCTTCAAGGCAAGAAGGGTGGGACCTGAAGAGTGAAGGGTTGGGGGTCTAGGGAAGGTAGATGTGGCTCTGGGTTGTGGGGTTTGGGTTTGGAGGAGCTCTGTCTTGAAGGAGGGTGGTTAGAGGAGCAGGTGGAGGATGCTCTGGTTAAAGGTAGCAGAAGGGCAGGAGGCAGGGAGGAGGGCCCAGGGGTCAGGCTGGCTGGGGAGGGGCAGATGGAGAAGAGGGGTGAGTTAGAAACGTGGCAATGGGGAGACTGGGGAACAGGAGGGAGTGGTCCAGGGTGGTCCGTTTGGGGGGCGGGTATTGTTAGGGCCAAGGAAGCTAGTATGTCATAGACGTTTTTTTTAATTGAATTATAGTTGATGTACAATGAATGTTGTGTTAATTTCTGCTGTACAGCAAAGTGATTCCGTTACACAGTACATATGTGTTCCTTTTTATATTCTTTTTTATTATGGTTTATCACAGGATATTAAATACAGTGCCCTGTGCTGTACAGTAGAATCTTGTTGTTTGTCTGTCATGGACTTATGACAAGGCCTGAAAACCAAACCTGTTAACTTTCCACTTCATTTACTGTGAGTGAGGTACTTCAGACGTTCACACTTCATCCTCTCCAGAGTAGAGAGGGGCTTGGGCATAAGAGTGGGAAGGTTTGGGGGAATGTGGGTGAGAGGCAGTGATACGGTGGGGTCAGATGCTGTCTAGAGGCAAACCACAGGAACCCTGGAGTCTCCTGTTCATAATGGACTAGTCCACTTCGCATTTGAAAGTCCGTGGGCTTCAGTCTGTGATTGGCCTCTGGACCTCTGGTTGGTGGCCAGCAGTGGAGGGGGAATGTTGTTATTTGATAAACTATGTCTGAGAACTTCGGGAGGATAAGACAGTGAGGGAGGAGGTAAGCTTTGCAGCTAAGTTTTGCATCTTCCAGTCCAGATGGCCCAGGAAATCAGTTTCGTTTACTATAGTTCTCTTGGTATTCTATGCATGTTATATTTAAAATCAAAAAGCTACTTTATAATGATGGTTTTAGGGGAGAAACTGGGACAAACTCAAGTCTAATAGACTAAAAATACTTTTATCACTTTTTATTCTAATTATGAAAGTGATAATGCAACTGTGAAAACTTTAAACAGTCCAGACGTGGAGATTGTAGAAAGTGATTAATCTTTCAAGATTGGGGTAGGAGTTAGGAGTAGGTCTAAAATTTAGGTCAGGGAAGTTCACTGTCCCTTAAATGTCCATCGATCATTAATAAAACTAGTTTATATTTCTTAGGGTGATGCTGAAGGGACTGCCCTAAGAAGGTTGTTAAAATATCCTGCCTCTCACCTGGTTCGCTGGGTTCAGATGTGCATGCTGTGCACTGCCCAAGGGTACCTGGCTGGGGGAGGGCTGGGAGAGGGGGATTGAAACTCAGCCTGTCCTCTTTGCTGAGCTGCATGGGGCTCTTTTAGCAAGAGGTATTTTGTCTAATTTGCTCAACGGCCTCACCTGCTTTCCCCAGGAGAGGGGAGTGGGTGGGTTCACTGTGGGGTGGAGAATGCACTGTACCTGGGGTTCCCCTAGAAGGAGATCCTGAGGCAGTGGAATATCCAGTCTGGAGCCCTGTAGGGGGACATGGCTGGAGGCAGGGTGCAGGAGTCATTGGTATCGGGAACTGAGAATTTCAGGGTGCTGAGGGTGTCTAGACTAGTCTTGCTCCAGGGCCAGCACCAAGGACCCTTCTGGACAGGCCCAGCCAAGGCCTTGGGGCTCAGAACAGGAAGTGTCTATCTCAGCAGCAGAGGAGTGAGCAGATGCCGAGTGAGCGTGGCCTCTAGTACACACATGATCATGTGTCACGGTCATCTGGGTGACAGCTCTGTTCTGTAGAAGGGGAAACTGAGGCTCAGAATGTGACATGACTTGCCCAGGGTTTCAGGTGAAAAGTGATGGAGCCAGAACCGGAACCTGATCTTGCCTGGCGTCCTGGGAGGACGGGTTCTGGGCTAGAGCTGGTGGCCCCCAGCTCCCCACCAGATAGATGGCCGAAGCAAGCCCTGGGGCCTGGACTCAGTCAGTCCTCACTGCCCTACGGGCTGCACCTTGTCAGCTGCCACCACTCTTGGGACCCCGGAGGACAGGCTACATCAAAGACAGGATGGGGGAAGAGATATGGTGGGCAGGTGAAGGGGCAGAGATCTGGGGCTGGAGTTGGGGCAGGAGACCCCAGCGTGCCTCCTCGGAGCCCGTGTGGCCCTCAGTCCTTGAGAAACAGAAAATAGGCTTCTTGGTTCAGGGGTTCATCAGCTGCCTGCCTGAGCACTGCACCTGCTGTCTTGCCTGGCGGGGCCCGAGAGAGCTGGCAGAGATCTGCAGAGGGTGGGGTCCACTTCTGCACGCTCTGGGCTGGGAACCCAGCCCCCACCTAGTTCCTCATATCTGAGGGAAGTGTCTCCAAGTCCTCTTGTCTATGTCAACGGAACCCTGAGAACAGCCGGGAGGGGAGCAGCTGAGGAGGGTGACCCTGCCCACAGGTATGACCTGCTGCTTGGGCGGGGGGCGGGGGGCGGGGGGCGGGGGGCGTGGGCAGTGTGGGGCTCTGGGCAGTGGTCCACAGTCAGACTGTTGGTAGTGAGTGTGGGGACTGAAGGCTGTGTGTGTGGTGGGGTCAGGTCGGCCGTGTGGCTGCTAGGTGGGGTGGAAGGTGTGTGTCCCTGGAGGCTTTGTGAGGTGTGCAGTTTGTGGTATGGGTGGGCTGTGGTTAGTAGACCCGGGCCTAGCTGGATGTGTACTGCTCTTAGTTCCTGTGTGGAGGGCCTGACGGCTTTCCTGAGGTCTGGGCGCTGGGGTCCCTGCCCAGCCTGCCTTGGGTGGGGTGCTGTTATGGGCAGGAGGGGTTGGGCGGTGGAGAGATACAGGCCCCAGGTCTGAAGCTCTAGGCCTGCCTTCCTCCCCTTCCACTCCCCCCACCGTTGGCCCTGCTCTTGAATCTGGAGCACAGCTCTGTGCAGGGGGGCCTTTGAAAATACAGTTGGGGAAGGGTCCTCGCTCAGTGGACTCCAGAACTGAGTGGGGAAGGAGTTAGGATCAGCAAGGCCTCCAGATCCAGGCCTGACTCATTCATACAGATCAGAATGCAAAGGAGGCTCACACCTACATGGGCCGCCAAGGGCAGATCCCTCAACCTCCCCAGGTGTCCTTTTGTGTCCCCTGTTCCTGCCCCGCTGAGCTCTCCCCATCTCTGCATCTGCCAGGTCCTTTCCCATCCCCAGGCCCTGCACACTGAGTTCCCTTGGCTTAGAAGTACAGCCCCCTGCTTATCCTTCAAGGCCCAGCTCACGAGTACCCCCTGGAAACTTCTCTGCCTCCGCCAGACAGACAGACACGTCCTCTGAAGGCCGCCTCTTGGCTCTAGCAAGTGACCCAGCACCTCACACAGCCTCCATTGAAATGGGATAAAAATCCCAAGCTTGGGACTTCTTTATGGCGATGATTCAGGTGAAGGTGGAAATCTGGCTGGGGCTGGACATGCGGCAGGTATTTAGGAAACCAAGGAAGTGGGAGTGTGCTTGTCCTTAGCTGAGGCTCATGGTTGCCTTCCTGCTGAACTGGCAGTGTTGGGGTCCTCAGTCAGGAGTGGGCAGGGATGCTTGAGAGAGATGCTGGGCTGGGACAGAGAAGGGAGCGATGAGATTTAAACTCTGCCATTGGGGTTGGAATGGCAGTTAAAGGACAGAAGTGTAAAAGCTTTGGCTCCAGCAAGAGGGACTCATGCTAGACCTGAAGAAGGACTAGTTGGAATGGGTTAGAGACTCCAAATGACCCTTACTTACTCCTGGACTAAGTAAGTGTCCTTGTGAGCCCAGTCGGGTCCTGGGCTCTACTGTGGAGGGGAGGGGGAACAAAAAGGTGCAGGCTCTCAGGCCAGGTTGGAGGTTGGGTAGAGATGGACCCCCCCTCCTCACAAATGGGACAGCCAGGAACAGAGCCGGAGCAGCACTGAGCTGCATGACTCAGCATCTGAGGCTTAGGAGCCCAAGGGGGCGGTCAGGGAGGACTTTCTGGAGGAGGCAGCAGAGTCAGCACCCGAAGGTGGGAGGATGTGGTTCATTTGCTCATTGTCAGCAGACCATCTGGGGGGCTTCCATGTGTTAAGCTGGTGCCAAAAATGAAATGGAGGGAGTGGTGGGCCAGCTGAGCCTGGTTGGGGCTTGGGGCACATCTTGACAACTTGAGCAAGTCACTTCCTCCCTGTGGGTGTTTGTTTCTTCATCTGTAAATGGCAGGGCTGGAGCGGGTCGAAGGATGGTCTGAGGAGGTGTACTTGAGGACACTGGGAACCATGGGACGGCTTTTGAGCAGGAGTGAGACCCAGGTTGGCCCAGCAGAGTTGCTGGAGGGAGCCGGGGTAACAGCAGGAGCAGGGTGGGCTGGTGAGATATTGAAGCCTGAGTTGGGCCCTTGGGGTGTTGGGGGGGGAACCCCCAAACTTGTGGCCAGGCTGTCGCAACAAGATGACACTCTCCTCTGCTGGTCCCTGCTTCCTTGCAGTGGAGATTCAGAGATGTGTCATAGCAGGGCAAGGGCTTAAACCTCCAGACTCCTGACCAGAATTAGGGTGGAGCAAGTGAAGCAGAATAAGAGAGTGCAAAATATAAGGGGGAGTGGGAGACCAAAAAGCTCAAGGTAATCCAGGTAAATATTTTTCAGCAATATTTTTTTCAAATATAAATGAAAAAATCCAAGATAAGCAAAATATCCAAAATTTAAATAAAGAGGTTTAGTATTGCAGATTTTTTTCTTTGTCTTAGGCCCTAGCATGGTTTAGCAGCGCATTGCTCCAAACTTCTTTTTTCAAAGGGCTGCTTCCTCCAGGAAGCCTTCCCCGACCCCCAGCCTGGTGAGAGCCCTGTGGGCTGTTTTTCGCTGGCTGGGTGGTATCTGATGCCGTCAAGCCTGAGATTCCTGAAGGGTGGGTTGAGGTTGGTCTGGCTCATGCTTTTAATGCCTTGAATGAGGCTGTCCTAGAGGTGTGTCACTGCAGAGTCTCTGAGTCTGACCTTGGCCTGAAGCCCTTAGTTCGGGAATAGGAACTTGAGAGAGGCCCTGGAGGGGGCTGGGCCCTTCTCAGGGACAGAGAGGTAGTTTCCTGTTTCCCAGCCCTGGTCATTCCAGTAGCCTGGTTGGGCTGTCATGCATCAATCCATGTCGAATCCTGAGAACAGTTCCTGACCTGCAGCAGCTGCTCAGTTAGAGCTTGTTGTTTTTGAAAGGCAGTATGTAGAGTGGTTAAGAGTCTGGGGCTGCACTGTCCAGTAGCAATGTGATGCAAGCCACAAACGCAGTTTAAAAGTTTCTAGTAGCACATTAAAAATAAACAGGTGAAATTAATTTTAATACCATCAGTTCAGTTCAGTTCAGTTCAGTCACTCAGTCGTGTCCGACTCTCTGCGACCCCATGAATCGCAGCACGCCAGGCCTCCCTGTCCATCACCAACTGCTGGAGTTTACCCAAACCCATGTCCATAAAGTCGGTGATGCCATCCAACCATCTCATCCTCTGTCGTCCCCTTCTCCTCCTGCCCCCAGTCCTTCCCAGCATTAGGGTCTTTTTCCAGTGAGTCAGCTCTTCGCATGAGGTGGCCAAAGTACTGGAGTTTCAACTTCAACATCAGTCCTTCCAGTGAACGCCCAGGACAGATCTCCTTTAGGATGGACTGGTTGGATCTCCTTGCAGTCCAAGGGACTCTCAAGAGTCTTCTCCAACACCACAGTTCAAAAGCATCAATTCTGCGGCGCTCAGCTTTCTTCACCGTCCAACTCTCACATCCATACATGACCACTGGAAAAACCATAGCCTTGACTAGACGGACCTTTGTTGGCAACGTAATGTCTCTGCTTTTAAATATGCTATCTAGGTTGGTCATAACCTTCCTTCCAAGGAGTAAGCATCTTTTAATTTCATGGCTGCAATCACCATGAGCAGTAATTTTGGAGCCCCCCAAAATAAAGTCTGACACTTTCCACTGTTTCCCCGTCTACTTCCCATGAAGTGATGGGGCCAGGTGCCATGATCTTAGTTTTTGGAACGTTGAGCTTTAAGCCAACTTTTTCACTCTCCTCTTTCATCAAGAGGCTCTTAAGTTCTTCTTCACTTTCTGCCATAAGGGTGGTGTCATCTGCATATCTGAGGTTATTGATTTAATACCATAGTTAATCCAAATATCCAAAATGCTATAATTTCATTATGTAATAAAAAGTTGTTGAGATATTTTATATTCTTATTTTTTACTAAGGCTTCAGAATCCAATGTGTGTTGTATAGAGCACACTTCACTGTTTGGTTGTATCTGGAGTTTCAGTACCCATATGTGGCTTCTAGAAGTTATTTTATTGCAGGTCTAGACTATATTTAAATTGCCCCTTCCCAGCTGTGTGACTTTGGGCAAGTTACTTAACCTCTCTTTGCCTCAGTTGCTTCATCTTAAATTGTGAGGTATGTACCTCATAGGGTTGCTATGAGAATTAAACACATTAATAAAAAGTGCTTTAGGTGTCTGGTGTATATTGATAGTAAAGACTATTTGCTGCTGCTATTTAGTTGCTCAGTCGTGTCCAACTCTTTGCAACTCCATGGACTGTAGCCTGCCAGGCTCCTCTGTCCATGAGATTATCCAGGCAAGAATACTGGAGCGGGTTGCTGTTTCCTTCTCCAGAGAATCTTCCTGACCCAAGGATCAAACCTGCATCTCCTGCTTGGCAGGTGGATTCTTTACCACCGAGCCACCTGGGAAACCCAAAGACTACATTGTCTTATTAAATTCTTTTTTAAAAAAGTGCTACTCATTTGAGTAGCACTGTCGTTTTTTTGGTTTTTTTTCCAACTCTTTATGAAATACGAATTACTTAAGATTTATTTTAAAATATTCACTTTTAAAACCTGTACCCCCTAAAGTCACCCTGCAGAGACCAGCAGTTTGCGGTTGACCCTGCGCTAGTGGCAGGAAGCGTGGCTCTGCCCAAGACCTGCCCCTTCCACCCACGCTCCTGAGCAGAGCCCCAGCCTCCTGGCCTTACTGGTGGCCTGCTCTTGGGGATGGCCACTTCTTTCTCCAGCCTGGAAACACCTTCTTTTGGTCCCCGCGCACATTTAGGAGCAGGCCCCTGAGGTCTCATGGCCCTGCCTTACCCCTCCATCCCCCAGCTCCCAGGCTTAGAGAGGGCCTTGTCTCCTTGGATCTCCCCAGGGTCCCCTTCTCTTTCTGGCAGACTGCATTGTGGGGGCCTTGCCTCAGTTGTGGAGCTGCATCTACTCCCTCCCCATGTCTTCCTGGGGGGCAGTCCAGCCTCCTGGCCAGGCCACTGGTCCTGGGGGAGGGCCAGAGAACAGGAGGTCCTGGCTCCCCTCTTCCATGGTGTGGTCGCCACCTCCAGGCAAGCCTGTTGGGTCTGCTTCTCACCCCCTTGTCAGTCAGCCCCGCGGGAAGGCCCTCCTCCCTTTAACCATCTCCTGCTTCCTTTCGGCTTCCTGAGCCCTCCCCTCTCTTCCTGGATCCTCTTCCCCTTCTCACTTTCTTACTTCTCTTTCCTTTTCCCCATCTTTCCCCCCACCCCTTCCCCTTTCCTCCTCTTCTTCCTGGCATCCAGCCGCTCACAGAGACCTTGCCTCATAGACTTTCTCGTTCACTCTTGTCCTTGCAGATTCCACCTCAGGCCAAGATGAGGAGCCATTCAGAGTAGCTGCCGCCTCTGGGGGACCCCAGCGTCCTGGGCAGCTCCACCGGTGAGTCAGGGGGAAGTGGGGAGCTGGGCAGGGTGTTGTAGGCTAAGCCTCCACGCTGAGGTGGAGGAGGCCTCCTGAAGGTGAGACCCAACGTCCTGTTTTCCATTTATTTATGTCATTTTGGCTGCATTGGGTCTTCATGGCTGCACACGGGCTTTCTCTACTTGTGGGGAGCGGGCACTATCCAGTTGCCTTGCGTGGGCTTCTTGTTGCAGTGGCTTCTCTCTTGTTGCAGAGCACGGGCTCTGTGGTGTGTGGGCTTCATTAGTTGCGGGCCATGGGCTCTTGAGCACAGGCTCAGTAGTTGTGCTACATGGCCTTAGTTGCCCCGTGGCACGGAGGATCTTCCTGGACCAGGAATCAAACTGGTGTCCCCTGCGTGGCAAGGCAGAGTCTTAACCATTGGACCACCAGGGAAGCCCCTGTTTTCCATTTTGAAAAACTGAGGTTAAGAGGCAGAGAGAGGGTGAAGCCACAGATCTTGCAAAGAGCTTCCCAGGAGGGTTTTGAAGGATGGAGTCGGGCAGGGATCAGTGACGCAGGTGGGGTGTGTACCTGATTACTTAATTTCCTTCCATGCCTGGTTCATTATGGTCTTATTCTTACTTCCAGATGATCATGTTATCATCTAAATTGTAATTGGTTGGAAAATGGTATAAAATTAAAAAGTTAAAGAGGATACAGTGAAAGGTAACCCTCCTTTTCTTGTCCTCCCAGCTGGGAGTCTCCTCCTCAACAGCAGTGTCTTGTATACGTATCCGAGTGTTTTGTATATATGTGAGCGTGTATGTATACGTATATGTTTTCTTTTTCTTTAACCTAGATTTTTACATAATAAAACACTGTTCTGCACCTTGCTTTTCCATCTAACAATAGATCTTTAATATCAATGAATATGAACTTTATTTTTTTGGCCATACCTTGTTTTTTGGCCGTGCCTTGTGGCATAGGGGAACCTTAGTTCCCTGACCAGGGATTGAACCTGCATCCCTTGCATTGAAAGCACAGAGTCTTAACCACTGGACTACCAGGGAATTCCCTGAATATGAACTTCAGAATCTGCCTGTGGGTAATTTTAATTGGGATTGTGTTAGCTTTAGCTTAACCTGGGAAGATCTGCTGTCTTTATAATGTTGAGAGCCCCTTATCAAAGAACATCAAATGTATTTCTGTTTTGTTTGTGTCTTCCCTTGGGACCCTCAGGAGCCTTTTAGAAAAATTCACATAGTTCAAAATTTGGGTAATAGAAAAAAGATGTGAAGTGAAAAGTTTCCCTCCACTTGGAGCTGGGTTTCCAGGGAAGCTGATGGGGCCCAGGGAGGGCCCGGGCAGTGTGTGCATGTGGTCATGTGTTTTCTGGTAAATTTTTAACAAACCCTCCCATCCCCCTCAGCCCTCAGCATTCCTCCTTAGAGGCAGCCAGCGTCACCTGTCTCCTCTGTATCACTTGAGAGATCTGCATTTAGCCCTGGACACACTGATCTGTCCTCTCCTTTTGTTTTCATCATTGTGGTTTTTTCATGTGAAAGGCAGCATGTTCTGTATGGCGTTTTGAACCTTTCTTTAGTCTCTTGATACACACTGGAGGTCATCCTCATCAGCATGTAGAGTTCCCTCCTCCTTTATGGAGCTTCCTCCGTTTTCTTTAGTCATTCAGCAACTCCATTAGGAGGCCACCCCACGCTAATATGTGAGGAGCTTCCTCCTTTTCTATGGCTCAGTATTCTCCTGTGTGATTACACTGTAATACGGTTAACCATTCTCCAGTCCATGGGTATTTTGATTACTTCAAACCTTCTGTCGTTGTACACAACGCGGTAGCCAATACCCTACATACGTCCTTTTGGATGTGCCCCAGGAAGACTGCAAGGGAGCTACCGACGGGTGCCCAGAGCATTGAGGTTTTCACAGCTCTGGTGGCATTACCCTTCCCAGAGGCACTGCCCCATCCTGGGAGGGGAATGCCTCACCTTGTCACCATTCAGTGTAAGGAGGTTAAGTTCCATTTCCTGTGTTTAGAACCATTTATACTTGTCTTTCTGTCGGTTTCTGTGTTCCTCTTCTTTGCCCACTTATCTGTCAGGTTATTGGTCTGTTTCTTATTTCTAGGTGTTTTTCACTGTTTGGGAAAATTAGCCTATGCTTGGGGAATCAGTGATACCCCCTAGTTTGTCATTTATCCCTTGGCCTTCCTTATGGCGTCTTTTTTATTTTTGTAATTGTGCAGGAATGTTTGATTTGTCTACAGTTGAATGTTTTAGTCTTTTCTTTATCATTCTGGATTTGTCTCATTTCCAAAAGACCTTTGCCTCTCTGAGACAAAGATTTTTCATATCCTTTCATGATTTATTGTAATTTATCTTCTGTAAGGTATAGGGGTCCAGCTTTGTAGCTCGCTCCACAGTTGCACTGACAATTTAATAATCCATCTTTTCCCTACTAGTTTGAGATGTTACTTTTGTTGTATTACTAAGTTCTTAAATGTATTTGGGTCTATTTTTTTTTTAATTTTTATTAGTTATTTATTTGACTGCCTAAGGGATCTTTAGTTGTGTTACCTAGGATCTAGTTCCCTGATCAGGCATTGAACCGCACCCCCTGGTTTGGAAGGTGAAATCTTAAACCCTGGACCACCAGGGAAGTCCCTAACCTGTGCTGTTTTAATTATCATGACTTTATGTTTTAATATGTGGTGAGGCTGATTCTCACTCTGCTCTTCCTTTGCCCACTCCTTCACTTCCAGGCTCTTCCTGCTCTTCTTGCTTGTTTGTTTTTCCACATGAACTTTCAAATCAGCTTGTCTAGCCACCACCACCCATCCCTCCAAAAAGTTGTGTGTATATGTTTAGTAGGATAGTACATATGTATAAATTAACTTAGGGTTAGTATCTGTATGATGCTCTCAATCCAGGAACATACTATGTCTTTCTGTCTATCCAGAACTTCTTTTTGCCCCTTAATATCAGTCCACATTTTTCTCTATAGATTCTGTGCATTTCTTACTAAGTTTATTCTTGGTGGCTTTTATTTTGTGATGCTATTATAAATGAGGTCTTTCATCCTGGTTTCTACTTCGTTATTACTTATAAATATTGATTCTATTAATTTTGAACCTAGCTATCTTACGAAATTCTTTTACTGTTTGTGATACTTTCTCAGCTGAACTTCTCGGGTTTTCCAACCTGAGAAGAACTCATATTATATTTAAGTAATGGATTAACTCTTCTTTCCCAGTTTTTATACCAACGGTGTATTTTTGTTGAACTTTTAGAGTAGTATGAATAATAATAATGATGGAAGTTTTTCTCTTGTTTTTCCGCTAAGCAAAGTGCTGGTTTTTATTTTAAGAAAGTGTCAATCTGTTTCTATTTTACTAAAATTTTTGTTTAAGTGTACTGGGTGTTGAGTTTTATCATATGCCTCTTTAATACCTGTGGAGATGAGCAGATAAGCATCTTCTTTTCATCTGTTAATCACTGCTTGGCATCATCTGTTCTTTGACTCTTGCCAGGTCAGGAGTTCTTGAGTATCAGTAGGGACTTCAGTCCCTGTTGCCCAGTACAAGGCTGTTTTGAAAGAACAAATGAATGAATGGCTTATCCTATCCATTCCCCCTTTTCCCTCCTCAGTGGTGGAAGGAGTTACTCACCTACAGGCCCAGGACATCAGACTGTGTGGTGCTGTGTTGACGCACCTCCTAGAGTAATCTGCTTCCTCCAGGAGCATGGAGGTGGGAGTAAGGCTCACCCCACAGAATGGGCCTATAAAGGGACCAGCAGTGGTATCCCTCAATCTCACCTATACTTACTAATATCCCTGGGGCCTGGGCCTCTGCTGAAAACTGGTGCCTGAGAAGGAATTGTGTCCTTGCCTGGGTCTTACAGAGCGCAGGAGGGGCATGGGTGCAGACACAGCCACAGTAGTGGCCAAGGCTGGGGGTTAGGACAGCACCAACTCTGAAGGTCCTGGAGGACTTCCTGGAGGAGCTGGGTGCTAGCAGGCCACAGAGGTGGCATAGAGGAGGAGGTGGCAGGTTTCAGGCAGTGGGAGAAGCCTGCGTGTTCAGAGACCAGGCAGTACCTCGCCTTGCCTGGCACATGGAATGCAGGGGAGAAAGCTCACAGAGCTTACCCCATGGCATGGAAAAGCCACAGAGAATTGTTGATTGGAGACCTGTATCTGGGCAGCTTGCCTCTGACATGTGCCCGTGTGTCTATTCCAGGTCTAGACAGAGCCCTGCTGGCTGGCCTCTGCTGGCAGGAACCATGGCAGAGGCCGGGGATGGGGCCCTCTCAGTGGCCGAGTGGCTGCGCGCACTGCACCTGGAGCAGTACACAAGGCTGTTCGAGCAGCACGGCCTGGTGTGGGCCACAGACTGCCAAGGCCTCAGCGACGCCCGCCTGTTGGACATGGGCATGGTGCTCCCTGGCCACCGCCGCCGCATCCTGGCTGGCCTGCTCCGCGCCCGCACACCCCCAGCCCCTGCACCCCGCCTGGCCCCACGGCCCGTGCCCATGAAGCGTCATGTCTTCCGCTCACCACCCATGCCCACCACTCCCCTGGAGCCACTACCCGCGGCTGGAGAGGACGAGGGGCTGCCCACCGCCCCACCCATCCCACCCCGGAAGAGCTGCCTTCCGCCCACCTGCTTTTCCGCCCCGTTCACAGCGGCCCCGGACCCTGTGGTGCCCCCGCTGCCCACCAAGCGGCATTTGACAGAGCTCAGCCTTCCGCCCGTGCCCCCGCGCACTGGGCCCTCCCGCCCACTGGTGAGGTGAGTGGATGCCATGCAGGGTGGGAGGAACATGGGCAGAGGATCTAGAGGGTTAGTGGGAGGGGGGCAGGAGAGAGGGTTGTAGCCTTTGACACTGGGGTAAGAAAGGCGCCTTGGTGGCAGGAACATGTGCAAAGCTCAGAGGTGGGAAGCACAGTCCTCGGGTGCTCTGAGCAGGCAATGCAGTGTAAGCGAGGGTGAGGCTTGTGGATGGCGCTGGTGGGACATGCCGTGAAGGCCAGGTGGGGAGCCAGGAGAGTTTTCAGCAAAGCGATTAATTGAAAACTGAGTACAGAAGAATGACCCTGGCTGCTGGTGACGTTGATGGAGGAAGAGGCTCCACCAACAGTGAGAGGGCATAGGGCCACCTGTGAGGCCCCCACTCAGGCTGCGTGCGTGAGACTGGAGAGGAGTGGGCAGACTGGAGTGAGAGCTTGGCTCCAGAGTGGACATGAGCAGAGAGGGCATGAGAAGGCACATGGAATCCAGGTTTCCATCTTGATGGTGATTTGTGATCTGAGCACAGAGGGGAGTTTGGGAGGAGGTTGGGTTCATTTTGGGGCCTGGCGAGTATGATACTGGGAGACCGGCACATATATCTGAAGTCGGGAGGTAGCATGTGGAGGAAATGGGGAGTCTGGAATGAAGAACTTGTCGTGGAGGTCGCAGCAACTGCCCAGGGCAGTTGGTGCTGGGGCTCCTGTCTTCCCCTTTCACATGGTTCCTGCCAAATGTCAGTTCTCAGGCCACATCCTACTCACCCTCCCTCCTCCCCAGAACCATTTTCTCCCCTCCTAGCTCCTGGTACTCCTGTTTCTTTTCTTTCTTTTTCAGTATGTTTTTTTTGGTGGGGGGAGGGGGGGCGCACCACTCCATGTGGCATGTGAGATCTTAGTTCCCTGACCAGTGATTGAACCCACGCTCCCTGCATTGGGAG
The DNA here is from genome assembly GCA_024291935.2 of Okapia johnstoni. NCBI lineage: Eukaryota > Metazoa > Chordata > Mammalia > Artiodactyla > Giraffidae > Okapia > Okapia johnstoni. The sequence continues at coordinate 26,124,698 of CM044325.1, forward strand.
CATGGAGTCTAAATCACTGGGCCACCGGGGAAGTCCCCTCCTTGTTTTCCTGAGTTTCTGCCTACTTCTGTGGACATTGCATTTAACCTCCTTTACAAATACCCTCCCTTCCTGCCATTTGCTGGGGTGCCCAGCTTGGGGGAGATCCTCAGGTGTGGCTGTGTATGTAATGAAGGGTATAATGGGGCTTTATTGCAGCACTTGGGCCAAGTCAGCCTAATCTGGGAAGGCTTCTTGGAGGAGGAAGGGATGTGCAGAGAGAGATCCCCTGGTCTCTGTTATTATTGAGCACTGTGCTGGGTGGTTTACTTACATAACCTCGTTCGATCCCTGCTCAGGTCCTCTGGGGCATTTGTGTCCTATTTCAAGCAGAGAAACTAAGGCTCAGAGACGAGAGGGGAGCACTGGCTGGATCCATGCCAAGTACATGCCCAGGGAGCCCCTGTGGGGAGGACGTGGGAGGTTTTCCCCATTAGAGAGGGGCATTAAAGGGCTTTCTGAGAAAAAAAAAAAAAAAAATAAAGGGCTTTCTGAGGCCAAGCCAGGGCTGTGGTGTTTTGAGGTTTGATTGGTAAGAGCACAAAAAAGAGTTTATTGTGCCTTTCATAGGTTCACACACTGGGAGTGGTAATGGGATCTCCTAGGAGCCTGGCTTAGAGACCAGATTGGAGTTTCCTGGTGCCACTGCACCCTCTAGTGGCCACTCTTCTGCATGCTGGAGTAATTTTTATTTCCTTCAACTCCATCGTTAGAACCTGTGGAGGTTGGGAGTAGATGAACAAGGGCAGGAGGCAGGGCCCTGTCCATAGAACGTTCACGAAGGCTGAGGAGGCAAAAACCCTAGCCAAGAAGTACGCCTGGATTCCTGCTTAGAAGGCGAGGTACCTGAGCAGGTCCAGCTGGCTGTGTGATTCTGACTAGGAAAAGCTGCTCCTCTGGGCCTGTTTCCCCATCAGGTATCCTCCTTGGCTCTCCATGGCCCTCCTGAATTCGGGAGACTTTCTGGGTAGAGCAAGGGTCCTGTCTTTGCCCTAGGGTGCCAGGCGCCATTCTCAGATCCTCATTCTGAACTTAGGCAACCTCTGGGGGAAGCCAGATTCCCATGGTCAGGAATCTGGCCCCTTGTAGCTAGAGAACCCAAAATTCATTCCAGGCTGAGAGACTTCATAGGCAATTATTCCTTGCAGTGTGGGGCTATTCCTTGTGGCAGAGTGGCAGGTGAGCTGCCAAACCTGGCTTCTGTATTCTGGTGTCTTTGACACTTGGAATTGTGGGCATCTGGAGTCCTAGCCTCCTGGGCTTCCAGGGTGTGCAAAGTCTTTACAGTCCAGAGATAGAAAAACTCTAAGGGCGGAGAGAGCCTCACGTATGGGTAACAGACAAAGGCTGGGCCATGTATGGGTAACAGGTAAAGGCTGGGCACGTTTGGACCCTGACTGGCTTCCCCATCCCCTCATAACCCCTTTCTATGACCCCAGGCTCTGTGGTACACAGTGGAAGACTGCCCAGCCTGGCTGGCTCCTGCCTCCGTTGCAGGAGTCCCCACTTCCTGATCTGGCCTTCCTGTTCTTGCTTGTACCCTCTAGTGACGTAGGTCTTACTCCCTCAATCTTAGGGCCTGTTATACCAGATCATGTGGTGACTGAGGGAGTGTTTTTCCCTGGCTCCAGTCCATCACTGGGCTCCCCAGTGGAATTTGGGATTGACTACTGTGTGTGCATGTGTGTACCTAGGAGGGAGTAACTCCACGTGAAGGCATGGCTGGCCAGTTTGTCTGTGTGTGCCTATAGGTGTGCATCTATCAGGGTAGTAGCATGTCTGTGTATTTCTGCATTCGCACATGTTCTAAGGGAGGCAATGTATAATAATTGTACGTATACATTGGTGGGGATTTATATGATTTCAGTGGTTATGTGCTATAGTGTTTGTACAAATTTATCAAGGCCTGTGTGCACACAAACATGTGCCTAAGTGTTCTGTACTGTGGGGGCTCCAAGAACATGAGTGTATTTGTGAGTGTATGTGTTGTGGGTGGTGAGTTGTTTTTTGTGTACAGTCAGGTGTGAGCCAATGTGTACTTGTGCTGTTTGCATGTGCTGCCAAGAGGCCGAGCCCCCTAGAATGTCAGCTCCATTAGGGCTCAGATCCTTGTCAGTTTCATTTACTGCCGCGTCCCCGACATTTGAAACAGTGCCAGGTGCCTGATAGGCACTCAGAATGTGTTTGTTGTGTGAGTAAATAGATGAGACCTGCATGAGCTTCTGTACCACCAGGCACTGAGCTTGTGTGCTGCCCACGCTGACTCAGCACCCTGTGAGTGCCCTATGCACACACTGGACCCTGGACAGTAGGGTTACAGGATACCCCAAATCCCTTCCCACTACCCAACCTCTGTTACCCCAGGCATCTTGGAAAGGGAGAGACCTTTAGGGGAGGCAGGCAGAAAGTGAGCAAGGATGGGGTCTCTTCCCTTCTGCCCCAGCTGAGTCAGAACTCTCAGAATCAGGTTCACTATTTTCCTGGCCTAGGAGGACCCTGTTTCACCCCCAGAGGGTGTGCGCCTGCACCATCACTTAAGCCTGTAATAGGTAACTAACTGACAAGTCCAGAGACACTGAGAAACTTGTTCAAAGTCACACAACCCAGCATAGGGGAAGGCAGTGTTCAAACCCTGCCCGTTAGCCTGGGATTGTCTACTCAGCTTCAAGTGTCATAGATGGGAACCCTCTGAGACCGCTTCCCTGACCGTGGTGGCAGAGAGGTCATTTCTGACCCAGAGCCACTCTGCAGAGCCTCCCCTAGCCTGCTCTGGGCCTCTGTGTCCTACTCCGATACCTGGATGTCTGGAGAAACCTGGAGAAGAGGGACGATTCGCCCAGAGTGGGCAGCAGCCAGCTGGAGTCACATTGCAAGGCCTTCCACCTGTGCCCTAGACCCTCTGCCGTCCAGCCAGTCCCTGGGCTTCCTGAAGACTGATCACTTGTTGCTAGGGCAGAACTTGCTCTCTTCAGAGAGCCTCTTTCCTAGCTTCTCTGGGCCTTCTTGTGTGAGTGGGGAGGGGCCAGTCAGAGTGTCCACTGGGGTGGTTTGTCCACCCACTTCAGCTTGGGGGGCGGGGAGCCAGCCTGGGGGCGGAGAGGAAGTGTCTGCCCCAGGGGATTCTGGGTGACTTTTCTCTGTCTCAGTCGTGTTTTCAGGAAGTGTGTGCGTTGGCCAGGGCTGCAGGGGGCGGGGGGAGGCGAAGAGCAGGAAGCTAGAGGAGACCAAAGCTGGATTCAGACACAGACACACACGTACACGTACACACACACTTACTCTCCCAGACAGACTCACAGTTACACACAGAAACACACACTCAGACAAATGATCACAAACACTCCAACATAAATCACGGGAGTGCAGAGCCATACCTGGAACCAGACGTGGCCTCAGGCACACCAGGGAGCGGAGCCAGGGTGTCTGCGAGACCAGCCTGGGTCGGACACGGGCTGAACAGTCAGGTACACGGCGCACACTGGGCCCAGCTGGCCAGAACCACGGGAACTCTTGGGCCCCGGATCCAGAGGGCGTCTGAGGGTGAGCAAGGGGCCGCCGTGGGCTGGGCTGTCGGCTGAGTGAAGGGGGCAGTCTCCTCCTACGGGCCTGGGAGGGCAGGAATCCCAGTCTGTCTGTCTGTCTGTCTGTCTGTCTGTCACCTCTCCACAGGTTAGGTTTTCTGTGCTGCTCTCCTCCCCCTCCCTTTTTAACTCTCAGACTTCCCTCTCTTCTTTCACTTTCTCTACATTTTCTGTTTTTCTCCTGCCCTTTCCTTTTCTCCCCTGTCTCTTCCCCACTTCTGCCCTGGGTTTTCCGCATCTCCATCTCCCCCTAAGCGTCTCTCCTGGGTTCGTTGGGAGCCCCTGGGGCCTGTCTTCTGGGCTGCATGGACTGCTCCTCTGTGAGGTCTCTGCCCTAAAGGGATCTGGTGCTGATCTCGCTTCTGGCTCCCTGCACCCCTCTGAGGATTCCCTTTGGAGGCTTAGGTGACTTATCTCAGGGTCAGGTTCAAGGGTGCTGTAGCTCTGGCAGCTCGCCTACCCAAGCCCTGTTGCCCTTTCCCCATCCAGGCGATAGGGAGACCTGCCAAGGGCTGACCCTTAGTTGGTGTCTTCCTACCCCTTCTTCCTGGTGGTGTGGTGGGTGTGCCTATGTTATTGGGGGGATCCCCCCAATTGCTGTGACCCTTAATGAACTCAGTAACCCCCTGTACTTGGGCCACTGAGGGCATAGAGATTCCTCTAAGCAGATTCTGTCTGTGTGCCTGGCATGCCCCTGCACCCTCGGCTCATCTTTCCACAGGGCCCAGCAAACATCTGCACCTTCTCTTCTGGCCAGGCCAGCCCAGCGTAGGGGAGAGGGGCTAGTACAGTCGTGTGCTCCCTGAAGGGTGAACTTCCTCCCCCCACTGCCTTTACAAGCCAGCACTTGGTCAGGCCTGGGAGGCGTGAAAAGCTGCCGCGGGAGCCCTGGGCCCCAGCCCTTTGCTGCCCATGACAGCAGGGCACCCAACTGTGTGAGCTTAGAGGAGGGAGCATTTGGGTGGAGGCGTGTCCTGAGCACAGGAGAGTTGATGATATGAGTCATCATGAGGATTAAATGAAAAAAAAAAAAGACGACTCCCATTAGAATGCCTGGCACAAAGGGGATACTTAGCTAGTGGTAGTTATATTGTTCCAAGGGGATCTGCAAAGAGCTGGGTGAAACCTTGGTTTTGAAGGTGAATGCCAGGTAGTCGGGCACTGGTCTATGGAGGGATGGAGAGCTGCTGACCTCCAGTATTCGGTATGTGAGTGGGGTGGTCGTTCATTCACTCAAAACGCAGTCACTGAAGCCCCCTCTGTGTTTGGTGATGCTGTGGCATGGAGAGGGACTGACTTGAGAGGACTCACAGCTTATGCAAAAGCTGAGAGGTGTCCCGCAGACATCATGTCTAAGGAGTGAGACCCTGGGAAGAGCTTTCTCCACTGTGGCTTGGGCAGAAGTAAATAGAACAGAACCCGGAAAGTGCTAGAGGAGCTGAGCCTTGGGCCTCATGATGGAGAAGGAAGGACAAGGGCAGCCATGGAGGAATAAAAAAGCATAGGGCTAAGGCCTGGGCCCTGAGGAGGACGAGGCAGTGGGCAGTTGGGGAAGTCTGCCCCCATGGGTAGAGGAGGTCAGGAGAGGAGGCCGACATGTCCAAACTGTAGTCTGACCCCACCTCTTGGCCCTGCTGGTGAAAGTCCAGGGGCTGGTTTAGGCTGGGTCCCTCCAAGGCCTGTGTGACCCTTTAAGGGGAAGGTCCTGACTCAGGACGGAGTGTAGACTTGGGTCATTGGTCCTCTGAGGTCAGTACAGTGAAGCAGACAATGACAGATACAACTATACTGAGTGCTCAGAAGTCTGAAGGCTAGAGAAACCTCAAGGAGACCCCAACCCAGCCAGGGATACGAAAGAAGGTGCAAAGTGGAGGGGAAGGATGTGTGACTTGGCACCTTTGGAAGAAAAAGTAGGAGGTGGCCGGGCAGGGAGCTGTGTTCCTGGTGGAAGGAACAGCATGGGCAAAAGCCTGCAAGTCCGCATTTATGGAAAGCAACTCAACTCAGGATGGCTGGAGTGTAAGTGGAGGATGAGTTCCAGGCCAGCCTGAGATATTCAGAATGCCCCGTCCTGCATCCCGGCCCATCTGCCTGTGGGGTGACTGAGAGCCAGGGGCCACCCTGGAGGAGGGGCAGTGAAGCAGGTTCCCGGTTCAGCCTGTGGGTCCTGGGCCTCCTGCAGGGTGGCCCTGTGGCCTCACCCAGCCACAGCTAGGGTGAGAGAGTTGTGTTGTTGACTTGTGACCATGGTTCTCTACTGGTTATCAGCGAGCCAGGAAGCAGATCAGAGGAGAACCTGAGGCTTAGAGGTGAAGTGACATGCTTTGTAAGGACACAGACTAATGAGTGGTTCAGCTGGATTGGAGGCTCAGGGCTGCCTGGCTGCCAAGCTCTGTCTCTTACCTGCAGTGACCACATGTCTCATTTCGTCCAGGAGAGGCCCAGTTGCACCTGTGCCCTGACATAGTTGCTAATAGTGCCTCTTTGGGGACTCTCTTGTGGTCCAGTGGGTAAGATTCTGCACTTGTCCACGATGCAGGGGGCACGGGTTCGATCCCTGGTCAGGGAACTAAGATCCCACATGCTGCAAAAAAAAAAAAAGTGCCTCTTTTAACTCTTGGAAATGTTATCATTTATATGATTAATTACATGGTCACCCTACTCCTCTGCTCTTACTCATTCTGACTTGGGACCCTCACATGTCCCCTAGTACATATATATATAAGGTTGGCTGTGTATATTTCCTGTAACCTAGTGAAACAAACCTCCTAAGACTAAGGGCCCAGGCTGGGGTGGCCCCTGCCCTAGAGTGCCCAGCCTTGCTCTGGGCATAATGTGGAGAGCAGATGGGTCCATATGCCACTTGGATAGAGAAGAAAGGGGCTGAAGGAGCAGAGGGGCCAGGAATGAAGGGCAGGCGGAGAGCAGCTCTGCGTGGGCGTCTCGGAGGCTGCCCAGAGGAGGCCTATTGAGCCGTGTTCAGAGGTACAGACAGGCTTTCCACAGGCTGAGATGCAGGGAGAGGGCCGGGAGATGTAGGCAGGAAGAAGTGGTGTGAGCAGTGGCTCGGAGGCAGGGCTGCTGAGTCCGTGCTCAGGCCTGGGACTGATCTTCCAGTCTTGTGTGGTCAGGGGTCAGTGGGAGGATCCCAGCTGGGCTTCAGCTGCAGATTGAAGCTGGGGCTGCTCTAAGGGGTGCAGGCACTGAGTGGTCAGGACTCTGGCTGGTTTTGGGTCACTCTGTGGGCACTGCCCCGTCTCCTGGGATTTCCCACATCTGTGCCTTCCTGATACCACTTCTCCTTTCCTGGTCTTGGCCCTGACTCAGCATGGCCCTGGTCCCCCGTGGTAGGCAGGGAGGGGGGAATCAGCTAGGAGGCTTCCTGGAAGAGATGTCTAGAAAGAGATTGGGAGGCCCGTGGGGTCCCCTTGCTTCACTTTCTTGGCACACAACCCTTTTCCTGCAAAGACTTTGCTGGGAAAGGAGCCCTTAGCATCTGTTCCTCTCTCCCTTATCACTATGGTAACAGGGCCATCAGAAATGTGATCACATTTCCTTTTGGATGGAACATCAACTCAGAGCTGTCTAGATCCTGAGTTGTAGCCAGTGTGAGAAGGTGGATCTCAGAGAAGCCCTGGGATCCCAGCTGTGGCCTTGTTTGCCCCTGTTGTTTGAGTGTGCAGCTGTGGTGCTGTACTTCCTGGGTGATCCTAGCTGTGGGACCAAGAACAAATTACTTCCTGTCTCTGTGTCTCAGTTTCCTCGTCTGTAAAGTGGGGATGACAAGAAGCCCTCCCTTATGGAACCCTTGTGATGAGTAAATGAATGAATCCACTTAAAGCTCCTGGGAAAATATACATATACACACACATACTTAATAAGGATTAAGTAATCCAGGTCTTCATTTATTAATCCCTGCTGACCTAGTACCACAGACTTGCTCATTTGCTTCCCTCTTGACCCTGTTGGTCAGCCTGGGAGTCTTGTTCATCTCAGCCAGGCCCCTGTACTAGGTGGGCTGTGGGGATAAAGAGTCAAGATCAAGGCTGCTCTTGCCCTAAAGAGATTCAGGGTCACGTTGGGAAGACAGCCTAGTACAGTGCTCATTGTAGGGGGAGTCTTCATAGGTCCAGCTAAATTCCTACCCTAGGCCCACTTGGCATCAGATTCTCTGAGAAGCATAGAGACAGGGAAGAGCTGGCCACTAGGACAGCGGTGGGTCTTCCTCTGCCAGAGGGTACTCCTGGCAATCACTGCCGCCATCCACACAGCTGTCTGGGAGCCATTCTCTGTGGTCCTCCAGGGGTCAGCTTGGGGGTGGGGGACGAGACTCACAGTGGACAAGTGTGGGAGCCACCCTGGCTTGGAGACCTCTTGCTCCAAGGAGCCAATATGTCTTCTAACAACCTCACAGGTGTGGTTTCAGGTCCCTTGCACAGGCTGTGCCCAGTAACAAGCCACCACACTCTGGGAAGCCCAGAGCTCCAGCTTCTCCCCCAGGTCAAGAGATCACTTATGGTTTCTCCCAGTCCAGGTGCAGTTCCACACTCAAGCCACTCTTGCCAAAGGTAGTGTTGCCTGGGAGCATGGCTGACATACCATCTTCATCAGGTTTCTAGGGAGAAGGAATTTTGTCCATTCTTTACCTATGGAGAGGAAGAAGATAGGGTTCAGGGTGGTGTAGAAGTAGCCACTACATGTCCTAAGAAGCATCCAAACTGTGGAGTCAGGGTTCAGGTCTGGCTTAGATGCTAGCACAGTACCTGGCAGAAAGGAAGGCATTACTAAAAATCAGGTTACTTGGAATAATTCACCTAAAAGCTCATCACAGAGAATAACATGGGCAGGGCCTAGGGGAACAGAAAGGAGCAGTCAGGAAAAACTTTGAGAGGAGGGGCATTGAGTGAGAAGTTAAAGGATGAGTAGATCTCAGTGCAAAGAAATAGAGGAAAACAATACAGTGGGAAAGACTAGAGATCTCTTCAAGAAAATTAGAGATACCAAGGGAACATTTCATGCAAAGATGGGCACGATAAAGGACAGAAATGGCATGGACCTAACAGAAGCAGAAGATACTAAGAAGAGGTGGAAGAATACACAGAAGAACTATACAAAAAAGGTCTTCACGACCCAGATAATCACGATGGTATGATCACTTACCAGGAGCCAGACATCCTGGAATGCGAAGTCAAATGGTCCTTAGGAAGCATCACTATGAACAAAGCTAGTGGAGGTGATGGAATTCCAGTTGAGCTATTTCAAATCCTGAAAGATGATGCTGTGAAAGTGCTGCACTCAATATGCCAGCAAATTTGGAAAACTCAGCAGTGGCCACAGGGCTGGAAAAGGTCAGTTTTCATTCCAATCCCAAAGAAAGGCAATGCCAAAGAATGCTCAAACTACCACACAATTGCACTCATCTCACACGCTAGTAAAGTAATGCTCAAAAGTCTCCAAGCCAGGCTTCGACGGTACATGAACCGTGAACTTCCAGATGTTCAAGCTGGTTTTAGAGAAGGCAGAGGAACCAGAGATCAAATTGCCAATATCCACTGGATGATCGAAAAAGCAAGAGAGTTCCAGAAAAACATCTATTTCTGCTTTGCTAACTGTGCCAAAGCCTTAGACTGTGTGGATCACAAGAAACTGTGGAAAATTCTGAAAGAGATAGGAATACCAGACCACCTGACCTGCCTCCTGAGAAATCTGTATGCAGGTCAGGAAGCAACAGTTAGAACTGGACATGGAACAACAGACTGGTTCCAAATGGGGAAAGTACATCAAACTGTATATTGTCACCCTGCTTATTTAACTTATATGCAGAGTACATCATGAGAAACACTGGGCTGGATGAAGCACAAGCTGGAATCAAGATTGCCAGGAAAAATATCAATAACCTCAAGTATGCAGATGACAACACCCTTATGGCAGAAAGCGAAGAAGAACTAAACAGCCTCTTGATGAAAGTGAAAGAGAAGAGTGAAAAAGTTGGATTAAAGCTCAACATTCAGAAAATGAAGATCATGGCATCTGGTCCCATCACTTCATGGCAAATAGATGGGGAAACAGTGTCAGACTTTATTTTGGGGGGCTCCAAAATCACTGTGGATGGTGACTGCAGCCATGAAATTAAAAGATGCTTACTCCTTGGAAGAAAAGTTATAACCAACCTAGACGGCATATTAAAAAGCAGAGACATCACTTTGTCAACAAAGGTCTGTTTAGTCAAAGCTATGGTTTTTCCAGTAGTCATGTATGGATGTGAGAGTTGGACTCTAAAGAAAGCTGAGCGCCGAAGAATTGATGCTTTTGAACTGTGTTGTTGGAGAAGACTCTTGAGAGTCCCTTGGACTGAAAGGAGATCAAACCACTCCATCCTAAAGGAAATTAGTCCTGAATATTCATTGGAATGACTGATGTTGAAGCTGAAACTCCAATACTTTGGCCACCTGATGTGAAGAACAGACTCATTTGGAAAGACCCTGATGCTGGGAAAGATTGAAGGCAGAAGGAGAAGGGGACAACAGAGGATGAGGTGGCTGGATGGCATCACTGACTCAATGGGCAGGAGTTTGAGTAAATTCTGGGAGTTGGTGATGGAGAGGGAGCCCTGGCATGCAGCAGTCCATGGGGTTGCAAGATTGGACACGACTGAGCGACTGAACTGAACTGAGATCTCTGACCAGAAACCAGGGAGCAAGGTATTCCTGGAGGAGGCAAGAGCAGGAGCCAGGGCCTAGCATCGTGTTCATGCCCAGCCCTTTCTTGCTTTCTCGGTGCTCACTCACTGTCAGCCAATGCCAGGGACACTGGGCAGTAGAGAGGCTGAGATCATTGGTGGGGAAAGTGGCCCACCACTCTGGTGCTCCTTCTCGGCCCCTGCTGGACCCTGGCAGAGACGGCAGTTGGTGCCAGGCTTCCAGGGCTCAGGCACCTGATCCGGCTGTTGTGTGTGTTGGCCCGTGACACGCCACATCTTGATTAATCCTCCAGCCACCCTGCTACAATGGTTTGGTAGTCCTCAGTTCACCAAAGAAGAAACTGAGGCTCAGAAAGGCTAGGTGCTTGCCCCAAGGCACACAGGAACTGAGACTGAGGCAAGGTTCAAACCCATGTCTCTGATGCTGAAGCCCTTTGGAGATGGTCAGCCTGCAGGGAACAGTGTGATCTGTGCTTGGACAGACAGATAGACAGAAGCCTAGTGGCTGTGGGAGCCTAGGTCTTGGAGTCTGGAGGGCTTCCTGGGTCAGGGGTAGCAGAGATGAGAAGCAGGGAGTGTGGTGGGTTCAGATGAGTTTGAGGGGTCTGAGGGTACCCAGAGGATGGTGACTATCTAAGACAAGAAAGAAGGTGGTTGTAAGCCAGATATCCACGACTTGTTGCCTCAGGACTTGGTTTCTGAGGCTCTGGTCTGTGCTCTTGGCCTCGATGCCCATTTCGGTCTTGTCTCATCCATTCTCAGACAAACACCTTCTTATTCTTAAAAGCTCAGGTCCAGCCTTCCCTGATTCCCTAGGCTGGGAAGCAAACTACCTCCCACCCACTTCTGGTCTTCAGCCCTGTTTTAGAGTAGAGACCCAGGAGGTACATGTGGCTAAAGGTTAGCACTTTGGGGCTAACCAGCAGTGCAGGGCTAGCTCATGAAACCAAGGAAGGCACCTGTTTGGGGGAGCTTGGAGGGTTTGGGCAGGGCAGTGAGGCAAGGCAGACTTCTCTCTGAGTGTGTGAAATGAATGAGTTGTGCCGAAGCTCAGGGGAGCTGGGGGCTCTGAGTTTGAGTCCTGGCCCTGTTGCAGTGTTGCTGACTCAGTGACTCAGCCACACTGAGCTTGATGCCCAACTTTTGGTCTGTTCCCAGCCTTCCCTCCAAGGAAGAGGAGTTACTGTCACCACCATCACCATCCCCTCCCCAACCGGAGCCTGCGGAGCCCCGGCCACTTTCCCCAGGGGGCTTCCTCAGCCCCCGTCTGCCCCTTGCAGCCCCCCAGAGGTCCCTCCGAAGCCCCCCCGCCTGCCCCCGGAGTTTGGTGAGTGCTGTAGTGCAGCATGGGACTCGGGGTGGGTAGCCTGGGTTCAGGGCTGAAGAGTCTATAAGGATACAAGGATCGTGCTCCCCTCTGTCCTGGGCCCTGCCACTGACCCGCTGTGTGACCCTGGACAGGTGAGCATCCTTCCCTTCAGCCTCTGAGTGGAGATAGCACCCAGCTCTCCAGCCGGCTGGCTGTTAGGTGGGGACAGATGGCAGACCTCTTGAGTTACTCATGGTTTAAAGTCTAGGACTGTTTTCCATGGTCATGGGCAGTTTGCTTTTCCTTGGCTTGTCCACTTTTCTTGAATCTCGGTTCTTGTTTTTTTGTTTTAGTCTTTTTAGGAGAGTCCCTGCCCTGACTCCCGAGCTTGCTGCATAGTTAGACCTCCTTGTGGCGGCCTGGCCTCTCCTTCGGCTACCCCCTAATGCTATCCTGTGAAGCCTCGAGAGTATAAATAGCACTTCCTGTCCCTTGTGCCTTTTTTTGAAAGCCAGGCCAGAGTGGGGCAGGGGTCACTCATGGGCTGGGGGAGGCCTGGTTTCCTTGCCTCTTGAGTCTCTCCCACCCGTCTACCTCCCCAGATGACTCTGACTACGATGAGGTCCCAGAGGAGGGGCCGAGGGCCCCAGCTGCTGTGATGACCAAGAAGGTAGGGCAGGCGGTGGTTAGGGTTTGGGCTGTCTGCCTGTCAGCGTGGAGGGTGGGCCGCCCGCTGCCTTTCAGACCCTGGGGACCACCCAATAAGAGAGTGGGCAGCCGACTCCCTGGAGAGTTCTCTTTGTCTTCTCTGTCCAGCTGTGCAAGGGTCTGGGGGCTCTGGTTTGTGGCTCCAGATCTAGTCTTAAGCTGCATCTTGGATGGCTGTGTGACCCCCTCTCTCCCTCTGTTTTGGGGTGTCTGTCCCTCTGTCTGTTTCACTTTCTGTGTCCCTGTCTCTCTTGAGTGTCTTAACTTCCCATCTATGTTTTTATCTCTTTATCTGTCTGTCTTTTTCTCTGACCTGGACCCCCTCCTGCACTGGTTTTCTCTGTCTGTGTGACCCCATCTCCCTGGGTCCCTGGGTAGTCTGCTGGGGGTTGGGGAGGAAAGGTGGGTGAGGAAACAGAAGTGCCGAGTTGTGTGGGCACTGGGCCTGGACAGAGGGGGGTGTGGCAACCCTTAGTGGTGTGATCTCGGGCTTGAAGGAGAGCATGACACTGAGTGGGTCTGGGGGGCAGGAGGAGCCCCCAACGAGTCAAGTCCCACGGGCCGTGCGTGTGGCCAGTCTGCTGAGTGAGGGGGAGGACCTGTCTGGAGACGACCAAGGGGATGAAGATGAGGATGACTATGCCTACGAGCGTGTCCCCAAGTAAGTGTCCACTCCTCTTGGGTGGTTCTCCCACCCCGCCACTCTCCTTCCCCACGCCCAGCCCGTTCTCTCCATCTCCTCCGCCCCAGCCCTGTGGGAGTTCCCACTCTGGCCCCCTCATGCCCCCCTCTTCTCCCCTCAGTGGTGACTGGCACGCGAGCAGCCTGAGCTCATCTTTGCCCAGCAGCCTCCTGACCCCTGAGCTTCCCCCACACCCCATGGACGGGCTGCCCGTGGGCCCCACCCCCACCCCACTGGTCATCAAGGCTGGCTGGCTGGACAAGAACCCACCGCAGGGGTGAGTGAGGCCTGTTGGGTTGTGCTGGTACTCTGCATGGGATGGGCTCAGTCTAGTATGTTGGTATCACGGATCGGAAAACCAGATGGGACAAGATTATTTGAGCAGGTCTCCCTCTAGGTAGATGGTAACTGCCTATCATCCCCACCAGATTTATGTGTTATTACCCTTAGAACTGGGAAGTCCTTTTCCTGGTGGTCCAGTAGGCAAAACTCTGTGCTCCCAAAGCAGGGGGGATGGGTTTGATCCATGGTCAGGGAACTAAGATTCCCCTGGGCTGCATGGCATGGCCAAAAACAAAACAAGAAAACCCCCGGGAAGTCCTACTTTGAGTCTGATTTCATTCACTCTTGCTGTAGGTAAAGTCCATTTTCTTCTCCATGACCATTTGGGATCCTTCCTGCCTTGGATCTGGCTGTTCCTAACTTTGTATGTGACTGCCAGAACGGGCTGGGGTGATCCTGGAACTGCTTCCTAACTCCCAGTCCTTTGCTCTGTTGTTGCTCTGCGTCTCCCTCTCCAGATCTTACATCTATCAGAAGCGATGGGTGAGACTGGATGCCAATCACCTGCGATACTTTGACAGTAACAAGGTGAGGCCTGATAGTCCCTGACATGACCTGCTCCAGCCTGAACCCTGACAGTGGACCCAGGCAGAGTCCCTGCCTAGATGAGTCCTCACCAGAACTCTACTCTGACTGCGTGGACTGTGTCCTCCTGGCCCATTGGCCAGCCATGGCCTTGGCCCGAGTTGGCATAGGGACTGTCACTGACCACCTGTGGGAGATGAGGCTGCCACCTTCATTTCAGTAGAGGTTGAGGGAGTCATGGAGGGGCTGGGCCTCTGTGGTCCTTACCCCCACACTCCCAACTCCTCTCTCTCTCGTAGGATGCCTACTCAAAGCGCTTTGTCCCTGTGGCCTGCATCTCCCGAGTGGCTGCCATTGGGGACCAAAAGTTCGAAGTGATAACGAACAACCGGACGTTTGCCTTCCGGGCAGAGAGTGATGGTAGGGAGTAGGGTGGAGAGAAGACTCACAGTTCAGCCTGAGAAGTGGGGGAGGAGAACCAGGGAACATCCGCTCCCCCCATATCAGACCCAGAGAGGAGTCGACCCTCTGTGAAGTGGGGGAGGGGAGGGCCCCCTCTGACCAACTTTGTGCTTGAGACACCACTGAGTCCTCAGCACCACACATCCCCATTTCAGGGGATACAGGCTCGGAGAGGCCAAGTGCCTTGCCCACCCTAAGTGGCACAGCTGGGATTGAAGCCTGAGCTGGTCCACATCAGAGAACTTGGAGATGGGACAGAGACAGGAGGGCTAGTCCGAGTGGGCTTTCTGGCAGTGTTGTTTCCTGAGGAGCCTGGAGTGGGGAACCCTGAGGGAACCCCTGCCTGGCTGAGCTCGGGCTTCCCCTTTCCCTTTGCCCTCAGCGGAGCGGAAGGAGTGGATGCAGGCCCTGCAGCAGGCGGTGGCTGAGCAGCGTGCCCGGGCCCGCATGTCTAGTGCTTACCCATTGGGTGTTCAAGGCTCAGAGCCCCATGACCATGCTGGCAGCCTGGAGCTACGTGGCTTCAAGAATAAACTCTATGTGGCTGTGGTTGGGGACAAAGTGCAGCTTTACAAGAATCTGGAGGTGTGACTGGTCTGCCAGGCTGCTGAACCTCTCCCTTGTCCCCTACCCACCAAGTCCTTAGTCCCACCTTTCACCCACCTGGTCCCTCAGCCCCACCTAGTTGGTCCTCATCCCTACCCTTGCCCTTTCCCTCTTCCCTTGACTCAGCCCTTTGCCTGCCACCTCGTCCTGCCACTCGTTCTGACCCCTTCTCCCTCCTGATCCCTGAGCGTTAACCCTCCCATCACTACCCTGGCTCTTGCACCCCCTATTTATTGCTACATAGCCTCTTATCGAGGTCCATTTACCCATGCCCAGATTCCTGAGCCCTCCCTTACCTCCTTCCTGGGCACTTTCTAGTCCCTAAAGTCCCACTTCCCCTTCGTCTCTGCCCCTTCCCTGGGTCTTGTGCCCCACCCCTCAGCCTTGCCCTCACCCCTTCCCTCCTACTACCAGGAGTACCGCCTGGGCATCGGCATCACCTTTATTGACATGAGCGTGGGCAATGTGAAGGAAGCAGCCGACCGGCGCAGCTTCGACCTCACCACCCCCTACCGCATCTTCAGGTGAGCCTCCCGCCCCTTGCTCACCTGCATCCTCACTCCCTGATCGTATTTTCTTCTTGCATATGGAGGAAGCCTGCCCCTGCTTCTAGGTTCCTTTTCTCTCCTCTCTTCCCAGCCCTGCCCACCTTACTGGGCCTTGCCCTTCACTTGCTAACCTGCTCTGATCCCTTCCAAGAAGTCCCGCACCCGTCCCTCTGTCCATCACTGTCTCCCCTTCCCTGCCGCACGGCTCCCATGTGGACTTTCTGTGCCGCCCACTCACCCTGCTGTCCCTACAGCCTGCCCTGCTCCCCTCACAGGTGCTTGTCTGTCACCAACGGTTGCTTCAGAGCCAAGGCTGCTCCTCACTCCCTGTCTCGTGCCCATCCTGTGTGCTCCTCCCTGAGCCTCCAGGACTCGACCATCTTGGTTTCCTCTGACCTCAGCTGTCCATCAGTGATCTGTCTCTGTTCTCTGTCCTCTCCCTGGACAGAGTTGCCCACCCACAGACCTTCAGTCGCCACCTCTGAGGCTCTGTGTCATGCCTGGATTCAAATCCTTTCTATCAGTCAGCTCAGCTGCCATGACAGTATACCACAGACCCCAGATCTTAAACAACAGGTTTATTTTCTCACAGTTCTGGAGGCTGGAAGTCCAAGGTTAAGATGCTGTCAGGGTTAGTTTCTGGCAAGGCCTCTCTTCCTGGCTTGTAATGGCCCCCTCCTCCTCCCTGGGTCCTCACAGGCCTTTGCTCTGTGCACGTGGAGAGAGGGATGTCGGTGTCCCTTCCTCTCTTTATAAAGTAGCCAGTCTTGTCGGGTCAGAGCCCTGCTCTTACAACGTCATTTAACCTTAATTACCTCCCTCAGTGGCCCTATTTCCAGATGCAGTCACACTGGGGTTTGAGGCTTCAACTTCTGAACTTCAGGGGGATACAATCAGTGTAATATCTTGGGCCCATCACTGGGTCACTATGTGACCTGGGCAAATCATGTGACCACTCTGTGCCTCAGTTTTCTTCTCTGTGAGCAGAATCATGCCCGTCTCTGTAAAGCTATTATCTGACACAGCATCACCATCCCTCCATCGTTCTTTTTCACCCTTAGTCAGATCTGCTCTGTCTCCAGTGGCTCTTTCTCCTGAGCTCTAGACCTGCACGTCTAATAGTTCTGTGGATATTTCCCCGCTTAGTCCCTCCTCAACTCACTGCTCCTCCCTGGCCCCCGTCTCCACCCACGGGGACCCCGCCTCTCTTGCTCACCGCTGGGCAGACCTGTCACCACCCCTCTCTTCCCTCCATCACGTTTCACCTCTGTCTGGCCCCTCTCCTGCAGGCCCTAGGCCTGTGGGCTCTCTGACCTGGCTCCTGCTTCCTCACCCTTTGGCTGTCTATCTGTGACCACCAGAGGGTTCTTTTTCTTTTTTGAAAGCCAAGTTTGTGTTTGTTCATTTCTTACATTCGTAGTCATCTTTGGTTGACATCTGTGGCCAGAGATTCTTTGCCATCCTCCTTAACCACCATGTGACTAGTGGACACTTTCTCTGGAGTTTTCCTTCCCTGTCAGTTTTACAGTGCCTTGCCCATTTCCCTAGTTCCTTGTTGTCATGAACTTTAATTTGGTTGATTTGGTGTTCAGCACCAAGGGCCTCCACCAGCCTGACATACGTAGGCTCACACAGTCAGATGTAAGCACACAGAGATGGGCTTAGCACTTGGCTAAAGCCTTGGCATTTTGCAGATTCAGTACACTAGGACTTAATGGATGAGGGTGGTCTTCACACCTCTCATGTTGACGTGTTGACATCTATTCCATCTCTAGCAGCAGTACCTGCTTTGGCCATGGCAGTGGGTTACGGGTGAGCTAAATCTTGAGTGCACATGTGACACTTGGTGGCAATAGAGAAGGAGCCGGAGGGAAAAGATCTCTGTACCCCCTGAAACCTGCTGCTGCTTCTCTGTTGTCCTCTGGGTGCACTTTGACCTCCTCTGCATGGCACAGGTTTGCCCTCTCTGTCTCTCAGCTTCTTTTCTGCCAGTACACCCACTCTGTCTGTGGGCCCTGGAATGCCCTGTGTACCTTCATGTCCCTTTGCACATGCTGTTCCCTCTATCTTGAACACCTTTCCACCTCTTCACCTCACCACCCTTCTCATCTGTCAAGTCTTAGGCACCATTTCTTCCCAGCATCATTTTCTACTCCCTGGGTGGGGCCGAGGTTGGGGTGTCCTTGTTGCTGCCCATGCCCATCCTCCCCAGGGACCCTGGGCACCTCCCCCTTTTGACTATCAGCTCTCAATGCATTGTTACCCCCACTTCATGCTGTGCCCCCTCAGGCTGTTCCCCAATCTCGCTGAGCCCTTTCCCAACCAGTCCCCCACCCCACTCCTGTGTCCCCAGCTTCTCAGCTGAATCGGAACTGGAGAAGGAGCAGTGGCTGGAGGCCATGCAGGGAGCCATCGCCGAGGCCCTGTCCACCTCAGAAGTGGCCGAGCGCATCTGGGCCATGGCCCCCAACAGGTTCTGTGCTGACTGCGGGGCTGCCCAGCCTGACTGGGCCTCCATCAACCTCTGTGTCGTCATCTGCAAGCGCTGTGCAGGTGTGTAGCGGGCAGGGTGCCAGGCCAGGGCAAGACAGGGCTAGGGTGTCCAGAAGGCAGGTGGTCTGTCTGACTTGAGGGGCTGGAGCGAAGGCAGTGTCAGAGATCATCGTTGATGAAGTGGCGCCTATGTGTCAAACCTTTCCCACCATGATTAACCTGCATGGCAGGGATTCAACTTCTCACTTACTATGGGGTCTCTGAGGCACAGAGAGGGAAAGGGGCTTCTTCAGGGTCCCCTGGCAAGTGAGTGAGTCTGGATTTGAGCCCAGGCCTGTTGGAATCCAGCACCCCGGTTACATCAGAGGAGCAGAAGTAGGCTAGGTCAGGCAGGGCTTTGCAAGCAGAGGCGGGAGTTAGTGTTTTCATCCACAGGGGGATGGAACTGTGTGGGAACCGCAGGCCTAGCCCTGGGGTCCTGTCCAAGGCCTCTCCATGTCTGCCCCCATGGGCCCTGGGGTGTGGTGGGGAGAGGGGGCTGCTCCTGTAAAGGAGAGGGCCCCCCGATGACCGTGTGTCTGGCCTTCTGTCTGCAGGGGAGCACCGTGGCCTGGGTGCTGGTGTCTCCAAGGTGCGGAGCCTGAAGATGGACAGGAAGGTGTGGACGGAAACACTCATCGAGGTGGGGAGCCAGCTAGCTGTATTTGGGGTCTGTCCCTCTTGGCTGCTGCCTGGATCTCCCCCCCCTTTTCCCCCACTTCACCGGCCCCAATGCCCTGGAGCTAGAGAGACCTTCGGGATCATCTAGTGGGTGGGGCAAGTTGATTTTTGGCAAAGTTAGCAAACTGGCTGGTGAGCTAAGAATGTTTTTACAATTTTAAAGGTTTCTAAAAAAGAAGAAGAAAAAGAAAATGTCACAGAGACTGTCTTGCAAAGCCTAAAATATTTACTTCATTTTATCTCTCCTCATGTGTGCCAGTGGGTCTGAGTGTGTCCTTTTGGGGGATACTCACATGTGTACATTTGTGCCTCTGTGCTTGGGGTTGCCAGGTACTGATATGTGTGATAGTCACAGGGGAAAACCTGCAACAGGAGGCTGGGCCAGGGCCTGACCACACACCACCTTCCTTACCGCCCCAGCCAAGCTGCAGACCCCAGAGCAGTTTGGGTGTCATATCCCCTGTGACTTAGGGTTAGAACCCCAGTTTACAGAGGATATTGAGACGCAGGGAGAGAAAATGACTTTCCCGGAGTCACAGTGTGAGTCAGTGGTGGTTGGGACTGTTTCTGCTTTGTTCTCTGCTCTGACTCCAGCACCCCACGCAGCACCCAGCAAGCAGGCAAACTGGGGGGCCCAGGAAATAGCTGTGGCACAAGTGATCAGCACAGTGAAAGAATGCATACCCTAGTCCCCTGAGTGCCGGAGCCTATGCCAAAGTCTGCCCTCACCCCTCTTCCTCTGAGCCCAGAGAGGAATGTCAGAGACAGATGTTTCCATAATCCCTGTCCACCCAGTTGGCTGAGAGGCTAGGCCCCCGCCAGCTGTGATAGTCTTAGGAATGCAGAGTTCCAGATGTGGAACTAGGTGGGGAGATAGCAAGGCACCCAACCAGGTACCCAACCTGGGCCTCCACCTGTTAGACTGTCTGCTTCTGGTCCCATAACTGAGCTGGGGGACTGGGCTTAGGCCCAGCGTTAGTGAGGGAGCACCCAGGGCCACCAGCAGGCCAGGCTGTCCCCTCAGCTTCCCTGATGGGAGAGTGGGTGGAGGGCCTGGCTCTTCCAGCCCCTCACTTAACAACCTCAAAACCAAGGCTTTGCTGGGCATGGGCCCCAGCTGTAGGCTGCCCTTCTGACCTCTTTCCTGCACCTACAGCTCTTCTTACAGCTGGGCAATGCTGCCGGGAACCACTTCTGGGCAGCCAACGTGCCCCCCAGCGAGGCCCTGCAGCCCAACAGCAGCCCCAGTGCCCGGCGGTGCCACCTAGAAGCGAAATACCGCGAGGGCAAGTACCGCCGCTACCACCCACTCTTTGGAAACCAGGAGGAGCTGGACAAGGTCAGGGCACTGGGCCCGTGAGGCCCCCTGAAACCACCCCCGTTAGTCATGTCCCCATCATTCCTCACTCTGTCTCAGCCCAGCTTTCCCACTAGCTCAGGGTGAGGAGCAGTCCTGTAGGGAAACTGACGCCCAGATGGCAGAAGGACACTGCCTAAGCCACAGGGACAGTTGGGACAAAGTAAGGAGGAGCCAGGCCTGACCCTTGGGCCAAGGCCACGTCCCCAGCATCTGTCTGCCTCCCTCCCCACTGATTCCTCTGTCTCCGCACCCCATCCTGCTCCTTCTGAATCCTGCCAAAAGGAGTGAACTTGATGGGGATGCTATTTCCTGTCAGGCTCATGAAAAACAGCTGGCTTCTCCAACCCGCCCCCCATCCACACCCCACTCAAGATGAGGCCCCTCATGGGCCCCCAAGCCCCGGCAGACCGGGAGCCAAGCCCTGTCCCTGGTCTGGCTTGGCCTGAGTGGGAGGTAACCGCCTCTGAGGCTGGTGGGGGGTGGGGGTTGCCACTTGTGACCTCTGGTCAACCTTCAGCCCTTCCCCCAAGTAGCCCCACCCAGTCAGGCTCAGTCCAGCTAGAAGCCCAGTGGGAGCCAGGCCTCCACCTCCCAGGAACCCCGGCGTCCAGCCCCCAGCCCAGCCCAGTCTAGCCGCCAGCCAGGAGGGGCGGCAACTCCCATTGGTTGGGAGGGATGGGCAGGCGGTGAGGAATTCAAATGTGGGAGGAATGAGCTACAAAGCACCCTCCTCTGCCCTTCCTCAAGGCAGAGGGAGCTTG
Source organism: Okapia johnstoni (assembly GCA_024291935.2). Lineage (NCBI taxonomy): Eukaryota > Metazoa > Chordata > Mammalia > Artiodactyla > Giraffidae > Okapia > Okapia johnstoni. Next base: position 26,145,531 of record CM044325.1, read on the forward strand.
AGATCCTCTAGAGAACAGGCCTGGTGGCTGACGGTCCCAGGGGGCTGTCAGCAGGGTGAGGCCTGGATGGCTAGGACCCCTAAGGGGATGCCCCTCCCCGCTCACTCCCTTTGGCCTTTCTTTTTCTCCTCTTGTCTGTTTTCCTCCTTTATTTCTCTTGCACTCTGAGGCTGGGCCCTTGACCTAGGTGACTCCTTCCTCTTCCTCCCTCTCGCCCCGCATGACACTGTCCCACTGGCCCCTCCCTCCGGCTCGGCCTGACCCTCCCCCTCCTCTCCCCTCCTTCCAGGCCCTGTGTGCCGCAGTCACCACCTCAGACCTGGCTGAGACCCAGGCGCTTCTGGGCTGTGGGGCTGGGGTCAACTGCTTCTCAGGGGACCCCGAGGCCCCCACGCCCCTGGCTCTTGCCGAGCAGGCCGGACAGACACTGCAGATGGAATTCCTTCGGAACAACCGGACCACAGGTGAGTGGGACTGTTCACCTCAAGGGATGGCACCTCCCTGCTGCCAGGGTCAGGCCCTTGGGAGGGGATGGATGCTGGTTGTTGGGTGCCAGTGGAGGGGCATCGCCCTGTGAGGTCCGGTTCATATACCACTTGAGCTGTCATTGCAGCTTTTCCAGGGGCCCTGGTGCGACAGTGTGTGTGTGACGTTTACATGATTTTTAGGCATTTGTGCCTCTGGCTTCCCCTTCATACACATGTCCCTTTGTGTCTCTGTCTCTGCATCTCACTTTATGTGTTTGTGGGTCCCTCCCTGGCCCACAGTGTGGGACCTCTGGGCAGCGTCCATGAGCCCGGGTCTGTGTGTCTCTGAGCTGCTGTGGCTCTGCTTCCTTGCACCTGGGGATGTCGAGGCCTTCAGGGTGTGTGTGTGTGTGTGTGTGTGCGGAGCGTGTCTGTGTTGCTGTGTATGTGTGGGGGTGTGCTGCATTTCCTGTGTGCAGAGGGACTCACCCGGGCAGCCCTGTCTGCCGGTCTCTGGGTGGGGCTCTGGTGCAGTTGGGTTGGGTCCCATTTGGCTCCCACTCTCAGGGTAGCTGAGAAGGGGTGGTGGGGGTGAGCGTCGCTGGTCATGGCCCAGTACTAGCCTCTGGGGCTACATCGCAGGACCAAGGGTGGAGCCCGACGGCCAGGACTCTGGGCTCAGGGCCATGGGTGGGTGGGGCACGCTGGGCTGGAGGGAGCCCAGGTGTCCGGGAAAGCACAGGAGACCACCCAGCTGGCTTGGGCTTTGGGACCGCAGGGAGCAGGGCTGGAGCCAGGCTGCTTCCTTAGGCTTTGCATTGTCTGAGACAAGCTCCCTCTGGGGATTGTTAGAGAGTTTGCTCCAGGCCCCCCTCATTCTAGTGTGCTGGCCCTGTGCTTCCAACGGGAAGAGCTGGGCTGGAGAGTCAGGGTAGCTCCCTGGAAGGAGAGGTACTAGAGCCAGGCCTTGTGAGTGGGACGGAATTTACACAAAGTGGGAAAGGTGGAGAAAGGTTTAGGCAAAATCCGGAATGTGGCAGTAGGAGCCCAAGGGTGCTAGTCAGGGAACAGTGCTGGGGAGCAGGGGTGGGTGACTTGAGTGCCAGCTTAAATACCCAGTCCAGGTGGGGGTGAGGGGGTACTCCCTTGGATGGTGACCAGCCACTCTTTCCCTCCCTTCCCCAAAGAGGTACCTCGGCTGGATTCAGTGAGGCCCCTGGAAAAGCACTACTCGGTTATCCTGCCAACTGTGAGCCACAGCAGCTTCGTCTACAAGACTGCTTCTGCAGGGAAGCTGCTGCAGGAACGCCGGGCCCGGGAAGGTGGGTGCCAGGACCCTGCCCTTGCCATGGCATTCTGGCATGGTGGCAGGGCCAGAGAAGCCAGAACTGGTCAGGCTGGGGGACCCCCTGAGGGAGCCAAGTGCACTCTAGTCTAGTCACCCTGCAAGGTGTCTTGGGTGTGGTGTTGGGTATACAGTGAGTGCTTAATAAGTGGGCTGATCCAGTGAGAGTGGAGCGTGGCACTGCAGAGTGAGCCACTGCCAGAGGTTCCTTGAGCTCAAAGAAGCCCTTTATTGAGCGCCTACTAGGTGTGGGCCCTGTGCTGGGGCAGCTGGTATTTGGAGTACTTGGATGTTGGGAAGTTTGAAGACTAAGTTTAAAGCTCTGTCATCTCTCTCCTCAGCCTTCCATTTGCTCCCATCTCTGAGTACAATCCACAGTCCTTATTACCAAGTCCCGCAAGGACACGCACATCGGCTGCCCCACCCCATTACCTCTCTGTCTCCTCTCCAGCTTTACTGGCTTCCTTGCTGCTTCCTAAACATACACACTCACCAGACCCTTTGTACTTGTGGTTCCCTCTGCCCAAAGTGCATTTCCCTAAATATCTGCATGGTTAGTCCCTTATTTAAAAACAGGTCTCTTTCAGTGTCACTCCTTGAAGATTTTATTCCCAACCACTTAATCCAAAATAGCAAGCCCTTTTTTCACACTACTTACCTGACCTTAATTTGTCTGAGTCTGTTTATGGTTCTCTGTGGGCCTGTGTGCTGCAGGGCCATAGGATGAGGAATGACTGAGGCAGGGCAGAGGTCCTGGAGGAAGCTCAGCCTGGGAGGCAGCCTCTGGGGCACACCGCCCTCAGAGGGCAAATGTCATGTACTCGTAGACAGGATGAGAGACTCTGCTGTATGAGCAGTATTGAGGCCGTTGCTCACTGCATCCCTCAGCACCCCCAGATGAAGCTCTCCAACTCCCAAACAGATTTCTTGGGAACTCTGTGCAGCTCACCACCTCACTGCCCCTGGGGCACTGCCCCTAGTCTATGTCCCTCTGCTTGGCAGTATCATTTATGTAACTGCCTGACTCATCCTTTTTTTTTGCCATGGATGCCAGGACGCTCTGAGCCTATGTGATGCTCAGTGCTATGAATTATACGAGCCTGTGTGACCTTGACAGTCTGTATTTTCTCCTGCTTTCCTGGTCCATACTCCCTTTTCTGTTCCTTTATGGAATCTTGTCAGTCTCCTTAGATCCATTATAGGAGAAAGCAGAGTACAGAGTAGTAGGTCCTGCTGGCAGAGGAGGGTGGGGCATGGGGGTTACCTTATGAAAATCTTCCTGGGCATTTGGACTGGCCTTGAAATCCCTTATGATTATATAGTTGAAGTGAGAAATAGATTTAAGGGACTAGATCTGATAGACAGAGTGCCTGATGAACTATGGATGGAGGTTCGTGACATTGTACAGGAGATGGGGATCAAGACCATCCCCATGGAAAAGAAATGCAAAAAAGCAGAATGGCTGTCTGAGGAAGCCTTACAAATAGCTGGGAAAAGAAGAGAAGCGAAAAGGAAAGATACTCCCATTTGAATGCAGAGTTCCAAAGAATAGCCAGGAGAGATAAGAAAGCCTTCCTCAGTGATCAATGCAAAGAAATAGAGGAAAACAACAGAATGGGAAAGACTAGAGATCTCTTTAAGAAAATTAGAGATACCAAGGGAACATTTCATGCAAAGATGGGCTCAATAAAGGACAGAAATGGTATGGACCTAACAGAAGCAGAAGATATTAAGAAGAGGTGGCAAGAATACACAGAAGAACTATACAAAAAAGTTCTTCACGACCCAGACAATCATGATGGTGTGATCACTCACCTAGAGCCAGACATCCTGGAATGTGAAATCAGGTGGGCCTTAGAAAGCATCACTACGAACAAAGCTAGTGGAGGTGATGGAATTCCAGTTGAGCTATTTCAAATCCTGAAAGATGATGCTGTGAAAGTGCTGCACTCAATAGGCCAGCAAATTTGGAAAACTCAGCAGTGGCCACAGGACTGGAAAAGCTCAGTTTTCATCCCAATCCCAAAGAAAGGCAATGCCAAAGAATGCTCAAATTGCCACACAATTGCACTCATCTCACATGTTAGTAAAGTAATGCTCAAAATTCTCCAAGCCAGGCTTCAGCAATGTGTGAACCGTGAACTTCCAGATCTTCAAGCTGGTTTTAGAAAAGGCAGAGGAACCAGAGATCAAATTGCCAACATCCACTGGATCATCGAAGAAGCAAGAGTTCCAGAAAAACATCTATTTCTGCTTAATTGACTATGCCAAAGCCTTTGACTGTGTGGATCACAAGAAACTGTGGAAAATTCTGAAAGAGATGGGAATACCAGACCACCTTACCTGCCTCTTGAGAAACCTGTATGCAGGTCAGGAAGTAACAGTTAGAACTGGACATGGAACAACAGACTGGTTCCAAACAGGAAAAGAAGTACGTCAAGGCTGTATATTGTCACCCTGCTTATTTAACTTATATACAGAGTACATCATGAGAAACGCTGGGCTGGAAGAAGCACAAGCTGGAATCAAGATTGCCGGGAGAAATATCAGTAACCTCAGATATGCAGATGACACCACCCTTATGGCAGAAAGTGAAAAGGAAATAAAAAGCCTCTTGATGAAAGTGAGAGAGGAGAGTGAAAAAGTTGGCTTAAAGCTCAACATTCAGAAAACTAAGATCATGGCATCTGGTCCCCTCACTTCATGGGGAATGGATGGGGAAACAGTGGAAACAGTGTCAGACTTTATTTTGGGGGGCTCCAAAATCACTGCTCATGGTGATTGCAGCCATGAAATTAAAAGACGCTTACTCCTTGGAAGGAAAGTTATGACCAACCTAGATAGCATATTAAAAAGCAGAGACATTACTTTGCCAACAAAAGTCCGTCTAGTCAAGGCTATGGTTTTTCCAGTGGTCGTGTATGGATGTGAGAGTTGGACTGTGAAGAAAGCTGAGCGCCGTAGAATTGATGCTTTTGAACTGTGGTGTTGGAGAAGACTCTTGAGAGTCCCTTGGACTGCAAGGAGATCCAACCAGTCCATCCTAAAGGACATCAGTCCTTGGTATTAATTGGAAAGACTGATGTTGAAGCTGAAACTCCAGTACTTTGGCCACCTCATGTGAAGAGTTGACTCATTGGAAAAAAACCCTAATGCTGGGAAGGATTGGGGGCTGGAGGAGAAGGGACGACAGAGGATGAGATGGCTGGGTGGCATCACCAACTCGATGGACATGAGTTTGGGTAAACTCTGGGAGTTGGTGATGGACAGAGAGGCCTGGTGTTCTGCGATTCATGGGGTCGCAAAGAGTCGGACACGATTGAGCGACTAAACTGAACTAAACTGAAGGGTGGGAGGGTGTGGGTAAAGGGAATAGGGCGAGCAAAAGCAGGGAGTGTGGGAATGTGTATCCAGAGTGGTCAGAGAGGTGGCTGGAGAGGTGGGTGGGGCTGGCTTGCTGGGGCTACAGGGAGGAAGATGGGTTTGGGGGAAGCTTGTGAATTAGAGTGAAGAGGACATGAGTCAGATGGGAGTGGCTGCCCAGGGAGGATGCAGTGGTAATGTTCAGGTGAGGGCGGAGGGCTCCCTCATGGTTCCCGTGCCTGTCTTCTCCCCAGAGTTCAGCCGACGTTGGTGTGTGCTTAGTGACGGGGTCCTGAGCTACTATGAGAATGAGCGGGCAATGACCCCCAACGGGGAGATTCGGGTCAGCGAGATTGTGTGTCTGGCAGTGCCCACTCCTGACACCCATGGGTGAGCACCCCCGGGCAGAATCACAGACTGTTATTGATGTAAGGTCCAACCCTCCATTGGGGAGATTGGGAAACAGGCCCAGAGATGGGTGGACTCTCCCTGGGGTCACACAGCAAGCTGGCGCTGTTCAAGGGCTAAATCAGGTGTCCTGAGGCCCTAACCTCTTATGGGACCAGGGAAGGGTAGTCTCAGGGGCAGTGGGTGGAGGTGGGCCAGTGCTTGGCAGAGTGGGCCTGAATCCTGGCCTGTGTATCAACAGTTTTGAGCACACCTTTGAAGTGTACACAGAAGGAGAGCGGCTATACCTGTTTGGGCTGGAGAGCGCAGAGCTGGCTCGTGAGTGGGTCAAGTGCATTGCCAAGGTGGGCCTGGGTTAGCAGGCTGATGTGGGGGGAGTCTGTCGGGGTGCTGGGTAGGACCCCCAGCTTTCCTGCTTTATGGATCAGGGCTGGATGGAAGACAGAAGACACAGGACCCAGGGCCAGATGTAATTTGCAGCCCTTCTGGGCGTGGGGGGCAGGAGAGTCAGGAGACCTAGCTCAATTCTGTGGAAGCATGACTGTGGGCCTTGCACTCCCTAGGTGCTCAATATATGTTTAATAATGAAAGAGCCATCCTAGGATGGACAGTGCTGGCTCTGGGGGAGCGAGCGCCTTGTCCTGGAAGGAGGCAGGGAGGCTGCAGAGGAGAGCTCTCCCCTGGGGACTAGAATCAGATACCATCTAGGGTCTCTGAGTTGTGAGCGTCTGTGACTCTCATTCTCTTGTTCATTGGTCAGTCATCTGGGGGCCTCCTGAGGGTCAGTTCTCGGAGCCCTGGGTACCTGGATGAACCAGTCATGATCCTCAGTGGCTGCCAGGCTGGTAGAGGAGACAGATGGGGTCCAAACAGCAGAAACTGTAGTTGGTACTACAAGAGAGGGCAAGAATGCCTTGGTGCCCCAGAGAAAGGACATCCCTAATGGTGTCTGGGAAGGCATTCCAGAGGAGGGCATATCTGAATGGTATGAAATGGGGTATGATACCCACATTAGTTCACTGCACTGTGTGGAAAATGGGTACATGCCCACAAGCCAAACACCTGGGGTATCCCAGGTGGGCAGTGCTGTTGGCTGATGCTGTCTCCCCTGTCCCTGGCCTCCCCACCAGGCATTCGTGCCTCCCCTGGCTGAGGATCTGCTGGCTCGGGACTTTGAGAGGCTTGGACGCCTTCCCTACAAAGCTGGCCTGAGCCTACAGCGGGCCCAGGAGGGCTGGTTTGCTCTCACCGGCTCCGAGCTCTACGCTGTCTTCCCAGAGGGGCCCTGTGAGGAGCCGCTGCAACTTCGGAAATTACAGGAGCTTTGTGCGTACGCCTGGACCTGGGCCCCAATCTCCAGGGCACCCTATCCTGGGCTCCCAGGCCCCAGCCCCTCTCCTTAAGTCTGAACTCTACCCTAACCCGGCCAGAAGGAGCAGCCTGCCTGCTCATGTCTTCGCCTGTCCTTGGGGTGCATCTCAGCCACCCCATGAATTGGTGGGTGGACCCAGAGTGCTTCGGGAGGGAGCAGATTAGGGACCATGAACGAGGCCTGGACCTAAGCTCAACTGGCTTCTCCACAGCCGTCCAGGGGGACAGTGAGAACCAGGTGCTGGTGCTGGTGGAGCGACGGAGGTGAGCCTTGGCTTCCCGGAGGGGCTCTGAGAAGCCTGGGCAGTCTGACGGGCCTGGGAGGGGTGGGACAGGTGGTAGGTTCCCCAAGTGACTGACTTCCCGGCCCAGGACGCTGTACATCCAAGGGGAGCGGCGGCTGGACTTCATGGGCTGGCTAGGGGCCATCCAGAAAGCAGCGGCCAGCTCGGGGGACACGTTGTCAGAGCAGCAGCTGGGAGATTCGGATATCCCTGTGATTGTGTACCGCTGTGTGGACTACATCACGCAGTGCGGTGAGCTCCGCCTCCATGGCACAGGCCCCGCCCCGCCCCGCCCCTCCCAGAGAGACTTTCACCTGCAGCAGAGGCCGAGCCTCGCCTTCCTGGGATCTCCCTGAAAGCCTCGAGGCCCGCCCCTTGACCAATGTCCGTAGCCCCTCATGTTTGGCCACGCCCCGGCTCGGCCTCGCCCCCAGCTCAGCCCCACCCTCCTCCAGGCCTGACCTCGGAGGGCATCTACCGCAAGTGTGGGCAGACGTCAAAGACACTACGGCTGCTGGAGAGCCTACGGTTGGACGCTCGCTCTGTGCGCCTCAAAGAGGGCGAGCAGCACGTGGACGACGTCTCCTCCGCACTCAAGCGCTTCCTGCGAGATCTGCCCGATGGGCTCTTCACTCGAGTCCAGCGCCTAGCCTGGCTGGAGGCCTCAGGTGGGCCCTGCAGCCCGTGCCCAGTCTGAGACCCAAGCCAGTACTGCTGACTTGAACACTCTTATCGCAGTTTTCCCTGCCCTCCCCATCATGCGCTTGGGGCTAAGCATGCCCCCGCGGTGGACTCCAGTGCCCCTTCCTCCTTGCCTCTCATTCCCATTGTCACTCTATGCAGAGATGGGGTCCCTTGGAGTTGGAGAATTCTTTCTTTCTGTTACGTGGCTGGCCTTATTTGACTTAGAGGCGGATAGAGAGTGGTATCACCTAGGATGAGAGGCAGAGTAGCCAGAGGGGTGGGACAGGGAAGGTGGTTACTGGGGGGGGGGGGGGGATTCCTGACCTGATCCATCTCCCCCCACCCAGAGATTGAGGATGAGGAGGAGAAGGTGTCCAGGTATCGAGAGCTTCTGGCACGTCTGCCCCCAGTCAACCGGGCCACAGTGAAGGCTCTTATCAGCCACTTGTACTGGTGAGGAGCAGCACTCCTGGGGGGCTGGGGTGCAAAAGACTTCTACTCCCAACCTGGCTGACTCTTCTCCCCTGGGAACCAGGTGGGTCTGGGAACCGAGTGTTGCCTTATGATGTGCCCTGGTCTTGGACTCTTTGGCTGCCAGCTTGCTTCCTTCAGGGTGGGAGAGTAGAGGAGGTTTCAGCTAGCAGCCACATATCTCAGTTTCCCAGCCTTGCTGGGACCCAAGACTTGGTCAGAAAGACTGTCCCCTCTTCCTCTTAACTAGTGGTCCTCTCTTACTGGGACCTACCCTGGCTTCACTCCAGGAGCCGTTCATGGACCTGGCAGGAATTAGGAAGGTGAGGAAGGGAAGTCCTGGGTTAAACCCCTCATTCAAGGCTTCCGTCCTCCTGTGTCCAGTGTCCAGTGCTTCTCAGACACGAACCAGATGAACACACACAACCTGGCTATTGTGTTTGGGCCCACGCTCTTCCAGACAGATGGACAGGACTACAAGGCTGGCCGTGTGGTAGAAGACCTCATCAACCACTATGTGGTGGTGTTTAGCGTGCGTTCCCCAGCTGGTGGGCAGCGGCGGGCAGCATTCAGCCTCACAGGCGGCAGTGACCATCTGTCCCTGTCCCTTCCCCCTTCGCAGGTGGATGAAGAGGAGCTGAGGAAGCAGCGGGAGGAGGTCACTGCCATCGTGAAGATGCGTGTGGCTGGTACTGCTAGCGGGACCCAGGTAAAGGACAGGGCCTGGGGTGGGGGGCTCAGGCCAGGCACCTGCACCCACTCCCCAGGCCTCCAGCTGAGCCCTGTCTCCCTGCAGCACGCCGGTGACTTCATCTGTACCGTGTACCTAGAGGAGAAGAAGGCAGAGGCGGAGCAACATGTCAAGGTGGGGACCAGGGACCAAGAGGTCAGGGGGGTAGGGATAGGAGAGTCAGGCTGGACCAGGCACAGGCTTCAATGACCAGGGAGCATGGCTTCCACCCCCAGGGGAGCCCTGGTTTGGGACCTGTATCTGGCCAGTGCCAGGGCCTCTTTCCCTTGTCCTCACCTATCAGGACCACTCAGAGACAGCCTCCTGCATCCCAGTACTCCAGAGGACCCTGAGAAGGGTGGGCTTGGTCCCTGGATCACACAGCAAGGTTGTGACAGAGTGGGGGCTGGGGATTGGATAGGCTGATCTCCTCCTCCTCCTCTTGGGTCCTCGCAGATCCCAGCATCCATGACTGCAGAGGAGCTTACCTTGGAGATCCTGGATCGCAGGAATGTGGGCATCAGGGAGAAGGACTATTGGACCTGCTTCGAGGTCAATGAGAGGGAGGAGGCAGGTGCGTGACCACCAGGACTGGTGCAGGAAATGGGGCAGCCCCAGTCTGTCGTCCTCTATCCCATAGTCTGGTGATACTGGTGGCAAGGGGGGTTTTAGGTGATGGATGTTGCTGTCAAGTTGTGACCTCAGTGATGGTGATGAAAGTGTGCTGGTGGGGGTTCAGGTGGCAGCTGTAACATGGCTGATGGGAGGGATGGTGAAGGAGTAGATCGTGTCAGCTGTGGCACTTTCTCAAATGTTAATGAGATTGGTGTTGCTTGCAAGGCTGGAGATGCTGAATTTGATAATGGGATTGTGAGTGACAGTATGGGTAGTGAAGCAGGTATTGGGTGGTGATAAGCATGCTGGAGAAACGGGGTGTGGTGCTGGTGATGGTGTTGTTAAGGGGCCACGGTGGTGAAGGGGGGTGATAAAGGCATTTTAGGGTGAAGGATGGTCTCATTGGCAGTGGAGGTTGAGGGCGTATCTGTTCGTTTGTTTTACTGTTGTTTGTTGAATGCCAGGCACTCAGCAGGAGAGTCGAGCACATAGTCCCTTCCCTCACAGGGGTTACTCTAGTATGGAGTAGAGATACTGATCCTGATCACACCCATAAACACACAGCTACAGCTGTGTTAACTTCTATGAAAGAAAGGGCCATAATGCCACTAGAACTTATAACAAGGTCTCTGGCTTTGGAGTCCCTGGGCTAGGAGGTTAAGGAAGAGTAGAGGTTACTTGGCGAAGAAGAGAGGAACGTACTTACAGGCAGTGGGGACAGCATGGACAAAGGCCCTGTAGTGGCCAGGGACACTATCCTTTCAAGGAACTTGAGATAAGGGCAATGAGGTGTGTGGCACGAGGTGGGGCTGAAGATGGAGGTAGAGGCCGCCCTCGTGGCCTGACAACAACACAAGGCCATTGAAGCATTAGTGGTTGGGAGCTGGAAAAGATTCCTCCTTACTTCTGGGTAGAGGGACACAGGGAGAGGGGATGAGAGCCCATGGCAGGGACTGCTTCAGAGGCCACAACATTGGTCCAGGAAGATGGTATCATGTGCCAGGGTGGCTGCAAGGAGCTGGAAGGAAGCAGAGAGATTCGACACATTGCAGACTGAGAGAGAGGAGAGTTTATTTCTGGCTTGAGTAGCCTGGTGGGCGGTGCTCTTTGCCCTGATGAGGACACACAGGAAAGATCACCAGCTTGGTTTTGAACATGGTAGGTTGGAGCAGGTTTGGTCCTGCCCAGATGTGTCGGGGGTGGTCAGGGGAGCAATGTGGCACTAGGAGGCAGAGGCAGTGGACAGTACCGTTCGCCACGTAGGTGATGTGTGTCCATGGGCTAGGCCTCAGTGCTGTCCAGCCTTGTGGCCCCAGTGACCGAGTGTCCTCTCCCCAGAGCGCCCCCTGCACTTTGCGGAGAAGGTGCTTCCCATCCTGCATGGGCTGGGCACAGACAGCTACCTGGTGGTGAAGAAGCACCAGTCCATGGAGGCCATGCTGCTGTACCTGGGTAGGTGGTGTCCCTGGGTGGGCGGTGCCTGTGGAGCCAGGATGCCTGGTCGGGGGGTCCCTCCATCTAGACCTAGAGCAGGATATGGTGGAGCTAGGCAGAAGAGGCTCGGGCAGCAAGCACCAGGGGGGCAGGCCTCTTCAGAGGCTGGGGCAGGACAGGGCAGTTTCCTTCATTGGGAGACCCTGCCCCGGGTGTCTGTGTCCACGGGTGGGCACAGCCCATGCCCACTCCACTCCTTCCCCAGCCAGCCATGTGGGCGAGACCAAGCACGGCATGATGAAGTTCCGAGAGGACCGCAGCCTCCTGGGCCTGGGCCTGCCCACAGGCAGCTTCCATGATCGCTACTTCATCCTCAACAGCAGCTGCCTGCGGCTCTACAAGGAGGTCCGGGTACGTGATCCTGCCGGGTCCTGCCCTGCAGTGGGCACCTGCATCCACGCGTGCTTAGTCACCCAGGCTTCAGTGTCCCCCTGGGCCTGATGGCGGGAGCATCCCCATCGTGGGGTCTTGATACGGCACAGCACTGGTTGCGGGGAGCTGTGGACTCTCAGAGACCCTCCCGCTGTGGCTCTGGCTTTGCCCTGGGGCCCTCCCAGGCCCTGGTACCTGAATGCCGTTACATCAGGCATGTGCTGTCCGCCCGTGCCTGGTCATGTCACCCACAAGAACATGCTGTGTGGTGATAGCCACAAGCTGTGGCCCATGCATGCTTGTTGCTTCATAGGCTATACCCACTCCCGGCCCACTCTGTGCCCACACTGTCCACACGTCAGGTGTCCTCCCTGACCAGACACCATCTCCACCCCAGCGCCTCCCCCGCATCTTTTGCACATACGAGCCACGTCCTGCCACGCACCACTACACACACTGTCCTAGCCCTGGGCCTGGGCCTCCTTCGTCCGTAACCCTGATCCTCTATCAAACAGAGCCAGAGGCCATGGAGCGGGGCCCCTGAGACCGTGAGTAGCTCTGGGTCAACTGCCAGCTGCCTTACACCGCCTGGGGGCCAAGTGAGCCTGGTGGGAGTACAGGGTTACAGACAGAGCTCCTGGCCATCTCCAGGCATGGTTTCTTGGCCTCTACTTGGGGGCTGTGGCCTAGGCTCCTGCCCTTCTCATCACCAGCTCTGTCCCAGAGTCCTTCGCCAGGGTCCCCCATCAGTGTAATGCTCTCAAATTCTCCAAAGGACTCAGCTGTGGAGCCAGTTAGTGGAGGCCTATAGGAACCACCCTCTTTCCAACCCTGGAGAGAGTTCCAGTGCTGTTAGAACATAATTGTTACTTTCCTTATCCTAAAACACGAGAGCAGGACTACAGAAGCTTGTGGTGTATTCCCCACTGGTAGTAGCTGGTTGCCAGCCTTTGTTTACACACCCTGAGAGAGGGAATCTCAACCTCTCCTCCCTGGGGGCTGCCCTATCCTTGAATGATACTCCTGTCTGGGAGAAAGCCCTTGCTCAGGTTCAGCTGAGACCTACCTCCCACAATACCCCTGTGGATCCCAGCTGTGCCTTGGGTACCACAGAGTCCAGGTGCTCTGCAGAGACAGTCAGCAGAAACATGTTTCTAAGCCCAGGGGTCCAGCCTGAGCTCCTACCAGTGTCTCCTGAGGACATCTGAAGAGGCCTGGCTGTGTGGAGGGAGCAGAGCAGATAGAGCAGGACCCTCATCTCCCTCTCTTTGCACACTGTATTAATGCAGTCTGGGCCCCTGCTGACCCTTGTGGGGAATGCCTCCTCTTCTCTCCTTTGCCTCCCTCTGTCGTCATCATCACATCCTTACTGCTGGGCCTTACCCCTCTAGTCAGTCCCCCTTGGTTCTGGGATGCCTTTTTCCTGGCACCTGGAAGAGCATCAGCATCTGCTGATCCCTTGACATAGAGGAGAGAAGGCAGGAGAGCTAGAGAGAGGAAGCAGATCTAATGTTTATGGAACCAGGCTTTGTATTCAGCCTTTCCTGTACTGGGACATGTAATCTCCCTGCTGTCCTATGGGGAGGGGTATTGTCCCCACTTGACAGGGAGAAAGCAGGCTTCAAGTGCTTTGTCCAAGGCCATCTCTAGGCGGTAGACTGGGTTTCAAATCCAGATTTGTAAGCCTCAGAGCTCTAGCTTTTTACTCCCTCAAGTATAGGGGGACAGACCTTGGCAGCGAGGGCTGGTTGGTGTGGGCCTTGGCGGTGCTCTCCTGGGGCAGCCAGCACCAGTCTCCCAGGAACCAGTGAGCTGTTTGTAATCCTGGTATTTGCTAGTGTATGGGGCAACCGGAAAGAAGACTTGAATTTGGAACAACCCCTGGCATTTCAGGATAGGTGAAGACCCAAGCCTCATCCGGGGGTCTCCCATTGTTAAAGACCCTGAGGCACCTGAAAGGCACATTCTAGAAAGATCTAGGTTCTAGCAGAGGTCTTTGAACTTCGTTCCCTGTCAGTGACCTTATACCTCTGAAATGCTGGATAGATAAGCTGCTTGATCAGAAGATTACATTGACTGATGCACCGCTTGCCCTCCAAAGCCCCCTCAACCTCCCTGTCTTGGCCACGCTCATGTCATACACCTGCCACATATACACCACGTGCACCAGCATCTGAGGCTTGAGGGTTGCTTTTTCTGATTCTCACAGAGCACAGCCTGGCTTGAACGCCTTCATTCCCAGTTTTCTCCTTGCCCTGCTCCGCCCACTCTTGGTTCACTTTACTCCTTGCTTTTAGCTCTCTTCCCCTCACACCCACAGCCTGACTTCTTGAAGCCCGCTGCCTGCTTTTCATTCCCCAGCCTGTTTCCTTCTGTACCTGCAGCCCAGTTTCCCCCACATCCTTTATCCTATCATGCCCAGAGCCGGATGTTTTCCATGCCTACAGCCTAAGTTCTTTTAGGACTTCTGTCTCAGTCTTTCCATTCCCACTGCCTAGTTTCTTCCAGCCTCAGTCTGATTTCTTCTAGTGCTCTCAGCCTTGTGTCTTTCCTGCTTGCACACAGGCATCTTCTTTTCTGTTCTTCCCACACCTTATTCCTCTTATATCCACAGGCTGGTTTCCTTTCCCTCCAAATTCAGTTTCCTCCCTGCCTGCAGCCCAGCTTGTTCCTGGCCCTCTTGGGCACCATTATCCTGCTACGTGCAGGAGATATAGGGCTCTTCCACCAGAGGCTTGGTCATTAGAGGGACTGGGGCTGAAAGCAGGGTGAAGGTTCCTAATAAGCCCCTCCTAAACCACACCCATGTGACCACGCCAAAGTCTCCACCATTCCTAGTCAGCTCATCCTATTGTGACCTCACAAGACAGTCTACTAATTCCCAAAACTCTCCCTCTCCCTGCCCATCTCCTAGGTCCCCTCTTTTTGTTCCTGCTGAGGAGCCGTGCCTGAGGGTGGCTGGGAGCAATGGTGGGGAACAGAGTAGAGGTGGCTCAATTCTTGACCCCCAGTTTCGGTTGTAAGTGAGTCCCCCCTCCCCTGCCATCCACCCTGGTGTCCCTGCTGGTACCAGGGTTGCCTGGTGGGGGAAGGGCTTTGAGCAAGTGGCTCCCAGAGCATAAGGGAGGCTCATAAGCTTGACCTCTAACTAACTGCTTCCCTGGAGGTCATTGCTCCCGTTCCCCTGCCTCAGAGCCCGCTTGCTTATTCCAAGCCCAGACCCATATGCAGAGGTGGGGACCAGAGGTGAGCATGTCAGTGATCTGGTGCCCCTCCCCAGTACATTGGTCTGCTGCTTCCTGACCTAGACCATTGGGAAGTTCTTCCTGTGGTCTACTGAACAGCCATTCTGCTTTAGCTTGAGTCATTAGACTTCACTTTGTGAAATCAAAGAATCAGTAACTGCTCACCCCATAAGGCTTCTGTTCACACAGTCAACCCTGGAGCCTCCGCAGGGCAGGGACGGGTGAGGAATAAATGACCTGAGACAGACGGACACAAGCAGCCAGCTGAGGTGCTAAGCTCGCACAAGCTCATTTAGTTCAGTGCCAGAGGGCGATGTGCAGCGTGTAGATGTGTCCCTCTGCAGACGAGCTGAATCAGCTGATGCTGCGAGTCAGTTCTCATCTGCAGGGCAGCAGGGAGGGCCTGGGAGTCACTGCTGTGGACATCCAGCTGCCCCAGGGACTGAGGGTTGACTGTCTGATGCTGCTGCGGGGAGAGAGGCCTGGGGGCTCTGTTGGGCTGGATTGTGATCAGGGAGGGCTTTGTCAGGAAGGCCTCCCTGAGGAGGGCCCCTGTGCTGGGATACGGAGGGGCTGGGAGAAGGGGAAGGGAGGCACCCAGTTGGGAGACCTGCCCCAGTGCCCACCCCGACTGGCTGAAGTGCCTGCTCCCTCTGCCCTCCCCCACCCAGAGTCACCGGCCTGAGAAGGAGTGGCCTGTCAGGAGTCTCAAAGTCTACCTGGGGGTGAAGAAGAAACTCCGGCCACCCACCTGGTGAGCTGGGGCAGTGGGTCTGTGGGGCTCAGAACTGACGGAAGACATGGCTGAGGGCTGTGAACTTGACAGGAGTTGGTTCAGTAGCTCTGAAGGTGTGGTCTCCCAGACCAGCAGCATCAGCATCACCTGGAAATGTGTTAGAAACCCAAATTCTCAGGTACTGCCCCAGCTGTGCTAAATTACGGATTCTGGGGGTGGGGGCAGCAGTCTGGGCTGTCACAAGCCATCTTGGGAACTCTGCTGCTTGCTCATGTCTAAGAACCTGGATGGAGATCCAGTTAGTCACTGAGTAACTCTGGGACCTCTGTGTGCCTCACTTCCCACATCTGTAGAATGGGAAGAATAACGGCATGCCTGTTCCAAAAGGTGGTTGTGTTTCTTCTTCTTTTTTAAATTGAAATTTAGTTGAGATGGTTGTATGTTTTAAAAATTGAGAAGTGAGACACAGCCACTACCATTGTTACTAATTGCAGTCACTCGACTTGGGTTTCTGGCATTCTCCTCTTAGCTCCTGGCTGTGCCTGCTTGTCTCTGGGGGATAGAGCTCAGGGGTAGGGAGCCAAGGCCCTGGGAGGCTGGCATGGTGGGCTGTGAGAGGAGGAGACAGAGGCTGGGAAGTGCTATGCCTGCCGAAGGCCCTGAACTCTGCCCCCAGCCCTGGTCCAGGCTGCTGGGCTGTGAGGCCTCTCTGGGTTGTCAAGTGACCCCACCTGCTCCTTCTCTGCAGCTGGGGCTTCACGGTGATACACGAGACGGAGAAACACGAGAAGCAGCAGTGGTGAGCGAGGGCCCCAGGCCGAGGAGAGGTGGTAGCACGTCCCCCTGGACTGGGTCCCCTCACTGTCCAGGTCTGGGCCCTGCCCCTGAGACCCTGGGCAGGGGAGCAGGGTGTCCCTGCTCAACTGGGCCGGCCCTGATGGTGTCCAGATCTGTGCCCCACCCTGCAGGTACCTGTGCTGTGAGACACAGATGGAGCTCCGGGAGTGGTTCGCCACCTTCCTCTTCGTGCAGGTACCAAGCATGGGGTTCAGGGCGTGGGGTGGGGTCCCAGAAGGCCTCCGTTACAGAGCATGTGTATGTATATGCTTCTTCAGTGTTCAGGCCACCAGTTGCTTCAGGGTTTTGAATTGCTTTTAAGGCATTTGTGTGTTCGTTCTCTTATAAACCCTTCCTGGCACCTACTGGGTCCAGCCTGGAGCCAGGCATGCTAGAGACAGAGGGTGCACGCCCCTGCCCTCGGGCACTCACTCCCCACATGGAAAGGAAAACAGACCCAGAAGGGGCCTGTTAGAGCCTAGCACTTGGGTGACAGAGGGAAGCCAGGGACGCTACCTCGTGGAGGTATCACGAGGGTATCATGGGAGAGGGTATCATGGAAGTGGAATCTTTGAGGATCAGGGAGTGGTCCCCAAGCAAAGGTAGGGGCAGTGGGGATTCTAGGCCAAGGAAACAGTTTACTCACAGGCATGGCAGGACTGTCCGAGAGGGCATAAAGGGAGAAGCCTAGGAGTGCTAGACATTGGTACTGAAAAGGGAGCTGGGAGTAAAATCTCAGTCTTGAGGCCACGCCAAGGAAGCTGAACTTGTCAGTCGGCGGTTCTAAGGGAGACTTTTTAAGCAAGAGTGGTGTGCAGGGTTGCATCTGAGAGGGTTCATTCTGAGTGCGGCTTGTAGGGAAGGATGGACTGAGGGCTGAGCCTGGAGGTGAGGGGGCTGGTGAGGTGACTACTGCAGTGGGTTAGGTGGGAGCAGGCTGGAGAGGAGTGGAAGTCAGAACAGGGCTAGAGGGGTGGGCTGGACTTACAACAGGTGTGTTTTTGTTTTTGTTTTGGCCTCACGGCACGTGGGATCTTAATTCCCTGACCAGGGATCAAACCCTACATTGGGAGCTCAGAGTCCAGTGGACCACCAGGGAATTCCCCAAACAGGTTTTTTTACATGAGAACTCAGAATTGTTTGGGGAAAAGGGAGATAAGACTGTACCAGGACCTCAGGTTGAGCTCTCGTAGCCCAGAGCTGCCTGGTAGTCAGCATCTAAAGGGGATCAGAGTGGATTCTGTGGTTTTCTGGGTTTCTGGTGAAAGGAAGCAGACTTGTTCCTGTAGAACTGTTTTCTTGGTGCTACATTCTTGGAGCGGTTTGTTTGTGGACCTGGAAATGAGAGTTGTTGAGTAACATAATTGGCTGGGCTTTGCCGGGGAAACAGTCATGTTCTCTTAACAGCTGCTTCTCATATCGGCCGGGATCAAAGCTGAGGGTTTCACCTCAAATCATAGCCCAGGCATTTCTGGGAAGGGTGGGGGCATCCAGAGCTGAGTGGCTGGGCCCAGCGGAAGCTGAGCCCAGGCCCAGCGCCCCTCCTCTCCCCTGCTGCCTAGCACGACGGCCTGGTGTGGCCCTCGGAGCCCTCACGCGTGTCCCGGGCGGCGCCTGAGGTCCGGCTGGGCAGCATTTCGCTGATCCCCCTGCGAGGCAGTGAGAATGAGATGCGCCGGAGTGTGGCCGCCTTTTCTGCAGACCCCCTTTCTGTGAGTGGCTCTCCATCCCTGTAGGTGTCTGGGGACCTGGCTGGTGCCCACCTTCCCCCTGACTTACCTTTGTTCCTCCTCTCTGAGTGCCCTCCAGCCCGTCCCTCCATCCTCAGTGGGAGCCCTGACAGGCCCCTTGGGTTCACCTGGTTCACAGGAGCTCCCTCTATTGCTGGCCCCCGGCCCCCTACTCCCTGTGAGTCTTCACAAACATGCTCATGAAATCTGGGGTTCTCTGCCTTCCCACAGCTTCTCCGAAACGTCTGAGCCCTGGTGGGACTCTGCCACACCGCCGCTGCCGTGAAGCCTTCCTGGGCAGACGCCCTCATGCCCTGCGTGCCTGGCGTGAGCCAGCAGGGGGCGCCTGAGGAAGCCACATCCCCACACCCCTCATCTTGACTGCAGCCTGGGGTTCCCTGGCCAGGACATGGGGGGGCCAGGCAGCAGGGTCTGCCTGAGGAGGAATCCCTTACCCGCTCTGTCCAGATGTTCAGCCCTCCTGGCCTGCTCCCCTGCAGGGCCACCCACCCTGAGTTTGGAGGGGTTAGAAAGATGGGTGTCTGTCAGGAACCCTGGCAGATTGCCATCCTTTCAGAGGCTCAAGGCCCCAAGGCCCCCGCTGGAAGGGAGCCCACCCTTTGGCCACAAACTCCAGAACAGCCGAAAGCGGATGCTCTGAAGGAACACTCAGCTGGGGTGGGGATGGAGCTCTGGGTAAATGTGTACAGGGCCAAGAACTGGACTCGGGGGGCTTCAGCCCCTCTTCTGGTCTGGGTTTACTGGGAGGGCCCAGGCTGCCCAGTGCCCCTTCCCCACTTTGGGGACCTTTTGATAATATAAATATATCTGTATATTTTATCCCCTGGTGCTGAGGTCTGTAATTGGTTGGGGGTTTCCAGTGTCTCAGGGTAAGAGGGGCCAAGAGGTCAGGAGGTCCAGAGGTGAATGCCTTGTGCCCTGAAGCTGGGGACATGGCCCTGCTCTCTCCAGACACTCTCCACCTGCCCCAGGCAGAGCCCCGGCCGGGCTCCAGGCCATCCTCATTGTACTTCTGTGCAGCCAGGGTGGGAATTGCAGGTCCTGACTCTGGCCAGGACAGACCCCAGCTGGACTCTCCCTGCTGCAGTCTGATTCCGAGCCAGGGGCTGGGTGTGCGGCATATGAGTGACTCAGGGTAGCTTGTCATCAGCCCCTCTAGAGACACAAGGTCACAGAGGCACCAGAGCTATATTAGGAAGAAGGGCCTTAGGTTACCCTGGGCTTCTGTGCGCACCCCTCCAGAGGTGCCCTGCCTTGGACCAGGAAGCTGCCCTCACTGGGCACTGCCTGGCCATCTCCTCCAAGAAGACAAGGCCCTGGCAAGTGGGGGGCAGGGACAAATTTGGGACTCCCTGGGAAGGTGCCAGACATCACATTCCTGCCTCTGCCTAAAGCCTCATTACCAGCCTCTCTCTGGGGACCAGCGGGCAGACAAGCTGACCTCCCAGCCTAAGCCACTGGGGCTGGGCAGAGTGGGTGGGGGTGGGTCGATCACATGACTTCTGACTAATCCGATTCAGTGGGGAGGCCTGGGTGTGGATGGGGGTCTTGGGGACCTGGACTCCAGGCTTCTTTTTCCTGTCTCTTGGGGAGGGAAAGTGGATGCCACACTGGAATAGGTTCTCTGGCAACTTTTGTCCTGCCCTAGGTAGGCTGCTCCAGACCAAGCTGGCCATCCTACCTGAAGCTAAGACAAGACCCTTGTCCAAGTGCTTGGGGGCTGGAATTCTTCCCTGGATCTGACCTTGGACTGACCAGCTAGCCCTGTGGCCCAGAGAAAGGGTGGGTGAGACTGGAGGCACTCCCCTGCTAGGCTGCCAAGTGTCATTTACCCCAACTCAGGGATGGATAAGCTGCAGTGACTGCATTTGGCCACCAGGGGGCAGCCATGGACAACTCAACACTGCTGGTCTCAGAACAGGTTCTGGAAGGCCCCCTTGTGGCCGTCCTCTTTTAGAGTGTCCGGTGGGACTTGGCCCTGCCTTTGACCGTAGGGCTGGTGATATTCTGGAAGGCAGCACAATGGAGGAAGTGCTTTGGACTCAACAGGCTTTTGGAGTCCGAAGGAGGGAGGAAAGGCCTTTGTGGGTCAATGCCTATGTAGGTGCTATCTCCTGGCAGAGGAAGAAAGGCCCAGAGAAGGGAAGCGGCTTGTGCAAGGTCACACAGCTCTCCTGAATCGGGGTTGCGATTCATTTCTACTGCCCCGCTTTGGGAGGTTCTCCTTCCTCCACTCACTTCTGATTCTGACTCTGCTGTGTTCTCTCATAAGTGGCCCCATTTGTCTCCTGGGGAAGGGGATCTGAACTTTGTAGAGTTAATGATAGCTTAAACTGCTTTTCCTGGGGATCAGGGATGACATCCCAACAGGAGCCTTCGGGGCCTCAACTTAATGAAACATGGCAAAGACAACAGTGTTGGGTGGATTAGGACAGGAGGCTCTCCTGGTCTTTGTCGCAAAGATTTCTAGAAATGGGGCCTCTTGGGACCTTGGATGGCTTGTTCACATATTACTTGAAGATGGATTGAGGGGGATGAATATAAGGAGCCTGGAGCCAGACCTGCCAGGGTGTGGGGAGCAGCACTTGGAGGAGGCTTCCTGGAGGAGGAGGTGCCCCTGAGTTGGCACTGAAGACTGGAAGCCTTGCCAGGTACACATGGCAAGGAATGGGTGCAGGTTGGGATGGGGGAGGGGGACAGGCCTTCAGGGTCAACCCAAGTCTGGGCCTAATTGCAGGAAACCATGGGGAGCCCTGGGAAAGAAGGCTGTGGCATATCAGAGCTCAGGGGTGAAGGCATTGTGGATGGTGAGGAGGCTGAGATGGGAGAGGGAGGGAATGGCTGGGAGTGGGGGCTGGGAGGTGGGGTGGGGTGTCTGTCTCTCTTCTGCCTCCTTCCTGCTCAACCTGCCCACCCTGCGAAGTGTTCAGCAGCCATCCAGCTGTCAAGGGCCTCCAGGCCTCAGGAAACCCCTGGGCTCTGCAAGAAATCAATGGGGTGGGGGAGGGGAAGGTGGGCTCTGCCTCCTCCTCGTTTGCCCCTGAGCCCAGGGATTAGAAGGGGGGCCTGAAGCTGAGGCCTTCTTTCATGGCCCCATGCTCTTGTGGCTCCCAAGCCCCCTGCCCACAACTGGTTTTGAAAAGCATGGGTGTAGGACTTCCCTGGTAGTCCAGTGGCTAAGACCTCTCCCTCTCAATACAGGGGACCTGGGTTTGATCCCTGATCAGGGATCTAGATCCCACATGCCACAACTAAGACCTGGCACAGCCAGATAAATAATAAAAGCATGGGTGTGGATGCCAACTGGGCAAATGCCAACACTCTCGTCTACACACTAGTTTTGGCTGAGTTCCCAAGGTCTTGGGTCCTCAGTGTTCTCTTCTGTACTTTGGAGATATTAATAGCACCCACTAAGGGGAAGACTAAATGAACTAATAAGTGTGAAGTCCCTAGCACTGTCCCTCAATAATCCCCTCCCAGATATATCAGGAGAGACATCATGGCACCCAGAGTCCCTTTCCAGGACCAGTATGTTTTCATTCCACAAGCTTTTCTTGAACACTTACTGTGCATGCAGGGCTTCACAGAACACCAAAAAGCTGGAGCAGATGAACAGGTGGGGTGGGTGAAGGAAGAGCGCTTCTGGTTGGGGGAAACTGATCAAGAAAGACTCCGAGGAGGAGGTGAGCTTGAAAGGACAAGTGCTGTTTCTGCAGGTGGAGTTGAGAGGGAGATATTTCTGGGAGAGGGATTGGTGTGAGCCACAGGCAAGGTGATGTGGCCCTGCAGTGAGCCATCTGTTTTGATTGGAGCCTAGTGCACCATGGGCACTCTGGGGCCTGTCTGCCCCGGCCTCTGGTGTTGGGGTCTTCCCCAACCAGCTTCCCTTCAATCTGTGATCTAAGTGACCCAGTCTTTGATCTGAGGAGAGTCTGTATCTCATGCTCATAAGTATACCTGGCACAAACCTCCCAACCTCTTCTCCAGTATGACACCTCCTTCAGGAAGCTGTTCTGGATTGCTCTTCCATCATATTGCACTGTGCACACTTAGGGGGTGTGTGTGTGTGTGCGCGCGCGCACATGTGCGCGCACCCAGACTGCTTGAATCCAGCTAGAGATTGGCCAGGGAAGAGCTGTTAGGGACAGGGTTTCCCAGTCAGTCCGAGCTGGTTCAACCCTAGGATGTTCCCCTCTCCCATGCCTCTTTCAGCCTGTGGAAATTTCCTCATTTTCTCTGCCCTGGTTATAGCTCTTACTGCTGTATTTATCACCCTGGAGACACAGTGGCACGGGCACGCAGAGCACACACACACACGGTGCCTGCACACCTCCTGAACTTCCAGACACACAGGCACGCGCACACACACACTGTAAGTGTGTGAACACCCCCGCGCACAAAGCTCTCTAGGAAAATCGCCCCCCTCCCTGCCTCCCTTCCTCCACCACCACTCTGTCTTCCCACCACCACCCACTTCAAAACACTGAGACCAAAGAGATGGGCTGGATGGTGCCTCCCACCACTTGCCAGCTTGGGAGGCACTTCCCCCTTCATGACTACAGTGTGTTCTTCCCCACCACCCCACCCTTCCTCTACGTCTCCCAGCTCTCCCTACCTTCCCCCATCTCTGCCATTCCTTTGTATGTCTTCCTCCACTCAGTCACTCAGAGTCCCTCTCTGTCACTTCTCTGACCCTCTGAGGTGGAAAGTGTTCTTCCTCCCTGCCCTCTGTCCTGAGTGGCTTGTGGCACTGATGGAGACAGAGGGCCAGGCCCTCAGGCCCCAGGGCCTAAGCTGCCTCAGCTCTTGTCACTTCCAGTTCCTCCTCCTGGGTGAAGGGAGGATTGTGTGCCTAGCACCATGGAGACCAGCGTCATGGCAACACAGCCCAGGTGGGCGCAGCCTTCCTCCTCCAGGGTCCTGTGGAGACCCCAGGAGGAGCTGCCAAGAGGCCCCAAGGAGGTGGGCCTTGTACTGGTGCCCAGTGCTGGCTGCCGAGCCCGCCTCCAGCTCACACCACCCCCAGATCACCAGCATCCTGACCAACTCTACTTGCACGGCAGCTTCCAGTGCCACAAGCCACTAATCCCAGTGAAGTAAAGTCTTTTTGCAAATACGAACTCCAGAGCTGGGGATCCTGTGGGTTCATTTATAGACTAAGGGCCAAAGAGGGCAGGGGCTTGCCCAAGGGCACACAGCTCATCCGGCCAAACTCCTGTCTCAGATCTCAGTTCTCTCTGGCCTCCCACCTTCCACTCAGGTCAACTGTTACTGGGGCAAAGGGGTCATTTTCAGCCACCTGGTAGGTCTCTAGCCAGTCCTTAGCATCGGCAGTAATAATGATGTAAATAATGATGCCGGTAAGCCTTTATGAAGCATCCACCTCCTGGGCTAAGGGTTTGCATGTGTCATTTTATGTAATCCTTGTAACGAACCATATGGAAAAGATACCTCTTGTTCTCATTTTATTGGTGAAGAAACTGAGGCATAGACTTAGCAGTGTCAGGTGACTGGTGAGTGGTAGGGCTGGGACAGGAACACAGGTCCTCTCCAGCCGGTGCGGATGAGCCAACGCTTCATGCCTTGTGCCCTCCCCAGAAGGCACTCGTTTCTAAATCAGTGACAAGCTGTGTTTTCAGTTCTGTCTTTCCTTCTGGAAAGAGCTCCTGGGGGAAGATCTAGGGTTTAGTCTAGGTCTGGCCTTAGGGTCTCCACAAGTCAGGAGGCTTCTTTTCTCAGGTGATGGAGAGGGAACAGTGCCTTCCTCTCGTGCCGTAGAGAAAACTTCTCTTGCAGTCCAGCAATGCATAAACTAGCTTGCAGTCTCCAGGTCCTAAACCCAGCTTGGAACCTCAGGATGCAGGAAGGAGACCCTGCCTCCTGAGCCCAGACTCAACTTCTCTCCCGACCTTGATGGAGTCACGTTGCAGCTGCTTCCCTCTTAGCTTATGTAATCATTCAAATATAGCAGCTGCCTTTATCCCACTGAGTCACACCCCCTTCTCCCCCCCCCCCCCAACTCAGGTGCAGGGAGTTAAGGGGAAAGAGGTAGATCATGGCTGAGTGGGTGGCTCAGGGCCTGCTGGCAAGGACAATCCTAGTGTGCTGGGTTGGAGGGTGGTGGAGGTGAGGGAGCTGGGCCAGGGCCCCAACAGTTCCAGAGTTTGAAGCCACAGAGTCATTTCTGCTCTGACCTGTCTATGCTGAAATGACGTGTTCCTGGGGATCCCTTCCCAGAGTTATAAGCTGTATTTGCAGACTTCCAGCCCTCAGTCTGGCTGGAAGGGGGAGGAGGAGGAGGGGAGGAGGAAGATTACAAGAGGAGGAGCTTATCTGGTGGGGCAGTGACCAGGAGTCCTTGATCCTAGGCTCAGCCCTGTCCTTTACTCCCTGTGACCTGGACCTGTTTCTGCCCTGCCGCACCTGTTTCCCCATCTGTACAATGAGGGGTTGGCCTCTGCTGGCTCTAGCATCTTGAGCTGCCTGATCCACATCCCAGGAGATGACCTCAATCTTAAGCAGAAGGCACTGCCAAATGTCTGGTTCAACCCCATTCTAGGCTGACTTCTTTTCTCTGCCCACCCTAAGTCTGCCCATCTCCCCTGGACCAGTTACGCACTCCCGTCCCATCCATGGGGCATGTAGGTAGGAAGGTAGGATTCTGAGCTGAGGGGCTGCCTCTCCCTTCTCTCAACTTTCTGGCCCACCACTTTAACCCCCTGCCCAGCAGAAATGGGGAGCTCACTGGCCCCCTCCTGAGGCCACCCCTTCCCCCACTGGTCACCTCTGGCTGCTCCTGGAACCTGAAGTAGGCCCACAATGCCTCAGCCCTCGTTCCTTTATCCCCAAAGCCACCTTCCTGAGATGTGGAAGAAGCCGTTCCAGAAGCAGTGGTGGCCTTTTGTTCCTTTCAGCAAAGGCCTTGTCACCGGTGATGTGGTGGGGTCTGTGCTTAATGTGACAATGCAGGGAACTATGCCAGGCCATTGCCAAGGACATGGTGCTCCTCTCACCATTGTCCTTGGAGCCACAGGTGGCAGCTTCTGACCGAGGAGAAGCACTGTGAGATGTTTCTCTGTGAGGCCTCCTCCCCACCCCCTGATGGGCTCCTGTTGCCAAGACCCAGATGTGGACATCCTGGCTCCCAGCCGGAGGGAGTCACCCAGGGGTTTTCAGGCCAACCCTCCGTGAAATCCGTGTTCCACCAATTACCAGCCTTCCCCTGGAGTGAAGTGGTCTGTTTCACACTCCACAGCCTCAGTCTTCCCCGGCAGGGAAGGTGAATTCCCACAGAGCAGGTCAGTAAGCACCCCCTCCAAACACACCACCTGTGTCCCCACATCCACCTGCAGCCTCTTTTTGAGGCTCCAGTGTGTCCTGGACTGAGCTCTGAAGTGCCCCATCTCGTTTCCACACTCTCTTTGTGTCTCCTTCCTACTTTCCTCCGTCAACATTTTTCAATAGTATCTGGTGAGGCCATTCAAAGGCAGGGGCCCAGTGCAAAGGTGAAAAGGACTGGCCTGTCCTTGAGGAAGGTGAGATCCAGTGGGAGAAAGGAGGTGAACCCGAGCAGGGGAATGAGATGTTGGAACAGATAGCAAGTCAGGGGGATGAGTCAGCCAGGCCTGCTCTGCCCAGAATCCAGCGATCCCTCCTGCCTACCTGGTCCACTGTGAGTGGGGGCAGGTGTGTGTGGAACTAGCCCAGAAAGGCTGGGCCAGGATTTTGGATGGGCAGAGAAAAGAAAGGTGAGAGAAAGGGAAGTCAACCTAGGAAGGGGAACAGACTGTACCAAATCAAGGAGGAAGAAAGGACCAGCGTGTCCTTAGGGACTAGACCCTTCT
Organism: Okapia johnstoni; assembly: GCA_024291935.2. Taxonomy (NCBI): domain Eukaryota; kingdom Metazoa; phylum Chordata; class Mammalia; order Artiodactyla; family Giraffidae; genus Okapia; species Okapia johnstoni. Next base: position 26,171,548 of record CM044325.1, read on the forward strand.
CCACTTGGAGCAGATGATGGAGGAGTCAGCCAGGGTCAATCATGAGAGCCCTCAAATGCCAGGCTGAGGAGCTTGACATTTATCCTGAAAGCACTAGGAGCCAAGCAAGCATTTTGAGGAGGAGTTGTATGACCAGCTGGATGTCTTAGAAAGTCAGTGCTAGATGCTGGGTGAAGGTGGAATAAAGGGGTTGAGTTGGAATAAGGGGCTGGAGAATGACAGGGAAAGGGGGAAGTAAGCTGGGGCTCGGGGCAAGGAGGGATAGATGGAAGAGAGGGAGAATTGACAAGCCTTCCCGACAGATTTGATGAAGTGAGGGAGAGAGAGGGAAGAAGCAAAGCAACTTTGAAGTTTCCAGACCAGGGATTAGACATTTACTGATGCCTTTGATAGAGACAAAAGATGTCAATATTGGATATTGAGAATTCTGTTAGGGCCCTAATGAGATGTTCCCAGATATGTTCAGTAGGTAGCCACGCTGGTGGTATAATGGTGAGCATAGCTGCTTTTCAGGAGGTAGCCTGTACTGGACATCTGGAGCTCTAGAGAGAAGGCTGGCACTCAGGGGTTGGTGTGTTGGGGTGAACCCCATGCTCCGTGGGGGTGGGGTGGAGAGTGAGGGGAAACAGGGTCCAGTGCTCCAGTGAGGAGGTGAAAAATAGGAAGAACCAGTGAGTGAGACAAAGGAGACGCCGGCTGGAAGGTGGGAGGAAACAGCCACACGGGAGGGGCCGGGGAAGACATAGAAGAAGCGGCCGCCTTAGGCAATGAGGAGGTAGCTGGGGCCTTTGGAGCCTGCAGTCCTTCCGAGGCGGTGGGCGCGGGGCGGAGGCCGAATCCCAGAGGTTGTATCCTCCCATCGCCTTGGATCGCCACCCGCCTCTCAGGAGCGTCCTGCTTCCCCCTCACCTTCCTCCAGCCCCGCAACAATCCCCACAAAAGTGTATGCTGGCCCGCTACGGGCCAGAGCCTGTGAACGCTGCACGCGCCGATCAGCACCATGGAGAAAGGCGGGGGGCGGGGCCTGCTGTGGGGCGGGGCCTCGCCGTAATTGTGCTGGGTCATTGGTTCCTGCCCTGGCTGGTCTAGAAGGCCGGTTCTAGGTGGAGGAGAGAAGTGCAGGCCCGAACAGCCTCAGGGCTTCTCCCTTTTCCACACTTACCCCTCCCAACACTGCCTTGCAGCAACCCCTTCCCCAACATTCGGTGCTGTTACTCCCTTGGCCCCATCAATTCAACCTCTTTAGGAGAGGGAAGCAAGTGGGGGGGGGGAGGGGCGGGGACTGTGTACCGGGGAACCTGATGGACACTCTCCAAACCTCATGACTCTTTGGGTCACTCATCACTCACATGAGAAAACTAAAGTGAAATTCAGAGAAGTGAACTTGCTCAGGGCACATGGCAGTGCTGGGGTTTGAACTCCCGCCTGCCTGGCTCTAAGTCTTGGAGGGCCCATAGTCCTGGATCTTGCACCTCATTCTTACAGACTCCTTACTTCTGGGGCAGCTGTGGAGGCTGGTGTGGCAGGGTGATGGACAGGAGACCCTCCCTCCCACCTGACCTGCCTGAGCGTAATCCCAGGAGATTTTTGAGGATGAGGACTCCACCATCGTTTCCAGAGCAAGAGAACAGAAAGAAAGCTGAGGGCCAAGTGAGGCTTCAATGCACCAGCTCCCCTCCAGGAGGCACCCTCCTTTGAACTCCTCTGACTCAGCTTCTTACCACCAGGCTCCTCAGGGCGTGAAGGAGAGCTGTGAGAGGCCAGGACTGGACATAATCCAGGGCCTTGGCTTTCAGAGCCCGTAGAATGCCTTCCTGGCTGGCAGGTGTGGAGCAGCAAGGCCCCAGGGATGTGCCCAGGTGAGGACACAGTTTGCCCACAGCTTTCAGAGATCTAAAATTCCACCTTCTGAGGCCACAATGGGAAGCAAAAACTCCCTCACATTTTCTTTCCTAATACTTCCTAAGCCACAGACTACTGCTCTCTGTAGCACTCAGCCTGGGCAGGCCTCCTGCACATACTCGGTCATTCCTGTCCACCCCCCACTGCTGTGCACCCCCATGCCCCTCAGCAAGGTCAGGTTTCCACTCAGCCTCATGGGTTTTTCTGCCTGGAGCTTGGCATGTGCAGCAGGAGTTACTCCCTCCACAGCTCAGAGAGGAAGGGTTACTGGTGAGGGTTATGTATAGCTCCTGTATCTTGGAATACACCCCCTTTTCATGGGGCCCTCTCCTTGCCTTAAAAAAACTCAGCTGAGAGACTTCCCTGGTTGCCCAGTGGCTAAGACTCTGTGCTCCCAATGCAGGGGGCCTGGGTTCGATCCCCGGTCAGGGAACTAGATCCCACATGCCACAGCTAAGATCAAAGATTGAAACTAAGACCTGGTGCAGCCAAATAAATATTTTTTAAAAATCCGGCTGATGTCCCCTCTTCTGGAAATGCTTTCCAACTGCTGGGCTCCCTCTAGGCACCACAGACCCTCCCCTCTGTCATACGGCCAAGTACCCCCTTCCCCTTGCCTGGGTGCTTCTCCAAGGCAAAGCACAATCTGAATCATATCTGATGAGATTGGCCAGTGGTAGGGGTTTGTGAATGAATGAGGAAATTAGTGGTGGAACGACTTGAACCCCCATCTCCTGCCTCCAGGTGTAGAGCTTTCTTTCCAGTTATTCACCTGACCCTCATCCCCAGATCCCATCCTGGCCCACCAGAACTGCACATGCCTCAAAATCCCTCATCCTCACACCTGTCTCTCTGAGCTCCTCTGTCAGCTTCTCTATGTCTCAATTTCCATCTCTGCGTTTTTCCCCCAGTCTATGTTCCTCTGTGTGTGTTTTTCACTATGCTTCTCTGATCTCTTTGTATTTCCATCTTGATCTCTATGAGGCTCTGATTGCTCTCTCCTCTCCTTCGTGTGTTTCTCTGCACCTCCCCATCTCTCTTTCTCAGTCTCTCCTTCTGTGTGTGAGTCTTTCTTTTCCTTTCTCCCAGCCAGTCTCTCTACCCCTCCCTCCTCTCCCTCTCCGTCTGGGTCTCAGTTCCTCCTCCCTCCTCCCTCCCTCTTCTGCATTATCAGACCTGCTCCAACCTCCTGCCAGAGCCAGCCTAGCGGCAGAGGCAGTAACAGCGGGAGAAGCGGGAACTGCCGGGGCAGCAGGGCTGGATTAGGGTGTTGAGTCCAGCCTGAGTCGGGGACAGGCCACTGTGCTTGGTCCCCGTGCCTGCTGGTCCAGGCGCCCTGCCTGGAACCCCGGGCAGGGTGGACAGGGCGAGGTGCCACTTTAGTCTGGCTGGGGAGGCAGACGATGAGGAGCGATGGGGCAGGCATGCGGCCACTCCATCCTCTGCAGGAGCCAGCAGTACCCGGCAGCGCGACCGGCTGAGCCGTGAGTACTGTTGAGGGGCTGGGGTCTGGGTGAGCGGCTGCAGGAGGTGCTGTGGACTGGGTCCTGGGAATCCTTCCAAGGAGCTGGGGTTGGTGTAGAGCTGAGCCACGTGGGAAGACTGATCCTGCTCCAGGGTGCCTGGTTGCTGGACTGTAGCATGGCGGGGGGTGGGAGGGTGAGGGGGATGGTTGGGGGGGTGCCTGACATCAATCTAGGGCATGTTGCGGCTGGGGTCCCAAAGAAGGGGCTGGTGGCTAAGGGAGGGGTTGGTGATGTACATGAACCATCCCTTCAGGGCCTGAGGGGGGTGGGGGAGGTCTGTGGGGAGTGTGTGTGTCGGTGGGGGGTGGGGGTTGTTGAGGGTGTTTCCAAGGAGCTCTGGAGTCTGATAGACTGATTCAGGACCCTGGAGAGGGATGATGTCCCAGACCAGGGTGTGTGTGTGTGTGTGTGTGTAGAGAGAGAGCATGAATTATGAATAAGAGTGGCCCTGGAGCAGGAGAAGGTCTAGGGGAACTGCCCTCCATGGAATGGGGATTGGGACTCAAAGTCACCAATTTAGGCAAGTTTGTCCCCAAAGCCTCTATCCCAGAGAGAATCATGGGGCTGGTTGGAATGAGGCTCCTGTGCACCAGCCTCGTGAGCACCCACGTGCAGGGAGATGCATATGCAGGTGAGCAGAAGGGGCTCCGTAGAGGTGCCCCTCCATCATCTGAGGGTTCCTGAGGTATCAGGCAAGTGACATGTGTCTCCAAGTCAGTGGTGGTGCAGGTCCGAGCCAGGCTATGTGAGGGTATGTGTATGTGTATTTGTGTACAAATGTTGGGGTGTAAGGGAACATGTGGGGTATCAAAGGGCATGTAGGGGTCCTTGGTGGTTGGGTATGCAGCAGGGTGTGTGAGCATCCCAGGGTGACTCTTGAGAGTTTAGGTAAGAGAGTAAGAGTATGTGTGTTGGTGTGTGTGTGTGCTTGAATTTGTCTATTGGCATGCATGTTAATTTGTGTGCTGTGTCTGCAAAATAGAATGACTCAATATTGAGCATGTTGTTTGATTCTATGTGTATTCATGTTTGTGTGTATACTTGTTGGTGTCTGAATATTAGTGCTACTGTGTGTGTGTATGTGTGTGTTGTATAGGTGTCTATGTTAGCATAAGTGTTCTTGTGTCGGTGTGTGATCATGGTCCTAGTGTGCATGAGTGTGTATGTTGGTGCTTGTGTGGCTAGTATGTGTGTGTGTCTGTATGTGTGTGTTCATCTGAGTGTGTGTGGGTGGCTGTTTCCTTCCCTGGTGGCTGGGGACACAGCTGGGACATTGTGGCTCACCAAGGCTGGGCGGAGGTGGCTAAATGTGTGACCACCTCCATGAGCTCAGGACAATTCATTCTACACCCTGCGGGGAGATGCAGAAAACAAATAGGCAATAATGGCTCTGCTCTCTGGGGCCTCCTAAGCTTCCTAACATAAAATAGCTTGAACATAATTAAGCAGTAAAGACCAAGAACAAGCTAACAGGTGGGAGTGGTGGGCACAGTATAAGCAAAGGCCCTGGGTTGGGATTTGGCATGTGCCTGGAGCCATGAGGAGGCTGGAGAGGTGGGCAGGGACCATATCCTACAGGATTTTGGCCTCCAGGCCTCTTGGGCTTTATCCTAAGGCTCCTGAGGAGTCCAGGAAGGTTTTGTACAACAGGGGGTGTAATCGGTTTTGGGATTTAGAAAGTTGCCTCAGTGGAACTGTCAAGGTTGAACTGGAAGGGGAGGGTGGGGGCCAGGAGGCCAGTGTGAAGGCTAAACCACTGTTGGTATCAGGGACATCTGGGACCAACTGGATGAAGGGGCAGATGAGACCAGGGGCTTTCTGAAGGGAGAGTTCAGGGGGCTTGGAAGAGAGGATGGGGGCAAGGGAGCATGGAGGTGGCTCAGGCTTGGGCTAGAGTCGGGGGTGCAGTGGCAGGACCTCAGAGGGTCTACATGTGGGAAAGGAAGAGCTCTTAGAAGGTTCAGACAAGGAAGGTAGTGGAGGGACCTGGTAGGGTTTATAGTCGGGCAGAGGGTTGGAGATCCTGGAGCTGTTCTTCCCAGACAGAGAAAGCAAGACTGTTTGCTTTGTTTCTCTCCTCTGGCTGCCAGGCTGGGGCTGAGCCTCGGGCCCCTTCCTCTTCAGGCCTGCTCAGCACCTCTTGGTTGCCTGAGCTGGATGGCTTTGTGAGGGTTAACTGCCTTTACGCTCCTGCACCTTCCAGTTCCCCCTGCCCACCAAGCACTCCTCCTGCCACTCTTCCTGCTTCCCACTCCAGCTTCTTGTCCCTGGGGATTACTGATGGCTTGGCTGGGATCTAGCCAAATGGGGGAGGCAGGACTCCCAGCAATACCCTCCTTTAGCCTTAATGGACTGGGAGTCTCACCCTCAGCCGTGCTGCTGTTGGGTCCAGCCTGCACTCCTCAGGCTTCTGCTGCTTCGGCCTTTCCAATCTACCCACTGGGCGTGCTTCTATTCCTGCATTCAGTCATTCATGTCTTCATTCCTTTATTCAACAGAGATCCCCCAGTGCCTGCTTGGTGCCCAGTGGGCTGGCCTCTGAAGACACAGAGAGCACACTGCCCCAGACCTGGCTCTCAGGGAGTGCCCAGTCTGATGAGGGAGGCAGAAGTGGAAACTTACAACCCTCCAGGGAATAGTGCTGGGCAGAGAGAAGTTGGAATGGGGGACCCACACCAAGTCAGGGCGGCCGAAGAAGAGACCTTTGAGCTGGATCTTGAGGGATGGATAAGAATTGCCCAGGCAGGGAAGGGCAGAGAAAAAAGCTTGTAAACGTGGGTGGATGTGAGAAAGTGCAGTGTGTTCAGTGGACAGAGTTTGGATTGGCAGAAGTGAGAAGGGAGTTGAAAAGAGGAGGAGAGAGGCAGAAGGGGCCAGATTCCATGGGGTCTCAAGTGCCAGACTAAGGGGCTTATAGAGGCTTAGACTTTTCCTTGTAAAATTAGGAAGCTAGGGAAAGGCTTCTGAATAGGAAACCTCCTGTAGGAAGCCCTCCTTGGTTTCCTCTTCCCTCTGACCCCATGACCCACCCTGAAGTCTTTCTCCCTGATGGTGCAGGATCAAGCACCATGGGACTTGCCTGGTGGTCCAGTGAGTGGGACTCCACTCTCCTAGTGCAGGGAGCCTGGGTTCCATCCCCAGTTGGGGAACTAGATACTGTATGCTGCGACTAAGACCTGGCACAGCCAAATAAGTAATAAATATTTTTTAAAAATGCAGACCTGGCTCAGCCTTCCCCTGTGATGTCCCCTGTGTATGAGCTCCTTATCCAGCTAGCCAAGGAATTCCTCAAAGGCAGGAGCCACTTCCTTGTGCTTCTCCACCTCACTCACAGCAGAGTTTGGCACCCAGCACAGTGCAGCCTCCCAGGGCGGGGGGAGGACATAAAGAGCATCTGGGCCACTGTCTAGCATTTATTTCACTCCTCTCTACAGCTTGCCCTCAGATCTGTCCAGCTCTACTTACATACCCCCAGGGTCAGGATGCTCATTCCTTCCTTCTTGGGCAGCCCTTCCCTTGTGGGCTCAGCTACTCCAGGCTGCCTGTGTCATTTTTTGATCCTGGGTCACTCTCCTTTCTAAGCAGGGCCAGGCTGGGGCATGGTGGTTCAGTAGTGCTAGGAACATGCCCTGGGCAGAGAGAGGGAGAGATAGCAGCCTTTATTCCAACTCTAGATGGTAAAACTGAGATGGAGCAGTCCCTGAGCCCTCTCCAAGAACAAAGATAGAGAAGCAGGCATGGACAGAGTAGGGAGTGAGGGTAGACAATGAAGAGAAATTCCTACCAGCACAGAGGGGCTATAGAATCACCTGGCTTCACAAGAGCAGACTGTGGGCATGAAGGGGGATGTTTCCAGGACGGGAGGGGGGAGTTGGAGGCAGAGGCACAACTTAGCCATGAGTGATGTCATCAGGGAGAGGGGACTGGAGGGGCTTAGACAGACAGAAGAGAGGGGCCAGGATTCATTCATTCCTTCCTTCGTTCAGCAGCCATTCAATGGATTGCTGCCCAACCAAACATGGCAGCCCTGCGGGGAGAGGGACAGAGCCAGTGACCACTTGGAGGGAAGCCTGTGGTCTTTCCTACCTCTGCCAGTGTCAGACGAAGACATTTAGGAGGAGGGGCCTTGGGCTGGCCTTAAAAGGAAGAGTCACTTCTCCAGACAGAACTGAGAGAGAGCTCCAGGAAGAGGGAATGCCACATGCAAAGACCTTGAGGTGAGCGCAAACACGGTTTTGTTTATGTGAGGACTATGAACGTTCCAAGTGGGCTAAGCGTGAAGTTCAAGGGTAGGGGGTAGAGGACTGGGCAGAGATGGAGCAGGAGAGAAGGGAGGGAATGGAAGTTAGAGGACAGGAAGCACTTTCTGCCATGAAAGGGTCCCCCAGCAGCTTTGACATGTAGGCCTGCTGCAACTTCTTGGTCTCTCCCAGTGCCCCCAGCAGGACCTGCTGAGGGTCTCCTCCTCATTTGAGAATGGGGTGTTCAGTGAACAGAGACTCTGGAAGTGAGGGAGGAGCAGCAGCTGAAGAATGTGGGCCCCTTCCAGAAAGTGGCATGCAAATTAATGCAAAGTAATATGCAAATAAACTAGCCCAGGCTTGGCAGCTTTGGCTGGGAGGATGAGACGTCACCCCTTTCCATGCTGGCCTCCCAGCCCCCGGGACAGCCAGAGTAGCTTGGTCTGCTGCTCTGAACACTCCAGCGTGCCTGAACCACAGGACTGTGGCCTCTAGGGTGGGGGCCGTGGGCTCCCTGTCAGCACCCCCATCCTCTCTGGGAAGTAGATATATTTAGTAACAGGGATGTTTTCAACACATTTATCTCCCATTGTTGAGCTGCCTGTTCCCTGGGAAAGGCCAGGTCTCCGGGGATGTGACCCACTTTTTTAAGTCCCTGAAGTCACCCTTCTCACTGCCTACCCTTAAAAACAGGGAGCAGTGGGGGCTTGGTGCAGCAGAAGGGATTTAAGTTAGACAACTGGGAGGACTTCCCAACAGTGTGGTTGCTGAGATGTGAGAACCCTGGGGCTTCCAGGCTCTCACTCTTTGGATGGCTATCTTGGGTTCAGAGGGGGCTTTGAAAACAGGCTAGAGAAGGTGGTAGACAGACATAGTTTCCAGTTTCAGTAACTTTATTCTGTGTAGTCCTGGGTGACTTACTTAACTTCTCTGAACCCCATGCGAATAATGGAGTGGGAATAAAAGTATTTTCCTGGCAGGGTGACTGAAGAATCTGGAAGTGGAGCGCTTAGCACCAGGCATGCAGCAGGTGCCCATAAAGGTTAGCTGCTGCCATTATGAAACACCCACACTCACCTACACTTTTAGAAAGATTCAGTGAGGGGCTGGACGGGGAGAGACCAGAGCTAGAGAGCCCAGAAGCTGTCATCCTGTGGGTGAGACAAGGAAGTCTGAAATGGAGCCGTGGTGGTGGGAATGGTGAGAAGTGTGGATGCTCTGTGGGAGGAGCTGAGGGGCCTTAGAGACATGTAACCACCTCCCTAGGCTGCTTGGTCTGGACTGAGATTAATCCCCAGGGAAAACAATGGCGGAAAAGGCTTGATGAGGGCCTAAGTCTGTGGCCACGCCCATGACAGCCTGTGAGTCATTCTGGGAGTTGTAGTCTTGAGTGACCTTGCAGTGCGTATGTTTTGTACTGCCACCATGGATCCAAATCCACGCTCTGCTGCTGAGGCTGGCTGGGGTAGGCCCTGGTGAATGCTGGAACATTCGAGGCCCCAAAGGTGAAGCAGCCTGCATCCCTTCCCTCAGGGATCACTCAGCCTGCTGAGTGTTGGCAGGTGCAGGGGGCAGGGATAAAAGGATTAAGCCATAATTATGACTCTTCACACGTTCACAGAGAAATTTACAGCTTCCAGAGCACTGTGTTCACATCTATGATCTCATTTAATCCTCACCACAAACCCAAGAGACTGCTGTCTTCTAGATGAAGAGACAGAGGATCTGAGAGGGGAAATAACTGGCCCAGAGGTATTCAGCTAATCCCTAGAGCACAGATCTGTCATTGTTGTTCAGTCGCTAAGTCGTGTACAACTTTTTGCTTGCGACCCCATGGATTGCAGCACGCCAGGCTTCCCTGTCCTCCACTATGTCCTGGAGTTTGCTTAAGTTCATGTCCATTGAGTTGGTGATGCACAGGTCGTCTGCCCCTAAAGCTCCTACCCTTTCCATGAATTATTGTCCCAGATGGCAAAGGCCAGGCTTCAAAGGACAGACAAGATATGGACAATTAGACATCTCAGCAGAGGAACAGCTGAGCAAAGACCTGGCTCAAAGGTGAGAAGGCCAAGGTTGGGCTCCTTGGGATATGAGACTAAGAGATGGACTGGTCAGCCCCAGAGGCCTAACTCCAGACTGAGTTTGGACTTCTTGCTGTGGCTCACCAGGATTTACCCAAGGGTTCTGAGCAGAGGAAGGAACTGATTAGAGCTGGTCTTGGGGAGGCTTGGACTGACTGGATGGAGGTGGAGAAACCCGAGATGGCCTGAGGCTTCTGAACTCCACTCCTGGTGCTCCCAGCATTTTGCTCTCTTGCTCTGGTAGGCTTCTTCTCAACCTCTCCTTCCTCCCCCACACCGCCCGCCCCCGCCCCCCACTTCCTCTTCTTCCTCTTGCTTCTAACTATTGCCCTTCACCACAGCCTGGGGAGTGATGACCAGGTTATCGTAGAGCTGTGATGTAATACCACATATCTCCAGCAGGGGTGCTATCACATAAGTCCATTCTAGCCTGGGTCTTCAAGTTTGAAGGATAAGCAGCAGAGATGAAGGGTAGGGAGAGGAGAACCCATTGTTCTCCACTTGCGTTGTGCTGGAAGGTGCGAGGGCCCTGCTGAAATAACCTAGGGAGATAGGGAGGCTGAAGAGAGGCTGGACCCCATGCAACAGGGACAGATACACTGGAGGGGTTGAGCCTGGAGGCAAGAAATTTGTTCCTTACAGTTCTGGGGCAGGTTTAGATTTGGAAGTGGATTTAGATTGAAATTATAGATGGTGTCTGGATTTCTACTGCATGGCGATTTCCCTGATACTGAGGTGAGGGTGAGGTTGGTTGATTTCTTTGTGTTTCTGTGTGTGTTAATGTGACCTTCCAGTTGTATTTGTGTATATATGGCTCTGAGAAGATGAGAGCATTTGGATCAGTGTTTGTATAAAAGTGTGGGCATATTTATATGTGTGAACATGTGAATGTCCATTCTTATGCCTGATTTATTGTTAGATGGTTATATGCGTGCTGGTGTGGCTTGTGTGTATGTGTACCTGTGTATAGAGTGTTATGCACATTGTTCTGGTAAAAATGTGTGTAGATGTCTATGTCTGTGTATGTGGGTGTCCATGTCCGAGCAGGAGAGCACAAATGAGTGGGTATGTGTGAAGGCTCAAATACCTGCTCTGCTGACAGCAAGGCCACACCCAAAGTATAGTTACTCAACACTTTGTCTCCTGGGTACCACCTGTCTAAAGAGAGAGAAAAGTTGTGTGTAGACTTAGGCTGAATGGGCTGTCATGTGTGGGGCTGGGCTTCCCTTTGGGGACTCTGGCCTGCTCCTAGTCAGTGAAGGCCATGGAAGGAGCAGATTGTCTCTATATTCAGACTCAGGTAGGGCCAGCCAGGATACTGAGCCATCATATTGAGATGCTGGACATAGCTGAGAGGTGTCTAGCTTCCATTCTCCTGGGAACTTCTAATAGCCACACCTGTGCCCTATTAGAAAGTTTCAGGGACTCTCAGTCCAATCTTCTCATTATATAAATGCAAATATTGAAACCCAGAGAGGGGCTAGTGATTAACCCAAGATTGCAGGATCCAGGGAAGCGTATCAGGGCTTGGAGCAGAGAGAGGGGTTATGTCTGGCCTGGGATACCTCCCTCCCTCTAGCCTGCAGCAGGAGGGGAGCTCAGGGTAGAGAGTCAAGTCTGTGGCAGGAGGCCACCCCTGTACCTGGGCATTTTCACCCCTCTCAGGCCTCAGATGCTGCCTCTGAAGTTTCTACCAGAGCTTCTGCCTGCTGTGAAAGTCCTCCTGGGAACCTATGAAGTCTGTCTCTCCGCAGAGCATAGAGGCTCAATGGAGGAGAATCCAGCAGTGGGGCAGGACCAGGGAGGGGCCTCCTCTAGAAGCCTCGGTGTCCTCATCTTTGCATCAGACACCTTTTTAGGTTTTGAGTGTTGTAACATTCAAGGCTTTCCCTAAAATCTCTCCATGGGCTCTTAGTACTGAGACAGTTCTGGGCCCTGGGGGAGTCCTGGAGGCTCAGCTTGGCTCAATGTGGGGGTGCAGGGCAGCCCCATAGCGGGGGGGTCTGCCCTGGGGAAGGAAGGATGAGCTTCCTGTCCATGGGGTGGGCAGGTATGAGCAGGGGCTGGGCAACCTAGTTAGGGAGGCAGCCAGTGAGACTTCTGTCCTAGCAGGGAAGTTGGTGGCAAAGTCTCTGAAGTTCGTTCAGTCTGTAGCTGCCATGGAGGGGCCAGAGAAGGACATGCCTTTGCCCCTGCTGTCAGGCAAGGGGAGGTTTTTGAACTCCAGAGTGCTCCCCCTGGCAGCCTGGGCAGCGGGAAGGTGTGAGATGAGACCATCCAGCTGGAGGCAGAGAGCTCCCTCTCCTTGGGGGAATGCGAGAGAAATCTGTCTTCCTGGAGATTTGGGGTTGGAGGCAGGAACTGGCTGTGAGGATGCTCTGGTGGAGATGGGAGTGCAATGGCTAGGGCTGGGCCACTCTGCAAAGGTTTTGCTGGTTCAGCACTGGTGGGAAGGAGTAGACAGCAGATAGGGCAGACAGGAGGCAGCTTCCTTTGTGCTGAGTCGTGGGGAGTCTAGGGTGGGAGGCTGCTGGCTGGGGGCTCAGACTTTGGCTCTGAGTGAGGCAGTATGGAGGCTTCCTAGGGCTGGTGGCTGGGCAGGAATTAGGGTAGGAGAGGAGAGGAGCAGGCAGCCCAGTATTGCATCCTTCCAAAGCCAGAGAGAATGCAGAGCTATCTTAGAACTTCAAGTGGGATGGCGCTTGGGGGCTAGATGGAGAGAACTAATGTTTACAGAGTGCCCTTTGTATGCTGGTGGGGGGATGGTTCCAGGATCCTCTGTGGACACCAAACTCCAAGAAAGCTCAAGTCCCTTATCATTTCAGTTACTCAGTTGTGTCCGACTCTTTGCGACCCCATGGACTGCAGCGCGCCAGGTTTCCCTGTCCATCACCAGTTCCCAGAACTTGCTCAAATTCATGTCTGTCAAGTCAATGATACAAGTCCCTTATAGAAAATGTCATAGTATTTGCATATAACCTCCTGTGTATTTACTTTAAATCATCTCTAGATTACTTACAGTACCTAATATAATGTAAATGCTCTGTAAGTAGTTGTAAATACAATGCAAATACTGTGTAAATGGTTGCCGGCAAGTGGCAAATTCAAGTTTTGCCTTGTGGAACTTTCTGGATTTTGTTTTTTTCAAATATTTCAATCCATGGCTGGTTGAATGCATAGATGCAGAACCTGCAGATATGGAGGGCCAACTGTAGATTTAAATCACCTTTAATCACCTCAACTATCCTTCAAGGAGCTAGCACTGTTTTGTGGAGGGGAAACAGATGACACACTCAGGTGGTTTAATTGAAGGCAGTTTGATGAAGCAATGGTTACAGAGGTGGGATAGGATTAAGAGAACCGACAGGTCATGTGGAGGCACTTAAGACTAGCATCTGAGAGACCCGAGGAGCAAGGAGAGTGCTCCATACCCAAGCTGGGGTTCTGGATGAGGGCTGCCCTACAGAGGCCATCAGAGGAGGTGGGGTGGGTGAGGGTGTCAATATCCTGGGTCCTCTTACTTCTCACCACCCCCTCCCACCAGAACCAGATTGGAGGCCAGAGAATAAGGGAGCCTGTCGAAGCAGTGCTGGAAGTCAGCCTTGGGGCACAGAAAATGGCAAGAAAGGATGGAGATTTGGAGGGACAAATGGATGATGGGAAACTGAAACCCAGAGAGGGTGCCCACTTGCCCAAGGTCACACAGCCGGTAGGTCTCAGAGCTAGAGCCAGAAGCCAGGCCCTGCCTCTGAACACCCACTTTGTCATGTCCAGTGGGGCATGGTGAGTGACCTAGTTATCTGCTCTTGGGCTCGAGCCACTTCCCTGTCTGGGCAGCACTGGGGCTGCTGAAGAGTGTCATCCAGGCTATGGTAAACTTTGGGTTTAGGAAGTCCTAAGTGAAGGGAGAGTTAGAGGAGCCAGTGAGGAGGCTGGTGTGGAGACCCAAGCGAGGGGCAAGAAGGCCGCATCAGGGGCGGCTGGACACGTGAGTGGCATTGACAGGTGAGGGGAGGAGTGACAGCACCCACTCCCAGCTCACCTGCCTGAGCTAGGGCCCTAGTTCCCCGGTGTCTGCCCACCTATGCAGGGATGTGTGACAACTCAAGATCCCCCTGCAGGGGCACTCCTCGCTGATTCATCCCGCCTGGGGCTTCCACACTCCACAGCACCCATCCATGGCACCCATAAGCCACCCGCTCTGACCATGGCCCCCCAAAAACAAAGTTATGTCACTGCTGCCTCGTCTCTTACTAACACTTATGACATGTCCACTGTCAAATCGGATTAAAGTCCTCCCATTTAGACTTTCCTGCTGGAATTTGATCTCAATCCTTCTTGCTGCTCAGAGTCTGGTCCTTGGACCTCCCTGGGAGATGAGTCAGTGAGATGGCCCCTCCTGGTGCTGGGGTGGTGAGGGGCCTTGGCCCAGTCAGCTCATCCCAGTGCCCTGTGCCAATGGGGACCCACTCTCAGCTTCTGCTGGGCCTTAGACCGCTGACTCATTATCAGCGATAATTAGCATCTCCAGGGCAGCCTTCCACTCCACTGAGTGCTTGACAGTCATTAGGTGCTATTGTGAGCGGCTGCATTGCCACCCCTAGCCCCAGGCTGCTCCTCTAGTACCAAGAGCCCTGGCCACAGACACACAGCTCCAGGCTTGGGGGAAACAAATGCAAGCAAAGAGAAAACCAACACAAGAAGAAGCAGACCACGGCCCACAGGCATGGAGAGCCCCACACAGAAACATCAAAATACACCAGGAAACAGACACAGAATCAATCTAAAGTTTGACCTGAACACAAAAGAAACAGAGTGAACAGCAGTACCCTTGCATACAACCCAGGTATACAGAGGCAGACATGCAACACAGTTGTGGATTCAGCACATGCACACAGAAACACTTCTACTCCACATAAACACAGAATACCCATCAGGTGGCCAGGTCAAGCTCCCTTAGGTTCCCCACCTGTCCAGCATCTCTCACTCTGGGCTGTTCCATATGCTGTTCCTTTTGCCTGGAACACCTTTCCTCAATGGCCCCTCCCTTCATGGCTAACTCCTATCATTCTCCAGGTCTTGGTGGCCCTTCCATACTCCCCAGTCTTGGAGCTCCCCTCTGCCACATAGCATCACTGATGGTTTTCCAACCAGTCTTTACAAGTCTGGGGATGAAGGCTTTTTGCCTGTGCCGGGTGAGGTGATGACTAAATTCTGAGTGGGCGATTAGGGCCGAGAAACTTTGGAAAGAGTGAGTCAGGAATAGCTGTGAGGAGCCCTGGCTACTCAGGGCCTGAGCAGGCATTTAACATACCGGCCAGCATAGCCGGATGCCCTCTGCCTCATTATTCAGATTCTGATTCCTTTTGCCTTTCTTCCAGGCTTGTTGCCTGACCCAGTTCCCTCCTTCCCAAAGCCGGCTCAGCCTCTTGGCACCTCTCTGAGCTCACACAAAGGCTCATTTGCCATCTTCGCTTGGGTGTGCTCCACCTCCACTTCTAAGCCTAGTGAAAACCTCATTAATGAAGGCCTTGGGTCAGAGGCACATCCTCCGTGTATGGCTTCCTAACCCCCGCCACTTAGAGTGGGAAAGAGAGGTGGCAGAGACAAGTGATCATGAGCCCAAGCCTTGGGCACTGCCTCCTGGTTCAGCTCTCAACTCCTCCACCTCTTAGCTGCAGGACCTGTGTTGAGTTCTGCCGCCTTTGTTCCCTCTTCTGTAAAAGGTGGACCATAATAGAGCCCCCTCATTAGGGCTGCTGTGAGGATGAACTGAGACAAAGCGTGTGATGCACCTGTGCTCAGTTCAGCTCCATCCCTGGGGCCCGCGTGAGAGCAGGGGAGCTAATGAGATCAAGCCAAGCGCACCCAGGAGGTGCCTGGTGAGTCCTTGCTAATTGGAACTGAGTGAAACCAACATCTGTGGTGTGAGCACCTACTGTGTGCCTTCCGTAGCTGGTTTTCTGCACCTCCTTGCCTCAGTTTCCACATGGATGCCAATTCTGCATGGCTTTTATACTATGGCCCAGAAGGTGGGGGTGTGACTTCTTTAAAAAATTCTTCACATCCACTTTATTGAGATATAGTTTACATGCAGTAAAATCACCAATTTAAATTGTATGGTTCAATGAGTTTTGGTGAATCTATATAGTCATATAACCATCATTATTTCAATCACAAAAAAGATTATTTTTATCATCTCCTGAGACTTTCCCTGTGCCCTTTGCAGTCAGTACCCCTTGGGGGTGATGTCTTCCAGGGCTGTGAGAGGTGCTGGTTTTCCTTGAGCTGATAACCTGGGCACAGAACAAGGACTTCTTTTACATGCTGGGAGACACCGAGGAATGGCTTGCCCTCTCTGAGCCTTAGTTCCTGTGGACTGGTGAGGAGCCTGAGGCCAGGGAAGGGCAGGGATGCTCAGGCCACAGTGTCCTGAGGGTCAGTCCTGGATCTAAGGGCTGGGTCAGCTGGGAGTGGTGGCCTCAGAAATCCAGTGTGGATGACAGAGATTAGGGAGTTGGTGTTTCCCAAAACCCTCCCCTCCTGGAATCAGATATGCCCCATGGCCCAGGTGGAAATGGCCACATATTGTCCAAGCAGGGGCTTGTGCAACATGATTCCACTTCTTATCTCCCCCACCAGGGGCCATAAACCCCTCTGGGACCAGCGATTCCCCTAAAAGAAGGGGGCTCTTTTGTTCCCAACTCTCAGAACCAAATATTAAAGCAATTATGTAACTAGCAATAAATTACTTAAAGTAGTGACTCACTCAGCTTAATTAGAGCACGAGCAGGGAGAGATTAAGGTATTTTTAGAGCACACACCTCACTCCCTCCTGTGGAGGGAGGCCTCTGAGCAAGGTGGGGGTGGAGAAAAGACTGAGAGCTCAAGGGAGGACCCCAGGTGTTTGCAAGGAGATGAAAGCTGATCCTCTGCCCACTGAGGTCCCAACAAAGAGAGGGCAAATCAGAGCTGCAGCAGAAGGGATTCAGATAAGACTCAAAGAACACTTCCCAGTGGTGCTCCTTGAAGAGCTGGGACAGGTAAACAGATTATGAGCTCTCTGAGGGCAGACACTATGTCTGTGAGCCCCTCTCCACCCAGGAACAGAATAAGAATGAGACTTGGGGTCAGACAGGGATTCCAGGTGGCGCAGTAGTAAAGAATCCACCTGCCAAACCAGGAGACGCAAGAGATGCGGGTTCAATCCTTGAGTCAGGAAGATCCCCTGAAATAAGAAATGGCAACCTACTCCAGTATTCTTGCCTGGAAAATCCCATGGACAGAGGAACCTGGTGAGCTACAGTCCATGGGGTCACAGAATCGGACACAACTGAGAGACTAATACACTCAGGGTCAGACAAGTCTTGGTTTGAGTCCCACCTTTACTGGGTACTAGCTGTGTGGCCTTGGGAAGTTCCTTTATCACCCACAAGCTTCTATTTTCTTCACTGTAAAATGGGCATAAGAATATCCCCCTTTGTATATATTGTGAGGATCAAATGGATTACTGTGACATGTGAGGCAAACCCCAGTACTGACTTTACAGAAGGCTGAGAGGAACAGGTGACTTCCAACAGAAAAAAGTCAGACTTCCTGGGAGAGACCTGGGAGGGTTCAGTACCATGGACAGCCCCAACTTGTGTCTCCTGTGTGACCAGGAGACTTGCTAGGATGAAAGGGTCCACCGTATGTGCCCTCCACAACCCTGGTGGGAGGAGGAGCCAGCAGTTCAGTCTGACTGGGGAGACTAGGACCTTCACCCACCATCACTGGGAGTTCAGAGGAGACGGGAGGGGGCAGTGTGGGGTGTCCTGAGCAGCCAGGCATCTGCAAACTGTGGCAGCAATTCTGACTCTAGGTGTCCTGGGGGGATTAAATGAGTTACTTCTTAGGAATGCCTGGCACATACCTGCCTGGAGAGGGCACAACATGTGTTCACTTCCCTCCACCCCTTCTCAGCCCCTGTGACATGAAGAGGGACGTCCCCCTGCTCTGTTGAGCACTGCAGGGCCTGGACATCTGCTCACTGGCCCCAGGATGGGAACTTCCTATTCCGGCCTCCACTGACCCCCACCTATGAGATTCGACTGAGATAGGCACACAGTAGGTGCAAAGGACAGCCCGGGAAAGGGTCTGCCCTCATCCTTCCTACCAGAGCATTGGGAGGCTGAGAGAAGGACACAGATGACCCTCCCCCAGGCCCAGAGCCCCAAGGCTCCTGCCCCCAGTGACCACTCTGATCTCTCTAACCAGCTCTCCTCACACCTCGCTGGGCTTCCAGGGCTCAGGCGATGAATTAGTGATGACAGCATCTCAGCATCACTATGACGACCAGGCATGTCCTTAGCCTCCAGTCAGAGTGCAGTGGCAGAGGCCAGAGATCCCTTTGACTCTGGGCGTTGGGACTGATGTGTGTGTGTGACAGGGGCCAAAGGGGAGAGAGGGTGGGGCAGGACCAGACACAGGGGCTCCATCTGGAGAGGACTAGAGTTCATTCAGATTGTTAGCTCCACAGGGACCTTGGAGACAGCTGTTTCTCTCGTCCTCCTTTCACATCTCTTTCTTTTCATTCCTTCCTCCCTCATTGTTTCCTTCCATACCCCTAAGCCCCTTCCCTGTCCAAGGTCCTGAGCTGCCCACCACCTTTACACACACCCCTAAGTCGGGGAATGAGGCCCAGCCTGACCCTCACCCTTGGGAGCTCATAGTGAAGTGGGGACATAGACACTTCCTGGTCTAGGCTCCAGAGAAGGTGTGTTGGCCACTGGTGGCTCTGTGAAGGGGGTGGTCCTGGCTTAGCCCTACCAGGGTCTGTGCCAATGGATTTGCAGAGGGGGTGATACCTCTTCCATCCCTGTTGATTGAGGATGGAATTTTCCAATGGAGAGACAGAGGTCCAGGGAATTCCCTGGCAGTCCCTGGAAATGGTTAGGACTCGGGGCTTTCACTGCCAGGACCCTTAGTTCCCATACTGCAAGTCACACCACTGATCAAAAAAAGAGGAGAGAGAGACAGGTCCAGAGGTGAACTGGTTAAACCATGAGGTATAAGTCCATAGGTGAAACATAAAGAGGGATGAGGGATTGATGAAAGTCCAGAACAGCCTAAGTGTGGGGTCTGCTGCGGGGAGCACAGGAGGAATGGAGCCTGGGGAAGGATTGGGAAGGAGTGGATGCAGTGAGGAGTTTGCAGTTCGTCTCACAGGGGAAGAGGAGCCCCTGAAGAATGTTGTTGTTGTTGCTTGTTCCCATCCCATTTTAGGGATGGGAAAACTGAGGCCAAGAGAGGGAAAGTGACTGGATTCAGCTCAATGAGGTCCTCAGGGACAGCCTGAGACTATGGGCTCTGCTAGAGTCCACTAGACCCCAGCTAGGGCTTCTTGCCCCCGACTTGCTAACCTGAATTTTCCCAGGTAACCACTACCTCCAGTGGGTGGGGAGGCCCATGGATGAGTTTGCCCTCAGATTTAAGGAAATTTGCATAGGTATGGGTTGTGCTTAGCCCTTCCTACCTTGGAAGGATTGGATGTGTGTGGGAGGGTAGTGGAGGAGGGCATCCAGGTAAGGCCCTGGAGGAATTCAGGGGCTTGGCTAAGGTCAGCAAGAAATTAGAGTTAGAAATTGAATCAAGCTTGGGTCTTTGGGATCCCAGCCCCACACAGTGCCACGTCCCCTTACTTTACACTTTCAGGGATCTTCGGCTGAGTTGGGCACTGATATAAGAAGTAAAGGCTTCTCTGAGCCCCTCACACTCCCCTAAGGGTTCTTCCTGGTCCTGGCGTCTGCTATTGGGCCTGCTGAGGCTAGAACTCATCTGGGCTGAAAGGTAACAGTGACTCACTCAGTAACAGATCAGAAGCAGACTGGGCCTGACTGCCTGGCCCTTAGCTTGTCCACACTTCCCCCACCCAAAGCTGTCCCTTGCTTCTCTTCATCCCACTGTGCAGCCTTGCCGGGCCTGCCAGCTTTGATGGATGGCCCCATGTCTCAGCCTCCCTCCCATTCCTTTCCGGATGCTGGGCTGTTAGCCTCCTAATCACCAGTCCTGCCTGGGGTTCGCCAAGCCATCCATCTTTCCACACAACCTCATCCAGTACAGGTGGGTTTTTTGGGGTGCAGCAGGTCCCCCTTCTCTAAGGCCAAGCTGAAAGTGTGGCTGCAGGCCCTACTCCAGGAGAGTCAGGAGTCAGGAAGCTGTTTACACCCCCTTGCTACAGGCCAGAAATCCCCACAAGAACTTCCAGGGAAACTTATACATGCATACATGTGCATATACACATGTGAGCACACACACTTGCTCACAACAACAATATTAAAAGCTTTTATGTATCAAAAAATACTGTATGCCAAGCATTGTACCAGAGATCTGCAAGTATAACCTCATTCAGTTAGTTGATTTCTGTTGATAACGCCAATGTACAGATAAGGAAACTGAGGCTCAGAGAGGTTAAGTAACTTGCAGAGAGTCACATATCCAGAATATGGAGGAAATGGGATTTGAACCCAGGTCATATTGGCTCACTTTTGTATTTGCCACTTCTCTGTTCTACTGACTTATGCATGCACACAAGTGCACACACACACATGAGCACATGCACACATGTGCATGCATGAACACCAGCCTCTGTGTGGACCCCTGCTCCGCCTATCTCCCTGGACCTGGTTCCTAAGGAATAGAGAGAGTGCTGGGCTGAGGAAGAGATAAGGGGTCACTACTTATTGTCCACAGGCTGCCCCCAGACTCTCACCATGACAATGACACTGATCAGCCATGGAGGCTGCATGGAGGAGGCAGCCTCTAGGCAGTAGGAAGAGGAGGCTGAGAGGCAGTCAGTCAATTATTTACCCCTGCAGCACCGCCTTCCAGGAACCTGAGCCCAGGGGAGTGTGGCTCTGTGGGTTGATCATCTGGGATGCAGCCCAGGTTCCATGTGCGGGGTGTGTGTATGTGGAGTGAGGCTGGCATAGGTCCCCTGCCTGTCCCCTTCCCCCTACTTTGCCAACCCTACACCTTCCCCCTGTTCTCCCTGCTGCCCCCCGCCATGGGCACTGCAGCTGGCAATCAAGCTATCTGTTTCCAGACACCTATGTGCACCCACTCCTGTGGGGTTACTGTGCTCCAGAGGCTGATCCTGGGGTGGCTGCTTCGAGGTCAGGAGAGGTCAGGCAAGGAGGTCAGGGGCCAGGAGTTGCAGGAGGTGGGAGTGGGCCTTCATAGACCTCTATGGCTGATTTAATAAGATAATGAATGTAAAGTGCTTCATACCACCAGGGCATGCAATAGGAGCTTAGTCTTTGCTGGTTCTTCCCTCAGGAGTCTGCAGAGAGTGAGGCTGATGGGGGTGGATGGGGTGCCTCTGAGGGCACCTGAGCTTCTAAAGGGACTGTCGGGTGCCACTGACAGTGTTAACAATGGCAGGAACAATTTAGCTCTGAGAGAGAAGGAGGGAGAGAGATTAGTACCTGACAAGTGACAGTCTAGCCAAGCATTATCATCTTTCTGACATGGGGAAGGGAACAGCTGGTGCTAGGAGGAGTGGTTGGGACCCTCCCCACCTTCCTACTGGGAAGGGCCCCTGAATAGGTCTGGGTTGCCCCCTTCCTGGAGCTGCTTCCATCCTGGCAGAGGGACCTCCACCAGGCCCTCCAACTTGCACTGGCCCCCAAGAGACCTGGGTTCAAGTCCTGGTTCAGGCACCTGCTGGCTGGTGCTGGTTAGGGCAAGTCACTTTCTACCTGGGGGCCTCTGTCTTCTCATCTGTGGCAGGTCCCCAAAAGGATTAAATGAGATGTCACCTGTCCAGTGCCTACCATTTCCCTGCCCACAAAGGGCCATGCCCCCCTGGGTTCCCCAGAGCCTGCCTTCCCTGTTCACAGCCCCAATAGCCACAGCTGTGGTCCATCTCTACCCTGGACAACATGCGCTCCACCTTGGGTCCCCACTGTCCTGACACAGAGCCTGTTGTTGAAGAAGAAGATAGTAAGGGGATCCCATTGCAGGCTCTGTCATCTTCTCTCTCAATCTGGGGAGAAGAGTGGGAGGACAGTGGATCTCTCTGTACTGACGGTGACTCCACGGGGCACCAAGGCCTGGTCTGTCTCCGATGGGTGTGGGCATGGAGTTCAGGACTGGGATTCCCAGGGCCTGACTTCCTACTGTTCCGGACACTGCCCTACTGTACGAGCTTGGGCAAGACCTGTCCCAGGGGGTGGGGTAAGAGAGACATGGAACCTCTCTGACCAGCCTCTCTTCTGAGGGTCTGTACCTGGACGATTTTGTGTTCTAGGGGAGAGGCTGGGTGGTGGGGTGGTGGTACAAGGCTGGTGACCTCCATGCCACAGATGGGCAGACCCAGGAGGGACTTGGGACTGGGGCAAGCCTAGGACTCCTGTGATCCCAGTGCCTTTTGTCCCCATACTGCCCCTGCCACTGTCTGCTCTGCCCCCAGTCCCGTTGCCCAACCCCTCTGCTCCTCTATCCCTAGTCCTCTCTTCCTTTATTCTGTCTCTGTATTGCCTCCTGCCTCGGGCTTATCTCCTTCTGTCGCACTTCAATCCATCTCTGTCATTCCCCTGCGGCTGCCTCCTGCTCCCTGGCACACCCTTTCCCCCCTCACAGGAGTTGGGCTTGTCTGAGAGTCAGTTCCTCTCTATCACTTGCGTGTCGCAGAGTCTCAGCTCTTGTCTTCCTCCACCTTTCTGAATCTCCCTCTCTCTGACAGTGTCTCTATCTTTTGCTGTCTCTGTAAGTCTCTCTCTGGCCTTGTCTCTGGGTCTCTGTCTCTTAGGACCTGCCTGGTCCTATCTTCTCTGCCTCCCTTCCTCCCCTCGCAGGCCCAGCCAGAGCAGCAGGTACGGCCCTCCAGCCTGGAAAGTGGAGTGGTCCACCCTCCCTCTCTCTCTTGCTGGTTGCCTTCGAGGCCCCTGAAAATTGCCCTCCGTCCCTCACCACACAGGGCCTCGTTGCTAGGCCTTGGGCTGGCAGCACCTGGCTTCCATAGCGACGGGTGCCTAGAAACAAAATGCCACGTCTGCTGGTCCCACACGGAGTCTTGGCTGATCGAGCTCCTTTCGCTCAATCAGGACAGGAAACAGCCGTCTCTGGGCTGCCTCCAGCTTGAAGAGTCAAGAAGAGGAGACCACAGTCTCTGCCTTCTGGAACTTGGGGAGCCACTGGGGTGAGAGGAACTGCTCCAGTGTGGTCCTGAAGTCAAAGAAGGAGCCCTCTCCCCTCTGGGCTCTTCTCAGAGGCATGCATTTGCAAGGGGCCAGGTTTGGGTCGCTGTTCTACTATTTCTAGCTGTCTGACTTTAGACAAATGACCTCCTGTCCTGGGACTGTGGTTTTATCAACTGTAAAGTTGGGCTAATAATATAACGATGATTAAATAAGAGAATCACTTGTGTGGGCCTGGCACTTAGTAGGTAGTCCCTGATGGCATTGTCGTTCCTGCCCCTTC
Organism: Okapia johnstoni; assembly: GCA_024291935.2. Taxonomy (NCBI): domain Eukaryota; kingdom Metazoa; phylum Chordata; class Mammalia; order Artiodactyla; family Giraffidae; genus Okapia; species Okapia johnstoni. The sequence goes on from CM044325.1 coordinate 26,194,759, forward strand.
AAAGTTGTCTCAGATTTAATTAGCAGAGATGAGGGCGATGGAACCTTAGGCGTGGATAGTGGTGTGAACAAAAGGTGGAGGCTGGAAGGCAAGTGTGGGGGCTCACAGGGGCCCTCTCCTCACCAGTATTCACAGAGAGGCAGCCCACAGACCAGCAAGCTCTGAGGGCCATGGAAACCCTGGAGCTGGAGTCCTAGAGTCTCGATGTTATAGGCAGTTAGAATAATAGAGTGTTAGGATCTTGGGCTCCAACATTCTCAGGGCTCCAGGTTCTCCATTCATAGGCTGTAAAAAGCACAGATTTTTCTAATAATGGGATTTACAATAGAAGCTCTGATTTTCTTAGATCACAAAGTTCTGGGAGTTCTTGGAACCTGGAAGACACACACTGGGTCTCCCTCTATGACTGTGTCTGAATAGGTAGAGAGTTTTCAGAGCATGGGGCTTTGGGTCCCTGTTGCTTAGAATTTCTTGTGCCTTGGCATCCCTCATGGGCTCAGCTCTGAGCAGTCCTGATGTGTGTGTGTGTGTGTGTGTGTGTGTCCACGTGCATGGGGCACTGGGGTCAGTGACCAACTGCAGCCCAAGGCACCTCTGGAGAAGGGCCAGCCCAGGAATAGCTGGTGAAGGAAAGCTGGGCAACTCATGCCCTGCAGCTGTCCAGGTGGTTCTGGGTGGGACTCTGGAAGCCATCCTGGGCCAAGGACCTGCTTGCCTTCATCCATGCAGCCTGCCCAACAGGGGTCAGGAGGAAGCATCCCATGGGACATTCTTAGGGCTGGAGTTACAGCAGCTCCTTGGGGTCCTGCAGACTGGAGGTCAGGAGGCACCTGTGAGGGGAGGAAATGGGGTAGGTGGGAGCTTGGGGGATGAGAGAAAGAGTGGGCTCGGTGGGTGGATAGTGCTCAGCGGAATCTACCGTAGTGATTCTCAGCACCGCACTCTCTCTGCACTGCCCCAGGCTCCTGAGGATAGTGGTTTGGGTTGGGGGATCCTGAGCACCCTGAACCCACCTGCCTATAGTAGCCTGGGGTAGGCTGAGAGGAATTAGCTCCTTTTCCCACCTCTGCCCAAAGCTGGAAAGGCTGGTGGAGCTGTTGAGACAGCTGGGATCTGCCTTTCCTTTTGCTCGTCTTCCTTCCCAGTTTCCATGGGAATCATGGCTCAGGATGATCAGGATTTGACGGGATGGTGCTGTGGGAGGAGTCGGCATCAGGCAGAGCCATCCCACTTGGGCAGGAGTCGGCTGCCAGGAAAGTGAGCTCCCCATCCCTGGGAGCATGCAAGCAGAAGCTGGATTGCAAGTCAGGGTGACTTCAGAAAGGGGCTTAAGTGGGGAAAGGTGGGCCTTGTATGATTGGCCCAGGGGGCCGCCCCTTCTAGACATCCTTGTACTTCGTTAAGGCGGGGTCACAATCTGTGCCCCCACCCCCCGCTCCTGCTCTGTGTGCCTGGCCCTGTGCCGGAAACAGACATGGACACAGACACGTGGAGCTGAACTAGACCCCAGTCTCTTTTGGGTCTGGTGGGAGAGGCACCTAAGGAAACAAATACAGCTGGGCAAGTCCTTCAAAGGTGGCAGATCAGGTTGGGTGGAAGTTTCTACTACTGATTCCTACAGTCCGCAGATGTCTTTCTGAGCAATTCCTCTGGGTCAAGCCTTGTTCTAGGTGTGGAGCCACAGCAATGAGCAAAACAGAAAGAAAGCCCTGTCCCCTGGAGCTGACAGCATAGTGCCTGGCAAAAGTACAGATGTGTTGGTTGGAGGATTGGTGAGTGGTGAGGGGTGTGGCCAGAAGACAGAGTGTGGGTGGAGTATGAAAGGATGGTTTGGAGGCGGGGTTAAGGAGGATGAAGGCCAGGACCAGAACTCCAACTTTACCCTGTGGGCAGTGGGGAGCCATGTGGGTGTGGGTGAGGAAGAGTCAGACTTGAGGGACGAAAAGATCACTCCAGCAGATATGGACATCAGAGAGAAGAAGACACAGTGGTCCCCAAAGGAGGCACTAGGGCAGCTGTGCCCATTAGTGTTCCATGTGCTGGAGCCATGTGAGCATGTGTAAAGGGATGAGTCTGTGTATAGGAGTGTGTGTGTGTAGGAGTGATGGGAGTGTGTATGCATATCTATAAAAAGATAGTAATTGTATAGATTATTGTGTGTCTCCTGGGACAGCTTTGTGTGGCAGAAGACTCTTGGGGTTTGTAGAAAATAGGGGACAGATACCGAGGTGTGCCAAGGCCTGAGTCCCCTGGACCTCAGCCCGTATGGGAGTTGGCGGTCCTGGACTAGTCTAGCAACCCACTCCAGTATTCTTGCCTAGAGAATCCTGTGGACAGAGGAGCCTGGTGGGCTGCATAGAGTCGCATAGAGTCGGACACGACTGAAGCGACTTAGCAGCAGCAGCAGGACTAGTCTAGACTAGAATCCTCCAGGCTCCCTTCCCCCTCTAAGGTCATGGAGCTGGCCATCTGCTGCAGAGAAGACAAATGTGTATGCAAATAACATGGGGATGGATGAGACCTGTGGCTGGCCACCCCCCCACCCCTTGTCCTTTGAGCCTGAGTTCGCTCAGCCTGTGCACTTTCCCACTCAGAGCTGCTACAGGGGCTCTGGGAGCTGGCCCTGCCCTCTCTGAACCCAGATCCACCTTGTCCCTAGCACCTGCCTGTGGCCAGATCCTTTCTCTGTGGGGGTCACCCCCACATCTGGGGCCAGTGCTTGTGGACACCCACAGCTGACCTGGGCTAGTGGACATGAGCAGCACCTCTGTTAAGTGTGAATTTGAGTACACAGACTCACACATTTGCACATACATTTATACATGAATGCATCTATGGGCCATATATGGACACTTTTGCACACACACAACTGTACATATATACTTGCATGTGTTCATACACACTCATACCTGTGCACACATATCTGTCTGCACACACATATATGCATATTTCTGTAGATACATATCTCTGTACACATACATGAGTTCAGCTCTACCATGGAAGCACTGCACATCCTTACAGATACAAAGTTACAAACCTGTACTCTGCCTCTTCTGCCCTCACCCACATCATGCTCACAGCTTGTGTGCACGCACACACTGTGTGCACACACCAGGGCTAACCAGTGGCTCACCAGGGTGTGCCCTCTCTGGGCTGAAGCACTGAGGGTGGGCTCTAGCTGGATGCACAACCCGCAGGGATGTCAGTTCCTCCAAGATGCCTCTCAGATTGTCCCCTGGCAGGGCCCCTGGAGTGGTGGAGCTCCCTGTAAGTCCATGGGCTCCACCTCCAGTTACAGAGAGACTGAACCTCGCACACTGCCTCCTGAGAAGACCCCATGTTGGGATCTGGCCCTTGCTCACAGTCCTTGGGCTTAGCATGCCCAGGCAGGCCTACCTGCCCCAGAGAGCTGCCTTCTGCTGGCTAGGCCTCCCTGGACACTGCCTTCCTCCACCTGAACTGCCCGAGTCCTCAGAGAGAACCAGGCCAAACTTCACAGAGCCAGAGCCCTGCCTGAGGTCACCCAGCACTTCAGACAGGGCTCAGCTTGAACCTGGGGCTTCCAGGAGTCTGACCACACTCAGCAACTAGAGAATAAATGCATGTCAGGTGCACAGATGGGCTCCTGGAAGCCGGACGCATGGTCATGGGGGATGGGAGCAGATTTGGGGTCTATTGAGGGTCTGTTTGCATCACACCCTGAAATGGAGAGATGACAAGTAGGAAAGTCTGCTCTTCAGACCCAGATGAGGAAGTGCTTTGTAAGCGCAGTGTCCAGAGAGGGGTCATTATTAGGAATAGAGACAGGCTGGTTCTTGGACAGGGCCTGAGGTTGAGAGGCCCAGTACTCAGACTGACAGGCTCTCAGCTGAGAAACCTTGTCCTAAAATACCCAGTCTGAAGTAGCTGGGCCCCTGGACAGCTTAGTGTGACCTGTAAGATGGGGAGATGAAAAGAGGTGGCTGCGGGTCTGGGTTAGGCACCCCTAAAACTGAGCTTCCTCATGGCAGAGGTGGGCGTAGGGCTCAGGGCCTGGGAGTATAGGACCCTGACTGCATTCTTGGGGACAACAGGAGAGCTGGGAAAATTAAATTTTGTCTGATGCCTTTTCTTAAGAGACAGCATGAATATAAAGCACAGATTGGAGCCAGATGGCCTAGGTTTGACTTTTGGCTCTACTACTTATTAACTCTGTGACTGTGGGCAAGTTACTTAGTCTCTCTGTGCCTCAGTTTTCCTCATCTGTTAAATGTGACTAATAATGGGTCCCGCCTTCTAGTATTGTTGAGAAGACAAACTATGAAGCACAGAGTAAGTGCTCAGCAAATGTTAAAGCCCAAGAGATGCTGGCTGTGCCAGGCCAGGGTTGGCTCTTGACCCTGGAGTCTGAGATAACCTCTCCTGAAGAACAAATAGCTCTGGCCTGTGGCTGTAACAGATGTCTCCTGGATACCTTGTCCTACCTGCACTGTCTGGAGCCCAGGATTGAGTTGATAGTAGATGCTCAGGATTTACCAAGAGATTTGTGTACTGGTTTCAGACTCAGTCCTTATAATAGCCCTTACATTGGTCACCCCCTTAACAGAGCAAGAAGCTGAGGCCAAAAAAAAAAGAGAAGGAAGGCCTTCTCTTTTTGGTCAGAACCTTTGCACATCTTAGCCCATGTAATATTTTCTACAGCATTAATAAGTAGGACAAATCGCCCCCAGTCTGAAGATGCAGTAAAAAACACTGACTTGGCCTGGATTACTTGGTGACAAAGGAGTTCCCCATCCCTCCCTGTGCCCCTAGACATGACTCCTAGGAAAGATGCAAGAAAGGGGACCCAGAGGACTAAGGTAGCATCCAGGGAAGGCCTACTGGAGGAGATGGGCATCCGACTGGCCCCTGAAAGATAAGCAGGCCCAGAGGGCATTGGGGTTGGGGTGGTTGAGTGAAGGCCTGAAGGTGAGAATGAGTCAGTCACCCAGCTAATAGAGAAGGCAGCATAAATTTAAGGAATGGTGGTGAGAGGGTCAAAGCTGAAACAACAAGTTGTATCTAAGTTACAGAGGGTCTGCCATGTCAGGCTGAGGGTTTGAGCTTTACTGTGCTGCCAGCAGGGAGTCACTGAAGGTGTGTGAGCAGGAGAAGAGGTATATCTAGAGCTGGGCCACAGAAAGAGAGGTGGGAGAACTCTTGGCTCCCCCTGAGCTGGTGGCACAGCCAGGGCTCTGCCCAGCCTGTGTGCCTGGTGCCTGGACTGTGTCCAGGACTGGGTTCAGTGACTCAACCTTGAGGAAATCACTCCCCAGGGAGAAAGGACCCAGATGAATCAGACCAGTAAGGTGGGGAGCTGGGAAGCTGGGGGTTCACTGAGTCACCCTCCAAGAGGGGCCAGTGGGGTGGGGGATAAGGGGAGAGTTGCAGAAAGAGGGGACTGCAGTGCAGTGGGAAGGATTCAGGTCAGACCACAGCGAGGGAGGTCAGGGGACTCTGGCTGCCTTCCCACCATTGTGAGGTTGATTCTCCTGGCAATCTTGTGAAAGAGATGGGAAAACTGAAGCCCAGAAACCAACCGGGGAGGGGATCGGACCAAGGTCATGCAGTAAGCAGCTAGCTGGCAAAGGCGAAGAGACCCAAAAGCATCCTCCAGTCCAGACACGTCCCACCGCCTCAGCCGTCCTCGTGCCAAGCGGAGGCTAGGAATGGGGTGGGTCCAGGCAGGGAGTTAGCCCAGCTGACCCCTTCCCCCTCGAAACCCCCACACACCCCGCGCAGATGGCAAATCGGGCCGGGCCGCGCCGCCACGATGCGACAGCAGAGGGCGCAGGAGCGTCACGGCTGCCGCAGGCGCCTGAGCACAGAGGCCGCTCTGCGGAGAACTGCGCTCCGAGCTCGCAAGTCCCACCGCGGAACCGTGGACTGTGTGGCCCCGGGGCCTGCACCCTCTCCGGCTTGCGGGGACGCCCACGCAGACCTACCTGCCCAGTGCTGGGGGCCCAGTGCCCCTACCCTCGATTCAGGATTGGGGTGCCTATCTATCTGTGCGCTCGCGTGTCGGTGCGCACGTGTCTCCCTCCCAGATTTGCTACTGCTCCCAGAGCCTGTCCGACTCCGAGCGACCTCTAAAATTTTCCCTCATTCCCTCTATTTTCCTGGAAGAAGAGCAAGCCCAGGATTCCGTGTGTCGTGCCAGTGGTCCCTTCCCTTCTATCTCCCCTTGCGGACCGCCTTCCACTCCCTCACTGCACTGGTCTCTCTGCCTTGGGGCTGTGGCCCGGCTCCAGGACTTTATAAGTAAGTGGTGGGGTAGAGGATGTGATCAGACAGGAGAGGGGCTCAGAGAGGCGACCCCTGAGAGGAAGTGAAAGGAGTGGCGGAGGAGCAGGAGAAGGGAGCGAAGGCAGAAAGCCGGCTACCTGGAGAGCGATCCCAGTAGGGAACCAGCCGGAAGAATCTTGAGAGCCGAGAGATAAGGGAAGTGACAGCTGGTGGGGGGCTCTGATGGGGGTCCGAAGATCGGACAAGCTGAGAGGTGCTGTCCACGGATGCGCTGAGGTGGGCGGGGCCGGTCCGGTCGAGGGGCGGTTCAGGGCGGGGCCAGGCGGTCTAGGGGCGGGGACGTGGGCGGGTTCGGGGCGGGGCCGGAGCGGACACTCGCGCGGACCCGGCGAAGCTGTCGCGGGACGCGCCGACCGAGCGCAGCGGCCGGGGGCCGGCGGGCGGGCGGGCGGCTGCGAGCATGGTCCTGGTGCTGCACCACATCCTCATCGCTGTTGTCCAATTCTTCAGGCGGGGCCAGCAGGTCTTCCTCAAGCCGGACGAGCCGCCGCCACCGCCGCAGCCATGCGCCGACAGCCTGCAGGTAGGGAGCCGGGGCCCGCTCTGGGCACGAGGGGAACCGGGTGCTGGGTGAGAGCCCGGCCCGGTCCTCCGCTGAGCGTGCTGTCGCCGGCCCCATGATCCACCCTGCTCCTCAACCCTCCTAGGGTGATGAAACCCCCACCCCCACCCCCCCCGCCCCAGTTGTGAGTCCCACTTCTGTGCTGGGATTGCAGCCCATACCCAGAGACCTTGAATGCCCAGCTCACAGTTCAAAACCTCATGCCAGACTCTGAACCCGTTTCAGATCTGGGACTCCACCCCAAGCACTGAACTCCCAATCCACGGTGGGACCCCCTGGCACACCCAAGAATTCTGCCGGAGCCCGGAACCCCCTGACTCCCATAATAGTAGAGGACCCCTGCCCATACCCCCTAGCCCCCCAATATACTTTCAGATTCCAGATACACCCAGAACACTTGAATCCCAACTCTCAGCCAAGACCCCACCTCAGAGCTGGAGCCTCACCTCACACCCCTGAGCCCCTATTCCACAGCCTCATCTATGCCCCCATCCAGGTTCCTACTCAAACATCTGGACTCAGTCCTTACACGAGACCCCACCCCTGAGGCTAAATGCTCTTTCCATCTCGGTTTCTCTCTTCTTCTCTGCAGGTTCCCCCTCCCACTCTGTTCCTGCTTTCCCTCCTCCCTCCTGTATAAGAGATCTTAGTCTTTTCTGGCTTGTGTCACCCTCTCCTCTTGTTTCTCTCTGGGTATGTTGGCTCCAATTTATTCTCTGGTTTCTTTTCTGGCTTCTCCTAGTCTTTCTGGGCATCCTCTCTCTCTGCCCCTGTTTCTCTCCTGTTTGGTCTCTCTTGCCCATGTGCCCACTTCTCTTGGTCTGCCCATCACTCCTCCAATATCTCCAGGTTTCTATCTTTGTTCTAGGGCCTTTGCATGTGGTCATCCTTCCCCTTATGTCAGCCTCTGATTTGGGGTGGTGAGGGGACTGGCTCAGAATGCCAGGCCAGTGTCCCCAGAGCCTCCACCCCTCCCCATGTTGTCATGGTGTGGGTGCTGGTAGAAGGGGCTAAACATAGAGCACGCAGCCCTTGGGCGGTGCCCAGGGATTTAAGGTGGGTGGGGATCATGCAGTGGGGCACTGGGGTTCACATGATGAACAAAGAGTATATGGCATTGCATGGCATGTGCAGCTGGGGAGGCTGAGTTGTGAGTGTGGAGTGGTAGCTGTTTAAGTGACTGTTGCCTGTTTGGGGAGCTTATGTGTACATGGTTGTGTGTCTGTCTTCATAGAGTGGAGTAGTTGTAGGGTCCACTTACACAGGGGACTGTGTGTATATCTATGTTATAAACTGTTGTGTGTAACCAGGAAAAGCCACTGCAGGGCCCCAGTGAAAGGTTTTACTGGATGTCTTACTTGAAGAGGGTGGGGAGAGGGCCACTGTGAATGTGTGAGAGTGTTTGCAGCCAAGGTGACTGGCTTCGAGTCACCAAGTTACATCCTGGAGTTGGTCAGGAAGTATATTGGGACGTGTGTTGGTGTTTGAGTGTCATATGTCTATGTGATGGCTGTTGGTACAACTCTCGGTAAGAAAGAGTGCAGTGACCAGGGCCTAGGGGTCCAAGGCAAAGACTTGTTGACTAAGTGTATGTGAGTATGTGCACACACAAGTGTATGTGGGGAGGAGGCAGTGTGCAGGCAGTACTGTCTGTGCTAAGGAGCTGTGTGTGCCCATAAACATGTGATATTTTGTTGTGACATTAGATGTGCACATTATTTATGCAGGGTGTGTCTGTGTCTGGTGGTGTGTGTGTATTGAATTTAATTGGATGTGTGTGTGCTTGGAGAGGTGAGTGTAGGGTGTGAGGGGTGCGTGTGGGAGGTTGAGTGTGAGTGTGGTGTGAAGCGTGGGTGTGTGAGCTGGATGACTTTCCCGTGTGATGTGGATTATGTGATCTTTTCTCCCTATGAGCTGTTTATGTATGAAGGGTATCCAGGGAGCAAGGGTATGTGTGGGGGTGAGGCAGTGTGGAGGCCTGTGGAGGGTGCTACAGGGTGTGAGGGAGTGAGTGTATAAGATGTTTGGGGTAAAGAACAAGGTGTGTGATGTTCAAGTGTGCAGAATACAGCAGGTGTCCCAAAAATGTGTGTGTGTGAGCAGGGCTTGACTGCCATCCTATCCTTGCTTTCCTCCCAGTTGGGTCCAAGGAGATGCCCAAGCCCAGCTGCCTCTACCCTTTGCCCTTCATCCTCCTCGCTTTCACCAGGGCCTTTGTCTTGGGTTTCCGGTGGAGCAGGCACTGGACAGGCGGGCAGCGGGTGATGTCGAGGTCCAGGAACCTTTGTTCTTTTCCTCTTAGCCTGTCTCGTGTTTGGGGCCGGGATTGGAAGGGGTGGAGAGAGGATGCACGTGTCTCGGGGTCACTGTGTTTCATTACCAGCTCACAGTGTTCTGCAGAGGGTGGGGGTCCAGGCACAGGTACTGAGGCCTGGGTGGTATCCCCTGTGGCGCCTTCTTGGCACAAGAGCAGCTGGGGCCAGGCTTGGAGTTGGGCGGGTTTGCCAACCATGAGGTCTTAGTCCCGAGCATGGCACAGTGCCCTTCCTGCTCACGTCATCTCGGCTGCTGAGCAGCCCTGTTCCCTCTTCTGTAGGCTGGCTGGTCCTCTCCCCTTCTCTGTGTGGTGCCCGGAGAGGGTTCCTGGGCTGGGAGACAACCAAGAAGACCTCAACCAATCTCTACTCATTGACCCCACATCTGATAGGGGGATAGTTCCTGTCTGCCCAGGGCTTTAATCTAAAAAAGGAGGCCAGATCACACCTTTGGGGACCTTCTCGTTTGATGGACCCAGTAGGAGGATCCAGGTCATACTCTCCAGAGAAAGCTATGGGGAGACCTTAGTGGGCAGCTTTCCAAAAGGGACTCTAGAGCAGGAAAAGACAGGACTCCTGGTGGTTGGAAGCCAGAGAGATCATCAGAGTCAGTCAGGGGAAGGGGCTTAGGGCACTGCCTCAGCACCACATTCCAGAAGGTTCTCTGAAGTGAGTGAGCTTGAGCTGAGCCTTGGAGAGGAGGTAGAGAAATATAGCCTAAGGCTGAGGAAGATTCTGGCCCAACTGGAAGAAAGGGATTTTGAAGGCTGTTGAACATTCCCAAGCAATACTGTCTGACTTCAGAGGGCCATCTCTGGGCCTCCTCCCTTCTCAGGTTTTCATGTCTGGCCCATCCCGATTGTCTTTGGCCAGAATCATCATTGTCAGTATCTTCATCATCCACTTTAGGCAGCTCTTTCCAGATTCCAAGCTCCTTTCACAAATGTCTCCTTTAACAGATGAGCTCATTCCATTGTCTGAAAGCATTTATTGAGCACCTGCTAGGCCACAGGCAGGCATGGTGTTAAGTGCTGGGGATATAGCAGTGACCAAACAGGCCTCATGGGGCTCCCACTTTCTGTGTCTAAGGAACCCCGTCTTTGTGGCCCATCCAGCCCTGGGCAGACGGCCCTCTTTCTGTGTTTTCCCACAGCCTGATGTCCACTTGATGTGCTCCAGGCAGGCATCCATGGTGCTGGGGTCTGGCTCCCACTAGAACATGAGCTCTTCAGAGGCTGGGTGGGATCTGCCCATCCCATGTGTCCTGACCTGAGCTTAGCATAGTCCAGATGTTCATAATGATTATCAGAGGTCCCAACCCCCTGTAGGGTTGGCAGCCCTGCTGCCGTCTAGGGAAACTGAGGCCTAGAGTGGGGAGGTCTTTAGGGAGCCTCCTCTTAAGACCCTCCTTTGCCCAGTGTTGCCAGAGACCAAGAGAGGTCAGGTGACTTGTGCAGGTTTCACAGCAAGGTGGCAGGGCTGGTCCTAGAATACAGCTCTCTGGCTGCCAGGCTGGGCTCTGGCCCCAGCACCATGCTGCTCCCTGGCTGGCCTCCGGGCTGCCTGTGGCGGGTAAATGATTATTAATGACCCCCCTGGCAAGGAGACAGGAAACATTTCCCGACCACAGCTGGGGACCTGCTCCCTGCCAGCCCCAGCCATTCATACCCGCCCTGGCCATGGGTCAGCATTGATGTTATCACCATGCTGCCTTGGCCTTCTGTCTGTCCTCCTGCCCATCTGACTCCCACCTCCCTTTCCTCTAAGGGATAAAGGACAAGATGGAACAGAGATTTCTCTTTCACATCTCTGTCTCCAATTTGCTTCATCTCCACCTTCTCCCTTGCCCCTAACCAGCCGGAAGTATTCTCTTCTCCAGGAAGTCTTCCCTGAATGCACCACCATCCCCTTCTTCCAGTGGCCTTGTCCTGGGCTCTGGTCACTGTATCTCCCTCATTGCAGACTCTGGTCTCACTCTGATGGTTTGCTCTGATGGTCCTAAGGCTGGGCTGGTGACTTCCTGTGTGGCCTGTCCTCAATTGCTGTCTTAGGACTGACACGTGGAGTATTGTCCCAGATGCTTCCTCCACGAAGTCCCCAGCCCAGCCCAGGGACTCTCACTTCCTCTGACTATCCCAGTGCTCCCTGTCCGTGCCACAACTGTGTACTGCCAGGCCTTTATGAGCACCTACTATGTGCCCAACAGAGATGGTAGGTAGAGAGAACACAGTGCAGACCTTAAACTTCAGCCACACATTGCCCCAAGTCTGAGCAACAGGGCATCTGCCTCTTGGCAGGTGGACAGACCCAGGTACCAAGGCCAATGGTGGTCAGGTGATGGGGTGATGGAAGGGCACAGACAAAGATGGATGCTGATAGATTGTGTGGGGAGGGCAACACTGGAGAGAAACTTGGGGGCCGTGGTGGGACAGGGCAGGGGCCCCTAATTCAGCCCAAAGTTGCAGGGCGGGCAAGTTGGGGAGCTTCCAGGAGGGAGTATATCTAAAGCGGGAGCTGAGGGATGAGCCAGGAGAAGGTTCTGGACAGAGAGAAGGAGTGAATCGAGAATTTGAAGGCTTGCTGGTGACAGACAGAGGGAGGGAAGCATTCTGTGGCGCTGGGTGCTGGACTGCCAGAGAGGCTGAGTGATGGGATGGCTGGGGGGAGGGGTGCTGCTGAAGCATCAGGAGATGAGGCTGGTGAGGCTGGCAGGGGCCAAATTGTGCAGGACTTTTATGCCATGTCAAGGAATTCGGACTTTCTCCAGAGGGAACTGGGCACCAGGAGAAGAGTTGAAAACAGGACAGTGACTGCTCAGACCTGTGTATTCCTAAGCTCCCTGGGCCAGGGGTGGAGAGCTCATAGATGGGGTGAGGTGGGAGGCTGGGGCAGTTCCTTCAAATGCGAGATGATGAAGCTAAACAGGGAAAAGCCTGAGTTGAAGAGGAGGGGACAGAGGGGCAGAGGTGGAGGAGGAAGCCGGTCAGCTGTAGGAGAGAAGAGAGAGAGCCACCATGGGGTCTGGGTGGCCAAGTGAGGGAAGACAGGGTTTGAGAGCACATGCCTGGGCCTGAGTCAGGGCCCTCCATGGAGCAGAAGGTCTCAGGATGGCTTCCCAGGTTAGGAGGTTAAACGGAGACCAGGAGACCTGGATTCCACTGGGGGTTTCCACATCTTTGTCTGTAGTGTGGGGAGTTGGGATCTGCCCTGGGCAAAGACTTTTCAGCATTCAAAAATTAAAACAATATGTAAAATGTAACATTTAATAAAATTCAAATTCAAAAATATATGAGTACATTCAAAAATGAGTTAAAATGTAAATTTATGAAAATGCTAAGCATACATCCGTGATGGTTCTAATATCAACTGTATGCCTTCACTGCTTCCCACCCTTTTGGATCCAGCTCCCTTGAAGCTACTGCTCTGGTGTGGCCTCTGGTGTGGCCAGACACCGGCCCTGGGGCGGGGTAGGGGGTGGTCTAGGACCTTTTGGCCTCTTGTTCAGGGCACCTCCGCTGGGAAGCCTGCTATCTGGCTTGTGGTTTCCTGCGGCAGGCATTTTGCTTTTCCTGTCCGTCACCTTGAGGGACCTGACCCCTTGAACTTCACCCATTTGGGGGAGGGGGGATGGTGAGGGAGTTTCAGGAACCGAGGATGAGGGGTCAGAGAGAAGAGGTGCCCGCTTTAGGACCCAGTAGGGATAGGGTGGGAAGTGGGGGAGGAGGGATGGGACAGGGGTGGGGGTGGGGGGGTGGGGTCTGAGAGGCAGGAGATGTGAGCAAAGCTAAAAGAACTGCATTATTCCAACTTGAATATCTGTATTTCCTAATGTAAAAGTTGCACCATTTCTGGAAGACCAGATGTTGAGGTCCCATCTTACAATCTCAGGACTGGGCATTGCTTGGCTCCTACTGTCCAGTGATCTTGCATAGCACCACTTTTTAGACTGCATTTTCTCACCTGTAAAAAGAGGAAGTTGGGTGAGATGAGCTCTCAGGAGCATCCGGCATTGTCAGTTTGTGGGGTTCCTCCTTTTCATGGCTCTCAGCTCTCAGCCAGGGCTATGTGGATGCCTGGCTGTGTGGTTCTGACATTGTGTGACTTTAAGATGCTGAGACTCTAGGAGCCGAAGAAGCAGACTTTCTGTGATTCTAAGATTCTAGGATTGATGATTCAGTGATTCTAAATGGGGTTTCTGGGAAGAGCTGCAACCACCTGCCTTGTTAATGTTGATGTTCAGTTATTAAAAACATAGCAAGAAGCAATGGAGACAGCTTGGGGCCAGGGGCAGCCCCCACCCCCAGGGAGGGAGTGGAAGAGGGGCTGGGTTGGCAGTTAGTGGGGAAGGAGGTTCTCTCAGTCTGGGTTGCACAGACCGTTTCTTCTGCACCAGCAGAACTGGTGTACCTGCACATGCGAGATCCACCACTCCCTAAGCTTTCAGGGTAAGGGGTCATTTCCTTCATCCCTCTGTCCCTAATCATTTCAGACTATGGCAGAGAGAGGAGTGCCCTTTCCTCCCAATCCCTAAAGCCTGTGGGAGAAATGTCTACAGTGGAGGAAGGAGAGGCCTGCTCACCCCCACCCACTCCTTCCCTGGCAGCCCCGGCCTGAGGGGGAAAACAGGACATGAACACTTCCTGGACACAGACATGGGAATGCATGAAGCTCTGCCTGTGAGACTCAAGTACAAAGGGCCTCCGACTGGGGCAGAGGCCAAGCAGCTAGAGAGGCAGTGTGGGCATCGGTTAGGGACCCATCAGCACCCCTTGAGGACAGGCCAAGGAGGGAGGACCCTGTTTGTGCCCTGGGGGTGGCTGTGAGGACTTAAGGAAGGGAGGTCCCAGGCTAGGGGGCCTGAAGGGCTAATGACTGATGGGGGCTCAGGCCGCCAGCCCAGCACAAGGCCAGCTCATTGGTCCAGCAGCTCGTTGCGTCTTGGGGTGTGCACAGTCTCAGCACCCACACCAGAGGTGGTGAAAGAACCTCCAAGTGGGGGAGAAAAATCTCAGCTCTCTAGACAGCCCTCCCTGTCCGGGTCCCTCAGAGCTCAGTACTGCCATCCAAGACCCAGCCTGGTGGGTTCACGGATCCAGTGACAGATGCTGGGACCCAGACCCATCACACAGCATAGCAGGGCCTGAAAGTACAGGCAGGACTTGGGTCAGGGGGAGAGCGCTTTTGTCTGTCACCTGCCATCTTTCTCCTCCCACAGGCCAGGAGGCAGGTGGGGTGGCGATAATTGGGATAATTGCTCGCTGTCATCTAGGAGGCTACATGGTCTACCACAGCCTGTCTTGGCCCTGAGGCTAGGGTTCCCAGCAGGGAATCCCTCCCCAGCTGCCCGACCCACAAGTGGCCTCCCTGGGGTTCTCCTCCCTCGTCTTCCTGCTGCCACACCTGTCACTCTCCTCTGCTTCTCCTTGGGCTCTCTCCCCATCCCTATAAGTTTCTGTCTCTGGCCATCTTTGTATGTCAGTCTCTCCAGAAGATTGTTAGACTTGGAAGGGCCCTAGGAGATCATTAGATCCACCCCTTTTATTCCTCAGGTGAGGACGGTAGCTCAGAGAGGGGAGGGTCCTGTCTGAGGTTGCACAGTAGGCTACAGCGGAGCCCAGGTCATGGAGGCACAGTCTTGGCATCAGGCATCTAGGGTTTCAGGACTGCCTGTGTCATGGCTAACCCGACAGGCTTCTCTCCTCAGAAAACAGGGTCTCCTCAGCTCAGTGTCTGAGCTGTTCTCCCTTCTTTTCCTTTGCCCTCTTCTCTGCTGCCTGGCTGATCCCTACCTTGGGCAGACACTGCCCATGGGACACAGACCAGAGCCTAGGACTCTATGACAGGGGTGCACACCCATGCACACATGGACACAGACAGTTGCAACTGTATATAAGTCCCGGGTGCAAACCTCTATCACGTAGTTGGGAGGCTGTCCTGGAACCTAGTTTCTCTTCCTGAGAGGCACTGCACACCTCCTCCAGGAAGCCCCCGGGGACTTCTCTGCAGAGTCCCTTTCCCGCCAGTCCCTTTGTGATAACTGAGTTCTGTTGAGCCTAGGTTCCTCCTCTGTGACCTCAAGGGCACGGCTGAGTCTCCCTCTGGCCCTGGAGCCCCTCCTTCAATGTTCCCTCCTTCTGTCTCAGGAGGGCTCGGCTTCCTGTGGCTGGGTGGGGAGAGTCCTGAGGTCCCCAGAGAACAGTGGGACAATGGGGAGGCGGTGACAGATGAGACATTGCGTCTTTCCCAAAGTAGGCTCCACCCTACCCTGACCTCCTGGCTGGTGTCTGGGGCACAGCCTTGGCCTGTGGGCCCCTTAGGACTAGGGTCCTGGGCTGACCGTCCCCCTCCCCCTCCCTCTCAGTGCAGAGGTCACAGCATCAGAGCTCCTGACCCAGCAGCAGCTCTCTAATTGGAAAGCTGTGGAGTCTTGGTCCCCAAGGTGGCCGCAGCATATTGACAGGATGGTGTAGACTCCTGGGGCCTCTGGTAGGGGTGAGCTGGACTGCCCTGAGTAGGAAGGTGATAAACATGAAGTTTGGGGTAGGATTATGGCGGCACTGTGAATGTCTAGCTGAGACTCCCACCCCCAATCCTATCTACCTTCCCTGTGCTTGAGCTGGGTGACGGGGAACCAGAGGGCATGGGGCAGGAGCCTCTCCAGGGAGTGGTGGAGAACCTCGGTGCAGTTAGAATTGAGTGAAACTAGCACTGCCTCTTCTCAGGTGGGGGAGGGGGCTGTCCCAGGGCAACTCAGTGGTGGCAGTGGGTGGACCATCGGAGGCCAGGGTGGAAAAGTAGGCTTAGGCTTGTGGACAAAGGGATGGGCCCTTAGGTCAGACACTTATCTTGGCCCGCGTCATTTCCTCTGCCGGACATGGCTGGGTTAGTGGGGTCATCACACAGAGGGAAGGAACAGGCTGAGCCAACACACATGAGGCCCTGCAGTAGACTCAGGCACATGGGCGACCTTGTCACGCCCTGGGCTGCAGTCAGTCCCCCATCGAGGCCCAGCCATGGAGCCACAGTCACCCTGGGAGATGGCGCCGTCTAGACCATCACCCCCTCAGCCCCTAGACCCAGGCATCCTTGGCAACACTCAGGCCCAGCTGAAGGCACTGCTGAGGAGGGAGACCCCACAGGACACAGGGACACATGGGACAAGCAGACACTCTGCCAGAGCCCCCCCCACCACAAGCGTCCACACACCAGGTGCAGCTACTGTCACCCCGAGGGTGACCCAAGGAGAATCACGGATTCCAGCAGGTGTCCAGAGCCTGAGTGAGATGAAAGGAGCACCAGGCAGGGAACCCAGAAGTGCCCCCTGCCCCCGTCAGAGGGCACGCTGACTTGTGCCCTCCCCCCCAGCTCACTGAGTGCCCGAGGCTGTTTATTTCCTAGCAGGGATGGGTGTCTCATCCCCACCCGCTCCCCCTCCCCACCACACGCTTGCCAAGCTGCCAAATCAAATCAGCCCCTGCGCTCGCGCCAGGCGGGCACGGCGGCCAGCAGCTGACGGGAACGAAGCCAGGCTCAGAATATCCCGCCGCCTGTGCCTGTCCGATGCCTGGGTGCGCTTGTGGGTGGGGGTGGGGAGGGACAGCCGGCCCCTGGGCAGCGCCTCCCAGAGTGGATCCGATTCTGGATGCCCCCCTGGGTGGTGGGCTACCACGAACGAGTGAGCAGGTCCTGGTGTGTCTTCCAGCCCATGAGGAGCTGTGGGATAGAGCTGATAGGATGCAGGTTGGGGGTCTGATGGGAGCCCAGACGTCTGGACACTGGGCTGGGCTTGAGGACTCACGTGTATGATCCCATTCACTTCCCAGCAACCCCAGCTGGGAGCCCAGCCCAGTGGCTGTGAGCTGGACAAGACACACCCCATTTTATAGATGGGAAGCTGAGGCTCAGACAGCAGAGTGAAGGGAGAGAGGCAGAAGCGGAGGGGACCTCAGGAGGGGTAACAGTGTGGTCATGTCCACCCCTGAGGAGCCCCAGGCTGAAGGAGAGAGCTTGGCTCTATTCTCAGAGTTGAGGGACTGAGAATACACCAGAGCCAGACGCGCCCATGGGAAGCAAGGGCCATCACAAGGCTCCGTGGAGGAGGCCGCTGTGGGAGACAGGAGGTCCCGGGTCTGCTGGGGGCTGGTGGAGGGGCAGCCTGGGGAGACAGGGGAGGGCCTGGCCGGCCTCAGCCCCTGGCTTTCTTGTCTCTGCAGCCAGCCAGGACCTCCTTGCACAGGAGCCAGTGCCCCCGGGGAGTGGAGACTGCACACTGCAGGTGAGAGCTCAGCGGAGGCAGGGAGGACTGGGGTGGGCTTTGGGGTGGGGGGTGGGGGGGCGCAGGCTGAGGGTCAGTCTAAGCGCTACCCCACCCCTGGGAGGACTGGGAGGCTGGAGCTGAATCCCAGCCCCACCCCCTCCGGCCTAGGATCACCCCAGACCAAGACCACCTCTCCTTCCCTATTCCTGCCCAGAGTTCCCTCCCCATGAGGATTTGCCCTCCTCCGGAGTCACCTGGGTGTCACTGGGGCTCCTCCCTCATCCTCCCCACCCTCACCCAACAATTCCCTGTTGATTCTCTGCCCTGAGTATCTGGTGAACTCCTCTCCAGCTCTCCCATTGCCTGCCCTGGTCTGGGACAGGTCATCTTTCCCCTGGATGGCTCACTGGCTGTCTCCTCTCAGTTGCCCCCCTTCTCCAAGTGGCTGCCAGAAACATCTTTCTAACACACAAACCTGAACTTGTTACTTTTCATCTTAAAAGTTCTCCATGCTCCCCCTCCCCCTGCTCCCTCTGCAGCCCCAGCCAGGTCACAGTCCCTCCTTCATTCACTCCTGCTTCCCTAGCACCACTCCTGCTGGCCTCTTCCCCCTTCAGCTTCCCAAATCCTTCTGGGCTCAGCTCTAGCCTCACTTCCTCCAGGAAGCCCTCCCTGCCTTTCACGCTCCCTCCTCTGAGCTCTCCTGCTTTGGCTGTCAGCTGCTGGGACATTCTGCTGCCTGTGTCATTAGCACCCTATTTTCTCCATCTTGTGACTGGGATGTCTCCTGCTCTGAACTGTGAGCACCCTGAGCCTAGGGATGTGCCTTGTTCATTTCTGAGTCTCCCACCACCCTCCAAAGGGTGCCTGAGGAGGGCTCAGAAAGCACCTTTCCTTTGAGATGAGGGGTACCATCTCAGCCCCTGACCATGCCTTTGCAGAGGCCTCATAGGAACTGTCAAGTGTCCATGGGATCCTGAGTCACAGTGGGGTGGGCTGGGGTTGGTGAAGGTTGGCACAGAGGAGGGGTGTGTGTGAGATCAGAGAACCTTGGATGAGCCTCCCCTGTGCCCCGGGGGCCTGGCTGAGAGGAAGGGGAGACTGTGGCTGTATCAGCCCCTCCTCTGGGCCAGGAGCTGTAGATCCACTTCCCTGTTTAATCCCCACGACCTCCTTGGAAGGCAGGGGCTGTGATTCTTCTACTTAGGGGAAGCTGAGGCCCAGCGGGGTCACACAGGGAGTGAAATGGGGGCAGAGCTGAAAGAGGACCTATGTCACATATTCAACCCTGGCTCTCTCCCTGCCCTTGGGTGAGATGGCCGAAGATGCCCACGTGGGGCCTGGTGCCCAGCGGAGTCAGCATGGGCTCACTGCTGGGACACAGAGCCCAGCCCTGAGGATGTGTCTGCAGCTGGGTGCTAGGCAAGGAGAGAGGGGGAACCTGGGGAGTCATTATTAATTTATTTCTGGCCGTGGCATTCCCCGTGGGGCGGGGGCTCCCCCAGGAGCTGGGACAGATGGTGTTCCTGGGAGCCAGCAGTGTCTCAGCAGCCACTGCCACCTGCCAGGAAAGACTTGATTTGTCATCCTCCCAGGAAGCTGAGAGGGGAGAGGCCTTTGGAGAAGCTGAGCTTGTCCTGGGCGATGGGAGTGGGGCTGCAAGTACAGGAGCTGGGCCCAGGCTTCTCGTTTCTTTCTCTGTGCACAGTCCCCGCTCCCTTGGCCCTTGGCCCTGCTCCCTGCAAGTTCAAGTTCTGCCTCCTTCCTCATCCCACGAGGCTTCCCCAGATCATCCCCATTTGTTCCTGCTGCCTTTTATTCGCCTAGATCCTGCTGCCCCCTCTCTCAGCCCAAAGATATGGGCTATGAGGCCCCCCGGGTCTCAGTTCTTTCCTTCCAGTCCCACACCCATCACTGAGATGGCAAGTGTCTGCATGGCCTCTGAGCAGTGCCTGCTGTGTTTCTGGGTTCACTTAGCACCCCTTCCCGAGTGCCCAGGCCCATGCTCAGCCCTGCTGGAAAGAGACAGTTTGCTGCCCCTGGGGACCCCCTAACTCAGAAAGGCTAGGACTGGAGAGAGTAGGAACCCTAGGGTGTGGCTCAAACTGTTGGGACCCCTGGAGGGAAAGAAGGATGGGAGACTGATGAGGAGCCTCCTGTGAGGGTGGAGCTGGGGGAGGTGAATGCACTTATCCAGTGGACAGACCATGGGGTCAGGTGGGCATGAGTTCAAGTACCAGCTTCACTACTTCCTAGGGGTGTGACATTGGGCCAGTCCCTTAACCAACCTGAGCATCAGTTCCCTCACCTGTAAAAAGGGTTTAAGAATCTTCACCATCATTGGGCATAATCACTATTATTGGACATAATAATCATGGCAGGCCTGTTGGGAGAAGTTACAAAGATAGTATGTGTGAGGTGCCTGCCCCAGGCCCGGCCCGCAGAGAGTCCCTGGAGAGAGTTGGCAGCCTCCCTGCTTCCCTCAAGGGTGAGATCCTTGGAGCCAGGTCTAGATGGCTCTGCTTTGTGAGACCGGGTACCCCACGGGACTGGGTGGGCATAGCTCATTCTCCTGCTGCAGGCTGCACAACAGCCACGAGAGCAGGACTACCAGCTCCCATGCCCTCCCAATGGGTGTCTGTTCAGCACACCTTCTTTGGATGGCTCCCTGGCCCCTGTGCCAGCTGGCTGGCTTGGAGGAGGGGCTCTTCAGGCACCATCTGGAATCCTCCTTCAGCACCAGGGCCATTACTCTCTCTGGATGTCAGGGCTGAGGCAGTTCAAGCAGTGAGCTGAGCACTCTGGGTGAATGCCCTCTCTGTGCTGGCTCTCAGGGCCCAGACGAGGGTTAAGAAACCCAGCTGGGGCTGGGGCTGGGAAGAGGCAGACATGAACAAGTACATGGGTATCCACACCAAGCACCCTAGTGCTCTGCCCAGCACTGGCTCCTCTATGGCTTCCCACTGGATAAGGAAAGACCACACCTTTGCCATGGCATTGCCAGCTGTATCTGCTGGACCCCTTCATGTCCACCCCTTGCCCCCAGACATGGCAGTGCTCACTTCCAGGACACCTGCTCTTCCCGACCTCCCCGACTTTGTTCACAATGACGCCTCTTTCTGAAATGCCTTTCCCTTTTCCCTCTACCTATTCCTTTTGGCACTAGTACTAAAGAATCCGCCTGCCAATGCATGAGACATGAGACTCAGGTTTGATCCCTGGGTCTAGAAGATCCCCTGGAAAAGAGCATGGCAACCCACTCTAGTATTCTTGCCTGGAGAATCCCATGGACAGTGGAGCCTGGTAGGCTACAGCCCACAGGGTCGCAAAGAGTTGAACAAGACTGAAGCGACTTAGCATGTAGGCACACACACGCTCCTTTTTCAAACCCCAGATTAGATGCTACCTCCTTTGTGAAGTCCTCTCAGATTGCTCCCTCCACCTCAGGTCAAGTTGGCCTCCACCCACCTCCTGGGCACTCATACCTCCAAGCTTACCTAAACTTACAGTCAGACAACTTGGTACACCATGTGGTTATATATCCTTTCCCATGTAGTTGTAAGTATCTGGCTGGTAGGAACCAAGGCTGAGTCTTCTTAGTCTCTCCTGGGCTCATGTGGGGCCTGGCATAGGCCTGGTATATAGTAGGTGCACAATAAATGCTTCTTGATCGAACGAGAGTGTCTATGAGAGGTGAAGTAGTTCTTAGAACTGTATTGCTGTATTGGGTGCAATCTTGGAGACTTCCTGGAGGGGGCACCTTGGAACTTTGAAGGATGAGGAGGGTTAAAGTCAGTGACTAATGAGACCAGAGATCAGCTGGATAGTTAGGGAACGTCCATGTGGCTAGCTTCTGAGAGGACCCTCTGAGGGCAATAAGGATGGGGACCAAGCACACAAAGAAGCCTGGAGCAAGGATGTAGAGGGGGCTGCAGGAGCCTGGCTCTGTGCTGAGAACCCAGCTCCAAAAACTTCTTTGCCCTTGGGTCCTGGTCTGAGGAATGCTTGATCTCTGAGTCTAGAGTGAGGCTGAGCCCAGCAATGGTGAATAAGTAGGCCCTGGTGGTGGGCTAGCCATAGGCAGGGGCATGAGCCAGGGTGGTGCTGTTGGGTAGGATTGCTATGGGGGTTGGGAAAGGCTTCGGGGGTGAGAGGAGCAGCTTGTGCAAGGGCATGCGGGTAGGGTGCCCCTGGGTCTGCATGGGAGAAGGCCGACATGTCAGTGGAGCCCAGGTTACTGTGCTGGGAGCGTTGGGGTGAGGCTGGAGGGGCCGCTGCAGGCAGCTCTTCCCATGCTCGTATTTAAGATTCTGGGAGACCTGCCAGCCTCCTCCTGGTTTCAGCACATCAGGAGCAAGTGGCCTCAAAGCTGCCCCACGGCCCGCAGGGAGCCGCTGCCAACAAGTTGGCCATAGCATCTGGTGTCCACGGGGGCCCCCAGGCCCTGCCATCTGTCTGCGCCCACCTGTCGGGTTGCCCAGGCCCAGGGTGTGCAGGGACCTGGGCCAGAGAGGCGATCTCAGCTGCCACCCCAGCCTGTCTGTCTGTCCATCCATCTGTCCACATCCCTGACTGACCAAGGACGAGGCAGAGATGGACAGACGCAAGTCCTGCCGTCGGAGAAGCCTAGTCTGCAGGGGCAGGCATCAAGCACCAGGCATTTACACCCAGGGAAGACACAGCTGAGCCTGGGCCAGACTTGTGGGCCGGCCAAGGCCCCAGGTGGTCCCCTCAAGTGCTTGAAATGGAGGCTCAGAGGAGGTGGGGACTGGCTCTGAGGCAGACAGCAGGTCAAGGCCGATGCTGGGCCAGATGCTGTGGCCCCGGGGCTGGACGAGGCTCCTCTGGCTGGCCCCTCCCCCACCACCCTGCCTGGCCCTTGGCTGTAAACATGGAGAGAACAAGTTCCGTTTCCCGGGAAATATTTATCTCAGGCCGTGTGGGGAGCGTATGCTGGCCTCCGCCTGTCCTTCCTGAGGGCTGGCCTGGGGCAGGAGGTGAGGGGCTTGGTGGCCTTGGGGGGCAATCTGTGGGGCCCCCGAAGGCTGAGCCAGGAAGGGTGTGCCCTGCGGCTCCCACCAGAGCTGGAGTCTGAATGCCGGTGAGCGTGGGGAGAGGAGGCAGCTGATAGGAGAGAAGCCGCCGCATAACCTTGCCTCTGTCACGTTCCTATTTTCATCCCTGTCAACCCATCTCCTCTGGTTCCTGCCTCCAAGCCTTTGCTCCTGTCTGCTTCCCCTACCTGGGATGCCGTTTCTTCCACTTCCTTGTAGGTCCCAGCTCTCAGCTGGCTTCCTCTGGGAAGTTTACCCTGACTCTCTAACCCCCTAACCCTTTGTCCTCCCCCGCCCAGGAGCCTGTCCTTCTGCTCTGGCTCCTAGCAGCTTCAGACTGAGCCCCACAGATCAGCAAAGGTCTTGTTCCAAGCCGCTCAGACAGTCCAGACAGCTGTGTCCAGGCTGCCCAAGAGTCCCCTTCCTGGGAAACACAGGTCTGGGGCCCCTGGGTGTGAGGCAGGGCCCAGAGGTCAACTTTCAGTGATTCAGGACAAGCCCAGGCACACGGGGGAGCCAGGCTGATTGAATGGGGTGTGGGGGAATCCCAGCGAGGATGGGGGCAGGTAGAGGGGCCCCAGGTCCCTGCCGGGGGTGGGGGCAACTCTTGGGCTTTAGGCTGTGTATCCCTGACGCGGGCCCTGACAACAGGAAATCCTTGAAAGAACAGGCAGTGGCTGAGGACTCTGAGCACAACAACAGGAAACAGCCTTGACATGGGGCAGCAGCTCTGGCGATGGGACCTGGTGGGGTGGGGGTGGGGGCAGCATGTGGGTCCCAGGGTGATGCCGAGGGTGACGCTGAGACGCTGACAATGGGGCAGCGGGGGTTCTGCTGTGTGACACTGAGTTTGTGAAGTCATGGGATACTGTGTGGAGAGTGGGTGAGTCACTGAGTGTGACACCGAATGACACACACCAAATGTGTGACACCAAAATAGTGATACCAAATGTGTGACACCACTTGTCCAAGACTGTGTGAGACAGTGGACGTGCTACTGATGGCGTGACCCTGTGATATTGATTGTGTAATGCTGAGTGATACCAAGTGTGACACTGAGGGTGTGACACCATGAGGATGTGTGACACTGCAGTAACAAGTGTGGTCCTGAGTTTGGGGGCTCAAGTGTCTGACACTGAGTTGTCAGTGTGGGCCCCAGGCATATAGGGAGGCTGAGTGTGCAACCAAGGGTGTAACACAGAGAGACACCGTGTGTGAAAACCAGCATGTGATACTGGGCAATCCTGTAATGCTTGTGACAGTATGAGCTGTTAGCACACAGTCCTGTGTAAAATGCTGTCATGGGAAGAACCTGATGGGTTCAGGCAGGGAAGTGATATGATCTAATTTATGATTTTGAAAGAGTCTATACTCTTGTTGCAGAGTGTATGATGGGGAACCAGTTGGAGGGGCTGAGAGGAGGTAGGCAGAGAGTTGAAGGCTATTGTAGATACCCAGGCTGGAGATGGTGGTGCCTGGGCTAAGGGGAGGGCAGAAGAGTTGGAAAAAAATGAACAAGCTTTGGAGATATTTGCAGGTAGAAATGACAGAACTTGCTGATGAATCAGAGGATGAACCAGAAGGAAAAAAGGAGAATGGCTCCCAGGTTTCTGATTTGAAGAACCAAAGGATGGTTGGTGGTGATGTTACTGGGAAAGGCGTGGGGTGGGAGAGGACAAGCAGACAGAAATTGACAGACCTGTTTCGGATGTAAGTCAAACATCCAGGTGATGGGCAGCTGAGGCCAGGCTGGGGATATATTTGCGAGCCAGCTGGTAGGGCTGATTTATTAAACCACAGACCTGGCTGGGATGACCTAGGGAGAGGCATAGTGAGAGAAGAGGTGAGGACTGAGGACTGAACCCTGAGGTGAAGAGCTGCAGCGAGACAGAGCAGGAGTGGCCAGGGAGGTGGAGGAGACCAGATGGGGTGAAGCTGGAAGTCAGGGAGCGGGAGAGGTTCAACAGGGTGAGATGCTGCCAAGCCGTCAGGTAAGGTGGGAACAGGGAGATCGTGCTGGGCTGGGCCATGTGCTCAACTGAGCCAGACAAGAACCCTGTCGGTGACAGGGTGGGGCCAGGAGCCAGATGGCCTGGGCAGGTGGTGAGTGGCTGTGAAGACAGAGCGTAGTCAGTCCTCTGGAGACCTTTGGCTGTGAAGGGATGCAGAGAGGACGTGTGGTTGCTCCAAAGGGGTGTGAGGTCAAGGGAGAGTACAATTTTTTCTTATTATGGAATATTTTAAACACACAATGCTTGGGAGAATAATACGATAAGCTGGTCATATACCCATCACCCAAATATAACGGTCATTAAGATTTAGACATATTTAGTTCATCAATCCCTCCTTTTTATTTTCATTTTCCTTTCTTGAAATATTTTGAATTGTGGTAAAATATCCATAATATAAAATCGACCATCTTAACTGTTTTTAAATAGAGAGTTCAGTGGTGTTAAGTACATTTGCAGGGATGTGCAACCATTTTCCAGAACATTTTTCATTTTGCAAAACTGAAACTTATACCCATTAAACAACTCCCTCTCCCTCTAGCCCCAGGTAACCACCATTCCGTTTTCTGTCTCTATGAATCTATCCTAGGTATCTCATATGAGTGGAATCATATAGTATTTGTCTTTTTGTGATTCTCATTTCATTCAACATAATGTCCTCAAATTTCACCCAGTCCATGTTGTAATATATGTCAGAATTTCCTTCCTTTTTGAGGCTATTCTATTGTATTAATAAATTACATTTTGTTTATCAGTTCATCCCTTGATGTACACTGTGGTTGCTCCACCTTTTTATGAATAATGATGCTGTGAACAGGGATGTACAGATATATCTTTAAGATCCTGATTTCAGTTTTTTAGATAAATACCCTGAAGGGGAATTGCTGGATCACATGATAATTTAATCTTTAATTTTGAGGAACCACCATACTATTTTCCACAGCAGCTGTACAATTTTACATTCCCATTGATGGTGTACCAGAGGTCCAGTTTCTCTACATCCTCACCAATGCTTATTTTCTGTTTTTTCTTTTTCTTTTTAAATAGTGGCCATTTCAATGAATGTGAGGTGGTATTTCCCTGTGGTTTTGATTTGTGTGCACTGATGATTAGTGATGTCAAACATCTTTCACATGTTTGTCAGCCATTTGTACATCTTCTTTAGAGAAATGTCTATTCAAGGTCTTTGCCCATTTAAAAATCAGGTTGTTTATTTTGTGGTTGAGCTGTAGGGCTTCTTTGTATATTCTGGATACCAACCCCTTATCAGACATGTGATTTGCAAATATTTTCTCCCATTTTGTAGGCTCTTTTGCTGAAGTATTTTAATGCAAATCTCAGAAATGATGTCATTTCATCAAAGGTGGATATTTTTAAGATCCTGGATGACATGAGACAGTACAGCCCAGAGCCAGCTTGGAACTGTATGTGTGTGAGTCTGTGTGAGGGTGGGTTGGGGACCTTGGGAACGCAGTGTGTGAATGACACTGAACGTGGGCCTCACCCTGAGTGAGGACCAAAGTGATAGTTTCACTGTATGTGGCCCTGTGACACTCAGCGGTGTGTGGCACTGTGGATACCATGAAATGATTGTTTGTCACTGAGTGTGTGGGACATGCCATGTGACAGCAGCAGCGATCGTGTCCTCCCTGTTGTCACCCTGAGCCGATGAGTTTGACATACAGAGTGGATGCTGCATGGGATGAGAGGGGTCGCGGGTGTGTTGTGAGTGATGAGGGGGTGTGACTGTGTGAGATCAGCCCCAGCCTTGGCTGCTGACCATCAGACAGGACAGACATCACAGAGTGGACAAGCAGGAGCACTCAGTGGGGACAGAAATGGTGTCTGGGCCCAAGTATGAGCTGGCATGAGGCCTCCTCCTTTCTCTGAGCTCCCCAGGAAGGATTCCTGGAGGCGGGGTGGGAGCACAGCAATGGGATGCTGCAGATACCCGGTAAGAGCAAGGGCTATGGTGTCTGGCTCTGACATTTAGCAGCTCATTTTATCTCTTAAGCCTCAATTCTCTTAAGAATACAATGGGGCTGGTGGCAGGATTACATGAAATGGTGCTTTTAAATGAACACAGTGCCTGGCACTAAGTGAATGCTCAATGGTCCCTTGGGGAGACCATCTCTTGCATCCCAGTGTCCGGGGCACCTGGTGCGATATGAGCACCAGTGGGTGTGCAGAGGGGCTGAAGGAAATGAATGATGTGTTTTATGTTCACAGCCCTCCACTTTCCCTCTCCCATCCCTTCTGTCCTCTGCTCAGCGTTGTCAGGACCTCCCCATCCCATATTGCTCCCACACCCTCCTCTCCCTGGCTCCTGCCATCCTCACCCGCTGTCAGCCTCCAGCCCAGGCTCCTGCAGCCTCATTCAATTAGGCCGATGCAATTTGCTCAAGAAAAAATGCCATAATGTGGTTATCACACCAGTGGGGGATCTGGCCAGCGTTGCGGGGGGGGTGGGGGTGAGGGGGTGGGAGACCCACACCCACAGCTGAGGGCTCAGGTCTTGAAGGGCCTTTCTCTTGGATCCCCACCCACTCCCTTGGGCTCCATTTTGGAGCCCACAGAGTCCAGAGCTTGGATCTCCCCAGCTCCAGGTCCAGAGATCTTGAGACAGAAGCTTGCAATGATTAGGTTCATTGTGTCCATGGAGGGTCCCTGGTCCTCTCCATGTCTCAGTCTCCCTGTTGGACAAGGAGAGTTGTCATTGCTGGGGGTGTAAGTGGGGGGTAAGGATGGTCTCTGATCCTCTGGCTGGCCTAGCTCGTCTCTCCATCCCTGACCTGGTCAGTCCCCCTCATGGCTTCCGTAGGGCCTTCTCTTGGGCTTTGGAGAAGGTGGGGTAGAGGGTGGGTGAAGGGGAAAGAGCCCCAGGGGGAGTTTGGTGGGAGTGGGTGTCCTCAGAGCCTTATCTCTGTCCAGAGCCAGAGATCCTCTAGTTCCAGGCTGCACACCTGGAGCAGGGGCAGGAAGAAAGGGAGCTTCCATTTCTTGGTCACCTGCAGGGCCATAGCTTCTAACCTCACAGGTTGAACTTTACTCACACAGGGTTCCAACAGTGCTGAAACCCAGCTTACACTCGCCCCTGCCCTCCGCCTCCCCTCCACCACCAACCCTTGTCCCTCAGGCTGCATTTGCCCAGAGGGCTGTGATCACCTCTTTGTAACTTGCACGGAAGTGCCCTACCCCCCCGGCCAGGAGCCACTTAGGCAGGACCACAAGGTTCCTCTTGAGTCTTCTCAGCGGCTCTGGGAGAAGTCACCATTTTATAGATGAGAAAACTGAGCTCAGGGAGATGAAAATCTTGTCCAGTGCCACACAGGTGATGTGTGGCAGGGAATACTTGTAAGCCTAGGTCTGCCAGAGGTGATGGAGGAGGTGATGGGGTGCGCAGGGCAGGTGAATCAAACCCCCCACAGGCACAGATGCCAACACTCAGCCATAAACTCATTCACTCGTTCAGAGACAAAACCAGCCGCCAATGCACTCACAGTTCCACAGACAATTACACACTTGTTGTGCACACCCAGGCCCACGTAGACATCACCAACCCACATCACACCCACACAGGCCCCCGCATGCACAGATGGCTCGCGCACAGACATGGCCTCAAGGGTGTGCTCACACTCCCAGAGTCCCAGACTCACATGCTTTCACACAGACATGCTCCTAATGACCCGAGGGACATATTCTTCTGTGGTCACATGATGGTCCATAGGGACATGCATTATGGACAACTGAAGGACAGGCCACACGTGTGCTCACCGGCTGAGCAGGAGCTCCCCATAAAGTGGGAGGAAAAGTCAGGTGGGATGAGTGTATCTGGAATTTTGCAGCCAGAAAAGTTAATGCAAAAGCAGTTCTAGCATTCATTTCCAAGACAAAATTTAGAAGGTCTGGAGAAGGGCATGGCAACCCTCTCCAGTATTCTTGCATGGAGAATCCCATGGGCAAAGGAGCCTGGCTGGCTACAGTCCATGGAGTCGCAAAGAGTCGGACACGACTGAGCGACTAACACACACACTGGTGAGGTTGGAGGACAGTCTCATCTTTTTAGGGTTTGGATGCTTCTAAAGGACCTGCACAGATAGATTCTCACAGGCACAGCAATAGCATGAGATCTCCTGGGCTCACGTGTTTACCCAGCCCTGAGCTCTGTGTGTGTATGTGTGTGTGTGTGTACACATGCGCTCAGTGGGTCCCAGATCCTTGGGATATGAGGAGGGAAAGTAGGAAAAGTTCCAGAGACTCCGGATGTTTGTTCTGTGGCTTCCTGGGCCCTCCAAAGGCAAATACTTTTGGATGCCAGCCTGCCTGCCTGGGCGGGGTGGGTGGGGTGGTGGGTTGTGTAAGGAGCCTGCCTCTGGAGCCCTGCGGATGGGGACCCTGCATAATGATGCAGTGTGACCGAGGCCCACGGCCAGCTTCCCGTGGACTCGGGGGCCCATCACCTCCCCTCTCTGGGGCTCGGTCCCCTCATCTGAAAAATGGAGGCAGAGAGGAGGTGAGACTGGATGGACTTTCCCCTTGAGACTGAAATCAAGAGACATTCCAGGCCCAGGGTGCAGAAGAGAAAACCAAAGCTGGTGGGGAGATGTTGGGGTCAGGGGAGGGTGTGGGACCCCAGAGCCTGCAGTGTCTCCCCACCAACGACCCCTTCTCTGGAGAAGGGCAGTGCCTCAGAGCTCTGCTCAGGGAGTGGAGGGGGAGGGAGGCCCAGCCCATGCTGATCTGCCAAGGGGAGCAGAGGAGGCAAGGTGGGGATGAGACTCCCCTGAACCCTGAAGGACTGGATGGGGAGCAGGAGAGCACGGCAGGGGTGGGGCATCGGAGCAGACCTGGGCTGAGCCTGGAAGGACAGGAGGGGAGAAGTGAGGAAGTGGAAATGGAGGAGCCAAGGCCTGGAGGCGGGAGGATAATGGGGTGGTGCGGGGAGAAGGTTGGAGAGTTGGGAAGAGGCTGAAATGTAGAGCCTGGACCTGGGCATCAGTAGGAATAGCAGTGGCCTAGTCTGGGGTGCTTCACAAACAGTTCCAACAAGTCCCGGAGCTCAGAGCCTATTCTGGGGCCCCAGGAGCCATGGCAGGTGTGTTGAGGGGGGTGGCTCAGAAAGGCCCCCCATTCTGGGGAACAAAGTTGTTGGAAGCCCAGAGGCAGGGGCATGCCTGAGACGAACTCTGCCCAGAAGATTTCTCATTCCAACCCCCAATACAGTGGGACTATTTTTAGGAACAATGAGAATGCTCACACATTCCTGCAGGGGCAGGGAGAAGGAAGGGGGGCCAGGAGCCAGTGCAGAGGGGAAGGGTGGACCCCACCCCTCCCTCCATTTCGGGCTTCGTCCTCAGGGCCAGTGAGGTTTGAGGACCCTGGCCAACCCTGCCTCCCTGGCCCTGGCCCCAAGGTCCCCTCCTGGCTCTTCTGTTCCTCAGCTTCTGAATCAGTCCTTATCTCTGTCCCAGTCTCTTTCTCATACTCACCCTCCCTCCCAACCCCTAGTCCATGAGCCGGGAATTGGGGAACAGCTGAGATGGGCCAGACCCTGAAGACAGAGCCAAATACAGTCATGGGACCCAGCAGTGAGGCTGTGGGAGAGACGCACGCCAGAGAAGAACAGACTGAGAGAGAGGGACAGACGTGGAGAATCCCGGAAGGCTGGGAGGGCAACAGAGCTCGGGTCAGAGCCAGGAAAGTCCCCTCTGCAGCCTGCTGTTGGCCTTACGCTGGAGGGGACGCTCTGCCTGGCCTGCCCGCTTCACCCCCAGCAGCCCTTCCCCAGGCCGACCCTTCCTCCCTGCCCTCTGCAGGCCCATACTGACCCTGTGCCAGGCCAGTGCCATCCGTTATTGACTTCCCATTGTGGGCACCATGTCTGGCACAGGGAGAAACTAGAGACCCTGTCCCTGACTTGGAGGAAGACACCCAGCCCCTCTCCACATCTGAGAGGGGCTCAGTCCATCCACCAGCCAAGACGGAACCTGAGGGGCCTCTAAGACAACAGTGCTCAGCAGGGAGGGAGCCTAGTATGTCCCGAAGGCCTCTGGGCCAGAGCAAGGCCTCTTGACTCCAGGTGCATGCATGCTTAGTCGCTCAGTCGTGTCCAATTCTTTGTGACCCTATGGACTGTAGCCTGCTAGGCTCCTCTGTCCATGGGATTCTCCAGAAGAGAATATTGGAGTGGGTTGCCATGCCCTCCTCCAGGGGATCTTCCTGACCCAGGGATCAAACCCGTGTCTCTTAAGTCTCCTGCATTGGCAGGTGGGTTCTTTACCACTAGCGCCATTTGGGAAGCCTGACTCCGGGTGAGACCTGGGCAAGTCCTTTCCTGCCTCTCCTGGTCTTGGTCTACCCTGGTCAAGCTGGGGACAAGGTTCCATAGGCCTGAGGCCCTGTAGACTCTGGTCCTATGCGAATTCTCAGGAGGCCTGAGAGGAGGACAAGTGATGCACCCAGGAAGGCTGCCTGGAGGAGGTACCTCACTCATGAAAGAAGGTGATCATGTCAGTGCTCCAGGGGAAGGGCCCCTCCCTCCTGACACACTATCTATCCCCTGCCCTCTCTGCATGGGGAGGTGATCCTGAAGCAGAAGGGCCCCCTGCCCCCCACAGCCTGCAGAGATGCCTTGGAAATGTTGCCAAAGTCCTCAGTACAAGGCACTCTCATTCCTTAGGCTCCTCTAAGACAGTAACTGTGCAGGACTTGGGAGACTTTGAGAAGGCTTGGCTGTCTTCCTGGCCCAAGGGCCTCTAGAATTCGTGGGATTCACCCCTCTGCATGGTAATGACATATACCCTTCACAGCCCAACAGTCCTGGGCACTTGGGAGTCTAGCTGATCATTTGATACCTCCTGGACACCCGTGATGGGGGCTGCATGATATTGGGGTCCCCAGGAGGAATAGGATACAACCTCTGCCCTCTAAGAGCTCCTGGTCTGATGGGGGAGCCAGGTGGACTGTAGTGGGAACTGCATGCCATGCCATCATGGGGAGCACAGGCTGTAAGAGCCCTGGGTGGGAGACTCAGACTGGCCTGAGTGAGGGAGCAAAGACAAAATGTTCCTGGAGGGAGGCCCAGAGAAGGGAGGCCAGTTGCTCATTTATTCAATCATCCATGGGTCCAATTGTTCCTTCAACCATCGTTTCCTGAGAGACATTAATTCGTCTCTGACGCGGGTCCCAGCAGGTCACTCGGCTCCATCCTTCTCTCCCGCCTGGGCCACTGTGTCTGCCCCTCTGAGGCTCCTGGACTTGGTTTGTCCAGCTCCCAGCCCACCCTGAAGGCCATGTGAGAGGGCGAGGCTGAGAAGGGTTCAAAGACATTAAGGGTCATGGGACCCAGAGCTGAAGGCCAGCCGGGTTCACCCAATCCTTTGTCAGGGCACAGACTCCCTGGCAGGGCCCCGTCTTTGCCTGCACGCCATTGGGGGCAGGCAGCGCACCTCCCTCTGGTCCAGGCTTCTCTTTAGTGGTATGACTGACTCATGGACAGCTTATATCTGCCTCCTTGGGATTCCCAGGCCGTGCCTCACCTTGCCTGCATGGGCCCTTGGCCAGGAGTCAAGAACAGTAGAGGCATCAGGTGTTGGGGATGGCAGTGATGAGGGGCTGCTGCTGGCGTGCTTTTGAGGAAGGCTGTGGTGCTGAGGAGAACGTGAGCAATGGGGGTGGGAGTTGCTGTTGGCTCTGCCATGATAATGAGGCAGAGGGGCATGGGGGGCATGCCTAGGCATGAGCCTATTCTGAGCAACCCCCGCAGGCCATCTTCTGCCTCCTCCACTTGGCTCTGGCCTCCCTCCCTCTGCCTACTCTGGTATTCCCTCACCGCATCCTTTCCTCACCCCAGACCCTGTGCTAGGGACTGAGGGGGCCAGAGAGTCAGGAACACAGAGAGCAGACTGGCCATACAGTTCCTACCTGGCTGAGATTGGCTTGGAATCGGTGAGGGGCTCAGGAGGGGCTGGTTGTGGATGTCGGAGGCAAGGAGCCCACAGGATGGGGCTGAGCCCATCCGGGAGGTGGGGGGAGTGGGGGGCGTCTGCGGGACCGGGCTCAGGTGTATTCTACAGTGCACGTGTCTCCAGTGTGGCTCGGAGGCTGGAGACGCGGCCCTGTTGGAGTAACAACTGAAGCCAGAGTCTGCGAAGGGCCAGGGAGGGGCAGAGAAGGGGTTGGTGGGGAGACAGGGGGACACAGAGGAGGGAGGAAGGAGCAAGAGAGGGAGGGGAGAGGGCAGGCCCTTCCTTTAGGCCTGGGCCCCTGAGCTCTGAGGGGCCCTTTCCACACACCCTGGTCTCTTGTCACCCCCCTGCCCCACCTCACTCTCCTTCCAGGACCTCTGCTTCGCCCTCTTCTGGGGACCTTCTCTGAGGAGTCCCCCTCATATGTGGAAGTGGCATGGAATTGCCAGAAGATGGGTCACTCTCACCTGAGCAAGGCCCCTCCCTTCTAATCCTTAGTCTCCTCACCTGTGAAACAGGATGATCAAAACAAGAACCTCCCAGGGTTCGTAGAAGGACTAGAGAGAGTGTGTGTTGCTGGGTCTCCAAGTGTGGTCCCTGGGCCAGTAGCGAGGAGTGTGTTAGAAATGCAAACTCTTGGCCTCATCCCAGACCTACTGCATCAAAAACTCTGGGGGTAGGGCCAGCAACCTGGATGCTAACAAGCCCTCCAGGGGTTCTAGTGCACAGGTTTGAGAACCACTGATGGATGCCCCTAGCACATAGTAGGTGCCTTTTCTTCCCTGAAGCCTGATGGCCCACTCAAGCAGGACTCTGACATGTGAACTTGTCCAACTGAGGGCCGGGTCTATCTCCTGCCACTTCCTCAGATCAGATCTCCCAGGGATCACCAAGCCTCTTTCCTCTATTTTCTTGACCCTGGTCCAGCTCAGCTTTGTTGAGGGGAGGTCTGGGGCTACAAGACCTTAGCACTCCTGGGCAGCTCTCCTCTGTGTGTTTAAGGCACCAGATCTGTTCAAGGCAGCTCCTTGGGTGCACAGCAGGTCTGGGTGGACAGGAGGGGAGAGAGGAGGAAGGGCCACCCCTCCTGCTTCCTGGCTGTCTCCTGACGCTATGGGGTGAGCCATGCTGCAAGGGCTATGAGAGCCACAGACTAAGTTCCGGGTGCTCAGGCTTGGCTGGGGTCTGAGGCCCAGTCCCAATGGGCTTCTCTGGCCTGAGCCCCTGGGAAGCCTCCTTTGGGGGAGCTCTGCCAGTCATGCTGGTGGAGCAGATGGGCTTGCAAGTGCCAGGCACATGCTGAGTGCAGAGACAGATGGGCTCCTTTGTCGCTGAAGGCCCTGTTCTCTGGGAAGAGGAGAATACGTGTGTGATGCCCACCAGAACAGGAGGCAGGAAGCAGAAGAATAGATGGCATCTGCCCTGGCACCCCTGGTTTCTCCCATCATAGCCACCTTCCTGGGTACCCTCATGCTGGGGGTGCCAATCTTGGGTCAGACACTTTCACCACAAGTTTTCAAGATGACCACAAAGGGGGTTAGGGAAGGAGTAGGCAGGAGAGACAGGAGTTGGGGGTGGAGAGCACGAGTGTACAAGAGAGAGAGGGTGGAAGCCATATGAGAGGAGAGAGGATTTGGAGGTGGGAAAAGACACTGAGACTCAGAGGTGAGACAGGAGAGCATCCTGTGACAGATATGGACTGAGGGAGGCATGGCGAGAGGGAGAGACCCACTCGGAGAGATCAGGGAGACAGAGCCTGAGAGAGAGAAACACAGGTCCAGAGGGAAGGAAAGAGGAATAGAGTGAGAGGGGCTCCAGGGTCCTTGAAGTTCCCCATTTTAGAGAAAGGGACACCAAAGCCCAGAGAAAGAGGGAATTCCCCAACCCCAGGCCACCCAGGGGACCTAGCACAGGCAGAGGTGGATAAATCAGCGTGTATGGCCAGTCCCAGTAACACAGCTTGCCTTAGGAGGTCCTTTGTCATTGGGTTTGATGTTATTGCCTTCTTCTAGGTTGCTGTGGGGACACAAGGAGGCTTCCCTCCAGAGAGCAAAGGGTGGGCTCTAGGTTCCCAGCAGCAGGGAAAGTAATAGGATGGTTAATGGAGGTGGCAAGAGACAATGAGACTCACAGAGACAAGACAGGAGAGCAGCATGTGACACTGACCTTGACCTTCACGAAGGCCATCAGTGCCTCTGCTGGTGGCTCCAGAAAGAATAAGACCAAGGTCTCTGGCTTCATATAATCCATTAATGAGTTAGAAGTCATTTTGTCCAGATTCTTTCCCTACCCAAATGAGGGCAGAAAGGCTGGTCCAGTCCCACTGCAGGCTCCAGAGGAGCCCTCGCTCCAAACAGGCCCCACTTTCTTGGTACCTGGGGTACTTTCTAGAGTGTGTGGGGAGTGGCACCATCTACAGTGCTGAGTGGACCTACCTCCAACCATAGGGCTGCAGGTAGGGAGCTGGGGAAAGTATGAAGGCTCCATCCACCCATCCATCCATCCATCCTTCTACCCATCTATCCATCCACTCATCCATTCATCCATCCATTCACATATCCATTCAGTTCAGTTCAGTTCAGTCACTCAGTCGTGTCCAACTCTTTGTAGCCCCATGGACTGCAGCATGCCAGGCTTCCCTGTCCATCACCAACTCCCAGAGCTTGCTCAAACTCATGTCCATCGAGTTGGTGATGCCATCCAACCATCTCATCCTCTGTCGTCCCCTTCTCCTCCTGCCTTCAATCTTTTCCAGCATCAGGATCTTTTCCAATGAGTCAGTTCTTCACATCAGGTGGCCAAAGTATGAGAGTTTCAACTTCAGCATCAGTCCTTCCAATGAATATTCAGGACTGATTTCCTTAGGATTGACTGGTTGGATCTCCTTGCAGTCCAAGGGACTCTCAAGAGTCTTCTCCAACACCACAGTTCAAAAGCATCAATTCTTTGGCACTCAGCTTTCTTTATAGTCCAACTCTCACATCCATACATGACTACTGGAAAAACCATAGGTTTGACTAGATGGACCTTTGTCAGAAAAGTAATGTCTCTGCTTTTTAATATGCTGTCTAGGTTTGTCATAACTTTTCTTCCAAGGAGCAAGCATCTTTTAATTTCATGGCTGCAGTCACCATCTGCAGTGATTTTGGAGCCCAAGAAAATAAAGTCTGTCACTGTTTCCATTGTTTCCCCATCTATCTGCCATGGAGTGATGGGACCAGATGCCATGATCTTAGTTTTTTGAATGTTGAGTTTTAAGCCAGCTTTTTCACTCTCCTCTTTCACTTTCATCAACAGGCTCTTTAGTTCCTCTTCACTTTCTGCCATAAGGGTGGTGTCATCTACATATCTAAGGTTACTGATATTTCTCCTGGGAATCTGGATTCCAGCTTGTGCTTCATCTAGCCCGGCATTTTGCATGATGTACTCTGCATATAAGTTAAACAAGCAAGGTGACAATATACAGTCTTGACATAACCATTCGTGCATCCTCATTGAATTAAAACACAAAATGGTAAAACTATGTGTTGTTAGCTGGAAGGATCCATTTTTACTAGCGAGGAAACAAACTCAGAAGAGGAAAGGGCCTACTAAGGCCACGCAGAATTTCTGTAGTCAATCTGGGACACACTGGAAACAGCTGCTCTCCACTGTACACCACAGATTCTCCTCTGGGGTCTGGGAAATTACTGGTTGTCATGATGATATTTACACTGATGTTTGTTCACAAAAGCTGCAAGGGCAGGAAATGTGACCTCTTTCACCCCACCCTGAGCTTGGCTGTATGTGTTTGATTGTATTTATTTATGCATGTGTGTACATGCCTAAGTGTATGTTTATGTGTGCATTGTATATTGCATGCATGTGTGCTCAGTCATGTCCAACTCTTTTCGACCCCATGAACTAAAGTCTGCCAGGCTCCTCTGTCCAAGAAATTTTCCAGGCAAGAGTATTGGAGTGGGTGGCCATTTCTATAGGGTTGAATTTTTATCCATGTGTGTGTTTGTGTGTGGGTGTGTGCATGGCAATATGTGTATGTGTGACACGTGTAGATGTGTATGAGAACAGGTATGGCTCTGTCTGTGCTTTTCCTCTTCTCATCTGTTTAAGATTTCTGGGGTTTAAAACCCTTTGACTTGAGCCTCAGTACCATTGACTCTTCTCCCTTCACCTAGACAGCCACTCTGACCTCTGAGCCTCACCTCATGGTCTTTGGAATGTGAGCTATTTCCTCCCTGAGTTGATGCAGGAGGTGAAGTTGCTTTGGGATCTTGGCAAGATTCAAGGAGAAGGCACCATGTGAGCAAATCTTGAAGGCCAAGTGTGAAGTGGCCCTTCCCAGCTATGTTTCCTACACTCAACACCGGCCACCTTGGGGCAGGCAGGCAGGGCAGGGCCAGGAGGTGGGTGAACAGAAGGATATCAGGCAGAGACCACCCAGGGCTTCATTGGCCATGCTTTCATCCAGCCCTCTGGGCCTCCTCCCTGCTGCTCCAAATGTCTTCAGGTTTCCTTTCCAATTCCCCTCTTGCACCATCATCTTGCCCTTAGCCTGAGGAGTCACAGAAAACTGACCAATCCAAGCAAAGGCCAGACAGGCATCCACCAATCTCAGTAAAGGACAGGTCAGGGCATTCCCCAATCCAAGTAAAGGGCAGGAAGAGGAGCCACCAATCAGAACAAAGGACAGACTATTCTCTCTAAGGCCCCTGGGGAGGGAGCTGGGGGTCGTCCATACCAGGAACAAGACAGAGGCTGGAGATCCAGAGAGGTGTGTTCTGGACCTGTCTCTGTCCTGACTGGCTGGCTGACCACAGATGGGACATTGCTTTTTTTTTTTTTTGAGCCTCAGTTTCCTCATCTGTCAAATAGGGAGACTTAGCTGTCCTAAGCCTGTGGCTTTGAGACGTGTCTCCCCGGACATCAGAGCTCACTCCATCACCTTGGCCCCTCTTCTCCAACTTCCACACTACACACACAAACTCCATTGGAAGGCAGGGCCCCCCACCTAGCTTATCCTTCCCCACTGCCTCCAAGCAGGAGCAGACCTAAACTAGCACTACCTTCTGGGGCCAAGCCCTTGGAACCACTGTCTGAGGAGCCTGGGTTGGCAGACTTTATTTCAGGATTATCTGGGAAAACAATTCTTCCTCGCCTCTTTAGTCTGCAGAATTGACCTAGAAAGGCCGCAGTGGCCAACATGTTGCTGAGCCCTGGACCTGTGAATCCATTAGGAAGTATCTGCGCCTGTGTGAACCTATATGTGTACCTGGAGGGTGTCTGAAGGCAGGCTGGGGTGTTTCTGTGAGAATATGAGGGTCTGTGACTGGGTAGCCAGGTATGTGTGGCGCTGAGAGTGTGTGAGCTGTGATGAGGAGTGCCTCAGGATCAAAGGACAGTTGATCCAATCTGGGGAATTTATGGTGGAGTCAGTAGCTCCTGGTGTCCTAGGATGGAGACACATCTTCATGACTGAAATGTGTCTTCACTTGAGCAGTGAAAGGGATCAAAGGGAGGTTGGGGGTTGGAGAAAACAATGCCATTTGAAGAGAAAGCCCACCACTGCTCCCTCAACCTGGAACACAGGACTGGGTGGGAATGGGAGTCAGTGTAGGGAAGGAAACTGAAGCCAAGAAGATGCAAGGTGAAATCTGGAGCCAAAGCCCAGAGTGTAGGCTTCATCTGGACCCCAGTGCAGGAATCCCCTCTGTAGCCTCTCTGAAAAATAGGCATCTAGCCAATTTTTGCATACCCCCAAGTATGGGGAGCTCATTTCCTCACCTCTCTTCTAGTGGCCTCTGCCTATGTGCTGCTGCTGCTGCTAAGTCGCTTCAGTTGTGTCCGACTCTGTGTGACCCCATAGACGGCAGCCCACCAGGCTCCGCCGTCCCTGGGATTCTCCAGGAAAGAACATTGGAATGGGTTGCCATTTCCCTCTCCAATGCATGAAAGTGAAAAGTGAAAGTGGAGTCGCTCAGTCATGTCAGACTCTTCGCGACCCCATGGACTGCAGCCTACCAGGCTCCTCCGTCCATGGGATTTTCCAGGCAAGAGTACTGGAGTGGGGTGTCATTGTCTTCTCCTCTGCCTATGTAGCAAGGTTCTAACTGGAAGAAGATCTTTCACTCCCCTGGGCCAAGGTCAGCCTCCTGTGAAATCCTGTGAGTCTCCAGGCTATCTTTGGGGCCACAGAGTCCAGTCATCCTGCCCAGGAAAGCCTGAGATATTGGAGTCAAATACTGAGACTCCTGGATCTGTTCTGCTGCAGGCAAGGCATCCCCAGGTTCTCCATGCAGGACTTGGTTTCTTATTCTCTTTTTACATATGTCACCTCCTCTGAATGAGTCTCTTCTTGTCCTTACCTGGGACATAGTGCATTGGGGATGATCTAATCAGTCCACGGACATGGAGGAACTCTCATCCTCCCTAGCTAGGGTAAGAGATCTTTATTAATATGCCCTGCAATCTCAGCATTTTAATATATTACCAGCCACATTTATGCTGTGGGCTCATACTGAGCTTGTGGCCCAATAAGAGCCTCAATCTCACATCACTTTTACAGGAATGGGGGCCACACCATGTGTCTTCCATCCTACAATTAATCACTTGGCTCTATGAACACAGACTGAGCCATCCACGAGAAAGACATCAGAAAGAACTTGCAGGGGCTAGCGGGGAGGGCTTGGCTGAGTGGATGGTATGAGTCACAGTCCCGCTTTGGCCCTGGATCCTCTGTTCTGTTACCTTTCTCTTTGATCCCCATGGTTTTGGCCAAGTTAATAGAGCGAGAAGCAGGGACCTTTCTTGTCTTGGTTCCGGCTCACCAAGGACGAGGCCTGTTCCTGGGACAGGAAGGCTATGAGGCAGTCAAGGCTGATTTCTCCTTCCCCTTCTATCTCACCAGGGGCTGGCCTAACTGTGTTTCTTGAATCCTGTGGGCTCATGTACCCCGTGGACTCTTGCTACTCCCAGCCCCTCACTAGGCTGAAAAATGAGACTGTGCGAGACCACCTCCCTCCTCGGGAAACTGAGTGGGACCGAGATTCAGCAAATATTTCGCTGAGCACCTATGTGTGTGGGCACTCAGTTTCATTTCATCACCATAGCAGCCTATAGAGGGAGATAGCCTTAGTTGCCCCCAGTTTACAGATAGAAGACTGAGGCTCAGTGACTTGACCAAGATTCATACTGCTTATAAATAGTGGAGCTAGAATTCAAATTTGGAACTTTTTGCTTACTTGTTTTGTTTTATATTGATGCAGAAGCTTGTACTTTCCCTGCTATGCCTGAGTTGTACTTGGCTGAAGGACAAGAGACCTAGGGTCTAGCCAAGACTTGACCTCTTGACTGCTTTGCTGAGCCTGGGCTCCGTCATCGACATTGCAGACTTACAACAGGCTGTCAAGGAGGCCCTGTCAGCTGTGCTTCCCAGAGTGGTACGTGCCTTACCCCATACTTTCCTGCCCCTTAATCCTTTGCCCAGCTCCTCTTAACCTACAGGGTTGAGAA
Source organism: Okapia johnstoni (assembly GCA_024291935.2). Lineage (NCBI taxonomy): Eukaryota > Metazoa > Chordata > Mammalia > Artiodactyla > Giraffidae > Okapia > Okapia johnstoni. The sequence goes on from CM044325.1 coordinate 26,234,756, forward strand.
GGAAAGAAGAAGCAGGGTCTCTGCCCAGAGGACTCTCATGAGGAAGTGAAGGGTTTGGGTGAGTGTTTAAGAGGGCTTCCTGGAGGAGGAGGACTAAAACTAAGCCCCAATGAATGAACTGATATAGGAATCCTGGAATGTCTGGGACAGAAGGGGCATTAGAGCATAATTGGAAAGATCATGTCTCAGATTATGGAATGGATTCACTTAGGATAATAACCTAATGGATTCACTAGGTAGGAACTAGTGAGTCACGTGAGGTTTGGAATATGTATAGCAGGAAGGATTGAGAGTAGACATGCAGAAGAACTTCCTTGGTACCAGCCGTGTACTGGAATGGGGCTCGGCCTTGATGAATAGATCTGTGCTGAGTTCAGATGTCCTGTCTAGAGTCAGGAGCCTGGATAAGATGTCCTCTAGAAGCCTCTAGAAGCCTTTAAGCTTCTCTCTGACCCATCCCAACACCATAGATGTGGTTGCACACCGGGAACAGGTGGAGGGTGGCTGCTTGGGCCCCTGGTCACCTGGTCATCATGGTTTCCTGGGCTGGAGTGCCTGGATGAGGTGACTGTACTCCTCTTCAGTTGCCCCAGGCCACTCCTCAACTCAGCTCCAGTGGTCACTATGCATCTTTTATGCAGTAGGATGGATGAACTGGCTCTCAAGACACAAAGCAGCAGTGTATCAGTTGTGCCAGACAGAAGGGAGCAGGGGACTGTCAGTCTGGGGAGGGGGGCTCTGATGCCCTAAGAGGCATGGGAGACTTACCAGAAGAGGAGATGCCTATACTGACTCCCCACAGCTTGGGGTGTTCCCTCCTCTGCCCTAGACACCAGCCACCAGCAGAGCCCACTGTGTCTGAATCTGCTGGATGAATGATCCACCCAAGGCCCAGAGAGGGAGGACACTTCCCCCAAGGTCACACAGCATGACAGGAACAAATGGGGCTTGGCACCTAAGCATCCCCATTCTCTTTCCTCAGCTCTGTCTTTTCAAAACCTCCTGGAAGTTCAGAGCCCAGGAGGAAGACTAATGAGTGAGCTTTATTGAGCGTGAAATTGGTAGGAAGTGGGTGGTGTGTTGGCTCCCAAAATAAATCCTCCCGGAGATGGGATTGAGGCAACATCTGGCCTGGGGTGGAGAAACATCTGGAAAAGAAGAGGTGGGGAGTTTGGCAGGTCAGCATCCATGAGGCTGTCCTGGGAGTGGGGAGGAGGAGGATCTTCACAGACAGAATGCTGGTGGTGCCAGCATAGATGCCCTTGTACTGGATTAATTATATCCCCAAAGCGGGGGCCCGGGAAGACAGCTCCGGTCCAGGTGACTAGATCCCTGGGACAGTGGGAAGTATCTGTCTTGGTCCACCCCAAAGACCTGCATGAGCTAGGGAAGCCCTGACTTTGGGGAGGGAGCCCTGTCTTGACTGCATGGAGGAGCTCAGCTCTCTAAGGAGGGATGGAGAGACGGCAGGTCTGCTCCACCCCTGGGGAGGGGTGGTGAGATGCCAGGGAGGGGAGCTGCTGGCACCTGGCTCCCTCATCAGCACCCATTGTGGCAGGCAGCCGCAAATGCAGATGGGACTGATGTGTCTGAAATGATTCCTTCTTCTCTCCAGTAAACTCAGCTAATTTTAACCCAGAGGGCTGCGACTGAGGGGGTGGAGGCAGACGGACACCCAGAAGTGAAGTGAGGATCTGCCTGCCTGCCTGCTCCCCATCCTCAGATTGCCCACCCTTCTCTCTGCCAGGGCGAGACTCTGGGTGCTGGGTAGTACCTTAACCTCTTTGGGGGACCAAATCCTACAGGCCCCTCCCAGGCTGAGTAAAGGGTTGGTTGACAGGAGGAGGCTGAATATAGATGAGGCATAAGGGCCTCTTTCCCACTGATTTATTCATCCCTGAACTCCCCTACTAGACCCTCACCTGGGAGGACAAGGGGGCCTGGGTCTTCCTGTGTCTGCCCCACTCACTCTCCTCAGGCCCTGTCATTTCTGGCCCGTGCCACTTCTGAGCTTGGCTCAGGTTCTCTGGAGGTGGGACTGGGACATCTCCTGGGGGTTGGGAGAAGGTGGGAGCTGGCTGGGGACAGCCAAGGGCAACAAGAATGTCTGACAGGGTTGTGGACTCTCACAGCTGTGAAAGGCAATGGCTTCTGAGGACTCCACACTTACTTACTTTAACATGGAGCTTCAGTGTCACCACCTCCAGAAGCCCTCCCTGATAAAATCAGCAGAGAGGAGAGCCCTCCATTCTCCCACTGAGAAAACAACACCTCTCAGGATACTGAGCTGGGCACGTGGGTACCCCCTCGATGGGGTGTAGGCTGTGCTGAGCACCTGGGTCTCCCTCATCACATGCGACTCTGGAGATGCTCTGCAGACAGGTTGGCTGTGGGTCTCTAAGAGTGGCCAGTCCTGCTTGGAGGGAATGTGCATTTTCTCTTGTGGGTCAGTGAGGGCAACTGCTTCTGCCAAGACATGATCTGCAACTGAAACCAAGACTACTCTGGGGGGGAGTTCCTGACGGTCCAGTGGTTAGGGCTCTGTGCTTTCACTGCCGAGGGCGCAGGTTCAATCCCTGGTCAGGCAACTAAAATCCTGCACGCTGAGTGGCATGCCCCCCACCCCCCAAAAAAGGACTGCTCTGGGTCCTTGGGAGGGAGGATTGACAAGCTGCAGATTTGATATGCTTCAAACAGAGCTTTGATCTCACTCCGGGGAGTGATCATTCCAAAATACAAATCAGTTCCTGTCTCACAGGGCTCACCAGCTCCTCCCTCCCCATCAGCAGTCCCTCTCCCCAACAAAACCCTCCCTAAGCTCCCTTCCCACTCAGCACCGCTGATCCCAAACCCACCTCCTGTGTCCCTCCCCCTGCCCCGCCACTGTTGGTTCCATCAATGCTTTGGACTCTGTACACCTACCCACCTATTATTAATACTTGGCCCAGAAGCCATTCTCACCCACTCCCTTTTGTTGTTGTTCAGTTGCTCATTTGTGTCAGACTCTTTTGCCACCCCATGGACTGCAGCACACCAGACTTCCCTGTCCCCTACCATCTCCATCTCCAACCCACTCCCTGAATATGTCTAATTCCCATGTCAGTTACAACTTTAAAGTCACTCCCTCCAAGAAGTCCTCCTGGCTTGGCTCACAGTGTGTGCTTTCTTGGTTGTGTATCTGAGGTAGGAGGGAAGATTCCAGGGTGTTCAGAACCTCTCCTGCAGTGAGGCCCCGAGTGGACGCTCAGTTATTATTTGTTGAGGCTGGAGTCTCTGCAGGGAAATATCTCAGAGTTGCGGGGTATTGGCAGGGGGTGGTCTGTTCCTTCAGCCCATCAGACCCTGTCCAGGAGACAGTGAAGTGCTGAGGTCACAAGGGAGTTTTCCTACCCTGGCTGCACTTAGAATCACCTGGGGTGTAATGACGGACAAACAGATGCCCACGACCTTGTCACCCAGACCTGTGTCAGACTGGAAGTGGGTGGTGCAAGGGCCTTTCCTCTGGATCTCATGAGTGCCTTCTGTTCTAGGAGACGGTCTACACCTACCTGCTGGACGGGGAAACCCGGCTGGTGTGTGAGGAGCCCCCCCATGAGCTGCCCCAGGAGGGGAAAGTGCGGTGAGCTGTTCTCCACCCGTTGCCCTCTCACATGGTCAAGTGAGACCACAAGGTCTGGTCTCACCCTCCCCATCTGACTTTGACCTCAGCCTCCCTGCCAGCTGGGGTTCCCTGGCCGGCTCACTGACTGCAGCATAGAGGGGAGAAGCACTGTCTTCTCTTGTGTTGTGTTTGGGGAGTGGATGACACAGGGAAAGTGCCAACTGCTAGATTTCCTCCTGGAGAGCTATTCTAAACCACTGCAGCCTCCTTAGCCTGAGTCTCAAAAGGTCAGGGCTACAGTTTGTCAGCTAGAACCCCAGCAGGTTACGAGAACTGCCTGTAGGTTCTCACAGAATCACAGAACTCGGAGTCACAGAATGCCGGACCGCATGGCGTCAACTCTGAGAACGGGGAGATCACAGACCACGTCCCGCTGTGGGTTCTGGAGCCCAGCTGCTTGGGTTCAAACCCCAGCTCCAGGGCAAGGGACTCAGCCTCTCTGTGCCCCGGTTTTCTTGCTTGTAAACTGGCGATAATAATAGTACTCATCTCGTAGTACTATTATGGGAGGATTCTTGGGAGGATTAAATGTTTAACACATGTAATGCCCTTAAAACTGTATCCATAATGAGTGCTAAATGTCTGTGTTTATTTTCATTATGGTAGAACTTTGGAATCACTGACTTCAGAACACGGGCTCAGTGCCCTATGGTCCCTTGACACCTCTGAACCTGTTGAATTTAGCCTCCCTGTTTTCCAGATGAGCAGACATTGTGAGACGTGTCCAATGCCACATACTTGGTGTGAGGCCAGGTCTGGGACACGGTATCCTAGCTCCTGGCTATCCAGGGGAGAGAGAAGGGAAATGGAGCTTGTCTGATGAGAAAGTGTGGATGGGCGGGAACTCTGGTCCAGAGGAGGGGAGGCCAAGGAGAATATGAGCACTGCCTTCTGAGTAGTGCAGGGGCATCATGGACCCAGGGAGCACCGGGTCGGGAGCTGTAAGGGCTGAGTGGACACCAGTGGGGGGTGTTACCAGGAGGCAGTGCTCCACTCCAACAGGTCAAGCAGTCAGGGATGTGGCTTTTTCAGGTAGTAGCTGAGGTTGGCAAGACACCTGTCACAGAGGCCATGGAAAGAGCTGCTTTGGGGGGATGCCAGAGGTCCTGATACTGGGGATGCTAGTGGTCCTGAGATCCGCCCCCCGTCCTGGCACGTGGAACCCTGGCTTCTTTGATGCTGTTCTATCCTCCGGCACTTCCCCATGGAAGGGGCTGGTGCCTCTCCAATAGCTCTGAGTCTTCCCACCTCCTTTTCTCCCATTCAATTCCCCCATGGGGTGGGCAGGTAGGTGACACTGTTCCCGTTAGCATCCATCGTTTGACAACTTCTCCTCTCGAGCACTGTGTGAACTAAGGCAGCCTTGCCCTTCTCTGGCTTCTAGTGTCTCATCTGTAAGATGGCAAGATAGGCCTGGGTGGTCTTCAGAATCTTAAGAGAAAAAATGCTATAATGTCCCCTCTTCTCCTCTGAGCCTGTACCCCTACCCCTAATCCTCAAGAACTTTATTTAATATGAGCTTGTCCAATCCAGGAAGTTTCCTCAAGGCAGCCTGGGAAGGCTCTCTTGGAAGAGGGCTGCAGGATCGTAGACTCAGACGGCAAGAGGGGAGCATCCTTCAGGGTCTGCACTGCTCCTTCTGAGCCTGTGTGAGCTGGGGTGGGGGTACACACCTCACATCCTCTGCAGCATCAGCAGCCCTTTCAGTATCCCCACCTCTGGCCGCTTCAGATTCAGCAAAGCCTTTGGAAAAGGTACAAAAAAAAAAAGGCAATTAAAAGTAAATTTTCCAATGCAATTAGCCCAGAGTTGAGTGGAGATGGGGAAGACTGCTCGGACACAGGGCTCAGAAATCCTAGGAGACTGAGGAGGCAAGGCGGGTGAGGGGGCAAGTGGGGTGAGGCTGGTGGGGCATCCCACCAGCAATTATGGGGGTGAAGGTTCAAGCCAATCGTCTCTTTTGAAATCTGTGCTCTGCCCACTCACCCACTCACCATGTGTCTGGTGGTGAGTCCACCTCCTTGGCTTGGACTGAGAGACAGAGGTTTGCAGAAGAGGCAAGAGCACGCGAATGGGAGTCAGACAGACCTGGATTCTAGCCCTGCCCCATCCCTGCCATACTGGGGCCCCTTCCAAGCCTGTTTTCTCATTTACAGAATGGAGATAACAGTGGGCCCTGCCTATGGGCTTAATGAGATCATAGATGCCAGGGCTTAGCCCAGGGCCAGCACACAGTAGGAGTTTAATGATTGATGATTGCCCTCCACCCCCAAGTCCCAATGCATTTACTCTTTGAGTGACCTTGAGAAAATTGCTTCCCTTCCAGGGCCCTTCCGAAGGTGCCCTCTGTGGCTCTCTGAAGGGCCCTCTGGTGCACCATCGGGAGACCGGGCACCAGCCCCAGCCCAGGGTGGAGCCTGCGTGCTGGCCATGCCCAGTGGAGGGGGTGCTCCTCCAGGAAACCCTGGAGAGCCTGCAGGGCTTGCTAACAGCAGCAGGTGTGAAGTGAAGGCGGATCATAAAGACAGATAAGGGCCCAGGGTGATGGGGGGAGGCAGGGTGGAGATGGGCCGGGGGGAGACGGCCCCACTGGCTACCCAGCCCTTCCCGTGATGCCCCGCACCCCTCCACGGGCTCACAGATGCCGTTTCATCCCCTTGTGTGTCCTGGGTTCCCTACCTCCTTGTGCATGCCGTGCTGTCTCCTCCCCCGCGAAGTCCTTCCACGTACCTTCTCCACCCTGACGGGCCCATTTCCCTTCTCTGCCAGGGCCCAGCCCGAGGGCCACTAGGAGGCCTGCTCCATAGATCCCCAGCACTAAGGAGGATTCAGTTTTCAAAAAAAAAAGGTGTCTGGGCCTTGGCAGCCTCCCTAGGGGATGGGTCTGTCCATGAGAAGAACCCTGGGCTGGGAGCCAGGACAACATGGCTGCCATCACAAGCTCATGCTGTCTCCCTGGGCCTCAGTCTATGCTTCTGTGCTCTGATAAGCTGGGGCACTGTGACGTCTGAGGGCTGCCACTAGGAATCCTGAGGCTGCAAGGGGCGGGGGTGGGGGGTGGTGCTTCAAGGCTGGAGAGGGAGAATCCTGGAGGGCTGCCTGGGTGAGAGGCTTCCTGGAAGCCTTCTCCTCTCTCTTCTCCATGCCCCGCCTCAATCTCAATCAGCCTATTTCAGTCCTCTTCTCATTGTGTCTCCTGCCATCTTAAAGCCTCTGATTACTCCCTGCTGAGTACAGTGAAAGCCTTTCTGACTACAGCGGAGACACCGCCCACTCCGGTCCCAGCTGGCTGTCTCCCTCTGCCACCGTTTGGGGGGGCCCAGAGGCCCAACCTTGAGAGAAATTTCTTCCTCAGAGTTGACCGGGTCTCCACTCACTGCAGAATCTGTCTGCCCCTCTGATTGATCTCAAGGGACACAGAGAACAGTCTGTTCCCATCTCTGTGGAGTCTCACATTCTGGGGGAGGGAGAGGGAGACGGAAAGGAGGGTTGGGGTCTTGGCCTGAATCATAATTTGTCTCCAAGAGAGATGAAAGATGAGAGTGAAGATGAGGCCCCTGGAGGTGGGGGGGACCATCAGGAGAGGGGGGCCTCACCTAAGAAGGGGCTCAGAGGAGTGGAAGAGGGCCTGGTGCTCTTTCCAGGCCATTGACCCCACCAACAGAGAGCCTTTTCCTCTACCCTCCACTAAGCAAATAGTTGTTAAAGGGACGGAACTATCATAAAATCCACACCCATTCCTCTCCCCACTCTGTGTCCATCTGTCTTTATCTTCACTGGGGCAGCCCATGACCACCCAGGCACCAGGGCTGAGTCATTAGCCTTCAATCTGGACAGCTGGCCCCGGGGCTGTGGCATTCCCTCCCCTCCAACATCATCCTGGTTGGAGGGGGCAGTCAGGAGGGGAGAGGAGGCAGGGCAGGGGCACTGAGTTGAGGGGACTTCATGGGGGATGTGGGGCTTCCCCGGTGGCTCAGCAGTTAAGAATCTGCCTGCAATGCAGGAGCCGCAGTAGACATGGGTTGGATCCCTGGGTCAGAAAAATCCCCTGGAGGAGGGCATGGCAACCCATTCCAGTATTCTTACCTGGAGAATCCCATGGACAGAGGAGGCTGGCAGGCTATAGTCCATAGGGTCTCAGACAGTCGGATATGACTGAGCGACTTAGCAGGCGGGCAGGCAGGCAGGCAGACCTGGGGGATGTGAGCAGTAGATGAAGCCCCAGACCCGACTGGCTGGAGACACAGACTTGGAGTCCCCTACCCCCTTCCAGCATCTTTGAAACCTCTAGGGGGACAGCAGTTCTGGGAAGGGTGAGGCAACAGAAAAGGGCTCAAAGAAGGGTGGGTTGAGGTGAGCATGGCCTGGCACAGCCCTGCCCAGGGCTCTGGGATGTCGCTGGCCAGGAGAGGGTGGGTTACAGAGCAAAGTGCCGAGGTGCGGGGACTCCTGAGGTTGGAAGATCCTTGGAAGGCCCAGTACTTGGTGGAAGATCTGGACCCAGTCAAGGCTGACCTGCCCCAGCCCAGCCTCTCTTTTGCTGTTCCAGGGACCTCTGAGACTACAGGCCCTCACTGACACCCAGTTTCTGCCTCTCAGATTCTCCCTCTCTAGTGAGAGTTTTACTCAGCAGCCAGCATAATCAGCCTGAAATTGAACCTGACCTTCACCTTGTCCTGCTCAAGTCCCTGGGCTCCCACTGTCCTCAGGATCAAGCCTAGCTCCTCAGGGCCCCAGCCCTCTGCAGCATTGCTCCCTGCTGTCCAGCCACACCAACTGCCTAGCCGTTGGATCATCCAGCAGACACACGTTCTTTCTTTCCTCTGAGCCTTTGCCATGCAGTTCCCTCCACCTGCACTTCCTTTCCTGCCTGTGTTGATAACATCTGTGTGTCCTCTAAGACTCAACTCAGGCATCTCTTCCTCCAGGAAGCCTTCTTCTCTGATCCCACTTCTGTCCTGCACCTGGGTCAGCTGGGGCCTGCTCTTCCTTCCTTTGTCAGGGCTCCTGTCTCTGCACTCAGGAGTGGGTCTGTACTTCATTCGCTGGATGACACCACAACTCCTCTTCTTCTCTTGGTCCTCGGGACCAAACCTGACCCAGAGGGACTCTGTGGAATAAACAAATACTCTGTGGGATGGCTTTAAGCAGAATGTCCCCATAGGTAGGACGTCTGCCCTGACTCTGGTGGGAGGTGAATTTAAGGGACCCGACAGGAGGCAGGAGGTGAGGAGAGAGGCTGCTGCAGGTCTAGAGGAGAGGTGTCTACTTGAGCTGGGCAGTGGCTTGGGAATGGAGAGCAGGGGAGAGCTGTGGGGATGCAGGGGCAGTGACTTACCCATTGGATGGGGAGGTAAGAAGATGGAGACACCCAGGACAGTTTGAGGATAAGCTGCAGGGAACCTGGTGGATGGTTGTGCTATTTCTGGGGAAGTGGTGGAGAGGATAAGTTCCGATCAGGACTGGGGGGGCCTCTGACTACTTCAGGGACACCCAGGGCAGGCCTCCAGGAGGACTTTGAGTATCTGAGGTCTGGAGCTTAAGAGATTGGGGGCTTGAGAGTCATGAGACCATGAGCACAGAAGGGGAGTTTTGTGCAGAAGAGAAGAAAAACTCGGGGCAATTCCTTCATCAGGGTCCTGGCTTGAGGGCAGAGGGGGCAGGTAGGAGGAGAGAAGCCAGGGCAACCCACAGTCTGGGGGTGGGAAGAGAGGAGTCAGGGGTCAGTGAGATGAAGCTGCAGCGCTTACTGACCAGCAGTGCTGGGACCAGCGCCACCTGGTGGCTGACCGATAACAAGCTTATCTGAGGCCAAGTGATTGGGTGGGGTCCACTACAAGGGGTCTGGCTGAGGGTCAACAAGGCCAGTCCCTGTTTCCACCTTTATCAACTTAGTCACTCGGAAACGTGGCTGCCATTTCCTCCTTCCACCCTAGATCCCTGTTCCTTCCTGGGGTGACTGGCACAGTTGGACAGCTCAAAACTGGAATCCAGCCCTCCAGAAACCTAAAGGTCCAGATGTGAGGGCTGGAAGGTGCAAGACACCAGTGGTCATTGTAGAATCTGAACCAAGGGACCAGGAGCGAATGGGTTGGATTCAGAATGTTGCATAACCCTGACTGAGGCATTCAGCCTCTTAGGTCCTTAATTTCTCTAGCTGCTGTGACCTGATCTGGGGACTTGCAGACTACCCCTCTTGTTTCCTCATCTGACCTTTGCTGGGCTCCCATGAGTGACTCCACATGCACACACCAGAGTCCCAGCCCTGCAAGCGTCTCTTCTCTCCAGGCCAGGCAGTTCCTACAAACACAATTAAGTGGATGAAGAACCCAGGACAATTAATCATCAGGGAGTGACATTTGGTGAAAACTCAGGCGCTTAATTAAGCAGGAAGAGCCAGAGGCTGGGTGGGAGGGGATGTGTGGTGAAGGCAGAGAGAAGCTCGTTCTTCCTACCACAGGCTCCCCTGTCTCAGTTCCCACCCCTGCCCCCATCACACTGATGCCCTATGCCTCCTTGACATTCGCATCACTCCCCGTTGGAGCCTCAGTCCCCTCAGGTCTTTAGGAAGATTCAAGGGTACTTATGGGCTCTGGTGCGAAATGCCTGGGTTCAAGTCCAGGCTCTACCTCTTGCTAGCTGTGGATCTTTGGACAAGTTACTTAACCTCTCAGCACACTAGTTTCTCCACCTGAAAAATGGAAAAGATAATAGTATTTAATCTATGGGATCATTGGGAATTCATCTATGTAGGTTGACTGGACTGCGTGGACACATCAGTTCGGTTCAATGCAGTTGCTCAGTCGTGTCCGACTCTTTGCGACCCCATGGACTGCAGCATGCCAGGCCTCCCTGTTCATCACCAACTCCCAGAGTCCACCCAAACCCATGTCCATTGAGTCATTGATGCCATCCAACCATCTCATTCGCTGTCGTCCCCTTCTCCTGCCTTCAATCTTTCCCAGCATCAGGGTCTTTTCCAGTGAGTCAGCTCTTCACATTAGGTGGCCAAAGTATTGGAGTTTCAGCTTCAACATCAGTCCTTCCAATGAACACCCAGAACTGATCTCCTTTAGGATGGACTGGTTGGATCTCCTTGCAATCCAAGGGACTCTCAAGAGTCTTCTCCAACACCAAAGTTCAAAAGCATCAATTCTTCGGCACTCAGCTTTCTTTATAGTCCAACTCTCACATCCATACATGACTACTGGAAAACCATAGCTTTGACTAGACAGACCATTGTTGGCAAAGTAATGTCTCTGCTTTTTAATATGCACATAGGGATGCCTAATAAACTTCTGGAGTCCCCCTTCTGTGCTTAGCACCATAAGTTGCTCCAGATGATTTTCTGAAGATTCTGATGTTTCGATTTCTACTCTCTCCACCCCAGATCTCCCTGGAAAGCTCAGAGAGGTTAGGTCACTTGCCCAAGATCAAGTGATAGCTATGGCAGGATTTAACCCAGACAGCCTACCACTGAGCCCTGGCTTTTTTACCTGCTCTGTGGGATTTGTGCTGTACCCTGAAGGTACCTTTCCCATATCTACCAGCAGGAGGCACTAGAGGCCAGACTGTAGCTGCCTGCTCTTCCGCATGGGGAGGGGAGAGTCAGGGTCTGAGACTCTGATTTTTTTTTTAATTTATTTATTTTATAATTGAAGGATAATTGCTTTACAGAATTTTGTTGTTTTCTGCCAAACCTCAATATGAATTAGCCATAGGTATACATATATCCCCTCCCTCTTGAACCTCCTTCCCATCTCCCTCCCCACCCCACCCCTCTAGGTTGATACAGAGCCCCTGTTTGAGTTTCCTGAAACATACAACAAATTCCCATTGGCTATCTGTTTTACATATGGTAATGTAAGTTTCCATGTTACTCTCTGCATACATCTCACCCTCTCCTCCCCTCTCCCCGTGTCCATAAGTCTGTTCTCTAGGTCTGTTTCTCCATTGCTGCCCTGCAAATAAATTCTTCAGTACCATCCTTCTAGATTCCATATATATGTGTTAGTATACGATATTTATCTTTCTCTTTCTGACTTACTTCACTCTGTATGATAGGCTCTAGTTTCATCCACCTCATTAGAACTGACTCAAACGTGTTCCTTTTTATGGCTGAGTAATATTCCATTGTGTATGTGAATCACAACTTCTTTGTCCATTCATCTGTCGAACATCTAGGTTGCTTTCATGTTCTAGCTATTGTAAATAGTGCTTCAGTGAACATTGGAGTACATGTGTCTTTTCAGTTTTGGTTTCCTCGGGTTATATGCCTAGGAGTGGGATTGCTGGGTCATGCGGTGGTTTTATTCAAAGTTTTTTAAGGAATCTCCATACTGTCTTCCATAGTGGCTGTATCAATTTACATTCCCAGCAACAGTGCAGGAGGGTTCCCTTTTCTCCTGAGACTCTGATTTTTGCCTTCGTCATATCCACTGTGCAGCGGCTCAGCTTGTCCAGATCCTCACAGATGTGCAGGGTCCAGCCCGCTGTGTGTCCCCAGGCTGGGGCCTGTTCCTCTTTGATCCAGAGACTGAGTGTGCATGCTAAGTCGCTTCAGTAGTGTCCGACACTTTCCAACCCTATGGACCATAGCCCTCCAGGCTCCCAGGCAAGAATACTGGAGTGGGTTGCAGGGCCTTCTCCATGGGATCTTCCTGACCCAGGGATTGAAACCTCATCTATTGTGTTCCCTGCTTGGTAGGCGAATTCTTTACCACTAGCACCACCTGGGAAGCCCAGGGACTGAGAGGTAGAATCGTATCCTCTTTTCAGAGAGGCTGTTATCTCCCGGAAGCGGCTGGGCTGCAATGGACTGGGCCCCTCAGACCTGCCTGGGAAGCCCTTGGCAAGGCTGGTGGCTCCACTGGCTCCTGACACCCAAGGTAAGGGCTGGGAGCTGGGCAGGGGCAGGGAGGGACTGTGCCCCCTGATCCCCAGACCATATCTGTCTTCTATCCCTGTCTCCATCTCTCTGTCTCCTTCTTTCTCTTGCTCAGTGTTTCTAGCAAATCCGCCATCTAATTCTCTCCCTACTGTGCTACTAACCTCTCTGAGCCTCAATTTCCTGGTCTGTAAAATGGGAACAACAGAACCTACCTTGAGGGGGTGCTGCTTGTGCTGGTGGTTAGATGGGCTGTAGTTGTCATGCTCTCTGTCACTCTCCGTTTTTCTTTCTTTTCCTCTCCATGCCCCCTGTCCGCATGTCTCTCTGCTTCGTGTCTCAGTCTCTCTAGGTCTCTGTCCTCTGTCTCGATGTGGAAAGTGCACAAGACTGGGAGTCAGGAGACCTGACTTGCTGTGTGATCTTGGGCAAGTCACTTCCCCTTTCTGGACCTCAGTTTCCCAATCTGTAAAATAGGGGTGCTCAGCCTTACCTGCCTCCCTCCATCCCAGGGTTGCTGGGAGGATCGTGAGAAAGTTGCCAAGAGCGGGGTTTTCCTTCCGTGCAGGGGTTGTTGCTGTGGTCATTTTTGTCACTGCCTCAGGACCCATCTCTCTGTCTCTCTGGGTCTCTGGGTCTCTCTGTGTCTCTGTCCCAGCCTCTCCCTGTCTGTGTCTTTGTCTCCCTCCCTGGGTCCTGGCTCAGTACCTCTGAGCCTCACTGGCCCCACAGGACCACCTCATTGCCCTCTCCCCCTCAGTGCTGGTCATACCGCTGGTGGACAAGGAGGCCGGGGCTGTGGCAGCTGTCATCTTGGTAAGAGCAGTTGTGGGTGGGATGGGGAAGAGAATAGGGGAGGGAACAATGGAGGGTGCGCTGGACGGAGCCCCACTGGGGCATGTGTGTGTGTGTTGAACAGCAAGTTGGGGTGGAGATGGGGGGAAACAGGGGTCTAGGAGGAGTCTGGGAGGAGCCCTCTGCCCCACCTTGAATGGGCAGGATGAAGCTGCCTGCCCATCAGCAACTTGTGGAGGGATGTGCAAGCCCCATCTGGACTCTTACCTGGTGGAGCCTTGACACAGCCCTGAACAAGACATCCTCCAAGACGGGTTGGGGGCAGTGTCCCAAGAGGCCATGCATGCAGCCAAGTGAGAAAGGACCGAGTGACACTGAGGAGGGATGTGCAGATACGACCAACCCGACCGAGACAGTGTGGGAAAGCCAGTCAGAGATGGGGGTGACTGGCGCTGGGAGGCTTGAGGAGAGGAGGCCCCCAGAGCCTGGCTGCCTGGGAAGGCATCCAGCCCCAGCCAGACCCACATCCGAGGCTAGGACAGATGCCAAGCAACAGGGCGGGCTTCCTGGGGCGGGTGTCTGGAGGTGAGGGGGCCTCAGCTGGAAGGAGGGACGCTGCTGGGTGGGGGGAGTTGGGCCAGCAACCAGAGCCAGAGCCCCTCCTGCTCTCTGCTGCCCCCTCGCGGAGCTCCCCGCTTTCGGCTCCCTCTGTGGGGCTGGGTGAGCTTTGCGGGGTCCGGGCTCTGTGTTTCCTCCAGTCTCTTAGGACTGGACACAGGTTTTGAAGTTCCGTGGGGAAGCGCACCCTCAAAATCTGTTTCCAGTCCTAAGAACCGAAGGGTTAGCGCCCTCAAATCGCCGTTATTAGGGATCGACTTCCGCGGAGGGGACCATCGCCTCGGTAAAGGGCGCGGACAGATAAATGAGCCGGTCTCGGAGCGCCCGCCCGGGGACTCCTCCTGAGCTCATTAAAACGAAATTAAAGGTTTCCGAGGCGCCTGACCTTTCCCGAGCTGCTGGCGGGGGAGGGCGGTGGGCGCGGGGCGCGGCCACGGGGAGAGGAGAGGAAGGAAAGGACACTTGGCTTGGTCTCCTCGGAGCCCCATCTGCCTGATGGAGGGGGAGGCGGCCCCCTTGGTTTCTCCCGCAAGCTGCTCCGCCACCCCCAGCTTCTGTTCCCGCAGGGAACGGATCTGCCGTTGGCACCCAGTTCTCAGCGCTGCTTGTCTCCCTCCTCTGGTCCCCATCTGTCCCAGAGCTGGTCGCTTGGAGGAGGACCTGGGTTAGGCACACTGTGCAGAGGTGGGGCGTGGGAGGCCATGGCTTGGTCGCCCACCTCTGTTGAGGGAAGGGGGTCTGGGGTGCCAAGTTCCTAGAAGGACTTCCTGTGTCGGGGGCTGTGAGGGCTGGGCCAGTAAGGAAGCAGCTCCTACAATGGCAAGATGCTTGGAAGGTTGTTGTCTTGTGGGCAGAAGGCTGGTTGCTATGACCGCTGTTCACTGTGGCTCATGTCCAGCCAGGACTTCAGGCTTCAGCCTTCTCCTGGGGGTAAGAAAGGCTCTGTGTGTTGGCAAGGGGGATTGGTCAGATCACTTAAATTTATGGCACCCAAGCAAAAAGCTGCTCTGGGCCCTGCCTGCCCCAGGACAGGTGCTGAGGCAGAGAGAGGAGTCGGACTCATTCCTGCCTTCTAGAAGCTCAGTCTGGGGGAAGACAGGGTCACCCTCAGACCACCACAGGCCAAATGAAATAATTCTGGAATGCCAAGGGGTGCCTCACAGTGGAGACAGCATTTGAGTGGGACTTTGGGACGTGGGGAGGGGGGAACAGGCAGAGAAGAAGGGATAGGACATTCTAGGACCAGCATGAGCCGAGTCAGGGTGGTGGTGTGTGGGGAGGAGTGTCATACAGCAAGGCTGAGGAGTGGGGTGTGTGCTGGTGAGCAAGATGCTACCTGTGGCTGCCAGGAGTTCCTGACTACTGTCCGCTCACCTCCTCAAATACCCTGGGCAGTGAAGAGCTCTTGAAAAGTATTTGGATTATTTGCAATCTGCCTCTCCTCCAAGCCTGGCCCTTCCTACTCAAGTGGAAATGTTCTTCTCCGGGACACCCTCTCCCCAGAGCATACAGGTCTGACACGTCCTGTCTGGCTGCTCCTGTCTGGCTGCTCCATGCCCCTCCCTGCCCCATGCTCCTGGGGCCACGGGATCTCACATCCTCTGAGAGGCAGCATAGGCATCCCCAGACCTCCCTGCTGCTGCCAGATCCCAAGGACTAAGGTTCTAGAGGGTAAGGGAGTACCCAGGGCAGATCACTTGGGAGGGCTGACTCACCAGCTCCTTCCTTAACAAGCCCCATTCCCCTCTCTGGGTCTTTGCTCTTGTATTCATCATCCCTCCATTCATCCACTCACCCATCCATCAATTGAAGGCATATTTCTTGAGCACCGCCAGACACTGTGCTATGCGAACATAGCAGCAGTGACCAAAACAGACCAGACCGGCCCTGCCTTCACAGACCATACAGTCTGGAGGGGTGAGGGCACTGGACATTAAACAAGTGAGCAAAACAAAGAGAGAACTGCAAGTGACAGCAAGGAAACTTGGGAGCCCTGCAAGGAATATCGGGGCCTGATAGAGATGGGGTCAGCGGAGGGCTCTCTGAGGGACATGCCATCCTGTGCAGAGCTCTGGGCTCCTGCAGCTCACAGCTTGGGGTGACTTGATTGCAGATTCTTTGCATGGAAAGAGTCTTTGGCTCTGTTCTTCGATTCTGGGATAATAAGTCCCGTTGAGGAGCGGGGAGCCTTTGGTCTCTGGCATTTGATGTGTGATTTGTGCCCACTCTTTCCCTGAGCTGTGCCAGCCGTACCAGTTCCTTACTGGGGGGAAGGGATGTCCTTTAGCTCTGTTGAACTTGGTGAGGGGGTGGGCCTTTGCTGGGCTTTCAACCTTCTCTGCCTCCCGGGTCCCCACTCCTGAGAGCTCCCACTGGGTCGAAGACCCGCCCCCTAGTTAGCAAAAGTAGGTATAATTGTGTGTTCTCTTGGTGGGCAAGGAGCCGTGTGTGTGTGTGTGTGTGTGTGTGTGTGTGTGTGTGTGTGTGTATGTGTGCGCGTGCACGCGCGCGCTTGTGCGCTGCTGATTATGTTTGCATATCAGGAGGGGACAGGGGTGGGCAGAAGTGTGTGCATGGCTCTCCAGTATGTGAACTCAAGTATCCTGTGTACAGATATGAATGTGCATGTGTGGATGGTAGTCACTGTGAGTGTGTGGATGTCTTTGCACTGTGTGTGTGTGCAGGTATGCACGTGCCAGATATCTCTATGGGACAGTGAGTGAGTGAGTGTGTGTGTGTGTGTGCTGGAGGGCACTGAGGGTCTCCATGAAAGTGTGCACTGTTTGTGCACGTGCTGGCTGGGATGGGCTGAGGCAGCCCAGGAGTGCATGCAGGGAGGGGCAGGCCCAGCAGGTGGAGAGGACTCCACGATTTCTTCCTTCCCTCCAGCCCTCTGAGGCTCATTCAACCTCCCAGCTCTGTCCTGGGACCCAGCTATTTTGCCAACCCCACAGCCCTAGAAGGGTCCCTTCCTGCCACTTGTTCCAGGTGGCAGGAACAAGAAGGATGTCCTCCCCCATCTACTAATAGTAAAATGCCAACATGTTTCTGTAAACCATATGCAAATGAGCCATGCCCCCAGCCCCTTTCAACAACCTGTCTTACGGGAATCATAGATGGAGCCTCATCTGGAGCCTGACCTTCCACACCATCGTTGGTGGCCCAGGCCTCTTCCGGGTCTTCCTGCCTCCAGTCTTGCTTCATCCAGTTCTCCCTATCTTGTAGACCGTGGTCCGCAGATGCTAAAGTCTGCCCTGAATCCCCAGTACAACCAAGCTAAAGTCCAATTCCTTAGCCTTGCTCTCCCCCTGTACCGCACCCCTTCCTGGGTCCTCAGCTCCCCGTACCACCTACTACCCAGCACTGTCAGGACAGCCTCCTGCCTGCAGCATCCTCTCGGGGCTCTGCTTGTCTTCCCAGACTTCAGTGCCAGTTTTGGAAGCTCCCAGGTGCCCTCCCCCTCAGCTCCCACAGCCTTTAAGTTCCCACCCACTCAGTCTGCCCTCTCCTTCCCCAGGTATGAAGTTCTACACCCTCCTCCATCATATTGCCCTCCTCCATACCCCCCCAGCCAGGCTGTGAGCTTCCTGAGAACCTGCTGGTCTCCTCCTCTCCATCTGCTCCTGGCAGGGGACCTAGAACAGAGGCAGGCAGGCAGGGGCTGCTGAGTGGGGAGGGCGGATGAAGGAGGGGACCCCAGTGCAAGCACTGTGGGAGGTCCTGCAGGTGGTGAGCAGCTCTGAGTAGGTGCCCGGAAGCTGGTGACGCAGGTGGAGAGCTTTGCTGTCAGGGCCTGCAGTGCAAACCACCGCCCCCACCATTTTCTTTACCAAGCACCCAAGCAGAGGTGGGAGAAGAGACTTCACAGAGCATGAAAGATGGGCGGAGGGGACTCCAGGTGGCTGACACAGAGAATTTGGAGAGGGACAGGACAAGGAGTGGGGTGATGAAGATGGATCTGGAGAGGGGAAGATGTGGGCAGAGAAGGGGAGGGAATGGGCAGTGCTATCCCAACTCTGCCACCTTCTGTGCTGTGACCTTGGGCAAGTCACTCAACCTTTCTGGGCCTTCTGTCTGAAAGATGGAAGCTTGACTTAACAGGTTGGTGAGAATCACATGCAAGGCAGAGTACCTTGTCACTCCATTCATTCATTCCTTCATTTATCCATCCATTCTCCTGAGTTCTTTAGGCACAACAGATGCATTGTAAATGGTGGACTTCTTCCCCTATCCCAGACTTGGGGTGGCTCAAATCCCAACTCAGAAAGGATGGAGCTGGGAGGCTAAAGTTAATAATACTGATTCTGTCATCAGGGCCTGAAAAGCTCCATAGACTGAGAGATGGAGAGGGGGTCCAAGGTCATCCCCTGTCCCTCACTATACACCTGGCTTGTGCTATAGATGGGACAGTGGCTGAAAAGTCAGAGATCAGAAAAGTTCCACTTCATTGGATTAGCCCTTGAAAGCTTCCTGGAGGAGGGGATTTCCCAGCCATCTGCTTGGTCAGAGGATGGACTTATCATTGAGGCCACAGACTGGAGTGTGTATGTGTTGGTGGGGACAGGTGTGTGCCAGGCATAGGGAGGGTGCTCTGGCAGAGACAAGAGGCTAGGGGAGGTCACAGCTGGTTCCCCTCTCCCTCCCCTCCAGGTGCACTGTGGTCAGCTGAGTGACAGTGAGGAGTGGAGCCTGCAAGCTGTGGAGAAGCATGTAAGTGGGGATAGGGCTGGGGTAGGATGGGGGCTGCTGAAGACCCTCATCACAACTGATGGGAAGATGATCTGGCCAGGGAGATGGACAGAGCTGGGTTCCAGGGCCGCACTTTTGGGCTGTGTGACCTTGAGCAAGTCACTTAAGCTCTCTGAGCCTCAGTTTTACATCTGAGAATCAGGATAAGGATAGCACTGACCTACTTAGCATACTAGTGATAGAAGGCGAGTCAAATACTTTGCCACCTGATGCGAAGAGCTGACTCATTTGAAAAGACCCTGATACTGGAAACGATTGAAGGCAGGAGGAGAAGGGGACGACAGAAGATGAGACGGTTGGATGGCATCACCGACTGAATAGACATGAGTTTGAGTAAACTCTGGGAGTTGGTGATGGACAGGGAGGCCTGGCATGCTGTGGTCCACGGGGTCGGGAAGAGTCTGACACAACTGAGCAACTCAACTGAACTGAACTGAGGAAGGAATATCTACATAATGATACTGAGACTCTTCCTTGAGATTATGATTTTGTGACTTTAACAAGAACCCAACGACAACGAATCCCCATGGGTTCTAGAGACAGAGAAATCTGACCCTATTCTTGCCTTGGAAGAATCTGGGGACCAGGGTTGGAGACCAACCCAGTACTTATCTGATCATGGACCGGGGGACGCTCAGGGGAAAGAGGGAGCCCACAGGAGCCTGGGGGTGGGGAGCGATGGAACCGCAGGCAGAGGGAACGGCTCAAACCAAGGCTAGAGGGCGATAAAGGTGGGGCGTGTGGCTTGCTGACCTCTCCACCCGCCCCAGACCCTGGTGGCCCTGAAAAGGGTGCAGGCTTTGCAGCAGCGCGAGTCCAGCGCGGCCCCGAAAGCGACCCAGAATCCTCCGGAGGAGGCGGCGGGAGACCAGAAGGGTGGGATCGCGTACACAGACCAAGACCGAAAGATCCTGCAGCTTTGCGGTGAGGACCCGGCCGGGGCGGGGAGGAGCGGGGCGCGAACCTGTGAGGGCGGAGCCATGGGTGGGAAGCGTCGTGGGTGGGCGGGGCCGGCGGCTGGGGCGCGGCTGGGGGGCGGGCCGGGGGCGGGGCCGGGGCCGCAACTGAAGAGGGGATCCTGACCTGGGTAGGAAGGTGGAATTGGAGGGCGCACACCCTTGGGGGCAATCTGTGGGCCCTCTGTCTGACTCCCGCCCCGCCATTGCAGGGGAGCTCTACGACCTGGATGCCTCTTCCCTGCAGCTCAAAGTCCTCCAATATGTGAGTCCCTGTACCCCTCCTACTGTGTAAGTCCCCTTGAGCCCTCCATCTCAGTTCAGATTCAGATGTCCTGCTCCTTCTCTCTTCTCCACCTACCTGGGGAGCCTCAGAAAGGCAGAGGGTGGGGAGTGGGGATCTCCCAGGTGCGAGGTCAGCCCCTCGCTGTGTCCCTCCCTCTCAGCTGCAGCAGGAGACCCAGGCATCCCGCTGCTGCCTCCTACTGGTATCCGAGGACAATCTCCAGCTCTCCTGTAAGGTGAGGGCCCAGGGCCACTGTGGGGCAGGGCGAGGGACCTGGGTCTCTGAGAGGAAAAACCTTGCTTGTCCTTTAACCAGTCCACGTCGTTCTGCCCATCAGGTGATTGGAGATAAAGTACTGGAGGAAGAGATCAGCTTTCCAGTGAGTCCTGCGTCTGTCCCCTGTGTTGGAGTTTGCAGAAGCAGTTAAAGTGGACCAGGCACTCCTGGGATCTGCCCAGTGAGACTGGAATCTGCTAGAATCTCTTGGAATCTGATGGAATTATCTGGACCTTCAGATCTACTTAGAAACGTTATGAGAGATCACAACCTCTCATGATCAGGATCCCTTAGGAGAAATCACTCACAATCTACAGAAAGGTTTACTTGGGGCCAGGTCACTTTCGTTGGAATATCTGTGGGCTTGGCTCTCTTAGAATCTGTTAGGACCAGTGAGAATCCTTGGATTCTGCTTTTTTCTCTCCTAGTTAGGGAAGACCCTTAAGTCCTCCATAGGGGATTCTGGTCAAGAGCCTACTCCCCCCACCCTTACTCCTCAATGTTGACTCCATCCACAATTTGGACTGACTGAAGAGGTAGTTGAAACTTGCAGACTTGATGAGGGGAGAGGTCTGACATGGCCTGATGTTGGGAAGAGCTGGGCCCTGACTGGCTCTCCTCACTCCCTCAGTTGACCACAGGACGCCTGGGCCAAGTGGTGGAAGACAAGAAGTCTATCCAGCTGAAGGATCTCACCTCTGTAAGCCGTGGCCTGGTTGGACCAGGGGAGGAGACAAGGGGAGAGCCCTCTGCCCAGTCCCCAGGGCCAGGGTCTCTGGGCCTGGGAAACCTAGGAATAGGGGAGACAAGACCTGGGAACTTTCTCCTAGCCCACCCTGTGTCATAGCACTTCCCACCCTGCCTGAGCCCTTCAGACCCTCCTGTTGCAGATTGTGGTGGAGGGCAGGGGAGGGAAGCATGTTCTTCCTTCCCTGCCCTGACTCGCCTCCCCTCTTGCTTCTCCTTTGCAGGAGGATGTGCAACAGCTGCAAAGCATGTTGGGCTGTGAGGTGCAGGCCATGCTCTGTGTCCCTGTCATCAGCCGGGCCACTGACCAGGTCGTGGCCTTGGCCTGCGCCTTCAACAAGCTCGGAGGAGACTTGTGAGTCTTGCTGGAGGGATGTGGGTCAGGAGATGGAGCTGAGAGGCTAGGCAGAGCTTGACTCAGGTAACAGTGTAGGAAGGGTACCAGGAAGGGGGTACTATTCTAGCAGTGGTGGGTTGAATGGTTTATGCAAGAGATTGAGATTATGGGAGCAATAGATCCTTATTGCTGCTCCATTTGGCTTTGTAAAATCATGCTGAGGTCCAAACAATTTCCTCTTCTTGTTGCTACTTCCTACAGTTTGGATTATCCATGTTTTGGTACTGGCCTTCCCCCAACTTGCCATCCCTGTATTAGCATTTCTGCTGGTAACTGATGGAGGAGCGATGTGCTCTAGGGTGGGTGAACTCTCTGGGACCCACAGAACATCACTGACATTGTGGACAGTGGCTCAAGGGAATAGGCATGGGGGTTGGGCTAAGCTGAGGCACTTTAGAGGCATTGATAGGGAAGCTGTAAGAATCATGTGAAACAGAAGGGTGGGCAGGACAGAGAGTCAGGTACACAGGCTTAGTCAGGAAGTATGTCTCAAGAACTGAGGTCAGATTTGGGGTATAGAAGTGGTATCACAGATTTCATGTCCTACACCAACTCATTAATTGCTGCCTGAAGCATTGTATTAGTTTAGTGAGAAACAGTGCTGTGATTAGCCACATCTGTCCTGGGGGCATATTCAGGATGTGAATGCTGCCACACTTGGTCCAGCATGCCCATCAGTAGGCAGTAGTGGGCAGGTGAGGGGTTGCATTCTGATTCCAGGATGCAGAGAGATGCTGACAAGATGCTTGGCCCCTGGGGCCCAAATTGGCAAGCTGGGTTTGAGGCCTCAGAGCTCCTGTGGGAAGTGGAGACTGGAGATGTTGGGACTAGAGAGGTGTCAGAAGCCCAGGGACAGTGTCTGCAGGGGTGGAGCAGAGATCTGGGAGTCAGAGGTCTGAGTAGCAGGACCTGCCAGCATGGAAGCCTGGGGAAATGAAGACAGGGACAAGGCAGAACTCATTGAGGCAGGGAGGATGGGGGTCTGTGTCATGGGGAACTCGTGAGCAGCCTAGTGTAGGAGTATTTGTGCCATTCAGTAAGCACACATTGAATACCAGTGTCTCTGACCCTGTGCTGGCTGGATGGCCTTGGGTAGGCCTTCGGGGAGGGAGAGTGCAGAGTGGGAAGTCCAGCAAGGGTTGTGGCCTCTGGCTGCTGGCCTGGGTTCTGAGATGGTCCTGGACCTGGAGGAGAGGAAATATCAGAAGGGAAACGAGATGGGGACTGGGTGACAGCCTTGAGGCTCAGGGCAGGGACAAGGTCATCTCTAGGTTTCACATCTTTCAGAGAGTGAGTGCTGAATAATTGCATGAACCAAGGTGGTGCTCAGCTCAGAGCAGGCACTGTAGAGAAGCAGCCTGGAACCCTGAGAACAGGGAGTCCAGAATCCCTTCATCTGGGAGTGCGATGAGGCTGGTGGTAGGGGAAGAGGTACATTTAAGACGTTAGCAAACACTTTGCAAACATCTCCCCTGTATCAGGCTCTGCATTGGACAGGGAGAGATACAGTTAGGGTCCCTGGCTTCAAGACTCAATGTTTATTTTTAGGGCACAGAGCGGGAACGGTGGGAAAGGTATTCTAGGCAGAGCAAACAGTATGAGAAAAAGCATGAAGGTGTGAAAGAGCCTGAGGTTTTCTCAGAATGATGAGGATCTTACTGTGGCTTAAGCTGAGACACCCATAGAAGAGGGGAGAGAGGTGAAGGGGCCTCAAATGAAGTGGGAAGGAAGGTGGGGAGACAGACACAGTGCGGTGGGGATTGGGGCCTAGACCCGAATCACTGGATGGCAAGCATGAGTGGGGGATACCCCAACAGAGAGGAACACTGCAGGCAGCCCCCAAATGGGGAGGGGTCTTGGCAGGGAAAGCTGGGGGCTGAGAAATGGTCAGAGTCTCTGAGGAATACTCCATCTCCCTATGATCCCCATCCAGAGGGGCTTACCCACGTCCACAGCCCAGGTCCCGCCCCAGCCCAAGTCCCACAAAGCTCCCTAGTGACAAATCATTTGGTGGCCGGATTGAATGACTTCCTCAGGATTTCAGGCCAATCTTGTCAGATGCCAGCCAGCTTCATGAATATGATGGGCACCTGCCCACAACCACCTCAGGACTTGTGGAGGCACCAAATCGGGGCCTGCAGGGAGAGTAGGACAGTGTAGGAGCTGGACGAGACAGGGCAGTGCCACTGCCCCTCCCTGAGGCTGGAGGAGAGGGGCAGCCCGAGGTTGGGCGAGTCTCTAGTCTGAGGTAATAGACTCAGCCTCAGTCTGGGTAAATCTGAAGTCAGAGGAGGGAGACTTTGAGAAGTCTCTAGCTTTGAGAAGCAATAGGCTGAGGAGGAAGACACATTTTGGGCAGAGGAGGATTAGAGCCCACTCCCCAGAAGCCCCCCCCCCCCCCAGTCTGAGGCGGAAGCTAGCCAAAGCCGCCTGGGTGGTGAGCGGCCCCAGCAGAGGAGGGTGAGGTGAGCTGGTGGGTTTCTGGGTGGGCTTCCCGCAGGGACGGAAATAAGGCGGAGTGGGGAGAGCAGTCTGTGGGCTGTCCCTCTGCGGTGACCCCCGCCACCCCACCCCGGCAGATTCACAGACCAGGACGAGCATGTGATCCAGCACTGCTTCCACTACACCAGCACGGTGCTCACCAGCACCCTGGCCTTCCAGAAGGAGCAAAAGCTCAAGTGTGAGTGCCAGGTGCGTGGCCTGCCTTGACCGCTCTCGGGGACCAATTCCCCCAGCTCTCAGCCCCAGAGAGTCATCCACGGGGGAAAAGCCCTTGTGTTTTGGGGCCAGTGGTGGGGAGACTACCTAGGCCGGGAAGTCTCTAAAGAGGCAGGAATGGAGCGCCTCAGGACGGCACCTCTGGCTGCAGGCCCAGTATGCCATCGCCCTCTAGTGTTCAGACTGGGCATCACAACAACGTCTGGATGGCTAGAGTCCGAGGGGACCGCACATGTGACACTCAGATTTCCTGCTCACCCTCCCTGGGGCTAGAACTCCCACTCCTTCCCTTAGAGCCAAATGATACAGTTAGACTCTCCCAGTCTCCGGCCTGTCCCACAAGCCCTAGGGAAAGAATGAGAAGACCCTTGGGCTGGCGGAGGCCGGGGGCTGGAGAGGGTGAACCCCTGCAACCTGATTCCCTGTGATCTCCTTTTTCTCCATCCCAGGCTCTTCTCCAAGTGGCGAAGAACCTCTTCACTCACCTGGGTGAGTGCACTGCCCTCCTCCATGCCTGGCTGTGGGGTGGGAGTCGGGGGACTGGTGTTTCGAGGAGGGGGGGCAGCCAGGCTTGGCCTCAGCACTCCAGCCTGGTCTCACCACTGTCCCCCATGCTTCTCCTTCCCGCAGATGACGTCTCTGTGCTGCTCCAGGAGATCATCACAGAGGCCAGGAACCTCAGCAATGCTGAGATGTGAGTGAATCCACCCAGCAGTGGGGACAGAGAGAGAGGCCCTGGCCCTCAGTCGTCACCGCTCTTTTCCTTCCCTCTTTTCCCCCCTCTGTTGTAGTCTTAATTTATTTGGCTTGCACAGCATGTGGGATCTTAATTCCCCAAGCAGGGATTGAACCCACGCTCCCTGCATTGGAAGCAATTTGTCTTAACGACTGAACCACCAGGGCCATCCCCTCCACTGCCTTCTTGTGGGACCCACGTCTTGTGTGATTTTTTATTTCATGCTTGTGTCCCTCACTAGATAGTAACATCCAATGACAGCAGGGGTGTGGCTTGCTTTGCAGGCCATGGTCCTCAGCTCCTAACACAGTGTCTTGTAGGTGGTAGGTGGTACCAAAAAAAAAAATTTATCCAGCTGAACTAATGTCTGGAGTCAGCTAGCCCTGAGGAGAGTATCATCATGGGTTACTCCCTCCAGGCCTCAGAAATCTAGGCTTCACCTCAAGTCCTGAGATTTGAGGGGTAGTCACAGAAGGGTGTCAGAGCCTGTGGACCAACGCCATCTCTCCACAGCTGCTCTGTGTTCCTGCTGGATCAGAACGAGCTGGTGGCCAAGGTGTTTGATGGGGGTGTGGTGGAAGATGAGGTGAGGCAGGGCTGCCTGGAGGGAGGGTGTGGCCGTGGTCCCCGGGGCGGGAGTCCTCGGGGGAGCAGGCCCTACCTTTGATCGTCTGCTCTGTGACCGGCCACTAACCCTCCACTCTACTCCATCCCTGCCTGGGCAGAGCTATGAGATCCGCATCCCCGCTGACCAGGGCATCGCAGGTCACGTGGCGACCACCGGCCAGATCCTGAACATCCCAGACGCTTACGCACATCCGCTTTTCTACCGCGGCGTGGACGACAGCACCGGCTTCCGGACGCGCAACATCCTCTGCTTCCCCATCAAGAACGAGAACCAGGGTGCGGGTTGTGGCGGCTCCCTAAGAGGGCCAGGGCGGGGCCTGAGAGGATGGGGCGGAGCTGAGCAGAAGGTCCACAAGCCTTCTCTACCATCCTAGCATCCCCAGGCCGAAGGGATGGGGTTTCCCAAGCATGTGATGTCCCTTGAGGATACCCTGGGAGGACAGATGGTCGGACACGTCCACTGGCTCATCCTAGCTCCTCTTTGGTCCCCAGAGGTCATTGGTGTGGCTGAGCTGGTGAACAAGATCAATGGACCATGGTTCAGCAAGTTCGATGAGGACCTGGCTACAGCCTTCTCCATCTACTGTGGCATCAGCATTGCCCATGTGAGCGGGACAGGGGCAGGCCCATGCAGGACCCTCTGTTCTCCTCTCCACACTGGCTCTCCTTGCTCTGTCCAGATGGGTTTGTGCCCGCCCCTGGGGCTCAGAGCCCTGCTGCTGGGTTGCTGTGCAGTCTTCAGTACCTACTGGTCACTTCTGGCCTCAGTTTCCTATCAGAAAATTGGGGATACTATTTCCAGTCCTGTCCAGTTAGCCTCCTAGGACTATGGGAGACCTATTTTATTTCCTCCTTTTCCAGAAGCAACCTCAACCGAAGTCCCTGTTTAGCTTCTTGTGGGGATGTGTTGGGTCTCATTGTCCACAGCTGGCAGCTCTAACCCGGGAACCCAACCCCTAGATCCCTAACGCTATCCCCTCTCCTTGCTTCTCTTTCTCCATTAGGGGCCTCAGGCTCCATCACTGAAGCTGGGGCAGGCTCAGGAGAGCATGCAAAGTGCTAGATCAAGTGCTAAGAGGCCCTGGGGAGGAGGAGCAAGGGCTGGTCTGGATGAAAGTTGGAGAGGGCTCCCTACTCTGGGCTGGAGCTTGAAGGCTCAGACTGGGACCAGCTTGGGACAAGAGTGAGGGGCAGTTCTATCTGATCCCTTTGTCCCGGTCCTGGGTATTTCACAGCCACCTTGCTTGAGCCCTATCTTTCCCTCTGTCCCCCCAAGTCCCTTCTATACAAGAAAGTGAATGAGGCGCAGTATCGCAGCCACCTTGCCAATGAGATGATGATGTACCACATGAAGGTGAGCCCTGCACAGAGCTTCTACCCTCTTTCTCAGGGCCCCAGGGTCCCCTGTAGTCCCCCTGTTCCCCTCCTAGCTCCATGAATCCTCTGGTGCCCAGGATCAGGCTGGGCTTTCTGATCACCCTCTCTTGACGATAAGAGCAGTGCCTGGCCTTTTGCTCTCCTGCTCTCCTTTGGGGCAGCCTCTCTCCAAAGCAATTTCTGGTTGAGCCCCAAAGCTGGCAGCAAGACTCAGCCCAGCAGAGAACATGGTTCATCCAGGTGCTCCCCATGTCCAGGGATAATTCCCATCCTGGGAACTGCTGACAGCTGGGAAGCCCACTGAGGGTCCTCCCACAGCTCCCTTAGGTACAGTGGTCCTGCATGCCTAGGCAGTCCCATTCCCAGACCCTGTGCAAGACAAGCTGTCTGGAACTTTAGTTGAAAGTATGTGATGGTCATTGTTCATTTGAACATTTCCTGTCCTCTATGTCCAAACCAAAAGGTCCCAGACTTTGTGGCTGGGGTCAAAACTGTAGCAGGAAGGATTGGCTCTGGGATGGTCCTCCGCAAAGAAGGAATCTTTGAGTTATTGTCTGTGGAAGGCTGCTACAGTGTCAAGAAGAGGTGTTCTCTGTCTTTGACAAGGAGAGGCGGTTACAGATGAGGGTGGGCCCAGGCAAGGAGCCATAGTAGGTTGGCTGCAGGTTGGTGAGGGGAGGATGGTGTTCTCCTGCCCAGTGACAAGCCATGGAAGGCCCAACTGGGGTGCATTCTAGTGGAATGTCCCCGCCACTGTGGGCATTTGAGGTTGAAGACACTGGATGGGGTAGAGGCTGTCTGCTAATGCCCTGGTGGCTGGTCCCCTCCAGGTCTCTGATGATGAATACACCAAACTTCTCCATGACGGGATCCAGCCTGTGGCTGCCATTGACTCCAATTTTGCCAGTTTCATCTACACTCCTCGCTCTCTGCCCGAGGATGACACTTCCATGGTGAGCTGGCTCGCCCCGCTTGACTGTGGAGGTGGAGGATGTACAGCCAGAGATTGAAGTTAGATGTGCATAGGAAATTCTTGGCAAGACAGAGTCATCAAGAGAGGGAGGGGGCATGTGGTCTGCCAGCATGGGCCACAGGGCCTGCCCAGGAGCTGGACTGGGACCAATGATGGCCTCAGGATTGGCATCTCCCTCCCTGTTTTCCTAAGACTGTGTGTGAACTTGGTTCCAAGAGTTCTTAGATCTCCTATTTTCAAGTTCATGGTTCCAAGAATGCTTGGCTGTACCATTTTTTGGTTCTCAAGTTTAGATCTAAAATTCTAAGACTCCAAAATTTTGGAGGCTTCAGGAAGGGCCAAGGTAAGGGGAGTGGGGTGCATCTTGAAACTGACAGTCTCTCTGATCCCTCCTTCTGCTCTCTCCAGGCCATCCTGAGCATGCTGCAGGACATGAATTTCATCAATAACTACAAAATTGACTGCCCAACACTGGCCCGGTGTGTACCCCCGGCCCTACCCTCCTTGTACCGGCAGCCCTGTCTCTGCCTCCCTTTGTCCTCTGCTCTCATATCCGTTGCTCCCTGTGCTCTGGGAAGGACCCCTGAGGATGACTAGGGGAGGCTCAGACTTGTAAGGGTGGGAGGATCCACCAGTGAGAGGCAATTCACAGACACTGGGACCTTGAGGAAAGGGAAGGAATGGGGCAGGACAGAGCCTGGAGGGCTTGCTGGAGGAGGAGAGCCTGAGGCCCCTGTCCTGCCCTCTCCTTACCCCCCAGGTTCTGTTTGATGGTGAAGAAGGGCTACCGGGATCCCCCCTACCACAACTGGATGCACGCCTTTTCTGTCTCCCACTTCTGCTACCTGCTCTACAAGAACCTGGAGCTCACCAACTACCTCGAGTAAGTGGCTCCCCTTGCCCCCATCTGGCAGCTGCTGGGATCCCCTTCCTGGGGACAGGACCACACCTCCTATGTGGCAGACTTTCCATGCACTGCCTCATGGGATCCTCTTAACAGCCCAGTGCAAAAGGTACAAGGCCTCTTTCCAAGAAGGGGACCCAGGTTCCTGAGCCCTTGTGCAGGTGGTTCCTGGACACGTGTAGTCAAGGCTCAACCACTGACCACGGAGCAATTCCCCTTCTTGTGGCCATCTCCTCCAGCCAGCCCTCCTATGGAGGAGGGAGCTGTGGCTCACCTCCTTGTCCTCTGTCTCCTCCCAACCAGGGACATGGAGATCTTTGCCTTGTTTATTTCCTGCATGTGTCACGACCTGGACCACAGAGGCACAAACAACTCCTTCCAGGTAGCCTCGGTAAGACCCTGCCCTCTTCACAGTGGGCACCCTCCCCGGGATGTCTTGGAGCCTCACCCCTCCAGCCCGAGGGGTGGTGGGAGCTTGTGAGACCAGGAGCCAGTTGAGAGACAGGAGGAGGCCCTCCCAGGCTATGGGAGACGCGGGAGTGCTGAGGGGGTGGGAGGAGCTGGGCTGTTCTGAGCCTAATATGCCTCTGGATGTCAGGAGTGATGGAGTTGTCTTTGGTTTTTCCAGAAATCTGTGCTGGCCGCGCTCTATAGCTCGGAAGGCTCTGTCATGGAGGTACCAGCATTCTGCCCAGTATCCCCATCCCCATTGTCCC
Organism: Okapia johnstoni; assembly: GCA_024291935.2. Lineage (NCBI taxonomy): Eukaryota > Metazoa > Chordata > Mammalia > Artiodactyla > Giraffidae > Okapia > Okapia johnstoni. Next base: position 26,264,179 of record CM044325.1, read on the forward strand.
CTTAAGGCCAATGACTTATTAATACGAAGCTAGGCTGTGGCCCAGCTCCTCTCCATGCCAAGCCCTGCTTTCCACCCAGACTGGGAGAGCTGCAGCACCCCCAGGGCATGTCTGACTCTTGTTCCCGATGAGCTTGGAAGGGTACCCGTGTGGCTAGGGGTGCCAGTCAGGCTGCAGGTTCTGCCGAAGCCCAGGTTTGCCCAGGGAGACTTTGTAGTTAGCCTGTTTCTCTTTGCATGTCTAAGGACACCCTGTGAAACTCCCTCCACTCCCAGCCTGGCATGGGCTCCTTGTCCCGTCATGCTCAGCTTTCCCTGAGACTGTTTGATTTGGGTCTGCCCACCCCCAGTGGGAGCTCCTGGAGGCAGAAACAAAGTCGGAGACATCTCTGAGTTCCCTGAATCTGGCACAGGGCTTGGCATGCGTGGGAACCAAACTTTCAAGGTCGCCTTGCCCCACCCTGCCCCCTACAACACCCCTATGGAGCTGCTCCTGCTTGCACGCCCCCAGAGACAAGGGGCTTGCTTCCTCCTGGGAGGCCTGGTGGCAGCCTGGCTCCTGCCCTCCATGCCCTGGGCTGAGTCAGCTCCTCCTCTGAGTGACAGCCCTTTAGCATCAGAAGACAGGGGTCTTGCCCTCGCCTCATCATTGCCCTTCCTTGTCAGCACACAAATGTTTCCTGCATGAATTAGTGTCGAAGACTCTGAGGGATCATTTCAGAATCATTCCAGCTTGAGAGGCCCTCAGAGCTCACTTTGTCGTGTCCGTCTGACTGACAGCTGAGGAATCTGAGACTCAGACATGGCCAGGGACTTGCCCAGGGTCACATGGAAGGTCGAAACAGAGCCCAGAAAGGGAACTGGCCCCCCCACCCCCGACTCTCCAGTTCTGCCTGCTCTGCTCAGTTTGGGGGCCAGGGCTGGGCTGGGCTTGCTTCCTCTCTTGGGGTCAGTGAGGAGGAGCCCCCCCACCCTAGCTGGGCCCCTATCACGCCTCTCCCCACAGAGGCACCACTTCGCTCAGGCCATTGCCATCCTCAACACCCACGGCTGCAACATCTTTGACCACTTCTCCCGGAAGGTGATGGGTCTGGGGGTGGGGGGCAGGGAGCGGGAGCTGGGAGCTGGCCTGAGATGGGAGAAGAGGTGGAGCCAAGGGGTGGAGGTTCCTGAGGTTTAGGAGAGTCGGGGGTGGGGTGTCTGGGCCTTGACCATGTACCCCCACCCCCACCCAGGACTATCAGCGCATGCTGGACCTGATGCGGGACATCATCTTGGCCACAGACCTGGCCCACCACCTCCGCATCTTCAAGGACCTCCAAAAGATGGCCGAAGGTGCCTGCCTCTAGCCTGGGTCTCAGGATTAGGGAGGGACCACCAAGAGGGGGACTCGCCTGGAGAGCATCCCCAGGGTTCAGACCCATCCCTTCCAGCATCAGCCCACCAGGCAGACCCAGCTCTGCATCCCTAGCTCCCATCCAGGGTGCTGAATTCCCTGCACCACTTTGGGATGGGCCCTGGGGCCTTGCCCTCAGGGAGAGGGTGCCAGGATGCTGGGTCCCACTCCTTGACCCTATTCTCTCCCCGACAGTGGGCTATGATCGAACCAACAAGCAGCACCACAGCCTCCTTCTCTGCCTCCTTATGACCTCCTGTGACCTCTCCGACCAGACCAAGGGCTGGAAGACCACGAGGAAGATTGCGGTAAGTGCCACTCCTTCTTGGGAAGGCACAGGCTGTACACCCTGCCTGCCTCTGTGTGGCTCCTGCAGCCTGCACGCCCTCCCAGTGCTGAGCTCAGCCTGTGGGGGAGACAGAAACCTAGACCACCTCAGGTGACAGTGGAGAGATTCAGAGAGGGGCATGGACTCACTGAGGGGTCACTCAGCAAATCAGTGAGTGGCTGGTGGAAGGTGGGCCAGAACCCAGCCACTGTCATCCTCCCAGGCCAGGGATGGCGAGGACAGGTCCTGAGGTCCCAGTGCCGCAGTTTGCCCCCTTGGGAATGGGCTATGGAGGAGCATGGGCGGGTGGATCTCACTCACAGGAGGTAATGAGAGTGTTGACCTTTCAGGAGCTGATCTACAAAGAGTTCTTCTCCCAAGGAGACTTGGTATGTGGGGTGTGACCTCAGGGTGCCCAGGTTGGGGGAGGGTTCCTAGCCTGGGCCCAGGAGGGGCCGGGTTAGCCTGATGCAGATGTTTCTGGAGCATGGAGAGGGCCAGACAGGCCTGATGACCTGCTGCCTGCAGGAGAAAGCCATGGGCAACAGGCCAATGGAGATGATGGACCGTGAGAAGGCCTACATCCCCGAGCTGCAGATCAGCTTCATGGAGCACATTGCAATGCCCATCTACAAGTGAGTGAGCTCACGGGGCCTGTTGGGGACACAGCCCAGGGATGGTATGGAAGTAGGATGGGGCTGGCTGTGGCCATCACGGCAGACACAAGTGCTGCGCTGGCCTGGCCCTGCTCCACCTCATCCACTCCTTGTCTCTGAGCACAGCCGTCTCTTGCTTTGCCCCTAAATAGGCTGTTTGCTTCATCCTTGGTCTCTTATGGAAAGAGATGGTCAAGCTCTCCTTGAGCTTCCTATCTTATGCCTCACGCTCTTCTGGAAGTTCTACCTGTGGTCCAGCCCTAATCTTTCTTGCTGCTCACAGTCTGACTTCTGACCTCTAAACCTGCCTCTATCCACCCCTAGGCTGCTGCAAGACCTATTCCCCAAGGCAGCAGAGTTGTACGAACGCGTGGCCTCTAATCGTGAGCACTGGACCAAGGTGTCACACAAGTTCACCATCCGAGGCCTCCCGAGCAACAACTCGTTGGACTTCCTGGACGAGGAGTACGAGGTGCCTGACCTGGATGGCGCTAGGGCTCCCATCAATGGCTGTTGCAGCCTTGATGCTGAGTGAGTCCCTCCTTGGACCCCTCCCTGCCCAGGCCTCCTCCCACAACCCTCCATGGGCCTGGCCATACGCCCTGGGACCAGAGCCAAGGGTCCTGGATTCTAGGCCAGGACTTCCCATGTGACCCCAGGCGAGGTCTGACCTTCCCGGGCCTCAGCTTTCTCATCTGTATAATGGAAGACTTCCAGCCTCACTGAGACTTTGTCATTTGTCCTCTGAGAGCACAGGGGTAACCAATGAGCAGTGGGCCCTGCTCTGCACCTCTGACTGCACCTTGGCAAGTCCCCACTCCCCCAGGCTACTCCTCTGAGGCAGCAGGATGGTTTCTTCTGGGCCCCTTTCCTGCCCTACCAGATCTGTGCCCTTTCCTTGGGGGCACCCTAACTGCCTCCCAGGATCCTCAGGCAAGAACATGAGACATCTGAATGGGCAAATGGTGGGGTCTTAGAGACAGTCATCAGCCTGGCTGGAGGACTAGAAATAGCCATGGGGCCACCTGTGGCCCTGAGGACTGCCTTTGTACTTATGGTGGGGACCGGGACCTGGGGAGATAGGGGTCCCAGGAGGAAGCTGCCAGGGGGCCAGCACAGTGCTCTGGGGAGAGGGGGCTCAGGAAGAGAGCAGGATAAGAACAGAGAGAAGGAAGGATCCCTGGGCTGGGAGGCAGGCCCAGCATGGGTCAGCCATGCTTCCTCCTGGCTGTATGACCCTGGGCAAGTCCCTTCTGCTCTCTGTGAAACAGGAGGGTGAGACAATCAATCTATCCTCTAAGACCCCTTTTAGATCCAAGTCCCCATAGTTCTGTGGAGTCCCAGGAGAGGCCACCGAGGGTCCCTGGCCCCCTTGGGCACAGAGCTGACACTGAGTCCCTCAGTGGCCCCCTGGGTATACCCCCTTAGCTGGAGCCCCTCCCCGTTCCTACAGCCAGAGGGGGACCTGGCCTCAAACTGGCAGGGCCTCTCTTCTCTTCAAGGCCATATCCACCCGTGCCCCAGGGCTTGGGAGACCCCCTAGGGCCGGGCCTCTGGGGTCATCCTGGCCACTGGCTTCTCCTTTCTCTGTTTTGTTCTGTATGTGTTGTGGGGTGGGGGGAGGGGGGCCACCTGCCTTACCTATTCTGAGTTGCCTTTAGAGAGATGCGTTTTTTCTAGGACTCTGTGCAACTGTTGTATATGGTCCCGTGGGCTGACCGCTTTGTACATGAGAATAAATCTATTTCTTTCTACCAACCCTCCCCCATGGGGCTGTCTGCAGACTTTGTGCATGAGGTTGGTGGTGGTGGGGAAACAGCATTGGGGGAGGCAAATGCCTTTAAGAACTCCCAGGCTACTGGAACTCCCATCCCTGCTGCCTAGCCCTTCTTCTGGGAGAGTCCTGGACCTGTTGGGGTACCCCCAGACCAGTCCTGTGCCAGATACTGGGTACTGAGGTGGAGATGGCAGATACAGAGGCCTGAGCATGAGGCAGTCATTTGTGGACTGCTGCTGCTGCTGCTAAGTTGCTTCACTCGTGTCCAACTCTGTGTGACCCCATAGACGGCAGCCCACCAGGCTCCCCCGTCCCTGGGATTCTCCAGGCAAGAACACTGGAGTGGGTTGCCATTTCCTTCTCCAATGCATGAAAGTGAAAAGTGAAAGTGAAGTCGCTCAGTTGTATCTGACTCTTAGCAATCCCCTGGACTGCAGCCCACCAGGCCCCTCCATCCATGGGATTTTCCAGGCAAGAGTACTGGAGTGGGGTGCCATTGCCTTCTCCGATTGGTAGACTAGAAATGGAGAAATGAGAGACTGAAGCAATCAAGGAGGCTGCCTGGAGGAGGTGACCTGGAGCTCCTTCTAGACCCTCTGCTGGTCTACCTTAGTCATGCATGCCCTTACAGCCAAGGCCTGAGCCTCTGAACCCTCTGCTAGCCACAGGGATACCTGTCTGTGTCCTTGTAAATTCAGCCAAAGGGGTAGCCCTGAATCTGACTGTGTATGAAATACAGCCCTGGGTTGTGTCTGTGGGGTTGATTTCCTGCTCTCCTGGCTGTGAGAGTGTTTGCTTATCCACAGACAGAGGGGCAGACTCTAGACTGGTGACCAGGAGGGAGCTCTGATTGGCAGTCTCCAGATCCCATGCCCACCTTGCCTTGAACCCTCCCATCTTGTCTCCCTTTTCATTTCTCCCAGATCAGTAAAGATCAGTAAAGGCTGGCATGTTAAGGGGCTGGGCACTAGGATCTCCTTTCCTGGTGGGGGGAGGGTTGGGAGGCGATGGACAGAGCCGTCCTGTGTTTGCCCACAACGGCCTCAGGGTATTGGCCTTGCCGGTTGACACCTCAGGGTGTCTGGGACCATACAGCTTGTCTGCCTCTCATGCCTAGCAGTTTATTCTGGTTTGGAATCTGTTTCTCTGGGCTGAACAGTCCCAGGGCTTCTAGTCTGCCCTTGGGGCTGTGGGGTCCAGGCCCTTCCCCTGCTCAGCCCCTGCTTTGGGCTCCCCCAGGCAAATAGATGGGGAAACAGTGGAAACAGTGGCTGACTTTATTTTTAGGGGCTCCAAAATCACTGCAGATGGTGATTGCAGCCATGAAATTAAAAGACGCTTACTCCTTGGAAGGAAAGTTATGACCAACCTAAACAGCATGTTAAAAAGCAGAGACATTACTTTGTCAGCAGAGGTCCATCTAGTCTAGGCTATGGTTTTTCCAGTGGTCATGTGTGGATGTGAGAGTTGGACTGTGAAGAAAGCTGAGCGCCAAAGAATTGATGCTTTTGAACTGTGGTGTTGGAGAAGACTCTTGAGAGTCCCTTGGACTGCAAGGAGATCCAACCAGTCCATCCCAAAGGAGATCAGTCCTGGGTGTTCATTGGAAGGACTGATGCTGAAGCTGAAACTCCAATATTTTGGCCACCTGATGGGAAGAACTGACTCATTGGAAAAGACTCTGATGTTGGGAAAGATTGAGGGCAGGAGGAGAAGGGGACGACACAGGAGGAGATGGTTAGATGGAATCACCAACTCAATGGACATGAGTTTGGGTAAACTCCAGGAGTTGGTGATGGATAGGGAGGCCTGGCGTGCTGCGGTTCATGGGGTCCCAAAGAGTCAGACACGACTGAGCAACTGAACTGAACTGAACTGAGTCTGTCCTCTCACAACACAGATCCCAGGCCAGTCAGTGGGCCCCCAGGTGGGGGTGAGTCATTTCCTGGCTCCAGGCTGACAGAAGAGGATTACTCTAATTGTGCCCAGCTGACACCAGCATTGGCGTGGGCTAACACAGGTGCCTATGACCCTCGACCCTGAGTGAGTGAGTGAGTGAGTGAGTGAGTGAGTGAGTGAGTGTGTGTGTGTGTGTGTGTGTGTGTGTGTGTGTGTGTGTCCTCTTCCACAGGCCTTTGGGCAAAGTGGAAGCACAACCTAGATACCCACCCCTGAGCCTTCCTCCCCTTCCCCCTGCGCCTGCCCTCCCTTGTGGACATTTAATTCTGTTCAAGGCCCATGCTGTGACACATCCCTCCTTGCCTGCAAATTAAACAACTCACAGATATTTTCTCCTGCACTGCAGGACCCTATGTTGAGGCCCAGAGCTAAATTCATCCTCGACCCTGGTCTGGAGGGTCTAACAGCCTGGCAGGGGAGACATAGGCCATGATACCTATGGCCCCAGGCAGGGGCCTGAGAAAACCACACCGAGGTTTGGAAGATGAGCAGGGGTTTTCCTGCGGGAAAGGAAGCAAGGCACTCCTGGGAGAAGGAACTGCTTCTACAAACACTGCTGTTCAGAGAAGGAGAGTGGCTGACACAGGAGAATGGAGAGAGCTAAGGCCAGATCAGGGAGGGCCATGAATGCCAGACTGCGGAGTTCGGCTTGACTTTGTGGGTACGAGGGAATGGGGACTCAGGCGTGTATTTTAGAAGGTCCTGCAGGAAGGCGAAGCAAGGACTGCAGGGGAGCAGTTGGGAGGGGATCATCCTAAAGTGGATGCTCAGTGCCCTAGGCTGGGCGAAGGAGGAGTTCAAGATGCTTTGGACTCACAGAACTTGTGCTCGATTGGATGGGGGCAGAGGCCAGATTGGCAAGTGCCCTGGAAAAGGAACCTGCTCTTGAACAGCCCTGGGAAGCTGCTCAGGCGCCACCCTCCCCGGCCACCTGGTGTTGGGTGGAACCTCTGGCAGGAGGTGAGGTCCTAGGTTTAAGTAATCCAGCGTCCACGCTCTCACTGGTGTGATGAGTTCTCTGGAGGCCTTCAGGGTACAGGAGGGTATGTTGTGTGAGTGAAATCTGCTTATAGATGGCACAGCCAGATTGTTCTCTGAGGGCGTATCAGGATGAGTCCCTACCAGATGGGAAGTACACCCTCAAGTTTGAAGATTGGCGGGGTAGACCCGAGAAAGAAGGTGTTGCTACTCCCTGGCAAGATGGCTGCCACCCTCCATTCCTAAATCATCCCTGGAGAAACCATAGGACTGAGTAGGAAGCGGGAAGCATGGAATTCTGGGAACTAGCAGAAACAGTCTGGGGTGCAGTGGGGTGGGAGTTGGGGAGAGGTAAAAGTGAGGTGCTGGGTTGGCAGAAAGCACTTGCCTCAGGCCTGTTGTCTTGGACAGTCAATCATTGCCTGTCCCTTCACTTCTGCACAAACTCCTGGGGCTTCTTCATCTTCTCTTGGCAGTAGCTGGAGAAAAAGAACAATCTCTTGATTGGGGGGCTCTCCCAAGGATGGACAGGATTACTGTCCCCTTTGTGGGCAAGAGAAATTGAGGTCAGAAGCTCAGCTGATGGGAGCCTCCCTCAGAGTAAAACCAGCTTATCTCCCTAGGGTCAGATGAGGAAACTGGGACTGGGAAACAGCAGGGACCAGTAAGTCCACAAAGAGATCCAGAGGTAGCATAGGGCACCAGCTCCCACTTCCTGGCCCAGGGCTCCCCACCACCTTTCCCAGGGATGGCAGTCTTTGCTTCTTAAGGTCCCACCTAGAACTCAGGTTTCGGACCAGACCTGGAGAGCTGGTCTGTGTTTCCCACATTACTGCCCCCGCGTCGGCCCTGTGCTGGAGACAGAGTTGGGGAGGGGGTGGTGTGGGTTAGAATCGCTGACCCTCTTTTCTCTTCACATTACCCCCTGAACCATTCCTCTGGCTCTCAGCTGAGACTTCCCGGGTGGTGTGTGTCTGCTGGGTGCATGTGGTTTCTCTCCTCAGTGAGACAGGAAGCCTGGTAAGAGCAGGAATAGATCTGCCTCAGCTTGGGTTTCCCACATCACTCCTCGGTGTAGGATTCTGAGGTGGCACAGTGGTAAAGAATCTGCCTGTCAATGCAGGAGACTCAAGAGATGTGGGTTCCCTCCCTGGGTTGGGAAGACCCCTGAATTAGGAAATAGCAACCCACCAAGGTATCCTTGCCTGGGAAATTCCATGGAGAGAGGAGCCTGGCGATCTACAGTCCATGGGGTCACAAAGAGCTGGACATGACTGAGGGACTAAGTACACACAGGAGCTCAAAACAGGTGCGTTGATTGATAGACAGTGGCAGTCAGGATTCCAATGCATGCATTAATCAAAACTCAGCTGAACAACGAGGGAGGCCCTCTGAAATTCTCTAGAATTATCTCTCTGCAACTCTTTCATCTCTGGCACTCCACTCTGTAAACTCTTGTCAACTAGCCTCTTCAGACTCACAGCTCCATCTCCTTAACTTAAGGGGATTTCCAGGGTTCATCCTGCCTGCATGGTGGCCTGAAAACTCTCCAGGCAATGTGGGCAGTGGTAGTGTTTACATGTATCCTCTGCCCCTTAGGATCCCAATCATTACCTGATAACCAATGCCTTGAAAACCTTTCTTTCATATATTTTGTCCAGTTTTCTTATTATTTCAGGCAGGAAGCTAAATCTAATCTTTATTAGTCCATCTTTGATGAGAGTGTAAGTCTGTTTTATAACTTTCATTGCAGTGTAGTAAACCATGTAGGAATGTTGACAGACATCATTATTATTATTGGCAGTACCGCATGGCATGTGGAATCTTAGTTTCCTGCCCAAGGATCAAACCCAGGCCCCCTGTATTGGAAGCTCTGAGTATTAACCACTGGACCACCAGGGAAGTCCCTTGACAGACATTTGGATATTAATGTCTTGGCAATTAGGAACACTGATCCTGGACTTCCCTGGTGGTTCAGTGGTTAAGAATCTGCCTGCCAATGCAGAGGAGACATAGTCGATCCCTGGTCCAGGAAGATTCAACATGCAGCAGGGCAACTGAGCCCATGTGCTGCAGCTACTGAGCCCAGTCTCTAGGGCCCGAGAGCCGCAATGCCTGAGCCCGCAAGCCCTAGAGCCTGTGCTCCACAAAGAGAGAAGCCACCGCAGTGAGAAGCCTGCACACTGCAACTAGAGAAAGCCCGCCCACAGCAAGGAAGACCCAGTGCAGACAAAATAAATAATTAAAAAAGAAAAGAAATCCACGACTATTCTTGTTTATGTGTATATATTAAGTATTCCATTGTATGAATATCTTCATCTACCTCTATTGTTGATATATAGCTTCTAGCTCACAACTGAGACCATTCCTTTCTGCGTGAAAACATTCTATTTCCTTTAGAGTAGGTCTGCTGAAATGAATTCTCCTGGCTTTTATTAGTTTAACAATATCTTCATTTTTCCTTTTTTTTTTTCCCCTTTATTCTTGGAGGATTTTTTTTTTCTTTCTTTCTTTCTTGGCCTTGCTGTGCAGTTTGTGGGACTGTAGTTCCCTGACCAGGGATTGAATCCATACCCTCAGCAGTGAACATGTGGAGTTCTAACCACTAGATAGCTAGGGAATTCCCTTGAAGGATGTTTTTGAAGATACTGAATTCTAGGTTAGGTGGTATTTTCTTTTAGCACTTTGAAGATAACATTCTGTTCTCTTTCTGACTTTCGTTGTTTCTGACAATGTTACAGCTGACAAATCAGCCATCAGTCTTATTGTGTCTTTGAAAGTAATGCGTCTCTTTCTCTGGCTGCTGTTTAGATTTTATCTTTGTTTTTGTTTTTCAGCAGTTTTACTGCGATGTGCTTCGGTCTGGTTTTCTTTATATTTCGCCTACTTGAGATTCATAATGTGTCTTGAATCCGTGATGATTTTTCCTTTCTTCAGTTCAATCCTCATCAAGTGTAGATAAGTCATTTCTCATAATTCAATACATGCTAAGAACATTCTAGAAAATTTTACTGAAATCCTGGAATAAAAAGAAAGGAAGAATGATGCAGCAGTGGGGAAAATATTTTTAATCAACCACTAGATTCTTGTCCTTAGGCTTCAAATTCACACTCCTCATCAGGAGAGAAGGGTGGCCAGTGGTGGTCTCTCTCCTTAGTTCCTGATTTATAACCAAGGATCTGTCCTGACCAACATCCCTACCTGGGACTTTCCACCATTTGTCTGGTGACTGATGAGAAGGAAAAACTTTTTCACTCTAAATTTTGCCTCTCAGTCAGCACATTAAAAAAAAATTTTTTTTGGCAGTGCCACTCAGCATGTGGGATCTAGATCCCTGACCAGGGATGGAACCCGTGCCCCCTACATTGGAACTGTGGAGTCTTAACCATTGGACCACCAGATGTCCCAATACTTACATTTTAATACAGAACAGTTTAGTATCTCATTGTTTAGGACTTCTGCAAATCAGAAGAGGAGTTTGGATTTACCACTGAAGGAATTCCCTTCGTGATAGTAAGTATATTCCTATGAGATGAGTTCTACCCCAACAGAGTGAAGAAGGACCAGTGGGCAGCCAGGGCTCCCCTGCCCTGGCAGGTTTCTTTCTCCTTGCTTTGACCATTAGGTTTCAAGTGCACCTGTATGAGGAGGTAGGGAAGCTTCAGGGAGCAACCTTCACACTTGTCTCTCTGTCTACCGGCTCATCTGCACCTGGGCAAAGCCTCTGTGCACTGACCCCAGCTCGCTGGTCCATACATCTTCCCTGAATATAAACATCCAATTGCCCAATCCCTTCTAGATAGCTTTCCTGTGTTATAGAGACTGAAAAACTAAAGTAACATTTCCCACACTCCACATAGGTCTCACCTGTAACCTGGGTCCTATATGAAGGTGTTCCCAATGAGATGTGGAGGTGGAAGGAAATTACAGGCATCGATGGCTGCATGCAGGTAGGTAAGATCACCTGGAAGGCATCTGTGAGGCGGGTGTCTGGGTGTTTGAGGCACATCTGTGGAGGAGTTTTTAACAGCTAGCACCTCATGTAGGTGCCAAGCAACAGATAGCAAGATGGTGATATTTTCACTAGAAAATTCCCCTGATGTGGATGGGCATTTTGGCTGGCTGTGTTGGCACTGACTTTTAATGCTGTGTAGCACTGAACCTGATTCTCTTCTTCTGCTTAATCCTGTATGGTTTATGGTGTAGACAACTAAGAACCTCAACCGATGGTTCTTGAAGCACTGATCCCATTGGTTGTGATCGTCCATCTCCCCCAATAAAAACTGAGCTCTCTGAGGGGAGTGACTAGTACCTAACACACAGCCTAAGACAGAGTAGGCACTCAGCAAAATTTATTGGCGGCTTAAGTGAAATGTTGTTGTTTAGTCACTAAGTCGTGTCTGACTCTTTTGCAACCCCATGGACTGTAGCCGGCCAGGCTTCTCTGTCCATGGAATTTCCCAGGCAAGGATACTGGAGTGGGTTGCCATTTCCTACTCCAGGGGCTCTTCCTGGCCCAGGGATTGAATCCAGGCGTTCTGCAATTAGCAGGCGGATTCTTTACCACTGAGCCACCCAGGAAATGTTAGGCATTAAAAATCCAACCTGAGAGACTGCATCCTCTAATGGGTCTGGGGCTGACCTGCATGTCTTGAGGGGTATCTGAGTAGTGATCACGGGCATGTAAGAGTTACTACATTCAACTGAAGAATATAGTCTTCTCAGGAAAACCATGCTGGCATGACAAACAGTCAGGCTTCCCAAAGAGGAGATCATGTTCATAGTGGAATCAGGCTTGCGTGACCAGTGCTGAACATCAGTCAAACAAACTGGCTTCTAGAACACCAGCAGGCTCCAGGATGCAAAACAATATTCACTAAGCATAAGCATATAAAAGTAAGACAGAGGAAAATAACTGAATTTATATTATATCATCATCCAATCAATTTAAAACTATCACCAATGGAAAATTTCTTCCTAAAGAAATGTCACCACAAACTGTACTTTGTTTTCATCTCTTCGGGAGACCTGTGACTTCTTATCCCTAGGTCCTCTTAAAAGTCAAACCCAGGCCCCTAGTTTTATGTACTTTCTATCTCTTAACAACTCTTCTAAGTGGCTGGCTGGGTTTACCTGGACCCTCTCAGTGACTGGCAGACGTTCTACCAAGGGAAGCAAGGGAAGTACCACCAAGGGTAGAGCACAGTGGTACAGGATGTGGTATCTGGCATCAGGCAGACCTGGACCAAGTCTCTGCTCTGTCAGATCCCTCCTGTGAGACTGTGTGAGGCACTTACCTTCCCTGAGTCTCAATGACCTTATTTATAAAACGGGAAAAAGAGTAAACCTTCCTGAGGCTGTTGTGAGGATTAACTGAGAAAAGAAGATAGGAGAGCCTTTGGCCACTGTCAAAGCTGCCAGCTGTGAGACTGCAGGGCTCTATCAGGGTGCATTTCTGGGAATGAGGAGCATGAGTTCATCTTTGACGAAAGCTGAGCAGTCAGGATGCTTCCCATCAGGAAGCTTCCATATGCCTCTTATCCTTCTCCATCAGAGGGCAGACAGTATGAAAACCACAGTCACAGAAAACTAACCAATCTGATCACATGGACCACAGCCTTGTCTAACTCAATGAAACTATAAGCCATGCTGTGTAGGGCCACCCAAGATGGATGGGTCATGGTGGAGAGTTCTGACAAAACGTGCTGTACTGGAGAAGGGAATGGCAAACCACTTCAGTATTCTCACCTTGAGAACCACATGAACAGTATGAAAAGGCAAAAAATAGAACACTGAAAGATGAACTCCCCAGGTTGGTAGATGCCCAATATGCTACTGGAGATCAGTGGAGAAATAACTCCAGAAAGAATGAAGAGATGGAGCCAAAGCAAAAACAACACCCAGTTGTGGATGTGACTGGTGATGGAAGAAAAGTCCAATGTGGTAAAGAGCAATACTGCATAGGAATCTGGGATGTTAGGTCCATGAATCAAGGCAAATTGAAAGTGGTCAAACAGGAGATAGCAAGAGTGAACATCAACATTTTAGGAATCAGTGAACTAAAATGGACTGGAATGGGTGAATTTAACTCAGATGACCATTATATCTACTACTGTGGGCAAGAATCCTTTAGAAGAAATAGAGTAGCCATCATAGTCAACAAAAGAGTCTGAAATACAGTACTTGGAAGCAATCTCAAAAATGACAGAATGATCTCTGTTCATTTCCAAGGCAAACCATTCAATATCACAGTAATCCAAGTCTATGCCCCAACCAGTAATACTGAAGAAGCTGAAGTTGAACAGTTTTATGAAGACCTACAATACCTTCTAGAACTAACACTCAAAAAAGATGTCCTTTTCATTATAGGGGACTGAAATGCAAAAGTAGGAAGTCAAGAGCTACCTGGAGTAACAGGCAAATTTGGCCTTGGAGTACAAAACAAAGTAGGTCAAAGGCTAACAGAGTCTTGCCAAGAGAACGCACTGGTCATAGCAAACACCCCTTCCAGCAACACAAGAGAAGACTCTACATATGGACATCACCAGATGGCCAATACCAAAATCAGATTGATTATATTCTTTGCAGCCAAAGATGGAGAAGCTGTATACAGTCAGCAAAAACAAGACCAGGAGCTGACTATGGCTCAGATCAGGAACTCCTTATTGCCAAATTTAGACTTAAATTGAAAAAAGTAGGGAAAACCACTAGACCATTTGGGTATGAGCTAAATCAAATCCCTTACAATTATACAGTGGAAGTGACAAACAGATTCAAGGGATTAGATCTGATAGAGTGCCTGAAGATCTATGGATGGAGGTTTGTGACATTGTACAGGAGACAGGAATCAAGACCATCCCCAAGAAAAAGAAATGCAAAAAAGCAAAATGGCTCTCTGAGGAGGCCTTACAAATAGCTGAGAAAAGAAAAGATGCAAAAGACAAAGGAGAAAAGGAAAGATATACCCATTTGAATGCAGAGTTCCAAAGAATAGCAAGGAGAGATAAGAAAGCCTTCCTCAGTGATCAATGCAAAAAAAGAGAGGAAAATAATAGAATGGGAAAGACTAGAGATCTCTAGAGGAAAATAATAGAATGGGAAAGACTAGAGATATCTTCAAGAAAGTTAGAGATACCAAGGGAATATTTCTTGCAAATATGGGCACTATAAAGGACAGAAATGGTATGGACCTAACAGAAGCAGAAGATATTAAGAAGGGGTGGCATGAATACACAGAAGAACTATACAAAAAAGATCTTCATGACCCAGATAACCATGATGGTGTGATCACTCACCTAGAGCCAGATATCCTGGAATGCAAAGTTAAGTGGGCCTTAGGAAGCATCACTACGAACAAAGGTAGTGGAGGTGATGGAATTCCAGTTGAGCTATTTCAAATCCTAAAAGATGATGCTATGAAAGTGCTGCATTCAATATTCCAGCAAATCTGGAAAACTCAGCAGTGGCCACAGGACTGGAAAAGATCAGTTTTCATTCCAGTCCCAAAGAAAGGCAATGCCAAAGAATGTTCAAACTACTGTACAATTGCATTCATCTCACACACTAGCAAAGTATTGCTCAAAATTCTCCAAGCCAGGCTTCAATAGTACGTGAACCATGAACTTCCAGACATTCAAGGTGGTTTAGAAAAGGCAGAGGAACCAGAAATCAAATTGCCAACGTCCATTGGATCATCGAAAAAGCAAAAGAGTTCCAGAAAAAATCTACTTCTGCTTTATTGACTATGCCAAAGCTTTTGACTGTGTGGATCACAACAAACTGTGGAAAATTCTTCAAGAGATGGGAATACCAGACCACCTGACCTGCCTCCTGAGAAATCTGTATGCAAGTCAAGAAGCAACAGTTAGAACTGGACATGGAACAACAGATTGGTTCCAAATAGGGAAAGGAGTATGTCAAGGCTGTATATTGTCACCCTGCTTATTTAACTTTTATGCAGACTACATCATGAGAAATGCTGGGCTGGATGAAACACAAGCTGGAATCAAGATGGCTGGGGGAAATATCAATAACCTCAGATATGCAGAAAATACCACCCTTATGGCAGAAAACGAAGAACTAAAGAGCCTCTTGATGAAAGCGAAAGAGGAGAGTGAAAAAGTTGACTTCAAACTCAACATTCAGAAAACTAAGATCATGGCATCTGGTCCCATCACTTCATGTCAAATAGATGGTGAAACAAAGGAAACAGTGACAGACTTTATTTTAGGGGGCTCCAAAATCACTGCAGATGGTGACTGCAGCCATGAAATTAAAAGACGTTTGCTCCTTGGAAGGAAAGTTATGACCAACCTCGACAGCATATTAAAAAGCAGAGACATTATTTTGCTGACAAAGGTCTGTCTAGTCAAAGCTATAGTTTTTCCAGTAGTCATGTATGGATGTGAGAGTTGGACTATAAAGAAAACCAAGCGCCCAAGCATTGATGGCTTTTGAACTGTGGTGTTGGAGAAGACTCTTGAGAATCCCTTGGACTACAAGGAGATCCAACCAGTCAATCCTAAAGGAAATCAGTCCTGAATATTCATTGGAAGGACTGATGCTGAAGCTGAAACTCCAATACTTTGGCCATCTGATGCAAAGAACTGACTCATTGGAAAAGACCCTGATGCTGGGAAAGACTGAAGACGAGAGAAGAAGGGGACAACAGAGGATGAGATGGTTGGATGGCATCACCGACTCAATGGACATGAGTTTGAGTAAGCTCCGGGAGCTGGTGATAGACAGGGAAGCCTGGCGTGCTGCAGTCCATGGGGTTGCAAAGAGTTGGACACAACTGAGCAACTGAACTGATCTGAACTGAGCAGTCAGGGGAGTGGTCCCAGGAAGAAGGCTTCAGCCTCAGATCCAGAAAGGGCAGGTTCAAAAGGGTTTGAAAGAGGTGGGACTTCCCTGGTGGTCCAGTGGTTAAGACTCCACCCTCTCAATGCAGGGGACCCAGATTCGATCCTTGGTTAGGGAACTAGATCCTGCACACTGCAACTAAGATCTTGTGTGCTTGCACAGCCCAATTTAAAAAAAGGAGTTTGAAAGAGGTAACTGTGCTTTCAGGGTTAGTATATTGAATTGTGTCCCCCCAAATATATATTCAAATCCCAACCCTCAGTACTTGTGAATGTGATCTTATTTGGAGAGAGGGTCTTTGCAGATGAGATTAAGTTAGGATGAGGTTCTTATGAGAAGAAAGAAATTGGACATATAGACACACAGGAGAAAGGGCACGTGAAGACAGAGGCAGAGACTGGAGTGATGCTGCCATAGCCGAGCAACATCAAGGATTGCCAGCAACCACAGAAGCCAGGAGAGAGACAAGGAAAGTCCACCCCTAGAGCCTCTAGAGAAAGCAAAGTCCTGCCAACACTGTGATTTCCAACTTCTAGCTTCTAGAATCATGAGAGATACATTTTTCTGTTGTTTGAAGCCTCCCCATTTATGGTACTTTGTTGTGGCAGCCCAAGGAAAAGACACAATGGGTGAAGCAGGGGGCACGGTATCTCAGCTCACAGGGGACAGATGGACTGCAGGGAGAAGGGGACGTAGCTGACCATCATCTTCCAGCTTTTGTGTCTTGAGGCCACCTGACAGGACACCAAGTCACTGAAGACTATCTGGGACATACACACAAAAGCCTGACCGTCTTGCCTCAAAGTGGGACACCTCTTCAGTACAGCCCATGATTTATGCTCCAGACCCTTTCTTCTCTGCCGGGCTGAGGCTTGGGTCCCCTTAGACCACATCTGTCCTCAGTTCTTTCTCCTCTCCTGTCCTGCTTGCCTCACTCCCTTATGCTTGTTTCTGATAAGCACTCCCATCCCTGTAAGCCACGTGGTCACCATCGCTCAGAGTGTTCGGTACACACTTGCCCAGCCCTGTGCTGGCTGCTAGGGGTCAGGGGATACAGGAAATTTAAGACAAGGCCCTTCCCTAAGGGATCTCACAGTAACGTGGGTGAAACATTAATTTGTTGATTAATCAACTAATTAATTAAACAAGCACACATTTGTTGAAAACAGACTATGTGCCATTCCTGGCTGGACATTGGAAAGGCTGCAGAGAGAGTAACGGAACCAGACAACAAGCTTGTAGAGAGCTAGTCAATCAAACTGAGATAGGCTGGGACCTGGGACCCTTTACTGGAGTGCTTGCACCTGGATAAAGGTCTCCTTGAACAACAGAATACAAAGAAAATATAAGGGACTAAAAGTAACTATGAGCATGTACAGTTGGGGCAGTTAGGAACAACGAGCTACAAAAAGGCCACAAACTAGCTGCCAGCTGGGAAGTGCCAGGAGCTAAAGCAGGAACTACACCATGATCCCTGCACACAGCACCACCAAGGGGGTGGGCAGACCGCCTAAAAGTCACTCCTCTGGCCCACCCCTGAGCCCGCCCCTACCCTCACCCCATTTAAGGAACAGACCTTCCCTTCTTGGAGAGTGAGCAAGAACACCTGTTACTTATTTTTGATCCATTGTGCTGTAGCACAGGTCCCAACCAAGCCTTGCTTGAATTCTTCGTCTGGCCTCTCATCAATTCTACTGATTAAAGAGTCCAACGACCTGATTTGTTAACAAATTCACAAGCAAATGTAGACGTGTAAGAGTGTCATCCGGGCCATTAAGGAAAAGTAGATGCTGCTCTGAAGGGAGGGGTGAGGTGGGATTTGACCTGGTCATGGTGGTCAGCGGGGTCTTAACAAAAAGAAGGCTGGGCTAAGACCTCAGGTGAGTAACAGTTAACTAGCCACAGAGGGGAGGGCGCAGTGTGAGCGGAGATCCCATGGCTAGAGGAAACACTCAAGAAGGAGAGACTTCAACAAGGCCAGTGGAGGTGGTGGCTGGGGGATTATGAGAGGGAGAGGGGATCCTACTAAGACCAGGTGAGGGAGGCAAGCAGAGGCCATGCTGTGTCAGGGAGTTTGGGCTTTATCCCCAATGAATGAGCATTAAGGGTTTTCAGTAGGCAGGTGACCTGGTGGGAAATGGAGACACCCACTCTGGCTGCAGCGTGGGGAAACGCCCAGAGGACAGCTTCAGTGCAGAACAGTGAGGGAGCTTTTACAGCAGTTCAGGTGAGAACATGACACCAACAGAGGATGGACAGAAATGCACAGATCTGAGAGACAGCCTTGGAGATGGGTCGGATATGATGTGTGGGATGGAGAGAGATGGATTGATGGTGACTTCTACTCTTCTGGTTGTGCAAATGGATAGATGGTGGTGCCATTTGCTGGGAGAAGGATCTCTGAAAGGGGACTGGATTTGAAGAAGAAAACCTAAATTCAGGAAAAAGTTCTTTGTAAACCTCTATGGTTGAGGGATGTCAGCTGTTACCATTTACTTATTAAAAAAATATTTAATGTTCTTACTATATGCTGGGCCTTGTGTCAGGTGCTGGAGACTAAAGGGAAGGAAATTAGCATTTGGTGCACAGCTCCGCCAGGGAGTGGGATGGAGAGATTAAGATGGCCATCAGGTTAGACAGAACCTGGCTGTAAGCTTTGTCATTTGTATGACCTTGGGCAAATCACTTAAACTCTTCGGTGACTCAGAAACCTCTGTAAAATGGGATTTATGTCCCTATCTCCTAGAAAGTTGTATGGATGTGGTGATAACACATGTAATGCTTTTAGCACAGTGCTTGACATACAATAAGTGCTTAATGAAAAGATGCTATTATCGGTTCTCTGTGTAAGGCACTGTCATCATGTCATTCTGCCTAATCCTTCCTACAGCATCACAAGGAGGGAATTATCAGTATAAGGAAGTAGGTTTCATCTTTCCACACTCAGGAAAGCTGGCTTCCTCTCTTGTCTCAGGGTGTAAATCCTGATTAGTCCCAACTAATCCTGTAAGTCCATTCCGCTATCCAATCATTGATTTTAGGCAGTCATAGGGTCCATTTCGACCCAGGTGTGAACTCCCTTTTAGTTGCCCTGGGATGTCCTGGTTTTAGTACTAATAGTGCTGATTCCTAGGAAACACATCAGTCCTGAGCAGACTGGGTTGGTTGGTCACCCTGCTTGGCCACTGAGACCTGAGGAGGAAACTTCTACAGGTGTGGGGCTGGAGTGGGAGAGGGGTGCGGGGAGAGGGAGGGGGAGAGAGAGGTGGGGCATCTGGAAAACTTTCTATCTGCTAAGAGTAAATGTTAAAGGCATATGTGGGAGGACACGCTCTTCTTTGCTGGGTGTCTTTGTTTCTATGTGCTATGCTTGGGGTTGCTGTAGCCATCCTGTGACCAGGAGAGGAGATAAGCAACATGCTGAAGATGGCAGGGAGAAGACAGGGAAAATACCTGGGTCCTTGAGGATGCTGGTGGGCTGGAAATGCTTAGCTCAGGAGTTGTTGCTAAGAGAGTGATAAACTACAATGTCCACTGATATCTGTTACTTGCAGCCAGAATCATCCTGGTGCAAGATACTACCCAGATGGAAAGAGGCAGACCTGAGAATGAGCTGGTCTCTATCCTGGTGATATCCTATCTTAATACTAAATACTAGGACAGGGATAAGGCATAATCTGGGAACAATTCCATTTGCCTAGGACAATGTTTCTGAAGGTATGTGACTTCCATGAGATGCACTCTGCTCAAGAATTCCATGGTCAAATCAGCTTGGAAGACTGGCATGCTGCATTCTTACCAATACATATTATAAGTGTAAAGTGTGAGTCGCTCAGTCGTGTCTGACTCTTTGTGACCCCATGGACTGTAGCCTGCCAGGCTCCTCTGTCCATGGGATTCTCCAGGCAAGAATACTCCTACCTACTAATCTTGGGTTAACTCAGAGTTTCTCAAAATCATTTCAATGTGAAATTTTTAGTTTCTTTTTGTGAGACTCTATTGATATCTCCCAGATGTTCCACAGAACAGTTTGTCTTTTACCTAACCATTTCCCAAAGTGGCTGTCCGGAGCATCTGACCTCATCTGGACAGGTTCACACAGGCCTTGGCTTGCCTGTTATCTGATGTGATTGTCCAAGGTGCCCTCTTTCTTGCTTCACTGTGTCCCAGTTTGGGATGATCAACTGTGTGATCACTCAGCTCTGGAGGAGTAGGAGAGCTTCCCAGGGAGGGGAGGAAGTGAGGGTCCCCTTAGGTTGAGGGAGGGAATCACTGCTTTTCCCTGGGGAGCAAGATGGTGTGGCCAGGCTGTGTTGGCTGGGGCGATGGCATTGCCTGTCAGGAAGAATGAGGGGGTATGAAGCTGAGCTCCGGCACATGATATAAATGTGATGTAGAAATGGAGGTGGGCAAAAAAACTAAAAAGCAAAAACAAAAAAATTAGACTTCCCTGGCAGTCCAGTGGTTGGGACTCTGCACTTCCAATGCAGGGGGCAGGGAATAGATGCCATGTGACAGGGTCAAAAAACCAAACCAAACAAACAAAACCCCAGAAAGGGAGGTAGTGGTGGGGGTGCAGGGTGATTTGCTCGGTTGGAAGAAAAGAATTGCACTTTAATGTATGGTATTGTACATTTTGGTATGGACCATTCTGAGTTTCAGTGTATGGTCAGGTCTGTTCTTCATGGTGTATCTTTATAATAAATAAGATAGTTCTGGCAAGAAAAGAGAGAGAGAGAGAGAGAAAGGAATGACAGAGGCTTGCAGGCTGCAGCAACGCAGGGGAGGTCTGGGCACAGAGGCCCCACAGAAGCTCCCACGGGGCTCTCCTTCCTGGCCAGTATTTCCTCCAGGAAGCAGGGTTGCCAAATGAGTCACTTGGGCCAAGGAACCAGATGTGTAACAAATCTGGGAAGGCAGAGGCCTAAAAAAAGGGACTGAGTTTGTTCAGCCTGCCCCTCCAGCCCTGCCTACCTCATTGGAACAGAAACTTTCCGGGGTCAGGTACTGGATGTGTGCTGCTCACAGGTGATTCTGTAGCACCCGAGACTGTTCCTCATCCATGGTAAAGGCTCAGTGTCCAACTCTTTGTGACCCCATGATCTGTAGCCTGCCAGGCTCCTCTGTCCATGGGGATTCTCCAGGCAAGAATACTGGAGCGAGTTGCTGTGCCCTCCCCCTGGGGATCTTCCCAACCTAGGATGGAAGCCGGGTCTCCCGCATTGCAGGTGGATTCTTTACTGACTGAGTTACCAGGGAAGCCCAAGAATACTGGAGTGGGTAGCCTATTCCTTCTCCGGGGATCTTCCAGACCCAGAAATCGAACCAGGGTCTTCTGCTTTGCAGGCAAATTCTTTACCAGCTGAGCTACCAGGAAGGCCAAAGTCTCAGTAAATACATGTTAAATAAATAAATCTGAGAGGGAGAAAAGCGTCTTCCTAAACCCCTTGTATGGAGAACCAGAAGGCCAGGGGTGGGGTAGGAAGCAGGGAGCAGGGGGCCTTGTCATCAGGTTTCCCCCTACAGCATCCTCACTCCTGGTGGCACAGGTCACAGACGGGCTAATGATGTCACCAAATCCCACTGATCTTCTGAGGTTCAAGGTCCTCAGCCTCCAGGAAACCTTCCCCTTCTAAGCCACTTCCCCTTCACTAAGCCTCCTCTCCTCTGAGCTTTATAAAGATTTGGCTCTTGACGGCATGCTGTTCAGTGTGGTATTTCATCACTGCCTCCCACTTGACTGTAAACACTTTAAGAACAGAGGCTACATCTCTTGTTTCCAAGACTCCCCCACAGAACCAGGAGCTGAACTGAAAAACAACCACCCTCTGCATTCCTTAGTTGATAGGTTTATCTTTAACATTGGTTCCAGCACCACCTTGATTCAGAGCTCTCTTCTGGCAGTTAGTTCCTGCTGTTTTGTGTATTCTGTCTCAGTTAAGACTGCTTTCTGCTCTACCACAGAACACCGGACAAGCCATGTCTTTAGCAATCAGATTACTTAATTATCTCTCATGTGGAGAGGTCTGGAGGCAGGCAGTCCAAGGCTGGGGCCAGCGCTTCTAAGATGCCATCAAAAGCTCAGATTCATGGCGGCTTTTCACTCCATCCCCCATAATGGGCTAGCTGGTTGCCTCATGGTACAAGGTGGCTGACAAAGTCTCAGGCTTCACCACTATATTCTCAGCAAGATGGGTGGTAGAAGTGAAGCCGGCTCATGTGTCCTTTTGATCAGAAAAGCAAAAACTTTCCCAGAAGCCTCTAGTAGACTTTTGCTTTACCCTATTGGCCATGCTAAATATAAAGGAGCCAGAGAAAACAATTGAGGTTTTCCAGCCTCTATAGTTAATGAGACAAAGGAAAAGTGGTTTGAGGATGAGTGTTACATTAACCATAAACAGTGATTGCTATTCACTCTATAGAAAAAAGAGAGGAAAAAAATCATCAGACTTGTCATTCTCGCAGACTGGCCATTCTGAACTCTCCCCACACCAAGGAGAACGCTGCTTAGATTTATTTGTTACCAGAGACACACTCTGTTCTTGATTATAAATAAACATAAAAGGCACAGTCCACGCTCTTCAGGGTCACAGAGGCAGGTGGGGAGGATGTGAAGGGCTGGCAGAGATAAAGCAATCATCTTTATGATGTGTGTTCCATGATTTGGGATGAAGAGAATCTACCTTCTGCTCAGGGATTGTCAGGGAAGGCTGCCCAGAAGTCGTGACCTATGAGGGTGAAATGGCAGGTAAATATATGAGGATGGGACTAGAGAGAATATTCCTGATAGAAGAACGTGCATGGACAAAGTCACATGGTGTTGGGAGGAGAACATACATAGCACATGTGAAGAGCATCAGGTAGTCTGTTTTGCTGGAGTATAAGGTGCCTGCAGGAGAGAGTTGACATTGGTGGGGCCAGGTCATGAAAGGCATGAAGTCCAGCTTGGTGCCTGGGTATATGGTGCTATTTCATTTTATTTTTTAAAAATATTTGCTTATATTTATTTATTTGGCTGCACCAGATCTTAGTTGTGGCATATGGGATCTTTAGTTGTGACATTTGAATTCTTAGTTAGGGCCTGTGGGATCTTAGTTCGCTGAGCAGGGATTGAACCCAAGCCCCTTGTGTTGGGAGCTTGGAGTCTTAGCAACTGGACCACCAGAGAAGTTGCGATGGTGCCATTTTCTGAGGTAGGAACCACTGAACTTAGTTTGCTAATGCTGACTCCGGGGGTCTCAAGCTGTTCTTAGTCTACATGACTTCTCAGGATAGTCTCACCTACTGCCTTGACTTTGGTTCCCATCTTCTGTCTCCTAAATCTATATGGCCTGTTCAGATCGCTCTTTATATTCACAGCCTGCATATCCAGTGCAGCTTTTGCTACATGACAACCGTGTCCCAAATTTAGTAGCTTAAAACTAGAACTGCTTATTTAGTTCCTAAATCTGTAGGTTGGCAATTTACTTGGGCTCAGAAGTTAATGTCTCCCTGAAAGACTTAAAGAAAACAGAGGTGATGGCTCCCATTTTACATATGGGAAGAGCAGTCATATTCATGGTCATGCCTTGAGATGATGGTAACTCTCCTGCTCTCTGTCAGTGTAGTCTACGAAGACCTCATCATCTTGACCTTCTGCAGAACATCGCTTTGGTCTACTCTATTGATGACATCGTGTTACTTGGACCTGGTAAACAGAAATATGGTATTACCCTAAATGTCCTAATAAGGCCCAGATGTGGGACTTCCCTGGTGGTCCAGTGGCTGAGACTCCATGCTATGAATGGAGGGGGCTGGGTTCGACCCTTGGCTGGGAAACTAGATCCTACATGGGGCAACTAAGAGTCTGAATGCTGCAATTAAGACCCAGTGCAGCCAAATAAAGAAATATTTTTTTAAAAAGACACATATAGGCCAGAGGATAAGGAGATAAAGTCTACAAAGATTTAGGAGCCTGCTACATAGGTGAAGGTTTTAGGGAGTCTAGGTCTGAGGCATGCTGGGACATTCCTTCTCAGGTAAAGAACAGGTTATTGCACCTTATACTCCTCATTGCTAAGCAAGGTACACATGTTTGATGGGTCCTTTGGATTTGGGAAATATATGCTACATTGAGAATACTATGCCAATTTATTTAGCAGTCAGGGGTCTAACAATTTCAAGTGAGGCCTAGAGGAAGAGAGGCCTCTGCCTTAGGACCAGACTGCAGGACAAGGTGCTCTGCCACTTGGCTGTAGGGTTAGAGATGTCCCGTGAGGCAGGGATGCTGGGCAGAGTCTCTGGCAAGCCCTGATAGGAGACGCATGGCACAGTCCTGTCGGCCATGCCTTTTGCATCAAGGAACTATTCCTTCAAAAAGCAACTCCTGGGCTTCAGTAGACACTGACCAGGGGACAGGCACCATGTGATTGTGAGACAGGCAGTGCCTATCATGAGCCAGGTATCGTTAGGTCCATCAAGTCATAATAAGGTCAGGCAGGCACTGTAGTGAACCGTGGTGGACCCATGGTGGAAATGGTACATTCAGGCCTGAGGAAGTTCAGTGGGCACAAATGGGTCACACAAGCAGGTGGCTCAGAGGTGGCCTGTGTCATGGATTCTGTTGCACTGATGCCTCTCCTGCAGCTCACACTTACGGTCTTGTGGGGACTTCCCTATGACCGAATGATGGAGAAAGAACATCTCTTGGCCTGCTTCATGTATGGATCAGCTCACTGGTAGGATGGTGTGAGCCGCAAGTGAACTGCAGCCACACTAAAGCCTTAGGCAGTGGTGGCCTTAAAATGCAGTATAGAAGCAAAGTCCTCCTGGTGGGCAGAGCTCTGAGCAGGGATTTCAGTCATGAGCCTTTGATGGAGTGAGAAGTGGCCAAAGATGGAGATATATGCTTCTGAGCAGCAGTGAATCACTGGCTGGATGGTCAGGGGCCTGAAAGAAGCACTACAGGAAGATGAGGGAAGAGGCACATGGAGGGGCCAACAGGGGTGGGCACCAATGTGAAGATGTTTATGTTTCACATCTGTGTTCACTAGGAAGCATCTTCCTCAGAGGATGCACTTGGCGGCCCGGTGGACGGGATGACTTCCCTGCTGGATGGCAGTCAGCCTCTGCCTTTAGTTGCCCCAGTGCTGGAACAAAGGACCCCTGAGCAGAGCAGTCGCTGTGGCAGAAATGAAGGCTCTGCGCTGGCCCAATAGCATGGGGTTGCTGCTCACTGAGGCCTTTCCACCTGCTGCCTCTGCCGATTATCTAACTTGCCACCCATAGAGTCCCCATTGCGGCTCCATCCCTCAAGAAGCTTAAACAAACTGATTGCATCAGATCCTTTCTAACCTGGAGGGGGAGTGATTCTTCCTCATGGAGACTTAAATTAGTTGTGGGTATGGGTTTGCTTTCCCAGCCTACAGAGTCTCTGCTAGTGCCAACGCAGGGCTGCCTGATTTCCTGACAAAGCACTCTATCTCACCGCCTCACCCTAACCACCTCACCTAATGTCTCACCCCATTTTATGATGGAGAAGGTGTGTCAAGGGGTGCATTCCCATGGGATCCACTGGGTCTCCTATAGAATGTTTCCCCTGAAAGTACCTGGTCTGAAAGTCTCAGGGAATATGCTAACCTCGGGGTGACTCCTTGTGGGGTCGAGTGCTGGCCTGGAGGGTACACAATGTGGATTGAGCCAATGGTTGTTATGTGGTGCTCTCTCCATCAAGAAACCAAGGGTAGAAGGAGAAGTGGCCCCTCTTACCATCATTTCCAGTGACTCACTTGCAATCGTTTTGCATTGTGTTCCTACAACTCTCGAATCTACTGGAAGGAAGACTCTGTTCCCAGGGAGGGGTGAGCTTGTCTCCAAGGGCGCAGGAGGGTTCCATGGAGCCTGAGGCTCTCACTGCCACCTGATCACTTTTGGATCTCTATACCAGTGGTGCAGAAGGCAAAATGGGTTTATGATGGCAGCAGGGTGTAATCAACTCTGATTGTCATGAAGAGAAAGGGCTGCTGGCGCTTAGTGGGGCAGAAAGGAGAGAGTTCGGAGCTCAAATTCCCTAGGACACATTATTTGAATGCTCAGTAGTAACACTGCCTGAGCAACTGAGACATCCTGGGCCTGACAAAGGCAAGGCCACCAAGGGCTCAGAACCCTCAGGGACAAAGGTCTGGGTCATCTGCCTAGCAAGCAGCCTGACAGTGAGGGAAATTTAGCACAGGCTGCAGCAGGGAGAAATGGTAAGTATCAGAAATGCAAATTCACACCACAGCAAGAGACCATTTTTTCACCCATCAGATGAGAATAAACCCCACAGTTGGACAACAATTTCTCTTGATGAGGCTGTGAGGAAAAGACACACTCACACATTACTAGGGGCAGCAGAAAATGCTTTGACCCCTCTGGAGGGGACATGGCAACACCCAGCAGAATGACACGTGCATTTACCCATTTCTAGGAATCCATCCCAAATACACACTGGCAAAGACCTGAATTGACATTGGCACAAGATTACTCACTGCCACACTATTTGTTTTTGCAAAGGACCCAGAGGAGCATCATCAAGAGCGCTGTGCTTTGTGGCAGCTGTTGGGAAGGGCTGGAATCCAGACAAAATGCTGGGTGATTTATTTGTTTCTAACAAATGTGTACTGAGGGCCTGCTCCGTGCTCAGTAGCTTACATATGTCACTCCATTTAAACCCAACGATCTTTCATACTTTCTGGAAACAAATTTATAGCTGCAGTCTCTAACACAGAAATTCTAAGAATATGTCATGAAAACATAAGCAAAAATGGCAACCATTTTTTATGCATAAAGATGTCTACTGCGGTGTTATTTTTCAGAGTTGCTTTTTACATTTTATCAAAGTTATGTCGGCACATGGTTTAAAAGCAAAATAAAAAGCCAAGCTGTACAGAAGAGCTTATAACAGTATCAGCAGTCCCCATCTCTCCATCTTTCTGTTCCAGCCTGACCTCTGGAGGCAGCCCCTTTGAATCATTTCTGGTTTTCTATCTTTTGAGAGGTTCCTTCTATATCTTTAAATAATGTATGTGTTTGTGTGACTCTGCTTTTAGCAAGTTTAGATAGTATGTATTAGCTTTCTGCTATAGATTACATTAGGGCTTGTTCAAGAGCAAACACTATTTTTTATTCTCTTTAGAGCCCCAGGACCTGGCCTTAGGACTGGCAGGAAATGAGTATTAAATAAATATTTGTTAAATAAAGGAATAACTTGGGTAGTCAAGGGGTTGGGGCTGGGGCTGAGGGGAAGGCATTAGAAGCAGAGAGAAAAACATGGGGAAAAGGACAGAGGCCCCTTCTTCCTGACTAATAGGACCTGGTTCTAGTTCAGGGTGGCTATGTTCCAGCTAAGATTGCTCACCTCCCATACTCCCTTGCAGAAAGTAGAGACCACACTGGATACAGCTTCTGGGAAAGGTTTCCGAAAGAAATCTGAAGTAGTTAGTGTATCATAGACTCCTTCTTGCTCTTCCTCAATTTTACTTCCTGAAACAAGGATGTGATTTCTGGAGGCTTGGCAGCCATCTTGCAATCACATTCGGGGGACACCATTCAATTTGACAGCAGCCTGGACTACCTGTCTCTGGACTTTTTGTTATCTGAGACAAATAGTGCTTCTATTTGTTTAAGATCATATAGTTGATTTTTCTGTTGCCTGATGCTTCATGCACTTTTAAGAGACAGAGATGGAAAATGGCCAAAAGTTGATGGTTGTTGATGATATCAAGGGGATTCTGAAAATTTTAGGTAATAAAAGTTTAAAAGAATGATGGAAATAAAAAATACATATAAATCATCCTTGTAATTGTGATTTCCAAAAGTTTGGCAAGACATCTGGGCTTCAGAGGTTGTTGCTAAGTCTTATAAGTATGCTGTAACCTCTAAAAAGTCTATGTTTTTTTTTTTTTTTTGGTTTCACCACACTGCTTGCATGGGATCTTAGTTCCCTGACCGGGGACTGAATCCTGGGCCCACAGCTGCGAAAGCACAGAGTCTTAACCACTGGACCACCAGAGAATTTGAAAAGTCTATGATTTTGATTGGTTGTCTTAATGTTTTGTTGGAGAAGGAAATGGCAATCCACTCCAGTACTCTTGCCTGGAAAATCCCATGGACAGAGGAGGGTGGTAGGCTATAGTCCATGGAGTCTCAAAGAGTCAGACACGACTGAGTGACTTCACTTAATGTTTTATACTGGTGATGACATTTAAATTGCCATCTCCATTTTGGAGGATCCAAAATTACCTGTGAATTCTCTCTTTTTCACCAGAAGGGGTTCATGGGTATGGCCTCTTCCTCAATATTATACATGAGGTAAAATAAAACCACTGTGCAGAACTTCTTAATTAAACGAAGAGTCTGAAAGTTTTATCTCATTTAAATTAATAAACTCTGAGAAGCTAAGAGCAGAGCTTGGTGACCTCATGCAGAGCTCAAATGAGTCAACCAAAGGGAAGCAA
The DNA here is from genome assembly GCA_024291935.2 of Okapia johnstoni. NCBI lineage: Eukaryota > Metazoa > Chordata > Mammalia > Artiodactyla > Giraffidae > Okapia > Okapia johnstoni. The sequence continues at coordinate 26,292,613 of CM044325.1, forward strand.
AATTAATCATCACATATTGGACTCTTGTGCTCCACCTCACACCCTGTCCGTACAATTTTGACTCCAGCCAAATTGCTGCTGCAACCAGATCTGTGTAGGCATCACCCAGCCTGCTGGGCCTCAGCTGCATTTTATTTCTCTCCCTTTCTGCTCAGGGTTTCTTTGAAGCCGCAGTGGGAAATGCCTTTGGGAACTCACAGGCCCTCATGCATATGATCTCTGAATGTGGGTGGAATTAACACTCCAAGAGGCAATGCTTACCCAGTGAGGGATGAGAAGTGGCAGATAAATGCTCCCCAGTTCTGAGATGGTCTTAGAAGATCCAGTGGGATCAAACCAACTCATCAGCTCAGCTTTGTACTGGTTTCCCTTCTCTGGGGCTAGCTCTCCATTTCCTATAGTAACCAACTTGTCCCAGTGTGCTTGGGACTTTCTTGATTTTAGCAATGAAAGTTTCCCATCTCCAGGAACCCTCAAACAGGAGGTTTGAGCCAACAGACATGGCTGGTTACTCCACTAGTTCCTCACTCCTGTATCCTGGGATCACCTCCCAAATAAATCCTCTCCATTCAAGTCCTTGTCTCAGGGTCTGTTTTCAGAGGGAACCCAGGCAATGACAACCCATTTGGGTCTCCTTGGGGTACCTGCCTGTCTCTGAGATCTCTTTCCTTCCTTCTTTCTTTTTTTTTGGGAATAAGTATCACATCCCTTTATTTTCTTCCAAGCAGCTTAATTTCAGCAATGACTATCCCATGCCACAATTCTCAAAGCCCCCCCATCCCTAACCAAACAGGTCTTTTCCTAGCACCAAGGTTTTGGGAGGGCCCCTCACTCCCCAGTCCTTCCCCTGATTCCCCAGCATGTATAAAAGCTGTGAGTCACCAGACTACACTTGTTGCCATGGAGACACACATCATCCCAGTCTACCCCTCCCTTCAGGCCTGGGGCTGTTGCTTCCACTCCACCCATGGAAGTTGGGGGATCAGGTGAGGAAGGGTTAGCCCCTCGCTGTGCCCCTCAACCCTCTAGGACCTGTTCTAACTGGTTCAAAACAAGGACATCAAGTTTCAGCTGGCTGAGAACATCTATAGAGCATTAGGAAGTGAAAAAGTGCATTTTCTGTTTCCTGCTGTTGTGGATTATTGTCTCGTGGCTTTCGCCAAATGTTCACAGGTATGATCCAGAGAATACAGGTGGACTCTTATCTGTCAGTCTGCGGCAGTCAGAGCAGATGGAAGGACTCTGGTGCCTCTGTATCTTGGAATGAGCGTTTCTGGTTTCTAGGTTAGAATCTTATCTGTTTCGAAGCTGGAGTGATTACTTTCTGTTTGAATTAGAGGGTAGCTAAGTGAATTTTCCCTGGAGGTTCCAAGAGGCAAACCTCTGGAGTAGAGAAGGTTGTTTTCCCGCAGAAACAAGGAACTACCGCCCCCTAGAGGATTAACATGTATACGATGGTTCAGGGAAATTCGGGACAGCAGTTTTTCTGAATTTTTGCAGTTTCTTAGGAATTGGACTATAAAGAAAGCTGAGCTCCGAAGAATTGATGCTTTTGAACTGTGATGTTGGAGAAGACTCTTGAGAGTCTCTTGGACTGCAAGGAGATCCAACCAGTCAATCATAAAGGAAATCAGTCCTGAATATTCATTGGAAGGACTGATGCTAAAGTTGAAACTCCAATACTTTGGCCACCTGATGAGAAGAACTGACTCATTGGAAAAGACCCTGATTCTGGGAAAGACTGAAGGTGGGAGGAGAAGGGGATGACAGAAGGGATGACAGAGGATGAGATGGTTGGCTGGCATCACCGATGCAATGGACTTGAGTTTGAGTAAGCTCCGGGAGTTGGTGATGGACAGGGAAGCCTGGCATGCTGCAGTCCATGGGGTCCCAAAGTGTCGTACACAACTGAGCGTCTGAACTGAACTCTCCTCCTTAGAAGGAAAATATGCCACTGCTTAATCTTTAGGTTGTCCAGTAATTTAATAACTTCTTCTGTTGTTTCAGTGAAAGATTGGTTCCACTTGTAAAAGCCCAGCTGCGTTGTGTTTGAACCGGTATGAATTGAAGGATTGGGAGTGGGGAATCCAAGGGTTGGAACCCCAATAGATAGTTCAGTTTGGTTGTTTCTGGAGGACTGGTCTTGTCATTTCACAGATGACCCAATAATAAGTTTAATATCAAAAGTATTTCTGAATGAATTATGCCCCCTCTGCAGATTTGTAGAAAATAGTTCTGTAATATCTCTCAACCTCCACTGAGGTTATAATAGTTAATACAAATTAACTATTTGTATTGGTTTCAAGAGATCCCTGAATGCATATTTAAGACTGAAATAAAGGGATTCAATGTTTAGGGTGGGGTTAAGACCTCAAGCCACGCCTCCATTAATTTAAATGTGCTAGCTCTTTATGAAAAGCCCTCCAGGCTGAAAGAAAAATAAAAGAAAACCTTTCAAACTGCAGAACACCGTGTTTACAAAGAGACTGTAAATTACACTCTGTAATTTATGTTAATATATGTAAATAAATTAATTAGTCTTCAAAAGAATGAGTCTTTTAACAGTTTTTAAGTTAGAAAAATGACTTCCAATTGAAAAAAATGAAACTACTCAACTGAGTATCAAGACCTTTGGGTAAAAGGTAAATTTTATGTTCTTAAAGAATTAAAACAGAATATGTGTAAATAACCTTGTAAAATGAACTAGGTTATTAATACAACTTCAAATACTATTCCTGTTTTCAAACCTAAGCCTTTTCTTCAAAATGTTTTTGGATGGGAACCAGGAAAATCTAACTTTGGTTTCACGGCTTCATGGTTCCTGCTGAGTTACAAAATAAATATGCGGATCAGGACCAGTGATATGCAAATTCACATCAGGCCACAAATGGGTAGTCACAAAGGTTTTAAGAACTGCTTCAGTACTAAGACTTCTAATAAGGTTCTGAGAACTCCATTACTCTGTAAAATAAATATAAGGAAGCCCTTGATCCCCTCTGCCAAGTGGCCTGTCCACAGCCACAGCCCAGGTGTGGGAATTACGGGATTTCCTTTTGCTGCTTTCACAGATGACACCCAGCTGATATTTTACTGAAAAAAAAGAGATTCAGCATAGTCTTCATTTGAATTCTCCTGTTGGGAACCCCCAAGCTCCCTCATTTCCTCTCCAGAGTTTCCCATTTTCTAAAGTAATTTGTCCCTTGTTCAATTATCTGGAGCACATTACCAGTAAATGACTATGTGCACATAAATCACTGACAATGTTCTTTAACTTCTTAGTTTTAGTCTCTTCGAGGGTGTTTTCCCCTTATTTATGTTGATGACTCATCTTTTTTTGCTCCCCCCAGTCAAGGGAAACAAGCTACTAGCCTGCCTGAGAATTTCAGATCCACCTTGAAAAACTGGTGTTGGATGCTCTGGGTGTTGAGAAAGGACCGAGTAAATGTACACACCACGCCCCCTGGTGGCTGCACTTGTCTACGGTTTGAACCCATAGTGGCAGGTTACTGTATTAAATGTTAATTAACTACAAGAGCTCCTAATTGACTGGATAAAGGCTGGATCTCTCACTTTTCCTCATTCAAACGAACACCCTTGTGAGACAGGAGATAGGCGAACCCCAAGCTGAGCAACTGGAGTTTGTTCCCTGTGGACAGATACTCTAAGATGAAGATAATAGCAAGAGGATAATAGAAGAGGCTGAGAGCTATATATTTTTCTGAATTTATGCACGGCTTCTTCTACTTAGGAAAAAAAATAATGCCCAGTAGTGGTGTGGATCAACTACTGCGTCTGTTCCAGGAACTCATTCCCTCACTGTTAGGCAGTGTTCTCTGAATGTTGGTTTTGTTTGACCAAGAGTCTTGCCAGAATCTGAAATCTTGGACTTATGATCCGCATGGATCCCTGAGAATCCTTGCATTTTAAGAGAAAAAATGTGTTCTGGGTATGAATGTGTATTATATATGATCCTTCTCAGTTGGGGAATTCATCTTAAACAAGTGTAACAGAAGCCCTCAAGGGCAGAATGGGGCTAGATGGAACAGATTAGGCTTGGAAATCAGCTGCTGCTTGTGATTTGGAGTTGAGGGAAGAAAGAAAAAAGCAGGAAGGAACAGCCATCTAATCTTGCCTGTGTTCATCCTTTATCAGATGGAGTTCTGCCTTATTGGTCCCCCAGGTATTTTGTAACAATGTGCCTTTATCAACTATGAGTTTTACAGGCAAAGTTCTCAAACAAACAGACATAAAACAGAAAAGTAAATAAATACCAGGAAATTAAATTCTAAATACACGTGACCTTAATATTTTCTGTCAAGGCAAACCCTTTGAGAAAATAAATTATACTGTGAATTTTGTTAAAAGATAACTATAGGTCTTCTCCTTGATCTTACCACAGTGGGAAATGAAAATGCAAATGTGGTATTTTAGCTCCTGCAAGACTCTGAATTTAATTTCTTAATCCCCACACCCCAAAATCTAAATTAAGTGGAAATTTCAAGTTCCCTGATTATTATTACTCACAGTAATATTTGAGTTTGTAAATGAGTATTAAACTAAATTTAATTATTTTACAGAACCAGTATTTTATAAATTGGTTCTTGTACTTGTGTAATATTGTACTTTATGTAATATTGCAAATTATATAAATCTACAGTTTTCACTTTTGTTATCACATTTCTCTTATAAATTATTATAATCAATAATTATTGATTGTTTAATGTTGTTGTTTAGTTGCTAAGTCATGTCCAACTCTTTTGCCACCCCATGCACTGTAGCTCACCAGGCTCCTCTGTCCATGGGATTTTTCAGGCAAGAATACTGGAGTGGGTTGCTATTTCCTTCTTCAGGAGATCTTTCTGACCCAGGGATCAAACCTACATCTCCTGCATTGGCAGCTGGATTCTTTACCACTGAGCCATGAGGGAAGCCCCTCCTTATGCAGGCTATACTCTTAATAAAACATTAAAAAAAATAACTAAGACCCCTTTGATACCGCACTGCCCTAGATAACTCAAGATCTGCCTCTTTTGTCTGGGTAACTTGAGGGGGAATCCTATTCTATTAGTTTTTCCTCGAATAGCTTTCCCATTCATAGAATGAAAGCAATTTATTCAGCAAAGTTTTCCTAAGTTCCTAATACATGGCAGGCATTATTCTCAATGCCTGGGATACATGAGTGAAATAAGCATACACAGATCCCTGTCCTCTTGGAGCTTAAGTTTTAGAAATGAGAAAGAGACAGGCAATAAACAAACACATGGGCAAATGACACAGGATGATTATAGGTAGTAACTTTTTGTTATGGCAAAAAGAAAACTAAGAAGGACAAGAAGAACCAGGAGCATGGAGGGGGCAGGAAGCAATATGAAATGGCATTGAAAATACGTGTACAGTTTGTGACAAGTGCTAAGTGGAAGCATAAAGCAGGAATAGGAGAAAGAGAGATGGAGTATTTGTGACAGGGAGGCAAGAGATCAGATGAGATGAGATCACAATGTTTATGGGATAGCAAATTGGATATGGCCTTTTCAGGGCACTGTAAGGACTTCGGCTGTTAGCCATTCGAGGATTTGAGCAGAGAAACAATATGTTTAGGCTTAAGTTAATAGTAATTCTGGTGGGTGAGAGTAGAAGGAGGAAGATCAGTTAGGAGGTTGGTCGGTCAGGGTCCTGCAAAAGAAAGAAACTGCTCAGGTGCTTTAAATGGAAAGGGATTCAATATAGGAAATTTGGAGCTTACAAAATTGTTGAAAGGGCTGGAGGAGTTGAAGTCAGGTGTCCTCAATGGCATTGGTCTTCAAAGTCTCACCACTGTGATGAAAGACAATTAAGAGAAAGCTGATTCTAACTCCTGTAATTATTGCTATACTCCAAACTGGCTCTCACACCATGAAGCTGGTAGAGAGATCTTGGAAGGAAAAGGGATCCAGAATCCAGTCACCAAAATAGTCCTGTTTGTTTACCTTTGTTTGCCAGCATTCACATCATCAAAAAGATGATTCCATTTCCCACCTTCTGTATTTTGCGTGTGTGATTATTATCAGGAACTAATTAATAGACCCTAATTGCAATGGTGGGCTTCCCTGGTGGCTCAGTAGTAAAGAATCCGCCTGCCAGTTCAGGTTCCATCCCTGGGTTGGGAAGATCCCCTGGAGAAGAAAATGGCAACCCACTCCAATATTCTTGCCTGGGAAATCTCATGGACAGAGGAGCCTGGTGGACTATAGTCCATGGGGTCCAAAAATTGCTGGACATGACTTAGCACCAAAACAACAACAACAAATTGCAATGGGCTCTGGGAAATGTGGCTTTTAACTTTTCAGCCTCTCCAAGAATGAGGAGAGCAATGAAGGGGGTTAAGAAAGACAGTCTGATTACTATCTACAGCAGAGGTCGCTGAAACAATCTGGGTGAGAAATAGTGGTGACTGAGACCACGGTGGTAGCCGTGCAGTGGCGAGCGGTGATTGCATTGGATTCAGTATACAATTGAAAGGTAGACACAGTACATTTTGTTCATGGCCCAGATGTGGGGTGTGAAGGAAAGAGAGGAGTCAAGGCTAACTCCTGGTTTCTTAGTCTGAGCTTTGGGAGAAAGAGGCTGACATGTCCTCGTGAGGCGTGTCTAAGTTAGAGCTAGAGGGTGAAGGCCACGTTTAGAGAGAGATTGATGACCTGTTTCTAACCATTCACCATGAGTTCCAGGGGCACAGTGGAGGCATTTCAGAAGGTAAAAAAGTGTGAGATAGAGAATGTGTGGAGCCTTGTATGGAGGACCAGAAAGACCTGGGCTTCATAAACAGGGGCCAAGGGCAAAAGAAGATTGGTCCTTTCGATCCTTGGGGAAGAAAGTGGTGGTGAGGCTATGAATGTTGGGATGAGAGATGTGTAGGAGGTCTATTAAAACACACCGTTCTAGGGCTCCTCCTTAGCCCTTGCTGCTAGATCATCATGAACCAGGATTTATAACCAATATCCTAGATCATCCTAACCTTAAGACCCTTGTGAATATGATGTCACCTTGTCCCTAGATAAATAAGAAGCCGTGTCTGTACCTCAGGATCCTGGGAAGCAGTAGTAGCAGTAAGTCCCTAAAGCATCCTCACTCTCCCACCTGGCTCTCTAGGCCACCATTGGTGAGTCCACAACCAGCAAGATTCTGTCACGAACTGGGCCAAACTCCCACAAGCATCTTTGCTCAAGAATATCACAACCTTATTTCATCAAGCAGCCTCCAGCTGTCCCCCTATTACAGAAGTATGTTCTGTGATAGAGCCAGAATCCTGCTTCCCTGTGTGACTGTGAGCAGAGCTCTGTTACGGCCTGAATTAAGTAAGAAGTAAATATTTTCTTTGTTTGCTTGTAAGAAATATCTTCCTTATCTGAGTTGAAACAAAACAAAACAAAAAAAACAAACTCCTATGTCTTTGTCGATAGTTTTAGAGGTTTATTTTTCATATTTAGACCTTTAATTTCCTTGTGATTACTTTCAGGTGTGGTGCAATGTAGGCATCCAGTTCTTTTTTTTTTTTTTTTATCTTTCTCATGTGCAGAGCCAGTCATCCCAATACCATTCATTGACTTATCCTGTAATAGGGGAGAACAATCTGACTCTGTATTAGATCTGTTTCTTTTATTTTAGTCTTCCTATTCTATTGCTTTTGCTACAAGTTAACTACTAAGTTGCCTATAGCCTGAGCTATACAGGATAGCCCATTCTCAGCTCTTAAATTTCTGGCTCAGTCAATCAGGGCTGCAGGGCTATCTGTGACAAGTATAACACATGAACCTCTTCAACTGTGAAAATACCAGCATCCTATCTGATTCTTTGGGAGAATTTCTTGAGCAAATAATACAGCCTGCAGAAATACACAGTTACAGGAAAGCAAAGTGTGATTATAAATGGTTTATTTCTTTAGATTATAACATTCATTACAGTGAAATTGCCTTTTTAAGACCATTACTTCTGACAGTGCATAAAAACATTGCTTTTTAATCATAGCAAAGTATCAAGAGATTAGAGATTTATCTCAGGTAATAAATTTGAAGATGGAGCACACACTTTTGCACTCAGATCCAGCAGACCCCTCAGATATCTTAGGGGACGTGAAAACTAACGTGGGCCATGAAAAAGATCCTGTGTCCCATGTTTCCTAATACCGTACAGTTGTCCAACGGTATTTGTGGGGAAGTTGTTCCAGAATCACCTGCGGGTACTGAAATTCAAGGATGCTCAAGTCGCTTATGTAAAATGACATAGTATTTGCATTTAATCTATACACATGCTCCCATCTACATTAAATCATCTCTAGATTCCTTATAATACCCAATACAATGTAAATGCTATGTAAATAGTTGTAAATATGATGTAAATTCTATGCAAATAGCTACTGGGTATGTGGTAGATTCAAGTTTTGATTTTTGGAACTTCCTGAAATTTTTTTCCAGTATTTTCAACCCGTGGTTGGTGGAATCTGTGGATGCAAAGGTCCGACAGTACTGCCGATGCTGGCAAGCCAGTCAGCCCCCTGCCACTCTGCCTTCCTCCAACACCCCTGTTCACAAACCCCTGCAGAACCAGGCCCCATGTAGGAGAGGGTTCCAGCTCAGCAGGGAAGAGCAGCAGGACCAGGAGGCCGGGCAGCAGCACCAGGAGTTAGGACTTTCTCTCATTCCTGCAGATGGGCAGAAGAGAAGGAAAGGTTTCCGTATGGGGTTGCTCAAGATGTGGAACTCTCAGATTTTCTGAGCTTTATATTATGGTCAGAAAACCAAGAGGGTAGGCTCTAGGGGCTCCATATACTTGGCCAGCAATTAGACTCTCCTCTTGCCTTTCAGAGGGGCTTCCAGGGTGGTACTAGTTGTAAAGAACCCACCTGCCAATGCAGGTAGAAGTAATATATAACTTAAGGTGCATATATATATATATATATACTGTAAATATATTAAAAATATATATTTGCCAATCTGATGAGCCACATTGCATTACAGTTTTAAAAAATACTTTGTGCTGTGCTGTGTTTAGTAGCTCAGTTGTGTGCGACTCTTTGCAGCCCCATGGACTATAGCCTGCCAGGCTCCTCTGTCCATGGAATTCTCCAGGCCAGAATACTGGTGTGGGTAGCCATTCCCTTCTCCAGAGGATCTTCCCAACTCAGGGATTAGACCCAGGTTTCCCACATTGCTGGCAGATTCTTTACCATCTGCTATTTATTATTTGTGTCTTCATTTTGTAAATGAAGCAGTTGATACACAGGTTACTAAGGTAACCTGGCCAAAGTCACAGAGCCAGTGATGGTTGAGGCTGAATTATCACTGAGGTTGTCTGACACCAGACCTTTGGCAAAGATCACAAATTTTGCCTGAAAGTATCAAGGAAAGCTCAACATTGGAAGTGATATTTGAGATAGGTCTTTAAAGACAGTTACTAAAATGATACTGTTTTAGACTGGGTGAAATATGACATGAAATCAAAAACTTCAGACTAGAAGGAACAATAGGTATAAATGCACAGAAATCTGAGAGCCAGGACCCCTTGGGGAAGGTTGCTGGAGACTGATCCTGGTGACACTTCTCACCCATCTTGGGGATGGAGACATAGCAGTCTTTCTTTATGCCCTCCCTTGCTCTTTCCAGCAATTCCTAATACGCCTTCCCAGAAGTTTGTGTCCTCTGGTCTTCCTATCTCTAACCTTCATCAGGCCAGGCATCATCCCTGTGTGTGGTCTCCTACATGGCCCTACTCCTGCAAAACCTTTCAGATCTTTGATTTCAGTTCCAACACTATTCACCTACTTTTCATTCTAGTCAGCTACTTTGCTGGGAATGTCTTCTAACCTACTCAGGAACTGCAAACTCGCCATACTGAAAATCTCAAGATTCATCATCCTCACCCTCGTTTTTGACCACACTCCTCCGTTTGTCCAGCTTTCACTCTCTTTCTCCTGGAACACCTCCTAGAAATACCAATTCCCTGGCCTCCTTTGATCACCATAGCCACTGCCTCAGTTCAGGCACCTGGATATGTGCCTGGATTTCTGCTAGGACTAGGTCTCCAACACCCCTGACTTCACCGCCATACCTTCTGGTACTTTTCATGAGTCGTGTTCCCTGGTGCCCAGCAGATCTTTCTGATCTTTTGATGCAGGAGGGAGATAGAGAACTTAGCAAGACTAGAAATTGCCGTGGGTCTCTAGGCCTGAGGTTTGATTTCTGTTTTGGAACACTAGTGCTCTGCTCAGGGACCAAATGCTCCTCAGTTGACTGGAAGCCTCCCTGTTGTCTGCTCTGGGTAGCTTCTCCCCTCCCGATGGCCCCACCACTCCCATCTCAAACACAGACCCCGACTCACCTGAAGAGACTTCGCAGAAGTGGCGCGGGCTATTCCAATTATAGGAGCAGTTTGCGTCCATACTCCTGTTACTTTTCAAGCTATGATAGAAGCAGTTGTGATTGCTCCTATCAGGTTGGGGATTCTCAAGTGTAATTTCAAAGTATTTTTCCTTTTTGATGACATTGACTTTCTGATATACTTCATACCCTGAAATGGACTAACACAACATACTTCCACTTCATGTGGATAGTAAGAATAGTCTTTAATAGGAACGCCCAAGCAAGTGGTGATTTTAAACATGTTCCACTGCCATTTTTGCAAAATAAAAGGACTTATACCTCTTCTTTTAGACAAAGTTGAGTCGATGAATCCCCCTAAGCTTACATTTCCAGTCCCATTGTAATGAAACCTGGGGACAGAGCATTATATACTGTATAACAATCTCCTTTATTAAGAAGTTGAAAAAAAAAAAAAAGAAGTTGAAGAACTCTTGTCAAATAATAATGGAAGGCTTTGAATTGAAAATTGTCTGAATTGCTGCAAAATTCTCTTATGGCTCTATTAAAATTTACAATGTCCCCATTAGAAGAGGCTATGAGAGCTGTTCCATAAAAATCATTGAGTTTCTTTGAAACATTGTGTTCTTTATGTCGTTCCATGTCTCTGATGCCCATTTCCATTCAATTGAAAATTCTTTATTTGCCTCCAGTTCTTTTAACAGCTGGGGTGCCATTTCCTCCATTTCTTCAGTACCGCCCATATACTGATCATTAAATGCATTGTCAGCCATGTCTAGGTCAACCTGGTCAGACACCTATAAGGAAGGAGCAGTGTCCTTGGGAACTGTGGGGAAGCAGAATATGCCACCCCCAAGCATGCCACTTGGTCATGCGGATTATTTTGAGGTGAAGGCAATCAAGAACCAGCAGACTCAGGAAAAAATTTTACCTCCCCCTTCACTGCCTAAAAGAATTTAGACAAGCGGCCTATACCAGAGAAAGAACTATTACCAGAGATAACATTTTTTTATCTGAAAGCCTACATCTACATTGCAGGGCAAACATTTTGATGGGGACCATTTTTAAAGTCTCTATTGAATTTATTACAATATTGCTTCTGGTTTTTTTGTTGTTGTTTTTTAGTTTTTTTTTGGCCGTGAGGCATCGTAGGATCTTAACTCCCCAGCCAGGGGTTGAACTCACACTCCCAACATTGGTAGATGAAGTCCTCATCTCTGGACCACCAAGGAAGTCCCAGGGCAAACAACTGATTATCAAATGTCTGCTCTTTTTTATCTTCCTGTGACTTACTCTCCTCCCCTTTGAAGCCCCAGGCCCCTGTCGTATTTCTTAGCTTGCAATGGCATATAAGCCTCAACTGTGTGACTTTCCTTTGAGTCTCATGTCTTTGTCAACTACTGTATATACATAATTAAATGTGTTTTTCTCCTGTTAATCTGTCTTATATCAGTTTAATTGTCAGACCAGCCAAAGAACCTAGACGGGAAGAGAGAAAAGTTTTCTGCCCCTATGCCCTCATCATACTGACTGAGGAACTGGCATATACTTGGCACTCCATACTATCCAGTTTATGTACTCCTTGCTCAGAATGGTGTACAAGTCACGTGACATGGTCACATATGTCATGAATGATACATGCATGTGTGCATGATGGCTGCACACTAATTACATTCTGAAATAATTAAGTTTTGAGCTTTTATTTAGCTTCTCAATTTTATCTTTAAAATTCTTGAAATTCACAATTTCTAACAAGCCCAATTTATGGAGCCCATCCTTGGAGGTCTCTTGCCTGTATGTGCTATGAGAAAGTAGGTGTCAGCAGAGATGAGGACTCATGAGCAGGAAATGTTATCTGTACTTTTAGACACCAAGTTAGGATCAAAAAGTGAACTGCTGCACCGAGAACAGATGCCATCCTCAAGGTCATTTGGGACTGCAAAGAAACATAAGACTGTGAAAGTAAAGTGTGAAAATGTAGTTTTATTGTAAATATGTCCCTGAATCCCTTTAGTGTTGTTGCTGTATTAGTCGCTCAGTTGTATCCGAATCTCTGTCCCCATGGTCTGTCCATGGAATTCTCTAGGCAAGAATACTAAGAATAGTGGGTTGAATAATGGCATACTAAGAATACTAAGAATAATGGCAACATAGTGGGTTGCCAGTCCCTTCTCCATCAGATCTTCCTGACCCAGGGATTGAACCTGGGTCTCCTCTAGGCAGATTTTTTACCATCTGAGCTACCAGGGAACCCCGCTTTAGTGCTAGCAAATCCTAATTTCAAATCTGTGATGTAGAATTCCAGACTCCTAAATTTCCCCTCCATCCTAGACAATTAACCTTGATGTCCTAGAAACCACTGTCTGAATCTTACCCACATCAGCTAGGTGAACCTGGCTTTGGTGCAGCGTGAGAGAGAGCCCCTGATGAAAAAAGTGACCCTCCCAATCAGACAGCTTTCTGTCATGCAGACTACCAGTTAGAGGAAAAAGTAAGATTTCATCGACCCTCCAAAACCTCATCTTTTCCCCTTAGATGAATACCATGACTCTTTTCAAAAGTATGATATCAACTGTCTTTAAAAGCAGTTCTTGATATTTGCTAGTCCAGGGCACAAATTAATTTAGGGCCCCCAAATATTTCTCAGTTAGAAGCTTTCACCATGACCAGCTTGCCTCATTATATATCTCCAGCAAAGGTGTTATTTTTCACTCTCCTCTTCTGGTTATTAAAAAAAGACATGTTTAATAAGACTAGTCAAGCAGCTAAGGTGAGTTAGTCATCAGTCCTTTCTTCATGCAACAGAAGGGGAACATAATATACCACATAGGTATACTGATTATTTTGAATTATTGTTCCTGAGGAAATAGCCAGTGCAAGAAAGACACTCTGACCTCCTTTGTCCCCTTGAAAGCAATAAAAGTTACACTTCCTATACCAGAAGAAAGAGAGACATCCTTATCACCAGAGATAGGGAATTTATGGCCCAGAAGACTGTATAAACAAACCTTATCAGTCCTTTATTATTTTACTACCCTAAGCCCCGACTTCCTTGTCTTACCAATTCTTTACAAATTTACTGTTTCTTTGTCTAAAAGGTATAAAAACTGCCTGCTTTGGTCACTTATTTGAGTCTCATATTTTTATGGGTTCCCATACATACAAAATTTAATTTGGTTTTCCCTTGTTAATCTGTCTTCTCAATTTAATTATTGGGCCAGCCAAAGAACCCAGAAGAGAAGAAAGGAGGATTTTCCTCCCTCACCCAGCTCTTGGTAAATAATAAGATTCTAATTGTGAGTGTGTTTTGTTTCTTTCCATAGAAATGTGACCTGGCCTTGGCAGAATACAGAATAACCCAGAATTTGAGAAAGACAGGGGCAGCAGGGGATGCTAATATAATGGTCCTGCCTCCTCTCTGTTGGGTAGGACTGCCACAGCTCTGTTTCGGAGCTGATTTTGATTCCAAAGGCTTTGTTGTTTCAAGTAGGGATCTAAAACTGAGCCTTTCCATTTTTTCCTCATAGAAAAATACCACGACCCCTTTCAAAGGTGGGTTATTAGTCTTCATGACAAACAGTTCTCAGCATTTTCTAATATATGGCTTTGATTTTATGTCAACACCACAGAAAATGCTTCAATGTTGTAATCTCTTGCTCAGACCCAAATTGCCTGTGATTAACTGCACCTATATAAAATTCATTTTTCCTTTTTCAAAAACACAAGCCACATACCTAGCAAGGTGAGCCAAGGATCTTCGGAGCAAGAGCCACCCAGCTTCTTCTTGGTGAGCCCAGACTTTATTCCTTCCTGCATGTCCCACTTAGCAAATAACAGACTTTAACTCTCACCTTTTGTCTGTGATCTTTTATTTTCCATAACAATCAAGTTTGTTCTTGTCGGAATCTAGAAGAACACACAGCCTGTGATTCGTGGAGGGGTGTGCAGGGTAAGGGTTAAGCACACACACCAACTCTTTTGCTGCCTGAATTTCAGTTCTTCCCACTTCGTTGGACTATTCCTTAACCTTCATTTTGGAGAGCTTTGCCTTTTCTTTTAAGGATTTTAAACTAAGTCTCCCCACATTTTATCTTTCCTATCTAACTCATAACAACATTGGGAGGAATCTGCAAACAAAAGAAGAACAAATAGCATTTTGCTCACCATAGCATTTTGCTAACCAGAGACTAATCTACTGCCATCACTGACCAACTTTGTGTTTCAGACAGAAGAAATTAAGGCAGTGTTATAGGATGAAGAACTCTGTGCTTCAGAGGAAGTGGAAGAAGATAACCAGATGCTCTGTGCTTAGGGCAAGCAGGCCTCTTAGATAGTTAGATGTGTCTCAGGAAGAATTTTAATGAAACCAACTTCTTGCATCTCTTCACACACACAGAAAAGCACTATAATCATTAACTTGAGATATCTGTTCTTTGTGACTAGCAGTAATCTTTTATCAAGATGTATACTTGACTGCATGTATTTCCCAGCAAAACATCATATACAAGCTAACCTCCCCCTATCCCTTTGGTGCAGTTTCTCAGTGCTGCCGAGAAACTGTCTCCTGGGCTATAGTCCTCAGTAAGACTCTGAACAAAACTTAACTCTTACATTGTGCATTTTTTCTTTCAGTTGACAAGTCTTAACTCTCCTCAGTATATGTAAGGCAACTGTGGTCCCTGGTCTTTAAAATTTGTTTAGGATAATGGAATTGGTATAAAATATGAAACTGGTGTCAAAATTAGAATTTGGCCTGTGGTTTCCTTCTCATGTATAAAATAAGAAACATGTTTATTCTTCCCTTCCCCTTCCCAACCCTCCCACCCAAGAGCTCCTAAAACCCTTGGAATTTCCTGAGTGATAGGAATGTCTTTGTTATTCATAACAAGCCTCTTTCAATCACAACTATGAGGTAACTAAGGATGAGGTCCCTTAAGATGTGGCTGAGAAAGTCTGATTAGTGAGATGAATCTTTCAGCCCCATTCCTTGCCCTCCAGAGATGATGCGTTAGAGGTGAAGGTAGAGTTTGGGTTATAAAACTCTGAACAAGAAGACTTAGAGAGTTTCCAGATTGGTGTCCTCATCTGTGTCACAGGAAGATGGTATACTCCAGCTCCACAGAATAGAAGTTACTGGACTTGGGACCCTCTGGACCTTATCACCCAGTATCTCTCCATCTGGCTGTGTAACTGAGCAGGACCCTATGAGACCTTTCCATGCATGCATGCCTGCTAAGTCGCTTCAGTCATGTCTGACTCTGTGTGACCCTATGGACAGCAGCCCACCAGGTTCCTCTGTCCATGGGATTCTCTTGACAAGAATACTGGAGTGGGTTGCCATTTCTTTCCCCAAGCCTTCCCAGGACAGGCCTTTCCCCCATATCTTCTGTGTTGGCACCTCTCTGAGGTACCTAGATAACAGTATCTAATGTACATTTCCTAAGTTGTTTTACAGATGTGAACTCCCCCCCCCCACCGCAATGGAAGATGCTAATTATGTGATGACCATGAATACCTAGCCCCAGGCCTCCTGGAACCTAAGAACTAGTAATGTTAACCCCTGTGACACCACCCTGTTACTTCACCATCAGCCAGTCAGAGAACTGTGCATGAATTGCAACACCACCACCACCATCCCACCCCCACCTGGCTTTTAAAAATGCTTTGCTAGGGACTTCTCTGGTGGTCCAGTGGTTAAGACTATACTCTTCCAATGCAGGGGGCGCTGGTTCAATACCTGGTCAGAGAACTAGGATCCAACATGCTGTGCCATGTCCCACCCCTCTGCCCCCTGCCGAAAACTGCTTTGCTGAAAACCTTCAGGGGAGCTTTTTAGAGTTTGAGCCAAGTCTCCTTACATGGTCCTGCCATAAGCCTTCTCTGTTCCAAACTCCAACATTTTGGCTTGTTTTCCCTCACTGTGTGTCCCTTTCATGATTGAGAGTCATCCTTGTCTTCCTGGTACAGAGAGGGAGACAGTTGGCGAATGGAGATTTCCTTTATAAATGTAATTGTCATAATTTTCATTCCTGACAATGAGACAACTTCCACTCTGTGCCTGCTGTTTCTTAAAAATAATCAGCTCAAAATAATCCTTATGCCAAAGAGCGATTATTTTGGGAAAGCATAGTCTGTTTCCCTTCATTTACGAAAGGAAGGCCAAATCCTTGACTGCCACCCACATAAGTACCTAAGAAAGGTAAAACAAACAAACAAACACACAACCAACCACATTAAGGACCTCAATAAAAGAGAACTCAAAGTGAAGTCTTTTACAACATCTTTTTTTTAAAAAAATTTTTATTGGAATACAGTTGATTTACAAAGACGTGTTAGTTTCTGCTGTGCAGCAAAGTGAATGTTACACACACACACACACACACACACACACACACACGCACACACATACATCCCCTCTTTTTTAGATTCTTTCTCATATAGGATATTACACAGTATTGAGTAGAGTTCCCTGTGATGTACAGCAGGTTCTTATTAGTTACCTATTTCATATATAGTAGTGTGTATATGTCAATCCCAATCTCTCAATTTATCCCTCCCTTCCTCTTTGCCCCCCACCCAGTAACCAAATTTGTTTTCTACATCTGTGACACTGTTTCTGTTTCTTAAGTAACTTCATTTGTATCATTTATTTTTAGATTCCACATATAAGTGATATTACATGATATTTGTTTTTCTGTCTGACTTACTGTATTTAGTATGATAACCTCTAGGTCCATACATATTGCTGCAAATGGCATTGATTCATTATTTTTATGACTGAGTAATAGTCCGTGGTATATAAGTACTGCATCTTCTTTATCTATTCATCTGCTGATAGACCTTTAGGTTGATTCCTTGTCTTGGCTATCGTAAATAGTGCTGCTATGAATAGTGGGGTGCATGTCTCTTTCTGGATCATGATTTGTCCGGATATATGCCCAGGAGTAGGACTGCTAGATCACATGATGATTCCGTTTTTAGGTTTTTTTTTTTATTTCTTTTGTTTTTATTGGGTTTATTTTCTTTTAAAGCAGGGGATTGACATCACCAAATAAATCTGGATTTTCCAGGGTAAATAAATATTTATTATGAACTTATAGGGAAACAAATTTCATGTCTTTTAAGTAGTTGTTATATCTACTGAGGAATTTCCCTGAACGTTGCTATAACAGAAGGCTTTTAGCAAGAAGACATTTATCTTTGAGGAAAATATTAGGAAAAATACTCTGTACTGCTGTCTCTACTATATGCAAGTTTAAAAGTTGATCATAAGCATGAGATAAAATTTTCTTCAACTTCAATAATATCTAGAGTCTTCTTATTCATTATCCCAGATTGTGTGTGTGTGTGTGTGTGTGTGTGCACGCGCCCACACGCATGCTCGCTCACGCAGGTGAAGTCACTTCAGTCATGGCCTACTCTTTGTGACCCCATGGATCACAAAGAGCCCACCAGGATCCTCTGTCCATGGAATTTTCTAAGCAAGAATACTGGAGTGGGTTGCTGTACCTTCCTCCAGAGGATTTTCCTGACCCAGGGATTGAACCCATGTCTGTTACATCTCCTGCATTGGTAGGTGAGTTCTTTACCACTAGTGCCACCTGGGAAGCCTATTCCAGATTAGAAGTCATTATAAAGCTAGATTTTAGTCCTATACTAATAATGATGATAATAGTATGTAATATATGTTAGGCATTTTGCTAAACATTTTACATGTGTTCTATCAATTAGTACTTACCATTCCAGCCCCATTTCACATATTAGTAACTTGAATCTAAAAAAGCTATATACCAGATTTCCCTGGTGGTTCAGTGGTTAAGAATCTGCATTGCAATGCAGGGTACATGGGTTCAATCCCTGGTCAGGGAACTAAGATCCCCCAGGCTGTGGAGCAGCCAAGCCCACAAGCCACAACTAGAGAGTTCATGAGCCTCAGCAAAGATCCCACATGATGCAACAAAGATCCGCATGCCTCGACTAAGACCCAAAGGAGCAGAATAAATAAATAAATGTTTAAACAAAATGGCTATGTATTTGGCCCAAATCATACTGTTAGGAAATGGCAGAGAAGATCCTTGCTAACTATGGAGTTAATGTGCTAGTCTGCCAGTCCATTTCTATGGATCTCCATTTCTTCATCTGTAAAACAGACTGGATTGCCTTTTCTTCTAAAATGTCACAATTCTGAGATTTTGGGAAACTCTCCAAAATTATGCATAACCAACAACATAGTTTGATTTACCAATGACTCTGATAAGAGAGTTGTCCGTTTGATTTACTGATGACTCTGGATTTTTATCAGTATTTTTTGCAATACTTTTTTTTCATTAGAGGATAATTGCTTTACAATGTTCTGTTGGTTTCTGCTGTACAACAATGTGAATCAGCCATAAGTATACATATATTGCCTCCTTCTTGAACCTTCCTCCTCCCTCTAACCCATCCCACGCTTCTAGGTCATCACAGAGCACCAAGCTGAGCTCCCTGTGTTATACAGAAACTGCTCACTAGCTATCTGTTTTACACATGGTAATGTATGTATTTCAGTGCTTCTCTTTCAATTCGTCCCACTCTCTCTATCCTCCACTAGGTCCACAAGTCCATTCTCTATGCCTGCATCTTTATTTCTGCCCTGCAAGTAGATTCATCAGTACTATTTTTCTAGATTCTGTATATACAAGTTAATATACAACATTTGTTTTTCTAACTTGCTTCACTCTGTCCTAACAGGCTCTAGATTCTTCCACCTCAGTTCAGCTGACTCAAATTCATTCCTCTTTATTTTGCTTTTTTAATGATCCTCCATACTGTTCATTACGGAGAACAGTAATGATTATATGTTTATATTCCCACGATAGCCTTTGATTGTTCATTCCCCACTGCCTCTTTCAAACACAGGCTTCTAAGACTATCTCAATCTGTCTACCCTGACAATCTGCAAGCATCTCCTGGCCAGTTGAGTTTTTTCTCTTCCACTGCTCTTGAAATGACTTTAAACCACCTTGTTCTGTGTCTCAGTTACACACCTAGGAATGCTGAGAACTCCTTGATCAGAATGTGTCTGTATAGGAAGCTCTCAAATCATAACCAGAACCCATGAGCATGTAGGATACAAACTTTAAAACATAACAGATTTAGAATATCTATCAGTGTCATCATCTTTTGACCCAATCAACTTGTTCTTGAAGAAAGTCCACTATCTTATGCTCTCTTTTTTAGATATAAACCATGTATCTAGATAGGAAAATAAAGTCAAAGGAATCTATACCTTGGTGAAACCCATGCATTGCTCAGGTTAGCTCAGGATAGAAAAGAATTATTAAATTTTGTAATAAAATAATTGTCATAATTTTTGTTTAAGGAAATTAGTTTCAAAGCAGTCTTTAGTGTGTGTGTACAATTACACAAAATACTTATATCAATGCGGCATAGAGGATGGGCTGTACAAAAGAAATAAAACATATTTTGCATCTAGTAAAGAATATTCAAAGACAAAAGAATTTTGTTTGCCTCATAAAAGTAAGGCATTCTAAACTAGAAACTTATCAAAATGGAGATACTATTCCCTTGCAGAAAGCCTAGAATGTAGAAGACCAAAGGAGAGAGAAATCATTTGTTTAAAGAATGTTAGTCTGTTTTTATATAAAGGAGATCTAATATATATTTATACACATACATATATATATATACACATACATATATATATATACATACATATAAATACATATATATATACATACATACATACATACATACATATATATATATATATATATGTATGTATGTATATTTGACTGCACCTGGTCTTGGTTGCAGCATGTGAAATCTAGTTCCCTGACCAGGAATGGAACCCAGGC
Organism: Okapia johnstoni; assembly: GCA_024291935.2. Classification (NCBI taxonomy): domain Eukaryota; kingdom Metazoa; phylum Chordata; class Mammalia; order Artiodactyla; family Giraffidae; genus Okapia; species Okapia johnstoni. The sequence continues at coordinate 26,312,822 of CM044325.1, forward strand.
CCCCTGTGTTGGGAAGTCCTTATAGGGGATTTTTTTTTTTTTATGCATATGTGGAGCTTATCTTGGGTCAGACACTATTTTAAATCCTCTACAGGGGATTTCCCTGGTGGTCCAGTGGTTAAGACTCCAAGCTTCCACTGCAGGGGTCATGGGTTTGATCCCTGGTCAGGGAACTAAGACCCCACCCACATGCCACATAGCACAGCCAAAAAAACAACAACAACAACAAGCTTTACAAACATTAAATCACACAATCCTCAATACAATCCTATAGGATAGGTATTATTATTATCTCCATTTTAGAGATGAAGAAACTGAGACCCAGAGTTTAAGTAACTTCCCCAATCACAGAGCTGATAAGTGGGAGCTTTGAGATTTGAACCCGTGTAGTCTGGCACCTCATCCCACACGTTCATTCCCTATACCATGCTATCCCCCTAGAAAGGTACATAGGTGTAAACAACTCAGTTCAACTCAATTTGACCAACAGTATCTTTCTTTTGGTGATTTATACAAATATAAAGTTATTTAATTTCAAATGGTATTCAGGGATTTCAGAGTTCCAAAACAATTGTCTGTTTGGGTAAGCATTTTCCAAAGAAATATGTGTTTGAGTTGCAACTGTAAACCTTGATTAATGAGAATAGTTCCTGTTCTGGAACAAACAAACAAGGAAGGTTTGAACCAATCATCCTTTTTATCTTCAGTGAAAAAATCCCCAATCTCATTGTTTTCCTAAACCATTTACTCTTGGAAAATGTAGTGAGTACTTCTGTTTCTGGGAATATCATAGACTATCACCTGGATCAACCGTTCCACTGACAACAACTATCAATCCTGGGTAATATTTGTTTAAAGAAACCAAAAAACAAGACAAAACAAACAAAAAAACCTTACCTTCATTACAAGCATTGGGGATCTGGCAAAAAAAAAAAAAAAGGAATTCTCAGTCTAGGGAACACAGCCAGATAGGTAAGTGGAGTGCTGGAATTAGCTTTCACTCTGAAAGCTTTTGCTGGACCAAGTGAATGGGAGCCTCTGTTTCCACACTTCATGGTTTGTGGGGGGAAAAGAGATGAGGGCCTCCTGGAGTGAAGACTGCAGGAGAGCCTCTCTGCAGAAAGCTGGGCTGCACCCTCAGTGACAGAAAATTGAACCTTTGTGGCTGTGAGAGGGAGAGGACATTGCCACCAAGAATTTGGAAGCATTTTTTAAAAAGAAAAGACAGAAGAATTTGGAAGCAAAGCTACTTTTCTTTTTTTTTTAATTAATTTGTTTTTTACTGTGTCAGTCTTAGTTGGGCACCTTTTATTGCAATGCCCAGGCTTCTCTCTAGTTGTGGCATGTGAGCTCAGTAGTGAGGCATGTGGGCTCAGTAGTTGTGGTACTTGGACTTAGTTGCCCTGAGCCATGTGGGATCCTAGTTCCCCAACCAGAAACAGAACAAATGTTCCCTGAATTGGAAGGCAGATTCTTAACCACTGGAACACCAGGGAAGACCCCAGCACCCCCACCCTCCGCCAAACAACCTCTTCATGCTATTTGAATGACCCAAAAAAAAAAAAAAAAAAAAACTCCAACCTGAGAATTTCATTTAGAGTGATCCATTTAGAGTGATTCAGTGGTCTTTCCCTGAGGCAGAAGTAACTTTAAGTCCTCTCTGAATAAAAGTCTGTTCATTTCTGTTTTGTAAATAAGTTTGTTTGTATCATTTTTAAAATTCCACATATAAGTGATATCATATATTTGTCTTTGACTGCTGATAGGGACAGAGTAAAGGGACAAAGTAGTTAATTAAATAGTTAATCACACTAAGGGACTGTAAGTAAAGAAAAAGTATGGGAGACCCCTATAAGTTAATGATCACTAAAGAAAACAGATTTGTTTAACTGCAAAGCCAAGCAGGCTTACTTAGTAACAAAACCACACAACAGAAGTATGAGACATGCCCCCAAACAATAAAACAATGGTGGCATGAGACCCACATCCTGTCCAGTGAACTCAGTAAATTAAGGATTCCTAGGACATGCTCCTCTGGACACATTAAAAACAAAAACATAAGGAAAGGGTGACATTATACTGAAACTTGAAAGATATGCTAAAGCATATACTTTACCACTTTTTGCTCATTTTCATTGTACCAACACAGTCCTGTCTTGACCACATAGGGCCAAGATAATTCCCCACCTGCCGTGGAGGAGAAGCTGATGATGGAAGCATGACATTCATTTAAGAGTGAGGAAGAAGATGGTCTTTTTCCCCTCTCCACTTTTCCTTTGATTGTAAACTGTACCCCACTAAGTTCTTGGGGTGTAGTACCCTCTCACCCTCATGCTTGTAAGCCTCAAAATCATCCTATTCTAATAAATCATTTCTTGTCTATCACTTTGCCTCTCACTGAATTCTTTCTGAGCTGAAACATAAAGGACCAGAGCTCCTCAGAGCCCCCAGAACACCACCTAGCGGTTTCAAACCAACTATACTTTAATTAAAAAAAAAAAAAAAGAAGAAGAAGTAGGTTGCTTGGGAAGCCAACTTTGCATAGTGGGGACTAAAGAGCCTCTTGATGAAAGTGAAAGAGGAGAGTGAAAAAGTTGGCTAAAGATCATGGCATCCAGTCCCATCACTTCATGGCAAATAGATGGGGAAACAATGGAAACAGTGACAGACTTTATTTTCTTGGGCTCCCAAATCACTGCAGATGGTGACTGCAGCCATGAAAAACTATGACCAACCTGAAAGTGAAAGTCGCTCAGTCGTGTCTGACTGTTTTTGACCCCGTGGACTATACACTCCATGGAATTCTCCAGGCCAGAATAGTGGAGTGGGTAGCCTTTCCCTTCTCCAGGGGATCTTCCCAACCCAGGGATCAAACCCAGGTCTCCTGCATTGCAGGTGGATTCTTTACCAGCCAAGCCACAAGGGAAGCCCATGACCAACCTAGATAGCATATTAAAAAGCAACGACATTATTTTGCTGACAAAGGTCCATCTAGTCAAACCTATGATTTTTCCAATAGTCATGTGTAGATGTGAGAGTTGGACCATAAAGAAAGCTGAGCACCGAAGAATTGATGCATTTGAACTGTGGTGTTGGAGAAGACTCTTGAGAATCCCTTGGACTGCAAGGAGATCCAACCAGTCAATCGTAAAGGAAATCAATACTGAATATTCATTGGAAGGACTGATGCTGAAGCTGAAGCTCCAATATTTTGGCCACCTGATGCGAAGACCTGACTCATTGGAAAAGACCCTGATGCTGGGAAAGATTGAAGGCAGGAGAAGGGGGTGACAGAGGGTAAGATGTTTGGATGGCATCACTGACTCAGTGGACATGATTTTGAGCAAACTCAAACTCAAACAGGAGATAGTAAAGGACATGGCCTGCATGTCCTGGCATGCTGTACTCGATGGGTCGCAAAGAGTCAGACATAATCAGAGACAACAACCACAATCCTCTTTGCGTGAATGTATTGAAACTTTGCTTTCAATCAAAACAAACCCCCATGGGTTTAACTTCCCCAAGGTGACAGTTGGGTTGCTGAGGGAGCCACCTGCCACTCACGTGCAGATGGCTCGTGCCTCCTTATTGAGCAGGTCAGGGTTATAATCTGCCTGTTCTTAATTCAATATACCAGTTTGTGCTTCTCAACACAATTGGCAACAAGGAGGATAGGATGGTGTGAACAGTTTGCACCCCTATTCAATGTCTTGGAGCTGTGAGTGGCATACTAACTTTCTCTCCCATACTACTCAGTCTCTATGGGAAGAAACCAGCGCTAGCAGGGGGTTTGTGGCTGCTAAGTAATGTTGCTGCTGGTTGCTGGAAATCCCTACCCTAAATCATCAGTGCTGTAAAAGGTCAGACTCTCCTGCAGAGACTCAGGAGCCAACTAAAGGCCCCAGTCTGAGATGGGTGTGTTTCCAATTATTCTCTAAAGGAGACCCTCCTGGGTGTCAGTTCTAGAGGTGATGGGCTACGGTCATATGCAAAAATCCCCCGTGTTTTGCCATGGTGAGCTAACCAGGATGGAAGGGCTGTGCATTTTTCCTCCGGGCAGAAACCAGGGCAAGGGCTCAGGTCCTCGTGTTACGGACCTGGATGTTTGGACTCTTTAATCAATAGAAATTGAAGAGGCCACATGAATTTCAGGCAAGAACTTGCTGGGGCTTAAGCTGCAGCACAAGGAGGCACCAATAGGAAGCAGGTGCTCTTGCTCTTTTTTTCCAGAGAGCTAGCTGGTCCCTTAAATAGGGTGAGGGTAGGGGTGGGGAGATGGGTTGGAGGTGTAGTTTGGGTGGGCTCTTCAGCCCTCTCAGGGTGCCTGGTGCAAGCATCCGCCCTTTGTGGAGGGCCGTGTGAAAGAGTCATACGCAGTCCTTCATCTCTGCACCCATCACATTAAACAAGGTGGATAAGCTCATTACTGCTGCCCCAGGAAGGTAGGAGAGTGGTCAAAATTGCCCCAATTGCGCATGCGAGCAGTTGTTTAATCACCTGTGCCTTGTGGCTGTTTTGTATCCTATTGCTTAAGGAGACGTTTGTCCAGGAGCAGGCACTCTGGCAGAGATCTCAGGTCCCAGCCTGTCTCACTGGGAGCCAAGCAGAGTTCCTCTAGATTTGTGCTGGTTGAGGAGGCCAGCTGCTGGGTCCTCTGTGCCAAGGGTCGGACTTGGGGAGCCAGCTCTACCAGGGCAACATGGCACCCTAGAATGGGGGGATGATAGCTATAGAGGGGCTGCGCCCAAAACGTCACCAGGTGCAGACACTAGCCGAGGGATTCAAGCCCTCTATCTTAAGTGGCACATATGTGTAAAGGCCACTGACCCTGCCCAAATGGTCACCCGACATCCTGACCTGCAGCCACTGGCCGTTACAGTGCCCCAATTTCGTCTCTAATTGGCTAATAGGCTTATGCAGTTCAGACCCATCTCTGGCAATACAGGGCCAAACATCGAATTGTTGCGAGCATGTAACTAAATTTTCTCTAAACCAAGGCTACACATGGGCTTCCAAACTTTACTAGTTATGGAGGAAGCCACCCAATCATTGGCAAGGTGTTTCCCTCGTGGGCCCAACCCTGACTACTTCCTCTGGAAACTTCCACAATGGCAGAGATGACACCAGGGAAGACATGGTGATGATGACTGTGAGTACTACCTGGTACTTGATTGTTTATCTAAGTTCCCTGCTGCTGACTCCCTTGAGTGGCATTTTGCAGATTTAACTTGGTGTTTACCCCAGAGCCCCCTTGCTTGCTGCAATGCTTGCTGCGATGCTTGCTGCAGTGCTTGCTGCAATGCTTGCTGCTCGAGGGTGAGGCGGTACTCTGACTGCCAGGCCGCTCCCCACTGTGCCTGTGTCAAGTCTCACAACCTATGGGGGCTCCTAAACACCTGACTTAGTTGTTTGCCTTCAACACACCCATTAGATTCCACATTATGGGTCCTCCTGAGAGTTAGTGAGTTTAATATCTGTTAGGAGGAACCCCTCTGCAGCTGTGGATGCTGCCAACACCACAGCATCACCACCCTTTCCCCCACCCACCAAGACAACAGCCACAGGGTCACCTCCCTCTAGCACTCGAGGGGATCCTTCCCCACAGTCACCACCCAGGGCTCCACAATCGTCCAGTTCAAGCCCTTCAGTAGGGCAGAAATTAGGGCTCGTTTTTTGGGTTGCTGAAATTGTTGAGCATGTTACCTGGCTCCACAAAGGCTATTTCCCAAGTTAGTGGCCTGTGGGGATGATTTTTTCTTTTTCACTTTCGGCTACACAGTCCTGGCATGCAGGATCTTAATTCTCCGAACAGAGATCAAACTCAGGCCCCCTGCATTGGGAATGTGGAGTCTTAGCCACTGGACCACCAGGAAAGTTCCCCAAAGTGATTCTTTAGCACAGATGGTTTTGGATAACTGTTTAGCTTTAGATTACTAATTGACCAAGAAAGGAGGTATGAGTGCTATAAAAAGCACCACCTTCGGCATGTATATTAAAAATTCTGGACAAGTTCAGACAAATTTATAGAAGGTGGCCCAAGGGGGTACAAGAATTCTGTAATCTCACCTGAGGTTTTAATCAAAAACATTGGCTTTGTCTAAGGACTTTGATTACTTTTTTGGCTGGACCACAGCAAATGGATTTCAAGCTATCATTTTTCTATTGATGATACTGTTGATTGGCATTTTTGTGTTGCTCCTATATTTTATGTACTCAGTGACTAAAACCCTGCTAGTTGGCTTGATATAGTTGGTTTATGGCTTCATAAACCCAAGGATCAATCTGCCACCTCCATGTGGTGGCTTGTGTCTGATCAGCAAGTCGTCACCTGCATAGTCTCAATGAAATTCACTAGCCCCGGCTTCTTGATGCAGTAGAAGAGTCAGAAAGGTTTGTCTCAGTAGAGGAGAATAATTAGTGCTGAGTCAAATGCCACTTTGGTCTCACCTCACAAATCCTGGAAACAAAACCCAGAAAAACCGAGCTGTTTTCAAATAATTTAACTCTGTTCCAGAACAAAGCTCAAGAATACTTGCAGGAAAACAAAAACATCTAGTATCCAATAAGGTAAAAAAAATCACAGTGTCTGGAATCAAAATAAAGATTGGCATGAAAAAAAGCAGAAAAAATGTCCCATAATGCTGAGAAAAATCAATCAGTTGAACTGACACAGAACAGCAAAGACATGAAAATAGTTGTTATAACTATATTTCTTAAGTTCAGAACACTAGAGGAAGGATCAATCACATTAAATAGTAATGTGGAAGTTATTGAAGAGGCCCAAGTTGAACTTCTAGAACTGGAGCTGCAATGTCTGGGATGGATTTTTGCCAATGTTTGGGGGAAATAATAGCAAGGTTAAATGACTTTTAATGTATTTAAGGGCTACTTGTAATTCTTCTGTGAATTGGCTGTACATCTATTGTCCGTTTTTCTGTAGGATTGCTGGTTTTTTTCTTTTTCAATTTTTAAATACCGTCTATGTTTTAGGAAAATCAACTCTAAGTCTATGATGTAACTTGCAAATATTTCACTCAGTTTGTCATCTGTCTTTTACTTTATATATCATGATTTTGGCTTTTTTCCCTTGTTGCTTACTGCTTCTAGATTTTGAGTTGTAATTAGGAAAGTTTTCTCCACCCCTTGGTTATGGAGGAATTCACACTTGTTTTCTTCTACATATGCATAGTTTTACTTCAGTTCAGTTGAGTTGCTCAGTCATGTCTGACTCTTTGCGACCCCATGGACTGCAACATGCCAGGCTTCCCTGTCCATCACCAACTCCCGAAGCTTACTCAAACTCATGTCCATTAAGTTGGTGATGCCTTCCAACCATCTCATCCTTGTCGTCCCCTTCTCCTCCCGCCTTCAATCTTTCCCAGCATCAGGATCTTTTCAAATGAGTCAGCTCTTCGCATCAGGTGGCCAAAGTATGAGAGTTTCAGTTTCAGCATCAGTCCTTTCAATGAACACCCAGGACTGATCTCCTTTACAATGGATTGGTTTGATCTCCTTGTAGTCCAAGGGACTCTCAAGAATCTTATCCAACACCACAGTTCAAAAGAATCAACTCTTTGGTGCTCAGCTTTCTTTATAGTCCAACTCTCACATCCATACATAACTACTGGAAAAAATCATAACTTTAACTAGATGGACCTTTGTTGGCAAAGTAATGTCTCTGCTTTTTAATATGCTGTCTAGGTTGGTCATAGCTTTTCTTCCAAGGAGCAAGCGTCTTTTAATTTCATGGCTGCAGTCACCATCTGCAGTGATTTTGGAGTGCCCCAAAATAAAGTCTGTCACTGTTCCCTTTGGTTCCCCATCTAATTGCCATGAAGTGGTGGGACCGGATACCATGATCTTAGTTCTCTGAATGTTGAATTCTAAGCCAACTTTTTCACTCTCCTCTTTCACTTTCATCAAGAGGCTCTTTAGTTCTTCACTCTCTGCCATAAGGGTGGTGTCATCTGCGTATCTGAGGTTATTGATATTTCTCCCAGCAATCTTGATTCCAGCTTGTGCTTCATCCAGCCTGGTATTTCACATGATGTACTCTGCATATAAGTTAAATAAGCAGGGTGATAATTAGTTTTTACTTAGAAATATGGTTTTTTTCTTAGCAATAAGATTAATGAGCTAATCTTTAAGTAATAATGGTTTTACTTAGCAATAAGGTTAATGTGCTATTCTCTGGAACCATCTGGAACTTCTTTTGAGAAACAATGTTAGATCAAATTTTGCCTTTGTTTGTGTCAACAGAAATAATTAATGCATGTGTGTGCTGTGTGTGTGCTCAGTTGTTCAGTCATGTCCGACTCTTTGTGGCCCCATGGATTGTAACCCAACAAGCTCCTCTGTGCATGGAATTTTCCAGGCAAGAATACTGGAGTGGTGTGCCATTCCTTTCTCCAGGGGATCTTCCCGACCCAGGAATCGAACACACCTGTGTTGTGTTTCCTGCATTGGTAGGTGGGCTCTTTATCACTAGAGCCACCTGGGGAAAGCCCTCAACGTGCAAATTTCTTCCATCTGTGTGCGCGCACACATGCGTGTGTGTGTGTGTGTGTGTGTGTGTGTGTGTGTGTTCCACAGAGAACTCAGTCCTGTACATTTTCCAATCAGACAAGCTAAACATGGAGCTACCAATCAGATAAGCTAAATATGGAAATTGAAAGCAGGCATTTAGAAACTTTTATAACAATTTGACATTTCCACAGTATTTAAGCATATGGTTGTTTTCCTAGAAACTTGTTCTTATTGCATTTTCATAAAGTATCAGTCCTGGAGTAGGAAATGGCAACCCATTCCAGTATTCTTGCCTGGAAAATTCCATGGACAGAGGAGACTGGCGGGCTAGAGTCCATAGGGTCACAAAGAGTTGGACATGACTGAACATACACACACTCCAGAGAAAAAGAAACAACCAAATGGGTATATATGTAAACTGAGATTTGGCTCACTTGATTATGGAGGGTTGGCCAGTCCAAAATGTAGACCTACAGGCTGAGACTCAGAGAAGAACTGCAGTTCAAGTCCAAAGGCAGAATTCCTTCTTCCAGTTTTGCCTTTCTACCTATGCCTATCCAAACGGAGAAAGTTAAAATGAAAAACCAATTGTTAAAGATGTTTTGATTCACTTTCTATTTCTGGTTCCACATGTAAGGAGCCACTCCATCCCAACAAAAAGTAAAAAACTGAACAGACTGAAAAATCAACAGTTCTGGATCTGTAAGAGAGGGGAGAACACAGGCAACCACTGCATTCAAGATTACAGAGTCAGACAGGTGAATACGGGAATTTTTGGCTTACCAGAGCAGAGACTCACAAGCAAGAACCTCCTTGGGAACAAGTGCTAGGGTAGGAAAACCTGAATTTTAATTAATGAATTTCTGGAGACTCAGTGTGGACAAGTCTGAGAGTGAAAAATTCAAGCAGGACCCAGTCATTGGTGGGGCAGGGTGGGGCGGGGTGGGGGGACCATAATATTGTGAGATTTATCTACAGGAGATCAACTAGGTTTTTATCCTAAATATTGGATAAACAACCATCCCCACCCCTGCTTCTGGCTTAGAGAAAAAAAAAGGAAATAGAGCACTCTATTCCTCTTAACAAGTCCTGCCCTCATGAGAAACTAATCAGAGCCTAAACCTAGCTGGGGGAAGGGAAATATTCAACCCCAGATCACTCTACAGCCGTTGTATCCCACCTAAGAGGAAGAAAGAGACCGAGAAACAGTAACTACACTGCATGGTATTTACCCAAAGGAATGGAAAACTTATAACCCCACAAAAACCTGCACACAGATGTTTATAGCCGTTTTGCTCATAATTGCAAAAACTTGGACTCAACCAAGATGTCCTTCAGTAAGTAAATGGGCAAATAAACTATGGTACATCCAGACAATGGAATTTATTCACCCTTAGAAAGAAATGAGCCACCAAGTCATGAAAAGACATGGAGGAACCTTAAATACATATTACTAGTGTCAACTTTAAAAATATTCACAACCTAAAAGTTGAGAGTTATGTTTTATTCAATGGGAAATTTTGGACTTCAAGCCCAGGAGACAGCATCTCAAGTAACCCTGAGAGAACTACTCTGAGGAGGAGGTACAGGGAGGAGCCAGGTTATATAGAACTGTTAATTAAAGAAAACCAGATCTCCCAAGTTAAGGAATTTAGTGCTTTTCTATGTATGGGAAGATGCAGGAGTGTGGGCTTGCTGAAATCATTCCTTTCATATGCACTTCAGCTATCCAGGGCCAGTATCCTGTGTTTTTCACATCCTGAGCTCCCTTGGGGCTCACCATAGGGAGTAGCTGTGGTCTGATGGCTACTAGATCACAGGTATTCTTCTCTTTCCTGAGTGCCCTTAGGATTCAGCAGAGCATATTGGAGGGCCACAATGGCTGATGACTGTGACATCCTTGTTTACTGATACGGCAGGAAATATTCCATTTCTCACTAAGTAAAAGATGTCAATGTGAAAAGCCTTCATACTGTATGATTCCAACTATATGGCATTCTGGAAAAAGCAAAAATGTGGAGCCATTGAAAAGATTAGCAGTTGCAAGGGATTGGGGGTGGATGGGAGGAGAGCTGAATAGGCAGAACACAGAGGATTTTAAAGCAGTGAGAAAATATTCTGTGTAATACTATAATGGATACATATTATTATATATTTATCCAAACCCATAGAATGTACAACACCAAGAGTGAACTCTAATGCAAAGTACAGACTTGAAGTGATAATTATATGTCAGTGTAGGTTCACTAATTGTAAGAAATATACCACTCTATTGGGAGGTGTTCATAAAGGAGGAGGCTGTACGTGTGTGGAAGCACAGGGTCTGTGGAAATCTCTACCTTCTTTATAATTTTGCTCTGAATTTAAAACTACTCTAAAAAATTAGTCTTTTGAAAATGTTTTGATTCATGTGAGACAGACTTATTCAAATTTCTAGTTTGAATCAGAAATGTATCAGCCATATCATTTTATGAATAGATAGGGATAAGGGAAAGTCCATCTTCCTTCTATGACTTAACAAAGATCCTCCACAAATATTTGTATTTCTAGAGAAACATTAGTATCCAATTCAGTATGAGGGCAATAAATTTAATAAGAAACTGCAAGGCTAGTCCTCCCCTCTGTGTGCCACTATGGCATTACTGTTTACAGTAGCAGTCTGATCTGACTGCTCAGTGTGCGTGCCTTATAAGATTCCAATTTTTTCTTACATTTTTCTTTTTTTTTTTGGCTGTATCGCACAGCTTGTGGGATCTTGGTTCCCTGACCAGGGATCAAACCCAGGCCCCAGCAGCAATAGCATTAAGTCCTAACCATTGGACTGCCAGGGAACTCCCAGGATTGAAGACTTTTGAGATTAAAAGTTATGCTTTATAGGAATTACCCTCACTCTTTTAAACCCATATATCTTAAAAGAAAACTCATTTGTTAAACAATCAACAAAAGGGGATGGTTTCAGTCAAATATTGAAAAACAAGTCTCTTCACAGCAATGGAGAGTAAGACAGATAGTCTGATGAATGTTTCCAACCTTAACAAAACTGACTTCGTGATGTAGTGTAGAACAGTATCTGCTTTTCTGCAGCTATAAGACATGTACCTAAATCAAATAGTTATTTGTTAACTAATAATTGCCAGTTATTTCTCTAGCAAAAATAATGAGTTTATTTGGGATCAAGAAAGAATTGTAATTCAGAGTCTGTAACCATGGTAAGCCAAGTGTAGGTACCCACCAGAAGTGATGAGAAGAACTCTTTATAAAGGAAATAAGGAGGTTGGGAAGGCTTTTTTCTCTTTGAAAAAAGAGTCGATAGCTGTTCATTGGCTGAGTTGTGATAGACTCTCATTGGCTGAACTCTTGCCAGGAAAGAAGAGGAAGTTTTTGTTCTTCCTGTTGGGCTCTGCTACCATTGTAGAGCATGAGCACTCCCTCTCTGACCTCCTGACTTTATTTTAATTGAGGTTTCTGTTTATTAATTTTTTATAGGAAGAAGAGACATTTCTCCCTTTTCTGATATTTGTTTTTACTAGTAACAGTTAAAAGAAAGGTCAGCATTTTTAAGAACTAAGTATTATTACTGGAGGTTAGTGCCCACAGAAAAGGGGCACTTAAAAACTTTACAGGAAAGGAAAAGGACAAAAGAGACTTTTAAGTGAATGTAGTATGAGGCATGTAATCTTTTATTTCTACATATTCATAAACAGGTTGCTTCTGATTCTTTTATAGATAATATCTCAATGAAAATGCTTATATATTTGCATTTATGAGAAATGTTTTCCATTGGAATAAATTCATAGGAATATAAGTGATAGGTCAAGTTATTTTGTATTTAGAATTTTGTATCTACTGCTAAATAGCTTTCCACTAAAGTTGTACCAATCTGACCCTTATAGTGTGAGTTTCCTCACATTTTTCCTGTGCTAGATGTTTCTGATATTTTCAAATTTAGAAAATCTGGGCAAAAATGAAGTAATATTGTTGTTTTAATTTGTACTTGTCTGATCTTTGGTTATTTGGCTTCAGGAATGTCTGGTCCAGAAATACAAATATCACTCAATGCCTTCTTTATTGCCATCTCTTGGTTTTACTTAATTTGCGTATTGATTTTATTTTCTCCTACTGCGAAAGAGCTTTAACCAAGCAACCTTAGAACATGAGCAGTAGCACCTCCAGATGATACTGACACAGTTTAGTGTCTCGACTAGAAACACAATTTGAAAGTAATGTATTCATAGAAGAACAGTGATTGTTTCCTCTTTGGACATGTGTCTCAAGAACAAATTACTGTGTTCGGGAGGATTTAATAGTAAGACTAGGTTAGTTGTAGTCACAATTTCCCACTGAACCTTAACTAATCTTTAAAACCCCTCTCACTCTGCTTGACAGAACCAAGAGACAGGACCTGTCTGTGAAATAATGCTGACATACAAAATAGGCTAGATACCAAAAATTTACTTACTTTGGTTTATTGGCATTGTCAATTTTGTGCCATGAGAAAGGGCAAGCATTCTCATACCTAAGAATTTCTCAAGCCCACAAATTGAAATTATACATGTCCACGCAATGCCAAATTTTTATTCTTTTGTCTTCTTTCTTGGTTCCACCTGTGCTCCTACCCAGTACCTCTCTCTGGATAGTCTTTACAGTGTGGCCAGTCCCCAGACTGTATGAGATCCATCATTCAGACCCTTCCCCTATCCCATCATTACGATATGAATTATAATTTAGGGGCCTAGACAACATCATATTCCTGTGGTGAGAGGTTTTAAACAAACAGACACCATATTATGCTTTTGTGGTCAACACTAGTAATTGCCGGATGAGAATGTCTCAATTTTATTTTGCAGATATTACTTGGGGTTTAGCTAATCTGTGTGATTTTCTCCTGACCTTACATTTTGCAGAAGATTGTTCATCTTGAATTGGTTTTTGCCTTATGTGCAGTTACTTGAAAATTTTATCAAACATGTAAAAATTTAGATTCTTTTTAAAAATTTCTTCTTTATTTTTCCATCTTTCCCTTACTTATTTTATGAAAAATTTTTTTCATATTCTGGGATGGCTGTGTGAGGAGCTGTGCAAGTTCTCTTTCCCAAAAAACAATGACAGAACTGGACAAAACAGTAAACAAACAGCAAAAAGCTGTTTAAATTGATCAAAGAGCATACAACAAATTGAGAAGCATTTATTTTTTAAAAATACTCTGAATATTGGTAAAACTAGTGGAAGTGGGTTTGGGTTTATTTCCAGAACACTGCAATAAAGTGAATGTTGTGATAAAGCGAGTCACATGAATTTTTTGGTTTTCCAATGTATATGAAAGTTGTGTGTGCTCAGTCACTCAGTCATGTCTGACTCCAGCCCCATGAACTGTAGCCCTCCTGACTCCTCTGTCCATGGCAAGAATACTGGAGTGGGTTACAATTTCCTACTTCAGGGGATCTTCCCAACCCAGGGATCGAACCCACCTATTTTGCATCTCCTGTATTGGCAGGTGGATTCTTTATCACTAGTGCCACCTGGGAAGCTCCATATAGAATTTATGTTTATAGTTTACTGAGGTCTATTAATTGTGAAATAGCACTTTGTCTTAGAAAATAATGTACATACCTTAAATAAGAATACTTTATTGCTAAAAAATGCTAACCATCGTCTGAGCCTTCAGTGAGTTGTATCTTTTGCTGGTAGAGGGTCTTGCCTTGCTCAGTGTTGATGGTTACTGGGTGATCAGGGTGGAGGTTGCTGGAGGTTGGGGTAGCCATGGCAATTTTAAAAAATAAGATGACGTTCATTGCATTAGACTCTTTCACAAACTATTTCTCTGTAGCCTGCTCTGCTGTTAGATAGCCTTTTACTCACAGTAGAACTTCTTTTGAAACTGGAGGAGTCAACTCTCTCAAACCCTGTGCTATCAACTAAGTTTAAGCACTCTTCTAAATCCTTTGTTGTCATTTTAACAATCTTCACAGCTTGACCAGAAGTAGATTCCATCTCAAGGAGTCATTTTCTTTACTTGTCCAAAAGAAATAATTCTTAATCTGTCAAAGTTTTATCATAAGGTTACAGAAATTCAGTCACATCTTCAGGCTCCACTTCTAATTCTAGTTCTTTTGCTATTTTCACCACATCTGCAGTTACTTCCTCCACTAAAACTTTGAATTCATCCAAGTCCACAAGGGTTGGAATCAACTTCTTCCAAACTCCTATTAATGTTGTATTTTGATTTTTCCTCATAAATCAGGAATGTCCTTAATGACATCTAGAATGGTGAATCCTTTCCAGAAGGCTTTCAATTGAATTGGCCCAGATCCATTAGAGGAATCACTATCTAAGGCAGCTATATAACCTTACCAAATGTCTCTCTTAAATCATAAAAGTTGAAAGTCAAAATTACTCTTTGATCCACAAGTTATAGGATGGATGTTGTAGTAGCAGGCATGAAAACAACATTAATCTAATTGTATGTCTCCATTGGAGATCTTGGGTGACAGGTGCACTTTCAGTGAGCAATAATATTTTGAAAGGAATCTTTTTCTGAGCAATAGATATCACTTGTGGTCTTAAAATATTCAGTAAACCATGTGGTAAACAGATGTGCTGTCTTCCAGGCTTTGTTGTTCCATTTAGAGAGCAAGGCAGAGTAGATTTAGCATTCAGAAAGGGCCTAGGATTTCTGAAATGGTAAATGTTCTTTGGGTTCAACTTCAAGTCACCAGCGGGATTAACACCACAAGAGCCAGCCTATACTTTGAAGCTTTGAAGCCAGACATTGACTTCTCCTCTTTATCTATTTAAGTTCTAGGGGGCATCTTCTTCTGATATAAGGCAGCTACATTGAAATTTTTTTAGTGTGACCACCTTCATTTATTATCTTAGCCAGATCGTCTGGATAAATTGCTGCAGCTTCTACATTAGCATTTGCTGCTTCACTTTGCATTTTTGGGTTATATAAATGACTACTTTCCTTAAACCTCATGAACCAACCTATGTCAGCTTCAAACTTTTGTTCGGCAGCTTCTTCACCTTTCTCAGCTTTTGTGGAATTGAAGAGTGTTAGGGGGCTTCCATTATAGCTCAGTTGGTAAAGAATCTGCCTGCAATGCAGGACACCCTGGTTCAATTTCTGGGTCAGGAAGATTCCCTGGAGAAGGAAAAGGCTACCCACTCCAGTATTCTGGCCTGGAGAATTCCATGGACTATATAGTCCATGGGGTCACAAAGAGTCGGACATGACTGAGCGACTTTCACTTTCACAGGGCCTGGATTTGATTTAGACTTTGGCTTAAGAGAATGTTGTGGCTGGTTTGTTCTTCTGTCCAGGCCACTAAAGCCTTCTCCAAATCAGCAATAAGGCATTTTTATCATGCATGAGTTCACTGGAGCAGCTCCTTTAATTTCCTTCAAGAACTTTTCTTTTGCATTCACAATGGCTAAATGTTTGACTCAGGAGGCCTAGTTTTCAGCCTATCTCAGCTTTTGACACACCTTTCTCACTAAACATAATCATTTCTAGCTTTTGATTTAAAGTGAGAGACTTGCAAATGTTCCTCTCACTTGAACACTTAGAGGCCAGTGTAGGGTTATTAACTGGCCTAATTTCAATATTGTGTCTCAAGGAATAGGGAGGCCCCAGGAGAGGGAGAGACATGGGGCATGGCTGGTCAGTGGAGCAGTTGGAACACACAGTTTTGGGCACCCCAAAACAATTACAATAGTGACATCAAAGATCACTGATTACAGATCAATCACTGATTATAGATTGTCATAACAAATAAAATACTGATGAAAAGGTTTGGAATATGGTGAGAATTAGTGAAATGTGACACAGAGACACAAAATGAGCAGATGCTATGGGGAAAATTGTGCCAATAGACTTGTTCCACCCAGAGTTGCCACAAACCTATGGCACAAATTTGTAAAACAAAAACAAAACAAAAAACAACTCATAATCTGAGGAGTGCAATAAAACAGAGCACAAATAAAATGAAGTATGCCCATATCAGAAATGGTAAACATGTAGCTTAATAAAAAAGACTATATATAGTTATAATTCCCTTTTTTAACATCTCTAAAAGATATCATCAGATTATATAAAACAATATTATAACACTGTATTATTGGATATTAAATGGAGGTGATGGTTATCAATTATGGCTCAGGGACCAACTATAGCAGCAGGAATTGTAGCTCTTTCACTAATCCTCTTGCAGCTTGTCTTTGCAGAGATGGCAGCTGCAAAGACCCTGTGATGGACTGCTCTTAACAGAAAGTATGAGAAGACCCAAAGGGCTATATTGGAAGTGTTCAATGAAATTTTATGTACTCTTTCCAATATTCTAGTTCTTATCTCTTTCTGTAGCCTCTGCTGTGGACTCTGATTGACTTTGTGTAGTTGAAAGCTGACAGCACCCCACCTCCAGCTCATGATCTGAATTCCTATCTAATACATGGCTTGATATCATGCTGTGTGAACCCACATGCTGACTCAATGTGCTAACCAGAAGAGCAAGGAAGGTTATGCTCCATGGAAGAATGTTTGACCAACGGAAGAGAAGATTCAGTAGATAATTGCCTCTTTCTTTCTTTCCTTTCTTCCTCTTTCTCTCTTCTTTCTACAATTTATTTGTATTTCATCAGATTTCTCTACATGGGATACAGTAACTAGGCACTTATGGTTGCCACCTCAGTGATGCGCACACATACACACACACACACACACACACTATGGAATACTACTGGGCCATAAAAAAGAATGGAATATTGTCATTTGTAGCAACATGGATGGACCTAGAGACTGTCATGCTAAGTGAAGTAAGTTAGAGAAAGGCAAATATCACATGATATCACTTACGTGTGAAATCTACACAAATGAATTTATTTATAAAACAGACTCACGGACATAGAAAACAAACCGATTATCAAAGGGGTGGGGAGGATAAATTAGAAATTTGGGGTTAGCAGACACAAACTACTATATATAAAGTAGATAAGCTGCAAGGTTCTACTGTATAGTACAGGGAACAATACTCAATATCCTGTAATAAATCATAATGGGAAAGAATTATATATATATATATATATACCCATGCATATATCTGAAAAGCTTTGCTGTACACCAGAAAGTATCAATAAGGTAACATTGTAAATCAACTATACTTCAATTAAATAAATAATGCAACCCTGCCTTGGTTTTCCTGTTTCCCTTTTTACGTTCTATCTGCCACTCACTTCTGCCCCCTTGGATTGCACTCCCAACTTATCTATAAACCCTTGCTTCAGGCTTTGCCTTCAGGAAGCCTAGGCTGAACAATTCACTTGTTTCATTTAAGTATATTCTCAAATAATTTTCTAATAGGAGAGGCATGAGAGACATAATTCCTTGCATGTATGAAAACATTTCTATTTTACCCCACACTTGATTTTGTTTGGCTGGATGTAAAATCATGGATTAAAAGTAATTTCCCCTCAGGCTTTGAGGGAACTGCCATGTAGTTTTCTTTTAATTTCTAGTACTGTTAACGAGCAGTCTAAATCTGAAGCCAGTCTGATTTACATCATTTGGAGGGCATCTATTTCCCCTACTCACCCTCTCTTCTAAAATTTGGTAAGACTTTTTAATCTGCAAACTTGGTCTTTCAACTATAAATTAGCACTTACCAAGAGCATTGCCAACGACTGAACAACAAAGGCATTTGCCATCTGCCTCTGTGGAGATTGAACCCCGTGCTGCTATAGCTGTTGACCTTCAACAACCCCTGAGGGAGTTCAGGGTTGAGTGAGGTAGGCACTCTGGGCTCCAGGGAATCTAGTGGATGTTTTTAAGAACAGATTTTATGATCTCAATCCTTGCATCTCCTCATATCTAGAGAAGCACTAAATCCCTTCATGGTGACATCAGATCCTCATGACTAACAAAAAACCTTTTGTAAAATGAGTGCTTAATGGTATTGAACTCCCCCTTCACTGAAACCTTATATATTGATCTTCCCCCACTGCTGCTTTGGAGCAGTCTCCCAGAGCTATCTGAGATGCTGCCTCCTGGGCTGCAGTCCTCATTTTGCCCTAAATAATACTTAACTTGAAACTCTCACTTTGTGCATCTTTTATATCGACAGTCTTTAACATCCAGGAAAAAGTCTCATTTTTATTCTCCAGTGATTTCTTACCTTTGATTTCCTCTCTCCCTCTTTCTTTTTTTTTTTTGGCCACACCAGAAGGCATGCGGGATCATAGTTCTCCAGCCAGGGATGGAACCCGTGACTTTACAGTAAAAGTCTTAACCACTGGAATGCCAGGGAAGTCCCTGGTTTTCTCTTTTAAGAGATTTTGGTTTTTTTTTTTTAATTAGAAGTTGTACCTCCTAGATTAATCTCATTTCTATTATCTTCCATATTTTATGACTTATTTTTGTTCTACCCCTTGAGAGATTCACATGAATTTATCTTCTACTCTTCCATTGAACTCAAAGATTTGGCAAATATTTTCAGTTTCCAAGACCTCATTATTGGCTTCTGATTATTCCTTAAAACAAACAAACAAATAAAAACAACCTCTTATCATTTTATCTTGGTCATCCTCTTTTATTTTGCAAGCTTACTTCAAATGTCTGGTTATCTTTGTTATCTGTTTATATTTAAGAGTAAAGCCATAAAGCTCTGACCTGGAGCTTTGGGTACAAGAACTGTTCTTATTTATTTACTCTTTACCTTGATGTGGCCAAATGCAGTCATCTGTCCACTATGGTCAGCACATGTTAATGGCTATCCTTGATCCTGGCTCAGTTGCATGGGCCTCAACTTCCCATGAGGCCCTTAAAGAGAACTAGAGAAGAAGGATTGGATCAAAGAGTGACTTTGAGTAGGATAGATGTAATATCAGTCCAGCAGGTGACCAGGGCTCAGATATTTGGGGGGATCCTTTGTAACTCCCTCCACTCTCCCTACTCTTATCCATTGAAGAAGAATATTTATCTTTGTCTTGCTCTCTCAAAGCCATTCCATCAGTAGACTGGCTTATCAGTCTTTGCCTTATTTCTCCCATACTTAGTTTCAGGGATAAGGAATCTGTCTGTCATTAGTTTAATGCGCATAATCATACACAGAAGTTTAGGAAATATTCTCTACCTTAAGTAACTCAAAGATCCATCTGGGAAGGGCCCTCATAAGTATTCCACGCATCTCATGAGCAATGCTTAATAAATGCTTGTTTCATCAATGACTACTGGCCTGGAGATGCTTAAATAATCCCTCTTAATGGCCAGGATTCATTCCAGAGACTGGAGTTGTCCTTAATTATGCAGATAATATTAGGTAAATAGTAGAGAGATCGTATCTATAGAGATTGAGAAACGGGTAGAGCCTCTTGCTGAATGTTTGGAAGAGAGAAAAGATAATTACTAGAAATGCTGCATACTTCTCATCTCTCTGACCTTTTCTTAAATGATGGAGCATATAACTGCACAAAATATTTATAAGCATTATTTATAAGAGTGAAAAATTCAGGAACAACATGAATGTCTAAAGCTGGGGAAATCATTAGTGGACAACTATTATGTAGTCTTTAAAATGATGACTCTGCAAAAAACTGTATGCCTATCTAAAGACCGTAAAGAAATATGAAGAAGTAAAAATAGTTTCTGAGATGGGATACTTGAGCTTAAGAGTGAAATGTAAATTAGTTTCTTTTTTATGACATTCTAAGCTGTTTCTGTTATAAATACTGAAGGTTTAGCCTTTATCTCTCTCCCACACTTGCGCAAATCTTTTGATAGATAGACAGCCAGAAAATCTTAACTCCAAAACAGCAGAACAGAAAGCACAAGCAGGTTGTTTGGGCTCATTTGAGGTTTGTCTGCATCCTCTGAACTGTGGGTAGAATGGCATTTTTTTCTGACTTCTTCCTTTTCACTCTTAGTATAAAGTAAAATCATTATTAATGGTTCCACCGCATAAAGAGAAATACTATCATTGTTTCCACCCAGAAGTCTGCTAGCTTGGTCAGTTGACAGGAGAAATTCCTCAGGTGACTTGGAATGGACATTGGATCCTTGGTTCTCCTCCTTCTCTCTCTTCCCCAGGCACCACCCTTCTCTTCTTTCAGCTACAGAGATGTTCTGGCCATTCTTGGCCCTTTACTCTTCCATATACATTTTAGAAGCATTTTACCATGTTCCATGAAAACTTTGTTGAGATATTTATTGGAATCACAATAAATTTGCAGATCAATTTGGGAAGAACTGATTTCTTTATAATATTCTCTAAAAGGGTCTTAAAGATCTTTCAGTATATTTACTCTTAGAGACTTTATTTTCTCTGAAAAAAACTGTATTTTAAAAAATTTATATTTTATAGTTGTTTGCTGCTGGTATATAGAAATTCAAGTGACTGGTAATCTTATATTTATAACTAGCTATAATAATTTCTAACAATTTGTATGTATATCCATTTGAGTTTTTTGTTTTCAAACAATGGTCTTTTTCTGTCTTCTTTTCCAATCCTTGTACCTCAATGTCCTTTTTTCTTTGTTGTATTGGCTAGAATCTCCAATACCATATTGAATAAAATTAGTGATAGTGGATTTTCTTATATGTTTTTTATTGATTTCAGAGGAACGTTTCCAGAGTTTCCCCATTTTGGATGAGATTTCTCTAGGTATTTTTATAAAGCATGTAGTCTTTATTAGATTGAGGATTTTCTCTTTTTAAAAAAATATGTATTTATTTGGGTGCACTGGGTCTTAGTTGCAGCACGCAGGATCTTTAGTTGCAGCAAGTGGGATCTACTTCCCTGATCAGGAATCGAACCCAGGCCCCCTGCATTGGGAGTGTGGAGTCATGACCACCAGGTAAGTCCCAAGGATTTTCTCTCCTTTATTCTCATTTTGCTGTAAGTATTTATCATGACTGACAGATGGAGTTTACCATAAAAAGATTTTTTATGTATCAATTGACATGGTATTTTTTTTCATTTTAATTAGTTAATATGATTATTTATAATTTTGGATTTTCTACTATTAAACTAGGTTGGCATACATGAGTTAAATTCAACTGAGTAATGTTGTGATTGCTTCTCACACACTCTTACATTAGATTTGGTAATATTAAAAAAATTTTCATCTGTATTCATGAATGGAACAGGTTTATAATTCTCCACTCTTGAGTTGTCTTTGTTGATTGGTATACCATGCCTATTCATCCATTCTCCTTTGAGTATCTATTTACTTCCAGAATTTTGCTGCTATAAACATTCTTATAATCTGTATGTGTGTGTGCTGACACTCAGTTGTGTCCAATTCCCTGTGACCCTTTGAACTATAGCCTGCCAGGCTCTTCTGTCCATGGGATTTTCCAGGCAAGAGTACTGGAGTGGGTTGTCATTTCCTTCTCCATATTCTTGCACCTGAATCCTGGCAAATACCGAGGAATATGATTGCTTTGTCTTAGGTACAGGAACATTCCGTTTGATGAACTAAAGATAATATTTTGACATTTTCTATTGATTGCTTTTATGTTTGCCATCAGTTTTCTTAATATGCAAGAGATCACTTGTTACTTTTTAAAAATTAATAGTCTTTGCTTTTTAGAACAGTTTCAATTTACAGAAAAATTGAGCAGGTAATACAGAGAATTCTCATATATACTCTGCACAAAATTTCTCCTATTAACATTAGTATGGTACATTTTTATAATTAATGCATCAATGTCAACATATTATTATTACCTGAAGTCCATAATTTATTCAGATTTCTTTCATTTTTTCCCTAATGACTTCCCAGCCAGGATCCCATCCAGAATGTCACAATACATTTGGTTGTTGTGTCTCCTCAGAATCCCACTGGCTATGACACTTTCTCAGACTGTCCTTGTTTTTAATTGCCTTGATACTTTTGAAGAGTACTGGTCAGCTGTGCTATAGGATGTCCCAATCCTCCTCTGTCTCTGGCAATTTTCTTTGCTCTGAGAATACTTTATCTGGTATTATTATAGTTGTTTCTGCTTGCTTTTGATTAATATTTTTATGATATATCTTTTTCTATCTTTTTACTTTCAATTTGTCCATATTGTTATGTGAGGATACAGCGAGAAGGTACAGTGCAAGCCAGAAAGAGGGCTCTCATTAGGAACTGAACTGACTGGAACCTTGATCTTGAACTTCCCAGCTTCTAGCACTTTGAGAAATAAATTTTGGCTGTTGAAGCCACCCAGTCTATGGTGTTTTGTTATGAAACCCTAAGTAGACTAATATAATATGAATAGTGATTTTCTATTTAAACCTAGAAAATTTGAGTATTGTGTTATGAGATTCTGGATCTCATGTAAATCTTCTGTTTAGCTGGGTTAAGTGTGTGTGTGTGTGTGTGTGTGTGTGTGTGTGAGAGAGAGAGAGAGAGAGAGAGAGAGAGAGAGAGACTGTTCTAGCAAGAATAGGGGAGTGGTACCATCCCATTACTGCCAGGTGGGGGTAGAAGTGGAAGTTCCCCATCCAATCTCTATTGACACATGAGGTTAGGGGCTTCCTCATTACTACAGGGTAGGAGTGGACCCCATGTGGTTTTCACTATCACAGTGGGGGAGGCAGCCTTACTACCTCCCAGCAAGATGAAAATCCCAGCTCCCTACTCAGTCTTCTTTGATATTACCCTGGCAGGAAGGGTTGGGGTGCCTCACTACAAGTGAGAGTAGAAATCTACACTCCTCACTCAGCCTTTGCTGGCATGGGTGGTGGTGGGAGGTCACAGTTTCTTCTTTGGTGTTTGACTAGGTATAACTGTTATTGTAAAAAGTTTTCTGTCTTTCTATGCTGTCCCTTTCCTGGTCCTTTGACTAGAAAGAATAGAGTTTTGTTGGGATTGTCATTTTGTCTGTATCTGCTGGCATTTCTAAATTGCTGGACTCTTCAGCTCCTAGTCTGAGATATATAAAGCAAAAAGAAAATGTACAGAACTCTTTGTGTCATTCCTTAGGTCCCAAAGTCCCTATCTGGTCTGACTTCTTCCTTCCATCTTTCAAAGTCTTATGTTTGCTTTATATATTACTTCTAGGGGTTTTAGTTGTAGTTAACAGGAAGACTAGGGGAAAGTACACCTTACTCCAAATTCCTGGAAGTGGAATTCCCATATACTGAATTTTTAATTTCAATTATTTTATGACTTTATTTCTAGAAAGTCTATTTTTTTCTTATTCATGTGTGCTTTATAATTCTTTATAGTTTCTTATTTCCTATACATAGTTTAAAAGACTTTCTGCTGTTTATTTAAGTTTATAGACTATGGTATTATATAAACTCTGATAATTCTACTTTTGGAATTTCTTATGCATCTATTTCTGCTGTCATTTCCGCAGGCTCTTGTCCATGGTACCTTATTTTTGTGTGTAGTTAATTATTTTTCACTGAGTCAATTGTTTTCCTTTGAATTGTATTTGTTAAACTTTAAAAAGGTTTTCTATTGAAATATAACTACATCAGTAAAGTGCACAAATCTTAAGCTCACTGAATTCTTTCTTATGTGTGCATGTGTGGAACTATCACCCAGATCAAGATATAGAATATTTCTAGCATCCCAAAAGAGTCCTTGCACCTCTTCCCAATCAGTACCTACACCTACAGTAACCAGTTTTCTGATCCCCATAACCATACTTTGATTTTGCCAGTTTTTGAATGTCGTATACATGGGATCATATAATATGACCTTTTTATATGACTGGCTTATTTCACTTAACATCATGTCTTTGAGATTCATCCCTGTTTTTCGTATATCAGTAGCTGATTAGTTATCCCGATTGTTTAATGTTTCATATATTTATATATGTATATATTCTTTAGATATTCTATATGATTCCTTTGTCAGATATAAGTATTACAAATATTTGCTCCCAATGTATAACTTGCTTTTTTACTCTCTTAATGGTATCTTTTGATGAACCAAAGTTATTAATTTTAATGAAATCCAATGTATCAATCTTTTTTTAAAAAACAAAGCTTTTCCATCCATATTTTCCCCTAGAAATCTTATTGCTTTGTTTTAAAATCCACATTTAAGTCTGCGATTTCTCCGAAATTAATTTTTGAAAGTTGTGAAGAAAAAGTCAAAGTTCACTTTTTTCAACTTGGTTTGTAAATAAACCCATTTATTTACAAGACCTTTGGTGAGTTTGAGTAGAGCTTTTGTCATAAACCCCACACATAAATACATGTGTGAGTCTATTTCTGGACTTTCTATTCAGTTCTTTTGGTTGATTTGTTCTGTTTTTGTTGTTGCTGTTTCCCCAGAGGAGCAATAAAAAGCTGTATAAAGGAAGAATGAATAAAGTCTTCCCACCTCCCCCTCTGAGGTAACCACCACATTATTGCTCCGGGAGGCATTTATCTTTCTTCTGTGTTCTTACAAACATATGTGCTCATACACAGTGTGCAGTTACAAAATTTTAATCACATGAGGACATGTTTACTTGTAAAGTGAACAGAGTAGAATTTAAATGTTTATGTACCAAACAATAATCATAGTAATGGTAATAACTAATAGCACTTGCCATGTACCATGTGCTCTTCTAAGTGTTTTACATTTATTAGCTTATTTAATCCCCATAACAACCTTAAAGGATAGAGACAAATTTTTACTCCCACTTTACAGAAGATGAAACAGAGGCACAGGGAAGGTGGAACTTGTCCAGTGTCACACAGTCAATACATAGTGGAGCTAGAATTTGAACCCAAGTTCTCTGGTTCCGGACTCCATGCTAGTAACCAAAAATGGTTAGAACACGTTATTCTACCTCTGTGAGTTACTACCTTGTTTATCCCTTGCTCACTACGATGCACTTTCCTGATATTAGAGCCGAGTTCTTTTCAGCCTCCAATCCTTTTCAGTCCAATCGACAGTTTCTCCGTACCCACTGCTCGAATAATTGCCATTCGGTCTTTAACTGTCAGCCCAGATGTTCCTTCCCCGTGAAGCCTGCCCTGACTTCCTACACAAGGCTGGCTTCCTCTACAAAGATTTCGCAACTTCCAGTCTTATGCTTCTCCTCTTCAGCATTCAGTGTGTACTTAGTGATTTCTGGAATAAGTTTTTTAAGCAGCTGTCTTCCTTGCCATCCTTCTTCCCCTCTATTGGAAGCCTGTCTTGTTCACCTTCAGAAGCCCAGAACAACTTCTGACCCACAGTATGTGTGCGCGAGACTTGTCATGTAGCAGACCCACAGAGCAGATAGGTCAGGTGGCGGCACAGCCTGGAGACCCCTCTGTCTGTGGATTCTACTGTGGATGCAACGAAGGTGCTAGAATCATACAGATAGCCCTGAGTTAAAATATTGACTCAGCAAGCTGTACAAAGCTGGACAATAACTCTCACATTCTGAGATCTGCTTTCTCTCCTATGACATTGGGTTGATAATATTAGCTCACACGTACAAGAGTGCCTGACATGTAGTAAGGACTCAATAGTCAGATGAGTTAATTGAGTGTTTTGGGAAGAATTAAGAGTTAATTTTTACTTTTCTGTACCTCTGTTTTCTAACCTATAAAGTGAAATCTGTAACATGAGATCTCATCTATCTGCTGGAATTATTGTGAGAATTCAAGGAGATAATTCACGCAAGGCACAGAACCCAGTGTCTGGCATAGAGCAAATGCTCAATAATGGTTAACTATGATTATTATGATGATTAAAGAAGGCTGAACTGTGGTGCTAGAGAAGACTCTTGAGAGTCCCTTGGACAGCAAGGAGATCAAACCAGTCAATCATAAAAGAAATCAACCTTGAACTATTCACTGGAAGGACTGATGCTGAAGCTGAAGCTCCAATACTTTGGTCACCTGATGCAAAAAGCTGACTCATTGGAAAAGACCATGATGCTGGGAAAGACTGAGGGTAGGAGGAGAAGAGGGTGACCGAGGATGAGATGGTTGGATAGCATCACCAACTTAATGGACATAAGTTTGAGCAGACTCTGGGAGATGGTGAAGGACAGGGAAGCCTGGTGTGCTGCGGTTCATGGGGTCACAAAGAGTTGGACATGACTGAGTGACTGAATGACAACAAACGATTATTACTGCCACGAGTAAAGCACCTTCTGCAGTGTATATCTAGTGAGTCCTAGTGTTACTGACTTGGCCTGGGCCAGGTTCTGCCCAGTTTCTCCTAGATCAGTCCTGGCCCTAGGTGCTCTCCTACGTTCCAGAGTTGGCACTTCTCCGACACCACCTCCTGATCACCATCAGCTACTGCAGCCTCAGCCTTGGATCTTCCCCTACTCCAGGGATATCCTTCCTGATTCTATCCAAACCTTAAAAACACCTCTGTGCATTTCCTTGGGAAACCAGAAACACTGGAAACAGAGCAGAAGAAATAGATTTGGGAGATAATTCCAGAAGGTATGTCCGACAAGACTTTATGACCAATTAGATGTCCAGTGGGGGAGGGAAATGTCCACCTACTAAGGCAGTGATTCTCAGCTAGGGTGATTTCCCCCAACAGAGGACATCTGGCAATGTCTAGAGACATTTTTGGCTGTTTACTACTTGGTAGAGGGGGTTTTACTGCATCTAGTGAGTAGAGACCAGGGATGCTGCTAAATTCAGTGCCCAAGACAGCCCCCTGACAATAAAGAATTATTCAAGCCTAAGTGTCAGTAGAAATACGCTAGTCTAGGATGATTCTCAGAGTCCTGCTAGGGTATTCAAGGCAACAGTGAAAAACCTGCCACATGAGATCTCAGTACTGTATAAAATTCAAGGCTCGAATAAGTCTGAGGAAAAGCCTACCCAGGACCTAATACAGCCTGTACGATCCTCTAAAATCACGGAAGGGGAAACATTATAATAGATCATTTATTTTTTCAACTTACACTATTTGTGATCCCAACATATATCTTTTATACTGGTCCTAACAGTATATATAGTTATTAATCACTTCAAAGGACTTAAACACAGAATATACATCAGATTAGCTAGAAATTCTCAAAGGATTATATAATCTTCTAGTTCAATTAGGAGATCTTTTGAATTTCTATGTGGATAACAAAAGCAGTAACTAAGAACCAAAGAAAAGATTCCACTGTTCATGCTTCCTAATACTTGCCATAACAAAGGAAGTAGTCAGTCCCCCACCTGTTGTTATTATATCTGTTCTCCACTGAAGAAAGGGTAAAATCAGGAAGAAGGTGAGGACTTCTGCTCAGCAGGAAGCAGCAGAACCAGGAAACCAGGAAAGAAAGGGGAGAAATGCTTCAGAATGTCAGCCTCTCAGATTTTTCCAGCCACACACGTCAGTGAATAATCCAAGCAGAGGGGCTTTTCAGTCCACTTCTCCTGACTCACAGCTGGAATCCCCTTTCACATAACAGGAATTTCTGAGACACCCACAGAGATCCCAGGGACATTGTCCTTTTGTTCTCTTGATTGGAAATTCAAACCCAAAAAAGTTTCAGTGTTGTGCTGTTAAGTCTGATGGGCAACTTAGTCCCTTCCGCTTCTAGGTCTCAGTGTTTCAGGCTGCAAGTCCTCATCTCTAAGCCACTTGGGCACCCTGGGTGCTGCTCCCTGTGAGAGAGCCCTTTTCTGATGGGTCCTGAAGCACCTCTGATATCATGGGGGCCCCCTGCGCTTGTCTCTCTTTACCCCTAAAGGTATCTCTGATTCTGACCTCCTGGAAATTCTATTATTTGCAACAAACTCTTTCTCTGCCCAATAGGACTATGTGAAATATTTGTTATACTCACATGTTAATTGTTTTTCTGACTCTCATTGAAATCTGGCTTCTTTACCAGTGTCTGGTGGTAATCATTTGATCTAACCAACAGGGTAGCATCTTTTCCCTGCCGCCCTATTTATCAGGTCTCCATTAAGACCTGATGTGAATTTCAAAAGCTTGTAAAAACTCCTGCAAAGGCTCAAAGCTCCCCTGGACTCATTCCCCGAGTTTCTGTTTTCTGTTTTTAGAATGCTTCTATTTTCTAGAGAAATTTCAGAGCACACTTCTATAGAAATATCCTAGAGTCTAATCAGAACTTAAAATTCTCCACTTGTGAAGTCTCAGGATCCACTAAACTGATTTCTGACCATACCCCTTAGTCTGTCCATCTTTCACTTTCTTCCTCCTAGTACACCTTGTTGACCTAAAACAGACTGCCAGATAATTCTCTAGCAAAGGTGGGTTTATTTAGGATGAGTAAAGAAGAGCAATTTGGTGCGTGTAACCATGGCAAGCCACGTGCAAGTCCTGCAGGACCAAGGAAGAACTGTTTTATAGAGACAAAAAAAGTCATTTGGGATGCCTATAGAAAACAAATAGTCTATGGGTTTTTGTTGGTTGAGTCCTTTCCAGGAAAGAAGACAGGTCTTTCTCCTTCCTGTGGGCCTCTGCCATTGCCACAGTGTGTGAAAGACCCCTTTATGGCCTCCCTCTCGTGCTCGTTCTGTCATTCAGTCATGTCCAACTTTTTGTGATCCTATGTTCTGTAGCCTGCCAGGCTACTCTGTCCATGGGATTTTCCAGGCAAGAATAATGGAGTGGGTTGCCATTCCCTCCTCCAGGGGATCTTCCTGACCCAGGGATCAAACCCACGTTTCCTGTGTCTCCATATATTGGCAGACGGATTCTTAACCACTGAGCCACCTAGGAAGCCATGCTATGGCCTCCCAACTCTATTTAATTGAGTTTCTGTTCAATTTTTCATAACCTCTTGGAGAACATCAGTTCCCCAATCTCCCTAGATCTCCACAGCTACTGCCTTAGTTCATCCACCTGGATATTTTCCCAGATTACTGTGATAGCCACACCACTCTGCCTGGACCAGCTCTCCCAACTCCCCTGACCCTTTCCTTTGCTGCACATTCCAGTTTTGTCCATGACTCCTGCCCAGCATGTCTTTCTGACCCTCTGCACCGCAGAAAGGTTGGGAACTTGGCTGGACTAGAAACTGTCTCAGCTGCTCTCTATTCTGGGATACCAGCCCACTCTTTCTTCTGCAGATGGTTGGCAGCCCCATTGTTCTCTGCCTTGGTGGCTTTGATAGCAGAGCACCCCTTCTTCTATTTCATCATGGCCCCACTGCTCCCACCTGGAACACAGCTACTGGAGAAACAGCTAAAATTGTTGTCATTTTTTTAAAAATTTCAAGATTAATATTTAAAATTTTTTTCAAGTCAATGTGTAGAAAAATATGGAGCTTTGTGTAGGCTGGCACTCTATAATCACATCTCATGAGCTAATATTTTAATGACACCTCCTAGATAATAATTCGCTCAGCTCCTTACTTGTCATCTGCAAAGTACAGTCACTGTTCCAAGCTCACTAGACTCTGTTTTCTCCGCTTTTGTTCCCCAGTAACTATGATATTAATAGTCTATTAATTTGGAAAATGCTTCTTCCACCCATGCTAAAATTTCACCCTTGTACAGAATTTCCTAAGTCTTATTAGGTGTACTTTGGTTGCGAGAACAGACTTAAGTACAGTAACAAAAGAAATTGTCTAATTTTTCATTTAAATACATCGGATTCAGCCAGAAGAATCTGGCTAGTTGCAGTATTTTGGTAAATAGCTTGTATTTTCTTCTTAAGAGCCTAGAATATAGATCTATACTCTGTTGGTTTCTTTTTATTTTTTTAAAATTTCATTTTATTTAATTTTTGGCCACACCGCACAGCATGTGGGATCTTAGTTCCCTGACTAGGGATTGAACCCATGTCCCCTGCATTGAAAGTGTAGAGTGTTAACCACTGGATCACCAGGGAAGTTCCCTCTTTTTATTTTTGAAGTATTTGTAAAATAAGGGGGAATGGAGAGTTAGCCAGCTCTGGCTTATCCATACATTGAGCTTTACTGACAGTCTTCTCAAAGCAAACTTTGACATTTCTCAGTGATTTTAATGTTTGAATGTTGAGAGAATTCTGTGGGCTCATCTAAATGTCAAGTTTTGATAAGGTTATGCTCTGTCCCAAGAGCCTTATAACTGTCTTATAACGCCTGAATCAGTGCTGCTGCAGCGGGAACCATTGCTTGAGGAGTCAACTGAAGGTCAAAGAGGGAAAATAGCTGGTATTACCTAAGCTTCAAAGAAGACTGGCTCATAGAGAATCAAAATTGCAGATTATTATAAAAACTTCCTCTCTGTACTCTGTGCTCCTACTCTCCTACTGAGCAGACAGACTGAGGCCAAGGCTCCATTTGTCACATGACTTTCATAAGCTTTCATTCTAACCAGTAGGCCAAGGTGGCATTTTGCATTCCAGTGGTTAGCGTCAACTCAGAATCAGTATCTAAGGTATCTAATAGCTCCCAAAAGTTTGGGGCATTTTCCTTCCCAATGCATGGTTATTTTAGTAATTGGCTGCAGGTCTTTCTGTGAGGCTTAGAGAAGTTTATAATATACACTTAAGGCCATATTGCAGGGTCCTTCGTTACAGGGACCCAGCCTTCCCTTCAGTCAAGGGCCTCTAGGCCTGTCCACAGCCTTTCTACCCCTGGAGCCTATTATGGTAATTCACCTACCTTGACTGTGAAAAGCTACCACCTGGCCTCCGTCAATCCAGAATCCTGTTGGTCTCAGTGAAATGGGAAAGCCCGGTTCTAAGGTGGGATCTCCCACTATCACTTTGGCAATGCTTTTCACTGGTGCTTTCATTACTATGCATATCTTACACTGTGGGAAATGTAGCATCCTCTGGCCCTTCCCAGGGTGTGGACAGGGTGGCTGGGGAAACGACATTTAGGTCCACTCCAAGATTCTTATCTCCCCGAAATTTTGGCCCTTCAACACCTTATTATCTGTAGGCCACCACTGAGTCCAGGATTCAATAAACTAGCCAACCAAGCTGTTAAAGCCAATTGTGGGTGCTCAAGTTAAATTCTGTTGCTTGAATCCATATAAATACACACCTATTGTTAATTTGATGCCTATTCAAACTTACATTTCATCCTCTTCAGTCTAAGGTACTTAGAATCTACTTCCACCATGATATCCAGCTTTAATGAAACAGTCTCTACACATTCTGACCTACATACAGGCTAGCCACAAAAAGAAATAAATTTTAGAACTTTCAAAATAACATAGAGTATATTAGGATTTTGAAAAAAACTAAACTCCTGTTGGACAGGACACTTCTCTTTCGGCTCACATCTATCAATCCTTGTAGAATATCCTTCCATTTCTCACTACCAAAATTTTCATGGTTATACTGAAGAGCCTTATCCTCTTAAATATGGAAATAAGGGCAATAAAGAGCCTCCGGAAGAGTTAGTGCTTTGAAACAACACACAATGAATCCAAGCAGAAACATTAAAAATCGTTGTAAGGAGTAGTACCCAGGCTGGTAGGACTTGACTTTGCTTATATAACTGGTTCCTAACCTAGATTAGAGAGCAGATCACTTTGAAAATCTGATAAAAGCTATGAATCCTCTCTAGAGAAAATGTATATAGATACAAAATATGCATTCAATATTCAGGTGCTTGAGTCCCTCGTTACCCTGTTCATGAACCCATAGTTAAGAACCCATACCTTTCTGGACTGGCTCAAGGTATTAAAAACATCTAATGATAGAAAGTGTCCATCAGAAGATTTTTTGGGACTTCCCTGGTGGTCTGGTGGTTAAGACTGGACTCCCAGTGTAGGAGGCCTGGATTCAATCCCTGGTCATGGACTAGATCCCATATGTTGCAATGCAGACCCAACGTAGCCAAATAAATAAATACATAATTTTTTTAAAAAAGAAGAAGATTTGTTGGTTAGACATGAGTATAGAAAAAGGAAGCTCATAAGTTACACACTATCAGTGTCCTTTCAAGTATCACCAATGGGAGAGAGGACGTCTGGTCAAAAAATCCATCAAATGTTCAAGAGAGTCATCCTAACTTAATCTGAAGCCATTAACCACTCAAATGATCAAATTCCATTTGTTCTGGTCTCATGCACACTAGACAAATTTCTGTTTATCATTTGACCCCTTGGGTAGCCTGCCTATGAGTCAACAGGGCTTTGACCAGAGAATATGAACAGAAAGAGTTCCAGTGTGAATTAACAAATTGGTATTCTGTCATTTCCTTTAATAGGCATTCTCTGTGAGTTTGGTTAATTAAAGTCCACATATAAAAGATAATTCTAGGTTTCTGAACTTGCATAGCAGAGGGAAATACCTCTGTGAAAGATTACTACTGATTTCTAAGTCTGCAAGGCAGAGAGAATGTAATAGATTTGTCAAGTTTCTAATTTAAATCTCTCAAAGATGTTGTGTTAGGACAAATAATCTGCCAGAATCACTGAGTTTATTAATTTTATCCTGGGCCTAAATAAGAAGAGTAAGATGTAGAATTTTGAGACTATTCTACAGAACAAAAGGATTTAGGCTATTTATATACCTTCAGGAATTATAGGCACCACTTATAGTCATGCAGTTTCCCATGACAACCAATTATGCAATACTTTGAGATTCAAAGTTTCCTACCAGAGGAAATAATAAATTTTTGAAGATCCATGTTTTAAGGAGACTTTTCAGATAACCTTACAAAGTTGCTCTTTAAAAAGGCTATAAAATATTGAACAGGATGGATACAAATAAAAATCCTCTCATGAAAGATACAGTCTTGTGACTATTCTCAGCCTTCATCTTTCTCTAACAAGGTCTTGAGAATGGCTTCATACTCTGAATTCCATCTCTTACACCTTAATAACATTTTCTCTTCAGACTTTCTCTTTACTGGCAACAAGCAGATAAGACTACCGTCTCTGACTTCAGGCAAGATTTTATTAGCTAGAAGTCAGTGGAAAATGCAAGATATGTAGAAATCTAGAAATACCTAGTACGTCAAATGTGAAAATAATAAATTGTAGGAAAAATATTCATATACCACTCAGTGCATGAATGTTCTCCTAAACCAAGTCTAAAAGCTCTCAGTCTGGTATCTAAGTCCTTCAACACATTGCCCCCTTGTCCCACCCACGTGTGGTCCGTCTTTATCTCGGAGCAGACTCTGTTCAGCCAGCCAAAACGGTGTCTTAATGTGGACTCCCTCTGAATCTGACTACAAGACTCTAATGCAGGTAGTTTATTTAGAGGGAGAAGGGGCCATCTGCAGGGGAGTTAGGGAAGTGACACAGGAAGGCAGCCAGTGAAGGGTGTGTTACTAAGCCATGCACCTGGAAGGCCAACTGGAGCTTAATTCCGCAGGAGAATTCTGGGAAAGGGTACAAAGCATACCTCAGGATCATCTCACTGAGAGATAGGGGACCTGGGGTATTTTCTTCCAAATTACATCAGTCTTTGGCTAGGGGCTGGGAGTGCTAATCCCCCAGCACATCCAGCCTGCTGAGTGTGGGTGAGCAAGACAGCTTTCCATGGTTCTGGAGCAACCCTCAGGTACAGAGATGGCGGGGTCTGAGGGAGACACTTGCTGGGCACTGAGAGTGTCTGCTGTATTTTGTCCCTGCCCTAAATTAGTCTGTGCACTCCAGGCTTCTCTCCAAAACACCAACTTCCTTTCTTCCTTCAGAATTGTCTGGAAATCTTTCTCTCCCAAGAAGCTTTCTCTGAGTAACCCGAGCCCACTCCCAGGGTGTCTGCTAAGGGTATATGCCTTGAATGAGTGAAGGAGACTCCTTCTTGGAGAAGTGAGACAAAGTGCCCTCCACCTCCCCAGCCCCTGAGGGCGAGAGCTTTGACAAGTGGACAATGTCTTTGTAAAGAAAATGGTGCTATTTCTGAGGCAGCTCCTACAAGCGTACACAGCTTGGCGGGAAGGCAGGTGTTGAACTGCGAACTAGATTTCAACCTTCACTCACAAACTCAGTCAGGCATTGTTAGGCAGTGCACATACTGGACAACAGTACCGTGGCAGCCCGGCCTACTATGATCGTTCCTTTCCTCTAGAGTCAGCCAGAACTTACATGTAGTAGAGCTATCCAGTGGACTTTGATCCGATAATGAGTGTGTAAACTTGGCAGCAGTTCCCCAAGTATCTATTTGTATTAATTGATGTATCTTGTGACTAAAAGAACAGAGAAAGTAGGTGGTCCAGAACCAATTGGGGAAGAGACAGAGGAAAATGTCTCTAGGCTTCCCTGGTGGCTCAGTGGTAAAGAATATGGCTGCAATGCAGGTCACATGGATTTGATCCCTCAGTCAGGAAGATCCCCTGGAGAGGGAAATGGCAACTGACTCTAATATACTTGCCTGGGAAATCCCATGGGCAGAGGAGCCTGACTGGCTACAGTTCATCAGGTTACAAAAGAGTAGGACATGACTTAGTGACTAAACCACCACCACCTCTTTCTGAGACCTGCAAAATATTCTCCACCAAGACTGGAACAAGACCCCTGTCTAAACTTGACGTGCCAAATGTCCATTTCATTTCATCTTCAAAGGGATATAAAAGAAGGAGGCAAAATATTGAGAGGAAACACTCACGAACTGTTCACCCATTCAGAGCATGCGGTGAAACCTGAAATGGGTAGCAGTCCTGAATGTGAGTATCTGCTCACTGACTAGGTACAATGGGAAAAGTTCAGTGGATTCTTTTTTTCTTTTAATCGTTTAAAGTTACAATTTACAACATTATGAAAATTAACTTAAAATGTCATCTAAAATCCCTTTACAAGGAGACTATTTTAATATCTGTGCTTCCTTTTTCATTTCTCCTCATGAATATGCACTTGCAATTTTTACAGAGTCATCATTTTAATCACCACATAATGTTCTAGTACCTCTAGTACTGTCTTGTTTTTCATTATCCCAAGTAAATTTTTATCAGCATCCTGTTTATAGATGCTTATCTATAGTTAGTAGTCATTGGCCATCTTCCACATCCCAGAGCCATAAAAGCCTTTCTGGTTTCTAGCTTCTGCAGCCCTTCTCTAAAATCAGCCTCACCCCATCTTCATGTTTAGCCTTACACCAGGCAGTAGAGTGAATCCTGACTTGAGATGTGTGGTAGTTAAACACTTCTGGCTCAATAGTCACTGGTACAGATGTCACTGCTCCGGCAACTTCTCTGTGCTAGATGCCAGACCAGGCTCAGGGAATTACAAAGATGTGTGAGAGAGATTCCTACTCTCAATTATTTTCTCATCCTGAAGTCTCAGAGTGCTCTTTTTCAGACCTGCACCCATTATGCTGAACTAAATAATACTGAGTCATTGGAAGTGTAGCAGAAGTGTCTATTTCATATAGATCTGTTTTTTCCTGCCAGCCAATATTTTGTAGTGATTAGGAGTCTGAGCTTTGGATTCAGATAATTAGAGCCTCAGTTTTGGCATTTACAACTTGGGTGGCACTGACCAACTTCATCTTTCCACACTTTGGTTTTCTTATCTGCAAAATGGACATAAGATCATGATCATCTTCATAAAGTGGCTGTTGGAGTTAAACACTAAAAAGAGACACATAACACATAACACTAAAAATAGAGTCTTGCTCATAGTACCATTCAGTAAACCCATGATGTGCACAGGGTCAGACATAGGGCTACCACTGAGAGACAGCTTTCAAGTTCAAGGCTTGCCCCACTCCACCTTGGGCACCAGGGAAGCTGGAGGGAAGGAGAGAGGCTCTCCTGCAGGGGTCATTCTCACTGACTAGCTTTATCCATCAACATGACCAGAGCAACAGTTCCTCTGAGACCAGAGTTAGCAACTTGGCGCCCAAAGAGCCTTCCCCTCTCTCTTCCCCAGCACCAAGGCAGGAGCAGACAAGCAATGTGGAAAGAGGGAGGGAGGGAAGGAGGAAGAGAAAGAGGGAAAGAAGGAAGGAAGGAGAGGGAGGGAGGGAGGGAGGGAAAGAAGGTGGGATGAAGGGAAGGAAGGAAAAGAGGGACGGAGGGAGGCCCAACTTTGGGCCTGGCTGGGGAGAGCAGAACATTAGGTGAAGGCCCAGGGAAGGCTTGCAGAGCAAAATCTTCATAGTGAGAATGAGAGGAAGCACTGGAGTCATTTAATTCTGGGTTAAATGGCAACCCACTCCAGTACTCTTGCCTGGAAAATTCCATGGACGGAGGAGCCTGGTAGGCTACAGTCCATGGGGTCACAAAGAGTTGAACGCAACTGAGCAACTTCACTTTCTTTCTTTCTTTCAAATTCTTGGCATATCACATACTTGCTGAGAGAACCTAGAAAACTGTTTAACCTCTCTGGTTAACCCACATTTCTCACCTCTTAGGCTTAGAGGGTAAAAATCTGCCGGCAATGCGGGAGACTTGGATTCGATCCCTGGCTTGGGAAGATCCCCTGGAGAAGCGAATGGCAACCCAGTCCAGTATTCTTGCCTGGGAAATCCATTCAGGTAAATGAATACTGTAAATACTTTTTATAAACTTTTTCAACTTTGTACCTAAATATTCCCACCCATAGAACAGAAGTCTGACTTATCTCTTATCTAGGAGAGGAGTCTGGCAGGCTATTGTCCATGGAGTTGCAGAGTCGGACATGACTGAGTGACTAACACTTTCATTTTCTTTCACTGATATATCTAGCCGCATTATCTTTAAAGTCCACAAGATGTCAGTGTTTCTACCTGAGAAAAAGGAATGCAATAGTCTGAGATGAAGAGCACTGTCACTGATGCCAGAAATTAATTTAAAGTGAATATTGATATAGAGATAATAGATTGATTGATTTAACTGAATAGGCAATATACGCCCATGCCACAAAATTCAAAATGTCTATAGTGAAAAGTAAACTCTCCTTCCCTCCCTGCTTCCTTTCCTAAGCACCACCAACCCCCACCCCCCCAGCCATTTTGTCAACCTCCAGGACAACTATTTTTATTATCCTTCCAGAGATATCCTAAGTATATAATCATATAAATTTTTTTTTCCAAATAATGTCAGTGATTGTATACACGTGTTCTGTGCCTTGGTTTTTCTCCACTTAAAATGACTCAGTATTCATATTAAAACAAATAAGATTACCCTATTAGGAAATAATAATATTTTTAGCTGTTCCTAACATATTTACTGTAAAATATATATTTGCCAATCTGATAGATGAACCATATCTTATTACAGTTATAAAAAAACCCTTTACTTGACTACAAGTATGTTTACTGACATACAGTAAACTGCTTATGTTTAAAACATAAATTTAGTGTTGACCTGTTTAGCATGTGAAACCATCACCATGACCAGGATAATAAACACATCCCATTACCCTCAAAGGTTTCCTTGTGCTCCTTTCAATCCCTTCCTCCCACCAGCATTTCTCCCCCTTTCTCATGCATCCACCATAGTGCTTTGTGTTAGCATTGTTTTTATTTCCTAGGATCTTATATAAACAGAATAATATAGTATGTAGTCTTTTTTAATCTGATTTTCATTCAGCATAATTATTTTCAAATGCATCTCTGTCATTCCTTTTTATCACTGAGTTGTATTCATCTATTGTGTAGATACACCACAATTTGTTTATCCATTCTTAAACTGATAAACATTTAGATTGTTTCCAATTTATAACTATCACAGATAAGACAGTAACTTAGAAGTCATTTATGTTTCTATTTTGCTTGAGTAAATACTTGGAAGTGGAATGACTGAATCACGCAATAGGTGTATGTTGAACTTTTAAAGAGACTGCCAGACTATTTTCTAAAGTGATTGTACCATCCTACTTTCCTATCAGCAGTGAATGAGTATTTGGTTGCTGTTCATTCTCACCAATATGTGGGGTCAGCATTTTTAATTTTAGACATTCTAACAGAAGTGTTACGGTAATTCATTGTGGTTTTAATTTTCACTTTCCTAATGAGTAATAATGTTGAGGGTCTTTTCATGTGCTTATTTCACTCTGATGAAGTGTCTATTCAACATTTTTTCTCTTTTTAAAATTGGGCTGTTTTCTTATTATTGAGTCTTCAGAGTTCTTTTTATGTTCTGGTACAAGTTCTTCATTGGATATATGATTTTCATATTTTCCCCCCTTTTGTGGCTTTTTAAAAAACTTTTGATTAATTGCCTTTATTATTATTACATAATCCTCAATAGATAAGTCAGACTTCTGTTCTATGAGTGGGGATATTTAGGTACAAAGTTGAAAACGTTTATAAAAAGTATTTACAGTATTCATTTATCTCACTGGATTTTGCAGAAATCAGCTATAGAACTTGTTATGTAAATTCAGTATAGACTGGCATGCCTCCTTGTAAGTTGAACATTTTTTTTTTTGGCTGTGCTGGGTCTTCGTTGCTGGGCGGGCTTTTCCCTAGCTGCAGCCAGCAGGGTGGTTGCAGTGTGCAGATTTCTCGCTGTGGTGGCTTCTCTTGTTGCTGAGCACGGGCTCTAGGGTGTCTGGGCTTAGTTGCTCTGAGGCATGTGGGAATTTTCCCAGATAAGGGATGGAACTTGGGTCTCCTGTATTGGCAAATGCATTCTATACCACTGAGACACTAGGGAAGCCCTAAGTTAAACATTTTTGATAGTCAGTGGTTAGGGTTTTTTCCCTTTCTCACCAAATATAACTCCCAGTTAATATACAATTGTGTCTTAAGTCATCTCTCTTTATAACCTGATACCTTGATGATGGGATTCCCAGGTGGCTCAGTGGTAAAGAGTCTGCCTGCCAATGCGGGAAACACAGGTCCAATCCCTGAGTGGGGAAGATCCCCTGGAGGAGGAAATGGCAACCCATTCCACTATTCTCGCCTGGAGAATATCCATGGACAGAGGAGCCCAGGAAACTACAGTCCATGGGGTCGCAAAGAGTCAGACACAACTGAGTATGCACGTACCTCAACAGTGGCTTTTGCAGAGTAAAAGCTTTCAATTTTGATGAAGTCTACTTTATCTCTCTCTTTTTTTTTTAAATGAATGTTTTTGGTGTTGTATGTAAGAAATCTTAGCCTTACTCAAAGTCACAAAGATTTTCTATCTGTTTTTTTCTAGAGCTTTTAGAATTTAGGTTTTACCTTTGGGTCTATGACCCATTTTGAGATCATTTTTGTATAAGGTACAGGATATGGATCGTTACAGTTTTGATTTGTACATTTCTTATCACAGGTGTCGTTGAGCATATTTTTGGATTTAAATATAACTTTTTTCTTGTGAGATCTTTAGTAAAGTCCTTTGTTCCAGGCTACTATGATTGGATACGCAGTTCATGTGCAGCTCAAAAGCCTGAGCTGATAGAAGTGGAAGCATAAATCTGGCAGCACAGGGCTCACTGAACCCCTTTCCCTAGTTCATCCCCAGGAAGACCCTGCCTTTACTGTGCACAAGGTGTGGTATAAGCTAACACAGACATCGCTCCTGCCCATTTATTTCTTGCCTTGCAGGTCTTTTCATATTTTATAGGCATTCTTTGTATCACTTAGCCCTTCATCACTATGGTGCGAATATATTTTCCCAGACTGTCATTTATGTTTTTCACTGTTTATGGTATTTTTCCATAAGAATTATATTTCATAGAGTCAAATATACCAGTCTTTTCTACTGTGGGTTCTGAATTTTGTGTCATGCTTAGAAAGCTTCTCAACTTCAAAGTCATTTTTAAAAACATATAATGTGTATTCAAGCATTTTTACGGTTTCTTTTTTCACATTTCAATATTTTGATTCATTAGGCATTTATTTTGGTGGAAGGGTTAAGATTGAAATCCAGTTTTTTTTCCCAATTGGCTCCCTAGTTGTCCCAACACCATTTACTAAATAATTCACCTACAGAGTTTTATAAACAAATTTCTCATCCTTAGTGTAAAAAGTAACCATGTTACTCTGCCCAGAGGCTACATACTTCACTTTGAGTCCATGAGAAAGAGGCAGATGAGAAGAAAAGGAGGTGATATAAGAGATTTATTCTGCAAAATATTTCCCATGCATGGTTAATGCTCACAATCTCTACATTTACAAAATGGTACATTAAAAAAATCTGTTGTGATAGCAATAACCTCAACC
Organism: Okapia johnstoni; assembly: GCA_024291935.2. Taxonomy (NCBI): domain Eukaryota; kingdom Metazoa; phylum Chordata; class Mammalia; order Artiodactyla; family Giraffidae; genus Okapia; species Okapia johnstoni. The sequence continues at coordinate 26,353,217 of CM044325.1, forward strand.
ATCAGAAAAAGATTAGATTATATTCACTACCTTCTATTTATTAATACAGGAAAGTGTGCAATGTATTTGAGGAAAAAAATAATCCAGAAATTTTTTTGCACACACCCTTACACATATAGACACAATACACACACACACACACACACACACACACACACACACACACACACACATTTTGTTCCTCAGGAAAGCAAGCTGTGTAATGGCTAAGAGTTTGGGCTCTGAGTCAGACAAATCTGGGAATTTTAATAGTATCTCACTTCTAGGGTTAAAGTAGTGATTAAGAGAATTCTCATATAAAGTGTTTATTAGCTCAGGGCTCAGAATAAATCTCAGCATTCAGTACCCATTAACTTCTTCTGTTTTTGTAAAATGCTTAGATACATTTCTCCAGAATTTCTCAGATATGGTTTACAGGTTGTCATTGGGGTATTGTGCCTTCATTGACTAGAGAGATTGCATGAAAGAAAAAACAAACATACTCAGCAAAACCTGGGGGAAACTTATCTGAGTATTTATATAAATAACAGACGCAGGTGGGTTATTCAGCACAATGGTTGGAACATAGAAAATACTTAATAAAATTTAGGTGCTATTATTACTAGAAAATCTGTTCCTCCACTCATTCCAAAGAAGAACTGTGGGAGAGTGTGCACCGAGTTAGGGGTATGACAGTATCCAGCAGGATCCACAGGAAATTAATTGTGTTTCTAGACCCTATTCATCAACCCTGAGGTACAGTGCTAATTCTATTTTAAAAGATCTTTGACTCATGAAACTAACCAAAATAAACTATTTGTCAGTCACACTTGATATTTGAAATAATACCTTATTTTAAAATTATATCTTCTGCTACTGTTAACTGACCATATAACTTGTAGAAAAAGAATTGCTTTCAAAAGTTTCCACTGGAACACCGTAAGAGGATCTGGGACTCTAGCCACCATCATCCATGCAAGCCTGAAATTTCTTTGAGAACTCATGTGTCTTATCTCCACCTCCAAAATCATGTAAATGGTGTATTTGAATTAATACCATAGAATGCTCTTTGAACTGAATGATGTCTACCCAAAATGGAAAGGAGCATGATGTGGTGGAAAGAGACTTTGGAATCACACAGAAGAGGACTCTCATCCTAGAGTCACCACTCACTAGTTTATGACATGGATAAGTCATTGAATCTGTTTCTCTATCTATAAAATGGGGGGTGGGGGTGGGGAATCCCACTTCATATTTATTGTCAGAATAAAATAAGAACATTCATGCCTTCTGTGTGCCAGCCACAGTACAATGTGCTTGGGATATATAAATAAGACATGGACCCTATCCTCAAGGAGTTGAGTGGGTGCTCAACAGATATTTTGTTTAAAGGACTAATAAATGAATAGTAAACTCTTAATACATGTCAGTTTCTTCTTCTTTTCCCCTGCCTATCCCAACTGCCAACTGATTTGAAGTTAGACTAAAGTACATTTCCCTTTTAAAAAACATTTTATTTTGAATTAATGTTAGTTCAGTTCAGTTCAGTTGCTCAGTCATGTCTGACTCTTTGTGACCCCATGGACTGTAGCACGCCAGGCCTCCCTGTCCATCGCCAACTCCCGGAGTTTACTCAAATGCATGTCCATTGAGTCGATGATGCCAGCCAACAATCTTATCCTCTGTTGTCTTCTTCTCCTCCCGCCTTCAATGTTTCCCAGCATCAGGGTCTTTTCCAGTGAGTCAGTTCTTCACATCAGGTGGCCAAAGTATTGGAGTTTCAGCTTCAGTATCAGTCCTTCCAATGAATATTCAGGATTGATTTCCTTTAGGATGGACCGGTTGGATCTCCTTGCTGTCCAAGGGACTCTCAAGAGTCTTCTCCACATCACAGTCCAAAAGCATCAATTCTTTGGTGCTCAGCTTTCTTTATAGTCCATCTCTCACATCTATGCATGACTACTGGAAAAACCATCACTTTGACTAGATGGACCTTTGTTGGCAAAGTAATGTCTCTGCTTTTTAATAAGCTGTCTAGGTTGGTCATAGCTTTTCTTCCAAGGAGCAAGTATCTTTTAATTTCATGGCTGCACCCACAACCTGCAGTGATTTTGGAGCCCCCCAAAATAAGATACGACACTGAAAGATGAATTCCCCAGGTCAGTACGTGCTCACTATGCTACTGGAGATCTGTGGAGAAATAACTCTAGAAAGAATAAAGAGATAGAGCCAAGCAAAAGCAACAGCCAGTTGTGGAAGTGACTGGTGATGGAAATAAAAGTCCAATGCTGTAAAGAGCAATATTGCATAGGAACCTGGCATGTTAGGTTCACGAATCAAGGCAAATTGAAAGTGGTCAAACAGGAGATGGCAAGAGTAAATATCAACATTTTAGGAATCAGCAAACTAAAATGGACTGGAATGGGTGAATTTAACTCAGATGAACATTATATCTACTACTGTGAGAAAGAATCCCTTAGACGAAATGGAGTAGCCATCATAGTCAACAAAACAGTCCAAAATGCAGTACTTGGATGCAATCTCAAAAATGACAGAATGATCTCTGTTTGTTCCCAAGGCAAACCATTCAATATCACAGTAATCCAAGTCTATGCCCCAACCAATAATGCTGAAGAAGCTGAAGTTGAACAGTTCTATGAAGACCTACAAGACCTTCTAGAACTAACACCCAAAAAAGATGTCCTTTTCATTATAGGGAACTGGAATGCAAAAGTAGGAAGTCAAGAAATACCTGGAGTAACGGGCAAATTTGGCCTGGGAGTACAGAATAAAGCAGGGCAAAGGCTAACAGAGTTTCGCCAAGAGAACGCATTGGTCATAGCAAACACCCTCTTCCAACAACACAAGAGAAGACTTTACATATGGGCATCACCAGATGGTCAATACCAAAATCAGATTGATTATATTCTTTGCAGCCAAAGATGGAGAAGCTCCATGCAGTCAGCAAAAACAAGACCAGGAGCTGACTGTGGCTCAGATCATGAACTCCTTATTGCCAAATTCAGACTTAAATTGAAGAAAGTAGGGAAAAGCACTAGACCATTCAGGTATGACCTGAATCAAATCCCTTACAACTATACCGTGTAAGTGACAAATAGATTCAAGGGATTAGATCTGATAGAGTGCCTAAAGAACTATGGATGGAGGTTCATGACATTATACAGGAGGCAGTGATCAAAACCATCCCCCTGAAAAAGAAATGCAAAAAGGCAAAATGGTTGTCTGAGGAGACCTTACAAACAGCTATGAAAAGAAGAGAAGCGAAAGACAAAGGAGAAAAGGAAAGATATATCCATTTGAATGCAGACTTCCAAAGAATAGCAAGGAGAGATAAGAAAGACTTCCTCAGTGATCAATGTAAAGAAATAGAGGAAAACAATAAAATGGGAAAGAATTCATTTTAGACTTACAGAAAGATTGCAAAAGTTGTACAAAGAGTTTCCTTATATTCCCCATCCCACTTTCTCAGCGTTAACATCTTAAATAGCCATAGTACAGTAATCAAGAACAGGAAATCAACATTTGTACAATGTTATTGTACAAATATACTTGAAATTCACCAATTTCCCCACTAACATCCTTTTTTTGGTCCTCAAATCCTATCCATGATCACACAAGGTATTCGATGAACTATCACTCCTGTGATTATATTTCTTATCATTTAACATGGATTTATCAAAAGAGAGATTACTTGGGTGGACCTTACCTAATCACTTGAGCCCTTAAAAATGACAGGGTCCTTCCTGAGGTCAGAGAGACTGCAAATAAGAGTGGGTCTCAGGTGGTGGTCACATGGCAAAGACCTGAGAGGTCCTCATCTGCCAACAGCCAGCATGACAATTGGAAACCTTAGTCCCAAAACAGCTAGAAAATGATTTCTGCCAACAACCTGGGGGAGATTGGAATTGTGCTTTTCTCTAGTTGAACTTCCAAATGCTGATATTGCTGACCAACACCTTGATTTCAGTTTTTGTGAGGCCTTGAAAAAATGACACAGTTAAAATATGCCACACTCCTGGCTGACAGAAAGTGTGATATTAAATAGGTATTGTTTCAAGCTGCTAAATGTACGGTGATTTGTTGTGCAGCAATAAAAACTAATACAGATATTGATCAGTTATTTATAGACTCTTTCTCAATTTAGGTCTGTCTGATGTTGCCTCACAATTGGAGTGGGGTTATATGTGCTTGGCAAGAACGCCACAAAAATGATATTGTGTTCCCAGTATCAAAGGATTAACGATGTCTATATTTTTTTCCTTTTTTTTTTTTTTTCAGTTGTGCTGGGTCATTGTTGCTGCGCACAGGCTTTCTCTTGTTGTGGCGAGAGGGGGCTACTCTCTAGTTGTGGAGTGTGAGCTTCTCTTTGGGGTGGCTTCTCTTGTTGTAGAAAATGGGCTTAGCTGCCCGTGGCATGTGGGATCTTAGTTCCTGTGCCAGGGATTGAACCCGTGTCCCCTGAGTTGGCAGGTTGATTCTTCGCCACTGGACCACCAGGGAAGTTTTACTATGTCTTATTACAAATCCTGTTTGTCCTCAAACTTTGACCTACTAATTTTAGCATGCTTTGAGGATTTTGTCTGAAATGTTTATAACTGTGATATCTGCATAATGATGATCTCTATTTCCTTCTTCCTTCTATCTATATTAATTCAACTTCTATTGTAAGAAAAAGCTGTCTGTTTATCTCATTCCTCCCCCAATCTATCTATTTATTTATTTGATTATATATATCAGTATGGCCTCTTGGATATTTGTTTTACTCTCTGGGTAAAAAATCCATACTATCATTATTTTTTGCCTGAGTGTTCCAGTTTGGGTCATTAGTAAGTCCTTCACATTGGCTCCTGTGTTCTTTTGATCAGCATGTATCTGGTTTTTCCTTCCTTTGTGGCACACAAGATAGTCCTGAGTCATTTTGTATTTTTCCTACCCCAGTTCTGAAGAGAACCATTTCTCCAAGGAGAACTGGTTCCTTTAATTGGAGGGTAGTGTTTGGATCTGGGTAGTGTATGTATTTAATGCTTAAGATGTCATTGGTTCTACACTCTCTCAGGAGACAGAGAGAGGTCATATATGGAATATACTAACCCATACATACTTACATATCTATATTTCTGTATGGATATATCTGTACATATTTTAAAACCATGAGTTTATACTGAATACCCTTAATTTCAATCCAATGCCACAAGGTTTGTTTTGGTTTTCTCTCTTTCTTATTTATAGCTTCTTTCTCTAACAGTAAAAAAACCCAGCTTTCATTATCTCCTACATATCTAATTATTTTGTTTAAAAATGAGTGTGTTATTGTTTTTCTGGAAAAGTGTTTTCCTTAGAAGCCTATAGAATGGCTTCCAACCCTACCCTAGTGGAAGGTGACCACAGCAATGGCACTGATCCTCCACTTTCTGCCTCCTCTTGAACCCCAATATCTCTAGTCACCTCACCACAAACTAAATGAAACGAGTTCTCTGTGCCCCAACCCAAGAGCTAGAAGCCCAGGCAGGGTAACTGCAACCTGATACAATAAATTCTTGCATTCTGAGCAGACCGAAAGGAAGTCATCATGAACTGAAGATCTTTTTTAAAAAAATATTATTTATTTATTTTAGGTTGTGCTAGGTCTTCATTGCTGTGTCCAGGCTTTCTCTCTAGTTGCTGTGAACTGGGCCTACTCTTTGTTGCGGTGCATGGGCTTCTCACTGTGGTGGCTTCTCTTGTTGTAGAGCACGGTCTCTAAGCGCACGGGCTTCAGTAATTGCAGTATGCGGGCTCAGGTTTAGTTGCTCTGAGACATGTGGAATCTTCCCGCACCAGGGATCGAATCCATGTCCCCTGCATTGGCAGGCAGATTCCTATCCATTGTACCACCAGGGAAGTCCCTGAACTGAAGATCTTTTTAAACGTTATTAATGTGACCTAGGGGATTTTGAATTGTTATTGAAGAACTAGAATTCACTGAGTCCTCGCTGATTTTAATGGGTGATTCCCCCATACTCCTCCACTACTTCTCATTCAGCCAGACGTTGATCGTTTAACCTCTTAGTTCTCCCTACTAAATGCTAATAGTGATTCAACCCTGCCTTGCTCCTTTCAAAGATGTTATTTGTCAAAACCATATGCGAGAATAAACAGATATGTGCTTGGAAAGTTAGGCAATTGTAAGTAAACTGAAGTGCCTTGAAATGTGTCTGCAGCAGTGGAGTTGAACACTGCACATTCAGATGCTCTGTGACCCACCTGGTAATGGGAGCTCAGAGACCACTCTTCCTGTTGTGACCAACCCTAAGTTGGGACGCAGAGGTACTCTAAGAATACACCTTGCAGAGGTACTCTAAGAATACAGTGAAGGTGAAGCTGCTATAGTGAATAGAGTGGCTAAAAAGATAGGATAACATGAGAATCTCTTAAAATAGGAAAGTCAAAATGCTTTGACTATCGCGTACTTTTAAAATATTCATTCATTCAACAGTTATTTACTGAGTGCCTTCACTAAGGGATGAGGAATTCTATTTCTGCCCACAAGAAGTTTACAGTAGGAAATCCAGTAAACCTCTAGAGCAGGGAATAAAATAGCTGCCATTTCTTGAAGATTTACTGTGAGCCAGGAATGTTAGTGGTCTACGTATTATCTCATTTAATACAACTAATTGCCTTGAAGGTAGGTTTTATCTTTAATGATAATGAAGAAATTAATAATCAGAGAGGCAAAAAAATTTGTCCAAAGTTACACATGTAGTAAATACAAGAGTCATAATTGAAATTCAGGTCTGCCTTCACTCTAAAGGTCATATTCTAATATGACCATGCTAATATAGTGAGAGTAAGCTATTCAGTGAATGAATATATATTGAATACCTCTTTGTTCCAGATATTGTTCTAGTGATGTGAAAGTGAAAAAAAAAGTCCCCTCTTTCCTGGTGGTCCAGTGGTTAAGAATGCAATGCAGGGGACTCGGGTTTGATCCCTGGTTGGGTAAGTAGGATACCACATGCTTCAGGGCAATGGAAACCTTGAGCTCTATGTCATGGCCTGTGCACAGGTTGGAAAAGAATTTCCAGACATGAGGCAAAAATGAAAGGAGAATAAAATTTATTAGAGTGGGAGATGCTGCTCCAGCAGTGGGCCAGCTCAAGAGAGAGCCAACCCTTTCATGAGCTAGTAGCCAATTTTTATGACCGCAAAACAGAAAATTCCTACTGGAATGGTGGCATTAGGTGATTGACTAGGCTGCTATTGGGTGGGTAATAGGGTGAGTATTTTACCTAATTAGGGCCAGGGAACTGGCAATTTAGATCTGTAGGCTCATGGCAACAGTTGCTATGGGGCTTGGTCAGTTCCAGAGATTTTTGTCCTTTGACTTTAGTACAGGGCTCCACACTCTAGAGCCCATGCTTCACAACAAGAGAAGCCAGCACACCACAATGAAGATGCAGCACAGTCAAAATAAAACAATTTTGTTAAAAGTCCTGTCTTGTGGGACTAATTTCTACTGGAGAAAGACAATAAACAAAACAAATATTTAGTACATCAGGTGGCCCTTCCCTAGTGGCTCAATGGTAAAGAATCCACCAGCCAACGCAGGAGACTTGGGTTTGATTCACAGGCCGGGAATATCCCCTGGAGAAGGAAATGGCTATCCATTCCTGTGTCAACTACAAATTGACACTTGCCAAGAGCATTGCCAGCAACCAAACAACAGGGGCATTTGCCATCTGCCTCTGCGGAAACTTAGGCTTCCCTGATAGCTCAGTTGGTAAAGAATCTGCCTGTAATGCAGGAGACTCCAGTTTGATTCCTGGGTCGGGAAGATCCCCTGGAGAAGGAATAGGCTACCCCCTCCAATATTCTTTGGCTTCCCTGTGACTCAGCTGGTAAAGAATCTGCATGCAATGCGGGAGGCCTGGATTCAATCCCTGGGTTGGGAAGATCCCCTGGAGAAGGGAAAGGCTACCCACTCTAGTATTCTGGCCTGGAGAATTCTATGTGCGTATAGTCCATGGGGTCTCAAAGTGTTGGACTGAGCGACTTTCACTTTCTTCGGAGATTGAACCCTGTGCTGCTGCAGCTGTTGACCTTCAACACCCACTGAGGGAGTTCAGGGTGGAGTGAGGCACTCTGTGCTCCAGGGAATCTATCTGATGGGACAGGTCTTTAGATAGTTGGATATTTTCAGGAACTGATTTCATGATTCCAATCCTGGCATCTCCTCATATCTAGAAAAGCACTAAATCCCTTCATGATGACATCAGATCCTTGTGACTAGTAGAAAAACCTCTTGTAAAGTAATCGCTTGATTGCATTGAACTCCCCCTTCACTGAAATCTTATATATTGACCTTCCCCGACTGCCTCTTCCCATCACTTCATGGCAAATAGATAGAGAAACAGTGGAAACAGTGGCAGACTTTATTTTTTTGAGCTCCAAAATCACTGCAGATGGTGGCTGCAGCCATGAAATTAAAAGACGCTTACTCCTTGGAAGAAAAGTTATGACCAACCTAGACAGCATATTAAAAAGCAGAGACATTCATTACTTTGCCAACAAAGGTCCATCTAGTCAAGGCTATGATTTTTCCAGTAGTCATGTATGGATGTGAGAGTTAAACTATGAAGAAAGCTGAGCGCTGAAGAATTGATGCTTTTGAACTGTGGTGTTGGAGAAGACTTTTGAGAGTCCCTTGGACTGCAAGGAGATCCAAACAGTCCATCCTAAAGGAAATCAGTCCTGGATATTCATTGGAAGGGCTGATGCTGAAGCTGAAACTCCAATACTTTGGCCACCTGATGTGAAGAACTGACTCCTTGGAAAAGACCCTGATGCTGGGAAAAATTTAAGGTGGGAGGAGAAGGGGACAACAGAGGGTGAGATGGTTGGATGGCATTGCCAACTTAATGGACATGCATTTGAGTAAACTCCGGGAGTTGGTGATGGACAGGGAGGCCTGGCGTGCTGCAGTCCATGGGGTCAAAAAGAATCAGACATGACTGAGCAACTGAACTGAACTGAACTGACTGCCTCTTTGGAGCTATCTCTCAGAGCTATCTGACGTGCTGCCTCCCTGGCTGCAGTCCTCATTTTGCCCCAAATAAAACTTAACTTGAAGCTCTCAAGTTGTGCATCTTTTTTAGTCAACACTAGTATTCTTGTTTGGGAAATCCCATGGACAGAGGAGTTTTTGGGCTACAGTCTTTGGGGTCACAAAAGAGTCAGACACGACTTAGCAACTAAACAACAACAACATGTCAAGTGCTACATGATATGAAGACAAAGTAGACAGGATAAGAAAGATGTGGAAAGGAAGATAGCTTATTTAAATAGAGTCATCTGGGAAGGTTCTGATACTCTGAAGTAAGTGCAGGAACAGGATCTAGAACTGGTATAAAGGAAGAGCCTTCTCAGTTACAGAAGATGGACCATTGCCCTTCTGCTTGCTGTAAGAATACGAGAGTAAAATCTGAGGGTCAAATGAAACAGGAGGGAAGGGGGCAGGGCACAACCTTTCAAAGAATGACATAGCCCGAGGACACAACATAAACTGATTAGAATCAAATGGGCCTAAGATAGCAAACAAGTCAACTTAGACTAGACCTTGATCCTCAGTATATGCTTATTGTAATACATCAGCAAGGTAAATGACACACCCAGAGGTGCCATGACAGTTCCAAAGCCAACAATCAAAGACCAAAAAGTGGGCAGTGGCCAAATTCCTGGAAATCTCCACCCCTACACCCCCACTAAATTAGTTGGAATAATCCTCCCTTGTTGTTGTTCAATTGTTCGGCAGCACGCCAGGTTTCCCTGTCCTTCACCATCTCCCGAAGTTGCTCAAACTCATGTCCATTGAGTCGGTGATCCCATCCAGCCATCTCATCCTCCGTCCCCCTTCTCCTCCTGCCTTCAATCTTTCCCAGCATCAAGATCTTTTCCAGTGAGTCAGCTCTTCACATCAGGTGGCCAAAGTGTTGGAGCTTCAGCTCTAGCATCAGTCCTTCCCTGAATATTCAGGATTTGTGTCTTTTAGGATTGACTGGTTTGATCTCCTTGCAGTCCAGGGGATTCTCAAGAGTCTTCTCCAACACCACAGTTCGAAAGCATCAATTCTTCAGTGCTCAGCCTTCTTTACTGTCCAGCTCTCACATCCATACATGACTACAGGAAAAACCGTAGCTTTGACTATTTGTAACTTTGTCAGCAAAGTGATGTCTCTGCTTTTTAATACATTGTCTAGGTTTATCACAGCTTTTCTCATTAGCCTGTGAAATAACCCAGCCTATAAAAACTAACCACACTGCATTTCAAGATTACTCATACCCTCTGCGACAGCCCACACACTAGTCTGTGGAGTGTGTTTCTCCCAAGGCTGCTTTTGTTTCTGAGAAGGCTTGAGCTCTGTGGAGTGTGTTTCTCTCTAAATAAATCCACTTCTCACCTAGAAAAAAGAGCTCTTCATCTTTCGTCTGCTCATGGGTTCAATCTGGAGAAATGAGGGCAGGATGGGGGTGCAAGTATCAAAGGAGCGATGGCTTGGAGTTGAAGGCTTGAGCTTTATTTATTGATTTATTGACAAATTCTTTTATTTTTGAACTTAAATTCCCTTCCCTGTGCACAGGAATAGTAGTCCTAGCCCAGCTTCCCTTATACGGCTGCCACAAGAATGAGAGAGATAGAACATATGAAAGCACCTTAAATATACGGCAAGAGGGAAAGCAAGATTAGGCATCAACTTTTTAACAGAAAGGATGTCTGCATACGAAAAACAGAGAGAGAGAGAGAGAGAGAGAAAAGAAAAGGAATTCCTATTTCAGGTGCACCAGTTACCCTGGTTATCTTCGTGAAAAGCAGTCCCAGGCTAAAAAGAGATATAGGCTAAAAGAAGCACAAGTTTCATGACTGGCCTCTGCTGAAGAATCCTGTTTAATTTACAATACTCAGAAATTGCATCGCATGTTTTAGCTAAACTTGGAAGGAGACTCTGGGATTCCAACCTTAACTCTAATGGCCTGGCCCCTGCTAGGTGTTTCCCTTCTTGCCACGCCCCCATGCCTAAACTCCATTTCCCAATATGCCCCAGGATCCTGTAAGTCTGCCTTCATTATGACGCAAGTTCCACAGCCTTCTGGGAAATGTAGTTTATTTTCCCCTCCCGCTACGTCAAGATCTAGGGTTAGGGACTACCACTCCCGTGAGGTAGTGCGTAATTCCACTCCGTGGCGTCTTCGAACGCGCCGCGGCAGCCATGTTGGAAGTGGTCAGCACAGGGGCCGGCACCAGGGGGTTATCGCGGCAGCTGTCACGATGCTGGGGTCCCTGGTGTCGAAGAGAACAGCGCCGGCGCCGCGGCTCCTTCTTCAGCTGCTTAGGTCCCCATCGCTCCGGAGCCACGAAAGTGCCACCGGCCAGAGTGTGACCACCGGGGGCCGCGGGGAGCCTCAGTGCCTGCGGGCGGCCGTCGGGGGGCGCCATGGAACGTCGCCGACCCTACTCACCGGAAGAGGGGCAGCCACTGGAGGGCGCCAGAGAGGACGTACCGAGACCCCGTGCCTTGCAGCTGCCACGTGGGGACGCCTTCCTATCCCCGAAGACACACTGCCTGGGCAGGACAGCTGTAATGGAGTCCTCAGCAGAGCCGGAGTGGGCGTGTGGGCCCTGGCCACGGCGCTGGTGGTTCATTGTTACAGCAAGAGCCCGTCCAGCAAGGGTGATTATCGGGACAGTCTGGTTTTGTGCAAGTGAGAGGCGGGAGGAGGGTCCTGAGTCCATGTGGTTGAAGGGTAGGAGTTGCTTATAGATTTAGACCACTAGACCTTCAGTCCTGGTGGGACCCAGACATAATTTGGTCATAGAGCAGGCTGAGGAGTTCAGTGCCTCTGAGTTGTGTAATTTCTCAAATTATGCAACTGTTATTGTATTAGAATAATAATTGCATGCATGCCTAGTCGCTTCAGTCGTGTCTGACTCTTTGGGACCCTGTGGACAGTAGCCTGCCACGCTCCTCTCTCCATGGGATTCTCCAGGCAAGAATACTGGAGTGGGTTGCCATGCCCTCCTTTAGGGGATCTTCCCTACCCAGGGATCAAACCTGCGTCTTCTACGACTCCTGCATTGGCAGGTGGGTTCTTTATTACTGGCATCACCTAGGAAGCCCATAATAATAATTATTGTATTATAAATAATACAGTTATTAGAGGTCAGCCTCCCTTCTTGGAGTATCACCTTATCCATCTGTACAATGGGAGCACTGGACTAAACATCTGAAATTAGCATGTGGCCTATTTCTCTACCATTCTAACTGGTTCAGTTCCTCTTTTAAGAGGTCTCCAGGAAACCTCCTGTTTGGCTTCCCATGTGGTGCAGTGGTAAAGAATCCACCTGCCAATGCAGGAGTCACAAGAGACGTGGGTTTGATCCCTGGTCTGGAAAGATCCCCTGGAGTAGAGAATGGAAACCAGCTTCTGTATTCTTGCCTGAAAAATTCCATGGACAGAAGAGCCTGGCAGGCTACAGTCCTTGGGGTCCATGGCCTAAGAGGGGAAGAGACTTGGTTTCAGTGCCAACTTTGGCTCTGCTTGCTCCTCTGTAGATTGTCTCCCCACAGGTGGAGGATGATTTCTCAGTACTCTTACAGTGCTGTTATTCTGATTCCTTTTGAAGTTCAGCAGTGTGGGTGTGTTCATCAGGGAGACTCCTGGGGTTCTGCTGTGCCTAGTCTCAGGCATGAGGTGATCTTGCTATGTGGGGAAGTTGGCAGGACAAGAAATACAGGGAGGTGGCTCTCTAGAGAACCAGAGCAACCACGGGGGCTGGCTGACCCAGATTGGCATCACCCCTGGGTGCAAGGAGCCGAGCAGGGACTGGGAGAGCAGGCAGAGAGTTAGACTTCTAGCCTACGTGAGTCCAGCTACTCAGGTTCTCAGCTCTTCCTCAAAGAGAAGAGTGAGGCATGGTGTTTCAAGATTCCATGCATCCCAAGCTCTGAGACTTTGGACCAAGAGGAGGGACGCCCTTGAGGTTCATTTGTTTATTCAGCAGGATGTGGCCAGCTGTATAGGAAGAGCCTCGGCAGGGAGTAAGGTCACCTGGGGTCTTGTTATGTTCTGCCTTTAATTCCCACGCGACTTCGGACTTTTGCTCTTCCTCACGGTCCTGTTTCCTCATCTATAAAATGAAGGAGTGTTGAAACAGAGCTCTTAAGGGTTCTTCTAGCTTAGGCACACTATGATTCTATTACTTCCACACCCACAGAGGTATGAAATACCCTCTTTGTGCCTACTTTAAAGCTTGATGTGGAACTCCTGAAAACACAATGCCAATTAAGGGAACGGTGTGGGCCGTTAGACCTGTGCATCTGGTGAGTCATCTGACAGTGTGTTTTGGGGGATCAGAAGGCCAGCATGGTCAGGAAAGCCTTCCTGAATAATTGGAGACCTTCCTGGAGGATGGGGAATTTGAATTTGAGTTCTGAAGGATAAGGCAAGAGATGAAAAGGAGAGTGATACTGTGAGCTCCTTGAGAGCAGGGAGTGCGTCTTGATATTTTCAGGTTGATGCCAGTTCCTTTCCCTAATACTTTGGCATTGTCCATCAGAATCCCTGGTATTTAGTGTAGGTACTTAGTAAATGTTCCTCAAGATGGTTTGTATTCTATGCAAATGTTTCCAGGAACAAAGCTCATGTCAGCGTAGTACGTGTAGAGGCTAGCAGTTTCTCTAGCCTGGTTGGAGAAGAGGAGGTCTTTCAAATGAGGTGAGAGCAGATGAAGTAGGGTCTGGATATCAGGCGTTAGGGTTTGGAAGGTTTGAAATTCTCCTATAGGTGATGGAAAGCCATGGAAAATCGATGAGCAGGGAATGTCTCAAGTCCAGCAGGTTTAGACAGATGGGGAGAAGGTTTCCAAGGTCTTGCCTCAGAGCTTTTGGGGGGCTCCAGATTGAACTCTGTGGCATGTGAACCCCAGCAAAAGACACTGGGTTTTTTTTTTACCAAAATATATGATGTTTACAAAACCATGACCAGTCCAAACGCTTCTGACTTGCCAGTTCCCTTGTCTCCTGACTTGAGAGTTGTGAGCCAAGGCCCTCAGTGCAGCATAATCAGTACTGCCCTTTAGGAGCCAGGAGACCCTGGTTCTAATCTCAGCTTATTCCTCATTCCCTCTGGAACCTTGCAGAAGCTACTTCTTTTTAAGAGAGTGAGGGGAGAGAGAATACAGCAGTATCTGAGGACGGCTTGTTCCCCTTCCAGCTGGGGGCTGCTCAAGCCTGCCTGGGTGTGTGCTGGGAGAACAGCTGGGGAACCAAGGAAGACCTGGCCCTGGAGCCTAGGCCAGGAAGTGGCGTGAAGGCCTATGCATAGGTCTGACCCACGGAACTGGTTTGCATATGTCTGATAAGGTGGATATTGTATACAGGAGGTTAGGTGAGTGAGCCAGGTCATACAGCAAGTAAGTGGCAGAGTTAGGACCAGACCCAGATCTGCTGTTCCACCCTGCCCCAGTGCTTCCTCTCTTTCACTTGGGGACTCTCTTGGCTGGACTGAGAGCTCCTTGAGACAGGGCTGGTGCCCATCAGTGGAGCTCAGGACCAGCTGAGCTCAGAGTGTTGCAGCAGCCTGGGAGAGAGAATGTGCCTCTGCTGTTGACAGCTTTTCCTCATGGCCACAAGGTGGTGCCAACAGCCTGCATGCTGCCCAGGCCAGGCCAAGCTTGCCATCGTCTTTCTCCTAGGCCTGGTGACTCCTAAGGGATGGATTGGAATCCTCTACTTGGACTCTCCCTTCACTGAGTTTGACACTGGGATGTTTACAGGCTTTTCAACCGTTATTTCTTTAGCATCCTTGTAAGGCTGTCAGGGCAGGGATTAGTGCCTCTGCTTTATAGTCAGGGAAGCTGGCATTGAGGGGGGAAAGGCTGCCACAGCACGTGGTGAATAGTGGACAGAGTGTGATGGAGCCTGGCTCCTGGTTGAGGCTCTCTCCACTCTCAGAGTCTCTTCACTCTCAGAGGGGTCCACACCCATGCCTGCTTCTCCCTATCCTGTCCTCCTGCTAGGTTTGTGACCTGCAACATCAAGATTCAAAACTAGGCTGAGAAGCTGAAGTTGGATGAGAAAGTGGGGCAAGGTGGGGGGATGATTAATAATGTGTGATAGTTACATAAACCTGTAGAGCTTTATAGCTAATGAAGGGTGAAGGTGTTCACACACTGAGGGTTTACTGTAGGCCACACGTGGTACTAACACATTCCTTGGATCACCTGTGTGATGAGACTTCTCAGTCTTGGCTCTAAGAGAAAGATGTGGAAGACAAGTTGTTAACAGAGGCTTTCACGTGGGCAGGGGTGGACTAGCTTTCTCTTTGTATATCTTGGCATCTTTTTACTTGTTAAAGCCCATGTATCTGAAGTGCCTTCATTTCCACTGTCTTTCTGGGCCCTCCAGGAAGCTCTGAGGGTTAGGTCCTGGCCAGGGATCTGATTGGTGTCCTCTCTCTCTTCAGATGCAGCCCTGATGGAAGCTGCTCGAGCCAATAATGTCCAAGAAGTCAGCAGGTGAGTATCAAACCCCAGGCCTTGCTCTCCTGTGCAGGAGGAGGCCTGAGTGGGGTGGGGCCCTTGCTCTGGTGGTGACTGCCTTGGAGGAGATCCTCACACTGAGCTGGGAACCGAACCCTGTGACTTCCTTGTAGTCAGTGAGTCACTTGGGCTCCTTTGGCCCGGTTCAGCCCTTAGATATCTTAAGGTAGAGAGTCAGCCCCTGTGTCTTTTTTTCTGGCCCCAAACAGCCCCGATCCCTCAGTTGTTTTGTTCTTCTCAGGGCATGGTTTGGGATCCCTCCTAGATCTTATGGGTTCCTCGGTGAATCTTCCACTTTGTTCTTGTTTTTCTGTGGGATCGGCCACGGGTAATTGCTTATTGACTGGATGGAGTGAGGGTGGACAACAGTGGAGACACTTGGAGATTTGGGAGGGAGCTGGAAGAGATCTTTCTGCCACAGCCACCTGCGTGCAGGGCTGGGTGCCCATGCTGGGTTCCTGCCTGGGGGCTAACTGCATTTCTCCAGCTTCCCTAGCTCATCTGTTCCCCTAGCGACCACTGGTAATTTAGATTGGAGGCTTGTTCCTGCGCAGGGACAGGACTTGATCCAGGCCTCAGCCCAGTGCTAGGGCAGAATAGAGTCTGTCCTGGATGGATGCTCTGACATGGGGCATCAATGTGGGACTGTTTGATAGGGGCAGAGGCTTCATTCTTGGTGAAACTTGGTGCCTGGCATTAGGCCGAACTTTGGCCTTTTTTCTTTTTACTGCCTTTTGTGTAGAGCTAGGTGGCCATGGGACACCTTCCCTTCCCTGCCACCATGTCCACATTTTAGATAGGAAATTAGGTGATTGGAGTGGCTATCACTGTAGCCAGCGCCGCACACCCATGGTGCTCTTCCCCACTCCAGCTGCCTGAACATGCAAGAAAGTGTTGAAAGGCAGCCACAGCCCCCATCAAGACTTACTGCTTTGATTCCCTTTCATTTTATCTGCCATATTATTATTGACTCTCAAGGGTGCTTTTGAGTATTAATGTTCAAGGCTTAGTTTTTAATAAACCACTTTTGGAAGTATGGGCTGGGAGTTGTTTCGTAGCCAAATAAATATGATGGAGCAGTAGTTTAATAAACATGCGATGATGCATCTTAAAAACCAAGCACAGATGTCAGCTTGCTGTTATCAGAGCCATTCATAACTGCAGGCAGTGTATGGCATATTCATTCCCTCAGAAACAGATGAGCCTCGTTTCCTTCTGCTGCATGATGGGGAGGCAGCTGGCTGTGCTCCTCATTTAAGGCCTTTGCCAACCCTTTAGTCACCTGTTGATGACTGCTAGGTGACTGCTGCCAGGCTCCTGCGTTCCTCTGGCAAGCCAGGGTAGGCCATGGATGTGCAGAGCAGCAGGGCTGTGAAAGCACATGTTCCTCACCAGGGGAGGCTGAGTTTTGTTCAGTCACTCAGTCGTGTCCGACTGCGAACCCATGGACTGCAGCACACAGGTTTCCTGTTGTTCAGTATCTCCCAGAGTTTGCTCAAACGCATGTCCATTGAGTTGGTGATGCCATCCAACCATCTCATCCTCTGTCGTCCCCTTCTCCTGCCTTCAATCTTTCTTAGCATCAGGGTCTTTTCCAATGAGTCAGCTCTTCTCATAAGGTGGCCAAAGTATTGGAGTTTCAGCTTCAGCATCAGTCCTTTCAATGAACATTCAGGGTTGATTTCCTTTAGGATTGAGTGGTTTGATCTCCTTGCAGTCCAAGGGACTCCCAAGAGTCTTCTCCAGCACTGCAGTTTAAAAACATCAATTCTTCGGCGCTCAGCCTTCTTTATGGTCCAACTCTCATATCTGTACATGACTACTGGAAGAACCATACCTTTGACTATACGCACCTTTTTCAGCAAAGTAATGTCTCTGTATGCTGTCTAGATTTGTCATAGCTTTTCTTCTAAGGAGCAAGCGTCTTTTAATTTCATGGCTGTGGTCATCAGCCGAGGTGATTTTGGAGCCCAAGAAAATAAAGTCCGTCACTGTTTCCATTGTTTCCCCATCTATTTGAAGTGATGGGACCGGATACCATGATCTTCATTTTTTGAATGTTGAATTTTAAGGCAACTTTTTCACTCTCCTCTTTTACTTTCCTCAAGAGGCTCTTTAGTTCCTCCTCACTTTCTGCCGTAAGGGTGGTGTCATCTGCATATCTGAGGTTATTGATATTTCTTCCTGCAATCTTGATTCCAGCTTGTGCTTCATCCAGCCCGGCATTTTGCATGATGTACTCTGCATAGAAATTAAATAAGCACGGGGACAATATACAGCCTTGACGTATTCCTTTCCTGTTTCACTTAGCTCCCAAGGACTGATTGATTTAGCTCTTTCAAACACACGTTTTTCTTAATAACGATTAAATCTCCCACCCCCAAATTACAGAAAGTGATTGAATTTATGGTATGTGTGTGGTTGAGAACATTTGCTCTTGCCTATGTGGCTAGTGTCTGCAAGGATTTCCCTGTGTGTCCCCAGTCTCTAACTTGCTTTTCTCCTGCCTCCTCTTGTCCTATCTCTCTCGATCGTGAAGACTCAATCAGAATCTCCCTTCACCCCTTGTGAGGGAGGCAGAGATGAGCAAGGCACAGACCCGGCCCCTCAGAGCTGACAGTCTCCCCTCACCTTCATCATGTGGTCTCAAGGAAACAAACATACGACCTGCCAATCACAGCTCTTCTTGCTCAGAGAGCTGGGCCTACAAGAAGAAGTGGAGGGAGCCTGACCATCCTTGCTTGAAGGAAACGTCCTTGAATTCCTACCACAGGTCCTTGTTTATTTAGCCTTTTTACTCTCTAGACTCTGCACAGGTGCTTAAGACTACTGTTAATTTCTTCCTGTCTGTGTCCTGGTCTTTAGCTCTGCCCAACAGAGCTGCTAATACCAGGATAGAATTCCATTTTCAATTTTTAAAAAATATTTACTCATAGTTAATACACAGTTGGGTCACCATGTGTATGATCTGTGTAGTCAAATCAGTATTGGGAATAAAACTTAGACCTGGAGTAATGCTGTCTCTCCCCTCCTTCTCTCCTGTCCCTCTCTGGGTTCTAGGCTGTGTGTGCCTCTGCCTTGATAACTCCCTACCTTCCCAGAGCCTTGAGAGAGCTCTTGATAGTGAAGGGAAGCAATCCAAAGCTGTTCTGTTCGGAGGTGGGGAGTTTCATCATCTTCTTTAAGGATACTCTGGAATCTATGCCTTCTGGGTTCTCGGTGTGGGCCCTCCACACAGACCGCTGTGTGTACACTGTGCTCCTTACACCTTTGCTTAAATCCTCCCAGCCTCCGCTCAAGTACTGCAGACTCCTCCCAGCTGAGTGTGATCTGCCCATTGCCCTGCACCTTATGCTGGCCTGGGGTGGGGGCAGGGGTGGGGGTGGGGTTGGTGGTCAGGTCATCTAGGAAGAGCCGTGCCAGCCGTGCAGGAAAAGACTGCTTTGCTAGAAAAGAAGTTGGAGGTCAGGTGGGAGAAGCTGGGCTGAACATTAGGACTGAGGAGGCACTCAGCCCACGAACAGGAAAACCAGCATGGTTCACACACTGCCCAAATCAGGAACAGATGAGGGATTCTCAGTCAGCATGAGATGATCAAACCAACAGCTCTGAAGTGTGGGCACTGTTACCTGTTTTATGTGGAGCTGGCTAACCATTCGTGGTGTGGGCCTGCCTGGCTAAAGACACAGGGAAGGTTCTGCCACTCACCATGTTCTTCTTTATATTAAGGAGGTTTGGGCTGGCCTTCACCTTAAACCACTGGATTGTGTGACTCCCCATGTCAGGGACCAGGTCTGGTTCCACACATGTCTTATCCTCTTTTCCAGTACAGTGAAAGTTGGGGAAAGCTACTTTTTACTGACTTTCCAGCAATCCGGAAGCAGGCAGTCCAGAGTCTTATTTTCAAACTCCAGCTGACTATATCAGAAGGAGATTGGATCCATTTTCCTTCCCGTCCTCCTCTCCTTTCTCTTTGTGTGGCAGCTGTTTCCTTCTTCCCCCAAGGCACTTAAACGTTGTTTGCAAGTCCAGCTGTGGCTCTTCAGGAGTGGAAGCCTGGTCCTGAGGCCCCATCCCACCTGTCACAGCATGAGCAGGTGGCCCTGCTCCTGGGCTCAGCCCACACCCAGGCCTGGCTCCTGGACTCAGGAACCACTCAACCGAAACCTAGGGCACAGGACAGTCTGAAGGCACATCTGTCCAGAATCGGACAGAGCCGAGTGAGGAGCTGTCGGGGCTGGGAGAAATGAGGCCTCCTGTCCTCACTGCGGATATCACATTTCTTTTCGAACAAATTTGGGTGAAAGACTATACCCCTACCCACTTCCCTCTTCCCAGCAGGGAGCTAGGCCTCTGCTGAGTGCTTAACTCAGTTGTTTCCATGAGCACAAGCATTTTTTAAATGAAGGAGGTATGGTGGTATCAGTCTTGAACTTCATACTGCCTGCCCTTTCTCTCCAGGATTCATTTGTTCATTTGATGAAAGCTTACTGAGCACCTGCCACATGGTGGGTGGTTTACTTGGCATAGGGGACAACTGACCAGGCACACTTCCTGCCCTCAATTAAGGAGTCTGGGGAAGACTGTGGTAACGCAGCATGATCTGTGCTGAGACAGGAGGGCTTCCTTGGTGGCTCTGATGATGAAGAGTCCACCTGCAGTGCAGGAGACCCAGGTTCCATTCCTGGTCGGGAAGATCCCCTGGAGAAGGGAATGGCTACCCACTCCGGTATTCTTGCCTGGAGAATTCATGGACAGACACCGTGCTTTCCAGTCACTATGTAGGTCCTTAACTTGTCTCCACTCATAATGCTGAGACAGGAGCCCAGCATGTGGCCCTCATCTACCAGGCAGACCGGAGAAAATGTCCCAGAGGAAATGATGCTTGATCAGTCTTAAAATATTAGGAGTGTTTAGCAAATAGAAGGCAAAGACATTCTAGGCAAAAGGAACAGTGCAAGGGATAGCACTGAGGCTGAGGCAAGAAACAGCCTAAGTGTGTGGTGAGGAGGGGAAGCTGTATACTCTTATGCTGTTTGGTGTTGCTGGCTCAGAGTCTGAGGCCAGGAGAGACAAGATAAGTAGGGACCTGGCTGTGGAGAGCATTGTCCGTTCGTCCCTCAGTCACTCATCTGTCAAGCCTGTCTCTTGTGCCTAGCCCTGAGCTGAATTTGTGTTGGTGGCAACAAAATGAGGAAGGAGAAGCAGTCCTTGCTCTGAGGAGCTCACTAACCCGCTTCTCAGGTGAGGAGGGAACACTTAAGTCAAAAATTGAGAACCAGCAGAACAAGGCACAGGTTGCCTAACTTCTGTAAGCCTAAGTAATGTGGAAATGATAATACCTATAACTCAGAGTTGTTAGTGTTTATTGTTCATAATAAAAGTATTACATTAGTTCAGCCAAAATATCTGAGTGCTTATTAGGAGGTAGGTGTTGAACTGAGTGCTGGAGATACAGTGGTGAACAGGATGGGCACAGTTCCTGCCCTCCTGGTACTTACAGTCTACCTGGGAGCCAGGTAACTATGCAATTATAGTTACATACTTTAAAATTTAGTACAGTCTGCCCTTTCAACAAATGGTGCTGGGACAACTGGATATCTCCATGTAAAAAAATACAGCTGTAGCCCTGCCTCATCTGTACACAAAAATTAACTTAGAATGGATCATAGATCTAAATGTAAGAGCTAAAACTATAAAACTCTTAGAAGGAAACATGGGAGTAAATCTTTGTGACTGTGGGCTAGGCAAGCCTTCTTAGATATGGCACCAAAAGCACAGGAAATGGAAGAGAAAATGAGATAAATTGGACTTCAAAAGTAAAAATGTTTGTGTTCGAAGGACACTTTCAAGAAGGTGAAAAGCCTCCCCCACAGAAAGGGAGAAAATATTTGCAAATTAGTAAGAGATTTGTATTCAGAATACGGAAACTCAACAATAAAAAAAGATAGCCCAACTTAAAAGTGGACAAAGGATCCAAGTAGATGTTTCTCCAAAGAAGATATTCAAATTGACCAATAAGCACATGAAAAGATGCTCAACATCATTGGTATTAGGGTGTTTATGCTTAGTCATTCCATCGTGTCTGACTCTTTGAGACCCCATGTACTGTAGCCCACCAGGCTCTTCTGTCCATGGGATTCTCCAGACAAGAATACTGGGGTGGCCAACCATTCCCTTCTCTGGGGATATTTAATACTAATCAAAGCCACAGTGAGATACACACATTAGGATGACTGTAATCAGAAAGACAGATAATAGCAAGTGTTGGTAAGGATGTGGTAAAGTTAGAACCCTTATATATTGCTGGTGGGGATGTGAAATGGTGTAATTGCTTTGGAAAGCAATTGGCAGTTCTTCAAAATATTAAACATATGAACCAGCAAGTCTACTCCTAGGTGTGTACTCCAGAAAAATGAATACGTACATGAATGTACTTGGTACAAGAATGTTAATAGCAGTATTATTCATAATAGCCTAAAGAGGGAAACAGCCCCAAAGTCCATTAACTGATGAGTGGGTAAATAAAAGTACAGTATAGGCATACAGTGGAATATTATTTATCAATACGAATACTGCGTGTATGCTACATTAAAGAACCTTGAAATCATTATGCTAAGTGAAAGAAGCCAGACACAAGAGACCACATATTGTATGATTCAGTTTATATAAAATGTCAAGAATAGACAGATCTATAGGGACAGAAAGTAGCTTGGTGATGGCCAAGGACTGGAGAGGCTGGGGTTGGGAGGGTATAGGGAGTGACTGCTAATGAGTCCAGAGTTTTTTTGGGGGGGCTAATGAAAATGTTCTGGGGTTGGTAGCCAAGATCACAGAACTCTGAATCTACTAAAAACAAGTTGTGCACTTTTAATAGATGAATTTTATGGTATGTCAATTATGTCTCAGTAAAACTTTGTTTAAAAGTGAAGTACAAGACACTTGGGAGTCTAATCTTGAGTATGGGAGGGGTGGAGGGTAGGGGTATGTTATCAGTAAGGTAAAGCATCTGAGTGAGGTTGAAGTGAACTCTGATGGATGAAGAGAAAGCTAGAAGAATATTGAGTTAAAAGGACAGTAGGCCCTGAGTCAAGAAAAGATGCAAAGGAATTGAGAGAAGTCCAATGACTGGACTGTAAGTGGGAGAGGGCATGAAATAAGGTTGGGGATTTAAGCAAGGACCATAACACACTGGATCTGTTGGCCATGTTAATGGTTTTTATTTTTACTAAGAACAGTGGGCAGCCATTGAAGAATTTTGAGGTGTGTGTGTAGGTGACAGAAAGAAGGAGAGAGAGAGACATGTGGTGACATGATCTAGATCTGTAATTTTAAAAGATCACTCTGGCTGCTCCATGGAGAATAGATTGATAGGGAGCTGCGGTGAATGCAAGAAAACCCGTTGATAGTGACTGGAGTAGTCCAGACCAGAACGGATGGTGGCAGGTGGTGACTTGGAGTAAGGTGTTAGTAGCAGAGATGGAGGAGGTAAGCTAGACAGGACTTGGTGGTGTTTAGAACAGCATCAGTGCCTGGTACGTAGGAGGTACTCAGTAGGTGAATCTTGAATGAATGAATTTGCATATGGTTGATTAGGGAGAAGAAGGTATTAAGAATGAATTTCTGTTTTCTGGCTTGATCAGCTGTGGAGACGCTGTTGCCATTCTCTGAGATGAAGCTGCTTGAGGAGGAGGACTGGGTCGGGAGAAAGAGATTGAGTTCAGTTTTGAACATGTTGAATTTAACATTTCAGTGAGAAATTCAAGTGGAGATGTCAAGTAGACAGTTGAATGGGCCTTTCTGACTCTTCCTGCTGTACATGCCATGCTGCCTCAAAGATCAGTCTAGAGATTGTTTTGACATCTTGTTTTGATTTCTGGTTTGATGGTTTTAGACATTAAAGTACTTCATACCAGCTAAAACTTGTTTACTAGATACCTTTGGAAAAAAGTCTGATTTGATTTGCAACACAGGAAAGAAGAAAGGGTTGGGTTTTGTTGGAGGCCAAACACATTTATTCTAGCTTTGCATTGATGGCTTGGTTTGGTTCTTGTCCCCGAATGCCCCAGCATGGGGCTTGAGGCACTTGCTGTCATTGTGCCAGGATTAAGGTGTCCAGAATGCGCTTAGCTCCAATATAGGTAAATGTTCTGTACATTGATCCAAGGATTTTATCTAATTAACAAAAACCCTGGCTGGTAAATACATTCAGCTGTCTCGGGGCCTCTGAGAGGCTGTTTATCGATTGTTGTATCACTTTGGCTGGATGGGAAAATATTAATGATGGCATGAGAGCAACCAAAACATCAAACTCTCTTAACCAGTAAGTATGTAAATGTTCTTGTGGCTTGCAGTAGGTTGAAACAAAAGCTTTATTCTAGACCAAAGGTCAAGGCCTCACTGGCATCACTCTTGTAATTTGAAGCTTATGAGTGTTTCTTGAATGCTAGGGTATAAGCTACACAGGTTTCTTTTTAAATGCTGGGATGTTGGAAGGCAGCATAATGCTGCAAAAAAAGTACAAGGATTTTAGAAGTTCCACTTCTGTCACAGTTACTGTCTCTGGGACTCTTAATAGATCATGAAAAGTTAAAATGTTAGTCGCTCAGTCATGTCTGACACTTTGTGACCCCATGGACTGTAGCCCACCGGGCTCCTGTGTCCGTGGAGTTGTCCAGGCAAGAATACTGGAGTGGGTAGCCATTCCCTTCTCCAGGGGATCTTCCTGACCCCAGGGATTGAACCCAATTCTCATACACTGCAGACAGATTCTTTACCGTTTGAGCCACCAGAGAAGCCCTTAATAGATCACAGACCTTCCCTTTTCGAATCTTCGTTTCCACATCTTGTTAATGGGGTTCCCACTGAGAACTTGGAAATATAGTTCTCAGTGTTAAACTCTGCAGAGAAAACTGAGCCCTTTGGGGAGGGTCCAGGTCACCCACTGAAAGTCCAGGGCTTACTCAAGTGGGCCTTTACCAGCCTAGCAATTTTGCAGAGTGGTCCAGGGTCTGGCATGTTTTCTGAGGTGTGAACTTACAGAATCTCTGTTTTCTTGCTCCCTGATGATAGAAAACTACTGGGGAAGATTGGGTTATCAGCTTTTTCAGAACTTTATGAGTAGGTGAGTTGTGGAAACAGCCAGTCAGCTGCTGAGAACCCCAGCAGGATCAGGTGGTTGGCCAAGCCCAGGAGCAGAGAACAGCTGGGACCCACTAAAGTGGCTTGTGGCAAGGAGGGATGCCCCTAAAGGGAAGCCCAGCCCTGCGGCTGAGCCTCTGGTGCTGGCCCCACAGCTTCTTGGCTGTGTGGTCTTGAGCTAGTAGTCCCTTAACTTCCTTAGTAACCTCGACTGTAAAATACTTGCCTGGCCACCTCCCAGGAACTCATGAAAATTCCAGGAGGGTGAACTCCTGTGGTCTAGAGAATTATTCATCCTTTGGGTCATCAGTGTCACATCTTCCAGGAAGCTGTCCATAGCCCTCCAAGTACTTTTATACTTCCTCTGTGATAGCACTTATCACCCTCTTTTGGGATGGGTCATCTGTTTCCTTCTCTCTCTCTCTTACACACACACACTCACATGCTACTGTGAGTTTTGGAGGTGGCAGACCATTGCTGTGTTGTTTATCACTGTTCACATAAATAGTTAACATACTTATTGAGTATTTTTAAAGTATTTTGTAAATGGTAGGAGTTAGGCAAATGTTAGTAGTTATTTATAGTCATAATAAACTTGTAAACAAAAGAATTGACATCCCCCTAGGGAAAAAGAAAATTAAAATGGTGATTTAATTCAATCATTTATTTATTCAACAAGTAACACCTACTATGTGTTGACACTATGCTAAGCCCTGATGGATCGGTGATAGGCCAAAAATGTACAGACCTTGTCTCATGAAGCTTAAAGCTTAGTCAGGCATTAATCATGTAAATATGAAATTACAGCTGTGACAAATGCTGCAAAGGAATGGTATAGAGAATCTCAAGTGTCTCTGAGAGATTTCCTCTGGCCAGGGAAAAATTCCCAGAGGAAGCTCAAGTACGAAGTGAAGGAGTTAACTTAGGTGAAGAAGGACAAGAAGAGCTTTCCTGGCAGAAGGAACTTTTCATAGAGGCCCCATGGCGGGAGGAACAACAGCAAGTGTGAAGGACTGAAAAAGGCCGATGGGACTGCAGTTTGGGGTGGACGTAGGGGTGCCAGGAGTTGGGAGAGGAAGCAGGGCTTGCATGGCGTTGGAGGCTGTCCATTGTAGGGAGCTTGGTCTTATTCTGACAGCAGCGGCATCTGAGTTGGGGTGGTTGGGAGGGGATTGATGTGCTCAGCAAGCACATCAATTCTGATTGCTGAGAAACATTGGGAACCAATCTGAGTGCCTACCAGCTACGTATGTCAGCATCTTAGGCATTGATCTAGCCATAGAGGAAGTGAGGCCACAAAACTGCAGTCCCTCGGGGCTCCCCAGCAGGGGCAGCTGTCTGGCTCAGTCTCCCCACCACCATTGTTATGGCCCAAGTGCTGCTTCTCCAAAGCCCCAGCTCGGTCATGGCCATTACACAAATCCTACCAGCATGACTGGAACCGGTTGGATTTTTTCCCAAGGAGTTTTCCCGGAAACTGAGGAACAGAGAGAAATGTAAGAATGTTAAAATTAGTCAAACTGATATGTTTTGGCTTTACCGTATTCACTTTAGCAGTTTGCCTCACAGTCCTGCTCTCTCAGAAAATCTCACTTTTAAACTTAGACTCATCTACATCCTGCTTCCTTCCCTCTCCTCCCTTTGGACAAGGGTCCCAGGCCCAAAGTCCTGCTAAGGCATATAAAGTGGTTCTTTTCTTGTGCCTCTGTCAGTGGGTCTGCCCGAGAGGTTTTCATATCATTGGCAGGAATCCTGACAGTAAGGAATTCAGACTCTGAGGAAACAAGCTTTAATTCCCAGTCATGAGTCTCAGAAGACAGGGTTTGGATCCCAGCTCTTTGTGCCATTCGTTAGCTCTCTGTGACCTTGGGAAAGTAGCCTAAGATTCTAGCCTTAGATTCTTCATCTGCAAAGTGGGATGGTGATTGACCTACCTCACACCGTTGCTGCGAGTATTCAGTGAGAAAATTAAATGAGAAAAATCAGCAAGTGCTGTGGCTAATACTTACTAGGTGCTCAGTGTGTAGTAGGGGTTGTTTTTGAGTGTTGTTAATTATACCAGGTTTTTGGCCCTGAACTAGCAAAATAAGATAATGGATAGAATTTTCTGGATATTCAGTTTTTACCCTCTACAATTTTATTAAGCTCCTAGTGTGAGCATTCAGAAAAACCCAAACTAATGAACACAAGGTAAATGAATTAAGGTGGAGCAAAAAAACACCCAACCTATCACCTTAGTTTTACCACTTTTTTTAAGAACCCACATTTATTCAGAGTTTCATTTAATGTTTATAGCATATTACTTTAACAATGAATTTTGTATATTTTTAACATATATTCTTTGTATATGTATATTAAAATACATAAAATAGTAATGTTTTAATAACATTAACTATTACTAATAGTGGCTGCTGTTTATTTAATGCCTTTTTTGAAATAGGCATTACATGAGACTTAAATTACTAAATCCTTAACAACTATGAAAGTGGTATAGCCCCATTTCACAGATGATAAAACAGAAATTTGGATTGCTTGAGTAATTTACTAAAGTTGCCCCCCTTGGAAGTGTCCTAGCACTTCATTTTATAGGTGAGGATGCTATGAGGCCTGAAGGAGAATGGAGCTTGCCTGGGTCACAGTTTCCTCCCAGCAGTTTTCCAGGCTTGGGGAGATGTCTTGTAGCTCAAGGGAGAACCATTTCAATCTGCCTTACTAGGACTGTACAAGGTTCCTGAAGATAAATGTCAAATCTAGATCCCTAATCTGTCCTGCTGTCAACTCTGCTCTTCATTGACAACACCTACCTCCTGCCCCCACCATTCCTGCCAGCCAAACCTGACTCCCCTCCATCCCAGGAACCCCCATTCCAGTCAGACTTGGCTTCTCTAGTGCTAAACATGCAGCTTACTTCTTCCTACCTGTTAGCCTTTGTAGTGCTTCCAACTCCACCCATGTTGTTTTGTTTAGATCCTACTCATAGTTCATTGCTGCCTTGAAGCCCTTCTCTTCCAGAAAGCTCACCTTCCCTAGTAGTAATAGTTGCTATTTATTAGATACTCACTCTGTGTGTGTGCACGAGGCAGAGTACCAGATACTGTCTGTGTATTATCTTCATTCTTTGCTGCATTATTGCAGAACAGATTGTGCTGTGACCATTTTCCACATGGGCTTCCCTGGTGGCTCAGACAGTAAAGAAGCTGCCTGCAGTGCAGGAGACCCAGGTTCGATCCCTGGGGTCGGAATGATCCCCTGAAGAAGGGAATGGCAAACCACTCCAGTATCCTTGCCTGAAGAATCCCATGGAGAGAGGAGCTTGACAGGCTACAGTCCATGGGGTCTCAAAGAGTTGGACATGACTGAGCGATTAATACCCTGCAGCTCATAAGGACTAGAGCTGTGATTTAAACCAAGTCCCACATGAATGCAAAGTGTATGCTTTTCTCCCTGCAGTTAACTGCTTATTCTAGCCCATGATGATCTTTCTTATCAAAATTCCCAAAGCCTCAAAGTCTGAGCCAGATGGTATCATGTTGAGTCTTCACCTCCTTGTCTTTCTCCACAGTTGCTTCATGCCTGTGTCTCCTCACCCAGGCCATGCTGTCCCAGCCAGGTGGACAGCACCTCTTCCTGCCTCCACCATAGCTACTCACACAAGGCTGATTGGGCACTCGGAAAGCACACAGTACAGATGGAATCTGGCCAGTTGATTGACTGATTGAATGAAACCTTGTTTATTCTCCAGAGTCTCCCCAGCAGGGTCCAGCAGCTGGGCAGACTGACTGGTCTCCAGGATCCTCCATTCATGTGGATGGAAGACCCAGGAAGGCTGCATAAGAATCCCTCTCTGAGGCTGAGCTCAGGTTTCCATCTCAATGACCTTTTGTTTGTGGGGATAGCGCCCAGGCCTCCCGGGAAGTCTGTGTATTTGACCAGCCTTTGCAGATAGTGAGCAGGACCAAATGTAAAGCACACACAGTTGGAGGAGTCCCATGGAATCCCCAGGGGTCAGACTCCAGCAGGCAGAACAGTATCCTTCCCAGGGCCACCTGGGACTCAGGTACAGCCCCTGATGGATCAGACAGGACCCAAGACACTGTTGTCTTCAGCCTCACTTCCTCTCCAGTGTTTGTGTCTCCTCTTTAGGTTCTCTGATGGGCACCATCCAGCCCACAATTGGGCTCCTCTAGGTATGAGGCATACTCTATCTCCTGAGTAGTAAGCTTACTCTGATTGAGTAAACATTTACTTATTCTTTCACTTATTCATTCACTTATTCGTTTTCCTTTTGAGATATAATTCACACATCATAAAATTCATCTTTTAAAGTATACAATGCAGTGGTTTTTTAATATAGTCATAAGATTATGCAACCATCACTGTATCTTAATTCCAGAACATTTTCATCACTACCTCCCCTCCTCCCCCCCAAGTCCCATCAGCAGTCACTCCCCATTCCCCTGCCTCCCAGACTCTGACAACTACTAATTGACTTTCTTTTCCCATGGATTTTTCATATAAATGGACTCGTACATTATTTGTCCTCTTATGACTGGCTTCTTTCACTTAATATGTTTTCAAGGTTCACCTCTGTTGTAGCATGTACAGTACTTTGTTCCTTTTTATGACTGAACAATATTGCATGTATAGATACATTCCATTTTATTTACACACTCATCAGTTGGTGAACATTTGTGTTTTCATTTTTCAGCCATTGTGAATGACACTGCTACGAACACATGTGTACAAATTTTTGTGTGAATGTATGTTTTTATATCTCTTGGCCAGATACCTAGGAGTAGAACTGCTAGATCATATGGTAACTCTATGTTTAACATTTTGAGAAATGGCCAGACTGTTTTCCAAAGTAGCTACACCATTTTAACATTCTCACCAGCAATATAAAATGTGAGGGTTCTGATTTCTCCACATCTTTGCCAACACCTGTTACTGTTTTTTTTTTTTTTTTTTTCATTAGAGCCATTTTGTGAAGTGATACCTCTTTGTGGTTTTGGTTTGCATTTCCTTGATGGCTAATGATGTTGAACATCTTTTCATGAGTTTTTTTTTGGTCATCTGTACATTTTCTTTGGCATTTATTTATTCTTAAGGCCCATTAGGAGCACTATGCCCCATTCAGCATTGAGGAGGAACATAGAGATGTATCGTGATGACCTTTGCCTTTCAAAGAACATTCAGTCTGGTAAGAGAATTGTAATTAGTACATAGAAAAAGTTAAGTCTCTATAGACAAGAGGGGCATTCAGTCTGGTCCTGGAGATGTTAGTATTTGGATACAAGAAGCTGGGTAGAAAAGACATTCTGGGCAGTTGGAGTAATGTAAACATAAGCACTCTGTATGGAGGAGGAAATGGCAACCCTTTCCAGTGTTCTTGCCTGAAAACTTCCATGGACAGAGGAGCCTAGCAGGCTATATGGGGTTGCAAAGTGTTGGACATGACTGAGTGACCGAGCACACACAGCACTTTGTTATTAGAAAAATACTTTATGTTGTGATGAATTCCAGTGTAATAATATGAAAGCATCTGGCATAACACTTGACACACGGTGGCTGTAGTTAGCTCTCTCTACAGCTTGCCTCTCTGGTCCTTGTTCTGTCCTCTAAGACTACACAGCTCCCTTTCCCTGTTCCAGACTTTTAAATATTAATAGCTCCAAGGCAAATAAACCTTGGTTCTCTAAACTATAATTTCAAGTCTTCTCTCATCCTGGTCATTTTGTAATGAAATGGCCACAAAGTTTTTGGTGCCCTATTTGAATTCTGGTGTGGCGTGACCATCATTGTGTAGAGCAGGGCAGTGATCCCCTTTTTAGAGATTTTATGAGTCTGTTAACATGGCCTGAGTTTACATTAGCTTTCTCGGCAGATGCATTATACTCTGAGAGTCTGTTAAGGTTGTCTACAGAGAACTAGCACTTCCTATACTTCTAAAAACCTACTGATTAGATTTGTTTGCCAAGCTTGTTTTAACCTAAAGTCAAGACCACTTTACAGTGTTGTATTGCCATGCAGCTGTGAAAGTGGTGGTGGTAGTATGGAGACTACCATGAAGGGATCTGGCCTTTCTCATCTTCAGTCTAAGAGAAGGGGTCCCTTCCAAGGGAGAAGGTTCTAGACAGCAGAACTAATCGGAGTATCTCCATTCATCATTTAACTTCCTTTCTACGTAAGGTTTTTTCCTTTTTTTTTTTTTTTTTATCATTTTCTGTCAGCTGATTGTTGTTGTTCAGTCGCTCTGTCATGTCCAACTCTTTGCAACCCCATGGACTGCAGCATGCCAGGCTTCCCTTTCCTTCACCATTTCCTGGAGCTGCTCAAACTCATGTCCATTGAGTCAGTGATGCCATCCAACCATCTCATCCTCTGTCATCCCCTTCTTCTCCTGCCTTCAGTCTTTCCCAGCATCAGGGTCTTTTCATCAGGGTCAGCTGATTAGTCCCATCAGATATTTGTGCTGATCCCAGGCTAAATGTGTGGAAAAAGAGAAGAAGTTGGGATATATGCCCCGGAAGGCGGTGTGGTTCAATAGAGAGAGGGTGGGCTCCAGCCCAGGCTGCCACTTACTGACCATGTGATCTTAAGCAAGTCAGTTACCCTCTCTCTGTATGACTCGGGCTCCTTCTCTAATCACAGGACCAGATGAGATTATAAATGTCAAGTGTCTGGTGTGTAGTAGGCTGCTCTAGAAACACGAGCTCTTTTGAACATCACCATTTAAGAGTTTTGAAAGACCAGAAGAGCCAAGCATGCTGTGTGCTCACTGACCCTCTTCAAACAGCTTTCAGAGCACCTGTGATCCTTAAAACACTTATTTGTGTTCCATTTCCCCACCACCAGTTCAGACCAGGAGCTCCTTGTGGGCAAAATCCATGTCTGATTCATCTGTACCCTCAGTGCTCAACACAGAGCCTGACTTGGAGAAGAGCCTACTTTGTTACTGGGACAAACCTGAATTAATGAAGGCCAAATTTTGTTCCTATCTAGAGGGCCAGATACTGTGGTTGGCTTTGCGCAGTCCATTCTTTACTGAAAATCTCATAGGGTTCTGGAGCTTAGCAGTAGTAGCTCAAGTGCCAACCCAATTTAAGAAATTTGGGCTAGTTCTGTGTCTCACTGCCATAGGATGAGAGGCTTCCTGGCAACACTCAGCTGCCCAGCTGTCCTTTGTGGCAGCCTACAGGCCTGCTGTGGTGCCAGTAGGTGGCACTCGTGGCCCTTTCCTGCACTTCAGCTGCCTAGACAGTCCTTGCCTTCTTGTCACCATGGCAGCTGCTGAGTGGGACATAACTTAGAGCCCTGAACAGAGGTACCCAGATGGGGGTGCCCTGGACCACTCCCTCCCCTTTCTGGCCTTGTATTGTTGGATTTGTGTTTTATTGAGTCCCCACCATGGCACACACTGCGTGGGGAAGCAGAGCTGTCTCCCATAGATGATCCCAGGAGTGCATTAAGGGAATCTGTGCTTCTGCCTATCCTTTCTGGCACAGCTCATGCCTCTGCCTCCAAGAAGTCATGCCTGTGGCTCTTGCTTTGAGCTACACTCACATGGTGCTTGTTTGTATTTTAGCTGTTTGCCAGATAATTGTGCAGTGAATACCTTGAAGGTAAGAACACTGTAGAATTCATCAGAGAGTCCTCAGTATCCTGCTTAGAGTCCTATAATAACCAGTCTCATGAAAATTTTGTGCAGTGCATAGTTGTATAATAGGAGGTGGTTCCTCAAAAAATTGTTATCCCAGTTGAAGAAGTCTACAGACAAACTAGGCTTTTTCTGCAAAAACGTGTGTATCATGAATATATATCAAAGAAAGTTTGAGGAACTGTTCTAGATGAAAGAAAACTGAAGGCACATGCAATGTGTGATTCCAGTTTTGATCCTGGCTTATATCTGAGTCTGGGGTGAAGGGTGGATTGCTATAAAGCTTATTGTTTGGATAATTGAGGAAATTTGAATATGGGTTGTATATTAGATCAAAATATTTTGTCAGTGTTAAAATGTACCAAATTTGATCATTATTGGTTAGTGCTTTGTAAGAGACTGTCCTCATACTAGGAAATATGTGTTGAAATATTTGGCAGTAAAGGGGTATGATATCTGAAATGAACTCTCACGTGGTCTAGGAAAAGAAAGAAAAGGAGTGAGGCAAAATGTAATGATGATCTGAGTGAAGGATATACCTGAGTTTTGTGTGTGTGTGTGCGCGCTGTGTTTTAACTGCTGAGTTTGAAATAATTTCAAAATAAAAAGTTAAAAATAATAATAATCTATGTACTTTAATGTGTGCCAAGTTCCTGCTAGAAACTATGAGAAAGATGGGACAAAGAATGGTTCCACCCCCCAGCTTTGGCTTTTATTTTTTTTAATCCAGCAGTATTCAGTGAAGTTCTGATACAGCTCCTCCGCTGTGTGCCTTTGAACACATAGAACAGTGGTAATGATGATAGCTAACACTATAAGTGTACGTACATTTTTGGTTACTTCAGTTACCAGACTGATAAGGTAGGATGGCTGAGGTTCAGAGGTTAACATGACCTGCCCACAGTCACGCAGTCTGGAAGAGACAGGTGCGGGCTTATGTCCGTATCAGGCTGTTCCAAGCCTGGTGCTTTCTGAGCCTCTGTATGTGTATCTATAAAAAGAAAGGATTGGATAGACTGACTCAGCACATCCTTCTTTACATTCGGAAACTTAAAAACTTTATACGATAGGAAATTAACTGGTTATGAAGCAAGCAGGTACGTTACGCAGTGCACCTTATTTGTTGTCAGTGCTGCATAAGTGCCAGTCGTCCCCTCTCACTGCCCACCCACTGCCCCTTGGAGTAGTCCAGATATGGCAGTGTGGGGATGGGCCGCCTCACCGGGAATGAGAGCATCTGGAGAGATTCCTAGGGGCAAGGCCCTGAGCCGCCCTTGAAAGAGAGTGTTCAGTTCAAGGACTGAAAGCAAAAGATGCCAGAGAGGCCCCGTGTCTGTGGAGTTGTAACGCTGGGACCTGCCTGGAATCGCCTAACCAGGGCTGGGTTCTGAGAGCAGCCTTTCCTCCCTCTCCCCACCCCTCCCGGCCCAGGCAACCAGGTAGATAAGGCACAGATGGAGGCTGCGTGTGGATTCTAGCCCCAGGCACCTTGCCTCTGCTCAGACAGCAGGGCCTGGTGCTGTTACTGTAAACAGGACCTTCTGCGAGGCTCCAGCCAGGGCCCTGTTGCCCAGATAGCAATCATGATTGAGTCTGCATGGCTCACTGCTTCCAGGCCTCTGGTGCAGGTGGGACAGGGCTCCCCACCCTACAAGCCCCTCCCCAGCTTCTGCTGAGGGCAGTTCATGTGAAGAGTCCGGAAATCAGTTGGAACAATGCACGATTGAAGTTCAGTGGCCGCTTTGTATTGATTGGTCATAAAGAAGAAGGAAGAAAAACGAAGTGGAACCTCCCTCCCCTGAGTAGAAGAGCTGATCAAGCCAGAATAACTCAAAACTGCCCTGTATCCCTGTCTGGGACTCCCTCCCTCCCTCCAATAAACAGCAAACCTGAGGAGTTCTCTCTTCTTTGGAAGTCATGCTGGTGCCTGTGACTGCTAGGAGTTCACTTCTCAACTTCTTTGATGCTGTACATATTTTGAATCCTAAGATTTTAGTTCCAGCAGGGACTTGAGAAATCATTTAATTCAGTTCCATTATTTTACCACAGAGAAAAGTGAGGCCCAAAGAGACAGATTTGTCCAGGTCACACAGCTAGTTGTCGAGAGAGCCGTGACTGAAACCCATGGCCTCCAGCCCCAGGCCTGTGTTTAAGTATCCTCAGCCCTGAGAGTGAGAAGCCACACCTACACCTTCCACATATATGCAGGAGCCTGAGTTCTTGGAAAAAGACAGGCATATGAGTATAGGGGAGAGATCTGTGTAGGCATTTTGTAGAATGCCATAGGCATTCATTTGTCCAGCCCCTGAGCCACTGTGCCTGCACCAGGAGTCAAGAAACAAGGCATTTCTAGGGGGTCATGCTGACTCCTGGGAGTGTGGGAGAGGGAGACTGACAACTGTAGATACGGGCGAGCATAAGCCAAGGCTACCTTAAGGAAGGCTTCTGAGAAGAAGGGGCAAGTCTTTCTTTTTCTTTTTTAAAGTGATTCTTTTTTCAAATGATTTTTTTATTGGAGTATAGTTGGTTTACAATGTGTTAGTTTCTGCTGTACAGTGAAGCGAGTCAGATATACATATTTTTTCAGATTGCTTTCCCTACAGGCCATTATAGAGTATTGAATAGTGTTCCCTGTGCTATACAATAGGCTCTTATTAGTTATCTATTTTATATATAGTGTGTATGTGTCAGTCTCAATCTCCCAATTTATTCCTCCCCTACTGCCTTTCCCCCTTGGTAACCATAAGTTTGTTTTCTACATCCGTGACTTGATTTCTATTTTGTTTTGTTTTTTAATATTTTTATTTCTTTATTTTTGGTTGTGCTGGGTCCTTGTTGCTGCGAGGCTAGTTTCTCCAGCCGCAGTGAGCAGGGGCTGCTCTTTGTTGGGTTGCCTTCTCATTGCAGTGGCTAGTCCTGCTGCGAAGCACAGGTTCTAAGGTGTGTGGGTTTCAGGTGTGCGGGTTTCAGGTATGCGGGTTGCCACACTGCAGCCTGGGGGCTCCATAGTTGCAGCTCTCGGACTCTAGAGTGCAGGCTTGGTAGTTGTAGTGCACAGGCTTAGTAGTCACATGGCAGGTGGGATCTTCCCGGATCAGGGATCAAACCCTTGTCTCCTGCATTGGCAGGCAGATTTTTTACCACTGAGCCACCAGGGAAGCCCCTGATTTCTGCTATGTAAATAGGTTCATTTGTATCTTTTTTTTTTAGATTCCACATATAAGTGATATTACATATTTATCTTTCTCTGTCTGACTTGCTTCACTCAGTATAACAGTCTCTAGGTCCAGAGTTTTTCTTTTCCTAAGAAAATTTTTTTTTTTAAGGAGTAATAGTATGTTCATTGTTATTAAAAAAAAAAAAAAAAAACAGCAACAAAACTTCTAACAATAGAGAAGCATTCACAGCAGGAAGTGAAAGTTTGACTCCTTTCTCCACCTGAGGTAACCGCTGATGCCTGTTTGGTCCAGAACCTTCAGGACTGTCCTGAAGATAGATGGGAGAGCTGCTTCTTTTTTTTTTGCCCCTTGATTCATTACTTTCCTGTGGAAATCATCAGCTTTTGGGCTGCTGTTGTTATTCAGTCGCCCAGTTGTGTCCGACTCTTTGTGACCCCATGGACTGCAGCACAACAAGCTTCCCCATCCCTCACCATCTCCCAGAGTTTGCCCAAGTTCATGTTCATTGCATTGGTGATGCCATCCACTCATCTCATCCTCTGATTCCCTCTTCTCCTTCTGCCCTCAATCATTCCCAGCATCAGGGACTTTTCCAGTGAATCAGCAGTTCACATCAGATGACCAAAATACTGAAGCTTCAACTTCAGCATCTGTCCTTCCAGTGAATATTCAGTGTTGATTTCCCTTAAGATTGACTGGTTTGATCTCTTTGCTGTCCAAGGGACTCTCAGGAGTCTTCTCTAGCACCTTGGTTTGAAGGCATCAATTCTTTGGTGTTCTGTCGTTCTTATGGTCCAGCTCTCACCATTGTACATGACCACTGGGAAGACTAGAGCCTTGACTCTACGGACCTTTATTGGCAGAATAATGTTTCTGCTTTTCAACACACTGTCTAGGTTTGTCCTGCCAAGAAGCAGGAAGCCTTTATTCTACCATTGCCCTTACCTGGGAATTTGAGACCACCCTACCAATCCACAGAAAATTTGGAGCACTTATATTCTAAGTTCTGTGTACTTGGATGTATCATCCTAGTTTACTGTTAACTTCCATAAAATGGAGTAGATACTCATTAGAAAACGATGATAACAATGACATAGGTTCTTCCATTTGTATAGTGCTTTATTGCATACCAAGTGCTTTTATATATTTTTGTCTTGTCGTTTCTTCATGGTGCCCCTGTGTGACATATGGAGTAGAGCTGGTGGCATCCTCTCCCTTTTTTAAAATTTTTATTTATTTATTTATTTTTAATAAATTTATTTATTTTAGTTGGGGGCTAAGTACTTTACAGTATTGTAGTAGTTTTTGCCATACATTGACATGAATCAGCCATGGGTTTACATGTGTTCCCCATCCTGAACCCTCCTCCCACCTCCCTCCCTATCCCATCCCTCTGGGTCATTCCAGTGCCCCAGCCCTGAGCATTTGTCTCATGCATAGAACATGAAATGGTGTTCTGTTTCACATATGGTAATATACATGTTTCAATGCTATTGTCCCAGAACGTCCCACCCTCACCTTCTCCCTCAGAGTCCATAAGACTGTTCTATGCATCTGTGTCTCTTATTCTGTCTCGCATATAGGGTTACCGTTACCATCTTTCAAATTCCATATATATGCATTAGTATACTGTATTGGTGTTTTTCTTTCTGGCTTACTTCACTCTGTATAATGGGCTCCAGTTTCTCTCCCTTTTTTTAACAGTTGTGGAACAGGCTCAGAGAGCATGAGCTGTCACTCAGATGAGACCAAACGACATTCAGAGAGGTTGGGTCACTTGTTTGTCCACGGCTGCCCACCATGAATTCCAGCTCATGTACAACTCTCAGGCAGTAGAGCGGGGCAGGAAAATAAATGCAAGAGCCTGCGTGTGAACCGAAGGGTCTCTCATTTATTTTCATTCCCTGCACTACTGCCTGGGAGTTGTACCTGAGCTGGAAGTCAGCTCTGGACTGCTAGTGTGGTTTCCTCTCCATCATCTCCCCTGGGTCACCCCCAATTAGTGTCACCCACCACTGCCCTGCCAAGCAGGAGACCTAGTTCATTAGGGAAGGGCCTTCCACAAGTCTGGAGTGCGCCCAGAAAGGCCTGCAGTGCCCACCCCCATTCCTCAGCCCCCGGCCACAGGCTGCTCTGCCCTAAGTGGCAACCTGCATTAAGCGTTCCACTCATCATCTCAGGGATGATGGAATCCTAACCTTTTCGGAGACACCGTGCTCTGTCACAAGCATTGCTCTTTTTAAAAGAGATTAATTCACTTGCCGCATTTTATCCGTTGGTGAAAATCACAGGGGAGAGCAAGGGTGGCTTTCTCAGGCCTCAGAGGCCCTTTCAGCTGCTCTCAGCAGGCATCCACCCGCCCAGCTGTCCCAGGACTTTGAAATGACTGCCCGCTGGGCATTCACTTGCAAAGCAACAAAATGAAATGGAGGAGACCTGGGTTTGTGAAATCCTAACTTTTGGGGCTGCTCTGCACCCTGAGGGAAGTAGGGGAGGGGCCCACTCAGCTCTGAAAGGGGAAAAGTTGTTTGGAGTTGGGGTCACTTGTGGTTTTTGTTTGTTCTGGTTCTTCCTTGATTCACCAGATGCCACCACTCTTTATGGAGTTCTGCCTTGTGGTATCTCTTTTAATCCTTACAACCACCTTGCACAGTAGGGATTAATAGCTCCGGTGTCACAGCTAATAAGTGACAGAACCAGAATCTGAACTCCAGCCTTTGGACTCCAGGACCGTTGCAGTAAGATTTACCTCCTAGGAATGATCCCTCAGATTTGCAGAACCCTTTCCCTCAGATTTCAGTACTTGTGTGTGTGTGTGTGTGTGTGTGTGTGTGTGTGTGTGTGCACGTGTGCACACACACAGTTGTGTCTGACCCTTTGCAACCCTGTGGACTGTAGCCCACTAGGCTCCCCTGTCCATGGAGTGGGCCTGTAAACAGACTGAAGCTCAGAGGATAATATACCTTCCCTGGGGTGTCAGGAGGTGGCAGAACTAGAACTTGAATGCAGATCTTCTGCCCTGTGCTCTTTCTACTCTGTTCATTGAAAGGATAGCAAGTTTGGAAAAGGCTTCTCTCCCAGCATTTCCTCCTCTTAAAAGAGAACCCTGCAGTGTACAGAAAAAGGACACCTCAGCATGCTAATATGCATACAACAAGTAGCTCCAAATTGTTGCTAATCAGAGACATGCAGATTAAAAGGATAGCATGAAATCCCTTTATACCTATTGCACTTGCAATGATTAGGAAGTTGGCTGCTGCCAAGTGTCCGTGATACACAGGAACCCCCCTGTCCTGCTGGTGAGAGGGTAGATGGAGCAGCTGTCCTGAGGAGGACCCTGGTGCTATTTAGTCAAGTCAAGTGGTGTAAACCCCATAACCCAGGGATCACACTCTGAGTACATGCCCTGAGAAAAGACTCACACAGGTCCAAAAGGGCATATGCAACAGTACGTTCTTTGAGTGTTGCTTTTGATGACTGAGAGATGGATGTTACCTGGGTAGGTATCCCTGGGAGAGCAGAGAGGGAATATCTCTAATGGATGTGCTGTGGAAAATTAAGTTGCAATTTAAAATGGAATTATTATATACTTAGCAACGTGAAGATATTTTAAAATGCAGTTATTTGTGGGGAAAAAGTAATAAATACACACATGCACATTAAAAAAAGAAAAAAGAAAACCCTGCTTGGCTTACTTCCTGGGAAAAAATGAATTTCTGTCTTGTCTCCTCAGTAGCCATCATCAGCCAGGCACGGAGTAAGTGTGTGCACTTTTGTTGAATAAATGAACAAAAGAGTGTCTGGAGCTGGCCTGGCCGAACTACCCAGGTCATCCTGTATGACTCTGTTTTAGAATCCCTGAGTACTTGGCAATTTGCCACTACCAACTTGAGGCCAGATCGCTTTGTTCCATCACAGAGATGGAAACAGGTTAGGTTAGCAGGCAAAAACCACTCTGTAATGAGTACCTGCTATATGCCAGGTACTGGGCTGGGATCCCTGCAAGTCAGAGATTATTGTTCCTACTTGATAGGTAAGAAAATTGAGACTCAGAATTTATTTGTTCAGCAATATCTAGCTGGACTAGAATTTGAATCCAGGTCTGACTTACTCCAGAGCCTTCTATTCACGTTTTTATTACACTACACTCAGCCCTTAAGGGGCAGGAAGAGGAAGCATCTCAATCTTTTTTCTTCAGCACTGCCTCCAGAAGAGTGCTGCTTCCAGAATTCTCAGGACCCAGGCAGGGAAACGCGGATCACTGACCCAATTAAGGCATAAAGGGTTCTGGCTTCATTGAATTTCTTCTGTCCACTCCTGTGTTAGCTCATCTCCCTTGGTCTCTGTTACAGCAGCTTCCAAAATGGTCTCCTTGTCCCCCTTTTCTACTCTGTCTCCTTTCAGACTCAGCTTGCTTAAGCTATTAGGTTAATTGTATAATTCCTTTTACCCCAAACTTCAGTGACAACCCCACTTGCCTATGGTGAGCCTCTAAGGAATGGCAAATAGGTTTCCTTTTATTGATGGTGGCTAATTGGAGCCAGTGTTGAGGAGGCTCTTTCAAGGGCTCCATAGGAAAGAGCTGCTAAGAGAGATTTGTGATTTCTGACTCAGATGCAGGAGCCCAGGACCACATGTCAGGCGTTTGTCAACCGTTTAGATTGTGTTTTTTAATGTCGGGTCCACTATTGATTTCCTGAGGACCTATGAACCTCTGGACGTTGTATGTAAAGAAAGTTTTGTGTTGCCTTTTTTTTAGTGTATGGGCACCTGTGCACTTTTCTGGAAAGGATCATCAGCTTTGATCGTATTCTCAGAGGAGTCCATGGCTCGAAAAGGTTTATGCCCACTGCCTTGTCCTCCGAGCTTGGCTTTTGAGACCCTCTGGTAGGCCCTGCATATCTTGGCAGCTGCCTGTTTCTGTACTGTTAACTGTCACATGGATGGATCTGCCTGGTGGTCTCTCTGAGTATACCTTCTCATCCCTTCCCTGCTTCTGAACAGTATCTTGTGTCTTTTGCCTTGATTGGCATGCATTTCCTCCTTTTCCTCTAAATTGTTTCTGTTCTTCAAGACAGAGTTCATGTCTTTCCCTCAGAAACCTCTGATTTGCTTCAGCCCTTCCTGATTTTCTAGTCTCGTGGACTGAGGGCCAGAAACATGAAGCCAGCCAGCCAGAATCACAGTTAAAATCAGAACTCCAGTCTCTCAGTTCTCAGAACCTTGCGCTCTCTACGGCACCACTTGGCCTGCTAAACAAGGGAAGGTTTTGTCCAAAAAGAGATTTTTGTCTCAGAAAATTATCCCCAGGGTTCTTAGCCTCTTTAGCATTTTTGACTGTGGACACTTGTTTCTGCATAAAAGATGCTTAACAGTATGTGGTAAGATAAGAGGCCAAGAATTTTGCCCAGAAGAAACCTTTCAAACTAGAAGTGAGAGAACAGGGTTTCCCAACCTCCTCTTTCAACACTTTACCCTCACACTTCATGCCTCAGTTGTGCAAGACCTCTCTCAGGGCCTTATATAACCCATGCTGCCTTCTACTCTGGTCGAGAGGCTTTACCTCTGCCTGAAACACTCCTCCCCTCCCTTGCCCCCTTTTGTCTGGCTAACTCTATTATCATCACTTCCTCTGAGAGGCCTGATGGATCATTAAGACTTGGTTAGGTTTCCTGGTTGTACATTTGGAACCTGTAGCCCCCTTTCTAGCACTCATCAGTTGTGTGGTGATATGCTTGCTGGTCCGTCTCCCCCCAGGCTTTAACTGCCTGTCTCATTGCCTGCAAAGGCAGGGAACAAATGAGTGAACAAATGAGTGCATGTTGTGTCTCTTCATCCTCCCAAGCCTTCATCACCTGCTTACTTCAACAGCACAGACGTTAGACTTGGCTTGGTCCAGAGGGGCAGCTACTACAGTTTATGGCATAAGAATGGAGCTAGGACTCAACCCCAAGCATCTGGACTCTCTGCCAGTGCCCTTTTGTCTGGAACCCACTGATGAGTAGACAGCCTCACAGTTGCCCCAAACACCCATTCCTGATAAGAAGCTCCTGCCTTGTTGGTGAAATACTCTTGACTGTTGGTCTCCCCCTTTCCTGGCCTCCTACAACACTTCTGGTGGGAGACCACACACTGTAGGCTTTGGTTTCCTGTTATCCTGAGTCTTCCCTCCACAAATTCCCTAGAGCAAACCCCCTGTCTTCTCCACACCCCCATTCCAGAATTCAGCACAGTATCAAGTGCATATCATGCTGATTTGTTAAGAGTCCATTTAGTCTTTCGTCTTCCAGAATCACTGCTGATGGTGATTGCATCCATGAAATTAAAAGACGCTTACTCCTTGGAAGGAAGGTTATGGCCAACCTAGATAGCATATTTAAAAGCAGAGACATTACTTTGCCAACAAAAGTCCGTCTAGTCAAGGCTATGGTTTTTCCAGTGGTCATGTATGGATGTGAGAGTTGGACGGTGAAGAAAGCTGAGTGCCGAAGAATTGATGCTTTTGAACTGTGGTGTTGGAGAAGACTCTTGAGAGTCCCTTGGACTGCAAGGAGATCCAATCAATCCGTCCTCAAGGAGATCAATCCTGGGTGTTCATTGGAAGGTCTGATGTTGAAGCTGAAACTCCAATACTTTGGCCACCTCATGCGAAGAGTTGACTCATTGGAAAAGACCCTAATGCTGGGTAGGACTGGGGGCGGGAGGAGAAGGGGACGACGGAGGATGAGATGGTTGGATGGAATCACCGACTCGATGGACATGGGTTTGGGTAGACTCCGGGAGCTGGTGATGGACAGAGAGGCCTGGCGCGCTGCAATTCATGGGGTCGCAAAGAGTCGGACATGACTGAGCGACTGAACTGAACTGAACTGAACTGAACTTCCATGTTACATGGAGCCAGGGTCAAGTGTAGAGGGGGGGTGATGAGGTGAGAAGGGTTCAGGCTTCAGAGCCATTATTGATTTGGGTTCCAGTCACAGTATTGCCCCCTTACCTAGCTTTGTGACCTTTATTGAGTCATTTTACCTCACCGAGCCTGTTACCTCATCCATGAAAAGAGGAGATTATTATCAGCTCCTTAAACATGTGTGAAGAGTGAACAAGAGAATGTTTGCAAAGTTCCCAGGCAGTTGCTGCTTGTGGGAGGTGCTCAATAAGAGTTGGTTCTCTTTACTCTCCTTCTCTCTATCTACCCCCACATTATAGGGTCCCGTGCTACCAGGACCTAAAATACCCCAGGCTTTTAGGGGTATGGTTAAAAGCTTGTGCTTATTCACTTATCCAGCAGCTGCTGAGCTCCTACCATGTGGTAGGCACTGGCATATAGAGTCAAGTAGGTTCACATGGACTTTCCTAGAAACCTAATCTAGCATTCCTAACACTCTTTCCATCTTTCCTTGGGTTCAAAGAGTTCCAATTCCAAACAGCCATCATACAGATAAACTTGAGAAGTGGGATCCTTCTGTAAACTGGTAGCTACATAGATGAGAAGTGTCATCGGACATTTGGTGCTAAGCATGGAGGAATTCTAAGGACAGAGATCTGTGGACTGGATGAGTCAGGAGAGCCTTGTTGGGGGAGAGTCCCCCAAGCCAGGA
Source organism: Okapia johnstoni (assembly GCA_024291935.2). Classification (NCBI taxonomy): domain Eukaryota; kingdom Metazoa; phylum Chordata; class Mammalia; order Artiodactyla; family Giraffidae; genus Okapia; species Okapia johnstoni. The sequence continues at coordinate 26,396,365 of CM044325.1, forward strand.
TTGTATCCCATGAAAGTAGAATTAAAATAAGCAGAGAGTCAGGGAGAGAGCATTCTGGACGGAGGGAAGGCATCTTCTTTAGATAAGAGCGGAGGCAGACTCATTTAAGGGAAGAGAGAGAGAAAGCGTGGGGTCAGGGGATAGTGACCAGAGGAGCTGGGATGGGTATTTGGTTCCCAGAGGTCCATAACTATTTCCAAATCCATCTAGCCTCCCTGTTGATTTTTCATGTCTTCCACTCTTATGCCCATGATAAACCATACACTGAAAATATTTCTGTCTCTCTCTAGACTATTGTCGGAAGGTGCAGATGTCAATGCAAGGCACAAACTTGGCTGGACAGCACTAATGGTGGCAGCCATCAACCGAAACAACAGGTGAGAGATCTCTTTCCACCCTCCCTTTGCCAGAACTCTGCAGACCATGATCCTGAGCCTTCTCCTACCCTTGGCCTGTCCCCCTGCTGACTTCTCCAGAGGCAGAGAAATGGCCTCAGCCTAAGGGACTGTTCTTCACCTGGTGCAATGGAATGTTCAGGAGATGTGGAGTGGGAAGTTCTAGCTCTGGATCCCAGCTCCATCATTCACTGACTTTGTGACCTTAGGCGAGTCGTTTGCTTTATTGAAGCAACAAAATGTTTGAGAAGCCTGTTGTTAGGGGTTAAGTATACATGTTCAAGTTATCATCATGATTCCACCATTGTATCTTTTCATGTTGAGCAGTCCACAGTCACTGTCCCCAGCAAGGGCTTTTTGGGGCTGTTCCTTTGGAAGTTCTGATAGAAATTAGGGAAGGTGGGGTGTTCTGCCCTCTCATTGCAGGCTCTGCTACTTTCCTGCCTGCTCCCCTAGTGCCCCAGCATGCAGCTGTTAGGTTAAGGCTAGAATAGTCTACTTTGTACAGAGAGTGAGCTCTACTACTCACAGCCATCCACATGATATGTATTAATTTTGCCGCTGAGACAACTGAAGCCCAGAGAGGCAGAGTGATTTGTCTGAGGTCACACAGATAGCATTTAGAACCTGCTCTGGCTGCCTGCAGAGTTTGTTTTACTGTAACTCACTGCTGCCTCCCTCTGCCAGATCCCAGGTTCAGGCTGGATGCTTTGAGTCTCTAGTTGTGATTGTGCAAAAGAACTGACTGAAAAAGCAGAAAAAGATGCTTTCAAAGAAGGCAGACTGGGCACTTCAGTAGCAAACAGATATTGATTGTGGGAGGTGCAAATTTTCATTTTCCTTTCAAGCAGATATTTAAGGCTTTTATCTGCCAGTACCGACCACCTTTGTGAGAGTCATAAAGGTGGTAGAAATCAACCAAACTGGGACTTTATAATGTCGAGGTAGCACTGCCTCAGACTGGCTGAGAGACTTAGCTGTACTGAGCTAGTTCTCTCTTCTCTGCTCCTCTATCATGAACTTTATCTCAGCACTCTGTCTCCTTATTTGCCTCTTAAGCTCCAAGCACATAGTCTTTAAAAGAGAAATTGATGTAAATAGGCTCTACAAGTCAGAGCCTAGAATCCAGTCCTGGTTCCGACCCTTGGTTGAATTTCAAAATTCTATGGACACCTTGTTTCTTCACCTGAAAGCAGCTATTTCTGCAAACATTTGGTAGATAACTTCTCTGAGCCAGGCTTTGTGTTAATCACTGGGGAATCAGAGGCCTTGGGAGCTCATGGTCTCTTGTGGAAAAGACAGGCAGGTAGAGAAGCAGAGCATAGTGTAATTGATGATGTCAGAGCAGTGTGGACAGGATGTTATCAAAGCAGAGGACGTGAGGGGACTGAATCTGACAGTAGAGCAGATAGATTCTCACTGTATTCTTGTGAGAGTCAGATGAGATCATGTATGTGCTACAGGTTACAAATGGTGAGATGTTATTCTCTGCTGCTAGACCTGTCCACACACAATCACATGTGTTTGTTCTACCACTGATAACCTGATTCCCCCTGCCTCCACCCCCACCCACCAGTCTTTCCCAGCTTTCAGTTATCTCTATCTGCAAGAGATAACCAGGGGTGGAGAAAAGGGAGGGGTGTGAGCCCTTCTATGTGTGATATTTTCAGCATTGATACAGGATAGGAATAACACTATAATTCAGAGTAATGCCAATCAGTGAGCAGATAGCTAGTAGATGTGCTTTGAGGACACTTCTCTCTCAGTCTAATGAGTTGTTGGTTTAACTGATTGCTCTGTCTTTATCCAGGGCCATTAGCATATCAGTGATGCTCACTGAGCAAAGTGAGAGTGTTGGCTTGTATTTACTTGGTTCCTGGGACTAATTATTGGTGTTTTAAGCTTCTATTTTATGCTCTCCTCTTCCTTCCAGTACCCAGCAAGGACAGATTTTTACAGAAAACAGCATACTCTCAGGTTAGATTTATTTATTCATATCACAAAAATTGTTTGGTACCTTCTCTTTACCAGGCACTGTTCTTGATAGACAAATATCCCTGTCCTCAAAGAGCTTATTTCTGTACAACTGGTGGTCCTTGGGTAGAAAGAGGCAGAAACAAACAATAAACAGTAAATACAATGCACAAGTAAACTATATAATATGTTAGGAGATTAGAAGTGCTATGGAAAAAAAGGAAAAGTAGAGTCTGGTATGCCAGGAATATACTGCTCAGGGTGGATGGGCCACATTCCTAAAGTGCTGTGGGAGTGGTCTTGAAGGATTATTGTGTCCATCCCAGCACAATCTGCCAATGTTTTTCCATGTTAGAAGTGTGCTGATCCTCATCTTATCAGTCACCAAACCCATCTGGAATCATACTGGCCAGGCCTGAAATGCCACCACCTTTGAATTGGGTTTGTATCAGGGAAGAGTAGAGGGGCAGCAACCTGGGATTCAAGGCAGAAAACAGAGAACCTTTACCTCCTTTCCAGTGTTGGCAGCCCACAAGCTCAAGGGAGATATCCTGAGAAAAGCCCAGTTTCACCCTCCACTGCCTTTAGTGCCTGGCTGCTTGATGTGTTAAGTCCTTGGGGATATGAATATGATAGTCTCTATCCTTAAGGAGATAACTTCTTGTGAACTTTTATATACATATATATATATGTGTATGTATTTATTATTTTATTTAATTTAGAATGGAGAAATTGTTATTTAGTTTTGAGTAGAAAATACAGTGCTATAGAACAAAGAAAATCATTTATCCCCTCCTTTTATTTCCAAAAAGAGTTTGAGGTGACTTAAAATACAAACAGAGATGTACACAGGAGAGTTAAAACTGGATCAAGATTAGAAATCATGTTGGTAAAAGGAAAGATAATTCTATCAGGATTGAACTTGAGATTTTCTTTTCCAGAAATAGGTTTGTTGTTTTTGTAAAAATAAAATAGAGAATTAAGGAGCCATCAGCTGAATTTCCTCTATCTAGAAACCAGTTACTATGTATCTATATCTGTGTGTGTCTAATTTTACATAAATGGGACCAGGCTGTACTCTCTGTAAGTCAGGTAACTTGTGGAATAGAGTATGAATTTAGTTTGAAGTTTCCTGACCAGGCAAAAAAGGATACAGAGAATTTTGGTTCTTCAGAAGAGAGGAACTTGGTTCTGATGTACCTTTTTATTATCACGTTAGGCATCTAGCAACTTTAAAAAAAAAACTATACTGTGTCAGGTGCTGATGTGCTGGGCTAGAGGGCCTTCAGATACTAAGTAAGCATCCCAGCCTTTGCCTTAAGAAGCTTTACTTGGATTGCTAACATCAAGGACTTGAGCATTGTGATGGCCATTGTCTTCACTAGCCATCCTGCCAAAGATTTACCAACATTCTGCTAGAAGAATCCTTTCACCAGCCTAGTAACAGCTTGGGTGTAGTATTGACTTGAGGAGTAGCGGCAGGGGCGGGCCCCTTCTCCACAGTGAGCCCTCCATAAGCCTCATGCCACAGGCACTTGTTTAGCCTAAATCTGGGTGCCTCATTCCATGTTGCACTCTGACCCAGCCCAGCTAAAGACTAAGCCACAGGGTCCAAGGATGACCACTGTAACTTAGCACAGCCTCTGCTGGCTCGTGCAAATATACCCAGCCTTCAGCTAAATTCAATTAGTTTTTCTTTAAGAACGGAAAGAAATCCAATTTTACTAAACATGGACAGACGGTGGAAGGCACTTTGATGTTACAACTTCTCAGAGATGCTTTACTTAGTCACAAGTTCATAAGCAAGAAGGCTTAATTACTTGGGAAAACACAGGATTAAAAGTGGACACAATGGCGGAGTATCCGCTCTTGGGCAACTTGATTCGAACCCATGGACCGAGTTCGTGTGTGGTGCAAACTTTGATGTGCGCGGTGACAAGCTGGAAGTCATGACCCCCTCAGGGACGCTCCTTCAGATGGCATTTGCAGGATGTGTAGGCGGAGAGGCAGGGCCTGCCAGGCCTGTTTGCTCTACTTTGATGTCCAGGCAGCCACAGGCCCCACTGTTTGCTCTTTCACTGAGGGGTGGGTTGGGAGCCTCCTACCTTTCCCAGTGGACAATGGCCAGCAATGGAGTGTGACGACTGTTGACCATTCCAGGAGCCTGGTGGACCAGAACAGGGCTTTGGGAGGTGCCGAGCCTGGGGGGCCAAAAGCTGTTTATAGGACAGCCGTTTCTCCAAATGTATAGCTTTCTTTAAAGCCCAGTGGTGGTCAGGTGCTCATCATGGAGGTACAAATGGTCTTGTGAGTTTTAATAGGTACTGAGTACTGCTTGACCCTTTGTCCAGTGGCACTAAGGTACTTATAAATTGAAAGTTTGTCTTTTCTGTTTTCATGATCAACATGTATGTGCAGGGGATAGTGGTTTGGAATTAAAATGGTACAATTTCTGATTCCTCAAAAAAGAAGCTGTCAAGACACGTCTGATAACAAAATTATCCAGAAGGTATAAAGAACTCTTGGACATATCAGTAATAAAAAGATAGCCCAGTTTTTAAAAATTATGCAAAAGACTTGAGCAGACATTTCACCACAGAAGAGATTGATGGGAAATAAGTAAGTGAAAAATACTCAGCATTTAGGGAAATACAAGTTGAAATCATAGTGAAATGCTATTCCAATTGACCAAACACCTATTCCAATGACCAAAATTTTAAAAACTGACAGTACCAAGTGATGACAGTGATGCAGAACAATTGTCATAACTGCTGATATGAATGTGTAATGGAATAGCCACTTTGGAAAACATTTTAGCAATTTCTTATAAAAGTAAAACATACATTTATCATACAGCCCAGCACTACCAACTCCTAGGTATTTGTCCATGAAAAATAAAAACATATATCTACCAAGAGACCTGTGTGCAAATATTTGTAGTAGCTTTATTCATAATCACCAAAAACTCAAAATCACCCAAATGTCCATCATCTGATGAAAGGACAAATTATGGTACATCCATACAGTGGACCTCTCAGCACTGAAAAAAAGAAAAAGACTAACTTCTTGTACAAGTAACAACGTGGTTGAATCTTGAAAGTCTTATACTAAGTTAAAGCCAGACAATGAAAGCTACCTACTATATAATTCCATTTATATGACAGTCTGGAAGAGGTGATACCATAGGGTCAGAACTCAAGTTAGTGGCTGCTAGCGTTTAGGAGTGGGAGGAAGGACACAAAGGAATGAAAATACTTTAGAGTATTAATTCTTAATTCTGGTGGTGGCCATACAACTCATCAAATTGTACATCTTAAAAGGATACATTTTACTATGCGTAAATGATGCTTCAATAAACTGACATTAAAAAAGTTTTTCAAATGCCACCATCTTTCTCTATATTTTCACTGTTAATTGTGACATTTTGTGTACTGAGAATTCATGATTGTAGTGTTAAAATGAAAAAAATGAATCCATGTTGTTTGTGGTCACCTAGAATGTTTTGAATCCTTATTGTTGATGGTATCTTACACTGGAATACTGTATATTCTGATTGTAGAGTAAAGATTTGTGGAGTCACATGATCGATGAATAGTGATCAATTCACTTTGTGAGTGGTATACGGTAGGCTCACAAAGTGTCATAGGGTTCTTCTTCATAGCAAGGAGAAAGAGCAGGGCCCAGGACTGGGAACTTGCCTCATCCCATATCATCCTTGGGTTCCTTGTTCCTGGACCGTCGTCCAGGGAGGACTGCCTAAATAGTGTGGCCATTGGGGTGCTTCACGAACCAAGGATCCTGAAAGGGTGGGGTGCTGGGGGGAGATTGAGATTTGAGCCTGCTTGGGCTTGCTGGTTACTTTGAAAGCCCCTGCCTCAGAGAAGGTGAGTCCACCAGACAGAGAAGGAAGCTCCAGCAGAATTGTTTGAAATTCCCCACAAGAGTCTCCCTCCCTCCTGCTTTTTCTCCTGGAGTGCATTTCATCAGCATCGGAAGGACTGCTTCCCGGCACTGCCTTCCCTGCTTGGCTGGGGTCCCTGAGGAGCTGAGCTAATGAGTGGATAACACGCATTTGCCAAGGCCTTCCTGGATGTGGTACCTGGGCTTTGTTAATTTTAAAATGCTGCCATCCTTGGCCAAAGACCATTTAATTCCCTCTCATAGCATCATTTATTTTTAGCATTGGCTTATTTTCCCTCCACCTTACTAAGGGGAGGGGGACATTACACCCTATCTTTAAGAACCCAGCAGCCCAAGCCAGTTGCTGACCCTCAGGAGAGGCTTTACAGGCCTCTCTGTGTAGCCGACAACTCTTCAGATGTTCTCTGAGCAGAGAGATGATGCTGCTTTTGCAGCTGGACTGGGGCAGCCTCCTTGGGAGGCTCTTCTTTGCTAGCTGGCCAGAGGCAGAGCAGGTAGAGCACCCTGCACCCATGCTTCAGCTTAGGTCCTTAGGAGGCCTGACAGTGTGGAGGTCTAGCCTGTCTTGGAGGCTTCCAGCCTCTTCCCAAGATCCCCAGCCTGTTGTCAGCCTGGCTGCTTGCTGCACAACGGAGCTTCCTTTGGCCCAAAGAGGCTGGCTTTGTGCTGTCTGATCTCCTGACTGTAGTGATGATGATGGCTGTGGTGTCTTCTGTATGCTAGGCCCATGTCAAATACTTCCAGTATTGGCTGTGATCCTCACTGCAACCCTAAAAGGAATGAATTATTATCCCTGTTTTACATATAGAGAAAATGAAGTTCACAGGTGCTCAAGCTTGTCCACTGGTGAAAGGGGGAACCAGGATTTGAAGACAGGTCCCTCTGAATCCCAAACCCTTTTTCTCTCCACTGGACTGCACTGCCCAAGTAGGGAAGATTCAGGATCAAAGCCGTGTCAGGACCAGGTGTCAAGTCAACTCAGGCAAGGTTTCTTGATGACCCACTATGTGCTGGATGATTTTGAGAAATTTAAAAACCAACAAACTACTCTCCTTGTCCTCAGAGAAGGAATAAAACAAGCTCCCTTTAACTGTAGAATGAGGCAGAGTATAGTCAGTACTCCAGAGAAGACCTGGAGTGCTGGGGAGGGGGCGATCATGAAAGGAGGCCCTTTCACATGAGGTGGGCCTTGAAAGATGGGATAGGATTTTGATCGGTAGAGGTGGAGAGTAGAAAGACAGCATTTTTGGAATAAGGACCATTGTGAGCATAGGCTCCTAAAGGTAAGAAAGTAGGGATGTACCAGAGTTCGTAGGAGGCATTGGCAGGGTCTGGAGACCAGCAAGTGTAAAGGAAAGCCTTATCCAGCACAGGCCACGGTCCTCTCAGGATGGGACTGTCCAGCATGTGGTGGAGTTGTGAGCTCGAGAGCTGAAAGACTGGGGTTCACATCCAGGCTCTTCCTCCTATTGGTCTTGACAAATTCTTTCACTTACCTGTGATTGTCTCCTCAGCCATGATACAAAGATAACAAGGTGAGCTACTTTAAGTGTGTAAATTTATGTAAAAGTGTTTAGAATGATGCCTGCCACATAGTAAGCACTGGAGAAGAGTTTGCTACTTTAGTTAATAGTAGTGTAGTAGTAGTGGTGGTGTCTTTATTATTATTATGGCTAACCCTGCTGTGGCTGATTGTGGGTGACCTCATGAAATTAGTGAATTTCCTGCAAGTAGGCCTATCTTTGAGGGAGGTGGCGCTATTACTTGCCTCCCACCAGTATCTCTTTTGTATGATGCAGAAGCAGTAGGGCTTTGGAGATTCTTTTTCTACTCCTTTTCATCTCAGAAGCCGTGCATAGAACATGGCACCCCAGACCAGAGCATTTTGACGTGAAGCTGGCTATTGTTCCAGGTGGCCACCTGCCTGGTGAAGAATAGTTCCCAGTATTTCCCAGCTGAGGAAGGTTGGCTGAGGGTGCTGGCCAGGTGCCCAGAATGCCAGCACTATGCCCCCAGAAGTGTGCCGCGCTTGACGTCTCTCCCACCGCTGCTACTGTAGCTGATTATCTCTGAGTAACAAAGAGTCATTTCTAATCCCATTTAGAATCATTGCTCAAGATAATCCTGTTTCATAGTAATGATATTCCAATTCCAGCATGCACCCGTTTCTAGTTTGGCAGACACATGCCTTGACCTCAGGCCACCCAGGCACTGCTCTTGGGAAAGCGATGCCAGCTCATTTGCCTAACCTGACAGTCTCAGGTTACCCACCCACTTTTCCACTACTGTATCCCATCCTGGGGTTCTGTGTTCAGGGCTGTCTTCACAGAGAGGATCGGGACAAAAAGAGCACCCATTGCTCATCCCCTTCAGCAGCCTGGGGAAGAGTGTTCCATTTCTAGGGACTGTGATGTGGTGCACTCCTGCACCTCCTCTCTAAAGACCTCAGACCCACTCTGTGCCATGAGCTGCGCTTATTAGGGCTGCCAGGCCAGTGGGTCTGGGATATACAGTAAATATCAGTAAATACGGTGAGTATGCCTGGGATGCAGCAAGATTTTGGCTGTCTCTCATGCTATCTGCATGAATGAAATATGATGTAGCAAATAATTTAGTCAAAACTAATGAATGGTGAATGATGTGGTTCATTGTTCATATATGAATGGATATCAGGCTGGAAAGCAGACTGTACTTATGATCCACAGGGTTCTGTCCTATTCAGTAGTCACATCACCGATTCTAATGAGACCACTGATAAATGACAACCAGCTTGGCAAGTTAAATGAAGCTGATGTGTTGGGTGAAAGAATTGGGAATGTGAAAAAAGAACTCAATGGGCTAGAACAATGGTTAAATCTGTGGTGATAAAAATTAATAGGGGGGATGAGTGTTGCAGTCTGCAGTTAAAACCAAAACCAGGGCAACCCAATTAGCAGTTCTGGCAAGTAAAGCCCAGGAGCTGACTGCGGCCTCAGTGTGTGCACCAGCAGTAGTGTTAAGGCCTCAGAAGTGAATTGATGCAACAGATACTTACTGGCCTGTACTCTGCCCTGGGTGCAAAGGAACAGATGGCCAGGCACAGTCCTTACTTTAGGAAGCACAGTCTAGATGTGTGTAACAGAGTAGTGAGGGACAAGGGCTCTGGAAAAAGGACCTGAGTTTAAAACCTAGCTCTACCTCTTACCAACTGTTTCCTCATCGGCAGAGTAGGAACAATAATGGCACCTGCCTCAGCATCGTGTGGTTGCAAAGATTAAAATGTGCTTAAGACAGCCTAGTGCATAGTAAGTGTAGGACCCCAACATGCTCTTATGGATGATTTGCCTATGGAGAGCCTGGTCTAGCCCATACTGTGGAAAGAATCCCTAATAACCAGGGCCTGACCACTCTGGCTCATTGGTTTGGCGACCGAGTATTATGAACCACAGATTGAAAGGCATGGATATGTTTAGAACTAGGTGAAGAGTGGGAAATTGCAATTGTCCTGGAAACCCTGTAATAGATAATCTTGGTTTGGTGGCCCACTTAACGTGTCATGCCTTCCTTGAGCTTTGTCCAAATTATCTCACCTTGTCTGGGCCCACTATTGATTTTTGACCCTTGTCTATCTGAATCAGATTCCCTCTTATTAACCCAGCTAGCTTTATGACTGTCTGAAAATATCACTGTCCCTGGTGCAAAGTAAGGGCCCAGCAACTATGGGAGTTAAGACAGACTAATGGATGGTCAGATGGTGAGAACCAGTGTGATTTAGGGGAACGTGCACCAGACAGTAATGGATTTGAATCTTGGTTCTTGTGTTTATTTAACATGTATACTTGGACAGCTCATGTTATCTTGCTGAGCCCCAGTTTATTCATTTATAAAATTGACTGGTACCTCATTGCAGGTGGTTATAATGATCTGGAACAGTAAATGTAAAAGTAAATGTAAAGTGCTCAACCCTCTATTGGAGAAGGCAATGGCATCCCACTCCAGTACTCTTGCCTGGAAAATCCCATAGATGGAGGAGCCTGGTAGGCTACAGTCCATGGGGTCGCTAAGAGTCGGATATGACTGAGCGACTTCACTTTCACTTTTCCCTTTCATGCACTGGAGAAGGAAATGGCAACCCACTCCAGTATTCTTGCCTGGAGAATCCCAGGGACGGAGGAGCCTGGTGGACTGCCGTCTGTGGGGTCGCACAGAGTCGGACGCGACTGAAGCAACTTTGCAGCAGCAGCAGCAACCCTCTATGGCTGCTTTATTATGATTATTGATCTTTGCCTTTTGAGGGAAGTAAATAAAATATCATCCTCATTCAAGAAAACTGGGACACGTTTTCTACACAGGTACCTTGCTTCCTACCTAATCTTTAGTTTGTTTCCCAAGGAAGCTGGCTTTAAAAAGAAAACTGCACCCCATCCTCTCAAAAAAGAAGAAAAGAAAACCGCCCTCCTATTTCCTCACTACCCGCCCCCGCCCCAAGCTCATGCCCCCCCACCACAGGATCTGTAGATTCAACACGTGCCTTTGGTCAGCCACCCTGCTTTCCTGACCTCCCATAGACTGGCCAGTAGACTGAATGAGCCACAGCTCATTTGACTTCCAGCAAATCTCCTGAACTGTGACCTCTTTGCTTCCTCCCCTCACCGAGGTGTGCGCTGGGTTGAGAATAGGTCAACTCTTTGTCTTCTCCTTGGGACACGGTGACCCTGTGCTTGGATGTGGGGGGTAAAGGGGAAGGGGAGTCAGAGGAGCCTCTCCAGAAGCTCCACATTGTGTGGGGATGACCTGGAGCTGGGATCACTGCCCTTCTTGCTTCACCAGCTCCAGCTGCTCGCCAGCCGTCTCTGACACGTGCCTGGCCCGGCTTAGGCCTCAGCTCACACCACAGGTTTCCTCCCTCTTTCCTAAACAGTGTGATGACCCAGAGCCCCTCCGGCCACTGAGAGCAGAAAGCCAATCGATGCAACTGCCCTCTCGAGCTTTGTGACACCCCACAGTCTTGAAAATAGGAGTTCATCAAGGTGCATATGAGCCAACTTCCTAAGGGTGCTTCCACCTTTAATCTAATTACAGCCTAATCAGCTAATTAAAACATGCCTCGTGGGGGCTGTTGCTCCAAAGGGACTTCTGTGAGTCTCAGGAGCTGCCACTTAGAGACCACCCTCTGGTTCATTTCCTCATCTTTGGGCACTGCCTGGTGTAAGTCAGGAAGGGTCTGGTGCTCAGGAGAGGAACATGGGGACATTTTCCACAGCTAAGCTGCCTGCAGCCCAGTTTGGACCCTCAGGTGGGAGAAGGCTGGGAAAGGCTAAGACAGTTGCCTTCCACCTCTCTCCCTTGTTTCTCACCAAATGAATTATTTCATTTATTCATACAGTCATTCAGAAAGCATCTGTCCACCACTTATTGTGATTTAGGCATTAGGCAAGAAGCTAGGAAAGAAGGTTGAGACATGGCCCTTGCCCTGTGGTCTACTGGGAAAGGTAAATAAAAATAGACAGGCAATCACGATGTGATATGGTGAGCGGCACCTTCCACTTGAGTGAGAATTGGGTTCTGTGCAAGCAGGAAGGGCATGCACCCGGGCTGAGAGTCAGGCCTCAGTTGAGTTAATGACTATGTCACTGAGGAGCCCTGAAGGTGAGTGAGCACTAACCAGTTGAAGGGGAAGTGGGGCGGCAGTGGGGGGGGGGGGCACTCCCAGCAGGAGGGATATATTTGATGGTCATTGGTGTACTTCAGGGAGTTCATTGTTTTCACTGGGCCCTTAATTCTTCAGCCCCCAAGATCACTAGATCAACATAGGAATTAGAAGTTCTGCAGTTGAGAGACTCCCTGAAGGGATAAACTTTCAGAAGAAATGAGGGCAGGAAACCCGACCCTTTTTAATTTTTTTAGTAATTTTATTTATTTATTTATGTATTTTTGGCTGTGCTGGGTCTTCATTGCTGCACAGGCTTTTCTCTGGTTGTGGTGTGCTAGCTTCTCATTGCAGTGGCTTCTTTTCTTGTGGAGCACAGGCTCTGAGGCACCCAGGTTTCAATGGTTTCGGCTCACGGGCTCTAGAGCACAGGCTCAGTAGTTGTGCACGGGCTTAGTTGCTCCATGTCATGTGGGATCTTCCCAGATCAGGGATCAAACCCATGTCTTCTGCACTGGCAGACGGATTCTTTTCACCTACCACTGAGCCACCAGGGAAGCCCCTCAACCCTGTTTTAAAAATCATCTATTCTTGTGTCCAGCCTGTTGCTTCTAACTGCTGCATCATGTTTTATAGACCACATTTAACTCACTAGTTTCCTCAGTGATGGACACTTGAGTGCCTGCAACTCCCCACTGCCACAAAAGGTGTGGGGACATCTCCCATGTTTGGACCTGTGTAAGAACTGCTCTGAGATATGTATACTCAGGAGCAAAGTGCTGGGTTATTGGGTCAGGTACTTTAATGTGACAAATATTACAAGATGACTTCTGGAATAGCTGCATCAGTCTGTCCCCAGGCAGTGCCTGAAGAATCTGAGATCCTCATGCCTTCACCAACACTGGGTATTTTTCAGCTTTCTCACTTTTGCCAGTATGTTGAATTTAAAGTGCTATCTCATTTAAAAAATTTTTTACAGCAAGTCCTTGTTGGTTATCTGTTTTAAATACAGCAGTGTATGCGTATCAACCCCAAATTCCCAGTAAAGTGCTGTCTCATTTAAAAAATTTTTCATTTCTCTAATCACAAATGAGCTTGAGAATTTCTTTGTATACTTAATCATCTTGTTTGTTTGTTTCCTCCTCTGGGTGTTTTTGCCTCATTTTTCTGTGGGACTTCTGATCCTTGCCTTGTTGCTAAAACTTGAATTGAGGCAAGTCCTCCAGGCTGTTAACTACTTGAGGGTCCATAAAGGGAAGTGAGAGGCAATATAGCTGAATGATAAGAACATGGACTTGGTAGCCAGACTGCCTTGGTTTGAATCCCACCTGTGCTCCTTACAACTGAGTGACCTTGGGCAAGTTACTTACCCCTTGGTTTCTGTTTAACCTCCATCATAGGGTTGTTGTGAGGATTAAATGTTAGTATATATAAAGTATTAATATTTAAAATAGTGCCTGGTGGGTAGGAAGTATATATAAATGCTAGCTCTTATTATTAGACTGCTGTCTTCTTCCTACTTAGCTCCACTGTACCCTTGAGAAATTGAATACTTATACCAGCAGGCAGTAAAAGAAAGTAGAAAGAAAACAGCAGCTCTCAGCCTAGACTCAGAGCTCACTACTCCTACTCACTTGTATAACTCTTACCCAGGTCTTGGGTTCTGGACCTGCATTCTCCTCCCTACCTGAGGCCAATCTTCAATACCTAACCATTTCTGACTAGTCAGATTTCAAGGCCTGCAGTACCCGCGAGCTCCCCAGCCTGGCTAGCTCAGTCCTGTTGCTCTTCCTCTGTCAGCCTGTCAGCTGGATACTATCCCTCATAACCTTCACCTTCAGTATTCACACAGCTCAGTCTTTTTGGTAAGTCAGCTCACTTGGGCAGAGATAAGACCAGAATAGATTGTGATGGACACACAGGAAGGCACGTACTGCTACCAGAGCCAAGTCACTCAAGGCTAACTCTAAACCGCCATCCTCTCGGGCTGCAGACACTGTCTGACTTTCCAGGTTCATATCGAAAGTAAAGTATCTGGAGATTATCTCTAGCCTTTGAAGTTGATACTGACTTTGGTAGGCATGTCTTTCCAGACTACTAGAGGCCAAGTTCTGAACTGGCTGGGAGAATTGCTGATGTTTGTAAGCCTTTGCCCACTGAGAACCTGTGGAGTAGTCAGCATAGTTCCTTTGAGTGTGTTACAGAAAAACATGAGTGAGTGGAATGGTGTACTCTGCCCCCTTTAATCCAGCTATTAAAACCATGAAGACCTAGCCCATACTAGGCACTGCCCATTTGGCACCAGCTGTTGACATTTAAGGTAGTGATACCTAAACCCAGACCTCACAAATGACAGCCATCATGCCAGCACCAGAACAGAGTTGGTTGCAATTATCCTTTGGTGGATCACCTTGAATAGGAGTGCCTACCTCCCTTTGTACCATCAGATCCAGTAATCCCCTTGTCAGCCAGGTGGGCCAGCTCACCATCTGTTATACGTCAGCTTCTCCTAGATACAGTTCCGAACTGGGGGATTTGTTTCGGCTTCAGCAAAAACAAAAATGTCAAAGAGACAGAAATCTCTTCATTTCCGAAGTCGCCTCATTGCTTCTCCTGGTGTCTGCTTCTTTTGCCTTCCCTTGGCCTCATACCAGTGTGTTTCTTGATTTCTGATTATTGACTTGTTTTTTGTCTGCTGTTTCCCTCTGCCTCTAGTCCTTAACATACGACCTGGCTTTTGGCTCTCTGCCTCACATCTCTGCTGCCTGGTCTCTGGCCCTTGGCTCTGTTTTGACTATGAACTTCTTGGCACTCCCTGTGCCTGACCTGCTGCTAAGCCTGTTCTCACCAGCCTTGCCCTAGGTTTCTCTTACCTGGCTGTCCTCCTACCCTATTTCTGCCCTGCTGCATTCCACAGGTCCACAAAGTTCTTTTTGTCTTCAAAGCTAACTATAGTCATGTAGCCCTTTAGCCTGATTTGGACTGACTTCTCCAAAAAAAGGCCTGATCCCTGTGGAACTCTGGGTCAAATGCTTTTTAAGTATGAGATGGCTCTTGGACAAAAAGCTTACTAGCTGTATGGTAAGTTGTTTGGCGCCACTCTGGACCACAGAACAGCCATGGTTCTTTTAGTCCTAGCTCTACCCCACTGTGGGGCTGCTGCCCTTTGCGTTTATGAAAAGTGAAAGGAATCTTCTCCAAGGTTGCAGAATGAGTCACTCGCTTGGATGCTTACCCTCCTTGTCCTCCAAGTTTGTGAAGTGAATTGCCCATTCCTTTTGATTGGGTTAGCAGCCCCAGGGCCTAGTCTCATCACTTTCCTCTCCCCATCCTGCCAGAACACTGTCTGCCCCCTGGGGCCAAGGGTAGCATACTCGGTTGCTTGGACACGTCTTGCAGCCTGCAAATTGGACAGATGAAATCAATACTCAGGAACCTGGGGAGGCCCAGGTAGCACAGTTAGTGACACTAAATGCCTAGAGGGACAGCCTGCCCTGGGAAGGGTTGTGATTGAATGGTGATTGGATACAGCAGCTGAGCATTAACCAAATTATGTCCCTTTGAGTTTAGATTGACAAAGCCTCCTCACTTAGGTTTTAAAACAAGCCAACTTGTGTAGAATATAGAAGAGCTGCCTTCTTAACACAGCACATGGCAGCACGAGTGCTGGGGCTGATTAGGTATAGATTTGGAGCCCACTTCAGCTTGTGTAATTATCAGTAAGATTATATGGACACAGAGAAGAGAGCTCATATTTGTGGATCTCCTTTGATGTGCCAGGCACTGTAGAGTTTTTATCTCATAACTTACAAGGGGGAGGCATCATAATCCCTATTATTCTAGTAAGGAAATGGAGTTTCAGAGGTATAATAATTTGTCCAAGATCACAGTTAGTAAATGATAGCGCTTCCCTGTATTTGTTATAAAATGTCACACCATCTTCCCTATTTGTGTGTCGGTTCATAAGTCTATTCACTTTCCTACAGCCCAACCATAGGGTCAGGTACACAATCATAATAGCTAATATCTGTTGAGCACTTATTATGTGTCATACACTATTAAAGCACATTATATGCACTAACAGAGTCATATGAGCTGCTGCTGCTGCTGCTAAGTCACTTCAGTCGTGTCCGACTCTGTGCGACCCTGTAGACGGCAGCCCACCAGGCTCCGCCGTCCCTGGGATTCTCCAGGCAAGAATACTGGAGCGGGTTGCCATTTCCTTCTCCAGTGCAAGAAAGGGAAAAGTGAAAGTGAAGTCGCTCAGTCGTGTCCGACTCTTAGCGACCCCATGGACTGTAGCCTACCAGGCTCCTCCGTCCGTGGGATTTTCCAGGCAAGAGTACTGGAGTGGGGTGCCATTGCCTTCTCCGTCATATGAGCTAGATACTCTTTAATATCTGATAATTATGATACAGAGTGATTTTCTAATTTCATCATTTGTTCTACATTTATTAGTTGTCATTCTACAGTAAAAAAAAAAAGAGCTTTCCCTTCTCCCCCATTGACTGTATGGACTCTTGGAATCTTAGTGTACAATGGGTGATAGTCCGTTAATGTCATTATTCATGTTGATGCTCATATTGACTCAGATTTTTTTTTATTTTATTTATTGATTTATTTTTGGTTGCACTGGATCTTTGTTGCTCTGCGTGGGCTTTCTCTAGTTGCGGTCAGCAGGGGCTGCTCTTCATTGTGTTGCGTTGCAGTGCACAGGTTTCTCTTTGCAGTGGTTTCTCTTATTGTGGAGCACAAGGCTCTAGATGTGCAGGCTTCAGTAGTTGCAGCATTTGGTCTCAGTAATTTCAGCAAGTGGGCTCAGTTGTGGTGCATAGGCTTCAGTTGCTCCGAGGCATGTGGAATCTTCTGAGACCAGGGATCGAACCGATGTCCCCTGCATTGGCAAGCAGATTCTTGTCCATTTTCTCCAGAGAAGCCCATCTGTACCATGGTCTTAGATTTTAAAGCCAGCATTATAACTGCTGTACCATACTGCATCCTTTGCCATGAGATATTTTTCTCACTGCCTGCAGTTAGTTTGCCCATCTCTGACAGCCTTTTTGAACCCTCTTAACTTTTCATCTTCTGGGAAGTAGGAAGACTAATGACAGTCCTTTCCAAATTATTTGTAAACTATAAGTAAATTACAATAAAGGACAGAAATGGTATGGACCTAACAGAAGCAGAAGATATTAAGAAGAGGTGGCAAGAATACACAGAAGAACTATACAAAAAAGATCTTCATGACCCAGATAATCACGATGGTGTGATCACTCACCTAGAGCCAGACATCCTGGAATGCAAAATCAAATGGACCTTAGGAAGCATCACTATGAACAAAGCTAGTAGAGGTGATGGAATTCCAGTTGAGCTGTTTCAAATCCTAAAAGGTGATACTGTGAAAGTGCTGTACTCAATATACCAGCAAATATAGAAAACTCAGCAGTGGCCACAGGACCGGAAAAGGTCAATTTTCATTCCAGTCCCAAAGAAAGGCAATGCCAAAGAATGTTCAAAGTACCACACAATTGTACTCATCTCACACGCTAGTAAAGTAATGGTCAAAATTCTCCAAGCCAGGCTTCAACAATACGTGAACCATGAACTTCCATATATTCAAGCTGGATTTAGAAAAGGCAGAGGAACCAGAGATCCAATTGCCAACATCTACTGGATTATCAAAAAAGCAAGAGAGTTCCAGAAAAACATCTATTTCTGCTTTATTGACTACACCAAAGCCTTTGATTGTGTGGATCACAATAAACTGTGGAAAATTCTGAAAGAGATGGGAATACCAGACCACAGCACCTGCCTCCTGAGAAATCTGTATGCAGGTCAAGAAGCAACAGTTAGAACTGGACATGGAACAGCAGACTGACTCCATATCGGGAAAGGAGTACATCAAGGCTGTATATTGTCACCCTGCATATTTAACTTATATGCAGAGTACATCATGTGAAATGCAGAGCTGGATGAAGCACAAGCTGGAATCAAGATTGCCAGGAGAAATATCAATAGCCTCAGATATACAGATGACACCAGCCTTATGGCAGAAAGCGAAGAAGAACTAAAGAGCCTCTTGATGAAAGTGAAAAGCAGAGTGAAAAAGTTGGCTTAAAACTCAACATTCAGAAAGCTAAGATCATGGCATCCAGTCCCATCACTTCATGGCAAATAGATGGAGAAATGATGGAAACAGTGACAGATATTATTTTCTGGGCCTCCAAAATCACTGCAGATGGTGACTGCAGCCATAAAATTAAAAGATGCTTGCTCCTTGGAAGAAAAGTTATGACCAACCTAGACAGAAAATTAAAAAGCAGAGACATTACTTTGCCAACAAAGGTCTGTCTAGTCAAAGCTATGGTTTTCCCAGTGTCATGTATGGATGTGAGAGTTGAACTGTGAAGAAAGCTGAGTGCCGAAGAATTGACACTTTTGAACTGTGATGTTGGAGAGGACTCTTGAGAGTCCTTTGGACTGCAAGGAGATCCAACCAGTCCATCCTAAAGGAAATCAGTCCTGAATATTCATTGGAAGGACTGATGCTGAAGCTGAAACTCCAATACTTTGGCCACCTGATGGGAAGAACTGACTCATTTGAAAAGACCCTGATGCTAGGAAAGGTTGAAGGTGGGAGGAGAAGAGGACAACAGAGGATGAGATGGTTGGATGGCATTACTGACTTGATGAACTTGAGTTTGAGTAAGCTCTGGGAGTTGGTGATGGACAGGGAAGCCTGGCGTGCTGCAGTCCATGGAGTAGCAAAGAGTTGGACACGACTGAGCGACTGAACTGAACTGATGAGCAAATAGTCGCCGACTAAAAACCTGACAGTGTCTGCTGTGAATTACATATCTGACTTTTAGATGTGGATTTTAGCTGCTTAGAGACCCTTCTCATTTCTCTTTAGGATCATAATTCATAGCCTGGATAAATCACCTATAAAAGGTAATCCTTGAAATCTTTTTAGGTAAGGGGTATTAGAGACAGGAGACTCACTTGACCATGTTACTTATCTATGAGAACTGTGTGTGTGTGTATGTGTGTGCATGGGAGTTACTGAAATTCATTCATCCATTCAGCAGATAATTGGGCCAGGTCCTGTGCCTATTGAAGGTTATGAAATTCAAACCAGTTAATACAGGGAAAACCAACAACACTACTGACTACAGATACTGAAAAACTTAACAATGGAGAGAATCTAAAATTACAGTTTGGATTTTTAATAGTTATGATAATTAGAGTAATTTTTAAAATTTTATTTATTTATTTTTGGCTATGTGTCACCACATGACTTGTAGGATCTTAGTTCTCTGACCAGGGATTGAACCCAGACCCTGGTAGTGAAAGCACCAAATCTTAATCACTGGGTCACCAGGGAATTCCCTAGAATAATTTTTTTTTTAATGCTTGCAATTTATGCCTTCAAAAGCATTAATAGTTTTAAAGTCCAGTGAGCAAAAGATAAACATACTAAAAGAAAAATAGGCAAAGGACATTATTCATGAGAATAAAAACACAATTGATTATTATAATTCATGAAAAAAGAAACACAATTGATTGTTAAAGATTTTTTTAAAGTCCAGCTTCACTAGTAATCAAAGAAATGCAAATTGAAACTGATGTGATTTCATTTTCTGTCTAACACATTTTCTGTGTCCAGATTAACACACTATGAAAAAGAAACAAAAATGCCCTATTTGATGAAAGGGCTCCCCTCATAGCTCAGTTGGTAAAGAATTTGCCTGCAATGCAGGCTACCCTGGTTTGATTCCTGGGTCGGGAAGATCTGCTGGAGAAGGGATAGGCTACCCACTCCAGTATTCTTGGGCTCCTCTTGTGGCTTCAGTTGGTAAAGAATCCACCTGCAATGCTGGAGACCTGGATTCAATTCCTGGGTTGGGAAGATCCCTTGGAGAAGGGAAAGGCTACCCACGTTCTGGCCTGGAGAATTTCATGGACTATCGCAAAGAATTGGACATGACTGAGTGACCTTCAGTCACTCACTCACATTTTAATGAAAGGAAGGCACAATAGTTACTCTCATCCTTCTTCTTTTGATAGTAGAAATAAAAATCACATTCTTTCTGAAAGGCAATCTAGTAACATTTATCAAAAACCTTAAAAATGTTTATAGGTTTGATCTAGAAATTCATTTCTTAGGAATTTATTCAAAGGAAATAGATTATTATAGAAATATTAAAAAATAATTATTTAATAGTTGGAGATTGGCTAAATGAAGTATAGACAAGCCTTATGGTAGAATACTGTGCAGTCATTAAAAACAGTGTGATAGACAAATATATAATTCATGGAAGAGGTATATATATGTTTAGGGAGAACTTATATATGACCCCGTTTTTTTGTAAATAAAAATGTGCATACGTGGAAAAAAACTGAAAGATGTTATATATTCTAAAACAGTTTTTTATTTTTGATTAGGTGTATTTTCTAAATTTCTTATAGTGAACATGAACCCTTTTTATAAGAAAAAAAAGGGGGGGAGTATTAGCAGGAACATCACATAAGACAAGGGAAACTAATATAAAGAGCACTTCCTGGGTCAAGCACTGTGGTTAGTGCTTTATAAATTCACCTAATCTAACCTCACTGTGGAGCCTCCTGCCTCTGTCCTTCTCCCTCCAGTCCGTTCTCACATGGCTATAGGAGTGATTCTTCTGATAGCAAAGATTTAGAAGAGAACATACCAAACTATAAATAGTAATTACTCCTGGAATTTAGATTGAGGAGATGGCTATAAGAGAAGACTTTCATTTTTCAATTTAATATTTCAGTATGATTTGTACTGTGTGTGTGTACACATATAAGTGGGGAGGAAAAGCTTGTGTTGCCATGTCACTTCCCCTTTAAGCCCTTCAGTGGCTTAAAGACCTTCATCTTCCACTTGTCTTCCGCTTACACCCTCTGCTCCAGGTCTTCTTTCTTCAGATGAAAGTTCGTGCTTTTTTGCCTCCCAAGATTTGTGAATGCATTGTGTCCTCCCACTTCACCAACCTGGCTCTGGTTATTTAGCCTTTTCAGGTCTTTATCACATTCCCCGGGATACCTTTCTTGATCCCCTCCCTTGGTTTCCCACCGTACATGGTACTTTTCCCATCATAGCCTTCATCACACTTTGCTAGAATTTTATGGTAAATTGTTGTCCTTCCCTGAAGAGACTGTAAGCTCCCTGAGGTCATGGACCCTAGCACCTAGAACAGTGACTTGAGCATAGTAAGCATTTGATAAGTAGTTGTTGAATAAACACTTCATATTTTATAGTTGTGGATCCTTAGCCTTAGGGAGGTGTTAGATAACTTGTCCAGAGCCTCTCAGACAGTAACGTTTCAGAGCCAACTTTCCTACCCTTGTGTTCGATACTTGTAAAATTCTTGTTCTTTCCACTGTACCACTCAGGTGAACAGAGCCAGAGCCAATCCCTAAACATGCCTCAGAATTGCAGTCTTTACTTCCTGGACCTTTCCTGTTTTTGACACTTATGTCTGTCTGATTTCTTCCAGTGTGGTGCAGGTCCTGCTTGCAGCTGGTGCTGACCCAAACCTCGGGGACGATTTTAGCAGTGTATACAAGACCGCCAAGGAGCAGGGAATCCATTCTTTAGAAGGTAAGTGTGGACTACTGTGCCATTCTGCGGGCTCTCCTCCCTGGGGCTTCCAGTAGCCATTCTCCGTGCCAGCTCTACCAGCTACTCAGGTGAGAGCCTGCAAGTCCCTCATCCTCTGGGGACTCATGGATAACCCAAAGGCTTGGGGCAGATCCCCTTCACAGCACCCTCTGGCTCTGTCATTTATGTCACTTCAGGTCTTAGGGAATAAGATAGAGGCCTCATTTCATGACTGAGGAGAGGGGTAGGAAAACCTCTTAATTGGTGTTCTGCCAAAAGTGCCTCAACCTGTGGAGTCTCAGATGAGTGGACAATGAAGCAGGTTTCCATAAGATAATTAGGGCAGCTGTGTGAAATGTGGATTAATTCTTCCTCTATTTCCTGTGGACTTAGCCTGCCCCAGCCCTGCCCCAGGACTAGAAACCAGCTTTACTGGTTCCCTTAGCCTCACAAGTCCCTCCACACTACCCTGAATACTGTTTTTTCTCTCCCTCCTCTATGTGGAATATAGTGTTCTCTCTAGCACTGGCCTCTCGACTTACTCCATGATCCAGGACAAAGAGTGGACCTCCTCTGTGCCTTGATGTCTGTGCTTATAAAATGGAGTGGTCATCATTACCGTGCTAGGGTATTGTGTGGGTGATGGCTTGGACTTCTCCAGAGGAAAGAGCCGATGTGCACCTTTACCAGGGCTTGGTCACATGTCTGTTGGAAGGTACCTGGGCAAGTTAGTCTGAATTGCCTCTGGTGAGTAGTTTTTCAAAAGTGGAATTGAGAAGAGGGCAGGTTGATTTGACTGCAGACAGAGATGAATATTTTACATTTGAGCTTTGCTTGTCCAGATTGACTCCGCTGCCCACCCATTATCCTGGCTCACTCACAGAGCCTGAGATTCCCCTCACTTTCCAGCAACAGGGCAGCTAAGCTGTGGCTGCTTTAGAGTTTGCAATGATGCCAGGAGAGACAGCCTTGCTGACTGCTTCAGGGTCAGAACATTGACCTGAGGGGAGGTTCAGCAGAGGGGAGAAGTATGCTCAGCCCTCAGAACCGTCATCAAGGCTGCCAGACTGACGTGGGTGTGTGGTAGCTTAGGACGGAGGTGTCATTGCTGCCCCAGCAAGTTTTCTTATATCAGCAGCATGAGAAAAATGTTGAAAGCATCAGAGCATTGCTACCCAGGTGCAGTGTGAAGTTGCCCTCCCCTGCCTCCACCCCTGAACCTGCTCCTTTTCTGTCAAGCTCCCTTGCTGTAGCTATATCCTCCACAGAGCCTTCTCTGCAACCTGTCCTCTACTGCTCCTTTGAATGTTCTCTAAATCTTAGCCCTTTAAATGGTTATTTGAACTATGATCTGCTCACAGGTCTTTTCTTTCCTCGTGAGCTGACAGTTCTATGTGCAGGTCGTGACCTATGCCACCTTGGATTCCGCACTGAGCTGGGGGAATTATATTCATTTTGTTTGCAGTAGAGGAGAATTTCATGAGTGCCACACTTGCCCTATATTTGCAGCCTGATGTGTGTGAACTCAGCTTAAAGGCTGTCCTCCATTCACTCAGACACAGCATTGCCACCCTCAGCTCTACCTTCTGTTCCAGTGCTTTCACCAAAAAGCAAGGAGGAGCATTTGCTGAGGGGCAGGGCCAGGTAGAAGGGAAGGAATTATTCGAGGACCTTCTCTTCTGCTCTTGGGATCCAAACACCACCCAGTAAGCATTTTTGATTTCACAGAATCTCAGAACTGTGAAGCCATCTAGTCCTGCCTCTGCTGTCACACTGGTCCCCACCCCTGCATTTGAAGTTTTGAACCTTTGTGTTCTGGGGCTTCCCAGGTGGCTCAGTG
Organism: Okapia johnstoni; assembly: GCA_024291935.2. Classification (NCBI taxonomy): domain Eukaryota; kingdom Metazoa; phylum Chordata; class Mammalia; order Artiodactyla; family Giraffidae; genus Okapia; species Okapia johnstoni. The sequence goes on from CM044325.1 coordinate 26,419,752, forward strand.
GATAAAGAATCTACCTGCAGTGCAGGAGTTGCAAGAGACGTGAGTTCAATCCCTGGATCAGGAAGACCCCCTGAAGGAGGGCATGGTAACCTGCTCCAGTATTCTTGCCTGGAGAATGCCATGGACAGAGGAGCCTGGCAGGCTACAGTCCATAGGGTCGCAAGAGTTGGACACTACTGAAGCAACTGAGCATGCATGCACCTTTGCGTTCAGCTTTCCAGGTTGATGCTCATATTCAGCATTCTAGATCAGTGGTCAGCACACTTTTTCTGGCAAGTGCCAGATAGTAACCATTTTAAAGCTTTGTGGGCCAGTTGGTCTCAGTTGTGGCTATTTATCTTGGCCATTGTAGCATAGAACATAATACACAAATGAGTGTACATGGATGTGTTCCAATAAAACTTTATTTACAAAAGTTGGCAGCAGGTTGGATTTGGCCCATAGGCTGTAGTTTGCCAACTTTGTTTTAGATATTTTCTTTTTTCTCTCCTTCCTTCCTCCTTTCCTTCCTCCCTCCCTCCCTTCCATCCTCTCTTCTATCCTTCCTCCCTCTTTCCCTCCCTTCCTTGCTTCTTTTCTCTTTCTTTGCCTTTTGTAATCAACCTCCTTTGAATTTTTTTAACTCTTGTGCTAGCCAGCCTACATTCTAGGTAGGTAGGCAACAGAAATATTGGAACAAACTAATATATCTCTCATGAAATGCAGACAGAAATATTAACTATATTAATTTATATGATCTGCAAATTTAGTGAATAGGCTTTCTATGGACTCATTCACTTATTCAAAAGTAATTTAAAAAAAATTTATTGATTACGTTCCTATCTAGCAGGGACTGGTCTCAGCACTGTTAGACAAGCAAGGTCCCTGCCATCATGCACTTCATGTGCTAGTCTTTGATTACAGCGTTTATAAGGACTCTATTAAGTACAGAGCCCTGGAACTCATTCATGATCAGGACAATTTAGAAGCATTATTCAACAGTCAGAATTGTAGATCCTCCAAACTTCTTTCTTTTCTAGCCTCCATTTCTCCATCTTGTCCACAAAATTGTAAGAGATTTATTCCTGAAATGAAAACATGTTTAACATTTGTCTTAATTTGTTGCATAGGAATCCTTGCCCAGCAGGATGTTAGGTTATTCTGGCATGGTTTTGTATTATCCCTAGCAAACCCACACTGGTGCCCAGTAATCACCTAAGTGTTTCTGAACCATTAAATATAAATAAATTCTAGATTTAAGCGATAACTATCAACAGTCATTCATAAGTTCACTGCTATGTGGCTTGCAATATCTAACTCGTAGTTTTTTCTCTGTTTTGAATTGCAGGCTGCCTTTGCCAGCCATGGTTTTCTGGCAGCTCCTCTGATTTTCGCTGGTGTGTCAGTGTGGATGTACTCTGCACTTGGACTTCATGTGCTGTGCTTTCTGACTCTGAACCTGGAGAGTGATGGTCCTTTACAATCATCTCAGAGTTCTCTCCTTACCAGCCTAAGCCTTTAGCTCCTTGTTGAACATACTTTTCTTTCCTTTTCCCATTTATAAATACCTCATTCATTCATCCATTCAACCAGTATTTATTGACTGCCCACTCTATGCAGGTCACTGTACCCAGCTCAGGGTCATTTTCACTGAGGAAGTAGACAAAAGAATCCTGGTTTTTGTTTTTGTTTTTTTCATTTTGACTGGATTGACTTTTTTCGTGGAAAGCTACCTGACTTGGGGGTATGTGAGGAGGTTAAGTAGAAGAAGAGTTACAAGCCCCTTGCCCAGAGTGTGTGTAGGCAAATTCATGGGAAAGTTCTTCAGTATTGGAGCATAGAGTCAGTGCCATCAAGTTCACTAAATTTCTAATAGATATTTCTGTGGGGCTCAGCCTGTGATCAGTACTGAAGGGAAGTATTGAGTTATAGTTTGACTTTGGCAAGACCTCCCTAAACTACTGTAATATATCCCTTGTCTACTTTATCAGTATTATTGTGAAGTTGAAGAGATGTGATGTGTGAATCATAAAGTATTCTACAGTTACAATCGCTTATTAATTTGGTTCATTTATAATTGAGCATGCACTTCCTGAGTGCCAGGCACTCTGCCAGATGCTGGGAATAAATTAAAAGGAATATATGTGATCTAGTCCCTCAATATATATGATCTGCTCTCAGTCAAGTAATAAGACAGACCTATGAACAGGCATCACAGTGCAGAATGATATATGCAAAGGTAGATAGATGTACAAAGTATATAGGTAGCACTTGTATAAGTAGTGATGCCCTCTACCTGAGGGCAGACTCATGTCTGGAAAGTGTCACAGGGTAAGTGACTTTGAATTGAGTCTTAAGGTTGAGTCAGAGACTGCCAGGAAGACTAAGTGGGATGGACTTTCCAGGCAGAAGGAACAACACATGCAGAGATAAAGGCTAAGTGATAGCAGGTGGAATCATCTGCCGCAGTACTAAGAACAGCTAGAAGTAAGACCATAGGGGGAGGCAGGCTTCTACATGGGAGGGACGCTATAAGGCAATTCTAGGGAGCTCATAGTGTTTTCTAAAGGCCATTGAAGGATTTCAAGTAGGGGAATGCTCAGTTTAAATTAGCAGTTTAGATAGACCATTCTCATGGGATGGGGATGAATTGGAGAGGAGAGGTTAGCAATGGTTCTTAATGTTTTGATCCCTTTGAGAATTGGATGAGAAACCATGCTCCTCTCCCCCAAAATGCACTTCTCACTTCTGAGGATTTCTAAAAGAAATGTTTGGGGAGTGGAGAGAAATAGATATTCGAAAAATATTAGGAGGATTTTGAGTATTCGGTGGAATGTGGGAATTGATGGAAAAGGAGGCACCTGTCTGTCACCTTGGTTTCTGCTTTGGGTGAACCATTGGATGAGTCGGTCTGGAGTTCAAAGACATCTGGCAGCATTTGCTTGGTAGTTAAAATAATGAATGTGACTGAAACTGCCTGAGGAAAGGAGTTAAAGGGAAGGGATAGGAAGACAAGTCCCTCACTCAGGAAGCCAGCATTTAAGATGTGGGGAGAAACGAGGATCCAGACAAGGAGACCGAAAGGTATTGCAGAAGTTGCCTGGTTTTCTTCTCTCAGAGAGGTGCTCTGTGTCTGTTCTGCCTGGTCAGAATGGGCACACCCTAGAGAGAAAAGAAACCTCCTTGCTGCTGAGGCTTTGCTGTCAGCTGCCTCATTCACCATTCCTGGTGAACTGCTTCTCCGGCCTGATGTTTGGTATTGCTCTAGCAAGAAACTTGCTCAGCTGGCATGTTAGTGTCTTCGACTCTTGTCAGGGTTGGTGTTTCAGGGTAGAGAGCAGGGCTGTTGGTGCAGGCGATACAGGGATACTTGGCCTTATTGGCTGACTGTTCTGCCCTCTCCAGCTCTCGGAATGGCATCTTCAGAGGCACAGTGATATCCTGGAGAAAGGTTAGGCTTCAGAGCCAGGAAATTATGGTTCACCTAAGCTCTGTCACCAGTCGTGTGGCCTTAAGTCACTTGAATTTCGGTTTTCTCATCTGTAACCTAGGGATAACAATACCCATCCTAAAGAGTTGTTTGAACGACTAGAAATAATCACATGTAAAGCACAGTAGCATATGATGAAGAATTTCTCTGTGGCGTTGGGTCTTGTCTCAGTGAAAGGCAGGAAACTTGCCTTAGAGGTACTGAGCAACTCACCACTCAAGGGGTACTGACAGAGGCTGGCTGGCTGCCCATCAGGGATTCTGTAAAGGGTCATTAGATTATATTGCTTCCAAGGTTCCTGTCAGCCATGTGATTTCTAAGGTTCTAGAAACTTTAGGCTTATCTTCAGAGCAAGTAATGTGCTTAGAAGTAGGATTTGAGCCGGGCTTTGGATAGTGGAGAGAGGAGAAAAAAAGAAAAGATATTTTAAGCAGAGATCACGCTTGAGCAAAGGCACAGAGGGGGCACATGGAGGGGAGCTTGGAGATCACGGCTGCTTCTCTACCACTTCATCCACCGATCCTGACCACGTTCCATGCAGTGCCTTGAGCCTCACCCATGCCCACTCTAGGAGAGTTCCACTTGTAGCTGGCTGCTGGGTGTGGGCCCCAATCCTCAGGTGGAGGAGGCAGTAAATTAGTGATAACAGTAAACAAGTCACCCAGTCAGGGATGCCCCTGGCTGCTTGTAAGTAACTGTTATAAACCTTGGGTGTCTGGGGCTGTCAGAAATGCACGCGAGCACTCTGAGCGCCTCTCATATACACAATTAAAACAATAAAACACGGCAGAAACGTAGCCAGAGCAGGCTATAAATCAGCTTCTCTTCTCAGTTCCAAGTGGCGGCTGAATAAAGATGAGTTGTGCAGAACCTCAGTTGGCACAGGGCCCTTCTGGGGATAGGGGCCTTGTTTGCCCGGCTGGACCTGCCGAGGCCAACCCTAACCCCACCCCCAGCCCGGGCAGCCCTCTTCCCACAGCTCCAGGGGCTGCAGGTCCTCGCCTGCTCCAGCTGACCTCCCCATCTCTGTGTCTTCAGATGGGGGACAGGACGATGCAAGCTGGTACATCACAAACCAGTGGACAAGTGCCCTGGAGTTCAGGAGATGGCTAGGAGTCCCCACTGGCGGTAATGGAACTGCTCTCTATAATATTTCTCCTTCTCCCCAGGACATTGCTAAGTCTTACCCTAGCTCATCTATTCAATATAAGTTAACACCCAGCACCCACTGCGTGCCCAGCCTTACCCAGGCACAGCAGAGAGAATCTGTGCCCTTGGAGACAAACTCAAATGGAAGTAGTAATAGTCCCAAGGACATAAGAATCACCTATCTCAGAGTCTAAAGAGTGGCTTGGCCATCACCTGTGTGACCTTGGGCAATTCTTTATCATTCTGAGCCCTGATTTTCCCATCTATAGAGAATAAGATTTTTACGCCATAGATGTAGCTTGTCAAAGCACAGATTCCTGCCCCACTCCCAGATCCTGAGATTTTAATTCAGTGTGTCTGGGGTTGGACCTGAGATTTTGCATTTCTAACAGGCTCCTACTCTTTGAATAGATTATCTAGGCTACTTGTGCTTGAACTGCTTTAAAAAAATTCATCTGGACCTTCTCCCTGGAAGAGACTCTTTTTTTCACTTTAAGTTTCATTCCTAGAGAGTCTGTGTCCTTAAACGTGGTATTATGGGGGCACAGAACACTTAATAGCTGTGACACCTAGGACAATTTTCTGTACCTCTTGGAGGCTCTGTCTCCTTATTTGTAAAATAAACATTAGTGGGAGAGTTAGAAGTAGTATTTTTATCCTTAGCCTAAAACCTAGAACATAGAAGGAATTCCGTTAATGTAAATTTCTGTTTTTATATCATCATCATACTCTTATAAAACTTCATTCAGTGTCTGACACAGCCTTCCAAATGCTTCAGTGTCTCTACCACAGCCTTCAGCAGTAGCAAACTGTTATCTGCAAAGAGCCAAACATTATCTTCTAGTTCAAGGAATGGCTTGGTCATCACCTGTGTGACCTTGGGCAATTCTCTTTATCTCTCTGAGCCTTGATTTTCTCTTCTGTAGAGAATAATATATTCTATACCATAGGCTTATTACGAAGATCAAATTAAAATACTTATTAAATACTTGAGAAAATACAAGGTATCATAGACATATAAGGTGCTGGCAATAATAATAATAAAGATTGATGACATGACCAAGACTATGTTTGACAAGGGTCCAGTCAGAGATGCTGATAACAAGGACTATCAGAACTCAAAGAAGAGAATCTGTCTGAAGCTTCAGGAAATAAAATGGTATTTGAGTCTTGAAGTATAAGAAGGTTTTATAGAGCAACTGAGTTTTATAGCAACTGAGTGCGAATTGTGTATAATCAGAGAAAGGCGTGAGCTTCCCTGGTGGCTCAGCTGGTAAAGAATCTACCTGCAGTGTGGGAAACCTGGGTTCGATCCCTGGGTTGGGAAGATCCCTTGGAGAAGGGAACAGCTCCCCACTCCAATATTCTGGCCTGGAGAATTCCATGGACTGTATAGTCCATGGGGTCTCAAAGAGTCAGACCTGACTGAGAGACTTTCACTTTCACTTTTTCAGAGAAGGGCCTATATTATGTCCAGAATTTTCATAGGTGGGAAATGGAAAAAATATATTTCAGGGTAGCAAGTAAACTTGTTAGGGTGAAGCATCCATACAGCAGAAGATTCATTTTAGAGGGTAATGAGCAGTAAAGGTGCTGCTTTAAAGTGAGTAGGCTGGGGCCAGATCCAGATGCTTGAACTTTATCTCTTAGGCAGAGAGGAGCCTTGCAGGTCCTAGAGGAGAGGGTACTACAGGAGCTCACTCCTTCCATGGTAGAGAAGCGGGGGAAGTAATAAGATGATGATAATAGCTACAGCAGCAGGTTACGTTTATTGGTACTTAGTGCATGCTCAAAGCAACCCTGTGACGTAGGCACTAAGGGAAACTGAGGCAGAGAGATGATGTCAAATGCCAGCAGAACCATATCATGCTCTTTAGAGAACCCAGCACCCATGTCAGCCAACATGTGCCCCACACTTGGCTCAAAACCTCTGACTTGTCCAAAGTCTTGGAAAATTTGGGGATCTGCCAGGCCAAAAGCTATTTGGGCAAGTTATTATTTTTAATAATGTCCCTGCCTCTTCCTCATCATTGTCAGAGCCTTGACACACCTTCAGCACCAGTGGTTCTGCATGTCATTTCTCAGCAGTGTCAGCCCCTTTAGAGGCACTTGAATGGACAATGCACTATCTATCCATTAGGCCTTTTGACCAACTTCAGGATTAAGTATAGCAGCCAGTTAGGTTAATTGTTTCTATTCTTTTAGCCCTCCAAATCTATATATATATGTTTGACTAGGAGGAGATACACTAGTTGACATGTTTTATTAAAAAGAATAAATTCGATGTATTTATAAAAATAAGGCAAAAATGGGATGGGGTGGCAAAGAACTATAGTCTTGCGATTTTTAACTGATTTACATATTTTGTATATAAATATTTTTTCATCAAAAGTTCCAAACAGGGGTGGGTCCCACACACCACACAAAATATATTAGAGACATTTATATGGATAGCAGGAAGGGAGACAGAGAGCTGAAATTTTCCAGGCACCCAGTGATTGATGGGGGCTGAGGCTCCCCCTGACGCTTTATTGAGTTTCCGATGATTATCTCTCGCCGAGACATTTTTTACAGATGACGGTCGAGCTGTCACAATGGACCATGGGGGAAAAAAAACCAACAATAATAACACTTTAATCTTTTTACTGCACTGCTCCCTAGTATCTCAGATTCATCTTCCCTGACGCACGCAGTTCATTATTCTGCCCCTCCCTGGATGGGAAATAAAGGGAAATAAATATATATGTAGACACACTTACCCACATACATACACACACACCGAGTGTATATAAGAGACCACCCCAGAACCAGAGAGGTGCAGAATTTATTGTTCTTTTTGCAAGTGTTGAGGTTTATTAGTAGAGATGCTGGGTTGGCTTGGAATTGGCTATTAATTACAGCATTTTGTATTTGTTTTTTATTGCAAGTTTTTAGCATCTTGAAGAAAAGGCAGAAGAGAGGCAAGCAGGTGTAGAGATGGGGAGCACAGAGGGACCAAGTTTGGCCAACCGAGTAGCAAAGCTGGCAAAGGGGACAGACTTCTTCCTCTTGTCGCTTGGCCCTGCCCAGAGGATTCCTGGACCTGGAAGAATACTGCTTTGGTCAGAATCAGAGTAGGGGCAGGGGAGTGGGAGATGGTGAGCCCAGGGTAATTATAGGACAAATCACAGGGCTCTAGATACCAGGGAGGATTAGGAGAGATGGGAAGTGGTAGAAGTGTTGGTGGGTCTCTAGCTAACAGTATAACAGGTAACAGATTCCTAAGAGTTTGCCCACGTTTTGATTTTGGTTATGTGCAGGTGAGACATGGGCTCTGAAAAGCTCTACCTGAGTCTGTGGTCAGATGAGTGTCCTAGGCCAGAGAGGATGCCACACTGACTGTCTGGGGTCACAGGCAGGGTCAGCAACCTTTCATCTTAAGGTTCCAGGCCAACCTTCCTGCTCTCCCCCTTCTCTTCCTTGGGGTGAGAGAAGATAGGCTTGGGGTCCCTATATGGGAAGGCTGCCCTTGACGTGTCTCCAGTAGAGTAAGTGCTAGCCCAGTCTTCTCTTTAATTCATCAAACCTTTTTGAGCTTCTGCTATGTGTCAGGTCTCATGTTATGCTATGATAAGATATAATGAGGTAAACAGGGTCCTGTTCTTAAGGAGAAATCTTCTAGACTATAGGCAGGGAGCATGGTGTTTGTGAGAACCATTTTTAAGTGGGGTCTAGCCCTCCAGCCATAGGCCAGCCTAGATGACCATTCTCTGGATGAAGGTCAAAGAGATCTGTAAGACACGGGTCTTTCAAGATCCTCTTTTCTACTTGGAGAGAAGTATTTATGGAACACCTACAATGCTCAAGAGTGTATGCATGAAACAGTCTGAAAATACAAAAGATTATGTGAGAGAAAATGTTAACTAATTTGATGTGGACTGCACATTACTAGAAGGCAGAGAGGAGAGGGAGATCAGTGAAAATCAGACTTCTTGAGTTGTAAGGAATGGGTAAAGCGTAGGTAAATAAAAGGAAGAAAGAGTGAAGCTATGGTATCACACAGAGAAGAGAGTAAAAGCCTTTGTGGTAAACAAACTAGCTTGGTTATTGACTGCCGCCATGACCGGAAACAAGCTACATAAAAGTGCCAACTTCTTTTACTAAATAAGAATAATAACAGCCCAGTGTGATTCTTTCAAGAAAAATAGTTGTAAAGTTCCTCACAGAGTACCTGGCACATAGTAAGTGCTCAGTAAATGGAGGCCATTATTTTCTTATTACTCCGAGTTTTAAAATTTTATTCTTTATTTATTTTAACTTCTGGCTGTACCACACAGCATGTGGGATCTTAGTTTCCCAACCAGGGATTGGACCTGTGCCCTCTGCAGTGGATGCACAGAGTCTGTGAGCTGCAACTACGGAGCTCATGTGCTACAATTTCTGAAGCCCGTACACCCTAGAGCCTGTGCCCTGCAATAAGAGAAGCCCGAGCACTGCAAGGAAGAATAGCCACTGCTCGCTGCAGCTAAAGAAAGCCCGCAAACAGCAACAGAGACCCAGTGTAGCCAAAAATAAATAGAGTAAATACATAAATTTTTAAAAAAGAAGAGGAAAGGGCACAATAGTAAATTTATTACCATTTATTGCACCTTAGTACATGCCAGGCGATGTGCTCAATTCCTTACATTTTTTAATATATCAGCTTTATTGAGATTTAATTTATATACCACATAGTTTGCTCATTTAAAGTGTGTAATTCAGTGGTTTATAGTATATTCACAAGAATTGTGCTGCTGTTACCCCAATTTTGGAACATTTTCATCACCCCATAAAGAAACCTCATACCCGTTATCAGTCATTCTCTACTTCTCTTACAACCACTAGACAACCACTAATCTACTTTCTGTTTCCACAGGTTTACACTTCATATAAATAGAATCATACAATATGTGATCTTTTGTGGCTGAATTCTTTTTGACTTGTTTTTAGGGTTCGTCCATGTTGTAGCATGTATCAATACTTCATTCCTTTTCATAGCTGAATAATATTCCATTGATGGCTATACCACATTTAGTTTATCTACTTATCAATTGAGAGACATTTTGGCTGTTTTGATTTTTGACTATCATGAATAATGCTGCTGTGAATGTTTTTGTACAAGTTTTTGTGTGAACATAGTGTTTTTTATTTTCTTGGGTGTATATCTAAGATTGCTGGCTCATATAGTAACTCAGTACTTAGCCTTTTGAGGAACTACCAGACTGTTTTCCAAAGTGACAGCACCATTTTACATTCCCACCGGTCACTTATGAGGGGTCCAGGTTCTCCACATCCTCAGCAGCACGTGTTATTGCCTGTCTTTTTTACTTTTAACTGTTCTAGTGGATATGATGTGGTATCTCGTGGTTTTGATTTGCATTTCCCTGATGGCCAATGATGCTGAGCATCTTTTCATATGATTTTAGGCCATTTGTATATCTTCTTTGGAAAAATACCTTCTCAGATTCTTTTTCCATATTTAAATTGGTTTTGCCGTTCAGTCTTGTGAAGTAGGGTGATGATATCTATCTTGCAGATGAGGAAACAGATTCTTCAGAGATGTTAATTTGATCAAAGTCATACAGTGAGCTTTGCTTACCAGTGTGACTGACTCTGACCTTTATACTCTTTCTGATACACAGTGCTGCCTACTGAGGATTCATGGTAGGATCCTTTCATGGCGGTGGGGAGTTCTCACTAGCAGGAAGGGAGGAGTTAACAGTTTATTTAGAGACATTAGGACCAGGTAGGAGAGCCTCTGAAAGTCAACAGGGGAACGTGGATATATTACAGGTTACAGAACAGGGGAGGATATGTTAGTTTGAAAATTACATGTTAGTTTGTACTGTTTCCTAGGTATAGTCATTTCCTGTGCCCCTCACTGTATCACATCATTTCAGTGTTCACAGCAATACAATTTGTAGATATCAGTGTTCCCATTTTATCAGGGAGAAATTTGAAGCTCAGAGGTCTGGAACAGTTTTCTAGCATCACCGGGTTTAGAATCCAGGTCTTTCCAGCTCAGTATTCTGAACTCTTCCCTTTCAGCGATACTTCGTAAAAGATTCTTTCAGTGTTATTTGCAGCATTTATAAGCTCTTCAGGGCAGGGCCTCTTTATTGCCATGGTCCAGCCCATGGAAAGTATGCAATACTTTGCTGGATAAACAAGGAAACAGACTAGAATATATGGTATGCTGCTGCTGCTGCTGCTAAGTCGCTTCAGTCGTGTCCAACTCTGTGCGACCCCATAGACGGCAGCCCACCAGGCTCCGCTGTCCCTGGGATTTTCCAGGCAAGAATACTGGAGTGGGTTGCCATTTCCTTCTCCAGTGCATGAAAGGGAAAAGTGAAAGTGAAGTCACTCAGTCGTGTCCGACTCTTAGCAACCCCATGGACTGTAGCCTACCAGGCTCCTCCGTCCATGGGATTTTCCAGGCAAGAGTACTGGAGTGGGGTGCCATTGCCTTCTCCAGAATATATGGTATAGGAAGACTTAATTTAAGTTGGCTTTTGTCAGAGAGAGGAAGTTTGAGTGAGACATTAGAGGTCTCCAATATCCCAAGACTTGGTGTCTTAGGGGGCTTTGCTTTAACTTTCTACACATGGGATTTGGGAAGAACATTCTGGTGCCCAGACATCCTTGGCTTCCCTAGAGTGGGATCAGGCATTTGGAAATAGGATGGGTTTGGCCAGCCTTGAATCTTTCTTGTGTTCATCACAAGAGAATTAGGATGGGAAGGGCCCTCAGAGACTAGTCCAGTGCTTCTTACAAGTTACCCACATGATTCTCATGCCACTAAAGTCTACTAACCACAGATATGAGAAAAACTCACTTTAAAAATAAGGAATCTGGGACGTGGAAGGATTGAAATACATAGCAAATTTAGTGAAAACCATTTTTTAATCCAGTTCACTTTTCTCCTGGTCTGTTCTGTTGGTCTGGTCTGGTCTGTTCTCTTGCTGTTCCCCATGCTGCTTAATTCGTCAACAAAAACCATTGCCTGCCTGTAGCTTTCAGGACAGAGTCCAAACCTGTTTCAGGATCAGGCCTCTCTCTGCCTGGGCAACCTCATCTGTGCCCATTGCTCCACCCGCCTTCATTCAGCATTCCAGGTTCATTGGAGGACCAGCTTCTTGTAGGGACAGGTAATGCAGTTTCACCTACTGTCATTTGCAAACACCACTTCCTTTTCTGGAATGCTCTTCTTAACCTCGTCCTCCAGACAGTTTCTGTCTGGGAGGATTCCTCCCCAAGGCGCCTGACATGTGCCCATCTTTGCTGCCATGAGACCGTGTGCACACATGCCTCTCATAACACTCACTGTGCTGAGGTGCTCCAGGGCAAGGGGTGAATGAGGGCTCCTCTGTGCTCATGGCTGAAGCTGCATGAAATACTGAAGTGATGCTGGGTGGGATACATATAGAAAATGTTATGAACTAGTTTCTGTCATCCATGAGGAAACTGGGGAGTCAGAAGGGAAATTATAACACAAAAAGTTATTACACAAAGTGTTGTAGACAGTAAACAAACAAGTTGTAAGTAGATACACATGATCAGCATGACAAGCCTCCAGAGCAGAGCTGGGAGACAGGACCTCCTGGAAGAGGAGGCCTTGAATTGGACTTTGAAGAACAGGGAGGGCTTAGAGAGGAAGGAGGGCCATCCAGGCTGGGCAAGGGAATGAAAAGCCTTGCCTGCCCCAGGGACAGTGATCCAGCACAAGGAGTCCCCCTCTTGACCCGTCCCCTGGCAAAAGACAGGCACCAGAGGCAGAGCCAACAGCGCCTGCAGAAGCTGAGGAGGCAGCTTGGTGATGCTGGCAGTAGGAGTGAGGATTTAGCAAGGTAGTAGATACACAACACCTCGTGGGAAGGAAGCTGAGAGCCCAGAGCCTTCCTCCTGGACACTCTCCATAAGAACTTAGCTTAGTCCCTGAGCCTCGTGCCAGGTGGGCTGATGCTGGGGTATGTGAGGCTTGAGCCTGTGGGCACTGGCAGAAGCTGTGCAATATGGAAGATGGAGCCAGGCCGGCTCAGGACCAATTTGCCATCTGAGTTGGGTAGGCCACCCAGCCTCTTTACCTCTGTCCAATAGAATAGTACTTGACCTGTCTGTCCTAGGCTGACCTGGGGTGAGGGGACAATTGCATTGAAGCACTCTCTAAACCCTCAAGTGCTGCACAAATGTAAGGGTTCTCCTCATGTTCATCAGGTTAGTCAAAAAGGTTCCCCCTCATGGAGACACGCTCCCATTTTTAAAGGCACTCCATGGCAGTAGATGATACGAGTTCCTGGGTGTGGCAGGTAGAGCCTGAGCTTGAGAAGAAATTGTTAGCTACGGTTGCCTTTGCTCCGCACAAAGCAATGATAATAAAGCTTTTGTTACTGGGAGACCATTCCTTTTGCCTCACTTACGTTTTTTCAAAGTCTCCTCCAATAGACTTAGGAATGTGAGGACAAGAACTATGTGTGATTCACTTTTGTATCCCCAGTGCCGACCCCGGGGGAGGAAGCAGCATTACTAAATATTTGTGGTAATATTTTTAAAAATCTGTTATCAGATTTGATTCTCATTTAATATTCAAATTATTGCTTGTTGTGCCCATTTTACAGGTAGAAGACCTTAGTAAGTAGCAGAGCTAAGATTCAGGACTGTGTGAGTCCTTTACCTTCAATTACTGTTTCTCATCATGGGAGGCAGTGATTTGGGGGGCAGGGGGGTGTTGTCTTGTTTTGCAGTTTCAGCAGTGCTGGGTAGATGTCAGGCTATAGGGAGGGCTTCGGGGACCCCTTTCACCTCTCCTGACTCCTTGACACTGCTGAGTGCAGGAAATCTTGCTGTGTGTACATCAGCTGCACACCTGCCATGGCTCCCAGGCTGACCCTGGCCACAGCACCCCAGCATAGACTTTGCAGCCTCAAAAGGCAGAGGTGGAAACAGAAGGATGACAAAGTAATGCTGTGACATTCTCTCTGTGGCCACAGGAGTGAAGGGACAGGGATGGCTGGCCTGAAGGGGAAGCAGGAGCTTGAGCCCATCTCCCCCTGTGCTGGAGATGGGCTGGTGGATGTCTTTGTTGGGAAGGGGATGGTTCATTGGCTGAGGACCAGCTGTACACACTGGGCCTCAAAAGACCACCGTGGTGGCCAGCTGGTGAGCTGGCCTTGGATGAGTCACTTTAGCTTCTGTGGGTTTGCTTCCGCTTTCTCCATGAGAGCAAGTAAGAATGTGAGGATGTATGCTGCACACACCTCCTTCCCACCTTTAGACACTTTTTTTTTCTGATAGAGATCTAATGATTTGGGAGTTTCAGTAAGATCTCTTGGGACAGGACTTCTAAAACTGGGTGACAAGGGGAAAAGAGCTTACTGCTAAGAACACGAAATGGGTTTAGCCAACCTGGACAGGGTCTTAGTTCCACCACTGATTGGCTGTGGCACCTTGCTCTGTTTCAGCTTCCCCATCTGTAAAATGGGGAGAGTGAACATCCACCTCACAGGGTCGTTCTGAAGTAAATTAGTAAAGGGAATGCTTTACATGTTGTTATGTACTGTTCAGTTCCAGAGTGTTCCATGGACCACCATTGCTGCAGGATTTTAACAGGGTTTGGGTGGAGAGGCTGCCAAACATAAAACTGCTGAGTAATAACCAAATTAGGGCTTCCCTGGTGGCTCAGTGGTAAAGAATCTACCTGCCAATGCAGGAGATGTGAGTTCGATCCTTGGGTCAGAAAGACCCCCTAGGGAAGGAAATGGTATCCCACTCTAATGTTCTTGCCTAGGAAATCCCATGGACAGAGGAGCCTGGTGGGGTACAATCCATGAGGTCACAAAAGACGTAGCAACTAAACAACACCACCAAATTAAATAGATGGTTCTTACTCAGAGCTGTGCCTTTTGGAGGGGAAAAGTGTATCCAGAAATCCCCAGACCTTTTTTTCATAGAGAGAGTACACTTTTGAAAGCACAAGACTAGATAGTAAGGATAATAACTGACAGTGATAGTCAACTGTCAGTTAGTCAACTGGAGGCATGAGAGATAGGGAAATGTTCCAGGCCATGGAATAGTATTTGCAAAAGCTCAGAGGCTAGAAAGAGCATTAGGAAGGGGATGGTGAGAGATGAGACCTCAGAGGGGAGCAGGGGCTCTCTTCATGGACATTCCTTATTAGCTGGGCTGTGACACTGCCACTATGCTGATGTTTGTCCCTGAACCAAATAGCCCAGCTGTGCCCCTTGAGTTCTTTTGCTTTTTATGGTAAGCATCCCATGTATAACTCTGTCTCACACTTATGATTTGTCCATTCAGTGGTCTGATGATTGCATTAGATGTTAACTTCTTAGAGTCAAGAAGGGTGTCATATTCATTAGTATATCTCCAGAAGCTACCACCATGCATGAGTGTTCATTAAGAATATATTTTGAATGGGTGATATCTTTTCTTTGTAAAATGGGTGCTTTCTTGAACCAACTATCACTTTTCCTCATGTTCATCATTTTATCTAGCAGTTAATGTCCTGTGTGGCAATTCAGGGGTGCCCTACTGGCTCTTGAGGCACTGTATTCTGTGGCTTCCTCTTTCAGGTTTTTGTTGTACTGTTATTTTCCCTCCCTGCCTGGTGAGCTCTGGACTGGAATCAGCATATTTGATTCTGAAACCTTCTTCCCAGCCTTCTAGTTTGCTTCTTCTAATCTTCAGTAGGCTGGAAACAAAATCCCTTACCATGATTTGATAAGACTGTTCTCAACTAAGAGTTTGAGTTAATCTCTGAGTTAGGTCCTAAAGTTAGGTCCTGCATGAGAAACATGCAGATCCCATTGCACATTGGACATATATATTAGCTAATCAGAAGCCTTCTTCCTGTTTACCCTGCTCTAGGAAAGGTCAGGTCACACTCCAGGGGTGGGGGTCATCAGTTGGGAGAGCCTCTGACTGGTGCAGAAGAGCTGATGGACCACTGATTCACCAGACCATAGGGAAGTGTGGTCTGTTCTCCAGTTACACACTCCAGCAACCTCATTTTGACCAAACATTTGAAATACTATCACCTAAGCCATCTTATCTGTGTGTTATCTACAAACCTCAGGCCGATCTCTGTTAGGACAGGTTCCATAGAGAGTATGCTGGCACCTTCACTTTGAGCAGGGGAAGAAGAGAGAGAGGAAGCCAAGGCTAGGACCAGAACATCTGGGCTCTGATTCCTTCATTTGCAAAATGAGGGTGAAAGCATGATGTGATGGGGAAATAGCATGAGGACTTAGATTAGACCTGGGCTCTAATCCTCACGCAACCACTTATTAGCTGTATGACCTCTGTGCTTTAGCTTTCTCATCTATAAAATGAGAATTATAATGCCTGCTTCCCTGGTGGCTCAGTCAATAAAGAATCCACCTGCAATGCAGGAGACCCAGGTTCGATCCCTGAGTTGGGAGGATCTCCTGGAGAAGAAAATGGCAACCCACTCCAGTATTCTTGTCTGGAGAAGCCCATGGATAGAGGAGCCTGGCAGGCTACAGTCCATGGGGTCATAAGGAGTCAGACATGACTGAGCGGCTAAGCAGCAAGCACTATATAAAGTAGTTAGGGGAATTAAATAGATTGTGTGAAGTGACCACGTCAGCCAAAGAGCAGAGGTCAGTTGTTGTTCAGCTGTTCTTTATGTCCAACTCTTTGCGACCCCACGGACTGCAGCACGCCAGGTTTCTCTGTCCTTCACCATCTCCTGGAGCTTGCTCAGACTCCTCTCCATTGAATCGGTGATGCCATCCAACCATCTCATCCTCTGTCATCCCCTTCTCCTCCTGCCTTCAATTTTTCCCAGCATCAGTGTCTTTTCTAATGAGTCAGCTCTTTGCATCAGGTGGCCAAAGTATTGGAGCTTCAGCATCAGTCCTTCCAATGAGTCTTCAGGATTGATTTCCTTTAGGATTGACTGGTTTGATCTCTTTGCAGTCCAAGGGACTCTCAGGAGTCTTCTCCAACACCACGATTCAAAAGCATCAATTCTTCGGCACTCAACCTTCTTTATGGTCCAACTCTCATATCCATACCTGACTACTGGAAAAATCATAGCTTTGACTAGACAGACCTTTGTTGGTGAAGTAATGTCTCTGCTTTTTAATACACTGTCTAGGTTTGTCGTCGCTTTTCTTCCAAGGAGGAAGCATCTTTTAGTTTCATGGCTGTGGTCACCATCTGCAGTGATTTTGGAGCCCAAGAAAATCTAATCTGTCACTGTTTCCATTGTTTCCTATCTATTTGCCATGAAGTGATCTAGGTGAAATCTCTGTTAGGTTTAGGAAGAAGCATGACAGTCTTCTGGCTTTGAGTGACTTTTCATTAGGAAGTTCAGTTTTGTAGGAGGAGGAAATGCATAAACTCCATTCCAAGACATCTTGGAAAAGAATGGCTAAAGAATTGTCTGGTGCTTTTGACTACACAGGCAAGGTTCTCTCTTGACTGAATTACATGCCTTTATCCAGTAGGAGGTAGGAGGAGCCTGCCCTCTGCAGGCCCTGTGCTGTGGACTCAGGGAGGAGCAGGTACAAGTAGGTAGGACCCAATTCCACCTCCAGTGAACTAAGCTCAGGAGGGAACATAAGGCATGTACTCTGATTATTTTTACATGAGGCAGAAAGAAACCGCATCACCTTCGCAGGATAGCTATTGTTCTGTGGGGTCTTAGTTCCCAAGGAAAGGCCCCAGAGTTTAGGCAGCCTTCCAAATATTGTCCATACTGGGACTGTTGAGGACAGCAAGCATAAGTCATAACTACTCTGATGAACAGGGACATGTGTGATCACTAACCCAGAGGGTCCTGTAAAGTGATGCAACTGATTTTAGGTTCTTTTGTATCAATTTAGAGTGAGAGAGAGTCACTGATAATAGCACTTGAGTGAGCCTAGGGGTTTTTGGTTCTTTGACACATGCAATACTTGTTCCTTCTGCCTTCAAAAAATGCTCACAGTACATTTATTAAGGGGAAAAAAAGCAGATTACAAAATTGCAATATAGTAAATTCCAAATTTATAAGATATACATGTAGGATATATTTGCAGGTATCTGTCTACCTACCAGCGTCCATATTGATATCAATATAGATATCAGAGGACAGATACCAGAATATTAAATGCCATTTCTCAAGTTGCTGAGATAATCATGCTTTTTCTCCTTCGTACTTTCCTGTAGTTTCAAATTCTTAATGGCTTTTACAAATTTAAAAATCCTTTACAAAATATTAAATATTAGATTATAAGCATCTTCAGAGCACAGAGGAGGTATGTTACTGTTCTGCTAAGAACAGCCTCTGTCTACCTCCTGACTTGTCCTCTGTCTTGCCCTTGCCTGCTTTTATTCACCCTTCAAGACACTCATCTTTTGAGATCCTTTCCTCATGCCCAAATTGAGCTAAGTTCCCTTCTGGCTTTTTATATCATCCTGTTATATAATAGCACTTATCTCAGGCAATACTGTAAACATCTGTTTATTGTCTGCCTCCTTTGTCAGGTTAGGTCAGGGACCATATCTGATTCATTTCTATGTCCCCAAACGAATCACATAATAGATGTCAGTAAACCTTTGTGAAATTAACCGGGCTGTGTTTTACTTCCTCTTCCCCAGCACAGATGGCCAGGCACATAGTAGGTGCCATTATATGTTTAGTAAGGAAGTAAATGAGTGAATGAGGGAATAAAAATGCCAAAAGGAAGAAAGTGAGATTGGTGGCTCTTGGCATTTGTTGCTAATGAAAGGGTTTGTGTTGCTGTCCCCCTAGTCCTGGTCACCCGAGAGGATGACTTCAACAACAGGCTGAACAACCGCGCCAGCTTCAAGGGTTGCACAGCCCTGCACTATGCTGTCCTCGCTGATGACTACCGGACCGTCAAGGAGCTGCTTGATGGAGGTGAGAGCATGGGTGAGAGGGGCAGGGGGTTGGTCAGCAGGAAGTGTGGACTTAGCCGCCTCTCTCCTCCAGAAATGCCAAGCTTCCCCAAAGCCTTGTTGCCTTCCCAGAGCTGGAAAGCCTCAAGGGTGCCTGTACTCTGTGATAGTGGCATACGCATATAGGATTTGCCCTCGTGTGGCTGGAGTGTGTTCTTTGCCTATGGTTGTGTGGTGTACCATGCCACCCTGCCTGAACGTTCATGCTCTTGAGTTTTATTTGTTGCATCCCCCAAAAGTATCCTCTCTTCTACCCTGGGTCCTCCAGAGCAGGACTGGTGGACCAAGTGGGGAGAGCCTTCAAATCTCTACTAACCCCAGACTCAAAGACATCCACCTTGATCCCACCCCCACCCTAATCTAAATCAAGCCTCTTCCATTACTCTGCTTCATTGCACCCTATTCTTTTTCCATGGTTGCATTTGTTGCAATCTTGTGTGTGTGTTCAGTAGCCTTCTCCCTGACTTGACTCCAAGCTCCCTGAGGGAAAGAACCATGGCTGATTCATTCTAGCACCTGACACACAGTAAACACTCAATAAATCTTTGTCAAATGTTTGACTATGCTTCTTTTGGAGAGCACTGATGTATTAGGGATAATATATACCATCCCCATACTCAGGCTGGTCTGGTCCTGTCCAGATCTGGTACAGAGGTACCTACCAGAGGCCTCCCAGGCAGTCACTTGCTCTTGTCTCACTCCAGCCTGTCCTTGGGAGAGCAAGGAAAGCATCCTGCCAGGATGCATGGTGCCCAGGGCCCTGAGTTGGTATGGCACTGACTTCCTGTTTATGCCCTCACTGCACTTCTTGAAGGTTTAGGGACCCTCTCTTGGGCCTGGACACCAACGCATTCCTTGTCAGTGGTCATTCTTCATAGAACCTGGGAGCTCGAAGAGTCTCAGAAGTCTTCCAGTTTACCTGATTGCCTGCCCTCTCTCCTGGCAGAAACCTGTCCAGAAGCCAGCTGGCTGGTCTTTGGATTCTCTCAGGGACTGAGGGAACCCTCCTTCTTCCCTGGGAGCCCATTCCATTTTAATTCTGCTGTGACTGGTTTAAATAGATTCTTTTAAGTGAGGTGTGATTTTCTTCTCTGTATCTTCTGCCAGCTGTCCTCTACAGTCAATCACTGTTTCAAAACCCCGTCTTCAAAGAAAGTACTTTCAGCCCCAGAATCTTTGCCTCCCTAGCCCAGTGTCCCCATATCATCTTCTAGTGTTTGTGATTGGACTGGAAGGATTTCCCAGTAACCCTTAAGTCCTACCACCTTCCATCCGCCACAGTCACACTGGCTTAAGACCTAGGCCTGGCCCATAGCCCCAGCCTATGAGGGACCTGCCCCAGCGCAGCCAGTGTGCGCCTTGGTCTGGGAATGAACTCTGCAAAGGGTAGCACTGCTCACGGATATGGTGACAGCATCTAGGATGACTGGTGCTTTTGGAGCAAGAACTAACTCACTGTTTACAGGAGCAGAGACTTAGAAAACATACCCAAGCAACATGCTAACGTCCCCAGGCAACATGCTACTCACTTTGTCCTTTGGAAACCTCTCCAATGAGAGACATTTGTAGCTAAGAATTAGAACGTTCACTATGGGGCTTCTCTCTGCCGTGCCTTAAAATCAATCAATACCCCCAGCTATTGTCCATTGGTTTACATTCCCCACTTCCCATCAGCCCCTAAATGGACAAGGAACTCATTCTACAAAGAGTCCCTCTCCCCAGCCTTGCAGATCGAACACCTTTAAAATGAAGAAACATGGGCCTTTTATGAAACACCCCCACCCTTACCCCCCAGGCCAAGACTGGCCATTTGAGCCGTTCCAGGGGCATGGTTCCTGCTTGTTGACTTGGAACAGATGCCCTTAGCCCCCACCTTTACACTTCACCCACCTGCCTTTTTACCCAGAATCCATTTACACCCCCTGCCCTAGCCTCCCAGCCTCAAGGGCCAAAACCATTAACCCACTGATTTCTCCCTTTCCAACCTGAACAAGTGGCCATCCCTCAGGGCCTGCAGGCTTGCCAACTTCTGACCTCCCTCCCCCCTTGACCTCTCTTGGTCTGCTTGTGTGTGTGACCAGCCAACCGAGAGGCAGGATCCTGTTCCCTTGTCCTAGGGGCTCTTGCCAGTAACATTTCCAAAGTTTCTGACCTCAGCTGACCTCCAGAAGGTTTCAGGGAGGGCAGGCCCTGACTTCCTGACTGTCCAGCTTTTTCAGCCTATATTTGCCACTGGCTTTGCTGCAGCACCTTAGAGACTTTCTCTGTGAGACCCAAAGCAGGCCTAGACATGGGGCCAGCCTGTGCTCATGGGATCCACACACAACTCTTGTCCATAAAATTGCTTAGTCCACAAGGATTTAGGGCCCCCAGATCTTAAAGGGTTGGAGCTAGAGGGGGCAGGTGCATTTGCCCTCTGATCAGCAGTCCCCACATGAGAGCTGGGGGAGGTCCAGGCAGTAGCAGCAGTCTGGTAATGTGGGAGGTTCTCTAACCCCTTAAGAGGCAGCATGGAGTAATAAAATGGGCTTTAGAGTCAGGCCAGCCTGGGTTTGAATCCCAGCTCCCCCACCTACTAGCTCTGTTGACTTGGACATATTACCTTATCTCTCTAAGCCTCAGTTTTCTTGTCTGTAAAATAATAGCTGGGAGGGGCTTCCCTAATGGTCCAGCGGTTAAGAATCCGCCTTGCAATGCAGGGGACATGGGTTTGATCCCTGGGCTAGGAAGATCCCATGTACTGTGGAGCAACTAAGCCTGTGCACCACAACTGCTTAACCAGCACTCTAGAGCCCCTGAACTGCAACTACTGAAGCCTACACACCTAGAGCCCATGCTCTATGAGAGAAGCCACTACAGTGAGAAGCCCCCATGCTGCAACAAAGAGAGCCCCCGCCCACCACAATTATAGAAAGCCTGCATGCAGCAATGAAGACCCACCATAGCCAAATAAATAAATAACATCTGGGAAGTATCACAGGGATTAGTGGGCGTGAAGATTAGTGATGATGTCTGTAAAGATCCCAAGTACAGATAGGTTCTCCATGATTGTGTAAAGAAATCAAATGCTCACCCTGGCAGCTATAATCCCATTCCTTCCCCATGACATCTGTACTCCTATCTAATGACTTCTTAATTCTGTTTCTGCCTACAGCTTCTCCACCCTGCCCAAAACACCATCATGTTCCCTCTCTTCTCAGCTATATCCTCTAAGGAAGCCTCTCCAGGTGGTCTGGTCTGCTCTGACAGTGCCGCCTCTGAACACTTCACTGTTTGCATGGGTGCTTAGCATAGAAAGGCCACTTCATCTTCAGGAGGCCCCATAACTTAGTGAGAAGAACACAAAATTGGGGATCAGACAGACTTGGGTTTAAATCTCAGCTCTGTAGTGTGACTCTGGGTAAGCCAGTTGTCATCTTTGAGACCATGGACCTCAGGGCATCCTAAGGTGGATCTGGCAAACTGTCCTGAGAGAGACTCAGACTGGTGGAAGAGACAGATGTGGAAACAGGCAGTGACAGCAGGTGAGTGCCCCATCAGGGTTCTGGGCAAAGGGCTCTGGGGAGACCAAGGAGGAAATACCTGCTTCTGCCTGGGGAGCAGGGAGGTAGGGTCAGTTACAGAAAGCTTCCCAGAGGATGGCTTGCTTCAGCCTTGTTGGGGAGGGCAGTGAGAGTTTGCCAGATGGATTTGTGTGCAGGAGTTCTAAGTCCAGTGCCAGCTTTCTATGCCCAGCCTCCACAGAAAAGTGGATCCACTGGCTTCTGTGGTTTTCCTCTCAAAAAATGCTGCTGCTTCCTGGGTCGCTGTCTTATGAGCAGAAAGGCCTGCTTCAGCACTTGACTGCCACATACAGGAAAAGGTTAGAGAAAGGAAGGAAAGGCAGGACTGCTGAAAAGATGAGTAATTTGAGAAGGTGGGGAGCCTCCTTCCTCAATCCCCTGGAGCTGACTCATCCCTGTGGTTCCAAGGCCGTTAAGGCGCTTTTACAGCTTTTTCTTCCCAGGAATGTGATCCCACTTTCACAGATACATTTTCCTAAAACATATCTCTTACTATGCAGCCTTTCTCATCCAGGGTTCCTCTGGAAAATTAAACTCTAATGCTCTCAGACATCTGTTACACACAGGGTTATTAATTTCTCTCCCATCTGAAGTGGTACAAGTTGTGTGCTATTCCTGAGAGAATTGAAAAAATCATTACTCAAATAATTTCCCAGTTGTGGTTCAGAGGAGAAACCCCAGATGAGAAAGGCTGCAAGGAAGGAGCATAAACTGTGGAGTCAGGATCTGAATACAACCCTGCCACTTAATAGCCATGTGTCCTGGGGAAGCTGTGACTGCTCTGAAGTTTTCTTTCCTCATCTGGAATGAGAGCGTGCCACCTACCCTCTAAGATTTTGTCAGGATTGGGCATGTGTAGGTTCCACAGAGTAGACACTCTACATATAATGTGTTACTAACTTCAACCCAGCACTTACTTTTTTTTTTTTTTAAAGGGAATCCTACCCATCCTAATTTGTTAACCTGGTTTTAGAGTTGTTCTAGTCTCACCCTCACTTAACTTTTTTTTCCCACTGCTTCCCTAATGGCTTCAGTTACACCATAATAAAGACTTCCCTGGTGGCTCAGATGGTAAAGCGTCTGCCTACAGTGTGGGAGACCTGGGTTCGATCCCTGGATTGGGAAGATCCCCTGGAGAAGGAAATGGCAACCCACTCCAATACACTTGCCTGGAAAATCCCATGGACGGAGGAGCCTGGTGGGCTACAGTCCATGGGGGCTGCAAAACACCATGATAATGTCTGTTCATGTTCCCACCTTAATGAAGGTCTTTCTGCCTCTCATTTCCCTTCAAGACTTTGTTTCTCAGCCTAGCGGAATGCTTTCTACCAGCCAGTCCCCAGCCCTCTTGCCAGCTCCCTTCTAAGGTCTTCCCTGTTCCCTGGGATTTGGTTCCAGCCCCCCTCTACTGCACTGAGGTTGATTGAGGACAAAGACTGTGTGTTACTTTCCCTGCCTTCTTTGCCACAGTGCCCTGCCCATAGTTCAATACCTATTTGGATGCGCTGGAACCTCCAAAGCCACTATGGATTGGATACCACTGGAGATGTGGTGTCTTTGATTCCTGGCCCACTTGCTTTTGACTTTTTAGAGCTTCACTTATGAAGCTGTCTTAGTCACAGTGCCCCTCCCCTGCCTTTTCAGCCACCAGTGTGCATCACCTCAGAAACGCTGGGCTTTCTGACACCTAATAATACCTTCCCCAGTGCTTCCCTTAGCCTCTTTCCTACTTCCCTTCTTGGCTCTTCCTTGTCCCTCTGTCCAAGTATAGGGCTCAGTTGTTAGTGTTAACCAGCAGTCCTTAAATTCCCCACCATCACTGCCTGAGGCAAGGAACCTTTCCAGTGCTGGTATCTTCCCTTTAACAGCCTGTTAGTTTGTTGTCAGGGCTAAAAACTTAAAGCTCTGCTTGTTGTTCCACTTCAGTGTCTGCCCATCTGGCTGCACTGCCAGATGTGGAAGGGATTGGTTTTGCCTCAGGCTGTGCTCTCTGGAAATGTCACCCTCTGATTCTTGCCAGCAATACAGGGAAAGGGAATGAGCCCTGGGCTGAAGATCAGATGTTCTGGCTCTGTCACCAGCAAACCCTCTCTCCTTTAGGCAAGTCCTTTCTCCTCCATAGTAAAATAGATTAGGGTAGCTGATTCCAAGGACCCCTTCCAGCTCCCTGGGCGAGTCTTCTCATTCATTTTTCAAACACTTAACTCAGCATCTCTCCTGTCACAGGCCTCACCCTCAGCACCTGGGAAATAAAGATGATGCAGACATGGTCTTTGCCCTTAAGGAGCTCATAGGTCAGTGAGGAAATCAGACATTTTAGCTAAAAATTGCCATCTGGTGTATTAATGGAGATGTATAGAAGGTGCTAGTGGAACACAAAGAAAAGACCTTGTAAATCTCTGAAGAGAGCAGGGAGAGCATGGTACAGGAGATGGCATTCACATGAAGTCTTAAAGGATGAGTGTGAGTTTACCAGGTTTATGAGGGAGAAAGGCAGAGGGACCAGCGTGTTCCGAGGTATGAAGTAGGAAGCAGCATACTTTATTCAGTACACTGCAGGTAGAGCTGAATTCAGAAGAGCTGAATTTGTAGGGTATGGATTGAAGAATGGAAAGCAAGAGCCAGTAATGAAGCCTTGTAACATAAGACCTGCTAAGGAAATAGAACTTTTCCTCCAATAGGAAAGTTCAAAATAGACAAACCACCCAGTGTAAGAAGTCAAGATGGCAGTTACCCTTAGGAGGGCAGATAGTGACTGGGGAAGGACACACGTGGACTTCAGAAGTGCTTAATATTCTGCCTCTTTATCTAGATACTGGTTATACATCCACCTTGGGAAAATCCTTTGACCTGTGTCCTTATGCACTTTTTGTACTTTTGTGTATATACATTAGACTTGAAAGAAAGGTTAGAGAAAAAGAGGGGAAGAAATTGATGAGGAGGAGTAGGGTTGAAGAAAGGAAAATTATTTCATTTGAAAGCTATATTAGGGACTTCCCTGGTGGGCCAGTGGCTAAGACTCCATTCTCCCAATGCAGGGGGCCCAGGTTCGATCCCTGGCCAGGGAACTGGAACCCGCATGTTGCAACTAAGTGTTATTATGCCATAACTAAAGATCGCTCATGCCAGGACCTGGCACAGCCAAATAAATAGTGTTTTTTTTTAAGCTATTCTAATTGTCTAGGTGGGGCCTAAAGCAAGGCAGTTACAGTGGGAGAGGAGGACTGATCCCAGAAAGATTTAGGAGTAGCATCAGTTGGATCAGATGGTGAGAGAAAAGGAGTGGTCAAGATTGGTCCAGATTCTAGACCAGATGGTATGTGCCTGTGCTGAGGTGAGGAATACTGGAAGAAGGTATGGGTGAAATTGAGGTGCAGAGGAATGACTAGTTCTGCTTTGAACATTTTCCTCCTCCCTCCCTCACACTTTCAGATTCCACGGTCCAGTGTTCTAACTGTTCCCTTGCTTCTTTCTTCCTTCTTTGTACTCAACTTGATGAAACACTAACCCTACTTAAACCCAATTTCTTTTTACTTCATTCTGTGTCTGAAGAGCTGAATATTGCTTCAGGAAAAAACAGTCGTACAACCATGCTAACTGGACTCACTTTACATTTACGTTCATGAATTTCAGACACTCAATACTGCCAACCACCCCACTATACTTCTTGAGTAAAGTCACAGTCTTTTGTATACCTTCTTTCTCCTCAGACCTCCAGCAGTCTCCTTCCCTGACTCCCAAACTAATGATCTCACCTCACACTTCATAGAGAAAATGAATTGCAGACGTAAGAGAATTACCTTATCATCCCACCATCAGTTCACCAACCTACCTGCCTCTGTACTCCTGTATGCTGCCATCCTTCCTCTACAATGGAAGACGTTCCTAATTTCAGGTCTGCTTTTGGCTCAGGCTCTTATTTCCACTTGCTTTCTCAATTACTTCGTTCCTCCGGTGATCCCATCTTTCCTACACTGTCTATTTTCTCCTCTCTGCTGGCTCTTTCCCATCAGCATAAAAACATGCCTTAATATCACCCATCTTAAACAACAAGGCAAACTAAAAACTTCCTTGACCTCCATATCTACCTCCATCTGCTGCCTCATTTCTCTGCATCCCTTCATGGTTAAAAGTCCTCAAAAAAATATATTGCTAACCATTGAATTCACTTGCCTGGCTCCAGTTCTTTCCTCAGTCTCAGTGTCACCATGGCCAAAATATACTTCTATTTTTCCCCCAAAATTGATATTCTGCAAGTCTTCCCCATCTCAGTAAATGATACGATCATCTATCTAGTTTTCAGGCCACAAATTTTAGAGTCATGCTTGATTTCTCTTTCTTATTTACACTACCTGTCAAGTCCTTCAGTAAGTCTTGTCACCTGTGCCTCTAAAGTACATCTGGAACCATCCCCTTTCTGCCATTTCCGTTGCTGTAACTCTAGTCACAGTGCAGGATGATCCAGTTCTCCTGGATAATCACCACAGTTTCCTAACTAGTCTCACCATTTCTAGTTTTGTCTCCCTGAATCCATCTTCCACATAACTGCCAGGAGAATCTTTTTAAAACGAAAACCCTGTCTTTCTGCTATTTAAAATCTTCTGTTGGCATACCAGTGTAAACCAGAATAAAATCCAAATTCCTTACCAGAGCCTGCAAGGCTCTATGTAGTCTAGACCCTTCCTGCCTTCTGTGACCTCATCTCCAGTCACTCCCTCACCCACGGTGTTCATTCTTCTCCAGTGGCACAGGCCTTCTTTCATCCCTCAGCCACACTGAGCTCCTTCCCATCTCAGGGTCTCTGTACCAACCTCTCCCAGTGATGGGAACACTCTCCCCTTGGGAATTCAGGTCTTAACTCAAATTCCCTTCCTCAGAGACCTTCTTGGCCACCCTAGTAAGACAGCTCCTCCAGTCACTTTGCATCATATTACCTTATTTTATATTCTTTGAGGTCCTTATCAGTCCCTGAAGTGATCATGTTTGTATTTTTACCATTGCCCTCTCCCCTCTACTAGGATGAAAGCCTTTTAATCACAGAGACCTTGTCTCTTTATTTTACTGCCATATTCACGGTTCTTAGGAAAAAAACCTCACAGCTGGCAGATGGTAGGTGAGTAATAAATAGCTGTTGACCAGCTGGGGGACCTTTGGGACACTCTTGTGGAGATGTGTAGTGGGCAGTTGGACAAATGAATCTGAAGCTCAGGAGAGAAAGGACTGTAAGTTGAATATGAAGATTTAAGAGTTGTCAGTCTCTTGAGGCTGGTGGAAGCTGAGTTGTCCATGAAGAGTTGTAGAGCTGAAGAGGCCCAAGAACACAACTGAGAGAGCCTACATTTCAGGTGTGAGCACATAAGAAGAGGCGCCTGTGCAAGAGATTCAAGGAAACGGGAGAAAGGAGAAGCAGAAGAGAGCTGGGGAGGAGTTACAGTGATGCTCAAACTATCTGAAAAACCTGTCTTCTGCAGGTTTTATTTTTTGAAGAAATTTTAGAAAAATTATATTTTAAAGGGCATACAAAATACAGGCCCAAATTTGTCATTAGCTTCAACAGACAAAATTACTGTTAAGTTGGTATAAAAGTTTCTGGACACTTACTTGTACTTACCGTGCTTATGTCATCGATGACTGGTAACAAAGTTCACAGACCAGCACCAGCATGTGGATTGCACTTCAAGCATCATTGCTCTAACATTACTCCTGGGCAAGAGGGGAAGACAGATAAGCTGAGTATAGCCTCTGCCCTCAAGTTGCTTAAAGTCCAGTGGGGTAAGCAGTTTGGGATACACAGACACATTACGTGGTAGAGAGATCAAAGCACTGCCATTAGGATGCAGGAACTGGGGACCATGGTCTGCCCCAGCTCTGCCACCGTCTCATCCCAGGAGGACCTCCAGCACATCACAGCCTCTCTGTGGAATCACTTTTTTCATCTGTATGATGAAGAAATCATATCAGATTACTGGATGCTAAAGTTTTCTTCTGGTTGTTTTGGATACAGAGCTAAAAACCCTCCATGCCAGCAATTTTCTGTAGAGGGATGGAGAGTGACTTCTAATGGGTGCCAGGTTTCTTTGGGGGATGATAAAAGTATTCTAAAATTAGATTATGGTTATACAACTCTGTAAATATACTTAAAAAAAAAAACCCATTAAACTGTATACTTTAAATGGGTGAACTTTATGGTATGTAAAGCTATTAAAAAAAAAAAAAGGAAAGTAATAAAATCCTCCATGCCACTCAAAACCAGAAAAGATTGCCTTGGATGGTGCCTGGTTGTAGCCTGGGACTAGTTGGTCCCATAGCTGATGTGGTGTATAGGAGGGGCCCCTCTGATATAAAAGTTTCTTTTTAAAGAATACTATTAAAAACTTACCTAAAAAACTTTCTCTTACCCATACTGGTATTTTTACTGATTTCCAGTTATTAATTTAACAAGTATAGCACACCCCATTCTTTTTTTTTTTTTGGCTGAGGCACATGGCTTGCGGAATCTTAGTTCCCCAACCAGGGATCGAACCCACACCCTTGGCAGTGAAAAAGCATGGAATCCTAACTAACCACTGGACAACCAGGGAATTCCCAAACTGCTCGTTCTTTTTTGGGGGGAGGATAATACATTTGAAAAACTTTATTAACTGTGATTTTAGTTACATCATTTTCTTTGTCCTGATTCTTGCTTCAGTGACACTGCTAGGACATAATGTGTTTTGTTGCCAACAAATAACATGAAGAAAGGTGTTAGAAGAAATAGAAAGGAAAAATAATGCAAGAAGAGGATTAGAGAAAGTCTTGCAAATCTTCCCCATACATGCTTTGGTTGATAGCACCCAAACATGCAGACATACACAGAGACTCTTATGTAGCATAAAAACTTTCTCAATAATATTTTGAACTTTTGTGAACTTGAATAAAAACAATTTACTTCACTTGAACAAAGGCTTATAGCATTTAAACATTATTATTCAACTCTGCTGAATTTAAACCTGGAAGGGGAAATCAAGAAGGTGAAAAAAAGAAATGTACATAACAATATTTACCATTCAAAATACACGTGAACTTGGTCACCTCCAAATTTAACTGTAAGTATGTACAATTTTTTGTTTTTTTTTCCAAACTACTCATTCTTAATGAAGCTTAGTCTGGCAGAGTATAGACATTTAGGCAAATAATCACAAAATTATTAACTAATTACCACTGAGAAAAGTAGTGTTAAGGAAAAGAGGAGGTAGTAGGAGTGTAATGGAGGCCTAATCTAGTCTGAAGCAGATGAGGGAGATCTTCCCTGAGCAAATAGCGTATACATGGTATCCTGAAGTGTAGATGTCAACCGGTCACTTAACTTGAGGAAAGCCTGTGGAGAGTGACAGCCATTAGTCATCCAGAGAGACGCAGCCGTCCAGTCAGGGGCACAGTGGGAAACGGAGGGATTCTGTAGTGATGTCATTGCAGTTCACATAGTAGGTCAGGGATAAAGGGGGTCCTTAGTGACCCAAAGGCCTGTCCTCTGCCTTTGGCCTGGGCAGTGCAGAATGGTGAGCTGTCCCTAGGGAAGGGTGTTTCTGTATCCCAGATCTATGGACATAGAGGAGTCACTGCTTTAGTTGAGTTAGAGATGAGAGTGCCTGGGCGCCAGAGCCCCAGCTCTCCAGAGCCACCTGCCACCAGGCACCCGCATTTTATCAAGGCTTTAATCGGCTCCAGGCAGTCCTCAGATGAGCCTGGCTGGTATCCGGCATGAGCTCATCATCAACAGTGGCAGCTGGAGGCCAAGGCTCCCTTGGGTGAGGGAGAGGTCAGCGTTTGTTGGGCCAGGTCTGTTCTGTGTTTTGCTCCACCTGCACTGAGCCTGGAAACATCTGAGTAGGATTCCAGTTTCCCAAGGCAGGGTCGGCTGCTCTTTGCCAGCCCACTTGTGCCCATCCAGTGAGTGTGCTCTTGGGTAGAATGCAGAGAGAAAGGGTGGCACAGGGTTTTGAGAAGGAGAACCTTAGTCCCTAGAGGTCAGGACCTGCAAAATAGCAGCGGAGGTCCATCCCAGGGTCAGATCGGTCAGAACTAAGGTTCCCTTCCCAAAAGAGTTCACATCTAGCGTTCACATATTCTGCTGCTTTACACAGAGGCCTAGCAGTGTCCCATAGAGAACACAGCAGAAATGCTCTCTGTAGGCTGATCTCACAGTCTTCTGTCTGAACATAATTTTGGAAATGAAAAATTCTTTTAAGTGTAGCAAAAGAAAGGAGTTTGCCACTTCAGGAATCCTTCAGAAACTCCCTTACTAGTGAACCTTATGCAGCACTAATATGACTTGCACTAACTCGGCCTTGCAGTGGAACCTTGAGTAAGTCCCTTCCTCCTCACTGGGCTTCATTTTCTCCACCTATAAAGTTAGTTGGATTGCAGTCTCAAAGCTCCTTTTAATTTTCATATTTTGTAATTCTGAATGAATAATTGCCCTCTGATTTAATTGCAAATCTAAGTATTCACATTTATTCAACAGCTATTAATTAATTTCCTGCAGCTGACCATCAGCATCCCTTAGAAGAGGTTCCTAGAAAGGTTACTTTGCTCTTAAAGCAGCCTGTATAATTTCTTTATCACACTTACCACAGCAAGTAGCTATTCAGTTATCTGATTAATAGATCTTGCCTTCATTATACAGGGTAAGGTCTGGATCTGCAGGACTTATATCCCCAGCACCTTGCACTATCCTTAGCACATGATAGATGCTCAGTGAATGTTTGCTGACTGAGTTTATTTATAAATGGGCACCAGGCATTGCAGGAGTAGAAAGAAAGATACAGGCCCTTCCTTCAGACTGTACACTGTAGAGTGCTGGTTCAGTGAAAAGGCCCAAACACAGAGCACACTGAAAACACCATGACAGTAGGTAATGGAACTCTACATTAAACAAAGGCCAGGAAACACAAAAAAACAGTGAATGTAATAAATGAGGTGAGGAGGGGGAAGATCAGTGTTGGCATTGTAGAAGGCTTCATGGAGGAGGGGGCCTAGAGGCAGATCCTGAAGGACAGGCAGAATAGATCAGCAAAGGGAGGAGGGAAGCTTTTCAGGTGTGGGAGGAGCAGAAATGAGCCTTGCGTGTTTGAGACCTGGAGGAAACTGGCTATTTGTCAGATGGTGGGTTGGGGAAGGCTGGAGCATGGAGGGCCTTGGGGTGAGCCTGAGGACTTGTGCTCAACTCTGAAGCCAGTAGAGAGTCCCTGAAGTGATTGTCTATCGTTGGCTTGTTTAGCGCTGCAGTGATTTTTACTTTAAAAAATGTGGAAAAAAAAATCAACATTTCAAGCAGTACCAGGGAATGTGTAATGAAAAGAAGTCTCCTTTCCACACCCCTGGTCCCCCTCAGAAGCAGCCACTGTAGCTTTCCCTAGGTAGCCTCCCTATTGCTGCTGCAAACAGATGATCACAAACTTATCAGCTTAAAGCAACCCAAATTTAGTAACTTACGGTTCTGGGGATAAGTCTAAAATGGTCTCATTGGACGAAAATCAAAGTGTCAACAGGGTTGTGTTCCTTTTTGGAGACTCAGGGAGAATCAGTTTTGTTGCCGTTTGCAGCTTCTTGAGGCTGCTTGTCTCAGACATTCCTTACCTTGGCCCCTTCCATCCCCAAGCCAGCACAGTCCCTCAAGTCTTTCCCACGTTTCACCATTCTGACACTGACTCTTTTGCCTTCTTCTTTTCCTTGTAAGGACTCTTGTGATTACGTTGAGCCCACCTAGATAATCCAGGGTAATCTTTCCATCTCAAAGTCAGCTGATGAGAAACCTTAATTCCCTTTTGCTGAGTAATTTACATATTCTCAGGTTCCAGGGATTCAAACCTGTGGACATACATCATCAGAGGTCATTATTCAGCCTGCTGCACTGTCAGAGATATTTTATAAATGTTTTATTTTTCTTCCTGTTTTTGAATAGTTAATTTGCACACAGTACAAAATTCAAAAGGGCGAGCAACTCCAGTGCTCACTCCACAATTGACCAGCACCTGGCATTTTGTGATCAACAAGAATTCCTTCTCTCTCATTTATCTATTTACTGTTATGTGTGCTTATGGATACTATTGCTTTAATGTTCTATAATTTATTACTGCCCCTAGTTGTATTGGTGCTAAAATTATCTCAGATTTGGCCAGAGTGCCATACCTGCATCTTTTTTCTTTTTTTAATTTCTGTATTTTCTTGCATAACTAGATGTTTCGATCTTACCTTATATCCACCTTGCCATTGCCCTGGAATCAGCCATTTCTCTGAGTCCTAAGACTTTTTTATTTTTAATTTTATTATTTTATTTTATTTTATTTGGATTTTTTAAATTTTTTTAATTAAATTCGTTTATCTATTTTTTACCTTTGCAATATTGTATTGGTTTTGCCGTACATTGACATGAATCCACCATGGGTGTACATGTGTTCCCTCTCCTAAACCCCCCTCCCACCTACCTCCCCATCCCATCCCTCCTGGTCATCCCGGTGCACCAGCCCCGAGCACCCTGTGTCATGCATCGAACCTGGACTGGCGATTCGTTTCACATATGATAATTTACATGCTTCAGTGGCATTCTCCCATATCATCCCACCCTTGCCCTCTCCCATAGAGTCCATAATATTGTTCTATATATCTGTGTCTCTTTTGCTGTCTCGCATACAGGGCTATCTTTACTGATGTCCTAAGACTTTTTTAGTGGGCAATTGTATTGGATACCAAAACATGAGTACTAGGTGTGCTTATTACACACACATTTATGCATATACACACTATTATGTATATGCATGTTATATGCATATGCATGTACCTATTTTAGAAGTCCTGAGAACACCAATACCTCCCATTCCAGTCCATCATTACAGGGTTCTTCCTTGTCCTCACACATTTCATAGTTCTGTGTCCCTCCTTCTGCAGTGAGAATTCTGACTCGAAACAGCACTGATACACAACTCATTTGTTTAATCCTATAATACATCCAAAAAGTCTTCAGACCTTCAGCCAAACCACTATAGAAAACGAACTACTAAAAGAGTTCAGGTCAGGATATGTTTATAGTTGGCCCAACTACTACATCCAAGGCTAAGGGTATATAGTCAAATACTAGTTCCTCAGTTACTTAGGTGGGTGTTTTTCCTTTCAGGGTGTTTATGTTGTTAATTTGAAATGCAATTGGGTTAATTTTTTCAACTCGCTTTCAGTTTTAGGGTTTTTCTCCTCTACCTTTCCTTGTTTTAGTTTTGTTGTTTAAATATATAGACCATTAACCTTTTTCTAAAAACTGTAAAAAGGTATAGTCAGAGAAGTAAAACTCCCTCCTGTGTGTCGCTTTCAGCCTTTTCCTGCTCTCCTCAGTAAGCCCTGACCCCTTGTATAATAGATAACCAATTTTGATTGTTTTCTGGTTTATCCTTCCTGTGTTTTATTGTTTAAGCCAATATATATATATTTTCTTATTTCTCCTTTTTCCTACATGAAAGATAATGTACTATACATGCTCTTTGCAGTTGGATGTTTTCACTTAACCATATTTTCTAGAAGTCACTCGGTAATCATTTCACAGAGATCTTCCTTGTTTTTTGTAGTTACATAGTAATCCATTGTGTGTATGAGCTATATATCCTGTGCTTGGTTTTCACTGTTTTGCAGCTACAAATAGTGCTATGTGAATAGCATCTTACATGTACATTTTGGAATAATTGGAGGTGCATCTCTACAGTAAAGTTCTACAACTGGTATTGCTAGGTCAAAGGGTAAATGTATGCCCTTGGTTAGGTATTGCAAATTTTTCCTCCATGTAAGTTGTGCCTATTGCATTCTTACTTATATTGTGTGAAAGTGGCTGTGTTCTCACAGCCTTGCCAACATTGTATATTGTCAACTTTTTGAATTTTTACTGATCTAATAGGTGAAATAGAGTACTTTGGTATAGTTTTAGTTTGATTTCCTTACTATGAGTGAAATGGGCATCATTTCAAATATTGCAGAATCATTTTTCTCCTTTTGTCAATTGTCTATTCATGTCTTTTGCCTGTTTTTTTCTAGGACTTTTGGTCTTTGTTTTTCTCTTGATTTTTAAAAGTTCTTTGCATGTTAAGGATATTAGCTATTTTTCTGTGATATATGTTGCAAATGTTTTCTTCACTTTTGTATTGATACAGTTTTAATGCTTCTCTTATAATCCTAAATGTACAGCCAGGATTGAGAACCACTGGGATAGTTTGTAAAGATTGGAACTATTTTTTTTCTAAAAGAGAATGGATGCAGAGAGAAAGAGACAAGGGCTGAGTACTCAACCTTGAGTGTCACCCATGACTTGGGACAGAAGAGTGAATAGGAACCTGCAAAGGAGACAAAGGTTTATCATAACTGTTATAGTTATTCAGTCAGAAAATATTTATTAAACTCCTACTGAATGCCAAGTGCTGTTCTGGTCATGGGCTATCATAACAAATCCTCATTTTTAATTTCTCATCACCTTCTCGGAGAAGGCAATGGCAACCCACTCCAGTACTCTTGCCTGGAAAATCTCATGAATGGAGGAGCCTGGTAGGCTGCAGCCCATGGGATCGCTAAGAGTCGGACATGACTGAGCGTCTTCACTTTCATTTTTCACTTTCATGCATTGGAGAAGGAAATGGCAACCCACTCCAGTGTTCTTGCCTGGAGAATCCCAGGGACGGGGGAGCCTTGTGGGCTGGCGTCTGTGGGGTCTCACAGCTGAAGCGACTTAGCAGCAGCAGCAGCATCACTTTCTAAAAAGTTGGGAGTTTCCTTTACCCGTGTTCATCCATCAGGTTTGCCATAAAGCCTTGACTCTGAGACAGATATGGTAAAGTCCTTAGAATTGATTAGGGAAAAGCCCCTTTGAGAAAAAATGGAATCATTAGCACCAGCAAGAAGCTCTGGGTTGAAATGGTTTTCTTGGTATAGATTTCAAGTCTATTCCCTGTCTTCTCCTTTTCCTAATCTCTCCACTACCCTTCCACTTTTGTTTTTGGTGATTATTGCCTGGTGACTGTGGTTAGGCATAATATTCACTAGAAGACTCCTTTTGGCAGTGGCTTCTGATTTTTTTTTTTTTAAGCAACAATTTTATGAAGGAGATAAGTAATTCCTATCAACCTTGATGCCGGGGTGGGGATGGTGGTGGTGAAAAGCAGACATCAGTGATGAACAGTTCCTGTGCCCAGAGCTGCAACCTGTGGCATTTAATGTCATAGTTAAAGATACTTGCTGATACTTCTGATTCTCTTCCTGCTGGGAAGTGCAGTTAGCAGACTGTTTCATCAGTTTCTGTTTCTCTGGTTGTTCTCAAAGCCAACTGTAAATAAGGCCGCCTGTCTTCCTTAAGGTTAGAGTAAAGAAAAGTGAAAGTGCTGCACTCGATATGCCAGCAAATCTGGAAGACTCAGCAGTGGCCACAGGACTGGAAAAAGTCAGTTTTCATTCCAATCCCAAAGAAAGGCAATGCCAAAGAATGCTCAAACTACCGCACAATTGCACTCATCTTACATGCTAGTAAAGTAATGCTCAAAATTCTCCAAGCCAGGCTTCAACAATACGTGAACCGTGAACTTCCAGATGTTCAAGCTGGTTTTAGAAAAGGCAGAGAAACCAGAGATCAAATTGCCAACATCCGCTGGATCATCAAAAAAGCAAGAGATTTCCAGAAAAACATCTATTTCTGCTTTATTGACTATGCCAAAGCCTTTGACTGTGTGGATCACAATAAACTGTGGAAAATTCTGAAAGAGATGGGAATACCAGACCATCTGACCTGCCTCTTGAGAAACCTGTATGCAGGTCAGGAAGCAACAGTTCGAACTGGACATGGAACAACAGACTGGTTCCAAATAGGAAAAGGAGTACGTCAAGGCTGTATATTGTCACCCTGCTTATTTAACTTACATGCAGAGTACATCATGAGAAATGCTGAGCTGGAAGAAACACAAGCTGGAATCAAGATTGCCGGGAGAAATATCAATCACCTCAGATATGCAGATGACACCACCCTTATGGCAGAAAGTGAAGAAGAACTAAAGAGCCTCTTGATGAAGGTGAAAGAGGAGAGTGAAAAAGTTGGCTTAAAGCTCAACATTCAAGAAAATTAAGATCATGGAATCTAGTCCCATCACTTCATGGGAAATAGATGGGGAAACAGTGGAAACAGTGTCAGACTTTATTTTTTTGGGCTCCAAAATCACTGCTGATGGTGATTGCAGCCATGAAATTAAAAGACTCTTACTCCTTGGAAGAAAGGTTGTGACCAACCTAGATAGCATATTTAAAAGCAGAGACATTACTTTGCCAACAAAGGTCCGTCTAGTCAAGGCTATGGTTTTTCCAGTGGTCATGTATGGATGTGAGAGTTGGATGGTGAAGAAAGCTGAGCGCCAAAGAATTGATGCTTTTGAACTGTGGTGTTGGAGAAGACTCTTGAGAGTCCCTTGGACTGCAAGGAGATCCAACCAGTCCATCCTAAAGGAGATCAGTCCTGGGTGTTCATTGGAAGGACTGATGTTGAAGCTGAAACTCCAATACTTTAGCCACCTCATGCGAAGAGTTGACTCATTGGAAAAGACCCTAATGCTGGGAAGGATTGGGGGCAGGAGGAGAAGGGAACGACAGAGGATGAGATGGTTGGATGGCATCACCGACTTGATGGACATGGGTTTGGGTAAACTCCAGGAGTTGGTGATAGACAGGGAGGCCTGGCGTGCTGCGATTCATGGGGTCGCAAAGAGTCAGACCCGACTGAGCGACTGAACTGAACCGAAAGGTCTGTATATTTGAGTGTATTTCATCCCAGGGGATCTGGCTCAACCACCGCTCTGATGTACTGATGCTTCTCATTCAAGTAGAAGCTTTACTTAGCTTTGGCAATAGACCTGTGAGTGAAAGCATAAGCCATCTCTCGATAACCCCTCTTCCCTGCTATGGACATTAGGCTGGGATTGGTCAACAGAAGCTTAAACATCTGGTCAGTTCAGTCCTTTGGGGTGGTCAGTGTTTTATAGACAGCCCATCAAGATTGATTGGCCTCGTAACTGAATTAGCCAGATGTGTGGGCATTGTGTGCCCTTTCCTCAGCCTCCCTTCAGTGTTGTTAGATGGAAGCAGACATGCGATTAGCATGTTTGAGGATGGTGTGTTTCTAGCACATGAACAAAAGCTGCTGCCTTCTGCAGAGACTGTGGCTGTGCCTCAGACGTCAGCAGTATAATTATGACTGCTAAATTCAGCCCAGACCCCAGGCTTGGCTGCCTTGGTCTCAGCTGTCATTTGCAGGAGGGGGAGGAGGGGTGCTGAAGCCTGGGGACCCGAGCTCTTATTATAGTCCACTTTGAACTCTGCTTTATCCAGAGTCTTTCCCTCCCTACTGACAGTTGCACTGAGCTGCTTTCTGGTCACAGAGCCTGCTATCACCTCTGAGGATAGTCTGTGCTAGATTATGGGGAGAATGGGGAATAAGACTGGCCTCCTGAAAGCCCACAACTTCCAGTAAACTCACCCCAAATGAAAATGAGCTAAGGATTCCCGTACTTCCAACACTTACATCACGTGCTATTCATCTGTTGTTCCAGTTGCTCAGTCATGTCCAACTTTTTGTGACCCCATGGATTGCAGCACGCCAGGCTTCCTTGTCCTTCATTATCTCCCAGAGCTTGCTAAAACTCATGTCCATTGAGTTGGTGATACCATCCAACCATCTCATCCTCTGTCATCCCCTTCTCCTCCTGTCTTCAATCTTTCCCAGCATCTGGGTCTTTTCTAATGAGTTGGCTCTTCTTGTCAGGTGGCCAGAGTATTGGAGCTTCAGCATCAGTCCTTCTAATGACTCTTCAGGACTGAGTTCCTTTAGGATTGACTGGTTTGATCTCCTTGCTGCCCAAGGTCCTCTCAAAAGTCTTCTCCAACACCACAGTGGAAGCATTAACTCTTTGGCGCTCAGCCTTCTTTATCCCTCATCTAGAAAACTCCTACCTTAGGGTTGCCTTGAGCAGAAATTCTTGGCAGGAGTTTTTGCTTTTTGCCCTTTTGTTCACCTAGCTCCATATGTGAAATACATTTGAATGTTCATCTCCATGCTTTTGTACCACCTCATTTCTAACCAGACCAGCCTACACATTTGCCATAGAACAAATCAGGCGTTTTTGTGTCTCTACTAGTTTGTGATGCTTCGTATTCTGTAGACATCTCATACTCAGTGAACCAAACCCAGCTCTTCCCCCCCCCGGACTTTCTTCCATATTTCCTAGTTGGTGAATGGCATCATGAATACCTGTCACCCAAACAAGAAAGGATTTAAAAGTGTCTGATGACTTCGCCCTCACTTTTTACCACACTCATCTTAGAGTTTTCTCTCAAGTGCATCTTCTCTCCTCTGTCCCCATACCCTCATTCAGAGTTTGTCCCTTTCACCTAGACTGTTGGAAAAGACTTCTTGTTGGTCTCCCTACCTCTAGGCTCCTTTCTAAACCAACTTTTACCCTGAAAAACCCCACTACTCCACCGTTTGGAAACCTGCAGTAATTTCTCATGCTTGTGAGATAATGCTCAGATGTCTAATTCAGCATGCACGTCTCTCTGCAGTCCACTGGGAATCTTCTTCCACCCTATCTCCTAGAGGAGCTGGGGATGATAGTCTGCTTCAGAATTGGGACTAGCGCTTGATAGGCTAACCAGGGACCTGTCTGCAGCCAGGTGGGCCTGGGGACATAGGAGCTGTCTCTGCCATAGACCCACTCAGCTCCTCATTCCCTGAAGGGAATCTTTCCTGCCTCCAGACCTTTGCTTGCTTACTTCTCTGTCACTGGAATGCCCTTTCCCCACTTCTCCACCTATCAAACCCCCACTTAGCCTTCAAGAACCAACTCATTTATGTCTCTTCTTGTCACTTTTCCTGGTTTGCCCACATGAAGTGTATCACTTCTCACTCTGTTACCCCACAGCAGTTTTAGGAAGCTTTTTTTTCTTTTTCTGGCCACACTGTGCAGCATGTGAGATCTTAGTTCTCCCACCAGTGATGGAACCCATGCCCCGTGCAGTGGAAGTGTGGAATCCCAACCACTGGGGCACCAGGAAATTCCCTCAGAAGCTATTTTATTGTTTTAAAGATTACAACTGAAGTTTCAAAAAACAGAGCTTAGCATGTGTCTCCTCTTATTCTCTCTTCCCTCTGTTCCTCTGATTCTGCTGCCAGTAGAGCCCTGACTAGGTCTCTAACCTGTGGAAGGCCACTCAGTCTCCCTTCTGTCTACTAAAGAGAAAAGGGGGCTGGCTCCCTGCTCAACACCTCCATCTCTGCACATATACCATTAGTGAGACACTCTATAGGAAGGGGTGCTTAATAATGATAATTGTAGTAGAAGTAACAATAGCTATCATTTATTGAGTTCTTACTTTGTACCAAGCTCTAAACTAAGGCTAAACTGTTTCAATACTTAAAATGTCTTTGCAAGTTTAACACTGTTATTACCTGTATTTTCCATATGCATGCACAGAAGCATTAGGCTGTTAAGTAACTTGTCCATATTCCACCACTAGTAAGTGGCAGAGCCACCGTGGAATCTGTGATTTTGATCTCAAGAGCAGAACTCCAGTTGTGTTTCTCGAACTTATGCAGGGTTCAGCATGAAATAGATGCTCTGGAATGTTGGTTGGTTGATCACATGAATGAATGAATCAGTGTTCTTCCCATTGAGCTTGTCTTCAGGCTTCAGAAAGACTGGCTGAGCATCTGTAGCTTATGCCAAGAAGTATGGATTTTGTCTCATCTCCTAATGCCCAGCTGTACACAGACATGTTCCCTCCCACTCAGTAACAAACTGCCTGGAACTCTTTCCCGGCTCATATTTACAAGAGAATGTGATAAATTCCGTATTGATCCCTCCTGTTCCACTGTAAATTTTGCAAAAGATGATTAAATAGAGCAATAGAGTCTGCAGGCATTGTGGCTCAATATGTTGTGGAGTGGTGTATCGACCTCCTCCATCCAAAGGCAGCCAGCGCCTAGCCCTGCTGCCCCAGACCAGTAATTAAAATCCTGGGAGACTGGGATTTAAAATCCAATCATATCCCTGAATCAAGCCTTCTAGCCTCCCCGTGTGACGAGTGCAATAAGGTAACGGCAGGAGCATGTTTATGTCTGTGCTGAAGCAGTCCCCATAGGGTGGGTAAGAAATGGAGAGTTGGATAGGCCTCCTGACTAAATCACTTTGCCCTGACACCACAGCCACTTGTAAGACAATCTGTAGACACATAAACAGTCCCAGCCAAAAACCAAATTTTGGGCTTCCCAGGTGGCGCTAGTAGTGGTGAAGAACCCGCCTGCCAGTGCAGGAGACATAAGAGACGTGGGTTCCATCCCTGGGTCGGAAAGATCCCCTGGAGGAGGGCATGCCCACCCACTCCAGTATTCTTGCCTGGAGAATCCCATGGACAGAGGGGCCTGGCAGGCTACAGTCCATGGGGTCACACAGAGTCAGACATGACTAAAGCAACTTCTTTTGGACTCTTGAGAGCAAGATATGAAGCACAAAAATTCACAGACTGTGCTTCAGTGTACACTTCCATTTCCACAGCCAATAGTAGGTTTACAGAAGTGATTTGACCTTGATTAAACCATGGCTTTTAGTAACCAAACGTATTTGAATTTCCACAGAAACTCTTTGATTTAACCTAAGCCGAAGCCAGCCTCCCCTATGCTGAGGCCTGTAATCACAACACAAGTTACTGTTAAAATAAACTTGTCCATCTGCTCTCAACAGGATCAGGAACTCCCTGAGGGCAAGAACAGGGTCTTACTCACTTTTGTGTCCCCAGCACCTGGCACGGGGCCAGACACATAGAGTGCTCTCCAGAAGTATCTCTGAATGAATGAATAAACACAAATTAATAATTTTGATAAAACCTCTGTAAATGGATGTGTAAATAGTAGACCTGCCACACAGTTGCCCATTCAGTGCTTGAACACTTCCAGTGCTTGGGGAATTGCATTTGTTCTGAGGTTGCTCACATTCTATCTTTGGATTTTCTGATGGTTAGCAATTTCTAATATTGAGCCAAAATTTGCTTGCAAGGGTCTTAAAGTTTTACTGTGGGGTTCATGTAGAATAAATCTAGTCCCTGTTCCACATGATGGTCCTTCAAATACCTGAAAATGCAGGCATATTCTCCTGAGCTATCTTTTCTCTAGCCTAAACCTCCAGTTCCTTAAACCACGTTTTTCCATGTGGCTTCTAAACCATTTCCTGTCTCAGTTACTCTTCCAGAACAATCTCTACTTTGTTATCCCAAACCCATGACTTCCCATTTATTGCCATCCATTTTCATCTCATTTGTTTTAGCTCTTAATGTCCATCTTCTACATGTATTTGGTCCTCTTCCCATGCAAATCTGAAGTTTATATAGATTTGGTGAATAGGCCATCCCCATATCAGGGGTGAACATACTGAACCAGGACCAAGCCTTTTTGCTGCCATTGGAAACTTTCTTCTATGATCTCTGATCTGTCAGTCACTCCACCCTGCCCCTTGGGTCTGGTTAGTCCACTGTCACTTACGAACCCTCCACACTGAATGGCATCCGGCCCACATTTCCCCACTGTGTGCTCAGGATTGTCCTGAGACACCCCAGGATGTGTCTCCCTTGTAATGGAGGCAGGGGATTCATCATTCTGTTCTCCTTGTCCCCCTGACACCATACTGTATTGTCATTGTTTCTGTCCCTATCTGTCTCCTACCAATCTGGGTTCTCCCTCTGGACGAGAACCAGTCAAATTCTACTGTGTGTGGCCAGTCCTGCCCCAAAGTCAGTAATCAGTGATTAATGAGGGCTGGGTCTAGCCAGGAGGCAATAGCTCTCTGTTCCATGAACTTTAGAAATCCACCTCCCTGAAAACAAGGAATCCACCAGACTGTGTCAGAAGGTTCAGACTTCCAAATGACCTGGGGACCAGCTTGTGTGGGTCATCATTCACCCTGGAGAAGGGAATCCTGACTGGGAAGAAAAGGAGTTCCATTTTGTACCCTTTCAACAAAACTGTCTACCCCAAACCTACCTCTGGAAACACCCCCCAAACTTGGCTTTGGAGCATCTGAGCATGTTGGAAGGGAAGAGGAAAGATGATTTTTCCCTCTTTTTGTTATCAGACCTTTGGAAAGTAGCACTATGTGGTGGAAAAACCAGACTTGGCTTCTTTTAAAAAAGAAATCAACTTTTTATTATGTAAAATTTCAAACATATACAAGAGAATAGTATAATAAGTCCCAGATTTACTATTTATGTGCTGA
Organism: Okapia johnstoni; assembly: GCA_024291935.2. Taxonomy (NCBI): domain Eukaryota; kingdom Metazoa; phylum Chordata; class Mammalia; order Artiodactyla; family Giraffidae; genus Okapia; species Okapia johnstoni. The sequence continues at coordinate 26,462,201 of CM044325.1, forward strand.
ATGACCATGGGCAAATAATTTTAGCTAAGCCTCTGTTTTCTTAGGAGTCTTTGTATTGTGAATAACTGCATATAAAGGCCTTAACACCCAACACAAGTTAGTTTGTCTTTCACCTTACTCTTCTGCCGGACTCAGTTAAATCATTTGTAAAATGGAAAAAATAATACCTCTCCTGCTTTCTTCATCAAATTCTTGGGTGTTAGACGCTCAGTTGTGTCCAGCTCTTTGCAACCCATGGACTGTAGCCCTGCTAGGCTCCTCTCTCCATGGGATTTTTCAGGCAAGAACACTGGAGTGGGTTGCCATTTCCTTCTCCAGGGGATCTTCCCGACCCAGAAATCAAACCTGGGTTTCCTTCATTGCAGACAGATTCTTTACCATCTGAGCCACCAGGGAAGCCATATCAAATTCTTATTAAGAATTAAATAGGAGGAAGTAGTCAGCACTGTGTGTGGCACGTAGTCAGTGCTCAGTAAAGGTTCTTGGTTACCTGGAAGACATATCTTCAGCTGTGCATGTATGTATGTGTACAGATTCTGTTGGGAACGCTCAGTGTGGTCTAGGGGAAAAGTTCAGGAACCACAGCTCTATTCCCAGTACTGCTGTGCTTCCTGCAGCATCCTGGACAGGGCTCCTCTCTCTCACCTTCAGCCTCTGGGAACACATGGAGAATCAGTGTATCTCTGACCTGAGGAGCTACACACAGACTAGCTGGGAAGACTAGACAGATGGACTCCCAGAAAATGGAGGAGTGGGAGGATAATAGGAGCCCATGGATGATGAGCACTGAGAGTTGGAGAGGTGGAGAGGCTTCCCAGAGAAGGGGCGCTGAAGAAGGGGTAGGGTCTGGATAGTCAGGGAGACAAGGGACAGGGTTCTAGGCCTGAGGAGTAGCCCAGACAATAGTGTGGAAGTGAGTGAAGGTGAGTGTGGAGACAGGGCAGGTACATGGCTTCTCTCATGTGGTCACCCTGTCTCAGAATGCTTCCTTGATGGGGAGCTCACAGCCAAAAAGAATGAATCACTCCACATTGATACCTCTGATCATGGGGAAAATTTCCCTTATATTCAATAATAACTTCTAATTGGAGATAGTAAACAGACTGTTGAAATAGTAAAAATTAGGATGAAGGTGCTAAAGGAGTCAGCAGTAAAAATGGTCCAGTGATTGAGACTGTGCTTCCCTGGTTGGGAATCCACAAACTGAGTGATGTGGTAAAAAAAAAAAAAAAAAAACATGGAAATGTTTGGAAGAATGAATGTGTAAGTTATTACAAACAACATTGTACAGCTTGTATAATCTCCTCCCCCTCCCAGCTTTTTATCTTATTCAGTCCAAATAGAACCCCTTGAGGTGGGCAGGGCTGTGGTCATGACCACCAGAGAAATGAAGCAAGACCCTAGTCACACAACCAGGGAGCAGTACCCCCCATCCGTGCTGGCTTCCAGGCCATGTACTCTTAGGGGACAGGGAGGCAACTGCAGGTGGAGAAAGGGGTGAGTCATGAAAGCCAGGTGTGGTGGATCTGGATCCCTCAAAGGCCAGGATGGCCAATAGGACTGCAGGGGTGGGAGGGAGTGGGGGAGCCTGTCAATATTATTGATAATATAGCCTCACACATTTGTATAGGGCAGTTACTGGGTTTTGTTTTTTTTTAAGCTCTCTTCTTTGCATCATTGTCTTGTCTTTGATATTCACAGAGGTAGCAGAAAGCCAGAACAGAGTGGTATCACGGGAGGAGGGAGTAACATGCCTCTTCCCCTCTGCCACCCCAGACTTGCTGTCAGCCCCTTGCTGTCAGGAGACCTGAATCCCATCTCTCACTCTGGTTCCATACTCTCCCCAGGAAGGGCAAGTGGGCCTCTCTCTGCAACCACTTCCTCCCCACTTCCCACCCACAGAGCTAGATAGAGGGTGTTGGGGCTTGACCTGACCTGCCACCCAGACGAAGAGGTTTAGAACTAGCAAAGAGACTGAGGACTTTGGTTCACGGGGACAAGGAACATGGTCACACACTTCACTTGCTATGAGAAGGGCCTTTCTGGGGCAGGAAGAATGGCCATGTTGTGTGTGGCTCTGGAAGATAACACTTGGAAAGAAGTCCATTCATTTGGTAAATCTTACTGAACGTGCGTTCTGTGCTGGCCCCTGTGCTAAGTAGTCAGGATATAGCAGTGGATCAGCCATGGACCCTGACTTCTGAGAGTTCTCAGTCCCGTATGGAGACAGACTATTATAACATAGTGATCAGTGTAGTAAGAAAGAAGCAAAAAGGTTCATGGAGCACAAAGGATTGCACCAAATCTGGGGTGAGAGAGAAACAAGGAAGGTTTCCTGGAGAAGAAGCCTGAACTGAGTCTTAAAAGATGAATGGGTGTTTATAGGAAGTCCAAGGTGGGAGTGGGGTTAGAGAGGTTGGGGCTCATGCAAAAAGAATCTGCCCTCAGTTTAGTGTGGGAAACCCCTTGGCAGGCCATGAGCTTGGGACGGGACTCTGGACATGCTTGAGGAAGCCAGGGTGACCCACCTGTTACAAATGTAGTCAAGTGCGGTGGGGGGGCCTCTTCTTAGGGAATTGGAAGAACTCACCATTAAGGTCTCTTTCCCCTCAGAAAGCCTATAAGACTGTCAAACCTAAGGCAGGTGCTGTACCAGAGAAGAGTAGCAGGCTCCCTGGGCCCCCGTGGGCCAGGCCCTCTCTACTGTCAACACCAGCTCCACTGCCTTACCCTGCCCTGGGTGTTGAGAGCCCAGCCTGTCACTGGCACCAGCCAGGACTTGTCCATGACCATCCACCCCCATCCTACTTTCCTGGCCCAAGCCCTATTGACAGATCCCCCAGAATCTGAAGGAATTCAAGACAAATGGTTAAGAGGATGGAGTTAATAAAATTTGAAAAATTGAGGCCTGTCACTCCACTAAACTTTTTTCAATACCACTGACAGAAACATATTTCCCCAATGAGTGACCTTCCACAGCTGTAGCGGGCAGGCGCAGCCGCAGCAGTGCTGCCAGGAAGCCAGTCTGCTATTTATCAAATATTATAAGCTGGGACACACTAATCTGGAGCAGGGGAGGAGTCCTGCACTATACTGCCTGGGGTGCTCCAGGTGTTGCCCCCAGCCCCAGACAGCCAGTGGGAGGTGACGGATGGCCTGCGATTAGCTCTCCCCACCTCCGCCCAGCCCTCTGACTTACTCCCAGACCCTCTAGACCAGCTGCTTGGCCCGGAGGGGCCCTGGGTGGGAGGCATGGTGAGGTCAGGCCAGGGCATGGGCCATCCTGATGCCCCTGGAGAGGGCAGGCGGGTGAGGCCCAACGTGGTTATTTATTGGAGTGTAATGGTTTGTGGCCGTTGGTCGTGGAGGTGAAATCGATCAGTTGTAGAAGTCAGGTTCTATCAATTATTACAGCAATTAGTCAAGTCAGAGCATCAGAGCAAGGGTTCAGGGGCTGGGGGACTAATATTAGATGGACATTACCCATGGCGCCCCAGCCTCAGCTTTCCTAAACTGGGAGCAGACGTGCAGACCCGAGGCTCCAGAATCTTGGGGAGTCTGGTTGGCTTCCCCCCTCGGGGTAGCTGGGGTGAACCTGGGTGAGAGCTCTTGGGCTGGAGACAGACCCAGCACTGCTTTAAACGGCATCCCTGTGCTGGCTGGCCCAGGTGCAGAAATGTCCTACCTGTCCCATCCCATCCTTTATGAGAAGTGACACAACTTCTACTAGAAATTACTCAGTGGCCAATGTTTATGGCACACATTTTTCATTCTGTAAGCAAATATAGATCACTGACAGCACTTGTTTGAAGCAGCTAATCTCACCCTCTGTTCTTTCTTCCACTGTCTTCCTCTCTCACCTTTCTTCCTCTCCCCCTCCCCTTCTCCCTCCTATTTTTTCTCTCTTACCCAGTTCTCTTTTTCTCTTCGCTCTTCTTTTCTTTCCCTTCCAGAGGTCTCTCCCACACCCCCTGCCGCTCTAGCCCATATTCAGTGACAGAGCTCCCCTTGAGGCTGCCTCAGAGGGGAGAGGCCTTTCCACTGAGTGATTGTAGCTCTCTTTCAGCCCTAGCTGTGGTCCAGGAGCTTTGGGGAAAGGGACAATGCTGTCTGCCCCTGCCTCTCAAGGCTTCAGTGCTGAGAGCCACACAAAACAGGGCTGGCTGGGAAAACTGGATCAGGCAAACAAGCCCCTTAGCACTGTGGTCTTCCTGCACCTCTACAGGCCCACTGTCCCTCCTTCAGCACACTGATCACATTTGGCCTGATTTGTAGTTGCATGGTCGTCTCTTTTCCCTTTTAGCTTCTGGAGAGCTGGAATTGTGCCTAGACTCTAGATAGCACCTAATCTAAAAGATGGGACCAGGAGCCTGCAGAAGAGACAGAGAAGGAATGGTCTCAGGGGTGTGAGGAAAACCTGAAAAGTGGTTTTTATAACTCAAAGGAGAGAGTGGCCAAGGTATCGGTTGCTGCAGAGTGATCAAGAAATATTGAAAAAAAACCAACAACTATTCATTGGCTTGGCAGTCTCCCATCTCCCTATATACAGGGCCCTGATACACAGTGCCCAGTAAGCAAGCACCAACAGAATTGAAAGAAAAAATGAGGCTCCAACTGAGCTTTGAGGACTTGCCTACTAGTTAGGAAGAACCCAGACACTCTCCTCATTAGGGAGGTTGCATTTTATCCTGTGAGCAGTGAAAAACCATGGAATGATTTTTCACCGGGGGTGTATTTTGGCTGCCCTGGTGGGAGTGTGAAGAATTGTAGTTAAGAAAAACCTGGAGTAGGTTTGACTCCTGGTCCAAGCAAATCACCAGTTTTGTGACCTTGGGTTAGTTATCTCCTTTGAGCCCAGTTTCCACGTCTATAACACGGGAATTTTAATTTCCACCCCTCAGGATGGTTGATAATATATATAAAATACAGAGTACATAGTAAACACTAGTGGCTATTATTATTATCATCACCACTTCTAGATACATACCCGAGAGACATAGAAAAATATATCCACTCAAACAGACTTGTACACAAATATTCATAGCAGCATATTCATAATAGCCAAAAGGGGAAAGCAGTTCAAATGTTCATGAGCTTGATGAATAACAAAATGGGGTATGTCCATAGGATGCAATATTATTCAGCCATAAAAGAATGAAGTACATGCTATATTCCTACATTCATGTTGTAGCGTGAATGACATGTGCTACATCATGAATGAACCTTGAAAACATGGTAAATTAAGCCAGATGCAAAAGATCACACACTGTATGATGCCATTTATATGAAATGTCAAGTGTAGGCAAATATAGGGACAGAAAGCAGACTAATGGTTTCTGGGGTTGGGGGACGTGGCGAATGTCTCTGATAATGGTGATGGGGTTTCTTTTCAAGCTGATTAAAATGATCTGGAATTAGATACTGGTGAGGCTTATATGATGATGGAAGTGTATTTAAAACTACTGAATTGTATACCTTAAAAGGTATGTGAATTGTGATTAAAAATTATCTAAATATTTTATTTTGTACTAGCTTCCTATTAGAAAATAGAATCATGTAAAAAAGTATTAATTTTTCTTATTGATAATAAGCTTCCTTGTTCTGGATCGTGCTTTATGCTCTCTGCTCCTTTCCCCTCCTCCTCCCACACCTCTTCCTCTGCAGCCGTGGCAGACAACCATGTGTAAATGCTTAATAAATGATTATCATTGTTGATGAGTTTATAGTCCTTAAAGAAGCAGAGAGTTTGAATAGGAATGGGTTTATATCATGATATAAATGTTGCCTCAGCCTGGGATTGGAAAACACTGATTTTTACTGTCCATCAGCAAACAGTGACTGAATATCTCCCCTGAGCCAGACCTTGTGGTGACGCAGCCTTTCCTGTGTGTTTAGTGTCCCTAGCCAACTTACTACATCCTCGTGGCAGAGACTGTCTTAACCCTGCTTGAAGTATAGACAACGCACTTCCTTAGCAATAAAGGTCAAGGAGTATTAGTTTGTCTGTTACTTTAATGTTCCATTTACACATAGTTCTTGAGAGGAGTGCTTTGGGGCAGGACCAGATCTGGTTCTTCTATGTCCTGAGTTCCAGCTCATTCAAGGTTGGACAGATTGAATGGAATGGTCAGTTTTTGAAGAGGAGAATGAGGTGCCCAGATCTGGGCTTTGGGGAGGATTTTCTGACAGTGTGGGGGTTAAAGTAGCCTATTTTCCATGCCTGTCAAGGCTCTACACCAAGCAGACACTTAACACAGGCTCATCAGCTGCCGGCACTTATAAGTGAGAGAAGGTAGATGCATGGCCCCAAGCAAGCCTCTTCTTTTTGTTATACTTAAAGTTCCTTGTTCTCAAGTCACGGGAACCAGTGATTGGAGGAGATGCCTACCTGAGTGCACACGCAACAACAAGTAGCACAGGGGAGGGCTGGCACAGCTAGGTTGCTGATGATGGCCAGAGCTCAGCTGACTCTAGCAGTCAGGAAGTAAGCAGGGAAAAGAGAGCATTAAGCAGAGGGAGAGGCAGAGAGCAGAAAGAAGGGGCCTTGTCGTTACCTGGGATTCTCTGTGCTTTAGATTTCTGTATGATTTTTATGAATGAATATTCATCTGTGTACAAACAAATATGATAAATGCAGACATTTTAATGAAGAATGCATTCGAGTTGAGGTGTGTTAATCTGTGTGTGTATTGATATATTTGTTAGCATGTTCAGCTGTGTATATTTTTGTAGGCACAGCACATCTGTGTGTGTGTGTAGCACATCTGTGTGTGTGGCACCTCTCTATGTGGGTAGTGAGTTTTTGCATGTGTGCATGCACATGCAGGAGCCTCAGTACCTTACTTCTATGTCAGAGAGGACCGAGAGCTCCTCTCTCAGAGTAGCTTGACATGTGTTTCAATCTCTTAGGTTTTGTTGCTCCATATTTCTGTGAGCGTTACTTACACTGAAATCGAGGCCTATGCCACCTCCCAGGGAAGGCTGAGGGTCCACTGATCACTCATAGAGGCTCTGTTTCTCCTTCTCCTCCTGTCAGGAGCCAATCCCTTGCAGAGGAATGAAATGGGACACACACCCTTGGATTACGCTCGAGAAGGGGAGGTGATGAAGCTTTTAAGGACTTCTGAGACCAAGGTAAGTCTCAAAGAAAGGAGAAGGCCTGTGCTTGATGAAGCACTCTATGCTTCATTTCATCTTTCACTCATTAAATTATGTCAGACTCTACACCAAAAGCCACTTCTCCTTAGAGGATTATTGTCTATTTAAGTACAAATCCAACCTCCACTTAACAAGAATAGGAGGCATCCCCTTTCCGACCAGGAAGAAGCCTAGGCCACTTCTGACTTCTGAGGACTAACTTTTATTTTTATTTATTTATTTTTTTAATAAATTTATTTATTTTAGTTGGGGGCTAATTACTTTACAATATTGTAGTAGTTTTTGCCATACATTAACATGAGTCAGCCATGGGTTTACATGTGTTCCCCATCCTGAACCCCTCTCCCACCTCCCTCCCCATCCCATCCCTCTGGGTCATCCCATTGCCCCAGCCCTGAGCATTTGTCTCATGCATCGAACATGGAATGGTGTTCTGTTTCACATATGATAATATACATGTTTCAATGCTATTGCTGAGGACTAACTTTTAAAATTCAGTTTCTGAAGTAGTGAGCCTTCTGGCTCCTTCCATGAAGGAGAGGGGATAGCAGGACAAAATCTTCGCCTCAGTACTATTTCCTCATGTCTCATGCACTCTGTAACCTCATCAAGTAACTCTTTCCCATCATCTCTCCTTCTAGAACTTTTCCCTGACCCCTTCCCTCCATATACACTCCAGAGATCCTTGTGTAGAGTATGAAGCAAAACAATCTTCCATCTTAATTTGATCTTCTCATCCAGACTTTTGAACCTTCTAAAAACACGCTGCCTTCTGCTCCTCTTAGCCACCCAGCTATAACTTAGAAAGTACTTGGCAGAATCGAAGAACTAGAATCACAAATGTCAGAGCTGGCAGGGACCTGAGAAACCATCAAGTCCAGTGATGGGAAATCTTATCAAAGTAAAACAAATAAGTCAGAGGAAAATAAAGCTGTTCTGGTTGAAGGAAAGCCTATCCTTCCCCCCTGGGTAGCCTCCATGGAGGCTGTGCTATGGGGCACACATTTTAAATCTCTGAAACCTCGATCAAAATGATTTCTTTTCTTCCTGAGGAAACTGGAGCCCAGGGGTGTGTTGTGACTTGCCTTTGGTCCCAGAGTGAGTTAGCATCAAAACTGTTACTAAGACTTGGATGCAAGATCATGTGGTAGGTGCACTAGCAGGACAGGAACTGGAAGGCTTGGTTTCTGACTCTCAGTCTTGGGTTTTTTCCAGCTTCGTGGAATCTCTCTCTGGCAAATTGGCTGCAGTACTTTGAGATGATTAAGAGTGGCAGGTCCCACCTAGTGGCAGATACTCTTTGTGTCTTGAGTAAGAACACTTAGGTTAGGTCACCTGACTGAGCACTCAGCTGGGGATGTGATCCCACCCCCTCACTGACTGTGTGACCTCGGGCAAGGGCCTCTGCTCTTGAAGCTCGATTTACCTCTGTGAAATGAAAACACTGTGACTAAATGGTTTCTGTGGTTCCATTCAATATACCACTGGTCTGTGTAGCAGTCAGGATAAACTAGGTCATGCTGTTGTAACAACCCAAAATTTCAGTGGCTTAAAACAACAAAGATTCATTTTTACCTCATGCTACACGTCCATCATCCATCGTGGGTCAGCAGAGGCGGGCTCTGCTCATCCGCGATGCTGAGGGACCTGACTGGCAGAGCAGCCGCCCTCTGGAAGAGAGCACCCTGGAGGGCCTCCCACCTGCAGCTGCATGCTCAGCCTGGAAGTAGGACCCTTTACTTCCACTCACAACTTATTGGACACAGCTAATCCCACGTTCCTGCCCTAGAGTTGGGTCAGCTTCCCCCATTCTCTAAGGAAGTCCCTGAGCACTGTTTCACATCACCTCAGGGACTGCATCCCCGTCATTATCTCCCCTTTCAGGCCAAGCCACTGTCCCCTGAGAGCCAGCGCTGCGTTTGGCCAAAATTAGCCCTCTTTTGTCAGGTAGTGTGACATAGGCCCAGCACTGGTCCGGTCACGTAAAGCAGGAGAACAGACCTCTTCATATCAGCAGGGATGGAAGGGTTAGGGCTGCTGAGGGACCCTGATGAAATTTGGCTGCTCAGGAAATGTCTTGATGTCAGCCACATCAATGCAAAGTCAGTGTCCCGAGTGAGGAAGTGGCAGTTGCTGCCTCTGTGCCAGTCAGATCCTTCTAGACCACAGAGGGCTACCTTCTGAGTACACTGAGCTCTCAGAATATGTGCAGAGGTGGGCAGCAAGGAGGCAAGCAGAACTGTGCCATGAGAAAAGGCTGAAGGCAGTGGGGTATCTGGCCGGGAAAGGAGAGACTGCGCGTGGGCACAGAGACGGCTGGGAGGAGAGGAAATGGATTCAGTGCCAGGGCTAGGACAGAGCCAGGCTTAATGGGTGGCTGCTGCCAGAAGGAGCCCCCTCACAGAGCTGTGACCCAGGGCAGGGGCTGCCTTTTGAGGCTAGAAGACCACTCAGAGCCAGCCAGGGGTTTTGTCACCTTTCAACATGAAAACTGTTTCTCTGTCATCACCTCTCTGCACTTGATCCCTTTACACAGGCTGGATATCCTCTTCTGTAGTGTTCTGCTGTCTGCTAAGCACCTCCACCTGATTGCTCTGGGGTCCACTCAGATTCTGCCCACGTGAACCACCCTCAGCTCTCCTTGAACATCAGCATTGTCTTTCTCTCAGTTGTTCAACATCTCTATGGTCACCCATTCTTTCTGCTCTGCTTTTTTTCTCCAGGCTGCAAAAAAACTACCTCTTCAAAATTGTGAGAAAGTTTCAGGGGGGAAACACTGCTTTAGATTGGGTTATGTTACCCTCTGCCAGGAAGTAAGCAGCAGCTGCTCAGCTCTTGAGTTCAAGCCCTATGTCAGTGACATAATGATTCAGGCCTGGAGGGTGCTGAGGCTCCAGCCTGAGACTTCATGTCCTGGCTCTTTGTCTAGACACGGATTACCACCACTCTGATCTTATCTTCCTCCCTTTCTGTCCATCCGGCATCTCCCTGCCATCCAGCTCAGCCTCTTCCACCTTCACCTACCTCTATAGAGTCAAATATGCACTCTTTATAGAAAATTTGTAATTATAAAAGTCATCTTTCCCATTATGGAAAATCTGGAAGTATAAAATGAACATAATTAAATAAGTCAGTGCATATTTATAAATGACATCTGTATGCCAGGTTCTAGGCTAGGTGGGAAGAAGATATGTGGATGAACCCCTCAAGGAGCTCACAGTCTGTTGAGGAAACAGACAAGTAAAGTGTGACACCACTGAGTCATCAGTCCCAGGGAAGCCCAGGGACTGTGGCAACCCACGGTGGCTTCTAATCCTGCCTAGGAGATCAAGGAAGGCTTCCTGAAAGAGATGTCAACTGAACTGAATCTCAGTTAAAAGCATTTTAGCCCTACTACCTATACATAACTATTATTAATGTTTTTAATTATTTATAGTAATAGTAGGTACCATTTATCAAGTGCATCTAGGCACTCTGCCAGGTGCTCCAATATATAATTTTTTTAATGTTGTAACAAAGCTATGAGGTAGCTCTTATTTCCCCCCTTTTTACAGGTGAGAAAACTGAAGGTAAAATAAAACGTGACTTTTGAAAATCAGGCTATTATAAGCAGCTATTGAGATATGAATCAGAGCATTCCTCTTATGATACTACATTTACCTTTTCTGGACCATATCTATACATAAGTGGTTTTTTTTTTCTTAGCCTAGTTGATAGCCTACGGTATAAACCATGGGTCTCAAACTGGCAGCCATATTTTATTTTGCCAATTCAGAGTTTTTTTTTAAATGTGAGTGTAGTGCCTTAGAGGTTGTAATATGGACTCTCCAGCCACAGGTGTCTGTGTCCTATCATGTTATGTGCTTACCTGTCAGGCATTTATATTTCCTTCTTGGTCCTGAAGGTATTTGAGTTATGACCCTAGTTCCATGTTTGAAATCTGTGTTTTTTCACTTATTTTTTCTTGATGGTTTTCCCATTTTAGAGTTATCCATAAGCCTAATTTTTAATTTTATTCCGCCTTTTAAAATATGTCACTTATCTAAGAATCTCTGTCACTTTAAGTGGCCTAAATGATTTGTTTCTCATGGCTTATTTGATTAGTTCTCTCAGCAGTCTCTGTGTGGAAGCCTCCTAGGCCCCCTGAGAAGATCAAGAGGTGGATGAAGCTCAGCTCCTGTCTCTTGAGCTGAGTATTAGGAGAGGAAGATGGGGAGAGGCAGGCGCTCTTAGCTGTGATACCCACAGGCTGACTTGTGCCTTAGGAGGGGTCCACACAGAGCTTGTGGGGGTTCCAAGAAAGCATGGATCACCTCCAGGCAGAATGAGCAGGGCAGGCTTCATGGAAAAGGTAACCTGTGATCTCACTTTGAAAGATTTCACAAGCTGAAGGGTTTAATACTTAAAGCTTAGACCATTTTCACATCTTAACTAAGAGACAACAGAGAGGTGGAAATATATCTCTGTGCACATGATGGCAGATAAAACAAAAATATGGGGAGCTATTCCATGATGAATATTCAGCTGAGGGGGACGTGTTGGTGGCAGCCCGCATCTCCACTCCCAGATCCTCACTCCACCGAGACTCACGAGGAATTTATTGCTCATTTTAATCACACTCAGAGAATGAATTGGCAGGAATATTAGGCAGATAGGTCTATCATATATATTTTATTTGCATATCCCAGTGACAGAATCACAAGCACATTTCCTGTCTGTGTATTTTTTCATTTGCTGCAGGGGTAGCTGGGGATGCAGGGCTCCCCTGGGCCCCGCGTTCCGGGCTGCACGCCTGGGTGCTCCCATCAGATCTGGAGGAAGCCATCAGGAGAGAAGGGGTGAGGTATACAGGAAGGTAGAGGGTTATGTTTGGCCTGACTTAGGATGAAGAGAAACCCCCTTCCCTGCCTCACCGAGCCTGCTCCCTGCTTCTCATCTCATTTCAAGTGCTGGTGTGCCACATGCCTGGCTCTGTGCTTGACCCACCAACACCAACCTATAAGTTCATTATAGGTTCTCCACAGGCCAGACACAGCACTCCATGCTTTATGGGGATAGACCTTTGCGTTCTTTCTCTTTTAACTTTTAAAAAATTGTTTGCTGAGATATATTTGTATAAGGTACTCATAACTGTACAGCTCACTGTTAATTTCACAAACTGAATATACCTGATCAAGAAGTAGACTATTACAAGCATTCATTTGTATCATACTCCCTTCCAGTCACTATCTGTCCCTCAAGGGTAAGCATTGTCCTGATTTATTTCACTTTTATTTTTACAAAACTTCAAAAATAGTACAGCAAATTCCCATAAACTTTCACCCATATTACCAGTTGTTAACATTTTATCATACTTGCTTTATTATGTAAAGATGAATAATATAAAGATATATAATTTTTCTAAACTATTTGAGAGTTATATATACATGATCCCCTTTACCCCCAAATAACTTGTATGAATGTCCTTAAAAATAAAGGACATTTTCTATATAACCTCAATACAATTCTCAGACTCAGAGCATTAATATTAACTAATCTACAGATGTTATTCACATATCACCAGTTGTCCCAATAGTTCGCTTTACAAGGAAAGAAAATTCTGGATCCAAACTTGGATTCGGTTGTCATGTCTATTTAGTCTTCTTTAATCTGAAACATCTCCTCAGTCTTTCTTGACATTCTAACAAGTATAAGCTGGTTATTTTGTAGACTGTCCTCAATTTGGGTTTGTCTAATGTTTCTTTATGATTCAATTCAGGCTGTGCATTTCTGGCAAGAACACCCTCTGGTGTTTATTTTCAATAAATTCATTAGGTATCCCCATGCTAAAAGTAGGAATATGAAATTTGTGTTTTAAACCTCCTTTCCCTAAATAGGCTCTGAACTCTGTAAAGGCAAGAACAGGTCTTTTCTTATCTCCAGGGTGGAAGGTGCAGGCACTGGAGTCAGACTGCAGGAGTTAGTGTTCTGCCTTTTTTGCTTGCTACCAGTGGGACCCTGCTTTAATTACTTCCTCTCTGGATGATGAGGGAGGAGATCCTCTGACCTTCATAGGGCTGTGAGGGTTAGAACAGCTGGTCCCAAATCAGTCAAGATTCATCAGTCCATACTCAGACTAAGGAGTGGAAGTTTGAGGAGTAACAGGGTATTTTCGTAGTCTCTGGGTCCCACCCTATAAGACATGTGTTAATTACATAAGGGGAAGATGATGGTGGAGAAACTTGGCACAGCCCACCTTAATCAGATGATCAAAATTAACATCCCTAGTCACAGGTACATCATCATCACGTAGCTCCTGATGTGACGCACTGAGGAGCATACAACTCGTTTTCTCACCTCAGCCCCTCTTTGCCCCTCTTAACCATCTCTCGCCATTCTTGTCTCTGGGCAACCCAGTTATTTGCAGAGGAGCAACATGATCCAATTAACCTGTTAAAAATACCCATCTGGCAGCAAAAGAAGGATCAGATGGAGGAGAGAATGGACCCTGGGATGCTGACATAGCGGTCACCAAGTCTTCATGGGACTGATGCCGGCACTGTACCCAGCTTTCCTCAGTATAGATGTGGACTCTGAGCTAGTTCAAGAGACTTGCAAGTCCCTTAGGTGCCCCTCTTATCCCCCATTCTCCCCTCCTGTCTGCTCTACCTTTCCCAGCCTCCTTTGTTGGACCCCCTGAGCTCCTCTTGTTATCACTCCCTCTTCTCAGGACTCTCCATCATCCCTCACCTGCCCCTCAAGTCTCATCTGTTGCCCACTTTGTTGACCTCCCCATCCAGGCCTCTCTGCCTCCCCCAGCTTCAGGACATGGTAGAAACCCTGACTATGATGTGAGTTGTGGTGGATCCAGGAAGTCAGGAGGATGGGGCATATCTGAGTCTGTGAGAAGCCAGGGGGCTCTGTGCCCTGACCTCCCTCTAAAGGCAAGCTGCATTTTGGCCTCTCTTTTCTTCCCTCTGCCACACTTTTCCTGTTTTTCCCCAGGGTCTCCTTCTGCCGACCACCCCTGCCCAAGCTCCCCTCTCAGTGAACACATCTCCAGGTTTATTATCAGATTTGTTCCCTGAGTAATGCCCAGCAGCAGGGGTGCTGCCATACCCTTCTCCCTATAACTCTCACCCACAGAGCTGCTCTGCCCAGCCACCCACCTCCTAACGAGAGCCCAGCTAGGCTTTGCCTCGGCCTCCCAGCCCTTTCCTGTAAATGCACTCAGAGCCAGGAGGGGTGCCATATTAAATCAAGAATGATGAAAACCAGTGGCTGCGATTATCCAGCCAAGATGCAGCATAGGGAGCTGGTCGCTGCTGGCTCCAGGTGAGGGCTTCTGAAACTAATTGCATGTGGCTTTTGTTAAGAAGATGATTACTCTCCCACTCCTGCTCTCCTGGTGGCTTCCTCCTAGTGCGTCTCCACCCAGTGTCCTCTGCTTCTGCAGGCTGGGTCACCTACCCTGTCCCCTCCTCTACTGGAACCCTGTTGAAGCAGAGCCTTGACCTCATTCCCTGTAGCCTTCCTCCCCATTTCCTCAGGAAGCCAGGAACAATAGTAGCCCACATTCATGGACCCTTATCAAGGGCCTTTTCTCTCCTCCCAAAGAGAATACCTACATACCAAGTGGTTTCCTTCCCTAGGTTCTTCCACTGGTTAGCTCTCCACAAGCCTGAACTTGTAGCTCACACCTTAAAAAGTCATTCATTCATTCTTATTTTTATTTTGGCTGCCTGAGTCTTCATTGCTGTGTGTGGGCTTTCTCTAGTTGAAGCGAGTGGGAGCTACTCTTCATTGCTTGTGTGGGCTTCTCATTGTGGTGGCTTCTCTTGTTGTGGCTTCAGTTGTTGTGGTGCATGGGCTTCCCTTGGCATGTGGAATCTTCCTAGACCAGGGATCAAACCCTTGTTCCCTGCATTGGCAGGCAGATTCTTAACCACTGGACCACCACTGGGAAGTCCTTGACATATTTTTTTAATATAAGCTCTGTGCTAAGTGTTTGGGAAAGAGCATGAAGAAGTAGCCTCATACATGGTTTAATCCCGTTGTCCTGTACATTTTTAACAAAAAGTCTGGTCCAGTTTCAGAAATTTCTCTGAAGAGCTATATAGGGCTCCAGGCGTAGAGGGGGTTGTACTCGAATCAGGGTGTGCTCAAATTTGGGCCATAGGTTGAATCTTTCCCAGTACCATGTAGAGAACTCCTGAGAAACCTGACGCTCACACCCATAGAAGTCAAGAACCCTTTCCCATTGCTCAAGAAAATAACAAGAATACTAAGATAACCTAAAATCATGACACTGAAGAAGAAGTACAAAAGGTAGAAATGTTGCCCTAGAGAAGACTCAAAGAGGCCATGATGGTGGTACCCAAACCAACAGAGTGGTGGGGAAACTCCTGTTAAGCTTTGCCTGCAACAAAGGAAAAAAAGGTGTGTTTTGTGAGGCTCCACAAACCAATGGATGGAAAGCACCTAGAGGAGGAGTTCTCTACCTTGTAAGGAAAATTGACAGGCACAGCTGAGACACCCCAGGCAGTGGAGGTGTCCTGAGAACTCAGTTGGTGTTGAGACTGCCCAGAAGACTCAGGGTTCTTGGGGAGAAGCCTCAGGAGCCACACTGGGCCCATGGGGGCATCCTAATGGACTTGACTCCTGGCTTCTGCTTAAGCCAGAGCGGTTCTTCCCCTTATTTGTGGGGCTCCATGCAGATTAAATTAGTTCTAGCACCAAAACAAAAACAAAGGCACTGGGTTAGAAAATTAGTTATCAAAATGCAGTAAAGAAGAAGTTAGCAAAGTTTATCAAAGACCTGCACAGGCCAGATACTATGTTGGCCACTGAGTCTCTCACACAGCTACTTCTGCATATACATTCGCTGTGTGCCAGAGACCTGCCCAGTGCTTCATATGCATCATCTCACTCAATTCTCACCAGCATCCGACAAGGATCCTGTGAGGTAGGTATGAATACCATTGCCATGCTAGAGATGAGGAACTAAAATTCAGGGAGTTGAATTAACTTCCCCAAGGTGAGCTCACTAGTAAGTAGATTTGTTGTTGTTGTTTAGTCACTAAGTTGTGTCCAATCTTTTTTGACCCATGGACTATAGCCCGCCAGGCTCCTCTGTCCATGGGATTTCCCAGGCAAGAATACTGGAGTAGGTTGCCATTCCCTTCTTCAGAGGATCTTCCCTACCCAGGGATCAAACCCATGTCTCCTGCATTGGCAGGTGGATTCTTTACCACTGAGCCATGTGGGAAGCCCAAGTAGATTAGGTGAGGTTTAAATTCAGGTCTTTCTGGAGCAAAGCTGGGTTCTTTCTGCCACATGATGTGCCTCACTATGAGCCAGAAAGGCATCAAACTTCATATGGGGACTGCTGTAAGAATTCAGTGAGACACTACACAGAAAGTTCTGAGTACCATACCCGGCACACAGCAGCCATCTCACAGACAGCAGCCACCTCATTCGCTTGGCAACACAAATTGAATTCTTCTATGAGCCAGGCCCTGTGCTAGGTGCTGAAGCTACAGGGATGAATAGAGCATGGTCTTTGTCACTACCTCCGCATGTGTGGAGTAAAGAGACAGAAACAGGCAGTTAAATAAGTGCTCTGGATGTGCCAGGGCAATAGGCTCTTTAGATAATTTGGTATTTAAGCTGAGATCACTTAGAGGTGGGTGGAAATAGAGAAGACGTCTGTGCTGGGGGAGCAGTGTGAACAAAAGGCCTAGAGGTGGGAATACCCATCCCTGAGAGGAAGTGACCTAATAGACCTCGCAAACTCTCGGAGGCCAGGTTCCTTCTGCATCCTGCCTAACTGCGAGCGGGCCAGGCCGCTGGCCTGGTGCTGTACCAGCCTGTGTGTATGCATCTCTCCATCAGAGCCTTTCAGTCCAGTGGACCCAAGTGCCGAGAGGGGCTGGGTGGACAGGGAGGAGGAGGAGGCAGATATATGGCTGGAGTCGGCAGAGCCAGCTGATGTATGTGATGCCTGAGGGAGCTGCACAGTGACGTGCAGGATTCCAACCAGCAAGCGTCGCTCCGCTGGGATCGGCGCCGAATTATTGCTCCATATGAAACCCCAGGACTGATGGGAGCTTTCAGTTACAGACTGATAGCAACAGCCAAAATTGGATTGTTTGCTATTTATTTTTTTTAACTTCTGTCAAGGTCGCTACCATAACAGGAAAACACTGCCCAAGTAGCAGGTATTTTTCATCCACTCTGCCCGCAAGAGCAATCTGCAGCCACCACTTTTGTGACAAGGCCTTACCTTGGCAGCTCGCTTTCTAGAAAGCTGTCAGTATTACAGGAGCCCTAGGGAAGAGAAGCCCCCGAAAGACCCAGGTCTTTCTGTCTCACTTTAAGACCTGCTTCCTGCCCCCAGCACCTGGCCTCCATCGATGCTTTATCATCAGACCCATGCACTCACCCCCCAACCCAGTCTCCAAATAGTCCCACAGCTCCCAACTAGCCCAATACTCCAGCTTCTTCAAGCCTCTCATCTCCCAGAAATGTTTTATGCTTTATGTATCCTTCCCTTCTCTGTACTCCTACACCACCCAGTCTAGCTGTTAATTCCTCTTTGTATCTGTCATCAACTTCATTTTTGTAAACATTCACCAGCTGCCTCTACTGTGCCAGGACCCATGCCAGAAATAGCAGTGAATAAAATGGGGCTCATAATTGATTCGTAAGACACAATCACAAATATGCAAAAAACTGATTTTCAAGTAACTTTTTTCAGTGATAGGTACAGGACTAGATGTAGGCACACATGCTTTAGAACCACAAGGGAAACGGCTGATCCTGCCTGAGAAGTATTCATGTACAGACCCTGCCTCGCCTCTGCTGTCTGACTTAGAGCTCTTTGAAGGCAAGACCTGGCTCTTTTCCCCTCCCTTTCAGTGGGACAAAGCTCAAGCCTCCTGCTTCTGTCTTTTCTGAAATGGACCAAGCCAGAGGCCAGACACCTGCCAGGCACTCAGTTCAGTTCAGTTCAGTTCAGTCGCTCAGTCGTGTCCGACTCTTTGCGTCCCCATGAATTGCAGCACGCCAGGCCTCTCTGTCCATCACCAACTCCCAGAGTCTACCAAAACCCATGTCCATCGAGTCGGTGATGCCATCCAACCATCTCATCCTCTGTCGTCCCCTTCTCCTCCCGCCCCCAATCCTACCCAGCATTAGGGTCTTTTCCAATGAGTCAACCCTTCGCATGAGGTGGCCAGAGTATTGGAGTTTCAGCTTCAACATCAGTCCTTCCAATGAACACCCAGGATTGATCTCTTTTAGGATGGATTGATTGGATCTCCTTGCAGTCCAAGGGACTCTCAAGAGTCTTCTCCAACACCACAGTTCAAAAGCATCCAGGCACTCAGCATCATCTAAACCTTCCAGGGGCCAGTCTTCCTCTTTGCCCCTTCCCCACCTTTCCATCATGGCATGCACAGTGCCAGGAATATAGCAGTTGCTGAATAGTTGTGTTTAATTGAAAAATGCAGTATCATTGACTTGGAAGGTGTTCATAGCTCTGGTTTGAAAAACAAAATGGTTTTCAAGAGGGTAAGCAGAAAAGGAAAGGAACCTATACATTTGTAAGCACTTAGTGCTTACCAGCCAAAATGCTAGACACATTCTGTATACAGCATCATATTTAATCCCCAATTTACAGAGGAGAAAACTGAGCATAGTAACTTGCTCCAGGTAATCACATCTTATAAGTGAGAGAGCTGGGATTCAAACCAAATCTTCTGTCAGACTCCAGACTCAAGAGTTGATCTATTGAGTTGGCCAAGAAGTTCATAAGATCTTATGGAAAAACCAAAGAATCATTTGGCCAACCCAGTACTAGCATTTCTTATTTTACTAGCAGGGCAAGCCAGGACCCCTGAGCAGTGGCCACCGAGGTAGGGAAATGAGGTGAGGACTCAGACAAGGGACTGGGAAAAGAATGAGCCAGAGCTGTCCATCAGAACCCCCAGAGACCCAGACCTCTGCTTTTCCCCCTTGGGTTGGGGGGATAGAATGAAACTAGGGTCCTCCTCGGTCCGGCGCTCCTGAGCCGCCTTCCATCTCTTGTCTCTGTCCACAGTACCAAGAGAATCAGCGGAAGCGCGAGGCTGAGGAGCGGCGCCGCTTTCCCCTGGAGCAGCGGCTGAAGGAGCACATCATTGGCCAGGAGAGTGCCATCGCCACAGTCGGTGCAGGTGAGTACACGCACACCGAAGAGGGCATAGAAGTTTGTGGTCTGCTGCAGTGAGGTGTGGTCCTGCCATCTCCAAGCTGAGGAAAAGGGGCTGTTATTATTACAGCATAGCATTTGTGGAGTACTTCCTGTGTACCAGGCAGTGTTCTAAGCTCTTTGCATATGCCGTGTCATTTAATCCTTACAACAATCCTATGAGGTTGGTCCCATTGAATCCCCATGTTACAGATGAGGAAGTTGAAACAGAGTACTTCAGTAATTTGCTCAAGGCTGCTTTCTGTGCTTTGAATTTAACTCTGACCTTCATCTGATCTACTGACCCTACTCCACCCTCACTTTTCAGGTGGAGAAACTGAGACCCAGAGAAGAATAAGAGCTTTCCCATCACTAGTATTGTCATAACTGAGCCAGAACTAAACTTTGGTCTCCTGTCTCCCAGCAGGGACTGTGCCATCCTTCAATATAATTTGTTGGAGGCTGGCTCAATTTTATTGAAAACATCCTGTACAAGTCTTGAGTGCCTTCTTCTCCATCTCAGAAGCGCTTATGCCACCTTGGAATCTAGACTGTCTGCCGGTGTCACCCCTCATCTCCTGACCCTCCTGCCCGTGCACTTCCCAGTGGAAAGAGATAAAACTGGGGTTGTGCTCAAGATGGTGGCCTCACCATTGTTTGAGGCAAGGGCAAGGAAACCCTATTTCTGGCTTAGACAAGGGAGTATCCCCCGAGGCAGTGGTTCTCAAAGTGGTCTCTGGACCAGCAGCATCAGCATTCTCTGGGAACTTGTTAGAATGTAGATCTGATCCCAGACCTGTAGGATCAGGAGTTCTGGCGATGGACCAGAAGTCCAGAGAGGCCCTTCAGGTGACCTAATGCTCAGCTCAGGTTTAAAAGCCTTTTCCCTGTGATGTCTTGGTCAGGTACATCCAATGCTGCCTCTAGTCCCACCAGATGCAGCCCAGCAGCTGCCACACCCAGCACCAAGTTCTGCTCACGTGTAAAAGGAGACATGAAGCTGAAATTGTGGAGTCCCAGAGGAGTCATTGAACAATGAAGGCAGTCATCCCTGTGACACACTGGGCCCAGCCCATCTCCATCATCCTCACACACCAATGGGACTCGTGTTCAGGTCGTGACCTGACCATCAGCAGTTAAAAGGAGCCCATAGACCAAATTTGCCTCAGCAGCTGGAGGGCAGAGGCTACCTGCAGGCACACCCAGGAGCCAGGGAAAGCTTCTATGAAGACACAAGTCCCCAATACTCAGGCCCAAACCTCATCAGGCTGCCCTTTTGGGTCTGAATACAGACAGCCACCCTCAGCTTGGAGGTGGCAACCCCTCACTTCTTTGCCAAGGCCATGTCTGAGGTAAAAGGAGAGGAGACCTTGGGATCTCTTGGGTTGAAGAGAGGAGAAGGAGCCCGTTGGAGAGATCAGTGACTGAGCCGAGGCCTGAGAAGCAGGTTCTACTAGAGTTTCAAGTCCACTTGGGCCAGAACTACAGCTGCCATCATAGTATTTACCCTCCACTTCTTACACAGCCGTTTGCTCACATGTTGCCCACTCCTCTGATCTCCTGTTTCTCACCAGCTTCTCAAGCCCATAAGTTGTGAAACTCCCAGAAGTAGTTAGGGGAGGGAGGAGGACATTCAAGTGGAAAGAATTCAGTCAACCAGGGCTCAAATGGCAGGTGGGCCATTTACCAGCTATCCAACTCAGGCTGGTCACTCAGTTTCTTTGAGCATCAGTTTCCTCACCTTTGTACCAGGGATCCAAACTCAGGACTAAAGGACTGTAAAGTGTATGCTGTCTCCAGTATGTACCAGACAGTTCTCAATAAAACCCAGTCCTCCTCCTCTAGATGTTTACTGTCCAGCGTTGGGCACTGTGCTCCATAGGTCAGGCCCACAGTTGTTTCCTTCAACCAGAGACTGATCCCTAGTCCAAGCCTCAGACTGGCCTCTTCCCCTGGTCCTTCTCCTTCTCTCTCCCTGCTGCTAGTCCAGAGCAGGAGTAGATGGTTCCACTCCCCACCTCCTAGGGGCTGTCAGAATGTCTGCCAAGTGCCTTGTCCTATCCATAGCTCCGTCTGTCACCCACACTCTGCCTCAGATCTGGAACACTCTGCTCCTTGTCATGTGGTGTGTAGGGTGACCCTACTATGCCTCCAGTGCTGCTGGAAAAGACACAGAGGGTGTGGGGGTCTGGGCTGTGGGGTTGGTACATTCCCTTCCATTTGTAAGGTGGTAACTTTTCACCCACCTTGCTAGAAGCCCTGCAGCCAGGGATCACACTCATAATAGTCAGAGTGTGTTCAGCTTCCAGCTCCCGTGAAGCATGAGGCACTCTCTGGGTCGGACTCTGTGGCAGGGCCTCAGGACTGAAGCAGGTGCAAGAGAGTGGGGTGGATCTAGAGGGCAGGCCAGGGTGCTCCCTGGGTCCTCTCAGCTAGTGTCAGATGTGTGCTGGCTGAGTGGAGCCTGGCACCCCAGAGGTACCATGAGGGTGGGCAGCCAAAGAAGTGCCGCAGAATGAATTGATTTGATAAATGGCCATTTATTACCCTCACGAATTGGCTGAAACCAATTTCGGTCACATCAACCCCTGGTAAGTGCTGGGATATTGATTTGTGCAAAGTAATACAGTGAATTTATCAGTGTGATCCCCAGCTGCAGGGCTTCTAGCAAGGCTGGTGCACAGTTACCGCCTTACAAATGGAGGAGATGAAGCACCGACCCCACAGCCCAGGCCCCCATGGCCTCTCTGGTCTTCTCGGGTCACTGGAGCCAAAGCAGGGCCAGAGTGCAGACCACAAGCCAGATCACTGACATCAAGTGTGAGGTTCTCTTTCCAGAATCCCGAGCTGTTCTTTGTGTGTGTGTGTGTGGTAACACTTGAAATACATTACCAACACTTTTATTTGCATTTATTTTTTGCGGCATTTATTCCCGGGCCATAAGTTTTTGTTTCTTCAGTTTCTTCTGGGATATCTTTTTCTTCTGTGCAACCTCCTCTTCTGGTTTAGGAACAGTCTGTTCTTTTTCGGTAAGGATCATCTCAATGTGACAGGGAGAGTTCATGTAGGGGTTGATCCGACCGTGAGCTCTGTAAGTCCTGCGCGCATCTTGGAGGCTTTGTTCACTTGGATGTGCTCAATGACCAGAGAATCTACATCTAAGCCCTAAAGTTCAGCATTACTCTCTGCATTTCTGAGCATGTGTAGTAAAAATTCAGCACTCTTTTTGGGCCACCGACCCTGTGTCCAGCCCCACTGTTTGGCCTGTGCACACCTACCGTTGTACTCCACCGTTGTAACGACGGAATGGCACACATTGCTTCTTTAAAGTGACATCCTTCAGATACTTGGTGGCTTTTCGGATAGGCATACCCTTTATGGCCTGGGCAGTTCACGAGTGTTCTTAAAGTGAACACGAAGATTTGAACCTCTTGATTTGCATGATTTTGTGGGGTTTTCTGGATCGAGTGAATAGCGCACCATTTTTAGGGGTCATCTCAGGCCGCTTACCGGAAAAGCCCAAGCTGTTCTTGATCATGGGGAAGGGGAGGATGCCTGTTCTAGTGGGAGCTCAGAGCCTCTGTGCCCACCATCCTCAGAAAGGCAGCCAGCTGTCTGTTCAGATCTAGACTCTGCCCCCCTCCTCCACCCCCTCACCTCCCGTGTTCCTGTCTCAGTAAAGGCCCCACCATTCCCTGGTCTCCTGAGTAGAAGCTTAGATGTTTACTTGGCCCTTCCTTCCCCTTACAGCCCTTCAAGTTCTGTCATTCTACCTCTTAAATAGATCTCACACCTAGCCTCTCCCCTCCATTCTTAATACCACTGAGGACCTCCAGCTCAGGACCTCAGTGTCTCCTGTCCAGACCCAGTGGTGGTCTCCTCGTTGGTCTCGCTGCCTCCTTTTCTTCCCCTATAATCACTTCTCCCTAGCTGGAGTCAGCTTTGTACAGTGTAAAAACAAAACAAAAAACCCTGTGTAAAATTCTTGAGTGACTGCCTTGGCCTGGCATTAGGGCCCACCCCTACTGCCCTCCCCCACTTCCCCGGCTGCCCCCCTCCCCCACACCGTACACATTGGCTACTTCTGCCGCCCTACACATGCTGTGTTGGTCTCTGCCTATATGTGTTGATACTGCCCTCTCTGTTTGAAACTCCCTTTCTTGTGGCCCCTTCCCCACCCTAGCCCTGCCCGTCTCTCACCCTCGGGCTGGTTTTTATATTTCAGGAGCAATAGACTGTAGACTCCTGAGGGCAGAGACCCTGAAACTGACATTTTTGTTTTCCCAGTTCCTGGCACAGCCCTCCAATCGAGGTAGATTTTTAGTGCAGTTTGTCACATTAATTACTTTGGTTATGGCCCCTTGTCCATCTCTGTGATGTGCTCTGAGGAAAGAAGAGAAGCTGTTAAGCTTGCTTTCTAGTTGTTCACAAGCATACTAAGAATGTGAGTGTAGCAAAATTGTTGTTTACAACACCCATACTAGTCAGCTTTTGACCCTTTGAGGGGACATCCCATTCCCCAGACCTGCTCCAAGAAGCCTCTTCTGGGCAGCCTGCACCTGTGGAGGCTTCCCAGTGGCTCCCTCTGACCAGAGGCCTATGCCCAAAGCCCATTGCATCTGGTCCCCATTAACTCTGAAGCCTGTGAACTCCCCAGGGAAGCTCTACATCTTGACTGCTTTTTTAAGCCTGGGTCTGACCCGAATTCAGAACCTTAATATCACCCATATGCATACAGTAGGTGCACCATCCTATTTCATACTCCACCTCCCTCTTTGACTAATCCAGAAATGTAATCTTCCTGAGTGCTGCAGCTAGCTTTCTGGACCCTCCCTTGGAGTCCTGTTTGTAATCTGAGAAATACATCCAGATCATCCCTGAGTTGTAGAGAGGTAGTGATTAATTTAGAAAACTTCTTAAGTTCCACCTCCCCACCTCCCCACTTCAGGAGTCCCTCCTGTGCCCCTGCTGTTCTTATTGTCTGGACTGCTCTGCCCTTCCACTCCCCTGCCAGGACCCATGCCTTATCCAGGAAGCTTTCCTTAACTCTCCACCTGGTGCAGGGCCTTTCTATGCGCTTCCTGTGAACACTTTTTGTTGTTGCCCTTACCACATAGCATCAGTTTGTATGTCTTTCTCCCTCCAAAAGTCAGAAACTACCTCTCTATCTGGTCTGTTTCCCCAGAGTTGGCACGCAGGTATGTAAAAGGTTGTTGAACTCAAGTAAACTCAGATGAACAAAGTCTAAACACATCTTGAGGTTCTGCCTCTTCTGAGCACAGATTCTGATCTCAACCTCTTTCTGGAAGGGTGTCAGTCTTCCCTCCAGTGGTCCCTAACTCATAGGGTCCCTAACCTTAACCTAACCATAGCCTGCGAGGCGCTCACACACAGTGGGTGAGCTCAACAAAAGCTATTTGCAATTTTAGTACGTTAACTCTTTAGTAGCAGTAGTTTGCCTTCAGAAAGAATACTCCTGACAGTCTAAAAAGAGAGCTTTTCTCTCATCATCCACCAAACCCAGGGCACCAGTAGCAGGCACTTGTTGAGCTATGCCCCTTGAACCTGTAAGCTTAGACAGAAGATACTAATAGAGATTTAGGTGACTGAACTATGGTGTTCCTCTGAAGGACAGGTTCCCCTAGGAGGTGGCACAAGCATGGGGCAAACTGTTCCAGGTTAGGTTAAAACAAAAATCTGCATCAGTAGAACTTATCAGGAGAGATGAGTCAGCCTACCCAGACTCCCCCAAAACCCTGAGCTAGATGGAGGCAAAGGCCTGGCATGGGAGGAGGAGGCAGTTCTTTTGTTTCACTTGGGTTTTGCACACACCGGAGCTTTCCTCCTAGAATGGCCCATCATATCCAGGCTGCCTAGCCATTTCCCCATCGTGCTTCGGCCCCAAGTCACAGTCAGAAACAAATGGCGTTTCCCACACTTTTCACAGTACTCCATACCACTTGGCACTCACAGTTTTCATAGCAGCGTTCACCCAAGAGGTGCAGACCTGTTTTAGGTTTCTTTGTAGGTGCCCCAGCACTCAACACAGAGCTTTTTTGCTGAACAAATGGATAAGGCTCCCTGGAGGGAAGTTAAGAAGAGAGTGGAAGCCTTCTTTACCCAAGGGTAATAGTAACCACTTGGAGCCATAAGACTCTTGGATCCAGGCATCACTCTTCTCTGTAAAATGGGAGCTAAAGTATCTGTTCTTTGCCCCTTGTGATTCCAGGAAGACCAACAATTAATTCATTTAGTCAACACACATTATACCAGGGTTTTGCAAAAGTCCCTCAGGAAATAGGCCTAGGACATGCACCCACGAAATACACAATCAAATCGGGACTTACCCTCCCCCTGATATGAGGGTGCAGACAGATGAAACCTTCCCATTGTCCCTCTCTGAACCTCAGCCTCTTCCTCTGTAACATGGAGAGATAATGCTTACTTCTTTGAAGTACTGTAAGGATGAAAGGGCTATCTGTAAAATAGCATGGCTAACGGTTTGTGCCCCCACTGTTGCTATGACTACCGTTATTTTTATTCTTATTCTATTTTTTTTTTTTTTTTGCAACTTACAAATCACTTTCATAACCCTTAATTCATTTTAATCTTCATGAGGGGCCGACTGAGCAGATATGGCTAGTCCCATTTTAGAGCTGAAGAAACCAAGCTTCTAAAGGAGTGTTTTGCTCAAAGTCAACTAATAAGTGACAGAGCCGGGACCCCAAACTAGATCCTGTAGCTCCTGCCCTCCCCACCACACTGCCCTATCGATGAACATGGGGGTTATTAGGGCAGATGTGATATGGAGTAAGTCAGAAGAGTTGTTGCAGGTGAGATGTCAGATGAATGGTAGTGGTCCACATGGCCAGAAGAACCCAGCAAGGGGCCCTGTCACTGGTCCAGCATATGGAGAGGCTGCCAAGCCTGTTGGAGCCCCAGAGATGGGACTGGCCAGATGGGTTGAGCTTCCTGCTCAGGGGACCTTGAGACCATCTCAAGCCCAGAGAGCACTGGTCAAGAGATGGTCAGGGGCAGGGGCTCCTGAGACCACGTATGGAGTGGCTGAGGCAGCCAGACTGAAAGACTACAGAGGAGCAACTCTCCAGGTGAGGTGAGGGAATGAGGAAGTGCTGTGTGGGGAACAGCCATATCCTCCCTCTAAATTCCTGAATCATCAGTTCAGGTTCAAGAGCTGCCCAGCACGAGAGGTAAAGCCCAGGTTCATTTATTTACCTGTGTAACCTTGAGCAGGTCACCTCACTTCTTTATATGTATGATCTCATCTGTAAAATGGGAATCAAGTTATGTGCCCTGCCTGCCTCGTGGGTTTGTAACCAGCCTCAAATGAAGTTATGTCTACAGAAGTTCTTTATAGGCTCTGAAGTGCTAGCAGAGAAAGTTGCTACATTTGCTTGTCCACAGTGAGAGCACGAATAACTGTGGCCACATCCCAAATGGACCCAGCCAGGTCTCTGTCCCAGCCTCTGCCCCAGCCTGACAGGACCCTAATGTTCCCAGTCTTAGCCCTCAGCCGCCCTGCCAACTACACACCCCGGGGGCCCACCTTCTTCAGTCTTCCCTAGCTACTTCCATTTTTCATTCTGTCGGACACCATCTGCTTGGTCGTTTTTCTCTTCAGATATTATTAGAAATATCCAGAGTTGTAATTGTTTAATGGTTGGCATTTTGCCTGTTTCACGGAGGGCCCAGATCGAGCCCACCCCAGACTCATGCCCTGAGTCCGGCAGAATTGACCAGGGACAGCTGTGCAGTGGAGTCTGCTTGGCATTATAAAGAGCTCTCTCCCAGGTGCGTTATTAGAAAAGGGGGGAAAGATGGCCCCAGGCGTAATCCAATTCCATGTTCTCCATGGTGTTTTTGAACTGCTTAGCCCAGAGGCATGCAGCTCTCGGTGGGCTGGGAAGCTTCGTGAAAGAGAGGTCAAGATCAGAACCCCAGGTTCATGACACCTGGGGAACCTCTCTCCCCAGGCTCCCCATTTGAGTGATGCCTGGGTACTTTGGCCTCCCCAGATACCCCCATGAAGCCTGAATCCAGTTTATGCTCAGCTTCTTTTAAACCTAGGTTCTCAACTTAGCCAACTTTTGGAAAAGTGTGACTCCTTTCAGATAACCCCTCATTCTCACCTTTACCTCAGCATACATCCTACACATATATTCACAGAAGTCTAGCCTTTGTCATTTTATAGGTCTCAACCTCCCCAAACACCCTCACCCACAGGGTGTTGCTTCTGTCAGAACACTGGGGCCTCCCCTCTTGCCAGGCTGGGGCTTCTTTGTCTTCATGCTTAGCCTTCGGGTACCTGCGAGGCCTGTGGGTTCCCCTCATGGCCGGCCTTCCAGAGGACCAAGCCAGTCAGTTTAGAGATGATCTGAGCCTAACCCAAGGGAGAGGTTAGACTGAGTAGTTTCTTAGACTCCTCTCAGAAATCTCACGAAGAGAATCCCAGGCAGGCAGAGTGGCTTGTCCGGTGTCCACGAGGTTGCAGTTTCTGTTTCTTCTGAGGCCAGAACTAGAAAGTATCTTAGGAAGAAGCATTCGAGATTGAGGTGAGAAAGCCCGCAATGTGGACCTGAACTTCTGAGACAGGCATTTGGGACCTCTGTGGTCTGATCCCGCCCACAGCTACTCATGTTCATTCCTGTCCCCGCCCCCCCCACCTCTGTCATGTTGCCACCTCTGTCCCTCCAGATCCTGCCCAGTCTGATCTGTCATCAGTTCCACTTCTTCTGAAAGCCTTCCCTGACCTCTCCAGCCACTTCTATGAAACTCAGCCACACAGATCATACCACACAGTATATAGTATGTAGGATCTTTGCACCTCAAAACTGAAGACACTTCCCTAAGACCGTCAACTTCTTCTCCATTGACTTGGTTTCCAGGCCTTGTCCTCTGACATATATCCCTTTGCTCATCTCCCCTCAGCACTCTTAGGAGCAGACCGTATATGCTGTTCCATCTGCAGACCGACCTTGACATTGCACAGTGCTCTCTTCCCTTCCTGCTTCTGACTGCATGTTTCCATTTATGCAACCCAAATTAATCCCACTTTTTGTAACCATATGTGACCAACATAGAAGACAGGTTTAGCAATGCAACTCTACCATCTCCACCAGTCAGCCGGTAATCTACTAGTTATGTGACTTGGGCAGATATCTTTATCTCTTGTTTCAGTTTCCTGTTCAATCTGATGGAATTGAAAATAATATTTGCCACTCAGGGCTATCTGTATGGGTCTTGAGTAATAAAATGTTGGCTATTTTTCCATTGGGCCTAGGAGATAACATGTTCAATAAATGATTCTTCGGATGGTTCTGCCTCGTTCTGCTCCTTACTCTTATACTTGGGTGATGCTTCTGAGCCTGGTTCTCCCACTGCGTGGCATGCAGAGCCCTTAATTATATATTTCCTCTTGGAGAGGAGAGGTCAGCGCTTACTGTAGCAGAGCTGAGCCCCAAGAAACTTAGTACGTGGCTGTTCCCCTCCTGCACCTCTGTCTAGTGGAGGCCATGGTTTGTGGAGGTGCTGTCAAGTGGCTCACCCTTCCTTGCCCTGAGCTCCACAGTACCCTTGACTGGCTTCCACAAAGTGCATTTGGCTGTATTTCCTAACAGCAGACCTTACTTCCCCCAAATGGGAAAGAGTTCAGAGCTCACACCCTGGGTCCCCAAGGCCTTGCCATGGGCTTCTGCCTCTCCTGTTTGCATAGGAGCAGGCTCAGCCGCTAACCAGTTGTGAGTAAATGGGTTACCAGCTGAGAGCTAAAGTTCCTCTCCAATTCTCCTTCACCAGCCCCCCACCCCCTTCACCTCCATTCACCATCCACCAACCTTTCAGTTTCCCTGGCAACCCTGAGTGCTCATCCTGGAAAACTTTATCCGAAATCTGCTCTGGGCAGCTTTCCAAATCCATGCTAACCTGATTAGGTGTCTCTAGGGGCCTTGCCAGCTAATCAGATTAGGCAGCACTAATGGTAGTGAGGACTTTGAGTGGGCGCAGAGCAGTAAAACATATTGTATACTTAGTGATAATTATCCTGCCTTTTGTGTCATTGATTTATCTGCCTCTCTCCCTGTCCTCCCGTCTTGTGTGTTTGGCCGTAGCTATCCGGAGGAAGGAGAATGGCTGGTATGACGAAGAACACCCCCTGGTCTTCCTCTTCTTGGGATCATCTGGAATAGGTAACAGGGAGTAGATCAGCCTGTGGGGAGGAGAGCTGGGAGAGCCCCAGCTGCTATGGCCCAGAGTCACACGACCCTCCTCTAGTTCAACTCCAGCTCTCAAAACAACTGCCTTCAAATTACAGAGCCAGCAGAAGATCATCTGTCATGTTGGAACAGCTGGAATTATGCCTCTCCCTCTGGAAGCTGTGGTGCAGGGCCTGATTCACCAGGAGGGCCAGGCCCTTGAGGGCCTGTTAGTCCTGGTCCAGCCACTCTGCAACCCCAGAGGCTGCCGTGTAAGAGTAATTGAACCACCTCCACTGCCCAGGGCACCAGCCTTATCTAGTGTAGCCTGGGCCAGAACCCTCTAGGAAGCTAAAGAAAGCCACTGATGGTCAGCACAGTGCTAAATGCATAGCAGAACTGGTTGCAGTGAAATGGGTTGGGGATTTTAATAGCCCGTTGGGCTGGATTATCTGAAGTGTTCTCACCCTCTCACTCTCCACCCTCACAGTCCCACCATTGCAGCCCTCCCATTGTCTTTATGGGGAATTACATGCATTTGTTGCTTCCTCTTCCCCCTTAGCATCTTCATGGATGCTGCCTCTGATGTAGGGTCCCAAAGGGTTACCATCACTTCACACTATACCATAGAACTTGACGCATGCTAGACAGGCAGTGACTTCCAAAGACTTGACCATAATACCAAATGACCCTTCAGAGCCATCACTTTGGTATTGTCCTCCTTTCTTTATGTTACAAAGAAAAGCTGTAAAGCCAAGGAGAGGTGGTTTCTATCCTCTCCCAGCCTCTGTTTGGCCTGTGGTTCCAGGGCCTAGCTTGGATGGCAAGACCATGGATGTCCAGAGAGAGACAGTACAATGAGCCAGGAAGTCAAGGTGCTTCTAGGAAAAGCAAGGTTTGTGCTGGGATTCAAAGGACAAGCTAGCTCTGGATTGTATGAGTCAACCTCCCACTTTTAGATGCTACTGTAGAGAAAAAGCTTCAGTCCCCATCCATAGAAAAATCAAGATACAATGCAGACTTTGATTCTGGTCCCAGATTTACCATCAGTTTTCTCTTGGTGACTTTGAGAGTCACCCTTTCTGAGCTTCAGTGTTCCTTTCCATAACATGTATTATTTCCAGCATCTATGCATTTCTAATATTCTTTCATTCCAGGAGATAGTCATCTCCTAACCCAATACTTCTCTTTTCCTTCTACTAGGAAAAACAGAACTGGCCAAGCAGACAGCCAAATATATGCACAAAGATGCCAAAAAGGTAAGGGCTGAAACCTAGGCACAATTGGCAGGCCATGGAGAGCTTACCACTCCATCCCACAAGTGCCCATCCCCTTGTTCAGACTCTGGCTTTCCAAGACCTGCTCAGTTTGACTTTCTAAGGCTGACATGAAATTGTTTCACACAGAGAAAAATGTCAGAGCAGTCCTTGGAAACTGCAGAAACATTTCAACTTAAAACCAGACATTTCTCTTCCTCCTAGCTTCCCAGTCTGGAGGAGTTGCAGGTTGCCCACGACCCTGGGTGCCCTTGCCTAATTTCTGTGGAAAGCCTCCCCAGCTGAGGCGATAAGGAACTGCCCAGAGCTCTGCCAGCAACAGAGTCCTGGCCAACTCCTGTCCTGCTGTGGCCTGGCTCCCCCTTCACCACCTCTCTGAGGGCCTGGCAGCCACAGAAAACAAGGTAGCTGAGGCCATGTCCTCCTGTGCTGCATCCATGGCCCCTTCTGCTGACTCTGCCAGTAGCTATGAGCTGCCTCAACCAAAGCCAGGGCAGACCCACTTGACAGGCAGGCAAGGAAGAAGCACCACATGCCATGCTAATATGCTCCAACCGAAATGGCGTTTTTAGGACAATTCATCAGGTTGGCAGCGATTGAAACAATTAGCACTCTGGAAAGGGCCATAAACTAGTGAGACTATTAGGGAAGATGTAGTTACAGGCAGGAACCACCTGATTAGGGATGAAGAATTCTGAGTGGTTTAATACTGTCAGAAAGGTTAATATTTAATTACAAATTATAATCTCCTTATCCAAGCTGTCTTAATATGTCTTCATAAACAGTGGAAGTAGAAGGAAAGTATCTGCTGACTTGCTGGTGTAGAAAGGAGAGAGGGCTTGATAAAGGATGGACGATGCAAGTCTTTTTTCAGTCGGAGCATCTAAACGAGAGGCAGATTGCAACTTGTGAAGGGTGTTCTGCAAGCTGACGATGGCATCCTTCAGTGCATGCCTCACCTAGGAGACGGAAGTACCACCCTCTCCCCTTGGAGATAGTGGGCTGGGTGATCCAGGCTCTGGAGTCAGCCATTCCTTGGAGCAGGTTCTACTGGTCCTAGGCAGGTTGCTTTACCCCTCCAAGTTTCAGCTGTTGCCTCAAAGTGAAGGTAATCAGTCCTGTGTCTCATGTTATTGTGAGCATCAAGTGAGATACTGTGAATCACAGCGAGCTCAGGTCTAACACTCATTAAGTACCTGATCTCTTGTCTCATATTTATCCATCACTCCATCCTTTCACAGCACTCCCATCTACTGTCTTATCTGATCTTACAAGGAAAATAGCTTAAATGCCAAATTAGAACCACTTTTCAGATGAGAAAACTGAGACCCTGCAACATTAAGGACCCAAGATCACCTGTTAGGAGAAGAAGTAAAATGAGAATCCAGTCTGTCAGCTATTCTCTCAATACCATTGTTCTCTGTTGCAGGAGAAGACTAGATTATAAACTTGTCCTTTTTGTCCTCATGTCACATAGGGAGACAAGGGGCATGAGAAGCCCAATATAATCATCTCTGTATTTTATTTTTAAATCAAAGTTGGTACTTTTATAAAACTCCTAACTTCACCAGCCCTGTGGATCAGCTCATTACAACATCTGTGTTTAGCACAGACATTCTCTGGCCATGTAACAGCCATGTTTGAGATGTTTCTTTATAATCTGAGGGTTCTGAACTGTAAGCTGTCTAACCAGGATACCTGATGTTGCCAGGATCCAAGGACTGATGTGTGGGGAGTGTCATATACAGGGCCCAGTGTAAAGGAGGGCTCACTCAATGAACGAGCACTGGCCTGGGAGTCGATGACTTGAATTCAAGCTCTGGCTTTCTGTACCTTAGTTTCCTCATTTGAAAAGAGTCACTGATACCTCCAGACTTGGCTGCCTCACAAAGACTTGTTTGCACTTTTTTCTTATTTTGGCAACACCACACAGCATATGGGATATTTGTTCCCTGACCAGGAATTGATCCCACGCCCCCCTGCAGTGGATACACGAAGTCTTAACCACTGGACTGCCAGAGAAATCCCTGTTAGCACATTTTTATAATTTCTTTATCAGACCTCCTATGAGCTTTTTTTTTTTTTCCTCACTCATTAACCTCCACTGTTTTTCCCGAATTGAGCAGCTTTGTTAACTTCCATTGTTAAAGTTAATAATCCTTGAGAAAAAAACCTTAACAGCATCCTGTGATTTCATCCTGAGATAGGGTGGTGTAGCCCTATAGACCACAATTATAGCATCAGTACAATGAAGGGATCAAGAGCAGGGATCAGAGTTCAACTCTAAACTACTCTGTGGAATTGGCTGAGATCTCTGTTTACATCAGTTTCCTTATCTGTAAAATAGGTTCAATAATGGTACCTATCTCACTGGATTATCATGAAGGTTAAGTGAGATAATGATGTAAAATGCTGTACACTATTCTTGGCACATTAGTAAGCAATCAATACATGTTGGATATTATTGTTGCCTCACTTCTAGATAACCCTAGGCTAAGATCATGTGAAATCAAAATTATTCTAGCTAAGAAAATCAAGCCCTGAGATTTGTTCAGAGTTACTTAGCAAATCAGTAGAAGGACTTAGTAACTTGACATAAGAGTAAGTAAACACTGAAGTCTATACTCCCTGTTATCGTAGGACATTGACTGACACTGGTTCTTTGCACAAAACTCAGAACCCTTGAGATGAAGATGCCAAAAGCCCAGCTGATTGAGGGAGTGGGAAATATGAGGCAATAGAGTATAGAGGCTGAGCACAGACTTGGAGCCAGATTGTCAGGTTTGAGACCCTGGGCAAATTACTTTAATCCATGACTCGGTCTTCTCATCTGTAAAATGGGGATGGTAATAGTACTTATCTCATAGACTTACACACTGTTCTAAGCCCTTTATAGCTTGCTTAGAACATCGCCAAGCACATAGTAAGAGCCCAGTGAGTGTCAGCTGTTATCAGATACCCATCTCATGGCTTCCAGCCCATTGCTCCATTGGGGCAGCACTCCCAGCTTCCCCATGTCTGTCTTCCTACCCTCCCTGAAGCCTGTGTCTCTCTTGGCCAAGCTGCCTGGGGCCCTGTGAAGATGCTTGCTGGTTAATGCTCCATGCTTGATAGCAGTGATCACCCCACCTGGCCTTAAGAAGTTCTCCGGGGTCTTTCCCACCTCTTGGGTTAGGGCCTCTCCTCAAGTGAAACAGGGAGAGAATGTAGGGTGAAGAAACAGCAGATCTAAAAAGGGAGGCAGCCTGGTCAAGGCCACAGACAGTGGAGAACTGGGGTTGGAAGCCGAGTCCAGCGCTCTGCCACCCTGTACCTGAGGTACAGAGTAACAGAACACAGAAAACTAGAATACTTCACAGACCAGAAGCTGAATTTCTGACCAGCAGCTGAACTGGAATATGGCCTGCATTTCAGATATAGCCATTAATACCTCCCTCTCCAGTCTTGGCACCCCCTGTTCCTCAGCTCTCAGGAGAAGTGTCGTCAGTGGGTGCCAGTAGGAGAGGAGCCTGAGGAGTCTCTGGGAAGCCCTTATCTGGGTGGAGAGACAGGGCACCTCTGAATGCCCTTATAACACCCTAAGTCCCTGAGTTCTTCATGAAAAGGAGTGGGCATTCTGCTTGTGTTAACTCACAAATCCCGCTGTAGACAGTGTTCTGTCCCTGGGGCTAATTATGGTAGGGCGTCACCCAGGAGGCCACCTCCCTGGAAATCACCCCTAGGCCCAATCATGGAGAGAGAAGGGCTGCAAGCAATGTTGCGGAGAGCTCTTAAATGATGTAAAAACATGTAAATAAATCAGATTTATTAGTTTAAAAGAAAAGTAGAGTGTAGAGAAAAGGGGACCCTCCTTTGTTGGTGGGAATGTAAATTCGTGCAGTCACTCTGGCAAACAGTATGGGGATTCTTTAAAAAAAAAAACAAACAACGAGTTATATAATCCAGCAGTCCTACTCCTGGGCATATCTGGAGATGATGAAAATTCTAATTCAAAAAGATACATGCACCCCAGTGTTCATAGCACACTGTTTACAATAGCCAGGACATGGCAGCAACCTAAATGTCCATTGACGGAGGAATGGATAAAGAAGATGGGGTGTGGGTGTGGGTGTGGGTGTTGTAATGGAATATTACTAAGCCATCAAAAATAATGAAATAATGCCATTTGCAGCAACATGGATGGACCTAGAAATTATCAAACTATGTAAAGTAAGTCAGAGAAAGACAAAAATCATGTGATATCATTTTTATGTGCAACCTAAAAAGTGATACAAATGAACTTATTTACACAATAGAAATAGACTCACAGACAGTAAACAAACTTGTAGTTACCGAAGGGGAAATGGGGAATGGATAAATTAACAGTTTGGAATTAACAGATATACACTATGTATAAAAAAGATAAACAACAAGGACTTACTGTATAGGACAGGGAACTATATTCAATATCTGTAATATACCTGTAATGGAAAAGAATCTGAAAAAGAATATATATGTGTGTTTGTGTGTAGATATAACTGAATCATTTTGCAGTACCCTTAAAACTAACGGCTTTGCAAATCAACTACACTCTTTGAAAAATAAAAGAAAACTAAAACAAAGGGACTTGTGCCCATTTAGACTTGCAGAGTGGAGGGCACCATGGAGCTGTCTGTGTACCCCTCCATCTCATCATGGTCCACGCTGGTGGTGGCTGACTTTGTCTGTGTCAGCCTGTCCCACTCCGGTGCTCCTAGAGGAGAGAGACATAGCTCCAGTGCTCAGAACACCCTCAGGAAATGTGTGATAAGTGGATGATATTATGGTGATCAGGCCTGGTAGAAGCCTGAATAAAGAGACTTTCCCGCAGGTTTAAGGGCAGGGGTGTGACCTGGGTTTATTAAGGTAGGGAGTGAGGGAATCATTTAGGGAGGTGAGTGGACAGAAAAAGAGACAAAGAGCTAGAAAACTCTGTCCTGAGAATGGGATAGAAAATCTTGGCTTGGTGTGGCTTGAAAGCCTGGAAGATATTTGATATGCTCTCTTCCTTAGCCCTTGCCTCTGCCTTCCTGCCTTAAAATGGACTCCTGCTTGTTTACACACAGGGTTTCATCAGGCTAGACATGTCTGAGTTCCAGGAGCGGCATGAGGTGAGTGAGAGTCCTCGGTGAAGTGTGGTTTGGAGAGCCTGTCAACATGATTCTGCCTGGGTATTTTGATGTAAGTTGTCATTCAGGCCTGAGATAATTACAGCAGCCTTGG
Source organism: Okapia johnstoni (assembly GCA_024291935.2). NCBI lineage: Eukaryota > Metazoa > Chordata > Mammalia > Artiodactyla > Giraffidae > Okapia > Okapia johnstoni. The sequence goes on from CM044325.1 coordinate 26,498,299, forward strand.
AATTTGTCCTTTGGGGACATATGTACGCACTGGGGTCCCTGATCTGTTTTGCATAGGATTTGCTCTGAAGAATAAACACAGAAGAGATCTATCTGCTTTCCTATCACAGCAGGATTCCTTCCACCCCAAGAGATAACCTCACCTTGTTGAAACAGGCAGTCTTAACAGTATATAAAGCCAGCTTACCATGCATGCCTCATATTGGAAACTGAAAGGATGGAAAGGCCTTCCTAACTTCTGTCCTTCTACCAGGTGGCCAAGTTCATTGGGTCCCCACCAGGCTACATTGGCCACGAGGAGGGTGGCCAGCTGACCAAGAAGCTGAAGCAGTGCCCCAATGCCGTGGTGCTCTTCGATGAGGTAGACAAAGCCCACCCAGATGTGCTCACCATCATGCTGCAGCTGTTTGATGAGGTGAAAGTCAGCTTGGGCTGGGTTTGGGTAGGGGACACCTGTGGGTATGAGGGGCTATGAGCAGCAGGATCTGTGGGCCCAGAGTCAGTCATTTGTCAAGTTCCTGCTTCCTCATGTGTACATTCAGTCAGTTAGCAGATGTGGCTTCACCCCTTCTCTGGACCAGGGCCCAGACTGGGCACTCCAGGGAAAACAAGCATGGCCCAAAAGTTGAAATGTTGTGGTTGCCTAGGCTCCCTCTTAGAGACACAGAATGGGGCAGAAGTTCCAGGAGAGAGTGAGACCAGAATTTTTAGTTCCAGCTCTGCTCTATCTTTAGGGACCCCATGTAAAAACAGGGAAGCTGGATCCAGTAAACTCCAAGAACCTTTGTGACTCAGACGGCTCCTGCTGCTTCCTTCCATCATCTTCACCAGTTCTTTAAAATGTTAGTAATGTTGTTGCTGTCTGTGACCATGGCAGTGATAATGGAATGGTGGTGCCCTGGCTTATGGAGCGCTCTTCCCTGAACAGCTCCCCGCTCATCACAAACAAGAACAGTCTCCCTCTCAACTGACCGAGTGAGCTCTAGATGAGAACAGCTTCCTTTTATTCAGCACAGTCTGTGTAGTAGGCTTATGCTAAAGATTTTACAGACATTATTGCCAGTCATCACAATAGCCAGGCAAGGTAGAAACCTTTTTTAACAGATGTAGAAACTGAAGTTCAAGAGGTTGTAAATGACTTGTCCAAGGCCACAGAGCTACTGTACAGAGGAGCCAGAAATGGTCTCAAGATACATCTGGTCCCAGAGCCCCAGTCTCCCCTTTGTACCTCTCCTTATCTTGGTCAGGGGAGGGGCTGACATCCACCTATTCCAGGTGAGGCCTCCCTTCTGCTCCCATGCAGAGGCTGTGTTAGCCAGCACATGGGCAGACAGAGTCCGGCCCACCTTTCCACTCAGCCCCATCCAGCCCTGGGAAAATGGAAAGGGGTTTGGTAACCGAAATGTCACAAGTGCGCTGATGAGATACAGGAATGGATACCCCTGGACCAAATAGTACACCAGGTACCAAGCCTGGAAGAGCCAGATCCAAATGTCTCCACAGCTGCCCACTCATTGCCTTCCTTTCTGAGCCCAGCATCCTTGGCTGCCCCAGTTTTATTGCCCTCTTCCTAGGCTCTTATCTGCTCCCTATCCTGAGAACTCCTGCTGAGGAATGAAGGCCAGTCCTTCAAAGGTCACGTATTCTGTTTTCCACACCTGTACTCTGAGACTCCCCTCACTCCATTCTAGACTATTAATGGGATTCAGGTACACAGCTTATGGACCAGACCCAAACCTGCCCTCTGGGAGCTCCCTGCCTATCAGGTAGAAAGGAGATGCAATAAAGTTGGCATTTTTGTACTTTATGTGGAAGGAACTGGTTTATCAACTCCTTTAATCTCCCCAATAACCATATGAAGATGGTCATTATTACTACCTCAGTGTGACAAATGTAGAAACTGAGATAAGTGAGATAACTAATTCATCCATGGTCACACAGCTGGGAAGAAGAAATCGTGGGTTTGAACCCAGGCACTCCAGTTCTAGAACCCATAGCTTAAATAATAACTCCCAGACACCAAGTCTCTCTCCAGGCATTCTCAGAGCCCACAGCACCAGGGGAAACACCCCGTTGACTAACTTAATTCAGTATGTTAGGGTTGGCAGTAGACACCTCGTGTGCAAGCGCAGAGAGACGTGAGGCAACCTGCTCCATCCAAGGGACTACAGCCTTTCAGTAACTGCCCGACTGCAGAGGGAAGGTGAGAACAGAATGGTGGAGGTAGATGGGTGAGATAGACAGGGGCAGATTAGAATGCCAGACAAAGGAGTGTGGATTTATTTGCTGGATAGTAGGCTTCAAAGACTTGGGGCAAGAGAAAAGCAAGATCAGGTTTTCCTTTTATAAAGCTCCTGTAGGCAGCAGTGAGCAAATGGAGTAGAAGGAAGAAGAGGGACTAGCGAGGAGACTGTTGAAGAGTCCAAGTGAGGGCTGGGGAGACCTGCTCTACAGCAGGGCCATTGGATGGAGAGAACTCCCAAGTGAGGAGACAGAGAGGAGACAAGGGTGACCAGCGGAAGCATCTCTGGCCTGGGTGACCCATGGGTTCTGCTGCCATCAGCAGAGGCAGGAAACACAGAGGGATGAGCAACAGATTGACAAGGAAGGTGAGGAGCTAAGGTTTGGAAGTGTTGAAAATGAAATACCTGGGATACAGCCAGATGGAGATGTCCAGGAAGTTGCTTGTCTGGAGTGCAAGAGAGGTCTGCTCCAGAAGTAGACTCAGGAGTGCTCCAGCACAGAGATAGTAACAGAAGCCACAGGAACAGACGAGATCTCTCACCTGGTGAGAATCTGGTAAGCAGAGATGAGCCTTGCAACCTCTCCGCAAAGACTCAGAGAGGGAATTGCCAGAGAGTAGGAGGTAAACAAGGAGAGTGTGGTTCGGTGCAGACAGGGCAGAGGGGACACACAGGCAGAACAAACACAGCCCCTGCCTCAGGGCTCGGGATTGAGGAGGTGACGGGCAACAAAAAGCAGTTCAGCCACTGTGGTGAGTGCTGCCCTCGGATCAGTAGGACTAAGGGGCATAGAGAAGCACGCCTGCCCCCCCCACCCCCATATCCTCCCCTCACCCCCATATCCTCCCGTCCCAGATCTCCCAAGCTTAGACCCAGAAAAGTGGAAGCCCTAGCAAAGCTCTCACCAAGCAGAGCTAATGCAGGTCACTTCCCAGTTGACCCCAGACATATAGCACAGGGCAAAAGTCCCAGGAAGCCCACCCTCTGCTCCTCCCTTCAAGGACAGAAACAGGGGGGCCAGTGGGGGAACAGCCCCTGTGACCCTGTAGTGAGCATTCACACCTCACCCGCATGCGTGCACTGCAGTTGGGAGGCAGGTCAGCCACAGCTCCCTCTTTGGGATGCATTTTATTGCCAAGAACTCTGAGGAGGAGGTGCAAACACTGAAAGTCACCCTTGGGTCAGTCATGCACTGCACCTGCTCCCCTTGCCCACCCGGGACCCATCCTCAGGCCCCGTTATGAGCAGAGCTTTGATCTCTCAGAACGAAATGGCCGCTGGTTATTGCTCTGGCCAGTACAGCCGTGTGTGTGCTCAGTCCTCAGGGATGAGCACTGCGAACACAATGGGGTCATCTGCGCGCACTTGGGCACATCACACACACACACAGACCTGGTCCCCAAAACTAGAATTGCCCTCAGTGTTGTAACCCATAAGCAGGGGTTGAAGTGGGGAGCTAATGGCCAAGCTCAGGGACATCTGCTTGTACCCTTCCTTCTCTTCCCACTCAAGGTTGGGACGGGGGAGTGACCAGGACTGGATCTCAAGGCCTCCTTTGAATAGACGCCCTCGGAGCTAACACTTCCTGAGAGGCCTGTGCCACGGGCCAGCGTAAAGTGAGGCAGAAAAGTACTTGGTACCATGCCCAGTACACAGTAGGTGCTCTGTTAATGCACACGCCTTTATTTTTTACCTCTGAGAGCTAGGGCTAGTCTGCCTTTGCATCTGCTTTAGAAGCAAGGGCTAACCTTGAGTGAGGCCCTCACCACCAGGGAAAGGAACATACTTAAGAAGGAATGGTTACCTGAGGCTGCAGCAGGGCCCAGCATCGCTGGCTCGGGCAGGCCCCTGCACGCTGTCAGTGACCTTTCCCTAGAGCCATGTTCTCAGAATTGGCAGGAGCTATGCTTTGTCTGCAACCCAGGTGAATTCCCAAGAAGGTCTACCTCTCTCCACACCTGACCCAGTAGTTTAGCTTCTCTCCAGTCAGGATCAAAGGATGCAAACTGAATTTAGAAGAACTCTGAGAAGTTTTTATTTAGGAAAGAAAATTTCATGAAAATATCTCACACTGTTGGTATGGCCCCAGGAGCCTGGTGTACAGTGAAAGACAGGGGTGCTGGGGTCAGACCCTTCAGTAGAGTCTCAGCTGGACTGTGTTCCAGCTGTGAGACCTTGTACAAACTAAGTTCTCAGAGCCTTAGTTTCTTTGTAGGGGTGGTGAGGATTCAAACGGTCTGCAAGCAAGTGCTGAGGACTGCTCTATGCCAGGCACTGCTCTGAGACCCAGTGAGAACAAGACCCAGCCCCTGCCCTCACAGAGGCACTGAGCAGGGCACCGAGGGTGGATGTGGATGTGCCCATCACATCAGACTCCATCAGTTCCTCTCAGCAGGGCACTGATTATTGCTTTTATATGTCATTGTTGTTCTTTAGTTGCTAAGTCGTGTCCAACACTTTTGCAACCCTATGGACTATAGGCACCAGGCTCCTCTGTCCATGGGTTTTCCCAGGCAAGGATACTTGAGTGGGTTGCCATTTTCTTTACAAGGTATCTTCCCAACCCAGATCAAACTCACATCTCCTGTGTTGGCAGGCGAATTCTTTACCACTGAGCCACCAGGAAAGCCCCTATGCTTCTTTACAAGTGACTGCAAAGTGCTGTTGTACCATGAGAGCCTTGAGGTTTGCTGAGTGGGCGGAGTTCCTCGCCCTTAAACTGAACGGCCCCGGACAACTACACTTTTCTAGTTCTTCTGTCTCTTCCCTCTACTGTTGCCCCTTTTCTCTTTCCTTGGTGCATTTGCATCTAGTAAAGATGCTTTCTTCTGTGTCACTTCTAGAAAAAAACAAAAGATTCCAAGGCAACTTCCCACGTTGATTAAAGGAAGAACATTATTTTTTATCCTAAGCCAGAGGACGGCTCCAAAGATGCAGAGATTATACCTGTTTCAGTTCATTTATCTGGTCCTCACAGTGCCCCTGTAGAATATGCTCTGACCTCCTATAGCAGCCTGGCCTTCCCTTTATCATGATGCCTAACCCACTGAATTCTGACTGCTTGTTTCCTGGCTTCACTCCTCTAGACTGGAGCATGTCAGGCTCAGTGAGTCCCCAGTGCCCCAACACAGAGCTCCACCCACAGCAGGCCTCCAGGAGAGTGTGTTGGATGGCTGCTTGTACAGTCAGGCTGGCTTCTTGGTGCGCTGAGAGATGCCAGGCCGCAGATGCAGTCTCACCTAGTGGCTCTCCCAGCAGGTGAGCACTGAAACCGAGGTGTGAGAACAGTGCTCAGAGACCCCAGAGGAGGGAGCGCTGACTGCCAGGGGGAGAGGGTTCTGGAGAGACCTCCTGGAAGAGGTGCCCAGCCTTACCACTCCCTGACCATGCAGCCACTGTTCCTTCCCAGGGCCGGCTGACAGATGGAAAAGGGAAGACCATCGACTGCAAGGACGCCATCTTCATCATGACCTCGAACGTGGCCAGCGACGAGATAGCACAGCATGCGCTGCAGCTGAGGCAGGAAGCTTTGGAAATGAGCCGTAACCGGATCGCCGAGAACCTTGGTATGGCACGTGGTCCATGCTCTCTGGATAAACAGTCAAGTGACACGGCTGCCACACCACTCTGGCGGGGGAAGGTTGGCATTGCAGTCCCAGGGCAAGATAAGGGTCCTGGCTGGCATCTGTCCCTCACTGGCCCTGACCAGACACCAAGCACCCAACTAGATAGTGGAGGGAGGCCAACAGATAGTGTCCCTACTTCCTCAAGAAAGCCCCAGGCCTCTCAGATGACAGGAGGTCTCCAGACAGAGGAAGGGAGAGAGCCACCCCAAGGTGTGGGGCCAGGAAGAGGCCAGGGTCTCAGGGGACTGAAGGGATGTACATTTAACAAGGAGGGACACTTTGGTGCAGCAAGGGGATGTCCTTTTTCAGCCAGGGAGGCTTCCTGTACAGGTGGGCCCTGGAAAGTGCTGGAAAGGGGAGTGTGTCAGGCTAGACACTGCATCTGTCAGCCTTCTGTCTAGGATTGAACTCTCTAGCCCCCTTCTTACAAGTCGGGACTCAAGTCTCGGTACTGACTCTTCTCCTCTCACCTCCCCTCCTTCATACAATTCCTACCAAACATAAGCACTGGAAGGGCCTGGAAAGTATGCAATCCAGTCCTCTGATTGTGCAGGTGAAGAGAAGGCTGAAGCCCAGAGGGCCTGGGATGTTGACCAGGATCACACAGACTATCAGGGGCAAGACCAGGCTCTTTTCATGGAGCCAGAGTACAGACACAGCTCCCAAAGGTCCCAGGTGTAGGGAGCAGGCAGTTTACGTTTCTGTCTCCACAGGGGATGTCCAGATCAGTGACAAAATCACCATCTCAAAGAACTTCAAGGAAAATGTGATTCGCCCCATCCTAAAAGTAAGAGTTCCTTGTCCTTCCTGCTGGAGCCTCGAGTTGGAGGGGATCACCTTAGCCATCATGAAGATGTGGAAGCCCTCCCACCCCTATCTTCCCCAGTAGGGTCCACTAATTCTTTACCCACTCTGGGTCACTAAGCTCACCTTATCCCTAACCCGGCCCTGCAGGCTCACTTCCGGAGAGATGAGTTTCTGGGACGAATCAATGAGATCGTCTACTTCCTCCCCTTCTGCCACTCGGAGCTCATCCAACTCGTCAACAAGGAGTTGAATTTCTGGGCCAAGAGAGTAAGAGCAGGGACTGCCCATGGGTGGGGGTGGAACATCTGGAAAGCCCTGGGCCACATGCAGACATGCTGCTGTCTGACCTGTCCCAGGCCAAGCAAAGGCACAACATCACACTGCTCTGGGACCGTGAGGTGGCCGATGTGTTGGTCGAAGGCTACAACGTGCACTATGGTGCCCGCTCCATCAAGCATGAGGTGAGCCCTGAGAGAAATGAGGCATTTCCACACCTCCCTCCCTGGTGCCCCTAGACCCATTCGCTGGGCTCCCAGCCCGTCCAGGCAGGCTAGGATTGTCCTTAGCCAGAGCAGACGCCCCTTCAGAACCAAAAACAATATAATCAAGTAAAACCCCTGTCCAAGAGGGTAAATGAGTTTGAACCCCTACCAGCTTCAGGGAACTGGGCTGGGAACCTCAGAAACTGACAGTATTGACTTGTTAGTACTGTCTTGCAAGCTCACGTTGTTAGCCCTTTGCAGATGAAAAAAACGGAAGCTTTGAGTAAGTACTTGCCCAGGCAGCAAGTGACAGAGCTGGGCCTCCAGGCTTTGGCAATGATGACAGCTTCCCCTACTGCCTGCAGGTGGAGCGCCGTGTGGTGAACCAGCTGGCGGCTGCCTATGAGCAGGACCTGCTGCCGGGGGGCTGCACCCTCCGCATCACTGTGGAGGACTCGGACAAGCAGCTGCTCAAGGGTCCTGAACTGCCCTCACCCCAGGCCGAGAGGCGTCCCCCCAAGCTGCGGCTGGAGATCATCGATAAGGACAGCAAGACCCACAAATTGGACATCCAGGCACCACTCCACCCTGAGAAGGTGTGCCACACCCTCTAGCGTCTACCTACCTGCCCATACGTGCCCTCAACACCTAATAAAGCCCCCTTGGCTGTGGCATGGTGACCAACCTACCTTCCCCTCCTGCTTCTCGCCCCTTTCCATCCAGCCTAAGGCCTGTTGCCTCCTCACAGCCCCTGGGAGATGCCTTCTTGGCCCCACCCTAGCCCCTTCGTTGTGGGCCCCACGTGTGCTCTCAGGTCTCTGGGAGGGGAGCTGCTCCTCTGTCCCCTTTATGGCAGGGAGAAGAGGGAGGTCCCTCATCTCTGTCCTTCAGCCTGATCCTCATGTCCCAGAGCCTCTGGAACTTTATCATGTTTTCTGGAAGCTCAGAAGTATGGCAGCTGAGAACAGATCTGGCTGAAAGAAGACAGGGACCAGGCTGTGACCTGCTACCCTCTGCTGGCTCTCATGCTACTGAGTCCCCAGAATGTCTCCACCGGGAGCAGAGAAGTCAGAGGCCCAGACACAGAGCTTCTGCATTTAAGCCATTGCTTCCTCTTTCCCTTGCCCTAGAATTCCAAGGGGAAGGGACTCTCTGAACCCTTCCCCCTTCCACTGCCGTGTCATAGCTACTATTCCTCCCTGCCCCACGTTCAGGGGTCAGACCAGACCATGTCTCTCCAGCCTTGGAACTAGGCCAGCATAGGGCATCTTTAGGAAGAAGGTTGGGTACTACCGTACCCTACACGGGGCCTGGACAGAAGCACCAAATGACCAAGCAGGCTTAACTCTGCGGGGCCTCCTGCAGGACACCAACAACATAGACAGTGGAGAACTGTAGGGGGAGGTATCCTTGGGTCCGGCTGTACCCAGACACGGCCATGGAGTCTGCCTTAGCCCCGTCTATACCATGGTCCTAGCTAAGTGAACATGGGATAGACAGCTCCCTCGTGCAGTCTGCGTGTTAGTCACTAAGCAGAGGGACTGCACACCATCCCCCAAGGCTTTCCACACTCCAGGTGTGTTCAGCCTCAGCTTAATTAGCAGGGCACAGCAAGGCTTGGTACATCCTTGGGAACCATCTGCAGTAGCCACCATTGAGGACCATGCCATCAGCCTCCCCTGAAGGGCCACTTTGGAAACCCTCCTTTGGTGTCAGAAAGTCTCTTCCAGGAAGCAGAAAATGGGGACAGGAATCAAAGTCCCTCGGGTGATGGAGAAATGTCATGACATGGCGGGTGGGGGGCAGCCAAAAGCTGGAACATGGGCTCCAGCAGATGCTGCAGCAGGCACCATCCAGCCCCTCAAGGAGCTGTCTGCCGCTTTGTACCTCAGCGACTGCCACTCTTTATTTATTAGTAGCAGTTTTTTTGTTTGTTTTTTTTTTACTTCTTGTTCTGAAATAATTTAGACTTACAGGAAATTTACCACAATAGTAAGAGTTCCATGCACCCTTCACCAACTTCACCAACCATCTGTTAAAAATTATTAAATTATAATTACTAAAACCAGGAAATTAACATGATATGGTACTACTAGCTAATCTCTAAGGCATTCAGATTTTGCCATTTTTCCCACTGATGTCCTTTTGCTGGTCCAGAATCCAGTCGAGGATCCCATGTTGCATCTTGTTGTGATTCCTTTATCTCCTTCAACCTGTGACAGTCCCTCCATCCTTCTTTGCCTTTTATGACCTTGACACTTTTGAAACCTCCAGGTCAGTTAAATATGTAGAGTGTCCGTAATTTGGGTTTGTCTGCTGTTTTCACATGCTTAGATTGAGGGTCTCCATTATGGGCAAGACTAGCCCTCAAGTGATGCTGTGCCCATCCGTATAACTCAGAGCAGGTGATACATGCTGAGGTTGTGTATCCCAGTTTCTCCACTGTAAGATTACTAATTTTCCCTTTGAAATGAATAAGAATCACATGGAAAGATAGAAACTGTACAGATGTCTTATTTACCCTTAGAATTTTGCCCGTTGACTTTAGCATCCATCATGTAAATGTAAATGCGTTAGTCACCCAGTCGTGTCTGACTCTTTGTGACCCCATCTACTGTAGCCCGCCAGGCTCCCATGTCCTTGGGATTCTCCAAGCAAGAATACTGGAGTGGGTTGCCATTTCCTTCTCCAGGGGATCTTCCCAGCCAGCTCTTGCTTTTAACAAACTTTAATATTATATTTGCCTAATGATGACATTGTTTTCTTATTCCATCCAATTATTCCATCCAATTAATATATGTGTTAATTGGTATTCTTCTGTAAGGAACAGCTGTCTCTTTTCTCCCATTTATTTATTCAGTAATTTATCTATAAGTAAAACTAATGAATATTTGCTTTAGTCTAAGGGTTGTAGCCTATTAATAATACTAGTAGAGTTTATTTCATTGCTCATATGGCCTAGATTTGGCTATTGGAAGCTCTTAAGTTGGCTCCTGTGTTGTTTCAATGTTTCCCCATCATTTTTTTAGTATTTCCTTATTTTCTGTCACCACAAGGTGTTCCAAGGTTACTTATACTTTTCTTGTCCCAGCCCTGACTTCAGCCATTTCTCTAAGCAACTCCTGATTCCTCTTTTTGAAAATGGTACTTAGAAACCAAGGCATTATATTCATTGCTCCTGGAGTGTCATTGTTTCTAGGCCTTTTCAGCACACAAAGCTAGGAAATAAATATATGTGTATATGTTAACACATGTATCACACACAACTGAATTTATTACTGTATCTATCCATCTGTATATTATTAAAAACCGTGAGTCCATATTGATGCCTACAGTTCTAACCCAATACCACAGGGCCTGTGACTTGCCGTTGTTATTAGCACTTTACTATTCATTCTCTGCTTCTTCCTCTCCTGCTATCTCTGTTTCTTCTCTCATGCTGTTTTTTGTTCAGACTCCCATAGAGGCTCTAATTAAGTCAGTCAGTGACCATCCTATATGGAGCACTCCTGTTGGATAAAGTTCTTATGCCTGGCTGTCAGTCTCTTGGTTCAGTCAGCTGTGGCCAGGACCAGCAGACATATAACTGAAAACCAGATAGCTTTTATACAGGAACACCCAATAACCACCTTTCTGAGAAGAGAATAAGGGACAGAGTAGACCCTCTGATTCTGAGAAACTTAAGTATCACTTCTGGAGACTCAGCTAGTCCTTGTAGGTGATGTTGGACCCCTGCCTTATACTTTCATGGCATCCTCGACAGTACTCAGCTCAGTTGCATTACTTGTTCTGTGTTTGCCTTTGTCATTAGAGTGTAAGATCCACAAGGGCAGATACCCAATTCTACTCACTAAACTGTTCATAGAAGCTGGCACAAAGCCATCACATGATGGCTGCTCTGGGTGTTTGGGATGGATGGGTGGGCCCTGCAGCAAGCATAGATCTTCACAGTGAGGCCCAGGACACAACAGTATCCTGTGTTCACGGAGCGAACATTTGTCATGTGCTTGTGGCGAGGCAGCAGAACTTGAGTGGATAGGGCAAAGTAAGACCCCAGATACCTTACTGAGTATCTAGAAATACATGAGGCTGGACTTGGAAGTGAAATATCTTCATTGTTCAAAAGGAAAAATTCAAAGGGGCATAGTGATTGTTTTAAGAATTTAGAAAAAAGAAAACATTTAAACCATAGGAGAAAAGATAAAACCTGAAGTTAAGTAGGAATGCAAAAAAAAAGGATAAGTAGAAAATGATTCTTTTTGAAAACACCAATAAAATAGATAAAATCTTAGCCTGACGAAGGGGAAAAGCAGAGGGGGATGAGATCAGACATAATCACATATATGGAAGAGTTTTAAATAATTTTAGGATAAGTCTGTGGCCACAATTTTGAAAACAGAGCAGATAGATCATTTCCTAGCAAATACTGACCCAAGATATAGTTTGAATAAGCTAGTTAATTACCAAAAGAAGAAATTGGAAATTGGAAAAGTGATTACAATTTTATCCTTTTAAAAGTTTCCTCTTTAAACTTTTTATTTGAAATTTATGTGGAAAAGTACACAAATCACAGTTATGCAATTCAGTGAGTTATCACAAAGTTAATATCACTGTAGCCATCACCCAGCCCAAAAAATAGATCAGTGTGTGATTTTTAATTACTGTATAAACTGCTTCAGATCATTGGAAAAGATTAAAAGATGCTGTGTTGATTTTTAAAGTGCAGTGTAGTATTAATACTCAAACCTGATAAACTGCCAAAAAAGAATGCCATAGCGTGATCTCATCTACGACTATAGGTGCAAAAATTCAAATAAAATTAAGTTGAACTTTACAACATGATTACATAAGGTTTATTTCAGCAATACAAGCTTCTATATCAGGAAATTTACTAATATCCAATATATTAATATCAACATGAATATTATTTAAATGTCTGTAGATTAACATTAATTTTCTTATTTTGATAATATTTCTTATGAAGATATCCTTGTTTTTAGAAAATATACATTGAAATATTTAAAGATAAAGACAATTGGCAAGTGTTTCAAGAAACTGAATTATACACACGCACATATGTATGTATACAAGTGTGTGTGCTAAGTCATTCATTCATGTCCAACTCTTTGTGACCCCATGGACTATAGCCTGCCAGGCTCCTCTGTCCATAGAATTTTCCAGGCAAGAATACTAGAATGGGTTGCCATTCCCTTCACCAGGGGATCTTTCTGACCCAAGGATCAAACCCGAGTCTCCTGCATGTGCAGCCAGATTCTTTACCACAGAGCCACCTGCACTCATAAGAAAATACAGAATGATTAAACATAAGTATTCTCATTGAGGAAATCTGAGTGAAGGGTATGCAGGAATTCTTTGTATTGTTTCTGCAACTTTTCTGTAAGTCTAAAATTAATTCAGAATGAAATTTTTTTAATGAAAAACATTTTATCAGTATGTACTGAAAAAGCATTTGACAAAATTTTACAGCCTTAAGTATGATTTGATAAACCTCCAAGTAAAAGGAAAAGAAACTGTTCATCAAAAACCAATAGTAAATATTAAAGTCTGAAATAAGGGTCAACATTGATTTGAAAATTCAGTTGAAAATAATTAGGCAAGAAAAGTGAATAATTGGTATATGTATTGGAAAATAATAAATTGTTTTGCTGATATGTGACTGTGTGTTTAGGAAATCTAAGAGGCCCTAAGTAAAACCTATTAGCATTAATGTGGAAATTTGGTAAGTGTCTGAATAAAAGATAAATGTACAAAAATCAATAGCTTTTTTCTATTCCAACAATACTCAATTAGAAACAAAAACAAAAGGATTCCATTAACAGTTGAAATAAATAGGTATATGTATTTGCTCATATATACATAAAGTAACTCTGGAAGATAGAATAATTGGGTAGAGAGAAAACAGCAATGGAAGGGTAAATTAACTATTTTTTTATAATTTTAAATTAAATTTTGAACCTTATTAATGTATTACCTGTTCACAATTATAAAATACTAAGAATAAATTTAACAAAAAAGGAAAATCATATTGAAAGGCATAGAACACGATCTGACAAATGAAAAGACGTCGTTCTTGGAAAGAACCTATATAATTAATATACAATTCAGAATTACTGTTTTCTGGGTATAGGAGATATGAGTAGTAGCCTGTCAGTTACTTCAATTCCATCTGGAGAGTGTGCAAACTAGAGGATAAGTAGATGTAACTACTATCAACGTATACCCTAAATAGAATGGTAAGAGAAGGGAAAGAGACGCGTTGGTATCTGTTTCTGGACTGCAGAGACTATGTGACTCTGGAGAAAAGGAGAAAGTGGTGGGAAATGCTAGAGAGGCAAGCACCCTGACTTCACAGTGCCTTGAATGCCATACTAAAGGAATGAAACAGCCATCTTGGTATTTTTAAAAGAACCTTTTCATTGCAGTATGCAGAATGTTTTGGAGTGACTTCTAACCAATAGACAACAGGGTAGTTCCAGGCAAACTTCCTTCCCACATCAAATATAGAAATATTGAATACTATGTAGCCAAAAAAATGTTTGACACACAACTGAACTTGAAACTGAAAATGGGAAGTCCCAAGGTGCCAGAAATGAACGGAACCCAAAAGTCAGAGGATGTGTGAGAGTCAAGGTCAAAGAGTTCATCAAGACTGGGGACCCACCTATTGGCTGAGTGCTGGGCCTTCACCACTGAAACAGCCTCAAAGGACCACTTCCTTGTGAAATGAAGACCAGAAAAACACTGCTCTTTAATTAACCTGAGGATCAGTAGGGAAATACAAGAAAGTCTAACATCACTCAGGGTTATAAGTAGAAAGACTCATCTACAAACAAACTAATGTATTTGCCATTTGTGAGAATGTGGTCCAAATTCACAGTACCCAGGTGTTACTAGAATGTCAAGATGAAAAATTAACAAAAACCCAGTCCTGGGCTATAGGAAGTTTGCTTGGAGGCAAACACAAAACTGTTCAGTAAGTATATTCTTGTAACCAAGTTTTCACAAAGGAACTTTTGGGAAAACAAGTCCTGTTGAAATAAGCATACAGGGAAAACACCCTCAAACAAAGGAGGAGGAGAGAAAGGAAAGAAAAAGCAAACCACCATGAAGAAGAAACTCAACAGATGCAACCAATAGAAGAATCTGCACTCCAAGAATTGTAACAGAAGAATCTGAATTTAAAAGAAGCATGTTTAAAATGTTTAGAGAGAAAAAGGGGGGTGGGTGGTGGAAATGTTCAGAGAAGTAAGGGGAAGATTAGAAACCATAAGGCAAAAAAGGATGGTATGGTGAACTTGAAGAAAGAACCTTTGTTCTAGATGGTTTTCTCAGATTTATTTCCATGTTTTTCACCCCCAACAATTTTCTGTATTAGAGTGATCCTAATTGATTTAGGTATGAAATAACAGAACCATTAAGTAGTGAATCTGTAAAGATTTGGGTCACCCGCTGGGCTCTAAGGAACTGACCTGGGACAGGGGGAACACCTCTTCAGTGTGGGGTAAGAAGGCAGGTACCAGTGTGTCCCCTCCAGGGCCATGATCAGAAATAAGGAATGCACCCTCCATCACAATCCTGGAACTGTTTGCCCACTATCCTCCAAGAGTCATTCCAGTCCAACCCCATTATGCCTCACAGGTTTGTCACAGTAATTTCAAGAGGTCTCAACCTCAGTGGTCATCTGTACCATCACTTCATCACATAATGTCCCCTTTCCCAACACTCCCCTGTGCCCCTCAGCTCTTCTTTTGATCAATAACATTTTTTATGTAAGCATTTTGTTGGAATGTTTGCGCCATCTCTTCACCATTTCGTTGTCATTGTTACTGAAGTATAGTTAATTTACAATATTGTATTAGTTTCAGGTGACCAGCAAAGTGATCTGGTTATACCTGAGTATACATTTTTTTCCCAGTTCTTTTCCATTATAGCTTATTACAAGATATTGAATATAGTTCCCTGTGCTATACAGTGTATCCTTGTTGTTTTTTTATACATGGTAATTTGCATTTGTTAGTCCCATACTCCCAATTTATCCCTTCCCATGCTTCACTTTGGTAATCAAGTTGTTTTCTATGTCTGTGAGTCTATTTTTATTTTGTAAATAAGTTCATTTGTACTTCTTACACTCCACATATGAGTGGTATGTTTATCTCTGCCTGACTTACTTCACTTAGTAAGGTAATCTGTAGGTCCATCCACGTTACTGCGAATGACATCACTTCATTCTTTTTTTATGGCCGAGTAATATTCAGTTGTATTTATATACCACATCCTCTTTATCCATTTCTCTGTTGATGGGCACTTAGGTTTCTTCCATGTCTTGGCTATTGTAGACAGTGCTGCTATGAACATTGGAGTGAGTATATCTTTTGAAATTAGAGTATGTCTTTTTCAGGTGTATGGCCAGGAGTGGGATTGGATCATATGGTAGTCCTGTTTTTAGTTTTTTAAGAACCCTCCTTACTGTTCTTCTTAGTGGCAGTATCAATTTACATTCCCACCGACAGTATAGAAGGGTTCCCCTTTCTAATAATTAGCAGTGTTGAGCACCTTTTCATGTGCCTGTTGGCCACCTGTATGTCTTCTTTGGAGAAATGTCTGTTTGGATCTTCTGCCCATTATTTTTTACAATGTGTGTGTGTGTGTGTGTGTGTGTGTGTGTGTGTGTGTGTGTGTGTGTGTGTGTGTTATTGAGTTGTATGAGCTGTTTGTATATTTTGGAAATTAAGCCCTTGTCTGTCACATCATTTGCAAATGCCTTCTCCCAGTCCATAGGTTGTCTTTTCATTTTGTTGATGGTTTCTTTTGCTGTGCAGAAGCTAGTAAGTTTGATTAAGTCTGATTTGCTTATTTTTGCCTTTATTTCTATTGCCTGGGAGACTGACCTAAGAAAACATTGCTGTGATTTATGTCAGAGAATGTTTTTCACCTTGACTGTCCCCTGAAGATATTGTTTACTCTGGCTGTCCCTTAAGATGCTTCTTCCCCTGTAGCCCTCTTAGACAGAAGCTGCTTTTATCATCAGATGCAGCAAGTGAGCCCCCACTGCTTCTTTGTGATTATTGCTCATCCTTCCTCCTAGCTTTTTTTAATTCAGCAGGTGACTATTCCAGCCCTTCTGTAATTGCCTATCTACTGATCTCTCAACAACTGTCCCTCATATAAGGAAGATCTTAGGCCCCATATCACTTTCTCCCTTCCTCAACACATGGCATCATTCTTGGTGGCTTCAGCTGCCCATAAATGATTTATGCAAAACCATACTTTGCTCACATTTAGTGATTTTTTTATGCCCCTGCCCACCTCAGTCACTTGTATCATGGTCACATCCGAATTTTATCAATAGTAACTGTACTTCCTCCAAAACCCCCATCCTTCTCCAGCCAATCTAGTATCCTAAGTAAATAAAGAACTTTCACAACTCAACAATAAAAAGAATTTTAAAATAGGAAAATAGACATCTGAATAGACATTTCTCCAAAGAAGATACACAAATGGCCAATAAGCACATCATTAGCCATCAAGGAAATGCAAACCAAAACCATGAGATATTTCTACACACTGACTAGAATGGGTATAATCAAAAAGAGACAATAGCAAGTATTGGTGAGGAAATGTCTAGATAGACAAAAGAGACAGGAAGTAGATTAGTGGTTCCCTGGGGCTGAGGGAACAGGGAATTGGGAATGACTGATAATGGGTACAGGACTTCTTTTGAAATGATGAAAATATTAGGGAATTATATACTGGTGATGGTTGTACAACTTTGTGCAATCGCTGAATTGTACACTTTTTCAAAGGGTAAATTTTATGATGTGAGTTATCTCAATTTTTGTATCAAAAAATTATACATTAATTTTAAGAAAAAATCCTTTAAAACAATTTTTTTGTTGTTGTATTTTGGCTGCACTGTGTCTTTGTTGCTGCACACAGGCTTTCGCTAGTTGTGAGCAGGGGCTACTCTTCAGTGCAGTGAATGGGCTTCTCGTTGCAGTGGCTTCTCTTGTTGTGGAGCATGGGCCCCAGAGCACATAGGCCTCAGTGGTTGTGGCACACGGGCTTAGTTGCTCCCTGGCATGTGGGGTCTTTCCAGACCAGGATCGAACATGTGTCCCCTACATTGGCAGATTCTTAACCACTGGACCACCAGGGAAGTCCCTAAAATAAGTATTTATAATGTATCAAAGTGAAAGGTCAAGTGGATGAGAAGATAAGCCACAGACTGAAAGAAATATTTCTAAACATGTATCTGATAAAGGGCTGGTGTCCAAAGTATACAAAGAACTCTTAAAATTCAGCAGTAAGAAAATGAACCACCAGATTACAAAGTGGGCAGACGATCTGAACAGATACCTCTCCAAAAAAGATATATCAATGGCAAATAAAAATATAAAAAGATGCTTAACATCATATGTCATCAGGGAAATGCAAGTTAACAAGTGAAATACCACCACACACCTATTCAGTCAGTTCAGTCTCTCAGTCGTGTCTGACTCTTTGCGAGCCCATGAACCGCAGCACTCCTGGCCTCCCTGCCCATGACCAACTCCCGGAGTTTACCCAAACCCATGTCCA
The DNA here is from genome assembly GCA_024291935.2 of Okapia johnstoni. NCBI lineage: Eukaryota > Metazoa > Chordata > Mammalia > Artiodactyla > Giraffidae > Okapia > Okapia johnstoni. The sequence continues at coordinate 26,516,055 of CM044325.1, forward strand.
TTGAGTCGGTGATGCCATCTAACCATCTCATCCTCTGTCATCCCCTTCTCCTCCTGCCTTCAATCTTTCCCAACATCAGGGTCTTTTCAAATGAGTCAGCTCTTCCCATCAGGCGGCCAAAGTATTGGAGTTTCAGCTTCAACATCAGTCCTTCCAGTGAACACCCAGGACTGATTTCCTTCCGGATGGACTGGTTAGATCTTGCAGTCGAAGGGACTCTCAAGAGTCTTCTCCAACACCACGGTTCAGAAGCATCAGTTCTGCACTCAACTTTCTTTATAGTCTAACTCTCACATCCATACATGACTACTGGAAAAACCATAGCCTTGACAAGACAGACTTTTGTTGACAAAGTAATGTCTCTGCTTGTCAATATGCTGTCTAGGTTGGTCATAACTTTCCTTCCAAGGAGTAAGCGTCTTTTAATTTCATGGCTGCAATCACCATCTGCAGTGATTTTGGAGCCAAAAAAAAAAATAAAGTCTGACACTGTTTCCACTGTTTCCCCATATATTTGCCATGAAGTGATGGGACTGGATGCCATGATCTTAGTTTTCTGAATGTTGAGCTTTAAGCCAACTTTTTCACTTTCATCAAGAGGCTCTTTAGTTCTTCTTCACTTTCTGCCATAAGGGTGGTGTCATCTGCATATCTGAGGTTATTGATATTTCTCCCAGCAATCTTGATTCCAGCTTGTGCTTCATCCAGCCCAGTGTTTCTCATGATGTACTCTGCATATAAGTTAAATAAGCAAGGTGACAATATACAGCCTTGACGTACTCCTTTTCCTATTTGGAACCAGTCTGTTCCATGTCCAGTTCTAACTGTTGCTTCCTGACCTGCATACAGGTTTGGCAGGTCAGGTGGTCTGGTATTCCCATCTCCTTCAGAATTTTCACAGTTTATTGTGATCCACACAGTCAAAGGCTTTGGCATAGTCAATAAAGCAGAAATAGATGTTTTTCTGGAACTCTCTTGCTTTTTCAATGATCCAGAGAATGTTGGCAATTTGATCTCTGGTTCCTCTGCCTTTTCTAAAACCAGCTTGAACATCTGGAAGTTCACGGTTCACGTATTGCTGAAGCCTGGCTTGGAGAATTTTGAGCATTACTTTACTAGCGTGTGAGATGAGTGCCATTGTGCGGTAGTTTGAGCATTCTTTGGCATTGCCTTTCTTTGGGATTGGAATAAAAACTGACCTTTTCCAGTCCTGTGGCCACTGCTGAGTTTTCCAAATTTGCTGACATATTGAGTGTAGCACTTTCGCAGCATCATCTTTTAGGATTTGGAATAGCTCAACTGGAATTCCATCACCTCCACTAGTTTTGTTCGTAGTGATACTTCCTAAGGCCACTTGACTTCACATTCCAGGATGTCTGGCTCTAGGTGAGTGATCACACCATGGTGATTATTGTGGGTCGTGAAGATCTTTTTTGTATAGTTCTTCTGTGTATTCTTGCCACCTCTTTTTATATCTTCTGCTTCTGTTAGGTCCATACCATTTCTGTCCTTTATTGAGCCCATCTTTGCATGAAATGTTCCCTTGGTATCTCTAATTTTCTTGAAGAGATCTCTAGTCTTTCCTATTAGAATGGCCAAAATCCAGAACACTGACAACACCAACTGCTGACAACAGGGAAGCAACAGGAACTTGCATTCATTGCTGGTGGGAATGCACGAATGTATAGCCACTTTGGAAGACAGTTTGGCAGTTTCTTACAAAGCTATATTTTTACCATACAATCCTATAATCATACTCATTGGTATTTGCCCAAAGGAGTTGAAAACTTATGTCCACAGAAAAACCTGCACACAAAGGTGTATAAAGCTTTATTTAATTGCCAGAACTTGAAAACAGCCATGATATTTTCAGTTGGCAGATGCATAAGCAAACTGCGGTACATCCAGACAGTGAAATATTTAGCACCAAAAAGAAATGAGTTGTCAGAGGAGAGAGATAGATCGGGAGTTTGGGATTGACATGTACACATTGTTTTATTTAAAATAAAAATACCTCTCCGTGAAATTTAAAAAGGAAAATAAGCTATCAAGCCAGAAAAAGACATGGAGAAACCATAAATTCATATCACTAAGTGAAAGAAATCAATCTGAAACAGCTACATGCCATATGATTCCATTCTGGAAAAGGTAAAGCTACTGAGAGAGTAAAAAAACTTAATGGTTGCCTGAAACTTGATTGGGGAGCAGAGATGAACATGTAAAGCACAGGGAGTTTTTAAAGCAGTGAAATTATTCTGTATGATAATGATGGGTACTTGACATTAAACATTTATCAAAACCCGTGGAATGGACAAGAGTGAACCCTAATGTAAACTATGAAATTTGGTTGATACTGATGTGTTGATACTGGTTCATCAGTTGTAACAAATGTACCATTTTGATGCTGGTGTTGATAGTGGGGAGACTTTGGGGCAGGGCTGGGCAGGTGTGAAGTGTGGGAATTCTGTATTTTCCAGTCAGTTTTGCTGTGAATCTAAAGCTACTCTAAAAAATAAAGTCTATTAATTTTGAAAAGCAAAACCACATGTTAATAGAGCTGTATCAAAGAAGTCAGGATTCATATTTTAAAAGATTAAAGTTACAAAACTGTCTTAGAGTCATCCTCCACTTGGTTTCTGCGGCTTCTCTGGGCATACTTAGACACAGAATAGATGCTTACCTAGTGCTTGCTGGAAGAGCAAATCACTCAATAAGCTTTCTATGGCATAATTTCATGATTTGAGATTTTATCTTTGGTAGCTTCTTCCCATTATAATAACTCCTTATCCAGTGGCCTTTTTCTGACAATTAAATATGTAAAAGAAATATAATTTCCTGATGACTAAAGCATACAGCTTAAAGTCCTCACAGTGCAACAGCATCCTCAGAGCAGCCTGAGAGTCAGGCATAAGCAGCTCTGTCTTGTGTGACCTAGGTCTCAGAGGTACCACACCATTGTTTCTACCATAGTCTTGCTATTAGAAGTGAGCTTTCTATGGAAAACAGGATGGAGGGGCCTCAAAAAATTAAAAATAGAACTACCATATGACCCAGCAGTTCCACTTCAGGGTATGGATATTGAAAAGATAAATGCATCTCCATGTTCACTGCAACATTATTTACAGTAGCCAAGGTTTGGAAATAACCTTCCTGAGTCCACTGATGGATGAATGGATAAAGAAAATGTGAGCTATAAACAGCCATTTTAAAAAAATGAAATCTTGCCATCTGGGACATGAATGGACCTTGAGGATCTCACTTATATGTGGAATCTTTAAAAAACAATAACAACAAAAAAGTTATGGATACAGAGGAACAATTTGGTGATTGCCAGAAGCATGGCAGGATATGGGAGGTGGGTGAAATGAGTTAATGGGATCAAAAGGTACAAAATAAGTTTCTAGTTATAAAATAAGCCATGGGGATGTAATATGAAAAAAAAATGTAACTGTGTGTGGTGACGGATGTTAACTAGATATTGTGATCACTACGGATGTTAACTAGATATTGTGATCATTTTTGCAATATATACAATCGAATCATTATGTTACACACCTGAAACTAACAATGTTAAATGTCAGTTAAACTTCAGTACAAAAAATCAAAAGAAAAAAATTTTTAATTGCATCTTGTACCCAGAAAAGAAAGTAACATATCTCTACTTCTCTCCTGAACTTAAGAGGAGGGGAATTAAGCTCCATCTTCTAAAACAGCAAAGAATTTCTATGCATATTTTTAAACTACTGTGCATGCTTGTCTGACTCTTTGTGACCCCATGAACTAAATATAGCCCTCCAGGCTTCTCTGTCCATGGGATTCTCCAAGCAAGAATACTGGTGTGTGCATGCTCAGTCAGTTGTGTCTGGCTCTTTGTGGCCCCATGGACTGTAGACAGTCAGGCTCCTCTGTCCATGGGATTCTCCAGGCAAGAATACTGGAGTGGGTTGCTATTTCCTTCTCCAGGGGATATTCCCAACCCAGGGATTGAACTCGGGTCTCCTGCTTGGCAGGCAGATTCTTTACCACTATGCCACCTAGGAAGCCCAGAAGGCAATAGAGTGACATCTTTATAAAGTGCTAAAAAAAGAAACTGTCAACTCAGCATTCTATACACAGTGAAAATGTCTCAAAAATGAAAATTAAATACTTTTTCAGACAAATGCAGGTTAAGAGAATTCATTACCATTAGACTTGGATTACAAAAATATTACAGAAAATTCTTCAGGAAGATGGAATGTGATATCAGAGAGAAGCTTGGATCTACATAAAGAAATGTAGATCTCAGTAAGTGGTTAAAATGTAGGCAAGGCCTGGCCTTGTTTGGACAATAATTCCTACTGCTTTCCACTTTGCTTGGAAGGAGCACACAGCTTTGGAAGCCCAAATAGACAAGTGTGCTGATGGTCTCCAAACAGGTAAACGCATCTTTGATTGGGTAGGATCTCTTCTCTGTGACCGAGGGAACCTTTGGCATGGTAATTATAAAACCTCACTAGGGACTTGAATTCTCTTGGAATGATGGCGTCACTGAAATCGTACCCCTTACAGGAAGTCTCATCAAAGAATTAGAAGTTTCAGTAATGGCAGATCCCTAGGTGAAGCACAAACAATATACAAAACAACAAGAAAACTTCCCCCCCAATCTGTGACATCTCGAGAGAGAAAAGAGAACATAGCCATGAAATGAAAATAATATCCTTCTTTTAAAAGTAATAACAGAAGAGAATAACTTCTGGAATTTTAATTTTTTTAATCCACAAAATAATTGGAAGATAAACTTGAGAAAATCTCCCAAGAAGCAAAACAAAAAGAAGTGGAAAATGTGACAGGACATATAAAGTTAGAAAAAAGCAATTAAGAATGGCCAACATCCATCTAATACGAGTTTTAAAAAGAAGAGATTAAGTGAGGCAGAGAATATTATGAAATAAATAGCACAAGAAACTGTCCACCGCTAAAGGACATGAATTTTTAAGCTGAAAGGACCCACCAAATGACAAATGGTTGAAAACGGATTCCTACACAGGCATATCACCATGAAATATCAAAACCCTCAGGACATGAAGATTATAAAAGATTCCAAAAGAAAAATAAATTCACATACAAAGAATAAGGAGCCATATTGACATCCCTCAAAAGCAACATAGGAAGATAAAAGACAGCGGTGCAATTATGAGAGAAAATTATTTTCAACTTAGAAATGCAAACCTAGCCAAATTATTAATCAAATGTAATGGTCCAGTAAACGTGTTCAGATATGCATGGGTCTCAAAAAATATTCCTACTTTGCACCCATTCTCAGGAAGCTACTTGAGGAAGTGCTCCATTAAAATAAGGAAATAAATCAAGATAAAGTCACAGAGTTCAAAAAGCGGGGGATCTGGCCCAAGAGATACACAAAGGCATATCGCAGGACAAAGCTCTATAGAACAACAGCTAGTCCAGATTCATGCAGGAGGATAGAAGGTATATTAGCTTTTTCTGTGTAATAAAACCTCTAAACCTCAAGGGCTTACAACAATATTTTTCATGTTCATGGCTCTACGTATTGGCTAGGGTTCAATCAATACAGCTGTGCTCAGGTAAGCTTACCTCTAGATTGAGGTTTAGGTTCAAATCTTCTCCCCATGTTTTCTCGTTCTTCTTGAACCAACAGCTATCCAAACCATGTCCTTTTCATGGTGGTTTGCGGAAACTCAAGAAGCAAGCCAGATTACATAAGCACATTGAACTCCTGTGTTCCCCTCATGTCTATTAAAATTTGTGAGCTAAAGCAAGTCACAGCCAAGCTCAACATCAATGGGACAGGAAAATATATTCCTCCTACTTTGAGAAAGATACTGTGAAGTCCCTGGTGGCTCAGACAGTAAAGCGTCTGCCTACAGTGTGGGAGACCCGGGTTCAATCCCTGGGTCGGGAAGATCTCCTGGAGAAGGAAATAGCAACCCACTCCAGTATTCTTGCCTGGAAAATCCCATGGACGGAGGAACCTGGTAGGCTACAGTCCATGGGGTCGCAAAGAGTCGGACACGACTGAGCGACTTCATTTTCACTTCACTGCAAAGTCACATGGCAAAAGCAGGGGTGTAGAATTCTCTAACTGGAAGGAAACGAGGGACTGGGAACAGTAATCCAGTCTGCCCCAGAAAGCTCCAGGAGAGATTTCTCCAGGAAAAAAAAATAATAATAATAGTGGGACTGATAGAAGACTTGACATGTCTGACTGTGTGGAAAAGAGGATCTCCAAGAATTTTACAGTTTCTTAGGGGTTGCTAAGAGTCAGACACGACTGGGCGACCTCACTTTCACTTTTCACTTTCATGCATTGGAGAAGGAAATGGCAACCCACTCCAGTGTTCTTGCCTGGAGAGTCCCAGGGATGGGAGAGCCTGGTGGGCTGCCGTCTATGGGGTCGCACAGAGTCGGACACGACTGAAGCGACAGCAGCAGCAGCAGCAGGAGAGTGATAATGATAGAGGCTTAGGAAGCTAAGCAAATGAAAAACTGGTTATTATTGGGACTTCCCTGATGGTTCAGTGGCTAAGACTTTATTCTCCCAGGGCAGGGGGCCCAGGTTCCATCCCTGTAGATCCCACATGCACAACTAAGAGTTCACAGGCAGCAGCTGAGATCCCGCATGCTGTAATGAAGATCAAAGGCCCCGCATGCTGCAGCTAACATCCAGAACAGCCAAATAAATAAAAATAAAATATTTTTTTTAAGTAGGCAATGATTACTTCTTGGAAAAGCAAAAATTCATACAAGGAAATTAATTTAATCATAGTACATATTTTAGGCATACATGACAGACAAAAAGTCCAACCAAATGTTGACATAACTAAAATTTGTGTGCAAATGCATTTTTTTTTCAACTACAGTTTTTCATGTACTTCAAGACACATATGTTATAAAAACTGGAATCTGAAAATCTGAAATCAAGATCCTTCAAAATCACTACCAGCCAGGGAATGGTTGTGACATAGATGTTGTTGCCATGTGCAAACATGATAGCTGTTTCTAGTGGCATGACTGGATAGCTGCCATTCCTGGAGATTTCAGTCCACACGGCATTATCTGAGGAAAGAATGTAAGTCCAAGTCTTCATTTATACTTTCTGGAAAACTCAAGAAAGCACCAATATCAGAACTTGCAGAATGAAATATCAATGGTTTGGAAGAAAATTACTGATGATTGTGGATCCCTCTCTTTAAAAATCCTATATCACCAATACTCTTGAAGTTTCAGATTATAATATTGTGTTAAATTAATTAAATGTGGGCATTGACATATTTAAAGCAAAAAATAATACAAAAAATGGGACTCTGACATAAAGAAGTGTTAGAAATACTTGAATCAATTTATTTGCTTATATATTTCTTTTTATTGCTTGTAAGCACCAAAGTATATAATAAATTATACATCTAAAATGTAAAAGATCTCTTTCAATAAATATAAAAATTCTAAGGGGTAAGAAAACATTGTGGTTATTTTGGTTATTCTTTTTCTTTTTAGTGGTATATAAAGGTGCAACTTACAGTCAAAGGTGTCTTAGATCCCGTGAAATATGGCATATTGGGATATTAGAGAGAGACACACCGGGGCCTTGGGTGGTGTGAGGTATAACTATTCATAGTAGGAAGCCAGTAGTCTAAAATCAGTCAATCAAGACATCACAGAGTAAACATTATACTGGAAGAACACACTGTCTGAGATTAAATCCCAGCTCTGACATTTGCTAACCATGTGACTTTATGTAATTACCGAATCCCTCTGTGACTCAATTTTTCTCATCTCTAAAATAGGAATAGAAATAGTGCCTACCATATAAGGTGACGATAAGGATTAGACAGTGCATGCAAAGCACTTAGGATCCAGCCTGACCCATTGTAAATGTTAGCTAAAATTGTTATTTATCTAAATGTATGGAGATCAATACCAAAAAATACAGCTAAAATGATTTAGAGAGTGGGTTCTGGGTTCTGAGACTAGAAGTGAGGAGAGAAGAGAAGAAGTTTTTCATTGTGTCTTGATTGGTTTTTAATTCTATACTTTTAATTTGATTAAAATTTTTCTTTGTTTCATTTTTTATAAAATAATTATGAAGAATACAAGTCAGTCGCAGACCTAAATGTAAAATACAAAACTATATAACTCATAGAAGGTAACATAGGAGAAAACTGAGGTGGTCTTGAGTTTGGCAATGACTGTTTTTGTTTGTTTGATTGATTTTGGCCATTCTGTGCCACTTTCAGGCTCTTAGCTCCCCAACCAGGGATTGAACCTGGGCCCCTGAGTGAAAGTGCTGAGTCCTTACCACTGAGCCACCAGGGAGCTCTCAAATGGCTTTTTGGATATAACACCAAAAGCACAATCCCTGAAAGAAAAGAGGAAGGTGGACTTCATTAAAATAAGAAATTTCTGCTCTGCATAAGAATGGAAGAACAAGCCACAGCCTGGGAGAAAATATTTGAAAAACACATATCTGACTAGTATTTAAAATATGCAAAGAACCCTTAATAGTCAATAATTTTTAAAAGCCTCATTTTAAAATAGGCAAAGGGTCTGAACAGACATCTCACCAAAGATGATGTATCAAATATCAAACACATGAAAAAATGCTCAACATCATGTTACTAGAGAATTGCAAAGTAAAACCATGAGTTATCACTACACATGTACCAGAGTGACTAAAATCCCAAACACTGACACACCAACTCACTAACTCACATGCAGGGTACCTAATACTTCCTGCTGCTTAGATTTTGTCTGCATTTCATCATAATCATAGTGGACTGGTGTAATGTCTCATGGCATGCTAAGGTAATCAAAGTCTCTGTGGACTGAACTGTGGCCCAGAGGCAAAGTTAAGGTGGTCCTGAAGCAAAATGTTGAAGATGTACTTCTGCCCTTGCCAGGTTGAAACTACTCTTGGCCTTCTTAGCTTATTGAAATAGAGGGAAAACATTTACATGTTAATAACTTGTTTACAGGTGGCAGAGGCTCTATTGCTAGGCTCTTTGCTCTAGTAAAGAAATCATACCTGGGACAGCAGTACAATTGGAGTCATCACCTGTCTTAACATTTCAATAATTCACTGTCAGGTGAGTTAAGTAGGAAGTAGGTAAGTAACAGGAATCACCACCTATGAATTTTCAGGTCTTGGATGGTTACCAAGTCTTGCATTTCCCCCAACAATGCATCATTACTTTTTGTTTATAATTTTGATAGGAAACCCTTTCTTTTTAATATTTATTTATTTGGCTGCCTAAGGTCTTAGTTGTGGCACATGGAATTTTTGTGGCTAGTTGTGGTGCAAGGGCTCAGTAAGTTCAGTGTGTAGGCTTAGTTGCTGCATGGCATGAAAGATCTTAGATCTCTGACGAGGGATGGAGCTCACATCTCCTGCACTGCAAGGCAGATTCTTAACCACTGGACCATCAGGGAAGTCCTCCAGCCCTTTCAACCATAATAGCCATATTCAAAAAAAAAAAAAAAATAGCCATATTCCCTGGACTAGAGAGACATATTCTACCAACTGCTGTCTCTAGTCTATACATTCTGAAACTAGAGAAATCATGGGGTTTAAGGGGTTTATGGACTGAACAGATGGTGAAGTAAATGATAATCAAGTCAATTTACCACTTGTCTCCGTTCTGAATGGTAAGCCAGGGTGCCAACTACAGTCTCAATTAGCATGACAGCCAGTGTCAACAATCCCAGCGTCACAGTTTTTCTATTCATTTCCTAAGGCTGCCCTAACAAAGTAACACAAGCTGAGTGACCTAAAACAACAGAAATTTATTCTCCCACAGTTCTGGAGAACAGAAGTCCAAAGTCGAAGTGTCGGCAGGGCTGGTTCCTTCTGAGGCTCTGAGGGGCGTCTATTCCATGCCTCTCTCCTAGCTTCCAGGGGTCACCAGCAGTCCTTGATGTTCCTGGGCTCGCAGTTGCATCACTCCAACCTCTGCCTCCATCCTCACATGGTGTCTTCTCTGTGTGTCTCTATAAAGACATCAGTCCTACAGATGTCCTCTTCCCATAAGGACATCAGTCATTGAATTAGTTCAGTTCAGTGCAGTCACTCAGTCGTGTCCGACTCTTTGCGACCCCATGAACTGCAGCACGCCAGGCCTGTCTGTCCATCACCAACTCCCAGAGTCCACCCAAACCCATGTCCATCGAGTTGGTGATGCCATCCAACCATCTCATCCTCTGTCGTCCCCTTCTCCTCCCGCCCCCAATCCTACCCAGCATTAGGGTCTTTTCCAATGAGTCAACCCTTCGCATGAGGTGGCCAAAGTATTGGAGTTTCAGCTTCAACATCAGTCCTTCCAATGAACACCCAGGATTGATTTCTTTTAGGATGGATTGATTGGATCTCCTTGCAGTCCAAGGGACTCTCAAGAGTCTTCTCCAACACCACAGTTCAAAAGCATCAATTCTACGGCGCTCAGCTTTCTTCACCAAATTAGGGCCCACACTAATTCTGTACGACCTCATCTTAACTTGATTACATCTGGAAAGAACGTATTTCCAAATAAAGTCACCTATTCCGAAGGTACCTGGGTGAAGACTTCAACATACCTTTTTTTTTTTTTAAGGAAAACTATCTTTTACTGATTTGTCAGTCTTTGATTTTTTTTTTTTAATTTTTATTTACTTATTTTGCTGTGTCACATCTTAGTTGTGGCAGGCAGGATCATCCTTGAGTCCAGTGGGATCTTTTGATGAAGCACGTGGACTCTTCAGTTGTGGTGCCCAGGCTCAGTAGTTGCAGCACACAGGTGGGCTTAGTCCCTCCACAGAATGTGTGTTCTTAGTTCCCCAACCAGGAATTGAACCCGAGTCCCCTGTATTGCAAGGCAGATTCTTTACCGCTGAACCACCAGGGAAGTCCCATGATATATCTTTTTGAGAGACATAGTTCAACCCATAATTTACCCTGAGAAATGACTACAGGTCCCACTAGGGAAATCTACAGGAATATATAGACAGATATTTATACATCTCACCTAAGCATACTTGCTTTCACTTCATTCAAGGGACTCTAAGGCTGTGAACTAACCCAGGCCTGGAAACTGGATGAGAGATCATAACTCTCCATCTTGTCTTAAGCTGCCCCTCTGTTCACCAGTTCCTCAGGACTTTTGGTTTTACAAATCAGAATATTAGTGAACTGCCCATATTCTTTGGTCCTATATGTAGTGTCTCCCTCGAGCATCACAGGCCTGCAGAACCAGTTGTTACAACACTTTCCAAAGATGCCATCACTCTCTCGTAAATGTATTTCTCAATACCTTGGTGAAGAGAATGTCATCTGGGCCCTCCAGGGGATGGAATTGGGGGGTAGATAACTTATAAACCTACAAGGAGAGGTTTATAAACCAACATTCCCATCTCCCAAAGTGTTTGAATTCTTTCTTCTTCATTATATCAAAGGATTCTCAATTCCATTTAACTTCATCAGTGAATCCAGGTGTAAGTCAACCAACTAAAAAAAAAAAACACCGCAGTTAAATCTATTATACATCCACCAGGATGGAAAATATTAAAAAAGACTAAGACTATCTGACTTTCAAGAGTATGTGGAGCAACTAGGATTCTCATACCCTATCAGTAAAAGTATAAAATGGCACAACTCCTTTAGGAAAAGCTCTGGCAGTTTCTTAGAAAACTAAATATACATCTACCCTATGACTCAACATTTCCATTTCAAGAGGAATGAAAAAATAGATCCACAAAAAAAACTGTACATAAATATTTATAGCAACATGATTGATAATAGTCCCAAACTAGAAATAACCTATATGTCCATCAAAAGAGAATGGCTAAACACACTGCAGTATTATATTAGTTGGCTGCTGCTGTGTAACAAATAACCCCACCACTTAGCAGCTCAAAACAATATTCATTTCAGCTCACAAGTCTGTATTTCAAAGTCTGGCACAGTTCTCATCTGCCAGAAAGTGGCTAGACTATGATCGGCTTTGGTTCTCAGGGTGTCAGCTGAGTTGCATTCCTTTCGGGGGGCTCTGAGGAAGAATCCACTCTTAAGATTATTCAGGTTCTTACTGAATTCAGATTCTTGTGACTGAAGGACTGAGGTCCTGTTTTCTTACTGGCAGTCAGCTGGAAATCACTCTCAACCCCTAGAGATCCCTCACATTCTTTGCTATATGGTCCCTCCATCCATCAATGAAGAATCTTCCTCCTGTTAAGGGTCTCTCATGCTTCAAATCTCTCTGACTTCACTGTTTAAGACTTCTTGACCCAAGTGTAAAAGGTTCATGTCATTAGGTCAGATCCACCCATATCAGTTCAGTTCAGTTCAGTTCAGTCGCTCAGTCGTGTCCGACTCTTTGCGACCCCATGAATTGCAGCACACCAGGCCTCCCTGTCCATCACCAACTCCCAGAGTCTACTCAAACCCATGCCCATCGAGTCAGTGATGCCATCCAACCATCTCATCCTTTGTCATCCCCTTCTCCTCTTGCCCCCAATCCTTCCCAGCATTAGGGTCTTTTCCAGTGAGTCAACTCTTCGCATGAAGTGGCCAAAGTATTGGAGTTTCAGCTTCAACATCAGTCCTTCCAATGAACACCCAGGACTGATTTCCTTTAGGATGGACTGGTTGGACCTTCTTGCAGTCCAAGGGACTCTCAAGAGTCTTCTCCAACACCACATTTCAGAAGCATCAATTCTTCGGCACTCAGCTTTCTTCACCGTCCAACTCTCACATCCATACATGACTACTGGAAAAACCATAGCCTTGACTAGACGGACTTTTGTTGGCAAAGTAATGTCTCTGCTTTTAAATATGCTATCTAGGTTGGTCATAACCTTTCTTCCAAAGAGTAAGCGTCTTTTAATTTCATGGCTGCAATCACCATCAGCAGTGATTTTGAAGCCCCAAAAAATAAAGTCTGACACTGTTTCCACTGTTTCCCCATCTATTTGCCATGAAATGATGGAACTGGATGCCATGATCTTAGTTTTCTGAATGTTGGGCTTTAAGCCAACTTTTTCACTCTCCTATTCCACTTTCATCAAGAGGCTCTTTAGTTCTTCACTTTCTGCCATAAGGGTGGTATCATCTGCATATCTGAGGTTATTGATATTTCTCCCGGCAATCTTGATTCCATCTTGTGTTTCTTCCAGCTCAGCGTTTCTCATGATGTACTCTGCATATAAGTTAAATAAGCAGGGTGACAATATACAGCCTTGACGTACTCCTTTTCCTATTTGGAACCAGTCTGTTGTTCCATGTCCAGTTTTAAAAGTCAAATGTACTGGGACTTCCCTGGTTGCCCAGTTGTTAAGAATCTGCTGGGCAATGCAGGCAACATGCATTCAATCCCTGGTCGGGGAACTAAGATCCCACATGCTGTGAAGCAACTAAGCACAAGTGCTGCATCCAGTGAGGCTGCACACTCGGCAGCCCATGCGCCACAACTAGAGTCCATGTCCGAAACGGAAGAGCCCCCGTGCCACAACAAAGTCCCGACACAGTCAAACAACTAAATGTCAATATTTTTTTAAAAAAGAAAAGTAGGACATCCCTGGTGGTCCAGTGGTAAAGAATCTGCCTACCAATGCAGGGGACACGGGGTTGATCCCTGGTCCTGTAACATTCCACAAGCTGTGGGGCAACTAAGCCCGCATGCCACAACTCCTGAACCCATGGCTCTCTAGAGCCCATGCTCTACAACAAGAGAGGCCACCACAATGAGAAGCCCACTTGCTGTGACTAGAGAGGAGCCCCTGCTTACTGCAACTAGAGAAAAGCCCACACAAAGCAACCAAGACCAAGTGCAGTCAAAAATAAATAAATAGCTTTTTTAAAAAAGTCAAATGTAAAAAAGAAAAAGTCAAATGCGCTCTATGACAACCTAATCATGGGGGTGCTATCCCATCATCTTCACAATACTAGAGATTGTACCAGGAGGCAGGAATCTTGGGAGACATCTTAGAATTCTTCTTACACGGGAAGTCATTCAGTCAGATACTACTCAGCAATGAACTATCGATACACACAGCATGGATGAATCTCAAAAATACTATGCTGCGTAGAAGAAGATTTACACAAAGAGTACTCAGAGGAATTCTAGAACAGGCAACATTAATCTGTAGTGGGAAGGAATCAGAAGAGTGGCTGCCTCTGAGGGAATGGGCTAGGGGTTGATTGGAAAGAGGCATGAAGGAGTTTTCTGTGATGATGGTAAGGGATTGGGCTACACAGATGGATGCATGGATCAAACTCATTAAATGGTACACTTAGCTTTATGCATTTCACTGTATGAAAATTTTACCAGAAAAATTAACGATATTTTCTCTACTTATTGACATGCATGCTGAAGTGTTAGGGGCCAAATGTACGAATGTCCGCAACTTACTGTGAATGTATCAGAAAAATACAACAGATTGACGGATAGAAGAATGGATAGATGGGTGGATAGGTGATATAATAAGATGTTAGACTCTAAGAAAAGATAAACTCATCTTTAAAAAGAAGAAGAAAGGCAATTAGAGCTCCCAGCTGTTACAATCAGCACACGGAATCCAAGCTCTCTGGTAAGTGCACTCATATTGGTCAGTTCGGCCTAATTTTAAATTAGGTTCCTCACCCTTAGTCCTGTACTCTCAGAATCCGTTCTCACATATATTTGCCAGATTTTATTGATATACATTTGAAAAATCTCTAAATTCTTTTAGTGGGAATGACTTCTTCCCACTAATTTGAATTTGACCTCATACGTGACTCTGATGCATGTCGGATCTGATTCTGATCATAAGTGTGGAGACAATTAAGTCAGTGGGATGGGGCATGAGGAGACTTGGCTTCCTCTTACACATAATTCCCCACAGGGAAGTCTACACAGTCTTCAAACAAGTCAAGTGATCCCATTAGACAGGGAGAGAGTGCTCTGGCTGTCTTCAGTGGTAAGTTGGGGTTGTAACAGAGATCACTAGCTGCCTGCTGTGGCAGACAGCCTCGCACATGACTCCCCAAGATCCCTGCCTCCTGATGCTCAGGCCCTTGGGTAATCCCAACTCCTCACATGTGAGCAGTAGCTTGCTTCTTAGGAAGAGAAATGGCCAAAGTGACAGTATGTCATTTCCAAGGATAGGTTATAAAAGGCTGACTTCAGTCTTGCTAGCATTTCTCTGACTCTTCTTACATGTTTGCCCGATGGAGAGGCCCATATGGCAAGGAAACGAGGGCAACCTCTGGCCAACATCTGGCCAACATGAGTAAGGATTCAGCCCTTCAGACCAACATCCCTGGAGGAAATGGGTCCTGGTGACAACCATGTGAGTGAGCCTGGGAGAAATCATTCCTTAGTCAACCCTTCATTTGAGATTGCGAATCTGGCACCTAGATTGCAGCCTTGGAAGTGGCTCTGAAGCTGAAGACTCAGGTAAGCCATGCCCAGATTCCTGACCCACAGGAACTGTGACTTAATAAGTGTGTGTTGTTTTAAGCTAATAAGTTTGGGGTAATTTGTTATGCAGCGATGGATAACTAATACAGTTGCCTAATATCCATTCTGTCCTTACTTCTCAGCAATAAAGACTCTATTTTATTTGTAACACTAATGTACATAGCTAAAATCATGCCTTTCCTAAATTCGCAGTAAGTATGATGTGACCATATGGCTGAGTTCAGGCAGAAAAGAAGTAAGTAGAAGTTTTGCATCGAACTTCTGGAAGGTTCCTTATAGGGAGATATCTCACTGAGAGACGTACTTTTTGTTTTCCTTTTTCCTCATTTTTTTTAAGAACAGCAGCCACTCAGAATCCTGGGAAGGGGGATCTCTGGTATTCCTGTGGCTGGCAGAGTGCTCTTGGGGCTTTTTTGTTTGGTTTGTTGTTCTTTATCAATGAATTAATTTTTGGTTGTGCTGGTCTTTGTTGTTTAGCGGGCTTTCTCTAGTTGCTGCAAGTGGGGGCTACTCTTTGTGGCCGAGCATGGCTCTAGGCATGCAAGCTTCAGTAGTTGTGGCACACTGGCTTAGTTGCTCCATGGCATGCGGACTCTTCCTGGGCCAGGAATCAAACCCACGTCCCCCACAATGATAAGTGAATTTTTTTTACCACTGTACCACCAAGGAAGTCCCTTCTTCCTCATTCTTGCTACCTAGAAAGTGGATGTGATGACTGGAACTCCAGCAGCTATCTTAGAACATTTGAAGTTAGAAATCACACTCTAGGAAATAGAAAAGAAGGAGGAATATGAGTCCCTCATGCCCACCAAGCAACCACACCAGCAATGGCTCTACTGCACCTAGAACTAGATCTTGCTGCAACCCCATTTCCCCTGGAGAGGATTGTTATGGTTGCTGAGTTCTCAGTCCCTTAGCTACAGACTCCTTAGCTAAGTCTATGATCAGTGTACAAGACTGGCTGAGAACAGGTCAAGCGTCTGCAATCTGGTTTTTATTTATTTATTTTTAATTGAAGGATAATTGCTTTACAGAATTTTGTTGGTTTCCGTCAAACATCAACATGAATCAACCATAGGTATACATATGTCCTCTCCTCTTGAACTTCCCTTCCATCTCCCTCCCCATGCCACCCCTCTAGGTTGTTACAGAGCCCTTGTTTGAATTCCCATTGGTTATCTATGCAATCTTGTTTTCAAGGGAAGTTCAAAGAGTAAGTATCTGGAATCTATTAGGTGGGGAATTCCCCTAACTTAGAAAGTGGTTTCAGATGCTGGATGTGAAAAAAAAAAAAAAAGCCAACTCTTTCCTACTGTCAGGTCAGGGCGCCTACAATAACTGGGAGAATCACACTTCTCTAATTCCTCTGCGTGCTAAGTCACTTCAGTTGTGTTCAACTCTGCAACCCCATGAACTGTAGCCCACCAGACTCCTCTGTCCATGGGATTCTCCAGGCAAGAATACTGGAGTGTGTTGCCATGTCCTTCTCCAGAGGATATTCCTGATCCAGGGATCGAACCCGCATCTCTTACGTCTCCTACACTAGCAGGTGGGTTCTTTACCACTAGCCCCACCTAGGAAGCCCAATTCCTCTAGATCTTCCCAAATATTCCCATTTCTTCTGTCAGTCACTGTTTCCTAATCAAATGCATTCATTCTAGAGTGTGACAGAAAACTTGAATATGGCTGATCTGCCGGTCATGTGACTATCCTGCTGCGGCAGCCTCAGAATGCTGGCCACGCAGAGGCTTCCTTATGAGTTAGAATCATCCTGCTGTCCCTCATCTGTTTGTCTTCTCTCTCTCTCTTTTTTTTAATTATTTCATTTATTTATTTTTGACTCTGCTGGGTCTTTGTTGCTGCTCGGACTTTCTCTAGTTGCAGTGAGTGAGGGCTAATCTTCATTGCAGAGCACAGGCTTCTCGTTGCAATGGCTTCTGTTGTTGTGGAGCATGGGCTCATTAGTTGTGCCTCACAGGCTTACTTGCTCCGAGGCATGTGGGATCTTCCCAGATCAAAGACTGAACCCTTGTCGACTGAACCTTTGTTGACTGAACCCATGTCTCCCGAACTGGCAGGTGGATTCTTTACCACTGAGCCACCAGGGAAGACCCATTTGTCCTCTTAAAGCACCTTCTCAAGGTTGCCAAATACCATTTTTTAAATTTAATCCTCTGAAGTTGCAACCACAGGGCAATGGAAAGTTGAGGTTAAGTTCTAAGAAAAAACATACAGTAGTTTTCCCAGTTACTTCATTAATACCTAACAAGGACGTCTCATTTCCAGGCTCAAATTGGAGGGATTTCTCATTGCTTCCCACTCTGTATCAACAAGGCTAGTTCCAGTTTTTAGGGTCTACCGTTGGCCTCACTGCATACCTTATATCAATTGTTTTATTTGAATCTCTTTGTTTGGAAGTGACAGAAATCCAACTTGAAATAGATTAAACATAAAGAAGACTGTATTGGATAACAAAATTCAATAAAGGGCTGAACAACTAATTTGCAAAAAAAGTAAGGATGTCTCCAGAATAACTGGAACTAGGCTCTTAAATTCTAATATGAATCTCTATAGCTTTTGTCTCAACTTTTTATTTATCCTTTCTTCCCTGCAACCACCTTCCTTCTCTTCATGGGGGAACATGGCTGCAAACATTTCCTGAGCTTTATATCTATAGCTTTCACCATTCAAAAGAGAATGACTTAGGACTTTCTGGTAGCACAGTGAATAGGAATCACCCTGCCAGCGCAGGGGACACGAGTTCAATCCCTGGTCTAGAAAGATTCCACATTCCGCGGAGTAACTAAGCCCATGTGCCACAACTACTGAGCCCACATGCTGCAGATACTGAAGCCTGAGTGCCAAGAACCTGTGCTCCACACGAGAAACCACTACAATGAGAAGCCTGTGCACCACAACTAGAGAGGAGCCCCTGCTCACCGCAACTAGAGAAAACCCCTCGTGCAGCAATGAAGACCCAGTGCAACCAAAAATAAATAAGCAAAAAAAAGCTTTTTTTAAGAGAATGACTTGTTTCTCAATTCAAATAAGAAAAAAATGAAGAGAAAGGGTTTTATTTACCCATCTTCAAACAGGTACCCACACCTGGGACTAGTTATGGCTGAGGGTAGGATTATGTAAGAACAATGGTTCCCTGGGCAGCCATGTGGATAGAGGAGACAGATTCCAAGAGAAGAGTCATGCTGGGCTGACCACACCACAAATGACCACTATGGCAGCCCTCAGGCAGGTCCCTTCCCACATGCAAAAGTTTGAATAAGCTTGGCAAGGTATGGCATGTTTGATAAGATCAAACCCTTTTTTTCCCCCCTCCCCTTTTTTAAAAAAAGAACCAACTCAGCTCAGCCTCTATGTGTCATTTTCTTGCCCAGACAACTAAGACATTTTAAAGAGAACCTCCCCATAAGTAAGTGCCTCTGTGCCCACCAAATCAGAAGATCCCTAAAGAAAGCATCTAAGGGGGTTCCCCAATGGTTCAGTAGTTAAGACTCGCTTCCAGTGCACGGGGCACAGGTTTGATCCCTGGTCATGGAACTAAGGTCCTGCATGCTGCATGGCAACCAAATATATAAAAAAAATTTTAAGTCGGTCTGAAAAAAAACAAAGCAACCAGGATTAACTTATCCCCATGTGTCTAGTGCCCCCTGTTTCCATCATAGATCAGATACTCGAGAAATATTTGTAGAACTGAATTAAGATCTTTTCTCATTCTTCAGAGATCTCTGAAGGCTAAACATTTTGGATGTTTAGGATCCCTGGAAAGGCCTAATGCTAGAAGTTACAAATAAAAATGGAAATTAATAGAAGACTGGGTAGCCTATGGTACTAGTGAGAGAAAAAAAATAGTAAGGGAAGGGTTGTCCCCATTGCAGAGAGATGAATAAGAAACTACAGTTTTGTTTTGGGGTGGTTTTTTTTTTTGGCCATGTTGCTTGGCATGTAGGATCTTAGTTCCCGGACCAGGGGTGGAACCCAGGCCATTGCTGTTAAAGTGCCAAGTCCTAACCACTGAACTGCCAGGGAATTCTCAAGACTATAGATCGGGTCCTGATAGACAGATTGGGAATATACAGTTAATATGTCTGCCTCCAACCTTCCCTGGACCAGAGTTTATAGCAGGAGAGAATAGTGATTTGGAAGAAGGTTACTGATGGAGTTGATATTGATAAATGTGAGTGAAAGGAGTTCTAAGGTCCTTAAGCAGGACCAAAAATGTGTTAACTTTTCACTCATAGATAAGCTCCATCCCTTATTAGAAGGTAGACATGGATGTCTGATCAAGCTTGGCTTCCAGTCACAGTTGTTCAGCAATGACACTGAGGCATTGCTTCAGTGGGTGAGCAGCTGCGTGTCTAAGGTAGGAGGAGCCAGTGTTCTGTGCTCTCCCCCTAGAGGAGAGCAGGACTGGATCAGTGAATCAGCCTGCTGCCCACACTCTGAGCCCCGCAGAGCCTTGCTCAGAGTTCTGACGGAAGGTCAAGATCTGTGTTCTTGTAGAAGTACCCAGGGAGTTCTCCAAATGACCACAGGCAGCAAGAGTTCTCCAGGGCATGAGTCCTTTCTCCTCTGCTCTCAAGGTAATTCCACTGTCCAGGCTCACAGAGCTGGGACCAGAGCAGTAGAGAAGACAGTCCTCACTGTACCCTCTTGTCAGGTTCCTTTTTGCAGGCAGCTCTCTCTGTGGAAGGAATCCCCCATCACAACATACTCCCACTGTTTTCACTTTTCCTCCAGGACCCCTCACTAGGCATCAGTTTCCTCACTGGCAAAAAATTAAGGGATCCCAGCTAACTCTGCAGCACCCTGGTGTCTTCTGAAATCTCAAAGGTAGAGGTGATGCAGTGGTGCAAAGACAGGGTCCATGTCTGGATTACATGTCTAGGTATCAGGTGTAACAGATCAGAGGAGCTCAACCAGAGTGTGGTCTGGGTCTGTCAGTCACGGGCCTCAGTCACTTGGTGAGAGAGAGAAGGGGTGGTGGTGGGGGCTCTTCAGATATTTTAATTCACTTAATCATTAAAGTAAACCAGGTTATAGATGAGAAAGGTAAGGCACAGAGAGGCTGAGTAACTCACCCTGTCATCCAGCTTGAAAGTGGCAGTGCCAGAGCTGGAACCCAGCGATCAGGCTTCAGAATTCATCATCAGTTATGGAATTGATCAAGGAGGCTTTGCCGGGGGGGGGGGGTGGGACAATGTTTCATGTCAGAGCATTTTTATTTCCCCAAGAGTGCGTGCATTTGGGGAGGGGTCTCAGTTAGGATGAACACCCACATCAGATCACAACCACTGGCCTCTCTGTTTTGAGGCCCTTGTAGAGCCCAGCCCATTCTACCTGTCTCCTTCTTTTATGCTGAGTTCTCAGGAAGCCCTCGTGGATGTCCCCATATCTCACGCACACGCAGCCTGGCCTCCAAAGTCACCCCACCTACATCACCTGAAACACCCGAACCCAACAACAGACAGGGTTCAAAGCATTTTCTTGGGCTTCACTTCAGTGTCAGTGCCAGTCTCAGCACAAACGGCTCCTTGCAGAGAGAGGAGCCTCCAACTCAACAGTCCTGAGTTGGGAGAAGGGCAGCTTCTGCCCAGCTGAGCCTACAACAGGCTCGTTACCACAAAACTTCCAATCACCACAGCCATTTGTTTGATTCCCTGTAAAGGTGTCAAGCATTTACAGATTATATTGGTCAGAGCTCTTGGCTGTGTCAGAAGCCCAACTTAAGTCAGTTTAGAGGGAAAAAGGAATGGAAGCAAACTAGATGCCCATCAGCAGACGAATGGATAAGGAAGCTGTGGTACATATACACAATGGAATATTACTCAGCCATTAAAAAGAATACATTCGAATCAGTTCTAATGAGGTGGATGAAACTGGAGCCTATTATACAGAGTGAAGTAAGCCAGAAAGAAAAACACCAATACAGTATATTAATGCATATATATGGTATTTAGTCAATCGGTAAAGATAACCCTGTATGCAAGACATCAAAAGAGACACAGATAAATAGAACAGTATTATGGACTCTATGGGAGAGGGCGAGGGCAGCATGATATGGGAGAATGGCATGGAAGCATGTAAATTATCATATGTGAAACGAATCGCCAGTCCAGGTTCAATGCATGATACAGGGTGCTTGGGGCTGGTGCACCGGGATGACCCAGAGGGATGGGATGGGGAGGGAGGTGGAAGGGGGGTTTTGGAAGGGGAAAACATGTACACCCATGGTGGATTCGTGTCAATGTATGGCAAAAAAAAAAAAAAAATAGAGGGAAAAAGGAACTTAATGGCTCCATGATCAAAGTGTAGACATGACAGGGATGGATCATGGAAACGGAGACAGATGGAACCAGGGCCTCGCGTTCCTGCTGATCCCTGCACACAAGCCTCAGTTGCCCCTTTGCTTCCGCTTTGTCCTTGTGAAAGGGATACAGCCCCTTGAAAATTCCTCAGATGAGGAAGGACTTTCTCCCAGGCAGAAGGCTGGCCCAGAGGGAGGGAGTTTCCTGTCCTTGGGGAGTGAGGGGAGGAAGAAGGGAAGGTGACCCCTTTTCAAAGAGTGGGGAGTGGGAATCCAGGATGGGATTCCTTCCCTGGACACAAGGCAGGATTCCCCAACACAAAGAGTTCAGTCTCGCCTTCATGAATCATTCAACAAACAGGTATGGGAAGACCTCCGATAGTGCCGTGATGTGCTAGCCACTGTAAGAGGGAGGGCTCCAGAGACAGCGATCAACGTGAGGACACAGTTCTGCCCTACACCTTGCACTTTACTGCAAATACTTCAACAAGGTGAGTAACCAAGAGAAGAAGGTACTATGGGACACCCAACTTAGTCTAGGGGTATCAGGGAAGGCTTCCAGGAAGCAGTGACATCTAAGTTGAGACCTAATGACAAACAAGTGTCTCCCAGGTTTTGGCTTTTTTTTGGGGGGGGGGTGAGGGTAATGGAGGGGGAGGGGAATGTGGTGGAGAGGAGACTGGAAGGAACATTCCAACCAGAGACAACAACTCTGAGGTAAAAGATCAATGTGTGAGGGCTGCAAAGAAAACCACGGTGAGGGGGAAGCAGGCTGGAGCACTGGCATGGAGGACCTTGTGGGCCAGAGTGAGAGCTTGGATTTGATCCTGAGGACAGTGGAGAGCCAAGGGAGTTCTAAGGAAGAGAGCAGTGGCACCATCTGATTTCCGATTCTGAGATCCTTTGGTTCCCTGGGTCAAGGTGCACCTCCCACACCGGTGGAGAGAACATTCTGAGGCAGTTTTAGTTTAGATCTCCTAAAAAGTAATTAGAGAAAACACCTCAAGCTCCCTACAAGCAGTAGTTACAGAACTGGGGGATAGGTGTCAAACAAAGAATGAGTGGCCGGGGAAGTGGATGACCTGAGGGGGGGGCCTGCTCCCCACTGTGTAACTAAGCTAGGGGGAAGGGAACGAGGGAGCCCTTCTCTCATTCCCCTAGGACCCTGGCTAGTACCAAGAGGCCACCACTTCCTTGCCTTCTTGCTGGGTCTCTACTTCATCAGCAGGATCTGCACACACTGGGTTCAGGAGGCTGGGTGAGGAAGCTGCTAGATCCTCCTCAGGTGAGCTGCAGGGGTTGAAAAGTTCTCTGTTCTGTTCTCCTGGAAAGGATTCTGTATCCTGTGGCCCCACAGTGTGGAAGCCCATGGCTAAGTCCACGGAGCATGCTGTGACCAGATCCAGACTGAGTTTAGGTGGTTTTCTTGAAAAAGAAAAAGGCCTCTGGAGGAGGGGGTAGAAGCTGAAAGTGAAGGGGTCGCTTGGTTCCTGCCTGGTCTTGACCCTCAACACACACACACACACACACACACACACACACACATACATACTCTGTGCCCAGGGTGCTGGGAACCAGAGGTTCACACCCGCAGCAATAGGGGGAGGGACTGAGCTATGGGACCTGGGGGAAGGGAGAGGCAGGCTGGGCCTTGAAGGTGCAGGGCAGGGCTTCTTGGCCTTCAGGACAAGTCAGGATAGAGGCAGCCTTCTCCCTCAGTAGCTTCAGGTGGCGCCTTCACAGCAATCCTTCTGCCCACCAGGCGCTCCAGCTGGTGGGTCTCAGCTCTCCAAAGGCTCTTTCTCTCCACCCCTTAGCTTCTGTTCCTCTGCTGTGTCTGTCCCTGGCCTTGTCTCACTAAGACTCACTCTCTGTCTCACTATCACGGCCCTGTTTTGTCTCATCTCTCTCTTGATCTCCAATGCAATCCTTGTTTCCAACCGCGTCTCGTCCGTGTGGCTCTGTCTCCATGCCTGCCTCCCTGGCTTTCTCCATCCCCCCTCTGTCTCTGTTATCTTTGTCTCCTCTGTCTCTCTGCCTTGTCCCCACCTCCGTCCTCACCTTCCTCTTGTACATGTTTCACCTTGGTCGCCACCTCTGTTCCTGTCTCCCTTTTGCTTCCCCCGCCCCCCTCATTCTAGCTCTCTCCTCCATGTCTCCTCCATGTCTCTATCTGTGAACCCTTATCTCTTATTGCTTTCTCCATCTTTCTCCATCACTGTTTCTGTCCCTTTCTCTCCCTGTCTCCGACTCTGTCTCCTCTCTTCATCCACATCCTCTATCCCCATCCCAGGTCCCATCTCTTTCTCGTTCTTGTCGCCATTCGCCCTTCTGAGCCGCCTCCGTGGTCCCCTCCGGGATAGGACCTCGATGGGGGCGGGGCCGAGAGACTGAATCAGAATAACTCGGTTAACTGGACAAATTGAATTAACTTCTTCACACGAGCGCCGCCAGGCCTGTTTCCCCTCCCTTCTGCGGGGCCGCAGGTGGGGAGGCCAGGGAGAGGGGTCGGGACCCTACGGCCTGGCACGATGCGTAGACTGAAGGTCTGGTCCGGACTGGGGTGGGATGGGGACTCCAAGGATGGGGCCCCGGGCAGTCTGCCCTGCATCTCCCGAGCCCTAAGAAGGCGGCGGCGACCCTTTGGGTGGGGGGTCGGGGAGACTGGGGGCGGGGTCTTGGCCGTCCAGGCCCCGCCCCGACGAGCTCGCCCCGCCCCGCCCCCTCCGCGGGGTCCTGCGCGTTAAAAGGCGCGCGGGCCGGGCTGGGCTGCACTTGCGTTGCACCAAAGCGGATCGCGGCCGCGACGGGGCGGGCGGTCTCGCGGGCGCTCAGAACTGGCCTCGGGTCCTCAGCGCCTGGCGCTCCAAACCCCATCTTGACCCCAACCCGGCCTGGGACCCAGACTCCGACCCGGCCAGGCCCGGCCCCCGCCCCCGCCCCCCGGGCCGATGGACTACTCCTACCTCAATTCGTACGACTCGTGCGTGGCGGCCATGGAGGCGTCCGCCTACGGCGACTTCGGCGCCTGCAGCCAGCCCGGCGGCTTCCAGTACAGTCCCCTGCGACCCGCCTTCCCCGCGGCCGGGCCTCCCTGCCCCGCGCTCGGCTCCTCCAACTGCGCGCTTGGCGCTCTACGGGACCATCAGCCTGCGCCCTACTCGGCAGGTGAGCCCAGCCCCGGTCCAACCCTCCCTGCAAATCCTACGGCACCCCCAGCCCCTGCCCACTCGGCAAGTGGTTGCGACGGTCCCACACAGCCGCCACAATCTCAGTCCTAGCCAGATCCTCCAACTTCCCGCGGGACCTACAGCCTCCCGAGTAAGACGAGGTTCCCTAGGCAGAGTTGAGCCCCACCCTCTCATCCTTCCTGTTCCTTTCTCGCTGCTGTATCCCTATCCCGTGCTCTTCAGGTCAAGGAAATAAATAGATCCCCGGTCTAGCCCCAGACTCTTCACCAGGCCCTCCCCTGCCCACATGCAACGATTGACCACCAAACCTCTCCATACGCTGTATCCTTGGAAGATTGCTCCCGGCTCAGGCCAATCAGACCGCCCATCCTTATCATCACCACCCCACTTCATGCCCGGCCCCAGCATGGGCCCCGGCGGCAGATGAGCTGCCCAGTTGGGAGCCTTCCTAGAACTCCAACACCATCAAGCCCCTACTGCCTTGTTTCGAACCCATCCTACCTGAGCCCAAACCCTCTTGCACAACTGAAACCCATTCTGTGGCCAGAAGAAAGGGATGCTCAGGTCATTAAACCACTTTCATTTCCCCATTCCCCTGGAGATTTTCCCAGCTAGAGTCCTGCAGAACCCAGAAGCAGCCCCATGAGATGCCCAAGCCCCTTCATCCAAGTCTCTGACTGAACCTTCAACCTCCTGAAGGCTCTTAGCCACCCTCATCTCTCCAGTTAGAGTCCAAGCTGCCCCACCCAATCTCCTTATTTCCTTCCTTCCTGGGACCACAGGACCCAAGTAGAAGATTGGCACCTGTGTGATGGGGAGGGATAGTGAGAGAGACCTGAGCTTGGAGAAATGAGAACCGGGGAGATGGAGTCAGAAACTGGAACAGGGATAGGGAGATTGGGTACTCTGGGTCATATGCACATGGGGACTGTGGAGATAGAAACAGAAGACGGAGATATGGGCCCCAGAAAGATGGAAGTCTGAGATGAGGAAGATGGGGACAGATACACAAAGACTGAGCAGAGATGGAAAGATCTGAATGAGGGGTCACGCCCTGTTCGCCTTCATCCCTGCCGGCTCCATCCATCGATAGGGAAGCGATCCGAGATTGAGAGGGCCAAGCCCAGGGGCCAGGTCAGGGGCAGGGGACTGTAAGCGATCCCTCAGGGGCAGAACACAGGGGGCCGGGCTCGGCCCCTCACGTCCCCACCCTCGTTGATTCCCCCCTCCCGCACACATCTGTAGTGCCCTACAAGTTCTTCCCGGAGCCGTCGGGCCTGCACGAGAAGCGCAAGCAGCGGCGCATCCGCACCACGTTCACCAGCGCGCAGCTGAAGGAGCTGGAACGCGTCTTCGCCGAGACTCACTACCCCGACATTTACACGCGCGAGGAGCTGGCCCTCAAGATCGACCTCACGGAGGCTCGCGTGCAGGTGTGTTTTCGCGGGTGTGTGCGGGGAGCGAGCGCGCCCGGAGCGGGGCGGGAAGTTAGTGTCTGACTCCTAGGGGTCCGCGGGACAGAGGGGCCACACTCGGGCAGCCGGGGTTGGGGGGTGCAGCCAGCTGGCAGAGAGCCAGGGCCAGGGGCCAGGGCGCAAGCTGGCGGTGACAGGGCAGCAGAGGACCGGCAGCCCCGGGAGGCAGGCGGCGGGCAGATAGGGTCTGAGGCCTTCGGAAGAACGGAGTTATTCAGCGTCACGATTTCCCCTCAGTTTCCCGGGTAGGGCTGAGCACGGCAGAGTGATGCTTGGGAAGCCAGGATGGAGGACGAGTGGGTAGAGGGTCAACTCCAGGTGGCCTCGGAGCCAAACGAGGCCGAACAGGGGGAAAGCCTGTCAGCGCCTCCAGGCCCCCTCTTAAGCTCTGCAGCTGAGAAACCTCTGAGCCTGGAACGCCCGGGGTTCAGGGTAGGTGCAGGAGCTGGGTCGGAACGGACTTTTGTCGATCTTATAAAGCTGAGTACAGATGTTCAGCTGGAGCGCATTTACTGAAGACCCTGAACAAAAGGTTTCCCAAGTCCCCTAACCCGCTCTCCACAGCCCTGGGCTTCTTGTAGGGAGGAACCCGGGCAAGGGCTTTGGGAGACGAGGAGAGCGAAGACCGAGTCCGGGCCAAGAGACAGAGAACACCGGGAGGCAGCGGGGTCCGCGGTTTGGCAGATCCCAAGGGGAAGACGCTGAGGACCGGGGAAAGGGACCAGTGGAGCAGGGGAGTGAGGCGAGACACGAGGAGGGCAACGAGCAGTGGTGGAGGGCCGAGGGGCCAAGACTCCGAAGGCTGGTTGATAGTAATCGTGACACGGCCCCTTCCGGACGGAGGTCTCACTCGCGCCTGGCGGCCCCGGGCTGACCGGTCCCTGTGCCCGCAGGTCTGGTTCCAGAACCGCCGGGCCAAGTTCCGCAAACAGGAGCGTGCGGCCAGTGCCAAGGGTGCGGCGGGCGCAGCGGGAGCCAAAAAGGGTGAGGCGCGCTGCTCGTCCGAGGACGACGACTCCAAGGAGTCCACGTGCAGCCCCACGCCCGACAGCACCGCGTCGCTGCCGCCGCCGCCGCCCGCGCCCGGCCTGGCCAGCCCGCGCCTGAGCCCCAGCCCGCTGCCTGCCGCCCTGGGCTCCGGGCCCGGACCTGGGCCGGGGGCCACAGCAGCTCAAGGGCCCGTTGTGGGCCGGCGTGGCGGGCGGTGGGGGGGCGGCGGGCCAGGCGCGGGCGCGGCGGAGCTGCTTAAGGCCTGGCAGCCGGCGGAACCCGGGCCCGGGCCCTTCTCGGGGGTTCTGTCCTCCTTCCACCGGAAGCCCGGCCCCGCCCTGAAGACCAATCTCTTCTAGCCGCCGGCCTCCAGAGGCTCCGGGCCTGCCTACCCCTGCCCCTCCAGGGCCTGACAGCCCCTCCCTATCCCAGGTCTGCCTGATGGCCCCACTTCCACTGTCTGACCCCTCCGTATGCCCTCCCCAGCTTCGGGGACCAAGCCAGGGCTACTCTCGTCTTCACCCACCCCCATTCCGCACCGTGGGGGTGGGGGTGGGAGTGGGGGTGGGTACTTTTCACTGAGATGCCCTCCAGGAGAGCTCAGAGCCCCCCCCTCCTAGCCTGGCTCTCTTTGAAAAGGGGATCAAACAATGCCTGCCCCAACAGTGCTCAAAGGTGAAGCCTCAAATGGGAACAGCACGGCTTCCTCCCCTGCCTCTGCAGCTGGCTGGGTGACCAGCCTGCTGCCCCAGCCCTTGGGCCCACCCACACTGACCCCACCTGTGCAAAGGCTGGTCATCATTGGTAAAATGAGCGGCGCAAAGGGTCCACCACCGTTTAGTCCCTCACTCCTCCCCACCCATCCTCAGCCCGTTTGGCACAGAGGGGAGGCCCTGAGATGAGTAGAGCTGCCAGGGCATCGGGACAGAGGGGCATCCTCTTTCCTGTCTTTTTTGTTGTTGTTGCTGTTCTTTTCCTTTGAAAAACTTGTAATTTATTGAGGTGAGTTTTGCTCAATCCAAATAAAACTTAATTTATTGACATCACACTGGAACCCTTCGGTACCCATGAAGGGGATAGGCTGCCTGCAAGAGCACAGTTCCCATTATAACCAGCGAGGAACCCCCAGCTACCACACAGCTGCAGCGCAGGTAGTATAGACCAGGAGACAAAACTAAGCAAACTGGCGCTTTGTGGCCAAGATTCTTTGCCCCACCCAAACCTGCCCCAATAACATTAAAGTGCCTGCCCTCCCTAAACGCCCACAGAAAAGCTTAAATAAACCCCAGCTTGGGTTCTTGGGCTATTCCTTCATTTCCGGACGGACACCCCGGAGCAGGGGTTGGGAGAGGTCCCAGCTGAGCCCCTCTACCAGTGGTTCAGGCTGGGTGGAGGGCAGCAGAACAACGGTGAAAGTGGGGACCCAAGACGTACCCATACGGACCCCATGGCCCCCCTGGGGCTGGAGGAATGGCCCATAAAGGGAGGACAGCACCAGAATAACCAAGGTCCTCGGTAACCATGGCAACTGACCTCCGCAGCCCTGGCTCTAAAAGGTGAGGGGCAGGATGTCCTAATTAGGACAATGATTGGGCAAATGATTGGGCAGTAGGGAACACAGGTCCCCAATAAATAGTCAGGGAAGTACTGCCCCGACCCCTTATAACTCAACTCCAGGGCTCTGGCTGGGCCTTCAAGGGCGGGTTTGGCGCTCAGTTTGCAGCTTCAAAATGCCACCGCGGTCACTTGCTGAGCTGCAGGGTGTCCAGAAGGAGGCGCTTGTGAGCCGGGTCCTGCACCCCAGCTTCCTCCAGGTCTTCTTCAGTGATGTCGCTGTAAGGGTAAGAGACGCTGGGAGAAGGGCCAGGTGATCCACAGAGAGCCCCTAGCTCCGCCCCCAAGCCCAGCCCCACCCCATCCACCTCCAGCCCCGCCCCCACCTGAGAAACTCCAGGTCGTCCCAGCCATTGTGCACCAGTCCCTCCTCATAGCGTTCCAAGCCGATCGCCCTCAGCCAGGCTCCCATGCCTGCCTCACCCAGCCCGCCAGCCCGCCCGACCTGCGGGCACGGAGCCTGAGGGAATAGAGCAGGTTAGAGGGAGCACAGAGGGGGCCTGCACACACAGAAGGACCTGCGGACAGCCATATTCTGCCACGTGCTCTGGGGTGGGGAGAGAGGCAGAGCAAGGGGCTGATGCCTGCGACCTTCACCTCCCCAGTGCCCAGCTCAGGGCAGAGGGGACACCACTGAGTGCTGAATGGTTAAGTAAAAAGACCCCCATCCGTGGGCATGCACACACTGCAGGCACACACAGCCAGCCACCTCTGGCCCACACACCTCTTCTGCCAGGTCCTCCTGGATGCTCTCTCGGATGCGAGGTGGAGGGAAGCTGAGAGGCCGGCCATAGTCTGAGGGCAGCCCCCGGGGTGGCTGTAGCTCCAGGGGGCCTGGCAGGAGCATGGAACGGCCAGGCCCAGCGGGAGCATAGTCCACCTCACTCAGTGTCTTGGCCATCTGTAGCACTGAGCAGGAGTGATCATCCCCACTGGCCACCTCCCCCAGGAAACTGCTGGTGGGCGAGGGGCCTGGTGGGAGTGGGGGTCTTGGATGGGCCTTGGGAGGTGGTAGGCCACGTGCCTCACCCCCACTGCGGCCCCGGATCACTGGCCCTGGCAGAGGATCCAGACTAGGGGGCAGGAAGATGGCCGAATCCGGCAGTGGTGGTGGTGGAAAGTCTGGAGGGGGCAGTGTGCCCCCAGAGTCCTCATCTGATGAGCTCCCCTCTCCCGCACGAGGAGGCCGGTGGTGCCCAAGCTGTGGGGCAGGCACTGTGATGGCCACTTTGTTCTTGGTGGCAGGTGGGACAGGAGCCCTGGCAGGTGAGGGTGGCTCCGGGGGCAGCAGCTGGTGTGGCACCCCTTCAAGGACGTAGTAGGCAGGGTTATTGAAGCTGTTCTTGGGTGGGGGGGCCACCACCCCTTCCGGCTCTTGAGCCCCCTCTGGCTTCAACCTGGGTTTGGGAGCAGAATAAAATCAGGGCCCAGAATTGAGGGTAGAAGAGCAGTGGGTGCAGTGGAAGGAGCACTGGGCGGGGAGTCAGGAGATGTAAGCCCCCACCCCTAGACTTGCATGTGACCGTGGGTACATCACTTACCCTCTCTGCCTCTTTGTGTCCTCATCTCTAAAACTGGGGAGACAACTGGATAACCCCCAATTCTTCCTTGCCTCACTCGCTAAGAGTCTCTGATATTTTTTTGATTTTGCAACTGTAAAAACTGAGTGTAAAATGGGTGAAAACAGAGGCCAGAAGGCAGGGCAATAAAAGCCTTCAATGAGAATGACCAGCCAGATGTGGAAAGCCCTGGAGGCATCTGAGGCCAGTGTACTGGGGAATCTTACTCAAGGATTCAGGTTAATTTTACTCAAGGCTGGAGATAAAACCAAGGTGACGGATAACAGCTAAAGATGACTGAAAATGCACCAGGAGTTTTTATTTATGTTCAAATGACAACTGGATATAATTAAAAAGCAAGCCTCACTTTCTCAAAGTATGATCCACAGAACACTATACTTGACCTTGACCCTTAAATAACATCGGCTTGAACTGCACGGGTCCAACTCTATGCGGATTTTTTTTTTTTCACCACTACAGTACTGCACGATATATGAGCCACATTTGTTGAATCCATGTGGAACCTCATATACACAGGAACTGGGGATCCAGAGGGATGACTATGAGTTATACACCCCTAACCCCTGCCATGTTCAAGGGTCAACTGTAGTTCCCCAGGATATTAATAGTTATTGCATGGAAAAGTTTCCTGGCCCATTAAGTTTGGGAAACTATATTCAACACAGCTGAAAAAGGATTTCCTTCCTGTCCACAAGCTCAGAGCTTTTGCTGATACTATTGTGCACTGGGAATATCTAAGAAAAGAATCTAGCAACAACCATTTCCCAAACTCATTTGACAACAAACCGGTTTCCAGTGGGGCATCTTGTAGGACAGTGTTCCGTAGAACGCCCCAGGGAAATCTGTGCTGAGACACAGGCCTTCTCCAAACAGAAGGCTCAAGTTAAGTGTCTAAGGGAGCTGTTGCAGAAACCATTTCTAAGTCTATTTTTTAATAAAGACAGAAGTGAGAGGAGAGGCTGACTGTGCTCCCTTTGACTCAGACAGCCACACCTTCAGGAGGCCTGGCTGGCCAGTGGCCACGGGCGTAGGGCCCTACAGAGACCTAAGCAGTAGATGATCCCCAGGCCAACCCTGAGAGCCATGCACAGTGATGGATCAAGATGGATAAAGGATGGGAATGACAGTTTCCTTCTCTCACCTGGGAGTCAAGGGCTCCTCCCGGGGAGCAGCTCGGGGTGGGGCTGGGGGCCTCCCAGTTGGTGGTGGCTTCTCTGGTTCTTCAAATAACTTGGACAGTGGGCAGGAAGCCTCTGTGGAGGCTGGCTTGCGGCTCCCTGACCTGTCAGGGTGCACAGGGGAGGGAGATGAAGCAGGAGCTGGCCACGAGTCCCCAGGCAGCCCTTCATGTGACTCCCCACAGAGCCCCAGCTCACCTGGGATCCTGGCTTCCTCGGGACACAGAGGGGGCTTTGCTCTTTGCTCCTGCCTCATCCTTATCAATGCTGATCCACTCTGGGAGAGGAAGGGAAAGGAGACTTAGAAGGGACCTGGGGTCCTGCACCTCACAGACACCCACGGGCTAGCTAGCCCCTTCCCAGCTACTCCCCAGGGCAGGCCCACCCCCCAGACCTGGCTGTACAACTGCCAAATGTTCCAAGGATTCCAACACCCACCCCGCAGCCCTGGTCCTCCTCTCCTAGACCTGCCCGCACCGCCCCATCATATGCCCCACACCCCTCCCAATGGAGCCCCCACCATAGAGTCGCTCACGGGTGCCCAGGCGCTCTGTGGGCACCCGCACCTTCATGGAGCCACGGATGTTGCCTGTCTCCTCGCCGCGGTGGGACAGGAAGGTCAGGAACTGCTGGGCTGTGCTGCCAATCATTGACTTGAGCGCCACCACGCACTCCCCTGAAGGGCAGATGGAGCAGACCAGCAAATTGCCAAGCCTTCCTAGGGCCCTGCCTGGCTTTCTGTGCCCCTTGGCCCCCCTCCACCCTCACCATAGGATTCATAGCCGTCCATGGACTTGACTGTGAGCAGGAGGTGCTGGTCTTGCAGGTACTCGATGTCAGCCAGAATGGGGTTGAGCTGGGAGCAGAGAGGCCCAGTGAGGAATAAAGCACCCCCCTCACCCCACTTCTTGCCGTGACTATGGCTCATCCCACCCTCAAGCTTGTCCGTGCTCACTCCCGTCTACCTGAAGGAAAGAGTCCCATGGGCCTTTCAGAGCACTCAAGAGCCCTGTAACTAATTAATTTTCTGCATCAACAACGGCCAACACAGCATCTGACGTTTAGTGAAGCCTTGAGAAGTATTTACGGAACTAATGAATCAACTGCAACCTGGTTTCCAACCCCCCCACCCCAAGTAAAGCACATGCTCTCATCCTCATTCATGCCCTCTCCATGCACAAGCCCACATCGTGGGCTCTTCCCACCCTCCCAGGTGGGCTCCAAGTGGCGCTCAGCTGCATGTCCCTCTGTGCCCTCACCCACAAGCCTCACCGTGGGCAGCTGGCGCGAGGACCACTGCACCTTGAGGAAGTTGATGTTGTCACTGCTCTGGGCATCATTTTCAAAGCTCTTCTTATACTCTGGTGGGGGTAGGGGACACCCAACTGAGTGCCACCTCTCAGCTTCCCTTCCCCCTAACTAGGGGGCTGCCCACTCTGGGCACCTCAGGCCTCCCATCCCCCATAGCCCACACCCAGCCCTAGGCCCCGCCTCAGACCCTCCAGACAGGTGGAGTAGAACTCGATGAAGAACTTGGTGCGGCTGGCCGTCTTCACAATGGCCTCAATGCTCTCAAACTCGATGTAGGCCTGGTCTGAGGTCTTTGAGAGCCCTGAGGGGCAAAGGGAGGAATGCAGACAGGAGAGCTGAGAGGGTGGCAGAAGGAACAGGGCACAGAGACTGAGCACTGGGGCAGGGAATCTGGAGCCCTGGCAGAGCAGGAGGGAGGGCCAGGAGGGGCCTCCTTCATCCCAAGCAGCCCAGGGAGACCCCAAAGCCTGGACCTGGGGCTGGGACAGACAGACAACCCAAGAAGGAGAGATCATCTGAGAAGGGGCCAGGAACCAGAGTGCCTGCAGGATACGCCCGCCAACAATCCACCATGCCACCAGCCACACGGGTACACAAGGAGCCCCAGGCAGGCAGAAACATGTACACGATTACCTTCATACGCACACACCTGCTCACGGGCATATACCTCCCACGATGACTCAGGAACACAGACACCTTCACACATCACATATTCAGACACATTCCTGCACATGCATGTATGTACCCGCCCCTACACACCCACCGACACACACACTCAGATATATTCAAAGCTATGCACACCCCCCAGGCTAGCACCTGCACCCACCCAGATGGATGCCACACCCGCAGCACAGCCAGAATAGCCACCTTTCTTGGAGATGAACTGAGAGGTAACTCCAACCTCAAACGTCCCAAACACGGGGGAGTGGTCGCTGGTGACGATGTCATCCGTGCAACCTGCGGGAGGGGAGTAGGAATCAGGGTTCAGGGGAAAGCTCCTTACTCTCTGCTCCCAATTCCCAAAGCCAAGGCAGTCAGGTCAGGGACCACCCGGGATCGCCCATCACCCTGTCCGGGAGGCTCTGACCATAGGAATTGCAGATGATGTGGGTCTCGGGATAGGATTTCCAGAGAATCCGGTCACACCATGAAGGCACATTGGTCCGGACCTGGGGCAGGGGACGGCAGCGTGGTCAGGGGTCAGCTGGGGGTTGCTCAGCTGAGGCCCATGCCCCTACCACACTGGGTGCAGCATCCACCTCCAACACCCACGATCACCCCCCAAGGCCTCAAGGGGCCATAGAGACTGGAATGGTAAGTGCAGAGGCTTGAGCCCACACACACTCTTGATTCACCACAGTCCTGGGGGGGTTCTTCCCGGGCCTAACCCATTCTCCTCACTCACCCCAGTTGGCTTCTGCTTGTGCCAGGCATACGTGTCCCGGGAGCCCCGCTCATAGCGGTAAGTGGGTGGGAAGGAGATCTCCTCCTCACCTAGGAAAGGCAGGGATGGAGGGGTCAGAGCCCTGAAGACCCAGGGATACAAGGACCCTGGCCCTCAGGGACTGCCGCTACCACATCCACACTCACTGAATCGAAGGAAGACCTTGTGCTTTTCCCGCTCCAAGTTGAGCTGGTCCACCCTGAGCAGGGGCTCAAACTCCTTCCTGCTGATGTAGTTCAGGATCTCCTGAGGGGAGAGGGGACATAAAAAAGCTGGGCCTCGTCCTCTCAAGCCAGAGGTGAGAGCCCACCTGGGCCCCAGCCCATCCTCCCTACCCGCCACCCACCGGGCCCTGCTCACACCTGTATATCCATGTCCAGGCGGTAGTTGAGGTCCCCGAACCAGAAGAGGTGAGTGAAACGTAAAGATATGTCAAAGGCACTGAGCTGCCGATCGCCCAGCGTGAGCAGCCGCAGGATGTCCAGGTAGTTCTGATTCCGCCTATGGTGGGGGTAGGGGGAGCTCCAGGGTCAGGTGTCAGGGACAGACATGGAGATAAGAAGTCTCTGGCTGGGGTTGGGGACAGGGCAGGGATCAGGGTCCCTGGGGACAGAGGAAGGAGCTGGGGACAAGGTCAAAACCAGGGACAGACAAAGGGGTCCTGAGTTGAGGTAAGGAAGGCAGACTCAGGGGACAGGGATGTAGGAGGGTCGTGGACTAGAATACAGGAGAGGGAATAGGTCTCAGGGAAATAGAGGATAAGGCTAAAGAGATGACTGGGAAGGCACCCCCTCACCGGGCAGTCTTCTCATTTCCCGAGGTGAGGTGGCAATTCACAAAGCCAAATGAGGTGCCGTTGAACATGAAGGAGACACCCACAGCCCCCTTGTTTCCTGTCAGGGCAACAGAAGAATGCCTGGGTCACCCTCGGTGGGCTCCCAACTTTACCACGCCCCGCTGTTGAAGCAGCAGTGGAAAGATCCTCCCGACTCTCCCACATGCCATAAGGCAGGCAGTTCCCTGCATATACAACCACGCCTTCTCTGGGTCCACACCGGGCACCTGCAGCCCCATCTGGATGGTCTGAGTCAATTTGCACGTGAGAGCAGAGTCCCTGGAGATCACAGGATCCCCGGTGGTGAAGGGGCAAGGCTTTGCAGATTCTGAGCACAGTCTATCCTGAGGTAGCACTGGACTGCAAACAGAGAGA
The DNA here is from genome assembly GCA_024291935.2 of Okapia johnstoni. Classification (NCBI taxonomy): domain Eukaryota; kingdom Metazoa; phylum Chordata; class Mammalia; order Artiodactyla; family Giraffidae; genus Okapia; species Okapia johnstoni. The sequence continues at coordinate 26,551,813 of CM044325.1, forward strand.
CCTGGGCACTATGCTGGTGCTGGGCTCTATCACGTACTAGCTGTGTGACCTTGGACAGGTCACTTGACCACTCTGGGCTCAAGTTTTATCATCTATGAAGTGGAGATAATTATCCTGGCCATGCCTCTTGGTGGGGCTGCAAGAGATTTAGAATACGAACATGCTTTGCAAAGTTCAACGAGTTCTATAGATGGGAAGAGACCCTGGACCCTGGCTGGAAAGGAAGCAGGAGTGGACAGAGGGACCCCACCCTCTCTCCTCACCCAGGGTGTTGGCAATGCCGGTCTTCACACTGGACGTACTGACGTGGCTGATGCGGTTCTCGTGCTCTGGCTTGACCAGCACAGCCACCTTGATGTTCCACAGTGACTGCATAGCAATCTGGGGAGAGGGTGCAGGGTCACCCCTGCCCCAGGCTGGGCCACTGTCCACACCTCCCTCACCCTCACCCTGCCCAGCCCACACTATAGACGGTTCTGGAAATCACAAGGTAAGAAGGCCTGCCACACCTTTTCCTGAGGGACCTTCTCACAGCATAAAGGACTCAGGGTAGACTTCCTAAAGGATATTCCCAGGGGCCAGAGGGAGAGCCAGTCAAGCTGTGGGGAGCCAGCCAGTGTGTGGGGAGAGGGGCTGGACAAGACAACATCCCCTCACCGGGCGGTAATCCAGATCCGTGAGCTCCTTGAGGCCCCCGCGGAGCAGGTCCAGCCACTCGCGGTCGCCCACCGAGTTCTCCTGGGTCCCAAAAACATAGATGTCATGGGGTATGGTCACCGTGACCTCATCCAGGGTCTTCCCCAGACCCTTCGATGTGAACCAAGATGTCACATTTTTCGGAGGCGGCACACTTCCTGGAGGTGGAGGGGATGGGGCAGTCAGGCCCCTGCCTGGGGCCCTTCTTCTCCCACCCGAGTCCCTCCGCGGGCCTGACCCATGTTCCAGGTGCCTATGAAGATGGAGATCATGTCGGGCTCGTCCTGCTTGGAGTGCTTGTTCTTCATGAGCTGCAGGAGCTGGCAGAAGGCCTCACGCTTCTGTGGGGGACAGCGGTCAGTCAGGCACAGGTGGGCAGCCAGGAAACCCCCTTCCACGGGCCTACCCTGCTAGGTGGCCTGTCCCTAGAGAACAGGGACATGCCTCTGGCTCACCACAACACACCCACTCCTCAAGCATACAGCAGGTGCTCAGTAAATGTTCACTGAATGATTATCAGCCCACCCTTGGGCTGCCCGCTCTCAGCACACATACTCTCCACCCTGTCATAACTGCCCACCCCACGAGGGATGACATCTCTTTCTTCCCACCCGGCAAGGACCTTTGCAGCCCCGGCAGCCGGGCCCACGCGCTGCTCACCCGGGCACTGACGAAGATGAAGTCCTTGCGCTGCGTCCGGTCCTTCTCCTTCTCAAACACGACGCCCAGCTTGTTCTGGACCCGCTGGGACTTAATGAGCTGGCGGACTAGGGGATGGAGAATGGGTCACACCAGCCTGTGCCCGCAGACCCAGGGGGCCCACCCTGCTGCCCATCCTGGGTTGGGCCCTGGCTCACTGCGGTCATGCGTGAAGGTTGTCCAGTCCTCCTGAGAGTCCCGCTGTCTCCGCAGCAGCACCAGCCGCCCACCCTCCACGTCCACACTCAGCGTGAACTTCTGTGACTTCCCAATCTTGGTCAGGTCACCCAGGGTCACATCCAGCTTCACCTGCAGGCCAGGAAGTGGGGGTGCTGCTGAAAAGACCTGGGGAGCAGGTAACACCCTCTTCACCTCCACCCGCTCTCTGCCCTGGAATGTCCCCCCACCCCCCACTATGTACCTCAAAGGCCTGCACAGGGATGGTCTTGGCCTTACGTGTAGATGGCTGCAGTGGAGCCGGGGGGGCTGTGGAACTCATGTCCTGTAGGGCCTTCAGGGCCTGGAGGGGGCAAGGGCAGGGCCAGGTCAGGAGCCTTGCTGAGGGCAGGGGCAGGGAGGGGCACCGCTGATGTTCGTGTCAGTCTGAACTATAGATTCAGGGTTCAGATCAGGAAAAGGCAAATGGCCAGGTGAGGGGGTCAGGGGTCAGAGGTCAGGAGTCAGGGCACCTTCTTCTGGATGCCTGACAGGAAGTCCTTTAGCACTGACAGCTTCAGCACCAGGCTCTCTAATTCCTGCTCCCCGGACTGTGGTGGGTTCTGCAGGGAGAACGAATGAGCTTTGTTCATGAGACCACTTAGTAGGAGGCCCCCTGCCCAGTCCCAGAACACAAACCCACTCCCCAGAGGTCTCTCCACAGTCCCACCTGCTGCTGCAAAAGGCGGGTCACCATGGGTGAGCTCTGCTGGTCAAACACCTTGGACAGGATCTCCAGACCTGACAGGACCTTGTCCACCTCACTATGGAGACACTAGGTCAGAACTCCCCACCCTGACCCAGGGATAGGAAGAGGAGCTGCGTGTGTAGGAATTTCAGCTGCCACCATGAGGATACAAGGGTTCAGGTGAGAAAAAGTCAGGGGGCAACAGCCGGCTCTCTGTACGGAGCCAGAGGTCAAAGGTCAGGGCATCTATGTAACAAGGGAGCAGGAGAGGACAGGTAGGAGGTGAGGGTGGAGCGCACGGCGTTGGGTGCCCCAGGTACCTGTGCAGCCTCCGGCATGAGGTGGCGAGGGTGCGGGTGAGGTGCGGCAGGTTGCTGGCTCCGCCCCGCACGGCCTCCAGGTCCAGCCCGTAGCTGCCTTTCAGGTACTCATGCGAGACAGTGCTCAGCCCATTGGGAGCACTTGGGGGAGGGGTTAAGAGGTCAGTGGAGGCCCTGCTGATACTGTCCTAGCACCCCCACCCCATCCCTAGAGGAGATGGTACAAGTGGCAATGAGAGTGCAACAGACCAGGGTGTCTGCCTCCTGGGGGTCAGGGAGGTGGGAGCCTTAAAGGTCTTCCCACCTTTGTTGAGGACATGGTTCTCAGAAAAGACAAGGACCGCCTGTTCAGGAGGGGTTGGGGGGTCTCACCTCTCAGCAGCTGGAGTTGTGGGGGTCTCAGGGGCTGGTGGGGGGCTGCTGGGCCCCAGGGCGGCAGAAATGCTGGTAGAGCCAGAACGTGGGGGCAGTGGGGGCTTCTCATCCTCCCCATCTGTGGACAGGGGCCAGCAGGCAGCAGTGTGAGCCTCCTACCCTCCGTGATGGGAGTGGGGGGCTACCATGGCTGTCAGGGACTTCCATGGAAGAGAATAAACGGCCCAGGCCCCAGGAAGAGTGGCAGGGGGCTTCAGAGGAGGCAGGTTGAGAAGATGGGGTGGGACGTCACGGGGGATGTCCGGTGAGGGGCAGGGAAGTTACACGGCACTCGGGCAGCACCTGAGGCGTCACGGTCGTCCGGCGGGTCTGGCTCTCGCTCCCGCTCCACGGGCAGCAGCAGGGCACACACCAGGCCCTGGTTGGGCTGGGCGTACAGGCTGATGAGCTCCCCCAGGGTCTGGAAGCGTCGTACTGGCACACCTTGCGAGGTCTGCAGGCCAGCGAGAGTGGAAGAAGGGTCGGTCACCTGGTCCCCCACCTTAGGCTAGAATCAAGGTCGGGGTCAGGGTCCAGGCTCCTACCTGCACAGCCAGGAAATCTTCTCCGTCAGGTAGAATTCGGTATGTGTGCACATGCTTCTGATATCTGACGGCAAAGCAGGGGGTCCAAATCTGTCTCCCTCAGGATGGCATCTAAGTCCCAAGGCATCCCTTCCTCCTGCCAACCGACGGGCCCAGCCCCTGGGCCCCTTGGCTAGGTTTCCCTAAACTGTTTACCCAGGCTGCACAGGGTTAATGATGGGGCCTGTCCACTCTATCCTGCTGGTGCTAAGCAGAGCAGGAATGACCGGACCCCACCCCAGACCTAAATACGCTCCACACCCACTGCAAGGCCGGGGAAGCAACAGGCAGCTCCTTTGTGGCTTCCGCAGCTGTCTAAACAGACCCTCTGGGCTGTGGTACCAGTCTGGGCCCCCCGCCAGAGTAAGAGTCCTCAGAAGCCTGGGTAGCTCGTCTGCATGCATGGGTGACATGCTATCACACGTGTCTGCTGCCTGTGTTTACACTGGTTGTCTGGTTGTGCTGGAATCAGGTGTGTCTGGAGCAGTCTTGCTGGGGGGATGTGGGGATACCACCCTAGTGCTTTCCTTCCCCTTCCTCAGACACCAGGAAATTGGGAGGACACATGGGGGCCCCCTGTGGGGTACCTGGGCCTCTAGGAGCCCCAAGCTGAAGAGGGGCACGAGGGGTGCTGACAGATGCAGCAACAGCTGAGCAGGTGACAGCTGAGCCTGGCCTGAATGGTACAGCCTGCACTCGGTGGGGGCGGAGGATCTCTCTACAGCCGTGCCTCCAGGCAGGCTTGCCCAAGGGAGTCACCTGGACTGTGTGTCAGGCAGCAGATGGGTACTGGCACTAGACAGGATCAAACGCCTACTTGAGGAGACCCTATACCTGGGCACAGGGCCACCCTCTCCTCTCAGGTAAACTCTCCTTTTGGGGACTCTCCTGATCACTGGGCATAAACTATGTGGGTATCCGTGTGACTGGGTGTGTTGGTTTGTGGACTGTGGGTCTGTGTTTATAACAATAATAGCATCCCATTAACTGCGTCCTGTCTCTGTGACAAGCCAGGTACTCAATGTCCTACAGACGTGATCTCATTTAATCCTCACACTTTAAGAAAGATATTATTATTATCATCCCCATTCTCCAGAAAAGGAAACTAAGGCTCAAAGAAGAAAAGTGATTTGCCCAAGTCCACAAAGGAAGAGGCCGAGCTAGCATTTAGAGATAGGACAGAGACCAGGACCTGTATCCTGGCCTGCTTGTTGGATTGCCTGCAACTACGGGGGCAGGAGTGTGTCTTTGTTTCCCCTGTACACATAGGTGTCATCTACAGGTAAGCAGGTATGTTTCTGATCACCCACCTCTAGGTTCCTGAGATGCAGGGAGTAACCAGAGTCAGCTGGTAAAGCTGAAGTCCCCACACACAGACAGACCCCCACCCCACCCAGCCCCTCCCTGGCAATGGAGCCAGAATTTTTCCCTCCTGGGACAATCATGTTCCTCCTCCAGACACAGGCCCAGCTGTCCCCCTCCCACTCAACAGCTGACCTAGCACCTGCCTCCCTCCCCTCCCTAATTAGGGGGTATGCCTCACAGGGGGCTGGTATGCAGGACTCTTAAGATATTCATCTGCCCAGGCTGTCCCTCGTCAGTCTCCCCTCTTGGGCCTCAGACGTGGGACATAAGCTGAAACTTAAGGGACATAAGCCCCTTCCTCTTCAGGTCCACTTCCTAGGCCAGGGTTTCTCAACCTCAGCACCGCTGACATTATGGACCACAGTCTTCTGTTGTGAGGGATGGTCCTGTGTGCTGTCGAACAGCATCCCTGGCTTCTGCGCACTAGGAGCAGGTAGCATGATTCCAGTTGTGACAATCAAAAATATCTCTGCCAACTGTCCCGAGAGGTAGAATCACCCCAACCGAAAACCCCTGGCCTAGGCCAGTGTACCCCCAAAGATGTGAGGAGAACAGAGGGGAAAGAAACACAGGGAAAGGGACCTGGGAGGGCTCACGGGGCTGAGGAACGTAACTAGAGCTAAACAAAGCAGCGTCACAGCTTCCCACTCACTACCTCCCACTCCAGAGGCCTACAGGAGCCCACCCAGTGGCTGATCTGGGCCGGGCGCGGGGTGGGGGGGCCCTGCAGCTCAGGAAGATTCCAAAACCGAAAGTGCAAACCCACCCAACACCACCGCCACACATGGATGATGGGTAGAAGAATCACAAAACCAGGCCCACTCAGAGAGCTGCCAAGTCTAGCCCCACACTCCAGCACCCACAGCTCAGGCCTAGGGCGGCCGCACACAAACTCACTCACTGATTCATGAAATAATGACATGGCCCCATACCGCCTCCCCGCCTCCCCCCCCCCCCCCCCCCGCGCCTTCTCCTCCACACTACCCTGCCCCCTGGACCCAGTCATACATATCCAGGCAGGCCCTAGTCTCAGTCCTGGGGTTCAGAAAGTCCCCCTAATGAAGCTGTTGGGCATCCCCCCACACAGGCCATCAGTTCCTCTGGCCCCGGCTCCTAGTCAGATACCCGATCCCTACATAAACACAAGGGCACACAATCGTGGAATGCACATCCTCACATCTGCCTGAAGGATACCTGACCCGGTCTACCAGAGACTCCTTGCATTTTTCCCAATTACAGCCACCCTGGGCAGCAGGACCCCACATACTCTGCCCCTAGACACACAGCAGGAAGGAAATGCTCCCTGCATCCTTCCTTAAGTCCGGCAGAAAGCCAAGGTTCTCACTCTGGGGGGCGCTGGCGTCCCATCGTCCCAGGCCCTCCCCCCACAACACTCAAGGAAGCCTGGGCCGTGCACCCGCCCGCTCGGGGCCCCGGCCCCACTCACAGGACGCAGAGAGCAAAGGCTCCCGCCACGCTCTCGCTGTCTCGGACCAGGAAGCTGCCATCGCGGCCTGCCCGGGCCAGCAGCTCCTCGGCGGCGGCGCGGCTCAGGTCGCGGTGGTACCAGGCGGGGGCCGGGCTGCCCAAAGCAGCCCCCGGCCCGGCGCCCCCCGGGCCCGGCGCCCCGCACGCGGAGGCCATGGCCCGCGCAGGGCTCAGCGCCGCCCGCGCCCACCGCCCCGCGCCATCCGCCCCGGGACGCTCGGGGCTGAGGCTGGGACCGGGCCCGGGTCACGGGGCTAAGGATCCGCCGGCGAGGCCGACCCGGAGATCGGAGCTCCGCGTTCCGCCGCGCTTGCCGCCGGGTTTGCCGCGCAGCCGACACCGCCAGCAGCGCCGGCCTCAACTTGAAGAGAAAGAAAAGTTTGTTCAGAGGCGGCGGGGGAGGGGCAGGAGCGGAGCGCCGTGCCGGGCGGCCGGCCCCCACCCCCACCGCTCGGCCCGAGGCCTGGCCCGGCCCTGCCCCCACCCTCTTCCCCATGGGGAAGTTGCCCTCTGCATCCCGCAGGACCCAAGACCCCCCAAATCCCAGAGCCTCTCAAACCCCACATGATCCTGCCCCGCCATCACCAGAGGAGATCCAGCTCCTAACCCCTGCATCGAAGCCCAAGTCCCCCCCATCCTGCGCCCCGACACTTCGGGATCCCGACCCCTTCCTCCTACACTGGCAATTATACGACCCCCCAACTCCCATAAATAAACGTTTGATCCCACCCTCACATCCTTTCCATTCGGCCTCCCCACAGACTCGTAGGATCGAGTTACCAAAATCTGCAAAGGATCCCATGATGAACCTCCTGCCGTCCCCTCTCCCCATCACCCCCAACTCCCTTGAAATCCAGCCCCCTCTTAGATTTGAACCCTCAAACTCTACTGGGTCCAAATCCCGTGAGGGAGGGATCCCTCACAACCCCCCAGAAGAGCTCCAGTGTCCTCGAATCCCCAAGCACCGTCCCTGGCAGCCCCTCTCAGCCCAGGCAGAGCCCTTCCCCCTCTCGGCCAAGTTCCCTGGCACCATCCCCCATACCCGCAGGCCCCGGCCTTGAGGGGTTCAGCAGTCAAGAGAGCAGGCCTCCCTTTGCCCACACAGAAGAAAGTTCCCTCAGCACCCCCAACCCCTGGGCTCCCGACCTCTCCCTAGAGCCTCGGTTGCCGTGTTCAGACTCCCACCTCCTGGGCTGCTCCGAAGCCCCCTTCCCCGGGGAAGCGGCCCTGGACTCTCAGCGGCCACTTAAGATGGCCATCCTCCGCCGCCGCACCCCCCTCGCCTTCCGCCCCGCCCGCCGCTCCGCCCCCGCGGCTCTCCGCGGAGCCGGGGGTAGCACCCGCGCGCCCCGCCTCGCCTGGGCCCAGAGCCTTGATCCCAGAGCTGCTGACCGGCCGATTGACCTCGGGCAGGTCGCGGGCGCCTCTCCGAGCCTCGCCTTCCGGCTCTGTAAAATGGGGATAACGTTTTGAGGGTTGAGTCCACGGGACTGTGCTTGTAAAGCTCTCGGCCCGGGGCCCGGCATCCAGTGGGCGCTCCCGAAAGGCGGCTATTTTTATTATTAATTAAGGAGTAACGAAGGTGACAGCTGTGTAAACTGTAAAGCGCGGCGGCGGAACGAACGGGTATTATTAGCACCCGCCCCCGCCCCAGCTACTCCCTCCAAGTCAACAAACTTGAGCCTTTGTGGGCGGGACGCGGAGCCAGGAGCTCCCTAGACCGGGTTCGCTCCGTCGTCCCCCGGCCTCTTCCCTCCCACCAGGAGTGGTAGGGCCCCTGGGCCGCCCGGAAAGGGGCGGGAGCCTTAGGAGGGTCTGGCCCGCCCCTCCCCAAAAAAAGACCTAGCCGGTGGCGGCGTCTCCTGGGAGTCCGCTTCCTGCCCCGCCCCTCCGCCCCCTGGATCCTTAAAGGCACAGGCCTCCAGCCTGGTTCCCATTGCTGCCAACTCAGGCCACTGTCAGAGGATCCCCTTTAACCTGGGAACTTTCACTTTGCTGCATAGAATCTGTGTCTGGGTCAGTTTCAAGGAGCTCCTTTCTCTGTTTCAAATATACAGTGACTTTACCCAGCTGGAGCAAAACCAGGGACGTGGAGAGGGGTCTGTAGGGCCTTTCAGTCTGCTGCTGCTGCTGCTAAGTCTGTTCAGTCGTGTCCGACTCTGTGCGACCCCATAGACGGCAGCCCACCCGGCTCCCCCGTCCCTGGGATTCTCCAGGCAAGAACACTGGAGTGGGTTGTCATTTCCTTCTCCAGTGCGTGAAGGTGAAAAGTGAAAGTGAAGTCGCTCAGTCGTGTCCGACCCTTAGCGACCCCATGGACTGCAGCCTACCAGGCTCCTCTGTCCATGGGATTTTCCAGGCAAGAGTACTGGAGGGGGTTGCCATTGTCTTCTCCGCCTTCCAGACTAGATAAACGTAATGACTGAGACCCACCCACACGCGAAACAGTGTCTCAAGACCTCTCCAATAACCCAATTACTCGGCCTCCAATCTGTGGCCAACTTCCCCTTTCAGTCACCTCTTGTTGTGAGGAGGTGAGAGAGACCTAGACTGAGTCTTCACTCCTGGCTTCTAGTTTCAGGTTGATGACACCACCTGCCTGGAGTTATCATTCAGGTACCTGCAGGTACCTGGGCCTCTCTGAGGATAACTGTGGTTGGGATGTGGAGACAAACGCTTCCCCAAGGGGAAGCCGGAGACCCTGAGATAAACTGAGGCCCAGTTCCTGGGGGCTGTTTAACGACAGAGCAGTCCTCCAGGAGAGGCACATCTACCAATCCTGGAGGGGACAAAGGTGTCCGGGATAGTTCTGCCTCTGGGAAGCCCCTAAGAGTTTCCGCCCCTCTTCCAGCCACGCCTCCAGGACTCAGGAGGGCTAAACTAGAGCTAGAATCTGCAGTGTTTGCTCTGCAGGAACCTCACAGACTGCCCTCTTCTCTGAGGTGCCAAGCCCCAACTCTGCCCCTTCAGTCCGTATCATGGGTGAATTTGTTTACACACACACACACACATACACACCCAGCCTTCCCTGGACTCCAATCCTGTTTTCCCATATCAGCAGAAGGAAGCACAGAGACTGAGGAAAAGGCCTTCCTTTGGGACCCAGTATAAATAATGAAGTCCTGGACTTGGCTCTCTCATTTGGGGCTACAAGAGCCACAGGATCCCTGAGGACTAATAATGGGCAGGCACTGGGCACACATGCTTTCTAGGCAACATTTCACAACTATGAGAGAAGGAAGGATTATTATCTTCATTTTATTGAGAAGGAAACTGGTTTAAGAAAAGTCAAGCAACTGATTCCTTTTCACATAGTGAGTAGCAGAACTGTTATTCAAGCTCATGTCTTGTTTCTCTAATCTGAAGGAATCCAAAAACTGTGGAATCTGCCCTCTACCACACACAAACTCAGAACCAAAATAATTCATCAGACTCAGATGTGTTGGTCTATTTATTAGAACTAGCTGTCAGAGAAACCCCAAGCCCCACCCTGGAGCAGGAACTGGATGACAAAGAGATGGATAACGAATGGAAGCGTGCTGATGGCTCCCTCATTTGTGGGAGCTGAACTGAGCCCAGCCCGGTCATCAAACCTGGGGAGAGGCAGAGGGGACCACCTGGGGATGGCTGGACTCAGTCATGGAGCCAGAGTGACAGCATCAGGGCCAGGCAGAGCAAGAGAGGTCTAATCCCCTGGGGCCTGGCCTCAGCAGTCAAGGCCAAGGCATAGAATCTCGCCACCTCCTCGTTGGGGTTGCCCAGGGCAGGGTCAAACCACATCTGGATGCAGCGGCCGCTGCCCCGGCTGTAGTTGCTGAGCTTGTAGGAGTGACTCCAGAGGCCCTCACACAGGGCTGCAGGTGTGGGGAAGTAGGTCTCAAATGTGCGGCAGGTTGTCCCATTTGGACACTTATTAGATCCTGCAGGGGGAGAGAGGGTGGGCACGGACATTCTGTCCCTAGGCCCAAAGCTTAACTCTGGCCACCCCTAGGAATCCTTGCTCAACCCCAAATCCTCAAACCCCCTTTCTCCACCCCACACCTCCATCTCCCCGCCCCCCCAGCCCTCACCTGAGGTCCAGTCCCAGCCCCTGTGCCAGTTGCTCTTGCAGGTGTGGGAGGTGCGGCAGTCTTCCCACCAGCTCTGACAGTCCTCTTTGCAGAGGGGCACGTTCAGGAACCGTTCTTTGCGCCACTTCTGGTTCACCTGGGGGAGAGGGGAGAGGCAGGGAGGCTCAGTCAGCCAGGGATGTTGGTAGGAACAGCCGTGACTGAGTTGGGGGCAGTCTGCTGGGGTGGAGTGAGGGAGGCCCCAGTACCTCTTGGATCCAGGGCCCCAGATTGGGCGAGCACTCATACAGACAGTTGTCCTGAATGAAGTGGCGCTGGCAGGCGGGTTCCATCTTGCCGCAGTGGTCCCAGGTAAAGTTATACAAGGAAGAGGTGTCCTTGTGCAGCTCCTGACTGACTTTGGCAGAGCAGCATGCGTTCTTCTTCCAGGGGGTGCACTGGGTGGGGAAGACATGAGACTAACTGCCTCCAGACCACAAACTCTGCCACCTCCAGCCTCTTCCCATTTGGCTCTTCTTGCTCTCCTGTCTCAGGCAGGTTGTCCTAAGAATGCTCACTATTAGGACCCTTCTGTCCTTGGCCTCCAGAAACTCCTGTCTTGGGGGAGACACCGTTACAAGACTGATGGGGGCAGTGAGAGCCTGGGAGAAGCCCTGTCTTGGGAAGAGAATAGTTATCATTTATACAGTGCTTGACACTTCATACAAAGTAATTTATTTATTCCCTAAAAAATAATTACTGAGTACTTATTTTATGCCAGTTACTGTTTGAGATGCTGGGAATACAGAAAAGAACAGAACAGGCAGAAATATGTATTCTGGTCAAGGGAGACAGTAAGAAGCTAAAAGAGAAAAACATCAGGATCTGATTAATTATATGGATAAAATAACAGCAGGGAATGGAAATATGGAATGAGTGTTGAAATTTGAAAGAGGGTGGTTGTATTAAGCCTCATTAGAAGGTAACTTTTCGAGCAAAGGAGGAAAGGTGTACTGCATTACACCATGCAGTAATATATGTTGAAGTCAGTTCAGTTCAGTTCAGTCGCTCAGTCATGCCCGACTCTTTGTGACCCCATGAACCACAGCATGCCAGGCCTCCCTGTCCATCACCAACTGCCGGAGTCTACCCAAACCCATGTCCATTGAGTCGGTGATGCCATCTAACCATCTCATCCTCTGTCATCCCCTTCTCCTCCTGCCTTCAATCTTTCGCAACATCAGGGTCTTTTCAAATGAGTCAGCTCTTCACATCAAGTGGCCAAAGTATTGGAGTTTCAGCTTCAACATCAGTCCTTGCAATGAACACCCAGGACTGATCTCCTTTAGGATGGACTGGTTGGATCTCCTGGCAGTCCAAGGGACTTTCAAGAGTCTTCTCCAATACCACAGTTGAGAAGCATCAATTCTTCGGTGCTCAGCTTTCTTTATAGTCCAACTCACATCCATACACGACTACTGGAAAAACCATAGCCTTGACTAGACGGACTTTTGTTGACAAAGTAATGTCTCTGCTTTTTAATATGCTGTCTAGGTTGGTCATAACTTTCCTTCCAAGGAGCAAGCATCTTTTAATTTCACAGCTGCAATCACCATCAGCAGTGATTTTGGAGCCCCCCAAAATAAAGTCAGCCACTGTTTCCATTGTTTCCCCATCTATTTGCCATGAAGTGATGGGACTGGATGCCATGATCTTAGTTTTCTGAATGTTGAACTTTAAACCAACTTTTTCACTCTCTTCTTTCACTTTCATCAAGAGGCTCTTTAGTTCTTCTTCACTTTCTGCCATAAGGGTGGTGTCATCTGCATATCTGAGGTTATTGATATTTCTCCCGGCAATCTTGATTCCAGCTTGTGCTTCCTCCAGCCCAGCGTTTCTCATGATGTACTCTGCATAGAAGTTAAATAAGCAGGGTGACAATATACAGCCTTGACGTACTCCTTTTCCTATTTGGAACCAGTCTGTTGTTCCATGTCCAGTTCTAACTGTGTTTCCTGACTGCATACAGGTTTCTCAGAAGGCAGGTCAAGTGGTCTGGTATTCCCATCTCCTTCAGAATTTTCACAGTTTATTGTGATCCTCACAGTCAAAGGCTTTGGCATAGTCAATAAAGCAGAAATAGATGTTTTTCTGGAACTCTCTTGCTTTTTTGATGATCCAGAGAATGTTGGCAATTTGATCTCTGGTTCCTCTGCCTTTTGTAAAACCAGCTTGAACATCTGGAAGTTCATGGTTCCCGTATTGCTGAAGCCTGGCTTGGAGAATTTTGAGCATTACTTTACTAGCGTGTGAGATGAGTGCAATTGTGTGGTAGTTTGAGCATTCTTTGGCACTGCCTTTCTTTGGGACTGGAATGAAAACTGACCTTTTCCAGTCCTGTGGCCACTGCTGAGTTTTCCAAATTTGCTGACATATTGAGTGTAGCACTTTCACAGCATCATCTTTTAGGATTTGGAATAGCTCAAATGGAATTCCATCACCTCCACTAGCTTTGTCCGTAGTGATGCTTCCTAAGGCCCACTGGAAGTCTCTCACCCTTTAAAGCCCTGGGGGTGCCCACCTCAGTCCTAACCCCACCCCATCACAGGGGCAAGTCCTGTCCAAATCCTCTGGGTGTCCATGTCCTTCTCTGGGCCTAAGTTTCCTCATTTGTATCAAGTGGAGGAGAACATCATCTACCCATATCACAGGACCTCTGGGAATGTGAAATCATGCAGAGAAAACACATGATGCCTGGTAGGTGCTCAGTAAGTGTTTATTCCACATTATTGCCAACATGGTATCCTATTCTGAGCAGGCCACCTTAGAATTACATCAACTGCACCCCCATCCTGGCTTCATCTTCTCCCACAGTAGGAACTCAGGATGTGTGTGTGTCATGGAAGGGCTGATCCCTCAACCCCTCCCTCCCCACCCGGACTTTCTCTTCCTTGTCTGAACAAGCCCCCTCCCAACCCAGAGCCACACTCCATCCTCACCTGGTTGTGTAGATTGTCCTCAGGGCCAGGTTCTGCCTTGTGGTGCTTGGCATCCATGCAGACATTGAGCAGGTCTGTCTGGGTCCGGGCACTGCACACAGAGGTCATCCAGCCCAGAAACAGCAGAAGTGGTATCAGTTCCCAGGGCATGTCTTTCCCTTCCTGCAGAGGCAGCTATGGTTAGGAGACCAAAGTCTGAAGGGAGAGAGGCCCTCGAAGGGTCCCCTCTTCGCCTTCTGCCTCAGTCTACCCAACTCCACAGTGAAGGATGGGGTCTGATCCTGTTCCTTCAGTGTTGGGGTCCTGAGGCTCCTTGAGGCTGGAGCAGAGAAGATTGGCAAGGGCAGCGGCTCCCTCAACATAGGCTTGGGGGACTCAAAAGGGGATCTGGGATTAGATTCCCCGGGGGAATCTTCCCAAGTTGAAGGAGACTCCCTGTGCCCCTACCTTCTCTCTGGACTGACCAAAGAAAGGTAACTAAATAATTCAGGTCCATGCTCTACTCCCTGGAAGAGGACACAGCCCTCATCCTGTGTCCAGCAAGTGCTCTGCCTTCACACCCTTGATCACCCAGGTTCCCATGCCAGCTTAGAAACCCTGTTACCCTGGAATGGCAGTGACCCAGCTCTGCTGAGTTCTCCGGTTCAGCATGAGGATCAATCGAGGTAGCACACAGGATGGTGATGGTTAAATGATACAGAAATGACGATGGGGGTTGTTTTTAAACAGCTTTGCTTTCTCAGACTTTTTCCTTCCCTATTTTCTGAAAATCATGTCCTTCCATCGTGACTCTGGTCTCCAGCAACTTCTGGACAAATTAACCAGATCCCTGCCTTTATCCTTCAAAGAACAAATGCAGGATCCTAGGACAAGGGACAGTATAAAAGTCCCCCACCTTGGAGTTGCTAACCAGACAGGAACTTAAAGTCATAGGAGACACCCAGCAAAAGCGACAGCCCCGTACTCTGTTCATGACTGCCCCTCACCTTCCACCCCCTCACCCACCTCCTGCATAACAGATCTGTTCCTTTAGACTCTGTCACCGAGGGACCTAAGAATTGATAATGGAGACCTCCCTCTCCCTCACCATCCCCCATGTTGTTAATCCCCAAGCCCTGGCAAGGGACTCTCCAAAGGGTCTTTCTGGAATTCACTTCCGTTGGCTCTGTGTTTGGAATAAGATGGCAACCCACTCCAGTACTCTTGCCTGGAAAATCCCATGGACAGAGGAGCCTGGTAGGCTGCAGTTCATGGGGTCGCTAGGAGTTGGGACACGATTGAGCAACTTCACTTTTACTTTTCACTTTCATGCATTGGAGAAGGAAATGGCAATCCACTCCAGTGTTCTTGCCTGGAGAATCCCAGGGACGGGGGAGCCTGGTGGGCTGCCTTCTATGGGGTCACATAGAGTCTGAAGCGACTTAGCAGCAGCAGCAGCAGCTTCCCTCCTCCAATTTCTTCCCCTTTAAGTCAGCTTCCCCACAGGAGCCAGAGTGCTCTCTCTATGGAGAGATATGTCCCTCCCCTATGTGCCAACCTGCCAACTCTCCTGAGTGCCCCGTCATACTTCCCTCCTTAGGGCAACTTGCCTGAGCCTCCTTTGCTACCAGGTTCACATACAGCTCTGACTGGATTGGCCTTTCTCCAGGCTGGCAGCAGCTCCAAGCCGCCAGACTGTCCTCTGTGGTCTCCGTCCTCAGCGCAGGGTAGACTGACTAAGAGCTCTGGTAAGTATAGATACAATTTCCTCTTTCAGATCGTCTCCTGCTCTTCCTTCTCTTTGGATCCCACCCTCTCCAAGGTTCCTTTAATCTGTCAAGTGAACCATTCTTGTTTACACTGATCTCTCTGTTTGTTAATTTAGTGATTCCAGGGTCCACACATTCAACATTCATCAAAATCTAGAGTGGGCTTCCCTGGTGGCTCAGTGGTAAAGAATCTGCCTGCCAATGCAGGAGACATGACTTCAATCCCTGATCCAGGAAGATCCCACGTGCCTCGGAGCAACTAAGCCCGGGCACCACAGCTACTGAAGTCTGCCCTCTAGAACCTAGGAACCGCAATTCCTGAGGCCCATGCACCCTAGAGCCTGTGCCCCTCAACAAGAGAAACCACCACAATGAGAAGCCTATGCACTGCAACTAGAGAGTAGCCCCCACTCTCCACAACTAGAGAAGAGCCTGAGCAGTGATGATGACCTAGCACAGACAAAATAAATAAAAACTAAATTTAAGTTTTTAAAAAATCTAGATGATTGCTCATCTCCAAGAGGGGATCTGAATTTTTGACCCCAAGTGCTGACTTGAGGGGAATGGGACCTAGTAAGGAAGAACCCAGGCTTTGCGGCCAGGATGGAACCCAGTGATACCTCCATCTCTCCCACAGCTATAGGAAATATTACTGAATCTTTCTCAGCTTCAGTTTGCTCACGAGAAAACTGTTAAGAATTATATGTAGAAAAGTCTGTCATATATTGAGTAGGCTTAAAAAAATTTTTTTTTAGTTTAACTATGTGTGTGTGTGTGTTGTCACTCAGTCGTGTCCGACTCTTTGCGACCCAATGGACTGTAACCCACTAGGCTCCTCTGTCCATGGAATTCTCCAGGCAAGAATACTGGAGTGGGTTGCCATGCCCTTCTCCAGGGGATCTTCCTGACCTGGGGATCAAACCCAGGTCTGCTGCACTGGAGGCAGATTCTTTACTGTTTGAGTCACATGCTGCTGCTGCTGCTGCTAAGTCACTTCAGTTGTGTCCGATTCTGTGTGACCCCATAGACGGCAGCCCACCAGGCTCCGCCGTCCCTGGGATTCTCCAGGCAAGAATACTGGAGTGGGTTGCCATTTCCTTCTCTAATGCATGAAAGTGAAAAGTGAAAGTGAAGTCGCTCAGTCGTGTCCGACTCTTCTCGACCCCATGGACTGTAGCCTACAAGGCTCCTCTGTCCATGGGATTTTCCAGGCAAGAGTACTGGAGTGGGGTGCCATCATCGCCTTCTCCGGTTTGAGCCACCAGGGGAGCCCAATTTAACTATAGTTGATTTATAATACTGTGTTAGCTTCAGGTATACATCTTCAGGTTCCTTTCCATTGTAGGTTATTACAAGATTATTACAAGATTAATTTCCATTGTAGGTTATTACAAGTGTGTAACTGTTAATCCCATACTCCTAATTTACCCTTCTCTATCCCCTTTCCCATTTGGTAACCATAAGTTTTTTTTCTATGTCTGTGACTCTGTTTCTATTTTGTAAATAAGTTGATTTGTATTATTATTATTTTAGCCACACCACACAGTAATGTATTTTTTTAGAGTCCATATATAAGTGATATCACATAATATTTGTCTTTTTCTACCTGACTTATTCTACTTAGTATGACAATCTGTACATCCATTCATATGCTGCAAATGGCAATATTTCATTCTTTTTTATGGCTGAGTAATATTTCACTGTGTGTGCATCAGTTCCTCAGTGTTGCTCAGTCATGCCCGACTCTTTGTGCCCATGGACTACAGCCCACCAGGCTTCTCTGTCCATGGGATTTTCCAGATAAGGATACTGGAGTGGGTTGCCATTTCCTTCTCCAAGGGATCTTCCCAACCCAGGGTTCAAACCTGGGTCTCCTGCACTGCAGTCAGATTCTTTACTGACTGAGTTACCAGGGAAGCCCCTGTGTGTGCATGTGTGTGTGTAAAAACATATGTATACACACCACATCTTCTTTATCCATTCATCTGTTGATGGACATTTAGGTTGCTTGAGAAGGCTTGAATGGCAGAAATCAGATTAATTTATGAGCAGTCAGATGAACCAGGTAGAAGTTGAGGTATAGAAGTCAAGGGTCACAGAGAAAAATTGTCTCAAATCTGATAAATGATAATACCTCACTATCTACCATTTCTGTAAACATAATTAAGCAATTTTTTAGCCTTTTAAACAAATGTGGTAAAATATAGACTACTTAAAATTTACTGTCTTAACTATTTTAAGCTTATAGCTCAGTGGTGTTAAGTATATTCATATTGTTGTGCAACACATCTCTAGGCTATTTTCATTCTGCAAAACAGAAACTCTATTTCCATTATATCAGCAGTCCCCTATTTCCTCTTCTCCCCAGTCCCTGGCAATGGCCATTCAACTTTTTATGTCTATGAATTTGGCTACTCTTTTGTTGTTGTTGTTGTTCAGTCGCTCAGTCATGTCCAACTCCTTGCAACTTCATGGACTGCAGCACGCAAGCCTTCCCTGTCCTTCATCATCTCCTGGAGCTTGCTCATACTCATGTCCATTGGGTCGGTGATGCCATCCAACCATCTTGCCCTCCGTCATCCCCTTCTCCTCCTGCCTTTAATCTTTCCCAGTATCAGGGTCTTTTCCAGTGAGTCGGCTCTTTGCATCAGGTGGCCAAAGTTTTGGAACTTCAGCCTCAGCATCAGTCCTTCCAATGAATATTCAGGATTGATTTCCTTTAGGATTGACTGGTTTGATCTCCTTGCAGTCCAAGGGACTCTCAAGAGTCTTCTCCAACACCACAGTTCAAAAGCATCAATTCTTCAGTGCTCAGCTTTCTTTATAGTCCAACTCTCACATCTATACATGACTACTGGAAAAACCATAGCTTTGACTAGATGGACCTTTGTTGACAAAGTAATGTCTCTGCTTTTTAATACGTTCTCTCGGTTTGTCATAGCTTTTCTTCCAAGGAGCAAGAATCTTTTAATTTCATGGCTGCAGTCACCATCTCAGTGATTTTCCCTCATGTAATTGGGGTCATACGTTATTTGTCCTTTTGTGTCTGTCTTATTTCACTTAGCATAATGTCCTCAGGGTTCATCCACATGTCAGAATTTCATTCCATTTTATAGCTGAATAATATTCCATTGTATGTATACTACAATGGATAATGTTTTATCCATTCATCCATCCTTGGACATTTGAACTGCTTCCACATTTTGGCTATTGTGAAGAGTGCTACCATGACATTGTCCTTTTTTTTTTTTGGCCATGCCACGTGGCACATGGGATCATGGTTTCCCTACCAAGGATTGAATGTGCACCCTGTGTGTTGGACTTGCAGAGTCTTAACCACTAGACCACCAGGAATGTATCCTGAAGAATGCTACTGTGAACACATCTATACAATTATCTGTTCAGGACACTGCTTTCAATTCTTTTGGATATATAACCAGAAGTGGAATAGCTGGATTGTATGGTAATTCTATTTTTAATTTTTTAAATTGTAGCATGCAGGGTCTTTTAGTCACAGCCTGCAAACTTTTAGTTGTGACATGTGGGATCTAGTTCCCTGATCAGGGGTCAAACCCAGGCCCCCTGCCCTGGGAGCTTGGTGTCTTAGCCACTGGATCACTAGGGAAGTCCCTCTATTTTTAATTTTGAGGAACTATCAAACTGTTTTCCAAAATGGATGCACAATTTTATATTTCCACCAACAGTGTACAAGAATTTCAATTTCTCCACATTCTGGCCAAAACGTATTAATATCTTCTGTTGGTTTGTTTGTTTCTTTAATAGTAGCCACCCTAGTGGGTATGAGTTGATATGTAACCGTTGTTTTAATTTGCATTTCTCTACTGATTAGTAATGTGGAACATTTTTTCATATGCTTATTGGTCATTTGTATATCTTCTTTGGAGAAACATCTATTTGTGCTATTTGCCCATTTTTTAATCAGTTTACACTTCTTTTGTTGTTAAATTATAGGAGTTCTCAACATATATTCTGGGTTAACTCCTTATCAGACATATGTCCTGATTCTGTATTCTGTATGTTGCCTTTTTATTCTTTTGTCTTTTGCTGCACAAAAGTTTAAAATTTTGATGTAACCCAATTTATCTTTTTTTTTTTTTGGTTACTTTTACTATCATATCTAAGAAATTATTGAAGCTCTTCCCCTAAGTTCTCTTACGGAGTTTTATAGTTATAGCTCTTATGTTTAGGCCTTTGATCTATTTTTGAGTTAATTTGTTTGTGGTGTAAAATAAGGTTTCAACCTAATTTTTCTGCATGTGAATATTGAGTTGTGCCCCAGCACCATCTCCTGAGAAGATTATTCTTTCCCCTATTGCATTGTCTTGGCACTGTTGTCAAAAATCTGGGCTCTAGGTTCTATCCTATTGATCTATCTATCTATCCTTCTGCTACTCCTGCATTGTCTTATTATTGTTTGTAGCAAGTTTTGAAATCAGGAAGTGTGAGTCTCCTCAAATTTGCTGAACTCACTTGTTAATAATCATGTGTTTGAGGATTCCTTAGGATTTTCTGTACAGAATGTCATGTTATCTGTGAATAAAAATAGTGTTATTTCTTGCTTTCCAATCTGTGTGTTTCTTATTTCTTTTTCTTCACTAATAGCCCTAGCTACAACCTTTATATAGCATTGAATAGACAAGATGAGAGTTATACTTGTCTTATTGCTGATCTTAGGGGTAAAGCCTTTTGGCTTAGAACAGGATGTTAGCTGTGGGTTTTTCATAGAAGTCCTTTATCACACTGGGGAAAATCCCTTCTATTCCTAGTTAGTTCAGTGTTTTATTTTGTTTTTTTAATTAAAGGATTTTGTCAAATGATGTTCCTGCATCCACTGAGATGATCATGTGGCTTGTATTTTATTCTAGTAATATGATGTATTAAATCAATTGATTTTGAGATGCTAAACCAAGTTACATTCTTTAGATTCTCCAAGTTGGTAATGGTGTATAATCCTTTTCTATATGCTTCTGAATTCTTCGATGTTTTGTTGAGAAGGTTTACATCTTTATTCATAAAAGATGTTGGTCTGTAGTTTTCTTTTCTTAATTTTGTTTAATTTTATATCAGGGTAATACTGGTCTCATAGAATGAGTTGGAGGGTGTTCTCTCCTTTTTTTTTTTTTTTAAGAATTTGAGAAGGATTGGTATTCATTATTCTTCAAACATTTGGTAGAATGCATCACTGAGGCCATCTGGGGCTGAACTTTTCTTTGAGGAAGTTTTAAAATTACTAATTCAGGGACTTTCCTGGTGGTGCAGTGGTTAAGATTCTGAGCTTCCACTGCAGAGGGGTGCAGGTTCTGATCAGTATACTAAAATCCCACATGCCAAGCCATGGTCAAAATTAATTAACTAATTGATTTAAAAAAAACTAATTCAATCTCTTTACTTTTTATGCCTGCTAAGTCACTTCAGTTGTGTTCAACTCTTTGTGACCACATGAACCATAGCCCTACAGGCTCCTCTGTCCTTGGGATTCTCCAGGCAAGAATACTGGAGTGGGTTGCCATTTCCTACTCCAGGGGATCTTTCCAGCCCAGGGATTGAACCCAGGTCTCCTGCATTGCAGGCAGATTCTTTACTGTACGAGCCTCCAGGAAAGCCCCTTTACTCATTATATGTATATTTAAATGTTTTCCTTATTTGTGTGTCATCTTTGACAGTTTGTGTTTTCCTAGGAATTTGTCCGTTTCATCTGTGTTATGTTAGCTATTGACTTACAGTTGTTCATAATATTCTGTTACAATGCTTTTTATTTCTGTGAGAATAATAGTAATATCCCCTCTTTTATTCCTGATCATAATAATTTGATTCTTCTCTCTTTTTTTCTTGAAATCAATGTAGCTAAAGACGTATCCATCTTGTTGACTTTTTCAGAGAATCAACTTTTGGTTTTCTTCATTTTCTCTGTTGTTTTTCTATCCTCTGTTCCATTTATTTTTGCTTTACTCAGTATTCCTTTCGTTCTGATGGCTTTGAGTTTATTTTATTTTATTTTATTCAGTCTGTTTTTATTTTTTTAAGGTAATAGGTTAGGTTACTGATTTAAAATCTTTTTTTTTTAATCTAGGCTTTTATAGCTCTAGCCCTCTAAACAAGGCTTTAGCTGTATCCAATAAGTTTTGATCTTTAAAAAAATTTTGTTTATTTATTTTATTTTTGGCTGTGCTGTGTCTTCATTGCTGCCTGTGGGCTTTCTCTAGTTGTGAGGAGCAGGGGCTAGTTTCTAGTTGCCATGTACAGGCTTCTCATTGCGGTGATATCTTTTGTTTCGGAGCACGTGCTATAGGCCTGAGGGTTTCAATAGTTGTAGTGCCAGGGATTAGTTGCTCTGTGGCCTGTGGGCTCTTTCCAGACCAGGGATCGAACTCGTGTCCCCTGGCAGGTGGATTCTTAACCACCGGACCACTGGGGAAGTCCCATAACATAATATATATATTTTTAAAATTTTGAATTCTAACTGTTCATTTGGCTTCCTTCGTGGCTTAGCTGGAAAAGAATCTACCTGTACTGTGGGAGACCTGAGTTCGATCCCTGGGATGGGAAGATCCCCTGGAGAAGGGAAAGGCTACCCACTCCAGTATTCTGACCTGGAGAATTCCATGGACTGTATAATCTATGGGGTCGCGAAGAGTCGGACCCGACTGTTCATTGCTAGTATGTGGGAAGGCTAGATTGACTTTTGCTTATTGACCTTATGTCCTCCATCCTTGTTATAATCACTTATTAGTTCCAGGAGTTTTTTGGTCAGTTCTTGCAGATTTTCTACATAGGCGAACATGTCATCTACTAACAAAACGCTTATTTCTCCCTCCCCAACTTGTATAGCTTTAATTCTTTTCTCATCCTAAGCATTGGTTAGAACTTCCAGTATCCTATTGAAAAGGAGTGGTGAGAAGAGACATCCTTCTTGGGAAAGCCTCAAGTTTCTCACTATGAAATATGTTGTTAGCTCTAGGGATAAATATTCTTTATCAAGTTGAGGAAGTTCTAGTAAATTTTTTATTTCAGTTATTGTACTGTTCTGCTCCAGAATTTTCTATTTCCTTTTTAAATAATTTATATCTCATGGATATTCTGTATTTGGTTAGATGTCATTTTCATATTTTCCTTGAATTCCTTAGACCCAATTTCCTCTAGTTCTTATTTATAATACATGATTTAAAGGTATTATATCTTAATAACTTATCTTTGTCTAATAAGTCCAACATCTGGGCTTCCTCAGGGACAGTTTTTGTTGACTACTTTTTTTCTCTTTGCTTGGGACATACTTTCCTATTTCTTTGTATGTCCAACATTTTTTGCTGAAAGCTGGATATTTTAAATAATATATGTGACAACTTCAGAAATCATATCTTTTCAACCAGATTTTGCTGTTAGTGCTGTTTATTTGTTTATTGATTTTCATGGACTACTTCTATAAAGTCTGTTCTGGTACATGGTAGTCACTGAAGTTTCTGCCTGGTTAGCTCAGTTGTCAGCCAATGACTGGACAGATCTTTCTTTAAATGCCTTGAAGCAATGTCTCCTACTCTTTGCTAAAGGATTCTGTATGTTGGTTCAGGCAAGCTTCAAATGCTCTAGCAGTTTACTCTGCCTTATTCGTCACTGCCTGCATGAGCAAGGCCTCAAGGTCGCCAGAGTTAAGGGACTGGTGCCTTCTCAGGTATTTCCTGGATATGCTCACAGTTCTACAAATGCACATAAATTTTAGGATTCCCAGGGAGATGTCTGAGCTTTTCAAAGCTCTCTCTTGGCTTCTCATTCCCTAATATTACTTTTAAGTTTTTTTTTTTTTTTCTATCATGCCTCTTGTTTACCACAACTGGTAGGAAGCTTCGATGTCAAATAATTAGCTGTTGATTGTTTAGACAAGCACCTGGGGATGGGGTTTCTCACTGGTGGACTCTGAGTCAGACAAGCCCTGTGAATGGGGCTCTTCACAGAGCTTCCAGACAGATCAAGCAGTGAGAGTTCCCTAGAACAGAGCTTTTTGGGGAGTTTCACACCCACTCTGCCCCCTCTAGTGGCTGCTAGGTCACTGGTTTTTGTAGTTACTGGAGTTGAGATTTTGGAGACTACTGTGGCGTTGCTGAGAGGAGGGTGGGAAAAAGCAAATAAAAATGCCACAAAGTTCACTGTTTCTAGTGATATTCAGCAATTTTTCTTGAATAAATTCTCCTTAGATTTTTGAAAGCTTTGATTAATTTCCAGAGTTCTGGAAAAGTTGGTTTTGACAAGTTTTTCCAGTGTTACTGCTTTTATGGAGGAGTGGATTTTCAGATGTTCTGACTCTGTCATTCCAGAAGTTCTTCTTCAGATTCCTTCTATTTAAGAAGCATAAAGCTTTAATAAATAACACTGGTCACTTGTAAGTAAAATGGTCTTTGAGTATACAGCCTAATGTTAAAATGAATAATAAATTAGTTTTTCCTATATGTTTTGCACATATAGCAAAGTTAGGCCCTTACCAACCTAAATTTGAACTTACTTTTTAAAATATATATATATTTATTATATTTATTTGGCTGTGTTGAGTCTTAGTTGCAGTGCATAGGATCTAGAGCACATGGGCTCAGTAGTTCCAGAATGTGATTTAGTTGCCCCACTGCATGTGAAATCTTGGTTCCACAACCAGGGCTCAAACCGGGTCCACTGTATTGGAAGGAGGATTCTTAACTACTGGACCACGAGGGAAGTCCCTGAATTTGAACTTTCACTTTTCAAAAAACATGTTAATTTTAAGGATTTTGTACTAACTTGTATCATGCTCTTAGGTCATGATATAACATAAAACAATAGGATCCCTCATTTCTAGAGAAGTTAAGTTCTTAGTGACAGGTTGCTACAAAATATAGTTGTCATATTAATAATACAGCCAAGAGTGAGGCTATTTCCTGACAACACTTTTTTTGTTTCCCTTCTCCAAGATCAGTTCCTAAATTCAGAATAATAAACCTATCAAGACATCTTATACCAAAATCATCTTGGAACTTACCAGACAGCTGCTAGAATACATAAAATATTTGCTCCCTCTTGGCACAGCACTCATAAGTAAAGAAGGAGACAAGGGAGACAAGGAGGGATGCTAAAAATAGGTATAATTGGTATGCTCCATGTTTTAAAATCCAGCTTATCAGTATTATGAGAGCTTCCCTGTACATCGTGTTTACATTGTGGAGAAAGATGTTAGAGCAAAGAAAATAATTCATCCTTTCTAGAGGATTTTTATACAAGGTAATGGATTATGACTGTGAATGTTTAGTGATTGCGGACTTTCCCAGATGAGTAAAAACACACTCATTTTCATAAGTAAGGGTTTGCATGATGATTGTCAACAAATCTATTTCCAGGATGATTTTATTCTTTATTTTAAGATAACCTTCTATTATAATGCAGGAGACCCGGGTTTGATCCCTGGGTGGGGAAGATCCCTGGAGAAGGAAATGGCAACCCACTCCAGTACTCTTGCCTGGAAAATCCCATGGACGGAGGAGCCTGATAGGCTACAGTCCATGGGGTCTCGAAGAGTCGGACATGACTGAGCGACTTCACTTCACTTCACTTCTATTATTGATAGTAATTTTCATGTACAACTTACAAAATGGGCTGTAAGGTCCTCAAGATTTCTAAATACACCCACTGTCCATAATTTACAGAGCTGAGGCAAATAAAGAGGACAAATGGAATTATAAAAAACAGGTTGGTTAAATTGGCTGAGAATACAGACTCTCCTTGTCCACCTCTCCCTCTCCAAGTTCTAATAATATGTTCTCTTAAAACAGCCATCAGCTGAGACCTCGTGGAATATAGCAGTCAGCAGTAGGTTCATGCTCTGTTGGTGCAAAATAAATTGCAGTTTAAATCATTATAACTATGCCTAAACCCACCTTTATTAATCAAAATAGGAGTGATCACAATCAACATATTTTTGCCAATGAGAAATAAGCTTGTTTATTCCTGTAGCATGAAATTTGTGCTTCAGGATTCAGTGAACTCCTAAAAAGCATTTTCTGCCTCCTGCTGGTTGTGGAAGCATTTTCCCTGAAAAAGTTGTCAAGATGGTTGAAGAAGTGGTAGTTGGCCGGAAGAGGGCAAGTGAATATAGCAGATGAGGCAAAACTTCGTAGCCCAATTCGTTCAACTTTTGAAGCATGGCTGTGCGATGTGTGGTTGGGCGTTGTCCTGGAGTAGAATTGTGTCCTTTCTGTTGAACAATGCTGGCTGCAGGTGCTGCAGTTTTCAATGCCTCTTATCAATTTGCTGAGCATACTTCTCAGATGTCATGATTTTGCCAGGATTCAGAAAACTGTAGTGGATCAGACAGGCGGCAGACCACCAAACAGTAACCATGTTTGGAGCTTCTCAGTCCAGCCACTGAGCTGGTCATCGCCGGTTGCCACATAAAATCCACTTTGCTTCGCATGTCACAATCCAATCGAGAAACGGTTCATTGTTGTTACATAGAATAAGAGAAGATAACACTTCAAAACAATGATTTTTTGATTTGCAGTTGGCTCATGAGGCACCCACTTATTGAGCTTTTTCATCTTTCCAATTTCTTTCAAAAGCCAAATGACTGTAGAATGGTCGATGTTGAGTTCTTCAGCAACTTCTCATGTAGTTGTGAGAGGATCAGCTTCTATGATGCTCTCAGTTGGTTGTTGTCAACTTCCAGTGGCCAGCGACTACACTCCTCATCTTCAAGGCTCTCATCTCCTTTGCAAAACTTCTTGAACCACCATTGCACTGTATGTGCATTAGCCACTCCTGGGCCAAATGTGTTGTTGATGTTGTGAGTTCTCTCTGCTGCTTTATGACCCATTTTGAACTCGAATAAGAAAATCACTCAAATTTGCTTTTTGTATCATTTCCAATGCAAAAGATGCAATTGCTTTTGCTCCAATGTGAAATTACACCCCAGTGAAAATTCTTCTCTCTTTTATTCTGATATTAGAAATTAATAGATTGACCAAATCTTGATTCCTGCTAACAAGGGTTTCTCTTCTCTCCTCTTGTTTCTCTAAAGATCCTACCATAATTGATTGACTGGAAAATAGACTCATGAATCTGATGTCACCACCATAAACTAACGCTTGGATGATTTAACCTGTCAGAGCCTTGGGACTTGCGATTTCCAGGAAAATTCTAGCCCCAAAGAAGGAGACTTCTATGGAGACAGATTCAAGACATAAACAGGTAATCAAAAATCATTTTTAAAGAATTAGGGAAGTTGATGAAGGCTATATGATTGTGGTCATTGTGTTGGTATTTTTGGTAATGTGCTTCATGTTCTTTTTTTGATTAGTCATATGATATAGCCCTTTTTCTTTCTCCTGGCTGTGGTCTCTAACCCTCAATTTAGTAGACCATAGTTGTGCCAACCACAATAAACATTGTCCCTAAAAAAAAATTCTTGGTAAATGGGCCACTCTCCTAAGCATCCACATTGGTATCATCTACAACTATTCCAAGAACTGACTCCCTCCTTTATTGCCACGTTGATCCAACAAATCTCTCAAAGTTCATGATGGAATAGAGTTTGGCTCAGATGATAGATTTTTATGGAGCCAGTCACTAAATTCCTTAGAATACATCCCGTCATGAATACACTAAACAGAAATTCAGAAATGTGTAAAATTCCTTATATACTACCATTGCAAGGGAGTGTATTCTATAGGCAATCATTCATGTATTCATCCATGTATTTATTCATTTTGCATATTACAAAATTTACACATTTAACGTTTACAATGATTTTCCAGAGTGTTGCAACCTCATCATAAATGAGCTTTAGAACATTTTCATCCCTCCTTATGCCCATTTATAGTTAATCCCTATTCCTAAATCCAGCCCCAGGCAACCACTAGTCTACTTTCTGTCTCTATAAGTTTGCCTTTTCTGGGACTTATGGACTTTCACCTAGTATAAGGTTTTTAAGGTTCACCCATAATGTAGCGTGTACCAATAGTTCATTACTTTTTATTGCTAAATAGCATTTTGTTGTATGGCTACAACACATTTTGTCTGTCTACTCACTAGTTCATGGACGTTGAAGTTATTTTCAGTTCGGGGCTTTTACGAATAATGCTGCTATGAACATCCACATGTGGATTTGTATTTTCATTTCTCTTGAGTAGTTGCTTAGAAGTAGAATCAGTGGGTTTTCCTTAACTTTTTGAGAAACTACCACATTGTTTGCCAAAGGACTGTGCTATTTCACATTCCCTTTAGCAATACAGGCTGGTTCTAGTTTCCCTTCATCTTGGTGAACATTTGTCATTGCCTGTCTTTTTTTT
This sequence comes from Okapia johnstoni, assembly GCA_024291935.2. Classification (NCBI taxonomy): domain Eukaryota; kingdom Metazoa; phylum Chordata; class Mammalia; order Artiodactyla; family Giraffidae; genus Okapia; species Okapia johnstoni. Next base: position 26,579,399 of record CM044325.1, read on the forward strand.
CCTAAGTATTTATTTATTTGGCTGTACCACGTCTTAGTTGCGGCCCACAGGATCTTTGTTGCAGCATGTGGGATCTTTAGTTTCAGCATGTGACCTCTTAGCTGTGGGATCCAGTTCCCTGACCAGGGATGGAAACTGGGCCCTCTGCATTGGGAGCGCAGAGTCTTAACCACTGGACCACCAGGGAAGTCCCTGTCTGTCTTATTTATTGTAACTATTCTAGTGGGTATGAAATGGTACCTCACTGTAATTTTAATTTTACATTGTAATTTTAATTTTACATTGTAATTTTTTAAAATTAGTTTATTTTCTATTTTTTAACTTTACAATATTGTATTTGTTTTGCCATACATTGACATGAATCCACCATGGATGTACATGTTTTCCCCCTCCAGAGCCCCCCTTCCACCTCCCTCCCCATCCCATCCCTGCGGGTCATCCCGGTGCACCAGCCCCAAGCACCCTGTATCATGCATTGAACCTAAACTGGCGATTCATTTCACATATAATAATGTACATGCTTCAATGCCATTCTCCCATATCATCCCGCCCTCGCCCTCTCCCATAGAGTCCATAATACTGTTCTATTTATCTGTGTCTCTTTTGATGTCTCGCATACAGGGTTATCTTTACTGATTGACTAAATACCATATATATGTGCTAGTATACTATATTGGTGAATTTTAATTTTAAACAACAGAATGATCTGTTTCAAAGGCAAACCATTCAATGTCATAGTAATCCAAGTCTATGCCCCGACCAGGAATGCTGAAGAAGCTGAAGTTGAACAGTTCTATGAAGACCTACAAGACCTTCTAGAACTAACACCCCCAAAAGATGTCCTTTTCATTATAGGGGACTGGAATGCAAAAATAGGCAGTCAAGAGATACCTGGAGTAACAGGCAAATTTGGCCTTGGAGTACAAAACAAAGCAGGTCAGAGGCAAACAGACTTTTGCCAAGAGAACACACTGGTCATAGCAAACACCCTCTTCCAACAACACAGGAGAAGACTACACATGGACATTACCAGATGGTCAATACCAAAATCAGATTGATTATATTCTTTGCAGCCAAAGATGGAGAACATAGTCAGGAAAAACAAGATCAGGAGCTGACTGTGCCTCAGATCATGAACTCCTTATTGCAAAATTCAGATTGAAATTGAAGAAAGTAGGGAAAACCACTAGACCATTCAGGTATGACCTAAATCAAATCCCTTACGATTATACAGTGGAAGTGACAAATAGATTCAAGGGATTAGATCTAATAGACAGAGTGCCTGATGAACTATGGCCGAAGGTTTGTGACATTGCACAGGACACAGGAATCAAGACCATCCCCTAGAAAAAGAAATGCAAAAAGGCAAAATGGTTATCTGAGGAGGCCTTGCAAATAGCTGAGAAAAGATGAGAAGTGAAAAGCAAAGGAGAAAAGGAAAGATATACCCATTTGAATGCAGAGTTCCAAGGAATAGCCAGGAGAGATAAGAAAGCCTTCCTCAGTGATCAATGCAAAGAAATAGAGGAAAACAATAGAATGGGAAAGACTAGAGACCTCTTCAAGAAAATTAGAGATACCAAGGGAACATTTCATGCAAAGATGGGCACAATAAAGGACAGAAATGGTATGGACCTAATAGAAGCAGAAGATATTAAGAAGAGGCGGCAAGAATACACAGAAGAACTGTACAAAAAAGATCTTCATGACCCAGATAATCACGACGGTGTGATCACTCATCTAGAGCCAGACAGCCTAGAATGAGAAATCAAGTGGGCCTTAGGAAGCATCACTATGAACACAGCTAGTGGAAGTGATGGAATTCCAGTTGAGCTATTTCAAATCCTAACAGATGATGCTATGAAAGTGCTGCATTCAATATGCCAGCAAATATGGAAAACTCAGCAGTGGCCACAGGACTGGAAAAGGTCAGTTTTCATTCCAATCCCAAAGAAAGGCAATGCCAAAGAATGCTCAAACTACCGCACAATTGCACTCATCCCACACGCTAGTAAAGTAATGCTCAAAATTCTCCAAGCCAGGCTTCAAGAGTATGTGAACCATGAACTTCCAGATGTTCAAATTGGATTTAGAAAAGGCAGACAACCAGAGATCAAATCGCCAACATCCATTGGATCATTGAAAAAGCAAGAGAGTTCCAGAAAAACATCTATTTCTGCTTTATTGACTATGGCAAAGCCTTTGTGTGGATCACAACAAACTGTGGAAAATTCTTCAAGAGACGGGAATACCAGACCACTGCACCTGCCTACTGAGAAATCTGTGTGCAGGTCAAGAAGCAACAGAACTGGACACGGAACAACAGACTGGTTCCAAATCAGGAAAGGACTACATCAAGGCTGTATATTGTCACCCTACTTATTTAACTTATATGGAGAGTACATCATGAGAAATGCTGGCCTGGATGAAACACAAGCTGGAATCAAGATTGCTGGGAGAAATCAATAACCTCAGATATGCAGATGATACCACCCTTATGGCAGAAAGTGAAGAAGAACTAAAGAGCCTCTTGATGAAAGTGAGAGAGGAGAGTGAAAAAGTTGGCTTAAAACTCAACATTCAAAAAACTACGATCATGGCATCTGGTCCCGTCACTTCATGGCAAATAGATGGGGAAACAATGGAAACAGTAACAGACTTTATTTTGGGGGGCTCCAAAATCACTGCAGGTGATGACTACAGCCATAAAATTCAAGGACGCTTGCTCCCTGGAAGAAAAGTTATGACCAACCTAGACAGCATATTAAAAAGCAGAGACATTACTTTGCCAACACAGGTCCATCTAGTCAAAGCTATGGTTTTTCCAGTGGTCATGTATGGATGTGAGAGTTGGACTATAGAGAAAGCTGAGTGCCAAAGAATTGACGCTTTTGAACTGCAGTGTTGGAGAAGACTCTTGAGAGTCCCTTGGATTGCAAGGAGATCCAACCAGTCCATCCTAGAGATCAGTCCTGGGTGTTAACTGGAAGGACTGATGTTGAAGCTGAAACTCCAATACTTTGGCCACCTGATGGGAAGAGCTGACTCATTTGAAAAGACCCTGATGTTGGGAAACATTGAAGGCAGGAGGAGAAGGGGATGACAGAGGATGAGATGGTTGGATGGCATCACCAACTCAAAGGACATGGGTTTGGGTGGACTCCGGGAGTTAGTGATGTACAGGGAGGCCTGGCATTCTGCGGTTCATGGGGTCACAAAGAGCCGGACATGACTAAGCAACTGAATTGCACTGGACCATAAAGAAGGCTGAGTGCCCAAGAATTGATGCTTTTGAATTGTAGTGCTGGAGAAGACTTAGAATCCCTTCAGTTCAGTTCAGTCACTCAGTCATATCCAACTCTGCAACCCCATGGACTGCAGCAGGCCAGGCTTCCCTGTCTATCACCAACTCCCTAAGCTTGCTCAAACTCATGCCCATTGAGTTGGTGATGCCATCCAACCATCTCATCCTCGGTGGTCCCCTTCTCCTCCTGCCTTCAATCTTCCCCAGCATCAGGATCTCTTCCAACGAGTCAGTTCTTTGCATCAGGTGGCCAAAGTACTGGAGATTCAGCTTCAGTATCAGTCCTTCCAATGTGTATTCAGGATTGGTTTCCTTTAGGATTGACTAGTTTGATCTCCTTGCAATCCAAGGAACTCTCAAGAGTCTTCAACACTATGGTTCAAAAGCAGTAGTTCTTCAGTGCTCAGCTTTCTTTATGGTCCAGCTCTCACATCCATACATGACCACTGGAAAAACCATAGCTTTGACTAGATGGACCTTTGTTGGCAAAGTAATGTCTTTGCTTTTTAATATGCTGTCTAGATTGGTCAGAGTTTTTCTTCCAAGGAGTAAGCATCTTTTAATTTCATGGCTGCAGTCACCATCTGCAGTGATTTTGGAGCCCAGGAAAATGAAATCTGTCCCTGTTTCCATTGTTTCCATATCTATTTGCCATGAAGTGATGGGATCAGATGGCATGATCTTCATTTTCTGAATGTTGAGTTTCAAACCAGCTTTTCACTCTCCTCTTTCACCCTCATCAAGAGGCTCTTTAGTTCCTCTTTGCTTTCTGCGTAAGGGTGGTGTTATCTGCATACCTGAGGTTATTGATATTTCTCCTGGCAATCTTGATTGCCTTGGACAGCAGCAAAAAGATCAAACCAGTCAATCCTAAAGGAAATCAACCCTGAATATTTATTGGAAGGACTGTCGCTAAAGCTGAAGTTCCAATACTTAAGCCATCTGATGTGAAGAGCCAACTCATCGGAAAAAAACTTGATTCTGGGAAAGACAAAGGGCAAGAGGAGAAGGGGGCAACAGAGGATGCAATGGTTGGATGGCATCACCAACTCAATGGACATGAATTTGATCAAACTCCCGGAAATAGTGAAGGACAGAGAAGCTTGGCATGCTGCAGTCCGTGGGATCACAAAGATTCAGACACAACTGAGTAACTGAACAACAACAGAATATAGACAAAGCATCTATACCTTATAGGAATAAAATATATAAAGAATTTTGGACAGTGCTCAGCAGATAGTGCTGTGGGGCTATTAGACGGTCTAGAGCTCTCTCGGCCACCCTTCACCTCTTCCCAGCCAGCCGTCCAGAACATGCTGTCCATGCTGGACACTTCCATTCCCCTCTCTTCCGTTGGAGAGCTGAGAAAAGGACAGAACAAGTATTCCAGTTAGCCCTGGAATACTCGGGTCCAATTCAAATGGTAAAGTCCTCTGCCTGGCTCTAGATTAAAGCTGCAGTGAAAAATGAAATTGAGAGCTATGAATATCCCCTAGATCGGAAGAATAAAGTTATTTGGCAAGATCATAGCAAGTATCAGAACTGAAAACTGGCCAAGTCTGACTAGCTTCAGTCAGTGATACTGGAAAGCAAAAGTCACAAACTTACCTGACACATGTAGGGTGACTGACTTTTTATTCAAACATTTTGCACCAAGGAACAAACTGACTGTGGAGCTTAACAGGGCAGGGATTGCCAGGTGTCAGAAAATAAAAGGAGCTCAACTGAGCAGCCAGAGAAACACTAGGAGCAGGCCGAAACGTAGAGGCCAGGCCTCACGGAGCCCAGCTCCATTCATGCTCTCAGCATAGAATCTCGCCACCTCCTCGTTGGGGTTGCCCAGGACGGGGTCAAACCACATCTGAATGCAGCGGCCGCTGCCCCGGCTGTAGTTGCTGGCCTTGTAGGAGTGACTCCAGATTTCGTTGCACAGAGCAGCAGGCGTGGGGAAGTAGAAGTCGAAGCGGTGGCAGGCAACTTTCACTGGGCACTGGTTATACCCTGTGGGGAGGATGGAAGCCTGTAGCCACTGGGTCCAGAACCATCTCTTGCTCCACCAGCCCCACAACTCCAAGTCTCCATAAACCCTTCCACACCCCCACCTCCCGCTCCAAACCCCTCCCTCCTCACCCTGCCCAGCCCTCACCTGAGGTCCAGTCCCAGCCCCTGTGCCAGTTGCTCTTGCAGGTGTAGGAGGTGCGGCAGTCTTCCCACCAACTCTGACAGTCCTCTTTGCAGAGGGGCACGTTCAGGAACCGTTCTTTGCGCCAGCTCTGGTTCACCTGGGTCGGGAACCAGGGAAGGAGGGCTCTAGTCAGCCAGGGATCTCAGCTGCTACAGCCCTGATGGAGTCCAGGGCTGAGAAAGAGGCAATGACTCCACTCAGTTGTAGCTGCTCTCTGCTCAAAGCCAGTAATCAATGGGACTTCCCTGCTGGTACAGTGGGTAAGATCCACCTGCCTATGCAGGGGACGTGCATACAGCCCCCGGTTGCGGAAGATCCGACATGCCATGGAGCAACTAATCCTGTGCACCACAACTAGTGAGCCCATGCTCTAGAATCAGAGAACTGTAATGGAGCCCAAGTGCCACAACTACTGAAGCCCTCACACTCTACAGCCCGTGCTCCACAACGCGAGAAGCCACTGTAATGAGAAGTCCATACACTGCAACCAGAGAAAAAGCCACGCAGAAATGAAGACCCAGAACAGCCATAAATAAATAAATCAAATTATAAACAAAAATTAAAATGTAAATTTTAAAAAATAAAAAGAAAAGCCAGCAACCTGGAGAGAAGTTAATTCATGTTCCGAGGCCAACTCTAGATTACCTTCAGCCGTTTTTAAAGGAGAAAAGGGAAAAGAACCTCAGGGAATCATTAAGGCAGGAGGTTAGATTATGCATCGTTCTCCGTTGTTCACTGACTGGCTGACTTCAGATACCATATTGCCCAGTCACTTGCCTGCGGATTTGCTAAGGGAGCTGTTGGAGGTACAGAGCTAATCATTTTTTAACTACTGAAGTAATTCTTCATCCTTACTTTTTTAATCTAGGAAAAGAATCAACAGGTTAGGCAAGGCATGGTATCTATTCAGGAGAGCATAAGTCAAGAGTTAGGTTAAATTGCCTGGTGATTTCATTCCTATAATTAGGTTGTTTTAAGGTTAGAGGAACCAGAGATCAAATTGCCAACATCCATTGGATCATCGAAAAAGCGAAAGGGTTCCAGAAAAACATCTACTTCGGCTTTATTGACTATGCCAAAGCCTTTGACTGTGTGAATCACAACACGCTTTGGAAAATTCTTCAAGAGATGGGAATACCAGATCACCTGACCTGCCTCCTGAGAGATCTGTATGCAGGTCAGAAAGCAACAGTTAGAACTGGACATGGAACAACAGACTGGTTCCAAATCGGGAAAGGGGTATTTCAAGGCTGTATATTGTCACCCTGCTTATTTAACTTATATGCTGAGTACATCATGAGAAATGCTGGGCTGGATAAGCACAAGCTAGAATCAAGATTGCTGGGAGAAATATCAATAACCTCAGATATCCAGATGATACCACCCTTATGGCAGAAAGAAAAGAAGAACTAAACAGCCTCTTGATGAAAGTGAAAGAGGAGAGTGAAAAAGTTGGCTTAAAACTCAACATTCAGAAAGCTAATCATGGCTTTGGATCCCATCTCCTCATGGCAAATAGATGGGGAAACAATGGAAACAGTGACAGACTATTTTGGGGGGCTCCAAAATCACTGCAAATGGTGACTGCAGCCATGAAATTAAAAGATGCTTCCTCCTTGGAAGAAAAGTTATGACCAACCTAGACAGCATATTAAAAAGCAGAGACATTACTTTACCAACAAAGGTCTGTCTAGGCAAAGCTATCGTTTTTCCAGTAGTCATTTATGGATGTGAGAGTTGGACTATAAAGCTAAAAAATTGATGCTTTTGAACTGTAGTGTTGGAGAAGACTCTTGAGAGTCCCTTGGACTGTAAGGAGATCCAACCAGTCCATTCTAAAGGAGATCAGTCCTGAATATTCATTGGAAGGACTGATGTTGAAGCTGAAGCTCCAATACTTTGGCCACCTGATGGGAAGAACTGACTCATTTGAAAAGTCCCTGATGCTGGGAATGACTGAAGGCAGGAGGAGAAGGGGATGACAGAGGATGAGATGTTTGGATGGCATCACCAACTCAATGAACATGAGTTTGAGTAAGCTTCGGGGGTTAGTGACGGACAGGGAAGCCTGGCGTGCTGCAGTTCATGGGGTCACAAAGAGTCAGACACGACTGAGTGACTGAACTGAACTGATGGTTAGAGGGGAACAGAAATGGGCAAACAGGAAAGGGGCAAAAGAAGTGCTCCCACAACCCTCCTCAGACCAGAATTCCTTGAGCGTCCCTGCAAGTGGCTGGGGCTGGGCCAGCTAGGGGGCTGTCCTTTGCTGAGGCTCGTGTCTGCGGGGCTGGTGCCCATACCTCCTGGATCCAGGGCCCCAGGTTAGGCGAGCACTCGTAGAGACAGGTGTCCTGAATAAAGTGGCGCTTGCATGCAGGCTCCATCTTGCCGCAGTGGTCCCAGTCGAATCTGTACAGGCTGGAAATATCCTTATGGGCTTCTATGCTGGTGTTGACAAAGCAGCAGGCATTCTTTTTCCAAGGGCTGCACTGTCAGGGGGGTGGGGGAGGGGAGAGGGACTCAAGGGTGAACTCTCATACCCAGCACAACCAGAATATTCCCGCCTCTCCCCTTCAGTCCTTGATTCCCCAACAGTCTTCAGAGAAACATCAGGTGGAGGGACCCTTTTTGGGGGACAGGGTTTTCCAAGACTGTGGGGTCCCAGGGGTAGCAGTCATCACAACATTCATTAATTCAAATTTTTATTGAGCTCCTACTTCTAACCCAGGCATTTTTCTAGGAACTGGGAACACAACGCAAACTTAGCACTGGATAATTGCTTTGGGCAAAACCATAGCACGAGAGGAACAGGAAATTTTAGTTTTCTGGAATGGCCAGATTAAGCCTCTTTGGGAAGGTGATAAAGACCTGGAGGTGAGGAAGCAAGTTAAATGAACCGAAACCCCAGTAGAGTTCTAATTACAGAAATACACAATGATCTTGTGAATGAATGAAAACCCATGGCCTAGAATTTAGTATAAAAGCAGAATATTAAGGGGACTTCCCTGCTTGTCCTGTGGTTAAGAATCTGTCTGGCAATGCAGGGGATATGGGTTTGACCCCTGATAGAGGAACTCAGATTTCCACATGCCAAGGAGCAACTAAGCCCACGCACAGCAGCAAAGAGCCTGTGGGCCGCAATGAAGACCCAACACAGCTAAATATAAAAAACTTAAAGAAAAATTTTGAAAAGAAAATCAACCCCCTCTTTCCCCCCAAAAGGTCTCTCCAGGCCTGCTTCCTGATTTGAGTAATACGGAAACTCAACAACCAAGAAGCTGAGCTCTAGGCATTGTTCTGACCACACTGGGCACACAGTATGTGTAAAAGAGTCATTGCAAACTGAAAAAAGAGCTGCTCAGGGAACCTCCCTGCCTCCACCAAGGATGGGGGTAGACGTTCCCTGAGGCAGCTCTCCCCCATCCCAGACGACCCCTCGGCCTACCTGTCCGTGTAACCTGTCTTCTGGACCTGGTTTTTCCTTATGGTACCTGGCATTCATGCAGACGTTGAGAAGCTGAGTCCTAGGCTGGGCTGTCCCCACCGCAGCCACACATACCAAAAGGCACAGCAGTGGTGTGATCTTCCAGGCCATGCTTGTCCTTGAAGAACCAGTTGTGGTCGAAGGCAGCAAGGAAAGTCGAGCTGGGTCCTCAGGCTGTTAATAATAAATTAGGAGGGTGGGTGGAGCCTAGGGCGGGATTGAGCCCTAGTAACCCTAATCTTCCTAGTCTCAGGAAGATTGGGATCAGACACAGCCTTTTGAGACAACACCTTCAGGGCTTTTCTACAAGGTCATGAAGATCAAGTGGTGCAACTGACAGGTGGAGTTTGGGCAAAATTCAGAAATAGCCAGAAGATTGCCAGAGGTCCACAATCTCTCCTTTGAAATCCTTGAAGGCAAATATTTCAGAGTTTAAACTTTTAAGATTTGTTGACTGAAAAAACACACAGTGTAACAGCTATGAGTTGAGTGAACCACACATCTCCATAGAAGGTAGCTTCTAGTCACAAGGTACAGATATCTTTTTTTTTTTAATTGGAAGATAAAGTGAAAGTGAAGTCGCTCAGTCGTGTCCGACTCTTTGCCACCCCATGGACTGTAGCCTACCACAGTCCTCCGTCCATGGGATTTTCCAAGCAAGAGTACTGGAGTGGGTTGTCATTTCCTTCTCCAGAGGATCTTCCCAACCCAGAGATTGAACCTGGGTCTCCCGCATTGTAGGCAAATGCTTTACCATCTGAGCCACCAGGGAATTGGAAGATGATTGCTTTACAATAAACCAACTCATTAGGAAAGACCCTGATACTGGGAAAGATTGAAAGCAAAAGGAGAAAGGGGGGTGGGGGATGAGATGGGTAGATAGTATCACTGATCCAAGGGACATGAGTCTGAGCAAATCCCAGGAGATGGTGAAGGACAGGGAATACTGGCAAGTTGCAGTCCATGGGGTCGCAAAGAGTCAGATGACTTAGTGACTAACAATAACAACAATTGCTTCACAGTGTTGTGGAGGTCTCTGCTGTAAATCAACACGAATCAGTCGTACCCTCTCTCTCTTGAGCACCCCCCACCATTCCACTCCTCTAGGTTGTGTCAACTATAAATGGGCACTGAGCATTGGCAAGAGCCAAGAGCATTGGCAGCGACTGAACAAGGGCATTTGCCACCTGCCTCTGTGGAGATTGAACGCTGTGCTGCTGTAGCTATTGACCTTCAACACCCCCTGAGGAAGCTCAAGGTGGAATGAGGCACTCTGTGCTCCAGGGAATCTGGTAGGACAGGTCTTTAGATAGATATTTTCAGGAGTTGATTTTATGATTCCAGTCTCTGCATCTCCTCATATTTAGAGAAGCAGTAAATCCCTTCATGGTGACATCAGATCCTCATGACCAGCAGAAAACCTCTTGTAAAGTCAGCAATTGATTGCATTAAATTCCTCCTTCACCAAAACCTTTTACACTGACCTTCCCTGACTGCCTCTTTGGAGTAGCCCTCATTTTGCCCCAAATAAAGTTTAACTCACAATTCTCAAGTTGTGCATCTTTTTTTTTTAATTTATTTTTTAATTGAAGGATAATTGCTTTACAGAATGTTGTCATTTTCTGTCAAATCTCAACATGAATCAGCCATAGGTATACATATATCCCCTCCCTTCAAGTTGTGCATCTTTCTTAGTTGACAGTTATCACAGATTTCCAGGCTGGGCTCCCTGTGTTATACAGCAGCTTCCTGCTAGTTATCTATTTTACACATGATAGTGTATGTAGGTCAGTGCTAGTATCTCAATTTATCCTACCCTTTCCTCCTCCCACTGTGTCCACCAGTCCATTTTCTACATCTGCATCTCCATGTCTTCTCTGTAAATAGGTTCATCAGTACCATTTTTCTAGACTCCATATATATGTGTTAATATACAATATTTGTTTTTCTCTTTCTGACTTCATTCTGCCTAATAGACTCTAAGTTCATCCACCTCACTACAGCTGACTCAAACTTGTTCTTTTTTGTGGCTGAGTAATATTCCATTGTATATATGTACCACAACTTCTTTATCCATTCGTCTGTCTATAGATGTCTAGGTTGCTTCCGTGTCCTGTGTGTGTGAAAGTCGCTCAATCGTCTCTGACTCTTGGCAACCCCGCAGACTATACAGTCCACAGAATTCTCTAGGCCAGAATACTGGAGTGGGTAGTCTTTCCCTTCTCCCAGGGATCTTCCCAACCCAGGGATTGAACCCAGGTCTCCCTCATTGCAGGCAGATTCTTTACCAGCTGAGTCACAAGGGAAGCCCATGCTTCAAAATCCTAGCTATTGTAAATAGTGCTGCAGTAAACATCGGGATATAAGTGTTTTCTTGAATTGTGGTTTTCTCAGGGTATATGCCCAGTAGTGGAACTATCACATGGCAGTTTTATTCCTATTTTGTTAAAGAAACTCCATATTGTTCTCTATAGTGGCTGAAATTAGAATCAATTTATATTCCCACCAACAGCACAAAAGAGTTCCCTTTTCTCCACATCCTCTCCAGCATTTATTGTTTGTAGTTTCGTTTTTTTTTTTTTTGATGATGGCCATTCTGATTGGTGTGAGGTGATAGCTCATTGTAATTTTGATTTGCATTTCTCTGATATTGAGCAATATTGAGCATCTTTTCATATGTTTATTGACCCTTTGTATGTCTTCTTTGGAGAAATATCTGTTTTAGTCTTCTGTCCAGTTTTTGATTGGGCTGTTCGTTTTTTTGATATTGAGCTGTATGAGCTCCTTATATATTTTGGAGATTAATCCTTCATCAGTTGCTTGTTTGTAATTTCCTCCCATTCTGAAGGTTGTACCTTAATCTTGTTTATTGCTTCCTTTGCTATGCAAAAGCTTTTAATTTGAATTAGGTCCCATTCATTTATATTTGCTTTTATTTCCATTACTCTATGAGATAGGTCAGAGAAGATCTCACTGTCATTTATGTCAAAGAGAAGATCTCACTGTCATTTATGTCAAAGAGTGCTAAGCCTGTTTCCTCTAAGAGTTTTATAGTTTCCAGCCTTACATTTAGGTCTTTAATGCATTTTGAGTTTATTTTTGTGTATGGTGTTAGGAGGGCTTCCCAGGTGGGTAGTGGTAAAGAACTCACCTGCCAATACAGAAGATGTAAGAGACATGGGTTCGATCCCTGGGTCAGAAAGATCCCTTGAAGGAGGGCATGGCAACCCACTCCAGTATTCTTGTCTGGAGAATCCCCTGGACAGAGTGCTATTCCCTGGTGAGCTACAGTCCATAGGGTTGCAAAGAGCTGGACAAGACTGCAGTGACTTAGCACACACGTATAGTGTTGGGAAGTGTTCTAATTTCATTCTTTTACATGCTGTGCTTGTTGTGCTCAGTCACTCAGTCATGTCTGACTATGCGACCCATGGACTGTAGCCCATCAGGCTCCTCTGCCCGTGGTATTTTACAGGCAAGAATACTGGAGTGGGGTGCTATTTCCTACTCTGGGAATCTTCCCAACCCAGGGATCGAACCCACATCTCTTGTGTCACCTGCATTGGCAGGTTAGTTCTTTACCACCAGTGCCACCTGGGAAGCCCCTCTTTTACAGGCAGCTCTTCAGTTTTTCCAGCATCATTTATTGAAGAAGTTGTCTTTTTTCCATTGTATATTCTTGCCTCTTTTGTCAAAGATAAGGAGTTCCTTGTACAATAAGGAGGTCAAACCAGTCAATCCTAAAGGAAATCAACCCGAATATTCATAGGTAGGACTGATGCTACCCTTTTGTGGATCACTGCCTTGTTGTGGCAAAGGGGCTTACGTAACCTGATAAAGCTATGAGCCATGCCATGTATGGCCACCCAAGATGGACGGGTCATAGAGGAGAGTTCTGGCAAAATGTGATCCACTGGAGAAGGGAATGGGAAACCACCCCAGTATACTTGCTGTGAGAACTTCATGAACTGTATAAGAGGACAAAAAGATATGACACCAAAAAATGATTCCTCCAGGTCTGAAGGTGTCCAGTATTAAAATAAATATTAAAAAAAAACTAAGATCATGGCATCTGGCCCCATTACTTCGTGGCAAATAGAGGGGGAAAATGTGGAAGTAGTGACAGATTTCCTCTTCTTGGGCTCTAAAATCACTGCAGATGGTGACTGCAGCCATGAAATCAGAAGACATTTGCTTCTTGGCAGGAAGGCTATGACAAACCTAGACAGTGTGTTACAAAAAGCAGAGATATTACTCTTCGACAAAGGTCAGTATAGTAAAGGCTATGATCTTTCCAGAGGTCACATACCATTATGAAAACTGTACTGTAAAGAAGGTGGAGCATGGAAGAATTGACGCCTTTGAATTGTGGCGCTGGAGAAGACTCCTAAAAGTCCCTTGGACAGCAAGGAGATCAAACCAGTCAATCTTAATGGAAATCAACCCTGAATACTTGTTGGAAGGACTGATGCTGAAGCTGAAGCTCCAGTATTTTGGTCATCTGATGTGAAGAGCTGACTGATTGGAAAAGTTGGCTTTCCCTGATGTTGGGAAAAATTGAGGGCAGGAGAAGAGGGCATCAGAGGATCAGATGGCCAGATGGCATCACCGATGCAATGGACGTGAACTTGGACAAACTTCAGGAAATGGTGAGAGACAGGGAGGCCTGGTGCGTTGCAGTCCAAGGGGTCGCAAAGAGTCAGACATGACTGGGTGACTGAACAACAACAACAAGAACTGATGTTGAAGCTGAAGCTTCAATCCTTTGGCCACCTGATGCAAAGAGCTGACTCATTGGAAAAGACCCTGATTCTGGGAAAGATTGGGGGCAGGAGAAGAAGGGGGCAACAAGGATGAGATGGTTGGATGACATCACCAACTCAGTGGCCATGAGTTTGAGCAAACTCTGGGGGATAGTGAAGGACAAGGAAGCCCGGCACGCTGCAGTCCATGGGGTCACAAAGAGTAAGACATGACTTGACTGAACAAACAAAAGGTCAGTGACTGAAGTCACTAATGACTTAATCCCTATAGATGGCAGAACGACATTCTTTCGTTTGCAATTTTTTCAAAGGTAATGCAAAATGAGATAATACAGTTGTATGCACTCAGTGATCAAGCACACGTTCTGTGAGGAAATAGCTATCCTAGTGGGATAATTAAAATAATAACCTCACATTCATTCTCAGATGGGATTTTGACAACAAATGACTGTGCAAAAGTTTACAACAGTATCTTAATTTTGGAGCTCCAAATGCAGATTTATGTTTAAAAGAAAAAAAAAGCCCTGCTTCCAGCTCTTTCCAGTTTCATTATTTAGCCATTCCCAGAGACCCTGTGACCTGGGGCAATGTCAGAGAACAAAGGCTTGGAGGTGGACACAGGCAACCAAACAGTTCACCTCTGGGATCCAGGGAGGCTCCTGAACCCTACCCTAGAGCTGACCTCTCAGCCTTCATAGCATCTCAATCTTCTGACCTCTCACACTGAGATTTGGGAGGTGCCTGCTCCCTCATCCTGCTGCTCATCAGGTGCCTGGTTCTCCTAAAACACCCAGAATTCATTTCCCACAGCTCCTAAAGCTTCTGTACCCTCCCTGCTCACAAAGTTGCCCTGCCCTCACATCGCCCTCCATCTCCTGCAGAACTCCAGCATCTTGCCTGGGTCTCCGGGATGGGGGCTGAGCTGAGTGGCCTTCAGGCTGACTCTGCCCTAAGGGCTCGGGGAAATCTGGGATTAAATTCCCACATAGCTCTCCTCATCCTTTTTGTGTCCTCACTTCTCCAATATTCTGCTACACATATTTATTGTTCACTGTTTAGGTGTTCATTCATTTACTAATTCATTCATTCCAGGATCCAATCATCTCTCCATGGACCCTGTCACTCCCTGATCTCCAAGAGCACAAGAGACATCTATACTCTCGGAAATGCCACATGCTTCACAATTAGGTTCCTTTGGGAGCACAGAGTCTAACAGTTTAGAGCACAGGGTTCTGGATCCCAGCTCTCATACTCCCTCCACCTCCGCTTGACCTTGGGGGAAAATAACTCACATTATCTTGAGGCTTAGTTTCCTTACCTCAGGATTAATTGTAGCGGGGAAGCCCTGACAATCACTAGCCAACTGGGCACAGACTGAGAAATCACTTGGGAATGGAGAATGTGCACCAAGTCACACAGTAGGGACCACCCAAGTCCGACTCTGGACCCTCAAATCCAGGGCTCCTTCAACTTTTGCCCCCTGTACCTTCGCTGTGCGGAGGCTCCCATGGAGTGACTGACAGACTCCTGGGGGAATACTGGGAGGGCTGAGAAAGCCCTTTCTCCACTCAGTCAGTTGGTGATTCTTTTTTTTAGCTGTGGCCTCTTTCTAGAGCCAGTGCTTTCTTTCTCTCCATGCCACATACATCAGCCTGCACCCCTCTCCCCATCTTCCTGGTCTCAGCTAAGATCTTGGTCCAGCTCACCCCTCCTCCGTCCCCTCCCACCCCCACACCAATCATGACCCTGACACCACCACCCCTCCCCACGTGGTCCCAGACTTAAAGCTCTGAGCACTCAGTGCAGTGCTGAAAGGCAAAGTCCTGGGTTCTACTAACTTGTAGTTTAACCTTGGGCAGGCCCCGACTCTGCTTCTGGATTCTCTGCATTTAGGGATCCTGCCAGAGTGGATCCTCCCAGTTCAGATCTTTTAGTGCTTACTGGGAGTGCCCTAGGGTGTGTAGCTCAGACAGGTGGGTGGAGAGTAGCATACCTGGGAGGAATGCTGGCTCTTCGTCTGGCTCAGGCTTCTGTTCTGCTCTGCAGTCCTCCTTGCCTCACTCTAGGGGACAGAAGGGCTTAGTGGCCTAGGAGACGGGCCGTGGGAATGTGGCCCAGGAGAGGCTCTTAGGATAGGGCGAAGGCCACCCAGGAGTTAATTATTGCATGTGGGCTCCAGCCAGGCCTCCATGGGAGGGTGGTGGGTAGGAGCGAGTGGATTAATAGTGCAGGCCCAAGGTCAATTACCAATCCCCACTTACTCCATTTTCTCCCCTAAACTCAGGTGTGAGAAAACCTTGCAGCCTGAGTTGCTGGGATCCTTTAAAATAATCTGCTCTACTTCTAACCCCCTCATCCTGTTTTACAGATAAAGAGAATGAGACCCAGAGAATCAGGACAGAGCTCATTGCAGGGCAAGGGCTGGAGCGCAGGCTTCCAAGCTCCGGGGCACCTGAACAGGGTGTCGTCCTTGTTCAGTCACTCAGTCATGTCCGACTCTTTGCAATCCCATGGAATGCAACACGTCGGGCTTCCCTGTCCTTCACTGTCTCCCTGAGTTTGCTCAAACTCATGTCCATTGAGTCAGTGATACCATCCAACAATCTCATCCTCTGTCATCGCCTTCTCTTCCTGCCATCAATCTTTCCCAGCATCAGGGTCTTTTCCAATGAGTCAGTTCTTCGCATTAGGTGGCCAAAGGATTGCAGTGTCAGTCCTTCTAGTGAATATTCAGGGTGATTTCCTTTAGGATTGACTGGTTTGACCTCCTTGCTGCCCAAGCGACTCTCAAGAGTCTTCTCCAGCATTACCATACGAAAGCATCAATTCTTCAGCGCTCAGCATACAGAGTGCAGTTTCCATATCCCCAGCTTATAGAGCCACTGACTCTTCAATCTCGTCAGCCTCAGGCATCACCCACTTCCAGCTGTAAAATCATAGATGTTCAGTTTACCAGAGCCTCTGTTGTCCCAAGGCCCCAGCTCCCCTCCCTTCCCCCATCCACCTACACAAGTCTACTTTCTCCAGCAGCCAGTAGTCTGCTTTAATGTAGATTCCTCTCCCCCACTCCTACCCCAGCCAAAAACGGAGGCTTCCTTTTTACACCCTCTGAGGTCAGGTTGCTACCACTGGTGGAGAAAAAGAAGAGAGGAGGAAGAAATAAGTTCAGGAGAGAACGTTGAGCTCTTTTGTGTTGAGGTGCTGTGTGGAACCTGGCGTGAGGTTGTGATAAAAGAGAAAACCCAGGGAAGGGTCCATGCTGGATGTGGAAGCCATCAGCCTACACATAGCAGCAGAAGTTTAAAGAATATGGGGCCTCAATACTGTTGGAGGACTTCCCTGGGGGTCCACTGGTTAAGAATCCGCCTGCCAATGCAGGGACACGGGTTTGACCCTTGGTCCAGGAAGCTTTCACATGCCTCAGGGCAACTAAGCCCTTGCACCATAGCTACTGAGCTTGAGTCCTGCAACTACTAAGCCAAAGCACCCTAGAGCCCACGCTCAACAAGAGAAGCCATCACAATGAGAAGCCTGGACACCGCAACCACAGAATAGGCCCTGCTCGCTGCAACTAGAGAAAGCCTGAGCACAGCAACAAAGACCTACTGCAGCCAAAAAATTAATAAAAAATTTAAAAAAGATCCCAGTTTAAAAAAAATATGCTTGGAAAGGGCACAGGTCTGGGCCCATGGAGCAAGGAAGTGGGGGGAGGTGTGCAGCTGGGAGCCAGAAGAGGCAGCTGAATTACTGGAGGAGAATCAGCCAAGAAGGAAAGCCCTATAGGTCTGCAAAGAAATTGACTCCAGTGCGGGGAGGAGGGAAGAAATTGACTGCCAGGATACCCCCAGCTTGTGCCCTGCTTTCCCTTTCCCTCAGAGTGAGCCATTCCTGAATCTTGTGACAGACAACCTGGGAGGGTTAAGCCCTCTGAACACCTGAGCAGGTAGAAGGTGGCTAGAACCCCCAGACATCCCTCCTGGCTTTACAAGCCCAACTCAGCCTTCTCCTGATTGGAGAAGCATGGCCATGTGTCTAGGAATGCCCCAAAGCATTCTGCTATATACTCATCTAAGGGCTTCCCAGGTGGCGCAGTGGTAAAGAATCTGCCCGCCAATGCAAGACACGCAGGAAACACTGGTTCGATCCCTGGGTTGGGAAGATCCCCTGGAGTAGGAAGTGGCAACCCACCCCAGTATTCTTGCCTGGGAATTCCCATGGACAGAAGAGCCTGGCAGGCTATAGGCCAGTTCGCAAAAGAGACGGACAGGACTGAGCATATACACTCACGTATGTGCTCATCAAAATGAACTTTCCCTGTCTCCCATTCTCTGCCCCTGCACCAGAAGTTGATTAAAAATTGGATTTTATAGTCCATCCACTCAGGAGTGATGTTTGGCCTCTGAGAAGTCAGGGGTTCAGAAGAAGAAACTGGCAAGTGGGAGGTGAGTTGGACCCATGAGTTCTAACCCACGAGGAGTCCCTGCCTTTGTTGAACCTCATGCCAGGCTCTGAATCTCAGACCACCTGGCCAAGAGGCAGGGACACAGTCAAACAGCCACTATGGAGCCGATCCTGAGAGTATCCGCTTGGATTAGAAGCTTAATACCAGCCAAGTTAGCCGTCAGCTTCCTTGTGGACCCCAAACTGAAGGCTACTCTGTGACTAGACAAAGATAACAGGAGGGTCTTTGGCCCTGCGTGGGTAGGGGCTCTGGGCTGCAGGGAGTCGGGGTGGGAGAAGCTGGAGCTTTTCCTGAGTGTGAGCCAGCAGCATATGCAATTGCTTACCACCCATCCTCATAGTTGAGAAAAATATAGTTCCCAGGCAGCAAAGAGGGGCTAGGATTCAGAACTGAGTCTGAGTCCAAGCCTGGTTTCTTTCACGAAGAAAGGAGAGCACTGTGAGGGCATCGGAGTCTGAGGACTGCAGATCCAGTGTTTCTTCTGTGGCCTCATTTCCTGCCCTTGTCCTCTTAACTTCTATCTTAGCCACCTAGAAATTCTCCTTGTGCTTCTATCAGCTCCAAGCCTTTGTACTTCTTGAACCTTCTCCATGAAATGTGATTCCTCCTGCCTAATCTGCTTAGTCAATACTACGCTCTGTCTGGAAACCTTCCCTCACCTTTTTGGGCTTCCACAGAGCTGCACCACACTCTGTGCTCCCCTGGAGCAAACCCTCAGCTCATTGTGCTAAGAGTTATCAGTTATCACGTCTGTCTGTCTGCCCCCACCAGAGAGTACAAGGTACTCAGTTCCCTACCTGTTGGTTGACACAGCCAGAAGGCGTCTGTTGACACAGCCAGAAGGTGTCTGTTGACCGACAGACTGAGTGCATGGACTCCTTCACTTCCTAAGCACCTCCTCTGTGCTAGGCACTGACCCAGGGCCAGGGGATCTGACACAAAATGACATAGACGTGGCCTCTGCTTTCAGGTGTGTATGTTTTGTAGGGAAAGTCAGATAATAAGCACAGGGAATTGATATCTATACAAGAGGACCAATGATGTGATGAGAAAGTACCCAGGTGAGAAATAAGTTCTTTTGGTTGGCTTGTCAGAAGTCATTTTGTTGTGCTAAGTCATGTCTGATTCTTTTTGAGGAATTAATCATAGGATGAAATCTAAGTGGCTACAAGAAGTCAGCCTGCAGAGTATAAAAACATTCTAGGAACCTCAACTGAACACAGGGAGTCAGCCTGCAGAATATACAAGAACATTCTAGGAACCCAGAGAGGAGGGGACTTCCGGGCCACTGAAGAAGTTTGGTTTTTCCAGCAGATACCATGGGAGAGCATTTAAAGGGCTGGAGAGGGGGTGTCACAAAAACAAAACATTTTTTCGGTATTTGTTTTCACTTTTTAAAAAACGTCCATCAGATAGTAGAACTCCAGGGTGAAAGTTTGATGATGAATAGGATATTTGCCATCCTCAAAATATCTACCTACAACATACTTATTAATTACAAAAGGGCGAAAAGTAACAGAGAAACCTGGCAGACCCAATCCCAACCAAAAGATAAGTTAACATCCTCAGGAATGGGCCAATCCAACACTTATGCCCCCCACCACCATGATGCAGCAAGAGCACACAGAATTGCTTTCAGGATATTCATGTCCCAAATGCAGAACCTCAGTCAGATAAACCCAAACTGAGAGTTATTCTACAAAATAACTGGCCTGTGTTTTTCAAAAATGTCAAGGCCATAAAGGAACGAAACCCACTCCCTCAAATGTCCATCGGTAAGTGACTTAATTAAATGTGATCTATTCATAGAATAGAATATTGCCCAACAATGAAAAAGAATGAACTAGATATCTGTAGATCAATATGGAAAGATCTCAGAAACCTTGTTCTCATGGGAAGAAACATGGCCAGTGAAAAACTCTACTGAGACGCCCTTTATCCCACCTGTCAGTTTAGAAAAAAATCAGCTTAGTAGAACATTCAATGTTTGACACTCTACTGTGTCAACCACGTGATGGGGAAACAAGGCACTCATACATTGCTGGTGGGGACCACATTGATACAACCCCTGTAGAATTTTAACTATCAAAATTATAAATCCAAATGCTCCTTGATCCAGCAATCCCTCTTCTGGAATCCAACAGTATAGCATTCTACTATGTATATGGTTATTCACTATAGAATTGTCATTAAAAAAAAAAAAAACACAGAGACAATGCAAGCTTTCCTCGTGGGGGTCTGCCCACCAATATCTCCTTCCCAGCCCACATCTAGTAGGGGAAGGAAAAGGAAAGAAACTTCAGGAGCCAATAACTCATCTGCCAGTTTCTCCCCAGCTTCCCTCCACCAATTCTCTTGTTCCTTTGTGGAATGGGAGGGGGCAGGCGGGGGAAGACCGGTGCAGAAGTAAGAGCCCCAGGCTAAGGATCAACTTCCACCCTCTGCTTGCTGATAAACTTCAAGCTAGCCCGGTCTCTTTTTGGGCCTCTCAACAGGAAGGATGGAGCAATAAGGCATGCCTACCACCTCCCAACCCACTCATCCCCAAATTATTTATAAAATACAGTACACACATGGATATATTTATTAGAATAAGCTCTTAGAGGATCCCCATAGGATTTTGGATCTGGAAACAATGACCAAGGTATTATGAGTCCTCCTCATCTGAGAGAGTGGAGCTGGGTTGAACTGAGATAATCACCTAGGTTGGGTGCAGGCAAAGAAGGTATCCAGGTGTCAGCAGCGGGAACAGCTTAGTTAAGGAACCAGAGTGGCAGTATCTGGGTCAAGTTGAACAGGAGAGTTCCAATCCCCTGGGGTGTGGACCCAGAATTGGGGTTCTCAGCATAAAATCTCGCCACCTCCTCATTGGGGTTGCCCTGGAAGGGGTCGAACCACATCTGGATGCAGCGGCCACTGCCCCGGCCATAGTTGCTGACCTTGTAGGAGTGACTCCAGATTTCGTTGCACAGAGCAGCAGGCGTGGGGAAGTAGAAGTCAAAGCGGTGGCAGGCAGCTTTCACCGGGCACTGGTTATAACCTGTGGGGAGGATGGAAGACCTGTAGCCACTGGGTCCAGAACCATTTCTTGCTCCACCAACCCCATAATCGCAAATCTCCATAAACCCTTCCACACCCCCACCTCCCCCTCCCTCTCCCCACGCCCCCCAGTCCTCACCTGAGGTCCAGTCCCAGCCCCTGTGCCAGTTGCTCTTGCAAGTGTAGGACGTGCGGCAGTCTTCCCACCAGATCTGACAGTCCTCTTTGCACAAGGGCACATTCAGGACCCGCTCTTTGCGCCAGCTCTGGTTAACCTGGAGGGGTCGGGGGAGGGAGGGAGCCAGTCTGTCAGGGATCTCAGCTGCTACAGCCCTGAAGGGGTCCAGGGCTGGGGAGGTGGGGGCGATGCCTCTATCACCCTCAGACCAGAATTCGTGAACCACACCCTCCCTGCAAGTGACCAGTGGACTCTGCCCTCTGCTGAAGTTCCTGTCTGCGGGGCTGGTGCCCATACCTCCCGGATCCAGGGCCCCAGATTAGGTGAGCACTCGTAGAGACAGGTGTCTTGAATAAAGTGGCGCTTGCAAGCAGGCTCCATCTTGCCACAGTGGTCCCAGTTGAATCTGTACAGGTAGGAAATGTCCTTATGGGCTTCTATGCTGGTGTTGACAGAGCAGCAAGCATTCTTCCTCCAGGGGCTGCACTGTGGAGGGGAAGACATGGGGCTAAGTCCTTGAGCCACTGTGGCCATCTCCTCCATATTCTGGCTCCTCTGCCTCAGGTAGATCATCCAGAGGAACACTCGCTGGGGAGGTTGCCACTAAGCCTGGACTTGAGAGCCCTCATTTTGGGGTAGAGGCAATAATAAAACGGACTTCTAACAGAAAGTAACACCGGGAACGTGGGAGATCTGGGGAATCATCATCTGGGGGGACATGATTATTTGTACATCTCTAAACTGTTTACAAAGTTATTTCATGTTATCTGGGTTATTTATATTATTCATTTTGCACCGAGCTGGTATTAACTGAGTGCAGGCACTGTGCTGGCTGCTGAGTATACTGTAATGAACAAAATAGATCAAATCTCTGCCCTCCTTGAGCTTATGGTTTTAGTGAGGGGCAGGGAGGGGGGATACAGAGAACATTGGGGGCACAGAAAATAGCAGATGCAAAGTCCCTGAGATTTTTGCACTTTATCTTTTCTTACTGAAGATAATGGTCCCAGTCGAAAGACCATTACTCCTGTTTTACAGAGTTTAAGGAAGCTGCACCCTTTGTGGATGGTAAGGTTAAGGTTTTAACTCAGGACAGAGAGGAGAGGGGGAATCCTGGCCTCAGGTTGTGGTAGAGGGTGGAGGGAAAGGGGGCTGGTCTGGCTCTTTCAGGGTCTGGAACTGCAGGTAAGGAGATTCCTGGTAAGTGTTGAAAGAAGAGGGGCGCAGAGTGGCAGTTTCCCACACATGGCCCGAACATGGGCCATGGGACTAAATGTGGGAGGCAATCCTGGAGAGGTAAATTCAAGGCAGGTAAGATGGTAGAAAGGGCTTCCCAAGTGGTGCTAGTGGGAAAGAATCCCCCTGCCAATGCAGGAGATGTAAGAGACACAGGTTCAGTCCCTGAGTTGGGAAGATCCCTTGGAGGAGGGCATAGCAGCCCACTTCAGTATTCTTGCCTGGAGAGTCCCACAGACACAGGAGCCTGGTGGGCTACAGTTCAATGGGTCGCACAGAGTTGGACATGACTGAAGTGACTTAGCACGTACGCACAAGATGGTAGAAGAGATTGTGGTTTCCCTTTAGGAATTGCCGTAGGCTGGGAGTCAGGAGCTGAGTGATCAAGAGCCAAATTGCTTAAAATGTCTGAGATGAAATCTAGCACCCAGGCTCAAGTGAGGGGGGAGCTGTGACAGGTCCGGACACTCAGGAGAAACTAAGGAAAGTCCTTGACAGCGGAGCCAAACCAATCCCTCTCCAATAACCCAGCCCACGCCCAGAGCTGCTGCCGCAGAGCCTGCTTCCAGGCTTCCCTAGCTTTTTGTGCATACCATTCCTCAGATGCCCAACTCTTAGTCAACTTGCAGTCCCCATCCACTGCATCCCTGACCTGCCAGCCAGGGTCAGTGGTTTCCTCCTCTGAAAGGATTAATACATGTAATGAAAAACCCTTCCTGGCCCATTTCAGAGAAGCTCCAGAAAACCAGCCACTCGCACATAGTCTACATCCCTCTGAATTGCAATCACCTGTCTTCCTCAAAGATCTGCGCACCATTTCTTGGCAAAGAGGAAGTGCTACTAAAGGTTCTTTAAAGCCCCCTTTAAAATTTAAAAAATTCTGAAAATGCAGTGGTGCATATGGACTTTCAGTTTTGGAAGATGAAAACATTCTGGAGGTGGATGGTGGTGATGGTGGTGATGTTCGCGTGTGAATCTACCTAAGCCACAACATTGCATGCTTAGAAATGCTTAAACAGCAAATTTTATGTTATGGGTATTTTGCTAGCAAATGAACTGTTGGAAATGACTCAGAAGTCAAGGGCTGCTGAACTCCCCTCTCTTCACTTGAAGACCCTGGAGACAGTCCATGCCAGCCCTTCCCTGGGGACACCGCAGCCTGCCAGCAGTGTGAAGGCTTGTAGGGAGCCGAGGGAGAGACCAGAGGGAATAAGACACCGGCATTTCTCATGAGCCTGGAGTTCAGCTGCAAGCTCAGAGTCCCTGAGCTGCTTTGGGGACCTTCCCCACGAGACCAGCCTCACCTCCCCTTCTCTCCGGGCAGCAGTGTTCTTGGCTCAGGCCACGCTAGATTTGGCACCACTCATGCTGTCACCCTCCAACCTGAGTACACACCGTCCTCTGCTAGGCTGCCTTTTCCTGCTTTGTCTTCCTGGAAAACTCTTACTCAACCTCCAAGGCCAAGCCAATGGCCTCTTTACTTGGAAGTCTTCCCAGCATATCTGGTTTGCCACTTTCTCGTCAGGACCTAATAGAGGTGAGGACCTGGCCTATTTGTAGTTCTTTGTTACATGGTGACCATGAGGGACCTATCTCTCCTGCCTTGACTTTGAGCTCCATGGGCTGGCAATAATGAAGGTTGGGAAAGTTACCACCAGTCCCTCTCCCGGCTGGATTCTTAGTTCCCATGTCTACCTGTGCCTTCTCTGGGCCTATTTCCTCATTTGTATAAATAGAGACCACCTACCAACTACAAAGTGGGTATTCACTGACAAGGTGTGAGGAAAACACTTGACCCATAGAGGGCGCTAGATAAACAGTCCTCCCCGTGTTGTAGTGACCTAGGAGAGGTCCACCAGCATCACCTCCCTGCCATCCTCTTGCCTCCATCACTCCCAAAGCTAATCTTCCCATCACCCTTACTTCTCCCTTTTTGGGGGTCAGCCCTCTCCCCTATCCCAGACCCCACCCCATCCTCACCTGCTCATGTAGACTGCTCTCAGGGCCTGGTTCTGCTTTGTGGTGCTTGGCATTCATGCAGACGTTGAGCAGGTCTGTCCTGGCCCGTGGAGTCCCGGGGACCTGGGAACCCCAGGCAGCAGCGACCAAAGCCAGAAGCAGCAACTGTGTCATCTTCCAGGCCATGACCACTCACTCCTGCCAGGAAGCCACCATAAGACTCTTGGTCAGATTTCCTGTCTCCCTCCCAAACCCAGATCTTCTGGCCTCCTCACGTGGCTTACCCCACTTCACCGATGAGCTGAGCGATGAAG
The DNA here is from genome assembly GCA_024291935.2 of Okapia johnstoni. Lineage (NCBI taxonomy): Eukaryota > Metazoa > Chordata > Mammalia > Artiodactyla > Giraffidae > Okapia > Okapia johnstoni. Next base: position 26,604,323 of record CM044325.1, read on the forward strand.
GGCCTGTAGAGGTCTGGACCAAGTGGTTGGAATCCAGCCCCACCTGAGGACATTTCAACACTAGCTCTGTGACGTGGGGGAGCCACCACCCCTCTCTAGACATCCCCTTCCGGTTTTGCCAGACGATATTTCACCCACAATCAGAGGGTCCTGCATAAGAGGAACCAGGGGGCATAATCTGCTGATGGGGCTGGCGAGTGAGAGGAGGGGCGCCAGCCAGCCTCTACTTCTGCTTCCTCAGCCCATCCCGACTAGCCCGAAGCAACCTAACTTTAGGAGCCAAGAGATTGCCAGCGGAGTAAACAGGGAAGCTGACCAGTGGCCAGATGAAAGCCATTGAGCCATTGAGTTCTTGCTTAAGGTTGGAGCCTGTGCCAGGGGAGCTGGGAGTAGTGGGAAGGCTGTGTGTAAAGCTGCGCTGTGCTGCGCTTAGTTGCTCAATCAGGTCCAATTCTTTGCAACCCCATGGACTGTAGCCCCCCAGACTCCTCTGTCTGTGGGGATTCTCCACGCAAGAATACTGGAGTGGGTTGCTGACCCAGGGATCAAACCGGGGTCTCCTGCACGGCAGGCAGATTCTTTACCAATTGAGCTACCAGGGAAGCCCTAGTGAGAGTTAAACCTCAGGTCCTTACACCTCAACAACCCTCTGCAACCCCCACTGATAAATCTTGGGAAGTTCCCTGGGCAGAGTCAGGCCTAGACCTTGGGGAAGGCCAAGAAGTAAGGAGAATGTGGAGGAGAAACTGAGCCAGAGCGGTGGGTGGTGGAGGCACCAGAGGAGCCCCCGCCTTGCCTCTCACCTCCTACCTCCCATCCCTACTTGTCCTCCCTGTCCTGCCCTTACCTCTGCCCTCAGCCTACCTGGGATAGGAGAATGTTTCCCCTCTCTTTTACAAGCCTGTGCTGACTGCTTGGTCAGCCGCTCAGTCAGCGAAGTCTGGAGGCTTTGTCTAGGAAACAGCTCAATTGTCTTTCAGTTCAGAGCCAGTTAAATTATGGTACACACACCCAATGGGATTTAACCGGATGAAAAAGATTGAGAGAACTCTTGACGTATGAATGTGGAAAACTTTCCAAGCACATTGTTAAGTGACAGAAGAAAGGTGTATACACTTACGGTCAATTAAACTACAACAAAGGAGTCAAGAGTATACAATGGAGGAGAGACAGTCTCTTCAATAAGTGGTGCTGGGAAAACTGGACACCTACCTGTAAAGGAATGAAACTAGAACATTCTCTAACACCATATACAAAAAGAAACTCAAAATGGATTAAAGACCTACATGTAGACTGGAAACCATAAAACTCCTAGAAGAAAATGTAGGTTTAGCACTCTTTGACATAAATCACAGCAATATTTTTTTGGCCCTATCTCCTAAAGCAAAAGAAATAAAAGCAAAAATAAACAAATCAGACCTAATTAAATTTAAAAGTGTTTGCACAGCAAAGGAAACCATCAACAAAATGAAAAGACAACCTACTGAGGGAATTCTCTGGCTGTCCAGTGGTTAGGACTCCATGCTTCCATTACAGAGGGCATGGGTTTGACTCCTGGTCAGGGAATTAAGATCCTGCAAGCTATGCAGTGCAGCCAAAACAAAGTAAGAAACAAAACCCAACCTACTGAATGAGAGGAAATATTTGTGAATGATATAACTGATAAGGGTTTAATATCTAAAATATATAAATAGCTCCTACAACTGGGCAGCAAAAATACAAAAAACCCAATTTAAAATGGGCAAGACCACAATAGTTATTTTTCCAAAGAAAACATGCAGATGGCCAACAGGCACATGATGCTCAACATCACTAATCATCAGGAAAATGCAAATCAAAACCACAATGAGATATCACCTCACCCCTGAAATATACATCAGAATGGCTATTATCAGAAAGAACACAAACAACATACATGGGCAAGGATGTGGAGAAAAGTGAACCTGCATACATTGCTGGCGGGAATGTAAATTGGTGCAGCCACTGTGGAAAACAGCATGGAAGATTCTCAAAAATAGAACTATTATATGATCCAGAAATTCCACTACTGGATGTATACACGAGAAAACAAAAACACTAATTCAAAAGATACGTGCAGGGATTTCCCTGGTGGTCCAGTGGCTGAGACTCTGCGCTCCCGGTATAGGAGTTGGGGTGGGGCATGGGTTTGATCCCCGAGAACTGGATCCCACATGCTGCAACTGGAGCATTCACATGCCTAAAGATTCTGAGTGCAGCCAAATAAATGAATAAATATTTTTTAAATGCTTTAAAAAACTAATAGAAAGAGACACATGTGGACTTCCCACCAGTCAGTGGTTAAGATTCTGCCTTCCAATGCAGGGGGCTCCGGTTCCATCCCTGGTCAGGGAACTAAGGCCCCATATCCCACATGCCTCAGGGCATGACCAAGAAAAATGTTAAAAAAAATAAAAAATACAACAAACTAGTGAATATAACAAAAAAGAAATAGACTCACAGATACAGAGAGCAAACTAGTGTTAACCAATGGAGAGAGAGAAGGGAGAAGGAACAATATTGGGGTAGGGGACTAAGAGGTACAAGTTATGATGTATAAACCAAGCTTTGAGGATGTATTGTAGAGCACAGGAAACATCAGCAATATTATAATAGCTATAAATGGCGTGCGTGCTGGCTGGCGTGCGTGCTTAGTTGCTTCAGTTGTGTCCGACGCTCTGTGACCCCATGGACCATGACCTGCCAGGCTCCTCTGTCCTCGGGATTCTCCAGACAAGAACACCAGAGTGGGTTGCCCTGTCCTTCGCCAATAAATGGCGTATAACCTTTAAAAATGGTAAATCACCATATTGTACACCCGTAACATATAATATTGTATATCAACAATACTTCAATTTTTAAAAGAAGAAGAAGGTGCAGAAGGGCAACATGTATCTTTTGTGTAAAAAAGTTGGAGAGAAAATATCCATGTTTGCAAATTCTGGAGGGAATTCCCTGGTGATCTTGCAAAACCTCGCAGCACAGCCAAAGCAAAAAGTAAGAAAGAAAGAAAAGAAGGAAGGGAGGGAACAGGCGGAGGGAGTGGGGCAGGAAGAGAAAAAGAAAGAAGGAAGGGAAAGAGGGAAAGAGAATTCTGGAATGCTACAAAAAAATTATAAGTGGTTGCTTGAGGGGAGGACTTTGGCTTAAGGATTGGCTTAGAGTCTTTCCTCTATGAAACTTTCCGTGCTGTTTTGATTTTTGAACCATGTGACTATACGTATACCTTTTTGAAATATACATGTATTTATGTATACTTATACATAAAATATATATAAATAAAATACAAATGTAAATAAATATATAAATTTTATTTATAGATATACACTTATTTATATCAGTTTTGGATACTATACATATATTTACAAAAATATAAACACGAGACTACCAAGCATCCTAGTTCCTTGGGTATAATGCCAGAGAAATTCTTTGCATTTATGCCACATATATTCCATTTTTATGCACAAATGATAGTATGTTTTCCATTTTTAGATATTTTCACTGTATGTGTCAGTTGCTCAGTCATATCTGACTCTTTGTGACCCCATGGACAGTAGCCCACTAGGTTCCTCTGTCCATGGCATTCTTCAGGCAAGAATACTGGAATGGGTTGCCATTCCCTTCAGCTTTTGACAAAAGGAAAAAAAGCACATGAAACCAACCCATCCTCACTTACACACTAGAAAATTACTGTCACATTTGATAACATAACCTTCAAATTACTTGTCTGTGCCTTGTACAGTCTGAAATTAACTCAAATGCCCTCTGTGGCAAAAAACCCCAAATCCTTTCATTAATCATTGTACTCATTATACTCATTGGTCAAACTCATGTCCATTGTGTCGGTGATGCCATCCAACCATCTTGCCCTCCGTCATCCCCTTCTCCTCCTCTTCAATCTTTCCCAGCATCAGGGTCTTTTCCAATGAGTCAGCTCTTTGCATCAGGTGGCCAAAGTTTTGGAGCTTCAGCCTCAGCATCAGTCCTTCCAATGAATATTCAGGATTGATTTCCTTTAGGATTGACTGGTTGGATCTCCTTGCAGTCCAAGGGACTCTCAAGAGTCTTCTCCAACACCACAGTTAAAAAGCATCAATTCTTCGGCACTCAGCTTTCTTTATAGTTCACCTCTCACATCCATACACGACTACTGGAAAAACCAAAGATTTGACTAGATGGACCTTTGTTGGCAAAGTAATGTCTCTGCTTTTTAATATGCTGTCTAGGTTGGTCATAGCTTTTCTTCCAAGGAATAAGCGTCTTTTAATTTCAAGCCTGCAGTCACCATCTGGAGTGATTTTGGATCCCCAAAATATAAAGTCTGTCACTGTTTCCATTGTTTCCCCATCTATTTGCCATGAAGTGATGGGACCAGATACCATGATTGTAGTTTTTTGAATGTTGAGTTTTAAACCAGCTTTTTCACTCTCCTCTTTCCCTTTCATCAAGAGGCTCTTTAGTTCTTCTTCACTTTCTGCCGTAAGGGTGGTGTCATCTGCATATCTGAGATTATTGATACTTCTCCTGGCAATCTTGATTCCAGTTTGTGCTTTGTCCAGCCCAGCATTTCACTGCATATAAGTACTCTGCATATAAGTACTCTGATATACTCTGCATATCAGTTGATGTACTTATGCATACAAGTTAAAACACAATATACAACCTTGATATACTCCTTTCCCTATTTGGAACCAGTCTGTTGTTCTATGTCCAGTTCTAATCGTTGCTTCTTGACCTGCATACAGATTTCTCAGGAGGCAGGTAAGGTGGTCTGCTATTCCCATCTCCTTAAGAATTTTTCACAATTAGTTCTGCTAAGTTTTGCCAAATAATACATATAAGGGAAATATGATACTTTAGAAATGTATTATGAGTATTATGTCACCTCATTCCAACCAATTCTCTCTAATCATGTTATCAAGCAGGTATGCAAATTCTAAATGACACAAAAAGGAATAACCTAAGCTTTCCTTTGCCTTTACTGAAAGAAACAAATATATAAAGTTAGTCCATGCCCAGATCAGTGATGAAAGTATGCCAGGGGATCTCCCTGCTGTCCAGCGGTTAGGACTCTGTGCTTTCACTGCCAACGGCGTGGGTTCAAGTCCTGGTTGGGGAACTAAGATCTCATAAGTAGTATTGTGTGGCCCAAAAATCTAATCTCTTTCTCATTTGTGATGGGTCAAAAAAAAAACAAAGGAACAAATTCTTTGACCATTGAGAAGTGAGATCTGTTTGTCTCCCTCACTTGAATGTAGATAGGCTCTGTGACTGCTCTGACCAATATTTTATAGTGAAAGTGACACTCTGCCAGTTTCTAGTTCCAGGCCTTAAGAGACGTTTGTGTCTCTCCAAGGACTGCAAGGAGATCAGGCCAGTCAATCCTAAAGAAAATCAACCCTGAATATTCATTGGAAGGATTGTTGTTGAAGCTCCAATACTTTGGCCATCTGACACGAAGAACTGACCCATTGGAAAAGACCCTGATGCCAAGAAAGATTGAGGGCAGGAAGAGAAGGGGACGACAGAGGATGAGATGTTTGGTTGGGATTACCGACTCAATAGACATGAGTTTGAGCAGACTCCAGGAGATAGTGCAGGACAGAGGAGCCTGGCGTGCTGCAGTCCATGGGGTCACAAAGAGTCAGATAGGACTTAGCAGTGTATCAACGACAACATAATTCTTATGTTGAAACCTTCTACCTCCCATGTGATGGTTTTAGAAGGTGAGACCTTTGAGAGGTGATTCCAGTTAGAGGAGTTGATTAGGATTATATGGGATTAGTGTCCTTATGAGAATCATGAGAGAACTTGCCTCATTCTGCTCTCTGCTGTGCCTGGATACTTTAAGTCATCAGTCTGCAATCCAGAAGATGGCCCTCACCAGAACTTGACAGTGCTGGCACCCTGATCTTGGACTCCCAGCCTTCAAACTGTTTCCAAGTCCAAGCTCGTACTGCTTGCCGCATGATAAGACAATAAATTGAAAGACGAGTTTGGGGGGCAAGGAATAGCGACTTTATATGAAAAACCAGCAGACAAAGATGGTTTACTAGTGTCCCAAAGAACCATCTTACTTGAGTTTGAATTCAAACTTCTTTTATACTAAAAGGGATGGTGGGAAGTATGGTTGGTTGTTGCAACTTCTTGACTGAGGAATCCTTAGTTTTTGCAGCTATCCAAAGTCTGTTCATAATGTTCCTATAAACTTCCAATAAGGCAATATTTTAAAATTAATTATTTTTTGGCTGTACCTCACACTGACCAGAGACTGAACCTAAGGCTTGGTAGTGAAAGAGTGAAGTCTTAACCACTGGGCATCAGGAAAGTCCCAGCAACTATTTTCTGTTCTGCAACTTTTTAACTCTAAAATGTTAAACCTTTAAAGGTCAGAGCCTTATGAAGGGGCTGTCATATATATTTCAGGTTTTGGCAATATTCTTTACAAAGATGCAGGGCCAGCATAACTAAGAACAGGCAACAGAGCACAAGGGTTCAAGCAGAAGGAAGAGATTCCAGCAGGGAGTCAGGTTTGTTCTCTGTGATAAGAACTGCGAGAAATTCATTTTGATTGTTTAAGCCCCCACAGTGTATGGTATTCTGTTACAGCAACCTGAACTGACCAAGACAGAGATTGGCACCTTCTACTTTCTGCATTTTGGAATACTAGCTCTCAGTTCCCTGAGATACCATGTAAGAAGATGGAGTACCCTGCAGGAAGAGGACACATTTCAAAGCCCAGGGACTACATAGAGAGGAGGGGGCCCTTGTTGAGACCAGCCTCCCTGCAATCCCTGCCCAAGTGCCAAGCACATGAATAAAACCACATTGGATGCTCAGGAGCAGCCCAGACACAAGCTGAATACCACCAAGCAATCTCAGTCACTGCCATGTGGAGAAGAGGATTCTTCTGCTGAATCTTGCCAAAATTGCTGACTCACAAAATCTTGAAATATTATAAAATAGCTATTACTGTAAGCCGCTAAGCTTATTTTATTTTGTAAACTTGCTATTTTGTAATAATCATTGAGTTACAGACAAATTGCATAATAGTACAGTTCCTGTACTCTTTTCAATTGTTTCCCCAAATGTTAACACATAGTTCAGTTCAGTTCAGTCACTCAGTCGTATCCGACTCTTTGCGACCCCATGAATTGCAGCACGCCAGGCCTCCCTGTCCATCACCAACTCCCAGAGTTTACCCAAACCCACGTCCATCGAGTCAGTGATGCCATCCAACCATCTCATTCTCTGTCATCCCCTTCTCCTCCTGCCCCCAATCCTTCCCAGCATTAGGGTCTTTTCCAATGAGTCAACTCTTCGCATGAGGTAGCCAAAGTATTGGAGTTTCAGCTTCAACATCAGTCCTTCCAATGGACACCCAGGACTGATCTCCTTTAGGATGAATTGATTGGATCTCCTTGTCGTCCAAGGGACTCTCAAGAGTCTTCTCCAACACCACAGTTCAAAAGCATCAATTCTGCGGCACTCAGCTTTCTTCACCGTCCAACTCTCACACCCATAAATGACCACTGGAAAAAACATAGCCTTGACTAGACAGACTTTTGTTGGCAGAGTAATGTCTCTGCTTTTAAATATGCTATCTAGGTTGGCCATAGCCTTCCTTGCAAGGAGTAAGCGTCTTTTAATTTCATGGCTGCAATCACCATCAGCAGTGATTTTGGAGCCCAAAACAATAAAGTCTGACACTGTTTCCACTGCTTCCCCATCTATTTCCCATGAAGTGATGGGACCAGATGCCATGATCTTACTTTTCTGAACATTGAGCTTTAAGCCAACTTTTTCACTCTCCTCTTTCACTTTCATCAAGAGGCTCTTTAGTTCTTCACTTTCTGCCATAAGGGTGGTGTCATCTGCATATCTGAGGTTATTGATATGTGAGGTTAACACATAACCCAACACATAACCTGAGTACAATCATAAGAAGTCAGAAAATTGGCATTAATGCATTGTTATTAATTAATTTATGAACTTCGTTTCATTTGCCCATTTTTCCATCAATGTCCCTTCTCTGGTCCAGATTGCATTTAATTGTCCTGTCTCCTTTAGTCTCCTACAATCTGTGACAGTTTCTCAAACTCTCTTTGTCTTTTATGACTGACACTTTTGAAGAATATTGGTCAATTATTTTGTAGAATGTCCCTCAATTTAGGTTTGCTTAATATTTTCTCATAGTTTAGGTTGAGATTATGTATTTTGGCAAGAAAATCAAAAGAGTAATACCCCTTTCTCAATGCATCATATCAAGGGGCACGTGATGTACACAATGCTGTTAACCATTTGGTTAAGGTGGTTCTTCTACCATACAATTATTAGTTTGCCTTGGAGAATAATCAGTATTTGGTGGGAAGATACTTTGACATAATATAAATATCCTCATAATACTCTCATCCATTTATTTTAACATCCGGTTTTGACCGCAACAATAAACCACATAGTTATGAGATGGTTTGTTATGCAGCAATAGATAAGTGGCAACACAATGATACTATTGCCTTTTTTAGGGTCTCAAATTATTTAGCTTATAACCCTCATACAGTCACATAGCAATTATTCTTTTTTTTTTTGGCCACACCATGCAACTTGCAGAATCTAACCCATGCACCCTGCAGTGGAAGCACAGAGTCCTAACCACTGGACCACCAGGGAGTTCCTCAGCTATTCTTTTTTTATTTTGTCCATAGGTGCACCCACGTCCCCTCCCTCCATTCCATCTCCCTCCCCATCCCACCTTTCTAGATTGTCACAGAGCCCCTGTTTGAGTTCCCTGAGTCATACAGCAAATTCCCTTTGCCTATCTATTTTACTAAAATAAGATTTTGAGGAAAAACAAATAATCACACTAATCTTTAAATCCAATCTGTTTACAAATCTTAGTAGTTACCTATTCACATTTTTATTTATCTGCTTTGAATATCTTGCACAATGCTTTTAAGACTGTGGACTGAAGAATTATTGAAGAAATCAGCACTGCCTCAATTACTTTCTGATGTGTCCTTGTGAGGCAGTGAATAGGAGGTTCATAGACAAATACTGGCTCCTCAGTGCTTCTTCAATCCTGACAATGTTTCTGGACAAATATTTCCATGGCGGCTGATCACAGAATTGGGGTCTTCACCCACCCCCCCCATAATTACACCAGTAACCAAAGTCATGTTATTCCCATCTGCACATTTACAGATAGTGTTTAGCCCTGCCCACCCCACCCACAGGGTCCAAACATCAGTGAATTTGTAGAATCATGTCTTCTTTGAAACCCACATCCTCCAATCCCAGCTTCCAAAGTCATGGCCAAGGCCAGGGCTGGCTGATTTGCCAATGATGTTAAATAGTCTACTGTAGTCCCTGGTAAATGCCAACACCAACCTTCATCCAGCTCTCCTGAATGCCTTTAATCAATGTTCTTGGTGCTCAGAAGCCTCTAGATGAAAGGTATGATGACTTGTGACACCTCCAGCTATAGCCATTGGTTTTTGTGTGCTTTGACCTGGAGCCCACATTATGCTTGACTGCTCTCAAAGGCTTTCTATTGTAGGTGATCAAAGGTTATGGCAGGAACAAAATGCCTGCTCATCACATCCATGAACAGATGGTCAGCTCTGTGTTGACCATCCAGGTGCACTCAGCCCCTGGGGAGACCAGAGTACTGTGGAGAGTGGATGGGTAGTCTTGCAACAGGATGGTATGGTGGCAGTCCCCAAGAGTAAAATGTTACCCTCAATTTTCTTGTGTTTGACTTTGCTCATTTAACAAGAGATGCTAGAGATGATTCCTTTTCAATGTATATAGAGCTATGTGATTATATTAAATAACTTTATTGACTTTAAGTGATTTCTACTGTTTCACTATTACAGACAGTGCTGTAGTGAGTGTCCTGGTGTATCTATCCATCTTTGTATGTAAGAATCTATGTAGAGGAGTGGGAATTCAAAATGGTGCAGGCAAGGTGGGGCTTCCCTGGTGGCTCAGTGATGAAGAATCTGCCTACCCATTCAGGAGACATGGGTTCGATCCTGGTCTGGGGAGATCCCATATGCCATGGCACAGGGCAACTCAGCCTGTGCACCACAGCTACTGAGCCTGTGCTCTTCTTGAGCCAGGGAGCCTCAACTACTGAGCCCAGGCACCGAACCTGTTGAAGTCCACATGCCCTAGAGTCTGTATTCCCTGACAAGGAAAGCCCTCGAAGTGCAGCTAGCCCCCAGCGCAAGTAGTCCCCACTGAGTGCAGCTAGAGAAAGCCTTCACACAGCAACAATGACTCAGCAAGCCAGAAATAAATAAATAAAAATGATTAAGACAGAATGGTGGTTCCTTAAAAATTTAAATATAGAATTACCATATGATTCAGTAATTCTACTTCTGGGCATATCCCCAAAAGAATTGAAACAGATATTTGTATATTCATTTTCATAGCAGCACTACTCCACAATAGCCAGAAGGTGGAAGCAACCCAAGGGTCTATCAACAAATGAATAGACAAATAAAATGTGGTCTATACATACAATGGAATTAAAAAATGAAGTTCAGCCTTAAAAAAGAAGAAAATTCTGGCACATACTACAATGTGGATATGCTAAGTGAAATAAGCCAGTCATTAAAAGAACGCATACTGCGTGGCTCCACTTAGATGAGGTAACTGGAGTAGTCAAATTGTTAGAGACAAGAAGTAGAATGGTAGTCAGCAGAAGCTTGGGGAGAGGTGAATGGGTATGGAGTTTTCATGAAAAGTTTCTATAGGGCTTCCCTGATGGTTCAGTAGTAAAGAATCCACCTGCCAATGCAGGAGACATGGGTCTGATCTCTGTTCCAGGAAGAACTCCCATGCCATAGAGCAACTAAGCCCGTGTACCACAGCTACTGAGCCTGGACTCTAGAGCCCAGGAGCCACAACTTTTGAGCCCATGTGCCCCAACTCCTGACACCTGAGTGCCCTAGAGCCTGTGTTCTGCAACAAGAGAAACCACCACAATAAGAAGCCTGAGCACCACAGCTAGATAACACACCCCACTCTCCATGACTATAGAAAAGCCTGGGCAGCAATGAAAACCCAGCATAGCCAAAAACAAACAAATAACATTTTTATAAAAGGTTCTATAGATGGATGGTGGTGATCATTTCACAGCAATATGAATGTACTTAATGCAGCTGAACTGTACACATGAGTATGGTTGAAATGGTAAGCTTTTTGTTGTATATATTTTACCAGAATTTCAAAAATGTATAAAACACTATAAAACAATGGGGGTAAAGAAGAACCTATCAGAGGATAAATTCCTAGATTTGAAATTGTGGGGAAAAAAGGTACATACATTATTTACCTTGAGAGATATCACGCACTCGAACCCACAAGAGTGACTATTCCCACAAAATCTTATCAGATCAAGGAATTATGAAATTATTTCATCATTGCAGAGTTTCAAGCTGGGGAGTGAATTCAGTCAGCAGTTTTGAAAGATTCCCTTGGCTGGTGTGTGCAGAAGGGGTTGAGTGTAAGCAGAGGGTGAACCAGGTGGACTAGATAGGGAGCTGCTTCAGGAGTCCAGGGCTGGGTGATGGCATCTGAGACCAGTAGGGTGGCAGTGGGAAATTCATTCAACAAAGCAATTCAAGGTTAAATGAGTGACTGGCTACCATGTGCTGGGCCGTTCTAGGTGTGGGAATTACAACAGCGAACCAGACAAAGTCCCTGCTCTCATGAAGTTGACATTCGAATAGGAGGAGAGGAAGAGAGAGAAAAGAGATGGTTGTTGATGGTGCTCTGAAAAAGTAGAACAGTGTAAGGGGAGGTGATATTTGATCAGATACCACAGTGCATTGAGGAAATGAGAGCCCTGAGGATATAGAGGGGCATTTTGTGTGGGTCTCAGCCTGTCAAGCAATGCTGTGGTTGGACCGACCCTCGCGGTTCTTATTATGATTGCAAGACACGCTTCAGCAATAACCATTGGGAAACTTTGAAAAAAAGAAGGTTTGTTACTTACGGGACCCGGAAATCACACAGCACTGGGGGCTACACAGCAAGGTCATGGGCAGAGAGACAGAAGCATGTGTGAGCCTGGGGTTCTGCTTTTATTGGGGTCAAGGGTGGGGACCTGGGTTTTCGCGGGCTCACTGTTTATTGGTGAATTTAAAACATAAGAACAGAAATTTAAAGCATGGAAAGAGAAAAAACAAGTGACCCAAACAGTTATCAAATTCAACCAACATGTCTAAAATAAAAGAACCTCAGTGCAGGGAGGCAGCCTGGCTTTTTATTCAGCAATGTGTTTATTCTAGATAACCGTCTTTCAATGCAGGTGCCAAAACTCTTATTATCTCTGTGAAGGGGATCAAGGGACAACTGAATAGACTTCCTGCTGCTGGTTTGGGTGACATGGTGATGGCCACTTTATAGAAAGGCAAACCAGGGGATTTCCCTGGCAGTCCAGTGGTTAAGACTCCATACTTCCAAAGCAGAGGGAGTGGGTTCGATTCCTGGTCTAGGAACTAAGATCCCACATACTGTGGAGCAACTAAGCCCACTTCACCCACAACTAGAGAAAGCCTGCAATGAAGAACCCACGTGCCACAATGAAGACCAAGTGCAGCCAAAATTTTAAAAAAAGAAGAAAGAGAGACAAACCAGAACTCAGAAAGAAGTTACATCCAGCAGCCGTGATTTGACAACAAAAATTGTAACAGAGAAAAGATGGCATATTTCTTTATTTTGAAGCTAACACTGAAAGAAATGGCAACCCACTCCAGTACTCTTTCCTGGAGAATCCCATGGACAGAGGACTCTGGCACGCTACAGTCCATGGGTTTGCAAAGAGTTGGCATGACTGAGCGACTAAACAACAACACTGGGATCATAGTAAACAATAAAGGTGAGAGGAAAGGTTCAGCCTTTACAGGACAGACACAGGATTGCCTCCAGTGCTGGCAGCATTGCATGATTCTTCGGTGTATTCATAAAAGAAAGAAAGAAAATTAAAAATTATTTGCTCCTCTCTTCCCACCCCCCAAAAAAGATAGCCATCTTTGAAGTAGATGTGTAGGCAATCAAAGCTTAAGTCAGGCACTTGTATTAAAAAAACCAAAAATCCAATAACCTATCAGGTTTATAATACAATCTCCTCTGTGATGCAGAGGCATCAGAATCATTGGTGAGGACATTAACTGGCTGGGTAACCGATTCACTGAAAGTTGGGGGAGGGTACATAGTAGCCAGAAACCGCACATCTAAATACAGTTACAGTAGCAAATCCTATAATAGTTTTACAAGCTATAGTTTGAAATTCAGTCCTATAGCCATTGTATCAAACTTGAAAGGTCCAGTTGTGAAAGTAGATCAGTTGTCTCAAGGGCTCTAGCAATCTGTTCAAAGATTAGGTAAGACTGTGGAATAATTTACCATCTTGGGTCATCTGGTATAAGTAGGGTTGAACCTTTCCCGAATTGATAGATTGCTCTATATCTCATTGAACTTGTCTTTTAGTCCTAAGAATATCTCAGTTAAAGGGTTGTATCCCATTTTAGGAAGCAGTGATGCAGGTGAGTTCCACAAATTAGGCCTACATGATGCAGGTATTTGGATAAGGTATTTATTTATTTGGCTACCTAGGTGGCTCAGAGGTAAAGAATCCACCTGCCAAAGCAGGAGACACAGGTTCAATCCAATCCCTGGGTCAGGAAGATCCCCTGGAGAAGGAAATGGCAACCCACTCCAGTATTCTTGTCTGGGAAACTCCATGGACCAGAGGAGCTTGACAGGCTACAGTCCATGGGGTCACAAAAGAGTTGAACATGACTTAGCAACTAAACAACAACAAATTTATTTATTTAATTTTTAAAATTTTTGTTTGGCCTTGTGGCTTCTGAGATCTTAGTTCTCTGACCAGGGATTGAAACCAGACCCTCTGTGGTGAAAGCTCCAAGTCCTAACCACTGGACTGCCAGGGAATTCCCTTGTGTACTTAGTTGCTCAGTCATTGTCCAACTCTTCCAACCCCATAGACTGTAGCCTGCCAGGTTCCCCTGTCTATGGGATTCTCCAAGCAAGAATACTGGAGTGGGTTGCCATTTCCTTCTCCAGGGGATCTTCCCAACTCAGAAATCAAACGCGGGTCTCCTGCATCGCAGGCAGACTCTTTACCAACTGAGCTGCAAGGGAAGCCTCTTAGATCAGTTATTTAATAAAAGGCTTTTCTATGGGAATAAATGGGCTTCCCTGGTGGCTCAAACAGTAAAGAACCTGCCTCATATGCAGAAGACCCAGGTTCAATCACTAGGTCGGGAAGATCCCCCGGAGAAGGGAATGGCAACCCACTCCAGTATCCTTGTCTGGAAAATTCCATGGACAGGGGAGCCTGGCAGGCTACAGTCTTCGGGATCACAAAGAGTCAGACATGACTGAGCAACTAACACTAACATGGAAACAAAACAAATGAAAAATACAAATGTTCATGACTGGAGCATAATGTAATCCCAGTTTCTGAGTTGAAGAAGATTTCTAGATGGCAGGCTCAAGGCATTTTCAGCCGGAGTGAGGGCAATGGCAATCTGATATTTTTCCTGGTTTGCAGTTTGAATGTTTCCGGTGATTTTTCTCAGTGGTCCACACAGCAATAGTCATGAAGATTGTCCATATATGAGCTGTCATGGAGTTCTCTTTGAAGTTTATATCAAGTTGTCCCACTTCAGCCTGTATGGCTCTGGGAAAAGGGTAGTTTTTGTTTTTAACGATCCTGAGTCAGAGGGTGGGAGAAAAATTGAAAACATTAGTTTGGAGAGTTGTAGCCAGATACTGGAGGAAACAAGAAGAATTCAGCATCCAATCCAGTTGGCAGGTACAAAACAAAACATCAAAGACAATTAATAGGACTAGAAGCTGACGTCCACAAAGAGTTCCATTAAAACATATTTTTTTTTCTCTCTCTAGTCTCTCTCATTTCTCCCACAGATAATCAAAGTAAGACTAATTTGCTTGCAAAATAAGTCTTATCTCATTAGACCTGGCCTGATTATTTATATAGATGCAGCAAGAGTAGTGATTGATCATATAGGCTCTTTTAAGTCGGCTTTGCTGGAACTTTTCATAAAGAATCTCCAGACTGAACTTTTAAATGCCTCTCTAGGCTAGGAACCCAAGCCTAGAATTTATCATCACACTTTGCCTGAAGTACTTACAGATTTAGGTGAATTCCTCTCTTTCTTCTTGAGGTCCCCATAATATCCTGCGGTTCCTGGACTCCAGAAGTGACCTTGTAATGCTGCTGAAACACTGTAAGCAAGGAACCAGGGTGATTTTTTCCAAGGGGATTTATTGGCTCTATAAAGTTCCTTAAAGTTGTCTGGTCATAACTGAGTCTGTGTATGTCTCTTGCAAATATGAAATTCCTGTCAAAGCATTGGTGATACAATCAATATTTTCCATTTTGCCCTGTTACAAGAAGAACAGATTCTTGCTGCATTTCTGCAAACAACTATATTGCCATGAAGTAGTTGCAGCATGTGAGCTTAGTAGTTGTGGCACACGAGTTAAGTGGTCCCCAAGCGTGTGGATTCTTCCTGGACCGGGGATCGAACCCGTGTCCCCAGCATTGGCAGGCAGATTCCTATCCACTGTACCACTAGGGAAGTCCAATCCTGTGCAATTAATTCTTAATCTTGATCTTTTGCTAGCAGTTTAATGAATCTAGTTTTTCTTTAGACCTCTGGAAAATCCCAAAGTTAGTCCGAGCTCAAAAAGATTTCACTTAAAATTTGATTTGGGGAAGCTTGCCCAAAATAATAAGGTTTTGGACACTTACCTAAGTAGGATCACAATTTGTTATAAAACAATACGTAATTATCTACTTAACCCAAGTGACAAAAGATTCTAAAGGCAAATATAGAAGGTCCCATAGATCTGAGTAAAACTTAGCTCTTTTAATATTGAGAACACTCAGTTTTCTTAAGTAATTTTGATTAAGACAACATGAAGCAGAGAAAATCATTTTGGTAAAACACAGCTTTGCTTTCTAACCAGATTACTTAAAAAGCAAAGAAAAACTGCTCTTATCAGGAGTAGATTAATACTCCAAGGTAACTTTATCCTTTTAGCAGATGAAAGAAAATACATAAGCATACTGTTGAGAGTAAAGCCTATGTTTTAAGAAAACCCTTATAATAACAATTCCATTTTATCTAACTTGACTGCATAAGGTAAAAACCTCTCTTCCTTTCTTTTTCTGCCCAACTTTCTACACCATTTCATCCTTTATTTTCCTCTTTCCCATTCTGAAATAATCGGTTTTATTTTGGAAAAAAAATTTACTTTCTTTTCTCTTAAAAATGCATCTCCACACCTCATGCCTTCTCAAAGCCTAAAATGACACCTACTTTCCTTGCATTCAGAGTTATTTACCTTATTATTTCTAGTAGGTTAATTATGTATATTAATTAGAATTCTTAACCTTGAGAAACTTTAATTTCTAGTGAACGCTGAGTAAGCATATGTGTGAGGAGTTCCCTGGTGGTCTAGTGGTTAGAATTTGGCACTATGCTGTGGTCTGAGTTGAACCCTTGGTTGGGGAACTGAGATCCCTCGAGCCTTGGGGTACAGCCAAAAACGAAATAGAAAGAAACAAAGAAGAAGAAGTAAGCACTTGCAAACTGAACTGTCTGTTAAATCAGCATTCTTTAGATTGGCAAAATTATGAATATGTTTTGTAATTTCTATAAATATACATTTCCTCATAGTACACATTTTCAGTCTAACGCATGACATTCTTACTAACAGAACAAATATTTCCTCTGTAATAAGAAGTCAAGTTTTGTCTGCTTCAGTTCAGTTCATTTCAGTCGCTTAGTCGTGTCCAACTCTTTGCGACCCCATGAATCGCAGCACGCCAGGCCTCCCTGTCCATCACCAACTCCCAGAGTTTACCCAAACCCATGTCCATCGAGTCAGTGATGCCATCCAACCATCTCATCCTCTGTCGTCCCCTTCTCCTCCTGCCCCCAATCCTACCCAGCATTAGGGTCTTTTCCAATGAGTCAACTCTTCGCATGAGGTGGCCAAAGTATTGGAGTTTCAGCTTCAACATCAGTCCTTCCAATGAACACCCAGGATTGATTTCCTTTAGGATGGATTGATTGGATCTCCTTGCAGTCCAAGGGACTCTCAAGAGTCTTCTCCAACACCACAGTTCAAAAGCATCAATTCTGCGACTCTCAGCTTTCTTCACCGTCCAACTCTCACATCCATACATGACCATTGGAAAAACCATAGCCTTGACTAGACGGACTTTTGTTGGCAAAGTAATGTCTCTGCTTTTAAATATGCTATCTAGGTTGGCCATAACCTTCCTTCCAAGGAGTAAGCGTCTTTTAATTTCATGGCTTCAATCACCATCAGCAGTGATTTTGGAGCCCAAAACAATAAAGTCTGACACTGTTTCCCCATCTATTTCCCATGAAGTGATGGAACCAGGTGCCATGATCTTACTTTTCTGAACGTTGAGCTTTAAGCCAACTTTTTCACTCTCCTCTTTCACTTTCATCAAGTGGCTCTTTAGTTCTTCTTCACTTTCTGCCATAAGGGTGGTATCATCTGCATATCTGAGGTCTGCTTACTAACAGGCAAAATATCATTTCCTCTGTAATAAGAAGTCAAGATTAGGTAAACTTAGACTTTAGCAATTGTTGCTTCAGCATTTTATCATGTATGAAAATAATCTAGACATCCAATAATTCCCATTATTTAACTTAGCAAAAAGTTAAAGGTAGAAGTTACCAGAGATTTGAGAAACTGTTTCTAAGTAGACATACTGTGACACATAATTATTCCTATAAAGTTCACCTAAAAACTCTTATTCCACTTACTTCAATCTATCTCCCAACAATTATGTTTAGGCTACCCACAAAAACTTCATTAGATATTAAATATTAAACTTCATTAGATATTAGATATTAAAGTTGGCCATCATCCTAAGCTACTTTTCTTGTTGACAAATTTTGTAATGGAGGTAATGTGAATGTACTTGACTAGTGAGCAGGGAGAATAGAAGTTGTTCACCTACATTTAATTATTTATTTATTTTTGGCCTTGTGACATGTGGATCTTAGTTCCCTGAAGGGATCAAACCTGTACCCTCTGCAGTAGAAGTGTGGAGTCTTAACCACTGAACTGCCAGGAAAGTTCCAACCTACGTTTTATTTAATGCTGGTAACTCTGAAGACACACTTTAAAAAATTTAACCAGTTTTTATTTACCAGAGATTATCCTGGATTATGTGAACATGAAAAACAGTTGAGTTACTTAATGTATTTCTGAGTTTTAGGAATGCTTCTTTCATAACTACTTATTTTTAAACCAGTTAAATAGATCTCTATTACAAATTAATTTTGGCATTTCCATCCAGAGGTAGACAAAGAAAAAAAAATCGTACATATATAACATACATCCATAGATGTACATAAATGTGCAGACAGACACAGACACACTGTAACTTCTGTTCCAAATTTTAGCTGTGAATCATATACAACAATGTAAAACTCATTAGTTTATAACAACAGTTGAATCCATGTTGGCAGATGGGTCAATTTAAGTTTAACTGCTCCAATGGCTAAAGCTTCTGGCTAATATTTGTGGAGAAGACTTTTAAGATTTGTATTTGTTCTTGACAAATAGTCTCCTGGCATGCTATACTTCAAAGACATGGTAAGATATGTATCTTCAAGGGACAGAAAAAGAATGCAAGTTTCCTCCTAGGAGTTTTAGTACATTTTGGATGGTTTTGGCAGTCCCAATAAAACATAATTAGAGGAGTAACCTGTAGAAATAATCTCTGGGTTCCAGGTCAAAGTAGGCCTTTCCAGAGTTGGAAATGAAGAAGCGTGATTTTGGATCACTTATGGTGACAGAAATGATAAGCCCATTGAACCATGCCAATTTCACACAGCAGGAGATGGGCTTCATCTTAATGTTTTCCAGTCCCCAGTGATTACTGTGATAGAAGGATGGTCAGGGTGCCAGGGACTAGATATCCAAGTGAGGAGAGAAAACCCCCTGGTGCAAGTATCAATGGCTCTAAGGGGTTTTTGGCCTCTTATGCAGTTCATGAGGTTCTCACGGCAAGTATACTGGGGTGGTTTGCCATTCCCTCCTCCAGTGGATCACTTTTTGTCAGAGACCTAGTAGACGCTGAAGAGATCAAGAAGAGATGGAAAGAATACACAGAAGAACTATATAAAAAAGATCTTAATGAACCGGATTACTATGATGGTGTGGTTGTTTACCCAGAGCCAGACATTCCAGAGTGTGAAGTCAAGTGGGCCTTAAGAAGCACTGCTGTTAATAAAGCTAGTGGATGTGATGAAATTTCAGCAGAACTATTCAGATCCCTAAAGGAGGATTCCATCAAAGTTTTACATTCATTATGTCAGCGAACCTGGAAGATCCAGCAGTGGCCACAGGACTAGAAAAGGTCAATCCTCATCCCAATTCCCAAGAAGGGTAATACCAAAGAATGTGCTAAACATCAGACAGTTGCACTCATCTCCCATACTAATAAGGTCATGCTTAAAATCTTGCATGCTAGGCTTCAGCATTATACGAACCAAGAACTTCCAGATGTCCAAGCTAGGTTTAGAAAAGGAAGAGGAACTAGAGATCAAATTGCCAACATTTGCTGGATTATAGAGAAGGCAAGAGAATTTCAGAAAAACATCTATCTCTGTTTCATCGACTACACTAAAGCCTTTGACTATGTGGATCATGACAAACTGTGGAAAGCTCTTAGAGAGATGGGAATACCAGACGAACTTACCTGTCTCCTGAGAAATCAGTATGTTGGTCAAGAAGCAACAGTTAGAACCCTGTATGGAACAACTGACTGGTTCAAGATCGAGAAAGGAGTATAACAGGGTTGTCTGTTGTCACCCTGTTTGCTTAACCTATACGCTGAGCACATCCTAAGAAATGCCAGGCTGGATGAGTTACAAGCTGGAATCAAGATAGGTGGGAGAAATTCAACAACCTCAGATATGTGAATGATACCACTCTGATAGCAGAAAGTGAAGAGGAACTAAAGAGCCCCTTGACAAGGGTGAAGGAGGAGAGTGAAAGACCTGGCTTAAGACTACATATTAAAAATACTAAGATCATGGTATCTGGCCCCATTACTGCATAGTGAATAGAAAGAGAAAAGGTGGAAGCGGGGACAGATTTCCTCTTCTTTCCTCTTCCTGAGCTCCAAAATCACTGAGGACAGTGACTGCAGCCATGAAATCAGAAGACAATTGCTTCTTGGCAGGAAAGTGATGCAAACCTAGATAGTGTGTTGGAAAGCAGAGACATTACTTTGCCGACAAAGGTCCGTATAGTCAAGGCTATGTATGGTCTTCCCAGTGGTCACATACGGTTGTGAGAGCTGGACTGTAAAGAAGGCAGAAAACCAAAAAATTGATGCCTTCGAACTGTGGTGCTGGAGAAGACGCCTGAAAGTCCCTCGGACAGCAAGGAGATCAAACCAGTTAATCTTAAGGGAGATCAACCCTGAATACACACTGGAAGGAGTGATGCTGAAGCTGAAGTTCCAGTATCTTGGTCATTTGATGTGAACAGACGACTCATTGGAAAAGTTCCTGATTCTGGGAAAGATCGAGGGCAGAAGGAGAAGAGGATGTTAGAGGATGAGATGGCTGGATGGTATCACCAATGCAATGAACATGAACTTGGACAAGTTCCAGGAGATGGTGAGAGATGGGGGAGGCCTGGTGTGCTGCAGGCCATGGGGTCTCACAGAGTCAAACACAACTGGGCAACTGAACAACAAGAAGGGGATTTGCCTTCCCATTTTCCTCTTCCTCCTCACCAGAGATCTTGGCAACCCTGTTAGCTTTTTCCTTGGTGGGAGGGAATCCGTGACTCATGCTTCTAATTCTGCCCCATTCAGGGAAAGGCCCAGGGGCCTTGGGATCCATAATATCTCAGAGTAAACGAGCAAATAGCTCAAAAGGATCTTGAAGAAGTTGTGGATTTCAGTGTTCTTTAAAGATACCAGCAAGTTAACACATTTTGGCAGCTGTGAATATCAATTCAGAAACAGTTGTCGGACTTCCCTAGTGGTCAAATGGTTGAGAATCCACCTGCTAATGCAGGGGACATTGGTTCGATCCCTGATCCAGGAAGATCTCACATGCTGAGGCAAAGGTTACTAGGCCCATGCTCCACAACTACTGAGCCCACATTCTAGAACCTTCGAGCTGCAACTACTGAAGCCCATGCACTCTGGAGCCCACTGCTCCACAACAAGAGAAGGTACCACAATGAGAAACCCGTGCACAGAAATGAAGAGTAGCCCCCACTCGCTGCAACTAGAGAAAGTCCCTGTGTAACAACAAAGAACTACCACAGCCAAAACAAACCAACAGATAAATGAGACTGTTGTCTTGTCCCAAACAAACAAGAAAATTCAAGAAATCCACAACAGACAATAAGTTTCCCTCTCTCTTTCCCACTGCATAAAATCTTTAAAAAAGGTTTTAATTTCAGTTAAGGCATAGTTTTTTATCTCAGTTACTACTTCTTGTTTTTATCTTGTTACCTTAATCTTAATCTGCTTTATTGGAAATTTTTGGGTGATGTCACTCTGAGCCCTCTTTGTTCAGTTCAGTTCAGTCCCTCAGTCGTGTTTGAGTCTTTGTGACTCCATGGATTGCAGCATGCCAGGCTTCCCTGTCCATCACCAACTCCCTAAGCTTGCTTAAACTCATGTCCATCAAGTCAGTGATGCCATCCAGCCATCTCATCCTCTGTCCTCCCCTTCTCCTCCTGCCTTCAATCTTTCCCAGCATCAGGGTCTTTTCCAACAAGTCAGTTTTTCCCACCAGGTGGCCAAAATATTGGAGCTGCAGCTTCAGCATCAGTCCTTCCAATGAATATTCAGGACTAATTTCCTTTAGAATTGACTGGTTTGATCACCTTGCAGTCCAAGGGACTCTCAAGAATCTTCTCCAACACCACAGTTCAGAAGCATCAGTTCTTCAGTGCTCAGCCTTCTTTATGGTCCAACAATTACATCCATACATGACTACTGGAAAAACCATAGCTCTGACTAGATGGACCTTTGTCGGCAAAGTAACGTCTCTGCTTTTTAATATGTTGTCTAAGTCTGTCATAGCTTTTCTTCCAAAGAGCAAGTGTTTTTTTTTTTTTAATTTCATGGCTGCAATCACCATCTGCAGTGATTTTGGAGCCCAAGAAAATAAAATCTGTCACTGTTTCCATTGTCCCCACTTATTTGCCATAAAGTGATGGAATTGGATGCCATAATTTTCATTTTTTGAATGTTGAGTTTTAAGCCAGCTTTTTCACTCTCCTCTTTCACCCTCATCAAGAGGCTATTTCCTCTTTGCTTTCTGCCATAAGGATAATGTCATCTGCATATCTGAGGTTATTGATATTTTCCCCACCAATCATAATTCCAGCTTGTGCTTTATCCAGCCCAGCATTTCACATGATGTACTCTGCATAGAAATTAAATAAGCAGGGTGACAATATACAGCTTTGATGTACTCCTTTTCCAATTTGGAACCAGTTCTGTTGGAACCAGTCTGTTGTTCCACATCCAGTTATAACTGTTGCTTCTTTACCAGAATACACATTGCTCAGGTGGCAGGTAAGGTGGTCTGGTATTCCCACCTCTTTAAGAAAATTTTCCATAGTTTGCTGTGATCCACACAGTGAAAAGCTTTGGTGTAGTCAATAAAGCAGAAGTAGGTGTTTTTCTGGAACTCTTACTTTTTCTATGATCCAACGAATGTTGGCAATTTGATCTCTGGTTCCTCTGCGTTTTTTAAATTCAGCTTGAACATCTGGAAGTTCTCGGTTCATGTACTGTTGAAGACTCGCTTGGAGAGTTTTGAGCATTATTTTGCTAGCGTGTGAAATGAATGGGATTGTGCAGTAGTTTGAACATTCTTTGACATTTCTTTTCTTTGGGATTGGAATGAAAACTGACCTTTTCCATTCCTGTTGCCACTGCTGAGTTTTCCAAATTTGCTGGCAGTTTGAGTGCAACACTTTCACGGCATCATCTTTTAGGATTTGGAATAGCTCAACTGGAATTCCATCACCTCTACTAGCTTTGTTTGTAGTGATGCTTTCTAAGGCTCACTTGACTTCACATTCCAGAATGTCTGGCTCTAGGTGAGTGATCACACCATAGTGGCTATCTGGGTTATGAAGATCTCTTTTGTATAGCTCTTCTGTGTATTCTTGTCACCTCTGCTTAATATCTTCTGCTTCTGTTAGGTCCATACCATTTCTGTCCTTTATTGTGCCCATCTTTGCATGAAATGTGGCCTTGGTATCTCTAATTTTCTTGAAGAAATCTCTTGTCTTTCCCATTCTATTGTTTTCCTCTGCTTCTTTGCATTGATCGCTGAGGAAGGCTTTCTTATCTCTCCTTGCTATTCTTTGGAACTCTGAATTCAGATGGATATATCTTGCCTTTTCTCCTTTGCTTTTTGCTTCTCTTCTTTTCTCAGCTATTTGTAAGGCCTCCTCAGACAACCACTTTGTCTTTTTGCATTTCTTTTTCTTGGGGATGGTTTTGATCACCGCCTCCTGTACAGTGTCGCGAACCTCCGTTCATAGTTCTTCAGGCACTCTGTCTATCAGATCTAATCGCTTGAATCTATTTGTCACTTCCAGTGTATATTCGTAAGGGATTTGATTTAGGTCATACCTGAATGGTCTAGTGGTTTTCCCAACTTTCTTCAATTTGCCTGAATTTTGCAATAAGGAGTTCATGATCTGAGCCACAGTCAGCTCCCGGTCTTGTTTTTGCTGACTGTATAGAGCTTCTCCATCTTCGGCTGCAAAGAATATAATCAATCTGATTTTGGTATTGACCATCTGGGGATGTCCCCGTGTAGAGTCGTCTCCTATGTTTTTGGAATAGGGTGTTTGCTATGACGTGCATTCTCTTGCCAAAACTCTATTAGCCTTTGTTTTACTTTCTTTGGGATTGGAATGAAAATTGACCTTTTCCAGTCCTGTGACCACTGCTGAGCGTTCCAAATTTTCTGAAATATTGAGTGCAGCACTTTAACAGCATCATCTCTGCTCTTTGTAAGTGGCGGCTTTCCTTTCCATGGGGTATCCCAAGAGGCCTTGCCAGGATTGGGATCTACCTCCACTACTGTGACATACACATAGTCTTTGGGAAAAGCCCCCAGGCCTCTGGAGTGTGATTCCAGAGTTTTGGCATGTTGGTATGCATGGCATTAAATAACACCCAGGAAGCATCTGTGGGTTTTGCACTTATCAAGGAGCTGGTATTCCCCTTCAGCATTTAGGAAACATTGGCATCTGATGTTTAGGACATTTATACTCATCTACTAAAATTTTCAGTAACATTGCTATCAAAAACTTGGCCTCTGTGCACCCATGCCAAATTGAATCTCAGAGACAAAGTTTTGAGTGAAGTAGAAAAAAATAGCTTTATTGCTTTGCCAGGCCAAGGGGGTCACAGTGGGCACCTGCCCTGAAAAGCTATCCCTAACAGGCTTAAAACTCAACTTCAAAAAACGAAGATCATGGCATTCAGTCCCATCACTTCATGGCAAATAGATGGAGTAAAGAATGGAAAGAGTGACAGACTTAATTTTCTTGGGCTCCAAAATCACTGTGGATGGCAGTGACAGCAGCCATGAAATTAAAAGATGCTTACTCCTTAGAAGAAAAGCTATGACAAACCTAGACAGCATATTAAAAAGTAGAGACGTCACTTTGCCTACAAAAGTCCATATAGTCAAAGCTATGGTTTTTCCAGTAGTCACATATGGATGTGAGAGCTGGACAATAAAAAAGGCTGAGTGCCGAAGAATTGATGCCATTGAACTGTGCGGTGAAGAACACTTGAGAGTCGCTTAAAAAGAAAGGTTTCCCTGGTGGCTCAGACAGTAAAGTGTCTGCCTGCAATGCAGGAGACCCGGGTTTGATCCCTGGGTCGGGAAGATCCCCTGGAGAAGGAAATGGCGACCTACTCCAGTACTCTTGCTGGAAAATTCCATGGATGGAGAAGCCTGGTGGGCTACCGTCCATGCGGTCACAAAGAGTCGGACACGGCTAAGCAACTTCACTTTCTTTCTTTCTTAGACAGAAAGGAGATAAAACCAGTCAATCCTAAAGAAAATCAGTCTTGAATATTCATTGGGAGGACTGATGCTGAAGCTGAAGTTCCAATACTTTGGCCACCTGATGCAAAGAGATGACTTATTAGAAGAGACCCTGATGCTGGGAAAGATTGAAGGCAGGAGGATAAGGGGATGACAGAGGATGAGATGGTTGGATGGCATCACCAACTCAATGGACATGAGTTTGAGCAAACTTCGGGAGATGGTAAAGGACAGGGAGGCCTGGCATGCTGCAGTCCATGGGGTTGCAAAGAGTCAGGCAAGACTGAGTGACTGAACAACAACAGGATTTGATGAATAACAGTTCAAGGGAGGGGTCCCTGACAAGATTAGGGTGTGTGCAAGGCCTGCTACCTTCTACCTCATTTCAGGTGGTTTCTTAATCTTGGTGAGCTTCTCTGCTTCCTTTAATCTTGCTTCAGGTGTTTCTTGACTGCTTCTCCCTTGATTGTGTGTGTATGCACAGGCTCAGACTCTGTGGCCCCATAGACTGTAGTGCTAGACTCCTCCTTTTGTAGACTTTTCCAGGCAAGAATACTGGACCCAGTTGCGGTTTCCTACTCCAGGAGGTCTTCTCGACCCAGGGATTGAACCCGTGTATCCTGAGTCTGCATTGGCAGGTGTGCTCTTTACCACTGAGGCCACCTGGGAAACCCCTTGATTCACAACTGTGAACTCTGTCCTCTGGAACTCAGGGAAGGTCATGAAGGTTGAAGTTTGTTTCCAACAAACCAGAAACAGGGGACAGAAAGGCTTCCATGCCCAGGAGCCCACAGGGTCCTGCTCAGTTTCAACAACACAGCAGGAATCAGACCCATAATATACAACTGAGTGTCCTATCCATTTTGGCCCAGCTGCTTCATTCATTCTGGGACTATTGATAATTCTCCTGCACTCTTTCCCAGTAGCATATTGGATACCTTCAGACCTGGGGGATTCGTCTTTTGGTGTCATATCTTTTTGGGCATTTATACAGTTCATGAGATTGTCACGGCAAGTATTCTGGGGAGATTTGCCATTCCCTCGTTCAGAGAATCAGCCACTGTCATATTTTCTCTCTGGTGGTGCCACTGGTTTCCAGTTGCCAGACTGTTTTATTCTCCTGGGTTAGGACACATAGTCCTACATAGCACAGCCTACTGACTCAGTGGTAGCAGGAAGAGGTCTCCTCCCCTCCACCCCTAAGGGAATGTTTTTCTCATGCCTTTAGCCATAGCTTCTCCTTGGGTAGTAACAATAGCCTTGCAACTAACCTTAGCTGTCCTTGGCCTTGAGGCATAGAGGACCCTTTAGGCAAGTGGCTCAGATTGTAAAGGACCCTTTAGGCAAGTGGCTCAGATGGTAAAGTCTTCCTCAAGGCAGCTATCATGGATCCGCAATGTGAGAGACCTGGGTTGGGAAGAGGGCACCCCCTTAGCATGGGATCTATGGGGTTGCAAAGGGTCGGACACGACTGAAGAGACTAAACACAATGTAACTAAGTCCAAGCTCAGCCTGCTCACCCCATACTACAGAAGACAAGATGTTGAGGCAATGAATTGATTCAGAAAGTCAGACATCTGAGAAGATGGTGAACCAGAGTCCTATTGGGACTTATTGGGGTCTGGACACTACTTTCTTTTGTAGAACAGAGAAGGGGAGGAAGTGAGGAAGTAAGGTAAAAAGGCCGTAAGTCTTGCAAAATATCTCCTGATTTGGTCAGCCATGAGAGAGGAGATGTGTCAATTTCTTCTTTCCTGCAGCCATTCCCAGGTTATGAGGGTCAGGGTGTTTCCCTGTGAACTGAACGAAGGCACTGTAACACTCAGGCAGAGGGGCAGGCTTCCTCAAGGGAGCTATCATATATGCTTAGTAACAAAAGCAACGGAAAGCAAAGGTTAAAATGAAAGAAACAGATCCAACATGGAGTCAGATTTTGTTCTTCCCTATTACATTAATAGTTAATTAAGGCCTTTTTTTTCACCCTGGCCACGCTGCATGGCATGTGGGATCTTTCCTGATCAGGAATTGAACCTATGCCCCTGCATTGGAGGTGTGAAGTCTTAACCACTGGACTGTCAGGGAAGTCCAAGGGCCTTTATAATTAGTGGTCTAATCATCTCATTAGGCCACTTAGCCTTCTTTGGGGGGGCTAATTACTTATTTATTTTGGTTGAGCTGGGTTTTCATTGCTGTGCTGGCGCTTTCTCTAGGAACAGTGAGCAGGGACCACTCTTCGTTTTGGTGCACGGGCTTCTCATTGTGGTAGCTTCTTTTGTTCTGGAGCACAGGCTCTAGGTTCATGGACTTCAGTAGTTGCAGCACACGAAGCTCAGTAGTTGTGGCTCTCGGTCTCTAGAGTGTGGGCTTAGCTGCTCTGAGGCATGTGGAATTTTCCCAGATGAGGGGTTAAACCTGTGTCTCCTGCATTGGCGGGCAGATTCTTATACCACCAGGCAAGTCCTAGATCACTTAGCCTTTATCACACCACTCTGGGGAGATCCTTGGGTTATTATGGCTGCTGTGGGCTTTTGGGTTGGATACCACAGGCAACACACCACTGAGAAACACGTGAAAGCACACAGTAGTACAACAGACCCCCAGAAAGCAGAGCTCAGATGGTGTTACCCACCTGAGTTAGTAAGCAAGTTGCAGGTAAAAAGGACATTCCCCTTGGTTAATTGCAAGGGCAATCATGCAATCCTGCCTACTATGCCGATTGTTTTATGCCTGTCTCAGACTGTCAATAAGCAATGTTATGGCTGGATTGGCCCTTAAGGTTCTTAGTATGATTGCAAGACATCCTGCAGCAATAAGCATCAGGAAACTGAAAAAATAAAGATTTGTTCACCTGACCCGGAAATTACACAGTATACCTGGGACCATATAGCCAGGTTGTGGGTAGAGAGAGGAAGAAAGAATGTGTGGGGTTGGGGTTCTGTTTTTATTGGGGAAGAAGGTGGGAATCTAGGGTTTCACAGTCTCACCCTCCACTGATGAATTTAACACATAGGAGCAGGAATTTAAAGTGTAGGAAGAGAAACAAAAAGTGTCCCAAATAGTCAGTTATTGAGATAAACCAATACCTCCAAAACAAAGGAGCCTCAGTTCCAGGAGATGGCCTGGTTATTTACCTAGCAATTTGTTTATTCAAGATATCCTTTGATGTGGCTGCCTCAGTAACCAAAGCTTAAGTCAGACACTTTCATCACGAAGAAGAAAAGAAGGTAACAGTCAGCAAATATACAATGCAGAAGTGTTCCAGGCAGAGGAAACAGTAAATTCAAAGTCCCTGAAGCAGGAGTATACTCAGTGTATTCCAGGAACAAACAGCAAGGAGGCCCTGGGATTGGTGAGCAGGGAACAGGGCTCATGGCTGGAGTGTATGGCCCAAACCAGAACCTAGAAGGCCCCACTAGTCAGACTGCATAAGGATTTGGAATTTTGCTCTGAATGCAATGGAAACTTTTTTTAAAATTCAGCATCTGATCTAAGAACAGACTATAGGGACAAGGGAAAGCAAGCAAAGGACATGAAGGTCCATTCTGAACAGCACAAGCTCAAGGTAATCGTGACTTGAAGCAGGGGTAAGTGGTGACAGAGAGGGCAGTGAAAGGGTGGGAATCTATTAATGAGATTTGCTGATGGACTAGATATTGAGTGTGGGAGAAAGGAAGGAATTAGGATAATTTCAAGGACTTTTGGGCTGAGCCATTGGAAGAGTATGTGGCCATTTGCTGAGGTGAGGAAGGCTATGAATGGAATTGAGCTGGAGGAGGATAGGGGGGAGAAAAAGAATTTTGGAACTGAGGGAAGTAGTGAATATATGAGATACTTAGTGAATAAAATCACTAGGGCTGGGACTTCCTTGCTGGTCCAGCGGCTAAGACTCCACACTCCCAAAGCAGGGGGCCCGGGTTCAACCCCCAGTCAGGGAACTAGATCCCACATGATGCAACTTAAGAGTTCAAATGCTTCAACTGAAGATCCTACTGCAACAAAGATCAAAGATCTCAAAGATCCTGTGAGCTGCAACTCAGTGAAGCCAAATAAATAAATGTTTTTAAAAATCTGTAGGATCTGGCGGCTTTTGGGGCATGGGGAGAGAGGGAGAGGTCAGGGACAAAAATGACTGTCAGGTTTCTGGCTTATGGATTGAGATGTTGGTGTCATTTTCTGAGACTGAGAACCTGAGAAGATGGGGAAGTTACTGCAATAGGAAATCTGGGTAGCAGCTGCTGGAAGTGATGCTGATTCCAGCCTGGAATATTCCCCCACTTTCAGCTTGCTCGCTCCCTCCTCTCTTTGGGAATCTATTTAAATGTCTGCATATCAGAGAAGATTTTCCTGTCCACCTTCTCTCGAATATGGTGTCATCCTCACCCCTGTGTACTCCATTGCCTTCCCTGGCTGTATTCTTTTTTTTTTTTTTTTACCACATTTATCACCATATGATAGTACTGCTTATTTATGTGTTGGTCTCCCACCACTACAAAGTGAATCTTATGAGAGCAAGGAATTGTGTCCATTTTGTTCCCAACTTAGAACAGTACCAGGTGTCCAGTCAGCATTCAGGAAATATGGGAAGTCTGAATCAACGAATGAATGGTGAATGCCCAGTAAGCACTGTGGTGGGTCCCTCTGATTTTGGCTTGAGACTGTCCTCAGTTTGGACTCAGTGATTCTTGATGAAACTGTCCTGGCTCTGGAGGCTGAGAGCAGAAGGAACAGTGGCAGAGGAAAGCATGGACCTGGAGTGAGGAGGAAAAAGTAGAGCTTCAATTTTGTATGTGATCTGTGTGCTCAGTTGCTCAGTCATGTCCGACTCTTTGTGACTCCATGGGCTGTAGCCTGACAGGCTCCTCTGTCCATGGGGATTCTCCAGGCAAGAATACTGGAGTGGGTAGCCATACCCTTCTCCAGGGGGATCTTCTCAACCCAGGGATCAAAACTGTGTCTCCTGCATCTCCTGCATTGGCAGGTGGATTCTTTACCACTGTGCTGCCTGGTAAGCCCAGAGCCTCCATTCCCCCATCTGTAAAACACAGAGAAATGTAAGAAATATGAATTCCCTAAGGGGCTCTGTGTGAGGATTGGATGTGGGAGAAATCCTTGGATCAAGTTTCCTGAAGTGCAGGGTAGGGGATGCAGGTAAGGATAGTATGAGACAGTGAATGTTTGCTATTTAGTAATAAAAGGTGTTCTTGTATGGGTTGTCATTGGGGTGGGAGGAGGCTGGCCTGCTTGGGAAAGTCTAGGAAATGGAAGGAAAGGGCAGAACACAGCTTTGGGGACAGTTGGGTCCTGGGGCTATAACTACCTGTGATAAGATTGGGGCAATTTGTGAACTGGAGTGGTCAGGCAGTCAGGAATTCAGTCCCTGGTCGCTATCCAACATTTCTGGCTCCATGATTGCACTCCTCTGGGAGAGATTGCCAGAGGCAGGGAGGGGGTAAGAGCAGGACTGAGGCTATTATTTTCCTGAAGAGACTGAGGCCCAAGTGGGAGGAGGATGGTACTAATGCCCATGTCCTAAACCCTGGAACCTGGAAATGTTACTTTGTATGGCAAAAGGGACTTTGCAGATGTGATTAAGAGACAGCTCTTGAGATAGGTTATCCTGAATTATCTGGGTGGACTGATATCATCACAGGAATCCTTATAAGAGGAAGACAGGAGGTCAGAGAGTGCAGTAAAGATATAAAGATGGAAATAAGAGGTTGGAGTGACATTAAGAAAGGGCCACCAGCACAGCCTTGCATGTGGTCTCTGGAAGCTGGAAAAGTCAAGGAAATGGATTTTTTCTAAAGCTTCCAGAAGGAATGAAGTCCTGTTGAAACCTTGATTTTAGACTTCTGACCTCCAGAACTCTAAGAGAATAAGTCCATGTTTTGTTGTTGTTGTTGTTAACCCTTGGGACTTACTTAATGGTCCAGTGGTTAAGAATCCACCTTGCAAGGCAGCAGACATGGGTTAGATCCCTTGTCGTGCTTCCCAGGTGGCGCTAGTGGTAAAGAACCTGCCTGCCAATGCAGGAGACACAAGAGATGCGAGGTTGGGAAGATTCCCTGGAGAAGGGCATGGCAATACCCTCCAGTATTCTTGCCTGGAGAATCCCATGGACAGAGGAGCCTGGCAGGCTACAGTCCATAGGGTTACACAGTGTCGGACACAACTGAAGCAAATTAGCATGCACGGGGAACTAAGATCTCACATGCCTCGGGGCAACTAAGTCCGCACACCACAACTACTAAGCCCACGCTCTCTGGAGCCCGTGTGCCACAGTGCCACAGCTAGATAGTCTGTGTGCTGTGATGAAACATCCCTCGGGACACAAAGAAGGTCCCATGTGCTGCAACTAAGACCTAGTGCAGCCAAATAGATAAATAAATATTTTATTTAAGAAATCTACTAAAAAGTTCACCCTTTAAAACATATTTACTTTTATAGCATGTTTCTTTTATTTCCTTATTTATTTGGCTGCATTGGGTCTTAATTGCAGCACATGGGCTCTTCAGTTTCAGCACGTGAATACTTAGTTGTGGCATATAGGCCCTTGTTCCCAGACCAAGGATCAAACCCAGGTCCCCTGCATTGGGGCATGGAGTCTTAGGCATTGAACCACCAGGGAAGTCTCAATCCATGTTGTTTTAAGCCACAAAGTTTTTGGTAGTTTGTTATAGCAGCCATAAGAAATGAATACAGATCCAAAGTCACCTGGGGATTGATGGTGGACTTGGGACAGAATTAGAATCCTGTTAGTCTGTTACTCCAACTCTCTGGAGAAGGCAATGGCACCCCACTCCCGTACTCTTGCCTGGAAAATCCCATGGACGGAGGAGCCTGGTCGGCTACAGTCCATGGGGTTGCTAAGAGTCGGACATGACTGAGCGACTTCACTTTCAGTTTTCCCTTTCATGCACTGGAGAAGAAAATGGCAACTCACTCCAGTATTCTTGCCTGGAGAATCCCGGGGACGGTGGAGCCTGGTGGGCTGCTGTCTATGGGGTCGCACAGAGTCGGACACGACTGAAGCGACTTAGCAGCAGCAGCAGTCCAACTCTCTCAGTTTAAGCCTCCTTGCTCCCTCCATGCTTCACCTGAGGTTTCTTGGTCATGTGCAGCTCCCGGAGGCAATGACTGGACCCTCATCATATGTATTTCACTTGACCTTGACAAGAGCCCTGTGGGGCAGACAGTGCCCCTACTTTACACATAGAGAAACTGAGGTTCAGAGGTGAAGTGTCTTGGTAAAGGTCAGAGCACACAATGAGGAATCAATGGACTAGATCCCAAACCCAAGTCCTCTGCCTTTCCCTGAACAGTACAGATACTGCATGTGTCCAGTATATATATTTTGGTCTCTCATTCATTCATTCAACAAATGTTGGACATCAGCTGATTGCTGGTCACTGTGCTCGGTGCTGCAGATCCACTAGTAAACAATCATGACATTCAGGGAGTAGGAATCCTTTGTTCTTGCAGTGTCCACATAGGTCAAGTCACAGTGTTCCTGTAAACCTCCAACAACACAAATATTACTCTCTGTTCTGCAACTTTTTGTCTCTTTATGAAGGGGAAAGTGTTATATTAATACCTTTAAAGGTAGGATGGAGCCTTGAGAATGGGCTGCTATGTATATTTCAGACTATAGGCAACATTCCTTCTTAAATTAATTTTTATTTTCTTATAGTTGATTTACAATGTTGTGCTAGTTTCTGCTGTACAGCAAAGTGAATCTGTTATACATATATGTATATCCACTCTTTTTTTTGGATTCTTTTCCCATATGCTGCTGCTGCTGCTAAGTCGCTTCAGTCGTGTCCAACTCTGTGCGACCCCATAGACAGCAGCCCACCAGGCTCTGCCATCCCTGGGATTCTCCAGGCAAGAAGACTGGAGTGGGTTGCCATTTCCTTCTCCAGTGCATGAAAGGAAAAAGTGAAAGTGAAGTCGCTCAGTCATGTCCGACTCTTAGCAACCCCATGGACTGTAGCCTACCAGGCTCCTCCATCCATGGGATTTTCCAAGCAAGAGTACTGGAGTGGGGTGCCATTGCCTTCTCCGCTTTTCCCATATAGGTCATTACAAAGTATTGAGTCACTTCCCTATGCTCTACAGTAGGTTCTTATTAGTTACCTATTTTGTATATATATATAGTAGTGTGTATATGGGGCTTTCCAGGTGGCGCTAGTGGTTAAGAACCCACCTGCCAGTGTAGGAGACATAAGAAACGCGTTTTTGATCCCTGGGTCAGGAAGATCCCCTGGAGGAGGTCATGGCAGTCCACTCCAGTATTCTTGCCTAGAGAATCCCCACGGATAGAGGAGCCTGGCAGGCTATGGTTCATAGGGTTGCAAAGAGTTGGACACGACTGAAGCGACTTCACACACACACACATACAGCAAGTATATATCAATCCCAATCTCCCAATTTATAGGCATAGACAGCATTCTTAACTCGAAGCAAAAACAGTAGAATACAAAAGTTACAGTAAATGAAATAGATCTAATGTGGAGTCAGATTTGTTCTCTGTTATGCCCGCAACCACTATGCCCCTTTCTGTCTCTATGAATTTGACTTTTCTAGGGACCTCATGTAAGTGGAACCATACAGCTTTTGTCCTTTAGTGACTGGCTTATTTCACTTGACATAATGTCCTCAGGGTTCATTCATGCTGTGTTCTCATCAGTGTTTAAGGTAAAAACTGGTGTAGAGGTTGTTAAAACTAGGATGTCAGGACTGAGGGAGCAGAGTGAAGGCAAGGCTGTGAGAATTTGCCCAGCAGGTGAAGGCTTTGCTCTGTGCTTTCTCACAACAAACAAGAAGCAGCCCTAAGAATGCACCCTGCCCCACAGAGCATCCCTGAAGGTTCACTGCTCCCCAGCCTCCACTGAAACCTGTTCATGTCTCTGGGTCTCTCTGCCTGGGTCTGTTGAAGTGTGTATGACAATGTGATTCAGTGTCTATCTAGGCGTGAGGACGTAGGCATTGTCTGTATCTTTTCTATCGGTGCCGTAACAAATTACCACACATTTTGGGGCTTAAAATAGCACATGTATATTATCTTACAGTTCTGTAACTTTAAGTCCAACTTGGGTCTTGCTGAGCTACCACAAGGTGTCAGCAGGGCTATATTCCTGTTACCAAGTCTGAGCTTACACTGCTCCCTGCACAACAGGCCAATAAATGGAGAGACGAGTTGTTGAGGCAAGGAATAGCAACTTTATTTGGAAAACCAGCAGATTGAGAAGATGGTGGACTCATTTCCCAAAGAACCACCTTACCTGAATTAGAATTCAGGCTTCTTTTATACTCAAAGGGGAGGGGGTATGGCTGGTTGTTGCAAACTTCTTGATTCAGGAATCCTTTGTTCTTATAGCTGTCCAACACCTGGTCACAATTCTCCTTTAGGTCTCCAGCAAGACAATTGTTATTTTCTGTTTTGCACATTTTTATCTCTAAAAGTTTTGTATCTTTAGAGGCCAGAGTCTTGAGAACTGGCTATCGTGTATATTTCAGGCTGTAGGCAATATTCTTTTAGTGATTAACTCATAGCAAAAGCAATAGAATACAAAGGTTAAAGTAAAAAGTAGATCCAATATGGAGTCAAATTTGTTCTTCCCTTGTACGTTTCTTTCTGGAGGCTCTAGACTGAGAATTAGTTCCTTGCCTTTTCCAGCTGCTAGAGGCTGCCTACACTCCTTGGCTCATGGTTCCTTTTTCCATCTTCAAAGTCAGCAGTGTAGCATCTCCCTGCTTCTTTTTCCTTTCTCATATTGTTTTGTTTTCTGACCAAAGCTCTTGGGAAAGATTCTTCAATTTTAAGGACTTGTGTAAATAGACTGGGCCCACCTGGGTGATCTGGGCTGCTGCTGCTAAGTCGCTTCAGTTATGGCCGACTCTGTGGGACCCCATAGACGGCAGCCCACCAGGCTCCGCCGTCCATGGGATTTTCCAGGCAAGAGTACTGGAGTGGGGTGCCATTGCCTTCTCTGTGATCTGGGCTATCCTCCCCACTTTAAGGTCTTTAAACTTAATCACGTCTGCAAAGTCCCTTTTGCCCTGCAAGACATGTTCACAGGTTCTGGGACTAGCATGTGAACATCTTTGGGGAGACTTTAGTTTGCCTAGCACCCTTGTGTGTGCTGGGAGTGTGCACTGGTGACTGTATGTGCATGTTTGTGTCCCCTCAGCCTTGCCATCTCATACAGAGGGCCTCTCTTCCCACTTTTTGTTTTTGCTTGGATCAAAGTGAGGAAGCCTTAGCTATAGTAAGGAAATATATGCAAATCCTCCATGCAAGTAGGGGCCTAGCTGGAGCCCTATTACTGAGAAAGTTCCTGTGCGCTTATCAGAGAAAGTGCCTCCAAGATCCCTGGAGGGAAATGAGCTCTGGCAGCTGCTGGGGATTCAGGCAAGGGGCTGTCTGGCCGGGGTTGGCCTGCCACAGGTGCAGACTCCTAGGCTGACTTCTCGCCAGAATTGCTGCTGAATGCAAGTTCCTGTGCCCAATGCACAGTGAGGCCAAACAGCCCTGAAATGTTGGAGTTTGGAGCAAAGAAAGGTTTAGTTCAGGGC
Source organism: Okapia johnstoni (assembly GCA_024291935.2). Taxonomy (NCBI): domain Eukaryota; kingdom Metazoa; phylum Chordata; class Mammalia; order Artiodactyla; family Giraffidae; genus Okapia; species Okapia johnstoni. The sequence continues at coordinate 26,640,094 of CM044325.1, forward strand.
CATACAAGGAGAGTGGCTCAATGGGTGGCTCATGCCCGCAAAAGCCCTGATCTCCCCAAAGGTTTTTAGCAAAACATTTTTAAAGGCAATGTGAGGCAGAGGCATGGTGGGTTGTTGTCAACTTCTTGGTGTAGGAATGGTGTTTTCTTGCAACTGGCCCCGTAAGTCAGGTCACCATGCTCCTGTAAACCTCCAACAAGACAAATGTTATTCTCTGTTCTGCAACTTTTTATCTCCATATGAAGGGAAAAGTGTTATATATACCCTTAAAGGTCAGAGCCTTGAGATTGGGCTATTCTGTGAGATTTCAAGCTGTAGACAACATTCTTTGCTTTTGTTTTGTTTTGGTTTTTTAATTGAGATATAATTGACATATAATGTATTCATACAAGATGTACAACATAATGATGCAATGTTTGTATGTACTGCAAAATGATCACCACAATAATTCAGTCAACATTTGTCACCAAACATTTTTTTTCTTATGATAACATTTAAGATCTACTTTTTTTAGCAACTTTCAAATATACAATACAGTATTATTAGCTACAGTAACTATGTAATGTTGTAATGTTTGTAAAATATGGCCCTCAAGGGCCTAATAATTTGCTTTATGCCTCCAAATTAGACAGGGGACTTCCAGGGGATGAGGACTCAGATATGACTCCTCTGTGAGTCCCCATCACTAAGCACAGACTGACTAACAAGAAACCTTTGTAAAGCGAATGCAAGATTGACCTTCTTGAGCTGTAGCTTCAGTTTGGAAAAGTCACTTCACTTTTCGGAAACCCATATTCCTCATATGCTAGCTAACTGGGAGCAGGATTTCCAGGACTAGGGGGAGAATAAGAGGAAATGACAAGTGTGAAAGCTCTTTAGAGACCAGCTATCCCTTGGAATACATAAAACATGGTAATTGTGATATTTTCCTCTGTCCTCTACTAGGGCCAGCCATACTCTTCAAGGACCATGGAAACAGCTCTCACTAGCATTGAATTCACATCACTCAGCTATAAACCATCCTGGATCCTGGAGAATCCTCTGCATAGAGTCATAGACTTATCACTACAGCCTGCAGGCTTTGGATTTATTTCTGACTGTTGGGAAATACCTATCCCCATTCTGCCTTCTGCTTTCAGCCCAGGTCCTGGTTTGTGTAAAACCCAATGAAGGAGCAGATAACATCTCAGGACAGAAAGGACCAGGTTGGGGGCTTCCCTGAAAACCCAGTGGTTAAAAATCCACCTTTCAATGCAGGGGACGCGGGTGTGATCCCTGATCTGGGAATTAAGATCTCACATGCCCTGTGACACAGCCAAAAAAAAAAAGAGAGAGAGAGGGAAAGGGTCTGTCTGCTCAGGGAAGTGCCTTTCAGGGACTCACACCAGAGCTGGAGACATGGTTTGGATATTATGCCAGAGAAAATGAAAGCAGGGGGATGGGGCGGGACCTGCCTGGGGTCTCCAGAAGTCAGTCATTGAGCCAAGATAAATCCCAGGATGCCCGACTCTCATCCCATCCACTCTATCTTATGGCCACCCAAGCCCTATGCCATCAGAGTCCCCCTAACATTCTTTCTCATCTCTCGCTATCCCCAGACACCTAGTTCAGTGTAAAAATTTTCTCATTATTCTCCAAATACATCATCTGATTTTAACTCCATGCATTTGCATGCAATATGCCTTTTTGTGCATCCCCTTCTCCCACTTGTCTAGCAGGTAAACTCCTATTCATCCCTCAAGGCCCATTCAAATGTTTCCTTCCCTCAAACAAAATCTAAACTCATTTTATCCAGAACCCATTCATCTCTCCTTCCTCTGTGCTCTTATAATACTCTCCTTATACACTAATTTTAATATTGACTACTGTCTCCTATAATTGTCTATAACTATCTTAGTTTTTACTAGACTGTATTTTTCTCTAGAATATGGATTATTTCTACTTCATCTCTTTGTCCTCAGGGCCTATCAAGGTGTCTAGAACTCAGCTGGCACTCAAACAATATTGATCAAACAGTGGAACAAGTGAAGGACTATGAGGCAAATTTTTAACTTCTCAGAGTCTCTATTTGTTTATTTGTCTGTACCTCGAGGCTTGCAGGATCCTGCAGTTCCCCAACCAGGGAATGAGCCCTTGGCAGTTAAAGCATGGATTTCTAAGCACTGGACCATCAGGAAATTCCCTTAGAGTCTTAGTTTATCATCCTTGAAATGAAATGAAAAAAAGTCAAACACATGGCAAGAATAAATAGTGGATAATGAATGTAAAGCAAATGGCACCATCATTGACTCAGTTCCCTGAGCCAAAAATAGGGTATCACATAAAATTTCCACTTCTCCTTCTCTGCGCCCCCCCCTAGCCACCATGGCTTGTTAAACCTGGCTGAGGATCTAGGTAAGAAACTCTCTGTTAGTGGGGAATTTCCATCAGACGAGAGCCATCAGGAAGGATGGAGGTAAAGAGTGCCAGGCATAGGGACCTTGTAACTAAATTAAGAAGCAGAAGGAGCAACTGATGGGAACACTGAAGGAGAGATAAGGGATCAAAAGGAAGGGAGAGGTCAGACTGGGTTCTGAGGATTTAGGAACCACTCAGTGTCTGCCCTCAAGGAGCTCATGGTCTGCTGAGGGAACAATTTTATAGAGAACTACAGTACAGTGCAGCACTACCTCCTTCCTGATGCCTCTTTCTTTACTTGGCTTCCAGGACACCACCCAACTTACCTGGGTTTCTTCTTATCTTTTTGGCCCTTCTTCTCAGCTAGTTTTCTGCTTTTCCTAGTTTCCTCAAAATTCTGAATTTTGAAGGAAATGTTCTTTCATCTACCCTCACTGCTTTGGTGGGCTCATCCACTCTTATGGCTTTAAACACCAACCATGTGCTGATGACTCTTAAACTGCTATTTCCAGTCTTGATCTCTCCCTCCACCTTCAGAACTATTTCCCCTCCCACTCCCTCAACTTCCCTACTCTAAAGGACATCTCAAACTCAAAAATGATTCCAGATGTTTTCCCCCCAAACCAGCACCTCTCATGTCTTCCCCTGCTTCTTACACTGTCCCCAACTGAATTTCTCTTAAAATTGCCAGAGTAACTCTGTTAAAATGTAAATCAGGTTGTGTAGATCCTCTGCTCATAACCCTTCAAGGGATCCTGGACATGGGGTAAAAGCCAAAGTGATATTGTGATCTGTGAAGCTGTCCTCTCTGGCTCCTATCTCTATCCTCATCTTCTCCCCTTCTCTCCATAAAACATTATGCTCCAGCCATTGGAGGCTCTTTGCACTTGGTATTGCCTTGATATTCTTCCCTAAATATCAGAATAGTGCCCGTCTTCTTTTTTACTTCAGAACTTATACTCAAAAGTCATCTTCCCAGTAAGGTTTTCCTTGGCCCGCTAAGATAAAACATCTCCTCTACTAGCATTTTATTCCCACTTCTCTGATTTATTTTTTCTTAGTATTTACTGCAATCTTAAAACTATATATTTAGCTATCTTTTTATCTCTCTCATTAAAATGGAAGCACCATGAGTCTCTTCATGATTTTGTTATTGTTGTTCTGTTTTGTTCACTATTGTATATTCTTTACTTAGGATAATGACAAGCATATAGTAAGGTACTCAGTAGATACTGGTTGAATGAATGAAAAAAAAAAAAAGGTGGACATTTCCAAGGGGCAAATTTTACTCTTTAATGAAAAACTTTTTAAAAACCAGAACTGCTTGGAAACAATGTGAGTCCATATGCACAGTACACTATCTCTTAAATATGTTATCTCATCAAATTCTCACATCAGTCCAAGGTAGGAAGAAGCCTGGGCAGAAGAGGAAACTGAGTTCAGACATGGAAAAGGGATTTGTTAAAAGGCACACATTTGGTCAAGGCAGTAGTGAAATTGATGGATGATTGCTGGCCTTGAAATGGGCTGATGGGTGATGGAGCTTAATGGGCACTGGGTTTGAAGGACTTCAGTTGCCAGAAGGTATAATGATCTCTGAAGGGGAAGCTGAGTCAGACAGTGGTTAGTAGAATAAAGGCATCAGCAAAGGAGTGGGAGAGATGTGACAAGGCTGACCCCTAAGCGGATTTAGCCCAGACCTGGAGAGGGCAGCTCAATTCCCCAGCAGCAGAATGCTGCGCCTGAGACTGAGTCAACAGTCAAGCCCTTACAAAATCTGGAATGCAGACCTGGAAAGGCAATCTTGAGACCAGTGAAAGGACTTCCCTGGCGGTCAGCGCTTCCAACGCAGAGAGCGCTGGTTGGATCCCTGGCCGGGGAACAAGATCCCACATTCCCTGGGGCTGCCCGTCCCCCCCCCCGCACCCCCCCCCCGCCAAAACACCACTGCTGGTCTGCAGAGTCTGTCTTCCCTACTTGACTCTGAGGTCTTTGAGGGCAGGGACCATGTTCCTAGATTTAGCCCCCGCTTCTAGCAGGGTCTGGAATATAGAATATAATAGGGACTCAAATATTTCCGTTGAAGGCATACATAAATCAATGTATGCACCCAAACGGTAACTGAAGGAAAGGACAGACAGGAACGGCGAGGGGTAAGTCATCCAGCGATTCTGAGGTAGAAGTAGACTAATTTTCCTGGTACGCAGCACGACAAACAGTCCTAGTACTAACGCTGGTCGCCGCCAGCTATTTTTCAGCAAGGATTGGCCGGCAAATACGGGGACCGAAAGGCGGGGCTACACGGGGCCGTTGGGGCGAGACCAGGCTAGAGAGACCGATTGGCTGAAACTCAAGGCTGGGCCGACAGAGCTGGCGCGCCAAATTCCATCCAGCACGTGACCAACGTATGGAACGTCACTTCCACTCTGGCGGGACGGGAGCGGGAAACAAAAGAAGAGCAAACACGCATGCGTTTGATGTGTCCCTGGTTCTGGTGGGCTCTTCCGGTCAGGCAGAAAGAAGTGCTTCCGGGTCGCCGCCAGCTGCCGCCTCCCAGCGCGGTAAGTACAGAAGCTAGGCTGCGGCTCCTGTCTCCTCGTCCCTCCTTCCCTCCCTACCCCAGAGAAACCCCATTCTCTTGATCCGCCTCCTCAGGAGCTGCCTGTTCACACCCCCCCCTTAACATTAAAGCGCTCCAACTCATTGGCCGCTTCCTCGAGAGTAAGCCCCACCCCGTCACACAAGACCCGTCACTCATTGGTACCACTTCCAGTCACTCAGCATTTCTTCCAGCTAATTGGCCTTACCCAGGCCCCGCTCCTTTCGCGATTAGCGACCCTATAAGGGCAAATGCCTGCCCGAATCCCGCCCCTGCCTTCTTGTTGGTCAATTCCACGATTATCATCATAATAAGGAGAGAATGGGTGGTGGCTTTACGGCGATGGGTTGGTCTTTCGGAGCCGCGTTCTTTGGCCCTTCAGTATTTCGGGGGGGGGGGGGGGGGGGGGAAGGGGCGGTGCTGGGTGGGTGCTATTGATCCTGTTAAGCGCGCCGGGAAGCTGCGGTACTTGGAAGGGCAGCAGCTAGCCCCAGATTGGTCAAATAAATTAGGGCAAGAACAGAATTAGACATAGATCCTTTTCTCCTCATCTCTCGTGCCTGGCCTGGATCTATTCCCCGCAAGCGTTCTGTGCCCAGCTTACCGTGTGACCTAGAGCCCGTCGTTGCCTGTTGCTGGGCCTCAGTTTTCCTGTGAGCTGAAAAGTTTTAATTCAGATTCTCTGGGACCTTCCTTGTCAGCTCCCTCAGCCGCTTAAGCCGAGCTGAGTTTATGTATTCTCTAACATGGTCATCTATTCAGTCTTTCCTCCACTTGTTTACTCATGCCTTTAGAATGTCTTACTGAGCCTTACTTGCACGTGGTAACACCTCCCTTCCCTGCCTCCCAGTTTGGCTGTGGTTCACTATAGAGGTGGTTCATGTCCTAAATTTCTGACACTGGGTAGGTATGGGGTGGGGCAGCATGGAGGAGCAGAAAGTAGGTCTGGTGTTTGGAGGGGATAGAGGTCGTTTCAGTAGAGTCCTGCTATCTTTAATTTTGTTGAATTTTGTAATGCCAGTGTGCATTCTGGTTTCCTGTCTCTACATTTGGCTTCCATTCTCTTCCCTCCTTGAACAGCTTACAAACAGCTTTACTTATCCATAAAATAAATTACTAATTGTTAGAATAACTGTGAGGGTGGTATAATTGTTATTGTCCCATTTTACAGATGGGGAAACTGAGGCTCAGAGTTTAAGTGACTTGGCCAAGGTCAAACAGCTAGTAAGGGGTGCAGCCAGGACTCAAACCCAGGTCTGTCTGATTCCCACAGGGAAGGGGTGCGTCTCTACTACCATCCACTCCACCCAATCCCCAAGTCAAAATGTAAGCAAATAAAAACTAAAACCACACACATCTGAGAGAGCTGGATTCACCTGACCCTTTCCCTCAGTCTAGGAGCCATGTCCACCTTGTTCCCCTCACTCTTCCCCCGTGTGACTGAGACACTGTGGTTTAATCTGGATCGACCCTGTGTGGAGGAGACAGAGCTGCAGCAGCAAGAACAGCAGCATCAGGCCTGGGTGAGTGAGAACCTAGCACAGCAGTGAAGCTTCAGTCAGGCTCCCCATCCCCCTTCACTGGCCTTAACCTGGCCCTACTCTGAAGATCTGCCCTGGGGGAGGTTTTTGTCCTGAGCTGGAGGCCTAGGTTCTCACCTTTGTGTTACCCTAATTTGCTGAGGACTGTGGGGCCTCGAGGCCAGATCAGAGCCCAGGCTCTTTTCCCTACAACACAGGAAGTATTTTTTGACTATTTATTGAGGACCTTGCATATGTCATGTTCTAGGCTGGTAGTGTCACTTCATCCTCACCATAATCTTATAAGGAAACCAAAGACCAGAGAGTTTACATAGCTGGATCAAATTCGTAAGTGGCAGATGACAGGAAAGAGACTGAATCTTCCTAAGAGTTGGAAGGAAGCTTCTCCTCCACACTTGGGGGTCTTCTTGGGGGCAGGGCAGGTGAGTGCCATGCCTTTGACTTCCCTGCTTGGCCACAGCTCCAGAGCATTGCAGAGAAAGACAACAACCTGGTACCTATTGGCAAGCCGGCCTCAGAGGTGAGTGGCTCCAGCAGGTGGGGCCTATGTGGGGCGCAGGTGGACTGAAGCTCTGCTCTAATTCTGAAGGTCTGACCTCTGACTCCAGAGTAGGTGTGGTCCTCAACTCTGGTGGAGGCCAGAAAGAGGTGAAAGAGAGGGTGGGTAGTGGGCTCAGCACTAAGGTCGTGCACCAACCAGGTAGACTCGAGTGGGACAGGATCAGGGAGTGGAGCTCATTCATTGGCCCCAGAGAGAAGCTCCAAGTGGGCCAGTCCTTGAAGTGGCCCAGGCAGACCTATAGAACCTCCGGGCTCTTCCCTGCCTCACCAGCACTATGACGACGAGGAAGAGGAAGATGAAGATGACGACGAGGATAGTGAAGAGGACTCAGAGGATGATGAGGACATGCAGGACATGGATGAGATGAATGACTACAATGAGTCACCTGATGATGGAGAGGTCAATGAGGTAGGCAGGGGTGTGGGGGAGGGCCCCTGCCCCTGACCTCACTGGCAGCCAAGGGTACGGAGACCCTGGATCCTGCCAGGGGCAGGATCTGGGACTGGGGCTGGCTGGGTGGCTGAGGCCCCTCCCCACCCACACCCAGCCTTCTCTTCAGGTGGACATGGAAGGCAATGAACAGGATCAGGACCAGTGGATGATCTAGGTAGATAAGAAAGGGTGGTCTCAAGAAAGGGGTCCAAGGACGGCCCTGGACCCCCTGCAGAACCAGCTGATCACCCACCCCCATGCCCCACCCCAGTGCCTGAATGCTCATCCTTGGGCACTTCCTCAGCTGCTGCCAGGACCTGATCTTCTTGGTCCCTCCCAGGCCATCAGTCTGCCCTTGAATCCTCAGGGCCTGAGCCCAGCTCCCTCCCTTCTAGCCAGCACCTCACCCCTTGTTTGTCAGATCTAGTTTCTTTCTAACTTTCTTTAATAAAGACACAGGACTGATTTTTTTTTCCCCATGTCTATTCCCTATTTCTTGGGGGAACCTAGAGGAGTCTAGCATCTTCTCTTGAGCTTTGGGGAAAGGGTTTTTGAGGGACTTCAGGCAGATTTACCTGGCCATGTGGGCTGGGGCTAGGGAAGGCCATAGTAGCCCTGGCTGTGAGCCGAGGCTCCACTGCCATTTCCTCTGGCCCAGCTTGCACCCAGCCATTCCTGCGAGGCCTCTAACTCAGTGTTTACTGTTTCCTTTGATTCCACCCAAAATGGCATGGGGTTGGGGAGAGTGGGTGGCAGGTTCTCTGAGGCCCAGAACTGAGAGGCTCCTGGAACTCTCCTAGTCAACTTCCTTGGTGTTAGAACAGATTAAATCTCAGAACAGGGCAGAGACTCCCATGGAGTAACCCAGCAAATCAATGACAGGGCTGGGTTGGGAGCTCAAGCTTCTTGCCTGCCAGTCCATGACTCTGGACTGGAAGGAGAGGAACCAATGGAATCAAACAGCCTGACAGAACTTGAGGCCTCAGGTTAGTGTGGAGCCAGAGTGGGACAGAGATGGGAGGAAAGCCTCTCTAGCCCTGAGCCCAGCATGTGTCAGTCCACAAGCAGGGAAGCGAGGGGAGGGGATATTATGAGGTCCGTGCTTGGGGAGGGGTGGGGGGAGGCAGCAGTAAGTACCCCTGCGCCTGGACTCAGCCAGGCCCTGCATAGGTGAGCTGGGCTATGCCATCCTTGATGGCAGGGAAGTCAGGGAGGCCAGTGTGGTGGAGGCGGCAACGGTAGCGGCCACAGCTCTTGGCATACTGCAGGAAGCGGGGTGCGCCAGGGAAGAGCACATGGTCAGCTAACACAGTGGCACCAGCTGGCAGCAGGGCATGGCCTTCCAGCAGCTGCAGGTCCCGCAGGTAACATCGGGGCCGGTGCGCCAGGAACACCAGGTCAGCCCGACTCAGCTGGTACTGGGTTCTTAGGCGTGGGATCACCTCCTCTGATCTCCCCACGATGAGCTCCACCTGTGGGGGGGAGGCACTGGCGGTGAGGTTGGGAGGGATGATTGTTCTCCCACACCAGACCCCACTTGCATTTGGTTTATTCTGTGCCAGGCCCTGGCCAAGGTCCCCATGTGTGTTCTCATATTTCCTCTGGCTTCAGAATAAAAAATCAGAATCAGAATTGTGATTTCCATTTTACCACTGAAGAAGCTGAGGTTCAGAAGACAAGTGCTTTGCCCAGGATCACATAACTAACAAGAGGCAGACTAAGGTTTGGACCCAGATGGGTTCCAGAGACTTTCCTCTTAACTGCTTCTTTGTCATCCAGCAGCAAATATGTGCCAGTGACTTGGAAGAGGAAGATAAGAACTCATACACTCTCCAAGGTCATAGTTCCAAAGAGGAGCTGTTTCTTTCTCCTAGGTGGGAGATGGGGGAGGCTGACTAGTGTAAGGCCAAGGATGGTAGGAAAGAGATCAGGGTTGGGGAGGTGGGGCCTGACCGTGTGCTCATCAAAGCCAGCCAGGCGGATGAGTTTTTCAGCCACTGCTGCCGTGCGTGGGTCCCGCTCCACGGTGAGAAGGCGACCCCCAGGGGGCAAAGCACGGGCAATAAGCAGTGTGGAGTACCCGCAGTAGGTGCCCAGCTCCAGTGCACAGGCAGGGGCCTTCTCCTCCACCAGCCGCATCAGGATCTGACCTATGGGAGGAAGTAGCTATTGCAGCAGACATGGGAGATGATGCAGGGGGCCTCGTAGAAAGGGGTCTCAGATGCCCACTTGCCTCATTGCAGCCCCCAACTGGCTAGAATCTCATTTATTTTTTGGGTTATAGTCCTAGTAGCACCATTGGTCTCCCTGCCCCTCCAAGCTTTCCTCCTTCACACCAGCCACTAGGAATCTTTCTAACAAATCTGACCCTATTGCTCCCTGTTTCCTATGATCCTAAAGGCCTTTGGGATTGAACATGGGATCCTCAGCCTGACATTCAGAACTTTCTTAGACCTGATCCTGTCCTTCCTTTCCAGTTTCAGCTCTCAGTTCTTCCCACCACAACCATCATGAACAACTGTGCCCAGAGTCAGCCATGCCGGCTCATTCCTTCATGCCACATTCAGATACATGGCTGACTTTGTCATTCTCCACCTCTATCCTCAACTACCTGGCCAACTCCAAAGCAGTCACTCCAGGCTCAGTTCAAATGTTGCTTCCTCTGGGAAGGCCCAAGTGGAAAGCACCACCAAAATCCTAAGAGATCTTTGTTAGACCTTCCAGTTTCATTCTCCCTTGTTTTGTTCATTGAAATATCTTTCTAACCATTGAATTGGATGAATCTCTTAAATAAGACTCCAAAACACATGTGCTGGGAGGTGGGATTCAGACACATCCAAGCAGACAGCTACCCTGAATGGCATGAGGGAGCCTCCATGGTGGGGGAGAATTACAGACCCATAATTACAAGGTTATGAGTTATGTGCTGAGATGGTTATTCCCCTGTATTATGCCCCCTTTGAGGCCAGCCTTTGTGGTTGATTCATCCCTGTGGCTTCTACCTCTTTCTTCCCCAGCACTTAGCACATGCCTGATACAAAACAGGTGGTGATAAATTTTACTGGATGAATGAGTAATTTTACCCAGATCCCTCCTTTCCAGAGGAGAAAAAAAGAGACCCACTGAAGATCAAGAATCTGCTCAAGTCACCCAGTAAGACAGTGGCAGATCGCAGATCTTCCTTCACCATCTTGGAGGTGCTTCCTGGAGCAGAAGGCTAGGAAACACTGACCTTTGGCAGACCCCATGTGGCTCAGGTACTCGCAGTGGCTGCTCCAGTGGTCCAGAGTGGTGAGGATGTGACCAGGGTCCCCAGGCAGGGCGTGGGTGAGCACATAGCTGAAGGCTCGCTCCTCTATTCGCAGCCCTGACAGGCAATCTCGGAGGCTCCGGAGCAAGACTGTGCGAACCAGCAGTCGGAAGTGATGCCGGTACCTTACCAACAATGTCACCACTAGGGGCAGGAAGGCCAGCGCGATGGCAGGGGACATGGTCCTACCTGAGCCCTGGGGTGGAGGAAGGGAGGAAAACCCACATATGTCACTTGCCTGTCATTTGTGCAGCCCTTACCAGCGGCAGTTATTCCTGTATTTTACACACCATGGCTCAGAAAGGCTAAATTCATCGTCCAGAATCACACAGAAGAACTAGGATTTGAATCCAAGGTGGTCTGATTCCAAGCCCATATACTTTCAAGGACTCCATGTCACCTAAGTTCAGCACCCAATCCCAAACCATCTCTTGCCACTTCTGGACTCTGGTTCATCTTCACCTTGCTCCCTTTTGCATCATCTCTTTAGTCTCCCTTTTCAGGACCCCTTTCACCAGTTCCTGCCTGAGTTCTTCTCCCACCTTACCCAGTGCCTGCTTGGTCTCTGACCCATTACTGTGTAGCAAAATAGCACAACTTTGTAGTCAGGAGCTTCTTCACTGTCACTGCTCTGCGTCAGTAAAAGGCCATCAAAATACTCCACAGTGTGTTAGGATGAGATATCCTTACCACCATGGAACTCTCTGTCAGCATTTCCGTGGAACATGAGAATGGTCCTTGATTGGCATATTTATTCCCCAGTTCTGTCTCCCCTCTCCTGGACTACCCTCCTCTGTCCTCTCTCAGAATTCCCTTCACAGTCACATAGACACACAGCACACTTTCCCCTAACTCAGCCTCTTCTCTCCCTCATCCCAAGACATCCATCTCCCTATCCCCGTGGATCCTGTCTTCTGCTGTGCCCTGGACCATCTTACCCTTTTGAGGCCACTGGTGGTAGCATGTATGAATGGGGTTAATAGGTAGGTGAAGTGAAGTGAAAGTCGCTTAGTCGTGTCCGATTGTGCGACCCCATGGACCATACAGTCCATGGAATTCTCCAGGCCAGAATACTGGAGTGGGTAGCCTTTCCCTTCTCCAGGTTATCTTCCCAACCCAGGGATCGAACCCAGGTCTCCTGCATTGCAGGCAGATTCTTTACCAGCTCAGCCACAAGAGAAGCCCATAGGTAGGTGGGTGATGGTGAATCTGAACTGGTGTGCTTGGGAACCCACATTCCAGGGCCCTGCTTACCTGGGTTGGAGGCTCCTTCTTGGGAGGATCAGAGCATAGGACAGGAGGGGGAGTCCTTGGGGTGAGGAAGAATCCTAAGGCAGGCTGGACTTGATTTCAATTATTGATGCTGAGGCTGCTGTTACCTGAGACCTGCGGTTCAAGTTACCAGCCCCAGGACGTGCTGGAGCTGCCTCCTACCCTTCAGGATCCTTCAAAGAACTTACCGAGCTCCAGGACCTTGGTTTGAGGGATAACAGAACTACTTGGTTTGGTGACATTTCCTCCAACCCCTTGATTCAAGACATAGGTTATGGTGTGAGCCAAGGTGATGGGGAGGTTGTAATTTATTAATTCCAAATTCTAAGCCACTGCTAAGGATTGAGTCACAGAGAAGGGTCAGATCCTGTTCCTGTCCCCAGGAACTTCACCTTTGGTAGAAGAGACTGATACAGGGACAAAGAATACAATATAACGTGATCACTAGAATGCGTGCTCCATGAACACGGGGACTTTTGGCAAGCAGACCAGGTGGGGGAGACAGTGTGTCAGCCCATGGGTGCAAAGACCATAGAGTCAATCAGGAAACTTCTTAAGTACTTCCCTGTGGTTGGAAAGGCAGGATCTGCAAGATCTTGCACGACAGTCTTGGACTTGTGTTCAGAATCCAAGGGAAGATGTGTGATGGTTCTAAGAGCACTGACTATGAGCTTTGTGTATCAGATTACTCTGCTGTAAAAAGGCAGGATTGACAAGAAATGTCTCAGGCCAAAGAAATCAGTGAAGTGGCCTCTACCTCCGCCACCAGGATTGAGCTCCACTCTGCTTCAATTTGTGAAGGTATAAAGTCCCTTCTTCCAGTAAGTCTCAGAGCCCTAGTCCAGGCTGGGTGCCACACCCGCTGTGTGAGCCCGGGCGTGGGGCCAGCCAACTAGGCCTATGGTTGTGTACACACACCGTGCGCTCTTGGAGCGTAGGTTCTGGAGTCCACTTGCCCTTCTAATGCCATTCAGCAGAGTATTTCATGACTGCAACTGGTATAAATTCATTCACTAGCCCACAAATATAGCCTGGTGGCCTCGGGAACTCATACACTTAACACGAGGACCTTTACACCCCGCAGTGGACATCTCCAGCTGAGACCAGCAAAAGCTTAAGTCACGTGATTTCCGACGGCAGCCGCGGCAGCAAAGCCGCTCCGGGAAGGGGAAGGCACGGGGGCGGTGGTTACTTGCTGGATGCTGGCGCCGGTCATGTGACCGGAAGTGCTCGTGACGGACGCCGTCCCTCCTCGGCGCGGCCTGAGCGCCCGGCCCGACCCCCGCCATGGGGTGCTGCTACAGCAGCGAGAACGAGGACTCGGACCAGGTGCGGCCGCCGCGGGCGGGGCTCGGGAATGAGGGCTGAGATCCTGGGGCATGGGGCCCAGAGAAAAGCCTGCAGAAGAGGGTCACCTGGACTGCAGGGCTTACTGAGTACGGAGGCCCGGAGGGGACAGATTACAGAGGAGACGCCGGGCCGGGTTCCTATTCCTTTTAAAGCCCCAGTTCTTTCTGCACACCCCCCACGTTAAGATGTGCAGGCAGCCGCCTGTCCCGCTCGCTCCCGCCCCTTCCCCTACTTTCAGACATTTACAACTTAAAGGGTCCTTAGCCTCGGTCTCTGGGAAGCACTCCCTTCCCAGCTTCTTGTGCCTTCTCTGTGCTTGTATTAGTGGGCTTTGTGAATCCATTGTAGAGGTGGGTAAGCTGAGGCTCTTGAGTTAGATTGTCCCGATAGGAATCAGGAATCTGTGTATACTCTGAATCCTTGGGGTTAAAGAAGGAAGGTCACTGCTGGTTTGGAGTCAGGGAAGGCCTTTGGAAGTTGGTGTCATTTGAGCTGATCAGTGAAGGATTTAATAGACACAGTGAGGGCATTGAGACGGTGGGAATTTGGAAGGCAACAAAACGGGTTTAGCTTTGGCTAGATTGCGGGGAAAGAGAGGTGGGATGGGACCTCACTTTGGCCTGCCTCAGTGCAGTCCCTGCCTGGGGCCTGAGGGCTCCTGTAGCTAGAGGGGTGTTCTGGGTACTCCGCTGTAGATCTGATTCCTTGGCAGAAAGGGTTAGGCTGCGGCGGCCTGTACAGTTTTAAATTCTGCCTCTTCCCCTTGGTGTATTCTCACTTCTTGCTACACTTTAAACCCTGCCCTGCCTGCCTGACCTTTTTGAGGAGGGCAAGACCTTTTCAAGATGAAGTCTCAAGCTTGCTTGAAGTCCCAAGTCTCACTTGCGGTCTTGGTTGCCACTGACCCTGGGTTCTACATTTCCAAACATATTGACTGGAAAACTGTAGAAAGATTTCAACAAGTAGTTCACAGTCCGGAGAAGTAGATGGTTACAGAAATGGATTATGTCACTGGTATAGGGGAAGTAGGTCTTCCCCAATGACTCATATGAATCTATTTTGGGTCAAAGACTTAAGCTTGGGAAAAAATCATTTGTATGGGAGGCACGGGTGGCCCCTGGATGTCACTAAGTCTCTAAACACCCAGTGAACATATATTCGTATTTCTATACCTTATGTTAGGCATGCCAACCAGGCAGTACTTCACACTTCACCTCCTCTGGTTAGAAATCGGAGAGAATACCGGGGCCTACTGGGAAAGCTATGGCCTAATGGGAAATTGTCCCATAAAGTATAGTAATGGAGTCTTGCACAGAATGAGTCAAGGGTTAGCTTTTTGTGAGAAAGGATACCAGTTTCTAATTGGAATTTCTACTGTCCTGAATCTCCACCTTCCCCTTGATGGGCTTTCACTTCTGGTCCTAGCTCCCAGAGATGGTGCCCGATCAGTCCTGGGTGATTTTTTTTTTTTTTTGGACTGTGGACCATTTTTAAATTCTTTATTGAACTTGTTACTGTATTGCTTCTGTTTTATGTTTTGGCTTTTTGGCCAAAAGGCATGTGAGATTTTAGCTCCCTGACCAGGGATTGAACCTCCTCCCCCTGGAAGGCAAACTCTTAACACTGGACTGCTAGGAAAATCCCTGTCCTGGGTGATTTGAGGCCTCAGGTGGAGAAGGTCTGCTTACCTAGTCTGTAAGCCATAACTATTCACTGTCCACTCTCTCAGGTCTTGGGCAGACCTCTCTCCCATTCTCCTATTGGACTCTTGGTTATAATAATATAAATAAATGTACATTATGTTAGAGTTTTTAAAGATCTTTTACAGTTATCTTGCTTGACTCTTGTCCAACATCTGTCATACAGGTTCTGGTTACGTCTATTTAAAGGTGAAGAAAAAGTTCAAAGAGATTAAGTGATTTAGCCAAGCTTACAAAACAGAGGGCTTCCCAGGTGGCACAGTGGTAAAGAATCCAACTGCCGTTGCAGGAGACAATGAGAAATGCAGGTTCAATCCCTGGGTCGGGAAGATCCCCTTGGAGTAGGAAATGGCAACCCACTCCAGTATTCTTGCCTGGAAAATTCTATGGACAGAGGAGCCTGGTGGGCTACAGTCCATGTGGTCTCAAGAGTCGAACATGACTGAACAATTGAGCAGACACACACATGCACACACAAAACTGAGAAGTGCTACAAGCAAGGTGTTTTGATGCCAAGGCATGTCTTTATCCATTGGACTAAGCAGTGTCTTGTAGCTGTGCCCACAGACCAGGTGGCTAGTCATAGGCAGACCACATATATGTCTGTGAAGAGAAGATGGTGAAATTCTACTCCCAGGTTGACATTGATTTTAGGACAAATCTTGGTGTGAGAAACCCTCCCCCATGTTCCATTCACCCTTTTGGGGGTGGGGGTGATGTTATTTGTCCACTCTAATGGTGGTAGCACGGCCTCTTCCATGAGTTTAGGTCTCAGGAAAACAATCTTGTTGTTTTTCTTTTCTTTGGTTGTGTTGGGTTCACTGCTGTGAGGGCTTTTCTATAGTTGTTGTGGTGAGAGGCATCTAAGTTGCAGTGTGTGGGCTTCTCATTGTGGTGGCTTCTCTTGTTGGAGAGCACTGGCTCTAGGGCATGCCAACTTAAGTAGTTACAGCACTTGGGTTCAGTAGTTACAGCACTCGGGCTCAGTAGTTGCACAGAGCCCTCCTGGGATCTAGAGTATAGGCTCAGTAGTTGCGGCACACAGGTTTAGTTGCTCTGTGGCAAGTGAGATCTTCCCCGATCAGGAATCAAACCTGTCTCTCCTGCATTGACAGGTGGATTCTTTACCACTGAAACCCAAACCAGCCTTGTTCTTGAAGAACCCCGACTAGGGGAGAAGTGGCCTTGTCCTGCAGGAGCATCTGTCTGAAGTGGGGCTGGGGAAAAGATGGACGTATAGAAAGCAACTCAGGCTTCATTATGGAGCCAACTTTCCTTAGAGATAGTTTAATCTTTGGCACACATTTTGTCTTTCAAGTTCTTTAATACTTAGCCTGTGTTTTAGGTGAGTCAGGGGGTGTCTAAAGGAGTTGAGAGCTGATGAGGCAGGAGCCTAGAGCTTCTGTCTCGTGCTGTTGGGAACTAAGGACATGGGCAGCCTAGGCTTGAGAAAGAAGAGTAATGTCAAAGGACTGACCTTGCCTAGGGTGGGGCAGGAGGAAGTGTCCTCTGTAAGGAGAGTTGAGGAGCTGTTGGCAGGGGAGCTGGGAGCCTTCAGGTTTGGAAGACTAATAGGAACTGAGATGGGCCTGGTACGGAGCACTAAGGAGTCTGGTGGTCTGGTACTGAAGGCTGGTGAGTCACCTCTAGCCAGGATGGCCCCTTGTCCCTGGCATCGTCCTGGGTACCCTTGTTCTTTATACTTTGGATACCCAGCATGACGGCTGATCCATTTTGCAACTGACACAAAGACAGCAGGGATTTACAGCTGATGGGCTCAAGGCAGGGATGTATTCAAAAAGATCGCAGTAGATTAGATCAAGGGACTAAAACAAGATGTGGAGAAATAACATGTAGCATTATATAGGACTAGGGAGACTTGGCTTGGTCTCAGGTCAGTTCAGGGGTTGTGGTGATTGGCATGGGCCAGCAGAAACAGGACTGCTGACACTGAGGAAGCCACGTTCACAGAGGTGTGGTGTCTTGGCGAGGGAGGGAGCAGCTCCATGTTCAGGTAAGGGTACACTGGAAGCACCGAGTTAGGTTCTGGGAACCCCATGCAAAGAGGAAAGGAGAGTGAACACCTGAGAGTAGAAGGGCCCTGCCCTCAGGAAGGGACACTTGGACAGTGGGACCCAGAGCCTGCAGCTGGGACTCCTGAGATAATATGAGGAATGGCCATTGAGAGGTTGGGCTTGCTTTGCCCTGGGGCCCAAGGCCTTGTCTGGCCTCATAGGGCCTCTCCTTCCTGGGAGCAGACAGTCTGACCAGGGAGGATCTGGTCTGGGGGATCAGGAGGGCCATACTCGGGCTCCTGACTTGTATCAGTGTCCCCTCTGGGCCCCACTGTTTTGGTATTTTCCACCTTCTCTGGCTTCCAGCCTCCAAATCCTTTCTCTACCAGGTGCTGGACTATTTCCTGAAGTTGCAGGGCTGTGACTAAATACCTGCTTTGTGCCTGTGTCCATCTTTTCGGGGCCTCTAGGACTGCTTGGTTCCACTTTAACTCATCCTAGACCACCACTAGGCTAGCCCCCAAAGGCAAGCAGGATCTCAGTCCTGGAGCTGACGGCTCCATACAGTTGGGCACTTGGGATGTTCCTAATAGAATATTTTTGGTGCCTAAAGATCAGAGCTGGGCTAAGAGCAGAGCCCAGTACAGGTGGGTTGGAATAAGGGCCTTGGGCCTGATGTGCCCCCTGTGGTCTCTCCTAGGACCGAGAGGAGCGGAAGCTGCTGCTGGACCCTAGCAGCCCACCCACCAAAGCCCTCAATGGAGCCGAGCCCAACTATCACAGCCTGCCCTCTGCTCGCACCGACGAGCAGGCGCTGCTCTCCTCCATCCTCGCCAAGACAGCCAGGTGGGCATCACAGGACCGGGCTTGAGACAGTGCTCCTCCATGCATGTTAAAGACTGGGATGGGGGGCCAGACCCAGGATGCAGGGCACGGGACAAGGTCAGTGGGAAGAGGCACTCCTGGACCCAGTCATGCTCCCGTGGGCAGACAAGGACACGATTGTCAGATAGCCCTGGAGTTGTCATCTGGCAGGGAGTCTTGTTCGGCCTTCTCGGAAGCACCTTTCACGTCCTCTCTCTTCTCCCCGAAGCAACATCATCGATGTGTCTGCCGCAGACTCCCAGGGCATGGAGCAGCATGAGTACATGGACCGGGCACGACAGTACAGGTGAGCTCCTGACCAGCTTGGATCCCGCAGGCTGCTTGGGCTCCTCCCTCTGCTCCAGCTTTGGAGCCTGGGCCCCAGTCCAGGCTCCTGGTTTGGGTGCGGCCCAGGATGGTGGCCACAAATCACTCGGGTGCCTCAGTCGATGTTCATGTTGACCCAACTTGCCCCATGACCTCCAAGGGTGTGGAGAGCAAAGGAGATGGGCCTGGAGAGGCTTTGCGGCAAGCCCTGTCACCTGCTTCTCTGATCTAAGGGATGAGGCCTTCCTGGGCTGGTTGGACCAACTACTGTGGCCTGACTGCCTGTCCCCACCCTCCCCTCCCCTCCGCCAGCACCCGTTTGGCTGTGCTGAGCAGCAGCCTGACCCATTGGAAGAAGCTGCCGCCGCTGCCGTCTCTCACCAGCCAGCCCCACCAAGTGCTGGCCAGCGAGCCTGTCCCCTTCTCTGACTTGCAGCAGGTGAGCCACCCCTCGCCCCACCCTCTCCGCCTCTGAGAGGTGGAGAAGTTAGAGGGAGGGAACCTGGTAGCCTGTGGGCCCTGCTCTCTCCCACCTCACTCTTTTTCTCTCTGCCCATGCCCTCTCTTCAACCTTCATTCTTTTTCTACCCTTTGTTCTTTCTGCCTGTCTTTCCCATCTGTGCCTTTCTCTTTGGCTCCCTGTCCCCCGTCATTCCCTCCTCCCTGACCATCCAATCCCCCTCTCCCACTTTGGATCTCCCTTCTCACCCCTCTCTGTTCCTCTCTCCCCATCCCCTTGTCCCAGGTCTCCAGGATAGCTGCTTATGCCTACAGTGCACTTTCTCAGATCCGTGTGGACGCAAAAGAGGAGCTGGTTGTACAGTTCGGGATCCCGTGAAGAGAGGGGTTCCCTGGACAGCTCTTCTTCTCCTCTCTTCACTCCGTCTCCACCCTGCCTCCCCTGGCCCCCAGCCTCACTGCGGCTTATACAGTATCCTAACCTGCTACTAATCACAGAAGGAAGTGGAGGAGGAGGAGAAGAGTAAGGCGAGAAGCCTGAGCAAGTGAGGATGCAGCAAGGGAGGGCAGAACCAATTGGGACTGGCCTTCGAAGCTCTGGCCAGGGGTGGGGTGGGGGTCACAGGGACGAGGCCCGGGAGCTCTTCCCCATCACTGGGAAGGTGGAGGTGCCAGTGTGGGGGTGGTCACTGGGGGCCTGTTAGGGCCCCGCCCACCCTTCCTGGGCCTCACTCCTGTCCCCCGCCCCTGACTTGGTGCTCACGTGCACCTCACGAGGGCTTGTGACCGGGGTCTGGATGGGCTTGAATGAATGAGTTTGTATTTCTAGCACCCTGGGTTTTTACATGTTTGGGGTTTTTTGGTTTTGTTTTGGTTTGTCATCCTCGATAAAGGACATGTATCCATCTGTGTGTTGGTTCCCGCCCCTCTGTCCTGCCCACCACCCTCCTACTTATTTGTGGCTACTCCAGTCTGTGAGCAGCGTGATGGACGAGGGGGAGGGGGTGTCTTCTAGGAGCACTCCTGGAATCCAGGAGATTCCCAGGTCTTAGCTGAGACTCGACCCGCGCTAACCTCAGATTGGATAAGGTTGTGCTTGTCCCTTCTCCAGCGATGGGAACACTGTCAAAGCTGAACACGCTGGACTCTGAGGCAGCCATCATCCTTGTGGGCATTGCCTCAGGCTCAGTGGAATTCCCAGGAAGCCTGGTGAGGGGGTGGAGGTCTGCAGGCAGACCAAGAGCACCTGATACAGAGTCAGCAGACACACAGTTTCAAGCAGAAGATTGTTTTTTATCAAGTGAAACCTTAAGCAGAATCATAACACGCAAAACATGAGCAAGGAACAACTCTGATTTGATTGAAGTGGTCACAGAGGTCACAGCCCATCTTCCTGGCCTCCTATCATGGAGGCCTCTGGGGCATCTCCACAGAACCTTGGTGCTCTGTGAAGCAGCTCTAACCTCAGGATATCTGAACTAAAGAGTGCTGGAAGTCCCAGACAGGTTAGATACATTTCCCAGGGCTATGCCATTAGCTGAGGTCAGCGGGCCTTTCTTTCCATCTCCTCCTCGTTTCAGTGACGTAAGACCAGAACATGATGCTGGTTACCTGATTTGGGGGGCGTCTTTGCATGGGACAAGGTAATCTGCCGAACAGTTCAAATCATTTATTGTCAAACCAAACTGACCACTCTCAGGCCGTTAGGACTGCTGGGGTCCTGGGAACCTCAGAGTGCGTTGTGCTTGATCCGGACCTTCGGTTTGATGTTCATGCGTTTCCACACTTCAGCCGTTGTGCGGTCTGCTTTGGTGACTCCACTGAAGTCGAACGTGGTGATATGGGGCAGGGTGCACAGCACATATTGCCTGTGGGAAAGACTCGGGCTGGGGGCCAGCCCCCCTAGTAGGACCCCTTTCCCCCTCCACCTGTCACTCCTGTCTCCCCTGACTGGAAGGAATGGAGGGACTTGAGTTTGGAGGAGACTGGATTTATCCTGATTGGCAGCAAGAAATGCCTAAAGCCTTTACTCCCTTCCCCGGTCCAAGTAGAGCAGAAGGATGGTGTTAAGTTTCTAACCCTAGCTCTCCTCCTTTCCCTCAAGGGAGCCCAGCCGGAGCCCACATCCAAGGCAGGGGACTTACCTATACCCCTTTTCCTCTTCAATGGGGTTCCCATGCAGGGTCAGGCTCCGGAGCCGAGGGAGGACAGCCAGCTTGTTCACCTCTCCAAGGCGCTGGATGCTGTTGCCATGGAGATAGAGGACACTCAGGTTGAAGAAAGTTGTCAGGACCTGTTGGGAAAAGAGACTGGAAGCTAGACTGGACAAAGCCTTGTATCTGTGCTCAGGACTGACTGGTGGCCAAAAAGGAAGAGTTTGGGGAACAACTTGTCACCCTCACAGCCATGCTGGATTGAGATTGACTTGAGCATTTCATTTACCTTTGAAGGGGTTCAGGGGCACCACACTGACAGCACTGTGATCCAAGGGGCAGGAGGTACGGACCTGGGTCCTTCCACTGCCACTGACTTGCCAGGCGTCTGTGTGCTCTCCCGGAGCCTTAGCTGTCCCTTTACTGAAGACCATTCCAGCTTTAGTGTTCTAAGATTCTGTCACAAAAGGGGACAGCACCTTTCTAGGTGCATCAGAGCTTTTAAAATAACAGCTAAATTGAGATCCCTGCACCTGGAGAACAGTTTCCAAGTTGTACGATAGCTCCTGTCTTTCCTAACATAGAACTTGGATGAAAAGAGGCCAGTTTTGTTTGTTCCTTAGCATTTAGCCTGAGTTCATGGAAAGTAACTGCTGTTCTTTTAGTGACTACCTCTATTGAAGAACTTGGCATAAAGCACAGTGGGTGCCCAGTAAGCTACAATTTTACTTTAGCCTCCTATGCGAAGGCTTGCTGTGTGCTGGTCGCTTTTCATACGTTTTCATTTAATCCTCACAAAATGTTTATAATGCTGGCATATTTATCCCCATTTTTCAGACAGGAGGTTGAGGTTTTCAAAGGTTAGGAGGTTGCCCAAGGTCACAAAGTCAGTAAGGGGCAAATCTAAGATTTGAACCTATAACTGTGAGCCCACAGCCATGTGCTGTGCACAGCACCATGCTGCGTCACTACTTCCTTGATAACATGGGAGGTGGAGAGGCTGGGGGCTGGACAAGGTGGCTTCAGGCCCGCCCTGACTGGACTCACGGGATCAATGGAAGTCAGGTCATTGAAGGACAGGTCGATCCAGGCCAGGTTCTCTGGATGCTCCAGGAGCTGTGAAACCGCATGGTTGAAGTCTCTCAGGTCAGTGAGGACATTGTTGTTTAACCACAGGGACTGGGTCATTGACTTCCCCGACTTTGCATGCCTTACTGGTCGTAGCCCTGTCCGGGGCTCCTCACTTAACAGATCTGTGGGCACAGAGTGAGCTTTGGGTATGTTATCTTTGCTTTTCTGGCTCTGGGGGGTGGGGAGGGACAGAGCTGGGAGGATTTGTAGCCAGAGGAGGTGGCAGGGCCATAACCCCATGCTTGTGTCTTGTGCAATTGCATGCACTGTCCCACAGGCCCCAGCAGTTAGAGGGAGCTTGGATTAAGGGCCAAGCTCTTGGTTTGGGTCACTTGCTCCTGTCCACTGTCATTGGGTTCTCTGTATACCACCCCTGTGTGGGAATTGGAGGAAGGCACATTTTATAGATGAGGAAACCAAGAACAAGATGTTGGACCTGAGCCAAGATGCTAAAGCACAAAATCCAGAATTATCCACCAGTAGAACCTATAGAATTTCACTTCAGTGTTACACACTCTGGATGTCCTCCCCCTTCTTCCGTTAATAATAGTAACTGTGTGTGTCATACTGGACATAAAATGGTGAACAAAATCAGCAAGAGGCTCTGTATGGTAATCGAGCAGGGGTGAAGCAGATGTTTGAGTCTTGGAGGAGGTCACGTGGGCAGAATGAAAGCAAACAGTCAATATAGTATGATAAATGCTCTTTAAATTGTGGAAGCACAGGAGAGGGGCTCCTAACCCAGTCTGAGAGCTCAGGGAAGTTTCCCAGGGAAGGCCGAGCCTGAGCTGGATATCTCAGTGGGTTAGGAGACGTTAATCAGGCAAGGAAGAGTGGAAAAGGTGAGAAGAGCATGAGTAAAGACACAGAGGTATGGGATAGCATGGGCACACACGTATGTGCTGTGCAAGGGGGCAAGGAGGGAAAAGGAGGCAAGGAGCCTTGAAAACCAGGTTGAGTGTCTCAGACTTTATTCTGTAGGAAGTGGGAAGCCACTGGGGGGTTGAAAGCAAAGAAGATGAGTCACATCGTTCAGAAATGAGAGATCACTCTGAAGCTTCCATTTTGGCTCTTTCAGTCATCCAAGCAAGGATGAAAGGGACACACAGCATGACTTGACGGTTCACTAGATGTAAGGGTAGAATAATATTCAAGAATGTTGCTCAGTTTCTTGGTATTTGGGGAAATGTCAGTCCTATGGGCCGATGTGGGATGAAAAGAAGCATGGTTGGGAAGGTGGGAGTTCAGGTTTGACCTTGGCATGTCTGAGGTTCCTCTAGTACAGGAAAGAGGAGCAGCCAAGTAAGCAGTTGAATATGAAAGTTTAAAGCTCAGGAGACACAGACTTAAGAATCATTAGCATAGACTGTATACAGGTTAGTAAAATAGATGAAATTGTTCAAGCAGAGTGAGGGGAGAGGGCGAAGGAGGGAGGAAAAGCGGGGGGTGGAGAGGGTGGTGTCCATTTAAAGAAGTCAATGAATCACCAGGGCAGAGCAGGGAGAACCAGGACAGGATAGTTTTAAAGATGCTCAGGGAATCCATAGTCTGTAGGAGTTTCAGGGAAATAAACTGAAAAGTAATTTTGGCAACTCAGAAGTCCTTGGTGACACTGTTGAGGGTTGCTTCAGTGAAATGACAAGGGCCTGGGGGCAAGCTAGATTGGAGTGAGTTCAGGAGCAAATGAAAGGTAAGGGAATATAAATAGGTGGTATAAACAGCACCCTCAGTTTGGCTGAGGAGGAGAGTTGGAAATAGAGCAATCTTTTTTTTTCTTTTTTTTAAGAGTGATCTTAGAACCGATCTATATGGACCCCTTCCCTTCTTTTTTTTTTCAACAAATAAGTAAGGTCCAGGGAGAGAAGGGGCTCTGCCCCAGCTCACAGACTTGTCAGTGGCCGAGCCAGAACCACTCATCAGCTCAGCTGAGGTGATTAGATGTTTCCTGTTGTTCCTATTATGCCTTTAGTTACTTGTCTAAAGCTGCCCCCCAGAAAGGAAAATATTTAGTATTTTCTGAACTGGTCAGCTTGTCTTCACCCTCCCCTCAGCTCTGACTGGACACACTTCTCTTCCACCCCTACCCAACTTGAACTTCTCAGCTGCAGGTCAGGCAGCATCCACCAGATGGCTGTCTTAGTCCTGGAGTGCAGAACCCACAGGTGGGGCCTGAGGGTGGGGGGAGGTGGCAGGAGGGTCCTGTCCTGGAGGAGAGTACCCTAGCTCATGAATAAACTAATCCTGAACCCCTGCCTCACATCTCCTGACTTCAAACCCTGAGATGAAAGAGGAGTAAAAGTTAAGATCAAAATAAACCTGCATATGGACTAGTCTCCAGTTTGGTGAGGCAGTGGCTTGGCAATACCACCAAGCATGGGCTGATCCCTAGCTCAGGGGGAGCCCCTGGGGATGGCATTGCCTAAAACTTGAGGCTGCCTGGGGTTGCTGTTATCGTAGGTGGAGGAGGGAGTCCAGGTTGTTATGGGTTACTGAGACTCAGACTCCCATCACAGTAGTGCATTGCCTGAGGATCAGTCAAAGCTGCCCTGTTTAGAGTAGGCCAAGACAGGGCTGGAAGCTGGACCAAAATACCAACATTCAAAGAACTGGAGATTGTCTAGCTCCAGGATAATCTGAGGAAAACATAATCTGTCTTCATATCTCCTAAGGGTTGCCGTGCAACTTTCCCCATGTGTCCCCAGAGGGCAGGAGTTAGTCTGATGTGAAGAACTTCTGTATGTCATTCCTCACCCTGTAATGGAAGGGTTGGGAGGTGTGTGGTGTGGGACTCCCTAAACTGTGGGAGTAGTTAGAGGACTGTGCGTTGGAGGTGGTAGACTGGTTGCCTTCTAAAGTCACTGTCATTTCAGATTCTATGCTCCATATATTAATTCAGGGAATTGTGTACCAAGTACCCCCAAACTACCCTGTCCTCTAACCCTAATTCTAAGTAAATACACCAAGTGCTGTGGAGAACCTGAGGGGACTGGCCTTTTGGGGCTTAGATGTACCTCTCTGCTTCTCCCTTCCTCACTTGGCAAGAAGCACCATGCCTGACATATGTGGACAGACCTACACACAGATATGCAGAAGTGCTTAATCATAGTTAGGTGCTCAATATTTAAATACTGAATGAAAGACAGGGCATCTGTACAGATTATGTTTTGTGCTGTGCAGTTATCCTTGGTCATAGTAACTTCTCTCTCTCCTTATTCTGAGGACACCAAGGAGGGCAAAACTACATCTCCCCACTCAGAGCTAGGAATTCCCAGTGTAGGTAGGAGTCCTACTTCCTTCTTCCTCTGTCACCTCAGCTATCTTGTGCATAGCCATTATTTCAGCTAAAACCCTGTGGAATGGGGACTCCCATCAGTCAGAAGTAACGGTGTGTATAAGAAAGGAAGATCACAGCCAGTGGGTGTGTGAGAACAAGCAGGAGTTACTGTTGTGACTGATGTCAACCCAAGTTGTAAGTACCCTAAACCCAAACCCAAGTAGTATCCATTATCCTTGATAACTATTCATCTGCTTCTTGAACTTAAAGGTGGCTGCTGATTACCTAAGAGAGACAACCAAAGCCAGGTAATGCATCTAGGATAGGCCAGCCTGTGTTCTATGAGGGCAGATGTACTGGTGTATTTATGAGAGCAGATAAAAAAGACAACTTCCCTGGGAAGAAGCATATTCCCTTGAGAATATGATCTTGCTGAAGCCTCCCTCTGTCCCCCCCTGAGAGGTACTAACTGCCTCCTTACAAACACACTGAAAGATAAAATGAGCTTGGGCAGTGCTGGAACATGCCGAAAGTGTGGGTGATGATGGAATTAACTTGGATATGACCGGAATGAATATAAAATTTGTCAATAACTATTTAGACTGGAAACATGCCAGGCTGTTAGTAACAAGACCGTGCATGTGTCTACCGGTGATCAGGACAGGCTTGTGTCCTGAGACAGGAGAGTAGGTTTTGCTTGTTGACTGGGATGCTGAAGCAGCCTGTATTTTTCTTTCATTAGTTTCTTCTCTCCAAGTAAGAAATAAAACTTATCAGCTGATAGACCAGCTCCCCACTTTTCTTCCACCTGACTTCCTGCTGTAGCCTGGATTCTTTTGAAGAGCATCAGGTACCCTAAAAGCCTCCTTGGTTCCTTTCAGATGTGCTGATTTTTTAAAAGGCCAGATTCTTCCAATCCCACCTCCCTACCCACTACTTCTCCCCAAAATGACGACAAAAATCCCATAGGCTTATGGGAAGAATCTCTTTAGGCTTTTAAGTAAAAGGCTGGTTTCTCCCTAGGGACCACACCCAGCCTGCTGCCATGGTGAGTGGAGGGCTGTGCTCTGGGGGCTGACCTTGGGTCACGTGGATGCTTCGGAAGGAGTAGTCAAGAGGGGGCTCTTGCACCGAAGTGTTCATATAGTTCCGTTTGTTCATAGCTCAGGCCATCATTTGTCAGGTGTAAGCATGGGCCCTGGGAATCCGGGTTCAGCCTGGGAGGACAGAGAAGGACTGGTGTTTGGCCCTCAGGTTTTCCCCAGAGCCCTCCAGCCCAGGTTTGCGTGGCTGCATTTCTACTTGAAGATCCCAATCATGATTCCTTGCATTTGTAGGGCCCTTCCTACTTCTCCAAGCACCTTCACATCCCTGAGAGTTCATTGACAGTTAAAACACCCATTTCTGCTTTCCAGACAAAGAAACTGAGACTCCAGGGTGAAAGCACTCGCCCAGAGTTAAGCCAGTGAGTCAGCTGTGGATTGCAGTCGTGGTCTCCTGAATCCTACTGAGACCCTTCCTGCTACTCCACAGTAGTTACCACAGAGGCTGTCTTGATACCTATCCTCTGGTGACATCAACTGGGCTATTCTGTTGCTTAACAAACCCCTGAGGGCCTGTACTGGATTTGGTGTCTGCCAGGCCCTTTGCAGCCTGACACAGATGGGGATTTGCTACCTTCTCTGCTTGTCTGTCAGCCCCGTCATCTTTCCATCCAA
The DNA here is from genome assembly GCA_024291935.2 of Okapia johnstoni. Lineage (NCBI taxonomy): Eukaryota > Metazoa > Chordata > Mammalia > Artiodactyla > Giraffidae > Okapia > Okapia johnstoni. The sequence goes on from CM044325.1 coordinate 26,667,198, forward strand.
AGACCTTACTTTCAGCTACATCCTTAATGTAGTTGTACATATATAAACACACATACACATAAAACCAGAGTCTGCCTCACTCTCACTCACCTGTCACTGATGCCTGAAACTCCACCATTAGGGATTCATTCCTTTGGGTTCAGGGATTGTTCCCTGTTAAAATGGAAATACCCCCCTGAGAGGGGTGAACAGTGTTACCGTCATTTACAATGTGGTGTGAATTGTCTTATCAGATCCTTCCCAATTTGTTAGCTTAAATAAAGCTGAGAATTTTTCCAGACTGGGCAGAGCCATGAGACCACCACTCACCTGGGAAGAGGAGAGCTGACACCGTTTACCAGAGGGGGTTTGTATGTGGCACAAACAAAAGATAAATAAGACTGACAAGTATGTGTCCCAATGAACCTCCCCTTCTCACTCCATCCACTGCTTTGCATTACTACTTCACTTGTTTTCCAAAAGGATTTGAGGTATTTTATGGTAATAACATGCTCATGGAAAAGGATGATTTGTAGAAAAGAACTGTCCTGACAGAAATATAATGAATGTCACAAATGCCGGCCATGTGTGTAGTTTTTTTTTTCCCCACATAATTTGAATTTTTCTAGTAGTCATATAAAGAAAAGTCAAAAGAAACAGGTGAAGTTAGGTTTAGTAATATATTTTATTTAACCCACTATGTTCAAAATGTCATTCAACATATAATCAATATTAAAAATTGAGGTACTTTATACTTCCAGCACATCCCAGCTGGAACAAGCTACCTGTCAAGTGCTCAGTAGCCGCATGTGAGTACAGGATACCATACTGGACAGTATGGATGCAGAAAATGAAAACATGGAAGAGAAAGAAGCCAGAATAAAGGAAGTGACAGAGATGTACCAGGAAATTAGAAAACTCTGCCTCTACTTATCCCCGAAATTCCTGAAAGCTGAAGCAAAAAGGGAAAATTTAGCATATGTGGTTCTCATCACTTGATTCAAAGAAACAAATCATTTGTATGCAGAGACAATGAAATTCACAGATGTTGTTAAAATGGAATTTCTCTTAAAAACCATGGACCTGGTAGCTTGTAATTTAGTGTAAGCGTAATACAGTCCAGGTAAATTCCTTTTTTGGTGACTTAACATATGCAAGGTTAGAGTTGAACAGGTTTAGAGGAATGGAAAGTGAATTTCTTCCTCTCAAAAAGCAGCAGCCTCAGGAATTCCCTGGTGGTCTAGTGCTTTTACTGCTGAAGGTGCAGTGATCTCTGATCTCTGGTTGGGGAACTAAGATCCCACAAGCCGTGCAGTGCAGTCAAAAAATGTATATAAAAAAGTGAGATCTGTCAGCATACTTACAGGTAAGAAAAAAAAGCAGTCTCAATTGAGTTTTGGGAAAGTGCTGGCTTGAGTCACTTGACAGCTGAATTTTCTGTCAAGTGTGGGATGGACCTGGTGGGCATGGGTTGTCAGTTGGGAGATCTGAATCTTTGGATATCAAATCTACAGACATGACAAAAAACACAGTATTCTTTTGTAGAAATAGAGGAAGGTGGCTTGTGTTCTCACCTAGACTTGAGGACCCACAACGAGTTTGATGCCTCTGAGTAAGACTGGATATTTTCTCAAAGTGAGTCCTGTGTTGGGACCCGAGTTCAGCCCTACAGGACGTGGATTTTAGCTTACAGTATTTAAGGGCAGATTTTTATCATTAGTCTCCTTGACCATCAGAGAACTTCAGTGCAGTTCCAAAGGGCTTCTGAATTTGTGTAGTGCCAGCTCCTGGTGCATTTTTCTGGAAGAGTTAGTATTAAAAAATGGAGCCCCAATAATCCCGTTGGAAAGGGTTATTAGTCTTTTCCTTTTAAACAACAGCTCAGGCTGTGAACTAGTATTGTGTCTTATTCATCATCTAATACAGGACCTGGCTTACAGACACTTGGGAAATGTTTGTGGGAGGAATGAATGAGACACTGCCAAATACAAGGATTTCTGTTGTGGGAGTGTAGATGCTAAACTGCTCTTTCTAACAATTGGCTTCAAGATTCAGCTGTTTGAGTCCACACCTCATTCAGAGTAAGATATTTAATTCAATTCTTCGAACATTTGTTGAGTGCCTGCTGTTCTATGCCTGCCCAGAAGGAATGAAGCCAAGATACAAATAATAGAATCCTGTCTGTCATGAGTACAGGAAGGCCTGCTGGGTTGCTATTGATTGTAGAAAACCAGCCTGCATCCAGTTCTAAGCAACAGCTGCATACTTAGTGAATACTCGTGTGTTTCAATACTCAGCTCTAGTGTACCCTCTTCGAAGACTTTCTTTCCAAATAAAATTGATCATTGTATCCTGTATTAGATTAATTCCCTGGATGAACCTTATCATGGTCTCCCCTGTATCCATCTCTTTTGCCCTCTGACTTTAATAGTTCCATCCACTCTGATGCCTGGTTCAGCCATGTGACTTGCTTTGGCCAAAAGGATGCTGGTAAACATGAAGCAAACAGAAGCTTAAAGAGAGGACTTGCCCTCGTGCTTTTTGTCAGTGCCAAGAGACCATTGCTAGCCTGCTGGAGGGATATGAGAAACACGTGTAGGTGAGATACGTGATAAAGAGAGCGATCCCAGGTGAGGCCATCCTAGACTACTCTATAGCCAGCCTACCCCAAGTCAAGATCAGGAGAGTCACCCAACCCACATGTGACTGCAAACACATGAATGAGTCCAGCCAAGACCAGAAGAAACACATGGCTGACTCAGAGACCTGGGAGCAATAATAAATGTTTATTGTTTTGAGCCACCATGTTTTTGGATGGTTTGTTATGTAGCAGTAGCTAAAAGATATATGCCCCCACTGTACTTTGAATAAAATTTCATCACAACCTGTTTCCTCATCTGTAAAATGGAGACAAACCCTGTCTTGAAAGCTGTTGTATGTCCTGTAACAGATGTTCAATAAATAAAACCGGTTCTCTCTGTACTCATAAGCTTGAGGACAGGGACAGGAAGCAGACTTCTCTCTTCCCACTGTTACCCTGCACTGAGCCTGAGTATTCACTAAAGGCTTGATGGACAAATGGATAAATAGAAAAATTAAAGAATGAAGGAATAAATGAATGATATCTTCAAGGTGTCACATAGTGAGCCTTGAAGTGACATATGTGAGGAGAAGTGTCAAGCTGTAAGGTTGCTGTATTCACTCCAGTGGCTGTTTTTGGAGTCAGTCTTTCTCCAAAGCTGCTATTCAGCCTCATGATCAAGAGCTAGTCAGACCCTAGTGCCTTCCTCATTTGTCTACACTGATTGACTTGATGAATGACAGGGTTAGGGGCATACCTACTCTGTTGTGAAGTTTTTCTTCTTGCAACTGGAAATATCATTTACTGTTTTTCAGTTTTGAAAGTTAACATGATAGCTGAATGAAGTCAAACAGCATAGAGGGGCACACAGAGTAGCAACTGAAAGTGTGACTCCCCATCTCACTCTCCCAAGAACACTCATGATTTACAGTTTGGGAATATGACCTCCTATAAGACATATATAACAAAATTATATATTTTAAAATGAATACATTCTATTCTTTTGTATCCCTATTTTTTTTCCTTTTCAAATTGCTGTAGATTCTTTTACCCTTTTCAATAGCTTGGGAGTGTTCCATAGAATTTGTGTGTAACCTACTTTACTTAATTTAACTTCATTTAATTAATCCCAAATTGATGATGGAAATTTGTTTTCAGTTGGGGAAGCTGCTAACAATTGCAATTTGATTTGTTGATAGCCTGTCCCTTCCCTCTCTGGTAAGGAGCAACATGATGGTCCAGGAAGCTTTGAGAAATATTCGGATGAAGAGATCTGATAGGAGATTCAACAGCCTGGCCCCAGTAAGAGCTATTTATGGGCTACAGGTGGAAGGAAAATCGAAGAATGTCATGAAAAGTCTGCCACATAATCTAATGTATTCTGGGAAGATATATCTCCAGGTACCAAAGGGAGGCCCCAAATTCAACCTGGTTCTTGCCCCCACTCCCCCAACACTTCCCTTTCTTACCCTCACCTCCAATTTCGCAGTCCAGCCAAATGCAACTACTCAGAGTAAGTTTCCTGCGCCTGCCTGTGGGCTTCTGCACACCCAGCTTTCTCTGCTTGGTGTACAGTTTCTTCTTTCTGCTGTGCTAATGTTTAATGACTCAGCTCCGGTTTCCCTTTTTTTTTTGTCTGAGAAGCCCACCCTCATATCCAAGTCTGGGTGTGCAACTTCTGGCCTCCCGTCGCACTCTTTATTTACCCTTGGTAGCACTCATAACACAAAGATTATCTCCTTGCTACCTGTGTTTACACAAACTCCACTGGGGCAGAAGCCATGTTTTTCTCATGGTTGTATTCCCTACAGTGGTGGCAAGAGTTATTTAGTTGCTTAATCATGTCTGACCCTTTGTGATTCTGTGGACTATAGCCCACCAGACACTTCTGTCCATGGGATTTCCCAGGAAAGAATACTGGAGTGGGTTGCCATTTCCTTTTCCAGGGGATCTTCCTGACCCAAGGATCAAACCTGCATCTCCTGCATTGCAAGCAGATTCTTTCACTACCCAGCCACCAGGCAAGCCAGTGGTGGCAAGTAGTAGGTACTTAACAATATGTTAAACATTGTAACAGTGAATAATACTATAAAGGAGAGGGACACAAAGTTGCTATAATTGAGGGCTCTGAGCTGGTCTGGGCTCAGTCAGGGGAGCTATTCCTGAAGAAGTGATTGCAAGAAATCTGAAGGATAAATGCAAATAACTATGGCAGAGGGAAAAGATAAACATTTCAGGAAGAGATAACAGCATGTGCAAAGGCTCTGTGGTGAGTGGTTTCTTGGAAATTTGGAAGACCTTGAAGAAAGCCATATAACTGGAGGGAGAACGGGAAGGAAATGTATGGTTAGACTGGAGGTTGGAGAGGTGGGCAGGAGCCAAGTTGCTGCTGCTGCTGCTAAGTTGCTTCAGTCGTGTCTGACTCTGTGCGACTCCATGGACAGCCTATCAGGCTCCTCTGTCCACGGAATTCTCTAGGCAAGAGTACTGGAGTGGGTTGCCATTTCCTTCTCCAGGAGCCACGTTGAGATGTTGCCTAATGCTAAGAGCAGTAGGAAGCCCAAGGTATATTTTTAATTGGGAATGTTGTGGGGGAAGTGAACAATATCAGATTTGCATTTTGAAGGATTAGTCTGGTTGCAGTAGGCACAATGGCTGGGAGGGAAGGCAGGAAGGATGTGATGGGAGCTAGGACTAGAAAAAAAATATTTAGAAGTAGACAGGATTTTATATTGGATGGGAATGGAAGAGGTATTAAAGGTAACTCTTGTTTTTTTGACTTCTGTAATGGTGGATACAGGTGAGACACTGGAAGAGATCCTGGCTTGGAGTACATAGAGATTATGAGTTCAGCTGCAGACATGTTGAGTTTGGATGTCTTTGAGATACCTGAAGGAGCTGTTAAAGATCCAATTGGTTCTATAGATCTGGAGCTTGGGGATGAGGTTGGGGAGGGTTGGAGATACACACTTGTGTATTGATGCATATAGGTGGTAAACAAAGATGTGGATAAGACAATTCAAATGGAGAATCTAGAGTGAGGTGGGAAGTTAGCCTAGGACAAAGCATGAGGGAGCTTTAAGATAGTGAGTGAATCAGTCAGGGTCAGTTAGGAGTCAACCAGAAGCTAGCTAGCTAATCATGGCAGCACCAGACACAGGTGCTGTGTTAGATTGTTTACTTCTTATTTAGTTAAATCTGTTTGATTTCCATTGCCTTCAGTCTCTCTAGTTCCCTTTCCCCATTTAAACTTTCAAGAAAGATTTGAAACTCATTCAGGGTGGAATGTCAATAACCCAATGTAGGCTATAAAAGGGTCTTTTGCCCCAGAGCAGTTAAACTACTTTGAATAAGTCCTTAAGCTAGAGAGGCTATAGGGTCAAGCTAGAGATTTGGCTGGAAGACGGCAAACTGGGGTGTAGTCCTAGTTGTCACTGACTTGGTGTCTGGCCTCCAGCAAGTCACTGCTCCTCAATAGGTTTCAGTTTTCCAATCTGTGATATGGGAATAAATATCCTTGGACTCACTAAGCTCAAAAGAAAGACTGGATGTGAAAACACTAGGTAAGTCACTAAATATAACAAACCTGTCATAAATACTGTTAAAAGGAATGAAGCTTTAACTGCAGAACTTAGAGAAGCAGACCACAGAGTAGTGTAGGGAGAAAATATAATTTAAGGACAGAACCCCTAATAAGTATGTGAGGGAAGATCCTGCTGACTCTCTGAAAAGGAGGCTCTACCCTGGGGTCTTCCTGCTTGGAAGCAAAGGGGCAATTTAAGCCTCAGAAAGTTTCCTACATCTCCAGAATTAGGGACTGTGATTTACTCTAATCCTACTCCCATGTTTTGAAGACTTAGTCGACCAGAGGAAAACCAACCACACGTTTGACGGCGTTTCAGATCTCCCAGGATATGTCAGGGATTTGAGACAGTAGTACTGGGGGAAGGGAATCCCATCTTTGTGATGGGGGACGTTCCTAAGATCCCCACATCTGTCTGGGTATGTTTCTCAGAATTCCCTTCCCTCCCCGCGCCCATCTAATCCCACAAAGGTTTGTGTCTTGTTCACTGTGAAAAGGGGTTAGAAGAAAGGTGGGGTAGGTCTCAGGAGTCTTTCGGTGTGCCCCTCCCCTCTCCGGAGAGTTCCTGTACCCTAGAGCAGGCTTCCTGTTTTCCCGCCCAACTCACCCGCAGTTGCTCCCCCTCCAGCCTCCGCGTCCACTACCTCAAGGTTACTCAGCGCAGCTCCATGGTAATTATTTACGTCACCACGTCCCCTCTAAGAGCCGTAGGCGCTGCCGGGATGCCTACCGGGAACTGTAGTTCCTCAAGGGAAGAGCCCCAAAGCCGCGGGTGGTGCTGGGATTTGTAGTTGTCTTTGCACTCATTTGCCGGCCAGGGTCCGGAAGTTGTGACACCCTTTTCCCCTTTCCAGTGGCCCTCACACTTCCTTTACCCGGGTCCTCCAGGCTGCTTTTGCGTGAGACGCCAGCCAACAGGGGCCAATCGCAGGGCGACGCGAGGGGGCGGGGCCATAGTTTAAACTAATTGTGCGCTCACAGCGCTGGCGCGGGCCCTTGAAGGCGATCCTGGGGAAGTGAGAGTCGGAGCGGGAGCGCGCGGCCAGGTAATAGGCGCGGGCCCGCTACTAGCGTGCGGCTGGGGTGCCTGCAGGGATGCCCGAGTCTAAAAGAGGTGAAGAGGCGGGTGCGGGCGGAAGGCCGCCTTCATAAGCGAGCCTGACTGGGGAGAGTCTTTCGAGGGTAAGGTTTGTAAGGAAAGGGCCTTGTCCGAGAGGGAGGTGCCGGGCGTGCTTAGGGGGAGGGTCTGTTTGGGGGCGTGTCCGTGGAATTGTGTCGGGGGGCGACGCGGGTGTGGGTAATGCAGGTTCCTGAAAGGCGTGTCGCCGAGGGTTCCTGTAGTGGGAAGTCTTCGCCTATTATTGTTAACAATAGTGGTAGTAGTAATAATAAACATTTTCTGAGGACCAACTACGTTTCAGACACCGTGCCACACCCTTTATATGGATCATCTTTTTAATATTCCTAACAGCTTTATTATAGTTTATTACAGATGGGCCGCCTGAGGTTTATGTTCAGCTTGGCCCCGGTTACATAGCTCGTGCATGGTTGGCTATACTGGGGGTTTTTGTGGGTTGGGTCTAAGTGAAGGGGAGGGATTGTGTTGGCTGTGCGGGTCGTCTTCGACGAGTCAATTTCTTTTGAGTCTCACTTTTTTCATATGTAAACAATGAATTTACCTGCCTTATCTACTTTCCTGGGGTTTTGAGGGTCAAATCAGGTGAGCTGTTTCTTCGAAGCATCTTGGAAGAATACACATTTTTGAGTATAAGTGATGTGACTGCTGTGAATATATGGGAAGCTAGAGGAAATGTTCAAATCAGGTAAGGCAGCCTTCAGCCAGCAGGGTTGAATGTGTTTCCTCCCTTTCTGATTCTGTGCTATTTTCTCCTTCAGAGGAAGAAGCACATACTTCTTTGTGAAAGCTGCCAAAGTACTCTTTTCTTGGCCCAAATTCAAGCAAATGATGACTAATTATAAAGCCTGAATCCTAATCCATAGCCAAAAATTATACTCCCCCAAACTAGAAGATCTTAAGCGAAAGCTCATATAAGGGACATTTCTATTTAGAATGTTCTTTTTTTTTAATTTGCGGAATATGGGAGTGGAAACAGAGAAGGCAATGGCAACTCACTCCAGTACTCTTGCCTGGAAAATCCCATGGATGGAGGAGTCTGGTAGGCTGCAGTCCATGGGGTCGTGAAGAGTCAGACAGGACTGAGCGGTTTCACGTTCACTTTTCACTTTCATGCATTGGAGAAGGAAATGGCAACCCACTCCAGTGTTCTTGCCTGGAGAATCTCAGGGATGGCGGAGCCTGGTGGGCTGCCGTCTATGGGGTCGCACAGAGTCGGACACGACAGAAGCGACTTTGCAGCAGCAGCAGCAGCAGCAGCAGCTACGGTCAGTAGGTATGTTGGAGGCCATTTATTTCAGCATGGTGTATATTAAACAGACTCAAAATGAGAATTTTCAAGAATGAGACCACCCCCAAATGTTTAGAACAATTCTAATAAATAACACATAGTTTTGTGCTTTCAGTGGTTATTTCATTTTACCCATATATGTTTACTGTTTTTTTTTATCATTATTTCTTGCATTTTATTCCTTCTTTTTCATCAAATAGATGAATACATACTTCTGATTTTTTTTTTTTTGACCACATTATGCAGCATGTCGGATCTTAGTTCTCCTACCAGGGATCAAACCTGTGCCCCCTGCAATGGAAGTATGGTGTCCTAACCCTGGACTGCCACAGAATTACCCCTTCAGATGTTTTCTTAGTGAGAGTATGTTAGTGGTAAATACTCTGTTGGAAAATGTCTTTACTTCCTTATCAATCTTGATTGATAGTTTAGCTGGGTACTAGGCTTCCAATTATTTTTCCCCCAGCACTTTGAAAATGTCATTTTACTGAAATTATGGCTTTTTGTTGTTAACTCTTGAGAGCTGTGTTCACAATTTAACTATTATTTCATTGTATGTAACCTGCCTTTTTTTCTGGTTGTTTTTAAGATCCTCTTTTTTGTCATTTGTGTTTTGCCGTTTCATTACATGTGTGGATTTAATTTTATTCTACTTGGGCTTATAGTGATGCCTAAATATGAGGTTTCTTACCTTTCAGTTTTCTAAAGATCCCCAGTCATTATCTCTTTATTTTAAAAAAATGTTTTTCCATCTGTCACCATACAAAGATGCTACATTATAGACTCTTTTCCCCACACTGTACAGTTCATAACCTGCGACTCACTTATTTTGTAACTGGCAGTTTGCACCTCTCAGTCCCTCTCACCTATTTTTTTCATCCCCTCATCCTGCTCCCTCAGAAGCCACCTGTTTGTTCTCTGTATCTGTGAGTCTTCCTGTTTTGTTATGTTTTTTTCATTTGATTTTTAGATTCCATGTGTAAGTGAAATTGTACAATATTTGTCTCTATGTCTGACTTATTTCACTCACCTAGTTCATGTTATCCATGTTGTCACAAATGGCGAGGTTTCATTCTGTTTTGCGGCAGAGTAATATTCCATTAGATTTTATGCCACACCTTCTTTGTCCATTCATCTATCCATGTGCATTTAGGTTGCTTCTATATCTTGGCTGTTGCCAATAGTGCTGCATTGAACATAGGGGTGTATATCAGTTCAGTTCAGTTCAGTTCAGTCGCTCAGTCATGTCTCTTTGTGACCCCATGAATCGCAGCATGCCAGGCCTCCCTGTCCATCATCAACTCCTGGAGTTTACCCAAACCCATGTCCATCGAGTCAGTGATGCCATCCAACCATCTCATCCTCTGTCGTCCCCTTCTCCTCCTGCCCCCAATCCTTCCCAGCATTAGGGTCTTTTCCAATGAGTCAACTCTTCACTTGAGGTGGCCAAAGTATTGGAGTTTCAGCTTCAACATCAGTCCTTCCAGTGAACACCCAGGACTGATCTCCTTTAGGATGGATTGATTGGATCTCCTTGCAGTCCAAGGGACTCTCAAGAGTCTTCTCCAACACCACAGTTCAAAAGCATCAATTCTGCGGCGCTCAGCTTTCTTCACCGTCCAACTCTCAAATCTATACATGACCACTGGAAAAACCATAGCCTTGACTAGACGGACTTTTGTTGGCAAAGTAATGTCTGTGCTTTTAAATATGCTATCTAGGTCGGCCATAACTTTCCTTCCAAGGAGTAAGCGTCTTCTAATTTCATGGCTGCAATCACCATCAGCAGTGATTTTGGAGCCCCAAAAAATAAAGTCTGACACTGTTTCCACTGTTGCCCCATCTATTTCCCATGAAGTGATGGGACCAGATGCCATGATCTTAGTTTTCTGAACGTTGAGCTTTAAGCCAACTTTTTCACTCCTCTTTCACTTTCATCAAGAGGCTCTTTAGTTCTTCTTCACTTTCTGCCATAAGGGTGGTGTCATCTGCATATCTGAAGTTATTGATATTTCTCCCAGCAATCTTGATTCCAGCTTGTGTTTCTTCCAGCTCAGCGTTTCTCATGATGTACTCTGCATATAAGTTAAATAAGCAGAGTGACAATATACAGCCTTGACGTGCTCCTTTTCCTATTTGGAACCACTCTGTTGTTCCATGTCCAGTTCTAACTGTTGCTTCCTGACCTGCATACAGGTTTCTCAAGAGACAGGTCAGATGGTCTGGTATTCCCATCTCTTTCAGAATTTTCCACAGTTTATTGTGATCCACACAGTCAAAGGCTTTGGCATAGTCAATAAAGCAGAAATAGATGTTTTTCTGGAACTCTCTTGCTTTTTCGATGATCCAGTGGATGTTGGCAATTTGATCTCTGGTTCCTCTGCCTTTTCTAAAACCAGCTTGAACATCTGGAATTTCATGGTTCACGTATTGCTGAAGCCTGGCTTGGAGAATTTTGAGCATTACTTTACTAGTGTGTGAGATGAGTGCAATTGTGTGGTAGTTTGAGCATTCTTTGACATTGCCTTTCTTTGGGATTGGGATGAAAACTGACCTTTTCCAGTCCTGTGGCCACTGCTGAGTTTTCCAAATTTGCTGGCATATCGAGTGTAGCACTTTCACAGCATCATCTTTCAGGATTTGAAATAGCTCAACTGGAATTCCATCACCTCCACTAGCTTTGTTCATAGTGATGCTTTCTAAGGCCCACTTGACTTCACATTCCAGGATGTCTGGCTCTAGGTGAGTGATCACACCATCGTGATTATCTGGGTCATGAAGATCTTTTTTGTACAGTTCTTCTGTGTATTCTTGCCACCTCTTCTTAATATCTTCTGCTTCTGTTAGGTCCCTACCATTTCTGTCCTTTATCGAGCCCATCTTTGCATGACATGTTCCCTTGGTATCTCTAATTTTCTTGAAGAGATCTCTAGTCTTTCCCAATCTGTTGTTTTCCTCTATTTCTTTGCATTGATCGCTGAGGAAGGCTTTCTTATCTCTCCTTGCTATTCTTTGGAACTCTGCATTCAGATGGGAATATCTTTCCCTTTCTCCTTTGCTTTTCACTTCTCTTCTCTTCCCAGCTATCTGTAAGGCCTCCTGAGACAGCCATTTTGCTTTTTTGCATTTTTTGCATTTCTTTTCCATGGGGATGGTCTTGATCCCTGTCTCCTGTACAATGTCACAAGCCTCCATCCATAGTTCATCAGGCACTCTGTCTATCAGATCTAGTCCCTTAAATCTCTTTGTCACTTCTACTGTATACTCATAAGGGATTTGATTTAGGTCATACCTGAATGGACTAGTGGTTTTCCCTACTTTCTTCAATTTAAGTCTGAATTTGGCAATAAGGAGTTCATGATCTGAGCCACAGTCTGCTCCCGGTTTTGTTTTTACTGACTGTATAGAGCTTCTCCATCTTTTCCAATTAGTGTTTTCATTTTCTTTGGATAAACAGCCAGGAGTGGAATTGCTGAATCATATAATAGTTCTATTTTTAACTTTTTGAGGAACTTCCATACTATCCTCTATAGCGGCTGCACCAATATACATTCCCCTCAACAGTGCATGGCTCTCCCTGGTGGCTCAGATGGTAAAGCATCTGCCTACAATTTGGGAGGCCTGGGTTCAATCCCTGGGTTGGGAAGATCCCCTGGAGAAAGAAATGGCAACCCACTCCAGTACCCTTGCCTGGAAAATCTCATGGACAGAGGAGCCTGGTAGACTGCAGTCCATGGGGTCACAAAGAGTCAGACACGACTGAGTGACTTCACTTCACAACAGTGCATGAGGACAGTTTTGTTCTTCAGGATTGTTTTGGCTATTCAAGGTCTTTTGTGTTGCCATACAAATTTTAGAATTACAGTATTTGTTTTAGTTCTGTGAAAAATTACCTTGGTATTTTGATAGAGATTGCATCAAATTTGTAGAATGCCTTAGGCTAGTATGCTCATTGTAATAGTATTAATTCTTCCAATCCATTAGCATGGTGTATGTTCCCATTTGTTAGTGTCATCTTTAATTTCTTTCACCGATGTCTTGTCTTGTCTTAAGTTCAATTGCTCAGTTGTGTCCGACTCTTTGCAAACCCATGGACTGCAGCACAGCAGGTTTCCCTGTCCATCACCAACTCCTGGAGCTTACTCAAACTCATGTCCGTCAAGTTGGTGATACCATCTAACCATCTCATCCTCTGTCTTTTCTTAGTACAGACTTTTTACCTCCTTACATTTACTACTAGGTATTTTATTATTTTTGATGCAGTTGTAAATAAAATTGTTTTCTTAATTTCTCTTTCTGATAGTTCTTTGTTAGTGTATAGAAACAATAGATTTCTGTATATTAATTTTGTATTCTGCAACTTTACTGAATTTATTAATTGGTTCTAATGGTTTTTTGGTGGCACCTTTAGGATTTTCAATAATACCATGTCATCTGCAAACAGTGACAGTTTTACTTCTTCCTTCCCAATTTGGTTTCTTTTTCTTGCCTGATTGCTGTGGCTAGGACTTCCAATAGTATGCTGTATATTTCCAGGAATTTGTCCATTTCTCTTAGGTTGTCCATTTTTTGGCATATCAGAGTGGTAAAGATTCCAGCTGCAGTGCAGGAGACACAGGAGACTGGGGTTTGATCCTTGGGTTGGAAAGATCCCCTGGAGGAGGGTATGGCAACCCACTCCAATATTGCCTGGAGAATCCCACAGACAGAGGAGTCTGGTGGGCTGCAGTCCATAGGGTCATGAAGTGTCAGACACAGCTAAAGTGACTTAGTGGTGGCAGCAGCAGCAGAGCCTTCTAATTCTGTCCTCCACATCTCTTATTCTTTATAATTTCCATCTCTGTTTCTCTGTTACCTCTGGATAATTTCATTTAAGCTAGAATTAGTTTACTTTTTGAATTCTTATTTTCATTAGCTAAGTTTTTCATTTCTACAAGTACTGTGGTTCGTTTTCAAATCTGGCTGGCTGTTGCATGGTACCTTGCTTTTGTCTTGTGTTTCCAATTCTTCTATAATAACTTTAAATAAGTTTAATGTGTCCTGTTTTCTGAAGTTTGGGGGAAATAATCCTGCCATTTGCTTTAATGACTCTGGTCATGATGGATTGTTTCCTCAAGTATTTTATAATTTTGGATTGTGAGCTCATTCAAAGGAGTATCATCTATGGTGGCCTTTTTAAAAAACATGTTTGTTTATTTATTTATTTATTTTTGGCTGCACTGGGTCTTCGTTGTTGCTCTCAGGCTTTCTCTAGTTGTGGCGAGTGGGGGCTCCTCTTTGCAGTGCACAGGCTTCTCATTGCGCTGGCTTCTCTTGTTGTGGAGCATGGGCTCTAGGTGCTTGGGCTTCAGTAGTTGCAGCACTCGGGCTTAGTTGCCTGCAGCATGTAGAATCTTTCCAGAGGAGGGATGGAACACGTGTCTTCTGTGTTGGCAGGCGGATTCTAACCACTAGACCACCAGGGAAGTCCTATGGTAGTTTTGTGTAGCTTGAGTTGAGGTCAGTTCTCTCAAGAAAAGCTTTTTTTTTTTTTAATCAACTTTGCTTAGTTATAATTTATGTACAGTAAAATTTATTTAAAGTAAACAGTTTTGACAGATTTATACACTTAGAAAAAGCTGCCCCAGTCATGATACAGAGCATTCCCGTAACTCCCAAAAGTTTCCTTATGCCTCTTTACAGTTCATCATTGGCCCCCAAGAACCAAGTAATCTAATTACTGTAGATTAATTTGTGTTTTCTAGAATTTTATCTAGAAAATATATACGGAGTATATGTTTGTGTCTGTTTTCTTTCAGGCAGTGTAATGCATTTGAGATTTATGTATTTAGTGCATAGAGCAGTAATTTGTTACTTTCTGTTGCTAAGTAGTCTTCCTTTGCATGACTATGTCATACAGTTTTGTTTATCATTTACTTTTTAATTTATTTTTATTGTAATATTTACAATATTGTGTTGGTTTCTGCCATACATCAACATGAATCAGCCATAGGTATACATATGTCCTCGCTCTCTTGAACCTCCCTCCCACTTCTCACCCCATCCCACCCCATTCCACCCCTCTAGGTTGTCATAGAGCACTGGGTTGAGCTCCCTGCATCATATAGCATTTCCCCACTGGCTATCTGTTTTACATATAGTAATGTATATGTTTCAGTGCCACCTTCTCCTTCCCCCACTGTGCCCACAAGTCTGTTCTCTTATGTCTGTGTCTCTGTTGCTGCCCTGCAAATTGGTTCATCAGTACCATTTTTCTAGATTCCATATATATGTGTTAATATGTACTTGTTTTCCTCTTTCTAACTTACTTCACTCTGTATATCAGGCTCTAGGTTCATCCGCCTCACTACAGGTGACTCAGATTTGTTCCTTTTTATGGCTGAGTAATATTTCATTATAATTAGGTACCACACCTTCTTTATCTATTCATCTGTTGATGGACATTTAGGTTGCTTCCTTGTCCTTTGTAAACAGTGGCCTTTGTAAATAGTGCTGCTATGAACATTGGGGTACATGTATCTTTTAGAATTGTGGTTTTCTCAGGGTAAATGCCCAGTAGTGGATCTGCTGTGTCATATGGTAGTTTTATTCTTAGTTTTTTAAGAAATCTCCATACTGTTCTCCATGGTGGCTGTATCAATTTACTTTCTCACCAACTATGCAAGAGGGTTCCCTTTTCTCCACATCCTTCACTAGCATTTATTATTTGTAGATTTTTTGATGATGGTCATTCTGACTGGTATATCATTTACTGTTGATGGACACTTGGGCTGTTGGCAGTTTTTGGCTGTTGTGGATAAAATTGCCGTGAGCATTCATGTACAAATCTTTGAGTGAACATACATTTTCCTGACTCTTTGGTGTGAAATGGCTGGGTCATATGGCAAGGTATTTTTAAGAAATGACCAGTTTTCCAAAGTGGTTGTACTATTTTATGTTCCCATTGCAGTATCTGAGAGCTTTGGTTTCTTTATTTTCTTACCAACATTTGGTATAGTAAGTCTTTAATTTTAGTCATTCTCATGGAGATAAGTGTTATTGTGGTTTTCAGTTGCATTTTCCTGATGATGTTGAACATCTTTTCATGTATTTATTGGCCATTTGTGTGTTTCCTACTACAACTTTGTATTTGCTTCTTTGGGAACTCAAGGCTGTTCCCAGCCTGGGGTTAAAATGTCTGTAATTTTTCTTTACTTGTAGATTTCTAGGCCAAAGATTAGTATAAATTTTTAAATTCCAAATCCACCTCTTGTGTGCACCCAGGTTATTAATTCTGGGAAGTTTTTTTTCCTCCCAGTTTACTACGTTCGTAAGGCAACCTTCCTTATTTTCCTGTGGACAGGTTTTTTTCTTTTTTTTCCTAGTCTCTCTTTACGGAGGGTCTCAGGGTCACAAAGAGTCAGACACGACTGAAGCAACTTAGCACACACACGCAGCCTTTATACAGAGATCTCAGTTGCTTTTTATGGGCTCAAGATCTGAAGTATGAGGAGGTCACAGATTCCTTACATTGCTAGGACAGCTATGCCTCACTAATCCAATTTTTAGCTTCTTTTGTTTCTGTTTCCTGGGATTTCTTTTACTTTCTTGTGAGTTCAGTTTATCTAGTGGCAGAAGATAGATTTTTTTGTAGATTTTTTCTATCAGTCTATTTTCTATCAGGAAAATAGAAACCACACACAGGTATTTTAAGAGAGTGAATTCAGTAAAGGGATTTAGTTTAAACCTTTGTTGGAGGGCTGAAAGAGCAAAAAGGGGAATCTTTAAGTAACTTGTATTACAACTGCATTAAGCGGCTGCTTCATCCAGGACTGAAAAACAAAGGGAGAAGGTTGGGGTTGGCAGAATTTAGAATTCTGGAGCGACCTGGTGGGACTGCGCCTGGATTCTCTGAGGAGAAGGCGTTGCCTGGCTCCTGCTGGTGTCTCAGGAGCCCACAGGAGGGGCCTGGGGGAGCCAGGTTTGGTTGAGCCCTGCTCTGGTGCCTTGAAGAGGGAGTTTAAAAGGAAGCAGGGAGAAACCAACTGCAGTTGTCAGGAGCAGAGAGCCACAGGAAGAAGGAAGTCCCTGGCAGCCTCCTCCTGCCTTCGATTTTTCCTGTTTGTACCCTGTTAACAGACGCTAACTGGGAGCCAGCTGGCAAAGGTGAAGTGGTATTGGAAGAGTCCAAGCCCCAGCAACACGGAGCAGACCATAACCACAGGGTAGGTGTGGTTCTAAGAGACATAGCCATAGCTGACTTTTTTTTTTTCAGCATATAATGTGAGCCAGGCACTCACATTATATGTGAGTGTGTTCTAAGCACTTTACATGAACTGCTTCCCAAAGCTCTATCATACTGTTGTTGTTGCTATAACTTAGTTTACCCAAAGCCATACAGTTTGTAAGAGGTGGAGTCGGTGTTCTGATCCAGGCATTCTGGGTTCTGTAACATACATTCTTAACTTCTCTGTTGTGCTGAGAGTTCCTCCCCTACGTCAAACCAGAATCTATCCTCCTCTGACTTCCACTCGCTAGTTCTGGTTTTGTCTTCTTGCAAGGGGTCATATAAGTCTTTCTCCTCATCTGTGTGACAAGCGTGCATGTATTTGAAAAAGTTTTCATGTTTCATGCTATGAATTTCAGACATTTCACCAGGTTGGTTATCATTCTTCCTCTGCATGTAACCTTTGCTTTTCAGAGGTGGGACATAGATTTGTCTTCTACTAACATGACCTGAGCTGGATTGATGTTTTGGGTAGCTCTGTCAGATTCATGCTTCCTGCGAGAGTGTATGGCCTCTC
Source organism: Okapia johnstoni (assembly GCA_024291935.2). Lineage (NCBI taxonomy): Eukaryota > Metazoa > Chordata > Mammalia > Artiodactyla > Giraffidae > Okapia > Okapia johnstoni. The sequence continues at coordinate 26,684,550 of CM044325.1, forward strand.
CTCCCACCAAAGGCAGCCTTCCTTGCCCCCCTCGCCCCCCCCCCCCCCAAAGGCAACCTTTTCAGTGTGAACTATGTACCAGGTCTCTACCATCCTCTGTTAGTTTGGTTGATTTCTTTTATTCTAAATGCAGGGCTTTATATTTAGTCCTATTAAATGATACATTTGCTATTTTTGGTACATCAAACCTGTTAAGATCTTTTTACGGTATCAAATCTAAAAACATTGTATTTTCTTTTCTTCACAGTTTACAATTCCAGAGTTTAACAAACCAACCTTACATGTTACATTCTGTCTTTGGTAAAACATGCTAAATACAGTAGGTTTGAGAAGCAAGCTGGAATGTTATACCTCTAGAGATCTTACTTCAATTGATGGAAGTTTGGGGAGAATAGTTTTGACTAGACTTTCTGCTAAATTGCGGGAGGAGCTATCCGGAAGGGACAGAATCTTGGCTGTCAGTGAGGGGAGGAGAGAGGCAAGGTTAAGGGCTGGCCGTTGGGCAGTCAGTCACCCTAATAAGGGACCACTTGGCAGAAGTAAAATGATCTGGTGTCTGAGGAGGGGAGAGGACGCATATTGCACAGCATGCTGCTGGGCTGAGGCCTCTGTTGGCAGCTCTGTCAGTTGCCCTTTCTGTCCTCTTTAAGGACCAGTTTCTTTGAAGTCAGTGCAGGAAATGCCAGTGATTCAGCCTTGCAGATTTCTTCTGCCTTATTGCAGCTAAGGACTGGTTTGTCTGGTGAGGAGTAAAGACCGTGCATATATTTCAGGCATATTTATTTGACCACTTGAATGCCTTCCTGTGACTGGCCAGAGGCACTTTGCAGGCTCTCAAGTTTTGGGTATCCTGTGGTAAGGTGGATACAGAGCCTTTGTCTTATGTGTGGGTAACAACTGCATTCTGCCCTATAAGGGGGCATTTGCCTAGTGTCTGACTTCTGGATGGTCTCAATGAGGGATGAGGTAACAAGAGCTTTGACTGCCTACTTTTCTGTCTTGCTTATGGCATGATGATGTGAGTTTGAGGGAAGCTTCTGGTTCACCTAAAGTTTGCTGCTGTACCCCTCATGCACTGCTGCCAAGTGGACTCTGTCTGGTTTGCTGACCCCAGTTTCCTTGTGCAGTGAGCAAATACATAATGTGTGTCTATTTCACCTCTCACAGAGCTGAGTATTTAAAGGTATATATGTATACCTATATATACATATATATACACACAGATACATACATGTGTATATATATATATATATAATATATATAAAATACAGGAGTTACCTACTCCCTAAGCTCTTCAAACTTACAGATACTTTACAGGAATAATGTAACATATGTTCCTATATTTTTCACCTAGGTTCACTGATTGTTAACATTTTGCTGTTTTGGCCTCTGTCCTTCATTTTCTGAACCTTTTGACTGTTAGATGTGAACTTTGTGTTACTTCATCCCTTAAATAGTTCAGCAAGTATTTGCTGAAAAAATAAGAATATCTTCCTATGCTAACTGCAATAAAATTACACTCAGAAATTCAGTACGTTCAGTACAATACTTGTTCAGATTGCTCTGGTTTTTCCAGTGATGTCTTTCATAGGCTTTTTTATCATTTCAGGATCCATTGAAAGATCATGCATGTGTTAGTTGTCATGACTTTGTCATGCACTTAGTAGGCTTTAACTTTGAGCAATTAAAAAAAAATTTGTTTCTTTATTTGCTGCATTGGGTCTTACTTGTGTCATTCGAGATCTTTTGTTGTGTTTCATGGACTCTCTAGTTTTGGCACATGGGCTCAGTAGTTGTGGTGCAAGGGCTTAGTTGCTCCACAGCATGTGGGATCTTAGTCCCGTCCAGTTCCCCCCCACACCCCCCCCCCCACCCCCCCCACCAGGGATCTAACCTGCATCCCTTGCATTGCAATGCAGATTCTTTACTACTGGACCACCAGGGAAGTCTCAATTTTGAACAGTTTTTAAATCTCTTAATCTTGAATGCCTTTTTGTCTGTCATATTATTGACATTCTTTAGAGTTCAAGTAAGTTGTTTGCAGAATGCCTCTTAATTTGGATTTTTATGACTTTCCTCTTGATTAAATTCAGGATCAGCATTTTTTGGTAGAACTAGATAGGTTAGTACAGTAGTTTGATAGTGAAGCTAGAAAACACAGGGAAGCAGTGTTCAGTTTTGCAGGACAGTATATAATTTAGCACCTAATTATGTTCTCTGATCTGTAAGCCCCACAGAAATTGAGTGGAGTTCAGTAGGACCTGGAGGAACCAGGACTTTAGCAGGAAGATGGGGTTTGGAAGATGGACAGAATTTTGGGGCAGTTGGAGTATGGTTAGACAAACTGTCCTTTGGACTTCTCATCCTGCTACTAAAGTTATATATCATGAAAAGTGAAAAGTGAGTTTCCTCTTCAGAGTTTAGAGCTCTGTATCTTACATGGTGTTTGTACTGCTGGGAAGCCTAATAGTTTAGAGCTTTTGTTTTGGTTTCAGATAGGCCTGGAGACTGTGCTCAGCATTTTCCCAGCTGCCTAACCTTAGGGAAGTTTTCTTACATGAAAGCTAGAAAGAGTATTGATAACTCTTTAAAATGTTACTGTGATGCTCATAGTGCAATATTGCATAAATAACTTGAATGAAAATATTTGAATGCCATTAGGTGGGGGCTACACTTCCTAGTTTTTCTCGGTGCCTCACTGGAACATTCATTTCTATTACCTGCCAAACCCCGGAAGGGGCTTGAATTTACCACTGCTGGATAACTAAAGGCATGGAAATGAGAAAGGGCTTGGCTCATGAGAGAAGTGGGAAGACTGGCTTGATTAGTTCAGAGTGTACACACTGTGGAATAGTGAGAAATAAGGTTGAATAAATGACTTGAGGCCATGTAATGGAGGGCTTGGGAAGTTAAGCCAAAGAATTTGAATATGGTGCTTAAGGAAGAAAACCATGGAAGGTTTTTGAGCAGGTGGGCCACCTTTGGAAATATGAATGGTAGGAGTCTCTTGAGGAAGGACCTTTCCTGCTGTGGAGACTGGAATTCTAGTAGGGCAGAGTCTTCCCTGTGCTGACCATGTTGGGGTGTGGTTTGGGCTGTCTTGCCACAGGAGGCCAGACTTTCTGCCCCAGTGACTCCTCCTGCTCTGTCACTGACTCACCCCACTGACCTAGGCTGCGTGGCTTTCCTTCCGGTGGCTGTCTGATCTACAGAGCGCTGGGGCTGTCCAGGGTGATGTGAGGCCGAGCTGACCCACAGCTCTTCGGTGAGATGGGGGAATGAACAGCATTCCTGTCCCTTTGCCCCTTCCCTGGGTTGAGGCTAGTTATAAGCCAGATTGCCAGGGATCGCTTTGTCCCAACCTGAGAAAGCTGTTCACCAGGAGGTAAGTCAAGATGGTCCCTGCCCTCTCTCTGCTTTTTCATAGATCAGCTTTTCCTTGAACAGGATTTCTGCTGCTTTCTTTTTCCTTGATCCAGGTCCTTCTAAGTAACCTCTTTCACTTACTTGAAGTAAACAGGTTACTGCAGGAGGTGGGCAGAGATGTTTAATAAATATATTCTAGCTGGTGGGGGGCGGGGGAGTGTCTCAGGGGGTCTCACTGACCCCTGTTGTGAGGTAGTTTACCCAGAGTTCTTCTGAACTAGATATCGATGAAGGCTCAAAGGGAGTGACTACAGAGAAGTTCTGGTCTTAAGCTATCATTTCTTAGCAACTGGGTTTCAAAACCATTCTTGGTATGCTGTAGTGTCCTGAGTTAAAGACAACAGTGAGAAACAGGAAGGGGGAGGTGCCCGGATTAGGATATGTTTGTGGCTTATGCTAGGAGTTAGGGTGACTAGGTTTCTAGTCCTGATTACTGCTCACCAGCTGTGTGATCAGGGACCAACTGCCTAACCCCAGTGGACTAGAGTTTTCTCATATGTAAAAATGAGCAGTTTATATGATCTGGAAGATTTCTTCCAGGGCCAAAATCTATGATTATATAATGTGTGATTATAAATCAGTATAATTGTTTAAAAGGCAGTTCTCAAAGGAGTATTTGTAAACTTTAGACTATTTTGATTACCATCTTCATTTGATTTAACAAGATTGGAAATGTTTGTTTAAAAGGTGTCACTTCCTTTATACTCACTGTGCATATGCTTACTTCTAGGTCAAGGTGACTAGATAGTGGAGAAAATTAGCCTTTCTCGTGGAAGTCCTCCCAAATCACAAATGTGTTGAGGGCCAAAAAGTGTTGGAACATGTTGCTGTGGAACACTGCAACTGAGGAGCCACTGTGGTCCCAGCTCCAGGAGACCCACAGCCACAAGTTCTGCAGGCTGCAGCAGCCACTGCTCATAAGCACGCCATGGTCCATCAGGATGCTTCCCGGGTGGCTGAAGCAGATGATTTGGTAGCTCCATGCTTTTGCAGGAGAAATGATGTGTCAAGTTACTTGATTTTTTGTTGTTGTTTACTTACTAGGTTTGGTCAGCACTTTGAGAGACAGTGGGGGTTGTTGGGAAGGGGGTGGTCAAAGCAGAGGGGCTCTCCAATGCATTTCAGTTAGGCTGTCTGTAGTACCCTTGAATCGGTGCCAGGCAGTGGTGGTCTTGTTGATAACTAGTCAGAAAAATAAGGTGTTAGGCATCCTAGTCAAAAGATTCTGTCACCAAGACACTCTGTGATCATTCGCAATTCTCTTTCTTAAAGCCATGTTTTCTACATTTTTATATGGAAAAATTTAGATAGTAAGAGTTCCAGATCTGAAACCAGGTAGGCCAAAGGAGGTTTGAGGTGGGGAAGGATCTGTTTGTTCTAAGCTGCTTGACTATTAGACAAAGGGTAGAAGTGGAATTTCTTTTTAGTACTTGAATTATAGCGACTTTACTCACAGTCACAGCTGAGTGATCAAACGTGAAGCAGCTATTTAATGAGAAGCAGGCCCTGGGAGCTTTCTCCTGAAAAACAGTCACAGGACTTGCTGGTCCTGAGAGAAGTAGCTGTTCCCTGGTAGGACCTATTGTTTGAAGGAGGTGGGGGTGAATGTCATCAAAATGGACAGTGTGGATATTGTGATTTAGATGGTTTAGAGACTTGGTTCCCTGCTGTTGTTAATTTCAAGCCTCTCTTTAAAGAGATTCTCTTAATGATTGGAGCAGTGTGGGATTCATTTAGAGAAAAGGCCCTGTGTAAGTACAATTAGAAATTAAATACCTAAAAGCAGAGCCAGTTGCTGGAGAGACTGAAGTGGCCTAATCAGTTGCTTTTCAATACTCAGGTCCTAGGGCGACAAGCAGCCAGAGAATAGGCTGCTTGGTGAGCTCGCTGGGTACTAGGCTGCGAGATTTGGGCTCCCAACAGAGGAAGAGGTGACCTGTAGTATCCACATCTCTTAATCTGTTTCTCTTCTTTCCCTCAGTGCCCTTTAGTTTTAATTAGGATTGTGTAAACACAGTCAGCTTGCCAGTCCCCTTAAAGTGGCAGGCCCATGACAGCTTTTTGCTGGTCACTCTTGCCTAGGTATGTGGCTTTAAATTAGAGGGCTTGTCCTCTCTGACAGTTCGGCTTCACTGGCTTCCTCACTGAAAGAATGCATTAGAAGAGGGCCAGTTGGTTGTCATTCAGTCGGGCAGCATTATTTAGCACCTGTGGTGTGCAAGCATTGTGCTGGAATGGAGCTGATAGGTGAATAAGATGGTTTCTGCTCTTCAGGAGCTTAGTCAAGTGAAACATATATGCAGCTAGTGTCGACCCGAGGAGGAATGAAATGAAGTGTGTAGAGGAACAAGCAATATGGGAGCATATAGAGGAGACAACAGCGTTGTTCCTGAATTGGGGGGAACAGGGAGAGCCTCTGAAGGGAGAAAGCATTTGAGCCAGGTTGTAAAGGGTCAATTAGAATTCCTTAAGTTTATAATTTTATTTATTTATTTCTGGCTGAGCTGGGTCTTCCTTGCTCCAAGGGTTTTTCTCTAGTTTTGGAGAGTGGGGGCTACTCTCTAGTTGCGGTGTACGGGCTTGTCATCTCCGTGGCTTCTCGTTGCAGAGCACTGGCTCTAGGGATCCGCTTCAGTAGTAATGGTTCCCAGGCTCTAGAGAACAGGCTCAATAGTTGTAGCGCATGGTCTTAGTTGCTCCGTGGCACCTGGGATCTTCCTGGATCAGGGATTGAGCCTGTGTCTCCTGCATTGGCAGGCAGATTCTTTACCCTGAGCCACCAGGGAAATCCTAGAATTCCTTAAGTTTAGAAGGGCATTTTGGAGGAGGTCACAGAATGGCAGCAGGACAGAGCCTGGGGAAGTGTTTGGCATATTTGGGAAAAGTGTTCCTGAGATAGAAGATATTTTGGAGGAATGAGCTGGAAATGAGGCCGGAAAAGATGTTTGGTTGGATCTTAAAGAACAGTAAGAGTCATACTAAGAGATTTGGATTTTATTCTGCATGAAGTTAGCTCATGAGTATTTTGGATAAGGAGTGACACAATTCTAGCCATGTGATTTAGGTTTTGATCTGTTTTTCAGGCGTAAGGTCTTAGATCTCAGGGTTGAGAAGGTGGTAGTCTTGGTTCTTTAAGTACAAAGTTTGTCAGGCATCTAATGTTTAGGTACTTTATTCCTTAGTTATATTTTCTAAGAAAGAAAAGAAAGTGAAGTCACTCAGTCGTGTCCAACTCTTTGTGACCCTATGGACTGTAGCCTGCCAGGCTCCTCCGTCCATGGGATTTTCCAGGCAAGGTACTGGAGTGGGTTGCCATTTCCTCCGAAAGCAAGAAGACGGGAAGTAGTCAGCAGTGTCCCTTTAGACTGAGCTTTCCTTACCACTCAAAGATGAAGGTTTTCTTAGACATATATATCATGCAGTCTTGTTTCATAGGTTGCTTACTATTTCTTATTCTTTGAGGATAAAACCCATCATAAGGGGTCAACTTCTGATTGACATTTTTTTTTTGAACTGGTTGAAAAATAGTATATAATCATTGTAAGAAATATGAAAAATACAGAAAAAAATACAGAAAAATACATAAAGAAAAAGCTAAAATCATCCATAACTGTACCATCTGGAGAAAACCACTTATTTTCATTTTAGTATTTTGTACCTGTGCATATTTCTCTGTGGAGTAGTCCAGGTCATATAGTACCTACAATTTTGTCTTCTGCTTTTTCTCTGTTTCCCATTGGCTTTCATTATATGTGTGTGTGTGTTAGTTGCTCAGTTGTGTCTCACTCTTTGAGGCCCCATGGACTGTATCCTTCAAGGCCCCTCTGTCTATGGAATTCTCCAGGCAAGAATACTGGAGTGGGTAGTCATTCCCTTCTCCAGGGGATCTTTCTGACCCAGGTATCGAACTCAGGTCTCCTGCATTGCAGGCCCAGTGCTCTACAGCAGCTTCCCACTAGCTATCTGTTTTACATTGAAATATATGGTAGTATATATATTTCAATCCTGATCCCCTAATTTGCGCCACCTTCCCCTTCCCCCTCCATGTCCACATGTTCATTCTCTATGTCTCTGTCTCTATTCCTACCCTGTAAATTGGTTCATGTGCACCGTTTTTTCTAGATTCTACATGTATCCTTAATATACGATAATTGTTCTTCTCTTTCTGACTTAACACTCTGTATGACAAACTCTAGGTCCATCCATATCTCCAGAAATAACCCAATTTTTCCCTACCTTTTTATGGCTAAGTAATACTCCATTGTATATATGTATCACATCTTCTTTATCCATTAATCATATAGGATTTTTATAGTGCTTTCAGTTTTTTCTGTTTTAAACAATACTGTAATACTTTGATACAAATTATAAAAGTAGTATATATATAATAAGTAAGTCCCTTGCACTTCACCCTTTATCCTAATCTTACTCTACAGAGGTAACAATGACTTAATAATAGTTTTTACTACTTTATAATTTATTAGTAACTTCTGTTGTATCTTCGCATGAACATTATTATGCATAAGTTTTTGTCAGTACTTTTTGTTATTATGATTTATGTCTGCAAGTGAATTACTGTGTCAAATGATGTGAAATTAAATTTTCCTGATTGTATGTCATGGTACAGTTTAGAAAACTTGAAAAATAAGGTTTTTAAGGGAGAAAGTAAGAGTGATCCATAATTCCACAAATCAGAAATAAACATTATTTGACCTGTTTCCATATAAATGTACACATGCACATTCATACAAGTGTGCAGATGTGTGTATATGTATCACATACACATTTGTATATGTAGTTTAAAAAATAAATGGTCATACCCACTAACACTATATATACTGCTTTTAAAATTCAACATTTCTTGTGTCATTTAAATTATTTAAAATATTTTTAATGACTGCATAAGGCTTCATCATATGCATGTATCTTAATTTACTTGAGTTATTGTTAGATATTTATTTTTCCCCAGTTTTTCATAATGTTAAATAATTATATTAGTAGCTATACATGTATTTATATTTCAGATAATTTTCTAAACTTTTATTGCTGTGAATGGAATTATTTGATCAAAGAACACCAAACTTTTTTTTTTAGCAGTCTCACTGTAAAATTTTTTTGTAAAATATGCATAACAAAATTTACCATTTTAACATGTTAAATTCATAATTAGGTGTACAATTCAGTGGCATTAAGTGTATTTACAGTGTTGTGCAATCATCACTGCTTTTCATTTCCAGGACATTTGATCATCCCAGACAGATTCTCTGTATCCATTGAACAATAGTTCCCATTCCTTCCTCCCCCAGACCCTGGTAACCTCTGTTCTACTTTCTGTCTCTATGAACTTGCCCATTCTAGGTACCTCATAAATGGGATCATACCATTTTTGTCGCTTTTTGTCTAGTTTATTTCACTTAGCATGTTTGAATATGAACATTTTGTAGGTTCTTGATATGTATTGCCAAATTTCTTTCCAGAGACTCATTTAAAGAATGCCTGATTACTTACATAAGAAAATGCACTGTTCCTTTTTTAATCATTAGTTTCTCAATTAAAATCCTAGATTGTTATATTTCCATTATTATATTAAATTATGTAATTTTATACATATTAATGGGCTTCCCTTGTAGCATATTATTATATAAAGTCAGCTTCTTTGCCATTGTTATATAAGATCAACAAGGGGAGAGGATAGAAGGAGAAAGTGGGTGGAGGTGTCATTGTGTGAAGGTCCTATTTGCTAAAATGACGTTTGGAAATGAAAGGATAAGTTACCCTCAGTTCCCCAGTTATAAAATGATAATGGCACTTTCCCCATCTGCCCTACAGGAACTGAATGGCCTAAAATTCCCAGTTGAAATTACTTACTTTTATGGCCAGGATCTTCAGAGGGGTAGGGTCTAGAAAGCGAGAATCAGCTTCCTTTTCTCACAAAAATCAGGGCCCTAACTTTTTTTTTTTTTTTAATATTTTTGTTTGTTTATCTGTTTGGCTCTGCCCAGTCTTAGTTGTGGCATACAGGAGCTTGAGTTGCCTCGTGTGAACTCTTAGCTGTGGCATGTGGCATGTGGCATGTGGCATCTAGTTCCTCAACCAGGACTCCCTGCTTTGGGAGCTCAGAGTTTTAGCCACTGGATCACCAGGGAAGAAGTCCCAGGACCCTAGCTGTTAGCCGTTGGCTAGACATACTGGAAATGTTAGCTGCTTCCTAGTGAATCTTCTCTCTCTAAGCAAAAGGGAAGGAGAGAGATCTCTAATGTGGTGGTAGTGGAGGGGAAGGGATAGTTAGCAGCAGAGAGAGTGGGGCTTCCTTTGGTTTCATATTATCCTAGTGTATGAGTGAGAGCTACATTGCTTATCCATGTCACTGAAGGACCTTAGGAACTGGATCTGTTTCTTATCAGTTGTAATTAAAGAGACAAGGAGGATGAAGAATAGCACATAAAAAACCCTTTAGAGTAGTGTTCCAAACAAGAAGTAGAAGAATGTCTTTTGACTTCTTTTGAGTGTTTTGGATTCTTTTCTTCAGTATTATATTCCAGACTGATACTGCATATAAATTTATTTTAAAATGAGCCACACTCTCTAACATAGCCACACTCCAGTCAATTGGACAACAGTTAATCTCATTATGAAATTTTTCTTTAGGTGTTAAATTGTTTTGTTTAGATCCGGGTATAAATCTTTTTTGTTATGCAGGCCATGTAGTTCCAACTGTTCACTTTTGCCATTGGTGAAGTGAAGTGTAGCCATAGACATTACATAAACGAATGGGCATGGCTATATTCCAGTAAAACTTGATTTACAAATTAGGGGCAACTGGCCATCAGGCATAGGTTGGTGACCTCTGGGTCATGGAGACTACTTTAGATTGTCAGAAGGCCTAGCTTTGATGAGAAGTTGTTGAAAAATTTAGCTTTGAGGTCTGCTACTTACTAGCTATGTCACCTTAGCCTCTCTGAGTTCTCATTTTTAAATTCAAAATGGTAATTCCTTCTATTAAAAATAAGAATGATTGATTATACATAAGGATATTTAACTTTTCCAGAAATCAGGAAAATGTAAATTAAAACAAGACTATATTGCTTTTTATCCTTTATATTGGTAAAATAAAAAAATAACATCTATTGTTGGAAGGGTGTTGAAAAGGGAATTTTTATGTTCTGTTAATGGAACATAAATTGGTACACTTTTTTTGGATGCTAATTTGGGAGTACTTATTTATCAATGTTTAACATGCACAGACTTCATCAATTCCAATTATTGGTACATATCCTAGAGAAATATTAGCTTGTATGTAAAAAGGTTCACTATTTACCGCTGTAGCATTCTTTCATAATACAAATTATACAGTATGACTGCAGGTAGGTAGACCAAACACACACACACTTTGTCTAAATACACACACATGTGTATCCATACATATGTGCATGTGTGTGCATGCTTAGGAAAAGTCTGAAAGGTTATACAACAAACTTCTAACAGTGGTACTTCTGAGGAAGGGAGTGCTATTGGCAAACATGGGTTAAAAGTTTGACAAATGGGGTGTTTTGCATTTTACTCTGTGTACTTCTTTATTATTTCATGGTAATAATGTATTCTCCCTCCTTCCCACTTGTTTGGATAGCTGGTGGGCTGGGAGTGTGACACGGAATTAATTCAGCAAGCCAGCTCTGCCCATGTCAGTTGAGTTGGAAGCAGCTGCTGGGCTGAGAACAAGGAGCACATGTATGAGGGGATGGGCGAGCACTGTGTGCAGGCGGCTGGGAGAGGCAGCCAGACAGGCCAATTCTGATTTACCAACAGTAACCATCGTAAGTCTTCTCTTGACATTCTCCAAATTGCTTTATTCTCGGTTATCACATGGGGCCCAGAGAGAAATTCAGTGAGCGTGCAAAGCATGGATGTTGATAGGAAAAAAAGCAGTCGTGTTTGGGACAACAAGGAACGTGTGTGTGTAGAAATAGTTTTTTGTTTCATTTGAAAAGAAATATGTACAGGGATATTCATTATAGCACTGTTTGAAATCTAATGCTGGAAATATCCATGTCCATCAATAGGAAAATATGTGAACACATTATGGTGTATCCTTTATATGCACTGTTATTAAACAGTTTTTTTAAAGTATGAGTTAGAATTCTATTTACTGACCCTTGGGATGTTCATAATCAATTATTAAGTGAGAAAAGTAAGTTGCAGAGCAATGTTAATATGTAAACCTAGTTTTTGAAAAATAGAGAACAATTTAAAAAAATCCTCTTAAAATATAAAAAATATACTTGTGCCTATGATTTTGGGGGCCTGGAAAAATCTGATGACATTTCTTTTTTTTTTAAATTATGGTGATGTATGCATAAGTCTAGGAACTGAAAGCCCACAAGTTGTACATTTAACTTAATTTTTGGCCGCGCTGCACAGCATGTGGGATCTTAGTTCCCTAACTGGAGATGGACCCCACCCCCCGCAGTGGAAGCGTGGAGTCCTAACTATTGGACCGCCATGGAAGTCCCTAATGTTTCTTATCTTATGGGAGGACTTGGAGGCTGAGAGATTATGGGAGGCTAATTTTGGTTTTATCTAACTTTGTATTCATTAGTTTTACAGAACAAGGAAGATAAACTTCCTGAGTAAAAAATGAAGTTTCCGAAGTAGTTTTTCATCTTAATTGATTTTTAAGAGGTACTTTAAATTTTTTTAGTGAGTTAATGAAGTAAAGAATTATGAAAGTAAAAACAGAGTTATCATGTAAATCTTCTCTTGAGTTCAGTATCTGGGTAGTGGAAAGACAATGCAGGAGTAAGGGAACCAACTTTGTAGTTGTAGTTCTAAACTTTCTGATGTGTGAGCTTTAATTTAATAAGGTCATTTAACAACTGTTAAACAAGGGTCTCAGTCTTTTCATCTGTAAAATGAAGAGCTTGTACCAGGAGACACTGGTCTCCAGGGTCCTTTCTAGGCCTGACATTCCACAGGTTTATGGTCCTGCAGTTCTACAGTTTCAACTCCTCTTGAGATTTTAGAACATTGTATTTCATTTACTTTTAAATGCCTTTTGTTTTTGTTACATTTTAACAGTCTGAAATTAAAATGCATTTTATAACTGGCATTGGCTCTTTATTCACATTTTTATTATCTCTGAAATTGAGATAGCTTATCATTGAAGATACAGGATAGTTCTACTTTTCAGTGCCTTTTTTTTTTTTCATTAACTATATACTCTTGGCCCCTTTCTGGGCTTCTCTTGCTCCTAATCCCAACAGATTCACTCATATCACCTAGTCGTTCTTGGTAGGGAGAAGAGGGTGGGTGGATATGATATTTGAGTGTGCAAGGATTTTGTACTTAATTAACTGGTAGGTGTCCTATATGTAGCTGCTGCTTGAGAAGTCAGGTAAATATACATGTAGTTCTGAGGCATCCAACTTAATGCTTCTGAATTTTGATTAGTCTGTTGTAATTTTGCCTGGTATTTACTTTTTAAAGTATAACACACATAGAACAGCCTGTAAAGTATATAGCTCCTGAAAGTTTACAGAAAGTGAACACAACTGTGTAACTAGTGCTATATCCAGAACATTAGCAGCATCCCATTACACCTCCCCTTCCAGTCATTATCCCCGTGCTGTTTTCTTTTTAAAAGGAGTGGAAGTATATGTCAGGATAGCTCGTGGTTATCTTGGGTGAGTCTGCTGGAAAGGGCTCCAGGTCTGGAGCCAGAACATCTGAGTTGCCTCGTGGTCCTATTGCTTTTTAGTTGTGTAACCTTAGGGGAGATACTTTTCTGAATTTCGTTTCTTTTTGATAAAATGAAAACAATAATGTCTACCTCACAGAACTGTTGTGAGATCACATGAAATATTTTGTACATGGAAAATACCATCAGTGGTGAAAAGCCAAACACAACTGCTAGTTGTCTTTGGTGAGAGAGGTAGAATTCCAAGCAGGAGATGATGTGAACCTCAAGTAAGAAGAGAAATGAAGTTTGTTTGATCCTAAATCCAATCTCTTATCTACCAGTATTATCTCCTTTTGTTGTTGTTGTTGTCATTTGGTATAGTCACCAGTTTCTGTTAAATGCTCCAAAATGGAAATAATGTAGAGGAATAGAGGACCTAAACAGAATCCCCAAAGATTTGGAATTTCTCCCATTTTTCTCTCATTTCCTCTCTTAATGCTGGTGCCTCCTAGAGTTGTGTAAGGCAGAGGCTTTGGCCTAAGATTAGCTGATTTCAACAGCAAATGAATATACCACTCCTTTACAGGCCCAACAGGGCAAGCATGATCCCACCATAGACCCACTTCTGATTATAGTTAAAGTGTTCCAAAGGTGACCCAAATTGATATCTCTAACCTTCTATATAAAGATTGCATCTTATAAACAGTTCATTTTAAAAACATAATTTGAAACCTTTCATTCATTCAGTAAATGCTAATCAGGTGCCATGCACTTTGCTCAGTTCTAGGCATTCAGTGGTGAGCACACAGTATGTGATTTCATGGAACTTACAGTAGTAGAAAAAAGGGAATGAAATATAAAAAGATGTAACTAGAGACTATGAGAGCTATAAAGGAAAGGAATATGATGCTGTGCCTGACCTAATGCAGGTGGTTAGGGAGATTTTACATGGGGAAGTAACATTTGAGCAAAGATATGAAGGATAAGATGGGGCTTCCCAGGTGGCACTAGTGGTAAAGAACCTGCCTGCCAACACAGGAGACATAAGAGACTCGACTTTGGTCCCTGGGTGAGGAAGATCCCCTGGAGGAGGGCATGGCAACCCACTCCAGTATTCTTGCCTGGGGAATCCGTGGACAGAGGAGCCTGCAGTCTCTAGTCCATAGGGTCCCACAGAGTTGGACATGACTGAAGCAACTTAGCATGCAATCACGCATGAAGGATAAGTTAGAATTAATCATGTGAACAGGAAGAGAAAGCTTTGGGTAGGAGGAAGAGCATGCACAACACTAGACCACACACAGAAGTAACTTTTTACTAATGAAGTTTCAACCTCTGTGCTGGGTACTGTGCTAAGCACTTTCTTTACACATACTATCTTGTAAATTCCTTATTCACTCTCTGAGAGAGTATTCTTACTCCCATTTTACAGATGGGGAAGCTTGCACAGTTATTAAAGTCCTAGAGCCAGGATTTTTTTTTTTTATAATACGGCTCCAGCTTTTTTGGCCTGTGCTGGGTATTTGTTGTTACATGCAGGGGTTCTCTAGTTGCGGTGATCGAGTGTTACTCTTTGTTGCATGGGCTTCTCATTGTGGTGGCTTCTCTTGTTGCAGAGCACAGGCCCTAGAGCATGAGGGTTTCAGTGGTTGTGGCTCACAGGCTCAGTAGCTGCGGCTTGAAGGTTCTAGAGCTTGGGCTCAGTAGTGGTGGTGCATCGGTTCAGTTACTCCATGGCACGTGGAATCTTCCCTGACCAGGGATTGAATCAGTGTTCCCTGCATTGGCAGGTGGATTTTTTAATCTACTGTACCACCAGGGATGTCCCTAGAGCCAGGGTTTTAATTAGTCTGTCTAACTCCAGACTCCATGCTCTTAACCATTATGCTATATTGCCTTCCTCCTGTTTCTCACCATTCTAGCCTGTACTTCATATAGCCGGGAACATAGGTTTGATCTATGTTACCCCCCTTTACTTCTTCCCCTCAGAAACCTTGATTGTTTCCCATCACCTCCAGGATAACATCTGAATTCCTTAGTGTGATATCAGTACCTCATGGTTTAGCCTCACCATCTGCTACACCTTCCTAAAACTGCACGCCATGGCTCAGATGTAATAAGCTCTATCTTTCCACATGCTGTTCTCCCTGCTGAAATGCTTTTTTTTTTTTAAACTTCTCTTTTGGTGAAACCTTACTCATCCTTCTCACTTTAAGTACTCAGCTTCAATGTTACTTCCTCGGTAAAGCTTTCCTCATCATGCCTTCCTGAGTTAATCCATCCCTCACAGGGCCTGTAAAACAGTAGCTCCTCCTGGTTCCTCTTTTGAAGTCTTTCACCAAAGTGAGAATCCTAGAGGTCTTTACTGCTCCTCACCTTCCCCAAACTCCTGTTTCCTAAGATCTTGGAGCCTATTCCACAGTGCCTTTTAAATATACCTTTTTTTTTAAAGTTCCTACTGCCCTTGCCTGCCTGACAGCAGCAGTTTTACTTCTGCTGTATTCTGCCTCTGGACTCAGTGTCCTGCCAGATCCATCCTTTCCAGGGCACTTAACACGTATGCCATTCTCCTGCTCAAAACCCTTCAGTGCCTTCCACTGCTCCTTAGTAAGTCACCCCTGGTCTCCACTACACTTTCCAGTGTTCTCTCCCCTTCCGTTCAGCACTACCCAAGGCCTTGTTCTTCGGGCTCATGTTTAGATTAGTTATATAGTCGTGTATGTCTCTTCACAGGATTCTGAGCCCATCTCATTCATCTGACCACAGTATTTATAGGTTGGTTGTTTCATGTTTATAGTTGAATGTCTCTGATTAAATTTCATTAACTCTTAAGAGTAACATATCTTATGCATTTTGGGGACTTTGTATCATGAATAGTTTTTTTCAAAAGGGGTTTGGTCCTAAAGGGAGATTTCAGTTTTTAGAAAAACTGCTTGTGAGAGATTCTGTTCTTCTCAGTGATGCCAGATATATGGAATGTTATTTTGTCGAATGGTGTTTAGAGTCTTTAAAGATGGAGAAAATTATTCTAGCTCTGCCCATTTCACAAGCTATAGTAGAAACAGTTTGAACAAGGAATTCAAAAGTGCTTTGTATGAATAAAAAGCTGTGTTGATGGGAAAGGTATATAGGATGTAGCTCAGTTGGACTGGAGAGAGCCGTGGATTTAGAAGATGAGTTCTGGTTCTGCAGCCTTGGTGATTGACCCTGAGGGCAGGTATTGCCTTCTTTTTTGAAGCCTAGGGTCCTAGTTATAGAATTGTTAATAAACATGCTTGCCTTTTAGGGTTCTAAGTTTAGGGGGGTTAATTGAGACGTGAGACATAGCCTTCTTTAAATCCTCGAAAACTGTTAAAATGTTAGGGCTTTTTCAATTTTTAAAATTTTTAAGTTTTTTATCATGACCATGTTAGACACTAGATCCATTTATTTTACTTATTAGTAACATATTGACAGGTTTGGTTCTTGAGTTATCTGGCAACCCATTCAGAAATCTAATCCCTATTAATATGTTTTTGTTCATTTCTGTCAGTGGTTAAAATCATCCTGGTGTGGTAGAAGAAGTGGATTTGAACCAGAAAGACAGAGGTTTCAGTGCTGTGTGAGAGGTGGAGATACGAAAGAGAGAGAGGAAGAGGAAGACCGAGAGGATGGGAGAGAGGGAGAGAAGAGAAGAGAGAGAGATGTCCTCTGAGTTTTGTGGCTACTTAAAGCCAGTTTGAAACAGACCAGATCCTGGGCAGGATCCTGCTGTCCCAGCTCATGTTCTGAAATCACAAGTTGTCTCGAATTGGCAGGCCTTGCTCAGGCATACAAATAAGCTGTAAAACTTCTCTCGGGCAGAAGATAGGAAATCTTCAGCAGAGCTGTCACATGTATTCCAGTGTTGATCTAAGGGGGGACTAGACCATTAAGGGCTCTTTCATCCTTGAGATTCTGTGATTTGTTGGCCAGGTATAGAAAGCTGCTTTTCTTTAAGGTGTTGAGATCAATGTAATCATAAATTGCACTTTCTCTGTGGCTTTTATTTATGAAACCTTGTAAATGCCAAGTATGGCTCCTATTACTTTTCATTGTACCCCATGCAAAGTTGGAATTACCAGTTTTCGAGGACCTCCTCCTCTCATCAGGATTAATGAAACACCCTTGAGTGCCTCACTTTGGGCATGGGACCCAGCAGGGTGACAAAGTGCCTGTTTCTAGTGGACTTGCTATTTGGGGGAGAAGGAAGCCCTAACTGGTGAGGTTTTTGACCAGGTAGTGAAGAAATTCATTTTTTTGCAAGATTCTTGTTGTTGAGAATGGTGTCCTGGAGAAAGAATCATGGGAAATTTTTGGAGATACCTTTAGATATGATCTGACCCTCACCTTTCCCTGAGGCCCAAGTTAGGGCAAGTGCCTTGCTTGAAGCCACAAGTACAGAATTCTGTCAGCCACAGAATTTCCCTCCAGTCACTTCCAACACCAAACCTAGTGTGTTTTCTATTACTGGCAAGGCTGTCTCCAGGAGTTGCAAATCTTTACATTAAAATTGTTCCTTTCATTTCTTTGACCTTTCTCATCATCAGTTCTGTGCTTGTGAGCAAACACTGCTAGATATGTTGCCTGTAGGGACAGAGCCGTTTGCTCCTCTGTGACAATGAAACAGGGTGAACAGGTTCTTAGGTGTTTTGTAGAAAGACCTCCTTGAGGGAGAAGTGAATAGAGCCTCTTGGATGTCATAATGAATCCTCTCTGGGTTTTGATATGCCCTCTGCTTTTCTCCCCAGGAAGCTCAAGCTTGCCAACACTGCCTCATTACTTAGCCACTACCCTCTGGAGAGGGAGAATGAGGCCTGGTAAATAAGCTCCAGGTCAGGGTTCTGAAATATTGTCCTTCCCTCCAGCCAATGGTATTTCCTCCAGCCTTCTTTCTCCATGGCTTCTCACCCTTTAGATATGTCCAACGTCCCTTCTAGGAGAAGACTTCTCTTCTGTGCTTGCTGATTCAGAAGAGTTTTGGCCCTTTAATGTTTATAAAACTCATGCATCTTCAGAAAAAAACTTTAGTGATTACTTAAAAAAAAGTTTATTTATTTGGCTGTGCCAGGTGTTAGTTGTGGCACACGGAATCTTCCATCTTTGTTATGGCATGAAGACTCTTAGTTGCAGCATGGGGGATCTAGTTCCCCAACAGGGACTGAACCAGGGTCCCCTGCACTGGGAGTGTGGAGTCTTAGCTACTGGACCACCAGGGAAGTCCCTTTAGGGGTTACCTTGGAAATTGGAACTGTTGAATATTTTTGATTTAAACAGTTGATTTTTAGGAGGAGGTAGAAGTACAAGGCTTCTTTGAGCCACTGAGGATGTGCTGCTACCTTTTTTTTCATTCCATGATTGCTTATTCGAGAGCAGCAGAGAATAGTCTAGAGACCAGATAGACAACTCACTACTCAGGTGACCAAGTCACTTAATTTCTGAACCTCAGATTTTGTCATCTTTAGAAATAAAACCTACCTTAAGACTTCCCTGAGAATTAGATAAAATGACCATGTAAGAGGATGGAATCTGGGCTCAAATTTGGCTCAGATTTTACCTCCAGCATTTATTCTTTGTGACCTTCAGCAAGTTATGTAACCATTCTTAGTTTTCCATTTTGGTAAAATAGGGATAATCATAGTATTTTGGGCTATTGTGTCACTGGGTTATTGTGAGGATTAAACAAAGTAAAGCTAAGAAGTGTTTAGCATAGTGTCTGGCACATACCAAGGGCTCATTAAATGTTAGCTATTAATTACAACAGTAACAGCAACAACAATAATGATAGTCTTTAGGTATTTATTATGCTAGGACATCAAGTGGCAGAGGAAGGACTTAGAAGGCATTTCATAGGGTAGTTGATCCATAAGCGTTTTTCCTGCCAGCATTCCTTGTGGGAGGACCTGTAGGGACTGAGAGAGAGGCTCTCATTAGGCTTTAGCCTGTAGCTTCCTATGGTGAAAGCTTCTCTCCCAGGCTGGCAGGCTGAGGTGTGAGGTTCAGAGGGACCTCAGAAGACAGTGCGAAGACCAGTCTGGCAGGGTGGAGGGTTTGGGTAAGGGCAGTGACTGTGGAAGGTAAGACCTGGGCCGAGTCCCATAGGGCTGTGAATGCCAGGCAAATGATTCGTATTAAGAACCACTCATTCCTGAGCCATCTCAGGGGAATAGCTCCCTTCCTTTCTTCAGTTTAAACTTGTAAAAATGACAGTACACTTTAAAAAATCATAATGTTTATATCTTAAACAAGAATAATAAACACCCATACACCATATACCACTCCACTCAGGAGATGTAGTATACCAGACGCTTTGAAAACACCTTGTGTGTTCTGCACCCATCCCCAACGCCTCCAGCCTCTACCTGAAGCCTATTTCAGATTTTATGTTAGGTGTCATTTTCCTTCCCCTCTTTCTCTTCTTTTAAAAATGGTTTTACCACTCTTATCTCAATCTTTTGGGGACCGTGAGCAGGGGCTGTGGAATCCAGCAGGAGCCATGTGGCCTGCTGACTGCCTGGCCAGGATGGGAGGAGGGGTGCGGAGGTTCTTCTGGCTGGCTGCCCTGGGAGGGGAGGGGAGGGGAGGGCAGAGGAAGGGAGGGGAGTGGTGCTCTGTGGTGGGGGAGGGAGAGGCCGGGGAAACTGGCCTAGCTCCTTGGGCTGTCCTGAGGAGCGGGCCCAGAAGCTTGGCAGCTGCGGTGGAGAGGTTCCAGAGGAGAGTTCAGCGCCTCTGAGGCCACACAGCTGGAAGCTGTTGTCTTGAGTTTAGAGTCAAGGGAGGGCGGGAGGAGGACTTCTTGTATTCTTTTGAGACGCAGCATCAATCCTTTTGTGTGCTAGGGAGCTTCAGAGCTGACATGGTGCCAGATGTGGCAATGGTGATTTTAGCAGGCCTGCCTCCTATTTTCACCTCAGACCTTTTCTGGAGTATTGATCATGCCAGTCATTAAATTACGTTTGCCTCCTTGGTTTTCTATAAAAGCTTTGGTTTTTGCTTTGCCTTTACTTTCCTGGAGCATCTTTGAATATCAAGAGCGATTGCTAACCACAGACTGCAAGTGATACTGTGGGAGTAGGATACAGGGTCTGCCTGGGAGAAGAAGTGGGACCATGGAGGTCTCTGCAGCAATGGGCCTCGTTCTGACCCCCTCCAGAACACCCCCACTACTCACCACAGTTCTTCACTGGTGGCCAGAAGGTTGAATTTGAAGCCTTCCATCCAGATGTAGTTCAGTGGAACAGATTCAAGGAGCCCTAGGTACTATGGGGTATCATAGACAGTTATGCCCTTGAGGAATTTACATTCTAGATGTGAAAACACGACTTCCCTGCATATACAGTCAAGGCAATACAAATGACATGCAGTATGTAGACATATTTTTCTGATCACCAGTGTAATACATGGTTATTAAAAATAAACTCAAAAAGAAACCCAGTGTAGAATGCCCCCTACAATCTAACTCCATCACAAGATAACCAGTAGTTGAGGTGTTGATATTTGAGCTGACCTTAAAGTAAAACCCATAGAGGCATACTGATGGAAGGAAGGCAAACATCCTGGCTGGGGACCTAATCTCTTTCAGGGAGAAGCACCCCACTAGCTTCCCTGACAAATGGTGAGCGAACTTCTGCTTGGACACCTTGGTGACAAGGGACCAAAATCCCTAAGTAGGAACTGACCTTTAAGTACCACCCTGTGCCTTACTTGCTAGTCAGTGTGCTGGGTTCCCTGGTAGCTCAGCTGGTAAAGAATCTGCCTGCAATGCAGGAGACCCCTGTTCGATTCCTGAGTCGAGAAGATCCCCTGGAGAAGGGATAGGCTACCCACTCCAGTATTCTTGGGCTTCCCTGCTGCCTCAGACAGTAAAGAATCTGCAAAGCATGAGACCTGGGTTCGATCCCTGGGTTGGGAAGATCCCCTGGTGGAAGGCATCGCAACCCACCCGAGTATTCTTGCCTGGAGAATCCCCATGGATGGAGGAGCCTGGTGGGCTAGAGTCCTTGGGGTCGCAAAGAATTGGACACGACTGAGCATGTATGCTCTCTAGAGTGTCCTCTAGCAGTGCCTTTGCATAGTAGGTGCTTAATAAATGTTTGTGGTGTAAGTGCAAGTAAGATGAGGGGCTTCCCGATGGCCGGTGGGTTTCTCTCGTGATCGGTGAGGGTCATTGTTTGGTGGGTGGAAACACTGTGGTTTTGTTTTATGAGCATCAGACATCTTTTCAGCTGCAAAGAGTCGGACACTGCTGAGCGACTAAGCACAAGAAGTGTGTTGGGCATTTTATAGATGTTATTGAATCCTCATCACAATTTTACAAAATAGGTATCTATCCTTGTTTTACAAATAGGAGTACCAAGACTCAGAGGTTACTTGCCAGGGGGCTCACAGAACAGCAGGTGGTGTCAGTGTCCTGCCATTCACGAGCTGTGTGATCTGGGGCAAATTATTTTATCTCTATGGCTCAGTTTACTCACTGTAAAGATGAGTGATAATAGTATCTACTCTTTGAAGGGAGTTTTCAGATTAATGAGTTTAACACAATTAACACACACTAGACTAGCAGAACAGTGCTTGGCACATAATGTGCACGTGAGTAAACATTAGCTGCTATTTATTGCACCTTGTTTTCTTTCTTGTTCTATTAATAATGTGATCCCTAGCATTTCTACACTTGTTTTAATTTGTATATGGCTTCTCTGTCCTCTCTCCCACCCCTCCCACCTTATTTTTTACAATTCCTCCCTCAGCTTTCAGTCATTCCCTTCATCCTGTCCCCACTGTGTCTGTCATTCCCCTTCTTTCCACTCTCTTACCTTCCCCCTCTTCCCCATTGCCTGTCTCCTGTCTGTTATGGCAGCCTTCTGACCTGCTTCCCTGCTGCTAGTCTCGTTCATTTATATACCAGAATAATTTCTCGAAGTACACTTCTCATCACACCACATCTCTGTGCTAGAAACAAAATAAATATCTAAATCTTTGTTCCATTTCTTGAAGTTCAGAATTTTCCAAATCTTACCCCAATTCTCCCTTCAAGTCTGTTCCTCCACTACGCCCACACCTTTCTGCTTTCCTTCTTCTTTACTTCTCTGTCCGTTTCTATGTGGGCAAGTTCTACCTGTGTGTTTTAAGATCCAGATTAAAATATCAGTTAGTTTTTAGTCCTTGCCTACTCTCGACTGGTTACAATTTTTGTGTCTTTTTTTGTGAAAATTAGCACATGCTGTCTTGAAATATAATTTCAAGTCACATTTCTTATCTCCTGTGGAATTATAACCTACCTTAGTACAGATGCTTGGTGTGATTCTTCTTTGTATGCTCTCTGGGCTTCCCTAGTGGCTCAGAGGGTAAAAAATATGCCTGCAATGCAGGAGACGCAGGTTTGATCCCTGGATTGGGAAGATCCTGTGGAGAAGGGAATGGCAACCCACTCCAGTATTCTTGCCTGGAAAATTCCATGGACAGAGAAGCCTGGTGGGCTACAGCCCTTGGGGTCGCAAAGAGTCGGACACGACTGAGCATGTATGCTCTCTAGAGTGTCCTCCAGCAGTACCTTTTGCCTAGTAGGTGCTTAATAAATGTTTGTGGTGTAAGTGCAAGTAAGATGAGGGGCTTCCTGATGGCCGGTGGGTTTCTCTCGTGATCGGTGAGGGTCATTGTTTGGTGGGTGGAAACACTGTGGTTTTGTTTTATGAGCGTCAGACATCTTTTCTTTTTGGTCCTGGAGGGGAGGCGGGAACAGACTCTGCCGACGGGTCCCAGTGCCTGTGTCTGTTGAGGGGCTCCTGCCTGCCGTCCGAGGTCCCCCGAGACTCGGCCCCTCAGCCCCTCCCCACCAGTGCTCGGCGGAACAGGGGATTAGGTTCTGGCAGCACAGCTGGGGTTTTGGCGGCCATTCCGCAGCCGACAATAGCGCGCAGTCACCCGGACGGGACAGCGCAGGCCCGCGCTCCAGGGCCGCCGTGGGCCCGGGCACCTGGTTTGGGTGGCCGAGGGGGAGGAGCGGGCGCGGCGCGGCAGCCCAGCCTAGCCACGCAGAAGGTACGGGCTGGAGAGGTTCCCTCGGGGAACGGGGCGGCCATGTCCCAGGGCAGGCGGTGCCCGCGGAGGACGGAGGACGGCGCTTTGTGTGCGAGCGAGCGGCGTGTGTGCTTAGGGACGCGGCCCGCCCCGGGGCCGGCAGGAAGTCGCCCCTTGTTTCCGAGGGCCTGCGTCCCGCGCGCTCTCCAAAGCCTCCGTTCCCGGGTCTTCCTCCCTGCCCTGCTCGCCTCCAGGCAGGGCTGCTCTAACCCGCGGGGCAGCCCGCGGCCTGCCCTGCAGCGGCTGGCCAGAGATGGATGGGCTGTCACTGCTGTCCTAAGAGCGCGAAGGGGGAGTGTCCGGGGATATCAGGTTTGTCAGGCAGGCTGCTGTGAGATGCGCTTTCGTGTGTTTATGCCACATTTTTTTGCTTTGGCGCTCGCCACTGTTGCAGTTCAGAGCTTCGGCAGCTCCCCCTCTCCGGCGCGCGGGGGGGCCCCCAAACACTCAGAAACAGGCGCTGGGAGCAGAGCTTGCCAACATCCGGGAGTTGGCGCCTTTTAGAGCAAAGGGTCGCTTTCTTTCCCCCTCGTGTAGATGTCAGCGTGTTTTTGTTCGGAGGGAGAAAGCGTGTGCGTCTGCACGTTGAGCTGTAGACAGCTCGGGGAGAGCGTCTCTATTCCCGAGTGAGGCCTGGGTGTGTGCACAGCGGTGGGGAGTGAAAAAGGTTCATTTTGTTCGCTGGTAGGGACCAGGGGGTGTTGATATAGCATTGGGGGCAGATGCTGATAAGCTGCTGGAGTGGGTGTGTGTGGTGTTGGGCTGTAGGCCCCAGATCTGGTTCTTGATTGCAACCCTTGTGCCCATCATCTTTCTGATCTGGACCCTACAGAGCATAGGGGGAAGGGCAGATACTAGTAAGCCACTTTGAAGAAACCAGGGAAACCTTGGTTTCCCTTGCAGTCCTCCGCGTGTTCTTCACCAGGATACTGGGCCAAATTCTAGGCTACACAGAGGGTCTGCGTGCAGAGGGGGAGGCTTGAGTCCAGAGTGAACCCCTTCGAGGGCTTGGGAGTACAGCCAGCACCACTGGTTTGCTCTGACCTCGAGTGCAGAGAAACTCTTTGGACTTGGACAAGACCTCCTGCTCAGAACTCCTGAGGGCTTGAAGAGGACTGTGTTTTCCCCTCATTGGCTTCTCTCAGAGCTGCTGGTTCTTGGGCTTTTACCTCCTAGCCAGGGCTGCACCAGCAGGATATTTCCTATCCTGTTCTTTATGACCCATGAGCCAGTGGTGACATGAATTGGCCTTTGCTGGGGCCACTCTGGGGTAACCTACCAGATGAGGTCTGGGTGCTTGGTGTGCCTCCTTTCCTGTCAGAGGAGAGGAACACCCTCAAAATTAGGGTGTTCACTCTGTGGATGTGGGGGTATCCTGTTAGGAAGACGTATGGAAGTCACAAGCAGGCAGGCTATCTAGGTAAGTAGTAGTAAATCTTGTCATTGAGCATGGGCACAGAGTTGGGACAGGCATTTCTTTTATGAGTTGTGGGCCTTCGGAACCCATAGTAGAAAAGCAGTGGGTCACACAGCTGGAACCTTTGAGGTGAGGGTTTGTGTGGGCTTTGGGTCCCGAAAGTCTGGGTATGGGAGTTAGCACCTAAAAGAATGAAGATTCACCGGAGGCAAGGGCCCCTGTACTGAGTGATCAGTACAGTTCTGCAGCTTTCTGAGACCACAGGGCACTTTGGTGTTATCTTGGTGTTCATGAGGGCAGTCGGTGGCTAAGAAGTGGTCTCAGAAGGAGACCAATTTGGGGGGCGGGGTGAGGAGAGGAGTGCTGCCACCACTCAAAACTCTGGCCTTTGGCCTGTACTTGGTCAGTACTTAAAACTGAAGCTTTTCCAGAACAGACCCCAGAGCTCAGCAGACTGACCCTTCAGTCCTGGTCCTTGCATCTGAGCAGGTGGTTTGCATTAGCTTCAGCCCTGGTAGGAAACCAGGACTAGGTTTTAACTCTTTAAGACCCAGAGAGGGTACAGGCCAGGTCCCTGCGTATCTCTTGAGTGTCAAGTTTTGTCCTGATATATCTTCTCTGAAGACAAAGGGGTTACGTTAAGTGTGGGGATTGATCCTGACATGAGGGAGTTACATTATGTCAGTTGTGAAAATGTCAAGAGGATACAAGACCTTTGGTTTTTAAGGCAGCTGCTTTTGTGTCTTGGTTCCTTCTTGAGCCCAGGGCAAAGAGAGAGTGCCTTCTCTACTGAGGGCACTTCTTTTCAAAGAAAGAGATAGGTGGGAATTCTGAAGGTGTCCACAGAGGGCTTGCATCTCAAGATTTTTATTTGTTAGTTTGTTGATTGAGGGTTTTGGGGGTGGGTTGGGGGTGAGTTGCCTAATTGAATTGAGGGTGAATCTTAGCAGACCTTTCTGTGAAATGGTTCCAGGCTGCAATCGCGGGGATCTGTTTTTCCATCACCATCACCCAGTCTTCTGGGTGGGGCCTGCCTCAGATTTCAGGGGGAGGGTGTGGAGGATGGTGTTCTGGCTGGGAGCCCTGGGGTTCCAAGCCAAGGTCTGCTTAAAGTTGTAGTCCCATTGCCGAGGTCTAGCTGTGCCCCTGGCTTCAGTCATTCATTACCCAGAGGTGAGTGAATGACTGAGCTGCCCTAAAGGCTCTCACCCCAGTGTCCTGTCTTTGAGAAAGTGCCCGAATGTGGGATTTGATCTGATAAGGTCTTTCCTTATGTTGAATATTGAATTCTGCCTGTTTCTGTGCCTGGGGAGCATGGAAAAAGGCATTGGCCTTGACACCAGTATTAGACAGGCTCCCCTGGGAGGACATAAGGGTTGTGTGTTTTGCCTCTGAGATGAAGGGAAGAGGTGGGTCAGGTCATTTTTAGCAACACAGCTGTGGAATCTCTCAGAGGCGGCAAGATCCACCTCCGGTTGCAGATGCAATTTCTGACTGCAGTTTTGGGCCTTGTCAAAAGGACAGCAGGTCTGGAGAGGCAGCAGGGGGGTTGATGGTGAGGTGATCAGGGACTCATTGCCCTTGTTCCTGAATAGCTCTGAGCTTTCATTTTTTTTCCCCTGATGAAGCCCAAGTATAACATTTGGACATGGCTGCCTTTACTCCAAGGGCCAAGCGTGGTCCTTGTGATAACTTTGACCAACCACCAGAAAAGCCTTTTTGCAGTTCAGTAGTTGAGGCCATCTGCCTTCATCCTGTTGAGGAAGCAAAGCAGTCAGTGCCCATATATAGGCTGCACTGGGTGAACATCATCCAAAACTGAGAAATACATAGGCCCCTTAGCTTCTCTGCCCTCCTGAGAACTCTCCATTAACCACTACACTTGCTTTGCCAAAACCTGGGTTAATTGGCTCATTTCCAAAACTGTGACGTTTGTATGGCAGGTGGAATCACATTGGGTTTTGCAGGGTCAGGAAGCAATTAATTACAATTAGCATTTAGTTATATTTGGCATTTAATTATTTTCTTCTACTATGTAGTGCGTCTTCTATGTTTAATTTTACTTCTTGCTGTAAGCCCCTCAAAGCAGGGACCATGTCATTGTCTCCCATTTCCCATGTAGCTTCCAGCATAGGATGAGCATATGTAAGGACTGAGGAAATAACCTTTCTGGTTGGTTGCCTAAAAGATGATGGGTAGTGGATTATCAGATTCATGTATCTCTTTCCCCTATTAGACAGTAGGCTCCTTATGGACAAGCGTGGTGTCTTATCCCCAGCACCTTGTATTCAGATAGTACTCAGCATGTGTTGGTCCCATAGAACCCACACCTTGGAGATGCTGATATGTGGGGAAAGTTATAGGTGATATGGCTCTTACCACTCTTGTTCCTCCTACTAGAGTAGTGACAGACTTGGCACCCATGGCAGTAGGAGGTGGGGTGGGGCTGATTACTCTCATGAAGATTTGTAGGAATTATGGGAGCTGCTTAGAGATGTTGGGAAATGTTTAGTCACCATGTGTGTGGTCTCTTGAGCAGATTGGCAGGTAGATGGAAGATTCCCACTGGAAAGGAAAATTGGGAGTAAAAATATCAGGACAAGTACCTAATCTTTCATTAACTGTCCCCTGGGATCTGTGCCAGAATTGGATTTGGCTTCATCCAGTCTCCCATTTGAGCCATGTCTTTGACATTTCTGTGGGGGATATAAAAATCTAGAATTTGATGGTTTTCCCTAAAGACCTTGGTTATTATTAATTAGGCAGACTTCAGGTACCTACAGAAAGAGCCAGAAATCAATCTTTCTGCTTAAGGACAGTGATCATTTATTGAGTACCTACGTGTGTGCCAGGCACTATGCTATTTGCTTTATCTGTTTTATCTTGAAGCATCACAGTAAATAACCCAGAGAGGTTTTTGCAGATCCCATTTTGCAGATGAGGAAACTGAGACTAAAAGAAGTTAATGCTACTTGTTCAAGGTCACAAGAGCATGGTCACATGGAATCAGCCTTCAGACCTAGGTGTGTCTGAAAAAACATGTTTGTTCCATGTTTTAAGGGCACCACGTCCCAAAGAGTAGGGTTGAAGTCCAGCTTTGAGTGTTGTATTTTCTAAGGGACAGAAAGATTGTGTGTAGAGCTTGTGGACATTGAATTAAATGCAGAGTTCTTTATTGTCAGCTATGACACTGTATGTTTTATAGAATAATTTTGATGTATGCTCTGAGCTCTCTAAAAACTCCCATGGTGCCTTGGTAGATTAAGTGCTGAGTAAAGAGTGACTTATCAGAGCTGGTAAATGAAGCCATTTCCCCCTTCTTCCTTCATCATGGGTATCTGGTGTCATTAACCATCCTGCCTCTTCTCTTGGGTTCCAGGTGCATCAGGGTGACTGTCTGGTTTCACCAAGATGACGCTCCATGCCACCCGGGCGGCTGCACTCCTCACTTGGGTGAGTGGTCTTCCTTTTCTTTGTGTGCCACACTTTTCCAGGAAGCTGGGGAGAGGTGAGAGAGGAGTTCTCTAGGAGTCAGGGCTATGTAGAGTCTTTTCCTCTCCAGATAAAGAAAACGCAGTTTTCTTTTGCCTTTCCACTTAGCTTTTTTTTTTTTTTAATTGGGATATAATTGATTTACAATGTTGTGTTACTTTCAGGTGTACAGCGAAGTGAATCTGTTATACAAATACATATATCCGCTCTTTTTAAGATTTTTCCCCCTATATAGGCCATTACAGAGTATTGAGTAGAGCTCCCTGTGTTGTACAGTAGGTCCTTATTAATTATCTGATTTATGTATAGTAGTGTGTATTTGTCAGTCCTGATCTTCGAGTTTATTCTTCACCCCTCTTACCCCCTTGTAACCATAAGTTTATTTTCTACATCTGTAACTCTATTTTGGTTTTGTAGATAAGTTCATTTGTAGCCTCTTTTTAGGTTCCACATATAAATGGTATCATGTGGTATTTGTCTTTTACTGTCTGACTTACTTCATTTAGTATGAGAACCTCTAGGTCCATCCTTGTTGCTGAAGGTGGCATTATTTTGTTCTTTCTACGGCTGAGTTCCCCTCAGTTTTTTAAAATTTGTTTATTTATCTGTTGGCTGTGCTGGGTCTTTCTTCATCGCTTCAAGGGCTTTTTCCCTAGTTGCGACAAGAGGCGGCTACTCTTTAGTTGTGGTGCATGGGCTTCTCATGGTGGTGGCTTCTCTTATTGCAGTGTGTGGGCTCAGTAGCTGCGGTTCCTGGGCTCAGTAGTTGTGGTGCATGGGCTTAGTTGCTCCGAGACATGTGGGATCTTCTGGGACCAGGTATCAAACCCATGTCTCCTGCATTGGCAGGTGGATTCTTGACCACTGAGCCACCAGGGAAGCCCTCCCCTTGGTATTTAACTTTTATTATTTCTGATGATGTTGCTGCTGACAAGTGATCCATGACTTTACTTGTATAGCTTAGAAAAGGCTTCTCTGAGGTATATATTCCCTTTCAGTAATGGGAAGGGTGGCTGCAAAACAGCATGGGAACCCAAGTTTACCCCTCCTTGTGCGTGCTTCTTTTTTTTTTTCTTTCATGTTTCTGAAAAAGGATTGATGCTGAATTTCATTGACGTGTAGGGACTTTGGTCTTGAAAGGCCTTTAATCTCAGGGCAAGGTTCTCCTTGCTTTCTTTACTGTGTTTCTGTCAGCTTCCATTGTCCTCCTAGTGCCGCCTTGATTACTTCAGCAAAATTCTGCTAGGTCTTTTCATATACTTCTGCCTAAGACAATGGCAAATGAAACAATAATGCTGAGCATTGGGAATGTAAAGCTACAGAGAAACAGAAGAAGCCACACAGTGTAATGATGACACGCGTGGGTCTTAGAGTCAGACAGCCCAGCTTAGAATCGTTGCTTTGGCTTATGTGTGTGACCCAGGACAAGTTACTTAGCCTCTCAGCACCTCATTTTAAAAATGGAAACAATAATAATACCTCATGGAGTTATTATGAGAATTTGAGATAATGTCTATAAAAAACACTTAAATATTAAGATATTGCCTGGGGGAATTCCCTGGCAGTCCAGTGGTTAAGACTCCACGCTTCCACTGCAGGGGCATGGATTTGATCTGTCATCGGAGAACTAAGGTCCTGCATGCTGCACACGGTGACCAGTAAATAAATAAACAAGCCTCACAGAGTGACCAATAAATAAATAAATAAATATGCTACACAGAGTGGCTGATAAATAAATAAATAAAGTACTGCCTGGGCATGCTATTTGGTAGAGGGTATTTTAGTAGTCACCCTAACTACTGATCAAAAAGGACCAATTAAAGAGCCAACTTTAGAAAAAATTACAGAATTGGGAAATGAATATTTAATTTCCAAGTA
This sequence comes from Okapia johnstoni, assembly GCA_024291935.2. Lineage (NCBI taxonomy): Eukaryota > Metazoa > Chordata > Mammalia > Artiodactyla > Giraffidae > Okapia > Okapia johnstoni. Next base: position 26,714,534 of record CM044325.1, read on the forward strand.
GGGTGGATTTACTAAAACTGTCTTTAATCACTGTCAAATCTGTAGTCAGGAAATAATGTGTAATGTACAAAATGTGCATTCTTAGTCTTCAGTTTCTGAAATTGATGCAAATTTTAGTTGTATAGTTTAAGATGGGTGTGTTTTATATTTTTTATTTACATTTCAGTGTTTTATGTCTGTATTAGAAGCATTATCTCTTTCTCCTCTTCCCCAGGAAAAGACTGGTTGAGTAGTGTCTCTTTGCCTAGTTCAGTTGATTAAGTGATCTTTAGGGGGTCCTTCAGCTACATTGTTTTAAGTTTATCAGTTTATTTATATTGGTTTTAGGCTTGGTTTTATAGTGACTACTACCTTTACAGAGAAGACACAAAAAAAGACTGGTTTTATTTAACAGCAGATACTTGTTTACTTTTCTGAAAAATCACAGTGAACGTGCGTTAGTATATTAAAATATAGTTAGATTCAGTTTTTCAATTTAAACACAAGTTAGGCAGCTAAAGTGGATTTTATGACACTGTAGCAACATGGAATAATGTTTGTTAGTGAGAAGAGTGGCATCCACACAGACACATGCATGTGACAGTCACAGCGGTGATTTCTTTTTTAATGACCTAGGAAAAAAGATTAGAAAGAAAGAAATCAAAATGTTACAAGTACAGGTATTAAAATACTAGAGTGAGTGGAATTTTTTGTTTTCCAAGTTTTCAATAATTTATTTCCTAATGTAAAGGTAAACCCATATTTTATTTAAATTGAAGTATGGCTTGAAATTATTCTGTACCCAGCAGTTATAGTGAGTAAATTATTGTAGGGAATATAAGGAACTTTAAGATTCAGCAACCGTAAATGACCCTGGAAGCCTTACAGGAAGTTCCTGGATTCTTCAGTGAGCTTGGCCCTCTCTCACGTTTTATATCCTGACTAGAGATGAAGGAGCTTGTCTACTTCCTCAGCTTTCAAATGATTTCTCATTTGAGAGCAAAATAATGCACAGGAAGGAAATATTTTTTTATATCCATGAAAGAAACTATTGCTGAGTTATTGTTTAATTGATATGAGATGAATCCTGATTCTTCAAGTTAAACCAGCTAACTGGTATGATTTTTTCCAATCTTGTTAGTGAACGAGCATTCACAGCCCTTGAATGTTTTATGTAGTTCAGATATTAAAAGAAGATAGTTTTTGGATGCTTAAGTCGTTGCAGTCTCTTCATTTTCAACAGATAGAAAGGGACCATGGCTTGGAATATTCAGAATCTTCTTTAAAAATTCACACTGGCCTTTTCTAATTAGATTAAGCACACACACATGCACACACATGCACGCACGCACGCACACACACCCGTGCCCCTAAAGATACTATAAATGATTATCTTTAAGAGTGTGTGCACACATGCACACACACACATGTGCCCCCAAAGATGGTATAAATGATTATCTAAGAGTCCAATGAAAGGTTCTATTTTATATTCCACAGTTAATTTTTTTTTTACTTTCAATCTACTTTAATTTAGATTCATTTAGAATTTCTTAATATAAAATTATTTAATGGAAATAAGTACTATCGTTTCTGTAACTGATCACTGATTTTTTTTTTTTCATCCTCATGATTCTCCAGTGCAGTCAGCTAATTTAACTAAGAAGTAGAAGTATTGCTGGATCTATTTCATTATTTTAATTTTTATTAACCATAATGGTGCTTTGCATTTAGTCCTCTTATTTGGTAATGTGTTCTTTCATCCACAATCTCATTTGAACACACATTGGCCCTCTAAGGTAGGTTAAGTTTGACAAGTGAGAAAATAGGCGCAGAAAGAAACAAAGTTGGTGACAAATGTTCCTGGCAAGTTAGTGGACGGAGGAGCTGGATTCAAAATCCTTGTCTGGCAGCCTCTAGCCTAGTGCCTGTTGAAGAGTACATTTGAAGGGGAGGGACAAATTAAGGGTGTGGGATTAACTGCTACACTAAATAGATAAGCACCAAGGATATACTGCATAGCACAAGGAATTATTTGCAGTGTCTTGTAATAACCTATCATGGAGGATAATCTGCAAAAATACTGAATCACTATGAAACTAACCATTTTGTAAATCAGCTACTTCAATTTAAAAAAATAAAGAGTACATTTAATAGAATCTACTCATTTGCACATAACCACTACTCTGAAGTTTTTAAAAATACCTTGTAAAGCAGGATATGTCTCCCTTCTCCCTCAGTCGTGCATATATGATTGATTGACTTAGCAAACCCTTCCTTCCTAATAAGGTACCGCAAAGGTAAACTTTAGCCCAGACTTCTGCACTTGGTACCAGCGGAATTTATGAGGTTTTCCTATAGAAGTCAACCATGCATGCTTGTTGAGTAACTTGTGTACCTGGTTCATCTGTGTGTGACTGGTGGTGAACTTTCTAGTGTCGAAGACTGAGTTAGATGAATGCCTGCCTGAAGGCCAGGAACGGGAAAGGCGATTGAATTTGAATTGACACGTTTTTCTTTGGGGTTTGTAGCTCTTCGTTTCCTCCCTCCCTCCTTTTTTCTTTGTTATCGTGTGTTCCCATCATTTCTCCCTGCCTCAGCCAAAGTTTCATGTCTGGAAAGAATTTAAAAATGCATCAATTACGAGATTTTATATCTGTGTAGGAGTATATAAAATATACCTGGTATTTAATACCAACTTTGAGTGGATACAAAATTCAGATTTCAAGAGCTATAAAGTCAAGAGATACAAAGGGCTGTAAATGTAACGTCTGAGCTGTAAACATTCAAGAAGTACACAAAGGGCTATATAAAAAAAAGCCTTGCTTTTTCCTACCCCTCACTCCCAGCCTCAGGTTCCTCTCTTGGGGCACAAGTTTCTTTTGTTCTTTCTAGAATCATTTTATGCCCAATTATATTTAAAATACACCCGAGTGCTGGAACATGCTAGGAGAACTTAAGCTCTTCTTCAGTTGAAGCCAAAGGAAGGACTTTGAGAGTAGCTTTCAGGTGGCCTTTAGTGGATGAGTTGGTGCAGCAACATTCCTTTGCTGAAATTAAAAGTCCTAGAATCGCCTGTTCCTGCATTCCTTTAGCTACAACTATAGGCGCTCAGAAGGGGCTTCCCAAGTGGCACTAGCGGTAAAGAACCTGCCTGCCAATGCAGTGAGACATGAGAGATGCGGGTTCGATCCCTGGGTCAGGAAGATCCCCTGGAGAAGGGAATAGCAACCCACTCCAGTATTCTTGCCTGGAGCATTCCATGGACAGAGGAGCCTTGCGGGGTACAGTCCAGGGGGTTGCAGAAAGTCAGACACAACTGAAGCAACTTAGGACAACACATAGGCGCTCAGAACACGCAGAATTGCTGACACCTGCACCAACAGCAGAAAGGAGCAAACCCCAGGGCTTCTTGAACTAATGACGGTTTCACCAAGTGCTTCTCTTTGCCTCGCAGGTAAACAGTCTGCGCCTGGCTGACCCAGTGGAGGCTGTGCTGCAGCTCCAGGACTGCGGTGTCTTCATCAGGATCATTGACGGCATGTGAGTCTGCACTGCCTTCCCCTGCAGCCTGTCTAGTGAAGCTGTAGGCCGGGGTGGGAACTGTATTTGTTTCCTTTCTTGGTTGGCCAGAAAGCACCACAGGATTGGAATGTCTTCCAGTCACTGTGTGTCTGTACGAGAGAGGTTTCACTCTTGTCCCATCTTGAGGCTTCCTCGCTCTTTCGTAGGAGCTGCCAGGTCTCTGTGTTCTCACCTCCGGGAGCCTGCCCTGGGATTCCCTGTCCTCTTGTCTCAACAGGAGTCTTCTACAACCCTCATGCTTATCTCACAAGATCATCCTTACCTCACAAACCCTCTTTGCAACCTGTGGGGCCAGGAAGAAGAAAGGGGAAGCTCATAAACTTGAGAGAAAGAAGCAGCACATAAAAATCTTTAACTTGTTAGCACTGCACAGATATATGCCTTTCTAACCCATTAGAGCATTTCTGGGGTTTTCACCTACCTCACTGACTTGTTCTCTGAGGTCGATTAGCATTTGATAAGTTGCTTGTTGTCATGTAGCCAGGATCTCAGTGTAGGCCTCTTCATTTTATATCTGTGTCTTTAGCACATTTCCTTTGAACTTCACAGTTATCTGAGAAATGAGTGGAGTGGGGCTTCCTCCTCTTGTCTCACCTTTCTGGAACCCAGCAAAGATGGGTCAAGCCATAACCTATATTTATCTTTTTAAAGCTCATATGGTTCATCCTGTTTCCTGGACCCTCAACTTTAAGGAATTATGAAGGGTATACTGACTGGCCTTTTACTTTGTGCTAGGGGCAAAAGTATAGGCAAGCCATGATGTAAGGAATTGGGGGGACAGTGGAGAAGACCAACTTTCCCAGTTTAAAGGAAAGCACAATAGACGCTGAGTCCCCCAGACCAAGATCTGAAGTGTTGAGGCTTCTCATGTGGCTCAGTGATAAAGAATCTGCAATGCAGGAAACACAGGTTTGGTCCCTGGGCCAGGAAGATCTCCTGGAGGAGGAAATGGCAACCCACTCCAGTATTCTTGCCTGGGAAATGCCATGAAGAGAGGAGCCTGGCAGGCTACAGTCCATGGGGTCGCAAAAAGTCAGACACGACTGAGCAACTGAGCACACACGCACCTGTGTGTGCTGTATCCACACACAGCATGTAGGAACTGGTGTCAGGAATTCAGCATCTCTGTGAAGCAGGTTGCCTGCATTTATAGGCAGCAGTTCATTGACAGGGAAACAAGGTAGAACTGAGCTTGTCAAAGGCAGGGTCTGGGTCTAATTCATCGTCAGGTCCTCTACACCTAACTTAGGACTTTGTAGTGATTATATTTTAATTAATGTTTGTTAGGTGAAAATGAGTGAATGAATATATAGTTGATATTCTAGTGGGGCTAAGTGCCCCCACGACAGATGTGTTTGCTAGAATGGGTTTTCTTGTTTTTTAATCTTTTGAGATTTATATTGATAATGAGATGTCTAGTATGATTTCTTAAAGGTCCCTGTGGCTCTGACTGGCCCCCCTGCCTTAATGAAGGGAGCCACTGTATTTCTTATTTTGGTACAGACACTGCCATTTTCTTTTCTTTTGGTCACACCACGTGGATTGTGGGATCTTAGTTCCCTGATCAGGGATAGAATCTGGGCCCTGGTAGTGAAAGTGCTGAGCCCTAACCACGAGACTGCCAGGGAATTCCTGGACAACACCATTTTCTTTCCCGGTTGCCCAGACACAGGACATTTCAACATCATTTTGAATTCTCCCCTCACCTGGGCACTGATTTCTAATGTCACCATCTTCTCAGTTTTTCCTTTCAGGAGATTTCTCACATCCGTTCTTCTGCCTCATTCTGGATACCAGACCCTCATGACTTCATTCTTCTCTAACCTATCTTTAGTCCTGGGTATCCCTGTAGTGTGATCTCAGGACCTTCCTCCATCCTGCTTTCAAAACTATGTGCTCCACAGCTCATGGACCTCAGCAACTCTTCATTTCCAAGAGGTTGAAATCTAAGAACTTCAGTTGGGGTACTCAGAGCTTTCATCAGGGGCCCATCTCTTCCCTCCAGTCTTGTTTCCTACTCATTTCTACCTCTACACCCCACTCTTTCTTTTTTTTTTTTTTGAATCTTGTAGACTTTCCTAAATTCTGACCGTTGTTAATTGCGTCATCATGGTACTGCTTAACTTGTTCTTCCCCTTGTTGCCTATAAACTGGTAATTAGATCTAAATTTAATTAGCTTAAGGTTTTTTTTTTCAAGGATACTTCATAGATGGAGTTGTGTACCACTTGTAAGTCAGCATTGTGTAACTCATAATGTAACTCGTAACCATTTTGCAAACCCTAATGAAAGCAGTAGATCTAGGCAACTAACATCAATGGCCAGTAAAACCATTAGGCTGGCAATACCTAACCTACAATTTAATTTTAACATCACCAAAGGAGAGGCAGCCAGGTATGACTTCCGTCATTATAACAGATAATAGTGTGGGACATGGATGGATCAAGCTTTTGCTTTTGAGGAGATAAATTTCCTTGCCTGATGACAAGAGCAGTAGATGTATCTATCCAGAGGTAAGGATGTATGTCCTTGGTTTAGCCACTGTAAGTTTATAACCCAGTGGGAAATTTGCATAAGGCAGGTCAAAAATTCAAGATGCCCATTTTCCAAGTTATTTTCTAAGGTGCTGCCTGAGCTTCAGATTAGAAGAGACAGGTGGGGAGAAGAGTAGCAGTGGGGAGAGAGCGCGAGTGTGTGTGTTGGATAGAAGCGCTGTTGAAATCCCAGGTTAGCCCTGATCTCCACCACAGATACAGGGCGATGCTGACCAACTTTCTTTGGGAAAACGTTATTGGTGAATGTGTTCTGGCTGATTCGTTTGTGATGCTCCTACTGTTAACAGAAATCAGACACCTGGTTCTCAGGGAAAGACAGTGGAGGAGGGCTGGGTTGGCGGCAGATAGAAGCTGTGGCAATTGAACAAATGCTTGTTCCTTGGCCACTTGGCTTTCTCTCTCAGAAAATTCATTAGAGTCAACCCCTCTGACAAGTTTCTCCATTTTTCTGTGTGTGAACACCCTGAACCAAGTAGGCTATCCCATCTCTTTGATATCTGTGAGGCTTGCAAATCAAAGTACAGTGGAGGCATTTTCCCAGAAAACTTAAAGCCCTGATATCTGCCTTACTGATGTTGACCTCTGCTCATCCCAGGTGAAAGCATTCCTCATTGGTCAGTCAGCCCATACATACTCAGCATCTGCTGTATTCCTGTCTTTCAGCTCACACAGAGTGGTCACTTACAAATGATGCGCGTGGGTCCGTGAGTGTTGTAGGAATGCCTGAGAAGGAGGGGGAGACATGACTAGCAGTGGTTCTGTTTGGCTGCCTGCCAGAGATGAGACTTGAATGCAGTCTTCTTAAAGGATGGGCTGTGTTTCCCCAGGACCAGCATTTTCCAAAGCATGTCCCATGCAACTGTACTATCTCAGGGGCTCAGTGGGAAAAAAATGGGTTTTGTGGTCAGATATGTTTAGGAAATAATGCCTATTATGCCTTCTTCTTTAGAAAATGTTCAGTTTGGTTTAACCCAGTATTTCTAAAACATTTAACCTAAGTACCGTGTTTATTTTTTTTATCAAATGGAATACACTTAGGTAAATTACTACTCTTGATGAGGCAAAGAAAGAGTGGTAACATTCCAGATTGTGGGTGGGTAGGGAGGATGGCTCTTTCAGGAGTCTGTGAGGAGATTAGTATCTCTGAAGGAATCTGTAGGTGTCCCTAATCACAGACCAGCTACCCAGAGTGCTGCCTGTGGGGGTTCCCTTGGAAGTAGCCTTTGTAATCACTCTGGAGCTGGAGGGAGTAACTCCCAGTCTTGGCTGGGATGCTTCTGTGCTTTGCAGGGGGATTCACAAGTCTGCCCTGCCCTCTGGAAAGTTGATTGAAACCTGGAGATGTGGGATCTGAAGGACAGGAGGCCTTTTAATCAGTATCTTCAGCTGTAGCCTAGATAGAAAAGTCAACTTTTTAACTTTTAAATGAGGGTAGGCACTTCTGAAAATGGAACTGCACTTAGCCGAAGGGGCTGGGGCCAGGCCTGTATGAGAGCGCCCCCTGCTGCTCCCTGCCGTCCTTGCTCTTCACACTTTGCTCACCTTTCCACTTAAACCAGCGCCAGGGAAGGTCACAGATCAAGAGTGATTGTCCCTTGGCCTGGCCCCTCGGAGGCCACCTCAGCTTTCAGCCTAGTGAGTGTTGAACTTTGCCGTGTCACTTCAGAGCCTTGTTCCGCCTGCTCTTTCAGTTCTTGGATCTGATTTCCCATTGCCATAGTGCTCTCTCACTCTAGCCGCGTACACAGTCCTCCCACACTTGTCCTCTTGTCACGTGTTCCCAGGCATCCTCACCTTTTACATTTGAGCCATTCCAGACTATTGACCCCAACTTCCCATCCATCTGTGCTGCCTCCATCGCCTCTCAGCCCGCTTCCCACAGAGCTTTTCCATATTCACAAATGGGGTGGCAGAGTGCCATCTTTTCCAGAAGGGCCTCAGGCCTCCAGTCCCCACTTCTCAGCCACCACATAGTTCATTCTGGGTAAATGGTATCTCAGCGTCTTCTCCCCTGCCTCCAGCTCCTGGTCTGGTTCTCCGTCAGATCCAACACAGACAGCCTGAAGGGATGGGAAGGTGGTAGGTAATGCAGTAGCCAGAAGGAAAGGCTGGCCAAGCACTCTGGTTCTAACACTTGTTCTTTTTCTAGCCTTGGCACTGATGAGGGGCAGCAAATCCTGCAGCGGCCGGTGCCGGAGAGACTGGAGTTTGTGTGCAGTTTTCTGCAGAGTAAGCACCTTTCTTTCTGGCTGGGAAGGAGCTGCTTCCTCGGGCTCGGGTGGCCAGAAGAACCAGGTCTCAGGTGTCAGGAGGGGCAGAGGCTTGAGGCCGCCCACTGTGTGCCACCGAGATGAGTATGGCTGGGGCGGCTTCTCTGGGTCTGGCCTGCACCAGTTGGGGGAGAGTATCCCTGCAGTCCCAGAGTATGCGTCTGGGATTCAGGTAGAGCCAGGGGGTTGATTTTGGGGACTCATTACCTTGGGTTCCCATTCCTTCCACTGCAAGGAGACAGAAAGATCCATGTTAGCTTCTTCCCCTTGCTGGGAGAACAGTTTCCCATGGTAACCCTAAATTAATTGCTTAAGTGATAGGCATAGGGGCACAGGCAGGGTAAGATTGAGGTCTTGCCCTTCTTACTGTTTGTGTGGCCTTTCTGGACATGGGTTCCCTGTCTGTAAAATGAATATGATTAATAATTGCTCTTAAGATTGACGTGCAGAGTAAATAAGGACACATGCAGAACTTCTAGTGGGCTTCCCAGGTGGTGCTAACAGTAAAGAAACTGCCTGCCAATGCAGCGAGACCTAAGAGATGGAGGTTTGATCCCTGCGTTTGGAAGATCCCCTGGAGGAATGCATGGCAACCACTCCCGTATTCTTGCCTGGAAAATCCAATGTACAGAAGAACCTGGTGGGCTACAGCCCAGAGGGTCAAAAAGAGTCGGGTGCAACTGAACAGCTGAGCACACATGCACTCAGAGCTTTTAGCACAGTGCTTTTCAGTCCCCTCCCCCATATAGCTATGGATACAGAGTTCTCATCTTTGATCCAGGAGCTATCTGCCATCCCCACCTCAAGAGGATTATAAGAAAGATGATGATGGATTAAGATAAAGCAGGGTATTAGTAATTGAGCCCAGCCCCCCTGGCAGCATAAGAAGCAGGTATCCCCCCCAGCGCTGGTCCGACTCAGCTGCAGGCAGGCTTCCTCTGCACCGTCAGTTGGAAGGAGACTCTGCAGTGACCTGGAATCTCTGGGCTCCTCCTCTGGGGTGCTGAGGGGGAGTTGGTGTGTGGGTGGGTGAGTGCTGTGTCAGGCCCCAGATCTGCTGTGAATTCTCAGCCTGTTTTCTCCTTGAACTGTCCCTGTGGCCCTTGGACTAGCCTAGGATAGAACTAACTTCAGGTGGAAATGAGCATGTCGTCTTGTGGCCCCACCAGCCGTTCTGCTCCTCTGACTGTGAGGTGTTCTGATGATCTCAGGGATGGTTCCCAGGAAATTCACCTTGTTTTCTACATTGTTGTCATTACAGAAAACCGAAAACATCCCTCTTCTCCAGAATGCCTGGTGTCAGTGCAGAAGGTGATGGAGGGCTCAGAGCTGGAACTAGCGAAGGTGCCTGTGGAAAATGACACTGGTGGGGGTGAGAGGGTGGCACCAGAGGGGCCTGCGGAGGGGCCTTCTCTCAACCCAGAAGTGGTGGGGGCTTTATTTCTGAGCCTTGTGGAGGTTGGTGGTAGGTCCAGGCAGCCACCTAGCTGAGGCTTGATTCAGCCAAGGATTTTAGCCCATCCTAATGACAAAGAGATTTACTGGACCATTACTGTGGCCTCTGTGGACACCTGGCAAGAGTCAGGCCTTAGCCGGCTGTCGTCGTATTTTTCTTTTTAGCTCAATCCGGTTCACTCCCCCTTCTGTTTCTGGGTGCTGGCATTTGGAGGATGCCTTAAGTGTCATAGCCTGGGTGCTGGTGTATGAAGGATGCCTTAAGTGTCATAGCCTGGGTTCCATGAGTGCAGGGATTCTGGCTCCCCGCTTTTCGCACAGTGAGCACCGAATCCTCGATCAAGAGGGAAGGGATGGGGGAGGTGGCAGGGGGGGTTCGGGATGGGGGGACACATGTACATCCATGGCTGATTCATGTCAATGTATGGCAAAAACCACCACAGTATTGTAATTAGCCCCCAATTCAAATAAATAAATAAATTAAAAAGAAAAAAGAATTCCTGATACATTTAAGGGCAGTGGCCTGGGGCTGCTGAATTCTGGGAGCTTTCAGAGGGTCTTAGAAGAGCTCCAAGTCCCCAGAACAGGGGTTGGGGACTGAGAAGAGAGACAGCCCTGATCAGTGACCACTTCTGCTTGGCTTCTAGATGATCATGCTGCTCCTGTACCACTCCTCCATGAGCTCCAGGAGTCTCAGGGACTGGGAACAGTTTGAATACAAGATCCAGGTAAGCCCTGTGCCTCCACCCCACCCAACAGGCTTGCCCATGTTTCACCCCATCCCAGCTGTTTTTCTTTAAACAACATATATTGTTCTTTTTAAAAATTATGTTACAGTAGTTTTCAGTTCAGTCGCTCAGTCGTGTCCGACTCTTTGAGACCCCATAGACTGCAGCACACCAGGCCTCCCTGTCCATCACCAACTCCCTGCGTCCACCCAAACCCATGTCCATCGAGTCGGTGATGCCATCCAGCCATCTTATCCTCTGTCGTCCCCTTCTCCTCCTGCCCCCAATCCTTCCCAGCATCAGGATCTTTTCCAATGAGTCAACTCTTCACATGAGGTGGCCAAAGTATTGGAGTTTCAGCTTCAGCATCAGTCCTTCTAATGAACACCCAGGACTGATCTCCTTTAGGATTTTAGCCATTCATTATAGAAAACCTGGAAATACCAAGAAGCACAAAGAAGGCAATAATAGTTGCTAGTAATTGCATTCTCAGCAATAATTGCTAACTTTTAAAGGATATACTTCCAGGTTCTTTTCACATACATATGTTTACCTGTACCTAAACTGTGTTTGGATAATACATGGAAATTAATCTTCATATATGTGTTCCCGTATGTTTATGTGGGTGTTTTACACAGACTGTCACTCCATTTCACTGTCCTTTCCTCTAGTAGGACGGATCAGCGAGGATGTCTTTGTCTGTTGTGACAGTCTAGCTCAGAGCGGTTACCCCTTTCCCCTCCTCTGCATGGTCCCTGAGTGAAGGGGAGTTGGCACATCTGCTTCATTAGAGAGGGAACTACCTGCCATGCGGGCCCTGATGTCCTTGCTTCCTGCATGAGCAGCTGTGCTTTGTTTCCCAGAGAGCAGCAGCTGGGATGCCAGAGAGGATAATGTCAGTGACTGGCAGGGCACTGTCCGGAGAGCTGTGGCCTTTCACGTAGTGGTAGAAAGTGTTGAGTCACCCCATCTCATACTCACTTAGCTCGTGGTTTGTCACAGGTTGGGGTTGTAATGCTGAGGGAGGAACAAGTGGCTCCTTCCTTCCTTTAACCTTTTTTCTGCTCTAAGCTGATCATAGACCTGGTAGAAAGAAATTCTAAAGGAATAAGGAAAATGGCCAGGGAAGTCCAATCAACTCTGTAGCTTTGGAATTCAGACAGGGAAGGCAAGATTTTACAGCTGAGCTGGTGGTTAAGCCCTGCATGAGCCCTGGAGGCATTTTCACTCTGACAGAGAACAGCTGGGAGGGGCCAACAGAGTTGTGTGTAAAAGCGTTCTGACTGCATTGCTTTGCTTACCTATTCTTATCTCATGGTCAGGAGTGAAGTCAGTTTGGACCTCTGTCTGACCCTGGGTTTCTCTCTGGGGGAGATGAGGAGCTGGGGACGACTAGGGTGGATACGTCTCTGGTTGAACATTCTGGACTGGACCATGGGGCTCTGAGAGCAAGAATGGGTTCCAGCAGACGCTTAGGGCACCGCCAGGATGGTGCCCTCCATCCCTGCAGGCCTCCCGAACACCTCAGTGATGCTCTTTCTCTGTCTGTGGCCCAGGCTGAGTTAGCCGTCATTCTCAAATTTGTGCTGGACCATGAGGATGGGCTAAACCTGAATGAAGACTTGGAGAGCTTCTTGCAGAAAGGTAAGTAGGGGCCATTCCTGATGATCCTGTCTTTTCTGAGCTGGGGACTGTTAGGATCCTGAGTTGTCAGGAAGTTCTAGGGGTTGGCCCCAACACAGGGCACAGAGTGGGTGCTTAGGAAACATGTGGAACGTGGAGTGACATGACTTCTGGCCATGTTGCCCTCATCCCAGTTCCCACAGAGCTCCTTCTCCTGCCTGGCAGCAGCTCAGCAGGACATTTGTAAGTGATCTTGTCTGCTGTCGGTTCTCCTGGTTTACCCCACCACCCACGCGTACATCTCGTTTTGTTTTTTATTGTTTAAACAGTCATTACTCTCGACTTACAAGCCGGGAGTACACAGTTTTAGGAAACTGTTGTTCCTTACATATTGCTCGTGTTCTAGGTGGGAAGGCAGATACATAAACCAGAATGTATGATGGGGAAAAAGTGCTAGAACAGGGAGGTATTGAATCTACCAGGCACCTTGCTGGAAGTACAGCAGAAAGAGTGAGAGCGCCGCCTGTTGGGAAGAGCCATCTAACAACGACAGATGTCGGGTGGGGGGTCTCGGCCCGTTCACCCAGCCGCAGAATTTGGTGTTCCTTTTGTTCAGGTTCCCTGTGAGCAACTTCAGGTGGAGATGTTGCAGATGTGAGTGTAGAATGCAGGAGAGGGCTCTGGGCCAGGCTGTGGGCTTGCACGTTGGTATATGGATGGCCACTGAAGCCTTGGGCACTGTGGGCAGAGCACACAGGCCCCATCAAAACTCTGGGGCTTGGCAGGCAGGCAGGTGGGAGAGGAAGGAGCAGGTGAGGGAGAGGGAGCCCTGGTGTTAGAGGTAAGAGGGCCTTGTGAAGGTTACCATGAGAACCAAGGGAAGAGGAGATGATTTTGAGAAAGAAGTCATGCTGGCAGTGCACGATTTCAGAATGAGGGCTTCAGCAAGGAGGCTGCTGGCTCTGACTCAAGAGGCCATTGGGACTGAGGGGCGATCCGCTCAGGGTCAGCTTGAGGGGAAAAGCGTGAGCACTTGGTCCGGTCTCTGAGCGTGGAGGACTCCGTCACTCCTCTGTGTCCTTATAGCACTGGTCATCTGGGCAGGGAAGCCCCGTACTTTGGCTTAGGGCACTGACTGCTGGATAACCCAGACCCCAGGCTTCAAACTCTGCCCAGCCTTCCTCTGCAGCTGACATATAAGTGTCTGGATTCATCCCCACTAAGGCAAGTTCTCAAATAGCGTAAAGATGCAACTCTGTCCAACTCTTACTGACCTCTCTGTGGCTTGTCTGCTCCTTCTGCTCCAGCTCCTGTCCCTTCCCCCCGTTCCAGCACCATCTCTGAAGAGCTCTCCCCACCCAGCCACCAGGCCAAGAGGGAGGTCCACTTCCTAGAGCTACAGAAAGTTGCCTCTTCCAGCGGGAACAAGTATGTGCTGGGCCTCTTCTCCAAGGATGGGAGGCCCTCGACACCCAGCGCTCAGATCCCTGCCTCCTAGGGGCCAAACTGTCGGCCAGCCCCTGAGTCATCAGAGAGCTTGGAGTATCTTATAGACCTGTGACGTCCTCCCCTATGTCAGGATCAGTGGGGGCTTGTCCTGGGCAAAAGGCCTGTCAAGGACTGGTCCCTGTTTATGGGATTTCTTGCTTCCTTACAGACTAGGCTAAAGTCCCTTTTCTTAGTGCAGTTCTGTAAAGGCAAAGAGAATGCCCTCCTTTTGCAGCTGTGGGCAGTGGGGAGGCAGAGAGAAATTAAGACTTGAAGAAAGCAGCTTTCTCTAGGTCACATCATAAGGCACGAGGTAGCACTGCAGACAGAACCCAGGTATTTGGGCCTCGCCCCCCGTGCCCACATCCATAGAGCCTGCCCCCATCCCCACCCGCGCCTGTTGTTGGTTGCTTCCGCCCTCACATATTGGCCTCTGACCATGGCATCTGGGCCATCTCCTTCCTCAGCTTCCTCTCAGGTTCTCCAGCCTCCCCCATGGGTGACATCTTGCAGACCCCACAGTTCCAGATGAGGCGGCTAAAGAAGCAGCTTGCAGATGAGAGAAACAATCGAGACGAGCTGGAGCTGGAGTTGGCTGAGAACCGCAAGCTCCTCACCGAGAAGGGTAGGTGCCTGGCTCGATGGCGGATGTGTGTGGACGGGCGGCATCTGGGATTTTCATCTAGGAAGGTGCTAGGCTTGTCTGAGGTGTGGCCCTTCTGCCTCCTGTGTTGTCTCCTCTGCCGGCCCGGGAGCTGAGCTCATCCCTGGGCCCACTGGCTGACTCCCTGGAAGCTGGTGCTGTCCACGCCCCCTCCTTTCCCTGGACCAGCTGCCCCCTCCTTCCTCCCTCCTCGCTCCTCCCCTCGTCCTGGGCTGAGTCCCCTCCTCTCCTCTGGGGCAGATGCACAGATAGCCATGATGCAGCAGCGCATTGACCGCCTCACTCAGCTCAATGAGAAGCAGGCAGCCAGTCCGCTGGAGCCCAGGGAGCTGGAGGAGCTGCGTGGCAAGAACGAGAGGTATGGTTCTCCTGCTGTCCTTCTGCACCTGGCGCAGCGGCCATGTGCTCTTTCCTAACTGCCCCCCTCCCTCGCAGCCTCACTGTGCGGCTCCACGAAACCCTGAAGCAGTGCCAGGACCTGAAGACAGAGAAGAGCCAAATGGATCGCAGAATTAACCAGCTTTCTGAGGAGAATGGGGACCTTTCCTTTAAGGTGAGAGTTGGGGTTTCTGGTCTGCATCTGGAAGCCCCGTGGGGCTGAGTTGGTCTGGAAAATTCCCCCAGAGGGTTGAGGAAAATGTCCTCATTCCTTAATTGGCTGCTGCCAGGGACCGGCTGGTGGCCGTAAATTTTGATTAGTAGTCCTGCGTTAGAGATGTGATTAGTTGCATTTGGCTTGAGGAGGGCTGGAAGGATAACAGGAGCCGTCCAGACCCTGGAGCTCAGCGAGCAGACAGCAGTGGTTCTGGAAGTTTTGACCCTGGGTGACGGGGGTCCCCTCTTGTCTGTCTCAGCTGCGGGAGTTTGCCAGTCACCTGCAGCAGCTCCAGGGGGCCCTCAATGAGCTGACAGAAGAGCACAGCAAGGCCACTCAGCAGTGGACGGAGAAGCAGGCACATCTGGAGAAGGAGCTCGGCACAGCCCTGCAGGACAAGGTAGCCCTCTGCTTTGGGAAGTCAGAGCCACCATCTTGACCACTTGCCTGAAGCTGAATATCATTTACCTCTCTCTGTGGGACCTTTGGACTTCCCTGGTGGCTCAGACAGTAAAGTGCCTGCTTACAATGCAGGAGACCTGGGTTCAGTCCCTGGGTTGGGAAGATCTCTTAGAGAAGGAAATGGCAATCCACTCCAATATTCTTGCCTGGAAAACCCCATGGACGGAGGAGCCTGGTAGGCTACAGCCCATGGGGTCACAAAGAGTCAGACACAACTGAGCGACTTCACTTTTTCACTATGGGACTTTTGGGAATTATGCTGACTACTCTTCAAGGCTTAATCAGTTGAGTTCAGTCGCTCAGTTATGTCCGACTCTTTGCGACCCCATGAATGCACGCCAGGCCTCCCTATCCATCACCAGCTCCCGGAGTCCACCCAAACCCATGTCCATTGAGTCGGTGATGCCATCCAACCATCTCATCCTCTGTCGTCCCCTTCTTCTTCTGCCCGCAATCTTTCCCAGCATCAGGGTCTTTTCCAATGAGTCGGTTCTTCACATCAGGTGGCCAAAGTATTGGAGTTTCAGCTTCAACATCAGTCCTTCCAATGAACACCCAGGACTGATCTCCTTTAGGATGGACTGGTTGGATCTCCTTGCAGTCCAAGGGACTCTCCAGAGTCTTCTCCAACACCACAGTTCAAAAGAATCAATTCTTCTGCGCTCAGCTTTCTTAATAGTCCAACTCTCCCATCCATACATGACCACTGGAAAAACCATGGGCTTTGGTTCAGTACACCTGTATGTCCTGTCTCTGCTGTTTACAGGTGTGGCTCTTGGACAAGTTACTTTTTTCTAAGCATCTGAGAAAATTAGTAGCTGCCTTATCATCTGTTGTAAGATAATGTAGATAGAGCACTGAACACACATTGTCTAGTACAAAGTGAAGTTGCTGAGATTATTGTTGCTACTAAGAACCCAGCTCTGCCATGTATTAGTAACCATGTAGCCCCTGGACAAGGCACTTAACTCCTCAGCTTTGAACCCTTACTCTGTAAAAACAATAGGGATGGTAGTCTCTACCTCTTGATCTGTTGGGTAGATTCAGACAGGCCCTGGCCCATTGTAGTTGCTTAGTGAAACAGTGGGGTGAAGAGGGACAGGGGACCAGGGGCTGCTGTGGCTTCTGCTGCTGTTGGTGTTCAGACAGTCAGGATACCTTTAAGCTGATGGATGTATGGATACTCTGAGAGCCAAGACATGACTGAGTAAGGGTATACAGTGAGGAAATTTTAAGTAAACTCAGCCTTGGAGAAGAAATGAGCAGGTCACCCGACTTAATTCAGCCCTGGGACTGGGGCTGGTAAGTCAGGTCTCCGTTGGTTTCTGCCAGTTTTCCCCTAGGTTGGGGACAGAGGAGATGTTGGTAATAAGGTAATGGGATAATAATGTTTTGTTGATGCTCACGAGGGTTTGTGTGGCAAGCTGGTGCCTGTTTCATTTCTGTTAACATGGGGCTCTCATTTACTCCCAGAAATGCCTTGGAGAGAAGAATGAAATCCTTCAGGGAAAGCTTTCACAGCTAGAAGAACACTTGGCCCAGCTGCGGGAGAACCCACCCCAGGAGAAGGGTGAGGTGCTGGGCGACGTCTTGCAGGTAGGGACTCGGGCAGTGGTGACACCTGTGGGCTGGGGTGGCTGCCAACCTGTGTTCGCCATGTTCAGGTTCCTGGTGGTCCTCAATCCCCAGAGGGGCAGAGGGCACCGAGGAGTTGTGCTGATCCCTGTTTGTCTCTTTATTTCACCACCAGCTGGAAACCCTCAAGCAAGAGGCAGCCACTCTTGCTGCAGACAACACCCAGCTTCAAGCCAGGGTGGCAGCACTGGAGACCGAGCGGGGCCAGCGGGAAGCCAAGCTCCTTGCCGAGCGGAGCCACTTCGAAGAAGAAAAGCAGCAGCTGGCCAGCCTGATTGCCGAGCTGCAGGGCTCCCTGTCCAACCTCAGTCAGGCCAAGGACAAGCTGGAGCAGGCTTCTCAGGCTCAGGTGGCCCGGCTGTCCACCCAGGTGGCCACACTGACCTCCGAGCTGGATACCCTCAACACTACTGTGCAGCAGCGGGATGGGGAACTGGCCAGCCTGAAGCAGCAGGCCCAAACAGAGCAGGCACAGCTCACACAGACCCTCCGGCAGCAGGAAGAGGCGTCCCAGGGCCTCCGCCAGCAGGTGGAGCAGCTGAGCAGCAGCCTGGAGCGGAAGGAGCGGCAGCTGGAAGAGGCTGCCACGGAGCAGGAGGCCAGCCGGCGTGATCAGGCCCAGCAACTGGCTGCTGCGGCCGAGGAGCGGGAGGCTGCTCTCCGAGAGAGAGACGTGGCCCTCCAGCAGCTGAGGGCGGTGGAGAAGGAGAAGGCTGCTGGGTTGGAGGTCCTGCAAGAGAAGCTGCAGGCTGCCCATGAAGCCCAGAATGGTGCCCAGACCTCGCTGACACAGGCCCAGCAGGAGAAGGCGGAGCTGAGCCAGAAGGTGGAGGAACTCCGTGGCCGTGTTGAGGCAGCCCACCAGCAGCAGAGTGAGGCGCAGGCCCAGGCAGCAGAGCTGAAGGCCCAGTTGAGGTCTGAGCAGCAGAAAGCAACCGAATGGGAAAGTGTGGCCCAAGAGAAGGCCCAGCTCCAGGAGCAGGTCCGGGCCCTGGAGGAGTCCCTGAAGGCCACCACAGGCAGCCTGGAAGAGGAGAAGCGCAGGGCTGCAGACACCCTGGCAGAGCAGCAGCGGTGCATCTGCAGGCTGGAGGCAGAGACGCAAAGCCTGGTGGAGCAGCATGAGCAGGGACAGAAGGAGCTGGAAGAAGAGAGAGCTGGGCGCAAGGGGCTGGAGGCCCGATTACAGCAGCTCGGGGAGGCCCATCAGGCCAAGACAGAAGCCCTGCGGCAGGAGCTGGCTGAAGCTGTAGCCTCCCAGCGCGAGGCTGAGAGTGAGTGTGAGCAGCTGGCCAAGGAGGTGGCCACCTGGCGTGAGCGGTACGAGGACAGCCAGCAGGAAGAGGCGCAGTACGGCGCCATGTTCCAGGAACAGCTGATGACCCTGAAGGAGGAATGTGAGAGGGCCCGCCAGGAGCTGCAGGAGGCCAAGGAGAAGGTGGTGGGGATCGAGGCTCACAGCGAGCTCCAGATCAGCCGGCAGCAGGATGAGCTGGCTCAGCTCCACGCCAGCCTGGCCAGGGCCTTGCAGCAGGTCCAAGAGAAGGAGGGCAGGGCCCAGCAGCTCGCCACCGACCTTGCCACCCTGCAGGAGAAGATGGCAGCCACCAGCAAGGAGGTGGCCCGCCTGGAGGCCTTGGTGCGCAAGGTGGGTGAGCAGCCGGAGATGGCCTCCCCGGAGCTGCTCAAGGAGCCGCCTAGGGCAGGAGACAGAGAGTCGGAGTGGCTGGAAGAGCAGCAGGGACGCCCGTTCTGCAGCACGCAGGCCGCGCTGCAGGCTATGGAGCGCGAAGCCGAGCAGATGGGCAGCGAGCTGGAGAAGCTGCGGGCTGCACTGATGGAGAGCCAGGGGCAGCAGCAGGAGGAGCGTGGGCAACAGGAGAGGGAGGTGGCGCGGCTGACCCAGGAGCGGGGCCGGGCCCAAGCCGACCTTGCCCTGGAGAAGGCCGCCAAGGCGGAGCTGGAGATGCGGCTGCAGAATGCACTCAATGAGCAGCGTGTGGAGTTTGCTACCCTGCAGGAGGCATTGGCCCAGGCCCTGAGGGAAAAGGAGGGGACGGACCAGGAACTGGCCAAGCTTCGTGGGCAGGAGGCAGCCCAAGGGGCAGCGCTGAAGGAGCTTCAGCAAACTGTGGAGCGACTGAAAGAACAGCTGGCCAAGAAAGAGGAGGGGTGCCCGCAGTCTCTTGGGACAGCCAGCCGAGAAGACGCTTCTGGATTGCGAACCCAGTCCGAGGCTACTGGAAAGACTGAGCCAGAAGGCTCTGAACTGCAGGCTCTGCAGGCAGAGGTGAGCCGGCTGGAACAGCAGGCCCTCGAGTACCAGGAGAAGGCCTCTAGCCTGGAGCACAGCCTCGAGTCTGAGCGCGCCGCCCACGCGGAGCAGGCCGGTACTCTGATGACTCTGCGGGGCCAGTTAGAGCAGAAGGCCCAGGAGCTGGGGAGCAGTCAGGATGCCTTAGCCTCAACCCAGAGGGAGTTGGCCACCCTCCGCGCCAAGGCCCAGGAGCACGGCAAGGCCGAGGACGAGTGGAAGGCCCAGGTGGCCCGGGGTCAGCAAGAGGCTGAGAGGAAAAACAGCCTCATCAGCAGCTTGGAGGAGGAGGTGTCCATCCTGAACCGCCAGGTGCTGGAGAAGGAGGGCGAGAGCAAGGAGCTGAAGCGGCTGGTGGTCGCTGAGTCGGAGAAAAGTAAGAAGCTGGAAGAGCGGCTGCGCCTGCTCCAGGCAGAGACTGCCAGCAGCAGCGCCAGAGCCGCGGAGCGCAGCTCCGCTCTGCGCGAGGAGGTCCAAACCCTCCGGGAGGAGGCTGAGAAGCAGCGGGTGGCTTCTGAGAGCCTGCGGCAGGAGCTGGCCTCGCAGGTGGAGCGAGCAGAGGAGCTGGGCCAAGAGTTAAAGGCCTGGCAGGAGAAGTTCTTCCAGAAAGAGCAGGCCCTCTCGGCCCTGCAGCTGGAGCACACCAGCACGCAGGCCCTGGCGAGCGAGCTGCTGCCCGTCAAGCACCTGTGCCAGCAGCTGCAGGCTGAGCAGGCTGCCGCCGAGAAGCGCCACCGGGAGGAGCTGGAGCAGAGCAAGCAGGCGGCTGGCGGGCTGCGGGTAGAGCTGCTGCGGGCCCAGCGCGAGCTCGGGGAGCTGCTGCCCCTGCGGCAGAAGGTGGCAGAGCAGGAGCGCGTGGCCCAGCAGCTGCGAGCAGAGAAGGCCAGCTATGCGGAGCAGCTGAGCATGCTGAAGAAGGCTCACGGCCTGCTGGCGGAGGAGAACCGTGGGCTGGGTGAGCGGGCCAGCCTCGGCCGGCAGTTTCTGGAAGTGGAGCTGGACCAGGCCCGCGAGAAGTACAGCCAGGAGCTGGCGGCTGTGCGTGCTGACGCTGAGACCCGTCTGGCCGAGATGCAGCGAGAAGCGCAGAGCACTGCCCGGGAGCTGGAGGTGATGACCGCCAAGTACGAGGGTGCCAAGGCCAAGGTCCTGGAGGAGAGGCAGCGTTTCCAGGAGGAGAGGCAGAAACTCACTGCCCAGGTGAGGCCCCTGGCTCAGCCACACCCCTGGAGAGCAGACCTGAGAGGTGGGGACGTTGTCTCTACATTCCCCAACCTCCATGTGATTCCAGAGAGTCTGGGTGGCAGAGGAGGAGAGGTGGCTGCTAGTACAGGTTGTCTGTGGCCCCTGCTGGCCTACAGAAACTCTCAGGAGCCTCCCCTTCCCCGAAGGCTCTGTCTCTGGCGAGGCAGGCTGTGAAAACCATCAACTCCTTGAGGCACCCTGTCATGAGGAGGTACAGTTACAGTGGAGGCCCCAAGAGCCACCGGGGCCTTGAATGAGCCAAGATGGCATTTAAAGAGGCTACTAGACATCTAGTTCCTTGGGGGCAGACAGAGCCTCGGGGAGGCCAGCCTGGGAGCAGGGCGGGTGCCTCTTGGGCCCCCATCTCACGCTGTCTCCGTTGCTCCCCCACGTACAGGTGGAGCAGCTAGAGTTATTTCAGAGAGAGCAGACTAAGCAGGTAATGCCAGAGGTCCTCGATAAATGCTGGCTGCTTAAGCGGTGACTGGTCTCGGTGCATGACCCCGGCTGCAGCTTGCCTTCGTGGGCTCCTGTTGTGAACTGTTTGTGAAGGGGCAGGGTCACGCCGTGGAACCCAGGCCGTCCCGGAGTGCGGTGTGCTGGGCCCTCTCAGGCCTCGCCCCACCCATCCCAGGTCGGCCTCTCCACCCGTCTGTACTCTCATCGTCTGTCAGGGACGAGGGGTAGGGCAGGCTTCGTCTTTCCTGTACCAGATCCAGAGACAGCCTGCCCTTGGGACTCCCAGACCTCCAGGTCCTGCTCCCAGTTTGGGTACTCAGCTGTGGGGACTCGCAGGTTGGCCACGGGCCTGGTGTAGCACAGCTCCCTTCTTTCTCGCAGAAGCCAGAAAGGTGATGTGCCAGGCGGCCCCCACAGATTAGCGGGGCCGTGAGCTCAGGACGCCTGCCCATCACCCTCTGGGTTTTTAACCCCCAGCGTAAGATAAAGATGTCTGGGAGCAGGAAGGCCAAGGTTGAGAGGAGAAGAGGGGCTTCCCCAGGACAGAGGAGGTGAGGTCTGACTGCCTCGTCCTCACCAGGATCTCTGTGCTGCCCTAGACATCAAAGCTATCAAACTGGCATTTAGTGGGCGCCCCCTTGCTCTACCCCCTTTGCTACCCCATCGTCTGGGGCCTGCTGAGGAGGTGGACCCTCCTCTCCTCCCATCGCCTCCTCCAGGGAGCCTGAGATGATGGGGAAGGTCAGATGGAAGAGCAAACAGTTAGCAATGGAGCTCCCGCCTTTTGCCTTCACTGATTGTGCTTGAGCTCCCAGAAGGCCCGGGGGAGCCAAGTGTGTCTGTGGCTGCCATGCGCCCTCTCCTCCCCTTCCTCCCCGAGCCCTTCCTCTCTGTGGGGGTGGGGTGGGCGTGGAATACATGTGCTGCCTGACCCCAGTGCTAATCACAGCCACCACACTGCTAGCGCCAACCCTAACGGCCTGTGGATTTTGGGCAGAGGTCTGAGCAGTTGGGCTTTTGCTCTGGCAGTTTCTTGGCGGGGTGGGGGGGTGTAGTCATTGAGAATATCTGCTGGTGTTGTAGACTGACTGGGTCCCTGTTCCTGTCCCGCCGTGGGAAGGTTGGGGCTGGGAACGGCAGCAGTAGGTTGTGGTGGGGTGTCAGCTCCCAAGTTCACCCTGCTGCCTCTGTCTCTGCGGCAGTGGGTGGAGGCAAGTGCGGGCAGGTGGCTCTGACAGCACTTGTGTTGGGTCACATCACTCAGGTCCTGCCCACCAGCCAGGGCAGCAGGCCATTCCCGAACTGGAGGCCAGAGGCGGCCCTGAGTTTCTTACAGGGACACTGGTGACTGGCCTGGGTAAACCCCATAATTTGTCTGGACCTTCAGCAGAAGGCCCCCTGAGTCTCTCTTCTCTTGCCTCCCTGCCCCAGGTGGAAGAACTGAGCAAGAAGCTAGCTGACCATGAGCAAGCCAGCAAGGCGCAGCAGCAGAAGCTGAAGGTGGGACAGCAGGGGATGGGCCTGCCCTTCATCGGCTCAGGGGAGCAGGGAGTGCTAAGCCTGGGCTGGGGCACCCTGTGGGGCCTGGCAGCCTCAGGAGCCCTGCTGTGCCTCTGCTAGCTCCTGAGGGAAGATGGCCAGAGTGGCTCCCAACCCGCAGACCTTCACTGTCTGCTGCAGTAGCCAGTAGCCATGTGTGGTTATTTAAATAAAAATTAGATTTAAAATTCAGTTCCTTAGTCGCGCTAGCCACATTTCTACAGCTCAGTAGCCATGTGTGGCTAGTGGCTACCATACTGGACAGGGCAGATCACAACATTTACAGCACTGCAGAAGCTTCAGTTGGGTTGTGCTGTTTAATCTCAGGGAGTGAGGGTTACTGACATTTAGTATTACAGTGCAACTTAATATTCTTAATGCTTTCCGTGGCATCACATTCTTTGGTTTAATATTTGCTTTTATGCAACTCTTATCTAGGCTTCACAGCTTTTAGTTAAGGGCAAAGGAACTTGGCCCCAGTGGCCCCAGGAGGGTCACAGAGGTTGGTGGGAGCTCAGAGCTGTTTGCCCATCTCACTGCCATGTACTCCACACCATGTCACAGTCACGTTGATAAACAGGCTGAGTACACTCCTCTCAGGGGCCTTCCTGGTGCCGGGAGATGAGGTAAGGCTGGTTGGCCTTGTCCAGTGCCTGCTACAGACTTAGTACTTGCTGGTGCAAACTGTGGGTGGACAGAAGCTGCCACAGATCCTGTGCTCAAGGAGTCTGTGGTCTGGATGGGAGGCGGTGCTGGCAGCATAAATGAGCCCACACCGGCTTCGGAGTCAGGTGGGCAGAGGCTCAAATCTTACTCTGCTCTTTAGTCCCCGTGACCAGTGTGCTTTCAGTCTCTTAACTCAGTTTCTTCATCTTGGAAGTGGAGCTAAAGTTAGTTCCCAGAGTGGTTTTGAGGAGAAATGAGTTCTCGTGTCCTCAGAGAGCACATGTGCCGTGTGCCTAGCACCCTGGTGTTCTTGGGGGTCAGTGGCCTTCCTCCCTGGGAGACTGTCCTCACAGAGGGAGGGTGAGGTAGCTTGTGCCTGGTGTCAGGCAAAGGCAGGCTGCCAGAACTCTTCCAGAAAGGGCACTCTCTGGACAGGAAAAGCTCCTACAGCAGCTGGATTCTGAGGTGCTTAGGCTGGAGGTGGGAGGGGCCCAAAGCCCTGTTGTGTGTCTACAGAGAACATTCAGGATTCTGAAAACACCGTGGAGCCCAGGAGGCTAGGGGTCGGTGGATTTGGGTGGGGCAAAGAGACCAGCGGCCATCAGCTTCTCTGTCTTTCCAGGCCCAGGGTGGTGAGAGCCAGCAGGAGGTCCAGCGCCTCCAGGCCCAGCTGAGTGAGCTGCAGGCCCAGCTGAGCCAGAAGGAGCAGGCGGCTGAGCACTACAAGCTACAGGTGAGCCTGGCCCCTGCCCCCCGCCCCCCACTTCTCCGACCCCACCACCCACCCGCCCTTCCGCCCACCCAGATGGAGAAGGCCAAGACTCATTATGATGCCAAGAAGCAGCAGAACCAAGAGCTGCAGGAGCAGCTGCGGAGCCTGGAGCAGCTGCAGACAGAGAACAAGGAGCTGCGGGCAGAAGTGGATCGCCTGGGCCGGGAGCTGCAGCAGGCTGGGCTGAAGACCAAGGAAGCCGAGCAGACCTGCCGCCACCTCACTGCGCAAGTGCGCAGCCTGGAGGCACAGGTAAGGCTCTGGCTGCGCTGACTCCCTCACCTCCGGAGCCCTCCTCTCCTCAGCCATCCTGCTGAGGCCTGCCTTCACTCTCCCTCCGCCCCCTTTCCCAGGTTGCCCATGCCGACCAGCAGCTTCGGGACCTGGGCAAGTTCCAGGTGGCGACTGACGCCTTGAAGAGCCGGGATCCCCAGGCTAAGCCTCAGCTGGACTTGAGTATTGACAGCCTGGATCTGAGCTGCGAGGAGGGGACCCCATTCTCTGTCACCAGGTCTGGAGGCACCCTTCTTCCCTCAGTCTGTTGTCCACCCACTGTGATCAGGCAGCCTCCTGGGCACTGAGGCTGTGAGAGGAAGATGGGAACCCTTTGCCCTCTGGAAGCTTGTTCTTAGAGGAGGAGGATGTATTAGAGGTATTAGGCCAGATGCTTGTATGTAGCATAGTGGGAGTGAGAAGAAATGAGTGGTCAGAGGAGGCTTCATGGAGGCTGTCACTCCTGCTCTTGAGTCTTGAAATAAACTGTAGGTGTGAGTCCCATGGACAGAGAAGAGTGATAACAGCAAAGGCTGAGAAGGAGCCTGGCTGGACAGTGAGGTGGGAGGGCTTGGGCCCAGGCCCCTGAGGGCGGGCTGGACTCCCCACTAAGGAGGCTGCCGTTTAGACCTGATCCTAAAAGCACCAAGGGGCCTCGGAAGGGTTTGCAGTTGAGCACATGGTCAGTTTTGCATCTTAGTCTACCAATCCTGATAGGGAAAACTGAGACTTTAATGAGAACTAGAAAGGTATTTTTATGTTAAACACTTATATGTGCCAGAGATACTGTTACATACACCTGAGAAATACGAATTCATTTATCCCATAACAACTCTCTGAGGTAGAGTCTATGATTACCTCCTTTCACAGAGGAAACTGGGGCAGCCCAGGGTCCCACAGTGGCAAGGCTAGGCTTGACCCCAGGCAGCCTGGCTTGAGTCCTTGCTTGTCACCACCGTGTCTCTCTCAGAGGCTGTTGTAGTCGAGGTGAGAGGGGACGAGGCAGACAGGGAAGGAAAGGAGTGGGGTGTGGTTAAGGGGCTCTTGGGTTTGGCAGCAAAGGGAAGAGATGGAGGCTGGCTGGAGGTTGCTCCCCCCAGCTTTGTGTTGGCTATAATAGGGAATAGAGGAGGAGGAACAGACAGTGGACTTAATTTGGGACATGTCGTTGTGGAGTCCAGAGGGGCAGTCTGGGGCTGCGTCTGGGAGGGTCTGGAGAGGAGGGTCTGGAGAGCAGGGTCTGGGAGTTGCCTGTATGGAGGAGCACAGGGCGCCATGAGGTGGGTGGGCTCACTAACGACGGAGCAGATGGAAGGCAGGGCCCCAGTCAAGGACTCTTCTTGGTACCTCCGAAAAATCAGAGGGTGGGGTGCTTGACCTGGTGGTCTTGTAATAAATGTCACTGGAACAAAAGGATGGACAAAATGCAGTGTAGCCCCAGGAATGGTGCCTCAGCAGCTTTTTCCCTACAGCAAGTTGCCTCGCACCCAGCCAGATGGCACGAGCATCCCCGGAGAGCCAGCCTCCCCCATCTCCCAGCGTCTGCCCCCCAAAGTGGAGTCCCTGGAGAGCCTCTACTTCACGCCCATCCCCGCTCGGGGTCAGGCCCCCCTGGAGAGCAGCCTGGACTCCCTGGGGGACATCTCCCTGGACTCAAGCCGGAAGACCCGCTCCGCTCGTCGGCGCACCACGCAGATCATCAACATCACTATGACCAAGGTCAGCAAGGTCAGGCTGCTGCGAACGGGGCTGTAGGACAGCACTGCTAGCTTCCTCTCCAGGGCCTCTCTCCATCAGGTCTCCAAAACCGCCTCCGGAGGGGCAGGGCTGAGTGGTCCACACCCACAGACAACAGCAGCAGGGCAGTGACTTGCTTTGGCCTCCTGTAGAAAGGGGCCAGGCTGGCTTCGGCTGCCTGTCCACTGTCGGTGTACAGTGGCGACCCTGCACAGGCTCAAGGGGACACGCAGAGAAGCCACCCAGCCCCTGCCTCCCAGCACGTGCCCTGGGCCACGGATACCTTGTGCTGCCCAGGGGGCTGCCTGCCTGCCTGCGGCTCTGGTCCTTGTTTCCACATCCCAAGGAAGCTGGGGAAGAGAGGAGGGGAGCACTTCAGCTACCAAGAAACTGAAGTTCTAAAAGATGGTCCCCTGGTGCGGTTGGTCAGAGGGACCTGTGGGACAAGCTTGATGTGCTCAGGAGACGCAGGTCCAGCCCCAGCTCTGTCCTCTGCTCTGTGACCTTCAGGCCAGTCCTTTCACGCCCATGTACCTCACTTCTAAGACAGTCTGATGCACTCGGCCCACCCTCCCTCAGAGCACTGCGAACAGACTCAACCGAACAATGGATATGAGTCCTAACAGCCTCAGCACCTTGTGTGGGATTAACAAGGCCCATTTCTTTTAGACAGGCAGCTGAGGAAACCATGCAAAGCAGTGTGGACACAGGCAGCCGTGGGATCTGAGGCTCTTTGGGAAAGGAAATGGGAGGCTTTTTTTTTCAAATGTGGATGTATTTGGCTATGCTTGGCGGGGGTCTTAGTTGTGGCATGTGGGATCTAGTTCCCTGGCCGGGGATCAAATCCCCCTGCATTGGGTTCAATCTTAGCTGGTGGACCACCAGGGATGTCCCAGGACGTCAGGGCCCACCCCCACTGCAGCAGATGCGTCCTCTCTTCCAGAAGCTGGATGTGGAGGATCCAGACAGTGCCAACTCCTCCTTCTATAGCACACAGTCAGCCCCCGCTTCCCAGGCTGGCCTGAGAGCCACCTCTTCCACCCAGTCTCTAGCCCGCCTGGGCTCTCCCGATGACGGCAACTCCACTCTGCTCAGCCTGCCTGGCTACCGGCCCACCACTCGCAGCTCCGCTCGCCGTTCCCAGGCCGGGATGTCCAGTGGCGCCCCTCCAGGTGAGGGGACTGGGGGGGCCTGACACCCCCGAACACTAAACTGGAGACAGATCCTGACACAGCCAAAGGACAAGCTGCGATCCACCGGCTCCCCTCTCTCCTCCCTGCCTGTTGTTCGCTCAGGGGCTGTGCTAGACAGTAAGGCTGATGTCATTCTCAGCCAAACGCTTCACGAGGGGCCAGGGATTCCTAGCATAGGAGTGCTCCAGGCCCCTTCTCAGGTTGGGAGGGGCTGCCTGGGGGGCCAGACTGCCAGGGATCTATCCTCAGATTCATTTCTGAGGCTCTTGCCTTCAGGGAGCGCTCTGGGTATGGATTCTTGGCATTCCAATAGTTTCTTTGGGTGTCACAAGCTCTGCATGGGACCCCAGGAGGAGCAGGGAGCCAGTCCCCAGGGAACAGATGGTTGTGAGCCACGTGCCCAAAGCTGCAGCATGGAGTAGAGCAGGACCCTGGGGTGCTGGGGTTCAAGGGCTAGGAGTGGTGGCACCAAGGCCGGTGGGGTGCTGCCTCCACTTGTGCTGGCCTTGCAGCCCTACTTGTTGCTGTTTCCCTGCCCTGCTACAGGCAGGAACAGCTTCTATGTGGGCACCTGCCAGGATGAGCCTGAGCAGCTGGATGACTGGAACCGCATTGCAGAGCTGCAGCAGCGCAACCGAGTATGCCCACCGCATCTGAAGACCTGCTACCCCCTGGAGTCCAGGGTGAGCTCTGGGGTCCCCTGCCAGGGACCCGCCCCTGCTGGCTTCCCTCTTCCTCCTGGACATCCCTCCCCAGTTTCCCGGCCTGCCAAGGAGGGGGACCTGCTTCTAGTCAACTAGCGGGCAGGGAGGAACTCAGGAGGAGGTTCTGGGGAGGGCAGGAATTCGCAGAGGTCTCTAGGGACAGCTCCTTGTGGCTATGGTGCAGGGCGTAGGCAGGAAGACAACAGGAGGGGAGCCGTTTGCAAGAGGAAGGTTCCAGATTCCCAGCCAGTGAGGAGTTCTAGGGAGGTCCTGCTCCATCTCCAAACAGCTTGGGTCCACTAACCACTTCTACCCCTCACAGCCTTCCCTGAGCCTGCCTGCCATCACAGATGAGGAGATAAAAACCGGCGACCCCCGGGAGACCCTGCGCCGAGCCAGCATACAGCCAACCCAGATAGCTGAGGGTGCCGGCATCACCACTCGGCAGCAGCGCAAGCGGGTTTCCTCAGAGACCCACCAGGGTCCCGGCACACCCGAGGTGGGTGACTTGGGCTTTTGTCATTTCTAGTGGCCGCCACGTTTGCGAGCCTACTAGCGGGGAGTCTCCTGGTGCAGGAGGGAGGCCCGTGCTGGCTGGACACGGTGCACTTGTCTCTCATGCTCTTGGCCTAACTGTCCTCTTCCCCGTAGTCAAAGAAGGCCACCACCTGTTTTCCGCGCCCCATGACCCCCCGGGACCGACACGAAGGGCGCAGACAGAGCACTACCGAGGCCCAAAAGAAGGCAGTTCCAGCTGTTAAACAGGTTAGCCGGGGGCTGAAGGGAGAGCCTGGAGGGGCCCAGCCAGCTGAGCCCTAGAGCAGCTGTGTGGCCAGCGGTGCCCCCAGTTTGACAGCCCTTCCCAACAGGCTGACCGCCGCCAGTCTATGGCCTTCAGCATCCTCAACACACCCAAGAAGCTTGGGAACAGCCTTCTGCGGAAGGCAGCCTCGAAGAAAGCCCCCTCCAAAGCCTCGCCCAACCCCCGCAGCGGGACCCGCCGCTCTCCGCGCATCGCCACCACCACAGCCAGTGCCGCCACTGCTGCCGCCATCGCCGCCACCACCCCCCGGGCCAAGGGCAAGGTGCGGGCACTGACAGGGAAGGGGGAGGGTTTGGCTCCTAGAAACCCAGTAAGGAGCATGGGTGACCCCCACCCAACCACCCCAGGGCTCCTTCCAGGCAGGCCAAGTAGGCCCCTGGAGGGCGAGGGCTGACAGCAGGTGGTCCCCTCTGGTTAGCTGCTCCTCATCGAGGAAAACAGAGGCTAAAACACCCAGAGCTTCTCAGGTGAAACCAGGCCCTGCAAACCTGTGGTAGATGGGTCCAGGGCTGCAGCAAGGACACCACCCTAGTCTGGGCGTGTGAGAGCAGGAGGGGGTGCAGGCTGGCACTGAGCAGCTATTTCTCTCTTCCAGGCGAAGCACTAAAGAGCAAGTACCAGTGAGTGGCCCCACCTGTGTTCTTGATGCTGCCCTCGCCTGGTCCTTCTCCTTCTGTCCCTTTCAGTGCCTTCTCTAAGCTCCCAGGCCAACAGTGGCCAAAATCCTAGAGACAGTGATGCCTGCCCACACCCTGACCGGGACCTGGACCATCCCCAGGTGAACAGGTGTGTCAAGAGTGGCCCAGAGCCTGGGCAGTCTGGGTCCTCTCCCTGCCTTGCCTCCTGATGTTTTTCTAGAGTCAAGTCACTTCTCCATCACAACCAGATTTGAGGCTGGCTTTGTGTGGCTGGGTCCTTGGGCCTAGCCAGTCCTCCCAGCCTCTGGAACTAGAAGGGACCATTGGAGGAGCAGGCCCTGGTCCCTGCTGCTCCTGGCCGCTGGGCCTCGCAAGGGCCCTTGCTCTTGAAGTCCAGGACTGGGCACTGACCTAGTGGGAGCACCCCACCCCCAGGTGCATCCATCCACCTAAGGACCCAGTTGCCCAAAGGATGCTCTTTTCCAGGAGAAGGGCGCTGCACCTCGTGGGGGTTGGGGGCAGCCCTCAGTGGCAGCTCCCATCGCCCACCCTCCCCAGATTTGCACTGGGGTGGGATTTGGAGTGATGGGAAGGTTTTTAAGGGCCAGAGATGGATCTTTTCTAAATGTTATTACTTGTAAATAAAGTCTATTTTTTCTCCCTTGAATGCCAAGATGCCTCGATTTGTGTGGGGGGAAGCAGGGAGACTCCAGACCTTCTCTCAAATCCCTTCTCCTGGCCTTTCCACTCTGTTTCTGGCCTCTGCTCCTGAGGAGCGTTACTGGCCGGCCTCTTGTGAGGGCCTGTGTCCCTGAATCTGGTTTTGTCTTCAGCTTCAGAGTGGTAATTTCTCTCATCCACACTCCCTCCTTGCACGAGCCGTGTTCTGTGGTGGAACGACGGCCTAAAGGATAAGTGGGCACACGTCAGATGCTGCCATTGAAGATGGTTTATGAATGCCCCCCCTTGAGCCTTGATGACAGGGATACAGCTGTGGGTCAGAAGCAGCCTCTGCCCGCGTCCCAGGAGCCCATGGAGGAAACAAATAAATTAAGTCGATGCAGACTGTGGCCTGAACCTCAGTGAGGAGGTGGTGTTTCAACCAGGCAGCGGTGGAGCTTGGGTTCACTATCAGGATGGTGTAGCAGAGGAGACTGGCTGGAGGGCGGGGCTTCCTGTGGCACGGGGCACACTTGTCTTCGGCCCAGCCTGGGGGAGTGAAGCAAACAAGGATCAGGGCCAAGGTGGGAAGAATATCCCTTGTTACTTTCTTCTAGGCCAGGTCTCTCCTGCCTGAGTCCTGTTCCTTTTAGTTTCCACCTCAGGGTCAGGCAGTCAGTGGGCATCAGCTGGAGGCTGCTGTGGGCAGAGCCCACCCTTTCCTTCCCACACTGAAGCAGGACTCCTTATGTCCCGGAGGCCCTCCCTTGGGTTCCTCACCCAGAGCTGGGCCAGGACAAGGTGACGCTGGACAGTCTGCCCAGGATCCATGAAAACACAGGAGAAGTTGGTGTATCGCAGGGTAGGGCTCAGCTCCTCCAGCACCAAAGGCCTCCACAGCTGGGTCCACTTGCCCCTGTACTCCCGCCTGGAGCAGAGGAGAGGGAAAGGCTGAGAGGACCGCAGCAGGCAGCCTCCCTCCAGCCAGGCTCACCACCATGCCCTCACCTGGTGCTGCCCTCCCGCAGCCGGCCTGGGAGGTGCTCGATGAAGGAGCCGTTGCCCAGCCAGTAGAGGATGCTGAAGTGGGGGAAACGGCTGCAGGCGGTACAGGACAAGGTCAGCGTTCCATCTAAGGGGCACATGTGGCTGTTAGTCCTTCTGTAGGGCAGACCCTCCCGCCTCCGCCATGGTCTGCCCGCCCTGCCCCACGATTCAGGAATCTGGAATGGAAAGTCGAAGGGGAAGGCTGAGCAAGAGGAATCTGGGGATGGGTCCTTGACTCCTGAGCTTGTTTCTTCAGAATGCCCCAGGGTTTCTAGCACCCAGCTTCAGTGACTCTAGGAGCTCTGGCCAAGGAGGCAGCACAGTAGGCAATTGCTCAACTAAGGAGGCCAGAGGGAAAGTGGGCCCTGGGAGGAAGGGCTGGGCTTGGAGCCACCTCAGTCAGGGCTCTGGAAGTCCTCTGACTATTCTTCTGAGTCCTCTCCATCCCACATGACAGCATCTTGGGAGCTGTGAGCTGAGCCCTGCACCAACTCGCGATGCTAGGTGGGAGAGGGAGAATGGCCACTATTCAACCAAACTGCTTGGTTGGTGACAGGCTACGTGGCAGAAGGCTGGGGGCGGTGCATGCTCAGAGGCGAACCCACCCTTGGCGCCACTGCGCCCTCCCATCCCATTGGAATAGCTCCTTACTCAGTGAGTCTTCCACTGCTGGCCAGGTCACTGTCAACGCTGGGCACTGCTTAGCTGCGGGGAGCACTGGGGGCTGCGAGGAGCAGGGATCCTTTGCCATCCCAGGTGAGGCAGCTGTGGTGGCCTGAGGCACAGGTGTGGCTCCAGCCAGGTGAGAGAGGATGTGGGCACAGAGCAGCAGGGCCCGAAGAGGGCTGGGGTCTGAGGAGAGGATAGTCACAGAGGTCAGCAGCTGTCTGACCTCCTGGGACTGCTCGGCATCCTAGCTCTGTTCTTGCTTGGAGAGGGAGCTGCTGGCCAGGATTAAGTCTGGCAGATTCTTGGCTCTGCTGGGAACAGGTGGGGCAGAAGGACCCCTCCAGCCCTAGCTCTTAGCTCTGAATGGAGCACAGGGAGACCTTGGAATGGAGCCAGAGCACAGCATCCAGAGGCTGAAAGCCACAGCACAGCAGCTGAGGGGACCCACCTGGGGTCAGGCTCTTCTCTGGTCTCAGGCCGCACCCCACCCCCTCCACCCGCACATGCACAGCCCCAGGGCCCACCTGGAATCCAGTTCTGTCTCATGGTCATGATGAACTGTGTCAGGAGCTGCCGTGCCTTGCTCTATATATCTGTGACAACTTCCTCTCTGGGAGGCGGGGGAGGCGACCGTGACAAACGGCTTCTCCTACAGATTCCAGGCACACGTAGTACGGCCTTCCTGTGGTCTCCACAGCCCCTTCCTACGTCTGACTTTCAGGGGGCTGCAGGCACTGTCCACTCTGTCCCGCCCACCTGTACCAGTTGACAGCTCCTGAAGGACTGGCATCGAGCACAGGCTGGAGCTCTTCCAGCCCCTAGAAACAACACTGGCGGATCCCCACCCTAGCTCTTCCTACCATCAACATTATACTCATCACTAGTCCAATCAAACCCTTCATTACAGGATGGAAACTGTGGCCCAAAGAGGACCAGGGACTTACCTAGTCACAAAGGGAAGAAAAATTCTCTCCACTGCCAGAGCTGTTCTGGGAAGGGCAGGATAGATAGTGAAATCCTTCTGGGAAAGCACTGCCTCCCCCTTCTATTTTACTTTCAGTTTTATTTAAGCAGGGGATCTAGAGCAGGCTCAGGCCACCAGCAGGCATATGTACTCCACAGCAGTCTGGACCCAGACCCGAAGGTCCCTGCACACCGTGCCTCCTGCTGAGCTGGAGCTGACCACGTCCGGGAACCTCCTCACTCACTCCCAGGCCCCCTGTTCTTCAGGTGGTATCAGCCTGGGGTCTTCAACCATCCTCAGCCTCACCCTCCAAGGGGTGCACAGGGCCACGAACTAATGAAAATCGCTCACACACGAATTCTTCCATCCCAAGACTGTGCTCTTCTATGTGAACAGAAAAGGCCTCCTGCTTCTTCCTTCAGTCACACCATATTCAAGGGGACAACTGTCCTAGGCACTGGGGACCCAAAGTTGGATCAAGTGGATCATTTCAGACTCACACCAGCCCATCCACATCCTGGCCTTTCTCAGGCTCCCTCCAACCAACCTAACACCCGCTCCTCACCCCCATGAATCCTTCTCACTTCTGTCATCCTAGCTCCTTGGCCAGAGCTACAGATCTAAGCTCACCAGGAAGTCCAGACTCCCCCTGCCTGGCTCCCAAGAAGCCCTGAAGAGCCCTCTTTTCTGGAAGCCACCCCTTTTGGAGCTCCCCAGCTCAGTTCGGCTGTGTCTGGCCCCATGTGAGCCCCATCATGGGAGCTACATTTCCCGGTCTCCACAGGAACCTCTCAGACAAGTCTGGAACACAAGCTGGAGCACTGGCCCTACGGGGAGGAGAGGGTGCTTTCCAGGGAAGAGTGGGTAAATCCAGTACTGGCTGGAGAACAATAGAGCTACAGAAGCCAGGGTCACAAATGCAGCCTCAGGGGCAGAGAGACCAGGGCTGGTGATCCATGGAGCAGGTATGAAGGACCAGACCTGAGTGTCTGGGATCAGGAGGATGGGGTCCTGGAGACAGAGCCAGGGAAGCCAAGAGATGGAATGAGGTTTGGAAGATGCGTCAGGAACATGGCTGCAATTTCAAGGGGCGAGTGTGTTGTGTGTGTGTAAAAACCATACATTTCCAATTTAGATGTGGGAAACTAAAAGTCAACTCCTCTTCTCCAGGGCTCTAGCTCACATCTTCTCAGTTCCTCCCCCACCACCTGCCCAGGAGCTTCTGGGCGGCAAGATGCAGAGCTCCTCTCTAGGAGCACCAGTGTCTCCAGCAGGGAGGTCAGGAGGCAAGACTGTCGGGGCTTCTGAGACCCAGTCCTCCGGGGAAGGGGGTGTGGATGCGAGGGAGAGGAGACAGGACTCTACCTGTGAGTGTAAATAAGGCCCAAGTTGGGCTGCTGGGAGGTCATGGGACTCAGGACTACTGAAGGATGGAGAGTGCGCCTTGGAGAGCCTGGCCTTGGCTTCTCACAAGACCTGATGTAGGTGGGGTGGGGGGGTGGTTTATTCGTTAAGTTGTGTCTGACTCTGTGACCCCCTGGTAGCCCACCAGGCTCCTCTGTCCATGGAATTCTCCAGGCAAGAAAACTGGAGTGGGTTGCCATTTCCTTCTCCAGGGGATCTTCCCAACCCAGGGATCGAACCTGCATTTCCTGCGGTGCAGGTGAATTCTTTACCACTGAGCCACATTAGGGAAGCCCTAATGTGGGGGAAGGAGGGACAAAAGTGAAAGGATGACCCCAGGCCCCATTCCACTCTCTGAGGACGGGCCCACGGGCATGAGCTGCATGTTGGTTAAGCCACAGTTGGGTAAGAGAATGACTGGGGGGAGGGGTGGTTGTGGCAGGGCACTGACCTCAGGTCATGAGGACAGTCACCCTGTAATGACCCAGGACCCCTTCTGCGACAGGACAGAAGCCCAGCAGGCCATCTCACTCACAGGGATGTTGGACAGGACCCACCACTCACAGGACCCAGATCTCAAATGGGAAGAGCAAAAAGGCAGCAGAGGCCAGGCAGCCCCAGGGACTGCAGGGAAAGAGGTGGAAGAAAAGCAAGATGGATGCTCAGCTTTCCAATCCAGCTCACGGAGCTTTATTAAGAGCAGACGACAAGATCCTGCTTGGTTCCTTCTGCACCCAAAGGGCCATATTCCCTAGGAACCCAGCGGGGAAAGTCCATATTTGCCCTCCTACTTCCTTCAAAACCCCTAGAACCAGAGCTGGGGCCTACCTGAAACCCCTTTTCAGACACCATACTCACCTGGCCCTGACCCTCTTCCCAGCCACCCCTGCACTCGTGCTGCTGGGCCCAGGCAGAACCCAGGGATGATGGGGCTGACATGAGGATATTCCTTGACCTGGGAATCCCCTGGCAGCTTCAAGGGAACAACGCGTGACTATAGGAAGAAGTCTCACATCTATCAGTCCCTCCACCGCAGACACACAGACACACACGCTCACTCAGGCCTGCAGGGAAGGAAGTGATGTGGCAGTGGCGTTCGGCACATGTCACCACTTCTGGGCAGAGCGTCAGCTTGCACAAGCAGCTCTCAATCACTGCTCTGTACAGATGATCTCTGTTCTTGACTGAGTAAGCCCTGCTTAGTGGCAGGTTCCTCAACAAATTCTCAGGGAATTCTGAGGTCCCAGGGCTTCCCTCACTGGAAAAGCCATGGCAAGGTTCCACTTGTCTCAACCAGCCTATGGCCCCCCCAACAGGGAAGGCCCACCCGTGGCCTTAACCGGGAGGAAGGACACTTCACCCCTCAGTGCTCTTCAGTGGCACCGGCCACAGTTCTCTGGCCCTTCTGCACTAAGTGTACCAGGCTTGAGCCCCACGTATGGAAGGAATAGGGGGGCAGGGCCTGGGGCTCACAGCCAGAGGTAAGATGACTCCTTTACATCAATAATGTTGTGGCTCTGCTCCTGCCCTGCTCAAGCAGGGAGGTGAGGCCTGGAAGAACTGGGGCAATTCCTAAGCTCCACAATAAAAAAGGTTTTTAAATATATTCATCAAAATAGTTTTCTTTTAAAAAGCCCCCACTGCTGACAGCCCCACCGGCTGGCTCTCCATCGCCTCCCTCCCCAGCCCGGACACAGCCGGAGGAGTCCTGAGTGGCCCAGTGCCCCTCTGAGTCTTTCCCACTCAGGAGGCCTTGGAGGGCAGGGAGGAGAGTGCCCTGAGGTCCATGGTGGGTGGATGTGCTTCTTCCTGACTATTCCAGGCCCAGGATATAGTTGATGCCTTGCACCAGGCCAATGATGACAGGCTGCCATGCTACCAAGTACCGAAGCCAGTCCAGCAGTTGCCCGTACATGACATGAGGCCTCTCCCAGCTGTCAAGTGAGTTAAAGAAAAGAGGCTACATGTTCAAGCTGCTGAGGCTGGCCTAGGGGATGGGTGAGAGGGTCTGCCTACACATTCCAGATGCTTCACAGAAATCAGCCTACAAAGACAGGTGCTTTCTAGAAAGCTCCCCCCAACCTCGCTGTGTTGGAACACAGGGCTGAACCCAGAGAATGGGGGAAGTGGGGCAGAGGGGATCAGTGCAGAGGATCGGACAGACAGGCAGAGGGTGAAGCGGTGAAATGAAGCTCTCCACGGCCGATTTACAGAGAGGGCTCTGCGTGACCTCTTCTGTAAGCTGGGACTGCCAGTGAGCCTGAGACTGCTGTAGATTTCTCATGACAACGGCTTCGGGAAGATGGAGAAAGAGATAAGATAACCCGAAGCTTCCTGTCCAAAATAGGAAGTTTTCTAGGTCAAGGAAGGGGTTGAGTGTGGGGACAGAGGCATATAGAGGCAGAGCAAGAGGCTGGTCACAGGGGATAACTCCTGGTAGAGAGGCTCCAAGGAGCCCCGTCCAAGGGCACTGAGCATAGGGGCCCTGTTGAGGCCAAGCAGGCCTGGAGAGGAGTCCCTTCCCTCCACTTTACAATTCACTGCTGGGCAAGACACTGGAGAGGGAGTCTGGGAATCCAGCTCCAGGGAAGCAAAGACATCACAAGACTGTGGGGAGTTCCTCTGAGGGCATCAGGAACCACAGTCCAGCCCAGTCCTGAGAACCAAGAGAAGCCCTGACCCTCAGCTTGACCATGGAGTTACTGAACTAGACCCCAAAAGAACCAAGCAAGGAACCATAAAGGGGAACACTGTGGCCCTCCACAGCCCAGTTAGTATCCAGGGGCCAGGAAACTCCCACAAAGAGAGAAAGGGCAACTGGGAGAGGTCCCTGGATCCAGGGGAAATGGGGCAGGGGCAGCTGAGAGCAGTACAGGTCCTGTGTTCAAAGTGGAGGGGTCAGGGCTGGTCTCCAGCACCCCCTGTCATAGGTGAGGCATCACACATTACTTATATCACCTTGAGAATGTTAGTCAACCTTGAAACTGTTTCACTGGTAAAATGAGGATACTATTACCCAGGTCACAAGGCTCTCGAGAACGGAGTGAGCTAATAGAAGGAAAGCACTTGGCACAGTGCCACCAGGTGCACAGTAAGCAGGCAGGCAAAGGAAACTGCTGTCACTACCGATTTACCCTTGAGGGATCCTGAATGGTGAGGAGAAGCTGAGCTGTTGGTCTTGCCTCACATCCCACCCACCTCCCTAGACCACAAGCCAAATGGACTGGTGGGCAGGTACCAGACTGGGGGCAGGAGGGAGCACCCTAAGACCCACCTGAATGCTTGACAGTACTTTCTTACCACTGCCCACTCCCAACAAGAACTCAAAAAAGGATACGGGTTGCTGAACATCCTCTTGAGGTCTACCTTCTCTTTGCAGTAGGGACATGTCTGCTTCTTTCCCACAATGCACCAGCCGCGGATGCAGAACTCGTGGAATCTGGGCACACTGGTCAAGGGAAATGGTGGGCAGCCAGGATGGCACTCCAGCCCCAGGATGGGCTTCATGGTGTCCAGGTCCTAGCTGGAGGGAGGTTCAAACCCTGGCTTCACCTCTTACCAGCTATATCATCTTGG
The DNA here is from genome assembly GCA_024291935.2 of Okapia johnstoni. NCBI lineage: Eukaryota > Metazoa > Chordata > Mammalia > Artiodactyla > Giraffidae > Okapia > Okapia johnstoni. Next base: position 26,752,252 of record CM044325.1, read on the forward strand.
GCAAGCTGATAGTACACCTCTGGCCCTGCTTCCTCATACATGAAGTGAAGTTAATGAACTCTGCCTTATGGGCTGCTCTGGGCAAAATGGAGAGCATGTGGCACAGAATGGGAGCCAAGTAAGGACGTGGTAAATGTCAGAGGTGCCATTCAGGGGCACTTGATTCCAACACTGAGGGAGCCAGTTAGAGGATGCTCCTCCCTGGTGACTGACCCAATCTTGCAGCAGCTAGTGTAGCTGAGGCTCCCTTCTGACCTGGCCAGGCTATACATGCTGTTTACGCAAGAGTGGCTCCCATCTGTGAGAAAGACCAAAGGAGGTAGCCGTTTCCACTCCCGGGGATTGGCTTCCATAGCAGAGGACATCACCCAGATGCCTGCCTCTTCTGACTCCCCTCCCCTCAAAGATCTGGATGGCACGCCCAGCGTCATGACCGTCCCCTCCCTCCCTGACTGGAGTGGTGCGAGAGGCAGCCCAGGAGCTCCAGATAGGATACACGTGATTGCAAGACAGCCTATACGTGTTCTCGATGATGCCCTCTTCACTGACATCCACAAAGATCTGCTGCCCACACACGGCACACACACTGTCCGAGAGGTGTTTGGTGGGCATGCCCGACTCGCTGTAGAACTGGGAGAAAAGAGGAGGAGGAAAAGACAGAAAAGACGTGAGAATCAACCAAAGTGGGATGATACCAGCGAGGCCTGGGGTCTTCTGGAGAGAACGTGACATGGCAGGCGGAGGATCCTGAGCTGGAGAATGTTTCACCGTCAATCATCCTCATCTCTGTGGGGCAGGTGGGGTGAAAGGACTAGACTAGAGATGGGCTGGGATATCAGATCAGACAGAACCTGCAGACTGGGCTAGTCAGCATCAGGGCAAGGAGACGGGCAGGGAGAAGGGCTAGGGGCTGCTGACAGGGAGCTACGTCAGCTAAGCCACTCTGGCCACACCATGGTTCCCTCAGATGGGCAACATCTCTTCTCTAAGATGCACACCAGTGAAACACCTGGTGCAATGGCGGTTGGGTGACAAGGACATTTCAGGCACTTGTGGCAGCAGTAAAACAGCTTCAACCCATCTGGACAGCATTTGGCATGATGTCACAAACTGCCACACCATTTAACCCATTAACTTCACCTTAAGAAATTTCTTTTAAAAGACGTATCAAAAGAGCTTCATGCATACAGATACTCATTTAAGTGTTATTTACAACTAAAGAAGCAGAGAGTCTGGCAACCTCTCAAAAAGTTAAACATAGAAATACCATATGACACAGCAATTCCATTCTTAGATAATACTCCTAAAGAATAAAAACTGGGCCTAACCACACACTTGTACACCAATGCTCATTAGCAACATTAATCACAAATAGCTAAACGGTGGAAACAACCCAAGTGTCCATCAACAGACAATGGATAGACAAAATGGGGTCTACCCCTCCCATGCAATGTTACTCAGTCACAAGAATAATGAAGTTCCGATACATGCCAAAACATGCAGGCACCTTGGAAACACGCTAAGTAAAACAAGTCAGACACAAAAAGATAAACACTGCACTGATACATGAGTCTATTTCTGTAAAATATCTAGAATAGCCAAAGTCATAGATAGAAAATAGAACAGAGGTAACCAGTGGTGGGGAGGAGGAAATGGGTTATTGCTTCTGTTTTGGATGATCAAAAATTTTGGAAATAGCGCACGGAACAATGGCTAAAATGGTGAATTTTATGCTACATATATTTTTACAAAAAAGTAAAAAAAAGAAAAACAAACAAACAAACAAAGAAATGGAAAGAACCACAAACGACCAACAACAGAAGGATGCCTCAATAAATTGTGGTATCCACTCAACGGGCTAGATAGGCAGTGAGTCAACTGAAGCATGAGATGCAACATTATCAAAAGCAGGGTACAAAATTAGAGGCACAGTACTGTTGGTACCATATGTAAAGACAAGCAAGCCCAAATCAATCAAAAGATCAGAAGGAAATGTATGAGAATATTCAAACCACTGATGTCTTGGTAGTAGGATTATAAATGGGTGTTTTTTATTTTGCCTACTTTTCTGTACTCAAATTTTCCTTAATGAAAATATATAACAGGTAAACCTCAGAGATATTGTGGGTTCCATTCCAGAACACCACAATAAAGTGAGTCACGCAAATTCTTTGGTTTCCCAGTGCATTTAAATGTTATGTTTCTACTTACTATTAGGTGTGCCATAGCATTATGTCTAAAAAACCAACTATGACAGTAACATCCAAGACCACAGATCACCATAACAAATAATGAAAAAATTCAAAATATTGCCAGAAGCACCAAAATGCGACACAGAGACATAACGTGAGCAAAAGCTGTTGGAAAATGGTGCTGATAGACTTGCTTGATGTAGGGGTGTCATAAGCCCTCAATTTTCAAAAAGCAAAACCAGAAATTATCTGCAAAGTCCAATAAAGCAAAGCATGATAAAAAGAGGTATGCCCATACCTTAAAAGATTATTTATTACCATGGTTAATCACAGTGGATGAGCAATTCCATGCTCCAGAAAGAAATTCAAAATCTTGCATACTTTCCGTGTGGTTTATTGTTCAGTAGCTACAGAGCATTTCCCCTTGATCCCAAGAATAAAAGACTTGAATTTTATTTGTTGAAACTGTTTTTTCTTTTCATTGTCTTAAAAATGATGGTAAAACACACATAATATAGAATTTACCATCTTAACGATTTTTAAGTATACAGTTTGGTAATGTCAGTAAGTATATTCACATTGCTGCGCAGCTCATCTCCAGAACTTTCACATCTTGCAAAACTGTAAAATTAATTCTTTAAAAGGCTTCTGTATTTATTATTACAATTTGATCTGTACCTATAAAGGGAAATCGATTATACTTAGCTTTTTTTGCAATGTTATTTTTCTAACTTCAGTTTGCTCTGTTTTTTGTTTCCAAGCAACTGTCTTCTGAAAACTTCACAGCCCGTTAGCTGGGTGAGGGATAACAGTGGAAGAAGGGTGGGCGTGTAGAAGCTGGGACAGGGAGTAGGGAGGACACAGTTATGTCTGCCAGAACCTCCACTCCACATGGGGCTTCTCTGACTTCCAAGCAGCCCTTCTGAGAAGCGGCCTCTGCTGCTGCTGCTGCTGCTGCTGCTGCTGCTGCTGCTAAGTCGCTTGAGGCATGTCCGACCCTGTGGGACCCCATAGACAGCAGCCCACCAGGCGCCTCTCCTGACTCCCAAAAGTCCTCAGAGGCAGAAGGTAGAGATGCCAAGAATCCATGAATATAGTTTCCTGCCTTCACCCCTGCCTCACCGTCTTGCAAGAATGTCTGAAGTGACTCAAGGTGAGCTTGTTACCTTGAGCAGCCCCTTTGCTGGGGAAATCAAAGACCAGAAAGGAAAAAAACTAGCTGCGATGAGAATCCAGGCCCCCTGACTCCTAACCCAAGTCCTACCCAAGACGTCCACTGACATCTGAACACTGCAGAAAGGGAGCTACTTAGCTCAGTGAGGGCCAATAATTCAAAAGGTTCTGATTTGTGTATCAAAAGTGCAAAAGGATAAGTGAGAGTTAAGGCAAAGCCAAACCCGTGGGAGCCCACCAACTATAATTCTCCAAAGCAGGAATCTGAATGTTTGTGCTGAGGGGACCTCTGAGAGAGACTCCGCCAGAGTTCAAGAGGCTGACGGCTCTGAATGAGCCTGGCTGAGTATTTCTAGGCACATCAACTGAACAGCGAGAAGAGAGGCCAAGAAGTCTGGGCCCAGCTCTGGCACCAAATCCTTGTACACTCGTGCAGCACAGGAACACCACCACTCACTCTGGCCCACGGCATCGGCAGTGAGAAAGGGGAACCCTCCAACTCAGAACAGGAAAGCTCTGAGGAAGAACTTAACCTCAAACCACTCCAAGTTCTGTCCCAGGACACTGGGGCAGGGATACAGCATCAGAGAGAACCTGGATGAGGTAATGAGAATAGGAGGGACACTGAGGCAAAGTTCTATTAGGCCTCTAGCTTCTCCATTCTCCCTGCGAGCTAATGCGGTGACAGGCCAGCAGGGTCAAATCCCACAATGTTTCAACAAAGTTATCAGATGAGCCTGTCAAGTCAGGAAGGTCCCAGCAACCAACGGTTCGTAGAGCCCACTGAGACTGTATGAGGAGGACCTTCGGCTGAGTGGGGTAAAGTACAGGGAGGCAGATTACAGTTTAACCTCAAGCGCCTGATGCCTCAGTGTGGAAAGGGCTCAAGGGGCCATAGTTTGTCAGGACAGTCTGCATTTCCATCCTCTGTCACTTACTATCTTGATGATCTTGAGCAAGCCACCCAAACTCTTCTTTCCTTCTGTCAGATATATTGGGCACCTACTAGGTACCAGTCACTGGACTAGGTGTTGGGCTTATATAATGTTGGAAAAACACAGACCTGGCCTCTTGTCTTCAAGAAACCTACAGCTAGGGGAGACTGGCATTTAATGGCCATACTACTCAAAGCAATCTACAGATGTAATGAGATCCCTATCAACTTACCCATGATATTTTTCACAGAACTAGAACAAATTATCCTAATGTTTATATGGAACCATAAAAGACCCAGAATTGCCAAAGTAATCCTGAGGAAAAAGAACAAAGCAGGAGGCATAACCCTCTCAGACTTTAGGCAATACTATAAAGCTATAGTAATCAAAACAGTGTGGTATTACCACAAAAACAGACATATATAGATCAATGGAACCGAATAGGGAGTCCAGAAAAAAAACCCACATACCAATGGTCAATTAATCTTCAACAAAGGAGGCAATAATATAAAATGAAAAAGACAGTCTCTTCAGCAAGTGGTGCTGGGAAACCTGAACAGCTGTACGTAAATCAATGAAGTTAGAACACGACCTCACACCATGCACAAAAATAAACTCAAAACAGCTTACAGACTTAAACATAAGATATGACACCATAAAACTCCTAGCAGAGATCATAGGCAAATATTCTCTGACATAAATCATAATGATGTTTTCTCAGGTCACTCTCCCAAAGCAATAGAAATAAAAACAAAAAATGAATGTGACTTAAACTTACAAGCTTTTGCACAGCAAAGGAAATCATTAGAAAAAAAAGACAACCTATGGAATGGGAAAAAGTATTTGCAAATGATGCAACCAACAGGGCTTGATTTCCAAAAAATACAAACAGCTCATACAACTCAACAACAAAAAACCAAACAGCCCAATGAAAAAATGGGCAGAAGATCTTAACAGACATTTCTCCAAAGAAGATATACAGATACCCGTAGGCACATGAAAAGGTACTCAACATTGCTAATTATCAGGGAAATGCAAATCAAAACTATAATGAGGTATCACCTCACATCAGTCAGAATGGCCATCATCAAAAAAATCTACAAAGAGTAACAGCTGGAGAGGTTGTGGAGAGAAGGGAACCCACTTACACTGTCGGTGAGAATATAAACTGGTGCAACCACTAAGGAAAACAGTATGGAGGCTCCTCAAAAAATTAAAAATAGAGTTGCCATGTGATCCAGCAATCCCACTCCTGGGCATATACCCAGATAAAACTATAATTCAAAAAGATACATGCAACCCTATGTCCATAGCAGCACTATGAACAATAGTCAAGACATAGAAACAACCTTAATATCCATCAACAGATGGATGGATAAAGAAGATATGGTATATATACACAATGGAATATTACTCAGTCATTCAAAAGAATGTTACAGCAATCTCTAGGACGGACCTAGAGATTACCATACTAAGTGAAATAAGGCAGAAAAAGAAAGACAAACACCATATAATAACACTTACATGCGGAATCTAAAATATGATACAAATCACTGTATCTACAAAATAAAAACAGACTCACAGACACAGAGAACAGACTTGTGGTTGCCAAGGGGTAGGGAGGATAGAGGAGGGAAGCAATGGGAATTTGGTATTATCAGAGACAAGTTATTATATATAGAATGACTAAACAACAAAGTCCTACAGAATAGCACAGGGGACTATATTCAACATTCTGTGACAAACCACAATGGAAAAAATATGAAAAAGAATATATATATATACAACTGAATCACTGTGTTGTACAGAAGAAATTAACATAACACTGTAAGTCAACTCCAATAAAAAATTTTTAAAATGTACATAAAATGAGAATTATTTAAAAGGCTAAAATAAGAATTAGTTATTTAAAAGGCGTTCAAAGGGCTATCACAGAACACTGTAATGAAGGGGTTTCCTAACTAAGCCTAGGTCATCTGCGGAGGCTTCCTCAGAGAGGAGTGGCATTTTAGGCTGAGAGGTGAAGGATGAGTAGAAGTTAGTGAGATGGAGAGAGGCAGAAGTGACAAAAGGAGGCCGGGAGCAGGACGAACCTGATGTAATTGAGAAACTGAAAGAAACCTGTAAGAAAGAGGAAAACAGTAAGTCTTTAAGGCCAAAATGGAGGATCCTTGACTTTAAATGAGAAGTCATCTAAGGGCTTTATTTTAGACTCATATGTTTAAAAGATCACTCAGCCTTCCATGTGAAAAATGGATTGGAGAAGAGGCCAAAATGGATTCAGTGAGACCACCTAACAGACAGTTACAATATTTTAAATGCAACAGATGATGGGGGCCTATGCTCAGGTGATAACTTGGGCTAATCTGATGGCAATAAAAATTGGGAGAAGTGGACAGATTGTTGATACCAAAGAGACAGCTGACTAGGAAAGGCCTGGAGTTCAAAATAGAGTTCTGGATTATACATCTGGAAGTCATGGAAAAAGAAAGAAGAAATAACTAGTGAAAAATAGAAAAGATGGTTTTGCCTTGAGCTCATAGGAACAGTAACATTTAAGGGGAAAGAAAATAAGCAGAGAAGACAGAAAATATCAGAGTGAATGAAAACCAGGACAGGGTAATATCACAAAAGCCACCGTGGGGGGCGGGGAGCACCCTTTTTAAGAAGAAAGAAGTGCTGAGTCAACTGTGCTGTTGACTGCTGAGGTCATAATCAATCCCCTAGAATAAGTGACATAGAGTCCCTGGTGATCTGAGTAAGAGTCACTACAGAAGAAGGGTATGACTTGAGGTCAATTAGAATGGACTAGGAAGTAAGTGAAAGGTGATCAAAAAGGAAACAGAAACTTTCCACAAATTTAGCTGTCAATGACAGGAAATGGCTCAGTAGCTAGAGAAGGTGTGTCAAAGAAAGGACATTTTTTCAAAAATAATATTTAAATGATTAATAGGCAAGAACCCAGTAGAGGGAGAAGTTGAAGTCATAGGTGAGAAAGGAAGTCAATGGTACACCAACCAGGTCCCTGAGGAGGCAGGAGGTGTGGAATCTAGAACACAGGTAGAGCTGGTCTCTGATGGGAGAAAGGACCCTTACTCCACTGTTACTGGAGGGAAGGAGGAGAAGATAGGTGGAAACAGAAGTAGATCTGTAGGTACGGTGTCAGGAACTGGGGGAGATTCCTGTTTGGTTTCTAGTTTCTCAGGAAAATAGGAGGCAAGATCATCTGCTGAGATGAAGGGCAGAGGGAAGGGGTGTTAGAGGTTTAAGACTGGAGGTTTGAAACAAAGGTTACTCAAAGTGTTGAAACAAAGGGTGCGCTCCAGATGAACAGAGTCAGATTTCTCCTTTTGCACAGGAGCTTGTTTGTAGTAGGGGCTTAGGATACAGGAGTTCTAATCCACACCATCGCAGGAAATGTGTGCCATGACAGCTTCGAGGGCTCTTCTGGTCCATCCCCTCAACTAGTGAGACTAATGGCCAGGGAGGAGAGCCTCACTCGAGGCCAGAGAGCTGGTGGCAGGGCTCAGCTGGCTCCCTGTCAGTTCAAGATGGCTTCAGAAATACTTGCTGAAGAAGTGAATAAAATACCCATTTCCAGGATTATAGTGGAGGAGATTCCATACCACAGAGTGGTTGAAGATGATTTCAGACAAAAGATGGCACCAAGAGAGAACTGGCAACTCATGGTTAATGATTTGTCTGTCTTGCTTTATGTGTTGAGTATGATGAATATACAAAGTCTGCAAGGGCCCAGTGCTCCAGGTGATTACAGATATAAAATATGTAGCACAACAGGACTGTACAGTAGGTAACAGTAGTTGCTAATATCATCACCATCTGAATGTCTGCCATGGGCCAGGCTACCCTGTAAAGTACTTGACATTAACCCATCTGTTCCTTACCAAAATTCTACAAGGCTGGCAATATTATTACAGCTAAGAAAAGAAGATCAGAAAGGTAAAGCAACTCGCTCAAGAGTATACAGATAATTAAAAGTGGAGGAGAATTTGAAACCAGGTCTGCCTGACTCTGACCCCCCAGCTCTTTATACTACTACGTCAAGTCAGATGAATGGGTAGCCAGCCCGTCAAGTCAGATGAATGGGTAGCCAGCCCTGTCCTCATACTATCTGGGGCTGCTGAGGCTCCAGTAAGTAGGAAGTCTGAGGCACAGCAATTTGCTCAGGAGACAGAAAATGTGAGCTAGGACACCTGGCCCAGTGCAGCACAATGTGTTGCTACTCTGCCTGCCAATCAATCCCACAGAAGAGGAAGTCCCAGAAATAAGCTTATTTCCCAATGATTCATTGCCCCACCCCTCCATGACTTTCGGGTACGAATGGAAACTAAACTGACTGGCTGTCACAAGCTTATGACCTCACAGTAACCAGCTGGAAAACACAGACTTCATTCAAGATTCCCTTGAATCAACTGACTCAACAAAACAGTTACAAATTTCTCCAAGTGAGGCAAAACAAAGAGCTACTCTACATTAACTAAAAAGAGTAGCGTAGTGTAAAAGGAGTGGAGAATGCTTAATACAACTATAAAACATCATAGTTTTATTTCTAGGAATTGTGAAATTAATTAATCACAGATTTTTTTTTTTTTTAGGTCAAACCACTCCCTGAGGGGGACCAAGAGATGAATCAGACCTAGTTCCTGACTGGTACAGCTCCAAAATCAACTATGACTCTTTGGGATAGAAGCTGTGATCACCGAATATACAAAAGACTATGAAAAAATAAACAGAACTGAAAATGTGGTGTGTGTGTGTGTGTATACACACACACACACACAAAGTGAAATATTATGTAGCCTTAAAAAGGAAGGAAATTCTGACTTGCCACAACAAAGGTAAACCTTGAGGATATTATGCTAACTGAAATAACCCAGTCACAAAAGATAAATATTGCATATGAGTTCACTTATGTGAGGCATCTAAAGTGATCAAATTCATAGAGACAGACAGAATGATTGTTGCCAGGGGCTGAGGAGAGCAGGGATTAGGGAATTATTGTTTAATGAGTATAAACAGTTAGAAGTGGACATGGAACAACAGACTGGTTCCAAATAGGAAAAGGAGTACATCAAGGCTGTATATTGTCACCCTGCTTATTTAACTTATATGCAGAGTACATCATGAGAAACGCTGGGCTGGAGGAAGCACAAGCTGGAATCAAGATTGCTGGGAGAAATATCAATAAGCTCAGATATGCAGATGACACCACTCTTATGGCAGAAAGTGAAGAACTAAAGAGCCTCTTGATGAAAGTGAAAGAGGAGAGTGAAGATCATGGCATCTGGTCCCATCATTTCATGGCAAACAGATAGGGAAACAGTGGCTGACTTCATCTTTCTGGGCTCCAAAATCACTGCAGATGGTGATTGCAGCCATGAAATTAGACGATGCTTACTCCTTGGGAGGAGAGTTATGACCAACCTAGACAGCATATTAAAAAGCAGAGACATCACTTTGTCAACAAAGGTCCGTCTCGTCAAGGCCATGGTTTTTCCAGTGGTCATGTATGGATGTGCAAGTTGGACTATAAAGAAAACTGAGCACAGAAGAATTGATGCTTTTGAACTGTGGTGTTGGAGAAGACTCTGGAGAGTCCCTTGGACTGCAAGGAGATTCAACCAGTCCATCCTAAAGGAGATCAGTCCTGAATATTCATTGGAAGGACTGACGTTGAAGCTGAAACTCCAATACTTTGGCCACCTGATGCGAAGAGCTGACTCATGGAAAAGACCCTGATGCTGGGAAAGATTGAGGACAGGAGAAGAAGGGGATGACAGAGGATGAGATGGTGGAATGGCATCATCGACTCGATGGACATGGGTTTAGGTGGACTCCGGGAGTTGGTGATGGACAGGGAGGCCTGGCGTGCTGCAGTCCATGGGGTCACAAAGAGTCAGACACGACTGAGCGACTGAACTGAACTGAACTGAGTGACTAGCACACACACCCAAGGTGATAGCTGAATCTTCTGTTTAACCTGAATTGCCCTAAGCCTACCAGCCCAAGGCACAAATGAGATCACAGTAGCTGTGACATACAAATTTACACAGCCAAGAGGTCCCCACCTGCAAAACTGCCACAAGCTCAGCAAGAGGTCCTGAAGTGCCTCACATAAAGTCAGTGCCAAGCCTTTCTTGTTCTTCTCAATTGGTCTCCATTGATATCTCCTGCCTAAAAGCTAGGACTTGTATGTGCAGGCACCAGGAGAACCCACTTCCCTGATGTTCTAGGGCTTCTCTCCAACGTGGCAAACTTCGACCTAGAAAGAACTTTGGAGTGCCCTTCAGTCCCCACACACTAGAGTCACAATTGTTTCAGCACAGAACTGGAGAAATGTCTACTAAACTTGGAAATATTTTTTCTTGGGGCAGGGTCTAATGGAATGATACCAAGATGGGGAGCACTTCTGTGTGGTTCACACAATTACAAAAAGAACTCATTATTTTTACAAACAACAAAACAACAAACATATTTCCATTGCAGAGAAAAATGAATAAGGATATTGTGTTGGGTTTCTTAGACTGTTACTTTACCTATATTTTAAACTTGAAGAATCTTTGCATGGTCTCCACCTGTCCTCTCTCAGCATTTCCTATCTCAGTGAAGGATCCGAGGAGTTGCTTGAGTCAGAAATGTCAGCTTTGGTACCTACCTTTCTTTTCTTCCTGTTTTTTCCTTCAGTCCCCAGAACCAATCTATATCCAAGTCCTGTCAAACTTACCTCCAAAATACCTCTCAGTCTACTTCTCTCCCTTTTCACCATCTCTACACTGATCCAAGCTGTCTTCATCTTGCACAAACTACTACAACTGTCTCTTTCAATAGTCATAGTGGGTCATGCTGATCTGTGGACCCCTCTCTGATCTGTTCTCTACCCAAGCAGCAATGATTTTTTCCAAGTGCAAATCTGATGATACCATTTTCTATCTTAGCCCCTTAGTATTATTAGTAAAAATCACAATCTTTCATTTAGCCTATGTGGGTTTTTCTAGCCTAGCCTTTATTTCTCTAGACACTTCCACTATAATTCAGCCCCACAACCACATTAGCCTTAGTTCCTCAAAGTTCTCACCTTTTCTCCCACTACAGACCTCTTACACATGCTATTTCCTCTACCTGGTACACACTTCACTTTTCACTTCATCTGGTTAACTCCCACTCATTGTTCAGGTCAGCTCAAAAGTCACATCAGGGAAGCCACCGTTGAGCCCCAAGACTAGGTCAAATGCTGTAACTGTATTTGTTCATAGTATCATGAACCTCCCTTGATAATATTTATTAATTTCTAATAATATAATTTCATAATATATTATCATGAATAATATAACGTATCATATATAATTTATTGGTGTTTTTAATTACTTTAATACCCATCTCTTTCGACAGTAAACTCCATTTGGGCAATAATCATGTTTATTTTTGTACACCTTTCTAAGTACATCAGATGTGCTTAGGCACACAGGAGACATTAAATAAGTATCTGTTGAGTGACTCTCAAGTTCCTGCAGGGTAAAGTGACTTTTACCTTATGGCTTAGAGTTAAAAATTCCAGGGTACCTCTGAGATCTAGCTTTCCAAATTTTAAAGAGGGACTCTCCATATATACCACTCACATCTTGAAGGATTTTGTATGGCTTATCTCTTCCATCAAACAAGTGATGCTATCCTGAACTCTCTGAAGATGGCAGGAGGCAGTAACAAAAGCCCAGGTGAACTCACCCCTATGGTCGATGCCATGTAGTCTGCACACATTTCTGCAAAGTCCCGCTCAAGAACACCATAATAGAGGCCATAGAAGAGGAGAGAAATGCCAAAGTCCATGGCATCTTCAGGTTTGATCCTGTAAGGGAAGCAGTATGGCCTGTAAGCCTTGCCCTGAGATGCACTTGCTTTGCATTACTACTCTGGGACACATAAAGCAGCGCCTAAAATTGGAAGCCTCAAGCGTAGAGCAAGTATTGGCAAACTAAAACCAAGTCCAGCCCATTTGCATATGGCCTGTAGGCACCTCCTGACAGGCTAGGACTGGAAGCTGTGAAGACCAAGTCAGAGTACCCCCTTCTGCAAACTTCATCACAGGGTTCCCAATGCCTGCCTCCTGTGACTGACGACCGTGCCTGGCAGCGGCCTAGGCTCTGCTCTGGTTCACACTTACACATCGGGGACTCCACCACTGGCAACCACTGCCCGCCAAGCAGCGGGATTTTCGGTCTGGAAGTCAGCAGCTCACTAACGAACTGCCTCACCTCCAGCAAGTTGCCTAAGTTGAAATGGCCAAGGCCTCCAAAAGGAGGGACGAGCACAGCAGGTTCTGGGTGTCACTGGAGCAGACTGAAACTGATCCTAATGTTCACCCGCCCCCATCAGGCCCCTCCTTTAGACAATGTTTCACCTGATGGCAAGTGGACACAAAGAATGCCCACCATCTGAGACAGTTCACCCAGGCAAATACATAGGGCAGGGAGGCATTTTCTCTCTTGTTACGTAAATACCTATAAACCATCCTAGATCTTGCCTTTTGTCCCATGAAACCTAAAATATTAATTTGGCCTTTTACAAAAAAAAAGCTTTCTAACCACAGCTTTAGAAAAGAAAGATACAGTTAGTAAATATACACATACTCGTTACATACAATTTTAAGTTGCAACTACACATATTCTGTATCATGTCACCAAAGTTAAATTTTGGTCCAAGTCTTCTTACTAAGGACAATATGCTTATAATATTAGGAAGTTTGTTTTAGTGATTTCATGGACCAATAATTTGCAAACTTGAGCCTTTAAATGTTTATTAAAGAAAACTATCTTTGTTAAAACATTTGTACGAAGAACTGAATGTGTTCACTTAAGACTGTAAATTACATTTATCTCAGAAAGTTGAATTTGCCCACCAATCTTGTAATATTTAACGTACTAATTTGATATCATGGTCTTACACCAATTAACCTAATTAGCAGCATAAAAATGGTCAAGATTCTCAAGTATGTTTTCCTCCTTATGTAGTTTATCAAAGTAGAAATTGTAATTCTAGAATAAATACCTTTAAAACATAACATAAAACATAAAACATGGAGAATCTTGGTTTTTACTTTTTTTAATCACAAAGATTAGGAAGCTATCTGGAAATATCTTGGTTTTCTTTGATGAGACCTGATGACTCTTCACTGATAAATTCCTATAAATATCTGTGGCACCTGTTTATTCTTTCAGCCTGTAGTACACCTGGAAGGAAGAATTCCGTGGTTGTCCTCTCACTATATAAAGTAGGACTGATGTCTTTCAGTATCAGAAACTCCTACCTACAGTGTACTCGGTTTGGGGAAGAGGTCAGTAGTCATGAATTTAAATTTGAATCCTAAATCTCTAGCTTCAACACTGTCCCAGGCTTAGAATTCCTCATGACCCACAGCCTACAGCCCCAATTCCCTCAGCCAGGAAACCACATTTCTACCCTTTTCTGCCCTACTTATTGTACCCTCCACAGTCCCAGAGTCATTATCATTGTCATAGTCATTGTCCCAGAGTCCAGGACAGGATTATCTGGTTTTTGCTCTAATGAGCAGTGGGGTGGGAGGGGACCTGTAGGCTGAATCAGACCTTTTGGAAAGCTTATGACAGTAGGAAGTAACAGCCAGAATCCCACTCCTAGTCATGTATCCTTAGGAAGCAACTCGGCAATGTTATCTGTGGCAGCAGTACACTGAAAAACAACCTACGTGCCTAACAGTGGAGCAAGACTTAAAAGTCCACAGGTTAATTCCGTCTCCTGAGAAATCTCTTAAAGGCAGAATGTCAGCTATGTTACAAGGCAACAATGCTTATGTTAAACCTGATCTGCGATTAGAACACAGTATCTGAATCCGGGGAGTTTTAAACCTGATGTGTTCCTTGGAGAAGTGCGGCTTCTGGGCCTGGGTGGCTCCCACATTCATCTGTGTGGTCTCCTTCTCTCATATCTCAGCCCTGGGACTACTGTAAGGACTCCAGCAGGCACTGCTTTATTTCCGGTCTTGTATCTTTCTAGGTGGATCTGCTGCCAGGTGTAACCAACTGTTACGTGAGTTCAACTGTCTAGCCTGGGGTCAGCAAACTTTGTCTGTTAAGGTCCAGATTGTAAGTATTTTAGGTTTATGGCCCTAAAAGCCTCTGCCACAATTATTCAACTCTGCTGTTTTACTGCAAAAACAGCCACAGGTAATGTGTAAACAAATGAGTGTTTCAGCAGAAATGTTTTATTTTATAAAAATTGAAGGCAGGTCAATTTGGCCCATAGGAGGCAGTTTGCCAACTCCTACTCTCCCTGAACATAAGACCACTAAGGTAGAGTGGATGTTGTAAGAAACAATACACACATGTAAAAGGAAAATGGCTCTGTTGGGGTGATGGAGTTATGGGTAACTGGCTATAATCATTATTATGCTTATTTTTGTTATTATAGTTTTCCATTACAATATAAATTCTTTTATTTATTTATTTATTTATTTATTTTATTTCTTTGTTTGGTCACAACAGGCCTTAGTTGCGGCATGTGGGATCTAGTTCCTTGACCAGGAATTGAACCCAGACCCCCTGCATTGGAAGCATGGAGTCTTAGCCACTGGACCACCAGGGAAGTCCCAAAATATAAATTCTTAGAAAGTACAACCAATGATTTGAGACTCTAACTCTGTATTATCCAGACATTCCTTTCTCTTTGCCAGCACAAAATCATGGAAGGGCCACCCATCCTCCACGGCCCAAGTCGCCTATCCTAAGTGCCATATTCCTCTTGCTAATACTCAGGACTTGTCCCAGGAACAAAGGTACATCTCACCAGTCCCTTCTCCCCAAACACTAGCAAAAACAAAAACAAAGGGTACTCACTTGAATAATAAGTTAAGACCAAAGAGGGTAAACATGACAGCCATGTAGCCAACGATGCCAGTGGCATAGCTGATTTTATAGATAAGCAGGAACCACTTATAAACCAACCTGGAGAAAGGAGAAAAAATTAGTAACGCTGACACAGAAACACTGGTGGATCACCAGAATTCCTTTCTCTCACATCAATGGGGACATCAGGCTCTTTGCTTAGGACTTATATTGAGCAACTTCAGTTACTATACATGGCTGTTCACTCCCTAAATTGCAAAATACCTCCACATACCAGGGAGGTATTTTGTATTTGTATTTTGGTATTTGTATTTTCCTGGTCTCAAACCAAGGAAGAAAAGGGAGCATTAAAAGAAGGTTTCAATATATGTAAAACAGATAGCCAACGGGTATTTGCTGTATGTCTCAGAAAACCCAAACAAGGGCTCTGTATCAACCTAGAGGGGTGGGATGGGAAGGGAGATTCAAAAGGGGAGGGGATATATGTATACCTATGGCTGATTCATGTTGATGTTTGACAGAAAACAAAATTCTGTAAAGCAATTATCCTTCAATTTTTTTTTTAAAAAAGGAGGTTTCAACATCAAAGAATGCCTGCCTAACCTCAGACAACTATGTCATCTCAAATTTAGGTTAGCTGGATAAGGAAGTGAAAATCAGTAACTACAGCTGTGCTCAGAAGGAACAGGTATTCTTATTAGGAAAGAGGATTCAAGGAAAGATGAATAAGAGCTAGAATTAGCTACAGGCTTTTGTAACTGGGCATGGTTAACCTGAATACTGCTTTGTTCTAACTCAGAACAATAACAAAATGAATGATGTCTAATGAGTTTGCTTCTGAATTTTTTTCTCCCTTGGAGGAGAAGGGATAAGGAAGGAGGCACTCAAAGAATACCTTTATTTGGATGTGTGTGTGTGTGACAGTGGTATGGGTTGGGGAGTGGGGGTTGGATGGGGGCGTGAGATTCTCCTGAAAGAGGAGCCATGCTCCCTAGGATCCAATGAAAAGAAGTATGGAATCTGGTTGGTTGACTGCAAGTAGGTTCAGAGAGGAAAGATGGTTCCCAGCATGTACCAGAGCCTTTTAAATGCTGTGGACGTAGGTCCCTTATATCATGGGCCACTGTTCTACCGGCAAGGAGTGCTAAAGAGCAACTCAGCAAGTCTGTCTGGCTCTTGAGAGCCAATGAGGTTACTGTCACTCTGCTGGGCCTCAGGGAAGATGCTCAAGGTCCCTTCTTGGGCCTCCCTGCTGTGGCTAAGCAAGGGTGTAATGACTTCTCAGGTTAGCAAAGGGACCCAAACACCCTGCAGTGTCCACCTTCAAAGACCACAAAAGCTCCACCATCCAGAGTTTGCAATGATCAGCCGGGAGTAAGAAACAGCGGAAAGGATATGGCATTTTAGGAGGAACCTGGATTAAGTGAGGTTTAGTAGCTGGGTAACCCCAGATAAGTCATATTAACTTGAGACAAGTTTACTAAGTCCTAAAACGGGAACCCCTTACTACCTTTCTCACTGGATTGTACACAGCCCATTTCCTAGTGTATAAAATACATGTTCAATAAATGCTGCATAAATAAATGTGGATGTTTATGAAAGTGCTTTGAAACTGTAAAGCATTACTGAATGCTAGCTGTTAATCATCACTGAAAACTTCTCATGTTATAAACATATTTTCAGTCATTTAGCTAAGATATTTAAATTACCTGATGATGCTTAACATGCTTTATTACACTCTTTCTTCATATTACCCTATATGAGGTAGCAATTATTATCACATTTTTTAGGGATAAAGAATTCAAGGCTGAGAAACATGCAGTCATATGGGTCATATAATTAACAAATGGCAGGGCTGGGGTTTCCAATCCACATCCATCTGGCTCCAGAGCCTGTGTATTTTATGATGGCTTTTTTTTTTTTTTAATGATGGCTTTTAACGTAGGGGACTTTCCAGGTGGCTCAGTGGTAAAGAACCTGCCTGCCAAGCAGGAGATGCAGGTTTGATCCCTGTGTAGGGAAGATCCCTAAGAGAAGGAAATTGAAACCCACTCCAGTATTCTTGACTGGGAAATCCCATGGACAGAGGAGCCTGGCGGGCTGAAGTCCATGGGCTCACAAAAGAGTCAGACACGACTTAGCAACTAAACAACAGTAACAACAAACTGCTGCTGCTGCTGTTAGGTCGCTTCAGTCGTGTCTGACTCCGTGCGACCCCATAAACGGCAGCCCACCAGCCTCCTCTGTCCCTGGGACTCTCTAGGCAAGAACACTGGAGTGGGTTGCCATTTCCTTCTCCAATGCATAAAAGTGAAAGTGAAGTCACTCAGTCGTGCCGACTCTTAGCGACCCCATGGACTGTAACCTATCAGGCTCCTCCATCCACGAGATTTTCCAGGCAAGAGTACTGGAGTGGGTTGCCATTTCCTTCTCCATAACAACAAACTACCATAGCCAGAGAGGCGCTTCTGGATCACTGACTTCACCTTGTAGGTAAACTTTACTTTGTAGAATAAAACTTAGAAGGCTAGGAAAAGGCTGGCAGTAATGTAGAACGTAAGAAGCATGGGAAAAAGAGTAAGTTTCAAGTTGGAGGTCTCTGGATCAGGTAGTCACAACTCTGAGACTGGCCAGTTCCTCTGTTAGGCTCTCCTGGACCTGCACACATGTCTCACAGCACTTACCAACTGCACTGAAACAGCTGCTTTCTTGTCCATCTCCTCCATTAAAACGAGTACTCCTTGAGGGCAGGGACCATGTCTTATTCAGCTCTGTATCCCCAGCACTCAGCACAGGGCCTGACACAGAGCAGGTGCTTGTTGAATGAATGAATGAGAAAAATCTCTTTTTTTTTTTTCTGTCAAGCATAGATATAAATGACCTCACAAGCTGGTTGGGAGGATCAGATGAGAAATACAAAGAATTATACAGGAAGGGGCTTCTTTGTGACCAAAGAAGGAAGTATTGTTTGTTATAATTCTCTAGTTTAAATTTGCTGAGATTCATTCATTCAACAAAAATTCAGAGTACGCTACTATGTGCCAGGCCCTTTGGCAGAGCCTGGATATACACTGACAAACAACATGGATATGGTTCCTGATCTCACAGTTAGTTTAGTGGGGGAGACAGATACTCAAAATAATATTTAGTCATAAACTGTGATAAGTTCTACGAAAGAAAGCTACAGGGCACTAGGAAGAGAATGTGACAGAAAATCTACTTAGAGATCAGAGAAGAGTTCACAGAAGAAAACAACACTTAAAATGAGACCATGAGAACCAGGATTTGCTTACTTATATTGTTAGCTTTTAATATAAACAGACCTTGATGTAAATAGTAAGGTAAGCTATAGGGAAATATTTGGGGGGTTTTATTCTGTGAATGGAGCAGGAGGTCTCCCAATCAGCTTGTTTTGGTGGGGCTGTGTGCCAAGTAATCTTGGCAGATAAAAACTGCAATTTTTTTTTTTCAGTTTAAGCCCACCCATCTCCCATGCATCCCAATCCATTAGTTTCAGGAAACTTGGCTCCTTCCCACTACCCACTAGCTAAATTCTCACCTTGGGGTTGTCTGGACTAGTGGTTTTCGGGTGGCTCGGAAGGTGACAAAGGCTGTGACAGCGGAGAACAAGATCCAGATCACTAGGAACCTCCACCAGTGCAGCTTCACTGTGAAATAGAGGGGAACAACCCACATCTGAAAGAGGGTCACCATCTGAAACACAAACATAAGCACTTCAGCTCTAGCCAGCTTTCTCTGCAGCTCCATCCACAAATCCAGAGCATATCTTTTGTGTTCCATTTTAACCTGATCCTCTCTGCATTTCCAGTTTTGGATAAAAGCACCTCCTAGTGACCCAAGTTAGAATCCCTGGGACCATGCTTGACACCAACCTTTTCCCCCACCCAACTGTTCATTGTACCTAATCTTTCCTTTCCATTTGAGCCCTTGCTGTCTCTTACCTGGCTGACCATAACCTCTTTATTAAGTCTCCCTGAATTCAATGTCTCTGCTCTAATCTATCCTTCCCAGGAGCACATTTAGTCGTGAACATGTCACTCCACTGCTTAGAACCCTCTGAGGTCCCCCTTTCTATAGAAAAGATCTGACATCCTTAGACCCTACATCCTTAGGCAGTCATATCTCCCACAACGGAGTTCCAAATTACTGTTTCAGGACCACCTCCTACCACTCCCCATGACTGCAGTCAAGGTGTCCCACTCTGAGACTAAAACATCCTTCCCACCTGCCTTTCAGCCTGAGAGTATCACAAGAGAGACACATGAAGCCTTCAGTCTCCTTGCTAGGCAGAATAAGTCATGACTTCCCAATGCTCCAAAAGCATTTTCCTTTCTACCATCATTACAGTGCTTATCTACAGTATGAGTCTAGGTTCGAATTCATTCTCTACCTTACTGTAAGCTCCTTGAGAGGAATGACAAGGCCATACTCTGGCCCATGATAGATCCTCAATGAATTTAGGGGAACCTTGTTTATCTTGTACCTCAAGAGGGAGGTACATTTCTGTTATAAGAGTATCTGTTTTACTTTCCCTCCTTCCACCTCGGACTTGTTAGTTAAGGCGTTCCAAGTGTATAATACGATTCTAAGCCTGAAGTTGGGACCAACACCAGTCTTTTGCTTCCCCAAGTCTTCTAACTCCTTCCCCAACCACCCAACTGTCACTAGATGGCACTCTTCTCAGGTGAGTAGCAGGTATAAAAAAGATAATTGGCACTTAGAGGCTTTCTTCCTGGTATTAAATGAAATGAAAGAATATATATTTTTAAAAGGGGGGGTGGCTATAGAGAGGAAAATAGTAGCTAGCATCCTAAAGTTCCATAGAAGAGAAAACTTTTGAGAAAATATTTTCTCTTGAGGATTTCCAGACTAGTGCTGCCTAGTCCAAATATAACATGAGTCGTATGTGTAATTTTAAGTGTTATAATAGCTATGCTTTAAAAACGTAAAGAGACGCAGATGATCTTAATTTTAATAATATATTTTATTTAACCCAATACATCTAAAATATTACCTTTTTGACACGTACTCAATATAAACTACCCAAGAAACATTTTACTCTTTTTTTTTTGTAATAAGGTTTTAAAACCCAATGTTTTATATTTACACTATATCGCAAAAGAGACCAGTCACACTTCAGGAGTTCTACTGCCACATCAGACTGGACAGTGCAGCTTAAAGCATCTTTTTAGTGTTTAGCTACTACTCTTTTATAGACTGCTCTGTGGCAAGAAAAAGCCTTAGTTTTTTAGTGTTATTTTATATATTTTAAAAGAGAGAGAGAGAGACAGAGGAAGAGCATGGTGATCAGCCACTTTGCTTTAGAGCTTCTAGTGCTGTCTGCCCACTGGTCAGTGAACAATGTAGCCTCAGTACCAATTCCACTGTACAGGAACCTGCAGTTGACTCCCTGAATGAAGCATTCTAAAATATCCTGGCCTTACAAGGAGGGAAGGATAGGGGAAAAGGATAATTAAGGAGTTTGGGATGGACATATACACACTGCTATGCTTAAAATGGATAACCAAGAAGGACCTACTGTGTAGTACATGGAACTCTGCTCAGTGTTATGTGGCAGCCTGGAAGGGAGGAGAGTTTGGGGGAGAATGAACACATGTATATGTATGGCTGAGTCCCTTTGCTGTCCACCTGAAACTATCACACACTGTTAATAGGGCTATATTTCAATACTAAATAAAAAGTTTTTAAAAAATAAAAATTAGGTGAAAAAAAAATTTGGGGGCCTTACCAAAAAAAGTGTGGAAGCGCCAGGACATACTAACAAATGGCTACCCAAACAATGCTCCACGTGACATTCTAGGAGATACATGGAGAAGACCAGGAAAGTGCATCACAACAAATAGCTGCAGATTATTTAAACTAGGGGATAAGGCAACTAGAATCATGACACTAAAAGAGGGTAGATGAAGGTGGGTGTGGAAAGAAGGCTGCATGGTCTTCAGCCTTCACATCATTTGCTTTGACAGGCTCATGGGGGTGTTTATAAAGCAGTAGGCCCAGAGGCTTGAGAAGAATTCAATCACGTGGTCCAGTCACATATATTCTTTCTGAGAAAGAACAGGAATTCCTGTCTACTTCTAGCTTTTCCAAAAACTTAGCTTTTTACATAAAAACAACCAGCCTGCCCTCTCAGCCTCTTTCCCACTCCCCATCACCAACAGCATGTTCTGGTGGGGAGGGGGTGGGTGGGAAGCAAGTCAAGATAATTATCCCCACATGAGCTGTAGCTATGCATATTTTGGGTTAGGAACTGGATTTTATTCGGGGTGGAACAAAGACATAGTTAGGAGTAAGTCTGGGCTTCCCTCGTAGCTTAATTGGTAAAGAATCTGCCTGCAATGCAGGCGACCTGGGTTCAATTCCTGGGTCAGGACGATACCCTGGAGAAGGAAATGACAACCCACTCCAGTATTCTTGCCTGGAGAATTCCATGATCAGAGGAGCCTGGCAGGCCAGTCCATGGGGTCGCAAAGAGTCGGACACGACTGAGCGACTTTCATTTTCACTTTAGGTTCTTCGAAACAGATGTCCCAGTAGAAGCCCAGCAAATGTGGATTCTAGTTCTGATCTGCCTCCAAATCATTAGGTCACCCCAAGGAGGGTTTGACTTGATTTTCAAAGCCCTTTAAGTTATAGCACACTAAGGTTCTGTTGGACCTTATCTGAGCCTTGTATCTCAGACACCCTGGGAGAGTGAAGGCAGTGTTCACTCTCACTCATCCATCAAGCATTTACTGTGCATCTAATAGGAAGAGAAATAAACATGACTTCTAGTTCCTGTCCTCAAGGAGCTAACAGTCTAGCAGCAGGAGACTAACATAGATCAAACCCTTATTTAATGATTCAATAAAACTTCAGACCCTTTCTAAAGAAGAAATCATTAAAGATCAAATGGACATAGTAGAATGATATAATATAGTGAAATGACTAGCAACTTTAGAATTAAAGATATCTAGATATGAATCCCAATATAGCTACTTACTGTTACCTAGACAAGTCACTCAGCTCTGACAGCCTCAGTTTTTTGAAGTATAAATGAGGTTAATAGTATCTACTCCATTAGGCTATATAGATTATGTGTTAATGCATGGAAAACTTTCAGAACAGTACCCAACAAGGCAAGCTATTCAATACAAGTAATGTAATAAATATAATGTAAGGATTCAATATGATAGCTCTTTTATTTCAATGGCAGCTTTCCAGGTGGCTCAATGGTAAAGAATCAGCCTGCAATGCAGAAGACATGGGTTCAATTCCTAGGTCAGGAAGACCCCCTGGAGAAGGAAATAGCAACCCACTCCAGTATTCTTGCCTGGAAAATACCATAGGTAGAGGAGTCTGGAAGTCGCAGAATCCACGAAGTTGCAGAGTCAGACATGACTGAGTGACTAAAAACAAAAATATTTCAATGGCAACAATGTGTATAAAACCATAAGCATAGCTGCATAGTAAGCACAGTTGCTTAAATAAATGAGAACTCTTACTATGGCTTCACATGATTGAAAATTCATAAAGTCACATATATAAGGGAGCAAAGATTGCAATGAGGTAACTAAAATAAGCAACATATTAAAAGTGGTGAGGTATCAAGACACTCTCTGCCAGGGAAGTTTGAAAGCCAGATTCTGTTCAGGGCCTTGAAAGCAGCTGCTGGGGTGAGAACCCAGTGCCTGACAAGGGGCAGGCAGAGGGGTTGGGTGAACACAAGAGTCTACCATGGGGAAAACGGTAAGTTACAATTCTGCCTGGTTAATTTATTTGTGTCTACTGTAGCATCTACTGGCATTCTGCTTAATTAATTAAGTTGAAGGCATTTTTAATGGCTAGCTTGGCAATAAATGGCTGAAAGTTACTCAAACTTCTCAAGACTAATGGCAGGGACTCTGGTGCCATCTGGTGGCAACACTCTGGTTCAACAGTTTGTTTAACCAAATACTTATACCTGATGCTATGAAAGGCATGAAACAAGGGGAAGCCGTGGCCCTAACTTCTCCAGAATCTGGGGTAATGAGACATAAATGCATGAACTGGGCAGTCATGCAAAGCATCAAGCACTGATATGAGAGTTCAGAGGAGAGATGCAGCAGTGCTGGCAGAAACTGTCAAGGGGAGACTGGCCAGAAATGGCAGTGCTCTGGCTGGTTCTGAAAAGTGAAAGTGAAAGTTGCTCAGTCGTGTCCGACTCTTTGCTACCCCATGGACTATACAGTCCATGGAATTCTCCAGGCCAAAATACTGGAGTGGGTAGCCCTTCCCTTTACCAGGGGATCTTCCCAGCCCAGAGTTTGAACCCAAGTCTCCCACATTGCAGGTGGATTCTTTACCAGCTGAGTCACAAGGGAAGCCACAAGCAAAGCTGGTTCTGAAGGAGGTTTCATTATGGTGTTTGCGCATGTGTGTGTGTGTGTGTATGCATGCGCACATGTGTGTGTGAAAGCCGTTCATCCTCTTTCCCTGAATCTGCAAATATGAAGCTGAAGTGAAGACCAGCCTGAAACTGACTTACTGATTCTTTCAGCAAACATTTGCTGAGGAATAATCCCAGCTTCTCTGATCTGGAAGGTAAAAATAGCAACATCCCACTTACCTCTCCACAAGACTACACAGTTGACATGATGATGTTAGATGCTACAGTAAGAGTTAGCTAGCCCTTATTTAAATGGACTTTGTTTAGATTTCTTTCATCTCAGAAACTGTAATTCATGAAAACAAAAAAGAGCTGCCAGATTACATCCTTCTCTGGACACTAGCACCCTTGCCAGAGGCACTTCCGACTTTCAGGATTCCCATCACTTCTTATTTGCCTATGTTGTGGGGACAGAGATCACCTACTATGCTTGACTGAAGAGGAATACCAAGGATGAAATGAAAACTATAAGTCCAAGTAGCACAACAAAGTAAGAGACTCACAGCTTGAATCAGCTTGAAAAAAAAAAAAAACAACGCTGAAAAATGGACAGAGGTCAACCAGAAGAAGGTCTGGGATATGTTCCACAGCTCTGATCAATACTGTCATGAATGATTCAGATGAAAATACAAAGGATCTGCTTATCAAACTGTGAGCAGCACAAAGCTTGGGAGAAAGGAGAGAGGAGAAAGGCAGTGAACACGGAAAACACAAACAAGATCCAAAATGAATGAAGCTCATTCCTAGAGTTCTTCTAGCTCTAACATTCTGTGACCTGGTAAGCTGAAATGAAAAACCAAAACCTCAGGATGAAACCTCATCAACTACCCAAGTATAGGATGGGGAAGGAGCTGCTCACATGAAAGAGATCTAGGGGTTTCACCTGACTACAAATTGCCAGGGAATATATGCCAACAGGGTCATTATCAAAAAGCCAAGGCAACACTATGCTACTTAACTAAGAATAAACCCTGAATGAAGGAGCAAGTAGCTCTACCGTTCTCTGCTCTGTCAAAGCATCCTTCAGCCCTGAGACCTGGTTTTAGGTCCACAATGTACAAAGAACACTGATGAATAAACATGACCATAACAGAGTATCCAGGATTTCAAAGGGTCTGGAAACCAAATCACATAACAAACAGCTGAAGATGCTGGGATAACAGGCCTGGACAAAATTAAAGGAAGGCGTGGCTATTATCTGAAGATCATCCAGAAGCCCAGCAAGCAGATAGAATCAGCATGGTTTTTGTGACCTGGTAAGACCCCGTGTATTGCTAGAATATTCCAAAGGGCAAAAACTTGGTTGGCAATTACGTCCTACCATACCCCTGGCAAATGGTCAACCTTATCATAAGAAGCAGACAGTCCAGTGATAAAAGATGTGCTAGATAGTTCTTTCCTGATGCTGACTTGAAAAAACCTGCCTTTGTCTACTTTCTGCCTCTGGGTTAAATTCTTGAACCTCGGAGAAGTGCAGAGTATATTTACTCCCTATTTCTTATGCCTACTCTCCTAATATCCAAAATTATGTCTTTTTCCCCCAAGTCTTCTCCTTTTCAGGTAAAAGTCACTCAAGCAGTCATTTAACAAACACTTGCTGGGCATTTACTGGACACCAGGCTAAGGACTGGGGAATTCAGAGTTGATAAACAAAAGCTTCTCAAGGAGAAGTCTACTGAGGAGAAACAACCATAATGCAGTATAATAAGTGCTATAATGGAGTAGGTCCTGGTGGCCAAGAAAGCAGAGCATAAATGCCCCACCCAACATGAAGGAATTATCATCTCTGTCCTGGGCGGTTCAACAGGTGCAGATGGAGAAAGGCATCATGATGCGGGAACAAGGTATCCTTGAGAGAATACACAGGTACCTGAGGGAGGTGTGAGAAATGAGCCTAAAGAGGTAGGCAAGGCTCAGAGAAGCACACTTAGGAGTTTTTAATTATATTCTGGGGGGAAAAGTTTTTCTCACAGAAAGTGGATTACAACCCTCTACCATCTTAGTCAGCATACTCTAGCCACATTCTAGTGACTCTCTTATTGTCTTGGTCTACAGTACTTTAAAGATTTCCAGGTAGGAGATTTGCCACTCATCCATTCCAGGAGGGACTAGCAGTTCAGGAGACAGGAGTCTGAAAAGATACTATATTTGGTAACAGACAGAGATGATGATGAAAGCTTCTCCTTGGAGATCTTTAAAAATAGGATAGATACTTTTCCAGGCATAGGCTTACTCCTTTCCCTAATATCCCTGAGGGAGCTAAGGAGCAAGTAAGATTAGACTCCGAATAGATGATGAAAACTGAGTTATACAGAAACCAAACATCAAGTCCTGGGCTAGGCTTCCAACCCAGATCTTCTGTCTCCAGAGTTCTGCCTCCCAGCACTGGTCACCAAGTTAGGAGGAACCCTGAGGAGGCAAAACAATGTAGACCAAAGTGGGGATGGTTGTGAAAATACTGAAATCCAAGAAGAGGACTTGGGCAAAAGTCATTTAAGGAAAACCTGGGGGGGGGGGGGTGGGGGGTTTAAAAACAGAAATGACTATGGCAGAACTGTCAACAATCTCCTGAAACTTTTGGAAACCTCAAAAAATGTTTGAGTACTCTATGGAAAGAGCACCTAACCAAGAACCAGATTTTATATCCGGCTCTTCAATATGATGGTCATGTGCTCCTGGCAAATCACATCTGGATTTTGCACTTCAGTTTCCTAATCTGAAAAATGGAGACAAACCCCTATCCTATCTTATAAAGCTTTTTGTTGTGAGGTTCCAAAGCAACAACAGATGAGAAAAGTATTTTGTTTTTAATCAACAAATTCAAACCTATAAAGCAGTGTAAGGTATTATTACAGCTGTTGCTGCTACTGAAAAGAACAGTACCTGAAATTTAAATACAGAAAACAGTAGGATTGCTTGCTCCCAACAGCAGTTAATTTAGACTCTTCTTTTAGTCTAAAATTTCTTTTCTTTGAACTCCTAAATTACAGAAAGAAGTTTGATAATCTTCACAGTGAAACCAGTAGATTGGCATACTTGCTCATAATCAACCTCATGGCTGGCAACATCCATGCCGCTCTAGGTTCCAGAGTCCAGTTGTTTCTCATTATGGATGAATTTTCTCCCCAGGGACACCTGACAATATCTGGAGATAGTTTTGGTTGTCACAATCAGAGGGAGGAGATTGTAGGTAGAAATCAGGGCTGGGGCTAAACATCCTACAATGTACCTCATAGCCCCCGAAAAAAAATAAAGAATCATCTGGCCAAAATGTTAATATGCTCCCTACCGAGAAACCTGGTCTAGGAGAACAGAGCTAGTGTTTTTCTACTTAGTGGTCATGGGTGCCCAATGGAAAGCTGGGCCACCAACAAGCACTAGTAAAGAATAGAAAATTTCATTCAGTTGGAGAGAAACAGAGCCTTATCAATTAATTCCATCATTTCTTGGCATGCCCTGAGAAGCATTTTCTGTGAAGCTTTGACAGCTAATCTCAAACAGCTCATGTTTCTACTACTCAACAACAATCTGAGAGCTTCTCCTTTACACAACATTCTCAAAGGAGTTGTTTTGGTTCTTTTTTATTCCCATTCCTTGCTCCACAGACATTTTAATGTGTTTAATATGTGTATTTTGGGGTTTGTTTTTCTTTTGACATAACAATAAAATTTACTTTTCACATAGATCTGAGTAGCCAAAAGCATTTTTAATTAATTTTTTTTGGAGTATAGTTGCTCTACAATGTTGAATCTGTTTTAACCATTATTAATCACCACAGTTTGAACTGTAAACTCATACCTATAGCAAGTACCTAAAATCTGTTTAAGCAGGGAGAAGAACTTTAGATGCCCCAGGATGGAAAACAAGGAATAACAAGATGGGATATGCAAACAGAACATCAAGGAATAGAATCCTCAGTCCACAGGATGGTTCAAAAATCTAATCTATAAAGTACCAATCCTAAAAATAAAATCAGAGCAATCTGGGGAAACAGATTGCAACACATATGTAAAAATGCTTATTCCTAATACACAAAAAGCTCTTATAAATCAGCAAGAAACATTCTAAAAGAATTCTAAGCAAGGAAAGAAATGTGACTGAACATACCACATGGTTCACCTGTGAATAACATTTACATGTCACAATAATGTAAATAGGGAAAACTTATTTACTACAAACTGGGAGGAGCAAAACTGCGAATGTGATGGGTCAGACGTACTGGTATAAGATAATCACCACTTTCCATGGCAGGATGTCAATCCATGTTCAAAAGTAAAATTTTATATATATATTTATTTGTATTTATATATATTACATATATATATCAAAGATGAATAGAGACAGGCAGAGGATTGTTGGTTTCTAAACATTACAGAACTACCTGATTTTTAAATTAGATATTTTCACCATATTAGATTTGACATCTGTTGGGATTTAACATCTGTTGGTGGGATTGTAAACTGCTATAACTTTTGTGAAGGGAAACTTGACAGATCTATTAATAATTAAATGGCAATTCCACTTGACCAGGCAATTCCATTTTTAGGAATTCATTCTACAGAAATGCTGGCCCAGCTATGCAAATTATCTCTGTAAAAAGTTTACTGAATCACTGCTGTAACTAAGATAAACATTGCATTGAACAAGTCTATTGGTGCCATTTTTCCAATAGCATTTACTCAGTTCATGTGAGTCTCTGCGTCACATTTTGGTAATTCTCACAATATTTCATTATTATTATATTTGTTATGGTGATCAGTGATCTTTGATGTCACTAATGTATCTGTTTTGGAGCACCACAAACTATGCCCATATAAGATAACAAACTTAATCAACAAACACTGTCTTTCTTCTGAGTGCTCCATTGACCACCCATTTCCCATCTCTCTCCCTCTCCTTGAAAAAGTGAAAGTGTTAGTCGCTCAGTCATGTCCAATTCTTTGCGACCCCATGGACTGCAGCCTGCTGGGCTCCTCTGTCCATGGAATTCTCCAGGCAAGAATACTAGAGTGGGTTGCCATTTCCTTCTCCAGGGGGATCTTCCCAGCCCAGGAATCGAACCCAGGTCTCCTGCATTGCAGGCAGATTCTTTACTCTTTGAGCCACCAGGGAAGCTCCTCCCTCTCCTTGGGTGTCCCTATTCCCTGAGACACACAATATTGAAATTAGGCAAATTAATAACCCTACAATGACCTTTGAGTGTTCAAGTGAAAGGAAGAGTCACACGTCTCTCATTGTAAATCAAAAGCTAGAAATGATTAAGCTCTCAGTGAGAGCTTAATCTCACTGGCATGTTGAAAGCTGAGACAGCTTGTTGAAAGCTTGGTACCAGTTAACCCACGTTGTGAATGCAAAGGAAAAGTTCTTGAAGGAAATTAAAAGTGCTACTCCAGTGAACACATGAATGATAAGAAAGCAAAACAGCCGTATTACCGCTGATATAAAGAAAGTTTCAGTGGTTGGATAAAAGATCAAGCCAGCCACAACTATCCCTTAAACCAAAGCCTAATCCAGCTCAACTCTCTGAAGGCTGACAGAGGTGAGGAAGCTGCAGAAGAAAAGTTTAAAGTTAGCACTGGCTGGGTCATAAGGTTTAAGGAAAGAAGCCATCTCCACAACATAAAAGGGCAAGGTGAAGCAGCAAATGCTGATGGAGAAGTGGCAGCAAGTTATCCAGAAGATCTAGCTAAGATGATGAATGAAAGTAGCTACACTAAACGACAGATTTTCAAACAGATGCCATCTATGACTTTCACAGAGAGGAGGAGAAAATGCCTGGCTTCAAAGCTTCAAAGGATAGACTGACTCTCTTCTTTAGAGGATAACGCATCTGGTGACTACGTTGAAGCCAATGTTCATTTATCGTTTCAAAAATCCTAGGGCCCTTAAGAATTATGCTAAATCTTCTCTGAGATCTATAAATGGAACAACAAAGCCTCGATGACAGCCCGTCAGTTTACAACATGGTTTACTGGACATTTTCAAACTGTTCATGAGGTAGATCATGGCATCTGGTCCCATCAGTTCATGGCAAATAGATGGGGAAACAATGTAAACAGTAAGAGACTTTATTTGGGGGCTCCAAAATCACTGCTGATGGTGACGGCAGCCATGAAATTAAAAGACACTGGCTCCTTGGAAGAAAAGCTATGACCAACCTAGACAGCATATTAAAAAGCAGAGACATTACTTTACCAACAAAGGTCCGTCTAGTCAAAGCTATGGTTTTTCCAGTAGTCATGTATGGATGTGAGAGATGGACTATAAAGAAAGTTGAGTGCTTAAGAATTGATGCTTTTGAACTGTGGTGTTGGAGAAGACTCTTGAGAGTCCTTTGGACTACAAGGAGATCCAATCAGTCCATCCTAAAGGAGATCAGTCCTGAGTGTTCATTGGAAGGACTGATGCTGAAGCTGAAACTCCAATACTTTGGCCCCCTGATGCGAAGAGCTGATTCATTTGAAAAGACCCTGATGTTGGGAAAGATTGAAGGCAGGAGGAGAAGGGGACGACAGAGGATGAGATGGCTGGATGGCATCACCAACTCAATAGACATGGGTTTGGGTGGACTCCGGGAGTTGGTGATGGACAGAGAGGCCTGGCGTGCTGCAGTTCATGGGGTCTCAAAGAGTCGGACCCGACTGAGTGACTGAACTGAATTGAACTAGGAGTTGGTGATGGACAGGGAGGTTTGGCATGCTATGGTCCATGGGGTCGCAAAGAGTCAGACATGACTGAGCAACTGAACTGAGCTGAACCCGCAGAATGGGAAAAAATACTTGTAAATTAGATATCTAATGACGGCATAGTATCCAGACTATATAAAGAATGTCTACAACTCAACAACAACAAAAAGACAAAAATCCAGGAGTTCCCTGGTGCTCCAGTGGTTAGAACTTGGCTTTCACTGCCATGGCCTCAGTTGGTCAGGAAACTTACATCCTGTAAGTCACATGGTGCAGTCAAAAAAAAAAAAAAAAGGACCAAAATCCAATTAAAAAATGGGCAAAGAACTTGAAGAGATGTTTCTCCAAGAAAGAAATACAAAGAGCAATAAAAACATCAAAAGGTGCTCAGCACCACTAGGGAAATACAAATCAAGGCACAATGAAATCCCACTTTTATGCAAAATAATGTGGCTACAATACAAAAAAAAAAAAAAAAATGGAAAATAAGTGTCGGTGAGAATGTGGAAAAACTGGAACCCAATATAATGTGAGTTAGAATGTAAAATGGCCCAGCTGCCATAGAAAACCATTTGGCAGTTCCTCAAAAAGTTAAACATAACGTTACTTACGACTCAGCAATTCCACTCTAAGAACTGAAAATACGTGTTCAAATAAAAACTTACAGTGAATGTTCATAACCACACTATTCAAAACAGCACAAAGGTGGAAACAACTCAAGTGTCCACCAACTAATGAATGGATAAACAAAATGCACACAGTGGAATATTATATCCACACAGTGGAATATTATATCCACACAGTGGAATATTATATCCACACAGTGGAATATTATACAACCACAGAAGGAACAAAGTACTGGTAGATGCTGCAGTGTGAATGAACTTTGGAAACACTGTTAAGTGAAAGAAGTCAGGCACAAAAGGCCACATATTGTAAGATTCTATTTATATGAATATCTAGAATAGGCAAATACATAGAAAGCAGCTTAGTCGTTTCCAGGGTGTGCTCGGAGGGGAAAATGGGAAGTGATTGTCTAATGGGTATGGAGCTTCTTTTCGGGGTAACAAAAATGTTCTAGAACTAAATAGTGACAGTGGTTGCACAACAATGTGGATGTGCTAAAGGACACTGAATTATACACTTAAAAACAGGTAAAATAGTGAATTCTGTTATGTGAAATTGTCCTTCAGTTCAGTTCAGTTCAGTCGCTCAGTCGTGCCCGATCCTTTGCGACCCCATGAATCACAGCACGCCAGGCCTCCCTGTCCATCACCAACTCCCGGAGTTTACCCAAATCCATGTTCATAGAGTCAGTGATGCCATCCAACCATCTCATCCTCTGTTGTCCCCTTTTCCTCTTGCCCCCAATCCTTTCCAGCATCAGGGTATTTTCCAATGAGTCAACTCTTCACATGAGGTGGCCAAAGTATTGGAGTTTCAGCTTCAACATTAGTCCTTCCAAGGAACAACCAGGACTGATCTCCTTTAGGATGGACTGGTTGGACCTTCTTGCAGTCCAAGGGACTCTCAAGAGTCTTCTCCAACACCACAGTTCAAAAGCATCAATTCTTCAGTGCTCAGCTTTCTTCACCGTCCAACTCTCACATCCATACATGACCACTAGAAAAACCATAGCCTTGACTAGATGGACCTTTGTTGGCAAAGTAATGTCTCTGCTTTTAAATATGCTATCTAGGTTGGCCATAACCTTCCTTCCAAGGAGTAAGCGTCTTTTAATTTCATGGCTGCAATCACCATCAGCAGTGATTTTGGAGCCCAAAAAAATAAAGTCTGACACTGTTTCCCCATCTATTTCCCATGAAGTGATGGGACCAGATGCCACGATCTTAGTTTTCTGAACGTTGAGCTTTAAGCCAACTTTTTCACTCTCCTCTTTCACCTTCATCAAGAGGCTCTTTAGTTCTTCTTCGCTTTCTGCCATAAGGGTGGTGTCATCTGCATATCTGAGGTTATTGATATTTCTCCCAGTAATCTTGATTCCAGCTTGTGTTTCTTCCAGCCCAGCGTTTCTCATGATGTACTCTGCATATAAGTTAAATAAGCAGGGTGACAATATACAGCCTTGACGTACTCCTTTTCCTATTTGGAACCAGTCTGTCGTTCCATGTCCTTAACAAAAATAAAATTCTATTCCATTTCCACATAAAATAGTGCCTAAAGATATTTTTATGTCTTGAGCTTTTTTCTCTTAATAATAGGAACAAAAAAGTCCCTAACATTAGCTTTAGAGTTTACAAAATACTTCGCCATGTGATCTTATATAATCTTCGCAACACATGAGATAGATATTATGATCCCAATTTAGAGAAAAGAAGAACTGAGTCTCAGAGAAGTATAAAGTCATACAGCCAGGAAGCAGGAGCATTGGCTAATCAAGTCAGACAGTCTGACTTAGCGTATTTACTGTTGCAAGGTAAACAGCTCCAACTTCTGATAAGCTTGAAAAAGGACAGTACATGCCATTGTGTACATACATTTTGGAATTCTTCTTCCAAAGTTAGTATTTTAAAGCAGTAAAAATATTCACTGTATCCAAGTTAATAAAAGTTTTAACAAAACCAATATAGATGATTATTGAATAAGAGGAGCATAAAGCAGGACGTACAGATTTCCTCTTCCAATTTTCTAAAGATATGAGTTTAAGTTTCTCAGTGCAAGATATGCTATAATGCTAGCGTGTCCTCTCACCAATACAGTTCAGCATAATGTTTACAGGGCATAGCAATAAGTAATGAGATGACTGTGCATTTCCTTATACATTCATCTGCTGATGGACATCGAGGTTGCTTCCATGTCCTGGCTATTATCAACAGTGCTGCGATGAACACTGGGGTACATGTGTCTCTTTCAATTCTGGTTTCCTCAGTGTGTATGCCCAGCAGTGGGATTGCCGAGTCATATGGCAGTTCTATTCCCAGTCTTTTAAGGATCTCCACACTGTTCTCCATAGTGGCTGTACTAGTTTGCATTCCCACCAACAGTGTAAGAGGGTTCCCTTTTCTCCACACCCTCTCCAGCATTTATTGCTTGTAGACTTTTGGATAGCAGCCATTCTGATTGGTGTGAAATGGTACCTCATTGTGGTTTTGATTTGCATTTATCTGATAATGAGTGATGTTGAGCATCTTTTCATGTGTTTGTTAGCCATCTGTATGTCTTTGGAGAAATGTCTGTTTTTTGGCTCACTTTTTGATTGGGTCGTTTATTTTTCTGGAATTGAGCTGCAGGAGTTGCTTGTATATTTTTGAGATTAATTCTTTGTCCGCTGCTTCATTTGATATTCTTTTCTCCCATTTTGAAGGTTGTCTTTTCACCTTGCTTATAGTTTCCTTTGTTGTGCAGAAGCTTTTCATTTTAATTAGGTCCCATTTGTTTATTTTTGCTTTTATTTCCAATATTCTGGGAGACGGGTCATAGAGGATCCTGCTGTGGTTTATGTCGGAGAGTGTTTTGCCTATGTTTTCCTCTGATAATCCCCATCTTATAGAATAGGTATTGTAAGCACACAAGGAGAAACAAGTGACTTATCTCACATGGCAGGGTGAAGCACAAACAGGGTCTAGACATCAAGCTCCACCCAGATGGCTTAGTCCGTTGGATGGAGTCTAGTTCAAAAAGCCTTGGTGTCATGTGGTCATTTCATGTACTATGACCTGAAGGTACAGATGCCTCTACTTGAGGTACATGACAATACTTGAGGTGGCTATGTGCCAGTAATGTCTGGAACATGTGCCAGCTCAAGGGCAAAATTAGTCTCTCTTCCTTCTATGCTTCAGATTATCCCTTGGTTCCCCAGATACAAAATCCTTTCCAGAAGCACAGTCAAAATTATGAAACATGAAACAGAAGATCTGGATTCAAATCATGTCTCTATCAATTAGTTTCCCCTTCATGCCTGAACTCTTTGGGCCTCAGTTTGTTCACAGTACTTACCTCAAGGGCTATTAGGAGGGTTAAATGAGATAGTTTAGCAGTTTCCATCCTGTGGGCTACAGACCCCTGGGCATCTCTGGCCATATTACAAGAGGTCTGAAAAAGCACATGCTAGAGAAAAAGAATTATTTAGAGTTTAAGACTAAAAGCTCTGGAGTAAAACTGTCTGGGTTCAAATAATGGTTTTACCACTGGAGCAGGTTACTTAGCCATTCTGTCTCAGTTCCTCATCTGTAATTGGAGGCAACAGTATTCACTGGATTACTGTGAGGATTACATGGGGTATATATGTAAAATGCTTAGAACAGTGGCTGGCATAGTAAGAATTCAATAAATGCTAGCTATTACTGACATTTACTGAATTAGTAATTGCTATTATCTGAAAGAGATGGGAATACCAGACCTGATCTGCCTCTTGAGAAATCTGTAGGCAGGTCAGGAAGCAACAGTTAGAACTAGACATGGAACAACAGACTGGTTCCAAATAGGGAAAGCAGTACATCAAGGCTGTATACTGTCACCATACTTATTTAACTTATATGCAGAGTACATCGTGAAAAACACTGGGCTGGATGAAGCACAAGCTGGCATCAAGATTGCCAGGAGAAATATCAATAACCTTAGATATGCAGATGACACCACCCTTAATGGCAGAAAGAGAAGAAGAACTAAAGAGCCTCTTGATGAAAGTGAAAGAGGAGAGTGAAAAAGCTGGCTTAAAGCTCAACATTCAGAAAACAAAGATCATGGCATCTGGCCCCATCACTTCATGGCAAATAGTTGGAGAAACAGTGGAATGGGAGGAGAAGGGGACAACAGAGGATGAGATGGTTGGATGGCATCACTGACTCAATGGACATGAGTTTGAGTAAACTCCAGGATTTGGTGAAGGATAGGGAGGCCTGGCGTGCTGCAGTCCATGGGGTTGCAAACAGTCGGACACAACTGAGCAACTGAACTGAACTGATTACTACTATATGTGTTTATGTATTCTTTCAAAGTATAATTATCATCATGTGGATGCTTGCCAAGTTTTTTATGTTAAAGAAGGGTTGTTACACTTGAAAAGGTTAAATACTTCTAAGATAATAGTTTTAAAAGAATCCAGTATACTACCTGCCATGTCCTCATCCAGAGTAGTTGCATTTATGATTTCAATGTTTTTTAATTTACTGAAGTTTACTTTGTGGCCTAACATATGGTCTATCCTGGAGAATGGGCCATGTGCACTTAAGAAGAACATGTATTCTGCTGTTGTTGGGTACAGTGTTCTGTGTATGTCTGTTAGGTCTAATTGGTTTATAATGTTGTTCAAGTCCTCTGTTATCTGTTAGTCTTCTACCTGGTTATTTTATCCATTATGGGAAGTGGGGTACTGAGCTCTACAACTATTACTGTAGAACCATCTGTTTCTCCCTTCAATTCTGTTAATTCTTGCTTCACACACATATCTGGGGACTCCTTTGTTAGGCTGCATGTATGTTTATAATTGTTGTATCTTCTGGCTGCAGTGAACCTTTTATCAATATGCAATCACAGCAAATAGATGGGGAAAAAGTGGAAGCAGCAACAGATTTTATTTTTTTGGGCCCAAAATCACTGTGGATGGTGACTGCAGCCATGAAATTAAAAAACACTTGCTCCTTGGAAGGAAAGCTATGACAAACCTAGACAGTGTATTAAAAAGCAGAGACATCGCTTTGGAAACAAAGGTCTGTATAGTCAAAGCTATAGTTTTTCCAGTAGTCATGCAAAGATGTGACAGTTGGACCATAAAGAAGGCTGAGTGCTAAAGAATTGATGCCTTTGAATTGTGGTGCTGGAGAAGACTCTTGAGAGTCTCTTGTACAGCAAGGAGATCACACCAGTCAATCCTAAAGGAAATTAACCTTCAATATTCATTGGAAGGACTGATGCTGAATCTGAAGCTCCAATACTTTGGCCACCTGATGCAAAGAGCTGACTCACTGGAAAAGACCTTGATGCTGGGAAAGACTGAAGGCAAAAGAAGGGGGCAGCAGAGGCTGAAGGCAAAAGAAAGGGGCAGCAGAGGATAAAATTGTTAGATAGCATCACCAACTCAGTGGACATGAACCTGGGCAAACTCCGGGAGACAGTGAAGGACAGGGAAGCCTGGTACATGCTGCAGTCCATGGAATCGCAAAGAGTCGGACATGATTTAGTGACTGAACAACAACGTCCTTCTTTATCTTGTGTACCTTTTTTGATTTAAAAGTCGATTCTGTCTGACATTCAAGAGCCACCAGCTCTTTCTTGGTTATCATTTGCATGAAATATCTTTTTCCATCCTTTTACCTTTATCTCGTTTCTTTGTATCTAGAGTATCTTACAGTCAGTATATGAATGGATAATGTGTTTTCTTAAATCAACCTGACAATCTGCCTTTTTAAAAAATTTAATTCACTTACATTTAAAGTAACTACTAATAAGGAAGGATTTCTGCCATTTAGTTATATGTTTTACGTTTTTGTTTCTCATTTCCTCTATTAGTACCTTTATAGGTTTTTCTAACTCTGACCCTGCCTTCTCATCACCTACTACATTGCCTCCCCACAGTCATTGCCTTTTTAAAATGTTAATCTAAAGATTCATTGGAGGCTTGGTCTTTCTAATCTATTTGAATAGCTCCCGATGAACAGTCCCTTCATTAATCTATCCCACAATGTTAAAAGGACCTACCTTTTCTGGCCATGAAAGTAGGTTTAGGTTCTAGCCCGGTTTTCACCATCTGAATCACTTGTCTCTTAAAGGCATATTCACCACACACCATTCATACACAGAGTTTATTATTATTGTTGATTCCTTGCCTACATGGGGCCTGGGTTAGGCTGGACTCTAGAATACTTATGAAGAGTCTCTTGACGACCGGCAAACAAAGAAATGAGCAAAGTGGCTTACATTGTAGGAGCGGGGATGCCTCTGTTTCCACTGCACCAGGAGCAGCTGGGCCACCACCAAGGTAGCGATAAGGATGAGGACCATTTCAGCATGCATGGCTTCGTGGCCGCGATGCTTGGCATGCATGCGTGCGTGCTCGACCCTGAAAGCCAAATAGATGCAGTGAGCTAGGTCAGGGATGGTGTGGTGATAAAGGGGCAGTGCTTCCCAGGGATACCCACTGGTCTATAGCTCAGAAAACAGTTTTAAAAGGCTTCAGTAGTTGTGGTGCACAGGCTTAGTTATTCTGAGGCATGTGGAATCTTCTCAGACCAGGGATCAAACCTGTGTTTCCTGCATTGGCAGGCAGATTCTTAACCATTGGACCATGAAGGAAGTCCAGAACATACTCTTAAACTGTACAAATTAGGGGCTACAAAGACACATGACTTAGAGGACAGGAATTCTGAGATAGAACAGGGGTTCTAAAGGCTCTAGTCACCAAGGTTAGGTATGGGGTTAAAGGTGGGTGGTCTGCTCCCTACCCCCAATAGTAGAAACTGTAGATTCCTTTCCATTTTGGTCCTATTTCAACCTGTCACTGGAAGGAGAAAGTAACCCAGAGACAAGGTCACAGCCATAAAGGCTCATACTCTTATTCAATGATATTTATGACACCAATAAAAGAGTAATATTGCAAATGTGTGCTAATTTCAGGGTTAAAGTCTTATTTTATTTGTTCTACCCTCTGTCAGGATCAGAGATCCTTAAGACTAAAGCCTGAAAAATCTGAACTGCTTCAGCTTTAGACTACTCCAACAGTGACTTCACTATCAGTATCCAGAGGTAAATAGTCTCTTCAAGGGCTCAAGGAGAGAAAAGCTAGAAACTCTTATTTAACCCAAGGCTGGCATTCTCTCATCTTGAGGGTTGGCAGAAGGTGATTCCCTTGGCCAATACAGGCAAAAAGCTTCCTCTGAGAACAGAAAAGTCAATCCTACCATTTTGGGTCAGAGTCAGCTAAGGGAGAGGAATAAAGGAATTAGAAAACTGAATACAAATGTAACCTGTGATCAGGAGTTTTGGTGCAAATTCTCCATGCTGGTGATGGTGGGGGTTTAGTCGCTCAGTGTGTCCAACTCTTTGTGACCCCATGGACTGTAGCCTGCCAGGCTTCTCTGTCCATAGGATTCTCCTGGCAAGGACACTGGAGTGGGTTGCCATTTCCATCTCCAGCAAGTTCTCCATACCCGAGGGTATCAGGGAGAAAGGGAAAGGACAACATAAATGGTATGTATCTTCATGGAATTCCCAAGGGCAATGAGAAACTAAACAAGAAGAACCAGTGGGATGCATTATACACACATAAATCATAAAGAAATATAGCAAAAAGTTAGTTGTAGATTCTAGGTGGTAGATACAAGGGTGTTTACTGTACAATTCTTTCAACTTTTCTGTATATGAGATTTTTCATAATATAATAAAATGTTAGGTAGGAAGATTTGGTAGGCAGCCAAATGTCAGCCAGCTAGGCAGCCACAGTACCTAAGGGTTCATCTTACATAAATTTTTATCCTAGGTGGGAGAATCTGACAAAATATATTAATATAGGAAGGAGTCAGAAACTTATGTTCAGAAACACCTATGTGGTCTTAGCCAAGAAAATGTACATCTCTTCACCACAATTTCTTCATCTACCAAAAGGAGTCCATATCTTTTCTGCCTCCCTCATAGGATTGTTTATTTGTTGCCCGACTGTGGGAGTTATAAAGACAATAAGAGATAAGTTTCCTGTTCTCAGACAGTATATAACTGATTGAATGTGTACAAGAAATCAAAGGATTGAGAAAAAATAGAAGTCATCTAGCTCAAGTTTGCAATCCTGTGTTTGAATACCTCCATTGGCTGAGAATATATGCCTCTTAAAGTAACCTATTTAGAACCAGCAGTGTCTGACACATTGTTAGTACTCATATGTGCCTATGAAGGAATAAAATTCTAATGCTTTAAGAAGCAAGAAGCTCAGTATCTTACAATATCCCATATTTCTTTTTTTTTTTAGCATTTATTTATCTGCCCCAGATCATAGTTGTGGCATGTGGGAGCTAGTTCCCTGATTAGGGATTGAACCTGGGTCCCGCACACTGGGAGCATGGAGCCTTAGTCAATGGACCACCAGGGAAGTCCCAATATACCACGATTATTTTAATATTTTAATGATGTTTCTGATAATGAGATAAAATCTATCTTACTACAGCATCAATCCTTCAGACCTAATCCTATGCTCTGGAACACATCCACTCTCTCTTTCCCAATGCTGCCCCTTCAAATATTTATCATAATATTATTTAAAAAAACAAAACAAAACCAGGCTTCCCTGGTGGCTCAGTGGTAAAGAATCCACCTGCCAATACAGGAGACACAGGTTCAATCTCTGATCCGGGAAGATCCTGGATGCCACGAAGCAACTAAGCCTGTCCACCACAACTACTAAGCCTGCACTCTAGAGGCCTAGAGCCAAGCTTTGCAACAAGTGAAGCCACTGTAATGAGAAGCCCACCCACCACAGCTAGAGAGTAGCCCCTGCTTGCTGCAATGAGAGAAAAGGCCCTCGCAGCAACGAAGACCCAGCATAACCAAAAATAAATATAAATAAATAATTTTTTTTTTAATTCCTTAAAAAAAAAAAAAAAAAAAATCCTGTTCCTGCCACCATTTTCCTGGGCCCTTTTAGGCTAACAGCTTCAGATGTTTTAAACACGATGCATATAACATAATGTGAAGACCATTAATTCTGAATGCCTTCGAGATGTATTTAGCTAAAGATCTTTTAATATGCAGTATTTACAATACAATCAGTGTGGACTCAGCAAAACAGATCACAGATGTACTGTTACTTCCCTTAAGGCAGACAGCATACTTTCAATGAACACCTTCCAAAATGTGGAATATTTTGGTAGCTCAGGTACACAACTGGTGCATATTACACTTAAAGTCACCTAAAATCTTGTCATATGAATCACTATCTTTGCCATTCTATATTTTTATCATCAATAGTTTTCCTCTAAATGAAGTGTTTTCTTCTCACTATTAAAACTTCACTGGGTTGATTTCAGCTCACTGGTCAGCTACCTTGTGAAGTTTGAAGGGTAAGCACTCTTGAAACTCATTTATTGAGGAGAAATAATGACAATAAGATATTTGTTGACTCACTCTGGTTACAAAGCAAGTTAGTAGTAGATGTGAGATCAGAAGATACATCTCCCATTTTCTCAAACAGAGCTCTCTGCCCTCGTTCCCAGATAATGATGATGCTAATGATGATAACCATCCTCAAAACAGGTAACACTTACTGGAAGCTTACCACATGCCAAGCACTGTTCTAAGAATTTCACAATTATTAATCTTCACAACAACTCTATTATGGGTACTGTAGTTTTCCTCATTTTACAAACTGGAAAAACTAAGGTAGTATGAAGTAAACTTGCCCAAGATCACATCACTAGGAAATGGTAGAAGTAGTATTCAAACCCAGATGGACAGTTTGGTGCAATTATCTATTTACTCCCAAGGACTGAGGGAGCTACCCAGGAGTGACTCAAGTACTGGGAAAGACCTCAAATGACCTGTCCTTGTCACAGGTCACTGCCTCCCACAGACAAGGAAGCAAAAAGGGTAGGTGTAGA
The DNA here is from genome assembly GCA_024291935.2 of Okapia johnstoni. Lineage (NCBI taxonomy): Eukaryota > Metazoa > Chordata > Mammalia > Artiodactyla > Giraffidae > Okapia > Okapia johnstoni. The sequence goes on from CM044325.1 coordinate 26,793,123, forward strand.
ACTCTATTAGTAGGATTAATCTATGGTTCCCACCAAGAGGGGCCCGTTTTGTCACACTTACTTCCATTGCTCCTCTGGAGAGAGTTCTGACATATCCACCTGTAGAAAGACACCACCATAAACATCCATTACTGTCTTAGAACTGTTCCTGCCCAACATACAGGCAGAGCTAAAAGTATGCTAGAGCTAAAAGTATGAATCAGGATTTGCGGGATATGAAGCTAGATAAAATATTCTGTCATATAATACCATTTGACTCCAATTGGCCTCATTAGACTAAGCATCAGTCCCTGTTCTGCTATCAGCTAATGGTATGGCCTTCCAACGGCAAAGCTCCAGTTCTATTTGTTAGTCTTATCTTTTTATAGCAGGATTTCTTAAATCTAGACACTAGTGATAATCTGGGACTGGTTAATTCTCTGGGTTGTTTGGGAAGGGGGGTGTTCTGTAGATTGTATAATATTTAGCAGCATCACTGGTCTCTACCCACTAGATGCAAGTAGCATCTTCACAGATACAACAACCAAAAATGTCTACAGATATGATCAAATGTCCCTTGGGGGATGAAAGATTGCCTCCAGGTGAAAAACTACTGCTCTAGATGGGCAGTGGTCGGATTGCATCACTGACTCAATGGATATGAGTTTGAGTAAACTTTGGGAGATGGTGAAGGACAGGGAAGCCTGGTGTGCTGCAGTCCATGGGGTCGCAAAGAGTCGGACACGATGGAGCGAATGAACAACAGAATACTACTAAATTCTTCGAGTTCAGAGCTTGAGTCTTCTACTCCCTTGTAGCCATATGGAAGAATACCCAAACCTCAGGACATAAGTCACTCAATATGTTCTTACATTGAACTAAGCTGAAAATGCTTTTTGATGTAGAGAAGAAAAGCCCTCATAAATACTCAAAGGAATCAATCAACAAATACTCCTTTAGTACTTATGAAGTTCAAGACCCAGTTTCCCACTGTTCCTCTGATAACTTCAGAAAAGTACCTTAAGTGGAATGTTTGAAGTAAAACGGTCAGAACTCCACTCTACTACTAAGTAAATTGGTACATATTTACCATGCATCTTTTATGTGTGTGCACTGGGAATGTTCACCATTGCTTAGGGAGGGGTTTCTGGTTTCTACATAGCCCATCTAGGGAAGGAAGGAAAGGGAGGGAAGAAAGGAAAGGGAGAAAAAGATAGAGGGGAGGGATAGGAGGGAAGGGAGAAGAGGGGAAGAGAGAGAGGAGGGGAAAAACAATATCCCAAGGCTTCCCCCAGCCAACCAAGGTAATGAAATCAACCACCCCCTTGTCCTACTTTACACTGTCTCATGGAATTTATTCAAGTGACCTGACTCAGCCCTTCATCTCCCTGGAAGGACAGAGGTCCCCTCCAAGAGAGGACAAGTAGATGCAGGAAATGGAAAGGCCCAGCTCGGTGGTACCTGAGCAGACAATTCAGAACCACAGTTTTACATGATCTTAGATCTGCTTTCCAAGTGATCTAACTGCTGCTTAAATCCAGGGCCAGGGCCAGGGTGATATAAGCAAGGCATCGAGGACTCAAAATTTACAGAGGAACACATTTTCAGGTACTGACCCTGCACTTGCATGACCTTGAGGGTGAGTGCCTCCTTCAAGTCTGTGCCCTGCACTTTGTATGCTTCACTCTAGTCCAAGTCCTGCTTATGTTTATCTTGCTCCCATCCTAGAGAATCCCACAGAGCTAAGGAGAATACCCTGCTTTTGTTTCTTTCGAGAATAGCAGAGCTGAGCATATATTAAACACTCAATGAGTACTTACGGAATTGAACAGAATTCCTTCCAAAAGGGTAATAGCAAGCATGCTGACAAACCCGCATCCTACCTGGAGATGCTTAAATGAGGATGTAAACAAACACTTGAAAAATACCTAATGAGCATCTAGGAAATAAGTATTCATTTTCCAGAGGCACATAGAAAATCATGCTTTAAAAAACTTCATGTCAAAACAAAACAACACAACACAACTACATGTTCAAAAAAGCAAGACAAGTCTGTTGAATGGAAAACAAGGAAGATCTAGAGAACTGGGCCAGGCATGGGGACGCCTCTCTGTGAGATAGTGGTCAAGCATGCTACTGTTTGTGCCTTCAAGTTTCTCTCACTGGAAAATAGAGATTGTCTTCTGACTTCATTGTGGGGCTGTGAGAATATTCTAGTATTATATTACAAATGATTTCACTGCCTTTCCTCCTAGGAGCGTATATGCTCAGTCGCTAAGTCATGTCCAACCCCATGGACTATAGCCCATCATGGTCCTCTGTCCATGGAATTTTCCAGGCAAGAATACAGGAGTGGATTGCCATGTCCTCCTCCAGGCAATCTTCCCAACCTAGGGATCGAACTTGAATCTCCTGAGTGTATTTTACAAAGTACTCGGAGAGGCCAGGGAACTGAATGTTGGTGAAGCACAGGGCAGTGATGCTTTCAGAGCCTCAGGGAACGCTCAGAAGGGCAAGCTCTTATGCTGAGACTAGACCTGGTGCTTAGACCATTTAGCATTTCATGGAGTAGTACGAGTACTGGAGTGGAATAATGCTAAGAGTCAAGAAATTATGTGGCTTTAATACTTCCATCCTGAACCAAAAGATTTTAAAAATTACATCCAAACCAGTCATCCAGCTCAAGTGGAAAAACAAGGAAAGCTATAAGCTATATCTGTAAGTAAGCTGTACCCTAGAAATACATCTGCATTTTCTCCCTCACTAATGAGTTTATTCATCTGGGCCCAAGCAGTAAGTCATTCAGGTCCCCTGACCAGGCTCAGGTAGCTAATTAGGTAGGCTCTCAGGGCAGGATTGATGGGCCCATATTTCACTCCTAAGACTCATACACAGAATGTCTTTTTGACAACCAATCACTCCTCTCCTAGGATTTCACGACGCTTCTAGTCATGTAAATCTACCAAAGTCCAGATTTGAAAGAAGTTAAACCAAAAATGTCAGGCAGAGGGAAAGATAAAATTTCACAAAAATGGAAAATGATCTGCGTTTGACTGATATATTTTCTCAGGTGCAAAACACAAATGGATCCACCAGTGTAATCCCACAAGCAGGCCTCTGTCCCCCACAAATACTGATACTCTGGGGTCTCTTGAGTCTTTACACAAACTGATTAGTTTGTCCCTTCAGCCTTTCTCTTCCACCAAACCACATTCTGCCTTCCTGCAAAATGCTAGCCAAATCCTCCTGGATCCAGCAAGGCTCATTAGACTAACCCCACTCACTGAAGGGAAAAAAATAAAAAATCCTCTACTGCCTTGAGCATGACCCACAGTCTGGAAGCATCAGCACCCTGAGAGCTTAAAAACAGAGGCTTCAGAATCCATCCCAGACCTCCTGGATCAGAAGCTGCATTTAATAAGATACCTGGGTAATTCACATGCACATAAAAGCACTGCTATAGCATTCCAACACTCACATTCAGTCTGTCCTACAGTCACACACCTCCACACACATGAACTGCTTTTGTTAACAGCTTTTCTGAGATCTAATTCACATAGCATAAAATTCACCCATTTAAAATGTGCTATGCAATGTTTTTAGTATATGCAGAGTTGTGCTACCATCACTGCTATTTCAATTTAGAACGTTTTTACCACTCTCAAGATGAAACCATATACCGGTCAGCCATCACTCTCCAACATCGCTCAGCCCAAGAAACCACTAATTTAATTTAATTTCAATCTCTATCTACACATTTGCCTATTCTAGATATTTCATATAAATGAGATCTGACAATATGCTGTCTTTAGGGAATGGCTTCTTTCACTTAGCATATTTTCAGTGTTGCTGCTGGTATTATAGTCATTCCTTTTTACTGCCAAATAATACTATATTATATGGATATACAATATTTTCTTTGCCCATTCATCAGCTGATGGACATCTGGATTGTTTACAGCTGTGTGCTATTATAAATAATGCTGTTATGAACATTCACTTACAAGTTTTCATAAGACATGATTTCATTTTGCATGAGCATATATCTAGTAGTGGAATTGTCTAGTTATATGGTAACTCTATGCCTAACCTTTGAAAGAACTGCCACCTTGTTTTCCACAGCAGTTGCACCATTTTACATGCCCACCAGCAGTGCATGAGAGTTGCAATCTCTCCACATTGTTGACAACATTTGGTATTATCTTTTTGGTAAAAAGCATCCCACTGGGTGTGAAATGGTAGATTAATGTGATTTTGATTTTGCATTCCTCTGATATATAATGATGTTGAGCACCTTTTCATATGACTATCAGCCATTCACATATCTTCTTTGGAGAAAAGTTTATCCAGATCCTTTGTACACTTCTTAAAAACAGACTTTTTCCCCAGCAGTTTTAGGTTCACAAACTTCCCTCGTGGCTCAGACAGTAAAGCGTCTGCCTATAATGCAGGAGACCCAGGTTCAATCCCTGAGTCGGGAAGATTTCCTGGAGAAGGAAATGGCAACCCACTCCAGTATTCTTGCCTGGAAAATCCCATGGACGGAGGAGTCTAGTAGGCTATAGTCCATGGGGTCGCAAAGAGTCGGACACAACTGAGTGACTTCACTTTTAGGTTCACAACAAAACTGAGTGGAAAGCAGAATTTTCCATATGCTCCCTGCTCCTCAATATGCATAGCCTCCCTCATTAACATCCCTCATCAGAGAAGTACCTTTGTGCCAACTGAGGAACCTGCATTGACATATCATCACCCAAAGTCCATTAGTTTACCTCAGAGTTCACTACTGATGTACATTTTATGGGCTAGGACAAACATAACATTCTTATGGACACAGATCCATAAACAGAGTATCATACACAGTAGTCTTACTGACCTAAAAATTCTCTGTGCTCCTCTTATTCATCCCTCCATCCTCCCTAATCCCTAGCAACCACTGCTCTTTTTACTGTCTCCATAGTATCACCTTTTCCATATAGTTGAAATCATGTAGTACATAGCCTTTTCACATTGGCTTCTTTCACTTAGTAACATGCATTTAATATTCCTCCATGTATTTTCATGGTTTAATAGCTCATTTCTGTTTTAGTACTGAATAAAATTTCATTGTCTAGAAGTACCACAGTTTATTTATCTATCCACCTACCAAGACACTATGAGTGTGCTTAGTCACTCAGTCATGCTCAACTCTGCAACCCCCGGAACTATAGCTTGCCATGCTCCTCTGTCAATGGAATTTTCCAGGCAAGAATATTGCAGTGGGTTGCCATTTCCTACTCCAGGGGATCTTCCCAACATAGGGATTGAACATGTGTCTCTTTGTCTCCTGCACTGTCAGGCAGATTCTTTACCACTGGGCCACCTGGGAAGCCAAAGATATCTTGGTTGCTTCCAAATTTTGGCAATTATGAATTAAACTGCTATAAAGATCTGTGTACGGGTTTCTGTATGGACATACATTTTCAGCTCCTTTGGGGATATATTAAGGAGCACAACTCCTGGATATGGTATGGTAATAGTAAGTTTAGTTTTGCCAGAAACTGCAAAACTATCTTCCAAAGTTTGATGGACGATATTATCTTGCATTCCCACCAGAAACGAATGACAGTTCCTGTTGCTCCACATCCTCCCAGTATTTGGTAGTGTCAGTGTCTTAGATTCTGATGATTCTAATAAGTGTGTAGTGGTTTAATTTGAATTTCATGTGTTTTAATTTGAATTTCACTGACTACATGAGGTGGGACATCTTTCATACATACATACATACATCTTTTATTTTCCATCTATATATCTTCTTTGGTGGGCAGTATGTTAAAGTCTCTAGCCTACTTTTTAAACAGGTTGTTTTCTTATCACTGAGTTGAAAGAGTTCTTTGTATATTTTGGATAATAGTCCTTTATTTCTTTATTGTATATTTATTTATGGCAGTGTCAGGTCTTAGTTGTGGCATATGGGATCTTGGGCTTCCCAGGTATCTCAGTGGTAAAGAATCTGCCTGCCAATGCAGGAGATGCAAGAGACATGGGCTCAATCCCTGGGTTGGGAAGATTCCCTGGAAGAGTAAATGATAATCTACTCTCATATTTCTTGCCTGGAAAATTCCACAGACAGAACAGCCCAGTGGGCCACAGACCATGGGGTCATAAAGAATCGGACACAACTGAAAACACACACACACGTGGCATCTTAGTTCCCCAACCAGAGATTTAACCTGCACCCTCTGCATTGGAGGATGGATTCTTAACCACTGAATCACCAGGGAAGTCCCTGACAATCTTTTTTCCCGACAATCTCTTTTAATTGATGCGTTTAAACAACTAATGTTCAAAGTGATTATTGATACAGTTGGATTATTATCTACTATATCTGTTACTGTTTTCTATGTGTTGCCCTTATCTGTTCCTATTTTGGTCTTCTAATCTTTTTCTGCCTTTTGTAGTTTTAACTGAGAATATTATATGATTACATTTCCTTTCCTTTCTTAGCTTATCAGTTATACTTTTTTGGGGGGCCAAGCTATGCAGATTATCCTAAAGGAGATCAGTCCTGGGTGTTCATTGGAAGGACTGATGTTGAAGCTGAAACTCCAATACTTTGGCCACCTCATGCGAAGAGTTGACTCATTGGAAAAGACCCTGATGCTGGGAAGGATTGGGAGCAGGAGAAGAAGGGGACGTCAGAGGATGAGATGGCTGGATGGCATCACCGACTTGATGGACATGGGTTTGGGTAAACTCCAGGAGCTGGTGATGGACAGGGAGGCCTAGTGTGCTGCGATTCATGGGGTTGCAAAGAGTCGGACACGACTGAGCGACTGAACTGAACTGAACTGAGTGTGTTGCCACTGAAGTAGCCATTTAATAAGAAGGCTTATTCTCTTTCTTTTTGTGAGCCCTTAAACCATGAAAAGTATATTTCAGTCAGTGTAAAACAATAAAAAAGATGAATATTTTCATTCTTTTAAATGATGTCTGAAGTTAAAAGACACAAGTAGATATGTGTGAAATACTTGGGTCAGTTTTCTGGATACAGTAATAAATCAGCAGCTCAAAAAAGATGTGATGATTTAAGCCTCACATCCCAAAGATTTGATTCCAATCCCAAAGAAAGGCAATGCCAAAGAATGCTCAGACTACCACACAATTGCACTCATCTCACACGCTAGTAAAGTAATGCTCAAAATTCTCCAAGCCAGGCTTCAGCAATACATGAACCATGAACTTCCAGATGTTCAAGCTGGTTTTAGAAAAGGCAGAGGAACCAGAGATCAAATTGCCAACATCTGCTGGATCATCGAAAAAGCAAGAGAGTTTCAGAAAAACATCTATTTCTGCTTTATTGACTATGCCAAAGCCTTTGACTGTGTGGACCAAAATAAACTGTGGAAAAGTCTGAAAGAGATGGGAATACCAGACCACCTGACCTGACTCTTGAGAAACCTGTATGCAGGTCAGGAAGCACAGTTAGAACTGGACATGGAACAAGAGACTGGTTCCAAATAGGAAAAGGAGTACATCATGGTTGTATATTGTCACCCTGCTTATTTAACTTTATATGCAGAGTACATCATGAGAAACGCTGGGCTGGAAGAAACACAAGCTGGAATCAAGATTGCCGGGAGAAATATCAATAACCTCAGATATGCAGATGACACCACCCTTATGGCAGAAAGTGAAGAAAAACTAAAGAGCCTCTTGATGAAAGTGAAAGAGGAGAATGAAAAAGTTGGCTTAAAGCTCAACATTCAGAAAACTAAGATCATGGCATCTGGTCCCATCACTTCATGGGAAATAGATGGGGAAACAGTGGAAACAGTGCCAGACTTTATTTTTGGGGGCTACAAAATCACTGCAGATGGTGATTGCAGCCATAAAATTAAAGGACGCTTACTCCTTGGAAGGAAGGTTATGACCAACCTAGATACCATATTACAAAGCAGAGATATTACTTTGCCAACAAAGCTCCGTCTAGCCAAGGCTATGGTTTTTCCAGTGGTCATGTATGGATGTGAGAGTTGGATGGTGAAGAAAGCTGAGCGCCGAAGAATTGATGCTTTTGAACTGTGGTGTTGGAGAAGACTCTTGAGAGTCCCTTGGACTGCAAGGAGATCCAATCAGTCCATCCTAAAGGAGATCAGTCCTGGGTATTTGTTGGAAGTACTGATGTTGAAGCTGAAACTCCAACACTTTGGCCACCTCATGCGAAGAACTGACTCATTGGAAAAGACCCTGATGCTGGGAAGGATTAGGGGCAGGAGAAGAAGGGGACGTCAGAGGATGAGATGGCTGGATGGCATCACCGACTCGATGGACATGGGTTTGGGTAAACTCCGGGAGTTGGTGATGGACAGGGAGGCCTGGTGTGTTGCAATTCATGGGGTTGCAAAGAGTCGGACACGACTGAGCAACTGAACTGAACTGATGCAGTTTGTGGGATCTTAGTCCCCCAACCAGGGATTGAACCTGGGCCATCAGCAGTGAAAGCAGAGTCGTGACCACTGGACCACCACGGAATTCCCTATACTTTTATTTTTACTTCTTTTAGAGATTGCTCTAGAATTTTCAGTATATATAGATAGTAAAATCCACTTTCAAATAATACTGTATCACATCACAGATAGTGTAAGTACCTTATAACAACAAAATAATCTTAATTCCTCCTCTCATCCCTGTATCATTGCTGTCATTCATTTCACTTATCCATAAATACACATAAACATAGATACACAAGCATATGCAGTCAAATATAGTGTCGGTATTGCAGCTTTCAAAAAACTATTCACTGTTATATCAATCAACCACTTGTAAACTAAAAGAGCAACTACAAAATTCCTATAGTTTACATATTTAATGGTGAAAGACTGAATGCTTTTCCCCTAAGATCAGAAATAATGTCAGAATGTCCATCCTCATCATTACTATTCAACGTTTACTGAAGTTTCTGGCCAGCAAAATAAAGTGATAAAAGGTACAGATTAGAAAGAAATAAAACTGTCCCTTATTTGCAGATGACATGATGGCCTACACAGAAAATCCCAAAGAATCCATGAAAAAAAATTCTAGAACAGCAGCATTCAGCAAGGTGGCAGAATATAAACATATACACAAAAGTTATATTTCAATATTAGCAAAGAACATGTGGAAAATGACATAAGATACAATAAAATTTACACTTAAGAAAAGAATTAGTAAAATAAATGTTTTTTCAGTCTACTTTCACTTACTCCCTTTCCAATGCTTTTCCTTTGTTTACGTAGATCGGAGGCTCTGACCTCTCTTACTTTCCTCTCTCTAAACAACTTTTAATATTTCTTGCAAGACAAGCCTCTGTGTGTGCTCAGTCATGTCTGACCCTTCGCCACACTGTGAACTGTAGCCGACCAGGCTCCTCTGCCCATGTGACTTTCCAGGCAAGAATACTGGAGTGGGTTGCCATTTCCTTCTCCAGGCTACCTTCCTGATGCAGGGATCAAACCCAAGTCTCTGTAATCTCCGCACTGGCAGGTGGATTCTTTACCACTAGTGCCACCGAAAGCAAGACAGCCTACTAGCAACAAATTTGCTCTATTTTTGTCTGTCTTTTTAAATTTTTTAGTTGGGTCTTTGTTGCTGCACACAGGCTTTCTCTAGTTTCAGTGAGCTGGGGCTACTCTAGTTGTGGTGCACAGGCTTCTTAATGTGGACACTTCTCTTGTGAAGCATGGGCTCAAAAGTTGTGGTGCACCAGCTTAGTTGCTCCGCAGCATGTGGAATCTTCCCAGACCAGGGATTGAACCTGTGTCCCCTGCATTAGCAGGTGGATTCTTAACCACTGGACCATCAGGGAGATCCTATTTCTCCTCTTTTGAAGGCTGATTTTCAGGATACAGAAATCTAGGCTGATGAGGGTTTGTCTTTGCTCTTCTATAGGTAAAGTGTCTTCTCTGCTGGCTTCTTTCAGAATTTTTTCTTTGTCTCTGATTTTCTATGATTTGAAAAATGATGTACCTAGATGTAGTGGGGGGCGGGGGGAGGCGCGGTGTTGGCATTTATCCTGCTTGGTGTTTTCTGAACTTCCTGGACCAGTGGTTTGGTGTTTGACATTAACTTGGGGAGATTCCTAGTCATTACTGTTTAAAATATTTCTTTTGTTTCTCTCCTCCTCCTTCTGGTATTCCCATGATGCATCTATCTCTGTCTATTCAGGTCACTATAACAAAGTACCATTGACTAGGTGGCTTATAAACAACAAACATTTACTTCTCACACTTCTGGAGGATGGAAATCCAGGATCAAGCACAAGCTGGAAGGGGTTAGGAAACTGTGGGGCCTCTATTGTAAGGGCACAGATTTCAATTATGAGGGTTCTGCCCTCAGGACCTAATCACTTCCTAAAAGCTCATCTCCTAACACCAATACCTTCATTTCAACATATGAATTTATGGGGAACACGAACATTCAGGTCATAACAGCACACCTTTACTTTTGTAGTTGTTCCAAAGTTCTTGGATATTCTGTTTCTTTCAAGTCTTTTTTAATTTTTTAACTTTTATCAGTTTCTATTGAAATATTCTCAAGCTCAGAGATTCTTTCTTCTGCCTTATCTAGTCTATTGATAAGCCCATCAAAGGCATTTTTCATTTCTGTCATGGTGTTTTTGATCTCTAAACATTTCTTTTTGATTCCTTCTTAGAATTTAAATTTATCTGCGTACAATGCCCAGTTGTTCTTTCATGTTGTCTAGTTTATCCATTTGAGCATTACTTAGCACAGTAATCAAGAGTTATTTTAAATTCCTGGTCTAGTAATTCCAACATCCCTGTCAGAGATCGGTCTAATTCTGATCCTTAGTCTGTCTCTTTAAAGTGTGTTTTGCCTTTTAGTATATCTTGCAACTTTTTGATAGCTGGGTATGATATACCAGGTAAAAGGAATTTCTATAAATAGGGATTTAGTACTGTAGTGGTAGGATGCTGGGGAGCAGCAGCCTTCTACAGTTCTATGACTGGGTTTCAGTCTTTTAGTGAGTCTATGCCTCTGGAATGTGAACTTCAACAAGTGCTTCGCAGTGCCTCGCCCACCCCTCTTAGGTGGGGCACAATGGCTTAAGAGGACTGGAGTTGGGGATTTCCCTTATTCAACATGAAGAGCTAGAATTGGTTAGAAATGGGTATCTTCTTTCCCCTAGATCAGTCAGGCTCTGATAAAACCCCAAAAGGTTAGACTATGGTTAAACAGTTTACCCTGATGGCAGATCTTAAGAAGAGAATGCTCCATAGTATTTTTAAAAGGTTCTTTCCCCGCCCTGCTACCCACAAAAGCACAAAGGGATTTTTCTCAATACTCAATGTAAGAACCTGCCTGATACCTGGAAGGTCATTGTGGGGGCCTTGAATAACTATGAGTACCTGTGGAGTTTTTAACTTTGAGTTGTCCACACTGAGCCTCCAACAATTTATTACAATCCAGTTTTCCCTGCTCCAATACTGGTTCCCACAGAGGTTTCTGCTTCTGTAACTTGTGATTTAGGCCAGCAGTTTGTCTTTGTCCTATGACCTCACTTTTTTAAAGATCTAAGAATTGTTGATTTTTCAGTTTTTTCAGCTTGTTACTTGTTTAGGACAGAATAGTGATTTCCAAGCTTCTTACCTGCCAAAATGGAACCCTTCTGTCCATTTTTTAAAAGTAGGTTATTTATATTTTTGTTGTTGAGTTATAAAAGTTTTTTTTATATATTCTGGACATATAGTCTCTTATCTGATATATGACCTGCAAGTATTTTCTCCCATTCTGTGCTGTGCTTAGTCACTCAGTAGTGTCCAACTCTTTGAGACCCCATGGACTATAGCCTGCCAGGCTCCTCTGTCCGTGGAATTCTCCAGGCAAGAATACTGGAGTGGGTTGCCATGCCCTCCTCCAGGGGACCTTCCCAACCCAGGGATCGAACCCAGGTCTCCCACATTGCAGGTGGATTCTTTACCGTCTGAGCCACCAGGTAAGTCCCCTTCTCCCATTCTGTGGGTTGTCTAATTTTTTTGGTGATATCCTTTGCAATACAAAAGATTTTCATTTTGATGAAGTACAATTTCCTTTTTCTTTTACTGCTTTTGCTTTTGGTGTCATAGCTAAGAAACTACTGTCTAATTTGATAGTGATCTATGACCATCTTTTCTTCTAAGAGTTTTATATTTTTAGTTATTACATTTAGGTCATTGGTCTGTTCCCTCCCCCCATTGGCTTGTTTTGAGTCAGTTTTTTAAATGGCGCAATGAAAGGGGTCCAACTTCATTCTTTTGCCTGTGGCTATCTAGCTGTCTCAGCATGATTTGTTAAAAAGACTATTCATTTCCCCTGTGGACTTGACTGTTTACATTGGCTCTTAACTCTCTAAGATGGTGCAACACCCTTGTTTCCCGCATTATTTTCTTCTTAAGTGTCCACATAGCTCTATATATTTTGCTGACAGAACCTCTGAAAAGATAGCTAGAGAGACATAATACCATATATACAATACCAGACCTACAAGACCTTTTAGAACTAATACCCAAAATAGATGTCCTTTTCATTACAGGGGACTGGAATGCAAAAGTAGGAAGTCAAAAAACACCTGGAAAACAGGCAAAGTTGGCCTTGGAGACAGAATGAAGCAGGGCAAAGGCTAATAGAGTTTTGCCAAGAGAACGCACTGGTCATAGCAAACACCCTCTTTCAAAAACACAAGAGAAGACTCTACACATGGACATCACCAAATGGCCAACATCGAAATCAGATTGATTATATTGTTTGCAGCCAAAGGTGGAGAAGCTTTATACAGTCAGCAAAAACAAAGCCAGGAGCTGGCTGTGGCTCAGATCATGAACTCCTTATTGCCAAATTCAGACTGAAATTGAAGAAAGTAGGGAAAATCACTAGACCATTCAGGTATGACCCAAATCAAATCCCCTGTGACTATACAGTGGAAGTGAGAAATAGATTTAAGGGACTAGATCTGATAGACAGAGTGCCTGATGAACTATGGATGGAGGTTTGTGACACTGTACAGGAGACAGGGATCAAGACCATCCCCATGGAAAAGAAATGCAAAAAAGCAAAATGGCTGTCTGAGGAGGCATTACAAATAGCTGTGAAAAGAAGAGAAGTGAAAGGCAAAGGAGAAAAGGAAAGACATACCCATTTGAATGCAGAGTTCCAAAGGATAGCCAGGAGAGATAAGAAAGCCTTCCTCATGGAGAAGGCAATGGCATCCCACTCCAGTACTCTTGCCTGGAAAATCCCATGGATGGAGGAGCCTGGTGGGCTGCAGTCCATGGGGTGGCTAAGAGTCAGACATGACTGAGCGACTTCACTTTCACTTTTCACTTTCATGCATTGGAGAAGGAACTGGCAACCCACTTGGGTGTTCTTGCCTGGAGCATCCCAGGGACGGCGGAGCCTGGTGGGCTGCCATCTATGGGGTCGCACAGAGTCAGACATGACTGACTCGACTTAGCAGCAGCAGCAGCAGCAGCATGACATCTACAGTGGTGCAGTAAAAAAACAAGGGAGTTTGTTTCTCTACTGCATTGTACACTGGCTGCCTTCACCTTATCTTTCCATGTGAATAAACTCCTTCCTTGTGGGAAAAAAAAAAAAAAAAGAAAGCCTTCCTCAGTGATCAATGCATAGAAACAGAGGAAAACAATAGAATGGGAAAGACTAAAGATCTCTTCAAGAAAATCAGAGATACCAAGGGAACATTTCATGCAAAGATGGGCTCGATAAAGGACAGAAATGGTATGGACCTAACAAAAGCAGAAGATATTAAGAAGAGGTGGCAAGAATACACAAAAGAACTGTATAAAAAAGATCTTCACAACCCAGATAATCATGATGGTGTGATCATTCACCTAGAGCCAGACATCCTGGAATGTGAAGTCAAGGGGGCCTTAGGAAGCATCACTACGAACAAAGCTAGTGGAGGTGATGGAATTCCAGTTGAGATATTTCAAATCCTAAAAGATGATGTTGTGAAAGTGCTGCACTCAATATGCCAGCAAATTTGGAAAACTCAGCAGTGGCCATAGGACTGGAAAAGGTCCGTTTCATTCCAATCCCAAAGAAAGGCAATGCCAAAGAATGCTCAAACTACTGCACAACTGCACTTATCTCACACGCTAGTAAAGTAATGCTCAAAATTCTCCAAGCCAGGCTTCAGCAATACGTGAACCGTGAACTTCCAGATGTTCAAGCTGGTTTTAAAAAAGACAGAGGAACCAGAGATCAAATTGCCAACATCTGCTGGATCATCGAGAAAACAAGTGAGTTCCAGAAAAAAACATCTATTTCTGCTTTACTGATTATGCCAAAGCCTTTGACTGTGTGGATCACAATAAACTGTGGAAAATTCTGAAAGAGATGGGAATACCAGACCACCTGACCTGTCTCTTGAGAAACCTGTATGCAGGTCAGGAAGCAACAGTTAGAACTGGACATGGAACAACAGACTGGTTCTAAATAGGAAAAGGAGTATGTCAAGGCTGTATATTGTCACCCTGCTTATTTAATTTATATGCAGAGTACATCATGAGAAATGCTGGGCTGGAAGAAGCACAAGCTGGAATCAAGATTGCCAGGAGAAATATCAATAACCTCAGATATGCAGATGACACCACCCTTATGGCAGAAAGTGAAGAAAAACTAAAGAGCCTCTTGATGAAAGTGAAAGAAGAGAGTGAAAAAGTTGGCTTAAAACTCAACATTCAGAAAACTAAGATCATGGCATTCAGTCCCATCACTTCATGGCAAATAGATGGAGAAACAGTGGAAACAGTGGCTGACCTCAGTTTCTGGGGCTCCAAAATCACTGCAGAAAGTACTGCAGCCATGAAATTAAAAGATGCTTACTCCTTGGAAGGAAAGTTATGACCAACCTAGACAGCATATTAAAAAGCAGAGACAGTACTTTGTCAACAGAGGTCTAGTCAAGGCTATGGTTTTTCCAGTAATCATGTATGGGTGTGAGAGTTGAAAGCTGAGCACTGAAGAACTGATGCTACTGAACTGTTGTGTTGGAGAAGACTCTTGAGAGTCCCTTGGACTGCAAGGAGATCCAACCAATCCATCCTAAAGAAGATCAGTCCTGGGTGTTCATTGGAAGGACTAATATTGAAGCTGAAACTCCAATACTTTGGCCACCTGCTGCAAAGAACTGACTCATTTGAAAAGACCCTGATGCTGGCAAAGATTGAGGGCAGGAGGAGAAGGGGACGACAGAGGATGAGATGGCTGGATGGCATCACTGACTCAATGGACATGAGTTTGGGTAAACTCCGGGAGTTGGTGAAGGACAGGGAGGCCTAGCATGCTGTGGTTCATGGGGTCTCAAGGAGTCTGACACGACTGAGAGACTGAACTGAACTGAAAGAATATATGTAAAGCATACTATAGAGAAAGAAAAGCCTCTGAAGCTATCTGTGAAGTCTGATACATTTATTCATTTACTCAACTCTAATTTAAGGCACTTCTGTACGAAATTTGTAGGTTCTGGGCTAGGCATGGAGATACAAAGATGAACCAGACATTTTGTCCTGCTCTTGAGAATTCACATAAAAAATAAAACAATTAGGCTGTTTTAAAAGCATGAATTTACTCAGTAGAGGGAGCACAACCCTCCATTTTGCAGAACACACGAATGTATAAAGGAGAAAATCACTCACTAAAGATGACATTATGGGGGACAGGGACAGGAGTGATGGGGAAAGAATCACAGACCTTAAGGAAGAAATCAGAGTCAAAGCTTCGGGCCTCAAATGGCCAAGCCAATGACTAGCCACAAGGTCATGTGAGGGCCACATTATGACCTTCATGGGCCCTAGGTACTTTCACCTTTTTGGAACCCTTCCTACATTAAAAATATATATATTAGGGACTTCCCTGGTGGTCCAGTGGTTAAGAATCTACCTGCCAATTCAGGGGACATAGGTTCAATTCCTGCTCTGCGGAGATTACACATGCCGAGGGGCAACTAAGTCCATGCATCAAAACTACTGAGCCTGTGTGCTGCAACTACTGAAGCCCACATTCTGGATGGAGTCTATGCTCTGCAACAAGAAGCCACTACAATGAGAAGCCCATGCACTGCAACTAGAGAGCAGTGCCCACTTGCTGCAACTAGAGAAAGCCTGTGCACAGCAATGAAGACCTAGCACAGCCAAAAATATATAAAAATAAAAAAATATTAATGTATTTAAAAATATATTTTATAATTGCATTAATATAAAGATGTATAATCCAAGGTGGATTATATCCATTTTCTCTTCTGATTAAAAGAAATTAGACATTTTTATGGGCCACTGGGCACTGTGCCTACTGGGTAAGTCAGCCCTGAATCCTGCTGTCTCTCTACAGCTATGCACCAAGAATTCTCTCCCCGGCTGCCAAGTCACATTGCTCTGCTGCTTCCAAGATTCTGTCCTCTACTGGGTTTAACTGTTCAAGTGGCTAAATCTTATACCATCTAAATCCACAAAAAAAGGTAACCTCATTCTCTACTCATATGAGCACTATAAGGTTACTAGACAGTCATTTGCCAATAATGTGTATTCTGTGTTAAGGAAGGCTTAGATATATTCAAGAATGATCAATCCCAAACAAAGAAACAGACATATCATGACCTACAAATGGCAAAGTCATAGGAAGCACGTGCTTGGCATCTTGGGGACAGCCAAAAAGTATCTGTTCACCTGCTCATTCATTCAAGCACAAGACAGTCATAAAACAAAGTCTCTTCCCTTATAAAACCATCTAAGGAAGAAGACAGATAATAAATATGCAAGTAAACATATTTATAATACAAAATAATTTCTGATTGCAGTGTTATGAAGAAAAATAAAGCAGAGTGAGAGAAGAAAGAATGAAAAAGTAGGCTATCATGTGGCTACATGTAGACACTCTGGTTTCCCCAAACAGGTTTCCAACTAAAGGAGAACATGGGCAGGTTGGTTAGTAAAACTAGCCCATGCGGAATGCCTTATTTCCTTGGCTTTTACCTTATTCCCACTTTTCACCCCAAGAAATGGCTCCAGAGCAACAACCACCTTCCTCAGTGACGAGAAAAAGTTGTAAGTCCTCCTTTGGCACAGCTATTTACTTGCTACATGTCAATGAACACGGAACTTCTCTCCATGCCTCGGTTTCTCCAAATATAAAACGAGGAGGTGAGCTTAAGTGGTTTTCAAGGTCCATTAAAGGTAAATACTGTAATAATTCACGCCAAATCTAACTCCAAAGCTTTGGAGTCAGCTATAATACTCCAGCTTTCTAGACTGCCACAGTTTCCTTAGTTACCACAGAAGTGAAAGCAAATGCCTCTAGTGTGGTGAGATGTGATATAACAGGATGCTACCAAATTAAGTCAATGAAAATTTACCAAGCAATGACCATATGCAAGCATCAGAAATATCCATCACTTGGAGGACGGCCTCTTGCCCTGGCTTCAAGTACCTGCTAACTGCAAAGGGCCCTAAATTCTGGAACCCCATCCACCAGGGCAACCTGGCACTTGTGATCCTTTCAAGTCAGAGACTGAGCAACCATGCAGCTAGAGCCATCACTCTTTCACAAAACATTAGAGATGACTAAGTCCAACCTTTGCCCTTGCGGTAGTCACAGTCCAAGGGGTAGTGGGGAGACAGACTATTAAACGTAATATGATAAGGATAACCATTGACACATAAACAAAGTGCTGTATAAGCCCAGAGAAAGGAGAGATTAGCTAGTTTCTGAACCTGTTATGAATACAGCAAAACCATCAGGCTAGCTGCCTCTGTCTCGTGGAAAAAGATACCATGGTCTGCTGCGTGATTAGGATAACAAGTGAAGTCCAAAGTTTCATGGCCTACCCATATTTGTAGCTCCCACTTTCCTTCTTGTTCACATTCTTCTCCAACTCCTCAGCCCTAGCAAGAATTCAAGGCCAATTAATTAAAGTGCAATTACCTCACTTTTCAGACCTCACAAGTCATCTGGGGACCATGAAGACATTGGTTATGCTTAGTCAAACTGTAAAGCCTGACATGGACAGCACACTGTGGGGAGTGGAGTGAGAGTAGACGCTGGCTGCAATAACTGTTGTGGCTGCTGTCTGCCCACCACTCCTACCCCTCCTACTATCACCAGAAAAGCATATCCTCCAGGCCAGCTGAACTGGAAAGCTTTTTTAAAGAAACTTTTCAAATTTCTACAGAAGTGGAGGAATATTTAATGACCTCTCTCACATTTAACAATCATCAAATTTGGGGGCATTTAATGTTCACTTCCTAGGTTCTTCAATTCCTACCTCATAAAATTTCTATTTCTCCAACTGGCTTCCTCTCCACCTGGTCCTCCTACCTGCATTCCAGCTTCCCATACACTCTTTACTTTTCTACCCATCCTTAAAGACCAACCCAGATGTCACCTCTTCCAGAAGCCCTTCCAGAACAGAACTATGGAACTCCTAAAGCCCATGTGTCTGGAATATCCATGTGCTGATCACATCTACCACCTATGAAACCTCCCTCCAGATTGTCACTACCAGACCTCCTGGGTCCAGACTTTATCTTATGCTCTCTCCTAGACATGCAGTCACTTCCGAGGTGCTCTCTCTGCCAGAACAATTCCTAACAGAAGCAGCCACAGTAATCTTTATCAGACACTCATCTGACTGCATCAGCCCCCTACTCTGACAAACTATGACAATTTTCTACTGCCTTTAGATTAAGGTCCAAACTCCTTTGTATGACACACAAGGTACTTCATAATCTGGTACAAAGTGAAAGTGAAGTCGCTCAGTCGTGTCTGACTGTTTGCAACCCCATAGACTATAGCCTACCAGGCTCCACCGTCCATGGGATTTTCCAGAAAAGAGTACTACCAGCTACTTATCTCAACACCTCCAACAACTGGCCTTTTACTCCAGCCTCACTCAACCCCCTACCACTCTAATGTGCTCCTCCCTTTTCTCCCCTGGTGCTTTGGCTGCTGCTGTCTTCTCTTCCTAGAATTCTTTCCTGACCTGCACTCTCTAGTTCATTTCTATTCCTTAAGATGCAGCTCAAATATTACCTCCTTTGTGACACATTCTCCAACTTTATTCAATCACAGATCTATTCAACAACTGTTAACTGATCATGCTATGCTCTAGACAGGGAATACAATAGTAAATAAATAACAGCTCTCACTCTCAAGGAGCTTAGAGTCTAGTAGATCTCCTCAGGCAGAGTAGTTCCCTTCCTCCTCTGTTCTCCTGCAGAAATTTACAATTTGCACAAATCTCTAAGGTCACATTGATTACATTTAATATAATACTTGTTTCTGAGTCTGTTTTTACCTCTAGACTCTAATCATCTTGAGGTTAAGGATCTTTTACTTTTAAGGCTTTATTGAGGCATAGCATCCATCTCAGGTGGACAATTCACTGACTGTTCATGTATTTATAGAGTTGTACAGCCATCTTATTTTAAATCATTTCCATCACACTATAAAGAAAGCTCAAAGCTCACTGGCCAACTCCCCATTCCTGTCCCTAGACCTAAGCAGCCCCTAATCTACTTTATATCTCTATAGATTTGTCTGTTCTGGATCTTGCATATAAATTAAGTCACACAGTATGCTGCCTTTACTGACTGGCTTCTTTTATGTAGCATAACACGAGGCATAATGTTTTTCAAGGATTATCCATGTATCATGATACAGTATGTATCAGTAGTTCACTCCTTTTTCGTGACAGGTAATCTTCCACTGTATGGATATACATTTTATGTATCCATTTACCAGTTGATAGACATTTGAGCCATATACTTTTTGGCTATTATAATACTGCTGTGAACATTTGTGTGTAAGTTTTTATGGAGACATATGTTTTTATTTCTCAAGTATGTATCTACAGTGGAATTACTGGGTCATATTTTTGGGGGCTCTAAAATCACTGCAGATGGTGACTGCAGCCATGAAATTAAAAGATGCTTACTCCTTGAAAGGAAAGTTATGACCAACCTAGATAGCATATTTAAAAGCAGAGACATTACTTTGTCAACAAAGGTCCGTCTAGTCAAGACTATGGTTTTTCCAGTAGTCATGTATGGATGTGAGAGTTGGATGGTGAAGAAAGCTGAGTGTCGAAGAATTGACGCTTTTGAACTGTGGTGTTGGAGAAGACTCTTGAGAGTCCCTTGGACTGCAAGGAGCTCCAACCAGTCCATCCTAAAGGAGATCAGTCCTGGGTGTTCATTGGAAGGACTGATGTTGAAGCTGAAACTCCAATACTTTGGCCACCTGATGCAAAGAGCCGACTCATTGGAAAAGACCCTGATGCTGGGAAGGATTGGGGGCAGGAGAAGGGGACGACAGAGGATGGGATGGCTGGATGGCATCACCGACTCGATGGACATGAGTTTGGGTAAACTCCGGGAGTTGGTGATGGACAGGGAGGCCTGGCATGCTGTGATTCATGGGGTCGCAAAGAGTTGGACACGACTGAGCAACTGAACTGAACTGAATTGACTGATGGCAACTCTATGCTTAACCTTTAGAGGTACTGCCAAACTGTTTTCCACAGCAACTGTACCATTTTACATTTCCACGAGTGGTGCATGAGGAGTCCAATTTTTCTACATCCACAACACCTGTTATTACATCTTTTTGATTATAGCATCATATTGGGTATAAAGTGGTATCCTAGCTTTGATTTGCATTTCTCTGATGGCTAATGATCAACATCTTTTCAAGTGCTTATTGGCCATTTGTGTATTTTCTTTTGAAAAAGGTCTAGTCAGATCATTTGTTCATATTTTATTGGATTATTTACCTTTTTCTTATTAAGTGGTAAGAACTCATTGCATATCCCAAATATAAATCCCTCATTAGAAATATGGTTTACAAATATTTTCTCCCATTTAGCGATCCAAGGTGGTCTGATAATCATCTGAATCTTACTCATTTTCACATTTCAAAGAACTAGCACATAATATGATGCACTGCACATGTTCAGTAAATGTTAGGTGGACATTACTGCTTTTAACTGCTTTGAAGACAAGAATAATGCCTTACTTGTTCAGCATCTTCCTCACATGTCACACCTAGCACTAGACATAAAGCACATGCTTTGGAAATACACAGAAGCTGAGTAACTCTCACTGGAACAAAACAGTGGGGATGATGTTGCAGAAGAATCCAGAGGAACTGGGAAAGCCACCTGAAACCAACAGAACTTATTTACATTGGCTACTACAAGTTATCCCTGAGACTGCTGCTGCTCCCTGAGCGTAAGAAGCAACTTCTGTATAAGCCATTCGTACGGTGGTTCACACTAAGAAGTAGTCATCAAACGTTCCATTACTTAGAAAACCAGCCACCCTCCCTCCATTCCCTTAGCCAGTGAGAGATAGCAAGCACATGACAGCACTAATTGAGATGTTGGCTCTGCTTGAATGCCCTTTCTTTTCCTTAAGGAGGTCAAACTTGACCTAAAGAGACAGCCTGGTATCTGGACCACATCAGAGATGCACAGCTGGCAAAGGTGCTCCATCCTTTGTGGGTTTTAAGTTAGAAAGTGACTCTTCCTATTAAGCACTAGCATGAAATCCTTCATGATCATCAACAGCCAATAGTAAATACTGAATACTTTCCAAACTTGACACAGCATACAAATAGGACTGAAGGAAGCTTTGGGAAGAAGGAAAAACTGAAGAACGTGGTTGGTTCTACCAGAAGGCCTAGATCAGTGGGGCAGGAAATGTCTCTATCATCTCTTCCTTTTTATTATTCAAGCTACAAACATAATCCAGGTCCTTCAACCTCATGCCTTTCTTGCCAGTCACTGTGTCACTCAAGTTCAAAATCTTCTGGTTTCCTAATACTGCCTGTAAGAGAAAGTAAGAACTCCCCAGCAGGCTACATAGAAAGCACTGAGAAAGCACATAGAAAGCCTCCAAGAAGCACTGAGAGTGAGCTCATGTGACCACACAAGGCCATGATCTGCCCCAGACTGCCTTCCAGTTTTACCCTCCTCTGCTCCTGCACACCTCTGGCATTTAACACGTGCTCCCCTGCACTATACGTAATACACCAGAAAGCACATGCACTTTGAAATTAGATAAAACTGGAAGTACTGCTGCTGCTGCCGCTGCTAAGTCGCTTCAGTCCTGTCCGACTCTGTGCGACCCCATAGACGGGAGCCCACCAGGCTCCCCTGTCCCTGGGATTCTCCAGGCAAGAGCACTGGAGTGGGTGGCCATTTCCTTCTCCAATGCATGAAAGTGAAAAGTCAAAGTGAAGTCACTCAGTCGTGTCCGACTTTTAGCAACCCCATGGACTGCAGCCTATCAGGCTCCTCCATCCATAGGATTTTCCAGGCAAGAGTACTGGAGTGGGGTGCCATTGCCTTCTCCAAAGGTATGTCTTCCCTACCTCTTTAATCCCTTCTACATTTCTGTCCCCCGAGTGATCTTTCTAGAATGCAGATCTGATCCATGCCACTCACCTAAGGGCTTAAAGTTCTTCCACGGTTAATCACCCACTACACATAAAAATCCAAACTCCTCAGTGATCTCACACTCACCTCCCTTTCCAGTCCCCCTACTTTCTCATCACATCCCACCTTCTACTCAAGATGCTCCAGGGACACTAACCCTTACACAGCGCCCTGGCCATGCTATTCTCTCCCTCTCACCTCCAACCTTGCTCATGTTGCTCCTTCTGCCTAGAGGGTCTTTCCCTTCTTTCCTGATTAACCTCTGGTCATTTTTTCCATACCAGCTAAAGTGCTACTTCTCTGGGGAGCCTCTCGTGATCTCTTGCCCCCCATTTTCTGTGCTCAAAGAGAGCTCTGTGAGTCTCTGTATTAAAGCAGTCGTTACATCTGCTTATTTGACTAACTCTTCCACTGGACTACGAGCAGCCTGAGAGCAGGGCCTAGGTCTTCATCATCCTACAAAGCTAAGACAGTGCCGTGATAAGTGCTCTGTGCATGCTTGATGAATGGATACATGAATGAACAGGATTCTCCCACCATACCCAAAAGGCTGGCATAACAAATGACTTTATTATTACTTTAAGCCGACAACACTGTGACTCAAGAGTGTCTCACTGACTTGTCTCAGTAACAACTGTGTGGTAGAGACAGGATAAAAAGGCAGATCTTCAGAGTCTCAGACCAATGTCCAGAACTCTCCTCCCACTCTACATTCATATTTCCAACTGCCTAATTAACATCACCACTTAGATGTTTACAAAGCCATCTCAAACTTAGCACAGACAAACACAAGTTTTCTGTATTCCCTTCTCCTCACCCCAACAAAAATTTCTCCTAGTCTGTCTTGTCAGTACACAGTAACATCAGCCATGGTGTTGCCAACTACTCAAGTGAAAGCAAAACAAACTCAAAAAACCTGAAAGTCAAGCTTGATTATTTTCATTCCCTTACATCCCATATCCAATCCACCAGCAAGTCCTGTAGGCTCTATTTCAGAGCATTCTAATTTCATCTCGCCATCTCTGCCACCCTACTCACACTCCCCCTCGCCCCCAACTCCAAAACTATCATTTCTCACTCAGACTACTGCAACAGCCTCTTAACTGCCCTCCTCGAGTGCTCCCCTACAATCCATTCTCCTGAAAGCAGCCAGAAAGATCTTGAAAAATGCAAATCAGCTCGCCTATTTTAAAAACCATCCAAAATCTTCAATGTACTTTCAATCAAATTCAACACATTCAGCAGCATCTACAAGGCCTTACATATCTGACTCTGCCAAACTCCTTGATTCATACGGTACTATTTTTCTCTTGCTCACTGTAACTCAGCCCCACTGGTCTTCTTCTTTGGTCCCAAGACATGCATATCCCGTTGCCACCGATTTGTAGTTGCTTCTCCCTTGAGTTGACACAGTATGCTTCCAAATTTTCAAGCTGCTAAGTCTTCTTCATTCAGGTCTCAGTTTAAACATCACCTCCTCAGAGGCATTTCATAAACCTCCCCATTGAAAGTAGCACCTCTCCACGAGTCATTCTCCACCCTTTTCTCAGAGTACTTAACACCATTTGAAGTTATCCTGCTACTTACTTATTCATTATCTGTGTTTCCCCTATTGGAAAGTAAACTTCACAAGAGCAGGACCTTCATTGTCTTGTTCACTGATGAATTACTGGGACGTAGAAAAATTCCTGACATCCTGAACTTGCAAGTATTTGAATTAGAATGAATAAATAATATAGATTACATATTTAATAAATGCTTGACGAATGTGTGAGTGAATGAATTAAGGAATGGAAAAGGTAAAAAATAATAAGCGCACTCTATTTAATATTTTGATAGCTGCTCACTTTTCTCTACCCTGCCTTTGGTTTTGCTCAGATCCCCACAATCTCTTGGACTACTGTAGTACTCCCAACTCATTTCTTCTCCTTTCCCCAAGCTGATCCTTCCAAAAATAACTTCCACCCTCCTACTAGATTTGATCATTCTGAGACACAGATCTGAGTGTGTTATAAGTTCAAGCCTCTTAGCATGTTGTTAAAAAGGCTTTGCCAACCTTATCACTCACTGCTATCCCCCCTACATTTAACCTATATTCCACTAATATAGGAATTCTTACAGTTCCCAGAATATTCTATGCTGAATAGAATATTCTATAAAACGCCTCCAAGCCTTTGCATATCTTTTCATTTTGCTGGACCACTCTTCCCTTTCTCACAGACTATCTACTGAACTCAATCCTCAAGAACCATCTCCAGCATCCTCTGTTAAGTCTTTAATGATTCCCTCAAGCAGTTAGTCACTCTCGCCTTGGTCACTACAGTACATAACACATACTTACACTACACTGCAATCATTTGTTTCCATGTCTGTCTTCCTCTTTGTGACCATTAGCCCCCTGAAAGCAGGAGTTATGTCTTCATGTTTGTGTCCCCAGCACTGTATCTGGCTTATTGAAGCACTCAATAATTGTTGACTGAAGGAATGAGTGGATATGTCTTAATTCCTCAACTTCCTCATACTGGCTCCAACCTATGTTTCTTCATTTAGTACTTAGTCCTCTCTTACTTGCTGATCCCCAAACACATTTACTTTTTCATATTTACTTGGGGCCTTTATTCCTACTGCTCTCTCTAGTGAAACTTAAATCATCCATTAAGGCCCAGCTCAGGGGGCTCCTTCTCCATGAAGTCTTCCCTAACCATTTTGATAAGAAGAGACTTACTTCCCCAACAGCACTTTGTTTTTTCTACTGATGAGGTATTCAGAACTTCTTATTTTATAATTATAGCCTTTCCAATTGAACTACATGTGCTACTTTTGTAACTGAACCATGAAAGCTCTTTGAAGGCATGAAACATGAATTAGTATATTTCCTCTCAACTTAAGTACCTAACACAGTGCCTTGCGCAAAGCAAGCAGGTATCACTATGTTTCATTAGTGGAGAAAAGTATGTTTAATAGTATGCTTAGAGATAATATGCCTCCACTCCACACACGTGCTTTTACCTTGGTATAAATTAGTCTCCTGACCATATGATCAACATTATTCTTGCTTTAAGAATGAGCCCATCGTCACAGCCTCTCTGAAGTCTTCCCTAACTCTCCCAAATACACTTTCACACTTTGCCATGTACCTGTGGTACCTGTACCTGACTTCACTCATCACACTACATTGTCATTATCACTTAGGGGGTCCCTCTCCCTACTAGACCAGAAGAACAGAGTCTCTTTAAACATTTATGGGGTTCTTTTTGTTTGGTTGTTTTTTCTTTTTGGCCACAACATGAAGCACGCAGGATCTTAGTTCCTCCACCAAGGATCAAACCCGTGCCCCCTGCAGTGGAAGAGTGGAGTATCTGGCAAAATTAAATGCTCAATAAATACATGGTGAATTTTGAAAACAGTAAATTCATGTTATAGAGTATACCAGCAATAGAGATCATGGCATCACATTGCTGGGTTCAAATCTCAGTTCTACTTACAAGCTATCCACCCCTGAATAAGTTACTGGGCAATGCCTCAGTTTTTACTCATCAGGAAAGTGAAGACAATAATAGTATTAAAAGAGAATTAAAACACCTAATGCATGTATTGGTATAATGCCTGCCACGCAGCATGCACTAAAAAAGTTAGCTATTGTTTGTTATCACTGGAAAGAGAGCTAAATGACAGGAAGCTTAATGACAGGCTCAGCAAGACGGTAGGCTCAATTCTATGGGCAAATGGGGAGCAGAATGCCACTGAAGACATCCTCAGTACCAGACACATTCAGTTACTGAGAACACCCCACTGGGAAGGGGGAAGGAGGGCAGAGAGAACAGACCAGGGGAGGTCTATGCTCTCTGCCTCCAGCTTCCCCTTTCCCCACTGGTTCTCCCTAGTTGCTCAGGGCCAAAGCCCCATGGCCGTAACTCAGCATCCTCTTGGGAAAGCTGCACTTTAGAGGGAACTAATGAGTTTATGTTTACCGACAGATTTTCCTCTGAGGAGCAGAGAGATAAATGACTTCAAGAAGGGAAAACACAAAGAAATAAAATAGAGAAGAGGAATGACACTGGGTGGATTATCCTGGGTTGACTTCCACAGAGTAAGCTTTTAGGCCAAATAGCCCCAGGTGGACTGAACCTAAATTCGTCAGAGGCATTCTTTGGCAGGGCATGTGCCTCCTTCAAGGGTCAAAGATGCAAAGAAGTAGGATCTAGGAAAAGAGGACTAAAAAGATGAAGCTACAGAAATAAGAATTCTAGCCCAATCTGAAGAATACTGCAACAGAGATAATCAAAGAAGGAAGAGGCTGACCAAAGAATGATAAACTCCCTTTCACTGTTATTTAGTCGAGGTAAGTTGTGTCTAACTCTTTTGCGACCCCACAGACTGGTAGCCCACCAGGCTCCTCTGTCCATGGGATTTCCTAGGCAAGAATACAGAAGTGGGTAGCCAGTTCCTCCTCCAGATGATCTTCTCCACCCAGGGGATCAAACCCAGGTCTCCTACGTTGGTAGGCGGATTCTTTGTGTTTAAGTACAGACTAGGTGACCACTTTCGGGGAGTGTTTGACATGGGTAAATGGATTAGATTTAAGATCCTTCAATAAGCATTTGAATATCTACTCTATGCTAACTATTGTGAAAGATTAGGAGCTGGGAACACAGAGGTGAAAAATAATATGGTCTGTCCCCTCAGTAAGTTCACTGCTCAGTGGGGGAGACAAACAATACAACATGGTAAGTGCTGATAGACGTCTACAGAGGGTACTGGGGGGACAAAAAGCAGGTCCTCAGATTCTGTGCTTATGACTCACTGGTGAGGAGTAATATGGCATTAATTAAAGTTGGAAAAGCAGTTTATAAGCAAATAGTACTGTCAGGCGCTATTGTATTATTGCCAGGCCGGGACAGACTGTGTCAGTTAATCTTTGCAATTTAGTCAACACTTCCTTAAACCTGAGTAGAATCCACATCTACAAACATTCTCATTTATTCAATAAACACAATCAATGTCTGCTATTGCCAAGCACTGGGTAAGGCAGAGGAATGCAGAGATGAGAAAGACAGTTCCTGCATTCAAAAAATTAGAACATTCCTCTTCATCTTTTCTTATTCTCTCTCCGACCTTCCCTTATTGACCAGCATGTGTATGTGCTCCATCGTGCCTGATTATTTGTGACCCATGGAGTGTAGCCCACCAGGCTCTTCTGTCCATGGAATTTTCCAGGCAAGAATACTGGAGTGGGTTGCCATTTCCTGCTCCAGGGGATCTTCCAGACCCAGGGATTGAACCCATGTCTCTTGCATCTTCCGCATCTCCCTCATGGGCAGGCAGATTCTTTACCATTGTACTACCTGCGAAGCTCTTCACTGACCAGAGGACACCTTAAATTCCTTCTGGAAGTAGATGAGTTATTAAGCAACAGGTTAATTGCAAAAACAAAGAGTGAGCTGGGGATGGGAGGTGTGTAATGGGAAATCAAATAGGAAAAACTGTCTGTAGACATGTAGACAGGGTGTCTGCCCAAGTACGAGACTGACTGCACAGAAAGTCAAAGGTTATGGTATTGGAGGTTATATGTAGGCCTTTTTGTTTACAACTTTCCTATCACCATTTTTTCTACTCTTATCCTAAGTTTATTAGCAGATTATTAATAATAATTATACCTTCATTTGGTCATTCTCTACCATTTACCAAGTACCCAACAGGAATTACAGGACTCACAAAGCAAAGTAAAATACGGGGATCCAAGACTTTCAAAGCTGCAGGAGACCTCTAGAAGTCATGTGGTCCAAACCTATCATTTCAAAGATGAAGAATTAAGGTGTGGAATCTTTCATAAGCTCTTATCTTCAAACATTTATTGAGTCATACTCTATACCAGGCACCAAGGCTATAAGGATGGATAGGAAAAGAACAACAGACTTTATTTTCTTGGGCTTCAAAATCACTGCAGATGGTGACTGCAGCCATGAAATTAAAAGATGCTTGCTCTTTGGAAGAAAAGCTATGACAAAGCTTGACAGTATACTAAAGCGCAGAGATATCACTTTGCCAACAAAGGTCCATATCGTCAAAACTATGGTTTTTCCAGTAGTCAGGTATGGATGTGAAAGTTGGACCATTAAGAAGGCTGGGCACCAAAGAATTGATGCTTTTGAACTGTGGTGCTGGAGAAGACTCTTGAGAGTCTCTTGTACGGCAAGGAGATCAAACCAGTCAATCCTAAAAGAAATCAACTCTGAATATACACTGCAAGGACTGATGCTGAAGCTCCAAGTACTTTGGCCACCTGATGCCAAGAGCCAACTCATTGGAAAAGACTCTGATGCTGGAAAAGATTGAAAGCAGGAGGAGAAGCAGACAACAGAAAAGGAGATGGTTGGATGGCATCACCAACTCAATGGAGATGAGTCTGAGCAAACTCCAGGAGATGGTGAAGAACAGGGAAGCCTGGAGTGCTGCAGACCATGGAGTTGCAAAGAGTCGAACACAACTGAGCAACAAAAAGCGCTTTCTTTCAAAGAGAACTCAGTCTCAAAGAGTGTGACCCCAGTCAAATCACCTCTGTAAATGAAGTCCCACACTTACACAGTAGAGATGGCTAGCACAGGACAGCATGGGAAGTTATAGTACTCATACTGCCCAGAGTGGTTAAGAGCACAGATGCTGGAGTTATCTTGGATTTGAACCCTACCTCTGTCACTTACCAGCTGTCCAAATTAGGCAAGGTACTTAAATTCTCTGTGCCTCAGTTTCCACATCTGTAGGATGGATATAGCCATAATAATATCTATCTTGTAAAGCTGTGGTATGAAATTAGATAATGCATAGAAAACATGTGGCACAGGAACTGGCACATAGTAAGTACTGTATCATTTTGCTTTCAGCACTCTCCCGCTGAGCCCTAGCCTTAGAATCCTCTCAATACAGTCTTCTAAGCATCTATTATCATTTGGCTGTCTCTGAGATAAAACAAAATCTGCTATCCCTAGTCTAAAACCTAGGTCTATTGTTTATAACTAGTTTTTTTTTGCACACTACATTATGCTACTATTCATTTTATAAGTCTTTAAGAAAAAAATCCGAAGATACATGGTCAGATAGCCAAGATTACACTTCAGTCACATATGCCTCAATCCTTCAACAAGCTCTTGACTTTAACTAAGAATCCCTAGAGAAGAAAACCGCTGGAAACAAGGAACATTTGTCAAATGTCTACAGGGAGAAATCCATGGGAGGGAAAACAAAAAACAAAACAAACAGTCCAAGATTACTACTTTGAAAAAGCAAGAGATGGGAACGTCTACAGTCTTCCTGAGAAAAGAAGATATATATAGATTGCCACTTCCTCCTTGATGTACCTATGGCACCAACTCCACTGACACAGCACCTGTGACACAAATTTGTACTTATCACTCTCCACCCAGGCTAGTCTGTGACCTCCTTGAAGGCAGTTATCACACATTATCCATCATGATATGATCAAGCATAGCACAGTACCTGGAACAATTAATCAAAAAGTTTGATAAACTGATAAATGAACACAGAGAAAAACCATGAAAGACAAGGAAAGAAGGTATTAGTGTAGATCAGACTAGTTCTACAAGACAAGAGCGCCTTGGGCTTGGATCTTAAATACACATAAGGATTTGGAAAGACACAGGGAAAAAGGGAAAGTACTCCAGGCAGACAGGACAGCACAAAGACCTGGCAGTAATCAGAAACATGGTACACAGGATGTTATAGCTTTAGTCATGATCTAGTCCAACAGTTCAATTCTCACAGGGATGCTGTAAACATTCAATTAAAAAAAAAAGCACATACTACTAAGGAGAGGAGTGTATTACCACTATTCAAAAATAATCATTGTCGAACACTGTTAGGTGCCTGTTTTATGCCAGGACCCATACCGAGTGAAGGGACTGTGACCATAAGCAAGACAGACCTGGACTCTGCTCTTGGGCAGCCAACAATCTAGTGGGGAAGACAGACAGTTAAAATAATGCTTGGTAGAGGTGGGCTAGAGGAAGTACAGGGAGGCTGAACGAACATAAAATAGGGTTACCCAATCAGTGGGCAATAAGAGAAAGCTCCCTGGTTTTTAAAGTGTGGTTTGAGACACTCAACGGGTTCTGAGTCCCTTCAAGGACTACGAGTCTTCAAAGTGAGATTGTTTTTTTTTAAATAAAGGGTTTCATGACTAAGGTTTAAAAACCACCAATCTAATCCAATCTTCTCTTTTAACAAGAATAAATCAGGGCCCAGAAGTAAATGACACACTAAAGGCAACAATAAGTTAGCTGTAGGCTGAGACATTGCTTTGAACTTGAGCTGGAAGCTACTCACTGATCTGCACGATATCACATCATTTTGGCAGATGAACAACTACTGGGAGCAGACACATCCAGAATTCACAGGAACTATCCAGGCAGGCAGGCTGGCCCCAATAGGATGTTGAAGTGCTTTTTTAGCTTAGGTCCCAAGCCAAGTCTCTGTGCCAAGATGGTGCCTCCAAGTCCTCTAATGGCTGGCCTGCTACCCCTTCAAGAAGGAACTCACAAGCTCCAGGAGTAAGTCAGCTTCCGGGCCTCCAAGCTGGTACCCATGCTTTACCCTCCCCAACACTCTCAAGCACCCTATGGTGTTTAGCAAGTGAAAGAACTTAGCCAGTCATTATAGGCTGTTTAATACCTAGCCTGAGCTGGCTAGACCCATAGCTCATCTCCCTAACTGCCACTGGGCTGGTCACTCCCCATGACCAAGGAAGGGCTCAGCAGAATCAAGTTATTGGTAAACTAAAGGATCTGTATAGAAAAATCAATATTCTTTTAGTTAACCCCCACTCTGAACCTCTCAGGAATGAAATGCTACTTCACATTTTTGTGACAGGTCCTTTGTACATTAAGAAAGGGGTAGTTTACTTTGGTAAGATGAGCCTGGCTTGAGAATGGAACCCAGGTGCTCAGCACAGCATGGTGGTATAAAGCTTAGTTCTGCACAGCAGAGGCAGACCCAGGCTGGAATCTGCACTTCCCCATCACGAACTGTTGGAATCCTGGGAATGCCACTTAGCCTCTCTTGCCTCAGTCTCCTCATTTACAAAATGCAGTAAACACCAACTAATTCACAGGGTTGCTGTTAATAATAAGTGAGATAATGCAGGCTTTAAACAGGAGCTGGTTTATGATAAGGACTCAATAAACAGTGGTCTTTTCTACTAGTAGCTCTTTTCCTAAGCCCTCTTTTCTATTCAGGAGAAGCAGTAGGTAAAACCTAAACTACCTTAACTACTATAGAAAGTAGTAATGAAAAAAAAGGAAAGGAAAGGAATATGAATAAATGCATGGCTGCTATTCCAGACTACTTATGCTAAGGACATCTGATATTGGAAAACAGATCTGATATCCTAAAGAAATCAGAGCATGCAGTCTTTCCAAAGAAGTGGCATCTTAGCTAGGTTATCCATTACTTTTTTATAATCTGAGCTTCACAGTAGTCTCTCTACTAAGTAGAAAGTGTTAAAGGAGAGCAACTCTGATGCCACATGCTTCTTTGTAAACCTAACCTTTCATTTTCAGCTCCAACCCACCTCTATCATAATGACTTCACTGAGTCTCAGCAGATTTAAGTGCTTGTCTCTAGCACCCCACTGAATCTGTTACACCTTTCCATTATAGTAAGTATCTAGCATTGCAGTGGGCCATTTGCATGTCTTTTCTCTATATTATAAATTGGTAAAGATCCTGTCTTAACTCATCTTTGAATTCCCAGTGCATAATACATGGAAGACTCTCATAACTACAAATTAAAGGATGGATTTCACCTTGTTTCACTAGTTAAGGATGCTAAAAAACAGCTGGGGAAGCATTAATAGAAACTCACTCACAAACTAAGGTCAGCCAGACCATACTCCTGCCTCTCCCCCTCCTTATCTGAGCTTGAAGGGAAAACTGTCCCTGCTTCTCAGAGTTACTTTCTTAAAAACACAAGAAAAAGGACAGAACCAGTCCACACAGAATTTCCAGACAGCAGATTACATTATTTCTTAGTAAATGAAACAAGGAACAGAAGTTTCTGGGATGAATGCTAGTGGTTCATATAAAGTTGACTTCTAGGCATGACACTCTGGAATTATAATTACGATACTAGAAGCTCTTAAGTTTTTAAGACAATAAGGGAAGATAAGCAAAAATCAAAAATATCTAACTTCAAAACTTTAAGTTCTTTTCTCCTTTGCCAAAACTTTTGCTCTTAATCTCAATGAACCCTGGTATATGTAACTGAAATCAGCTTCCCCTGCTCAAAGGAGGCCATGATTAACAAAGCATGTATAATAACCTAAATACATTATTTACTTTTACAAGGCACTTCAAATATATCTCTCTGAACTACAGCCAACCATAATCATAGAAACTTAGAGCTGAAAGGGGCTTGGAAGTCATTTCCACAACTACCCCACTTCACCACCCAAGTGGTATCCAAACACCCCTAGTCTTTAGTAACTGAAAGATATGGGTCTAAAATGGTTCTTTGAAAATCTCTCCCTGCTCTGACCACTTGTCAGTTTCTCAGTCTCCTCTCCCCACCTTAATGTTCCCAATCAGGTAAACCAAAACCTCCAAGTCATCCCACCACCAAGCAAGTCTTTGCTTCTCAAGTCCACTTCTACTCCCTTTCTTTGGGCCTCATCCTCAATCCCCACCCCACACTCCCCACCCAGCCAAGGCCTCTAAGAAACTGATCCCTCAGAGATTCCACCGGTTCCATCCCTGACAATCAAACCCCTTTCTCCTATTCCTCCCTGCTGTCCGTATGTTGTCATGGGCGAGACCACAGGCACCCCTAGCCATGAATGTACCTTTGGCCTTGGAATCTTTTCACTTTCCTTTCTCACCTTCTCTCTCTGCTTCTCAGCGCTGTCCCTTCATTCCCTTCAAACTCAATGTCTCCTTCCTCCTAGTGATTTCCTTCAAGGACCACTGGTCACTGAATACACCCGTTGTTAAATGCCTGTTACGTAGGTAAAAGAGACAGACACCCTCAACAGCTCACTCTCAAAAAACGCATAAGTCTAACAGGAAAGAGGAAAAGGGAAAAAGAGGGAGAATCACTGATTCGTTAAGACTCGACTCCTCTGAGAAGCCTTCCCTACGCTAAACTGAACTGGTCCCCTCTTCTCAGTGCCACCATTATAGCTCCGATGAAAAGGCTTCTTGTGCGTCTCCCACCACCATACCTTGCGTTCTGCTATGGGAAGGTCCCTAGCACTTACCCCTGAGCTTCGTTCAAAGGTGATACTTAAACGTTTAAGTGAGTGAATGGATAAATTTCGCTACACAAGTGTTCATTCACCCATTCGTTCTATCATTGGTTGACCAAAACTCGACCGAGCCCACATTATGTACAAAGTTCTAGAATGTAAAGCGCTCTTACATAAAAAATAACTCAAACCTATAATACTAGTAGATAAACACTCTTCCCTGGTCCGCGTCCCCCGCTCCGACTCCAAACCCAGACAGTCCTTTCCTTTCCTTCAGTGAAAACCCGGCTTTCCCTCACAGAAGTCTACGCCCCTCTAACTCAAACCACCTGGCAGCCCTTTAGTCCTCCCCAGGACTCTCAGCTAATAATCCTAAATCTTAACATCCCCACCCCTCTGGCTTCTCTCTCTGTCCTCCACCTCCACTCTTGAGGTTGCTGCAAGTCTTCTACCCCATGACTGCCTCCGAGTCCCCGTGTCCTGGGTACCTCAGATTTCCCTCTCCGCGCACCCGCTCCCCAGTTGTCTCCTTCACTCTAAGGATCTCGTCTCTCTTAGGACCCCTACTCCCGATACCTCCCCTCCCTCCCCTTCAGTTTCAGGTTGAGTCTTTCTTCTCCTCAACTCTCAACTCTTCTCACCTCATCCAGCTCCCGTTCCCCGGCAGCACCGGCTCCAACCTCTACCTCCACCACCGCCGCCATCTTCACAGCTCTCCCCCTCCCCGCAGGCCCCGCGCGAGCCAGCTGCTTCCGCCGCTCAACTGCTTCTAGCCAATCGGCTGTACAAGCTTCGGCAGAGGGGGCGGGGCACCAAGACAGGCTGAGACCCGCTGGCAACTAAGAGACCGTCGGCCTGCTATCCACTTAAAGGTTAAGGAGGCGTGGATTCCGTGTACTTCCAAGCTTCGGCGGCGGAGGAGGGATCTTGGGAAGTGAGAAATTAGCCTTGTATTATTTTCAATGCAAATATGTCACCAATTTTCCCCTGTGTAGAACCAAAGAGAAGAACCCCTAAACTGTCTACTTTGCGACGCTCCCTCAATGGGCAACTCGAGTGCAGCGTGGAGACTAAGGACTACATTTCCCAGAATGCATAGAAACTGACCCGGAAGTTTAAATCCGCTCTCTTCGGAAGATTTGCAATGCGTGAAATATACAAAAACCACCCGATTGTATTTTTCTGCCTATAGCACGTGTCTTTTTACCTTGGTGGGAGTCATTTTCCGGAAACAGTGGCTTCCTGAGGCCCCAGAACATGTTCCCGGGCTTCGGGAGGCGGAAGAGTGGTGCTTCGGGTCAGAAGGCGGAGGTTAGAGGGCCAAATTGGCGGGAGAACTTTTTTTTTTTTTTTTTTTTGGTCCAAAATCTAAGGCAGCGGTGGCACTTCGAGGTCCATTATCCTGGGTGAGGGTCATTCGGGTTTTCGATGGGGAGGGGAATGGCCAAAAGGGAGGAAGGGTGGCCATAAAGGAAGTGGACAGAACAGCGCATTCCGAGAAGCGGTGGAAGTAGCGGCTTAGGCTCAGAAATCTGAGAGCTGAAGAATCTTGCGGGACTTACACGGCCCCCAAACTGCTTCTTAGGCTCTCACGCCTCCAGATCCACTTCACACATCTTCGAATTCTTTACTGTGCCCACACACTGCGTCCCCAGCTCTACCCTTACTCCCGTCCTGTACATCTTATTCACTATGCTGCACCCCAGCTTACAGTTTCCTATCTCATTTCCAGCACCCTGGTTTTTTTTATACATTGTACATCCGAACCGTACACCTCTCAAGCCTGTGGTCTCTGCTTACACTTCACCCTGCCCCCCGGAGGTCCTGGCTGAATCTACAGCTTAGATAGGGCTAGGATGTCTTGTGAGCTCACATTATTAGATTGACCGTCAACTTCATTTAGGACCATCTACATTTATTTAAAATGGAAATTATATTTATTATGTGAAACTGGGTACAAAGAATATTATAAACACCGTATACTCACCACCCCCAATTGAGATTGACATCTAATCTATTTGCATACTCATTTTTTAAGAAAGATAATATGAAACAGAAGTGGAATTTATGTGTCCTTTACTATCAGATTCATTACCCTTTCATTCTCCCTAGAAGCAAGTCCTATAATTAGCTGTGTATTCTCTCAGTCTGTTGAAAAAAAAATAGTGTGTATTCAGTGGGCAGTACAAGTATTGTTTCATTTCCTTTTGTAAAGAACTTAAATGCTATTTTTCTATGTATAGTTATTTTTTTTTATAACTTTTTCTTTCACTCTATTTTGGGGGGAGGCAGTCTATCCATGTTTACATATATTTATGTCATTTATTCCTTTTAACTGTTATATAGTATTCCATATGATATAGAACATTTCATTCATCCATTCCTCAACTAGTGGACATTAGAGTTTTATGCTTTTTGCTATTAGAAACATTATATGTATCTTTTTGTGCACATGAGCTGCACTGTTTAAGTAAACAAAGACATGTGGCTATTCTTGAAATGTAGCTAGTCAGAATTAAGATGTGCTGGAAGTGTTTATGAGAGAGCCCATTTCCCCATATTATTGCCACTCCTTCATATTGTAGACTTTTCTATTTTTTCCAGTCTTAACAGGAATAGGTGTTTGCACTTTCCTTATTATCAGTGAGGCTGAGCACTTTTTTATATGGGGTATTGGTCATTCAGATTTTATCTTACGTAAATTGTATGTTTATATCGTCTCCCCAGTTTTATATTGGACTGCTTGCCCTTTTCTTGCTGATTTGTAGTATTTAAAATTTAAAAACAATAGGAGTTTGTGGCCCACTATTGGTTGATGAGTTTGTTATGTTTGCCAGAAACTTCTGCACAATTCTGATTGAATTATATTGACTTAAGAAGTACTCTTTTCAATGGCTATTTATTTATGCCTACTGTGTTCCAGCATCTCTCTGAAATGTGGGAGATGATGACCATGACAAAAATCCATATCCTCAAAGAGCTCACTGCTTAGTGTGGGTACACATAGGGTAAATAAGCTGGTGCCAAAAACAAGAACAACAACATATGCAAGGGCAGTGAAGTCAGAAAGCAGTTAATCCTGTGAGAACAAGCAATTTGATAGATAGTGATCTTCATAAAAAATACTGTATATGTCTTATTCACCACTGTGTAACCTAGTCCAATGTCTGGTACCTGCTAGACCCTCCCCCCAAAAATATTAGCTAAATAAAATATCTAAGATTGCCAGCTTCAGGGTCCCCAAGCCTGGAGTGTAGTGTTGGGACTGGTTCAGTCAGACGTGTATATTAGTTATGAGAGATGGTGGAGTTTTTCCGTCAAATAACAGGTGTATACTGGGGGTTTCTCCAAAACAGAGACCCTATCTATGTTACTTATTTTTCTGTCTCCAGTATCTAGCAGAGAGTAAGAAAAATTGTTGTTCAGTAAGTTCCTATAATGAGAATTATCAGCTTTGGTTAATCTAAAGGCCTGGGAGGTGACTCAGGATTCACCCTCAACTCTTCTTTCTTTGAAGCCTTGGTACTATCTTGAATGTAACCCATGACCTTTAGAATAGTATTCATTAGACTTTGGTTACTACTGTCAAAGCAGCTACCTCACTCTGAGCATTCCATGATGGCTGACCATTTGGAGCCTAATTTTTATGGTCATTCATTCAGCAGACACTGGTTAATCTGAAACTATGTTTCTCCTTCTTAATGAGGATATAGAAATAAATCAAACATGAAGCCTGTCTTCCAAGAGCTTACAGTTGGTCAAGGGACAAAAGACATATGCAGATCATTGTAATATAGAATTGAGAGGAGAGAGCTATCACTTTGAGTGCTGACATTTGGAGGTGACATTTGACCATCAAATATGCATTAGATTTGTCAGTGAAAGAAGGAAAGAGCCATTCCAAGCAGAGACAATGGCATGAACAAAGTCTCAGAGGTGGGAAAAAGGTTTTTTTGGTGGGAAGGAGGCAAGACCATTTTGACCACGAGTATATCGAGGTCATGCACTTCAGGGACCACGTGAGTTAAGAAATGTGAGTGAAAAGGGCAGGTAAATATTTGAAGAGAGATCCCATCTGAAGACATTCAGACAACTTTAAAACACCTCTGTCTGCCCAAAGAGTTGTTGAAGCTAGGTGATGCACGAGAGTTCATTATACTAATATATATGTGTGTGTGTGTGTATATGTTTGTGTGTTTGTGTTTTCGCATATATTTTAATTTTTCCATAAAAAATTTAGCAAAAGACAACATACAAATTTCCACATGAACTTTTAAGATTAAATAAATAAAATAATTACAGTAAAACATCCCCTGCTGAAAGGAATAGTAGGAGATGAACCAGGAAATGGACAGATCTATGTTGTAGATGCTTTGAGGGGTCAAACTGAATTAATGTTTATTTAGTCCTACCGTATAGCAAGGGATTTGCATATGTCAGCAAGCCCTTGAAGATCTCTAGTAGAGAAGTAACTTAATCTAAGAAGATTCGTTTTATGGGAAGGAAAGAAAACAAGAAACTTGTATCCCTTATTTAGTTGAACGTTTGTTGCACATCTTTACTATGTGCTAGATAGAATCTAGGGATATAAAGATGGATAATTTAAGGCATAGTTCATGCCTTGGGGGCTTACCTTCATATAAATCCAACATCTACATGTTTATATATGTATATAAATGTATACAATATAATAATTCTATTTACAATATATATATGTTTTGTACTTGCTGCTCTGTTGCATTCCAGTTGTTTTACTTTTGTTGGAATTTCATCAGCGACTCTAGATCTGCTCACTGATCACCACCCCACCAGCCCCATCCTGGTCATCAGAAATAGTGACTGATGTACTGATGTAAATAACTCTTGTTATCAGAAAAACACTCAAGCCTTGTTTGTTTTCCTTTTGTTCTCTTCTTCAGGAGTAACATGAAGATTCCTTCTCTTCTGGAAGCTGATGGTACCAAAATATAGGCAACCAAAGTGGTGACAGAAGAAATCTCAGGAGAAAGCATTTTGCCTTGTGCTTAGGACAGCTACTTGGCCCACCATGGCTCCAGTGAAGATTAGCCACGTGGTGTCATTTTCCTCTCAGGTATGTTAATTAGCAGGCATGGTTTTTTTCTTGGTGACTGAAAAGAGTGAAAGAAAAAAACGGAGACTTAGCTCCACTTTTGGGAAACGCCCAATTCAACAGAAGAGCCATTCTCCCTTCTTTAGGAGTTCAGAATCAAAGGCAGGAAATGCAGCTCTTGCCTTCAGGCTGGTCTCAGAGCAATGCAGGATACATAAAAGCAGGCTTCAAAGGTAAAGAAGGAAGCAACCTCAGGATTCCACCCTTCTCTGGAGGCAGCTGGCAAAGGTATAGGCCCTAAGTCTATCCCAGGGTCCCCAGAAGGGCAATTTAGTCACACTGTTGTGGAGATCAGGCTAGGGCACTCAAGGTCATCCCTGACCTGTGAGGATAACACCACTGCCATCAAAGGGGATCTCAGCATCCCTCCTCTAAGTCCACTTCCAGGAAATCGCAGTTATCCCGGCTAGTGCTAGATGCTGGGCCCTGGCCTCTGCTGTCTTCTCTCTATCCATTTCCCCCTCCTCCCCACACTTCCCATTCTGTTACTCTCGTCTTTCTCAAGGGGTGCCATTGGTGTGTTGCGTAGGAGAAGTCTTCGTTTTTATAGCAATATCCTATGCCTTATCAGATGTTTAGCCTCCATGGCCTCCAGACCCTAGTGACAACAATGCTTCCTAGTCACTATGGCAGTCAAAAATATCCCCACATTTCAGAAAGCCCCTTAGAGAATCTTTAAGAACTACTTTGTCAACTGCGAAATGAAATAAAATAAAAATTACTGTTATCTTTCTTACCTACATGGTCAGCATAAAGGGTTTTCTTCATGGACTCAGCCTTATGAAATGCTAGAGGACATTAGATCTCTTCTAATATTGTGATTTTCAAGCTGTGCTCTTAGAAACCCACTTCTGGAAGTTGAACGGAGGGGCCGCAAGTGTGTCTCCAGGCTCCTCAACCAGTGCTTTAACCATAGCTCTACTTTTATTTTTGAAAATTTTTAGAATTATTTGATAATGATAAGTAATATTGATAATTAGTATCAAAATATTTTTGAAAATATTATTGAAAAAGTAAATAATCTTTAGTGTAAGATTTCAGTTAAAAGGAAGAGTTTTATTGCTAAAACAAAAAAATAAGATTGAAAACCATGAGTCTAGTCTCCCCTACCTTAACTTAGGAAGAAATTTAGATGCAGGGAGAAAAAGTAGTTTGCTCAAGGCCTTTCCACCAAAAAACACCTGACTTGGGTCAGAACTAAGAATTTTTATCTCAGTTTTAATATTGTTGTCTTTGAACAAATTACTTTATCTCTAACCATCAGTTGTAAACTTAAGAGTAAAAATCTTTGTGTTTCTTATCTCATAGGGTTACTTTGAAGATACATGTCTGTGAAAACACCTTATAAATGAAATGAAACAGTCACCCCTCTATATGGATGGGTTCCATATCCCCAGATTCAGCCAACCACAGATCAAAAATATGCAGGGGAAAAAAATTCCAGAAAGTTCCAGAAAGCAAAACATGTATTTACCACATATTGGCAACTATTTACATAGTGTTTATATTGTATTTACAACTATTTACATAGCATTTACGTTGTATTAGGTATTATAACTAATCTAGAGATGAGTAAATTACACGGAAAGATATACATACATATCCATTTTATATAAGAGACTTGAGCATCCACCGATGTTTATATCCGGGGGAGTTCTGGAACCAATCCCCTGTGGATGCCTGGGAAAGACTGTAGTATTATTATGTGGTGATTAAGAATTCTGAATTCAGACACCTAGGAGTTCCAACTTTGGTTGGTTATTTGGTCTTGTGGCCTTGGGTAAGTTCTGAACTTAAGCGTCCGTTTGTTCATCTGTTAACTAAGAAGCAATGATAGTAACCACCTAAAGTTGTTATGAGGAGGATTAAATGAGGTAGTGGAAGCCAAAGAAAAGATAAGCGATGTCTGTGAATCCCTTGGTACATGAGAGATGGACTCTTGTCTAAAGCCTTTTCCATTAGGATCCTGGAAAGGTTTAAGAGTGTAGAGATCCCTCATTCATGGACATCCTTTTTTCCCTTGATAAGGTTCCTCATTTTCTTCTCCTCTCTCTGAGTTAGGATCCCAAATATCCAGTGGAGAATTTACTGAACCCAGACAGTCAGAGGGGACCTTGGCTCAGCTGTCCTAAGGACAAGAGCGGACAGCTGAAAGCAGAGCTGCAGCTGGAGAGGGCAGTGCCCATTGGCTACATCGATGTGGGTGAGTGAGTTCTCCAAGGCCTGGGAACCTCTGTGGGGAGCACAGGAGTACCATTCCCTCCCAGGGCTGCAGCAGTGTGTTTGAATGCAGTCTCGCTGAACAGCCTTCCTAGAGCAAGCCCTACCTAGGGTGAAGGGGATATGTGGCCCTTGCCCTTGGGGCAGGCATTTAATATTGCTGAACCCTATGAATGCCATTCCCTTAGTTACACAGCATACCTGCCTTGCTTTGATCTGAGCTGCCTCGGTGAAGCCTTAGGACATTAACAAACCTAAGTGCCAACAGATAGAACTTACATATGTCTCTAAATATCAGTGGTATATAGTGGTGGTCCTGGGGTGAAGACTGTACTTCCACCACAAAGAACTTTGATCCCTGGTCAGGGAACTAAGATCCTACAAGCCACACAGGACGGCCAGGAAAAAGTTAAAATTTAATTTAAAATTTAAAAAATTATATATATATATATATATATATAAGGGGACTTCCCTGACTGTTCAGTGTTTATGACTCTGTGCTTCACACTTCCACTGCAGGAGGCGTGGGTTTGATCCCTGGTAGGGGAACTAAAATCCCATGTGCTGTGCAGTGCCGTCAGAAAATTAAAAACGGAAAACTAAAAATACAATTAAAAATAAATATCAGTGTCGGGAGGATGCTTGGGGATGAACTGTGCAGGTTCATGCAGGAAGGCTCCATAGGAGTTTTGGGTTGAGAAGGCTGGTCTTAGAATTCTCTAGAAGTAGAGAATTGACAAAGACCATCTGTCTCAGTTCTGTCAGGACAGAGAGACGTCAGGCTCCCTAGCAAGGATTTCAGAGAGAGACAGAGTTTAGCACTGCCCGCTAGAGCCAGAGGACAGGGCAATTGCAAGTTTCTTGGGTCAGGGGCAAGTTTCTGGCTGGGAGGAACATGGTGAGCCTTCATTTAGTGGGCTGAGGTCTCGTCCCACTTCAGTTACTGGCTCACTGTGTTGCTCAACCTCTCCGGGCCTCCCCTGAGCTCTAGAATGGAGGAGTGTCCTCTGCCCACCGATCCCCTCGTGGGCAGTCAGGGGAGCCCGTCATCCCACCTTCACTTTCTTGCAACCTTCTGTCCCCAGGTAACTGTGGTTGTGCTTTCCTGCAAATTGACGTGGGTCGTTCTTCCTGGTCCCTGGACAGACCTTTCGTCACCCTGCTCCCTGCAACCATGCTGATGTCCCTGGCTGATTCAAAGCAGGGAAGAAACCGCTCAGGGGTCCGCATGTTTAAAGATGGTAAGGAGAGGGAGTTCCCTGGTGGTCCAGTGGTTAAGACTCCGTGCTCCCAATGCAGGAAGCCTAGGTTCGATCCCTAGTCAGGGAACTAGATCCATGTTGTAACTAAAAGATTCCGTGAGCCAAATAAATAAATATTAAAAAAAAAAAGATGGTGAGGGGGGTAAAAGCAGAAATGAGAGACTTAGAGAGACAGTGGTAATAAAAAAGAGAGATGCTGGACTCTAGAGGGCTGTACCAGCTGGAAGGTGTGTATTGTGGGAGGGAGCCTAAGCAGGGGCTCACTTACATCTGTAGGGAGATAGGGTAGTGAGTGAACCACTGCGTGGTGTGTTTGTGTGTGAGTTCTCTGTGATGACAATACCTGATAGCCAGAGATACTTATGAGCTATGATTTATATTTACACATAACATGTGATTCAGTGAAGCCAGATATAGAACCCACATTTGTGATTAGAGTGTTTGTATAAATGTGTATAGGGCTTCCCCGGTGGCTCAGTGGTAAAGAATCTGCCTGCCAAGCAGGAGATGCGGGTTGGATCCCTGGGTTGGGAAGATCCCCTGGAGGAGGAAATGGGAGAGGAGGAAATACCCACTCTAGTATTCTTCTTGCCTGGGAAACCCCATGGACAGAGGAGCCTGGCAGGCTATAGTCCATGGGACCACCAGAGTCGGACACGACTTAGTGACTAAACAACAACAACAACAAATAAACATGTGTGAGTGTAGGAACAATATTCCTGTAAGTGCAGGGAGGCTGTGTGATGGTGTGGTTATGTTGTATACAGTATTTCCTGAGTCCTCTTCACTGCACGTCTCTCTGTTCACTGGGCACTGCACAAGAAATCCATGGTCTGATTCCTGGCCTCCAGGGACTTGCAGTCTAGGAAGGACTCATTTGTCTGTGTCTAAATTGGAGGCGTTTGTAA
The DNA here is from genome assembly GCA_024291935.2 of Okapia johnstoni. Classification (NCBI taxonomy): domain Eukaryota; kingdom Metazoa; phylum Chordata; class Mammalia; order Artiodactyla; family Giraffidae; genus Okapia; species Okapia johnstoni. The sequence continues at coordinate 26,836,344 of CM044325.1, forward strand.
TGTTGTGGAGGAGGAGTGACCTGGGATACAAGGTGGGGAGATGAGGTACTCTTAGTTATGGGAATGGAAGATGAGAAGGGTTGGGAATACTGGTCTGTGATCCAGTGAGCAAGTATGTAGAGCAGGTAATGCCTTGAGGGAGATTGAGGTCTTATGGTCCAGGAAGGGTAGATGTAGCTCAGCTGATCCACTGGGCAAGTGGTCACCCAAGACTCCAACCCTCTGGATACCCCCTGTTAAAATGAGACAGTGGTAAGGTCTGTGGAGAGGTGTAGACCGAGGATATAGTCACGCTGGGAACAGCATGGCGCCGGGACAGAGGAGCGATGGTGGGAAGCAAGGTGCTGGGTCTGAGAGGGCCCTGACTGGTCTGAGTGGTGCTGCCAGACCTTGAGCACCCGAGCCTGGGGGAGGAAAGGCCTCCATTCTCCCTTAGGGTGGAATTGACTCTGTAGTCCCAGTCCTTTGTTTCCTCTCCTCAGTACTGACCTTCTCTCCCTTTCTCCCTGCCATTCATGCATTTCTTTTCTCCCTCATTTTCTTCTTGTTTTCTCCTGGAGGTGATTTCCTGGCCCCAGCCTCAGGTGAGTCATGGGATCGACTTCGCCTGACCTGCTCCCAACCCTTCACACGTCATCAGCCCTTTGGCCTGGCCTTCCTGCGGGTGTGTTCCTCTCTGGACTCCTTTGACGTCCCTGTGGAGGATCTCTCGGTCCCTGTGAGCTCGGGGCTGAGCCAGGTATGTACCATGGGGGACTTAGCGTGTCCCAGCCTTTTCTGTTTCTAGTTAGGAAGCTGGTGCTTGATTTAGGGATGGATACACACACACATATACATTCAAATATGAATATAAGGTCTTCCCTGATGGTCCAGTGGTCAAGAATCTGCCTTCCAGTGCAGGACATGCAGGTTTGATCCCTCATGGAGAACTAAGATCCCACATGCTACAGAGCAACTAAGCCTGTGCACTGCAATGAAGACCCAGCACAACCAAAAAGAAAAGAAATTAATTAATTAGAAAAAAAATAGGGTGTCCCAGTGGCTCACTGGTAAAGAATCCACCTGCCAGTGCAGGAGACACAGGCCTGATCCTTGGTCTGGGAAGATTTCCACATGCCACAGGGCAACTAAGCCCATGCACAACAACTACTGAGCCTGTGCTCTAGGGTCCGGAAACTGCAACTACGGAGCCTACATGTCGTGACTACTGAAGCCCACACACCCTAGAGCCCATGCTCCACAGCAAGAGAAGCCACTGCAATGAGAAGCCCACACACTGCAACTGAAGAGTAGCCCCTGCTCTCTGCAACTACAGAAAAGCCCTCAGAGCAATGAAGACCCAGCATAGCCAAATAAATAAATAAATAAATATTAAAAAAACAAATACTAACATAAATGGGCTTGTGGCCCTTTCTCACAAATAGGCGTGAACACCTTTCCTTCAGTCTCACACACAGATGAGCCAAGCGAGTGAGCCTTTGGTACAGTGTGCACAAAGCTGTTGGACCATTTGTTCTATTGTTATTCAGTCGCTGAGTCACATCTGACTCCTTGCAACCCCAAGGACCACAACACACCAGGCTTCCGTGTCCTTCACTATCTCCTGGATCTTGCTCACACTCATGTCCATTCCATTGGTGATGCTCTCCAACCATCTCATCTTCTGTCGTTCCCTTCTCCCTCCTGCCCTCAATCTTTCCCAGCATCAGGGTCTTTTCCAATGAGTTGGCTCTTAACCATCAGGTGGCCAAAGTATTGGAGCTTCAGCTTTAGCATCAGTCCTTCAATGAATATTCAGTGTCGATTTCCTGTAGTATTGACTGGTTTGATCTCCTTGCTATCCAAGGGACTCTCAAGAGTCTTCTCCAACACCACAATTCAAAAGCATCAATTCTTTGGCTCTCAGCCTCCTCAATGGTCCAACTCTCACATCCATACATAACTACTGGAAAAAGTTTTCTAGTTATTTTTTTCTTCTAAGGCTGATCTGACTCCTGCTTTCTTACCACTCATGTCTCCATTTATCTTTCCAAGCCAATACCCTCCACCATAATTCACTCACAAATATGAAGATGTAATCACACAAGGCTATAGCCAGAGAGTTCTAGGATAAAAAAAATACTTAAAGATCATCAAGCCACAACCCCATCATTTTATGTCTCAGATACGGAAATGTATATATTTTAATTCACACCGTTAGAGCAGAGTAGGGACTGGAAGGAAGCCAGGTCTCCTGCCATTACATCACAGTGCTTCCTGGGCACACAGTACATTTTTTAGAAGCTTCATTTGGTAAAGCCAAAAGAATTTTGATTTCCAGGAGTGAACCTCACAGATGTCTCTCCTGTTGAGGTTACTGGGGAAAAAAAAAAAAATAAGAGACCACACTTTGGGAAGAGAAGGTGGAGTTGGAGCGGACAGAATGGGAGAGAGGCTTTTGTCACACAGCCTTGGGAGAGGCCCAGAGCGCCGAGGCAAGGTAAGGCCTGCGATTTCCTCTTCCCCTGTGGGAAGGGCTGAAAATGCAAAAGGATCAGTGGAAGCAGTTCTCTGTGCTCTGCCAGGCTCCGACATTGTCCCTGTGGGCTCCGGAGCTCTGTGGCCTGGCCATTCAGAGAAGTGGGAGCTCTGGGAGATTAGGGACCTGTTTGTCTTGTTCCACTAGGCATTCCCAGCAGCTAGGACGGTGCCTAGAACAAACTAGACTTTCTAGTATAAATGTGATTATATAAATAACCTTTCAGAGGGGAGTGGTAGATAGGGTCAACATAAAATTTATCATCCGATCTGAGATACTTCAAGAGCCAAAAAGAGTGCTATTAGTAGTTACACTTAAGATGACAGACATAAAGCAGGGTATCCCGGGCAAACTAGGACATTTGGTGTCCTTAATGATAGGCTAAATGAATGCTTCCTAGAGTCTTTTCCATTCTGGCCAGATATCTAAATTACTCTGTACGTTCAGGGCCATGGTGGGATCAAGCAGGAGGCAGTCAGCAACTCGGAGTCGTGTCAGACATTGAACAGCAAGAGCAGAACGACACACATTGCAGGCCCTCTCTGATACCACAGGGAGAGGAGATCCGGAAGCATTTCTGTAAGAGAGGGTTCATGCATGGAAACAAATGGATGGCACTCAGTTTTGTAATTTAAGATGTCTAAAATGCCGTAGACTTTTTTCTAATATGTCATTCTAATGGTATATTATTGTGAAAGCACTATATAAAGGCTTATAACCCTGTGAGGTAAGGTCTTTCATGATCATTGATTTTCCAGTTAGGAAACAGAAGCACAGAGAAATATAGTGGGTGTCCCAGGTCACTGCCAAACAAGTCCTGGGCTGGATTGGAACTCAGGCGACTAGACTCCACTTAGCCTGTGCTTTGAAGTTCAGTTTCTGATAACATGCAAGCGTGCTCAGTCACTGCAGTCCTGTCCGACTCTTTGCAACTCTGTAGACTGTAGCCTGCCAGGCTCCTCTGTCCACAAGATTCTTCAGACAAGAATACTGGAGGGGGTTGCTGTGCCCTCCTCCAGGGGATCTTCCAGGGGATATCCAGGGGATCTTATATACATATTATAATATATAATTAATATGTATAATAATATATATAATGTATAATATCTATATTATATGTAAATAATATATAAATATAATTTCATATATAATATAATATAAATATATATTAGATATATTATATATGACACTATAAATATTATATTAATAATATATATGTAATATCAGAGAAGGCAATGGCAACCCACTCCAGTACTCACTCTTGCCTGGAAAATCCCATGGATGGAGGAGCCTGGTAGGCTGCAGTCCATAGGGTCCCGAAGAGTCAGACATGACTGAGCGACTTCACTTTCACTTATCACTTTCACGCATTGGAGAAGGAAATGACAACCCACTCTAGTACTCTTGCCTGGAGAATCCCAGGGACGGGGGAGCCTGGTGGGCTGCCGTCTATGGGGTCACACAGAGTCGGACACAACTGAAGCGACTTAGCAGCAGCAGGAGTAGCAGCATATATATAATATAATATACATATAATATATATGTATTATATATGTAAAAATATTTTTATATAATTTATATAAATATATATACAATATATAAATATATAATATATATAATATAATAAAATATATATAATTATATTATGTATTATATATAATTATACAGACAATATATAATAATATATATTATATAATAAATATATAAAATATATAATATATAAATATATGAATATTGTGTATTTATGTTATATATATCATATATATTATATACATACAAATATAATAATAGATATAATATATAGTAATATATTGTATATTATATATTATAGTTAATATTATCATAGTATAATAAACATATATAATGTATAATAATATATAAATATATGAATATTGTGTATTTATGTTATATGTAATATATATTATTTAATATATATTACATAATATATATTATATATATAATTATATGCAATATTATTAGATAATATAATATAACATGATATATAATATTAATTGTAATATATCATATAAAATATATTATATATTATATATAAATATATATGATATATATATTTATGATACATATAATATATATTATATATGATATATAATGTTTACATATATTTAGTATACATGTATAATATACATATATGTGTATAATATACATGTATATTACATATATGTGTATGTTATATAGTATATAAATTATATAACATTATTATACAATATAGTATATACATATTATATTATTATATATAAGAAACATATTTATAAATATGATATATAATAAATATTAATATTATAATATATAAAATATTATATAATTTCAGACCCAGGGATTGAACCCATGTCTCTTTATGTCTCCTGCATTGGCAGGTGGGTGCTTTACCACTAGCACCACCTGGAAAGCCTTCAGTTCCTGATACTTAATCCCATTTATAGTTAAAATTAGAAAACCATCTCTACATACCCATCTAGTAACACTTTCAATTAGTATTCATTCTGAAATTTATGAGACAATATAAAAAAGAGAAAAGAAACCTGGAAAATTAAATATTTTATAATTAATGTTAAGTCTAAGATGAGATTGTAATGGTATATTAGAAAATTGTGAATGTGAATAAAAATGCTACTTCTCAAACTTATAGAATGAGGTCAAAGTCATGCTTTACAAAAAAGACATACATATGTATAATTCCCTATAAGAAAGACATTTAAAAGAATCTGTGAGGGAATTCCCCAGCAGTCTATTGGTTAGAACGTGGAGCTTTCACTGCCAAGAGCCCATTTCAATCCCTGGTTGGAGAACTAACATCCCACAAGCTATGCAGTGAGGCCAGAAATAATAACAAATAAAAGAATCTATGATAGAAGAAGGAAAGCTTAAAATTAAAGGAAAATTTTTTTTAATTTAAGAGAAGAAAGGAAATTTGGAAAACGATAAAAAGGAAAAAGCCACAGATGAATTGACACAGATAAATTGAATTTTGATAAGAAACTGTAGCATACCACATGAATAAAATCTATGTAGAAATTATCCAGTACTTGATTATTGCTTATAGACATTTCTGAATTTAGATGCCTGTGGATAGTTACAGTGTCTCTTGCTAGAACAAGACATGGGATATCTATATACACATCTTTTTATAGATAGCTAGAAGTGGTGGCTAAAATTGGTAGGTTTTTAGTTGCAGGTGAGCAAAATTGTTCACAAAGTAAATCCTACTGGAATTTAAACATTTAAAAGAGAAAAATGACTAAAATATCCCCAAATAGTTCAAAATAGAACTATTTTTAAATATAAAGAAATACCTATGTGTGTATAATTTGTTTCTTTCACATGGGTATATAGAGATGAGTGATTTGAGTTTTGTACCTATGTGAATCAATTTTATATGTGTTCTCTTTATATATGTACAAATTTTTAAAAATATGTGTTGTTGTTCAGTCACTAAGTTGTGTCTGACTCTTTGCGACCCCATGAACTGTAGCATGCTAGGCCTGGCTGTCCTTCATTAGCTCCTGGAGTTTGCTCAAACTCATGTCCACTGAGTTGTATATATATATGTATATGCATGTGTGAGTGCTAAGTTGCATCAGTCGTGTTGTGCTCTTTGCAATCCTGTGGACTGTAGCCCGCCAGGCTCCTCTGTCCATGGTGTATGTATATGCTGTACTGTGCTTATTTGCTCAGTCATGTCCAACTCTTTGCGACCCCATGGACTGTAGCCCACCAGGCTTCTCTGTCCATGGCAATTCTCCAGGCAAGAATACTAAGAGTGGGTTGCCATGTCCTCCTCCAGGGGATCTTTCCAACCCAGAGATCGAGCCCAGGTCTCCAGCATTGCAGGCAGCTGAGCTACCAGGGAAGCCCATGTATGTATATACATGTATACAAATTTGCATATAATATGAGTCCCATAGACCTGGTTTTCCCAATAGCTTGTGTCCTTTTATCTTGGGGTCTTTCAGGATCATAACAAAATCCTTAATACTGGGGAACTAACTACAAAAAATCACCAAATCTCACATCTTAGAGCTGGAAAAGTGTGTACATACACAAGCCAAAGTGCCATGTACAACTGATAGCAAATACACACACTCACTGAAGCCCTGAGTTTGGTAGTGTCCCGGGCATTATGTGACAGTGCCCCCTGGTGGTGAATGTGTGTACTTCATATCTCTCCATTTTCTTCTCAGGGCTCTTCTGATGCTCAGGAATCCGGTCCCAGCCCCTGGCTGGCTAATCCTTCCATCCGGAGGACATTCTTCCCAGATCCCCAAACGTACGTAACTGCCAGAGTGAGGTCTCTTGGCCACTTCTCAGTTCTTTCTCCTGGAGGAGACTACCAGATCACTCACAGACACACAGGACCTGTCTGGGTTCTCTCAGTTACTTCCATACTCTAGGCCTCACCCCATCTATATACTAAATCTGGCTTTCTTGGCTAGATGTTGCTGACCTGGGTGAGCAAAATGCAATCTCTTTTCTGAATGAGGCCAAGTGCTCCCTGTTTCCCTGCAGGACCACCAAGGAGATCTCTGAGCTGAGGAATATCCTAAAGCAACTGCAGCCGGGGACTCTGGGGCGTTCAGCCTGCATGGTGCTTTCAGCTGCCCACAGGACACCTCCAGCCTGTGTGGCAAACTCTAAAACCAACCATGCAGAACCAGGTCCCAGTCATCAGGACAGTGCAGGTGAGGCCCCATGACCTACCTTTGGCTCCTTACTTCCCAGCCCCCTCCTTCCTCCCTGAATGCATCGTTGCTACACAAGGATGGCTCACAAACAGGACTTCAAATGGAAGAAAAGATGGTCAGTGTCTTGTTCCCAGAAGAAAATCAAATATTGTATATAATTGAAAGAGCTCTGGCCCAGGAACCAAAAGTCCTTATCTCTTTGGGCTTCAAATCTTTTCTCTTCAAAGTAAAGGAATTAAACCAAATAGTATTTAGGCCTCTTGCAGTTTTAATGTTCTGTGAGTGAGCGAGGGAGAACAATTAAGTTGAGGTGGTGGTATATGGAGCTTATTGGAGACATGAAGTATGGGAGTAATGTGGTTTCATCACAGAGAGAGAAAGGATTAAACATTTTGGAGTTCCTACTTTGCACCAGACATTGCTAGGCACTTTTACTAACTAATGTTCACCACAAACTCATTTTACAAAAGAATCTGAGGCTACATATTCTAAGTCATACAGCTAATAAGTGGCAGAGCCAGGATTTGAACCCCAGAGTTCTTGTCCTTCTCACTACTCTAAACAGCCAGAGAGCAGAAACAAGTAGCATTCTCACTGTAAACCCTTGATTCCACTCATTGCTTCATTGGGAAACATTTTTTTAAAGGAATGGTTTGTCATTTCAAAGAACTGAATGAATTAGTGAAATCATGAGTATACTATTTCATTGCAGAAATAGGGTACTTTTTTTTTTTTTGATAGGTAAGAAGTGGATTTATTTAGAGAGAAACACGCTCCACAGACAGAATGTGGGCCATCGCAGAGAGTGAGTCCAGCAGCAGAAATAGGGTACACTGGTTATCAATTGTATAATAAATTACCCCAAAATTCAGCAGCTGAAAACAATATTTACTGTCTCACGGTTTCTCACGGTTAGGAATCCAGCTGTGACTTAACTGGGTCTCAGGCTCTGGATCTGTCACAGGCTGCCATCGTTTCAAGGCTCAGCTTGAAAAGATCTGCTCCCTCGCCCCTCCACATAGTTGTGGTAGGATTCAGCTCCTCTGAGAGCTGTTGGATTGAGGCTCCCCTCAGTTCTGCCATGAGGGCCTCTCCATAGAGCATTTCACGTTGTGGCAGCTTGCTCCGTTAGAGTGAGCCACCTAGAGGGCAAGAGACACAGTGCTAGCAAGAAAGGAGTCTGTGTCTGGTAACCTCATTGCAGAAGTGCCATCCCATCACTTTTACCATATTCTTTTTTTAAAAAAAAAACCAAAACATCTGCACTAGACGCTTTTTGTTTTTTGGCTTCATTGAGTCTTTGATCCCCCAACAAACTGGAACAGGCTCTTTAATTGCAGCATGTGAATTCTCAGTTGCAGCATGTGGGATCTAGTTCGCTGACCAGGAATGAAACCCAGGCCCCCTGCATTAGGAGTGTGGAGTCTTAGCCACTGGACCACCAGGGAATTCCTAACCATATTCTATTCATTAGAAGCAAGTTCCTAAGTCCTTCCCACACTTAAGGGGAGGCATGTGTATCAGGAGGCAGGAACCAGTGGGAGTCATTCTAGGAGCTGCCTACCACATAAGGAAGGATGTAGGTTATCATTTTAAAATAGGGAGAATGGGGAAGGAACTCATCTTTGGGGGACACCCTACAGACTAGCTGCTAGAGCTATGAAAACACTTAAAATATAGTAAATGCTGGACTTCTCTGGTGGTCCAGTGGTTAAGAATCCACCTGCCAATGCAGGGGACACCAGTTTGATCCCTGGTCAGGGAAGATTCCACATGCAGCAAGGCAACTAAGCCCATGCACCGCAACTACTGAGCCCGCATGCCTTGAGTTGTGCTCTGCAACAAGAGAAGTGACCACTATGAGAAGCCCTCGCATCACAATGACAAGTAGACCCCACTCACCACAACTAGAAAAGGAGCACACAAGGCAACAAAGACCCAGCACAGCCAAAAATAAAAATAAAAAATTTAAAATATATATATTATGTATAGTAAATGCTGTATGTAGTGCTCCATAAATTCTGAATAACTAGACAAATAGTTGTTGCTAGCTTTTGTTACTGTTCATTTGACAGATATTAATTGCACATCTCTATGTGCAAGGCTCTGGGCTAGGTGCCAGGGACACCACAATAAATAAAATAGCAGTGCCTCTACCCTGATGGAGAGATACGCATTCATGTCACACAAGGAAATCTAAAACTTAAAATGGTGATAAGTACTTCAAAGGCAAAGCATAATAGGATGACCAGATTTAGATGAGAGAATCCTGCCTCACAGCAATTAGCATTTCATCTAAGACTTGAAGAGCAAGAAGGAATTGACCAGGGAAGGGGGATAGAATATTCTCAAAATAAGGAATTTCATATGTGAAGGGCCTTTTGTTACTGAGATAGATTTAATGAGCATTTCTAACACAGAGCCGAGATCAGAGGAGCAGAATACAGAGAAGAACGTGGGCAGGACAAAGAGGAGGAAAGTGGGAGCCCGCAGGTAAGTAGGTCAACCTGAAAGCCCCTGATCACCTCCAAACCTACTGTCCTTTTGCACCTGTCCACCCCCCACTCATGTTTCAGTTATGCTAGAGAGCACCCTGGTGTCTGGTCTTGCTCTCATGGTCTGGACTTACAAGGTAGCAAGAGAAAAGATGTCCTTGTCTACACAGTGTCAGGCATGGAGCTAGACAAGGAGGTGGCCCTGGAAATGAACCAGAAATGAAGACAAGTGCACTATATCTCATGGGCTTATTTAAAATTTAAGTTGTTTTCTGCTTCAAAGGACACCGTCAAGAAAATTAAAAGACAGCCCTCAGAAAAAGGGGGGAAATATTTGCATATCGTGTATTCAATAAGGGGTTTGTATCCAGAAATATAAAGGAACCCTTTAGTTCAGTTAAGTTCAGTGGTTCAGTTGTGTCTGACTCTTTGCGACCCCATGGACTGCAGCACGCCAGGCTTCCCTGTCCATCACCATCTCCCGGAGCTTGCTCAACCTCATGTCCATCGAGTAGGTGATGCTATCCAACCATCTCATCCTCTGTCGTCCCCTTCTCCTCCTGCCTTCAGTCTTTCCCAGCATCAGGGTCTTTTGCAGTGAGTCAATTCTTTACATCAGGTGGCCAGAGTGTTGGAGCTTCAGCTTCAGCATCAACCCTTCCAATGAATATTCAGCACTAATATCCTTTAAGATTGACTGATTTGATTTCCTTGCAGTCCAAGGGATTCTCAAGAGTATTCTCCAACACCACAGTTCAAAAGTTGTCAGGAACCCTTACAATTCAATAATAAAAGATAACCTCATTTTTTTAAATGGACAAAAAATGTCAGAGTATGTGGAAATAGAGGAGTAGGGAGTGACTACAAATGGATTCAGGGTTTCTTTTCGGGGGTGATAAAAATATTCTGGAGTAAGCTATAATGGTTATATGACCTCGTGAATATCCTAAAACCACTGAATAATATATTCTAAAAGGGTGAATTTTGTGAGATGTGTATTATGTCTGTAAAAATAATAATAATAAACCTGAAGGCAGTGATAGAAGCTCTGTTCTCAGATATTCAAAGATTAAATGACATCCCTCAAGTCTGATACATCAAGTGAGCAAACCAGGACCCAAGCCCAGGGCTTCAGGCTTTGCAGCAGCTTGTCTGCACCCTTTCACCCTGGTTTGAGGCTCCTTCAGCCCCAAGGACCTCTTGCTAACAGCTGGTCTTTAACCATTTTTTTCTCACAGGCCTGTATCCAACTCAAACTCTCGGCCAAACCAGCGGGGGCTAGCAAAGGCAGGCCAGAGAAAACGCCTGAGCCCCCAGGCCCGAAGCAGCAGAGTCCAGGAGAGTGGGTGGTGCCCCATTTGTGCAGGTGAGCTGCTTGGGCACAGGGGTGGTTCGGGGGGTACTAGGCGTCCCTTGAGGGAGGAATAGGAGATCTGGGAGTGCTGCCAGGAACCAAGTGTGCTTGGGCCCCTGGCCTCTGTCATTTGCAGTTACGTACAAGTCTGTATTGAGCACCTCCTCATGTTGTGTTCACCAAGCTGAGGAAGGGACCTCGGCTCTGTCCTCGGGAGAAATGTGAAACAAAGCAAACTATAACACTATCAGCGAGGACCTAGAATTTCGTTCAAAACTTCTTCTCCGTGACCAAATTCTGCTTCCCCTCTAAGTCTGTTCAGATGGTTCTTATTCGCCAGGTCTTCTCTGACCTCAGATAATCTCTCCCACTGAGCTCCTGGCATGTTCTCTGATTCCCCTGGGCTTAGCCTTCTCACCCTGTGCTTTGTGACAGTTATTTGTGGTCACAAGTTATCTTTACCCCTAGACGCCATAGTCCATGAAGACAGGCCTGGGCTTACGTCCCTCAGCGCCTAGCACAGTGTCAGGCACCAAGGACGTACTCAAAAAATGTTTGGTGGACTTGTGACTGGATGTCATCAGATGTCAAATATTCAACCCTAGTAAAATTTTCTTGTGAAAACAGCTGCATTTTGCTAGCAGATGTTCCCTTCAGGCTGCGTGGGGTGACCTCCCGCCCGGGAGCAGGCCCAGGGTTCTTACCTCCTTCTTTTCTCTCCCCCTCAGGCTCCTTCAGCGTTGACATGCTTCCCCAGCACGCTGCCACTTGTGGAGGGGCCTCCCCGCCTCCCCCAGCCTCTCCCGCCTCGTCACCATCTTCGTCTCCACACGTACTGTGGGTTTCCTCCCCGGAGAGCTCGTTGCCCATATCCTGGGTCCAGTGTCCTATCTGCGAGTTGCCGTTCTCTGCAGGAGAAATAGAAGAACATGCCAGCACGTGCGGGGAGGTCCTTCAGGCCTAAGCCATGAAGTCCTGCAGCCTTGGCCCCCCTCCACCCTCTGTGGCGGAAATGGACGAGGGGCTCTCTCGACAGCTGGGAGGGGCTGACGGGGCCAGGCTGCCCCCTGTCCTCCCTTCCACTCATTCTCTTAGGACTGTCTGCCTGAGGGCACCTCTGGGCCCAGCCTGCTCCCCACTCCCAGTTGTCAAGGCTTCTGTCACCATGGCACCCTACTCTCCCAAGGACAGCTCCATGTGTCTCTTCTTTGGGATTTCTGGGGTATAATTGGTGAGCCCTCAAGGGCTTCAGGACACAATCCAGAACATCGTCCCCTCAGTGAGTGGTGTGTATCCTCGTGCCCATTTTCTTGAGAGGGAAACAGGTCCAGTGAAAAGAAAAGCACCACCTGACAGATAAGATCCTGTGGTGTCCTGGGAAAAGTGAGAGTGATTTTTGAGTATGAGACTGACCTTCAGCGCCCCATGAACTGTACTCTCAGTATGCTTTGGGACTTCCCTCCCTAGGATAATCAGGTAACAGTGTTGCTGTCTGACCTTAAGCAAGTTATTTATCTTGTGCCCAGAGTTAACCCTCAGTAACAGAAAAAAAATCTCATCCTCCTGTTGAGTTTTACAGGAATCAGATAGACTAAACACTAAGGAGTGGCTGGCTGTGGAACCTCAGGCGAATCCCAGGCCGCATCAGCACATTGGGGCAGTTGGACCAGAAGGTCACTAAGGTCCCTTCCACCTGTGGTTTTCTAAAATATATTCCTACCATTTTTGAGCATCTGTGTCCTCTCTCCTTTCCCAGAAGGTTTCACTGTGTGGCACTAACACCAGTTCCCCTGGTCTCCAGGGTACAAGGCAGAAGGGGAGCAGCTGGGCCTGGCAGAGGGAGGGCAGAGCTTGGAAGGGGTAGGAAGGAGAAAGCTGGGCACAGTTGGGGGAGCAGACAGAGGAGCCGGAGTTCCCTCCTGCCGTCCCCGCTGGCATAGGTGGGTGCAGCCATGGACCCCCTCACGGTAAGAGGCCTTTGCTCCCTGCCTTCCCCTATCCTTGTCCCGTTTCTGGCTGTGATTAATAAAACAGTAGATTGACCCAGAGGAGTAGTGGGGACAACGTAGCTGCCAGGCAGGTGGGGGACACCACCATGCGGGTGGTAGGAGAGTGTTTGGAGGCCCAAACCTGGACACAGAAAGAAGAGTGGTGAGGAAGGGCTGGGCCTGGTGGGAAAGAGGGGCAAGGCAGCACCGGGGGGTTGGGGGGGAGTGCTTCCCAGAGCAGGAGAGGGGAGAGCTGGCGAATTGGTGGAGGAGAGCCTGATGGGATCCTGCCATGAGGCCTGGTCAGCGTTCAGGGGCTTGGGAAAAAACCTAGTTCAAAGACCCTCCTGTGTGGACTTGTCTGGACCTGTCCTTCGGAAGCTCTGGGACTTTGCCAGGGAGGAGCAGCTGGAAGAGGATGTCAACAAGATGGGAGCAAGTCCTGGAGAGATCTGTGTGCCCGCCTGGAGGTTCCACTCCCAGTGTAGCCCTGTCCTGCTTCAATCTGCTCCTTCCCAGGCTGCCCACATCGGCCCCACTGTGTGTGGCTTCCTGTGAGGTAGTAGTTGTGCTGAGGGAGGGGCCTCCCATCAGAACTGAATGAATACTTGGATGAAGAGTGTAAAGAACTCTCTTAACCTGAGAATCCACACAATAAAATAGTGACTAAAAACATGTTTTTAATCTTTATATCTTCAGGAGATGTGAGAGTCTATGCCACTGGCTTTTAAAGCTGAAGGAAGTGGCCATAAACTAAGGAATGCAAGGGATGTAACTCTGGAAGCTGGAAAAGGATTCTGCCCTAGAGCCACCCACCCTGCCCCGCTAGCACCTTGACTTTAGCCTCATGATATGATTTAGTTCTGACTGCGTGAACTGTAAGAGAATAAATGTGTGTGCTTTTAAGCCACCAAACTTAAGAAAAAAATGCATTTTTCAACCAAGACCAATTTTCTAAATATTATCAGCATTTCATACCAGTCAATGGGATATTGTTTACTAACAGCTTAACAAAAATATACAAGAAGTTATTACGGTATGAAAGGGTATTTCTAAAACGATTAATTCCTGGAAAATATGGACAGGAAGTGTATTCCCTACACAGACATCATGGGAGGGGGAGGACATTCATGTTGTCATTATACAAGATGATCACATTATATAAACTATATACACTAGAGTATGTATCATTTAATGTAGAATTTAGTTTCAGAGTAAAACAGATAAAAGTGGTAGCATCGTTATTTTCCTTCTTAAAGGAGGGAAAGTGTTTACCTACCTACCACATTTGGGAGGTTTCGAAGTAGAGATTCCAGAAATCCAAAAGCTACCTAAAACTAATAATTTTTATTTGAGTTGAGAAGTACCACGGAAGAATAGCTAGGAACACCAGCTTCTCAACCAAACTGCCTGGGTGAACACCTTGTCCAAGTGGCTTGGCAAGTCTACCTTGGTTTCCTCTTCTGTTGAAGTGGGGACAGGGTGAGGTGATAGCTCCTGCCTTATAGGGTTATTTAAGAATTGAATGAGTTACATATTTCTGAGGGTTTAAAAAACTACCTGTACTTAAATACTATATGCTAAGTCACTTCAGTCATGTCTGACTCTTTGAGACCCTATGAACTGTAGCCCACCAGGCTCCCATGTCCATGGGACTCACCAGGCAAGAATACTGGGGTGGGTTGCGATGTCCTTCTCCAGAGGATCTTCCTGACCTAGGGATGGAACCCATGTTTCTTCTGTCTCCTGTGTTGGCAGGCAGGTTGTTGACCACTAGCACCACCTGGAAAGCCCAAACATTAAGTGTACCTTAAAAAAAAAAAAAAAGAAACTTGTGTTTGGGATGAAAGTGAAAGTGAAGTTGCTCAGTCATGTCCAACTCTTTGTGGCCCCATGCACTGTAGTCCCCCAGGCTCCTCTGTCCATGGGATTTTCCAGGCAAGAATACTAGAGTGGGTTACCATTTCCTTCTCCAGGGGATCTTCACCACCCAGGGACTGAACTCAGGTCTCCCACATTGCAGGCAGACTCTTAACAGTCTGAGCCACCAGGAAGACTATAATGGTGGCTGGGTACAGAGGGTTAAGGGCTTGAAAATGGAAGGGTGAGGGAGGCCCCCAGCAAAGAAGGTTGGGGACTCGAGGTCTCACCCTGTCTGCTCCTTCATCCAGCCTCAGCCTAACTGGACGGAGATCGTGAACAGAAAGCTTAAGTTCCCCACTCCACTGCTGGGTGCCATCCAGGAGGGACAGATAGGCCTGGTGCAGCAGCTGCTGGAGGCGGGGGTCGAGGCCCCAGGCGGCGGGCCAGGCGGGCCCCCCCGGAATGTGGAGGAGGCCGAGGACCGCTCCTGGAGAGAGGCCCTCAATCTGGCCATCCGCTTGGGCCACGAGGCTATCACTGATGTGCTACTGGCCAACGTCAAGTTCGACTTCCGCCAGATCCACGAGGCCCTGCTGGTGGCTGTGGACACAAACCAACCCGCAGTGGTGCGTCACCTGCTGGCCCGGCTGGAACGGGAGAAGGGCCGCAAGGTGGACACCAAGTCTTCCTCACTGGCTTTCTTTGACTCGTCGATCGATGGCTCCCGCTTCGCCCCCGGGGTCACGCCCCTCACCCTGGCCTGCCAGAAGGACCTGTATGAGATCGCCCAGCTGCTCATGGGCCATGGTCACACCATTGCACGGCCGCACCCCGTCTCCTGCGCCTGCCTCGAGTGCAGCAACGCGCGCCGCTACGACCTGCTCAAGTTCTCCCTGTCTCGCATCAACACCTACCGCGGCATCGCCAGCCGCGCCCACCTCTCGCTGGCCAGCGAGGACGCCATGCTCGCTGCCTTCCAGCTCAGCCGCGAGCTCCGGCGCCTTGCCCGCAAGGAGCCTGAGTTTAAGGTTGGTTTCTGCTCCCTCCTCTTGCCCTCGGTGCCCTGTATCTGTCCTTCCACCAGGGCATGGTCGGGCCTCTGGTGGGTGTTCTGGGAAGAGAGAAACAACAGAAAGATCTTCTCAGGAAACCTCGGTTCTGATGGGGAGTGCCAGAATCCTGCCCTGAAGGGGATTCATTCTAATGGCAGACAGCTGTCACTCCAGGGGCTCCTAGTCTCATGGGGGCAACACATACCCCACCCTCAGAGTGTCCTGGGTCTGTCTGATGGAGGAGGGTGAACACAGATAGAAAAACAGCTGGACAGACTTAGAGATGACATTCAGTAGAACCTGTCCTTTCTAAATGCCTACTGTGTGGTCCCCCCTAGAGCATTCTGTGTTGGGGCCTTGAGTTCATGATCACATCAGGGTGGAAGAGGGCAGAGAGAGGCAGACAAGACTCCCTGGAGGCTCAGCTTCATTCGGGGCCTCTGTGGATGGTGCTACAGGGCTTCCAAGGGCCAGAAAATAGGTCAGGAGGCTACAGCTGTTGTGTGCAGGGCAGACTCCTTAGAGGAAGTGGGATTAACCTTGGCTACACGAGCAGGTGGTTTAACACAAGTGAAGAGGAGTAGGGAGGATACTTGATGTAGGGGTTCAGTGCAAGCATAGATTCTCAGCTAGCAAAAGGAGACATGGGATGAGAGCAGGGGCTCTGTGCCAACAGAACACCTGAAGGGAAGGCTTAGAGGCCAGGACTGATTAGGGGCCTTGAATTCACAGTCTAGTTCCATCCATCACTCATCCACTGACATCCTCTTGGTGCCAGCCCGACTTGGTCCCCATGGTGACAACTACCATTAGGTGAGGAAACAGACAAGGATATTAAAACAGAGGCCTAAGGCTGGATGTGACCTGTGCCAGAACAGAGCAGCCCAGGCCCAGTGTCGGGAGGGTGGGCTGACCCAACCAGGCTGGGCCCGCAGGATGGCCAGCATACCTGTTCTTTCTCCCTACAGCCTGAGTACATTGCCCTGGAGTCGCTGAGCCAGGACTATGGCTTTGAACTGCTGGGCATGTGCCGGAACCAGAGTGAGGTCACCGCGGTGCTCAATGACCTGGGCGAGGACAGCGAGACTGAGCCCGAGGCCGAGGGTCTGGGCCAGGCCTTTGAGGAAGGCATCCCCAACCTGGCGAGGCTGCGACTGGCTGTCAACTACAACCAGAAGCGGGTCAGCTGGGCCCTGCCTGCCTCCCCCGCCCTGCTCTGTCCCCTTGCCCTTCCCCCTCACCCTGCCCCCTCTAGATGGCCCCTATCCAATCCTAAGCAAGTCATTTTCCTGCCCTCAGGACCCCCTCATTATTTTTTTTTAATATTTATATTTATTTCTTTGTGCCGGGATTTAGTTATGGCATGTGGGATCTAATTCCCCATCAAGGGATCAAACCTGGGTCACCTGCATTGGGAGTACAGAGTCCTAGCCACTGGACCACTGGGGAAGTCCCAGGACCCCTCTTAGATCTTGATTCTGAGCACCTTCTCTCCAGGCCCTTGATCCTATGGGTCTCCCACCCTCCCTTCTTACCTTCAGTCTAAGTCCCTAACCTCTGCCCAGCCTTGGAAGTCCCATGACCCAACCAGACCAGACTTCTGAGTTTTACCCATTGGCCTGCTGAGTAGGTTTGGTCTGGTCTTCTTCTGTGGTTATACTTCAATATCTCACTCTATTCAGCAAGATTAGACTAGATCTCTCAGAGCTCAAATATCAAGTGATTCCATTATTCCCCATCTCATTAGATGCCCACCCCTAAGCCAAAGACATGTTCCCTTTCTAGCCTCCCCCAGCCTCTTACTCACCCTCTCATCCACCCTCAGATATCCTAGCCCACCAGGAGCTTAACTAGAAACCTTCCTTTCCAATGACTGCCCGAGTCAGCAAATGCCACCTTCCCTGCTTCTCCCTTCCTCAATACCATGCTGCCTGGTGCCCCACGTCGCTAAGAAGACAAGGAACCCTCAAGGTTCTGGGACCCGGTACCCAGTTGCACCCACCACTGCCTGGCTTAGATTCAACAATGTGGGATCTGGAGAGTCCAGAAAATTCTTTGAGCCCAGTTTCTCCTTCATAGACTAGGAAACTAAGTCCCAAAGAAGGGTGGGGTCTGCCCAAGGTCACTTGGCAAGTGGGTTGCCTCTCTTCTTAGCTGGCTGGCCTGGGGAGAAAAGAAACATGGTTCACTTTCTACCCAGGGAAGTCAGGGCACCTGACTGACTCCTCTTTTTCCTCCCTGGCCAGTGGTCACTCCCTCTGCTCACACCCTTCTCTGTTTAGTTTGTAGCACACCCCATCTGCCAGCAAGTCCTGTCCTCCATCTGGTGTGGGAACCTGGCTGGCTGGCGTGGGAGCACCACCATCTGGAAGCTCTTTGTCGCCTTACTCATCTTCCTCACCATGCCCTTCCTCTGCCTTGGCTACTGGCTGGCGCCCAAGTCCCGGGTACTAAGAATATAAATAATGATAATTGTCATTTATTGAGCACTTGTTTTATTTTATGCCCTGAGCTGGGCCCTTAATGTTCCTTTTAGGTAATTTGAGGTGGTTCTGGAAGGTAGGCATTGCACCTGGATTTGACAGTGAAGACACAGGGAACAGAAATTCTCTTTTGTCCGCAGGAGATAGCAGAGTTGGGATTGAAACTGAGGTCTCTCTGCCTCTAAAGCCTGAGTCCTATATGCAGTCTCTCCTAATGAGACCCCTCACCACAACCTCAAATTCTTTGGGAGCCCTTTTGGACTCAGATATTTCTATTCCCTACTACGAGCCAGACATCATGCCTGGCACTGAGGATATAAAAAAGATCAAGACTCTGTAAACCAGGTGAGGAATAGGGTAAGCAGTGCTCCAGGAGGCAGGAAAAGGGCATCCATCCAATGTCCCAGGGAAGGAGAATGCAAAGCATTATAAAGACTGAAAGGAATTCTGTGCAGCTAAAGCATAAGTGCAAATAGCAATTAGCAAATGGTGGGAAGCAAGCGGGGGCCCAGGTTCCACAGAACCTTATGTAATGTTGGGAGCCGCTGGAGGATTGTAATGAGGTGAGAGATCCTATTAGTTTTGTGTTTTAGAAAGCTCTTCCAAGGGTGTGAAGGATGGATTGGGAGAGGGGTGGGAGTCCGAGAGACTGTCAGAGTGTGTGAGAGAAAGGAAAAGGATTCAGGGATGCCTTCAAGCTTCCTGGTCTGGGTGGTCAGGACGTTTTCTAAGATGGGGACACAGGACGAAGAGGAAGACATTTGAGACCCGAAGATGATAAATTTACTTTTTAACATGGTTGTGATCGAAGAGCCAGTGGGACCCCCCGGGGAAAGTTACTTTACTTCTAAAATCCTCAGTTCCTAGCTTAAAAATGGAAATAATGATACCCACCTCCTACAGTTGTGAAGGAAAACATTGATATGAAAGGGAAAAGCCTAATATACAGTACATTCTTGACAAACATCTGAATGAGTGAATGAAAGGAGGAGACACGCTTGGGCTGAGCACTCCGGAAATTCTCCTGGGAGGGGAGAGGTGTGAGCAGGACTCTGAGAAGCCTGCTCTCCTTCCTCCCTTGCAGCTGGGCCGCCTGCTGAAGATCCCGGTGCTGAAGTTCCTGCTGCACTCGGCCTCCTACCTGTGGTTCCTCATCTTTCTACTGGGAGAGTCTCTGGTCATGGAGACACAGCTGAGTACCTTCCGAGGCCGCAGCCAGAGCGTCTGGGAGACTTCACTACACATGGTTTGGGTTGCAGGTACATGGGTGGGGCCTTTTATTTGTGGTAGACTCCTTCCTGGGGACCCCCTCATTTTTCTTCACAGTGAGCACCCCTATATGGGGCAGCCCCTATAGATGCTCCCTGAATATGTAACCAGACCTCTCCAGGCTCTAGTTCACCATGGGTTTCCCCTTCACCTCTAATCAGGGGATCTCACCCTGTGATAGATCCCTGAGTATGGACCCCATTCTTCCCCTACCCTGGCATTAGTTGCTACCCACTCTGGGTATTCATATCCTCTCACAAATAAGACACTGGTCCATGGTGTTAGGTGGCAGATCACCTTGGTATAACAGTAGCCAGCAAGTACACCACCAGGCAATCTGTCCCAAAGTTCATGGAGCAGAAAGACTCATAGACCAAATTAAGATGCTTGAATCATACAGTTTATTACATAAGTACATATAAATGGTGTACTTATGATGGTGCTGTTATAAGGACTAGAGGTGAGTTTTGAGCAAAGGATACCATAGCCAGAAGCTGCCTGGGCCCAGCACTTGATCTGTAGGAGAAACACAAGGGCACGTATGTCTGACCACAACTGTAGCTACTAATCATCCTGGTGAGCAGCTATGACTTTTCTTTGCAGTTTTGTTGCAGAGGACTTATGAGGCCACTGGGTATTACCAGTGGGGAGCTAATTTAAGATCAGATGAATCCTAAGGGCCTCATCTGTCTCGTGTATATTCAGTGTGTCACTAATATTGAATGTCAACCCTGAATATTCTACATGTGTTCATACACATATGTTCTGTATGTGTGTGTAAGCGCTCAGTCGCTCAGTCATGTCTGACTCTTTGTGACCCCATGGACTGTAGCCCACCAGGTTCCTCTGTCCATGGAATTTTTCAGGCAAGAATACTGAAGTGAGTTGCCATTTCCTACCCCAAGGGATCTTCCTGGCCCAGGGATTGAACCTGCATCTCTTGCATCTCCTACATTGGCAGGCAGTTTCTTTACCACTGCACCACTTGGGAAGCCCAACACATGTGTTCTATTTGCTTTATTTGTCCAACATGTCACCTGGCTAACTAACTTACATATGCTTGAGGCATAAGTTTCACCCATTCCATTGGTGTTCTTTCCTTCTATAGCAAAATTGCATTTTCTCAAACAGTTCAGCAAATGCAGTTGACAAGAATCCCCAGAACTCTCCCAAGCATTTGGCTGGTCAGCTCAGCAGCTGGGCTGGGTGCCTCTTCCTTATCTATCTTCTCTTGACTTACCTCTAGCTTAGTTGGAAACTCCCAAACCACCAGTAGACTAAGTCTGCTACTCTACCCTGTAACAAGTCAGTCAGTGAGGCATGAAAGGAAATTTGGCCAAGAAACTCTGGAGAAGAAAATAAGAGTGATCTAAGAGGAAAAGTTTCCCATCCAACTGTTTACTAATCATTATTGACCTGTACTGAGTGGAGGTGAAACCAGTATAGTTCCTGCCTGCAGGGGAAGAAGTCTTAAGAAACAACATTCCTCATTTCTTCATGCAGTGAACACCTGCTGCTGCCCTATTGGGAGCAAAGCCCTGAAAATACATGGATAAATTAATTAGGATTCCATCCAGGAACTTCTCTTCTGATCCGGTGGTTAAGACTCCACACTCTCAATGGAGAGGGCCCAGGTTCAATCCCTGATTAGGGAACTAGATCCCACTCACCACATTTAAAAAAGATTCTGCATGCCATAATTACAGATCCCACATGCTGCAACAAAGATTGAAGATCTGGCATGCTGCAACTAAGACCCTGCACAGCCAAATAAAGATATTTTAAATAAATAGGGTTCCATCCACCCATTCAACATACATCACTGAGCATCCATGCCACCTTCACAAGGAGCTCTGCTGCCATGGAAACAGACTCAGTTCCCACCACGCCCTGCTTGTCTCCAGGCCCATGTGAGTTCTCTTTCCCCACAACCCGCTCCCCTTCCATGCCGCCTCAGTTCCCACTCCTCCATCCAGTCTTAGCTCAAACATCACTTTCTGTGAGAGGTGAAGCTTTCCCTGGTTCCCAAATCAGGGTGAGGATCCGTTCCTGAACACTCCAAAGACAGCCTCTGTTCCCCTGCTCTCCTTCACCCTAGCACTGACCACGCTGGGCTGTAATGACTTGGCTACTTGCCCACCTCCCTCACAAGAGCCCGGGGAGGCTTGTATGTCTTCTTCACCACAGGATCCCACTGCCTCATGGTAGGAGCTTAATCAGTGTTTATTCAGCAGTGGTTGGTGGGCCTTGTTCTGGGCACTGTGGACAGGGAGGTGAATCGACCACAGTCCTTGCCCTCGAGGGGTTCCAAGTTCAGAGGAGGGGAGGGGGGCAGACGCAGGAAGAGATACCTTCCAGTACTCCATGGCGACAGCATCACAGAGGTCTGAAGAGAGCTCTGAGAACACACTGGCCCTGGTTAGAGGAGGCTTCTGAGAGGAGGTGAGATTTGTCCTGGGTCGCAAAAGTGAGCCCACCTTCTAAAGGCTGTGGAAGGGCTTTCTAGGAGTGGACAGAACCATGCGTGAAAAAGCACATGCTTGTATCCAGGGAGCAGAGAAGGGCACGACGTGGCAGGGTCACCTGGCTAACAGGGTCCAGATCCCAAGACCCTCCCTCCCCAGTCCTGGCCCTGGGCCCTGGGCTGATCATGAGCAGGTTGGTAATTTGGAGCCCCTTCAAATCAACATTCTCTAAATATTTGTCCAGTGTGTATTTGGTGGAGGGCAGGGAGACCCAGATTTAGATCATCCCCTCCCGATAACCAACCTGTCCAGGTGTTACTTTCTGAGTTTATCAGCTGATGGGATCACTGAAACTGGCCCCACGGCTGCTGAGTCTGCACCAGCCAGAAGTCCGGCCGCTGAGTCTGCATCAGCCAGAAGTCCTTTTTATTTCTGTATAAGATCTTTGTTACATTGAAGCAGACTAAATGCCTACATTTTATCACTTTCATGCCTGGGGTATTTTAGTTTCCCCTCACCAGGTGGAGAGGCTCCCCCCACCAACCACACCCACACACCCAGCTCTGACCTGGATGCAGGGGGGTGCTTCACCCGGTGCTGGCGCCCTGCTGCCTCCTTCAGGCTTCCTGTGGTTTGAGTGTAAGGAAGTGTGGATCGAGGGCCTGCGCAGTTACCTCCTGGACTGGTGGAACTTCCTGGATATGGTCATCCTCTCCCTGTACCTGGCGGCCTTCACACTGCGCCTTCTCCTGGCCGGGCTTGCATACAAGCACTGCCAGGATGCCCCTGACGGGGCTGCCTGCCACTACTTCACCTCAGCTGGTGAGTGTCCCCAAGTGCAGCCCTGAATCCCCTGGCCCCCTCTCTTCCTTGGCTCTCGGCCTCAGCACCCCACTCCCCCCTGGCATAGAGCGGAGTGAGTGGCGCACGGAGGACCCCCAGTTCCTGGCTGAGGTGCTCTTCGCTGTCACCAGCATGCTCAGCTTCACCCGCCTGGCCTACATCCTGCCAGCCCACGAGTCGCTGGGCACCCTGCAGATTTCCATGGGCAGGATGATTGACGACATGATCCGGTGCGTACTGCCTCTGCTCCAAGCATCCTCCCCTCCAATGGACCCCATCTGACCTCCTTCTGAAGTTCCCCAGCTCTAGTTAGCACAGGGGTTCTTAACCTGAGTTCCTTGTACAGGCTCCAAAGACCTTGGAAACCCTGGAACTGTAGGAAAATTTGGGAATGTAAATGTCAAGATACATTTCTCTGCAGAGAGTGTCTATACGTGCTGCATGCATGCTAAGTTGCTTCAGCTGTCCGACTCTTTGCCACCCTATGGACCGTAGCCCACCAGGCTCCTCTGTCCATGGGGTTCTCCAGGCAAGAATATTGGAGCGGGTTGCCACGTCCTTCTCCAAGGGATCTTTCCAACCCAGGGATTGAACCTGTGTCTCTTAAGTCTGCATTGGCAAGCAGGCTCTTTACCACAAGGGCCACCTGGGAAGCCGGAGAGGGTCTATAACTTTCATCTAATTCTCAAAGAGACCTATGACTCCAAAGATCAAGAACCACATAATGCAGAAAAAGCCCTTGGTTGGCATGCCAGTTCTGTTGCTGTCTCCATGGCCAACCTGGGGCTCCATTTTCCCATTTTTGAGATGAGACACTGGACTCAGAGGTCCCTTTGGATGGTTCCCCCTGTACAACTGCTCTTGAAACTCATGGAATTATCTGGTCTTCTTGATAATTATCATCTAATCATTTACAGCTTACCTGGCCTTTCACCCTAGTCAGAGCCCATAGTTAATGCCTGCTTCCCTGGAAATCCCCTGCCTGAAGTAGGATGGGAGTGGGTGCCCTCGGTGGGAAACAACCTTGGTTACGTCTGTGAACAACTTCAGCTCAGCTCAGCTTCCATCCCTCCCTGCAGCAAGCCAACTTAACTCATACATGGCTTTAACTCTGCTGGTGAGAAATCCTGTCCAGTAGGACTCTGTGACTCTCCCCCATTCCTGTACCACATCTCAGCATCTCAGTCCCTCCTTGAGAGCTTGGACCATCCTCAACTTTGACTGTTTTAACCCAGAACCCTTTATTCTAGAGGCAGAGTTTCTGCTTCAACACTCTTTCAATCCCTTCTCATTTCCCACCCCCTAATTTCTCTCTTCTTAATAATAACCAGACTGAATCCTTGTCAAGTAGAGGCTGAGCCTAGGAGCCATCACCCCCATCCCTCTTCCTAGAGCCTGACTTCTCCCAGGGTAGAGACCTGCTCTGACCCTTCCCCCTCCTGCCTCCTGCCAGGTTCATGTTCATCCTCATGATCATCCTGACCGCTTTCCTCTGTGGCCTCAACAACATCTACGTACCTTACCAGGAGACCGAGCGGCTGGGCAAGTACGCCAGGGCAGAGGCGGGCCAGGGAGGTGGGAGTCTGGGCATTCTGGGCAAAAGGGGCACATGTACCAAAGCAAGGGGGTATGTTTGGAGAATAGCAAGACTTCCACCATGGCTGGCACATGGAGGGAATTTTGAGAAAGGAGGCAGGGGAGGGTAGAGGGGCCAGGTCATGGAGCTCTTGAAGGGCCTGCCAAGAGACCTGCCTTACCCAACCTTACCCAACCTGCCTTACCCTGCCTTTCCCAGGCCAGAAAGCTCCAAGTGGCCTCCCAAGCAATCATTCAATCATGCATTCATGAGTGAAACTACATGATGGTTTTATTAATGATGCTGAAGGACTTGTGGTTGGATCTGTGGATGTTGGTCAGAGCTTTCTCAAAGTAAATGGAATCTTTATTCGGACCAACCATTTTTTCCAAGAATCCTTGTTCACGTTCTGGCTTCTGGATGTTGAAAAACTCTGCTGACATGTTTTAAAGCATGAATCTTAGTGCTAGGGACAGGCACTACTCCTTCCAGCCTCCTTCAAGGACCCTGGTAGGGTCAGTCACTCCACAGTAGCATGAACAGGCTGAGACCTCCTGCTCTTTGATGGGTGACAGCTAAGTAAAAGTATTTTTGCTAAAAACCTCAGGTAGGTTGCATGGTAGGCATCTGGACCGAGAGTAGTTAGGAGCATTTAAAGTTTGACAAACAGAAGTCCAGCACATCAGCTCAGCATTGAGAAAGAACACACTGAATGCAATGTGAAGGATGGAAGAGGTATAGTTAGTGTCCATCTCACCCCCATCCCCACCCAGAACATAAAGTCCCTGAAGACAGGGACTCTGCTTGTCTTGTTCATGGCTACATCCTTAGCACCTGTTCCTGGTAGTCCTGTGTGTTCAGTAAATTCTGGCTGGAGTTCAGAAACGGCAAGCAGTCCAAAAGGCTTCGTGGAAGTAGAGCACCTTTGGCTGGGTCCCCAGGGTGAGGAGGAATGTGTCTGGGTGGCCCCCAGGCTCGTCTCCCACCCCTCACATCCTACTCTTCGGCCCACTGTGCCAGTTTCAATGAGACCTTCCAGTTTCTGTTCTGGACGATGTTTGGCATGGAGGAGCACAGTGTGGTGGACATGCCTCAGTTTCTGGTGCCGGAATTCGTGGGCCGGGCCCTCTACGGCATCTTTACCATCGTCATGGTGATTGTGCTGCTCAACATGCTCATTGCCATGATCACCAACTCATTCCAGAAGATTGAAGTACGTGAACTGAGGGCAGCTCGGGTCAGAGGGAAGAAGAGAGAAAGGGAAGGAAAGGAATAGGATGCAAGGAGTCAAGAAATTTGGGTTTCTGCTCTGTCGCCACTACTGCCTTGTTTTGAGACTGGGGACAAGCTTTCCTCTCGAGCCCTCAGTTTCCTTGTCTGTAGATTGAGGGTCTCGATGATGTTATTGTTTTTATCAGACGCAAGTCTAGTGCTCATTCCCCATTAGGGCTGGGAAAAAGTGTGTGTTGTGGAAAAGTAGGTGGAAACATGAGAAGTGAGAGGGAAGGAGATGGATGAGTTAGGGTTTGTGGGCTGGAGAACAGGCTGGCAGGAATTGAATGTCAGAAGGAGGCAAGATGATGGGGAGGAAACAAACAGGGAAGGGGTACAAACAGGGGAGATGTGTATGATAGGTGAGGATGGAGACAAGAATGGGGAGAAGAAAGTGGTGGGCACACAGGAGATAAGAGGCCAGAGGATTGGGGGTTAATGGGGCAGACTGAGTGAGCAGGAGGGCTAGGCACCAAAGTGGTCCTTGCTGAGCCCCCATTTCCTGGCCCTCAGGATGCTGCTGACGTGGAGTGGAAGTTTGCTCGCTCGAAACTCTACCTGTCCTACTTCCGAGAGGGCCTGACATTGCCCGTGCCCTTCAATATCCTGCCCTCCCCCAAGGCCATCTTCTACCTGCTCAGGTGAGGACCTCAGCACCCTCACTCCCAAGCCCCCAGCACTCAGCACTCCCACCCTGCTCCTGCCCCACCTCCCTGGACCCTTTCCTATGAGTAATCCCTTCCCACCATCTCAATGTCTCAGGAGAGTTTTCCGCTTCATTTGCTGTTGCCACTTCTGCTGCAAAACCGAGAAGCCAGACTATCCCCCAATCCCCATCTTTGTGAGTATCTCATGTGCTTGTTGTGAGTCTTCCTCACATCAGGCATTTATAGCAGCATTCTCTGTACCATCCGTTTGTCTGAACACCCCTGGCTCATCTGTCTTCCCAGGTATGTTTGCAGAAAGCCTGCTCCCAGTTCCTACTCTCTCCTGTGGCCTTCCCTCTGCCTGGCTCTGGCTATCCCTAAATCTCCAATCCTATATCATCTAGTTTCAAATGAAGTCCATGCCACCCTCCTCCCAAGCCACCAATACCCCGTAAGTTCCAGGCAAAACTTTTTGCCCTAAACTGAGCCAAGAAACTTTTGAATGTTTTCCACAGTAAAACATTTAGAAGCTAAGGGAAGAATGCCCCCCACACTGGGAAATTCGAAGGTGACTGAGGCCTGAGAGAGGAGGGCAGGGCTCCAGGGGACTAACTTACCTCTGCTTATCTGCTCCCTAACTCAGTCTGGCTTGGCATGGGACCCCTCCTAATTCAGATAGCATTATTGCAAGGGGTCCCATCTTTTCCCCTTAGAACATGTTACCTGAGGGTCTCTCTAAGGCAGGGTCTCTCTGAGGTCAGTTCTGTGAAGCCACAGGCCAGCGCTGAGGCTCAGAGGCCCCTGGGTCCCCTGATAAGGTAGGCCTTCCCTTATCTGATTGGTCAATAGTTTGTTTAATAAATACTTACCTAAGCACACCTATACTGGAAATAAAGATATGCAGAATGGTGGACCCTTGAAGTGCTGACAGTCTAGAGGAGCAGAAAGAAACAGCATGTAGGATCTTTCCTGACCAGGGATCGTACCAGCTTCCCCTGCATTGCAAGGCAGATTCTTAACCACTGGACCATCAGGGAACCCCACCATCTCCATATTTAGTCTGGAGACATTCAGCCTGAAGAAGCTGAGAAGCTTGGCTCAAGGCTCACAGAGGCAAAGTGTCCAAGCTGAGATTTCAGCCTGTTTTCCAAGCCCAGAACTTTGCCATCTTCACCTCTGCTCCCTCTCTCTATTATCTGCCCCAAAGGCCTGACTTGCCTTCCTGGTTCTGTCCTGAGACCTGAAACTGGACCCAGAACCAATCACTTTAACTTGCACGATGGTTTCCATTTCCTTTGCGTGAGCTAGTCCATGCAGATTCATCCCCATATCCTCTAGCCTCCCCTCTGAGGAATCTGAAGGACAAGGTTAACCTGCCCTGACTCAGCTCAAGAAAACCAAGGATGGGTTGGTGGCACGAGAGAGCTCAACTCTGTCCTGCTCAGCATTTCTCCTTGCCCACTCCCCTCTTCCTCCTCTTCCTCTCCTAACCCTCACCCACCTCCCTCCCTGGTTCCCTTGCACTCAGCCATCCCACAATGTGTGGCCTCCATCCAGACTACCTGCTAGACCTGCACGAAGGTCTGGATGTGCGGCCTTCAGGGACAGACGACTCTGCACAGACTGTGCCTCCGTCCTTCATTGCCTGGGGGAGGTTGCAGTAAGGAGAGAAAGGCTGGGGGTAAGGAATCCCTCTTACCCTCCTGTCTTCCCATCCCAGGCCAATCCTGGGGCAGGGGCAGGGCCTGGGGAGGGAGAGCGTGGATCCTACCGGCTTCGTGTCATCAAGGCCCTGGTGCAACGCTACATAGAAACTGCCCAGCGGGAGTTTGAGGAGACTCGTCGGAAAGGTTAGTTGCTCACTTCCAAGCCATTCCCATTCCTGTCCCTTGCTCATCTGGAACACCCAGCCTCACACCCCTCATCCAGCCTGCAGTTCTGTCTGTGGCTCCCTCTGACCCACCCTCGGAAGCCACAACTTGCAGAGAGAGTGTGTGCCCTTGCACTCAATAACCCCTGGGGCCCACCCCCCATTCAGACATTTATCCCACTCCCTTCATTTATCCCTTCGTTCCCACCTTCATTTATGTGTTCATTTATTCTCTCAACCGCTCCCGTATGCATTCACTCTTTCACTTTATTCATCATTCATTCATTCATTCAATCAGAGTTCACTGCTATGCCCCCTTGTTCCCAGCAGGGACACATGGGAAACTTTCAGTTTGGTGAAGAAAAGAAACCATTTCCCTAGTCAGAAAGTGCTTTAAAAAAGAGAAACAAATTGCAGTGGGAGCTCAAAGGAGATGAAGAGCCTATCATTTTGAGAGGCTCATGGGGAGGCAGAAAGCTAGAGTACCAGAAGCTGGAGAGAGAGAGGGGGTTGGGTCTGCACTCGGCCCTGAAGGTGGTGTGAGCAGGACAGATGTAAATTGGGAAAAGGAGGACTGGGCAGATATACATATATCTACCCATAGACAATTCTCATCCCTATGACTCCTGACCACTCTCTGGTCCATAAGACCTTCATTTTGCTATCTTCTAAACCCATCGCCACCCCAGCTCTGCTGATTCATCCACCCCTGACGGAGCCTGCTCAGCTGGCCAGCAACCCAGTGCCAGTCCCTCACTTCCTCCAGTTCTGCTTCAGGATCCTCCGGCATACCCTCCCCTGTTGAGGGTAGAAATGGACCAGGGCAGACTCACCTTCTGAGAGACACTCTATCTCTACTCCCACCCCCCAGACCTGGGCAACAGACTGACAGAGCTGACCAAGACGGTGTCTCGATTGCAAAGTGAGGTAGCAGGTGTGCAGCGGGCTGTGGTGGAGGCGGGGCCACGCCGGCCACCCGGAGGAGCCAGCATCCTCAGTCGCTACATCACCCGAGTGCACAACAGCTTCCAGAACCTGGGGCCCCCCATCCCTGAGACCCCGGAGCTGACAGTGCCAGCGATGATGGGGACCCAGGGGTCATCAGAAACAGGGCTTCCGGATGCTGGAGGGGCTCAGGCTCCAGCTTCTGGGGAGTCTGGCCCCTCCTCCCCAGCTCACGTGTTAGTGCACAGGGAGCAAGAATCAGAGGGGGCTGGGGACCTGCCCCAGGAGGCAGACCTGGGAGCCAAGCAGGGGACCTGATGCTGGGGGAGGGTCCCTTCTTCTGTTGCTGACTAGAGCAGCCTAGATGCCTGAGGGAGCCCCAGCTGCTTTCCTTGCCTCAATAAATCCTCTGCTCTGGAGATCAGATGTCTCCAGAGGGTGTGAGAGTCTCTGTCTCGTGATGTTTTGAAATCACCAATCCTGAAATGAACCCTGGTGGAAGCCAGAATGCAGAGAAATGGCTTGCTCTGGGGACCCGATATCTTGGGCTTAGGATCCTATTTTGAGCTCCTTCAGACTTTTGATGGAACTGAGACTGAGTGGCAGGGGTCCTGGTTTGAAAACAACCTCTCTGACCTTCAGCAAGTTGCTTCCTTCCTTGGCTCTGCATTCCTTGTCAGACAAACAGCCGAGGAAGCCATCTGTCCCCCTTCCTGCCTTCCGGGTTGTTGTGAGGAACCTCTGTTTATCAAAGCACCTGGGGTTGAAGGCTGTAGTGTGTGACAAGGGTCTGCACCTGGACCATATTGAAAAGTGATCAAGAAGTCATTCATTTTAGTCCCTCAGTCCCCGAGTCCCATAAGACCAAAGCAGGGCAGATAGTCCAGTCTCATGAAACAAAGCAGTCATGAAATTTGATGTCATCATACCACAGCACTGTTTAATGGAGTAGCCATCACAGCACTACCCTTGCTTATCCCTGGGAGTCCCCACCATATAGTGGGGCTCCCTCCACCCTACCATGGCTTCAGATCCCCCAACATCCTGGTTGAAGACATGGCTGCTAGGTCTGGGTCTGAAACCATCTTGTTGCTTCTCTAGGCTCTTCGAAGCTTCCCTTCTTCATATGGAGGTCACATGTTCCCAGGACTCCTAAGTGGCAGGCATTGAACGTTCAGAGCCCACCTCCTAAGAACTGGAACCCCCAAGAGGCCAAGAGAAGGGTCTTCAGGAGAGCAGAGAAAAGGCCGCTTGGAGAGTGAGTCTGCCTGCCTGCCTGCTAGAGAGAGAAGAAAAGACAGTGAATGGTCAGCAAGGCCAGTGGGGAGTCAAAAAGCCAAGGGAGGGACCCGAGGATGACTCACTTGGCACAGACTCACAGTTCGGCCTCCTCTTCTCTGCAATAGACAGCAAAGTGAGGCCTCCAGGTAGACAGACCCTCACACCCCAAACTTCCCTTCCCACCAGGCCCTGGCAAGGCCACTCCTCATCACAATCCACCTTTCCCTTCTCCCAAATACACTTCTGACTTCCCTTCCTCCTCCTTCTTCCAGGAAATCTTCCCCAATTGCCTTTCCATCCCTGCCCCATCCTGGCCCCAGTCACTCTGTCCTGCCTCGGCACTGGGGAATAGCACATGTATGTCCCATCAACCCACCATGCCCAGGGCCTCCTGAGATCTGAAGCAGCACTCCTGCCACTTTCCTCTGCTTATTGCTCTCCTTAACCAGGTTCTTTTGGTCTATTAGACTGTGTAGCAGAAGGAAAAATTTGAGAACATTTAGAGAATTATCTGAGAATATCACATGTGCAGAAAACACTTATCCGACTATCTCTGAGCTGGCAGAACCTGAGTCACAGAGAAAAATATCTCCAACTAGCTTCTGGCCTTCAACGTCTTCATTAATCACGTGGGTCTCTTGAAGGCCCTGGGGACTGAAATTAACTGGGGGCCTCCTGGCAGTACTGCGTCCCTCATGCATGGCTCACCACCCAGATAGGCGCAGTTAAAGTGGCTGCACATCTGATCACTGCTGGAGAGAGTCACCAGGCTTTTGTTTCCATCCTTAGAGAAACTCGTCACCACGAAGACTTCATATGGGGGAATCAGCACCTCACGCTCCTCAGGAAAGACAGACAGGGCCTGGATCGGGGCCCCAAAGCAAGTCCTTAGAGAGAAGAAGGTAGCATTACCAAATCCGTGGGCCACTGCCTCATCCAGGGAGCTTGAGGTAAACTGGCCCAAGCGGATAGAGTCCCCCACACTCTTGGGTTCAAAGCGAATGGTGCCCACGCCTCGGAACACTGCCTGCCCGGGTTCCCTGCCGCAGCCCCTACTGCCCCGCAGCAGCTGCAGGGCCCGGGTCAGGTAGAAATGCAGGGCCTTGAAAGGGAAGTGGTTCATGTAGGACTCCCAGGAGCCACCGCCTGTCCGCACAGCCTGGTTCAGCTCCCGGTACAAAGTGTTGGATGAGTTGGTGTAGACCATGATGGCGATTCCGTGCTGGCTTCTGAAGCCAGGAGGCAGAATGAGCCCTGGACATTTTTGCTCCCAGGCCTTCTGGGCTGTCTCCCAAGACTCCCGCAGCAGGGCGTGGTTGGCCATCTCCTTCTCTAACAGAAGCACTGCTTTCTCCTCCATCTCCTCTGAGCAGCCCACATAGGCGTCATCGAATGTATCTGGAGCCAGGCTCAGGTTCTGGATGGAAACATTCTGCGGTAATGGAGAAAAGGAAGAGAGGAGCCACACAGGAAAACATAAAAGTTCAGGGTACTGGACAGAGGTCCTGGTGGAAGATCAATTTAGAAGCACAGAATCTCAGTCTGGGACCTCCCTGGCAGTCCAGTGCTTAAAACTCTGGGCTCCCTATGCAGGAGGCACAGGTTTTATCCCTGGCCAGGGAACTAAGATTGGCTGCACTGTGGGACCAAAAAAACTCCCACCCCCCCAAATGCCCCCAAATCTCATTTCTATGCCCAAAATAGAGTGTGAAATTTGGCAAGAGCTCCAAAATTTAAATAACAGGCACTGGAGTCAGTCAAATATGGGTTAATTCCTGAATTCACCACTTACTGCTTGTGAGATCTTGGGCAAGTCTCAACTTTTCTGGGCTCAGGTTCTTCCCCTATACACTGAGGATACTTCCAACCTCATAGGGTTATTGTTAGGACTGTGTATAGATCCCCACTGTGTACTAACTAAGAGGAGTCATCTATCATTAGGTTCCTGCACTTGGTGGGACATGGGGCTGGATGACCTCCAAACACCTTTCTGGCTCTGAGACTCACTGTGCAGATAACATACAAATATACAATCAATCTCCAATGATCTGACCCCAGGCCTGCCTTCTGACTCCCTCTCCCACACAGGTGTGTAGACACCAAACCATGTCCCTGTCAGCTCTAAGACTCTGAGTCCTCTCCTGCTCTAGAAGCCTGCATCCTCCAACCTGGGGTGGGAGTGGGGAGGAGGTCAAGCTCTAGTCTGGGAGGGGCTGCAGGAGGGTCGTACACAGGTAACCCTAAGGAGTGTGTGTAGGCTGGGCCACGGGTGGAAGATGGGAAGTGAGAGGAGAAAGCTGGAGGCTGTCCCAAGGGAGGAGGTATGAAGGCAGGAGGGTCACAGGAGGACCAGTGGGTGGAGGTGGGGTTCTGGGAGATGGAATGGGAACTTGGGGCTCCCTGCAGTGATCCTGAGAGAAAGAGGATTCAGGGAATGATATCCTAGAGAAGCATCCCTGGGAGGGATCTTTGAGGAGTCAGGCAATGAGTCACCCCCAAGAGCTCCTTAGGTGGCAGCAGATAGTTCCCCCCCTGTTACCTGCCAGGGGACAGACCGGCGGACACCGCTGCCGAGGGTGTGGAGGCTGAGGCAGCTGAGGGCGATCAGCAGAGCTGCCAACATTATTCCTCAGAGACACTTGGAGAGAGAGATCCAGCTGAGGGTGGGACCAGCGATGGTCCAGGCTTGTCTTCGATGGGCTGGGGGACAGAGATTTGGCCCGGCAGGGCCTGGGCGGGGCCAAGGCGGGTCTAAGTGAGTGGGCGGGGCTTGGGTTTTAGCATCAGCCGCCTTCACCCCAGCACAACCTCAGTCTTTGCTCCCCTCCTCCCGGCTGCCCTGCCGGAGTGGTCAGCACCTTTTGCCCCCGGGGTGATATAGGCGGATGGGTAATTTGGCTCCGTTTGGAAAGAGGAGGAGACGGGAGTCAAAGACCCACCTGGAGGTGGCGAAGACCCAGGGCGGGGAAAAAGCACTTATGTTTCCGGGCAGCTGGGGCTGAAGTCTATGCGGGCGCTACGATGTCCCCTGTCCCTGGAGTCCCGCAGATCAACAAACTCCGCGGCTAAGGATAGCACTGGTGGCGGTAACCCGACACCTCTCTTCCACAACAACAGACACTGGGGTGGGGGGAGCGGGACTGAGGGCTGTAACTTCCCTTCCCAGTGACTGCGCGGTCTTTCTCGAGGACCTTCTTTGTCTTCTAGCAAGACCAGGGCTAGAGAAGGGGAATTTTGAGACGTGGTCTCTCCCTCGGGAGGGCCCTCATCGCTATGGCCGCTATGGCCGGGCCTCCACACCGGTAGGCTGCTGCTGCTGCTGGCCGAGGGGACCAAAAGGGTTCCGTCCGCTGAGAGGTCACCACTTGTGCACTCGTTGATTTGCATACAATTTGCATATGGCCAACTGTTGAGTGATGTGTACTCCAGCATCTGAGCGGTCTCCACCCCTCTTCTTTCTCTTCACACCCCGTCCCTTCCGTAAGCCTTGCCCAGATGCAGGACTCTCTCCCTCACATCCTCAGGGACCAGTCCTGCCCCTCCGCAGACCCTCTGTCCCCTGACCTCTCAAACTCAGGTGACCCCATGTTTATAAACACTAACCTTTCCCCTCACCTCCCTGGGCTTGCCTATAAATACCCAACTCTGTGTTTTGGATGTCCCCTGGGAGGTAATGGGAGAAGGGACCAGTGAGGAATCAGTCAGCAGCTCTGGGAAGAGCTTTCTGGCAGTACGAACCTCTGGGGGTGGCAGGGTTCCTCCCCCAGAGTGCCCAGAGGACCTAGGGGTCCAGATACCAGGATTAAAGAGATGTGCCTGCTACCTGCTGTGTCTGAGATGGACATAAAAGGTTAGATTTATCCCAGGGCCTTTTCCTGGTCTGGCTCATTAATTCAGCCCAATCTTTGTTCCCTCATCTACTCAGGTTGCCAGCCAAAAAAAGAATTTCCTTTGCCTAGAATACTGCTTCCTCCAGAAATCCTTTCTGTAGACCAAAAAGGAAGACAAGCTGTGTCCAGGGTTGAGGGAGGAAGGTGAAAAGAGGGACATCCCAAGGAGTTCCCTGGTGGCCTAGTGGTTATGATTTAGGCATTCACTGTGGTGGCCCTGGTTCAATCCCTGGTTAGGGAACTGAGATCCCACAAACCAGAACATAAACAAAAAAGAAGAGACGCGGTCCAAAAAACCAGACTGCTTGTCAGCAAACACAGCAAATCAAGACAAGTTCTTTCATCCCCTTCCAATGAGACTGGTATCAGGAGTCACTCTGCTGTTTTACATGATTGTGAAAAACAGCATCTCACCTACATATCCTGATACCTCTTCCCCTAGAGGGTCCTGAGCAATGACAGTTGTTGGAACAGAAGATACTATACTGTCTGGGACAACTAGGCATGAAGGGATGGACACTCCCTGTGACAAGATCTGCTGGTATCAGTATTTTGTCCTCTCTCTATCCTCTGGCTTTGGGAATTGCTTCTCCCATTGAGAGACCTGGGTTCAAAAAAGGCTTCAAGAGATGGAGTCAAATCTAGTAATTGAACAGTGGTCTGGAGTGAAGTAGACAGTCCTCCAAGATCATATGGCCAATTAACGCTGGAGTTGGGACCCAGACTCTCTATTCTGGGAATCTCTTCTTGCTCCTCAAGTGAGTCTCCATGCTTACCTGAAAGGATCAGTAAGGAGATACTCCCTGAGGCCAGGGATTTTGAATGCAGGACCAAACCCAGTGGGGAAGCAATTGTTCCAGCCTGGGTCCTTGATTTCTCTCTGGATTCAGGGATTCCCTGTTTCATAGGAAGAGCTCTGGCCCAAGCACCCTGGGCAGAAGTTAGTGTTCTTAGTCTAGAGGAGACATCCAGAAATAGATGGGGAGTTCAATTCAGTCACTCAGTCGTGTCGACCTCTTTGTGATTGCATGGACTGTAGCATGCTGGCTCCCTGTCCTTTACCAACTCCCAGAACTTGCTCAAGCTCATGTCCATCAAGTCGGTGATACTATCCAACCATCTCATCCTCTGTCATCCCCTTCTCCGCCTACCTTCAATCTTTCCCAGCATCAGGGTCTTTTCCAATGAATCAGTTGTTCGAATCAGGTAGCCAAAGTATTGGAACTTCAGCTTCAGCATCAGTCCTTCCAATGAATATTCAGGGTTGATTACCTTTAGGATTGACTGGTTTGATCTCTTTGCAGTTCAAGGGACTCTCAAGAGTCTACTCCAATACTACAGTTCAAAAGCATAAATTCTTCGGCACTCAGCTTTCCTTATGGTCCATCTATCACATCCATACCTGACTACTTGAAAAACCATAGCTTTGACTAGACGGACCTTTGTCAGTAAAGTAACGTCTCTGCTTTTTAATATGCTGTCTAGGTTGGTCATAGCTTTTCCTCTAAGGAGCAAGTGTCTTTGAATTTCATGGCTGCAGTTACTATCTGCAGTGATTTTGGAGCCCAAGAAAATAAAGTCTGTCACTGTTTCCATTGTTTCCCCATCTATTTGCCATAAGCGATGGGACCAGATGCCATGATCTTAGTTTTTTGAATGTTGAGTTTTAAGCCAGCGTTTTCACTCTCCTCTTTCACTTTCATCAAGAAGCTCTTTAGTTCCTCTTCACTTTCTGCCATAAGGGTGGTGTCATCTGCATATCTGAGGTTATTATATAGATGGGGAAGTGTCACATTTTTGAGCAGCTGTGTGGGAGAGGTACAAGGAGTGTGGGATTTGATGATATAAAAGAGAAACCCACCCTCCTTCTCCCTTGGTGGTTGTCATTAGAGACCATCTTTCCAGCCCAGGAGAAAGTCTAGGTAAGGGGCACACCAACCTCCTCCTGGGCACTGGGCATGGAAAACAGTTTCTGAAATGGAAATTTTGGGGTGTTAATGGTAGAGTCATAGCAATCATTAGGAAAAGTTTCAGGAAACCTTTTATCTGTCTTTTCAGAACACTATAAAAAAATACCACAGACTGGGTAAATTATCAACAACAAACACTTATTTTCAACAGTTCTGGAGGCTGAAAGTTTGAGACCTGAGCAAAAGCATCAATTCTTCTGCCCTCAGCTTTCTTTATAGTCCAACTCTCACATCCATACATGACTACTGGAAAAACCATAGCCTTGACTAGATGGACCTTTGTTGACAAATTAATGTCTCTGCTTTTTGATATGCTGTCTAGGTTGGTCATAACTTTCCTTCCAAGGAGTAAGCGTCTTTTAATTTCATGGCTGCAAATCACCATCAGCAGTGATTTTGGAGCCCAAAAAAATAAAGTCATCCAAGGCCCAGGTTCAATCCCTGCTTGGGGAACTAGATGCCACATACAATAGAGCATGGCCAAGAGAAAAAAAGGAAGAAAAAGAATGGCAGTCCAATGAATCCAGACCACTCGTCAGGCAGACACAGCAAACCAAGACAAGTTCTTCTGTCCTCCTCCAGTGAGGCTGGCCTCCGAAGGCACTCCAAGAGTAGAAATCAGAAGTCACTCTGCTCTTCTCCATTATCGTGAAAAATAGCATCTCACCTGCATATGCTGATGCCTCTCTCCCTAGAGGGTCCTGAGCACTGACAGTTGCTGGAACAGAAGATATTTATTTTCTGGACAGCTAGGCCTTCAGGGACAGAACACAGGACCAGAACCACTGGTCTCATGGTTTGGAGTGTTAATGGTAGAGTCATAGCAATCATTGGAAAAGTTTCAGGGAGCCTTTTATCTTTATCTGTTCAGGCTGCTATAACAAAATACCACACATTAGATAACTCATCAGCAACAGATATTTATTTCCAATGATTCAGAAGGCTCAAAGTCTTCAATATCTGTCCCATCTGGTTCTCACAGGTGGAAGCTGCTAGGGAGCTCTGTGGGATTTCTTTTATAAGAACAGCAATCCCTGTCGTGAGGGCTCATGAACTAATGATCTCCCAAAGGCCTCACCTTCTAATATCATCACATCAGGCATTGGAGTTCCAGCATATGAATTTCAGGGAGACACATTCAGACTATTGCATATTTAATGGAGAACCTTGGGATACTTAGGGAGGTTTGAGGCCATTGGGAAATTGGGGGATTTCTAGGGAGGAAATTGGAGTCCCATCTCAAATAGGGAAAGTTCATCACTTGCCTGGATGAGGGGAAACCGACAAGAGAGGTGCCCTGAGCAAGATGAAGGAAGGACAGAAGGGAAGCAGCTGGGAGAGGAAAAGGGGTTGCCTTCTGCTTCCTGGCTTCCCTGGCCCCCATACCATTGCCCACAAACTGGTCACTAAGCCATCAATCCACTTGTTCTGCAGGGGTCTCCACTATTAGTGACACCCAGAAAGCCTCTCAGACTTACAGTAAACATGCCAGGAGGCCTCATGTGTGCCTGGCCTTGGGCTGAGCCCTGGGGACACAGAGTGGGTCATACCTGGTCCTGCCCTCAAGGAACTCACAGACCAGGAGGGGAGGCAGACTCGGAAGGCAGCTCAGTATGATTAGCACAGTGACAGAGGAAAGCACATGATTCAGGAGGCCAGAGGAGTCGGAGGGCTTCCTGGAGGAGGTGGCCCCTGAGCTACTCCTTGAAGAGTGGGTAGCAGGAGAAGGGCAGCCCCAGCACATGGGGGGAAGCAGCAGTGCTTCATCTTGGACTTTGTGCTGTGCTATCCATGTGAAGCAGGGGTGGCAGGACATGAGGCTGAAGAGATCTGAGGCTGAAGAGGTCGGGGAGGGCCAGGTCTCAGAGGGCTTAAAACGCCAGCACCAGGAGGTTGACTCTATTCTGAAGGTAAGGAGGGAGGTTTGGTTTTGTTCTATTGCCTCTTTTTTTTTTTCTTTCTTGTTGTGTTCTCATCCCTTCCCTCATTTTTCATGTCTATATATTGAGATATTTCTCCCAGTCAGGTTTGGCACAGAGGGTTCTGAAGCAGGTGAGGAACATGACCAACTGTGCTTCAGACTCATTGTTGTTCTCCCTGATCCAGGGGAGCGTGGAGTTGTAGGGGCGACAGTGAAGGAAGGGACCCAGGGAGGAGACAGGGGCTGACTGAGCCTTGGTG
The DNA here is from genome assembly GCA_024291935.2 of Okapia johnstoni. NCBI lineage: Eukaryota > Metazoa > Chordata > Mammalia > Artiodactyla > Giraffidae > Okapia > Okapia johnstoni. The sequence goes on from CM044325.1 coordinate 26,875,006, forward strand.
GGGAAGGTAGCAATGCGAAAAGGGAAGGACCATTGAAGATGGACCCACACTGTGCACACATTAGTTGGCAACTAATTTACTGTTTGATAAGTGACTGAATGAATGAAAGCCCAAGTAACCATCTAGGGTAACTGAATGAATAACAGGATAGTAGATTACATGAGACTCTTCTGGTGCCGAGTTCAGAGGAACCACCTAGAACTGGATGAAGTCCAAAGAGAAATTCATCACAAAGATCTCAGGGTATTTCTTGGTACCCAAAGGCCAGAAGTGAAGTCTCTAAAAACCCAAGGAAGTGTCTCACTCTGCCTGTGTGTTGGCGTCAAGCAGCTCTTTTTGCTCCTCAACTCTCCCCGCCTCTTTCCCTGGAACCCCTTCTCTCCCTGACTTCAGTGCACCTGTGACTCTTAAATATCTCTTGCTGTCCATTCTGCTTCCTCTCAGACATCTGCCCCTGGAGAGTCCACATGTGCCAACCTCCCCCCACCCTCAAACTTACTCAATGTTTTTTTTATTGAATACCTACTATGTGTTGTTATGAGCAAGGTGAGCTTACAATTCTACTCTGCTTTCCTCTGTATTTCCAATTAGAGCATGGGAACCTTGTTTTCCTTGAGTGTTTTCTTGAGTGTTTCCAAGAATGTCTGCCTTGACTTCCCCCCATCTCATCCCCTAAACCCTAAGACATCAAGTCCAGTCAATTCTACCTAGTAACAATGGGCACACTCTCACTGCCAAAACCTTAGTCTGGCCACATGATTCAATGTCTTCAGTCTGACTTCACTGTTCTCCTGTCCTGAAATATTTTATTGCTGTGTTTCTGCAGGGCAGATACAGGAACAGCAACAGGGCAATGGAGAGGCAATGAGGGATACAGTTGGCTTCGAGTTTTCACGACATGACCATTTTGCTGTGGGCCACAAAATTTCATGGGGATGCAAACATTTATTCTGATGTTCTGGGTCTTCAGGCCGACTGTAAATGGGCTAAAGTGAGCCTGGATGGGCAGCTCAGCTTCAGGCTGCCAGTCTGCCTCAGCTGGGCTCCTCCTTGTTGTGGGCTGGGCCTAGGTCTGCTCTTTGGGGTCCAGACAGGAGGAACAGTTCTGGGCTATGTTGTGATGGTCTCTGACCCAAAAAGGAGATCTTCTCCGTTGATTTGTGTTCCCCCAAGCAGAACTAGAGATAGAACTTGGGTGTAGTGAGCTTTGTAAAGTGGTCTCAGGAAGTACAAGTGAAGGAGTGGCAAAGTGAGACCAAGAAGAGAGAAAATGGAAATCCCCCAGCCAACCCATGGACTGGATTTTCCACAAGAAGAAGATCTATTATAGAAGATTAGGGGTTTTGGTAGATTCCAAAAGACTACAAGAGTTCAAATAGTTTTTTGCTGGTATATACTCTACCCATTAACATTCTCTCCTGAAATTAGGGAGCTGTACCTCATGCTTTACACCCCACTGAGATGCCATTTTCAATTCTACCTACCCCGTAACTCCTCTGGGCAGCTTGTCACTTAAACCCACTCATGGTGCAAATGTGTTTCCATCAGGCTCTTTGGCTTCTTGTAACATGCATCACATTCTACTTCCAATTCCTCACTCTAGCTCCGTCTCCACCTTAAAAGGGCTTAAACAGCAGGGATATGAGTTTTATTTTTGTTTGTGTTCATAGTTTTATCCTCAGTTCCTTGCATGTTACAGGATGCTCAAGAATTTTTAGGGGCTTCCCTGTTGGCTCAGTTGTAAAAAATACACCTGCCAATTTGATCCGTGATCCAAGAAGATCCCAAATTCCTGATCCGGTGTGATCCCAACATATATGGGATTGCGTGTGGTGCACATGGAGCAACTAAGCCCATGCACTGCAGCTACTGAAGCCCTAGTGCCCTAGATCCTGTTCTCTGCGACAAGAAAAGCCACTGCACTGAGAAACCTGCGGACTGCAACTAGAGAGTAGCCCCTGCTTGCCGCAACAAGAGAAAAGCCCGTGTAGTAATGAAGACCCAGCACCACCAAACGCGAATTAACTAATTCATTTTTTTAAAAAAGAATTTTCTGTTGAATGAATGAGTAGGCAGGTTTAGAGGGAGGTTAGATAAGGAGTTCAGTTTGGGACTGCTGTTTACTCCATTGCCCAGAGAAGCTCACACTTCAATTTAAACTGTGAATTGGCAGTGATAGGATCTTAGATTTGGAGACTGATAAAATTATAACCATGGAACATTCCCATGTCCTAGGTCATTGATCTATCAAAACTTAGGCCCCACTTAGAGCTAGAGGAGATTAGGCAGCAGGGATGCTTAACCTGAGTGAGATTGGGGTAAATGCACGTCCAACCTGAAATTTGTGTACGATCTATGTGAAGCAAATCGATCCATTTTTTGAAAAGAAGTTTCAGCTTTCATCAGATTTCCAAAGATAAAAACCACTAACTGTATTATGGTTTGGATAAAAGAGGGAAAACAGAAATACCTGAGATTCTGCTGGTATGCAACTAGAGTGTCTCTGCAAGGGTGACAAGAAGTGGGAACACTGGTCCCTCTGGGGAGAGGGGGTGAGGTTGAGGAATCAGTGAGAAAAGGATATTTCACTGCATGCCTCATGGACTATAAATTATAAACAATGAAAGTGTACTAGCTTTTTGAAAATTAAGGTAAAGCTTTATAATATTAAAAATTAAAGTTATGCGGTTTCACTGGTGGTCCAGTGCTTAGGACTCTGTGGTTTCACTGATGAGGGCCTGGATTCGATCCCAAGTTGGGGAATTAAAATTCTGCAAGCCATGAGGTTGATAAAAAAATAAATAAATAAAATTATGATTGATCCTGTTAGTGAGCCGAGATGTTAATTAAAAATTAGATACCACTTGTGCCCACCAGTTAAATGAAAATTAAAAGAGATTCATAATGGCAAGTGTTGGCAAAGACATGGAGAAAAGGGCACTTTTGTCCATTGTTGGTGGGAGGGTGAAGTGGGAAGTTTTGGATGGCAACTTGGCAGTGTTTACCTAAAGGAACACTATTCAGATCCTTTAAATATCACCTTGATATCTTTCCTATAAAAATACACAGACAAGTAGACAAGGATTTACATACATGGTTGATCACTGCAATATCATGTGTAATATCAAAGACTGAGGAAAAACCGCTAAGTGTCCATCAACATGGAAATGGTTAAATAAATTATGGGTTAACTCTACTATGAAATTCCATGCTGCCATTATAATCAACAAGGTAGATATGCATGTATGACATGGAAAGAAGTTTATGGTACATTATTTCCTGGGAAAATGTTGTAGAACATGTATGTATGTATAAGCATGTTTCCTTTTTCTTTTTGAAAAAAATGACAGTAAGAAAACCAAAAATAGGCTGCACACAGAAAACTATGTATGTATATATACTTAAATATTTTCTTATTTGTATGTACATCAAAAAAGGTCTTGAAGGGTCCCATTACCATGAAAACAGCAGGCCTGGGTAGTAGTAAGGGGGACATGGAGGGAAAGGAAGAAATGGGGGCCTTGGGCATTGTGATTCATTCACATACAATGAGCATGCATTACTTGGTAATAAACAGAAATAAAGAAGCACCACCAACTTGGAAACTATTCTGATCTTGACCCAAAGCTGGGACGCTTTCCTGGAGCCCTGCTCTGAGCCTGTCCCTGGGGTCTTGCTGTGGCCTCACCAGCTGACCACTCCTGGATCTGCCCTGTTCCCGCCTCAGGTCCCCATGAGGGGAAGCCCGGATCTCTCACTGTGGAAGTCAAGCTCCTTCAGGACTGACTCAAGGCTTTCCAACATTCCCACCCTGTGCCTGCCACACTAGAAAAAGTATCTTTCACTCTTTACATCCTGAGAGTTCCTACTGTGGGAGAATATGCTTTCTAGTTTTCACATAAGCTCTTGCTGTCTTGCAGCTGTACTCTTTCTTGTAACTCCTTCTCATGGCCTTAAGACAGGTGCTTGGCTGACACGTTGGCCTCAGCAGGTGTTCTGCACACAGAACAAACTTACTTATCTTCAAGGCCTTACTATATGACTCCCTTGTCCAGGAAGGAGATTATGTACACGTTTTATGTTATTCAGATGTTTTCCTTGGACCTTGGTTTCTGGTTGTTGTCTTGCTGTGCTGACCTCTGCTACTGAATTCCAGATAAGTTCTCAATAAATATGCACTCAGCATTTTCTCAGGGGTTGCTCTTTCCCGAGAACCTCCCTGCACTGTCTCTCATAATCCTGTATGGTTGTGAAAACTATTTCAGTGCGACACCACTTCATCTGGAGCCTAAACAGGGACCTGAAGGCCGACCACACACCTGTTCCTCAAGCCCGAGCAAGGGGGAAAAGGACGTCTGCTCATCCAGGTGAGAACTACAGCCTATAAGGCGAGTGACGGAACAAAGTTTTTTCAACACACAATGCATTCACTTTCAGCTATGGGTAACTCTGTCCCCTCGACAACTTGCTTATAAGCGCCAGCTTTCTTTTTTGCTTGCACCCGCTAGTCACAAGGTTTCTAACTCAGATTTAACTTAACTTCATATTGTTATTTATACACATTGTCCTTGGTATCCACAGGAGGTTTCCTCGAAAGCGTCTGATTGGGAGAGAATAGATCATTGGTTGAGAAATGGAATAATTATATGTACAACATTTGAATACTTGGAATTTATGCCCCATAGTCATCTCTGCTACAGAAGAATATGAGGTTCCATGGGATGATCTTATTCCTCCCCTCAAATTGCCACCACCTTCTCCTCCCGATGCTTCTTAATCTGCTTATATTGAGCATATTAAATCTGTTTTTTCACTTGTTGACTCGGCCCTAGCTCAACCTCAACATTTTATGGTAGATAATATGTTACAGGAAGGAAGTTTAGGTGGAAGACCTGTCTCTATCCCCATCTAGAGCAGGGAGGGACACCTCTGGTAGAAAAAAAGCCACAGCACTAGGTACCACTTTTTTCTGTCTTACAGATGAGAACTAACAGTTCCAGAATCACCCCTTTGAAGTGTATTTTTAAAAAACTGGGATAAGTTTGATCCCCAGACCCTAAAAAGTCCTTTATATACAGGCTTTCTTTCTTTAAGAGAAGACCTCACCTGCGCAGAGAGACAATCCCTGCTGGGACAACATCTTATCAGTCAGTTTGCCCCTGTCATCAGAGCCACCTCGAACACTCTTTGATTTAAATTTTAGCTAAGAAACCATGACTATAAAAAGGAGAGATGACATATTTGGCCATGATATTCTTTAGACTCCAGGGAAAACTGGTTAAAATGAAATCTTTTTGAAATTGCAAGACTGGTGTTTTTTTGTGTTTTTTTTTGCACGTGCAATTAGGAAAAAGCTGGCTTATTAAAATACTTTTTTTGGAGCTCCAACCCTGCCTGAGAAACAAAAACATGCCTGGGATTAAAATACTTGAAGTTAACTTTTCTTATGTCCTTGAGATACACAGCCTTGGACTGCCTTGGACTCCAACCATGAGCAAATTGGTAGAACTTCAAGCCAAGAAAAAAAGGGGGCAAAGAAACATTTTAAATTTCAAGTGGAAATCTGTGAGGTCTCTGTCCAGATTTATAGGTGTCTCAGTGTGAGTTTCGTGCTTGGACAATATTGCTAAAGGCTAACTGGCCTAAACAGAAGTAAGCGCTTACAAACCAAACAATTCAAAGTCAAGAAAATTTAACTAAAATGAATTTCAGGCTTGTGTGAACTGGGAAATGTTCATTATTGAATTGAAAGCTGGTATTGACATTTGTTTATTGATCTAATTAACATAGACATTGTGAAGATACTTTTACAAATGACATAGCTTTGGGTGATTTATGTTTACCAATCTACAAAATGATGATATAAAATACAGTTCATGGTTGGGGAAGGAAAGTAAGATGTGTGTTTTTAATAAAAAGTTATAAGGAATGGAATTACATTCTATTAAGGAAAAGGAAAGTAAGTCTAAATTTACAGGTGGCTGTTCTCTAAATGTGCAAATGAAGTGGTACAGAAAATATAAAAAAGATTTGTGGCAAGTAAAAGAGTTTTGTGCATGATACAAGTTTCTTAAGACATTAAACTACCTTTGAAATCTTTTATTGCTACTTTGACTAAGTGAATAACTAGTGTTTCACAGTGACATAAGCTGTACCAAACTGGAATTTGGTTTTCCCTCCCTAGAGAAGGGAAAGGCTACCCACTCCAGTATTCTGGCCTGGAGAATTCCATGGACGGTATACAGTCCATGGGGTCACAAAGAGTTGGACACGATTGAATGACTTTCACTTTCACTTCACTTCCCTGATTAAAAGAACAAAGTTTTCTTGAAATGTGGCTTTGTAACGAACTGTGGTGCACACAGACAAAGCTCATTCTGCTTCTACAAAATTAACACCTCACATCAGGAAATTTAAAATGAATAAACAATGGCTGTAAACCCAACAGTCAGGGCTATGAGAGGTCCAAGATGGCCACTGAGCTTTTCCCAGTTCCCTGACAAACCTCACTTTTATTTGAGAGGATAAAGCCTCTCCTGGCTGCAGGGTTAATATTTCACAACGGAGAAAAAATGGTTAATATGTATTTTCCGTGATCTTCAGTGATCGGGGCACCCACGTTGCTGGACAGGTTGTACAGACATTGGCAAAACTTCATAAGCTTCTTGGAGACTAATGCTTTCACTGGTGTGCTTGGTCATTGGGCAGGATGGCAGAACAAAGGGATTGGTTGCATGGGAGGTGAATAGACTGCTAAATATGATTACAATTTTCATGACTTTTTGTCTGACATATTAACGGCTTCTAATCTTTGTTTTCAGATATAAAGAAGCTCTTCTGAAGTCACTGATGGTTTAAAACAGTTTAGTGATTTACACCTGTGGGTGAAATTAAAACATTTTCTTTTCTCTCTGCCTCGTCCTTTCAGAAATTGGAGACACTTGGGTTCTGAACAGCCTCATCAAGGTAAAAAAGACCATCTCCTGACATATACAGAAATCTCAAAATGTGGGGAGCTCTAAAAGAAAAATCCACCCAACTGATGTCAGGCCAATGGCATCTATTATGTTTCACTGAACATTAAGTTCTAGTTTTAAGGTCTGTGTTTACTAATATTTACTTCTGAGATAGTTCCTTATGGTTATGTTACATTGCTAAGAGGTTTAATTAAGTTATTAAAAAGGACACTCTGAGTTTGTTTCTAAAGCTTATCTCAGTAACTAGTCTGAATAAAGATCAGATGCTCCAGGATCTACAACCAGGAGAATAACAGCAGGCTATAGTCATTTAACAAACTAAGTCAAATGACCTGGAGATGTCACTGGGCTATACCTAATGGAAGTTCTTAAGTTCTTACATAAGATTTTACTATTGCAGCTAACTATATTGTTTTCTATATTGTCTGTTTCCAAAAGTGTTGTCCCTTGCATGACCAAATGTGTGACTGAGTTACTGATATAATGATAATATACAATTTCACATGAAATCCATAATTATAACAATGTGACTCTATAGATGAGAAGAAACAAGAAGGGGGAATATTTTCCTGGATCAAAAGGCTAATAAAGTATGATCCAGAGACTTGTACTTCTCACGGGGCCTAGTCCAGTAACAGCACATTGAGTAGCCTATCAATGCAATCTTCGGCAGACCAGGGATGAATTACGGCAGCAAATGGACCCCAAGACAGCTTCTCTTCTTAATGACTCTGTTACACATTTATGAAATGTCCTCCGCAACCAGATCAGATCTCTTCAACAGCATTCTTCAGATGCCACTATTCAGAATCTCTCTGACACGGCTACCTGGCTTAATCCAAAAACTTGGTTTTGCAGTCTCAGTTTAAAGGCATGCTCCTTTCCTTTTATGTTATTCATAACCAATGTGTTCTATTTCTAGTCCAAACCCTGATTACTTTATTTTCTCATCTTACACGTATTGAGGCCATATTGACTCTTTCTATTACAAGAACAATGACATAGCATTTAAAACAAGATAAGAAGAGAGGAATTGGGGGGAGCATATATTTTCCAGTCTTCACATAAGCTCTGCTGTCTTGTAGCTGTGCTCTTTCTGGTGTAGCCCTTCTCATGCCCTTAAGACAGATAACTTGGCGGACACGTTGGCCTCAACAGATGTTCTGCACACAGAACAAACTTCCTCATCTTCAAAGCCTTACTATATGACTCCCTTGTCCAGGAAGGAGATTATGTACACGTTTTATGTTATTCAGATGTTTTCCTTGGTCCTTGGTTTCTGATTATTGTCTTGCTTCAGTACCTCTGCTACTGAATTCCAGGTAAGTTCTCAATAAATATGCACTCAGCATGTTCTCGGGAGCTGCTCTTTCACAAGCCCTCCCTGTGCTGTCATAATCCTGTGTGGTTGTGAGAATTATTTCAGTGTGACAATGCTTTATCCTACCTCCAGATCTTCCCATTCCTGCTGCCCCTAACACCTTTCCCTCTCCAGACTACAGTCTTTTCTCTCCCACCTCCATTGACTGAAACCTTATTCTCTTCTTTATCCCATAAGACCTTAGTCACATGTTGCCTCCTCCAGGAAGTTTCCCATGTTCCTTCTGGCAAGAAGGGTCCCCTCTCTCTTCTGAGCCTCCATTGCTACACTGTGACCCTGTGCCAAGCAGTGCAAGTGACCCAGACCAGGTGTCAATTCATGGTTTTGCTTGTTGTTGATGTGTTTGGCTGCACTGGTCTTGCTTTAGGCACACAGGGTCCTCCACCGTCACTGTGGCACATGGGATCCTTTTAGTAGCAGCACCTGAACTCTCAGTTGCAGAGGTGGGATCTAGTTCCCTGACCGAGGATCAAACCTGGATCCCCTACATTGGGAGAGTGGAGTCTTAGCCACTGGACCGCCAGGAAGTCCCAATTCATGTTTATTGAACTGTGCAGATTCTCTTTTTCCAGGTGAGGAAACTGAGGCCCAGAGAGTGACTTGACCAGGGTCATCTCCAACATGCAGAGCCCTGCCATGATGTCTCTGTTGCTTGTGTCCGTGGACCTCATGGAAGCACTTCAGGTATGGTCATCCTCTGCTGTCCCCATCCCCCAGCTGCTGGCTTCTGAACTCTGCCGGATCCTTCCTTTGCGGACGGCTCGGTCTGAGGGGACAGCCCTGGAGCCCAGTCTCAGGGCATCCATTGCTGGTAGTTCCCAATCCCCTTCCCCTCGGAGTGTGTTTGGGGCCCTTCATCTCTCTCAGCACAGTGGAGGGGGGAGCTAGATAACAGGGCTCCCGTTCTCCTGGGGCCTAACCTCTCAATCCTTGCTGCTCCCCCCCTCTCAGGCCCAGAGCCACCCCGTCATACAACGAGACCTCTTCTCTCGAGAAACACCCCTAGACATGGCCCTGGCCTCCTTTGACGACCAGTATGCTGGCTGTGCCGCAGCCATGGTGGCTGCTCTCCCGGATCTCAACCGCACAGAGTTCCAGGCCAACAAAGTGTACGCCGAGGGCTGGGCACAGGCCAGCAGCCGGTGGAGGAAGCACCAGATCTGGGGGCCCAATACCCATCTGTCCCACCCAAGGGCTTCCGGGAAGAGCACGGGGTGGCCCTCCTGGCTTACACAGCCAACAGCCCCTTGTACCAACAATTCAACGCGGCCGTGCGTGAGGCGGGTCGCTCCCGGGCCCACTACCTCCAGCACTTCTCCTTCAAGACACTCCACTTCCTGCTGACCGAAGCCCTGCAGCTGCTGAGCAGTGGCCAGCGTCCACCCCAGTGCCACCAGGTGTTCCGAGGGGTGCAGGGCCTGCGCTTCCGGCCGGCGGGGCCTGGGGCCACCGTCAGGCTGGGGGGCTTTGCCTCCGCGTCCTTGCAGAATGCTGCAGCCCAGCACTTTGGGGAAGACACCTTCTTTGGCATCTGGACCTGCCTTGGGGCCCCCATCAAGGGCTACTCCTTCTTCCCTGGGGAGGAGGAGGTGCTCATCCCTCCCTTTGAGACCTTCCAGGTGATCAACGCCAGCAGGCCAGCCCAGGGCCCCTCCCGCATCTACCTCCGGGCCGTGGGCAAGCGCAGCACATACAACTGCGAGTACATCAAAGGTGAGCAGGGGCACATTTCAGCCAGCAGCTGTGCACAAGGTGGGCTTCCTCGTCCCATTTTCAGCGGACACACACAGATATTAAAATCGGTGAGGAGGACCTCATTCTGTCCCCAGCCCCTCCAGCCCTTCCATCCAAGGGGAGACATAACCTTCCTTACCCTGGAGGTGTCTAAGCCAGAGCTGGGCACTTGCCTGCTGGGAGACGGAAAGAGGGTGTTCTGTCCAGCACAGGTGTTTTTGGCCATTTGAGGGCCAAACAGACTTGATCAGGCTTCCCTCCCAGCTGGAAGCTGTTGCCAGAAATGAGTGTGGGCCCCCATCCCTGTTTTTCGAGAGGAGTGTGTTTTTTGACTGAGCAGAAACCCTGGGCTGTGCGTGTACTGGGTCAAGGTGACGGTGAGGTGGTGAGACAGCATTTGGGTGCCATCCCCCTAAGTTCTAGCTTGGGCTCTGGCAGGTCTCAGCTGCTTTCCTCTCCACCATCCCAGGACCAGCCAGAGGAGTAATCATGAAGATGGGCCCAGGTCCTTAGTCTCTGAAGGGGCTGTGGGCTGCTGGTCCTGGTTGGGGGATGCCCAGGGGCTTGTGAGGCTGTTTTCCTAGGAAGAGGCAGGCTCTTGGCTGGATCCATGGACCACATCTCAAGTGGGAGTAGGTCCAGTGTGGCTTCAGATCCCACCGTGGACAGCATGACGAGCACGCATGAGTTGACGGAAGATGACAAAGAGAGAAAAGAAGAGAATCGAGCCCCGCCTTGGCTGAGACAAGACAGGGGAGAAGGAGCAGTGGGTGCGGCATGGAGGCAAAGTTACAGGCCAAGGGAGGAGGAGGAGAGCCCAGACCACCCTGGCCTCGAGGGCTGGGGCTTTCCTGGCCCTGCTACTCCAGGGTCTAGTGAAACCCAGGCAAGGGTGGTCCCACTGTAAGGAAGCAGAATTAGGGGAAAAGGCTCCAGCTTCTCCGAGAGCAAGGCAGGGAGGTGCTCTGGGGTCCCTTTCTGTCCTGAGAGCTAATGAGCCTTTGATTCTTTGCTGTTTCTTTCCTGCAGACAAGCAGTGCAAGTCTGAGCGCTGCCGTCTGGATAGCTCAGGTAAGGGCTGCAGGCATAGGCGGGGCTCTGTTTGGAGATGAGCTGACTGCCCTGGGTCTGGGCCCCCTTCCTGGGTGAACATCCCGTTAAATGAAAAACAACCCTCTTTTGATAAAAGAAAAAAGTAGACTTTCTTAAGCAGACACCTGTGGGGGTTGCTAACCTTTCCCACAAGGTGTATATGTGGGTGGTATGTGGCAGCTGACACACCTGTTCCCCTCCCCCCGGGCCTGGGGCCGGCCCCTCCTTCACAGGAGGCCACTGATCAGACCCCAGAGAGCTCCAGGCTGCACTGAGGTGACAGTGGGAAGGGCCACCCCACAAAGTCCTCCCCAGGCCTTCTCCTACTTCCGCCAGAGAGCCCTCTGTCTGTAACTGTGCTCAGAACTCCCTCAGACCACCTTCCAAGGTCAAGGTCAGGTCATGGGTGCTGGAGACCTGGGCTCTAACCCAGGCTCTGCCCCACCTCTGTGACCAATCTTTTCTGCTCTGGGCCTCAGTTTCCCTATCTGTATCATAAGCACATTGGACTAGATGGCCCCCAGTTTCTCTGTGGCCATGACTCTTTCCTTGAACACTTGCTGGCCCAGGGCTTGCCTGAGACATCACCTCTCCAGGTGGGAACAGGCCATTCTCAGGGAAGAAATCATAGCTGCTCCTCACCCTGGGGTCCTGCCTCCTTCCTCAGGGCTCTGAGAACAGTGGGCAGGAAGGAGCCTCAGCCTACACTTTGCTCCCACCCTTCCCCATGACACAATACCACTCAGGCACATGAGTCCTCACTGTGACCCAATGGTGCAGGTACTGTCATCATTCTTGTTCCACGGATGAGAGAGAGGCACAGAGAGGGGAAGCAACCGGCCCCACATCCGGACCTAGCAAGAGATGGGGCCCAGACAGCCTGGCCCTGGAGCCCAACTCTGAACCACAGCACCAGGCTGGCCCCCACCTCATGTCATCCTTACTGCACAATAATCGACTGGAAGGATGTGGGACAGGAAATACTGTCCTCATTATATAGCAAAGTGAGGCCCAGAGACAGAAGTGACTTGCTCCAGGTGACAGAGTGAGTTAGTGGCAAAGTCAAGAACAGCCAGGCCTCCAGCTTCCAAGCCAGCTTCTTTGAGTTCTGATGATCTTGGAATTCTGATCGTTTCTGAGTTCTGAATATTTTTTAGTTCTGATCATCTTTGAATTCTGATATTGTAATTTTAATAACTGGGAAAATTTAGAATTCACCCCCCATCCCAATCCACTAGCACCTCTCCCACCAGAGTCTGGGCAGAGGAACAAGAATCAGCATCTCCTGATCCCACCCAGATCTCTACCCCATTTCATCCCACCTTGCAGTGCCTCGGTTGTGTCAATAGGAGGCTGGCGGTGGTGGTGGTTTAGTGGCTAGGTCAAGTCCAACTCTTGCGACCCCATGGACTGTGGCCTACCAGGCTCCTCTGTCCATGAGATTCTCCAGGCAAGAATACTGGAGTGAATTGCCATTTCCCTCTCCAGGGGATCTTCCTGACCCAGGGACCCAATCCAGGTCTCCTGCATTGTAGGCAGATTATTTACCAACTGAGCTACATTGAAAGCCCTTAATAGGAGGCTGGGGCATAGACCTAATGACCTCTGGAAGGGGAATTGGGACTCTCCTTATCTATTCTTCTCTGTCTACCTTCCTTCCTAAATTCTTCCTCACATTGTCCCTGAATCTCTCTGCCTCTGTTTTCCCCGCAGCCATGGGTCAGAGGCCCGTTCCTGCCGTCTGGTCCCTTCTACTGCTGCTCTGGTTCCTTGTTGGGGAAGTCTTTCCAGAGAGTCCCGGCCTCCTCTAATCCATCAGCCACTGAACAGCTCTGCCTGTCACCTCTGCGCAACATAAGGATGTCAGCCACATGCGTGCTGTGAGTGTGGCCAAGATCCGGGGTAATTCCATCTGCGGGAAATGCTAGGACCTTCTCTGGTGGCTGCCAGGCCTGCTAATGGGAAGAAGAAAATGTGGGGACTGAGCCTCTCCCAGGGGTCTAGGAGTCAGACGCTGAATAGAGGTGGGGGAACTGGAGGACAGGTAACCCCTCACTTGGAAATAGAAGATTAAAGTATTTGGAGGCATGGTGATTGGGGAGAAAAGTACTTGGCCGTGGTATTCACTGATGTTATTCAAATACCTTCCATGTGCACCTGGACAGCTCCTCTTTGCTCTTCCAGGAAGCCTTCTCAGACCTCTCCTCCCTGCTCAATTAGGGGCCCTGCCTCTGGTCTCTCACCCCCAACTGTGAACTTCTGAGGCCAGGAACTGCATCCGAGGTACAGAGGTGACAGCAGAAAATGTGTGGAAGTCAGTAAGGAACAAACACTTTGTGAATGCCTGGTCCCTGTCCCTCCCCTACCTTGGGCATCTTCAAGCTCTCCGAATGTCACTGTGTGACGCTCACATAGTGAGAACAGGGATGGACTGGACATAAGTCCAGATGGGGGAGAGAAGGAGAACAGCCAAGAGAGCTTTAAGGATCTCAATCAAATCCCAGTCATTTTCTTGTCGGCAAAGATGTAATTTCCACTCCGATTCATGAGTCCTCAGTTCCCTAAAAGGCTGGATTCCCAACTTCTACCACCAAGAGCTTAAGGGTAAGACAGGACATGGAAGAGGTGTGAGGCACACACTACTTTATTATGAGTTGGAGCTTTGGGGCCAAGTCCTTATGTGGCCTCCTGCTGTGGAAAGTGGACCTGGAACCCTGAATCCCCAGTCACTCTGAGCCCCTAGACAGGGTCAGGCTAGACCAAGTCTCTGTAACAGCAGCCACAGGGGAAGGAAGAGAAGACAGGAAATGGGGCAGGGCTGTCATGCCTGCTCTCTCCTTACTGAAAGCACTGTGCTCAGCACCGAAGTTCAGTTCTGTCCCTCCCAAACTGCGCTTCGATCTTGACCCTTCATAGAGTTTCTCCTCTGCAGGAATCAGGGGAGCAGCAAGCTCTGATTTCCCTTAGAGGTTAGAGTGCGGAGGAAACAATGAATACTCCTTCTGGTCCATGAAGTCAGTAATGCTGAAGAGAGGACGGCCCAGGCTCTGAGGCCCAGTGGAGAGACATCAGGTGGCCTGAGGGCTGACCACCACCTGGCCTGGCCGATCCATCCCCATCTGGAGGTGCTGTGGCTGCAGCAGACCCCCGGGACTCACAGGGCCTGCACCAGCACCAGAAGACTTATGACCAGAGCCATGGAGAAGAAGATGCCCAGGAAGAAATGATCCGTGACCGGGGCCAGGATGGAGGAGACTGGCAAGCTACAGTCCATGAGGTTGCAAAGAGTTGCACACGACTGAGTGACTTCACTTTCAGTTGGCAGCAGGAATGCAGGGATAGTGGAGGACCCTCTGGATCCATTAGAAATTTCCATCTCTAATGACTCATGACCCCCTCTCTGGTCCATAAGACATTCCTTCTTGGTATCTCTGAACCACACCACCCTGCTGATTCATCCACCCCTGACGGAGCCTGCTCAGCTGGCCAGCAACCCAGTGCCAGTCCCTCACTTCCTCCAGTTCTGCTTCAGGATCCTCCGGCATACCCTCCCCTGTTGAGGGTAGAAATGGACCAGGGCAGACTCACCTTCTGAGAGACCCCCATCTCTACTCCCACCCCCCAGACCTGGGCAACAGACTGACAGAGCTGACCAAGACGGTGTCTCGACTGCAAAGTGAGGTAGCAGGTGTGCAGCGGGCTGTGGTGGAGGCGGGGCCACGCCGGCCACCCGGAGGAGCCAGCATCCTCAGTCGCTACATCACCCGAGTGTGCAACAGCTTCCAGAGCCTGGGGCCCCCCATCCCTGAGACCCCGGAGCTGACAGTGCCAGCGATGATGGGGACCCAGGGGTCATCAGAAACAGGGCTTCCGGATGCTGGAGGGGCTCAGGCTCCAGCTTCTGGGGAGTCTGGCCCCTCCTCCCCAGCTCACGTGTTAGTGCACAGGGAGCAAGAATCAGAGGGGGCTGGGGACCTGCCCCAGGAGGCAGACCTGGGAGCCAAGCAGGGGACCTGATGCTGGGGGAGGGTCCCTTCTTCTGTTGCTGACTGGAGCAGCCTAGATGCCTGAGGGTGGGGGTCACTTCATAGGAGCCCCAGCTGCTTTCCTTGCCTCAATAAATCCTCTGCTCTGGAGATCAGATGTCTCCAGAGGGTGTGAGAATCTCTGTCTCGTGATGTTTTGAAATCACCAATCCTGAAATGAACCCTGGTGGGAGCCAGAATGCAGAGAAATGGCTTGCTCTGGGGACCCGATATCTTGGGCTTAGGATCCTATTTTGAGCTCCTTCAGACTTTTGATGGAACTGAGACTGAGTGGCAGGGGTCCTGGTTTGAAAACAACCTCTCTGACCTTCAGCAAGTTGCTTCCTTCCTTGGCTCTGCATTCCTTGTCAGACAAACAGCCGAGGAAGCCATCTGTCCCCCTTCCTGCCTTCCGGGCTGTTGTGAGGGACCTCTGTTTATCAAAGCACCTGGGGTTGAAGGCTGTGGTGTGTGACAAGGGTCTGCACCTGGACCATGTCTAAAAGTGATCAAGAAGTCATTCATTTTAGTCCCTGAGTCCGAGTCCCATAAGACCAAAG
Organism: Okapia johnstoni; assembly: GCA_024291935.2. Taxonomy (NCBI): domain Eukaryota; kingdom Metazoa; phylum Chordata; class Mammalia; order Artiodactyla; family Giraffidae; genus Okapia; species Okapia johnstoni. The sequence goes on from CM044325.1 coordinate 26,890,775, forward strand.
CAGGGCAGATAGTCCAGTCTCATGAAACAAAGCAGTCATGAAATTTGATGTCATCATACCACAGCACTGTTTAATGGAGTAGCCATCACAGCACTACCCTTGCTTATCCCTGGGAGTCCCCACCATATAGTGGGGCTCCCTCCACCCTACCACGGCCTCAGAATCCCCTGACATCCCAGTTGAAGACATGGCTGCTAGGTCTGGGTCTGAAACCATCTTGTTGCTTCTCTAGGCTCTTCGAAGCCTCCCTTCTTCATATGGAGGTCACATGTTCCCATGACTCCTAAGTGGCAGGCATTGAATGTTCAGAGCCCAGCTCCTAAGAGCTGGAACTCCCAAGAGGCCAAGAGCAGAGTCTTCCAAGAGAGCAGAGTGAAGGCCCCCTTGGAGAGAGAGTCTCCCTGCCCTCCTACTAGAGAGAGAAGAAAAGACAGTGAATGGTCAGCAGGACCGTGGAGGAGTCAAATAGCCAGGGGAGGGACCCAAGAATAACTCACTTGGCACAGACTCACAGCTCGGCCTCTTCTTCTCTGCAACAGACAGCAAAGTGAGGCCTCCAGTTAGATAGACCCTCACACCCCAAACTTCCATTCCCACCAGGCCCTGGTACAACTATTCCCAATTCAATCCATCTTTCCCTTCTCCCAAATACACTTCTGTCTTCCTTTCCTCCTCCTCTTCCAGGAAATCTTCCCCAATTGCCTTTCCATCCCTGCCTCACCCTGGCCCCAGTCACTCTGTCCTGCCTCGGCACTGGGGAATAGCACATGTATGTCCCATCAACCCACCATGCCCAGGGCCTCCTGAGATCTGAAGCAGCACTGCTACCACTTTCCTCTGCTTATTGCCCTCCTTAACCAGGTTCTTTTGGTCTATTAGACTGTGTAGCAGAAGAAGACTTTCGGGAACATTTGGAGAATCATCTAAGAATATTCACACATGCAAAAAACACTTAGCTGACTGCCACTGAGCTGGCAGAACCTGAGTCACAGAGAAAAATATCTCCAACTAGCTTCTGGTCCTCAACTTCCTCATTAATCATGTGGGTCTCCTGAAGGCCTTGGGGACTGAAATTAACTGGGGGCCTCCTGGCAGTACTGCGTCCCTCATGCATGGCTCACCACCCAGATAGGCGCAGTTAAAGTGGCTGCACATCTGATCACTGCTGGAGAGAGTCACCAGGCTTTTGTTTCCATCCTTAGAGAAACTCATCACCACGAAGACTTCATATGGGGGGATCAGCACCTCACGCTCCTCAGGAAAGACAGACAGGGCCTGGATCGGGGCCCCAAAGCAAGTCCTTAGAGAGAAGAAGGTAGCATTACCAAATCCGTGGGCCACTGCCTCATCCAGTGAGCTGGAGGCAAATTGGCCCAAGCGGATAGAGTCCCCCACACTCTTGGGTTCAAAGTGAATCCTGCGCACGCCTCGGAACACTGCCTGCCCGGGTTCCCTGCCGCAGCCCCTACTGCCCCGCAGCAGCTGCAGGGCCCGGGTCAGGTAGAAATGCAAGGCCTTGAAAGGGAAGTAGTTCATGTAGGACTCCCAGGAGCCACCGCCTGTCCGCACAGCCTGGTTCAGCTCCCGGTACAAAGCGTTGGATGAGTTGGTGTAGACCATGATGGCAATTCCGTGCTGGCTTCTAAAGCCAGGAGGCAGAATGAGCCCTGGACGTTTTTGCTCCCAGGTCTTCTGGGCTGTCTCCCAGGACTCCCGCAGCAGGGCATGGTTGGCCATCTCCTTCTCTAACAGAAGCACTGCTTTCTCCTCCATCTCCTCCGAGCAGCCCACATAGGCATCATCGAATGTATCTGGAGCCAGGCTCAGGTACTTGATGGTTACACCCTGGGCATACGTAGGTAAGGAAGAAAGGTGCCACACAGAAAAATGTATAAATAAGTTCAGGGTACTGGACTGAGGTCCTGGACACAGATAATTTCAGAAACCCAGAATCTCATTCCTATGCTCAAATATCTGGGGTCTGATATTTGGCAAGAATTCAAGGGTTTTAATAACAGGCAATGAAGTCAGAGAGACATTGGTTCAAATCCTGAATTCACCACCTACTGCCTGTAAGATCTTGGACAAGTCTCAACTTTTCTGGGCTTCATGTCCTCCACTTATAAACTCTTATAAACTTATATACTACTTCCAACCTCACAGGGTTATTGTCAGGACCACATATAGATCCTAACTAAGAGGGGTCATCTATCGTTAAAGAGGTTCCTTCACTTGGTGGAATGTGGCGCTGGATGACTTCCAAGCCCCATTCTGGCTTTAAGACTCCGTGTGCAGGTGACATACAAATATACAATCAATCTCCAATGACCTGACCCCATGTCCAGCCTAAGACTCGTTCCCTCTCCCACACAGGTGTGTAGACACCAGACCAGGTCCCTGTCAGCTCTAAGACTCTGAGTCCTCTCCTGCTCTAGAAGCCTGCATCCTTCAACCTAGGGTGGGAGTGGGGAAGAGGTCAAGCTCTGGTCTGGGAGGGGCTGCAGGAAGGTCGTACACAGGTAACCCTAAGGAGAGTGTGTAGGCTGGGCCGCGGGTGTAAGATGGGAAATGAGAGGAGGAAGCTGGAGGCTGTCTGATGGAGGAGGGTATGAAGGATTAAGGATCACAGGAGGACCTGTGGGTGGAGGTGGGGTTCTGGGAGATGGAATGGGAACTTGGGGCTCCCTGCGGGTGTGGAGGCTCCTGAGAGGAAGAGGGTTCAGAGGATGACATCCTAAAAAAGCGTCCCTGGGAGGGATCTTTGAGGAGTCAGGCCCCGGGTCCCACCCCACCAAGTGTTCCCTTTGCTACAGCAGAAGGCTCTCCCCAGTTACCTGTCCAGGGTCATAACGGCGGATACCACTGCTGAGGGTATAGAGGCTGAGACAGCTGAGGCTGATCAGCAGAGTTGCCCATATCATTCTTGCTGGATTCTTGGAGGGTGAGATCCAGATGAAGGTGGGACCAGCAATGGTCTTTCTTGGCTTCAGTGGGCTGGGGGACAGAGACTTGGAGCCTTTTTTCTCTGGTGTGAGGGATCCCTGGTCCAGGACTTGGCCCAGCAGTGCACGGGCTGGTCCAAGGGCATGCCTAAGTGAGTGGACTCAGCTTGGATTATATCATCTCCCACTTCCACCCCAGCACAACCATAGGCTGTGCTCCCCGCCTCCTGATTACTGGGGTTCTCAGAGCCATCTGCCCAGGAATGATAAAGTAGATGGGTAATAATGGCTCCGCTGGAGTGGGGAAGGGACAGGGGTCAGGGACCCACCTGGAGGCAGCAGAGGCCTGTTAGAAGAAAGAGCCAATTCTGACTCCACGATGGAACTGTTTCTTTGACTTGCTTTTTATTGCTTCAGTGTTTATAATCACACACAGAGTCCTGCCTCAGAGAATCCAGCCCCTCTGCCTAACTGTTAAACTAAAGTACCTCCGTTCAGCTCACAGGAAGAGAAGCTGACCCTTCCACCAGTGAATGGCTGCAAAAAAAGGAGAGATTAACACACTTTTTCTACAGGCTGGGCATTTCCTCCAAGATGTTTTGTAAGACTAACAGCCCTTTTTACTTAACTTCCTCACCTCCTGCCCCCTCTCTTTTGCCATTTTACCTTATTCTTCACCTCCCCCGCCCCGCTGTTTTATAAAAGAATCTAGCATACAGATCCCGATAAAGCAGTTAGTTTGAGACATTAGTCTGCCATCTTCTCAGTCAACCGACTTTCCAAATAAAGTCATATTCCTTGCCTCAACTCTTCATTTCTCGGATTTGTTGACCTGTCAGGCGGCAAGCAGAGCGAGCCTGGACTTGATAACAGGCCGAGAGCGGAAAGGAAAACCGAAGGTTCTGGGTGGCAGGGGCTGAAGTCTGCACAGGTGCTGTGCTGTACTGTCAACCGGGAGTCTCCAGGGTCAACAAAGTCCAAGGCTAACTATAGCATCAACGCTGTAACCCGATACGCATACCTCTCTTCCCCAACAACAGACGGTGGGGTGGGGGGAACAGGGCTGAGAGTTGTAACTTCCCTTCCCAGGGACTGCGAGGTCTTTCTCCAGGATACTTTTCTCCCAGCAAACCAGGGCTAGAGAAGGAGGATTGTGAGATGTGGTCTCTCCCTTGGGTGGGCCCTTTCTGCCGTGGTTGGAACTCCAAGGCACTAGGCCAAGGGGACCAAGAGGGTTCTGCCTGCTGAGGTCACCACTTGTGCACTTGTTGTTGTTGTTCTTGAATCACTAAGTCATGTCCAACTCTTTGTGACCCCATGGACTGCAGCACGCCAGGCGTCCCAGTCCCTCCCTATCTCCCAGAGTTTGCCTAAGTTCATATTCATCGAATCGGTGATACCATCCAACCATCTCATCTTCTGTTGCCCTCTTTTCCTTCTGCCTTCAATCTTTCCCAGGATCAGGGTCTTTTCCAATGAGTTGGCTGTTCACATCAGGTGGCCAAAGTATTAGAGCTTCAGCTTCAGCATCAGTCTTTCCAGTGAGTACTCAGGGTTGATTTCCTTTAGGATTGACTAGTTTGATCTCCTTGCTGTCCAAGGGACTCTGAAGAGTATTCTCCAACACCACAGTTCAAAAGCATCAATTCTTTGGCCATCTGCCTTCTTTATGGTTCAACTCTCACATCCATACGTAACTACTGGAAAGACCATAGCTTTAACTATACAGACTTTTGTTGGCAAAGTGATGTCTTTGCTTCTTAATACATTGTCTAGGTTTCTCATGGGCTTCCCTGGTGGCTCAGACAGTAAAGAATCTGCCCACAACGCAGGAGAACTTGGGTTGGGTAGATCCCCTGGAGAAAGGAATGGCAACCTACTTCAGCATTCTTACCTGGAAAATTCCATGCACAGAGGAGCCTGGTGAGCTACAGTTGGTGGAGTCGCAAAGAGCTGGACACGACCGAGAGACACACACACACACACACACACACACACACAGGTTTGTCATAGCTTTCCATCCAAGAATCAATTGTCTTCTAATTTCATGCCTGCAGTCATCATCTGCAGTGATTTTAGACCCAAGAAGAGAAAATCTGTTGCTGCTTCCACCTTTTCCCCTTCTATTTACCATGAAGTGATGGGACTAGATGCCATGATATTCGTTTTTTTAATATTGAGTTTTTAAGGTGATTTTTTCACTCTCCTCTTTCACCCTCATCAACAGGCTCTTTAGTTCCTCTTCACTTTCTACCATTAACGTGGTATCATCTGCATATCTGAGGTTGTTGATATTTCTCCTGGTAATCTTGATTCCAGCTTGTAAATCATCCAACCCAGCATTTCGCATGATGTACTCTGCATAGACGTTAAATAAACAGGGTGACAATATACAGCCTTGTTGTACTCCTTTCTCAGTTTTGAACCAGTCAGTTGTTTCTTATAGTTTATTCCACTTATTTATTTGCGTACAATTTGCATATGGCCAACAGTTGGGTGACATGTGGTCCAACATCTGAATGGCCCACACCCGCCTCCTTTCTGTTTATACCCCTTCCCTCCAGTAAGCTTTACTCAGATGCAGAGCTCTCTCTCACATCCTCAGGGGCCAGCCTTGCCCTTCCCCAGACCCTCTGTCCCCTGACCTCTTAGACTCAGGCCACCCCATGTTTATAAACATTAGCCTTTCCCCTCACCTCCTTGGGCTTGCCTATAAATACTCTAGCTCTGAGTTTTGGAGACCTCCCAGGAGGTAATGAGAGAAGGGGCCAGCTGAGGAATCAGTCAGCTGCTCTGGGAGGAGCTTTCTGGTAGCATGAGCCTTGGGGGTGGCAGGGTTCCTCCTTCAGAGTGGCCAGGGACTTGTGGGTGCAGAAATTAGTATTTAATAGATGTACTTGCTACCTATTGTGTCTGAGGTGTGCGTAGAAGGTTAGATTCACCCCAGGGCCTTGTCTTGGTCTGGCTCATTAATTCAGACCCATCTTCGTTCCCCTGTCCCCTCAGGTTTGCCAGACAAAGAATTTTCTTCACCTAGAATCCTGCTTCCTGTAGACCAAAAAGGAGGACAAGCTGTGTCCAGGGTTGAGAGAGGGAAATGAAAAGAGGGGCATCGCAAGGAGTTCCCTGGTGGCCTAGGGGTTATGATTTAGGCATTCACTGTGGTGGCCCTGGTTCAATCCCTAGTCAGGGAGCTGAGATCCCACAAACCCAACAGCATAAACAAAAAGGAAGAGAGGCAGTCCAAAAACCAGACTGCTTAGCAAAATCCACGGAAGATCAAGTTCTTTTGTCCCCTTCCAGTGAGACGGGCACCCCCAAGCTCTCCAAGATTAGAAATCAGGAGTCACTATGCTGTTCTCCATTGCTGTGAAAAACAGCATCTCACCTACATATCCTGATGCCTCTCCCCCAGAGGGTCCTGAGCACTGACAGTTGGTGGAACAGAAGATACTATACTGTACTGTCTGGACAGATAGGCCTGCAGGGACACAACATGGGACCAGATCTGCTAGCATCAGGGTTTTCTCCTCTCTCCATCCTCTGGCTTTGGGGAATTGCTTCACTTATCCTGAGACCTGGCACCCCAAGAAAGACCCCAAGAGATGGAGTCAAATCTAGTCATTGAACAGTGGTCTGGAGTGAAGTGGAAAGTCCTCCAAGATCACATGGCCAGTCAACACTGGAGCTGGGATTCAGACTCTCTACTCTGGGAATCTCTCTTTGCTCCTCAGGTGAGTCTCCATGCTCATCTGAAAGGATCAATAAGGAGATACTCCCTGAGGCCAGGGATGCTGAATGCAGGACCAAACCCAGTGGGAAGGTACTTGTTCCAGTTTGAATCCTTGATTTCTCTCTGGATTCAAGGATTCCCTTTTTCATGGGAAGAGGTCTGGCCCAGAGCATCCTGGGCAGACGCTAGTATTCCTGAGCCTAGAGGAGATATCCAGAAATAGATGGGAGAGTGTCACATTTCTGAGCAGCTGTGTGGGATTTGACAGTATAAAAAAGAAACCTGCCCTCCCTCTACCCTGGTGACTGTCACTGGAGACCAACACCAGCTTCCCCACCGCAGAGAAAGTCTAGGTAAGGGGCACACTACCCTCCTCCTGGGTACTGGGCAAGAACAGCTGTTTCTGAAACAGGAAATTTGGGGTGTTAGTGGTAGAGTCATAGCAATCATTAGGAAACCTTTCAGGAAACCTTTTATCTTTGTCTGTTCAGGCTGCCATAACAAAAATACAACAGAGCGGGTAACTTATCAACAACAAACATTTATGTTTAACAGTTCTGGAGGCTGGAGGCTGAAAGTTTGAGATCTGGGTGCCACCCTGGTAAGATGAAGGCCTTTTCCTGGTTCATAGCCAGCACCTCCCCACTGGCTCGTCACAGGTTGGAAGCTGCTAGGGAGATCTGTGGGGTCTTTTATTACAAGAACAAAATTCCAGTCATTATGGCTCATAAACTAATGAACCAATGATTTCCCCATGACTCACCTTCTAATACCATCACATCAGGCAGTAGCATTCCAGCATTTGAATTTTGGGGAGACACATTCAGACTTTTGCACATTGGATGGAGAACTTTGGGATACTTAGGGAGGTTTGAGGCCATTGAGTAATTTGGGGGTTTCTAGGAAGGGATTTGGAGCCACATCCCCAGTGTGGAATGTTCATCATAGGCCTGGATGAGGGGAAACTGACAAGAGAAGTGCCCTGAGCAGGATGACAGGGAGGACAGAAGGGCAGCATCTGGGAGAGAAAAAGAGGTTGCCAGTGCCTCCACTTCCTGGTCTCCCAGGCCCTCCACAACACTCTGACCCCCACACCAAACATGAAATTTTATGTCACCACAGTGCAGCATCCCCCGACATCCTGGTTGGAGACATGGCTGCTAGGTCTGGGTCTGAAACCACCTTCTTGCTTCTCCAGGCTCTTCAAAGCCTCCTTTCTTCATATGGAGGTCACATGTTCCCAGGACTCCTAAGTAGCAGGCCCTGAACTTTCATATCCTTGTTTCTAAGAGCCAGAATCCCCAAGTGGCCAAGAGCAGAGTCTGCCAGGAGAGCAGAGAGAAGTCCCCCTTGGAGAATGAGTCTGCTTGCCCTCCTGCTAGAGAGAGAAGAAAAGGCAGTGAATGGTCAGCAGGGCCAGGGGAAGTCAAAGCAAGCAAAGGAGGGGCAGGAGGGTGACTCACTTGGCACAGACTCACATCTTGGCCTCTTTCTCCCTGCAATAGACAGCACAGTGAGGCCTCCACATAGACAAACCGTCATACCCCAAATTTCCCTTCTCACCAAGCCCTGCAAAGCCACATCTCATCTCAATCCAGCTTTCCCTTCTCCCAAATATACTTCTGACTTCCATTCCTCCTCCTTCTTCCAAGAAATCTTCCCTGTTTGCCTTTCCATCCCTGCCCCACCCTGGCCCCAATCACTTGGTCCCTGCCTCAGCACTGGGGAATAGCATACTTGTGTCCTGTCAGCCCTATTACACCCAGAGCCTCCTGAGATCTGAAGCCACACTCCTGCCACTTTCCTCTGCTTAGCATCCTCCTTAACCAGGTATTTTGGTCTACTAGACTGTATAGCAGAGGAAAATTTTGAGGACATTTAGAGAATCATCTGAGAATAGTCACACATGCAGTAAACACCATAGGGCCTTGTCTGAGTGGCTGAACCTGAGACACAGAGAAAATAACTTCAGCTAATTTCTGGCCTTCAACTTCCCCGTTAATCACATGGGTCTCCTGAAAGGCCCTGGACATTTAAATCAACCAAGGATCTCCTGCCACTCTTGCTTCCCTCATGCATGGCTCACCATTCAGATAGGCGCAGTTAAAGTGGCTGCAGATGTGATTAGTGCTGGAGAGAGTCACCAGGCTGTGGGTTTCATTCTGGAAGAAATCAGTAACCACGAAGACTTCATGTGGGGGGATCAGCACCTCACGCTCCTCAGGAAAGACAGACAGGTCCTGGATCAGGGCCCCAAAGCAAGTCCTTAGGGAGAAGAAGGTGGTATTACCAAAACTGCGGGCCACTGCCTCATTCAGGGAGCTGGAGGCAAACTGGCCAAAGCGGATAGAGTCCCACAGCCTCTTGGGTTCAAAGCGAATTGTGTGCACGCCTCGGAACACCATCTGCCCGGGTTCCCTGCTGCAGCCCCCACTGCCCCGCAGCAGCTGCAGGGCCCGGGTCAGGTAGAAATGCAGGGCCTTGAAGTGGAACTGGTTCATGTAGGACTCCCAGGAGCCACCGCCTGTCTGCACAGCCTCGTTCAGCTTCTGGTGCAGATTATTGGATGAGTTGGTATAGAGCACAATGGCGATTCCATGCTCAGTTTGGAAGCCTGGAGGCAGGCTGAGCCCTGGACATTTTTGCTCCCAGTACTTCCCAGCTGTCACCCAGGCATCTCACAGCCAGGTATGGTGGACCATCTCCCTCTGTAGCAGATCGACTGCCAACTCCTCCATCTCTTCCGAGCAGCCCGCATAGGAATCATCAAAGGTGTCTGGAGCCAGATCCAGGTCCTTGGAGGTAATGCCCTGGGCATATGGAGAAAAGAAAGAGAGGAGCCACACAGGAAAGCGTGTAAATTCAGGGTACTGGACAGAGGTCCTGTGGGCAGATCAGTTCAGAAACACAGGATCTCATTTCTATGCTCAAATATCTAGAGTGTGAAATTTGTCAAGAGCTCAAAAACTTGAATAATAGGCACTGAAGTCAGACAGATATGGGTTTAATCCTGAATTCTCCAGCTATTGACTGTGAGATCTTGGGCAAGTCTCTTAACTTTTCTGGGCTTCAGGTTCTTTCCTTATACACTGACTTCACAGGGTTATTGTCAGGACCGTGTATAGATCCTCTTTGTGTACTAAGAGGGTCATTTATTATTAGAGAAGTTCCTGCACTTGGTGGGGCTGGATGACCTCCAAGCACCTTTCTGGCTCTGAGACTCACTGTGCAGATGACATTCAAATATACAATCAATCTCCAATGACCTGACCCCATGCCCAGCCTCAGACTCGTTCCCTCTCCCACACAGGTGTATAGACACACCAGGTCCCTGTCAGCTCTGAGACTCAGTCCTCTCCTGCTCTAGAAGCCTGCATCCTCCAACCTGGAGTGGGAGTGGGGAGGAGGTCAAGCCCTGGTCTGGGAGGGGCTGCAGGAGGGTTGTGTAGGCTGGGCCACGGGTGGGAGATGGGAAGTGAGAGGAGAAAGCTGAAGGCTGTCCCGAGGGAGGAGGGTATGAAGGCAGGAGGGTCACAGGAGGACCTGTGGGTGGAGGTGGGGTTCTGGGAGATGGAATGGGAACTTGGGGCTCCCTGCAAGGGTGGAGGTTCTTGAGAGGAAGAGGATTCAAAGGATGGCATCCTAGAGAAGCGTCCCTGGGAGGGATCTTTGAGGAGTCAGGCCCCGGCATTCCCCACCTCCACAAGTGTTCCCTTTGCTGCAGCAGAAGGCTCTCCCCAGTTACCTGCCCATGGCTGCCAAGGGTGTGGAGGCTGAGGCAGCTGAGGGTGATCAGCAGAGCCGCCAGCATTATCCTCAGAGGCACTTGGAGAGTGAGATCCAGTTGAGGGTGGGACCAGCGATGGTGGAGTCCCAGTTTTGCTGGGATGGTGACAGAAACTTGGAGCCTTTCTTCTCTGGTGTGAGGGGTCCCTGGCCCAGGACTTGGCTGGGCAGGGCATGGGCATGTCCAAGGGTGTGTCTAAGTGAGTGGGTGGAGTTTGGATTATAACACCCCCCACCTCCATCCCAGCACAATCTTAGTCTCTGTTCCCTGCCACCTGGTTCCTGGAGTGCTTAGAGCCATCTGCACAGGAATGATAAAGGCGGGCGTGGGGATTGAGGCGGGGAGGTGATTTGGCTCTACTTAGAGTCAGGAGGGGCCTGGAGTCAGAGACCCAACTGGAGGCGGCCCAGGCCTGTTAGAAGGAAGAGTCAGCTCTAACTCTAGGATGGAACTGTTTCTTTGACTTGCTTTTTGTTGCTTCAGTTTTTATAATTATATATAATATATAATCGGAGAAGGTAATGGCAGCCCACTCCAGTACTCTTGCCTGGAAAATCCCATGGACAGAGGAGCCTGGTAGGCTGCAGTCCGTGGGGTCGCAAAGAGTCAGACACGACTGAGCGACTTCCCTTTCACTTTTCACTTTCATGCATTGGAGAAGGCAATGGCAACCCACTCCAGTATTCTTGCCTGGAGGATCCCAGGGATGGCGGAGCCTGGTGGGCTGCCGTCTATGGGGTGGCACAAAGTCGGACACGACTGAAGCGACTTAGCAGCAGCATAATATATAATATAATAAATAATATAAATAATATACAATATAATATATAATAATATATTATATTTTATATAATATATATTTATTATACTATATATGATATAATATATATATTATATCAGCGAACCCTGCTCCTCAGCCTGACTATTAAACTAAAGTACCTCTGTTCAGCTCACAGGAAAATAATCTAACCCCCATGCCAGTGAATGGCTGCAAAAAAAGAAGAGATTAATATATCCTTCCCACAGGCTAGGCATTTCTTCTGAAATGTTTTGTAAAACCCGTTTTACTTTACTTCTGCCCAGCCTCTCCCTCTTTGTTTTGCCTTTTTACTTTATTCCTCACCTCTCTTTCTCTGCCCTAAAAAAAACCTGGCAATACAGACCCCTATAAGATAGTTAGTTGAGACATTAGTCTGCCATTTTCTTGGTCAGCTGCCTTTCCAAATAAAGTCATATTCCTTGTCTCAGCACTTCCTTTCTCAATTTATTGAGCTTTTGGGTGGCTAGCAGAGCGACCTTGGATTTGGTTACAGGCCAAGAACAGAAAGGAGCACTGAAAGTTCTGGGTGGCAGGCCCTGATGTGTGCCCAGGAGCTGCACTGTCTCCTGTTCCCTGTGTCCCGCGGATCCTCAAAGTCCACGGCTAACTATAGCCCCCCACCCACGCAGTAACCCGACACCTCCCTTCCCTAAAAGCAGACACCCTGTGGGAGCAGGGCTGAGAGCTATAACTCCCCTTCCCTTGCACTGAGAGGCCTTTCTCCAGGAACTTCTTTGTCTCCTAGCAAGACCAAAGCAAGAGAATTGTGAAATATGTTTTTCCCCTGGGCAGTCTGTGACCGCCATGGCCCAGCCTCCACACCAGAAGTCTGAGGGGACCAAGAGAGTTATACCTGCTGAAAGTTCACCTCTTGTGTGCTCCTTGATTTGCATACAATTTGCGTATGGTCAACTCCTTGGGTCACATGTATTTCAGCATTTGAGTGGCCCCCACCCTTCTCCTTTCTCTTTAAGCCCCTTCCCTTCTGTAAGCCTTGCCCAGATGCGGAGCTCTCTCTCACATCCTCAGGGGCCAGCCTCGCCCCTCCACAGACCCTCAGTCCCCTGACTCTCAGACTCAGGTGACCTATGTTTATAAACACTAGCCTTTCCCTTCACCTCCCTGGGCTTGCCTATAAATACCCTAGCTCTGTGTTTTGGATGCCTCCTGGGAGGTAAAGGCAGAAGGGACCAGTGAGGAATCAGTCAGCAGCTCCAGGAAGAGCTTTCTGGCAGCATGAGCTTCTGGGGTGGCAGGGTTCCTCTTTCAGAGTGGCCAAAGACTTGAGGGTCTAGAAATCAAGATTTAAGAAATGTGCCGCTACCTGCTGTGTCTGAGATGGGCACAGAAGGTTAAACTCACCCCAGGGATTTGTCCTGGTCTGGCTCATTAATTTAGCCCCATCTTTGTTCCCTCACCCCCTTAGGTGGCCAGACAAATAAAAAATTTCACCTAGAATCCTATTTCCTCCAGAAATTCTTCCTGTAGATCAAAAAGGAAGACAAACTGTGTCCAGGCTGAGGGGAAGGTGGGGAGGGAGGTGAAAAGAGGCATATCCTAGAGAGTTCCCTGGTGCCATAGTGGTCAGGATTTCAGGCTTTCACTGCTGTGGCCCAGGTTCAGTCCCTGGTCAGGGAACTGAAATCCCACAAACCATAAAGCATGCCCAAAAGAAGAAGAGAGGTAGTCCCGAAACTGGACTGCTTGTTAGGCAAACACAACAGATCCAAACAAGTTCTTTCATCCCCTTCTAATTTAGACTGGCGTCCCCAAAGCACTCCAAGAATAGAAAATCAGGACTCACTCTGCTGTTCTCCATTATTGTGAAAAAACAGCAACTCATCTACATATCCTGCCTGCCTCTCCCCCTAGAGGGTCCTGAGAATTGACAATTGCTGGAACAGAAGATACTATACTTTTGGATAGCTAGGCCTGCAGGGACACAACACAGGACCAGATCTGCTGGTATCAGGGTTTTCTCCTCTCTCCATCCTCTGGCTTTGGGGAATTGCTTCACTTATCCTGAGACCTGGCACCCCAAGAAAGACCCCAAGAGATGCAGTCAAATCTAGTCATTGAACAGTGGTCTGGAGTGAAGTGGAAAGTCCTCCAAGATCACATGGCCAGTCAGCACTGGAGCTGGGACTCAGACTCTCTACCCAGAAATCTCTCCTTACTCCTCAAGTGAGTCTTCATCACCTGAAAGGATCAATAAGGAGATACTCCCTGGGGCCTGGGATGCCGAATGCAGGACCAAACCCAATTAGGAGACAGTTGTTCCAGCCTTCCTTGATTTCTCTCTGGGTTCAGAGATTCGCTTTTTTCACGGGAAGAGCTCTGGCCCAGAGCACCCTGGGCAGAGGCTAGTATTCCTGAGCCTAGAGAAGATATCCAGAAATAGATGGGAGAGTGTCACATTTCTGAGCAGCTGTGTGGGAAAGGTACAAGGGGTGGTATAAAAGAGAAACCTGCCCTCCCCCTCCCCTGGAGGCTGTCACTGGAGACCAACACCAGCTTCCAAGCCCCGGAGAAAGTCTAGGTAAGGGGCATATGACCCTCCTCCTGCGCACTGGGCACAGAAAGCTGTTTCTGAAATGTGAAATTTGGGGTGTTATTGGTAGACTTATAGCAATCATTAAGAAAAGGTTCAAGAAACCTTTTCTCTTTGTCTGTTCAGACTGCTATAACAAAAATACCACAGACTGGGTATCTTATCAACAACGAACATTTATATCAAAGAGTTCTGGAGGCTGAAAGTCTGAGATCAGGGTGCTAGCCTGGTCAGATGAGGGCTCTATTCCTGGTCATAGCCAGCACTTCCCCACTGGGCCCTCACAAGGTGAAAAGACTAGCGAGCTCTGTCGGGCGTCTTTTATAAGAACAGCAATCCCAGTCATGAGGGCTCATGAACTAGGAACTAATGATCTCCCAAAGGCCCTACCTTCTAATACCATCACATCAGGCATTAGGGTTCCAGCCTATGAATTTTGGGGAGACACAAACACGTAGACCACTGCATATTTGACAGAGAGGTCTGAGATATTAAGGGAGGCTGAGGCCATTGGGAAACTTGGGGACTTCTAGGGAGGGATTTGGAGTCCCAGTCCCAGCAGGGCTTCCCAGATGGTGCTGGTGGTAAAAATCCCTCTGCCAATGCAGGAGACCCAGGGTCGTGGGTTAAATCCCTGCATTGGGAACATCCCCTGGAGCAGGAAATGGCAACCTGCTCCAGTATTCTTGCCTAGAAAATTCTATGGACAAAGAAGCCTGACAGGCTATAGTATATGGGGTTGCAAAGAGTTGGACAGGACTGAGCAACTGAGCACAGGTTTAAGTCATAGCTTTAATGCTTTTGGCTCAAAAACCATTTTGAAACTTCTAGGGAGTTCACGCAAAACAAGGTTAAAGTAGACTAGAAAACACCTCCAGTAGGGAACATTCATCATGGGCCTAGATGACGGGAAACTGACAGTAGAGGTGCCCTGAGCAGGATGAAAGAAGGACAGAGGGGCAGCAGCTGGGAGAGGAAAAGGGCTTGCCAGTGCCTCCACCTCCTGGCCTCCCAGGCCCTCCCTGACACTCTGGCCCCCACACCATTGCCCCAAAACTGGTTACTAAGCCATCAACCCACCTGCTCTGCAGTGGTCTCCATTACTAGCGACACCCAGAAAGCCTCTCAGACTTTCAGCAAACATGCCTGGAGGCCTCATGTGTGCCTGGCCTTGAGCTGAGCCCTGGGGACACAGAGTGGGTCATACCTGGTCCTGCCCTCAAGGAACTCACAGGCCAGGAGGGGAGGCAGACTCGGAAGGCAGCACAGTATGATTAGCACAGTGACAGAGGAAAGCACATGATTCAGGAGGCCAGAGGAGTCAGAGGGCTTCCTGGAGGAGGTGGCCACTGAGCTACTCCTTGAAGAGTGGGTAGCAGGAGAAGGGAAGCCCCAGCACATGGAGGGAAGCAACAGTGCCTCATCTGGGACCTCGTTCTGTGCCATCCATGTGAAGCAATGGTGGAAGGGCACAAGGCTGAAGAGTTTGTGGAGGGCCAGGTCACAGAGGACTTCAAATGCCAGCACTCGGTCCTGAGGGTAAGAGGGAAGTTTTGTTTTGTTATGTTGCCTTTTTTTTCTTTCCTGTAGTGTTCTCATCCCTTCCCTCATAATTTTCATGTCTGTATTTTGAGCTATTTCTCCCAGTTAGGTTTGGCACAGAGGGTTCTGAAGCAGGTGAGGAACATGACCAGCTGTGCTTTAGACTCATTGTTCTCCCTGATCCAGGGGAGTGTGGAGTTGCAGGGGCGACAGTGGAGGCAGGGAGACCAGGGAGGAGGCAGGAGCTGACTGGAGCCTTGGGGGAGGTGGTGATGGGGGAAGGGAAGGACCATCGAAGATGAACTCATACTATGCACAGCATTACTTGGTAACAAATTTCGTGTTTGATGAGTGAATGGAAAGCCAAATAACCATCTTGGGTGACTGGATGAATAACAAGGATGGTAGGTTACATGACACTTTTCTGATGGAAAATTCAGAGGAACCACCTTGAGCTGGATGAAGCTCAAAGAGAAATTCATCACAAGGATCCCAGGGTATTTCTCGGTACCCAAAGGCCAGAAGTGAAGAGTCTCTGGAAACCCAAGGAAGTGCCTCACTCTGCCTGTGCTTTGGCTTCAGGCCACTCTCTTTGCTCCTCAGCCCTCCCTTCTTCTTTCCCCAGGGACCTCATCTCTCCCTGACTTCAGCACACCTGTGATTCTCAAATGTCTCTTGTTGTACATTCTGCTCCCTCTCAGACACCGGCCCCTGTAGAGTCCACATAGGACAAACTGAACTGACCCCCAAACCTGATCATTTATTCAGTACATTTTTAATTGATCATCTACTATGTGTTGAGATGAGCAAGATGAGCTTTCAAAGTGTAGTCTGCTTTCCTCTGTATTTCCAACTTAGAGCATGGGAACCTGAGTGTGAGCCCTGATTTCCCCCATCTCATCTCCTAAACCTCATCAGATACCATGTCCAGTAAATTCTACATAGTAAGGCAGGGTCCACTCTCACTGCCAATACTTTAGTCAGGCCACATGATTCATAGTCCTCAGTCTGACTTCATAATTCTCCTTCCCTATTCCAAGCCTCTGAAATCTTTTATTTCTGTGTTTCTGCAGGACAATGAAGAGGCAGTGAGAGATACAGTTGGCTTTGAGTTTTCACTACATGACCATTTTGCTGTGGGCCACAAAATCTCAGTGGCATGCAAACATTTATTCTCATGCTCCTGGGTCTTCAGGTTGACTGTAGATGGGCTAAAGTGAGCTTGAATGGGCAGCTCTACCTCAGGCTGCCAGCCTACCTCAGCTGGCTGCCTCCTTGTTGTGGGCTGGGCCCACATCTGCTCCTCTGGGGCCCAGGCTTGAGGAACAGTTCTGGGCTATGTTCTGATGGTCTCTGACCCAAAAAGAAGGCCTTCTCTCTTGGTTTGGGTTTCCCCCAAAGCAGACCTAGAGGCAAGGACTTGGGTGTAGTGAGCTTATTTGTAAGGTGGTCTCAGGAAGTACAAGTGAAGGAGTGGCGAAGAGAGACAAGTCCCCCTGCAAAAAGTGTGTGACCACTGTGGTCAACTATGTCTCTCTGGGGATCCTCTGTGGACTAGGGAATCTGACGTTCCACCCTCATTGGGTGAGAGTTGTCCCTGGGAACATTAAATCTCCTGCACCTTGGGGCTGCCCTGAGCAAGCTCCCAAGGTGATGCAGAAAGGCTTGGACACAGGAATATATGGAGCACTAGGAGTGAAAAGCTGTCAGATGCTTGAGAATTATTCACTGCTCCTGTATTTCAACCTGAAGATGAGCTGAGGTGATACTGTGAATCAATAATGGCAGGCATATCTTTTATATTGCATCCATCTATTATTAATAATATCAAATCCCAGGAAGGACTCCAAGTGTCTCACTTAGGTTATGTGTCCAAACGTGAACCAGTCACAATGACCAGGGCATTAGAGCACTAGTTTGGGGGTCTAATGTTCCCCTCATAAGGGTACAGAGTTAGGAAAGCCCCCAGTGAACCCATGGACTGGATTTTCCACAAGAAGAGGATCTATTATAGAAATTCAGTTTTCTTTGGTGGATTCCAAAAGAGCACAAGAATTCAAGTAGCTTTTTGCTGCTATATTCTCTGCCCATTAGCATTCTATCCTGGAATTAGGGAGCAGTATTTCATGCTTTAGTCCCCATTGTGATCCCATTTTCAATTCTGTCTACTCCGTATCTCCTCTAGACAGCTCATCATTTAAACCCACTCCTGGTGCAAATGTGTCTTCATCAGGCTCTTTGGCTTCCTGTAACATACATCACATGCTACTTGAAATTCCTCACTCCAGCTCCGTCTCCACCTTAAAAGAGCTTAAAGAAGCAGGCATATGGGTTTTGTTTCTGTTTTGTGATCACAGTTTTATCCTCAGCTCCTGGCACATTACAGGATGCTCAAGAATTTTCTGTTGAGAGGCTTCCTTGGTGGCTCTGTGGTAAAAGATCCACCTGCCAATGCAGGAGACACAGGTCTGATCCCTGATCTGGGAAGATCCTGGATCCCTGATCATATGGTGCACAAGGCAACTAAGCCCATGCACCACAGCTACTGAACCTGTGCTCTGGAGGCTGGGTACGGCAATACTGAAGCCCTAGTGTCCTAGAGTCCGTGCTCCACAACAAGAAAAGACACCGCAGTGAGAAGCCTGAATACCATAACTAGAGAGTAACCCCTGCTCGCCGCGAGGAGAGAAAAGCCCGTGTAGCAATGAAGACCCAGCACAGCCAAATATAAACTAATTAATTAAATTATTATTTTTTAAAAAAGAATTTTGTTGAATGAATGAGTAAGCAGGTTTTGAGGGAGGTAAGATAAGGAAGTTCAGTTTGGAACATGTTAAATTTGATAAAAACCTGCTTTTAACTCCATTGCCCAGAGAGGCTCACACCTCAGTTTAAACTGTGAATTGGCAGTGATAATGTCTTACATTGGGAAACATAAAATTATAGCCACTGAACATTCCCACGTCCTAGGGTCATTGATCTATCAAAACTTGGGCCCCATCAAGAGCCAGAGGGGATTAGGGAGCAGGGATGCTTAACCTAAGCAAGACTGGGGCAGGCGCACGCCCACCCTGGGAGTTGTGTGAGGTCTGTGTGAAGGCACACAGATCCATCTTCTGAGAAGTTTCAGTTTTCATTAGATTTCCAAAGATAAAAAACCACTAACTATATTATGGTTGGATAAAAGAGGGAAAACAGAAATACCTAAGAATCTGCTGGTATGTGCCTAGAGTACCTCTGCAAGGATGACAGGAAGTGGGAACACTGGTCCCTCTGGAGAGAGGGGATGGGGTTGAGAAATCAGAGAGAAGGACATTTCACTGCACGTTTTGTGGACTACAAATTATGAAAAATGAAAATGTACTACCTTTTTGAAACTGAAGTTAAAACTTAATATTAAAAAATAAAGCTATGGGGGTTCCCTGGCGGTCCAGTGCTTAAGACTCTGCAGTTTCACTGCTGAGGGCCTGGGTTCCATCCCAAGTTGGGGAATTTACCTCTCGGCTCACTAGAAGGATGAATCATAGCGTTATTGTTTTTTGGCTACACCTCATGGCTTGTGTGTGTTAGTCGCTCAGTCGTGTTCACCTTTTTGTGACACGACTGACTAACACACACACACAAGCCGTGAGGTGTTCAGTTCAGTCGCTCAGTCGTGACCGACTCTTTGGGACCCCAAGGACTGCAGCATGCCAGGCTACACCTGAGGTGTGCCCCCCCAAAAAATAATGTTATGATTCATCCTGTTAGCTGAGAGGTAAATTAGAAACTAGATACCATTTGTGCCCACCAGTTAAATGGAAATTAAGAGATTCATAATGGCCTATGTTGGCAAAGACTTGGAGAAAAGGGCACTTTTGTCCACTGTTGGTGGGAGGTGAAGAGGGACATTTTGCATAGCAACTTAGCAGTGGCTATCTAAAGGAACACTATTCAGATACTTTAAGTATCACCTTGATATCTTTAAAAATATGCAGACAAGTAGATAAGGATTTATATCACTGCAATATCACGTGTAATATCAAAGACAGGAAAAAACCCTAAGAGCCCGTCAATAAGGAAATGGTTAAATAAATTATGAACTAACTCTGCTATGAAATTCCATGCTTCCATTATAACGAATAAGATAGATATGTATGTATGACATGGAAAGAAGTTTATGGTACATTGTTTTCTTTGAAAAGGTTGTACAACATGTATGTGTAAGCATGTTTTTCTTTCTGAAAAAAGTGACAATAAGAAAACCAAAAATAGGCTGTCCTCAGAAAACTATGTGTATGTATATACTTAAATATTGTATTATTTGTATGTATATCAAAAAAGGTTGTGAAGGGTCCCATTACCATGGAAACAGCAGGCATGTATAACAGTGAGAAGGGGGACCTGGAGGGAGAGAAAGAAATGGGGGCCTTGGGCGTTGTGATTCATTCATATACAATGAGCATGCATTACTTGGTAATAAACAGAAATAAAGAAGAAGCACCAACTTAGAAACTGTTCCAATCTTGACCTAAAGCTGGAACACCTTCCTGGAACCCTGCTCTGAGCCTACCCCTGGGGTCCTGCTGTGGCCTCACCAGCTGACCACTCCTGGATCTGCCCTGTTCCAGCCTCAGGTCCCCATGAGGGGTAGCCCGGACCTCTCCCTGTGGCAGTCAAGCTCCTTCAGGACTGACCCCAGGCTTTCCAACATTCCCACCCATCATGTACCACACTAGAAAAAGTGTCTTTCACTCTTTACATCATGAGAGTTCCTATCTCCAGTATCTTTCCTGTTGCCATTCCTGCTGCCCCGAACACCTTTCCCTCTCCAGACTAGTCTTTTCTCTCCCACCTCCATTGACTGAAACCTTATTCTCTTTTTTATCCCATAAGACCCTAGTCACATGTTGCCTCCTCCAGGAAGTTTCCCATGTTTCTTCTGGCAAGAAGGGTCCCCTCTCTCTTCTGAGCCTCCATTGCTACACTGTGACCCTGTGCCAAGCAGTGCAAGTGACCCAGACCAGGTGTCAATTCATGGTTTTGCTTGTTGTTGATGTGTTTGGATGCACTGGTCTTAGTTTCGGCACACAGGGTCCTCCACCGTCACTGTGGCACATGGGATCCTTTTAGTAGCAGCACCTGAACTCTCAGTTGCAGAGGTGGGATCTAGTTTCCTGACCGAGGATCAAACCTGGATCCCCTACATTGGGAGAGTGGAGTCTTAGCCACTGGACCGCCAGGAAGTCCCAATTCGTGTTTATTGAACTGTGCAGATTCTCTTTTTCCAGGTGAGGAAACTGAGGCCCAGAGAGTGACTTGACCAGGGTCATCTCCAACATGCAGAGCCCTGCCATGATGTCTCTGTTGCTTGTGTCCGTGGGCCTCATGGAAGCACTTCAGGTATGGTCATCCTCTGCTGTCCCCATCCCCCAGCTGCTGGCTTCTGAACTCTGCCGGATCCTTCCTTTGGGGACTGCTCAGTCTGAGGGGACAGCCCTGGAGCCCAGTCTCAGGGCATCCATTGCTGGTAGTTCCCAATCCCCTTCCCCTCGGAGTGTGTTTGGGGCCCTTCATCTCTCTCAGCTCAGTGGAGGGGGGAGCTAGATAACAGGGCTCCCGTTCTCCTGGGGCCTAACCTCTCAATCCTTGCTGCTCCCCCTCTCTCAGGCCCAGAGCCACCCCGTCATACAACGAGACCTCTTCTCTCGAGAAACACCCCTAGACATGGCCCTGGCCTCCTTTGACGACCAGTATGCTGGCTGTGCCACAGCCATGGCGTCTGCTCTCCCGGATCTCAACCGCACAGAGTTCCAGGCCAACAAAGTGTACGCCGAGGGCTGGGCGCAGGCCAGCAGCCGGTGGCGGGAGCGCCAGGCCTGGGGGCCCGAGTGGGGCGTCAGCCCTACCCGTCTGCTCGCCCCACTGGGCTTCCGGGAAGAGCACGGGGTGGCCCTCCTGGCTTACACAGCCAACAGCCCCTTGCACAAAGAATTCAACGCGGCCGTGCGTGAGGCAGGTCGCTCCCGGGCCCACTACCTCCAGCACTTCTCCTTCAAGACACTCCACTTCCTGCTGACCGAAGCCCTGCAGCTGCTGAGCAGTGGCCAGCGTCCACCCCAGTGCCACCAGGTGTTCCGAGGGGTGCAGGGCCTGCGCTTCCGGCCGGCGGGGCCTGGGGCCACCGTCAGGCTGGGGGGCTTTGCCTCCGCGTCCTTGCAGAATGCTGCAGCCCAGCACTTTGGGGAAGACACCTTCTTTGGCATCTGGACCTGCCTTGGGGCCCCCATCAAGGGCTACTCCTTCTTCCCTGGGGAGGAGGAGGTGCTCATCCCTCCCTTTGAGACCTTCCAGGTGATCAACGCCAGCAGGCCAGCCCAGGGCCCCTCCCGCATCTACCTCCGGGCCGTGGGCAAGCGCAGCACATACAACTGCGAGTACATCAAAGGTGAGCAGGGCACATTTCAGCCAGCAGCTGTGCACAAGGTGGGCTTCCTCGTCCCATTTTCAGCGGACACACACAGATATTAAAATCGGTGAGGAGGACCTCATTCTGTCCCCAGCCCCTCCAGCCCTTCCATCCAAGGGGAGACATAACCTTCCTTACCCTGGAGGTGTCTAAGCCAGAGCTGGGCACTTGCCTGCTGGGAGACGGAAGAGGGTGTTCTGTCCAGCACAGGTGTTTTTGGCCATTTGAGGGCCAAACAGACTTGATCAGGCTTCCCTCCCAGCTGGAAGCTGTTGCCAGAAATGAGTGTGGGCCCCCATCCCTGTTTTTCGAGAGGAGTGTGTTTTTTGACTGAGCAGAAACCCTGGGCTGTGCGTGTACTGGGTCAAGGTGACGGTGAGGTGGTGAGACAGCATTTGGGTGCCATCCCCCTAAGTTCTAGCTTGGGCTCTGGCAGGTCTCAGCTGCTTTCCTCTCCACCATCCCAGGACCAGCCAGAGGAGTAATCATGAAGATGGGCCCAGGTCCTTAGTCTCTGAAGGGGCTGTGGGCTGCTGGTCCTGGTTGGGGGATGCCCAGGGGCTTGTGAGGCTGTTTCCTTAGGAAGAGGCAGGCTCTTGGCTGGATCCATGGACCACATCTCAAGTGGGAGTAGGTCCAGTGTGGCTTCAGATCCCACCGTGGACAGCATGACGAGCACGCATGGGTTGATGGAAGATGACGAAGAGAGAAAAGAAGAGAATCGAGCCCCGCCTTGGCTGGGACAAGACAGGGGAGAAGGAGCAGTGGGTGCGGCATGGAGGCAAAGTTACAGGCCAAGGGAGGAGGAGGAGAGCCCAGACCACCCTGGCCTCGAGGGCTGGGGCTTTCCTGGCCCCGCTGCTCGTGGGTCTAGTGAAACCCAGGCAAGGGTGGTCCCACTGTAAGGAAGCAGAATTAGGGGAAAAGGCTCCAGCTTCTCCGAGAGCAAGGCAGGGAGGTGCTCTGGGGTCCCCTTCTGTCCTGAGAGCTATTGAGCCTTTGATTCTTTGCTGTTTCTTTCCTGCAGACAAGCAGTGCAAGTCTGAGCGCTGCCGTCTGGATAGCTCAGGTAAGGGCTGCAGGCATAGGCAGGGCTCTGTTTGGAGATGAGCTGACTGCCCTGGGTCTGGGCCCCCTTCCTGGGTGAACATCCCGTTAAATGAAAAACAATTCTCTTTTGATAAAAGAAAAGAGTAGACTTTCTTAAGCAGACACCTGTGGGGGTTGCTAACCTTTCCCACAGGGTGTATATGTGGGTGGTATGTGGCAGCTGACACACCTGTTCCCCTCCCCCTGGGCCTGGGGCCGGCCCCTCCTTCACAGGAGGCCACTGATCAGACCCCAGAGAGCTCCAGGCTGCACTGAGGTGACAGTGGGAAGGGCCACCCCACAAAGTCCTCCCCAGGCCTTCTCCTACTTCCGCCAGGGAGCCCTCTGTCTGTAACTGTGCTCAGAACTCCCTCAGACCACCTTCCAAGGTCAAGGTCAGGTCATGGGTGCTGGAGACCTGGGCTCTAACCCAGGCTCTGCCCCACCTCTGTGACCAATCTTTTCTGCTCTGGGCCTCAGTTTCCCTATCTGTATCATAAGCACATTGGACTAGATGGCCCCCAGTTTCTCTGTGGCCATGACTCTTTCCTTGAACACTTGCTGGCCCAGTGCTTGCCTGAGGCTTCACCTCTCCAGGTGGGAACAGGCCATTCTCAGGGAAGAAATCATAGCTGCTCCTCACCCTGGGGTCCTGCCTCCTCCCTCAAGGCTCTGAGAACAGTGGGCAGGAAGGAGCTTCAGCCTGCACTTTGCTCCCACCCTTCCCCATGACACAATACCACTCAGGCACATGAGTCCTCACTGTGACCCGATGGTGCAGGTACTGTCATCATTCTTGTTCCACGGATGAGAGAGAGGCACAGAGAGGGGAAGCAACCGGCCCCACATCCGGACCTAGCAAGAGATGGGGCCCAGACAGCCTGGCCCTGGAGCCCAACTCTGAACCACAGCACCAGGCTGGCCCCCTCCTCATGTCATCCTTACTGCACAATAATCGACTGGAAGGATGTGGGACAGGAAATACTGCCCTCATTATATAGCAAAGTGAGGCCCAGAGACAGAAGTGACTTGCTCCAGATGACAGAGTCATCTGTGACAGTGTCAAGACCAACCAAGTCTCTAGCTTCCAACCTGGCTTGAGTTCTGATAATGTCATTTCAGACACTGGGAAAGTTTAGGATTCCACACCCCGCCCCCAGCCCCCTCTCCACCAGCAGCTCTCCTACCAGAGTCTGGGCAGAGAAGCAAAGATCAGCATCACCAGATTTCACTCAGATCTCTACCCTGCTTCATCCCACCCTGCAGTGCCTCAGTTGTGTCAACAGGAGGCTGGGGCATAGACTTAATGACCTCTGGAAAGGGAACTGGGACTCTCCTTGTCTCTTCATCTCTGTCTACCTTCCTCCCTAAATTATTCCTCACATTGTCCCTGAATCTCTCTGCCTCTGTTTTCCCCGCAGCCGTGGGTCAGAGCCCCCTTCCTGCCGTCTGGTCCCTTCTACTGCTGCTCTGGTTCCTTGTTAGGGAAGTCTTTCCAGAGAGTCCCGGCCTCCTCTAATCCATCAGCCACTGAACAGATCTGCCTGTCACCTCTGCGCAACATAAGGATGTCAGCCACATGCGTGCTGTGAGTGTGGCCAAGATCCGGGGTAACTCCATCTGCAGGAAACGCTAGGACCTTCTCTGGTGGCTGCCAGGCCTGCTAATGGGAAGAAGAAAATGTGCGGACTGAGCCTCTCCCAGGGGTCTAGGAGTCAGACGCTGAATAGAGGTGGGGGGACTGCAGGACAGGTAATCACTCACCTGGAGATAGATTATAGTAGTTCGGAGGTGGGGTGATTGGGGAGAAAGGTACTTGGCTGTGGTACTCACTGATGTTACTCAAATACCTCCCATGTGCACCTAGACAGCTCTTCTTTGCTCTTCCAGGAGGCCTTCTCTGACCTCTCCTCCTTGCTAGATTAGTGGCCCTGCCTCTGGTCTCCCATCTCCAACTGTGAGCTTCTGAGGACAGGGACCATGCCCAAGGTACACAAGTGGTACCAGAAAACACGTGGAAGTCAGAAAGGAACAAACACCTTGTGAATGGCTGGTCCCTGTCCTGCCCCTACCTTGGGCACCTTCAAGCTCTCCGGATGTCACTGTGTGATGCTCACACGGTGAGAACGTGGATGGATGGACCTAAATCCAGAGAGGAGAGAGCAGGAAAACAGCAGAGAGACCTTTAGGCATCTCAATCAAATGCCAATAATTTTCTTGTCAGCAAAGATGTAATTTCCACTCTGATTCATGGGTCCTCGGGTCCCTAAGAGGCTGGATTCCCAACTTCCACCGCCAAGATCCTAAGGGTAAGACAGGACATAGAGGAGGTGTGAGGCACACATTACTTTATTATGAGTTGGAGCTTTGGGGCCAAGTCTTTATGTGGCCTCCTGCTGTGGAAAGTGGACCTGGAACCCTGAATCCCCAGTCACCTTCTCTGAGCCCCTAGACAGGGTCAGTCTAGACCAAGTCTCTGTAACAGCAGCCACAGGGGAAGGAAGAGAAGACAGGAAATGGGGCAGTGCTGTCATGCCTGCTCTCTCCTTACTGAAAGCACTGTACTTCAGCACCGAAGTTCAGTTCTGTCCCTCCCAAACTGCCCTTCGTTCTTGATCCTTCATAGAGTTCCTCCTCTGCAGGAATCAGAGGAGCAGCAAGCTCTGATTTCCCTTAGAGGTTAGAGTGCGGAGGAGACAATGAATACTCCTTCTGGTCCGTGAAGTCAGTAGTGCTGAAGAGAGGACGGCCCAGGCTCTGAGGCCCAGTGGAGAGACACCAGGTGGCCTGAGGTCTGACCACCACCTGGCCTGCCCAATCCATCCCCATCTGGAGGTGCTGTGGCTGCAGCAGACCCCCGGGACTCACAGGGCCTGCACCAGCACCAGAAGGCTCATGACCAGAGCCATGGAGAAGAAGATGCCCAAGAAAAAACGATCCATGACTCGGGCCAGGCGCTTCCAGTCCTCATGGCGGCGCTGGGCAGCCCGGTGGCTGTGGAAGGCATTGGCAATGGTGGCCACGTGACGCAGTAGGTCTTCCTGATGGCACAGACACCGGGGCTCGTGGCAGGGACCTGCTTGGGGGCCAGTGCCTCTGTCAGGAGGCTGGGGACTGGGGGATGACTGAGGTGGTCTAGACTGCCCACAGGGCTCCCCTCGTTCCCGCACACACAGGCCCCGTGCCAGGCGTCCTAGCAGGAGGGCCCGAGCCCAGGCTGGCACAGGGCGGGCACTGGGACCACAGTAATGCAGGTTCATGATAAGGATGGTAAGAGCTGTGGAGAACGTGACCATGGTCATGGTGGCCATGTAGTACTTTCCTGCAAAAGAGAGAAACGGAACTGAGGCTCAAAACAAGGGGTCAGGGGGTCTAAGCTCCCCAGATGCCTAAACACAAGGAGGAATGAGCTCACCCCCCATCAGGCTCTGAGGACCCTCAAAGTAAAATGGAAGGAAGGGGGAAGGAGGTAATGGCCAAGGGCTCCCCTCCTGCATGCCCCCATCTGGTTCTCAGAAGCTTCCTGCTCCCTGGTTGATGCATTCACTGCTAAAGCCTGGACTCACCCACAGTCCCCTGAAAGTTACACTCTTAAAGAAACCACCATGACCTGGGCAAGTTACAATAGAACCTTCCTGGGGGATTCCCAGGTGGCGCTAACGGTAAAGAACCCCCTCCAATGCTGGAGACATAAGAGACTCCACTACGATCCTGGGTGAGGAAGATTTCCAGGAGGAGGGCATGGCAACCCACTCCAGTATTCTTGCCTGGAGAATCCCATGGAGAGGAGTCTGGTAGGCTACACTGATACAGAGTCGGACACGACTGAAGCGACTTAGCATACATGCACACAGGTCTGCGGTGCTGCTCCCCTGAGTTAATAAATGTCAAGTGTTCAAGGGAATGCCTGGCACGCAGTGAGTACTTAAAGACATTTCGCCTATTATTCTAATACTGGGGAATGTCGATCGTCCTCCAACAAGTCCTTGAGTAAAGACCAACTCCTGGACTTCCCAGGTGGCGCAGTGGATAAGAATCCACTAGCCAATGCAGAGGACATGGGTTCCATCCCTCGTCCAGGAAGATTCCACGTGCTGCGGAGCAACTAAGCCTGTGCACCACAACTACTGAAATCTGCGTGCTCTAGGGCCCACAACAAAGAGTAGCCCCCACTCGCCGCAACTAGAGCAAGCCCTCATGCACCAGTGAAGACCCAGCACAGTCATAAATAAATAAAATTAAAAGACCAAAAAATACCAACTTCTTCCTCGACCCCTACAAGTGAGGGGAGGGCTATTTTCCCTGGAAGGGGCCTGTCTCTTCCTTCTCCATCTCAGAACGAGGCCGGGCCCCAAGGTGCTCAGCAGGGCCCCTCGGTTGCCCCCGCACCTGCGGAGACCCGAGTGCGCCAGCCCGCGGGGTTGGGGGTGACCTCCCTGCCAGCCCCTCCCTGGCCACCCTGAGGCCCTCGAAACTCACCGATGAGCGGCACGCTCTCGGCCGGAGGCATGCTCTCGGCCAGGATCAGCTGGAAGACGGTGAGCGCCAGCAGCACGGTGACTCCCAGCGACACCTTCTCGCCCGAGTCTGCGGGCAGGTGGAAGGCGAGCGGCGCCAGCAGCGAGATGAGCACGCAGGGCAGCAGCAGGTTGCACACGTAGGCGGCGGCCCGGCGGTGCAGCAGCAGCGTGAAGGTCACGTCCGGGTAGGGCTCGGAGCAGCAGCCGTAGGTGAGCACGCGCCGCCGGGCCGGCATGCCCAGCACACGCCACTCCACGTTCTCCACGAAGTCGGCCAGGCTGGCAGCGGCGCCGCGCGGCCGAACGTCCAGCTGGTGCCCGCCGTGTGTCCACGAGCCGAAGGTCAGGCCGCAGCGCTGTGCGTCGAACGGGAAGGCAGACACGTCCACGCGGCACGAGCTGCGTGTGATGGCCGGTGCGTCCCAGCGCACAGCGCCGTCGTGCCGCAGGACCACGTTGGTGCTGGCCGAGGCCGGGGCCTGCGCGTCTGCCCTGCGGGCGGGGGTTGGGGGTGGGGCCTCCTTGAGGCGCCGTGGCTTTGGATGTCGGGGCTGACCCTTGGAGGGGGTGCGACTCCAACCCTCTGGGGGACTCACAGAGGGCCCTCTGTGTCTTTGGAGGCCTAGCGGGGCCAGGGCCTGCAGGGCCCAGAACGATACAGGTCAAGCCCTAGAGGGGACGTGGGGTGCACGGTAACTTTTCTTGGGTGCCATCTGCAAAGTGCCTGGAGGTGCCCTGGGGAAAATGTATGGACTCACGCCCAGAAGGGTGAAACGTGACATAAAGAGGCACATGTGCCCCAGAATCTTGGCTGCGAGGGATACAGAACTAGTCCTGGACCACACAGAGGGTTCCTGGGATACATTCAGCCTGGGTTGGCTTAGGGGTGCTATCAAGGGGCTGTGAGGTCCCTCCAGTAGGTCCTTGCCATGAGCTGCAGTGTCAGGAAGCCCTACTGCACCACACAGCCAACACTGCGGACACCTTCCTGGCAGTTTAAAAGGCTTTGGGAAAGCTTACAGGGCACCCTAGAGCCAGGTTTGGTGTGGGGGATGGAGAAATACGTGCATCCCCAGAGCCTAGGGCATCTCTCAGGAGGGGTAGTGGGGAGGGACCCGGGCAGGCAGTACTTGTTATAGAGTACGATGTCCGGCCGCCACACGAGACTGCTGGGGATGCGGATGGCATCCAGACCACCATAGGTGTCAGGGTCCCATCGTAGGTAGGCGTCTGTCCACTCCTGTCGGATCCACAGGTACAGGGTCAGCACCTGATTCCGCTCATCCTAGTTGGGGGCAGAGAGTGGGTATAGATGTGGACACACGTGTGTGCATAGCCTACCCTGTGTGTGCACACTCAACTGCAGAGCTCTGGTTAGCACCCCTAGACCTAACTTGTCCACACAGTCCAGTCCTCACACAGTCTTGCTGTGTGACTTTGGCAGGGCCTTCTCCTCTCTGGGCCTGAATTTCCTTGGCAGTTACATGGGTGGTAGTCTCTGCTAGTCAGGAATTGGAGTGTGCAAGTATTGGGCACATTGTGGATACCCAATGGTTAATAGCCAACACTTGGTAGCTGTTATATTGTTTCCAGAAAAGAATTGTTTGGAGAGAAATCCTAGTCTCCCACCCCCCATTCCTTTTTTTTTTTTTTAATCTTGCCACACAGGATGCAGGATCTGTTTTCTGACCAGGAACAGAATCCATGCTCTGCTGCAGTGGAAGCTTGGAGTTTTAACCACTGAACCAGTAGGGAAGTTCCTCGTCCCCCATTCCTTTCCCATTCCTTCCTCCTTCAACCATTCCAGCACACTCCGTGGTTGTACAGCAACGCACCATGTCAATGATCTGGGACAGTGTCACTTCCAGGGTCACATTGAGGGCCTGGTCTGTGTCTGCCACAGGTCTCAGAGCACTTGTGTAGTTGGCAAAGAGGTCTCGGAACAGCTTGTGTGCCAGCCTGCCCTCGGCTCCCAAGCACTCTGGAGGAGCAGTAAGAAGGGGTGTCCACGGAGGCCCCAGACCAGGGGCCTCGGCTCATACCCTCTACTCTCCACAAGACTGAGGCCCTGCCAGTGCCTTCACTGTCTCACAGCTGTCTAACTGTCCCTGTTCTCTGTCTCTAGTTCTTCCCTGCCTGCCTCTGGGGACAGATGCAGTGAGGCTGTAGTGTGAATAGTTACTGTCTTCTGAAGCAAGGCTGATGGGTTTCTTCTCCACCTGCCGCTTCCTAAGGACCTGGATTCTGTCTGCCCCGCCACAGATGCTGGAGGGGCCTCATTAGACCACAAGAGTCCCAGGCGCCACATAGCATGGGGGATGTTAGTTCCCCAACCAGGGATCAAACCCATGGCCCCTGCATTGGAAGCACTGTCTTAACTCCTGGACCACCAGGGAAGCTCCTGAGAGATCAAGCTTTTAAAGAGACAAATTTGACTAGATCAGTAGCTGCTTGAAAGAAAGTGAAAGTGTTAGTTGCTCAGTCGTGTCCAACTCTTTGTGACCCTGTGAACTGTAGAGTGCCAGGCTCCTCTGTCTATGTATTCTCTAGGCAAGAATACTGGAGTGGGTTGCCATTCCCTTCTCCGATCTATCTTCCCGACCCAGGGATGGAACCTGGGTCTCCTGCATTGCAGGCAGATTGTTTACTGTCTGAGCCATGGCTCCCCAGGCCTGCTAGATAAAGCCCCAACTCACCCTTCACAATCTGGTCTGCCTGGCTTTTCCCACCCTATCCCTGGGAGCTCCCGCCTCAACTGCTCCCACCCCAGCTAGGCAAGCCCCATCTTGCCCTCTTCAGCTCCTACTCTTCCAAATTCACCAAATAGAGCTTTTTTCCAGCACAGGAATGAAGAGAGAACATGTGGAGAGAGATCTGGGGAGGATGGGAAGAACAGCAAAGCCCAGAGAAGCCAGGACCGGTCTACTGAGCTTCATACCTGGAAGGAGTGGGAGCAGGAGCAGAAGACCCAGGCTGGAGACAGAGGAGCCGAGGCTGAGGTGGTGGCTCCCGGGGCCCATGGCTTTGCCAGAGCCAGAGGAGGGGAAGATCTCTGGGAGTGAGCCTCCTGGCCTGACCTGTGGCAGGCCTGCTGGCGAGGGTGGTGTGGACAATCCCTGAAAGTCAGAAGGAAGACTGGGATCTCTGTTGGGTCCAGTTAACCTCCAGGGAGCCCTGCAGCCCTTCCAGCTACCTGACCCTCCTATTTGTACCTGCCCTGGAATTTAAGTACTTAGGCCTTGGCTTCTACTGTTTCTCCTTCTCTGCTGGTCTTTGCCTCTCCTGGCCTCTGCCCTGTTCTCTGCCCCCTAACCCGTCTATTTCCTGCTCTCCGTCCCTCTGTAACTCTTTCTTGGTCTCTGCCTCCCTGACCCTGGTCTTCCTCTTTCCACTCTCTCTTCTTTTCTCCTACCTCTGTTTCAGCCCCCTGGACTTCCTTAAGACCTTCCCCTCACCTGACTCTGGGTGAGCCTGGTGCATTGTCAGCAGTACAGGGCTGGGACTGGGTCAGCCCTGAGCCCTCTGAGGCACAGGACAGCAGGCCTGGCCCCCTTTTCCTTTCATTAGCTTAATTACAGAGTTGGGACACCTGTGTCCATGGGAACAGAGCAACTGAAACTGACACCTCAGGTCACTGGGACCTGAATTATTCAAATTCTGTAAGGTAGCACTCAGGCTTAGCTCAGGCCCAACTTGGGGGGTTGGAGATTCCAGGGTCAGGATCTGCAGGTGACTGGAGCTTAGAGGTGTGAGGGGACAGGGCCTGTGGATGGCAACTGTCCCTACAGCTCTGTCATCTTTGCTGAGTTCTTTTTTTAAAAAAAATTTACTTATTAATCTGACTGCACCCAAGTCTTAGTTGAGGCATGCGAGATCTTTCTTAGTTGTGGCATGTCAAATCTAATTCCCTACCAGGGATCAAATCCCAAGGACAGGGGAGACTTGTGGGCTACAGCCCATGACGTCACAAAGTCAGGCACCACTGAGTGACTTTAAAAATAACACAGAAGTATGTATAATATGATTTAAGAAATAAATGAGGATTGAAAAATGAAAGAGCAAGGGGTCTATCAGAATGAGCAGTATTCAAGAATGAGCAGGTAGATTTCTCTCCCCATTCTTTCTAGTTTCTCTTTGAGACTCCAATTAAATATATATTTAATTTAATTAGTTAAACTAATATATTAGACACAGATGAAGAGGCAATTAGTGAATTCAGAGACAGATGAAGAAATTACCAAAATACAACACAAGGAGACAAAAAGAAAATGAGTTTAGGAAACAGGAAAGAATGTGAAAGAATGTGTTAAATATATATTTAATTGGAGTCTCAGACAGAGAAACTAGAAAGAATGGGGAGAGCCAGCATGAAAGAGAGTTGAGAGGAGAAACAGAGGAATCAAAATTAGGAAACAAACAGAATACAAATAATAAAGTGTTAAACTTAAAGTCGGCTTCCCTGATAGTGCAGTTGGTTAAGAATCCACCTGCAATGCAGGAGACCCCAGTTCGATTCCTGGGTTGGAAAGATCCACTGGAGAAGGGATAGACTACCCACTCCAGTATTCCTGGGCTTCCTTTGTGGCTCCACTAGTAAAGAATCTGCCTGCAGTGCGGGAGAACTGGGTTCAATCCTTGGGTTGGGAAGATCCCCTGGAGAAGGGAAAGGCTGGCTACCCACTCCAGTATTCTGGCCTAGAGACTTCCATGGGCTTTATAGTCTATGGGGTCACAAAGATTCGGACACGACTGAGCGACTTGCACTTCACAAACTTAAAGTCAACTTTAATATTTACATTGAAGTAAATGGCCTAAATACACTAATTAAAAGGCAGGGGTTGTAACACTATTAAGAGAATGAAAAGACAAGCTAGAGATTGGAAGAAAATATTTACAAATCACATAGTCAACAAAGGACTTGTATCCAGAACATATAAAAATTTATCAAAACTGAACAATAATAAACCATATCAAATTTTAAAATAAGCAAATTTAAAAACAACACAAGAACACACACAAAAGAAAAAAAAAACTGGGCAAAGGAATTTGGGCATTTAAACAAAGAAAAGATACGAACTGCCAATAAACACATGAAAAGTGGTGAACATAATTATATATTAGAGACATTCAAATTAAAATATCAGTGAGATACTCCATATTTATTAGAATAGCTAAAATAAAAATATTAACAATGCCAATTGCTGGAGAGGTTGTGAAGCTACTGCAACTTTCATATATGGGTTGTGAGAATGCAAAAATGGCACAGCCACACTGGAAAATGGTCTGGCAGTTTTTTGGAATGTTATGCATATGCTTAGCCATATGACCCAGGAATCCAATGCCTAGAGAAGGAACAACTTTTATGGTCACACAAAGTTCATGCATGAATGTTTATAGCCGCTCTATTCATAATTGCCAAACCTATAAACAAACAAAATGTTCTTCAGTGAGTGAATGGATAAAAAACTGGTAAAGCTAAACAATGGAATATTTAGTATTCATTGCGAAGAAGAAGTGAGCTGTTAAGCTATGAAAGGACATGGAGGAACCTTAAATGCATATTAATGAATGAAAGAAGCCAGTTTGAAAGAGCTACATCCTATATGATCCCAACTATATGACATTCTGAAAAAGGCAAAACTATGAAGATAGTAGGAAGTTCAGTAGTTGGCAGGAGTTTCAGGTGACTATGGGAGAAAACTCAACACAGAGAATTTTTAGGGCAGTGAAAAGACTCTTTATACTCTCTATATCGGAGAAGGCAATGGCAACTCACTCCAGTACTTTTGCCTGGAAAATCCCATGGACGGAGGAGCCTGGTAGGCTGCAGTCCATGGGGTTGCGAAGAGTTGAACATAACTGAGCAACTTCCCTTTCACTTTTCACTTTCATGCATTGGAGAAGGAAATGGCAACCCACTCCAGTGTTCTTGCCTGGAGAATCCCAGGGATGGCAGAGCCTGGTGGGCTGCCGTCTATGGGGTCGCACAGAGTCGGACAAAACTGAAGCAACTTAGCAGCAGCAGCAGCAGCACTCTCTATATAGTAAAGACTCTCTATACCATAATGATGGATACATGTCTTTATACATTTGTCTAAACCCACAGAACTGACAACACTAAACATCATCACATGTAAACTATGCACTTTGATATGCACTCAATGTAGGTTCATCAAATGTAACAAAATGCTACTGGGGGAAACTGTGCATGTGCTGGGGCAAGGGGTTTATGGGAAATCTCTGTGTTTGCCACTGAATTTTGCTGTGAATCCAAAACTGCGTTAAAAAAATAAAATCTTTATAAAAAAATTTTTAATAAAAGAGATGAAGTACTGATATATGCTATCAGATGGGGATTCCCTGGTGGCTCAGCAGTAAAGAATCCACCTGCCAGTGAAGGAGACTCAGGTTTGATCCCTGGGTTGGGAAGATCCCCTGGAGAAGGAAATGGCAACCCACTCCAGTTTTTTCTTGCCTGGGAAATACCATGGACAGCATAGGTTGGTGGGCTACAGTCCATGGGGTCAGAAAAGAGTTGGACATGACATAGAGACTAAACAATAACATAATACAGATGAACCCTGAAAACATTATACTAAGTGAAAGAAATTGGTAACAAAAAATCAGATGTTGTATGAGCCCATTTACACTGTATAAAAACAAAACTATAGTGAAGGAGAACAGGTTGCCAGGAATAAGGGACAGGAAGAGGGTCACTGTAAAGAGATAGGAAAAGGGAGATTTTGGGGGTAATGAAACATTTTATATCCTGATTGTGGGGTGGTTATACAAATCTGTATGTGTTAAAATTAACAACTGCACATCAAGTGAATTTTCTCATATAATAATTTAAGAAATAGTTTGTACATAATTAGTAAAATCCAGGGTTATTGTACTTGCCAAAGGAGAAAGACAATGAGAGCTCCCTGGGGGTCCAGAGTTTAGGACTCTATGTTTCCAGTGCAAGGGGCATGGGTTTCATCCCTGGTAGGGCCAAAACAAGCAAAACAAAAACAAAGGTGGACAACATGACACAAGAGTGAGTGGTAGATGGTGTAGGGATGGATGTGGGGTAAAAGATTCATTTTTCTTTCTGTACCATTTTCATCAGCAGTTATTCAACCTTTTGGGGGCACAAGGTTGTCTTACACTCAAATTACACTTAAAAATAACATTTTGCAGCAGAATACCTTTAGAGCAAAATAAAGGCTAAATTCAAGAGTGCTTCAAAACACCTGGAAATAGCACATGCATAAATTGACTGAATCAGTTATAGAAAAATTGGTATGTCTACCTGAAAAAAAAAGTTGAACTATTTCTTATATATAGTGTTTTGGGTGAAAATGTTAATTTGAAAAAATAATTCTAAAAATTGGTAATTTTTAAAAAGCCATTATGAAAAAAAAGAAAAAACACCTGAATGATAAATGATTTAAGCCTCTATTTTGAAAATACTGTGCTTCCCTGATAGCTCAGTTGGTAAATAATCCACCTGCAATGCAGGAGATCCCGGTTCGATTCCTGGGTCAGGAAGATCCCCTGGAGAAGGGATAGGCTACCCACTCCAGAATTCTTGGGCTTCCCTTGTGGCTCAGCTGGTAAAGAATTCACCTGCAATGTGGGAGACCTGGGTTTGATCCCTGGGTTGGGAAGACACCCTGGAGGAGGGAAAGGCAACCCACTCCAGTATTCTGGCCTGGAGAATTCCATTCCTGTATAGCCCATGGGTTGACAAAGAGTCAGACATGACTGAGTGACTTTCACTTTCACTTTTGAAAATACTGAATCATATATAAAAAGATAAGGACTGTGCCATAATGAATTTTGGCATGATTATTAGGTGGAAGCTTGATGGAAACTTTATAAAGGATAAATGAGGCTGAGACAACTGAATCAACAATCTTAAAACATCACTAGAAGTGGGACAGCAAGACAGTGTCTTCCCAAGTAATGAAAAACAGCACCACTAATGAGAAGGACCATGAGTCTAATCAAGTCTCTAGATCTAACCAGTGGTATGTAGCAAGTAAGGACGGTTAGAAGCACAGTCAGTCAAATCTAGAAGCCCCGGCCCTCTATACTAAAGGATGAACATCTCAGGTATTGCATCAAATAAAGGGCATTTTAAAAAGAGAATTTATCAACCAAATGTGGACCCTGTTTAGATCCTGATTCAATCAAATCAACTGTAATAACATTTTACTTCTGAGACAACTGGGGAAATTTGAAAATGCAAAGGATATTAGTTAATATTTGGGAATTATTGTTAATTGTGTTAGGTATGACAATGGTATTATTATATTTATAAAAACTTATGGTAGGAATGCTTTTGTATTGATGAAATGATCATCTTCCTTAGACATGCCATTGGGGTGGGCAGGAGTAAGAATTGGGGTAAAGATTAAGATTAAGACATCATTTTACTTTTGTATGGGTGAAAATTTCTACAATAAGATTTCTTTAAAACCCTTAGGAAAGCAGGAGAAATGAATTCTTAAAGCAGAAGTTAATATATTACAATGTAGAACTCCAGTAAAACCATTAAGTCTGAGAACTGGTTCTTTAAGAGACAACAAATTAAAAATCTGAAATTTTCTAGAAATACAAAGTAACAAAATGAGTCAGAGTAAAACATCTAAAAAAGATGCTGGCTGATGATGCTCGCATTTAATCTCTGGGCTTCTGTTAACATTATTTTGACATTATTCCAGCATTGTGCTGAGGAAATACTTATTTTGCACATTGTATGAGTTTGTGGATTCCACAGCTCTGTTGGGTTTTGAGACAACTAATTCTTATTTTTATATTTTTGGGAAATTAAAATTTTTAAACATGTATTTCAATGTAGTTTGAAATATAGAAGAAACTTCATCTTTTTTTAAAAAAAACTATTTTTAGCTGTGCTGGGTCTCTGATGCTGCGGCGAGCTGGGCTACTCTCTAGCTGTGGTGCATGGGCTTTTCATTGTGGTGGCTTGTCTTGTGGAGCACGGGCTCTAGGGCACTCAGGTTTCAGTAGTTGCAGCTCTGGGGCTCCAGCACACAGGCTCAGTAGTTGTGGCGCATACACTCAGTTGCTCTGTGGCATGTGGGATCTTCCCAGATCAGGGATTGAACCTGTGTCTCCTGCACTGGCAGGCAGACTCTTCACCACGTGAGTCACCAGGGAAGCATTGTTTACCTTTTATCATTCGCTTTGAACTGCGAGTCTATTCTCTGTGATGCAACATAGCTGCAGTGATAAATATTTGATTTAGAGGTTTTTTTTCTTTTTTTAAAAAAAGGAAAAACCTGTCCTAAGAGGAACTACTGTCCATATTCACAGTTCTTAACACTTCTAAAGACTAACCACTTTTATAACACTGACTCTTCACAGAACACCTCTGGTGAGGAAACAGAACAAATTCTTTGCCAGAAGGGCAGCAGTGCTCCGTGACTCACTTGCTCAGGTTCACAGTCAGTGACGGAGGGCGATTCCCAGCTGAGTAACCCTTGTGCTCAGGGGCCCAAGTGAAAGGGAAGCCCCAACTACCAGGAAGATCTACTCAGCTTTCTCATCTCCTCAGCGTCCCAGAAATCTTGGGCCTAATCCTAACTGGAAATTGCTCATACCTTCAATAACAGAACCCACCCACCAACCTACTTACTACTCATCAGCCTCATTTGGTACCTCTCAAGAACAGCCCTGTGAAGCGGCATATCAGGGATTATTTTCTCCTTTACACAATGGAAACTGAGAGGTGAAGTGCCAAGGTTTAAAACACCCCAGAGAAGAGCAAAGAGGTTTTGAATACTAAGGATATTCCACTGGGCAATTGGAAACCCTGCCCCATCCCCCACTGGGAGTCCAAACACATATAAATAAATAAATGTACAGCAGTCAGGATTCATCAATCTCAACCCCCTCACCCCTAAATTGACCCTTACAACTATTCTCTCATTAACCCATGGCCAGTCTCCTCCTTTAGACTGGAAATTTAACAAGGCCGTCATAAAGCTCCTTGGGACAGCAAGGCTCAAAAACACAAAAGAAAGCCAATACCAGGTATGCTATAAACACTTCATTTTATTTTTTTTTTAAGAAAGTAGCTTCAGAAAAAGAGGAAAATAATCTAGATCGTTTATGTATATATATATATATATATACTTTTTAATAAAAACCTTTACATAATCTTCATGCATAAAGACCCAGGCGTGGCCATGTTGTCGGTGATAGCCCGCACACCAGCAGTCTCCGGTGGTTACCTGGGGCTCCCCATAGCTGGCTACAGTGCAGCAAAGGCCCTCTGCCTGTCCCTGAAGCTCAGCTTCTTGCCTGCCTCAGTGAGGGCTTTACCTTCTGGGACTGTAGATGGAGGGTGGGAAATGCTTTGGGCTAGAATGGGAGGGACAGGGAGGGCTACCCGATCTACCATGTTTCACTGAAACTCTTCAGGCAAATCCAGGCAGGAGGCCTTGCCAGATGACTGAAAACCAGGCACCAAAATGAGTTCTGGGAGTTTCCCAGAGATATGGAGTCTGAGACCAAGGGCTCCTGCACAGGGAAGTTGTGGTGTTCATGGAACATTCAAGGCAGGAAGAACAATCAAGCCTTGAAGCCCCACGGCTCCATAGCAGGCACTCACTTCTACCTTAAACGAGTCAGAAAGACCCTGTTCTGCTTCCTCAGTTCAACCCTCTCCTGATTCCAAAAGTCATGCAACTCATCAACCTACTCCAGAGACAGATTCTCTTCCTTCTGTGGATAGTTCACTTGTTAAGGAAGGTCCTAGGTCAACACATTTGTCCCAGCACCTGCCCCACTCCTTCTAAAGAGTCCGAGGATAAAAGGGCAGGAGTAGGAGCAGGGTAGCAGGTTGGCATTGAGAGTCACAAGATTCAGAATGGCTGAGGGAGGAAAAGCATTCCCTGGTTCTTTGGGGAATTCTGCCAAAGGTGCTTTATTGACCATTTCTAAAAAGGAAAAAAAAAAAAAAAGAATGGCTCTTGAGGATGGTAAAAAGAGACTTGGCTCCTTTTTTGGGGGTTCCAAAAGCCCTTATGCTACGTTTAGTATTAAGAAAGCCCTGAACAACTGGAGGTTGCTGCTTGGGCAGCAGGAAGGGAGGGGAGATTCCACAGCCAAGCCAGAGAACAGCAAACAGGGCAATCAACTCGATGCAGGAGCCCTCTGTGTGGTTGAGTGTGAACGAGCATGTGAGTGTGGTGGGAGGAGCCTGGGGCTCACTGGCTCCCGACAGTCAGTTCCCGCAGGTAGGACTGTGTGAGGCTGCGCAGTTCCTCCAAGGCATAGTCCTCAGGCATGGGGAGCCGGCCAATGTGGGGAGCCAACAGGCGCAAAGGGACTTGCTGAGGGTCTGGCGTTGAGTCAGAGGTTGCATCAGGGGCATGCTGAAGGCTCAGTACCACCCGCAGCAGGTTGGCTACACGTTTGGCCATGTCTGGAGAAAAGAGCAGAGTGAGCACCAAATGAAGGGGTGAGGCAGGGGTATAATACTCACAAAGACAGGCAGTGAGCAGGCAGGAAGGGAGAGGAGGCGAGAGGCTGACCTGACTGAGCCAGGCGGTCCTTGGCATTGTAACACTGGATTTGCTCTATCCGGTTGCACAGTGAGGTCACTTTGGTGTGCAACTGTTCGAGTTCATAACCTGAGCAATCCACCTACAAAGAAGCAGGGAAACCAATTAGGCCAAGAGGAGCTCCCATCACTCCAATCCTATCCATAGACTGATCATGCAGCCCTCTGAAACAAGAGTGAGGTGAGGGAGGGGAAAACCCAAGAAGCTGGCTGGCAATGTCATGTTCCCACCATCCAGCCTAGTTGCTGAAGACAAGACATGATCTTAGCAATACGCAACAGGAAAGCAATATAGTGTACAGGGCCTAGGACTGGGCAAGTTGTGAAATCACCATTCATGAACCATGTAATTAGAAAGCTTCAACAGAGCACCAAAAATCTATATAAATCTGGGTCAGAGACATGGTATTGACTTAAGAGCACAATAGTGAGAGGTGGAGCCCAAACTAGCACTTAATTTAGGTCTTCTGATTCCAACCAAGAATTAGCACTTGATTATTAATGTAGATATCAGCAGGAACTGTGACTTTGTTATAGACAGAAATCACTTCCTTTCCTATCACATTACAGTTGTTGTTTAGTTGCTAAGTTGTGTCTGACTTCTCAGACCCCATGGACTGTAGCCCACCAGGCTCCTCTATCCATGGGATTTCCCAGGCAAGAATACTGGAGTGGGTTGCCATTTCCTCCTCTAGGGGATCTTCCTAACCCAGGGATCAAACCCATGTCTCCTGCATTGGCAGGCGCACCATGGGCTTCCCTGGTATTATAGCTGTTGGTAATCTTTAAGTATTTCAAAATTACAGCGCTAGAGCTTCTTATAAAGCACTTATTACACAGCACAAGTTTTTAATATTTTGATAATTGTATCTTAATATAATTTCTTTTGTAATCCTATATATTTATATCTTAGACATCTAAAAACATTAGAGATTCATCCATAGGTGTCACCAGAATGCCCCCATAACACTTTCAATTTAAAACATGCCAAATATTATGTGAAAAAATTATCTACGCTAAATCTCTGACCTTTACAGGATCCCTCAACTCAAAGCTTCTCACTTAAAACTAGTGGAAAAGGGGAGGGGACTGACTAAGGACAAGTCTTAGGCATGTCCACTACACGCTACTTGGCAATAGGTCACAAAAAAAGTTTCAAGTTTTGATAGAGCTGTCATAATAGCTACATTAAATCTGCTTCATCAAAACACCCCTGCTGCAACCAACAGTGCTATCTCTGTTGAGTTTTTCAAGTTCTTGCTCAAGCCTTTGGCTGTCTCTATGGCTTTATGGGCCAGGGAAAAAGAAAACCAGGCCATGGTTTAAGGAGCTCAGGTACCTGCTGTATATGACGGAGCATTTCAATGACCCGAATGTAGTCCAGGTAAACAAGCCCAGATGTTTCCCAGTCCTGGATTTGGCCACTGCGCTCCAGAGGTGCTAGGTCCTCCAAGAACCCCTTCAGGTAGTCATAGTTCTCGTTAATAATGGCATCTGAAGAAACAAAATATTGACCAAAAGTGTACAGAGGAAGGAGATGGCAGAAATCCAAGACAGGATGAAAAGGAAAATTATGTTGGGTTAGACTTGAGAATTACAGTAGATATTTCAAAATTTTCTTAAAGAAACTTAAGAATTTCTGGTTTCACTTTTTCAAATAGCTATCTCTGGTGTTGCTGAATGAAACTCCCTAAACGATGAGCTTAACGCAGTTAATGCACAACAAGAATATTCCTGGCAGATGGGGATATAACAGATATTGCTGTTGACCTCTGCCCCTCACCCTCACTAAGCATCTTTTGCACAGGGAGTTTTACAAAGTGTGATCTGATTCAAGTCTGCCATGCTCTGTACTGAGCACTGTCCCTAGCTTGACTTATAATGCGCTCAGAGGTTTGAAGAATTGGGGGTGATTCCAGGAGACATAGACCCTAGTCCGAAGCACTCACCAGAAGCTAAGTGCCGGATGATGAGTTTGTGGCACCTGTTCCAGTGTCCTGCTTTAAATAAATAGAGGGCCTCCAAGTGCTTGTCGGATTCCATGTGTGCTCGCACTGCTTTGGCCTCATGAATCCATTCAGTGGGCACACAAAGCTTCTCAGTCAGGAAAGTCTCCTTAGCCCAAGATTCAGGGGTCTCCAACAGCTGGCAGTGCCGGGTAAGCAGCTCTCGAACAGCCTTCTCCCGCGTGCTATAAGAGGAAAGGTCAGCTGGGATAAATCTCATCTTACTGATGGAGAAGACTGCCTCAGATGGCTCAAAGTGGCCCCTGGGGCAGTCTCCTAAACTGCAGGTCCTGACCCATAGAGGATCACCTCAAGCTTCACTTAAGGTGACATACCAGCATTAATTTTTAAAATGAAATAGAACAGAAGCACATTGTATTTTCATGGTCAAAAAAGTCTGAGGATGAATACTCTTGGGAAGGTTGCCCACTGCTCCCAAAAGGCTTTGTCCTCACTGGCTCATTTCTCTTTTCTAACTGTATTGGAATATAGCTGATTTATAGTGTTGTACAATGTTTGCTATACAATGGTGTACAGCAAAATGATTCAGTTATACATGCACATATGTTCATTCTTTTTTAGATTTTTCTCATATAGGTTATCACAGAATATTGAGCAGAGTTCACTGTACTATAGAGCAGGTCCTTGTTGCTTATCCATCTTATATACAGTAGAGAGTGTGTGTGTGTGTGTGCAGGCTCATTTCTTTGTTTCCTTTCCAGTAACAGGAGATGAAGGATGAGATAGGGGAATTCTGAACCCACCGAGCAGTCTTCTGCAGTTCATTCCCAACCTTCTCTCTGCCCTTTCTCCCACATGGTCATTGTAAGTAAACAAAGTTGATAGTTTTAAAACATAAAGTCCTTTCCAGGTCCTGTTTTTTCCCTTATAGTCATCAGCCTTCCTAATTCATTTTCTCTTTACTCCTAGGCTTAGGCTAAACTCACTTTTTCTGCTCTTAAGTCCACTTAAAGAGAGTTCTTCTTTGTCTGGGCCAAAGGATCTCTCATTTTAATTTCAGATCAAAGCTATTCTCATCTTAGATTCTTTCGTCAACGCCTAGGCTTTTTAAGAACTCCCAGTCTCAGGACAACTGCCTCCTTTTCTCCTCCTCTTTAGGAAACAGGGATCTGCTTTCCCACAGCCAGTCATCAATCATCCCATCAGCTAGCCTTTTACCATGTGAAACTCTCCAAGAGTGTATTTAAATAAACTCAGAGGGAAAATCTGGGATCATTTTTCCTCCTGGTAAGGAGGAAGAGGAAAGAGAAATTCCTTAAAGGGAAGGTTGTGCTGGATGCTTTATATTTTTACTCTTTTAATTTCATAGTCACCTTTGAACAGAGATTACTAATATTATGATTTTACAGATTAAAAAACTGAGGCCTAGAGACTATCTTTTAAGTCAAAAAATGAGTAAGCTTTACCCTAGGTCAAAGTGAGTACATGGTGGAACCAGAATTTAGAAAGGTCTGACTACAAAACAACTTTCAGTGCCCTACGGCATGACAGATAGTATAGTACAATGATTAAGAGCACAGACTCTGGGTATCTTGAGTTGAAAGCCTCACTCAGCCATTTACTAGCTATGTGATCTTGAACAAAAGTTATCTAATCTCCCTATGCCTTGAGCTGCTCATCTATAAACAGACAATAAGAATGTCTATCTCATAGGTGCTGCTGCTGCTGCTGCTAAGTCGCTTCAGTCGTGTCCGACTCTGTGCGACCCCATAGACGGCAGCCCACCAGGCTCCCCCGTCCCTCAGATTCTCCAGGCAAGAATACTGGAGTGGGTTGCCATTTCCTCCTCCAGTGCATGAAAGTGAAAAGTAAAAGTGAAGTCGCTCAGTTGTGTCCGACTCTTCGCGACCCCATGGGCTGCAGCCTACCAGGCTCCTGCGTCCATGGAGTTTCCCAGGCAAGAGTACTGGAGTTGGGTGCTATTGCCTTCTCCTCTCATAGGTTCATTATCACCATTAAACAAGTTAATATATTTAAAGTACTTACAACAGAA
The DNA here is from genome assembly GCA_024291935.2 of Okapia johnstoni. Taxonomy (NCBI): domain Eukaryota; kingdom Metazoa; phylum Chordata; class Mammalia; order Artiodactyla; family Giraffidae; genus Okapia; species Okapia johnstoni. The sequence continues at coordinate 26,933,805 of CM044325.1, forward strand.
TATAAAGATATATAAAAGCATTATATAAATTATATAACAAAGCATTGTGTTAAGTGCTTTTGTTCTTAGTAATATGCCATGCCGCTACCAATAACAAAAATCCTTTATACAGCTCACAGCAGCGAGTAAAGGTGTTTCTCTGGTTTTTCATTCAGGACAGAGAACCAAAACATTATGCATCTGGGCAAGACTGCATTGGTAAATAGGTAAACACAACACTATCAAACTTGAGGAATGGATGGCAAGGAAGGGAGGAAAGCCAGTGGACAGAGACAAAGAAGGGGTACTCCTTGCCAACCTTTACGGATCCACTGAAGCAATGCAGCCAGCATTATTTCTGCATAATTCTAAACATACCACATTCAAGGAATTTGTGCCTAAGTTAATGGGATTTTTCCACCCAGGTATATCCTTCCTTCCACTTAATTATTTCCCATACCAATTTTATAGGTGTTTAGACTGATTCCTTTGTTGCCCTGTAGGGCTAGAGGCACCCAGTGCATCTGATGGCTTCTCACTCACCTTGAGTTGTCAATGTGCAGGAGGACAAAGATGGCCCACTCCCAAAGGCCCTCACTCTCCAGTTGGCCAGCATAACTGGCCTGCAGCACACCCTCACACTGCTCTGAGAGATGGGTATAGTTAAGAGCCCGCAGCACCTCCCACAAGTGCCAGCTTAGGCGATAGTCCAAAGGATCCGCAGTGATGCTTCGAGGCTCCAGAAGCTGGTTGAGGTCATAATGCCTGCAAAGGAGAATGTGCTGAGTTTCCAAACCCAGTCAGCAGACCAGCTGCACTGGATAGGTTAACTCTTTCAGCCACAGCTTAGAAAACAATAAAGGCAAGTACCCTAGAGCAGAAGCATCATAAGCCTTACAGTCTTCCTCCTCTAGATTTAGCCAGATTACAGATCCTACCAAAAACCAAGGAACTTCCCTTCTCAGGCTCTTCTAACAAGTCTGCTGGTCTTTCTTTGGTCTATTTTTACCATCCTGGTACAGGAAGTCTTCACAACTTTCACCCTTTCATTATTATAGTGTCTTTTCCTTAACCATTTTAAAAAATTTAAGTTTCCTTAGTATCTTTCACATTGTTCTACTATCTGAAGTTGCTGAAGTACTACTTCACCTGTTTATCTGAACACCTGACTAGTCTTAATGATGGTTATGATGGTTATTTCCTTCCTTTTGCTTACAGTTGGTAATATTCTTTATATAGAAATCCAAGTACCCAAGGTTTGAAAGTCTCCCTAACGCTTTTGCTTTAGTTCTTCTGCAAGGGGCCCAGGGATCTCAATGATTCTGGACCAGTTGGTGTGTGATGTCCTTAACTTCCAAATCCCAGACTGTAAGAACAGTAAGAATGAAGATCCCACACCCACAAGCTTTAAAGATTTGGGCGTTCATTTACCAACCACAGTGTTTCCGATTCACCTAAGATCCCAGACACTTTACAAGTACCTACACCTCGCCAAGTAATGAGTAGTTTTGCTTGACCAGTACTGTCAAACTGAACTCTGTGTGACAATGGAAATGTTCTATGATCTGCTTTGACCAATAAGATAGCCACTAGCCATGTGTGGCTATTAAACACTTGAAATATGGCTAGTGCGAATGAGTAATTAAACTAAGAAGGCTTTACTATCTCATTCCAGCTTTGGTTTCTGTTTCTGGCACATTGAGACATATGCTTTTCTTCCTCTTTTTTCTTTTATGACAGTGGCATCTTGAGATATATGCTTTTTTCCCTCTTTTTTCTTTTTTGACAGTAAAAGAGATGACATACAATACATATTTAGAATGTACAATTTTCGCAAATTCAAACATATATATACACTTGTGAAACTACCACCAAGATCCAGATAACAAGCCTACCCATCACCTCCAAAAGGTTCTGGAAGCCCCTCTGTGATTCCTCTCTCCTGCCTATCCCTACACCTACTCTTCCCAGGCAACAACTGATTCTTCTATCATTATAGATTAGTTTGCATTTTACAGTTTTATATAAATTGAAATTAAACAGTAGGTATATTTTGGGGAAGTATTTTTTTTGTCTCATCTCTTCAAAACTTAATAAAAGTACTTTATAATTCGCCATGCTGTTGTGTGTTATCAACAGTTACTGGTGAGACAGTATTCCATTGTAGAGATGGAACTGTGTACACAATTGGCTTATCCAATCACCTATTGATGGAAATCTGGGCTGTTTCCTGTTTTGAACCTTTACAAATAAAACTGCTATCAACACATACATAGACATACATTTCATTTCTCTCAGGTAAATACGTAGGAGTAGAATGACTGAATCATATGTGTGTAGGTATATGTTTAACTTTTTTTTAGCTGCCAAACTCTTTCCTCAAGTGCCAGTATTATTTACATTTTTCCCCAGCAGTGTTGAGAATTTCAATTGCTCCACACCCATGATGACATTTGGTGAAGATCTTAAATTCTAACCGTTCTAACTGATGGGTAGTGGCATCCCATGACAGCTTTAATTTGCATGTCCCTGATGTCTACTGATGTTAAACAACTTTTCATGGGCTTGACATGTAGATCTTCTTTGGTGAAGCATCTTTGAAATATTTTCCCATTTTTAAATTGGATTGTTCTCTTAGTATTGAGTTCAAAGAGTTCTTTACATGTTTTGGATAAAAGTTCTTTATCAGATATATGAATTGCAAATATATTATCCCAACCTGCAGCTTGTCTTTTCAATCTCTTACAGACATTAAAAAAGAATAAGGATAAGTTACAAATAACTTCATGCCAATAAATCTGGTGACTTTGGTGAAACAGAAAAATTCCTTAGGAAAAACAAACGAACAAAACTGACTCAAGAAAAAAACTATTACAACATAAGAAAGAACTATTCAGTTCAGTTCAGTTCAGTCGCTCAGTCGTGTCCGACTCTTTGCGATCCCATGAATTGCAGCATGCCAGGCCTCTCTGTCCATCACCAACTCCCGTAGTCTACCCAAACCCATGTCCATCGAGTCGGTGATGCCATCCAGCCATCTCATCCTCTGTCGTCCCCTTCTCCTCCCACCCCCAATCCTACCCAGCATTAGGGTCTTTTCCAATGAGTCAACCCTTCGCATGAGGTGGCCAAAGTATTGGAGTTTCAGCTTCAACATCAGCCCTTCCAATGAACACCCAGGATTGATCTCTTTTAGGATGGATTGATTGGATCTCCTTGCAGTCCAAGGGACTCTCAAGAGTCTTCTCCAACACCACAGTTCAAAAGCATCAATTCTACGGCGCTCAGCTTTCTTCACCGTCCAACTCTCACATCCATACATGACCACTGGAAAAACCATAGCCTTGACTAGACGGACTTTTGTGGCAAAGTAATGTCTCTGCTTTTAAATATGCCATCTAGGTTGGCCATAACCTTCCTTTCAAGGAGTAAGTGTCTTTTAATTTCATGGCTGCAATCACCATCTGCAGTGATTTTGGAGCCCCCAAAAATAAAGTCTGACACTGTTTCCGCTGTTTCCCCATCTATTTCCCATGAAGTGACGTGACCAGATGCCATGATCTTAGTTTTCCGAACGTTGAGCTTTAAGCCAACTTTTTCACTCTCCTCTTTCACCTTCATCAAGAGGCTCTTTAGTTCTTCTTCACTTTCTGCCATAAGGGTGGTGTCACCTGCATATCTGAGGTTATTGATATTTCTCCCAGCAATCTTGATTCCAGCTTGTGTAGACACCCCCATTAAAGTGGGTGAGGGGAGGGCCAAAAGATTTCAACAGACATTTCAGGAAGATATGTAGATGGTAAATAAACACATGAAGAAACGCTTGCCATCATTAGGTATTAGGGAAATACAAATTAAAATACAATTTTAGTTATGTGTATTTTACCATAATAAGAGACTATTGTTCTAGAATTAGTATAGTTAACTTAAAGTATTTAAAGAACTGAAATGAGATGTGAGCTACACTTCTGACTGGAGAAAACTGCTCAGTGTTTCTTATGTAAGGTAAAAAGACAGCTCTGAGATAGTTTAAATTATTTGATTAGATGTAATAGCATGTTAATATATTAATTTCTTATTAAGCACACAAAAATGAGACACCACTATATGCCCACTAAAATGATAAAAGTTTTAAAAGCCAGTAATAACAAATTTTGAGGAGGATTTGGAGAAGTTATAGATCTTGATGGGACTCTTAGATACAAGCGGTCACGGCAGCTTTATTCTTAATATCAACACAAAAAAATTGTTCACTAACTAAATTCATTCACTAAATGAATAAAAATTAAATTTCTGATATACATATTAACATGGATAAATCTCAAAATCACCATGTTGGGTAAAAAAAAAAAAGCAGGCACAAAAGATAACATACAGAATTATATAAAATTCTGTAATAGCAAAAGTAATCTACAATAATGAAAAGTCAGTAGTTGTCTGGGGTGTGGACTGACTGCAAAGGGACACGAGGGAACTTTTGGAGGGTAATGTAAATGCTATCCAGATAGTGATGGTAGTTACATTACATTAAAACATATCAAACCACACATTTTATCATCAATATATATAAATTGTATCTCATTAAAGTTGATTAAAATAATTTTTTTTAAATTTTTATTAAAATATAATTGATATAAAATGTAAATTTTTAGATTTCTAATTCTAGTTCCCATGCTCTTTGAACTCCATTACTGTTTTATTTTGTGATTAATATAATCTTATGGCAATTTGACGACATATAAAAGGGAAAGAACTCCCTAAGGTTCATGGAGCCCTCAAGTGTCTGTAACACATGACTGGTTTACCTGTCACTGTAGAGTTTTAGAAGGTGAAAGCAGACATCTTGAAGAGGTCTCTGTGAGTCTTGCTCCTCCTCTACCACATATCCAGAGCCCTCCAGGTATGAGGGAAGTGGACAGCGGGCGTATCTGTCACCCTCAGAGGTATTCTGAAGTTAAGAATTTGATAAAACAATACATCAGCTACAAGTGTGTTTCATTAGATGATATTATGTCTCAGTTACTCAGATGTGTATTAAGAATAGTGTGACATCCTCTAAAGGATTGTTTGAAGGATTTTAAACTTCATTACACTCAGTTTTTTTTTAGTGTTCTTTTTTTCCTGACAAATAATTCTGGCAAATGATATCAAAGACAATAAAAATCAACAGTAAGAAAAGAACCAAATAATGGCATTAAAAACATTAAGAATACTTTAACCTCCAAATGGACAAGGAATATGAAATATTAATATAATGATATTTAGAGGCAAATTTCAGATGTGCTAATTTGGGGCTATAGTAAACACAAGGTCAGGCTGTAGCTCAGGGAATTCCCAAAGGAATAAGACAGCATTAGGAATGAAGAAAACCCCTCTAATGCTGGTGCAGGAAAACAGCAGTAAGAAAATAAATTATGGGCTTCCCTGATGGTCCAGTGGTTAAGAATCTGCCTTGCAAGGCAGAAGACACTGGTTTGATCCCTGGTCCAGGAAGATCCCACATGGCAAGAGGCAGTTGAGCCCATGTGTCACAACTACTGAAGCTCACATGCCCTAGAGTCTGTGTTCTACAAGAGACGCCACCGCAATGAGAAGCCCGCACACTGCAACCAAGGAGTAGCCTCCACTTGCCCCACTAGAGAAAGCCTGAGTGAAGCAACAAAGACCCAGCATAGCAAAAAATAATAATATCACTTTTAAAAAAAGAGTAAATTGTGGAAACTCATTGTATTAAGCAAAACAGAAGCAGACATTTGAAGAAATTTCCCGTCAGATTTCCTGTGTTCATTTCAATTTTACAGTAATTTCAAAAAAGTAGTTAGAAAAAAGTATTGTGAAATGTGATTTGATGGTTTTTTTTCCTCTGGAGTACTTTTCTGGTAAGACCAGAACTCCTAGCAGGACTCATGCTTGGTTCTACTGGATACATGTACCTGAAATGCTTCTTCATACATGCTGAGCGCCTTGGAAATGGAAGCTGTTGGTGGAAGCAAATACCAAAGATGGACAGCCAGGGAGCGTTTCCAATCCAACTGGGAGCACACATTGATTTGCTTCTGCTCTGAGAGCTGCCACACCTGCAGGAGGCAAAATCACCACCACAGCTCTACATTATATATTACCTTGTTCCTGCCCAGGCCTGCATGCTGCTCACTTACTCCAGTTGCATTTTAAATGATTTCAATAGCAGTGTTAATGGCCCAGATATAAACTACACAGTTCCCTGGTGGCAGGTGACTGGGTGGACTAAATAGAGGGCACTTAGACAACAAGTGCACTGAGAAGTGATGAGAACCACTCACTGCCCACAGTGGCCAACTTTTTAAGATGTGAATAAATTGTGATCAGTGACTGTGTTTTGGAAATTGATGGCAAGCAAAACAGGTAGGCGGCAAGAAAACTGGCTTAAAGTCATTATGATATATCACACATAAAATGCAAGAGAAGTGGCTATTAAAAAAGAGAGGCCAAACAACATGAGAAAGTGTCCATATTCAGTAAGTTTCCAAGAAAAGTTGCAGAACTATATATAATTCTATTTGAATATATACAAATATAAATGTGCATGGATGTATGTCAGAATATACTTAAAATATGTCTAGAAAGACAGACAAATTATGTTGTTTATCACTATGATAGGGGATACGGCAAATTTTAACATTTTAATTTCTATACAACCAGTATTTTCTTCCCCCACAATGTACATACTGCACCTTTCTAATTTGAAAATATTTCTGCTCAAAGTTAAATACAAGTTGCTTAGTTATAGGTAACAATGTACAACTTAAAAGATAGCTCTTTGCCTTAACTTCAAGCAACCCTGAATCTATGAGAAAATTTATGGGCGTTCACAAGAAAAGAGGACAATACCGGTTTTCCAGCCAAGAGGGCGAAGATGCGGAGTCTTTCCTCCTGGATGAAGCAGTCAGCCTGGAGTTGATGCCAATCCACCAGCTGCATAGTAAGCAGCTCACGGACCGATTGGCTGCCAACCAACTGGGATAAAAGAAGAGCAAGACGATGATCACCTACAAGAGAAACAGAAGTTCTTTGGTGATGCTGAGAATTTATAGACTTGGAAAAGCACTTAAGGGCATTATCTTATTTCTTCTGGCCCCCAGAAACACCTCTGACTGCTTCTGGCAGTAGTGCTGAAAGACTGAGTAGAAAACTTTTGACTAGGGTAGAAAATCTTCAAAGTAGCTTAACCTAACCTAATTACATACAGACTGTATAGTACACAGAGAATCGGACCATAAATTAAAAGAATAATTCTTTGTTTCAGCCCTAACTGACCTCCTTAAAGTCAATGCTCCTTTCCCTTGTTCTTCTGTTTTTGGATATGAGTCAGTGCTTACGTGACTAAAGTACTGTCCTGCCCAGAAACTAAGGCTCTCATCACAAAGTGTTTCCTTCATACTAGAGACACCTGAAGGAAAGAAATCATGCATCAGGAACACATCTGGAAATGTGTTAATAGGCCAAGCTGTCTCCCTGATTACTTGTATACAGGTAACCAAAACATGACTGGACTATGATTCACGCAGTAAATGTTGCAGCCCATCTGACCATGAGCTGCTAGTATTCTAAATGAATCACAATAAAGGAAAAAAGGTTATTTCTGTGTACCTACTGGACAAGTTCTGAGAAGAAACTGGTATGTCATATCTTGACTCAATCATTAAGGTCATCTCTTTTGGCTCTAATCAACCAATTTAGCTTCTGCCAATCCTTGACTTTTCACATAGACTTTCCTTAATGACAAGAACATATACTTGAACAAATGGAAGGAGTCTAGAAAACTTCAAGTTGATTTTAGTGTATGGTGTGATGTAAGGATCTAAATTCATCTTCTGCAAGTGAACATTCAACTATTCCAGCATTATTTGTTGAAAAGATTGTCCTTTTCACATTTAAACTATCTTGGCACTTTTGTCAAAAATCAACTGACTGTAAGCACAAGAGTTTTATATTTGGATTCTCATTTCTGTTCCACTGATGTTAATGTTCATCCTTATGTTGATTCCACATTGCTGTGACTGCTGTCCCCAATCTTATAATGAAATCATCCCGTCTTTTCAACATTAAGTATGATGTTAGATGCAGTTTTTTTGGCAGGACTGCTTTGATATCAGGACAATAATGTTGCCAATAGGTGAGGTGAAAAGTGCTCCCTCCTATTTTCTGAACAGTTGTAGAATATTGGTATTCTTTCTTTCTTCTTGCAGCAATGTACAGCTTGCAGGGTCTTAATTCCCTGACCAGGGACTGAACCTGGGCCCTCAGCAGTGAGTGCCCAGAGTCCTAACCACTGGACTGCCAGGGAATTCCTTCGTATTATTTCTTCTTTTAAAAGCTTAAGTGTATTCACCAGGGAAGACACCTGGGCCTGAGCTTTTCTAAGTGAAGGTTTCAAATTACTAATTCAACTTCTTACAGATCTATTTAGATTTTCTACTTTTTCTTGAGTTTTGATAATTATACCTTCCTAGGAATTTTCAATTTCATCCAAGTTGTTGCATTTGTAGACACAGACTTTCTTACAGTATTTCCTTTTCTGTAGTAGCGATGGTCACACTTTCATTCCTATTTTTGGCAATGTATCTTTCCTCTTTTTTTCACTGTCAGTGTAGTTAAAGACTTATAAACTTTCTTGATCTTTTCAAAAAACTTTGGTTTTATCGATTCCTCTACTGTTTCTATGTTTTCATTATCACTGAATTCTGTTTTAATCTTTAATATTGCCTCCTTCTTCTACCTTTGGGTTTAATTTGCTCTTCTTTTGCTAATTCCTCAACATAGAAGCTTAGATTATTAATTTGAGGTGTCTCTTCTTGTTGAGTAGGTATCAAGTAATGCTTCTTATTGACAGTGTTTTAAGTAGTCTACATTCTTGACTTTTAGTTAGTTCTCTATCAATTATTGAAAGTGGAGGTAGGAAGTGAAGCAAAAGTTTTTAATAAGCTGAAACACAGTGCCTTCCCAAAACCTTAATCTTAGGGTAAGAAAAAAAGGGGAGGAAAAGTTGAGTTTGTGAATGAATAAATCTAAGGATCTGACTTCCAGCAATCCTCTTCCACTCACGTCTATGTGTATCTCTTAAATGGTTCATAATCTTTATAACTTTCTAGAAGGTCAATCCTGAAGAAAAGTTTTCACTGTATAAATGTATGAAGACTACATAAGGCACAAGTTGAAAATAAACCCAGTTGATGGCTCTAGTTAGTTGGCTTCAGTAAACAAGGTTTCAATAAAGTTTGATCAAGGATCTAATTATATACATATTAAACTGAATTGTCATCCTTTAATCCTGTCAAGATTTCTATCTAGACACTTAGTAACTACTTGCTGAATGCCTCTCACTAATGAATGTGGAACTAAAAATACACACACACATACACATATGAGAAGTCCAAAAATTAAACTTCTATATGTTTATTTGAATGAAATAAGTGAATCAGTGCAAAACATATATGTTTAAAAAGTTCAGTAGAGGGACCTAAATGTCAAAAGAAGTCTGCTAACGTGGCACATTTTATGTATGAAAGAATATTAAGAAGTATTTGACTACAATATCTATATAACATTTGTAATGTATTACATGAAAAAAATGGAATGAAAAAACATATATATATAAAAAACAGGATACTATCTTTTAAAACATGCATATGTTGCTCTGTATGCACATATTTGTATATACTTTATATATATTACAAAGTAAACATTTTAAATACAAACTGCACATTGAAATGCTTGCAGTGAATAGCAGTAAAGGATTTAGGTGATTTTGGTTTACTGCTTTGTGCTTATCTGCATTTTCTACTTTTACTGCAAATGCATGTATAGCATATAAAATTAAAATAACTTTAATTAAAATTTAAGATTTAAGGTTATAAAAGGAAAACCAGAAGGCTCAGTCCCTACCTATTTTGAAGAAACCAGCAATCTTTCTGGGAAGTTTATACTTAATATTCAGGTTAGAAAAAGAGGGGAAACCCACAATTAAGGGGTAGGGACAGTGAATAGGAAGTAGGCAGAAGTGCAGAGGACTGTATGTCCTACCTGACTGCTGGGCCAGGGAGCAGGCCTCACTGATCCTCTTGCCTGTGAGGTAGCTGAAGACAGCCTCCATAGGGTTGTCTTTTCGGGTCAAGGAGACTTCTTCCTCAATTTGAGGTGAGGCGGTACTGGACAGCCAGCGAGAGAAAGCTCTCCTTCGCTCCAGAATCTGAATGTATTCACTGGGCTCATCCAGCTGGCTATCAAGCTCCTTCAGGTGGCCCCACAGAGCTTCGCATAACGTCCATGTTAGGCTCCAGTGCTTCACAACTAAGGAATGGACAGGAAAACAATGCAATGACACAAAGTCATACAATAACTACAGAGAGGGGATCACTGTAATTGTGGCATTAAAAATATATTAATGAATACCCCAGCAACGACTCGAGTTGATTTCTGTCTGCATCTCACTCAGCTGTGTCTTACAAGCTCCAGAGGTGTGTGGTATAAGTCCATGTTCCCATGGTACTTACAAAAAATGTAACCCTATGCTCCTTTAAACAGACTCCTCTAGCCTAATTATGGCTAACATAGTCTCAAATGATAGAGAAAAATCCTGACTTGATCAAATTTTGTTCACAAATGCTTTCTTAAGAAATAGAAAGTGCTCTAAGGACTTGTGAAGGATTATTCTCTGCTACAGCCTAACAATTTAGCGAGCCTAAATAATACTGTTCAAAAGTCCTTAAAAGAGTAAACCAACTCTATCTACACAATATAACTATGATAGCTACCATCTTCATTTTACAGATGAGGAAACCGAAGTATGGAACTTTAAGTGACTTGCTCAAAATTACAGGCAAGATGTAACAGAGCCAGGATTCAAAAAAATTCAAGTAATTGGAGTCCAATTCTTAATCACTATGCTATACTGCCCATTGTGAAGGAAAACGAAAAGGGAGCACTGTTTACCACTTTATGCTATTCACAAGTATGCACTGGGATGATGACTCACATGTTTGAAGAGATGAGACAACTGAAGCAAGCACAAAGAAATGAACATAAGCAAGTTCTAAAATGTGTGGTATGGAACATCCTAAAATAGTACCCATTTGCAATAAAAGTGATGTGAACTGATGTGTGAAACATGTAATTTTTCTACATGTTAAATTTTTCTAATTTTTCTTGAAATTAAGTGCCCAAATTAGAAAAGCCCTTAATCAAAGTACGGGTTCAGAAAAACATGGTCACAATCATTACAGAGGGGTAACAGTGAGAGAGGTCAGGAAGAGAAGTCATAATCACCAAAGTTGTTGGGAAGAACAAGTGGGTCTTGAATAGGACACGGAAGAATGAGTAGGACTTAGGAACTCGATGTTCTCTGGGTGGGGCAAAAGATCTAATTTCATAAATTCACAAGAGGAACTATAAGTTCCTCTAAACAGGGGTGTAAAAGTGGTGATAAACAACGACAGGATTTCTCCCTGCTTGAGATTCTGTTCATTGCAGCTCAACTACAGATTAAGTCCAAGTTCAGGCATCCACCCACTACAGTGGCATGAGGATATACATCCTGCTATAAATGTATGCTGCTACTCCTGTTCCTGGGACATCAAAGGTTAGAAGCGTAGTCCATACTCACTTTGTGGTTCGAATAAATCTCCCGATGCTTCCTTAATCCAATCTGCATAGTCATGAATGACAGCAACTCCCGGATTTGGGACAATAAGAGGACACAGCTCATCCACATGAACAGTGCTATGTTTTAATTTAAGCTCCAAAGATGTCTGGTATAATTGTAGGTCTTCGTCCAGCTTCTTTTGCCTCAAACTAAGTTTTTCCAAATGAACTTTGAATGGAGACTCAGTTAGGCTACAAGGGCAAATAACAAATAAGACAGAAAATAAAGACAGATGGCAGAATGTTCCTACAATAAAATCTTTCTTCTTATCTAATTACAAAATTGGATACAAACATTCTACTGTGATTTTAAAGAAATTCTGCTTCCTATTATCAAACTATAAAGGATTATCCACAGTTTATACATCTACCTTATTAGGTCAAAGATACAGAGAAGGTGCTTTATTGAGAATATACCTTATATATGAAGAAATTACAAATATCTTAAGTGAGAAAATGGCAAAATGACTAATGCGATAGAAAGGATGAAAACTCAAGGAATGCTACAGCAATTAGCTTTGGGTCTGTTATCTTTTCCAACTGAAGTTTAACCATTAGGTAAGAATTAACATACTCTTCATACCTTGATGATACAAATGGAGTTATTAATGGCAAGTTTATTAATAATTATCAATAGGTAAGTATTACATAATTTTTAATTATGCCAATAAAACTGTGCTAAGAAAATATCTAGAAAATCACAAAGGGGAGCCCTGACCTCGTGTCACCTGGTGATGACAAGCTTTTGTTCACCTACCACATTGCCTTTCTCAGAAAACATAAAAAAAATGTGACTCACGATTTAACAGCTACTGGATTAGGCAGGAATCCATATTCCATACAGTCAGCAATCTGATGATTTCCCAGTTCCAGAGAACCACTCAGCTGTTCTCCACTATTAGCAAGCGTCCAGTTGGGGCCCCAACCAACCCGAAATGATCGTCCCATAAATAGGGCCATGTCCATCAGGAGCTTCCCCTTGCCATAGGTGACAGACTTTTCAAGAGGGACTAGGCCTGGTTGTCTGCGTGTACCCACTGTTTTCAACTGAAACTCAGGGGCTGGGCTCGGCACCGTAAACACAGAAGTCAGGGGTGGAGGGACAGACCAAGGGGATGTGGATGGGATATTCATCATCGATGATGTTCTGGGAGTACGACATTCTTGTAAAGAGGCACTTGGTGAAAGAAAAGTTCCACTTGTAAATTTTGATTGTAGTAACCCACTTACTAAAATAAGGAGGAAAAAAAGACTATTAGAAAATACAGCCTATTGATTCTTGAACAATAACAACCAGCAAGGCTGAAATTATAGTTTTATTAAACTATCAATAATTAAATCAGATATAGATGACTAGGAGCAGGTTATATCAGACTGCAGAAATAATTTTCACATGGGAAATCAAGGCAGGAATTCCAATGATGATGTCAACAATAATAACACTACTGCTACTATTTTAAAAATCTATCTGCTCATGCCCTTATCAAAATGCAAATGTTTCCTTTTTAGTCAATATAGAAAGTTGGTAAGATCAAAACTCAAAATTCCTACTACTCCAATGCTCAATGCTAGAATTAAGAAACCAAACCCACTGAGATATCCTGTAATTGCATATATGCCTTTCAGAAGGATAGTTTTTGTTACTTTTGCCTGTTTTTCAATTTTATCTACTTCCTGTCTAAAGCAAGGAATCGTTGATTGAAGTATGAGATTTTCATGTAGTGTTCATTATGTGGAAAAGCTTATAAATGTTTAACTGATGTTTCATTAAAGCATTTTTTAAAGGAAAGTTAATAAGGGTACTCAAAAGAATTGAAAAATAAAGTTTTTAAGGAAACATAACAAATTCCTTCCTGGTAGTTCCTCTGGCTTTCAAAACGTTTTGAAATTATACCTACTTAACTCTTTTATTGATATCAATACCCTACCTCCAATCCCACATAATTATAAGTCCACTAGAAGAGATAAGAAAAGCTTTAAAATAAAACAGGAAATTGCTTTCCCAGAAATTTGGCAAATTTTAGGGGAAAGCAGAAATCTGAAAAGTTTTGTACATTATAGGAAGTTAACATTTGCCCCTAGAAAACAATAAGGATAGTGCTAGAATTGCACAAAGAGTACAGTACAGGACAACTTGTTGATTCTTCTAAGGTCTGATAAAAATTAGGAGAACTGAGCTTACTATCTAAGCCACATTCATAAGCAAATAAAAACTAACCCCTAAACAAAACACAAATGCTTTTTTTCCCCATACAACTCTTGCGTCTGCACCAATGATCATAGCTTGGAGTTATTTGCTACATAAGTTGACTCAGCTTAGAAGATATGTGAAAAGCCAGACTTTACAACTTTCTTGTAAAAGAGCATCTTTTACAGTACCTAATGAACGAGGTTTTGATGAGTGAGTTGCTGAGATGGGGAGCCTGGGAGAACATATTTCTTGAGAAGTATCTGCTTTAGAAGGAAGGCGAGTGATGCGCTGATCCAGGACGGTATCTACATCTTCTTCATCAGCAAGCAATGATGCTTTCATGATCTAAAAAACCAATATCTACAGAATGAATGTGCTCCCCCAAATCCAAAGGCCATAAAAGAAAAATGCAGCTTACAACAACCAATTAAAAAGATCTGCCTCAGGTTGTATCCAGAGCTAGTACAACATTTGTGTGACTGACTCTGTTATACTGTATGTGCCTGAAGGACAGAAGTTATATAAAACTTCTCTCCTTTGTATATAGTCTCACCAGAGGCTGGCACACAGCAGCAGCTTACATATTTGCTGAATGAATTAATTTTAAAGTCAAATATAAGCCAAAGGCTAAATTCATAATATGACAAAAGGCACAGGCAAGGAGAAATTGCGACAGCTTAAACAAACTTGTAACTACAATTAAAAAAAACAAGAAACACTTCTGTGGAGCACTTTCCAGAGCCTCAAAACCTCTCTGTAAATGAGGGTAATATTTTATAGAGAAAAATCAGTGCTCACAGATGTTAAACGACTTGCCTAAAGTTACACAGTAATAGTTACAAAACTGGGCCTAGAATCTAGGTCTTCTGAATCTCAATATAGCCTTCCTTCCACGAATGGCAAAATGATGCCTGAACATGGGCCATATTCCTGTTTTTTTCTCATTCCAGTGACCGTTCAATGCCCTTAAGGGACTAATGAAAGAAAAGGCCTGGTATTAAGAAAGGAAGAGGAATACTAGTTTGGATTCTTATAATAAGGGTAGGTTAGGACTTCACCTGTAACACATGTGGATTAATTCCCAGTGAAGATGCAATGTGTGTTGAGGCGGACACGGGTTCCTGCTCCTCAGGCACGCTCTCTTCTAACATGGAATCCAAAACTGGCTCCTGGGTGATATCTACCATGTCACTGTCCAGTTCCACAACCCTCCCTAACTGCTCCACCTCTGGGCTCTGGCTCTGTAGACAGCAGAAAGATCAGGGAAGTGGCATTAAATGACACCAAATAGACAGAGAGCTTCTAGACCATATTTACTTTATTCAAAATATGATATAACAACATTTGATTCTGCCCATTCCATCATAATGTGAGGGAATATATTTGCTAGAGTATTGAAGAACAATTTCCCCAAAACTCCTCTATTATTACTTGGGATCCAAATGAAGATTCATGGAATTACCCTTTCATAATATTATGGTCTGGAGCCTGGACCTAAGCCAGCACCCATACTGAAAAAATATTCAACCTCATACTATGATTATGCCTTACTTGATTTAGTTAGCAACCATAATTTTCTGATTTATACAGAGTTACCATGACCTCACATTGCCTTGTAGCCAGAAGCCATGCGGAAGAGAGAATAAAAGACACAAATATCAAAATCTCTTGTACCTTTGCATTTTCTTAAAAGCATTTAGAAATAAATTTCTAGTTATCACAAACACAATTTTGGGCCTGGAATTTATTCTTTGGGAGACTGAATCCTAAGGTTAGCTCTACCTGTGCAATATCACATGGAATATTGTATCAGATGAAGAATGTGTTTCCCAAAAGAAAAAGCAAAGTACTACTAGGAAAAATTTTAATCTGGGAATAATTCTTTTAGGTTTAAATGTGTTTAAATATGTCAAGAGTTAGATTTGCAATTATTAGGGAGTTTTAAAGATATAGTCATAATTAACAGTCTATGGTTTGAAAAGGTAAACATTCATAAAGCTGAAACATACTGTAAAATTGGCTCAGTGCAAATTCACATTAAAAATGTCCTAAACTCACATATGATCTGGTAAAATGTTAACAAATGGCTATGCTAATTTATGAAACATTCTCAAAGCTAAAAGTTCTTCTACCTATTTTTCTTTCATAATATATCATCTGTAGATTATTAACCTTCCAGTTTCTGGTTTGTCTTTCATGAGTGGCCTGTTTCACAGTAAACTTCAAATGGATCCAATTATACAATAGGTGGTTAAAAAAGTTGTGTGATTTCTTTGAACCAAGAAATGACCATTAGTGTAAGTTTTTAAACTTTATTTTCAATGGTATATTATCTATTACTCCCCTGAATTCCTTTAACAAATATCCTTACTAAAAGAAGAACTACTGCCGTCTATAACTGTAGAAATGTTGAGGTGTTGGATATGTAGTGAATTGTTACTTAAGTTGTGAACAATCCCTAAGGGCTGCTCTAACAAAACTGGAGGCTAAATTTGTTAAAAGACAAAAGTGATATATATATATATTAACCTATTGGGGTTAACCTACAGGCAAGCTACTTTGATGCCTTCAAATTCTGAAAAAAAAATTAAAAGCCCTGGTGGTGATCCTCCCATTATAATTACAGGAATTAGAAGAACATTCCAATGCCCCCCTGGTATGTTCATTTTTAAACAATTCACTTTTAAGAAAAGTTATAAGACTCCCCATCCTCTGTCAAAATGTCAGGATCCTCTTTTCTGTTGGGCTCCCATAATACCTTGTCTACACCTATTTTATACAATGTATGTTATAATTTCCTGTATATATTATTTTTGTCCCACCAGATTGTGAACCCTTGAAAGCAGATATAGCCTACTGTTTTCTGAATCTAAGACTAACCACATTGTTAAATTCACTACATTTAGTTATTTCTACTGCCTAATGCAGTGCCTGCCACAGGAGAAAAGGCTAGTAACTATGAAAGGATAAGGAGCAAGTATAGATGAGAGGAAAGGGAGGAGGAGGAGAGTTTCAATTTACATACTATTCAACAAAGGACTAACAGTAACAAGAAGAGGTGCTCATTTAGAACACTTTTAGAAGCAAACTGGCAGGATTTTATCAAATGAGTCTGGAGACTGAGGGACTCAAGACTATCTTTAAGAATCCTACGCAATCAAGGTTTTATTTGCTTCATACTCATGCACTGACTTCAAAACTAATATCATCTAATAAGTGGATGGGGGAAGTGAATTACTATTAAACTATGAGGACCTGGTAAACTCCTAGAACTCTCATGTGTGAATTTTAAGTATATCTAAGTAATTGCAATAAACTACCCCAAAAGACGTTATTTTCAGAGAAATCTTTGGAGATCAGGTGCTTCTTCAGAACCAGCCCTAGAAAGAAAAGCAGACTAATAAGAAACTGGTGACACAGAAGAAACTCAGTAAGGCAAGAAGGGTGTGGAAGTGGGGAGTTGAGAAGCCCATTACATATACTAAGTAAACAGACAATATCTGTAAAATGATCTCTTTAGATATATGGAAGGTGAGGTTTCAGTCCTGAAACCTTTAAAGTTTTTAAAAACTTCCACTCTTCAACAGGCTAAATTTAGATAGCTGCCACTTCATTTATTTTTAAGTAAATACAGGATAAAACAGAATTTTCTTCTAAATTCTAATCCTTTTTTTCCCTTTAAACAGTTTTTACAGTTATTTGAATGTGTTTATCGAGTGAACAATGCTAACTTCCTGAGTAAGTCCACTACTGTGCCTTGACAGGACTGAACACAAGTTACACTGCAGTATAAGACTGAGGAAAAAGCTACATGTCTCTCTACCTCAGTGCTAAAGATCTGAAGTCTTGTGACAGTTTTAAAACCAGGCTGCACATATCTCAATCACCTGGAGGAAAGCATTTAAGCCAGACACATGGAATCAAAGTTCTCCAAGGTAATTGTGCAATCAGCTGAACTCTGCATCTCAGATCAGCATTTTAGAACAAATGCTTCAACTACCCAACAAATGTTTCTACAGCTGCCCTAATTCATCTGTGGTTAAGGTTTTTCTGCCAACCTTTTCTCTAATTTAATAGAAGGGGAGTTCTCTGGTGGCCTAATGTTTAGGGTCTGTTTTCTGGTTGCTTAGATTCACCTGCTTTTTTAGGAACAAAGCAGGATTTAAGAATGAACTGCAAAGAGGGGATTGAGGATATTATGTAACAGATAGTAGGATAAATGTAATCGTTAAACAAAACTATGTATCTTCCTAATGCCTTATGGAACCGCCCAACCTTTGCCCCAAGTCAGAGAAAAACGGCTAGAACAGACGGAAGGAACACAGTATCACAGAAATCAATCTCTCCAGGGAGCCGGGTGATAGTGTGAAGATAGTCATCTTGATGGTGGGATGAGAAGACTGCTGTTTCCAGTTTATTTAGATGGCTCAGGTTATTTTCGTCATGCCAAGTAAATGTAGCTTCTGGTGCTAATAACTTAAAAACTGCGCAGCCACTGGCAGTTCTCCTAACATCATGCAGGTCACTATTTTATACTGGCTTAACAATACCGAAAGAGTATGATACAAGTAATTGCAATAAATAATGCAGCCCCTACTCTCTCCAAGCCAAGTAATTCCCTTATATTATAAAGCTTATGTATTTTCATAAAGATTATGTATTGTTAAAATACAAATATTCAGAGATTACCTGAAGTATAAGCAAACAACTTGAGAAAAATGGAGTTAAAAATCCTTGCAGAAAGCTAACTGAACTTTTAAAAAACCATGGAGGTAACAAGATTAAACTGCACATTAGGTAGTCAACAAAAGTATGATTTACTTTGCATTAACCCAAACAAGCAAAATAACTGTCGTAAATTGATCACTGAGCACAGAATTCAGCAAGTCCAAATGAAAAGGGAGGGAGGTGTTTAAGAATGACAATCTGTTGAAGGAATGATCCAAACAGCAAGAGAATTCTTTAAATCTCTCAAGTAAACACCAGATGCCAGTACCACCTCATGCCCTCCCTCTTGTACTCCTGTTAACGTGACTGCCAATACATTTGTACTCTTCAAAGTTCGAGGGGTCATAGAACAGCTTTGTACTAGCTGAATGACTTGCTTTCAACTTCTGTATCATGGACTCCATTCAAATTCATTGTCCCGTCTCTACCTGGGGTGGAGGTGCTGGTTTGCCATTAAGAGCCATCTGGAATGGGGTGGCCTGGCCTGCAGGAGGTAAAGGGGCAGTCTTCAACTTCTTTGTACTAGTTTTGGATGGCCGTTCCTCCTCCTCTTCATCAGAATCCTGAAGGCCATACTTAGAAAAATGAGAGACCTAAGGTGGAGAAGAATCCAACAAAATCAATTTCAAAACTGTTATATTCAGAAAGGCTGCAATCTTGCAGAATTAGCTTTAAAAAAATAATAACGGGGGGGGGGGGGAGATCAAAGTATTTAAAGCACAGTGAAATGCCACCTAACCACATTTTATTGTTTCTCTAAGATTTAGATGGTGTTTGGTATGTGTACTAGTTGCTCATATAATTACCAACTTTACATTAATGCAGAAAAAAGTATTCAAAAAAGCCATTACTATTTTTACATATATATACTGCCCAGTTGTTCTTTATCTACACAAGGGCCTTCAACAAGCTAAATAATCCAAATGGTCTAGAAGAGAAAGAATCCACTGGACTGAACTAGCAAGGAAGGGAGCAAGTCAACCTCTACACCCTATAAATCTTTAAAAGAAGAACAATTATTTGGGAAGAATTGATTTATCAAGAGACAAAAATTTTGCCTGATATCCCCAAATTAGAAAAACACACCAAAGAAGTGTGTCTAAGTGGTCATAAGATAGGATGTAGAATTTGAATCACGTGCTCAGGAAGTTTATAACAGCTCCGTACTGCTCTGGGGTTTAATGTGTAATTTGAAGTAAATTATGGTGTATCTTTACATCAATCTTTACATCTTTTTCCTAATCTGTAAAAACAATTTAAGAAAAGATCTCTTCTAACACAGTTCATAGCTACAGTTTATCAGAACTATGTAACTTATATGCTATATACCATTTATAATTTCTAACTACAGTTTATAAGAACAAGGTTAAGCAACTATACCTTAAACACCCAAGAACCCGTTTCAGGACGGTACTCTTTGAACTGAGCTCCCTGTTTCCTTGAAACTGCTTCCAATCTTCCCTCGTAGTTGATATCAGCAAGTCGATCTGGGCTCTTTATTAAACAACGAGATGTTTTATCTGTTGGCCAAACTCCATCCAAGGTAACTTCAGCCTTTCTGTAATGTACAATTAAGTAAAACGTAAATGTTTCACATTTATGACCAGAAAGGCAAGTAACATCTATATATACAGCAAAAAAGGTACCTGTGTTACTTTGGAATTATTCTGCAGATATTTCATAAACCCGAGTCTTGGCTCCAAAGGTAGTTAGCCTTAAGAGTAAGGAATTACCCCCATCATCAACTAGCTAAATGTCTGGTTCAAGAGCGTCAAACTCCACTTATTTCAAACTACCATGGCACATCAATTATTTACAATCTGATTTTAATAACTCTTAAGCCATGCATCCTTGACCAAGTCTAGTGCAAAGACCTAAATCTTAGTGAAGGTCTTAAACTACCACTGTACTTTGTAAAAACAACAGTAATACTAGCAACAACTACCACTAATGACAAAAGCTTGCAGAATGAGATATCAGGAGCATCACAGTATTAACATTAACCATTAAATAATGAGTGTGAATTGATAATAATAATGGTAATGTATTCCTTCTAATAGCAACATCTGAGATTAAGGACTGTGTCCTTATTCATTCAGTATGCTTTGCATCTAGTACAGTGATTGCCACAAAAAAACAGATGAGTTTTCTTTAACATTATTTTCTATTGAGGTAAGAAGGTATAATAAAAGTTACTACTATTCTACTGCTCCTATGAATCTGACACTCTAGATGCCTCAAATCATGTGACTCTCAGTACTTTTCTTTCTGCAGCTGGCTTAAATCACTGAGCATAATGTCCTGAAGGTTCATCCATTCTGCAGCATGTGAAAGTCTCCTTCCTTTTTAAGACTAAGTAATATTCCACAGCGTGTATACTCATTTTGTTTATTCATGGACACTTGGGTTTCTTCTATCTCTTGACTATTATGGATAGTGCTGCTATGAATATGGGTATGTACATTTTTCAAGACTCTGTTTTCAATTCTTTTGGATATATACCCAGAAGTGGAAATGCTGGGTCACTCCTAATTTTTGAGGAACCACATACTCTTTCTCAACAGCTGCACCACATTTTATATTCTCACCAAAATACACAAAGGTTCCAGTTTCTCCATACTCCTGGAAAAACGTTATTTTTCTTTTAAATTAACCTCCTAATGGGTTATTATCAATGTTGAGCATCTTTTCATATGCTTGTTGGCCATCTATCTATCATATTGTATATTCAAGTCCTCTGACCATTTTTAATTGTTTTTTTTTTTTAAATGGTTGAGCAATAGTTCTTCATATTCTGGATATTAACCCTTTACATTAGAGACATGATTTGCTGACTTTTCATTCTGTTGATTGGGTTCTTTGATGTACAGAAGTTTTAAATTTTGATGTGAAACTGAAAGTGAAGTTGCTCAGTCGTGTCCGACTCTGTGACCCCATGGACTGCAGCCTACCACGCTCCTCTATCCATGGGATTATCCAGGCAAGAGTACTGGAGTGGGTAGCCACTTCCTTCTCCAAAGGATCTTCCCAACCCAGGGATCAAACCCGCGTCTCCCGCATTGTAGGCAGATGCTTTACCGTCTGAGCCACCAGGGAAGCCCTAAAGATTTTGATGTAGTCTAGTTTATTTTCACTATTTGCTGCCTATGCATTTAGTATCACACCCAGGAAATTCTTGTCAAATATGGTGTGAAACATATTATATCCAGTTTTTTAATAGTTTTAAGTCTTATGTTTTAGGTCTTTGATCAATCTTGAATTAATTTTTATTTATGGCATAAGGTAAGGGTCCAACTTCATCCTTCTGTTATGGATGTCCAGTTTTCCCAAAACCATTTGTTGATGAAACTGTTCTTTCCCCATTGCATGGTCTTGACAACTCTGTCAACATTTAACCATCTATGTGAGGTCTCCTGTGTGGGCTCTCTAATATGTGGGGGCTCTGTTCGTTCAGTTCCATATACGTCTGTCTTTATGCCAGTAACACACTGTTTTAGTTACTGTACCTTTGTTTTCAAGTCAGAAAGTCTGATTCCTCCAGCTCTGTTGTTTTTTAAGGCTGTTTTAGTTACTGTACCTTTGTTTTCAAGTCAGAAAGTCTGATTCCTCCAGCTCTGCTGTTTTTTAAGGCTAATTTGACTGCTCGTGCTACCCTTGAGATTCTTTACGTTTTAGGATCATTTTTCCTATTTATGCAAAAGATACAGCTTGGATTTTGCCAGGGATTGCATTATGTCAGTAGGCTGCTTTGGGTAGCATGGATATCGTAACAATTTTAGATCCTCCAATCCATGAACATGGGATATCTTTTCATTTATTTGCCTTCTTTAATTTCTCTTAACAATGTTTTGTAGTTTTCAGTATGCAAGTTTTTTGCCTCTTTGGTTAAGTTTATTCCTAAAGTATTTTATTCTTTTTGGTGCCATTATAAACAAAAATGCTTTCATAACTACCTTTTCAGATTGTCAGTGTACAGAAACTCAACTGATTTTACTATGTTGATTTTGCATCTTGCTACCTTGCTAAATTTGTTCCTTAGCTCTAAGTTTTTTTGTGTGGAATTTTTAGGCTTTCTACATATAAGATCACATCATCTGTAAAGAGAGAACATAACATCTTTCTTTCCAATTTGAATATCTTTAATCTTTATCTTGTTTAACTGCTTTGGTTAAGACTTACAGTATTATGTTGAATGCTGGTGGCAAAAGCAAACATTACTGTCTTATTCCTTATCTTACAAGAAAAGCTCTCAGTCTTTAACTACAGAAGATCCCCTGGAGAAGGCAATGGCAATCCCCTTCAGTATTCTTGCCTGGAGAATTTCATGGACAGAGAAGCCTGGTGGGCTATATACAGCCCATGGGCTGGACAGAACTGAGTGACTAACACTTTCTCTTCTTTTTATGATGTTCATTGAGGAAAGAAGAGAAACAAAAGGCAAAGAAGAAAGGGAAAGATATACCCAACTGAATGCAAAGTTCCAGAGAATAGTGATGCGATGAGGACTTCTTCAATGAACAATGCAAAGAAATAGAGGAAAACAATAGAATGGGAAAGACTAGAGATCTCTTCATGAAAACTGGAGCTATCAAGGGAATATTTCATGCAAGGATGAGCGCAATAAAAGACAGAAACAGCAAGGACCTAAAAGAACAGAAGAGATTAAGAAGAGGTGGCAAGAACACACAGAAGAACTCTACAAAAAAGATCTTAGTGATTCAGATAACTAAGATGGTGGAGTCATTAACCTAGAGCCAGACATCCTGGAGTGTGAAGTCAAGTGGGCCTTAGGAAGCATTACTACAAACAGAGCTAGTGGAGGTGATGGAATTCTAGTTGAGCTTTTAAAATTCTAAAAGATGATGCTGTTAAAGTGCTACACTCAATATGTCAACAAATTTGGAAAAGTTAGCAGTGGCCCAAGACTGGAAGATCAGTTTTTATTCCAATCACAAAGAACGGCAATGCCAAAGAATGTTCATACTACCATATAATTGTGCTCATTTCACATGCTAGCAAGGTTATGCTCAAAATTCTTCAAGCTAGGCTTCAGCAGCATATGATCTAAGAACTTTCAGATGTACAAGCTGGATTTAGAAAAGGCAGAGGAACCAGAGATCAAATTGCCAACATCCACTGGATCACTGATAAAGCAAGAGAGTTCCAGAAAAACATCTACTTCTGCATCGTTGACTATGCTAAAGCCTTTGACTGTGTGATCACTACAAACTGGAAAATTCTTAAGAGATGGGAATACCAGACCACCTTACCTGCCACCTAAGAAACCCATATGCAGGTCAAGAAGCAACAGTTGAACCAGACAGGGACTAACAGATTGGTTCAAACTTGGGAAAAGAGTATGTCAAGGCTGTATACAGTCACCCTGCTTATTTAACTTATATGTAGAATAAGTACATCATGTGAAATGCTTGGCTGGATGAATTTCAAGCTGGATTCAAGACTGCTGGGAGAAATATCAACAACCTCTGATATACAGATGATACCACTCTAATGGCAGAAAACAAAGAGGAACTAAAGAGCCTCTTGGTGAAGGGGAAAGAGGAGAGTGAAAATGCTGGCTTAAAACTCAACATTCAAAAAGCTAAGATCATGGCATCCGGTCCCAGCACTTCATGGCAAATAGATGGGGAAAAAGTGGAAACAATGGCAGATTTTATTCTGTTGGGCTCCACAGACACTGTGAACGGTGACTGCAGCCACAAAATTAAAAGACGCCTGCTCCTTGGAAGAAAAGCTATGACAAACCTAGGCAGCGTATTAAAAAGCAGAGCCGTCACTTTGCTGGCAAAGGTCCATATAGTCAAAGCTACGGTTTTTCCAGGAGTCATCATGTACGGATGTGAGTTTTGGACCTAAAGAAGGCTGAGCACTGAATTGATGCTTTTGAATTATGGTGTTGGAGAAGTCTCTTGAGACCCTTGGACAGCAAGGAGATCAAACTAGTCAATTCTAAAGGAAATCAACCCTGAATATTCATTGGAAGGACTGAAGCTCCAATACTTTGGCCACCTGATGTGAAGAGTGGACTCATTGGAAAAATACCCTGATGCTGGGAAAGATTGAAGGCAGGAGGAGAAAGAAGCGACAGAGGATGAGAAGGTTGGATGGCATCACCCAACTCAATGTGAAGGACAGGGAAGCCTGACATGCTACAGTTCATGAGGCCGCAAAGAGTAGGACATGATGTAGCAACTGAACAATAACAAATGATCTCCACGATGGGTTTTTCTAACATGGCTTTTATTATGCCTAGTAGTTTCCTTCTAACTCTATTTTCTATCATGAAAAGTGTTCAATTTTGCATAGTGCTTTTTCTGCATCAACAGTGATGATCATGTGGTTTTATTCTTTTGTCCTGTCAATGTGATGCATTACATTCATCAATTTTTATAAGTTAAGCCATCTGTGCATTTCAGAAACAAATCCTGTTTGGTCATGGTGTGTAATCTAGTTGATGCACCACTGAATTCTGTTTGATAGTTATTTTGTTGAGGGTATTTACATTAATATTTATTAAATATATTGGTCTGTAGTCTTCTTTTCTTATAGCACCTTTATTTAGCTTTGGACTCAGGGAAATATTTCCCTCACAGAATTAGAAATGCTCCCTCCTCTATTCTGGGGAAGAGTTTGAGGAGAACTGGTATAAATTCTTCTTTAAATGTTTGGTAAACTTCACCAGTAAAGTCATCTGGTCCAGGGCTTGGGTGGAGCTGGAGGAGCAGTGGGTATTGATTACTAATTCAATTTCCTTATTAGTTTCAGGGTTCTTCAGATCTTCTATTTCTTCCTGGTTCAATCTTAGTGGGTTGTGAACATAAAGGATTTTAACCATGGCTCTTCGACCTGGCCTGCATTAGAGGCTAGTATCTCACACTAAAGATACAGAAAAAGAGTTAAGCACAATCACAGCAGAAACAAGGGGAAAAAAAAAATACTATTACGGGACTTTCCTGGTGTCACAGTGGAAAAGAATCCACCTGCCAATGCAGGGGACATGAATTCAATCCCTGGTCTAAGAAGATTCCACATGCCATGGAGCAACTAGAGCCCTCACGCCACAACTACTGAGCCTGCATTCTAGAGCCCAAGAGCCACAACTGCTGAGCCCATATGCCACAATTACTGAAGCCTGTGTACTCTAGGGCTCACAAGCCACAACTGCTGAGCCCGGGTACCACAAGTACTGAAGTCCATGCACCTAGAGCCTGTGCTCTGCAACACAGAAGCCACCACAATGAGAAGTCGATGCACTGCAGTGAAGAGTAGCCCCCAATCATTGCAAGAAGAGAAAGCCTGCGTGCAGCAATGAAGACCCAGTGCAACCAAAAATAAAATAATTAAAAAAAGAAGAAAAATACTACTAAAATGTGTTTTCCAAAAGGTTTTAGAAACAATTGGATCGATAATATTAGAGAAAGGAGTCAAAAAAGTAAAAGTGTAGCATTTATCACTTATACTTTTTATTGTTTTGGCTTCGCTGGGTCTCTGCTGCTGCACACAAGGCTTTCTCTAGCTGCAGCGAGCAGGAACTACTCTCTAGTTGCAGTGTGCAGACCTCTCATTGTGGTCCCTTCTCTTGTTGTGGAGTATGAGCTCTGGATACACAGGCTTCAGTAATTGTGGCTTGTGGGCTCTAAAGCCCAGGCTCAGTAGTTGTGGTGCATGGGCTTAGTTGCCAAGCACCATGAGGGATCTTAAGTTTCCAGACCAGAGATTGAATCTGTGTCCCCTGCATTAGCATGCAGATTCTTAACCTCTGGACCACCAGGGAAGTCCCACATCACTTATATTTTTAAGTGAAAGCACAGAAATAATAATCACATACAATCATCGCATAGTAAGTCTAAGAGACAAGCTGCAGGCAAATGTATATAATATGAATACACCTGTGTTAACAGAAAAAAATTGTGATTTAGCTGATTAGTTGTTAAATATGTAAATAAATTCATACCTATTTAGTCCTTCACCCACAGGTGGTTTCTGGTTATCATCTAAGTAGACAATCACTTCTTTCCTTCGGATATGTACAATGTCATCTAAATTTAGATTTGTCAAATTCACATCTCCTTCAAAATAGATCGAACCATAACCTATAAACCAGAGCAAAGAGTTAGAAACTTGTCCTATATAGAGGGCAAATACTCACTTTATACTTCCAGTGAAGGAACAAGCAGCTTTAAATAATCAATATTTTAAATCACCCAGCAATTCCTTGAATGAGTTATTTCATCTGTAATATTAGAAGGTGACATCAAATACATTGTTACCTGGCTTAACATATGCATTTTTTACAGTACTTATGTTATCCTCAAAGAAGCCTTTTAAAATCTCTTCCCACGTATCTGTATGTGTGCATGCACGCGTGTTAAGTTGCTTTAGTGTGTCTGACTCTGTGCGACCCTATGGACTATAGCCTGCCAGGCTCCTCTGTCCATGGGATTCTCCAGGTAAGAATACTGGAGTGGGTTGCCATGTCCTCGCTCCAGGGAATCTTCCCAACCCAGGGATCAAACCCACCTGTTGGAGAACTCCTGCGTTGGGGGACAGGTTCTTTACCAGTGTAGCACCTGGGAAGCCCTAAGTATCTGTATGGCTTCTATATAAGCAACCCTTGGCACCTAGCCTATAGTATGAATTAAAATACTTGAGCTCTTCTTTTAATACAATACAGCAAGATGAGATCTTTTTTCCCCAAGAAAATTTTAATAATATGCAACAACCTAATTATTACCCATCTCATTAATTTTCTCACTTAGTATTTGCTGTTTACAGTATTTTAATTGTAGAAAATTACAATGAGCCAAATACTTGCCAAAGAATATTTAAAAGTTTTAGTCTTTTTGTTACTTGTTAATCAGTGTCCATTCAGGCCAAGGTGGTCCAAATGTAGGTAAAAAACAAATTTAGCTATCAAGCACTTCCTTTACTTAATTACAAAGACAAGGTGCAGATTTCTGGCTTATAAACTACTAACTCCTAAATTCAGACTCACCTTTACGACCAATAGTGAAGTCAGAGACAATGCACTCTCCTTTTTCATTGGTAATTTTAGCAAGGTCATCCATGGATGGAATAGTATAGTAGCCAACCTTAGTGAGAATGATGCCTACGACAAAAGAAACCAAAAATATAGTACTGGTTGTGACTGACATCACTTAGAGGAATTTTCAGCAATATTCATTTCACTTTTTCATTGTAAAAAATTTTTTAGAGTGGACAATTTAAAAAATTACATGATATAATCAGTAAATAAATTACTATATAAAAAGAAAATATATAGGAATAAAGTCTTTTTCCAAACTGGCTTTCTTTACTGCTCACCCCTGACCCCAGCTGATTTTTTAAGAAATACCATTCCTAAGAGAAACCAAGTATTTTAGAAAAAAACAACAACAACAAGTATTTAAAGAAAAAAACAAGTATTTAAAAAAACTTACTTATATGGTTAAGTAAGTTTGGAGAACATACATGTGACAGTATATTACACATTCTTACAACTCATGGAAATCAAGATGAAAAATCCTGCATGAGAAAGTCACGTAGACAAATGGAAACTTAAAGGTCTACATTAATCTTATTTTAAAAAGTACTAACTAGGTAGATAGCAGAAGAAATCAAAGAAAATGCATGAATATGCTTGCTCTAACCACTCCTGTTCCATTAACAGGCAGAGATCAGGCTAACTTGCTTTCTGAGAAAGGCCCATACAAGACTTTAAGGCCCGTGTAAGATTAAATTAGTCTCCAGCAATGCCCACTCAATATGCTTAAGTTTTAGAGGGTTGTTAGAGTGTTCTTGAGATTGGAATTCTAAATTGGGAGGTAACAAAGAAGGTCAGTGAAAAACTAGAAACAATTTAAAAAAATCTTGACTGAGTATTTAAGATGTAGTATCATAATGAACTCATGTAGGTGTCTAAATACAAACAGAGATAACACAGGACTCTCAATGTGAAAGTATAAAGTTGTTTCCTTAGTGTACCATGTGATCAGAAGATATATATACAAAGGCAATAAGATAATTAGACATAGAAGTTTATAGACACATTAATATATACTGCAAAATAACCCCAAAAGTTCACTAAGAGAATGGAGAAACTAAATTTGTCATATTTATATAACGCAATGCTACATGGTAATAAAAAAGAACCAACTGCTGATAAATATACATCATGGATAAAATCTCATAAGAAAATGCGCCTGACAATGCAGGGGACATAGGTTTGATCCCTGGTCTGGGAAGGTCCCACATGCTTCAGGGCAACTAAGCCTGTGCACCACAGCTACTGTGTGCCGCAACTACTGAAGCCAGTGTGCCTTAGAGCCTGTGCTCTTCAACAAGAGAAGCACAACAATGAGAAGCCTGTGCAGCCACCAACTAGAGAGTATCCCCAGCTTGCTGCAACTAGAGAAAGCCCGTGTGCAACAAGACGACCCAGTGCAGCCAAAAATAAGTAAATAATTAAATTTTTTTAATGTTTTAAAAAATATATTTAAAAAAAAAAAAAACAGGAAAGGGAATTCCCTGGCAGTCCAATGACTCTGTGCTGTCGCTGCTGAGGGCAGGGTTAGATCCCTGCTTGGGGAACTAAGATCCTACAAGTTGCGTATCGTGGCCAAAACTTAACAAAAACAAAAACAAACTAGGAAGAACTAATCTATGTGACAGAAACCAGACTATGGTTGATTTCTGGAGATGGGAACACAAAGGAGCTTTCCAGGGTTAAAGAAATATTCTCTCTTGAGTGTATGTGTTTGTATATATGAGTATACACATACATATATATGTGTGTGTATATATATGTCTAAATTTATTGAAATGAACACTTAAGACCTATATACTTCACTATACGTAAACTGTATCTCAGTTAAAAGGGGAAGGGGAATGTAATGATAGTCAAAACCCAAATGAGGTAAGTCAGCAGAGAAAAAAGGCAAACTTAAAGCATCCCATCAAGATACTTCAATCTTGCAGTTTATGCTATTGTCACAGATTAGTTGGCATAAACTAGCCAGCTCATTGTTGGGGACAAAAAAGAAAAACACAGAACTGAAGTGATAATAACCAAACAACCATTAACATCTGAATGCCTACTCTAGTCTGGCATTATGGTCCGTATACTTAAATTCAAATCTAAAAAAATCTCATAAGTAATTACTGCTATAATTTTAATTAAAAAAATGAATAGGCAATCTATGTGAATTTATGAAACTAGAAAAAGTTATAAGGATAGTAGTCCCTCTTGCTACAAAACTTGGGGTATTAAAATATAACAGGATAATTAACGAAATGAATTTTGACTACTCCCAAGGTACAAAATAATGTGAATTCCAAATCAACCATAGCACTAGTGACAAATGTTCAAATGTTAACTTTCATAAAAATGCAGTAAAAAATATTTAAAGTTCAGATAGCTAACTTCTATTACGATGAAAATATGTGATCAGTAAGAGGTCTCAAATGACTGGTAAGAGATCTGAATCTGACCTGCTGGATGTATATGGTAAGTATTATTTTCGATTTCTTCTCGGTCATCCTGCAGTGACTCCTCATGAAAAGAGGTCTCTTCACTGCTTCCTTCCAGTCCATTCCGCAAGGGAGCACGCCTGTTTAATACAACGATGGTATCATCTACACTGTTGCTGCTGTTATGTTTATTTCCAGCACTTTCTGGGGTTTGAGGAATGGGTTTGGCAATAGGGTTAGTATAAAAACGTGACACAAGAGAATCATCTTCTCCATCCTGCTGATGATTTTCATCCACTGGTTTGCTCAGAAAACTGAATCTGAAAAGGGAGAAAGTAAACAAATACTATTTTAGCCCCTTGTAGTATAACAGCAACAATCAATCATTAGTAGGCCTTCATTAAGTATCTGACACTGTTCTATGTAATTCCATGTATTAAAAATTCACTTAATACTTACGGTAATCCTATAAAATAGGGTGCTATCATTCTCTGTATTTTACAGAAAACTCAGACACAGAAAAATAACTTGTCAGGGTCACAAAACTATAAGCGTTAGAGTTAGCACTGTAACCCACGAAGACTGAATGTAGATTCCATAATTTTAACTGATCTATTTTAATGAATGAATGAATCTGAGTGTCACAATTCTTAGCTTAAAGAGGGGAGGGAGTATTTACTATGTGGGGGTCAAATTATCAGTAGTGAATTTCATAATATAAAACTGAAAAAATTTTAATTTTTAATATTATAATCAAGAGAGTATTAGAAAATGCTTCATTATTGAAAAATCATATTAAAATTTTATCCAAAGAGGAAAAAACAGGAGTGCAAAGACATACATACAAGGATTTTTCATTGAAGCGTTATTTTGAATATAGCAACACCAACATAATCTAAATATCCTCTAAAAGAGAACTGACTGAGTTATCTTACATTCATAATAATGGTTACCGAGTCACTAAAAAGAGGCAGGTTAGCCATATCATGATGATAGCCATATTTATAGTAAATGGTTACAGAATATCATTTCATGCATAACCACTATAATATTTAAGAATATATTCAATAAATAAATTTCTAAGCCATTAGAAAATATGCTGAACTACTAAGGATTACTGTACTACTAAGGATTACTTGTACTTTCTCCTTTATATATTTTTATACAGCTTTGAGGGGGGAGTTGGTTACAGTTGTTGTGTATCACTTTAATAACTATCACAAACAAAATCTTATTTTAAGAGGGGTAAGGGGAGTCACATGCATGCTAACCCTGTCCAAAACAACATACATGGATACCAAAAAAGTTTTGCAGAACTGAATCAGAAAAAAAGATAATTTTAGTGTCTACAGTACTCGAGAGGTAAAAACATGACACAACTTCTAGGTGCTCATATGCCATTGTACTTCCAACTTCATAAAATTTCTTGAATGAATAAATACTAAGCTCAGAATCTCTTCTAAAGGAGAACAAGGCTCTCGACCAGAAATAACCCAAAAGAACATTCAGTTTACCTCTCTCCATTTTCTGGATAATCAGATGGTGAAGCTAGATCTTCTGAATCACGATTAACAGGAGAGAATAGATTGCTATTGTTAAGGTTTTTCAAAACCAATTTCTTAATGCTCTTCCTATAAACAGAGATCAAAAGAAAAAAAAAGAATTCAGGCACACAAAATTACACTGAAGACTATCTTAAAACCTCAAGTGGAAAGGGAACTCTTATTCAACTCATGTGCATCTAAAACTGACCTAACAAGTTCAGTTCACCAACTCGGCTCATAAATAAATAACCAGAACATAAGGTCTCAAATATATTACACTCTGGTGTTTATAAGAATAAGCTGTCTGCCAAAACTCGATCGTCAGGGTGCTGTAGCATGTGGGGTGAGCCACTGTGAAAAAGCAGACTGGAGCTGGGAACCACACCCCCAGGACATGTGGCGACCAGGGTTTGTGACGAACCTCTGTACTGATCTCCACTGCAGGAGTACCGATTTACAGTGCTCCAACAGTGGAGGAGGAAGCTGTTTCTTCCACAAGCTACCCAGCGTTATTTCCCTATGGTCCTTTGGATGATGACCACTTTGACTGGTGTGTGGGAAGTCTTACTTGCATTTTCATTTACATTGCATAAAAAGCAGCAATTTGAGACATGAAAAAAAAAAAAAAGAAGAAGAAGAAGAAGCTAATTAAGCACATCAAAACCAAGTAAGAAATACACTTGAAAACACTCTTCCTTTGCTGAACTCCATAAAAATTTGTCTAGACACTAGTTTACTCCCCACACTGTCATGCATTTCAATTATTTTTCTACATGCCTTTTTTCTCTTTAAAAACCATTTTTTAATTTTCTTGGCAGTCAGGATTTATGACTGCTCCTGCATGGCACTTGGCATGTTGTTTTGAAAGAAGACTGTTGTTTGACTCTTGTGATCCCATGGACTGTAGCCCACCAGGCTCCTCTGTCCATGGGATTTCCAAGGCAAGAATACGGGAGTGGGTTGCCATTTCCTTCCCCAGAGGATCTTCCCTACCCAGGGATCGAACCCATGTCTCCTGTGTTGGCAGGTGGATTCTTTACCACTGAACCACCAGGGAAGCCACTGAAGGAAGAGAGATGTTTAAATGAGAAAGGTTTCTTTAAAAAAAGACAAGAAAGAGGGGTAAAAACCTCTGCTATCCAATGATGTAAATGACCATGAATATCTAAAACGTTCAAGTTTGTGTACAATAGGTTTTACTTAGAGCAAGAACCTCTAGAGTATACCAGCTTTAAGTAGAAAAAACATATAAAATGATCTTAATCAACCTCCACTTAAAAAGTCACTGGATTAACTAATACACTCCATTCCCTCTTCTTAAAGAAAAAAACAAACATTGGGAATTCCCTGGGGGTCCAGTGATTCGACTCTGTGCTTCCAGTGCATGGATTCAATCCCTGGTTGCGGAACTAGCTCCAGCATGCTGTGTGGTGTGGCCAAAAAAAAAAAAAATAAACACATCGTGGTGTTTGTTCCTTACTTATGTATGCTAGGTATATTCCTCATTGTAATGGTGCTATTAAATAAATATCAAGTAAGCCAATGAAAGAGGCAATAGACAACAAAAAATTATTACTTTCATGAAAAATAAAACTTGCCCTTCTATTGATGGTAGACTAGGTAATGAGGACTAATTCTCCTAGGGAGGATCACCAGAAACCTCAGAACTCTTTCCAGGCATGAAGAGCCAACAAGATGGTAAAAAATGACAGTACCAGTAATTTGAGGGGATAGTGGCACAGGGAGGTGTCCTATACTTGGGGTTGCTTTTCTCCTGGAGACTTTTCTGATTCCAAGGGCAAGGCTAAGAGGCTGATGGTGAACTTGACAGTCTTGTGGGACTAGAAAGGCAGAGACTAGAATCTAGAGCCACCAAGGGAGTGAGGCACTAATGGATGTCACTGATTTTGTGTTGGGACCTGCAAAGTCTCTACCCCTGAAGTTAAGAGAGAACTAAAAGTAAAAAGCACAAGGTGTGAAGCTCAGCTTTGACTCATCTCAGGGAGCACCTGTCATTAAAAAAAACTCTTAAGATCAGTATCAACATCCTTGAACTCATTACTGTCAGTTTTCTTCAAAGAAGATAAATGGCCAATAAGCACATAAGATATGCAACATCATAAAGGGGATGCAAATTACAAGGATGAGGTACCACTTCACCCCCACTAGAATGACTGTTATAAGCTGACAGACAAACCAGAAAACAAGTGCTGACAAGGGTATGGAGAAAATGAAAACAATGTGCATTGCTGGAGGTAATGTAAAATGGTGAAGCTGCTGTGGAAAACAGTTTGGCAGTTCTTTAAGGGTTAAGTACAGGGGCTTCCCTGGTGGTCCAGTGGTTAAGAATCTGCTTTGCAATGTAAGGGACACGGGTTCAATCACTGGTTGGGGAAGATGCCACATGCCACAGAGCAATTAAGCCTGTGCACCACAGCTACTAAAGCCTGAGAACACTAGAGTCTATGGTCTGCAACAAGAGAAGCCATTGCATTAAGAAGCCTGAGTACCACAACTAGAGGGTAGCCCCCATCTCCCCAACTAGAGAAACCCTGCTCACAGCAACAAAGACTCAGTGCAGCCAATAAATAAATAAATTCTATTTAAAAAAAAAAAAAAAGGTTTAAGTACAGAATTAATGTATGACCAAACCATTTCAGTCCTAGGTATATATCCTAGGTATATACCCAAAAGAACTGAAACAAGGGACTCTGTACTTGTACATCAACATTCATAGTAGCACTATTCACACAGCTAAAAGGTGGAAACAACCCAAATGTCCATCAATAGATGGAAGGAAAAACAAAATGTGGGATAACCATATGGTGGAATATTATTCAGCCCTAAAAAAGAATGATGTTCTGATACATGCTACAACTTAAAAGTGAAAAAATAAAGAACCTTTAAAACATTATGCCAAGTAAAATAATCCAAACATGAAAGAATAAATTCTGCACGATTCCCTGCACACGTGGTATCTAAAACAGGCAAACTCTTACAGACAGAAAGTAATATAGAGGTTAAAAGGGACTGGAGGAAGAAGAAAACAGAGAATTATTGCATGGCAATAAGTTCTGGAAATACTAGTGGTGGTAGTTATACAATATTATAAATCTACTTAACATCACTGAATTGTACTTGACAGAACACATATTTTACCATTTAAACCATTTTCATGTATATCTGACCACAATAAAAATTAGTAAGTAAAATAACTAAAAAGATCACAAAAATCTCCATGTTAAGAATTTATACTCTTGAATAACCCAAGACTCAAAAAACTCTATGAAAATCAGAAAGCATTTATCATATAACTATCATTTGAATGTTAAGAGTACTCTATATCAAAACTTGTGGAGTATAAATAGAGCTGAACTATTAATAAAAGCATCTCTAAAGCATGTATTTGGAAAGGAGCAAAGTTTAAAAAAAAAAAGTGAGCACTGATTTAAACAAAGGACAGAAAACAAATACCATAAAAGGTGTGGGGGGGGAAATAAAAATAAAATTAAACATTAGTGAAAATATGATAAATTAAAATTAATGAAAAAGGAACAGACTAGAGAGCATCAGTAATGCCAGAAGGTTAGTTCTTTGAAATGTTAAATGAAACTGGCAGATCCCTGACCACACTGCTACAATGACATAATGAGAAGGCACAAACCACCACGTCAGGAAGGAACAGACACATTCCTACAGATTCCACTAAAATAAAAAAGACAGTAAGGATATTTTTTAACAACTTTATGCCAATAAGTTTGGAATTTTAATGAGCTGAAATGAATATTATAGGAACATAATTCATCAAAAGTGACACAAGAAATGAAAAAGCTTAAGTTCTATAACTTTAAAGTCAACAATTAAAATGAAACACCTTACTGCAAACAGTATCTTCATGAGTATCCAACATTTAATGGGGAAGAGGAGAAGCCTATCTTACACCAAGCCACCAGAAAAGAGGAAATGATCCAATTTGTTTGTAAGGTCAGCATAACTTTTATACCAAAACTGGGTAAGAAAATTTTAAGAAAGGAGCACCCAAGCCAATCTAAATCAGAAACACAGAAGGAAAAAAAAAAAAAAAAAAAAAAAGGACAAAATTTTACACAGTGAATCCTACAAGCAAGTTACTAAACACTATCAGGAGCTTTGGAAAGGAATTAGGAGCCAACATGAAAGGGTTCCTGTTGGCCAAAGAAAAAACCACCTGATCAGCACAAAAAATAACAGCTGCAATGGACAGAAACACAACAAACAGGGGTGAGGGAGGTGGGGAGAGTGAAGATGGTTTAATTAAATGCTTCACATGAAGAACACATGACTAGAAGGCAAGGAACTTAAATACAGAACATAAAAACAGTGTCAGGCAAATGTGAAGAGGATGTGGGGCTAACTTAGTAAATACAAGACAGAATACCATTCGGTCAGGTCATGTTTCAAACAAACATTGACAAGAAAGCTGGAAAATAAAATTCTATCTGTTTGAAAAAAACATATTTGTATTTAAAACCAGAAACATATCAAAATACTCCCCCTGCCTGACAGTTCTCCCAAACAACACATCCTCAGACAAGCTTTCCTTCATTATTCTCTACTGGTCTCTCCTACAGTGGCAATCTCTACTTCTTTCTGTAACCTGTCTCACTTGTTACTACTCTACGTCAGCATCTCTCTTCCCCCACAGACTGTGACAGAGGAATGCGCCTGGTTCACAGCTGTATCCCCAGAGCCCATCACACTTGCATGTAGTAGTTTGTGATAAATGTCTGCTAAATAAAGGAATTAACAGAGGTATTAAAGAATATTTCTAATTCTGTCATTCAGAATAAAGAAAATTAATGGCTTGTTCTATAGAAAATTTCCTCTATGATGTAAAGGCAAAAGAAAAGACGTGGCACCAGTAAGATTCTCACACTTGTCAAGCTATCAAATTCCAGAGCAAACCGAGTACAGTTCTAGTGCTGGCCATCAGAATTCTCTGCCATCTACATTTTTCACAGAACTAGAACAAAAAATTTCACAATTCATACGAAAATACAAAAGACCCAGAATAGCCAAAGCAGTCTTAAGAAAGAAGAATGGAGCTGGAGGAATCAACCTTCCTGACTACAGATTATACTACAAAGCTACAGTCGTCAAGACAGTATGGTACTGGCACAAAAACAGAAACATAGACCAATGGAACAAGATAGAAAGCCCAGAAATAAACCCATGCACCTATGGGTACCTTATTTTTGACAAAGGAGGCAAGAATACACAATGGGGCAAAGACAGCCTCTTTAATAAGTGGTACTGGGAAAACTGGACAACTACATGTAAAATAATGAAATTAGAAAACTTCTTAATACCATACACAAAGATAAACTCAAAATGGATTAAAGACCTGAAGGAAGACCAGACACTATAAAACTCTTAGAGGAAAACATAGGCAGAACACTCGATGACATAAATCAAAGCAAGATCCTCTATGACCCACCTCCTAGAGTAAATAAAAAATAAATAAATAAAATAAAGCAAATAGATGGGGAAACACTGGAAAGAGTGGCAGACTTTATTTTTTTGGGCTCCAAAATGACTACAGATGGTGACTGCAGCCATGAAATTAAAAGACGCTTACTTCTTGGAAAGAAAGTTATGACCAACCTAGACAGCATATTAAAAAGCAGAGACATTACTTTGCCAACAAAGTCTGTCTCATCAAGGCTATGGTTTTTCCAGTGGTCATGTATGGATGTGAGAGCTGGACTATAAAGAAAGCTGAGTGCCGAAGAATTGATGTTTTTGAACTGTAGTGTTGGAGAAGACTTTTGAGAGTCCCTTGGACTGCAAGGAAATCAAACCTGTCAATCCTAAAGGAGATCAGTTCTGAATATTCATTGGAAGGACTGATGCTGAAGCCGAAACTCCAATACTTTGGCCACCTGATGCGAAGAACGGACGACTCATTGGAAAAGACCCTGATTCTGGGAAAGACTGAAGGCGGGAGGAGAAGGGGATGACAGGATGAGATGGTTGGATGGTATCACCGACTCAATGGACATGAGTCTGAGTAAGCTCCGGGAGTTGGTGATGGACAGGGAAGCCTAGCGTGCTGCTGTCCATGGTGTTGCAAAGAGTCAGACATGACTGAGCGACTGAACTGAACTGAACTGAAACAGTGAAGACAGTAGTAGATGTGCTTACAGAAGTAATGGAAGATCAGTTCTTAGAGGGCCTTATATGCCACTATAAGCAACTTGGCTTTTATAGGTTGAAGTATGAACCACTACTGAGTTTTGGAGAGAACAGTGACATGGTCTGATTTACACTTTAAAAGAATCACTATTAACTGTATTTCAGAACAGAATGCATAGAAACAAGGATAAAAGCAGCAAGATTAGTTAGGAGAATATTGTAATAATTCAATCAAGAGATGATGGTGCCCTGGATTAAGGTAATTAGTGGCAGTAAATGTGGTATGAATTGGTCAGATTCTGGATAATTTTTAAGGGTAGAACAAAGATGTGCTAAAGGCTTAGATATGAGGTGTATGATAAAAGTCAATGACGATTCTAAAAATTTTGGCCTGAGCAACTAGAGTGATAGAAATGCAATTACATGCAATAGGAAAGGCTTTGGGTAGAACAGCTTTGAAGGAGATGATCAGGAGTTCGTTAAATTTTGGACACATTAATTTTGAAATAAATATAAGTGGAGATGTTGAGTATGGCTGGATACTGGATATAAGAGTCTGAAGTTTGGGAGAGGTCCAGGCTGGAGATAAATGTTTGAGAATTAGACTATAGATATTAAATCACTCTGGAGGTGAATAAAGATAATGAGATCAAGAGTTGAGTCTAGGAATCAGGAAGAAGAGGGAGGAGCCAGCAAGGGAGGAGGAGCAACAAGTAAAGTAGGAGTAAAACTAGAAACATGACTGCAGCCATGAAACTAAAAGACTCTGGCTCCTTGGAAGAAAAGCTATGACAAACCTAGACAGCATATTAAAAAGCAGAGACATTACTTTCCAGACAAAAGTCTGTATAGTCAAAGTTATGGTTTTTCCAGTAGTCATGTATGGATGTGAGAGCTGTACCATAAAAATAAGGCTGCGCATGGCAAAATTGATGCTTTTGAACTGTGGTGCTGGAAAAGACTTCAGAGAGTCCCCTGGACTGCAAGGAGATGAGTCCTGAATATTCACTGCAGAACTGATACTGAAGCTCCAATACTTTGACCACCTGATGCAAAGAGCCAACTCACTGGAATAGACCCTGATGCTGGGAAAGACAGAAGGCAGGAGGAGAAGGATATGACAGAGGAGGAGATGGTTGGATGGCATCACCAACTCAATGGACAGGAGTTTGAGCAAGTTCTCGGAGATGGTGAAGGAGAGGGAAGCCTAGTGTGCTGCAGTACCTGGGGTCACAAAGGGCAGGACACGACTGAGCAACTGAACAACAACAAAACTAGAGAAGTAAATCAAGGAGACATGACAGTTGAACCGTGTACTTCTGATACATTAAGTAAAGACTGTTAACAACACCACAGAAGCAGAAACCAAGAAGGGGATATGGTGTTAACAGCAAAATGTCTGCCTTTCCACTCCAATTCCTTCTATTTGTATATCATACTTGTCGATTTTAAGACCTGGTGATACTGCCCTGAAAGTGGCTGATCTGGTGACTGGACTAAACAAGGTGAACCTAAGCCCTTTTTATCTACTCTATACCAAACAATGTGTTAAATGCTGGGGACATAAACATGAATAATACACAGTCCCTGCCTTCAAAATAATCCAATGATATTCTAAGAAATGTATAAAAATTGGGCTTTCTGTTTCTTCTTAAGCAGCAGCCCACTATACTCTTATGGGGAAAAAAAGGAGTGATAATTTTCCATACTTTATTAACACTCATAGACAAAGAACTACAAGAGATGAACTCCCATTTTACCCCTAAAGCCTTGAAAAAAAAAAACAACTTTATGATTAGAAAAGTACTTGATGTTTGAAAAAAGCCTGTGTGTGTCTGTGTTATGTATATGTGTACAGTACTTCTAGAAAGATAAACTTAGAAATGAAATGCCCTAAAATTACATCTCCAGATGGTAACTATTGTTAATACTTTGGTATGTATTTTTCTTCAGTTTTCCCCCCTATGTATATATACCAACACTCTAATAAGGCATGTGTGTATACTTTAAAATTTTCAATGTTTACCAACTCTTCTATATACTTTCCTGTGTTCTGTGTAATTATTATTATTTAATATCTGTATTATGAGAATTGAAACAAATGTGTGTGTGTGTATATATTATATATATATAATATATATATAATACAGAAAGAGAGACATTTTTTCTTAACTAGTTTGGCCAATTTGAGTTGTAAAAAAATAGTACATGCTCGAATGGAGAGAGTATCATGGAAACATATACACTACCATAGGTAAAACAGATAAACTCACTTGGGCATGAATGCTCCATTGGCTAAGGATGGTTCATCGTCATCCAGTCCATCAAAAAGATGTGACTTGGCTGTGCCTGTTGTTTGTAAAGCCTTTGGTCGGACTCTGGTGGCAGGGCGGGGTGTCAGTTTATAATGAGTAGGTGTAGTGAGAGCCTTCTGGGCTGCTGGATTTGTTGGTTTCAATCTCTGAAAAACAAAAAAAATCAAGGATAACTAGTTTAACTCAAGTATGGTACTGGCCCTAAAAACCAGAAGACTAGCTTTCACATCTCATCTCTGCCATTCACCAGCTAGATACCTCTTGGAGTCTCAGCTCCCAGAACACAAGGATTTCTCACCCAACTTTGTATGAATGTGTGCATGCTAACTAAACTGCCTTTATTTCTCTACAACTGTTTTTCATTCATCTCACCAGCTCCATTTCAAATGGGTTTGTCTGACTTGTTTCAAAATGTAATCGAGACATTCCATTTGAAGTGCCTCACAAATCAAAATGTCTTAACAGAATATATTAATATACCTTGTGCATTTCTCTTCATCTTACAAAAGAGAAAACCCTGCAATTGTTTTGCTTTCTAAAACAAAGATGACAATATTTATGTTCATTTTAAGAATATGTAACATCAAAATTCTAAGCCTAATTATTTTTATTAAATTTTTATTTTTTATTATTCATTTATTTTTTATTTAATTAAATAAAACATCTTCAAGAAAAACAGACACAGCCATAAACAATTTTTATGCAATATAAATCTCTGAAAAATGTATAGACATTAAAGAAACCCTGTGCCTCCTAATTCTTCTCTTTATCTCTTGGCAACCATGAATCTACTGTCTCTATGGATCTGTGTATTCTAGACATTTTATACAAATGGAATCATTGTCTTTATGTTTTGCTTAACTTAGCATTGTTTTCAAGATTCATTCACACTGTAGCATGTCATTCCATTTTATGGCTGAAATGATATTCCATCATATAGATTTACAACACTGTGTTTATCCATTCATCAGCTGATACACTCTATTACTGCATATACTAAACTAAAGCTGCATAAATTTAATAATGTACAAGTCTGATCGTCCTCACTAGATAGCAAGCTCTTAGAGAAAACATTCTTGTTTATTTTCATTAGGTAACCTCAGTGCTGAACACAATGACTAGTCAGACATAAATGACTAAATAATACTGTATACTGAGCAACTTCTCTTAATTCTCAACATTGAATAGAATTACTATTGCCATTTTACAGATGAAATTCAGAGAGGCAAAAAGAGATGCCCAACATCTCACAGATTGTAAGTGGTAAAATAAGGATTAAATGGACCAAAGACTACTTTTAATGCCACACCACAGTGAGCAGATCATTTCTAGAGCCTATGAGACTAAGACAATTTTATGTAGAAATCAGGAGAAAAAAACTTTGATTTGCCATTTAAGACATTATGATGTTAAAAAAAAGAAAGACATTATGATGCTAGAGAAATCAGCCTCCAAGAACCTTAGTTTGCTCAACTATAAGAGTATAATATCTGATTTATTTCAGGGCTCAGCCTTAAAAAGTCTCAGCCTTCACCTCAGTCTAACACTCATTTTCACTGTCATGCTGCCTTCCAGATACAAAAATAATTTAGTTTTTTGTACCCCTGGCCTACTGAAAAGCATAAATAATGTCTTAAAAACTTAATTACAAAACCAACACAAGATGGTAAAGCAATTGTCCTGCAATCAAAATTAAGTTAAAAAAAAAAATTACACCTAAGTTTTCCTACTCTGAGAACTGATTTTATTGAAACTTCCTTAAATTTACCTCTTCTTTCTTCTTAGGGTCTGACATGGGATTCCGGAAGAGAGGAGAGTCTCCGAAAGGTGAGTATGTCAGACTATTGATGTGCTGTTGGAGAACAGCCTGC
This sequence comes from Okapia johnstoni, assembly GCA_024291935.2. NCBI lineage: Eukaryota > Metazoa > Chordata > Mammalia > Artiodactyla > Giraffidae > Okapia > Okapia johnstoni. The sequence continues at coordinate 26,975,776 of CM044325.1, forward strand.
TGGGCAGCAGAAGCATTTGGATCTGTCAAAGCTTTGTAAAAAAGGAAAGAAAAGGCAAGATGTCAGTCCAAGGATCCAGTGCCTTAAATCAAGAGAACTCAAGACTCCCTTCAAAATGTTCAGACTCACTCAGCAGCATTACTGGTAGAGAGCAGAGGAGCAAACTGTGAAGAAAATCACACACTCTAAAAGATCAAAGATATAAGGAGCATTTCACAAGAGACAACACACATAAAATCTTACTGAGGTATTCATTATTGCCAATAATCAAAGAAATGTAAACCACAACAACCTTGAAGACATTTTGTATCTACTTCATTATCAACGGCACAGCTGTATAAAGAGGGATACAGTACGACTTTCAGAAACACCGCAAATTGGTTTAATCGGTCTAAAAGAAACAATGACAGTACATAGAGCAAGTACTGTTTTTATATTTTTTAACATAATAATTTCAATCATGGAAATTTAACCCAAAGACTGAATTAAACTAGAAAGAAAATAAAGAAATGTTTGCAAGTGTTCACTGAACATTATCCGCAATAGTCAAGACTTGGAAACAACCTATGTCTGACATTAAGTTAACACCTGCAAAAATCATGATTCATCAACATGATGGATTAAGTAGATATTAAAAATGACAATGTGGAAATAAGATATCTTTGATTCAACAAGTAAAAAATTTCAGAATAAAAAATATTAAGTACACTGAGAACATAGAGGAAGAAAGGTAGCAAACAAAAGTGAAAATGGCTGTATTTCATCCTTATATGAGACAGGAACAATGATCTACAATTGTACACAGTAAAAAGAAACCAACAACAAGTAGTCCCACAACTATCTGCACTGCACCTTGACTTTGCAAAGAAACTTCTTTGCAAGATAAATATTTCAAAATCAAATACTGATAAAAAATAAAATCACAGTGATTTCATTTTTAGAAATAAAATACTTTTTTCTTTACAAACATTTTAAATAAGGCTAAATCCAAAATATGATAAGATAATTAATATAAAGGGTGTACCATAAACTAAAAGATTTTGAAAAATTTAAAACAACAGGGGGGAGAAAGATAAGAGTAGCACCAACAACAAACCTAGAATAGAAAATTAAAGTAAAATTAATGAAAAGGAGGCAGATCTACCTTAGTCAAATTGAGCTTTCTTAAAACTGGATGTATTCACTCAATACTGAAACACTGTATGTTGATGTGTAAGGAGAGAGTACAAATTTGCTCAGGAATGTAAAACCCAGGGGAGATGTCAATTTGAAGAGATCATAAATTGTCTGTGCTCAGAAAGTTCCTAAATCCAGTTTCAGACTACTGCTGAGAAAAATATACAGGAAGTAGCTTTTGATACACAGGGCCGCACAATAACATGATGTTTTTCTGTGGACTATACAACGAGACTGAAGAAAGCTTGAATGCTTTTATTAAAGAACTCTAATATTCACTAATCAGTTTGTCACCTGACAATCAATTATGTATTAAAATAAAAAAAACACTGATCAGGACCAGAATTTAGCAAATATAGGTCACCTTTCCTGGGCATGCTCAAATAAAAACTTCCTCAACTAATCCAAACATAATTAGGAATGTGTGTAAGGATGTCTTTATTTCTGTATGTTTAAATATAAAATCCACTCTATGTTAACTAGATTATTTCAAATACAGAAAAGAGAGCTGGTTAGTTAGCAAAAATAAGAGAACAAGCAAACATAAGCATTAGTGAAGCTACCATTGATTGCTGTTATAGTCAGTTCTGGTCATAAAAGTTGAAAACATGCCGAAAAACACATCATGATCAAATGATTAAAGAGACAGAAGGATTAGAAACAACTACTCTACCCTGTCATCTTCCTAAACAGAGTTTTAAAGAAAAATTGCATCTAAGAACTGGATGCTTAAAAGAAGGAACTTTCAGAAATGAGAAAAACAATAAAAATCCAAAAAGATGATTCAGAAGACAACAAAAAACCTTGTAGAAAGTAGAAACATGAGTTAAAAAAAAAAAAAAAATCAAACATTAGGACAGAAAAGGTCTGTGAATTCTCTGGCAGTCCAGTGGTTAGGACTTGGCACCCTCACTACTGGGGCCCAGGTTTGAAACCTGGTTGGGGAACTAAGATGCCACAAGACTCACAGCATGGCCAAAAAAAAAAAGGAAAGAAAAGGTGTAAGCAAATCACAGAAATTTCAGAACAAAGAGATAATCCTAAATGTTTGTGGGGGTGGGGGGAACAAGTTTCAGAAAGGCATGAAACTTACCAGTAATGGTTAATGCAAGAAATAGTCAAAGTTCTGAGGGTGAATTACTTTCATAATAAGTGTGTGGAACAAATGAAGATGTTTTCAGAACTGTAAGCAGTCAAAGTTTATCTTTCATATAACCTTAACTTGAAGATATATTCCAGAAATTTTCGGAAATAAAGAGAAAAAAATCTATATCCAAGACATATCAGTCCCCTGTGAGTAGACTTGAAGGGAATATCCCAGAGCAACGCTGAAGGCCCAGGGAGTAAACAGAGTTCACACTGCTGCAGGACAGAGATCAAAGAATGAGGCAAAAGAATGCTGATACCACCCTTAAGAATTTGGACTAATGTAAGGTGATATGGGCGGAAAACGCAAGGGAAAAAAAATAATTAGAAGTTCCAGGAGAAAGAAATAGCTGTATGAGAACAACTTACTTAGCTAAGGAGCAATGTTTTCATAATGCTGTGTTCCTTTACAACTTTTATTCTTTCCCCAAAGAAGACAGTAAGTATTAGAAGAACGTACTTTATTAATACAAAAATATAAAAAGGGCAAAGAAATGAGAGAAAAAGAAGGGTAAGGAAGGGTACTATTAGCCTTACTTGATCACGGGGACTCAAGAAATACTATCTCCTAGTTGACACAGTAAAAGTATGTAAGGACATGGCTTAAATTTGCAAAGGCTTCTCAAAATGTGAAACATGAGGATTACATCTCTTCTTCACCCATCTCAGTTACTCTGTATCTACCAGGTGATATCAGTTTTTTATTTTTGGTAAAATATAATTTTCATTAAAATAAGGTATTTAAGGGACTTCCCTGATGGTCCAGTGGTTAAGACTCTGAGCTTCCAACGCAAGGGATGCAAGTTCAATCCCTGGTCAGGGAACTAAGATCCCACATGCCATACCGTGTGACCAAGAAAATAAAAAAAATAAAGAAACAAAAGAAAATGGACAATTTTTTTAAAAAAAGAAGACGTGTAAGTCACAAAGTAAGTTAATTTTAAGTTAGAAATAATACTAAAGTAGTAGGCAGACATCACAAAAACTGGGAAGGGATATTCAAATGAATGAAATATGAAAAACTTTAATAGATAAAACTTAAGGAATTCAGTACACAGATATACTGGGAGAAGCGAATAAAGAGCAGAGGTGAGTTACATTCTCATCTATCATTAACAAGTTAAATATATGTAGACTTAAGCAAAATACAGCAATATAAACACGTCACTTACAGATATGAACTTATTTATACACCAGATCAATTAAAAGCTGCAACGCAAGTGACTTCTTTGCGGGCGTAAGCCTAGAAGTGAGGAAGCAGGCAAAACTGGATCTACTGTTAAGTCCTTCCACACTACATGACTGTTTAATGACTTGTATGTATGTACCACTTAAGGAAGGATGGAATAGGGTAGCGTGGAAATTCAAGACAGCAAGTTAAGTATTAGCAAGAAATAAACCAAGAAAAGCCTTCTAAAGTGACTGATACTTACCTACTGGGGCCTGGGGGGCTCCAAAGCCCAAAGTGGCTGTCGTCGTATTAAATCCAGGGGCCCCAAAGGCTCCTGTACCAAGGGGCCCTCCGAGCTTAGGTTGGTTGTTCCCAAACAAAGATGCCTGTCCAGCACCAAGAGCTATGGAGACAAGAGGAAAGAAAAAGCACCACAGAGGATCCTTTGAATGTTATGTCAGAAGGTCAGTTACTTAAAAATAAAATACATTTGGAAACTTCATAATAACCACTCATTTCAACAAAAGAGCTAATACAGTAAATGCTACTTATATGCCAGGCACTGTGCGGAGATAGTTATGTCAGAGGCATACTTAACCTCTCTGTGCTTCAGCTTCCTCAACTATATAACATGAGATAATACATAGCTTAGATATTTATCCTAAGATTAAAATAATACACACATATTAAGCATTTAGGAATCTGGTAGAGACTAACATCCATTAAATATTAGCTACTATCATCTCATTTAACCTTTACAAATCTGAAGTAGGCACTATTATCCCCATTTTACAGAAGAGAAAATGGAAGGTTTAATAAATTAGTTCAAAGTCACAAATGTAGTAAGTGGTAAAACCAGAGTTCAAACCTCAATGCATCTGACAATCAGCCAGGGCTCGTAACTGCTACTGTATAGATCTGTAAAGAATTTTAAAACTGTCTCCTTAAATTTCTGCATCTGCATATCAAAACATTCAACTGAACCAATTAAAGCCTAATGAATCATGTTTATGAACTGTGTGTTGGTAGTGATTTTTTTAAAGTGTAAAATGGGAAGAATAAAGTTTTTTAAGAATAAGCTACTGGCATAAATTAAAGGTACTTTTCCACTAGCCTGCCACTCTCAAAAAAGTTATAGTTATTGGTAATTTGGAAGATCTGATGTTCCTCTCAACATATCCATGCCTCCTGACAGAGATATGGTTTACCAGGAAAATCACTTCAAACATATATACTTGGGATGTCAAAAATATTGAATGGAAACAGCTGTGAGACACAATCAGAGAAAAGGACAGGCAGTTTATACTCAGAGAAGCATACACTATAAATTAATGAGGGTGACTCCGAAATGGACAAAACATTCCGTAACTGTTCAACCTCATTAATAACGTTAAGAAGACAACAATACAGCAATGGGATTATTTCATCTTTAAAAACCCAGTTTTGAAACAGGGAATAAGACTTAACCCATTAGAAACTGGTAAAAATCCAAAGAAAAACTAAAAATATATTATTCCTTCGAAGGACATAGCTTATAGCAAAAATTTTAGGATTCTTTTTTATCCCCCAGATAACAAACACCTCCTTACCCCTAAATAAAAGCTTAGATAAAACCTGAATATATAAAATGGGTAAAAATTTCTGTTCTGGATGGGTGTGTATTTGCATTAGCCCTGAAAGAAGAATCAGGAAACAGTCTAAAAATCACTGTATTTCAGTAAAGCCTACAAAATAATAAAAACATATACTCAATGCATAATTAAAGGACTTACACAAGTTGAGGGATACTCTGATGTGATAATGTCAATTTATGAAATGTGTCATATTCATGATTTGGTGTAGGAATCATAAGGAAGATATATTGGGGGCACCATGGTAACAGTGTTCTTAAAAACTCCAAGTATGCTCAAGGAATAAGTAAAAATATATTCCTTTGAGACTTTCTAATGAATCTCAGAATGTAATTATATATATCAGAATGTCAGAATATATCAGCTTTGGGTAGATTATTCTGTATATTTTAGTCTAACAAACTTTACTAAATCCCACAGAGCAGGAGAGTAGGTTTGATTCCTGGGTTGGGAAGATCCCCTGGAGAAGGTAATGGCAACCCGCTACACTATTCTTCCTGGAGAATTCTATGGATAGAGGAGCCTGGCAGGCTACACTCCATGGGTCGCAGAGTCAGACACCCCCTTAAACTTATCACTACTTCATGGAAAATATTAAAAACTAAAACTCCTTAGTAATATTACTAAGCAATTACCAAGAAAATGGCATACTACTGATATCCCTGTGAAACAGGTACTATCCCTGTGAAACAAGAAACTGACCTACCCATAATTTAATGAGTGTTCCTTAATCTGAGCACACTGGGAGAAAAAAAAAATCATGTCGAAGAATACTATAACATTTTATACTGATTGGTCACTTAAATCTAAGTGTACAAAAAATTTATGTATTTGTACATTTAAGGTTTCTACAGCCTACTAGTCATGAAGTTCCCAAAGGCCTATGTTACATGAAAATGTACTTCTGTTGAGGCATGAGTTTGAATCTCTATCACTCAAAGCAAGAAGCTATATAAGAATACCCATTTAGCTAGTTGAGTTCAGTTGCTTAGTTGTGTCCAACTCTTTGTGACCCCATGGACTGCAGCACGCCAGGCTTCCCTGTCCATCACCAATTCCTGGTGTTTACTCAAACAAGTAAACAACTTGTCCATCAAGTCGGTGATGCCATCCAACCATCTCACCCCCTGTCATCCCTTTCTCCTGCCTTCAATCTTTCCCAGCATCAGAGTCTTTTCCAAGGAGTCAGTTCTTCGCATCAGATGGCCCAAGTACTGGAGTTTCAGCTTCAGCATCAGTCCTTCCAATGAATATTCAGGACTGACTTCCTTTAGGATGGACTGGTTGGATCTCCTTGCAGTCCAACGGACTCTCAAGAGTCTTCTCCAACACCACAGTTCAAAAGCATCAATTCTTCAGCGCTCAGCTTTCTTTATAGTCCAACTCTCACATCCATACATGACTAATGGAAAAACCATAGCTTTGACTAGACAGACCTTTGTCAGCAAAGTAATGTCTCTGTTTTTTAATATGCTGTCTAGGTTGGTCATAGCTTTTCTTCCAAGGAGCAACCGTCTTTTAATTTTGTGGCTGTAGCACCATGTGCAGTGATTTTGGAGCCCCAAAAAATAGTCTCTCGCTGTTTCCATTGTTTCCCCATCTAGTAGCCATGAAATGACAGGACAGGATGCCTTAGTTTTTTAAATGTTGAGTTTTAAACCAACTGGTTCACTCTCCTCTTTCACTTTCATCAAGAGGCTCTTTAGTTCTTCACTTTCTGCCATAAGGGTGGTGTCATCTGCATATCTGAGGTTATTGATATTTCTCCTGGTAAGCTTGATTCCAGCTTGCACTTCAACCAGCTCGGCATTTCGCATGATGTACTCAGCATATGTTAAATAAGCAGGGTGACAATATACAACCTTGACGTACTCCTTTCCCCATCCAGAACCAGTCTGTTGTTCCATGTCCAGTTTTAACTGTTGTTTCTTGACCTACATACAGGTTTCTTAGGAGGCAGGTAAGGTGGTCTGGTATTCCCATCTCTTTAAGAATTTTCCACAATTTATTGTGATCCACACAGTCAAAGGCTTAATGTTTCTTTCAAACATGGGAAATGTTGATAAAGAACATTTCCAACTGCTGATATGATAGCTGACAGCTCAGTTGGTAAAGAAACTGCCTGTAATGCAGGAGACCCCAGTTCGATTCCTGTCAGGAAGATCTGCTGGAGAAGGGATAGGCTACCCACTCCAGTATTCTGGCCTGGAGAATTACATGGACTATATATAGTCCATGGGGTTGCAAAGAGTCAGACACAACTGAGCAACTTTCACTTTCCCTAAAACATAGTCCAAAGCTACAATGTTATTCTAATTGTGATATCATGCAATGCAGAATTCACTAATGAGGGTACACATACCTAATAGTATCTAAACACATTCCTCTCAAAGACAAAAGCCTGCTTTAGCAGATGTAACCATCAAAGAATTTCAATAGTGAGTACTCAGTGATCACAATTCTCGTTCCCCTACATCATCTATTGGTGCTATGATTAGGGATGTAAAGTTCTTTATTGATTTTATTTCGTTTTTAGTTTCTATGGGCAAGGCATCAATTAGGACTATATAAAGGAATGAAAATGAGATTCACTGTCTGTGAGGCTCAGCTGTTCAAGGAAAACCAAATATATTCAAACAAAAAGACTGAGATATTACATTACTGTGGAACAGAAGACAACAGCATCAAGAAAAAACTTATAGACCACTTTACAATCTTGTACTACAGAATAAAGTACTGCAAATCATAGTCTGCAAGACCCAGAAACCAAAGTGGAGAGAATGACAACTTTTGACCACATAAAAATAAAATTTGTATGCTAAGATACCATAAACAAAATTAAATGATAAAGACAGAGTGGAAATATCTGGTAACAGACATTGAAGTAGCACCTTACCCAAGCTTAGGTTTACAGTTCATAAACTAGAGTCAAAACTACCTTGAAAAAGCCCACACCAAAGCCAATCTTTCCTCTGGGGTTAGACAAGAACACTGATGTCAGAAGTTATATTCTGCTTAAATTTAAGGAACACATTGTACAAAAACTGACAGATTTTTAGTTTTCATTTCCTGCAAAATATATGTTGTGGAATTTGAGTAAGCTCAAAAGCTCACAAAGTTTTCCATACAACCAAAAAGATTTAATATCCACAACATATAAAACATTATCAAAAGTAAACAAAAATCAAATATAAATAGAGAACTGAAAGATGAAAACAGCCAGTAAACACACACAAAGATATCCCACACTGGTAATCAGCGCAGTGCAAATTAGAACTACCACCTTTCACTATCATTCACACAAAGATGAAGAAAACTAACAATATGGGAATGGTATGAAAAAGGGAGCATTTTTATAAAATATGAGCAAAAATGAAAACTGGCATTCTTTGTGGAAGGCAAATTAAAATTAGCAAGACTGACCAAAATTCAAAAATATGTGTATCTTCTGACAATTCCCAATTCAATCCTAGAGTAACACTACCATACACAAAATTATATAACACAGATCTTCACTACTGCATTGCTAATAAAATCAAATAACTCAAATGATCATCAACAGGAGAAAAATTAAACAAATTATGGTATATGTAAGTACTCATGTGTTATGTGTGTGTATATATATATATATATATATATTTACACAATGCAACACTTAATAGTTATTTTTAAAGAAACGAGTTAGATCTACAAATACCAACCCAAAGAAAAAATATATGCCCAAAATGTCATGGGAAATGAAAAAAAGAAAAAAAAAAAAAATGAAACAAAGAATAGAGAGTAAGGAAGCCGCTTTCAGTTTGAAACATTTTTGACCACAGCACATAATATGAAACACACTGAGACCTATAACACAAACATATATAAAACTAAAAGTTAAATCAATATTTAACCTTGCAATATACAATGATTTTTTTAATTCTAGTTAATTTTAAAGAATGCTGGTTGCAATCAACTACATTAATGTTATATCACCTGATATATCTCAGCCTTTGGTTCAAAAAACACTGGTGTAGGACATGGCTTCAAGAATATCACAAAAATTCTCTATATAAAACACATACAGCATACAAACATACATGTGTGTATATACATATATGAAAAGTGTATATAAAGAAGTCCGACAATATATATGCCAAACTTTCAATAGCTGTTACTTCACTATTGAAAAGTGTGGGCTTTTCATGTTACTTCTGTTACTGACTTTTTAAGACCTTATCCATCTTTTATTTTAAAAAGAAAGGGAAACAGTTCAGAAAGTACAAAATAAGGTTCTATTAAAAAGGAGATGACAGATAACTGGACAATAGAAGCAGAGACCACAGAAATAAATGGTTTGCAACTAAATGACTCATCCATGGTCAGATGAATTGGGGAAGTAGACAAAACTATATGCTTAAATTACCCTGTAAGCACTTACTCATTCTATGACCATCACCCTCTCCAACTGTTTAAAACAGCTGGGCAAGTAGAAGGAACGTCTTCAAAGGCATTGAAAAATAATTATCTATGGCAGGAATGGAGACAAAGCCTTGACATTTTAGCTCTATAACAAAGTGAGAAGAATGGAAAAGCATGCACAGACCTTGCAAAACCTCAATCTATATGTTAATTATTTCAGCATGTGCTCTTACTGCTGCATTATTATTAGGGTAATAAAGCTTACTTAACTAACAGTTCAGGGTCTCAGGGACTTGTCATCATACTGACAGGTCTCACATTAAGTACTGAAAATCCCAGGGAGACCAGGACTATCAGAGAACATTTTGTAGAAAAGGAATGAATATACAGCTTCTAAGATAAATGAGCCAGTGTTTTAAAGCCTGGTAAAGCATATGGGAATGTTTCATAAATCTGTTTGTGAAAATGACAATCTATAGGCCTCTTATTTTCATACATATGATCAAACTGAAGTCTTAAGTTCCAGCAGTTAGAAAGCCAAGTTGTATCACTTGCTAAGTCTCATGGTATAATTCCTTACCTGTTCCAAATCCTGCACCAAGCCCAGTTCCCAGAGCGCCAGGTCCTGGTTTACTTCCGAAAATACTATTCCCACTGGTATTTGTGCCGAATCCTAGAAGGACAAAAGAGTGAGTAGACTGTACTTTAACACAATTCTCAATTTCCTGTACAAGGGAATTTAAAACAAAGCAGTCTGACCCTAAGTTTTGCATCCTTTCATTTTTTGACATTTAGAAATCCTAAATGGCAGGCTAATTTAACTTAAATTTTTTTTTTGATAACCATAAATAGACCTCACAGTCTTCCTATTTACTTAATTACATTTTAGACTTAATTCAGTATAGGATAATAGCCAATATTAAAGCAAAGTGATTGTGCTTGAGCTTGGGGAACATTCCCTTTGTAAGACTCAAAGCCTCCACTGTTCTTTTTAAATTTAGTTAATTTATTTGGCTGCCTCAGGTCTCAGTTTCAGCTTGGCATGTGCGATTCTTAGCTCCCTAACCACAGATCAAAGCCACATCCCTGGACCACGAGAAAAGTCCTCTCAAAGCCTCCATTCTATGCTTCATGCTTAATTAATAGAAGAAGAAAAATAATCCCCTCAAATTTTCACTGAAAAATAAGACAGTCAACCAAGACACTTCACTGAACCTAAAGATTCTTGCTAAGTGAAGATTACCTATAAAAATCTCTTTGTTTTGAACAGATGGACCTTGTATGTATGGATAGTAATGTGTGGCTGTAATCACACATTGAGACAATATATTTAATTCATGCATTTGTCTTTTAATAGCTATGCCACAAAAATGGAGTACTGCCTTCTCAAGCCAGAGAAGGCAATGGCAAGCCACTCCAGTACTCTGGCCTAGAAAATCCCATAGACGGAGGAGCCTGGTAGGCTGCAATCCATGGGTCGCTACGAGTCGGACACGACTGAGCGACTTCACTTTCACACATTGAAGAAGGAAATGGCAACCCACTCCAGTGTTCTTGCCTGGAGAATCCCAGGGACGGGGGAGCCTGGTGGGCTGCCGTCTATGGGGTCGCACAGAGTCGGACACGACTGAAGCGACTTAGCAGCAGCAGCCTGCTCAAGCACAATCAATTTTCTTTAAAGAAAAACAAAACAAAAAAACCAGATTATGTACTGGAGATGTTCTTTTGTTTTTTTGAGTTAAAATTTTACCAGAAAAGGTCTTCCAGTCCCATAAACAGCAGAAAACAAGATACTCGTGAACTACCTCAAACCCACAGGAGGGAAATAAGTCCCAACTTACACTGTTTATACCACACATTTCCACAAATTCTCACTGACAAAAGTTTATCAACTCAATTATTTCAAAACAACTTTAAGTTAAAATTAAGAACAATTAATCAACAATCAGTTAATTTACAACAGAAGAGCCAAGAATATACAATGGTGAAAGGACGGTCTCTTCAATCAATGGCACTGGGAAAACTGGACAACCACACATAAAAGAATAAAACTGGATCATTATCTTAAACCATAAACAAAATGGATTAAAGACCTGAACACAAGATCTGAAATCATAAAATTCCTAGAAGGAAGCATAGGGGGTAAGTTCCTCTATACCTGTCTTGGTCATGATTTTTGGATCTAACACTAAAAGCAAAGGCAACAAAAGAAAAATAAATAAGTGGGACTATAACTAAAAAGCTTCTGCACAGCAAAGGAAACCCTAACAAAATGAAAAGGCAATCTACTGAATGGGAGAAAATATTTGCACATCATATATATGATACGTGGCTAAAATTCAAACTACATAAAGAATTCACACAACTTAATGGCAAAAAACAATCCAATTAAAAAAATGCAATGAGGACAGGAACAGACGTCTTTCTAAATACTACATACAGATGACCAACAGGTACATGAAAAGATGCTTAACATAGGTAATCACCAGTGAAATGCAAATCAAAGCCAATGACATCACCTCACTGTTGTCAAAACAACTACTACTTAAAAAGACGACAAATAATAAGTGCTGGTGAGAATGTGGAAAAAAGGGGGACCCTTCGTACAATGTTGGTGGGAATGTCTAGTGCAGCCATGATGGAAAACAGTATAGTATGGAAGGTCCTCAAAAAATTAAAAATAGAATTACCATACAATTCAGCAATTCCACTCCTGGGTATATACCCAAAGAAAATGAAAACACTAATTTGAAAAGAAATATGTACCTCAATATTCACAGCAGCATTATTTACTATAGCCAAGATAATGGAAGCAACCTAAGTGCATATCAATGGATGAATGGGTAAAGAAAACATGGTATATATGTGTAACAAAATATTGTTTAGCCACAAAATACAAAGAAAACTTTGCATCCGTGTAACATGGAGAGACCTTATGGGCATAATGCTATGTGTATTAAGCAAGGCAAAGAAAATTAAATACAAATAAGTGACACAAGACAAAGACAAGTGTTCTCACTTATTTGTGGAATCTTAAAAAACAAAATCACCACCAAGAAAAATAAGCTCACCAATACAGAGAACAGATCAGTGGTTGGCAGAGGGTGGTAATAGGCAAAATGGGTGAAGGAGATTCTAAAGTGGCAAATTTAGAGCTATAAAATAATTCCTGGGATTTTAAGACATAGCATGCTGACTATAGTTTAAAGTACTGCACTGCATATCTGAAAGCTGCTAACAGAGTAGGTATATACAGTTTTTCCAGTAGTCATGTATGGATGTGAGAGTTAGACTAGGAAGAAAGCTGAGTGCCAAAGAATTGATGCTTTTGAACTGTGGTGTTGGAGAAGACTCTTAGAGTCCCTTGGACTGCAAGGAGATCCAACCAGTCCACCCTAAAGGAACCCAGTCCTGAATATTCATTGGAAGGACTGATCCTAAGCTGAAACTCCAATACTTTGGCCCTCTGATGTGAGGCACTGACTCAATGGAAAAGACCCTGATGCTGGGAAAGACTGAAGGTGGGAGGAGAAGGGGATGACAGAGGATGAGATGGTTGGATGGCATCACTGACTCAACAGACATGAGTCTGAGTAAACTCTGGGAGTTGGTGATGGACAGGGAGGCCTAGCGTGCTGCAGTCCATGGGGTTGCAAAGGGTCGGACATGACTGATCAACTGAACTGAACTGAAGAGAGTAGGAGATCTTAGAATTTTCATCACCAGAAAAAAAAATTTCTATTGATGATAGACGTTACTTAGACTTACTGTGGTAAACATTTCACAATATATACAAATATTTGACCATTACATTGAACATCTGAAATATAATGTAATGTCAATTATGTATCTATTTTTTAAAAAGCTTAATGTACAAATAGCTCAAACCTTACCCATGTAGCATGAATAACCAATAATTTACTCAAAGCTCCGAGAGGTGGTGATGGACAGGCAGGCCTAGTGTGCTGTGGTTCATAGGGTCGCAGAATCAGACACGACGAGCGACTGAACTGAACACTCAAAAGATCTTCAACCTCTCTAAACTGTTGCTCACCAGTGCTGACATCCTGCCTGTAATTTCTCTCCTAAAACAATTCTATTCTATTCCTTTCATTCAGAAACTGACACTGTCATATACTCAATCTTAAACTAGTCATTGTTAGGAATAATTACTAAGAAAAGGAACAGATGACTCTAAAGAATGACTTAAGGGTGTGGCAACATCAATTGTAGCAAGTATTCCAACCTTTTAAACTCTGGATTTATCATTACCATAATGAAATACAATCCCATACTGGGTAACATGCAACTAACAATGATATAACAATGCTACAAATCTTCCTGCAACCTTATTCTATTTCCAGATTTGTTATATGACTTATTCCCAAATCAGAAAACTATCTCTGCCCACAACACCAAATTGACAGCTTCCCAAGACAAGAGGAACATCAAAGAGAGTCTCACTTAGATCAGTATCCCTCTAGGGTGGTAATGGAATGATTAAGTTCACTCAAGAGTAAAACAAAACCTGTCACCCTGCAATCTGTATTCCTTGGGAGTCTTTCCTCTCAGGGCTTATTCATTTATAAACACTTAGTGAGCACCTACTCTATGCCAGGCACTAGGTCAGCATTAAGGACTTTTTTTTTTAAAAAAGGACAATTCAGCACATAAGTTAGTGAGGCACACCAAATAAAGATGAGAGTTTTCATTTCCAAATCAAGTAGTCTACACAAATACCTTGTCAGCTGAATATCAAGTGTGCTACCAAAAAACATGCATTTTCAAAGGGAACAAAATTACCTCTTAAGGGGGAGAAAAAAATCAGATATAAGATAGTTTATGCAGTCGGGGTGGGAAGGAGGTTCAAGAGGGAGGGCATATATAGTTACAACTGATTCAAGTTGTTGTATGGCAGAAACCAACACAACATTATAAAGCAATTATCCTCAATTAAAAATTAAAAATGGTTTATGGTCTTCCAAAGAGCCACAGTACATAAACAGATTACACAGTATATACACAGTATTAAAATTTCATGAAGTGAGAAGATGATTAATAAGTGGGTAAAAGGTCTACAAAGGATCCCTGGGGAAAAGGGAGTGACAGTGATTTAAAAAGGCTGAAAAACACTGATTTAACCCTTAAGTATCTTTCTCATCTTATTTCATAGATAAGAAACAAATACACAAAACTGATATCTATGCTAACCAAGTTCACTGTCTCAAGACCATTCTTTCACAGAGTACAGACAAAAAGGCAGAATGTCTATAGGTAGAATGATAAACATTACTAGGAATAAATGAACAACTTCACTCTTCACACTTCACTTTATAACCACGAAAGGGGTTACAAAAATCAAATCAAATATTAATACATTAATTTAAGAACTGGTACCTGACAAAGATTTATCTACCCCCTTCACATAGTTTCTCTTTCCATGAAAACATATACCATCCCAACGGATATTTAATGCAGCCTCTTTTTCCAGTACAGTACAAGATCATTTAAAACACTCACTGAAAAAATTTAACTGCTGACTTAAGGCAAATAACCATGGTTGTACTCATCAACCACTAGATATTCAGAGCCTAATGTTATGTCTGGTACATGAAATACTTTAAAGAAGTATTTCAATCACTATTTCCTTTGGTAATGAAATGAACTTTCCATGACTGATTTAACTCAAAATATGGTGAATCTGTTTGAAAACTTACTTAGGTAGTTATACTTAAAATAATAGAAATAATGTTTCTATTAAACAAATTAAAAAATTTTCAGCATATCTCTGAAGAGTAGTTTAAGGTTTGTTTTTCTGTCATTCAATCTTACCTGCTATTGTCCAATTTTTTTCCAATGAATATTTATTCAAAATAAAACATTTTCGCCAACTATAGGAAAACTACTGTAACAATCCCTCAAACCAGAAAGGCTTCAACTTTCAATAAGAAACATAAAATCTCAAAAAACAAAACACAAATCAACAACAAAAAGTTTAAAAAGGAATCATCAAATCTCATCTGTTCAACTACCTCCCTGTGTGAAAGAACTTGGTCTAAAACAATGTGCTATCTCAACCAAATGTGCTTCACTTTTTGTTTCTCAATTACTGATGAGGTAATCCAATGAAAATGTTTTCTTATTTTGAAAATAATCTACCTCCATTAGAGAACCAACATTCTGCAAGATACCTCTACTGCATCCGTTAAATATTCCATTTTATCCAAAGCAGGGAGTCAAAAGAATATAAATTAGTTAAGGCAATTTATCTCTCTTCCAGGTATCTTAACCCAAGTCCCTGAGTTTAAACTTTTCCCTCTGGTAATCTCCTATCAAGTCAGAGCTTACCTGCGAATTTAAAAATATTCCCAATAATATGAATCAGGAGAATGATGTGTGGTATAGTCAGTGTAACTTTAAGAGAGTCAAACCTGCTTTTTGTATGTACCAAAATTGGAAGTGTTTGTATTGGTTCCTAAAGTCAGGGTTGGTTTGTTACCAAAGAGCCCGCCACTGGTTGTACCAAATGAAGGAGCACTGGTTGTGCTGGTTCCAAACGTAGTAAGCTTGTTATTTCCAAACAGGGTCTAAAAAGAACACAATACAGGAAAATTTTAAGTAGTATGTAAGACATACTCTAAACAGTAAATAGATGAATCAGGTATACTGGACTGGGTGTGTGGTAAGGGAGAGAAGATGTCATAATTTTTATGAAAAAGGTATGAATAAGGATGAATAACAGGAGCAAGATTAACAAGACAGAATGCTCCTAGACTGAGAAGTTAATGATAACGCCTCACCAAATGTAGTATTTCAGTGAGACAAAGAAAAAAATAAATAATAAGGCAATCAAATTACTCTTTACCTGGTAACAAAAATGTTGTCATGTATTGAATATGCCAGCAGAAAGAGTTACAGTAAAAAATTTAAACAATGTGCAACATGGATGAACCTTGAAAACATTATGCTAAGTAAAAGAAATCAGTCACCAAAGATGTGATTCCATTTACATGAAATATACAGAATAGGTAAATACACACACAGCTGATCTGAGCTGACTGGAGGAAAATGAGAAGTGACTATTAATGGGGATGACGTTTCTTTTTAGGGTGACAAATATGTTCCAAAATTGATTATGGTGATAGTTGCATAATCTGTGAATAAGCTAGAAACCACAAAATTTTAAACTTCAAAAGGGTGAATTGTAGAGCAAGTGGATAACACCCCAATAAAGTTGTTAAAAAAAATAAGAACTTTCTGAGGCATTTTTTGAAGATAATTTTCTCAATTTCTCACCTCAAATGAGATATAACAGATTTCAATCTCCATGAAAACAACCACATGATTTGGTGATTTTCTTTTTAAAACTAGAGTCCAAAGCTTGTTATAATGGACACATAATATAGACACCTACTTTCTTTAAAAGGTATTTACTGCCACTGCTACTGCTAAATTGCTTCAGTCGTGTCCGACTCTGCACGACCCCATAGACGGCAGCCCACCAGGCTCCCCCATCCCTGGGATTCTCCAGGCAAGAACATTATTTACTATTGTTTTTTAAATCAAGTGTACTCCTAAATAGTAATGTTTTCCTTAAATGACGTAACAAGAAAAAAAAAAATTCAATTAAGCCTCCAGCAGCATGAAAACCTTAAGAATAAAATTTTAGTAACTTGATCAACACCAAAAATATGTAATTAACAAATATGATACCAACTTATCACCCAAAACAGAAGACAGAAACAGGAATTTAAAATGATCTGATTTTAAGGGCAAAAGCATCTCAACTTAGACTCAACAATTTAACCAACAGGAGTGGTTAGTTCAGAAGAGACAAAGAAGTTTCAAAAAGAACCTACTTTCTGAAAATAAACCAATTATAAAGTTATCTATTTTTTGGTACTAAATAGCTTTCAGTTACTATCAGTATCAAATCATACAATATTACTCCCCCAAAAACTCAAAAGACAGATTTTGCTTTTCTTAATTTCAGCATTCTTTTATTTTGTGGTGGTTTTTTGTTTTTTGACTGTGCCATGTGGTTTATGGGATCTTAGTTCCACAACAAAGGATTGAATCCCTGGGCATTGAAACTGAATCTTAACCACTGGACACCAGGAAATTCCCAAAAGACAAATTTTTCTTAGAAATTCCTTTAGCAGCTTTATGTACATCTTCAAATTACAGCGAACTGTAAAAACCTACCGAACCAACAGCACCAAATCCAGTATTGGTCTGCCCAAAGAGACTAGCTCCTGTTCCAAATGCTGTCCCAGTGCTGGTGTTTGTAGCTGTCCCAAAAAGACCTCCTGGCTGTGAGGCTTGGGTTACTCCAAATAGACCCTGAAAAAGATTATCTAGATTACAAGATATCCTAAAATAGTCAGTTCTCTTTAGAATATTAATAAGAGTTGCCATTTTTCCAAGTTTATATGACAGATATATAGAAGCCTCATTACTTAGCTCTACAAATAAGACCTGTTTCCTTACCATGGTGTTGGTGCTTGGCTGTCCTAATGTGCTGGTATTACCAAAGGAAAAACCAGTGGTCTGGGTGGTTGTGGGCTGGGCAAATGGTTTGCTGAAGAGGCTGGTAGTTTGATTCTGCTGGCCAAAGAGACCACCAGGATTTGTTCCAAATCCAGTTGTACCTTTCAAGAAAAATAAGAAAAAATAAATGGGAGGGTTGGGGGGGGTGGGCAGAATGCCAAGCCTCACAGTATCTAGTTTCTGCAATAGTTTGTTATTGATTACATACTTAAATTACCCTACATTCATTTACCACTTAAACTGGATAACCACTTCATTTTTCATCCTCCTTCAGCTAATTCCAGATTTGGTTCAGACTAATTCCTACCATAATACTCTGATCTTAAGAACCCAGTCTGGGCTAAGTAATCTTCCTTTGTGAGCTGATAGCTTTTTGTCTCTTTTACAAAAATAACACACTACACTTAAAATGCATGTGGGTACTTTAACCTTGCTGGAGTAAGTTTTTCTTCAGAACATGGGCTTTCTCTTTATAGCAATGGATCCAGCATAGGATACAACACAATAGTAGCACTTAATGAAAATGTGGCTAATCTAAATCAAAGAATACCAAAACTGAAAAGAATACAAATGCCACTTAAATATGTATTCATTTGTATATGTATCTCTATATAAGAATATCTGCTTGTTTCTACAGAAGCAAACTGGTGGCTAGAGGTAAAAAAAAAAGATGTTTGGTGATGTACTTATTGTATTTTTTTAATTTTGTATCATATATATGTATTACTTTCACAAAAGTAATACTTTTATAAAGTAATTTAGTAACCATCCTAGACTTCCCTTTTTCATATCCCACATCAAATCAATCCATAAATAAATCTCATCAGCTCTACATTCAAACTTGTTTTAGAATCTGACATTTTTACCAATCACCACAGCACCCTTCTCTTCAAGTCACCATCACCTTTCATGTGGATAGGGCAACAGCTTTTCTAACTGACTTGTTTCCACCCTTGCCCCCATTCAACATGCTCAATACAGCAGCTTTCAGAATGATCCTTTATTCATAATCATACGCTTACCTGGACCCTCTAATGGCTTCCAGACTCAATAATTCAAATCTTGACACTGGCCCACTAAGCCCTATGAAGTTCCTTACATCCTCCAGTACTTCCCCCTGTTCTCTCCTATTAGGCAAAAACTCAGGATTTTTAGACTTCTAGTTTCCTCTGGCTGGACTTCCCTCAGAAATCTGTATTGCTTTATCTTTCATCTTCTTCAGACAGGTCACTGATCAAACTTCACCTATCAGTGAAGCCCTTCTTAACCAAATACACTTAATACTATTATTTCTCCCCACCCATACAGACATATCAGGTGTTTCCTATTCTTCAGGACCCCTAAATCATTTTTCTCCATAGCACTTAAACACAAAAATGACAATTATGTATTACTTTTAAGTTGTCCATCCCTCCTCAAAAGGGCCCAATATGATGTCAAGTGCTTACTAGTTCCAAAGGCTGTTTTGTTCTGACCGTATGCAAAGCCTGAATTCGTTGTGGAAGAGCTGAAGAGTCCTGTTGCACTGGAGGTGGCTGGAGAAGACCCAAACAAGCCAGTCGTGGTACCTGCTCCCACCTGGTTCTGTGGGCCTTTCCGGTTGGCCTGATAATCCTCTAAACGAAGCTCCTAGAGTAAGGGAAAACATTTTCCAAATCTATACACAGCCAAAAAAATTTTATTTAGGAGACTAAAGACTCGAATTTAGTATTCAATTTCCATGTTCAAATAGGAACCATGATTTAAAAAACAGAAAACTATGGAATGGTTAACTTATCATAATTATAGAAAAATATCTTCAGTAGCGTATAATGGACATTAAAATCCATACCATAATTACCATGAAAACTAGGCCAAACAACCAACCACATCTTAATTTCAATTTTCTTTTATAGACAATAATACTTTCATTTAGACAATAATCCTATCTACTTACAGCCCAAATGTGAAGATCAGCTGATTAAAAGATGGAGGATACTGAAAAATTCAGAAAACTTAGGAAAAGAAGCAGCAAAGTTTAACAGTTCTGTCTCACAAGTGAGTGTGTTTCTGTATACTCCAAAGAAGCAAGCACAATTTGGGATGCAGAAGACAGTCGGAGATGACAGTTAAAATGTACAACAAACAATTACACAGCCATAATGAACAACCTCATGTAACACAGATAAACCTCACAATCTTGACAGACACACTTAAGAGCACATAAGATCCCATTTCTACAAAGTTCAAAAATGGGCAAAACACGGGCAGTCAGGATAGTGACTTCAGGTTACTTCCTGGAGGGGAGGACTGTGACTTCTGGCAGGGCCAAAGGGGACATTAGGGATGCTGGTAATGATTTGTGTCTTGATTTGGAGCCTGATTACATGGATGTATTCACTTAGTAAAACTTACTGTGCTACATACTTATGAATTTGCATGAGTTTACGAAAAACACATGCACGTGCATACATTGCCCAGAGTAGTATGAGGAACCAATCAGAGTAGACTATTGGTAAACTATACTGGTACATACAAGCTGAATATCATCCTTGTTTAAAATAACCGATAAATAATATATTAATTAAAAAAAACTGGTTAATGTTAGTTTTATACATAAATCCTAAAACATAATCAGAAACATTTAAAAAATCTGCCCCCTAATAGAATCAAAAGGTTAGGGTGATACTCTGTAATGCATTTTACTGACCTCTAGTGACTTGCTTTCATATTCTTTCATAGCAGTAATACACTGGTGCTTGGTACTGATGTTAGTGCTAACTCCAGCTTTAACCATAGTATCAGTACCAGTTGGAGGCTGCAAAGGAAGATAAAGGTAAATCTGAAAGTCTAAAGCAAATGTTTAAGTTCAAGCTTTATAACCCTACTCTCCCAGACACAATTCTTCAACTACTGAACTCTATAACCAGTTCCCTAGGTCTTTTACTGAACAAGACAGTTTTAACAGTGCTTGATTAAACACTCTGCATTTCTAATCTCACCTTTTACTAAGGTTATTGTGTAAGTCAATCTCAGTAGCCATTATCAAAAATTCAGAGAATAAACCAACAAAAAACCCCCAGAGATTAATCCTATAACCAAGCCATCCAATTATCTACTAAAATACACTTAATAATATATGCATAAGGAAAGCTTTATCCAATTTACCCAATATATACATTTAACCTCTATTTCTGAGTTCTAATTCCTATTCTGCTCTGAAGTGTCTGCTTTATGACTATTGTTGCATTTAAGAAATATGGAAGCCTGGTTTTTCCTCCTGTAAGCTTATGAGGCAAAGGTGCTAGTAACTAAAGATTCCTACTTGTAATGTCAGTTTTTTCAATTACTGTACTTTCCAAGAGACAACAGATAATATTTTTCACTATCATTTACATTTAACTTTAAATTCAAGATTCTAACTTCAGCAATATGAATTCACTACTTTGCCCAAGAAATTCTTTATTTTCTGGAGTAAATTTAACAAGTTTTTCCAACCCCTATTTTTGCCAGAGATTTCCATTAGGCTAACTGCACCACCAGCCTATCCTAAGTATCTCCCAAACAATTCAATCAAGTGGTATCTTACATCAAGAGGTAGTCCATAGATTTTCATAAACAAAATCTTCCATTCTATCCAAATTCTCCCCAAAAAGCTGAAGAAAACACTAAACTCTATTGCCTCAATCTGCCATTTCACCAACAAAAATTTTATTTCTAATTGGAAAATAGAATACTGAGATATACCATATAGCTCCTTAGAGAGTCCTTACTTTCAGTGATTTTTATAGTTTGCCCCATCATTCTTTATTTCTATAAAGAATATTTGGCCATTCAAATGTCAATTATGAACACTGTAAATACAAGTTGAGCCTTGTACTAGTTTTTTTCCCTTTTGGGCCATGGTGTGGTTTGCAGAATCTCAGTTCCCTGACCAGGGACTGAACCCAGGCCATGACAGTGAAAACCTGGAATCCTAACCACTAAGCCATCAGGGAACTCCTGATGCTAGCTACTTTAATCAACCTTATAAATACAAATTTAACTGGTTTGATTATAATTCAAATATAAACTATAATCTAGATTTATGTTTCATGACTTTTCCTGTCTTGTTGTTTAGTTGCTAAGTCATACTGGACTCTTTTGGGACCCCATGGACTGTAGCCCGCCAGGCTCCTCTGTCCATGGGATTTACAACTATTACCAGATACTGTTCTTAACACATTTCAGGAAGAGTGAGACTGACCTGTGCATAACTGGAAAGAGAGGAAATTTTATAATTCATCATGCAAAAAAATATACAGGAGACAAAAATACTCCACAAAGACTGGAAAATACTTACGTTAAACTTAATAGTAGTCCCAGTAGGAGCAGCTGTAAAACTACTTGGCCCAAAGAGAAAGCCAGATGTGCTACCAAAAGGATTAGAGGTGGTATTTGTAGTTCCAAAAAGTCCCCCACTGCTGGTACTTGTTCCAAAATCTATAAATTAGAAAGAAAAATGGGACAGTAACAGTAAAGAATTTAAGAATCTGTAAGCTATCTTGGAATTGGGTTGTGGCATTAGAGCGGCATTACTTTCAAATCTCTCAAGCAAGTACCTTCGAGCTGATATTTTGTGTGCGCGCGTGTGTATGTGTGCGTGCGCGCGCGCGCACACACACACACACACACACACACACACACACACACACACACACACACACACACACAGAGTTAGTTCTAGGCTCAAAACTCTGAAGTAAAACAAAATCTGAATCTTTTAGTCAGCTAAGTGTCCATAAAGTCCTTCTTGGGCATACTGACACAACAAGCTGAAAGAAACAGTACTCTGTTTCATCAAATATTTTATCTCGTTTCTCTTGGTAAGACCATATGCTGAATGAATCTGTCTTCCTGACAATGTCTTATCACAACATTGAAATATACAAATGGTCCAATCACGGTAATCAAACATAAGTTAATACAAAATTTCACCCAGAAAAATAATTTAGAAAAATCAGTAGGCATGTTGATCGTTTACAGAAGTAAATCTACTTTTCCAAAAAGCTGAATTGTAAATAATTATGTAACAGAGAATGTAACTGTTATCTAAGGAATATATTTTTCTAAATATAAAATACTACTTCTAAAGAAATTATACACAAGGTACCAGAAATAGCAGTGAGCAATACAAAGTTATCTGCCAATACAATAACATCCTAATATCACGTTAAGAGGAATGTGATTTCTCAAAAGCAGTCAACTATTTCTTTTCTAAAAACATGTCCTAAAACATAGTTTAAAGTAAACAAGCACATCTCTTTTGAATAGGTATTTCGGAATGCATTTTATACTGTCATGGTTAAATATTTCAACATTCCCTCAAACAACTTTCCCTTTATAAAATAATGACAGCTGATTAACTTACTCATTCTGCTATACTAGTGGCAGAATGGCATCAACTCACAGGGCACACCTGTGCAACTAGCAGCATTTTTGCCTCAAAGAACTGTGTGAAGTATCCCTGGGCCGCATTTAGACTTAAAGAGAAAGAAGCTACCAATTAAATACATTGGCCATGGCTAAGGAATGGAGACATAACTATGTCACATCCAGTACTTATCATTTCTGCATTAGTCTCTTCAAATCAGAAGTGAAACAAAGGAAGAAGGTGCCCCTGCTGTATATTATTGTTGACTACACACATTTTCCTTGAAATTCTTCCTTCTTGGTATCTATGAAGTACTCGGACCTGGCCTTTCATCTTATTCTCTGCTCATTCTGTATCAGGTGCCTCTTCCTCTGCATATTCCTTAAATACCAGTCCTCCTCAGACTTCCATTCATGGAGAGATGTACATAACCCCTTCCTTTCCAGCCTATTAAACTTTTCAATACATTTTTAAGTTTTCCTCTCCCCAAGTTTTTGCTGTCTGGTGAGAAAAGGGGGTGGATGAACACAGGGAAAAGGAGAAGAGAGAACACATTCAATAAGAAAATCAAACTGTTAGAGGCAGAAGTCCAAAGATTTACTACTTACTCCCAAAGCCCGTTGGCTTATTCTGTGCAAAGGCATTGTTTTGGGATGAGAAGAGGCTGGTTCCTGTGTTTGCAGTTCCAAACAAGCTATTTGATGTTCCTGTTGATGTGCCAAACCCAAGGCCAGTGCTTGTGGAGGTAGCTGGCTGGCTAAATGAATTGGTACCAAATAAGCCTCCTGGAGAGATAGAGAGGGGGAAAAAAAAAAAGAGTTACACAGATTGGAGTCACTAAATGAAATCCTATACCAGCTATGAATAAACCAATTGTGTTCCAAATAAAATTCCTACCTGGTTTGGTCTGTGAATTTCCAAACAGGCCTCCAGTATTGTTGCTAGAACCAAATGCAGATGTTCCAAATGCCCCTCCACTAGTAGTGCCAAATCCAGTATCTGATAAAGCAAATTCCAGAATCAAAATAAAATCTAAACCGGGTCAATGTTTAAAAAAGTATTTCCTGGTCTGAAAATTAGTAACAAATTATAACTTTCTGATAAAAGAGCCAATTAATAACAAGTACATTCTACTAAGGATCAGAAAACCAAGAAAACTTAAAATTTATTTCTATTTTTTAGAAAATTTTAACAAGATTTTATCCTGGTCATTTTTCAAGTTATTATAAAGATCAAAGTATAAATTAATTCCTACCTAAAACTATTGGAGTGTATTTGTTCTTAATAACAGCTTAAGATTTCTCTCCCTCATTTGTTATTTTTTAAAACTTACTCTGCCCAAATGTTGAAGTTGTGCCAAAGCCACCAGTGCCACCCCCAAAGGGTGTTCCAAATGACTTATTAAACATCTTCAAAATCTTCAGAAAGCTGGAAAGAAGAAAAAATTATCACTTTTTAAAGACCATAAAATGCAGTGGAATTTTTTTCAGAAAATGTATCATTCTACAAATTTAATTAGGCCTATTCAAACTGTAACACAATGTTCACTCTTGTTCAATATCCTAAAACTCTGATAAAACAGCCTTTGTAAAACTGAGCTAAATTGAATCAGCACCATAATGTGAAACTGAATCTTATATTGCACCCACAATCATCCCTTTAAAACAATGTTTTTTGACCTTTTTAAAACTTAAGCCCCCCTTTAATAAAGACATCAGGTCTACTATGCCCTATTTGGGTATGCCCCATGTAGGAAGTTATGCAGAATACGCCTTAAAAATTACAATGACACTCTGTTATCCCAATCTGAGAAGCTAAATTTTTTGTCACACTTTATTTTCAATAGTTTGCACTGTAAAAAGTTTTTCCCTGTATTTTTAGGTGTATAAATGTTGTAACATTGTTCTTCAAACTATGTACACCTCCTCCTCCCATTTCTACACCTGAGAGATTCCGGTGCCCTGACATTCTTTTTGAGATTACTTCTTAACACTATTCTCTATGGTCCCCTACTTACCTATCTTCTACTACTTTTGGGAATATTACAGAAAACTTTTGGTCAAAACCTCCACTTCACATGAATGAGCCCCCTAAAATATCCAAACTATGTACATGGTCACTTAATGCACTGGCCAAAGTGAAAGTTTTTTTCCCCCTAGATTTGAATGAAAACAAGGTAAAGGTATAGTTTTACAAAAAAGTAAACACTTCCCGCCCCGCCCTGGTCAATAAATTTTCCTTAAATTTAAAACATCTGCTGCCACTTACCTGCCAGCAGACAAGAAAATAATGAGCGTAAGTCAAAGTGAAAGTCACTCAGCTGTGTCCCACTCTTTGAGACCCCATGGACTATATAGTCTATGGAATTCTCCAGGCCAGAATACCGGAGTGGGTAGCCTTTCCATTCTCTAGGGGATCTTCCCAACCCAGGGATCAAACCCAGGTCTCCCACATTGCAGCTGAGCCACAAGGGAAGCCTTATGTAAACTACTTTTAATATTAAAACTCAGAAAACAGACAATCATGCTTGTTTAGATTGTGACAGGTATTATAGCCTTTCTATTATTTACACATGATGAAGCACCTTTTTTCTTCTAGTAAAATCATATGCCTCATTCATATAATAGAATTAAATGTAACATGCTGAGGTGTGCCCACTATGTTCCAGAGTCCCATTAGCACTTTGGTATTCTAACACCCGCAACACTGTGTGTAACACTGGAAAAGATGAAATAAATACTTTTACAGAAAGCAACATTCTGGCCCCCCTCCATATTCCCCCAGAAAAAAATTTCCAACACTTAGTTCTTTATCCCAACATCCCGGAATTTAATAACTTCTTGTTAAACAGAGCTCACTGAAACCAGTAGTTCAAGAGAGCCACATCAGAATTAGATCTAAGTTTTTCAAACTACAACCCTCTACATCCCATTCCAGAAGTCAGAAACCAAAATGTCCAGGATTAGGATGGAGGCATTTGTATTTTGAAAGCCTCCTCGAATGATTCTAATGCATTTCCTTGGAACTGGGGGCTGTATTTCAGGTATTCCATCATTTCTCCTTCAGTAGTAAGATGTTGAATTTTCCTGCCTTTTCAATCTACCAGGTGTCACAAAGTGATGAACTGGACCTTTACCATATCAACTGGTGACTCCCCCTTTCAGGGGAAATAATTCTTGGAAGTACTAAACAGTTCATTCAGAACTGACAGTTGTGCTGGGGTCAGATGTCTGGACCAACTCATTTTGATTGTTCTCTCTCTCATACTGCAGTCTTGGGTCACAGGCCCTACAGATTAAGGAAATTCACTTTCCTTTATCTGCTGACTAAAATTTTTCACCCATCACCAGTAAGGCAAAAACTGAGTTGTCATACCATTATCATCCTAAATCTGCCATTCATTTTCTTATTCAACCCTATAAACAGCAATCTATTCAGGTAAATCTGATATCCTCCACAGAGCAGACATGTCAGGACTCAAATCCCCATATAAAAGATTTCTGTCAGTTCGGGTTTCAGTGGCACTAGGTTCTACAGACCAAATCCACAATTCCTAATGATCAAAATTTGATTTCTAATAGTCTTATCCTAACATACAAACCTAGCATCACACATAAACTCCACAAAGGAATTTTAAGTAGTAATAAAATATCCTGAGAAATATCTCACAGTTTATAAGCTCTTACAGGTTATCTCAAAAACCCTAAAAGGTGGGGTTATGCCTCACCACCTGTATTTTACAGATGAGGGAACAGGATCAGGTGTTCAACAAGTTTCCCCAAGGTCAAAGAAGAGATAAGCAGTAGCACCCCAGTTTAACCTCCAACTTCCCATGGACACCCTCAATCCCAGGATGGAAGATGCTAAGCAACAAGCAAGAACATGTGCAGTGTGTTAAGAAAATTCATCTGTTCCAGACTCAAGAAAAAGGCCAATACAGTTTAGACTCTTGGAAAAAAAGCTTCTCACTCAAGCTCAGCCTGTCTTTATGGCTCTGGCAAGGATGAGCTTGGCTTACTTTCAAGTCTGATCATACTGGGATTCTAAGTGTTTTTAAAAAAATTATCCCCATGGAAGCAAACCAAAATTTTACAAACAGCCTCATTATTTTTATCATGATTGCTAGAAATTAAAGAATAACTAATATATTAAGCCCTTTGCACTTCAAATAAATCAATTTCCTGACTCTGCTATGAAATGTCAGTGACTCAGTAAAAAATGCCACCCCCCCCCAACCCTTGCCCCTTCCAAACAATCTACTAATTCATTCTTCAAAACCTAGCTCAGGGACTTTCCTGGTGGCCCAGTGGCTAAGGCTCTGTGCTCCCAATTCAGGGGGTCCAGGTCTGATCCCTGGTCAGGGAACTAGATCCTACGTGCTGCCCTCGCACCACAACTAGAGAAGCCTGCACACCACAACGAAGACCCAGAGCAGCTTAGATAAACAAATAAATAAAATTAAAATGTTTAAAAAAAAAAAAAACTAGCTCAAATGTCATCTCTTCTATAAGCTCTTCCTAACTCCTGTTAGTAATTAGTCACTCCTTTGGGCTTCCATAGCACAGTATGATTTATTTACACATATCTGTCTTGACTCTCTCTACCATGAACCCTATGATAACACCAACTACACAGATCTCCCTTGAGGACTGAAGGATTTGTTGTCCCAGCTGCTGAGATGTACTACCAAAAGACAGCCTTCAGCTGTCGGTCCTCTTCAGAACTGCCTCTAATGAAAAGAGTTGCCTCACCAAGGGTCAGATCCTCTTCAGAGGACCTTTGTCGGCAAAGTGATGTCTCTGCTCTTTAACATGCTCTCAAGGTCTGTCATAGCTCTTCAGGGGACAGACTGTATCTAAAAGCCAGACATCTTTGGTCCAGCTTAGGATAACTCTGAAGGGTGATCTCAGCTTCAGAGCCTACATGGATTGGCTGAGGCCTTCATTAAGATACTATCACAACTCAGTTTCTCCCTCAGCCCATTCTACTTCCTTCTCTTCTTTCCCACAAGTGGTGATCCCAAGTGCACTCTGTAATAAAACTCATGCAGGGTTATCTCCAATTCAGAGTCTGCTTCCCAAAGACATTAACCTCTCAACCTCCCCCAACACAACCTGCAACACACAATGAACTCCAG
Organism: Okapia johnstoni; assembly: GCA_024291935.2. Taxonomy (NCBI): domain Eukaryota; kingdom Metazoa; phylum Chordata; class Mammalia; order Artiodactyla; family Giraffidae; genus Okapia; species Okapia johnstoni. Next base: position 27,004,380 of record CM044325.1, read on the forward strand.
GATAGGAACAGTACCATTTGTTTACTGTCCCAGAACCTAACAGTCTGAAACACAGTTGTACTCATTTTCTAAATTAATGGCAATCACCACGAATGTGCTTTTATCTCAGTCTGAATGATCAAGTTACTTTAGAAGTAATTTCTAACTTAAAAATAAAATTATGCTAGATTAGTTCTCATAACAAAAGGAAATTGTGAAAGGAAAGATTCTTGGTAGAATTTTTCATCTAATGAGGTTGCTAAAAGGAAGAGATCACAAAATGGCTGGATACAACCAGCAGACACTTCTTTGGCCTGTATATATATACATATATATGTATGTATGTGTGTATATATATATGGTATATTATACACACATGTATTTTAAAATGTTTATGTATATGTATATATTATCTTAAACTAGCTGATAACATTTAAAATAGGAATATATTATCACCGTCATGTGGCAGTGGATGAGAGGGGAGTTTGGGAGAGAATGGATACATGTGTATGTACGGCTGAGTCCCTTCGCTGTTCACCTGAAACTATCACAACATTGTTAATCAGCTACACCCAATACAGAATGTTTTTGGTGTTAAAAAAAAAATAAAAGTATTGCAAAAACAAGAATGGGTTATTTCTGTACCTCTCCTATCTGGCCTTAACACCAAGCTCAGTTTCCCTCATATGATAAACACATAATAAATGTACTTGTCAGCTTATTATGTAATGATGTCATCACCCATAAATTACTCAACTAAAGTAGTGAATCAGGGCACTCAGCTAAGTATGTACCCAGGATATGGTGTAGCAACAATAATGCATCATCAAAACATTTGAACAAAGATACCCTAAGAGAATTATTTCAAGTAAAAGATGTTCAACAAAAGAAAGGAAGTTGCAAAAAGATACAATTGGAAGATTCTTTATGTAAAATAGAAAAGATACCACAATTATTTATGGATACATATATACAGAGTAAAAGTAAAAGAAGACTAGTAAAACACATGAAGGTGGTTACCTCTGGAGAGAGGAAGAGAAATAAGACATGGGGCAGAGAATTCAGAGGATCCAAACTTTTCGGTAATGTTTACTTCTTCTATTAACAATAACAAATGATCTAGAGGATGCAGATATTTACATTAACCCTATTTCCATTTAAAAAATCTATTCAAAAAAGAAAAAGAAGTAATCCAAGTGACTGAAAGATGTGGAACTTCTAAATTCATTCATGTTTAAAGGCAAAGCACATATTCAAGTCTTCATCCTTTCAAATATATTAACCTGACCCAAACCGAAATCCTCCTAGAATAAATACTAGCTAAAATTTGACTTCTTACTGTGTCCCAAGCGCTGTTTTAAGTGGTTTTTTTTTTTAATGAATTATCTCTTATAAACATCCCCCAAAATCCAATGAAATAGATGTTTTTATCCCTATTTTACAAATGGTGAAATTGAGACAAAAATAACTTGCCCCAGATCACAAAGCTATTATTAACTCCAGAAGCTATGCTCTGAGAGTCTATAGAGTCCAGACTGCCTTAAGAAAGAACACTGACAACTAAAGGGAAATGACTGCACTCATTACAAATAGGGAACCTATGAGACCAAAATTTGGCAGTATTGATCCAGCACCATTAGAAGACAGAGACACTTCGCTGGCAAATATGGGAGATGTAGTCACCAGGAAGGTAATCTCTCTTGTGGATCAACAATTTATAAGATATTGCCATGATCTCGATGAACTTTCCTACAAAGATGAACCACTTCCTTTAAGGATGAACTGACTCATTTTCATTGCAATTTTTCTCTCTTTGGTATATAAGACATACTTAGAAAGAATAAATAAAAATGCAATAGTACCATATAGTAAGAGGCAATGTCCTTAAATTTACTCTGTTCTCTATGTTCAATCTTCTAATAATTCAGACTGTCAGATACAAGAAAGAGGTACCCTGGCCTTAATAACAGTATTCCCCACTGTCCCAACTAAAGCTCAATTAATTGATGTCCAATTTTTGTGAGCTTTGTGAACTCTGGGTTTGACAACAAAACTCAGTTTTCTTCCAGAAAAGTGGTGGACAGACCCTGAAACATGGTAACACTCAGTCAACTGCCAACTTTAAGTGCTATCTGAATGACTAAGCAAGTTTGCTGCTCTCTGACAACAGAAAATTACACAAACGGGAAGTAATTTTTTCTTTCCGCTTCACTGAGTTCCTTCGTATCAAACTCAGTAAAGAGCAAAAACACTATTTGTTAGATGAATGGACTAGTATAGTACTTTAGTTTACAAAGTACTTTTTCAAACAGTCTCTCATCGTCACAGAAGTACTAAAAAAGACAGAAATTATCATCCACAGAAAACTGAACTGAATGACTGCTAATTTTTGCCTTGGGTGGGAGAGGAGGGATGGGAGTTGGTAAGAACTTCAGGTAAAACAGATTGGCTTATTCTTAATCACCTAATAACACATCCCAGCAAAACCATCCACTTTTCTCTTGTTTTACAGTCTCCTCCTTGTGACTGATCCCCAGATCAAGCCATACCCTTTGCTGTTGTTTTTAGTCACTCAGTCGTGTCCACCTCTTTTGTGACCCCATGGACTGTAGCCCATCAGGCTCCTCTGTCCAGAGGATCTCCCAGGCAAGAATACTGGAGTGGCTTGCCATTTCCTTCTCCATACCTTTTGTTATAACATTTTCTCTCTAAAAATTATGTCCCCTTCTCTTTCTAAAAATTGCTACTCAAGCTTCATCTGCCTCAACATGACAGTCCCAGATTACACCCTTCAGACTCCTATCAATATAAAAATACTTCCCCTTCCCCTCCCCCTTTCCAACCCTGATTACATAAACTAATACCTCCCAGCTGTTTTTAGTTATGCAATATATTTGCCAGTCATACCTGCCGTAAGCTGTTTGCTGCCCTAGTAAAAAGTATCGTGAGTTCCCTCAATTTCTCCCATTAGTGTGTAAAATTAATTTAAAATAATCCAGAATACCTAATACAGCTCCTTCCTCATTGTGCTGAGTAGCATTTTTCATCCCCTTAACAACTCATTTTACAAACTGAAGTAGTGAAGAGGACATTAGTCTTAGAGACAAATCTGTATTTAAAACTCCCTGCCATTTAGTATGTTTGCAACATACTCTGTGAATCTAAAATTACGTCAAAATAAAAAGGTAAAGGAATAAAAAACCGCTGCTACTTGCTCCTGTGTAATTGTAGTTATGATATTCAACCTCAGATCTCAATTTCTGTAACTGAATGGTAGGGATTATACAGCCTACGCCAAAGGATCGTTAGGAGAACAAAGATGCCTCAAACTAGAGCTCAAGAGCAGATTTCAGTTCAGTTTTACAAGATTTTAAATTAGAAAATCAATCACTCTAAACTTTGACTGATCAGTGCCAAGTCAGAACTCCATACATAATATGACTTATTTCCCAATACTACTGGTGTCACCTACTGACCATTTAAAACCACCGTGAAGCACCACAGCAAAAAATGAAAACAACTACCTCCCCAAACAATATACTGAGGGCAGTCTGATTATTCATTCACTTCTGCTTATTTCACATTTGCAGCCTCATTTCTAACTACTCACATTAATATATAAATTTTATGTCTTTATTTATGTTTGGCCATGCTGGGTCTTTGTTGCTGCCCAAGAGTTTTCTCTAGTTGCACTGTACAGGGGCTGCTCTTCTCACTGCAGTGGTTTCTCTCATCGCAGAGCTGCAGGTTCAGTGGCTGTGGCTAAGGGCTTAGATGCTCCAAAGCATGTGGAATCTTCCTGGACCAAGGATCGAATCTGGTGTCCCCTGCACTGGCAGGTGGATTCTTAACCACTGGATCACCAGGGAAATCCTCACATCTTTTTAATTTACACAATCATTTGCCTATTTCTTAAGCTTACTCCATCTAGCAAGAAGGTTAGATGTGCAGATACTAGTAATCTTTGTGTAACAGAAGTACATGGAAGTAGCCTCAAAAAAGGTGTGAAGTGATGAGCGATTCTGATACATATTCATGAAGGATGAACTGTTTTCTTCCTAATTCAGGCAATTCAGGCAATTATATTCCCCTTGCTCAGAAGTGCCGTCCATAAAACAAACAGCACAAAAACTGCTCTGGTGAAGTAAAGAGGGATGGGGACACAACAGAACCTCATCAGTAAACACTTTCAAAGAAGCTTATGGCTGTATGAACCAAGTGTGAAAAATCACTGTCTTAGATTAGTGGTTCTCAAGGCTCCTAGAAGTCCCCAAAACCTTTTTCAGGGGGCCCATGAAGCAAAAGCTATTTTTATAATAATCCTAAGTTATTATTTGTCTTTTTGAAAAAATTGTGCTGGGATGTCCCTAGTGGTCCAGTGGTTAAGACTGTGTGCTGATAATGCAGGGGGTTCGATCCCTGGACAGGGAACTAAAATCCCACATGCCCCACGGCCAAAAGATTAAAAAAAAAGAAATTAAAAAACAAAAACTGTGCTGACCTCTGCACCTAATGGTATATAAAACTGCTAGAACCGAACACAAAACAAAACAATGGCCCCAAACTGTAGACTCACTGGATTCTTCACTGCCACTCACTTAAGGCACACATAAAAATCTACTTTCACTTGAATGTCCTTGATAGAGCAGTAAATTATTGACTGTATTAGTTCTCTCACTGCAGAGCTGCAGAACATTTCAGGGCATATCTTTTCAATATTGTGTGCGATTATTCTGGGGGATGAAGTGGGAAATACTCAAAAGCATTTCTACATGTTGAACTACAAGGGCTGCCCCAACGAAAAACAACTGGGTGATTACTTGTGAATACAAAGCGGAACCAACAGATTTTTCTTCATGGAACACCATTTTCATTTCAAAGAAAAAATGACAAACTATGTTTACTTAGATTTGAAGCAAAAATCGGAATCTTGAAAACCTGTGTACACCACTACGAGCTTGTTAGCTTCCCAATTTTTAAGACTTACCTGATGAGATGTGTGGAAATATGAGCAACCGTAAATCTGTCAACATTTGGAAGAGCTGCATGACTCAGTGAATCGATGACTCCCTTGTTGTTTAGTCCCTAAGTCATGTCTGACTCTTTTGCAATTCCATGGACTGTAGCCTGCCAGTCTCCTCTGTCCATGAGATATTCCAGGTAAAGAATACTGGAGTGGGTTGCCATTTCCTTCTCCCGGGGACCTTCCTGACCCAGGGATTGAACCCGCATCTCCTGCACTGGCAGGCAAATTCTTTACCACTGAGCCATCTGGGAAACCCAATGATTCCTAATGACCAATATATGATGTCATAAAATCATGCTCGGGTAAACACCCATGCAAAGTGCAAGACAGACCAATGAATTTTAATGTAAACATTGTACACAAGTTCAATGATATGGTTTCAGGTTTGAGTGTAGTGTCAAAGGAGAAATCTACAACTATGTGAAAAGGTTATTAAAGCACTTTTTCCAGGACTTCCCTGACGGTCCAATGATTAAGACTCCACACTCCCAACGTATGAGGCACAGGTTCGATCCCTGATCAGGGAGCTAAGATCCCACATGCCGCCCAGTGCAGCCAATAAATAAATAAAATAATAAACTATTTCTCCCTTTTCCAATTACTGTGTATCTGTATGAGACTGGATTTTCTTCACATACTTCAACTAAAATAACATACCAACCATCTGAATGCGTAAAATCTGCAAACTCAGTGGTCTTCTGTTAAGCCAGATGTTAAAAAGATTTGCAAAAATGCAAAACAGTGCCACTTCTATCACTAAATTTTTTAGTAAGTTTTCATAAAGTTACTTATATTAGCAAAATAACTTATTATTTAAATAAATCTTTTCAAAATTGGTCTGTTTCTAGTACAGCAAATATTAAGCCACATAAACAAAAGCTGTTCGGAGTCTGCAATGATTCTTAAAAGTATGAGAGTCCCAAGACCTCAAACTTGAACTGTTAGAGCCCCGTTCTAATCGTCTGACTCCAGTTTCACATCTTCCAACTCACCCTACTACCTCCCAGCTTCACGCTTAGGACCAGATATAGCATCCCATTTAATTGTATCAATTCAAATACAAGCTCTTTTGCCTTCTTCCACAAAAAATGAAATAATTATTGCTCTGTTTACCCAATGACCTATCCCCTTTCAATCTCCTATCCCAGAGAAAGGGAGGCTACCACAGACATGAAAGGAGAAACTAAAGAAAGCAACTCTAGTACTCTTTTCAGCTTCCCATCCCAGATTTTGACAATTTAAGGGTTTTCAAGGGTATCTTAACCAAATGCAACCTATTAGCTGACTCCACAAACATAGACCAAGTATGATAAAGGTAAGATTTTTTTATTGAAATATTGGGAATGTTCTCTGTAGAGCAGCAGTCTCACTGAGAGGCAGTTTTGCCTCCCAAGTAACACTTGACAATGTTTGAAGACATTCTTGGTTGTTAAATCTGGGGAGAGGGTGTTATGAGTATCTAATGGGTAAAATACAATACATAAATGAAAAATACTTAGGTTCAATTCTAAACACACAGGATATACCAAATTCTCAAGAAATGCTGTTTATATACTTTGTCTCTAATATCTAGTTAAATCTCTAAATGTCTTATTCCCTTAAGCTTTGAACAGATTGTATAATTACAGATGTGATCTTTATTTACTGGAAATTTAACATCATCATTACTATCCCTTACTTCCTAAGGTTATTTGCTACTATAAAAATATCACAATGAAGTAACATTTCCAAGCTATGAATTTGGTTCCCTAAAGGTTGTGCTTGTTATAAGCTATCTAGGAGCAAGTGGACATGAATAGTCAGGTATCAAAGTACAACGTAACACACAAATGGTATGGGTTCTCTTATCTGGGCCTGGTATATCAGGAGTACACAAATACCTAACCTCTTTATAGACTATCTTTAGGCTGAACTCCAATTTGTTTCTCCATTCAGGCAAGCACACTTACTGTGAGCCTACTGTGTGAAAAGCAAACTGAATACAAGACAAAAAATTTTTTACCAGTCTAATAAAAAGACACAGCTGAAATACAAAATGACTGGTGTCATAAACAGAAGTATCAAATAAGTGTTATAGAAGGCTGCAGGGGAAAGCATGCCGGGAGAGGCTTCCCAGAAGAGAAAATGGCACAGAAAACACCACCTGTTCACCTCTTAGCATTAAGACTACAGTTCTCTTCTGCTCTTATACACTACATTTCCCAATTTTTGCTTCATCATCAAAACAAGAGGAAAGTGACGAGTCAAAAAATAAATTTATCAAAAGTATTTCCCAGGACCTCCTTCCTGTCCAACTTCTGGTTTGTTTTCTATATATCCAAACTTCTTCAACAAGTTCCAAACACACCATCTGTCATAACAAGTGTTTTTCTGAATTTTTTAAGACTATCACAGGGAATGATCACTGCTCTCTTCTTTCTTCCTTAGCTTCTTCTCCCAAAATAGTTTAATTTTCTCACCTTATTCTATTAAGTTTTCAAATTCGGTAAGAGGGGAGTTATGAGTCCCAAGATACAAGAAATACCAAATGACTGCTGTGTATCTTTCTAAGTCTTGTCCATATTTCCTGTTTTCTATTTCAACTCTACTGTAGCTCACTAACTGGACCCTTTCTTCTGAATCCTCAGCAGCTGATACAAATAAAAATTTCAGACCTAGATCAGGAAACTAGCCATTGACACGTAGCCTTATCAATTCACTCCCAATACATGATACCCCTGATGTTCTTCAATTTTTAAGTTTAGTTCTCATGGTCTAGGCTGCTGCTGCTAAGTCGCTTCAGTCGTGTCCGACTCTGTGCGACCCCACAGATGGCAGCCCACCAGGCTCCCCTGTCCCTGGGATTCTCCAGGCAAGAACACTGGAGTGGGTTGCCATTTCCTTCTCCAATGCATGAAAGTGAAAAGTGAAAGTGAAGTCGCTCAGTCGTGTCCGACTCTTCGCGACCCCATGGACTGCAGCCTACCAGGCTCCTCCGTCCATGGGATTTTCCAGGCGAGAGTACTGGAGTGGGGCTAGGCTAGGGTTCCACTAACGAAGCCTTTACCTTACGGTGAACTGGGAGGGTAACAACTAAACAGGAAACGATACTTAAAACTAGGTTTCTGCTTCCAACTAATGTCACCACCTTAACCCCTCCACTTTTCTAAAGGGAATTCTCAGTAATGGGGGGCTAGAACGCCCAGGGAGGGCAGTATAGTAGAAAATTTTCTGGCATTTTCTAGTACTGTTTCTTCTCTGGGCCTCAGCTTCTCCACCTAGGAAACTTGCACGTGATATGGGGTAGGGGAATTGACTTAATTTCCAAGGTCCTTATGACTAGAGTAAGTAATCCAGAAACCTCACCGTTTCTCATCTAGCTTTATGTGGAACACGTGGGAGAACAAAAAGTAAGGTTTCACTCCATTAAATGACTTTTAATTCTCAGAGACATTTTTAATAAGCTCACAAACTCCTGACCCACTCACCCTCCCCTGGGGTTGCAAATTTCCCCTTGGAGAAACCAAAGCAAATAAAGCTCAATCCCGCACGATGATCAGCGAAGTGCGGAGGAAACCGTCCCTCGGGGTCTCAAGGCGCTGCCCTCGCAAAGGGCCTGCCCACCTAATCACTGCCGGGCAAATGAATGAGTACAACCTGCTAGAGAAACGCTCACTTAAGGGAGGCTTCAACGCGAGACCCCCTAGCCCAGACCCCACAGAGAGCGATCCCTCCTCAGAGCCTGAAGGGCCAGGCCTCTGGGCCCGCAAGTAGCGGGCCCCGCCCCCTCCGTCAGGGCAGAAGGTGCGCGCTAGGGCGCGGAGAGGGCCTGGGACGCCCCGCGCACCCGCCCTCCCTGAGTGGAGGAGGAGACTGCCTGTCTCCGGCCTCCCCACCCCGGCTCCCGACTTACCACGGTGCGGTGGGGGAGGAGAAGTGTCAGGAGTGAGGGTCTAGGCCGGACCACCACCCGCCGCTCAGAGAGCAGCGCGCGGCCGCCACGAAACCGTCGCCGCCTCCGCCACCACCGATACCGACCGCCGCTCCGGGCGCAGCGCGTAGAGGGCCCGACTGCGTCACACGCCGCCCGCCGTCAGAGGCTCGCTGCGAGCGCTCCGCCCCCGTCGTCTGCGCATTGGCAGACGCCGCCGCCACTCTACACCCGCCCTGTTATTCATTGGACCACGGGTCTTTTGAAACCGAACGTGAGGTCTGTCTTTGGGAGACTAGGAGAGGGGGAAGAGGCGGGACCGAAGGAATTAGGGGGAGGAAAGGGGAGGGGTGGTAAGGAGCGACATGGAGTGCCGCCCCTCGTCGCCGCGGTTGGCTGGGAGGGGTAATGACGTCACACAGGGCCCCTAGAAGTGGGCTGGTGAGTGGCTACATCGGGCGGGGGGTGGGATAAGGGTGATGACGCTATGCCGAGGCTCCGCCCCCTTCTTTGGAGCGGAGACTCCCAGACTGCTGAGACTCGGGCCAATCAGAGTGAAGCTCCAGGATGGCATGGTAACTGTTCTACCCATCCTTTGCCTCAGTCCGCGGGTGGTCATGGGAAAGTTCTGTCGTCCGGCCCTCATTTCCTGCCTAGACCACGTGCGGAGCTGGAAGGCCCGCCTAGGAGGTCTATCTGCGTAGGTAGCCTGCAGCTGCTCCAAGGCCCGCTAACCTGGCCTTCCTGTCTCCTGAGCCCAACATAACCTCTCCGTCTCTGAATCCGTGGAATAGACATTGGGAGTGTTAGTGATGCCTTAAGGGAATGGCTCAGCTTAGGGTTTGGTACAAATGACAATTCTTGGGACTTCCTTCTTTCCCACCTGCACTTTAGGAATCCCTAAAGTTCTAACTGAAATGTTCCCGCCTCCTCTGGGATACCTTTGTGGATCAGTCTTTCCCAGCGAGTTGGGGTGATGCTTGGGCAAGCCTCTGTTACAGCTTTGTTACTTTGTATTCTGTTACTTACTTTCTTATCTTCAGGGCGGGGCTCTTGGAGGTTAGAGCTTCATTTTCAAATTGGTGTTCCTTTCCCCCAGGGTCTAGCCCAGAGCAGGAGACTGATTATCTCAAAGGGGTGAGTTGAACATGTTCTGGAAACTAGATCTAGTGACTAAGTGAAAGTGAAAGTCGCCCAGTCTGACTCTGTGACCCCATGGACCATACAGTCCATGGAATTCTCCAGGCCGGAATGTTGGAGTGGGTAGCTTTTCCCTTCTCCAGGGGATCTTCCCAACCCAGGGATCGAACCCATGTCTCCCACGTTGCAGGCGGATTCTTTACCAGCTGAGCCACAAAGGAAGCCCCAAGTGACTAAGGGTTCCTCACGAAATAGCAGGTACTGTGCTCAGAAAGCAGAACCTGTTAGGATTACTGCCCCCTCCTCCTGGGACATTAATACAAGATTGAAATGAGCTCTACCCGAAATATGGATAAAGTTAAATTGGGGGTTTTCAGTGGTGGCAAGGGATTAGAGATACTTAAAAAGTGGAGTGGTTGTGAAGATAAGATAATGGGTGGGAGAAACCTAGTACATTGTAGTTGTTCAGTAGATGCTTAAAGGAAGAAAAAAGTAAATATATGGATGATCAAATAGTAAAGCTAAACTTCTGACTCCAGACACCTTCCCGTAACTCCTCAAAGTATTACTCCTTTCCCTCCACCCTCCCTTGCCTGTGCTCAGCATCAGAAAGTCATTAGGTCTCCCTGGAGGGTTACAGCAACTTCCTCACTGCCCTCCTGAATCTTTGATTTCTCACTTTCCAATCCTCAAACCCAACTCTGTTTAAGCCTCTCCTCTACTTACTTATTTTGATGACCCTGAGGCCAGGTGCACATTAAATGTTTGATGCAGAAATGAATGAATTATTTTCTTAAGTAGAAGTATGGGATTTTTGAGTCAAAGAACCCTGCCTTTAAATCTGAGCCCAACCATGTATTAGCTGTATGAACTTGGGGAAATTTCTTAACCCTTCTGAACCTCAGTTTCCTTGTCTATAAAATGGGGATAATAACAGTACTTGCCTTACAGAGTTGTGAGAATTAAATAAGGCTGGTACCAGGTACACCAGTACCCTCAATAAATAGTAGGTATTATTTGTATTCTTTAAAAAGGTTAACAAACTCCCATTCTAAGACATGGACTCTGACACAGACAAGAAGCTCAGACATATGCCTTATGTGAGTGAGTATTTCAGTCCAGAGTATTAGCAGGTGTGTAGGAGCTGAGTGGAGAAGGAAATGGCAACCCACTCCAGTACTCTTGCCTGGAAAATCCTATGGACAGAGGAGCCTGGTAGGCTGCAGTACATGGGTTCGCTAAGGGTCGGACACGACTTCACTTTCACTTTCACTTTTCACTTTCATGCATTGGAGAAGGAAATGGCAACCCACTCTAGTGTTCTTGCCTGGAGAATCCCAGGGACGGGGGAGCGTGGTGGGCTGCCATCTGTGGGGTCGCACAGAGTTGGACACGACTGAAGTGACTTAGCAGTAGCAGCAGCAGGAGCTGAGCCTCTTAGTGGAAGACTGGAGGGGGAGACATTGGGCAAGAAGTGCTCCAGAAGGAATTTCCTATCACCATGGTGATTTCTAAGTAGAAGAACCTCTTGTTACATACTCTGGTAGGCCTGTGGCCCACAAGCTCATCATTACCAGGGACTTCTGCCCCAGGAAGGACTTCTTTGTGGGCCAAGACTTCCTGGGTCCACATACTCTTACTCTGCCTAATTCTGATAACACCCCTTTTGATTGTCATCATCTTCCTTCTTCCCTTGTAAAGCCAAGGAGTTTGGTGCATGTTCACAAAAGTTTGCTAAGCCAGGTTTTGTCCTGAGTATCGGGAGCTCAGAGATGTCCCCTGCTCAACACTGCCCTGACCAAGAGAGACAAAGCTAAGTAAAATCCATTCTATCCTAGGAGCTCCCAGTCTCTCTTACACACTTCCTGAGAACTCACTCTATGCAGTTCTCCAGGGAGGAGACAGACCTGTAAGGACTAAAGAATCATGAAAGAGCAAGAGACTTTCTTCCAGTGAGATGATTCTCCATTTCTTATATGGTACATTGGAAAGAGTAGCCGAGTTAGATTCAAACAGATGTAAGTTCGGGTCCTAGATCTGCTACTTTTTAGATCCTGCACAAATTATTTAATTATTCTCTACCCCAGTTTCCTAGTCTATAAAGTGGGCACAACAATATCAAATCTGATCATAGAATTTGCAAAGGATTGGGCCCCTGTGTGGCACATAGTAAGCATACAGTAAATGTTGATTTCCTTTTTCTTTTCCTATAACTTGATAAGGAAGGGTAATGTTTATAAATGGCATATAACTAGATTTATCAATATATAAATCTTTTGTGAATAGCTTTGACTTTTAACGAGCATTTAATCAATTGCATTTAATGAATTTACTGGTATATTTATGATTTTATCTAACATTTTAGACTTTCTCTTTCCTCCAGATGTTCTGTTTCTGTTCTCTTCTTTTTAAAATATATTTTTAAAATTTTTGTTTCTTTGGTAAGAATAACTGCCATTTACTGAGGCCTAGCTCTTTGCCAGATTTTTTTAATTGAGATATAATTTTCATAATATAGCATTCACCCATATGAAGTGTACAATTCAGAAGTTTTTAGTATATTTGCAAGGTTGTGCAACCACCACTATATAATTCCAAAACATTTTAATAATCCCAAAAAGAAAGCCCAGACCTATTAGCAATAATGTCCCATCTCCCTTTCCTCCCAGCTTCTGGCAGTTTACTAATCTGCTTTCTGTCTCAATGGGTTTGCCTATTCTGGACATTTCATATAAACGGAATCATAAAATACATGGCCTTTGTGTCTGACTTCTTTCACTTAGCATAATGTTTTCAAGGTTCATCCAAGTTGTAGCATGCATCAGTACTTCATTCCTTTTTATAAGTAGGATAATATTCCATTTTATGAATAAACCATATTTTGTTTATGCATTCATGAGTTGTTTCCACCATAAATAATGATTATTCCACTATGAATAATACTGCTATGGACATTCTTGGACAAGTTTCTTGTGGACATGTGTTTTTAATTCTCTTGTGTTTATACGTAGGAGTAAATTTGCTATAGGGGCATATAGTAACTCTATGTTTAACTTCTTAAGGAGCTGCCGAACTTTTTTCCAAGTGGCTGTACCATTTTACATTCCCATCAGCGATGTATGAGGGTTTTAATCTCTCCACATCTTTGCCAATACTTGTAATTTTCTTTTTTCTTCCTTTTTTTTTTTTTGTTTTGTTAATTATAGCAATGCTAGAGGATGTGAAATGGCATCTCACTGTGGGGTTTTTGTAATACATTTCCCTAATGACTAATGATGTTGACCATCTTTTCATGTGCTTATTGGCTATTTAAATCTCCTTTCTTGCAGTCTTGGATTATTTCATTTTTATTCCTGCATCAGTTTGGAAATTAAATTATTTTTCTATTATTTTAGTGATAGCCTTAGAAGTTACCACATGCATTTCTAACTTACTAAAGTGTCATGCTAATCAATACCTTTATAGGGAGGGTAGACTTTGCTGAGACAAGGAAAAGATGAATTCCAGGCCAGATGAACAGGGAGAACAGAGATGTGGGGCCAGAAAAGAGCCCAATGTATCCATGGGTGCAAACTGGGACTTCATCTTAGAGTGATAGGAGCCAAAGAATGTTCTGCAGAACAATGAAGATGTAATTGCTCTCTGAGGCAGAGTGGAGCTAGAGCAAGATGGGTGAGCATAAGGTGAGTAGTTTAAAGCCATCCAAGAAAGATGTCTCTGCCATGAAAAAATTTCTAAGAACAAAGAATACTCTTCAACCCAGGAAGACTTTCCTGAGGCTGCCCAGGAGGCAGGGCAGAGTTGGGTTTAGGTCTGATGTGGCCAGATGCTTTCACACTGCCTCTGTCTCTGCCACATCACCTATCTCCAAGCCACGCTCCCTCTGCCTCCACCCTCTATCCCCAGCAGTCATTCTTCAGCGGCCTTTCTTGCAGTTCCTAAATCTCTTCTTGATGTATCTAAATTCTGCCCATCCTTCAAAATCCAGTTCAATTAAATCAATCCAGCAAATGTTTTCTGGGCTCCTACTGTTTGCCTGTCCCGAAATGAGCTGAGAGTTTCAGAAATAAATGAAACAGGTGGAGGTTCTGTCCTTAAATGAGCTCCCAGGAAGATGGAGGGAATAGGCAGCAAGTTATTTTGCTTTATCGTGGTCAGAGCCTTAATAAGGGTGTGATGGAAAGCCATCAGAAACTGCCTGTGGAGGGGGGAGATGGGCAGATCATGGGGATAGGGAGAGATGAGAAAGTTAAGCAGAGCTCCATGTAAGAGGTGAGTATAATTAAAATGCGTGGTTGCTGAAACAGAGGATGACCAGGTTATGAAAGATGTTGAGTACTGCACTAAGGAGTTTGCCCTAGATCCTAAAGGGCATGTGTATGTGCTGAGTCACTTCAGTTGTGTCCAACTCTTTGTGACCCTATAGACTATAGCCCACCAGGCTTCTCTGTCTATGGGATTCTCTGGGCAAGAATACTGGAGTGGGTTGCCATGCCCTCCTCCACTGGATCTTCTGGACCCAGGGATTGAACCTGCATCTCTTATGTCTCTTGCATCGGCAGGCAAGTTCTTTACTACTAGCGCCACCTGGGAAGCCTCCAAAGCAATGAGGATTTACTAATTTGCTGCAGGGGCCAGATGTGATCAGCTCTGTGTCATTAAAAGAGCCAATGTGACTGTAAAGGGAAAGATGATGGAGAAGTGGGAGGGTAGTGAAGGAGATCTCCTACAGGGAGCATTCCTTGACAACTACATCCCACATTCACTTCCCCTGTTCTGCCTCCCCCCACCTCTGCACCACCCCATGCTCCTGGAACAACCCTGAAAACAAATTCTCAGCTTGGACTATCTGGTATGCATATGTGCAAAGGGGATTTGAGCGGTGATCATGGCTAAGGCTTTTAAAGATGGTGGTGGTGTTTCAGGCACAGGTCTCCTTGAGGTATGTCTAGGCATCAGGCAAACCAACCGGGAGGTCAGGAGACACTGGAAAGCTTCAACAACAGCAGCAGCTATTTGGACAGTGGACAAATGCCAGTTCAGCAAACACTGAGTGCCACCTGAATAAGGGTGAGACTAGATGCTTAGATGCTTGTTCAACTTCTTTCTCTGTAAAATGGCTTTCATCAAACTTAGCTCACTGGATTATTAAGAATATCAACTAGAGAATGCATATGAAATCCCTGGCACATAGTAAGAACTTATCTTTTTCTTCCACTTTTCCTCATATAAATCAAGTAGGAGTCAGTCTTTCAAACTGACAGTGGAGGAAACAGATTAAGAGAGGATCAGTGACTGCTGAGGTCAGACAATTCAGAAAAGGCTCAAGCAGGACAAGTTCCGGCTGTAGCTGACACATCTAGCTGTAGTTAACATGGTATATTAAGTACCTTCCACATACCTGGCATGTATGTTATCTAATTCTTACAACAACCCTGTAACGTGGATATTCCTAAAACCGTTTTACAGATGAGGAAACTGAGACTCAGGACTGTATGATGGGGAATTGCCCAAATCACCAGATAATTAAAGGCCAGCGAAGAGTTGACTCATTGGAAAAGACCCTAATGCTGGGTAGGATTGGGGGCAGGAGGAGAAGGGGATGACAGAGGATGAGATGGCTGGATGGCATCACCAACTCAATGGACATGGGTTTGGGTAGACTCCGGGAGTTGGTGATGGACAGAGAGGCCTGGCGTGCTGCAATTCATGAGGTCGCAAAAAGTCAGACACGACTGAGCGACTGAACTGAACTGAACTGAGAGTGCCTCAAGTTTCAGGCATTTGAGGTAGTCTAGAGGCAGGGAGAAAGGACCCAGCCCCAGGGAATAGTACTTAGAGCCAAAGGAACAGATAAGGGGTTAAGATGGGAAGCAAGGGCCAGGAGCAGGCATGTGTGGGTTGGAGCTAGACAAAGAGGATGACAAGAAGCCCCAAGGAAGAAAACCTAAATCGCTTTCAAAACTAAATAGGAGTGGTTCTTTCAGTAAAGTTTTACTAATTGCTCCCTTGCCCTGGGACCTTAAAGGACAGGGTTGGGGAGAATTCAAGTCAAGAAAAGTAATTTTTAATAAGACACCTTCCTTGTAGATTTGAAGCCCGCAGGAGTGAGCAGGATATCTCTGGGTTCCCCACCATTGCCCAGCTCAGGTCCTGCCACAGACAGCGCCTAGGCTGAGTAAATGAACAAGAGTGAATGTACGCAAAAGGGCTCTGGCAAGTTAATCAAACCTGGGCCTGTTTCCCCTTCTACAAAGTGATGATGATAGCTACCTTATGGGACTAACAGTATATAGTGATTAAGGGAATGCCCTTAGGTGCTAGACTGAATCCTGGTCCTGACACTTGCTAACTGTGTGATTAGGTAACTTGGCTTCTCTGTTTTCCATTGGTGAAATGGAGATATTAATAGTATCTACTGCATAGAGCTTTTATGAGGATTAAAAGCGATAACACATAAAATGTAGAAGAGTGCCTGGGACACAGGAGGTGCTCAAAATGTGTGGATTTAAATGGGAACAATGTGATGGAAACAGTGTCTACCTCAGGTGTCCTGCACCTGCTGCATGTGCTCAGACAACCCCACATTGTAACTAGAGGAGGGATTACTGGCCCTTCATCTTTTTTTCCCTGTTGAGGTAGGATGGTCTTTATAAAGATAGCCACGAGTCCCCCTCGGGGGTCTGTCAGAATGGAGAAGGAAGCCTGACTGGGGGCTGGTTCCTGGGGATCAGCCCTCACGGTGAAGAGAGACCCAGGACTGGGCGAGGGAAGGAGATACGCTCTGTCTTACGACAGATGTGACCCGGCGCCCTCTCCTGATCAAGGGCAGGAATAGCTCTGGCCCAGAGTTTCGGGAGGGGCCCCACGGGATCTCACTCCTTGTTATATGCTCATCCATTTGCTGAGATGCCCCGATTGAGTTCTGGGGAGTAAAGTTTAGGGGAGGGGCGCCGAGGCTGGGGCCAAACTGGTTTAGTGTTTTTAAAGGGCGAAGCTGGATAATTCGTCTAGATTGGGGTGGGAGGTGGATAGACACCGGGGTCAGGACATGAGGGAATTTGGGGCCTTCCTGAATTAACTGTATGTTCTTTCAACAGGTGATGGAACGCTGCTGAGAGGTAAGGTGACAAGGTGGCTTATCCAGCGTGTCAAACCCAGTTGTCCGGGGCTCTTCCGGCTGCCCCCACTCAGCCGGAATTAGTGGGGCAGACCAGGGCTGGATCGGCATGGCATGAGGGGACGCCAGATTAAGGGGGACCGCTCTGGGTCCTGGGCCGCAGAAGCAGGGAGGGGCCACCAGAGCAATTGGGCGCAGTTTCCTTGCAAAGTTCCGCCTCGAGTGCGCCGGCCCCGCCCCCGCCGTTCCCTCTCCGCCCCGCCCCCTGCCGCTCGCCCCCCGGGCCGGGCCTGGGTTTCCCCCGGGTGCTCCCGGCTCCCGGCCTGCGCCGGCGCGGCCTCTTCGCCGCCGCAGCCTGGGTGAGTATGGGGATGGGTGTTCGGGGCTGCCGGGCAGCCCCACTTGGGGGAGCTCGGTCACGCGGTCTGGCCTCCGCAGGGCCCGGCCCCAGGCTGTGGGGGTCCCGCCGCCTGCCCAGGAACCGCTGCTGTCCTCTCCTGGCTGGCTGAGCTGACCCCTTTCCCCTCTGCTCCCCGACATGGGCCCGATGTGCCGATGTGCCGGAGTGAGCTCTCCCCGCTTCACTCCGCAGCGACTCCTGGTCCAGATTCTACCAGGAGGGAGGTGTGGGGGGCTTTGCAACCCCATAGATGAGTTTCAAATCCCAGCTCTGCCAGTCATTAGCCTATGACTTTGAGAGAGTGTTAACCTCTTTGAGCCTCACTTTCCTCTTCTGTAAAATGGAAATATACAGGCTATAGTGCCTACCTCGTAGAGTTATATAGTGAGGATTGAAAGAAACAATGTATATCTAGTGCTGAGCAGGGTGCTTAGTATTCATCCAATAAGTGTAGATTTTGGACTGGAGCCTGAAAAGGTGTTTGAGGATCTCTAGAAATAAACTAGGGATACTCCTGAGAAAGCAGTTTTCAATGAAGTGGTACCTGTGTAGAAGTTAGAGTTGACTGGGGCTGAAGAACTGCCCTTCAGATAGTGAGCTCCCTGTCCTGAGGCCTGGGAAAGTAGAATGACCCAGTTGGTATGGACTTATTAGTAATCCAGATCACACAATCCCATGTTGTATAACTGTGAAAACAGGCCCAGAGTGGTTAGGTGACTTGCCCAAGGTCACACAACTAAAAGGAAGGTTAGGTGTACCTCCAAGAAGTGGAACAGACTATTCCTGAAACCTTATCATCTCCTGCCTTAGGCACTGCCTATTCATTCCCTGAGGATCTGCTCTTCAGTTTGGGGGTCCCAGTGATTCCTGAGTGATCCAGAGCAGCTGGCTTCAGGAAGGGATGTTGGAAAGGGGCACTAGTACCATTACAACCATAGAATCTGGATTTGGGCTGGGTGGGGAAGGTCTTTGGGGATCATCCAAACAATGTCAGAATGTGCTTGATTTGGGAGGGCCACCAGAGCCACTTCCACCACTCCCTGGGAAGCGTCTGGCCCCCCTGTGAGTACTGGAGCTTGAGCAGTTGGGGCAGGCTGCCTGACAGCCTTGCAGAGAGGTGGGTGGAGGAAGATGGATGAGAGGCATATCCACCTGGCATTTTCCAGATTCCAGGAGGAGGCTGGCCTCCAGGAGGTCAGGGTTCTTCCTGAGGGTGGGGCCAGGCTGAGCTGGGGCTTGATCTCCAGGCCAGGCCCTGGAGTCCAGAAGGGCGGGCTCGTTGTGTATCTGAGTCAGCCATAGTTTGGCAACAGGACGCCTAAGTTCTGAGGACAGCTTTCCCTCAGGCTTAGCATGTGGTTTTGAGAAAGGACCTTCCTCTCTCTGTGTCTTGATTTCTCTGTCTTTAAAATGGGAACAGGGCTAACTCATCTATATAGGATTTGTTTTTTTAGCTTTTTTCCTCCTAGGGATAGTTTCCCCTTCTCTTTCCCCTCCTAACCTGATCCTTCTGCCCAGAGTTCTGGCCCAGGGAGGAGGGGGTCAAGGAAGGCCAGAATGCAGTGTGTGATGTTGAGCGCCATGTCTCCTCACTGCTGGCTCTTCCTTCTATTTGCTGTGTGACCCTGAGCAGGGTCCTGCCAGTCTCTTGGCCTCAATGTTCTCTTCTGTGCCCTGGGGTTGGGGCTGGACTAGGACTGCTGGTGTATACTTGGCTGGTAGTATAAGGCCTGACCCTAGATATCCTCATCTCATTGGAGGGGGGCAGACCTCAGACCTCACCTGGTTTCTGGAGGAGAGTGGACAGATCCCTGGGGACTGGGAAGCCTCCAGAAGCTGACCAGGCAGCTCTCTTCAGCAACTAGCAAGCCTAGCCTAGCACCAGGCCTGATGCTGCAAAGCCTTTCAGTCTCAAAACTCGTGAGGCAGGCGGGTGGGGACAGGCAGGGGGTTGGTGTTCTGCTGGCTTCTATGGAGTCCTTGCCACTGTGGACGGCGGTGCAGGGACACAGAGCATGCAGAGCCCGGGAAGGGACTGAAGGTGCAGACGGGTCCTGAGCCGATGGATGAAGCAGAGGGAGCCGATGGGCGGCCCTGAAACATGGAGGCTCCAAGGTCTGCGGGAGGAGATGGGCCATTCTGACCACTGGGAGGTTTTAGGATTGGTTCCTGAAACAAGAGAGACTAGTTCAACCAGCTCCTGGCAAGCCAGGCATAGGGATGAGACGTTTTCCTGACTTACTCAAGCTTCATCTTAGCATAGATTTGGTTCATTCTTTCCTCTGCAATGGAGGGTGAATGTTCTCCTGGGAGTCAGTCCATCTTCCTTGTCCTGGGCAGTAGCTGTTCAAGCTTAGGGGCTCGGTGGCTTCCTTCTCAGATTCCCCCCACCCCACAGCTAAGCTGAGGACTGAGCACAAGGGCTGGCTTCCCCACTGAGTACCAGCCTCACTACCTTGGGCCCTGACAGCACACCACTCCATCCCCAGGTCTGACAAGATGTACCAGGTCCCACTGCCACTGGACCGGGATGGGACCCTGGTCCGGCTCCGCTTCACCCTGGTGGCCCTGGTCACGGTCTGCTGTCCACTTGTCGCCTTCCTCTTCTGCGTCCTCTGGTCCCTGCTCTTCCACTTCAAGGAGACTACGGCCACACACTGTGGGGTAGGGTTTGTTGCTGGGGGTAGGGGGGGCACTGATACCTTGTATTCAGGGCTAATCAGATCTGTTTTGAATCCTGAATCTCTTGTAACAGAATTAGTCACCACACATTACTGGGCTGCTTGGGGGTGCCTGAAAATGGGGGTCCCAAGGACTAGTCTCCCTCCACCTTTCATGGAGGTCATTGGGGGCCAGGGTCCCTAAAGTTGGGCAGCTCCAGAACCCAGAACGCAATCCTTACTTCACAGAGGGGCAGATTCAGCAGCCCCAGGGTTTTCTGGAGGGTAGAGAATAAGACTGGGCTAGAGGGCACTTGGGGCTTCTTAGTGTGGCTCTGTTGTGGGCTGTGCCTGTCTCCATGGGAATGTGATTATGTAAGTGTGTGTGTTAACTGTGAGGGACATGACCATAATGGTTTTGATTGGGATCTGGGTGCGAGAGAGACTATATCTGTGCCTGTCTGACTGGGGACCTGATTATATATGTGTACATGTGTTTTCTGGGGTAAGTCCTATAACCTCTGAGGTTCCCTAGGTGGCCATATACCCTCTTGGATGGGGATATGGGATGTTGGGCTAGGAAGAAAGTTGTGAGTTCTTTCTCTGTAGATTATTGGAGTAAATGGGGTAAGACCTCTGTGAACCTTTATTATCTTCCTAGTTCATCTGCTGACTCTCTATTACTTGAGACTCAGGGACAGCCTCACTTTCCCCATGTCTAAAACAGGGTTGAGAATTCCTATTCTCCTCCTTCTCAGGGTTAGTGTAGAACTCCAGGTAGAGGAGATGGGAAGATGGTTTGGGAAACGTGAAGTGTGAGGAGCAGAAGGAGGAAGAGGAAAAGGAGACTGTCAAGTTGGAAGACAGGGCAGGAGAGAAAGTTAGCTAAGGGTTTCTAAGTGGGAAAGAGGACTAGCCTCACAGAGAGCTCAGAAGGCCTCCAATTAGCTGAGCTTACCACCTTCCTATAAAGAGCATCTGCTCAAGGATAAGGGGTACAACCATGACTGGGATCTGGCTGGCAGGCGTGGGGGCCCACTTCATTTGTTCGTATGACTTGAAGTTTTCCTTCTTCTTGATTTGTCAGTGGGTGGATGTGGGCCTTGACTTGGCAGCCAGTCTGGTGAGACTTAGAAGTAGGAGCCATCAGAAAGAACAGGACTGGAAGAAAAAGGGATGACCAGTTGATCTGAAGTGGAGGATCAGAAAGGATCCATCCAACAGCCTCTCCTGACCTGGTTCTCAGCTTAGATAATGCATCCAATATTCTTTTACCCTGGCCATCTCCTCTTCATCTTGCAAAACCCTTCTCAGGTGTCTTCTCTTCCAGATAAGTTTCTCTAGCCTCCATGGGGCAAGCTTAATCACTTCTTCCTCTGAGTGCTCATAGAACTGATGTTCTCTCATACAGTGCTGTCACACTGTATTTGTGTCTCTCTTTCCTACTAGGCTGGGAGCTCCTTGAAGGTGGGCATTGCGTCTGAATCTGAAAGTATTTATTGAATAAATGGGTAGGACACCTGCCTCCCACCCCAACACACAGCAGCCCATTGCCCTGGGAAAAGGAAGGCATGATATAATGCAGTCATAGTCCATACAGAAAATTATATTTGTATGGCATATGGAGTTAGATGGAGTAGGCTCTTTGCTCTTGCCCTTGTGGCAGGCTCCAGGGGATAATGGGATCAATAACCTCAGCATACTTATAACCCATTCTCGGCATACTCCTTGGGGAGCTAAGGCATAGGTAGCTGCTGGAAGGGTACTTGGCCTCTCTTGGGCAGGACTAGGCCTAGGGACCCCACGGGTATTTTGTCCCTACTCCCTGGGAGTACTGTGATGGATCCACGTGGATATTTTCATATATGATCTGGATTTCTTACCCAGATACTAAAGAAGTATCTTTAGTCTGTAATTAGATGATTTTGCCTCTGCTTGCACGTCCCCAGTGATGGGGGGATTTCTCTCCTTTCCAGGCAGCTGATTCCAAGGAGACTTAGTAACTAACAATTAGCAAGCTCTTTCTTACAGTGAGCACACCCTCTCTTTCTGGTGGGTGTCTGTCCTAGCTCTGGCTCTGCTTTGAGACCCTCGGAACTACTTTTTCCACCTGGCTTCCAGACAGCCCTACAGAGATGGGAAGGCAGTAATGCAGGGTCCCTTGAGTTTTCTCTTCTTAGGTAGCATGATTCCGAGTCCATCAGGCAATCCTTATAAGACATGTGCCCCTGGGCTTGGCCCAGTTGATCACTATTCTCTTCGAGGCCCTGATCTGGGCACAAGACTTCCTATGGCCTGGGCAGTACAGCCCCAAACAGGACTATTCTATTCCTGTTACTGGCTGTTAGACCTCTGTGAATGCAGCCTGTGCTGCCACTAGCTGTTTCTGCACAGGTGCAGGCTAGACACTGATACCTCATGTTCAGCCCCCTCTAGATCTCTTTTGGACCCTGAATCTATTGTTTAAGATTAGCTAGCTCTCTGATGGGGCCCAGCAGACATATTCAGTCCTGCTCCAACACAAAGGGGCTAAATCCTATTCTGCTTTCTCCCTTTCCCTTTCCAGAAACCTGCTTACATCCCTGGACCCAACCCTCAGAAAAGTCCCCACCCCCACCTCTGGCAAAGGGATCTGCTGTGGGCTGACCTTGGCCGCTATCACTTCTTACCTTTGCAGAGTGTTCTGGGATTTATGACACGGTCTTGTTGCTCCGGGAAGGCTGTGTGCCCCAGCAGGCGTGGAGCTCTGGGCACTGTGGGCGGGAGGCAGGCCCTGGGGAGCTGGGGGTGGGACCCTGCAGTCTTAGAGCAGTCTCAGTCTGGCGAGAGCCCTCAGCCCAAGCCCCGGATCCTTCAGCACTCAGTGTGAGTGTCGCTTCATGCGCCTACCCCCACCCCAATTCCCCAAAACTGAGCTGGACTAGTGTGGCTGGGGTTCCCTTAATGCAGGGAGGTCTGATTCCCATGGGGAGATTTGGTTCTAGGCCTTTTAATCCAAAGCCATCTCCATCTGCCCCCTAGAAGGAAGCCCAACTTGAAGGGTCATGGTGGTCAAGGGGTGGGGGAAGGCATTCTCTGTCCGGAGGGAGAAGGGAGCAGAAAAAACCCACCCCCTCAGTCTGGGTCTCTGTTTCCTGGGTCTGGCCCAGCACAGCAGGCTCAACCTGAGCAGAGAAGAATCCCATGACCCCCAGATTCCTGAAAACCTGAAATTGGGTGACATGGTCTTCTCAGAGAGGAAGGAGATAGAACTCTGGACCACCAGAGAGACCCTGGTATCTTGGGGGTCAGGTACTGCTGGCCTGAGGCTTGGATCATTCTGAGCCTGGGGGTGGGATGGCTGATAGCCTGTGGTCCCATTGAATAGGTTCTGGGCCCTCCCATTGTTCCTAGTTGAACTTGGGTGAAGAGCAGGAATGTGGTCAGACAGGGTCAGTAGGAGAGCTTGGGCCACTCGGAGCCAAGGGTCCTTTGTCTGGGTTACTTGGCCTGGGTTACTTGGCTTGGAGACTTAAGCTGTCAGGTGGCAAGAGGCCTTAGTCCTAATGTTTGATCCTTGCATAGTTCTGGGCCTTGGCCTTCCCTTCCGTGATATAGGAATAATAACCCTTCCATCCTCTGACCCTTTTCCTGAGTGGTTATGAGGGTCATGGGAATGAGGCAGGCCATCAGAACTCCCATGTCCAGGCCACTGGGAGCCTCGATTCTCCAGACTCTTCCAGAGGTGAACCTACAAGACCTGCCAAGGGGATTCCTATGAGCTGACCCTGCCTCTCTTTACTGTCCTGTCCCTTCCCCCTTGTACCTCTTCTCCTGCACTTTTCTTTTTCCCTTATGCCCTTCCTACTCTTTCTACTCTGCCTCTTCCCTGTCCTCTGAGGAGCTAGCCCTAGAAAATGCCCCACTTTCCCAGGCATCCCCACCAGGCCCCAAGTTGTGTCCCTTGCCCTGCCTGAGCACCACTCCCTACAGGATGTTCTCTGCGGCCTTCCAGCCCTTGGACCCCGATGGGACTGTGTTCCGGCTCCGCTTCAAAGCCATGGTCTCATGGGTCATCACTTTCCCTGTGTTCGGCTTCTTCTTCTGCATCATCTGGTCTCTGGTGTTCCACTTTGAGTACACAGTGGCCACTGACTGCGGGGTGAGTGCCAGGCTCCCCAGCGCCTGGGTCAGGGCCAGTTCAAGAGATGGCGGTAAGGGTAGAATATCAGAGTCAGAGAGAAGGCAGAGGGTGAGAGGGGCGGGGGATAAAAGGATGGTTGGGGGAGGAGAAGTCAGGGGGTGTGTTTTGGGGATAGAGAGTGAGGGAAAGTAGAGTCACAGTCTTCCAAGAGTAGAAGAGGATGTAGAGGGTGCAAGGTGGCAGAAGGGGAGAGGGAGGAAGGGAAGAGGGAATAGGCAGGAGAGATCTCGAGAGGGAGAAGAGGCTGAAGAAAGACCAGACTGGAAAGGAAGCCAGGACTATGGGCTAAGATGGGGCCAGGAGTGAGGAGAAGTAACGAGTGGCTTTAGCCCAGACCAGAGGCCTGACCTGAGAAGACCCCAGCCCTGCCCTGGGTTCTTCTAGCTTGGTTTCTCCTCTGGCAGTCTCAGGCCCCACAACCTGTATCCTCAGAGCTCTGCCAGCTGGAAACCTAGAAGGAGCCCCTGCTTCTAAGAGCAGTCCACCAAGCCTTTCCTGAGGGCCCAGAGGGACGCAGGTTCTGTATCAGGGGCATGGAGTTGAACATGGACTTGCCCTTAGCGTCTTATTTCTGCAAGAGACAGACTTAGGCACAGACATTCCCAGCACTGTAAGATGAGATTCCTTCTGTGATAAAAGGAGCACAGAGATGGTGGGTTCAGAAGAAGCTCTTCACCTAGCTCAGAAATCAGAGACTTCCTTCCTGGATTGAGGGTCGGGGTGGGGGGATGGGATTGAGGGTACGGTGGGGTTGGCATGGGTGGGAATTGTTGCTTTGGGGGTGAAGAAGGATTTTCACGAGTGCCAGGTTGACAACTTTTGATTTTATCCAGGGGACAACGGGGAGATTTGGAAAGAATTTAAGCAGGAAAGGGACATGATCAGATTTGAAGTTTAGCCATTCTGGCTCCTGCGTGCAGAACAGATTTAAGGGCAGCAGGGCAAGAGCAGGGTACAGGGGTTTAGTTCATGGTACAGGAGGTTCCAGAGCTGAGATGGGGACTATGAGATTAGAGAAGAGGGGATGGAGTTCAGAGAAGAGTAGCAGGTAGTTCTGATAGGAATGGGAGCTGTGAACATATAGTGGTTAGTACTCTGCATTGTGATAGGAATAGGAGTTTTTATCCAGTTGGCAAGGGATGGGGAAGAGGATGGGTGGTAGGAAATAAAGAAAAGTCATCCATAAAAGTCAGGGGACTTTTATCTGAGGCCAAAAGAATGAATCTCTAATGGTGAAACATGAGATACTATGAGAAGGAAGTTTTTGGACCCCCTCCCTTTATACCATGTGAATTTCTCATCTGCTGCCCTGCCATAGATCCACTGAGCCATGTCCTCCAGGCCAAAGGGTTTTTACTCTTGGAGAAAGGAATTATGCTCCCATCTCTCAGTACCCTTAGCTCTGGGCTTTTGGGGGAGGGGGATTTGGGTACTGTGTACCTGGGCTCTGATAGCTCCTATGTTGCTTGTTGCTGGCATAGTTGGTGAGTGGGGAATGTTAGTACTTGGGATGGCAGGGGTGAATATGAGTATCTATACCTGATTGTGTGTGTGTGTGTGTGTGTGTGTGTGTGTGTGTGTGTTTGAGTGAGTTGATGAGGGAGGCAGTTCTTACTCTTTGAGTGCTGTGTCCACCCCTAACCTGAGAGGAGCTTGCCAGGATGGGACAAGTAGCCACAGGGCCCTAATTCTCTAATCCTCCTGAGGCATCCCCCCAAACTCTGTGTCATCCCGTTTCCCAGCATCAGTCAGGGCTTTGGGCTCTTGAGTGCTTTGGGCTCTCCCAGCCAAGCATTAGATATTGGCACAGTTCTCCTTAAAGTAGCTGAGGTTGGGGCAGGAGTTTTCAGAATGAATATTCTAGGAAGTGAAGACAACACTCCCACTAACCCTACACAGGGGACCTACCCAGAGAAGCAGGAAAGTCAAGTGAAGAGGCTTGGAGGTCTCAGAAGTGTCCAGTCCAGATATGACTCCCACCTGTCACTCAGAAGCCGGCCTTCCCATGGTCAGTAGCCACATGGATCACAGCCTTTTTTGCAGGCTTTTCAGGAAAGTTTGTCTTCTGAAAGCCATTGCTTATACTCACTGCAGATGCCTTGCATACGTTATATTTAGTATTCACCATCACCCTGCAAGGCAGGTGATATCCCTATTTTGCCAATGAGGATGTTAAAGCTCAGAGAGGTAAAGTGACTTGCTCAAGGTCACCCAGCTAAGAAAGGCAGAGCTGGGATGCACACCCATTGCCTCCAAGCTGCCTTGTCACTGAATATCTGAGACTGATCTCGAGCTTTGGTATCTCAAGTTGTACCTTGAGAGCATCACCCTCTGAAAGCTTTGCACTTAGCTGCCTCTGACAGTGCTGGGGGGAATCCATCTCCTTTTCTGTGAAGGCTTGAGAAGGCTCTGGCTGGTCCCACCCCAGGCCCTCCCCAGCCCCGTGAGCTGCCTCCATCATTGCCTGCTTCCCAGCCTCTCTGATATCCATTCAGCATCCCCACTGGCAGACAGGAAGCGACCATCCAGGACTCCATCTCTGAAGACTGGTCCTGCTATCGTCACAGCAGGGTCATTCCCTCTCTGGGTTTCTGGGCTCTGGTACTGCTCTGGCTCTTCTTGAAGGGCTAAAAGAGTCCACAGAAAGTGTGGGCAACAGACTAGTAACTTCCATAGTCATGGAATCCTTTAGAAATGCAGATTTTCAGATTCCAGACCTGCATTCTCACACAATCCCAGATGAGTTGTATGAATATTAAAGTTTGAGGTGCACTGCTCTAGGCACTGGAGTCTAAGAGATCCTCCTCCCATTCAAGGTCTTCCTGTTCTCATCAAAACTGTTTACCTACCCCGCATTCTCTCACTCTCTCATATAAACAACACACCAGTCCTTGCAGTTGTGTGATATTATCTTCTCCCTCCTCAGCTTTAAAGAAGGACATTCCAGTTCCTTAAAAAATGAGGAATTCCAGGCTTTGAGAAAAATGGATGAGAGATATACGTAAGAACAGGGTCATTTTCTTAGACTACACCAGGTTAAGAACACCCACTTTCTTCAACATGATCAGAATGGGGGTATTCTTCTGACCCAGCTCCCTTGGGATCTCCCAGCACCCTCTACTGCCTTGCTACCCCTGACCAGAAGAACAAGTGAACTGAAAGCAGTCAGGAAAGGCTCAGTTGGGAAGTGAATCCAGCTCTGTCCCAAGGAGGATCAGATATTTCCATCCTTGGGACCGAATCTGGGATGCTGGGCTCATGGAGCCTCTCACAGTTCCTTATCCAGGCCACAGCCCTGTGCTGTGGGCTCAATGAACATCTGAATCTGGCTGTAGCTTTCCCAGCCATCTGTAGGGAGATGGAGACGGTCCCACTCTGCACCTGCACGAACCCCAGGTTGTCTGGGGAGTCAGAACCAGGCACAGGAGGGTCTGGGACCTGGAAGGGGAGGTCTACCTGGAGAGCTGTGAGGCTCTGGAGGGAGGGGACTGGAGCAGAGCCTTTTGAGTGTCAAGGTGATTATGGAAGAGAAAGATTTCAAGGTGGGCGGGGCATCAGGGGGTCAGTGCCCAGATGGGTCACAACTCTCTAGGTGCCCAATTACCTGCCGTCGGTGAGCTCGGCCATCGGCGGAGAGGTGCCCCAGCGCTATGTGTGGCGCTTCTGCATCGGTCTGCACTCAGCGCCCCGCTTCTTGGTGGCCTTCGCCTACTGGAACCACTACCTCAGCTGTGCCTCCCCGTGTCCCGGCTACCGCCCGCTTTGCCGCCTCAACTTCGGCCTCAATGTCGTGGAGAACCTCGCGCTGCTAGTGCTCACCTACGTCTCCTCTTCTGAGGACTTCAGTGGGTGTCCAAACAAGGGAAGGAGGAGTGGGGAAGGGTTCGGGGAAGGGATGTCCTTGCCCCCTCCCTGCCTGGGACCTCCCGACTCGGAGCTTTGGGTGCTGCCTGCAGTGCGTGCTCCCAACCCTCCTCTCTCCCTCCAGCCATCCATGAAAATGCTTTCATTGTGTTCATCGCCTCATCCCTCAGTCACATGCTCCTCACCTGCATCCTCTGGCGGCTGACCAAGAAGCACACAGTAAGTCAAGAGGTACGGTCTACCCCTAGTGGGGCTCCAGGTGGCCCAGAGGACAATCAAGGACACTCGTCCTCAGGATGCGGGTAATGGTGAGGTGGGAACTGGAGTTCTGTGGTGAACTGGGGCTAGGGCTGGACTTGGGGACAGGGGGAGGGTGATGGGTCAGAGTCTGGGGTTGTTTGGGTAGTATGAGGAACTGGAGAACATTTCTAGAAGAGATAGAGGCCCCATATGGGAGTAGAGGGAGGGGCAGCACCTAGGCTGCAGCAGGTTAGGAGCACTGAGTCCTGGTCTGTGATCTGTAATCATTCCAGTGTGTCCCCAGCACCACCCCACCCACCCACCCCCGCCACTTCTCTTTTCCCCACAGTATCTGGAGGTGTTGGGTTGGTAGATAACTCCAGGTAACTTACTCTGTCCCCCTGAAATGGGAGGGACCCACTGCCTCATTGGCCTCATTACACCCCCAAATGCAGGGCTATGAAATGCCCATCATTCCTGCTGCCCATGCCTGTGTCCCCTTCCATGACCAAGGATGGTAAGACTCAGCCCAGG
This sequence comes from Okapia johnstoni, assembly GCA_024291935.2. NCBI lineage: Eukaryota > Metazoa > Chordata > Mammalia > Artiodactyla > Giraffidae > Okapia > Okapia johnstoni. The sequence continues at coordinate 27,033,436 of CM044325.1, forward strand.
AGTTGGGGCCAAGAGGGGAGACTGTCCACACACATCTAACAAGCTGCAGAATGATCACAGAGCTCATCCCCTAGGACCGCAAGTCCTACAACTGGAAACAGCGGCTCTTCATCATCAACTTCGTCTCCTTCTTCACGGCTCTGGCTGTCTACTTTCGACACAACATGTATTGTGAGGCTGGAGGTGAGACCAGGCGGGGACTCCTGGGTGGTCAGAGTGGCTCTGGGACAGCTGTGATGCTTCCTGTGTCATGTGTGATAGGGCAATGATCTTGGGGGCTGCCTGCCATTGTGTTCCAGACTCTGTAGTGATGCGGTGGTGGTGGTAATCTAGCAAGAGGCCCCTGAAAGGTAGAGAAGGAAGCTGATCAGGCCCTGTTCCTTGTGTCCTCACCGTAGTATACACCATTTTTGCCATCCTGGAGTACACGGTCGTCCTGACAAACATGGCGTTCCACATGACAGCGTGGTGGGACTTTGGGAACAAGGAGCTGCTCATTACCTCCCAGCCTGAGGAAAAACGGTTCTAAACCCCTTCTCTCCTGCTGGGGAGGAGGCCCACTGCCCAGAAACTAGGAACAAGATACCACTCTGGCCTTCCCTTAGCCTCTTTGTCTTCTCTGAGCCCTACTGAAGCTAGGGGAGAGGGGAAGGAGGGAGGAAGGGCCCAGGACAAGGTTTCACCCAGCCCTGTTGGGTTCTTCTTTCCCCCACTCCACGTGTAGGCACAGAGGCCTTCAAGCAGCACCACTTGTACCTGAGAAGCCCCAAGAAGCTGAGCTGGCAGGAGAGCTCCACCATCTGGTGCTAAAAAAAGTCCTGAGGTTCATAACCACCATCCGGTTCTTGGCCTTTACTTAGCCACCTCTCGCTGAGGTCAGGGACCACTGAGCAGTGGCTGCTACCAGAACACCACAGCCATTCCTCCCCATGGGGTCACTCACTTGACTCACATGCTAATCACCTGCTCTGCACATTCAAGCCTGTGACCACAGGCCCTTGCTAAGGTTGCCCAGGTGTCCCTAGTCCTGACTTCACCTCTGATTTGGTGTGTGCCCTTCCCTAGCTGTGCCTCCGTATGTCCGTGTGGATGAAGCGGGGGTGCAGCAGGGTAAGGGAGCTGTATGATTTCCGAGGGCTCTGCCGTTCTGCTTCTTCCTGTGGAGGTGGTGTTCTGTACCTAAAGGATGACCTCCAGAACAAGCCCTGGCACAGCATGTATTTCCCTTCCCTTCTGAAATTACTGACTTAAGACTCTTCCTCTTTGGCAAAGGTGCCAGGTAGAGGGGTCAGAGGCACAGATTCCTACCCTGAAACGGGCTCTCTGGTGTTCCCCATCCTCCCTCCTGCCTTAGGCCCTGTGCTCTTTGGGTTGTACATTTTATTTCAAAGGGAAATAAATTTTTTTTTGTCAACAGTCTGTGTTAGGCTTACTTGTTTGGAGGCTCATCTCTTTGTTTAATGGAACTGAGGTGGGGAACAGGCTCCAGGACTGAGGGAATAGTCTACGACCGGTATGATTCCATGTGGCATCCCTCCCCGCCGCCCCCCCCACCCACCCAACCACACACTTAGGCCTTGGACTCTCCTACAGTCTAAGCCGATTTTGATGAGCAGGAGTGACTTTCTCTGCAGTGATTCCAGGTTTGGAAGCTGTGATACCTGGGAGAGCCTTAGGTTGAGGCTAAGACCTAAGTGCTAGCCCCAACTTGGTCAGTAAAGATTTGTCCCTGTGGGGGTATAAGGGGACAGTTCTCAGGTGCATGACTGTGAGAGCACCTACCTGCAGGCTGATGACTCAGCCTCTCCCTTTCTGAGCCTTAGATAAGGAAGTTTTTTCTCTTGCTTTGCATCCCAGACTACTGCAGAATCTGTGGCTGGGCCCCAGGACAAGACTGGGGCCCCTCCAAGGGAGCCCAGAGCTTTGTTAGGGAAATTTGGGGGTGGGGGGACCACAATGAAGTCTATTGTCCCCTGTCCCCTCTTGCAGGAAACAAAAGGCTCCCAGTCTCTGGGGAGCCCTAGCCCATGCTTGGTCCCTGCCCAACCCCCAATGCCCAGCACACAGGGAGGAGCCAGGGCCATTGGAGACAGGAGGTTTTATTGATGCTGATGGGGGTAGGAGGGGCCCCCAGGAGCCTGGAGGGAGTGGGGGTGGGGCTGAGTCAGTCAGCGGATGCTAAGGCTTGGGCACATGAGGGGTAGGTTAGGGCACATTCATCTTCTTAGGATTCTGTGGCTCCTTCTCTGGGGCAGGGAGAGCGCATCATGAGGGCGGAGCAATCGAAGAGCAGCGAGGGAGAGGTTAGGGATGGCGGAGCGCTCCTAACCTGAGAGAAGGCACCACAATAGGCAGCGACATCTGGTCAGTAGGGGAAGTGGGGAGGGGGCACCTGGTTGGCTTCTTGGGGAGGGGCCCGTCCTCGGCCTGGGGGAGGTCTCAAGAATACCTGGTGTTCCCAAGCAGAGTGGGGCAGGGCCCAACGCCCCTCTCCCTGTGGGCCTCCTTCAGGAGAAAAAGGCACTCGGGGAGCCCCCTTGGCAAGGGGTGCCAGAATTAGTCCTTAAGGCACAGCTGGGGGCAGACAAGGCGCCAAGGCACAAAGGCACAACTGGTTGGGGGGGGGGCAGGGGCAGCCTCCAAGCTGAGTGCCAGGGTCACAAGAGGACACAGGACCGCCCACGCTTGACAGGCGTGGGGTTGAGCACAGCCCGGACAGCCTCGGCAAACACTTCCTTGACGCCGTCCTGCTGCAGGGCCGAACACTCGAGGTAGCGCACCGCGTGGATCTGCTTGGCCAGCGCCTGGCCCTGCTGCGGCGTGATGGGCGCCTGGCCCTGCTCCTTCAGGCGCCGCAGGGTGTCGGGCTGGGCTCTCAGGTCCTTCTTAGTGCCCACCAGGAGGATGGGCACGTCAGGGCAGTGGTGGCACACCTCTGGGTGCCACTTGTGCCGCACATTCTCATAGGAGGGCGGGCTGGCGATGGAGAAACAGATGACGAACACGTTGGTCTGAGGGTAGGAGAGTGTGCGGAGGCGGTCGTATTCCTCCTGGCCCGCTGTGTCCCACAGGTTCAGGTTCACCGTGCGCCCGTCCACTGCACTCTGGGCGCTGTAATTGTCGAACACTGTGGGGATGTACTCCTTGGGGAAGGCGTTGGTTGTGTAGCAGATGAGCAGGCATGTCTTGCCCACGGCTCCATCGCCCACCACCACACACTTGATGCTCTGCATCGTGGGTGCAGCTGGAGGCTATGCCTCCTTCCCGTTCTGGGCCCCTCTGGATGCAGTGACCTGTGGACAGACGAGAGGGACACTCTAGGTTAGGGAGTCCTGGGAAGAAAGGATGGGGGCATACAGAGGGGAACCAGCTCCAGTTCTCTTAACCTGACAGCATCTTGCAATCCCACCAAGACAGACCACAGAGAGACAGACACAAAATGGGAGACAGGTCCTAAGACCAAGCAAGGATGCTCAAGGATAAGAAGGCTGGCACTAATGTGTAATATATTATGTGAAGCATGTAAGTTCTGATGCCAAACTGACTGAGGTCAAAATCTGGTTCTGTTATCTCCTAGCTTTATGACCCTGGACAAATTACTTAACCTCTCCATGTCTCATTTTCCTAATCTGTAAAATGGGGATGAAATAATACCTACTTCACTGGGTTGTTGTGAGGATTATATACATTAACACATGTGAAGCATTTAGTACAGGGTCTGGACCCTAAAGCTGGGAAGGATTGGGGGCAGGAGGAGAAGGGGACGACAGAGGATGAGATGGCTGGATGGCATCACCGACTCGATGGGTATGGGTTTGGGTAAACTCCGGGAGTTGGTGATGGACAGGGAGGCCTGGCGTGCTGCGATTCATGGGGTCGCAAAGAGTCGGACACGACTGAGCAACTGAACTGAACTGGTCATAATAAGCATTCAGTAAGTATCAGCTACTTTTATTTTTCCTCCAGGAAGTATTGACACAAAAGGATGGTGCACACATGTAGGGATCTACTAGATCCTCTATCAGATATGCAACTCTCCCACTGAGGAGACTGGAGAGGGCTTCTGGCACAGGGTGCTTATCCCAGGTCACTCTGAGATGCAGCCACAGGTGGAGCCTCCCATCTCAGGGCCCACCAGCCCTAGAGCACTGAGCGCTATTCCAAACATGAGCTTCAATTCCAAACATGAAATCTTAGCTACTGACTGCAAACCGAAAGGTTTAATGAGAAACCTGTTGAGTAAGGGGCACAATTCTCTAGGCAGCTGCCCTATCTCAAACTAGGGTGCCCTGGGAATGGTGAAAAGGAGGGAGAGCTTACCCCAGCATTCTTGGAAGCATGGGAAACCCTATCTGGCCACACAGAGCCAGGCTGGCGACTCAGTGCAGGGGAACACTGGAGATAGAGCCAAAACTGGGATTTGGTGTGGAATCTGGGTGTGTAATGATGAGTGAGGCAGAGGCTAGGGGTCCCAGACGTCTGCATCTTCTTTCAAGGAGGGCTAAAGCCCAGCCAAGAGGGATGAACAGAAGAATAAGACAAAATTTTGATTTTCCCCTTAATCTTCTATCCCTTTCCTGAGACCATGGTCTGTGTCTCTGAAGAATCTGAGGGGCTTCTGGACTTTTGGGCAGAGAACACTGTGTCATTAAGTACTATCACTGAGAAGACATGCTGGTATCAGACTGGTCAGGGATTCTAATCACAGCTCCACCAACTAGTCAAATATGATTCTCAGGCAACATATTTAAGTTTCCTAAGCCTCAAATTTTCTCATCTGTAAGATGGAGATAGAGTTGGTGAGAGTACAAAATAAGCTAACATGTAGAGTGTGTTTGGCATGAGGCGTGGCACACAGGAAGTGGCAAATAAGTCAGCTGCTGTAATTATCCGTGGGGTAAGTTTGAGAGGAGTCCCCGTTCCAACCATCACCCGGTCACCTCTGCAGCTCACAGGGCCTCGAGGTGAGGAACTGCTCTTCCGAATTCTGGAACAGAACAGAGCTTCCGGAAACCCTGAGATTATTTATACTGCTGTGGCAAGGGTAGTCCTCTAATTGACTACTTCCTCTCAGCCATGGGGGACTTTTTCTGGCTAGTATGTGACTTCCTTTCCCTGCAGCTCTCTCACAACCAGGTCCCTGCTCCCTGGGAGGGGACAGCTCTGTGTATGACAGTATGACACACCCAGTTCTTTTAGCTATCTCCTGCTCCACCCAAGCGCTATCATCCCTGGCCCATCTTCTCCATTTCACTTTATACACATTAAAACTGTACCCTGGTCTGCCAACTCTTATCCTCCAACCTGTCCTCTCAACTATTGGTCCCAAAGCCTCAAAAATCAAATCTGGAGGGGGCAGGGGGAATCCCCCACTGGAAAGTAGAAAAGGAATTCTGGTGGTGTGGAACCTGCATAGAATCCAGGGCTTGGTTCCTCCCAGCTCCCTCCCAGGCCCCAGCTTCCCCTGAGACCAGCTGGGAGGGAAGTGAGTTCATTCTATGAGGCTGCCTCTCTGGTTTACAGTAAAAATATTTCCATCTTATTTGCATGAATAAATGTGTGTTCAACCTCAGGAGAGCGGATAGAGGGCCTCAAGGGTATGGGTCCAGAAAGAAGACAAGGACCCTCTAGGGCGCTTGAGAATTTGGGACTGGAAGTCAAGCTGCTGCTGCTGCTAAGTCGAGTCAGTTGTGTCCGAAGTCAAGAGAACTCAGCCAAGTCCTAGCCCCAGGGCTGCTCTGCTGCCAACTCACTGCAACCAAGCAAGAGGCACTTACCCTCTCAGGGCCTCAGTTTCCCAATCTGTGAAATAGAGAGAAAAAAGCCTGTGCAAGGATACTAAGTGGATGAGTGGACATTAAGGAGCCTGGGGGCAGGGGACAGGATAGGCCCCTGGGAGCACAGGGTGGGGGTAGGAAGGCTGAGTCAGTCAACAAACGCCTAAGACCTTGGCACCTGAGCCCAAGTCAGGGCACGCTCATGTTCTCAGGATTCTGTGGCTTCTTCCTTGGTGGAAAAGAGACAGCATCTTGGGGAGGGGGGTGTTGGTGCCATTCCTCGTGTCCCCTGGAAGGTTGAGGAGAACCCAGCATCTCGAAGAGCAGATGCTCTCTAGGCCTGTAAATCTTTAGCTGCACACAAAGCAGGGGAGTGGGCATGGCCGTGTGACCAGGAACTCCTCCCCTCGAGCCCAGCACTGGGCTGGCCCAGGCAGGAAGGCAAGGAGGGGACTCTGGCCGGCAGTCACAAGGCCGGAGAGACCAGAAGTACAGCTGGCTCCAGGCAGCTTTCTAGGGAGGGGTTATCAGCCAGCAATCAGTATATCAGCCCTCAAAGGAGTGAGGAGGGAGCAGGAAGCTTCCGGACTGGTGAGGGAACAGGGACTGACACTGGAAAAGGATCATGAGGGAGGTAGTGTCCAGAAACAGGCAGGGCAGAGGCAGTTTAACACAGGGCCAAGGGCACCAGATCCCTGACTCTGATCTCCTGGGATCACCTGCTAACTCTACCCCTTGATTAAAAGCCCTCCATGGTACAACCATTTACAGATCACATGGTATTACATTTTTTCATCCTTTTAACAACTCATTCGTATTATTTGTACTTACAGATGAGGAAACAAACCCAGAGCAGTTAAAATAACATCACACAGGTAGTCAGCACAGGACCCAACATAGACCCCTTTTTTTTTTTTTAAACACAGACCCCAATTTTGCAATCCAAAGCCCTATGCTTTCCTCAGTGTGTCACACAGCCTCCAAGTGACCCTTACCAGCTGACTTTGTGACCTTAAGCCAGTAACTCACTTCCCTTCCTGGAACCTCAGTTTCTTCATTTGTATGACAGGCAGGATAAAGCTCACCCTCCCTGTCTCAAAGGGCAGCAGTGAGGATCCTGAGCACAGGGATAAACATGCTTTATAAACTTGGAAATGGGCTGCACAGAGGAGGTGGCAAAGGCAAAGTCTTTCATGCCAAGAGGCTGGAATCATTGAGTACACAGGTGCTTGAGAGGTGGCGGCAGCCCAATTCTCCCCATTCAGGGATAGTTCAGACCCTTATCCTCTCTCCCAGGGCAACTCTTTTCTCTGAACACCTATGGCCTGAACTGGGTCAAATAAGTTCCCATAGCTCATTTAAGGAGGGTGCATGCCCCAAAGGTAGGATCCAGCCTGTACCATGCAGGATAAAGGAACAGGATAAAGTCAATGCTGTAGGAGGCCAGACAAGGACAGTGGCCTGCCTGGGACTGGGGGATCGACTGTGACTTATTCACTAGGTCACTTTAAGAAAAAAAAAGAACTTTTGTTTAGTATGTAAATAAACATTTGCAGATTCATATAGTCTTAGCCATATTATAATGACTTGTTCTGGCTTTCTATTCCCAGCTTAATTCAGATCATGCCTGGTCCCTCATCTTGGCTTTCAGAGTTCTTCATAATCTGGAGTCAGATAAAGAATCTGCTTGCAACAAAGGAGACACAGGAGACTTGGGTTTGATCCCTGGGTCAAGATCCCCTGGAGAAGTTAATGGCAACTGCTCCAGTATTTTTGTCTGGAGAATCACAGGGACAGAGAAGCCTGGCAGGCTGCAGTCCAAGGGGTCACAAAGAGTCGGACACGATTGAGTGACTAAGCACTCTACATGTTCCACAGACCTGGGTTTAAATCCTAGTTCTGCTATGATGTGCTAGGTAATAGTATCAACCTTATAAGGATGTTATATGGATGAAGTGCGTTGATACGCAATGTGTATGTACTAAGCAGGTACTTTGAAATGGGAGTAACCTGCTCCAGAGGGGTCTTCACTGTCCTATGTAAACAAGCCAGGATCATTCTGGCCTCTGAACTTTTCCTCTTGTTCTTCTCTCTGCTGCCACTCCTTCTCCCCTCTCAAATCTTCCTGACTCAAGGCCTAGCTTAAATCTCATGGTCCCATGAGGCTACTGAATTCTCCTTTCTTTGAACTTCCACAGTATGGCCACCCTTGTAACCCTTCTTTGGCTCTGAGTCACTCTCCTTCTGCAGTAGTCACATATAAGTTCCTTAGCTTGTAGATGCCCCCCTGACCAATAATGAAGCTTGACCTCCTCGACTCCCCCACCAAAAAGCTGAGTACAGGCTTCTGATCTGCTTGCTTCTGTTTCAGTTACCGAGATCTGCATAAACAGGTCAGAAGCCCAGGACTGGACTGACACCTCCATAGTCCAAACTGCAGTGCTGAATCTTACTGAGGAGTGGCAGCCAAAAGCTTTGACTGGGATAGGCAAGAATCTTTCCTCCCAGTACCAGCTTGACCTGGCTCCCGCAGGGAGCACAGTCCAAGGGTCTCATCCTATCTGAGCATAGTCCCCAGAGCCTAGCCTGTACCCAGTGGGGCCTGATCTTGGGGTGTGGCCCAGGCAGGCCCAGAATGGGGGAGGGAAAGGAAGCAGCATATTGCCTGATTGCCAGATCTCTGTGGCAGTTGTAGCAGGGGAAGTGTCCCAACTGGGAGTGGGGGAGGGGAGGAATAGGCCCTAAGAGCCGAGGGAGTATGAAGGCAGTGGGAACTTACTGGAAACTTCTAATCTGCCTCCCTGACATGGGAGATCCCCTCCGGCAGTCCTCCCTGAAACGCATCCTAACTATAATTCATCACTTGGAGTATTCTGATCCTAGGCTCTGGCCACATCACCCTGATCCTCTCCACAAGCAGCCTCCATATTCTTTTCCGTAAAACACATCAAGTAGCCATATTCACTGTCCTGGTGGGAATCCAGCATTTCTCCATTTCCACCCTTCAGTCCACCACTCAGCAGCTCAGAAGACTCCAATTGCCTCAAAGATCCCCTAATTTGTCCTCCAGAGCCAAGCACCACTGCCACCTCCTTCATGGAAGTTTTTTTGTAAACCATCCAAGTCACAAATGACTTATTCCATCCAAGATCTAGATCCTGATTTTCTCACAGGTGCATTCTATCTCAGTCACGTGGAAGCTTACCTGAATCTGGTGCCACTAGACTGGGAAGGCCTAGAGGGCAAGGAAAGGGTAAGGGCCTAGAGGGTAAGGTAAGGTAAGCGCAGCCCGCAGTGGCTGTCAGTAAATAGCTAAATGAACTCAATCTGTCCTTCATGTCTTTGCACATGGGAGTTCCTCTTCCTGGAATTCTGCTCTCCCTCCACTGTCACCCCACTCCACAGCCTCCCAATCCTTCAGGGCCCAGCTCCATTTCCCAGCTTCTCAAGGACACCACCCCTTCTTCTGCCCTACCTCCCCCAGTACTGTTATTTAGGTTCATTGTGCTGAATTAACGTGAGCTTCATGAGGAGGGAAATTTGTCCTGCCTACTTCCACAAGCCCAGTAGAGGGCTGAGTAAAAGCTGCAGACTGACACACACCTCCTCTCTCATCAATTCAGACTTTGATTCTGGGAAGAAGGAAGAGCCTCCAGGCCCAGGAGACACCAGACAAGGGTAACTAACTTCCTCCCCTTGAAGAGTATGATTTAGGGTAACTGAGGGAGTGCCCTGTCCCTCAGCTGGAAGAGTGAGAGGGGTTGGAGCAGGCATAGCTCTAGTCCAGTGGCGATGAGGAAGATGGGTAGAAAAAGTGGTACTGATGAGGCTAAGGACTGGGAATATCTGAAGCCCAGGGCTGGTCAAAGATGAGGTCAGGGTTATGGTCATGGTCAGTGTTAGAAACAGCTTCAGAAGTTCTGCCAGTCTGTCTGTTTGTTTGAAGGGGGAGTAGGAGAGGGATGGTACGAAGAGGCTCAAAGGGGCTGCAGCTGGGCTAGCAGGAGGAAGCTGGGGGAGACATGAGGTCAGCATGGGGCTGGGAGCAAGCCAAGGGCTGAGTCTTGCTTTTTCTTCCCCTTCTCCCATCAGCAGGGACAGAACCGGAGACAGCCTAGTTCCCAGCCTTAAAAAAAAAAATTCACGCTGGAGAATTCTGCACCTTTTGCCCTTCTCCACCCTTTTTTAGCCCCCGTGGAGGATCCTGCACTCTGCAGACAGAGTAGGAGATGAAGGGAGTTGACTTTACCCACTAGGGATCGGGCAGGAGGAGGGTACAAGACAGCTATAGCTGGGAGGTTGGGACCCTTTCCCTCAGTCCCAGCTCCTCTCCTTTTCCTGGCACCCCAACACCTGGGGTGCTCCACACACAGCCAGCCCCAGGGCCAGCGCAGCAGGCTGGGGGAGCTAAGGAGGCTGCCCCCCTCCCCCACCAGGCAGCACAGAGGAAGGCTGAACACTTGCTTCCTCCTCCTTCCCCCTCCCCACTAACAGCAGCTCAGCAGTCCTGGGGCCCCACAGAAGGCCCGTGAAGTGGCACTTCCTTTGCCTCTGCTCACTTCACACAAGGCTGTACAGAAGTGCCATCCTCCCAATCCTGCCTCCCCACCTGAAAATACCCACAGAGACCCAGGGCGGCCCAGTCACTTCAACCCTGCCCCAGACCTGAGGGGGTTTCCACAAGGGAAAAAAACATCAGGGAGGAAACTCCGGCATCTATTTTCCACTGTCAGTGGGGCAGAGCTGGAGCCAGGCATCGGGTACGCCCCCATGTTGCTGTCCCCTGGCAAAGTCCATGACTCTCTGGCCTCTTCTCTTGTGCTTTGCGGAAAGGGGCCACACACCCAGACAGCTACTTAGACCTGTTCAAGGTGGGGTCCAGAGTCGGGAGCACTGCTCTGAGGAGCCTCTTGAGGGAAGGAGAGTCAGAGCTATCAGTATTCTGTATGCTCTTTGGAGCTACTGATAGGCAACTCCTTACTTCTGAAGCTGAGCCACAAGAGAGAAAGCTGATGAGAGTTATATACAGGATTGCGAGCAAATCCAGGACAAGGACCTGGGTCTCCTGACCTCCAGCCTGGGAATGGGCCCATCGCTCTGACCTCATTCAGGGTGACCCTACCATGGTTTATCTCTTCAGGAAATGGGCCAAAGGGGTCAGGTTGACATCTGAGCCCATTTTGCTTCCAGGCCCTCAAGCCTAGCCATTGCTGGGGCATCTGTGATTCAGAACTGACATTACTGGACAGACAGCCACCCTGTCCCAGCTGAGGAGAGCCTCCTCTAGGCTTGAGCTCCGGGGGAGATGCCCTACCCCCATGACATGAGGACAAAAGAGGAAGCTGGACCCTGGACAGGAAAACCAATCTGTTCTGGGGAGGTGGCCCAGGCTTTGTCTTTGGTTTCCCTCTTCACAGAACCTTATAAGCCTCACCACTCACAGGTCTACACTGTGTATGCTGGAGGGGTCTTTAGTCTGGGCCCCCATCTTCTTTTCAGTTGCTCAGCTACCTGCATTCTAATATCTTCCCACTTGTCTCACTACAGCCACAACCTCTCAAATCTTCCTGCTCAGGACCCCCTAAAAACTTACACCAGCCACTTCATCTGCCATAACATCTTGCCAAAAACACCTCTCCGTATCCTAGATTCTCAACCAGGATCTTGACCTGAGTCACTTCTCTTCATGTCAAGAGGCTGCCCATAGCTTTTTTAGCCAAGACCTCAATGACAGCCTCCTATAGCAGGTACATATTCCTCACCCCCACTCTCTGCAAAATATTTCCCCACTTAGATTCCTCCCACCCTGGTTATATTTTTCCGGTGGTGACTTTTATGCAATTAGCTCCACCCTTCAGTGGGGCCAGATCTTGTCTGGGAGAACCCCTGTTTCATCCATCCTATCTTTACTCTTAGAATCCTGTTGGTTGCTCAGTTATCTAAAATAAGTACTGGTTTGGTAGGTGGGAAGTCAGGACTCCTGGGTGGTTTTTTAACTGAGCCCTGATGCTGGGAAATTCCTTGCATATATGTCCTCCCCTGAGCTGGGATTTTTATGCAGGTCCCTGGGACTTCCTGCTGGGGCCAAACCTCTATATCGCCCAGAATGTCAGTAGGACAGACAAGAGTGCGGAGGAAGAAACAATCATGGGAGCAAGACAACTGTGAGAAGGGAAGGAGACATAATGGGGTATAGGAATGGTCCTTAAACCTAGCTGTGTTTGGGAGGCCCACAAAAGTAGCACTTGCTCTCCTCCACTTCTCTTCTTCTAGTGGAGAGAAATGAATAAAGTAGACCTGAAAAGGCAGAGGGAAGCAGGATCTCTCAGCATGCATCCCAAAGGCTTGAGAAAGGAGCTCTAGAATGGGGACAGCAAGGTTTACAAAGTGCCAGGCTGGATTTCAGTTAGACTCGGAAGAAATTCCCCAAAGAGAGGGAATAGGCTCTTAGGTGAGAGGGGGAATATTAAGGATGCCTGAGGAAGAGGGGTAAGCAGAACTTTAGAGAGCTTCCTGGTCACCAAGGCCTTGATGCAGCCCAGGGCACGTGGGAACCTGGCCTGGGCAGGCCCTGGAAGCAGCAGGAAAGAGCAGGCAGACACCTTTGCCTCATACCCCTCTTTTTTTCCTGAATTAGAACTAAGACAGTTAAGATAGAAGTTAAACCAGGAATAGCCTTCCCTCTTGAACCCTGCACTTTCCTTCCATCACACCTAGCTGACCTGGCCCCCTTCTCCTGACCAGGCGGAGCTGGAACCAGTGAGCAATGGAGTCAGGGACCTTTAGGCTGTCCCTCAGGCTCCAGGCCTGGCTTCTTGACCAAGCACCTAAGGGTCTGGGAGATTTTGATTTCCCACGGCCTCTCTCACCAGTCCTATTCAATACCGTGTCACTCTACCCTGATACTCCGAATGCTACAGACTGCTTCCTCCTACCTAACCACAACCTCACCCACTGCAGGTTCCCTTCATTCTGCTGGCTTCCCCTGCTCTGGGCCCTCTCAAGGCTGAGGGCAGTTATTTTGTCTCCAAAAGATAAAGATATGGGCGTGTAGACACTTGCACGCACATACACATCTACAGAGGTTTTCCAAACCCTTCATCACTTTTATCAAGGGGTGGCTGCAGCCTGCCTCTCTGAACTAGGGTGGTCGGAAAGGTTCCCCAAAGCTGGAGATTCGTTACTGAAAGGGAAGGAGAAGACAGAGATCCATCAGAGGGCAGACGGAAGAATCAAGAGGGTGGGTATGTGTGCAGGAGCCACAAGCTGGGCAAGGAAGGGAGCAGGGAGGCCACAGGGAGAGGACAAGGATGGACAGAGAAGCAGGGCAGGGGAAAGGTCAAGGGCCAGGCATGACTGTGTGTTTGGGGGAAAAGCAACTGAAGAGGATGCAAGAGGGTGACAGAAGGTTCGAGGGTCGAGTCTGAAGAAGGAATGGAGGAAGACAGAATGAGAACTTGTAGAATTCAGGGACTAACAATGGGGTGGAGGGAAGACTAGGGGATGGCTCCTCATCATTTTCCAAGGCTAGAGTCTTTGTGACCTCCCAGAAGCCCTATTCTCTCCATCTCCTAAAAACCGTCCTGCTTTCAGTGAGGCCTTCTCGCTAAGGATGATCAGCACCTCCAAGTAAGAGCCCTTCCACTTCTGTCACAGGGGAAAACCTGGTTCCTTTCCTTCCTCCTTCTACCCTGCCAAAGAGCAGTGCCAGGCATCAGCCAGCTAGGCACAGCCGACGTTTGCTCACTTCAATACTTGTTTCTCCGTTTCAGGGATGGAGAGGTTATGCTTCACACAGAGACACACAGAGAGAAGCACTGGGGTCGGCCGGGGCTCTCCCACCCTCCTGAGCACAGAGGACCCTTGGGCTGCAGTCTGGACCTGTCTCAATCTTCCAGGGAAGGAGCTCCTTCTCCGCAGCCCAGGGCTTCAGAGGCAATAGACAGCCTCTCTCTCTACCTCACAAGTGTCACAACTGCCAAAGCAGTTCTCTAGCCCAGGGGCCCCTTCCCCTCAACACACTTCAGAACAGCCCTCCTGCAACTCCAGAGGGCACCCCATCTCTGAGTCCCATCTCCCAGCTCTGAGCTCTTCCACTCAGAGGCTTTTCTCTCGGAGCAGGAGCCCCTCCGACCTCAGGAGTCCCTCGCGGCTCCCGGGGGCCGGTACCGCCGCCCTCGGTACAGGAACCCCCACCCTCCCGGAGCCGTCGCCGGCTCGCAGTGGCCCGTGCCCGTCCCCGCCCCGCCCGGCCGGCCGCGCCCGCCCAACTTGGAGCGAGCCGAGCACCTCCCGCCGCGGCCTCCCGAAGCCAAACTTCGCGGGCCTGCGCTCGCGTCCAGTCCCGGGCCGGCCGGGCTCCCTTTCCCCGGACCCTCAGCCCTCCGGCCGGCGCCGGGCCTCACCTGGTGCCCTCCCCGCTGCGGGGGAGCTGGGGGCGGCGGCAGCGGCTCGGGGCTCGAGAAGGAAGTGAGAGCGGGAGGCCGGAGGAAGTGGGGGGGGCGGGCCCGCCGGCGGGGCGGGGCGCGGGGGCGGGCCGGGCCGGGGCGGGGCCCGACCAGGAAGTCCGCGGGCCGGTTCCCCCCACTCCGGGTCGCCCCCAGCCGGTTGGCCCCGGGCCGGGTGCTGGGCTCCCTCGCCCGAGCCCTTTACCTCTGAGGCCCTTTAGATCAGGGCGCCTAAGGTTAGTCCTCCCAGTATACTTCTTGCCACCCCCACCCCAGCAGAGGCCCTAGCCTAGGCGCTTGGGTTTTGTCCCCCTCTCACCGTATCTCGCCCCCACCCACCCCTGCAAGAAGATGCTGAGAACGGGCGCGCCCTAGGCCTGGTGCCTTCAGTCAAGCCCCGGGATCGAGCGATGGCCCAGGCTGGGGGGTTGGCCAGAATGGGTCCGGCTGGGACAGCCCCCACCCCTGCCCCGAGCCCCGGGGGAGCGCTGGGTGGCGGTGATTCAGCAGTGGGAAGGCCCCAGACCCCTGGGAAGGGTGCGGAGACTGGGGGAAGGGGAGCTGGCGTCAGCACCCGGGGAAAGACAAGATCAGCAGAGGCGCAGGCGGAGCCGCGGGCCCCAAAAACAGGATGTCGTGTCGTTCCGCACCCGGCGGCTCCGCGCGCCTGGGCTCCGGGGAAGAGGCGGGGTGGGGCCAGGACGTGGGGCTCCCCTCTCCCCCTCTTCTCGCTGGGGCGCGCAACTGCCTGGGACAGAAGGGCCGCACCCAGTCCTGAATCCTGCCGGGGCCCCGGGGACGGGCGAGTGGGCGGACTCGTGGGCGCCCTCTGGTGCTTTTGCTCCTAGGCCTTGCGCGTGGAGCTCTGACTTGAGAAAATATTCTTCGTCCAACACAAACTTTCTGAGTGCCTACCACGTGGAGGGCTGCGTGCTAGGTACTGTGGAGGAAAACAGAGACGTTAACGAAAAGCTCCTTGTCTCCAAGAGGCTTTCCAGAGAAAGAGGAAGAACAACTCCTAGAATAAACTGTTCAACTTTTCTGAGCCTCCATTCTATCTTTGGCAATATAAAATAACATCTCCTTCATCCTGTAGTTGTGAAGATGAGAATGGATGTAAAAGGCCTGCTGCCAATGGCTGGCTCACAGTAAACACTCAACAAGTGCTTCTTTTCCTCTTTTTAAAAATCATGTTAATGTAAGAATGAGTTCCCAAAACACAACGTGCCTGCCCACATCTTTGGGTCTTTGTGCATTCTATTCCTTCCGCCTAACTTCTGTATTGACTGCCAGGCGAAATACTCAGCCTTTCACAATCTGTCCTTAATGGACCACTGCCTCCAACAAGACACACACACACACACACACACACACACACACACACACACACACACGCATGACCTCTGCCTTGCACTTGGTAGTCTCTCCCAGTGCTGTCTAGTGGAAATGTGAGCCACATAAGTAACTTAAAATTTTCTAGTGCTGACGTTTTTTTAAAAAGTAAAAAGAAGGAATTCCCTGGCAGTTCAGTAGTTAGGACTCCACCCTTTCATTGCAGGGGGCACCTGTTCAATCCCTGGTCAGGTAACTAAGATCCCACCAGCTGTAAGTCCTTTCCCCAATTAATTAATTGAAAAGAAACAAGTAAAATTTAATTTTACTAATATATTTTTCTTAGCCCAACATATGCAAAATATTGTCATTCAACTTCAACATGTAATCAGTATAAAAATTATTGATTATGAAAATGAATAGGCTATTTTACATTCTTTTTTTGTACTAAGTCTTTGAAATCTAGTGTATGTTTTACACTTAGAGTACATCTGAATTTTAGCTGGACACATTCAAATGCTTGATGGTACATGTAGCTAGTGGGTATGGGAACAGAGATGTTAAAGCCTCCATCAGATTGAGGCTAGTAAATGACTGAGTGGATGAATTCATTCTCCATGATCTTTCTGCTCAAGCATCCTCAGAACCTCCAGGCAGAATTTGGGTCTCTCTCCTCCCTTCCCACAATACTTGGGACATACTCCTCTCTGTGGAGGAGAAGAAACCAGGAAAGACAAGGGGAAAATCTGATTTGCCTCCATATTCTAATGGGAGCCCATGGCTGGTGCTTGGCATCTGAGGATGAAGAAAACATTGTGAGTTCCCATTAAAGACATGGTTCAGTGGAGGACCACATACTAAAATGGCTTTCATGAAGCCATTAAAAATTGTGCCCTAGAACAAAGGCTTTTGAACTGTGTTTCTCAAGTTCTCTTCCTAGGACTTGAGGGTGGGAAAATAGTGGGGCTCTGGCCTTCCTTCCCTTCAACTAGAATTGGTTTGCTTTTATCTAACTTATATATTCGTGTTCTGAATAAAGGACTCATTAAAAAAAAAAGTTTTCTGCAAAAATATTTGAAAGTCAATTTTAGAAGCATAGCAGTAAAGATAGGTGCAGGAGACCAAAGGCTGGATTGGCAGCCTGGGGTGACTATTTCCTAAGGCATTGGTCTTGTTCATGCCTGGTCCTGGTTCAGCTTACTTAGGTGGGAGAACCTGACTTGGCCTTGAGAATGTCATGATCTGATGGGATCCAGGACTGCTACATATCAAGCTAATTGCAGAAGAGGAAAGGGCCCTGGGCTAGGCTTCAGTAGAGCTGAAGTCTAGTCTTCAGAAGAGCTGAAGTCTAGTCTTGGCTCAGTCACACTGGCTTGTGAGTCTTCAGACGAGGCCTTGCCTTACTCTGGGTCCCAGAATCCTCTACTGGAAAGCAAGGAATTGAACCAAGATGATACCTTTGAGCTGTGACCTTCTATGACACGTTCTTCAAAATAATCATTAAGTAATTAAGGTTTATGCATGTAACATATTGCTCATGCTTCTTTAATACCATTTAGGTCATCTTGCTTTGTGCTCCAGTTAATTGTATCTGTGTCTAACGTCTGCCTTCTCCACTAAATATACGTCCTTTGAGTTTGTGTCTGATTCATCTCAGTGTCCACCCACTGGGCCTGGCACAGACAGGCCTGAGCACACATTTGCCTTCAGTATATTGTGGAACAAAATTGCCTTAATAACGCACTAATATGTATGGAAGCGTCAGAGGCCAGGTGAGTTGAGGCTACTTTTATGGCATGGATTTATGAAGGGCCAGTAAGACCAGAGGAGAAGGAGACAGGCAGACAGGTGGAGTGTCTGCAAAGGCTTCTTGGAGGAAGAAGATAATGAGACAAAGTGGGTAGGAAGAGGGCACAACCCCAGATGGGCTGTTTCTCTCATTTGCTTTCCCTGAATAGGTGAATTCTTGGTAGACAGTGTACATTCGTGTTCGCAAGCAGCTGAGAGAAAATGTCACTGAGCTAGGACATTTAGAAGTGAGACAACATATGAAAGGACTTGGTGAGGTTGGATAGAGTGGTCAGAGACAGGTTCTGGAGGCAAACGGTCCCGGATTCAAATCCTGGTTGTACCACTTACCTTGTGGCTTTTGACAAGTCACATGACCTCTTTTATTGATTCCTTAAACACATATTTATTGAAAACCTCTGGGCCAGGTATAGTGTCACATGCCAGTGATGCAGTGGTGAAAACAAAAAGACAAGCCCCTATCCTGATGTAACTAGCGAGGAAGAGAAATCTTAAACAGGTAATGATTCAAGTACAGAGAGCTGTAAGAGCATATGATAGAGCCATTTAGTTTCATTTTAAAATCAGAATGACAATACTGTGTGCTTTGTGGGATTATGAGGATTCAATGAGACAAGCAAGCCAAGAGTCTAGCAGATTGCCCAGGGTACAAGGAATAAACATTACTTAATTTCTCCATACACTCATGTTGTTTTCAAGTTATTCCCCCTGGTAATTTTTCCTTCTTTCTCAAGGTCAAATGCTAAAGCTGACTCAGTTCCCCTAAAAGCGCAAGATGGAGACAGGAGGAGAAAGGCCCACACTGATCTCACCCCTGCCCTGATGTTTTCCAAATGGGTCTTTCCAGCCTGGTCCTCACTGAGTTCCAGCTTCTATAGCCCACTAGTGGCACATAGGATCTTCTGCTCAGTCCTAGTCCCAGCCTCTTCAAGCTAACCCTAAATCTGAAAGTCTTAGTCGCTCAGCTGTGTCCAACTCTTTGTGACACCGTGGACTGTAGCCCACCAGGCTCCTCTGTTCATGGGATTCTGCAGGCAAGAATGCTGGAGAGGGTAGTCATTCCCTTCTCTAGGGGATCTTCCTGACTACTCAGGGATTGAAATCAGGTCTCCTGCTTTGTAGGCTCATACTTTACAGTCTGAGACAACATATCTGAGCTTTTTTTCTCTGATGTGGCTCCAGGGACTCAACTGTCTTGATTCCCTGGTCTTCCCTTTCTCAACCTGCCTGAGTAGAAATGGGAGTCTCCCTGTCATTACTCTTCTTATTGCTACCCCCAAAGATAAACACAATGTCTCATTTCGTGAAATGAGAACATGATGGACAGTACAGGAGATAGCAGAAAGAACAAACGGGAAGTGGCAAATGAAACAAATTTCTGGAGTCGCATCCTCTGATCCATTGTATCCTCCGATCCATTGTTCTTGATTCCCTCTAAGGAAGTAACTGGATGGGGGGAGGGGGAACTAAGCACTTGCCCAATCCTTCAGGAGTGTCCTTCCTCCCAGACAGGCAGTAAATAGTTGTCCTGTTTGTCTCCAGGACACCTTTGCTTCTTTGAGATTCTCCAAACCGGGTGGTATCCAGGTCATCTGGTATACTCCCCACTGGGAAATTCCTTCTTTTTCAGCCCTGGTGTGTTCCAGGAGCGGCTCAGCTTGCCCAGAGTCGTAGCAGAGCCAGGATGTGACTCTAGGCAGTGTGGCTCCAGACACCCTCCTCCTGCCTCAGTGCTTGTGCACAGCCTCTCTGACTGCTGTAGGCAGTTACTTGTGTAATCCTGTGTTCCCTCACCTGCCCCATATCAATTTCTCTCAAGACATTATCAACAAGTTCTAATTACTCTTCGTCTATGTATTTCCCCTGAAAACTGAGCTCTCTGGGGGTAGGAACAGGGTTGTTACAAACAGGGGCTCAGTAGATGTTAAATGAATGAATGAACATTGGCATTAAGAATCTAGAACTGATTCTGCAAAGGGAGATGATTCTCTTTGTGAAGCTGGCCTGGAAAGAATTGTTAGAAGCCAAGATTTCTGTCCTCATTCCCTACTCAGCCAGACTTTGGGCAGCTTCTTAGTGATAGCTGTACTTGCCATTTTCGGACACCAGGGGGCAGCACCGATGGATAATACAGCCTAAACTTAAACGGATTCCTAAACTTTTCTGAGCCGATTTCAGACTCATTAGCACACTTCTACTGAAGATTCTCACTTTCCAGATGAAAGCTATTGGTAATCAGGAACCCTCTGGTGTAGAGAAAGGACAGCTAAGCTACTCTAAAGAACACACGTCATTCATTCATTCCCTTTTATTGAGTACCAGCTCTGTACTGAGTACGGTCCTAGCCTGAGAGTATACAATGGTAAATGAAATGAAGTCCTTGATGAGCTCAGAAGCTAATGGGAAAGACAGATACTTACTAGATAATCATAATTTAGCTATTTAAGTACCCTAAGGTATAGCAGAAGACTGGAGAGACAAGGTAAGTCAAGGAGGGAGTCAAAGGAAGGAAGGTGACTTTTGAGCTGACTTTATTACTATTACTTTTTTGACAAATCATAGCTTTTGGTTCATGCTATACTGTCATCAGTGGTCAAGGCATGGCTGATTTATATCACTTGAACTGAGAATTGAAGGATGGGAAGGAAATCCCAAAGGAGAAAGAGAACATGATACAATTCATCTTCTTAGGTTCAGTTTCTTCATCTGTAGAATAAGTGTAGTCTCTGACCTATCTAGTAGAGGTCTTGTGAGGGAGAGATAAGATAATAGATGTGACAGCTCTTGCAAATAGTGGAATAGAGGCATAAAAATGGTTGATTAGTTTGATTTAGCCAACATCTGCTGAATGTAGAGTGATGCAAGGGAGATAATCTTGGCATATGGTAAAGGCTTGTTTTAAGAAAACACTAAGGGGACTTCCCTGATGGTCCAGTGGTTAAGAATCTGCCTTCCAATACAGGAGACTCACATTTGATTCCTGGCTGGGAAACTAAGCCTGTGTGCTGCAACTAGAAAAGCCCTCACACACCTTAACTAGAGAAAACCCACATGTGGCAGCGAAGACCCAATGCAGCCAAAAAACCCCAACATTAAAAAAAAGACACTGAGATGAAAAAACAAAGCAAAACGAATCTCTTGGTTTCCTCCTGAGACTCACAATGTGGTAAGGGGCTCTTACAGAGGCTACACTTACATGATGACACAATGTAAGGTCAATTGAGGTGAGAGTCACAGCTTCTGATCGAGAAAGATCCATGAGGTCTCAGATTTTTCCTACCTTGCTGTGCTGTGCTTAGTCGCTCAGTTGTGTCCAACTCTTTGCGATCCCATGGACTATAGCCCGCCAGGCTCCTCTGTCCACGGGGATTCTCCAAGCAAGAATATTGGAGTGGGTTGCCATTCCTTCCTCTAGGAGATCTTCCCAACCCAGGTCTCCCGCATTGCTGGCGGATTCTTTACCAGTTGAGCTACCTTTCCTACCTTCAGTTCAGTTCAGTTCAGTTGCTCAGTCATGTCTGACTCTTTGCGACCCCATGAATCGCAGCACGCCAGGCCTCCCTGTCCATCACCAACTCCTGGAGTTTACCCAAACCCATGTCCATCGAGTCAGTGATGCCATCCAACCATCTCATCCTCTGTTGTCCCCTTCTCCTCCTGCCCCCAATCCTTCCCAGCATCAGGGTCTTTTCCAATGAGTCAACTCTTCGCACGAGGTGGCCAAAGTATTGGAGTTTCAGGTTCAACATCAGTCCTTCCAATGAACACCCAGGACTGATCTCCTTTAGGATGGACTGGTTGGATCTCCTTGCAGTCCAAGGGACCCTCAAGAGTCTTCTCCAACACCACAGTTCAAAAGCATCAATTCTGCGGCACTCAGCTTTCTTCACCGTCCAACTCTCACATCCATACATGACCACTGGAAAAACCATAGCCTTGACTAGACGGACTTTTGTTGGCAAAGTAATGTCTCTGCTTTTAAATATGCTATCTAGGTTGGTCATAACCTTCCTTCCAAGGAGTAAGCGTCTTTTAATTTCATGGCTGCAATCACCATCAGCAGCGATTTTGGAGCCCCCCAAAATAAAGTCTGACACTATTTCCACTGTTTCCCCATCTATTTCCCATGAAGTGATGGGACCAGACGCCATGATCTTAGTTTTCTGAATGTTGAGCTTTAAGCCAACTTTTTCACTTTCCTACCTTATAGAATATTAAAGCCGAACTGGATCAATAACCTGGCTACCCATCCTATAGTTGGGGGAGACTGAGATCCAGAGGGAAACTAGCTTTTCTGATGTCACATCATGATCTGGGAGTCAGAGATGAGACAAGAATGTTTCTCCTGTTGTCCATGCCATGGTTTTTGCTTTCAGACACCATTTATTTTTAATTGTGGTAAAATATACATAACATGAAATTTACATTTTAAGTGTGTTAAGTACATTCACATTGTTTGGCAACCAATTTTCAGAGCTCTTTTCATCTTGCAAAATGGAAACTATATCTTAAACAACAATTACCTATCGTCCCTTCCCCTCAGCCCTAGTGACCACTATCCTACTTTCTGTGTATATGAATTTCACTACTCTAGGAAACTTATATTGCTGGTGGTAAATAACCTGCCTGCCAATGCAGGAGAAGTAAGAGACGCAGGTTCAAGCCCTGGGTCAGGAAAAAAGATCCCCTTGAGGAGGTATGGCAACCCACTCCAGTATTCTTGTCTGGAGAATCCCATGAACAGAGGAACCTGGTGGGCTACAGCCCATAAAGTTGCAAAGAGTCAGACACGCCTGAAGCGACTTAGCATGAGGCACGAAGAACCTTATATAAGTGGAATCATATAGTATTTGTCCTTCTGTGACTAGCTTATTTCACTTAGCATAATGTCCTTAAGGTCCTTAAGCTTCACTCATGTTGTAGCGTATAGAATTTTCTTCCTTTTTAAAGCTGAATAATAGTCCATTGCATATATATATAGTCATCCATTTATGGACATTTACTTGCGTTGCTCCCACCTTTCAGCTATTGTAAATAGTGCTGCTATGAAAACGGGTATACAAATATCTCTTTGAGACCCTGCTTTCAATTTCTTTTGGCATATGCCCAGAAGTGGAATTGCTGCAGCATATGGTAATTCTATTTTTAGTTCCCAGACACCATTTTAGCCTCACAGGAAATGCAACAGGCTCTGAGAGTCTCAAGGTCTTGGTGTGAATTGGTAATAGACTCTTGCTTCCTGCCTTCCAAGACCCCAGCTCTTTGTACCAAATGGGTTTTGCACCCATACTGCCAAAGAAATCACATGGTAGTTAAGCAAAGTGATGCACTTGAATTTAAAAGAGTTGTATTAAGCTTGATTTACTTTCTTTTTCTCTTTTGTGTTCTCTTAGACAAACGAGTGCACAGGCTGGTGGACTGGCTCAGGGAGAGATTACAAACTTATAGTCTGAGATCAATTTAGGCTACAGATGTGCTTTATGTGGCCTATAAAGGGTTTCATACCTTTAAAGGGCTGTATCATTTTTTTTGTCTTTTAAATTTTTTTAAATTTAATTTTTATTTTATATCGGTGTATAACTGACTTACAATGTTGTGTTCTTTTCAGGTGTATGGCAAAGTGGTTCAGTTGTACATATACATATATCCATTCTTTTTCAGATTCTTTTCCCATAAAGGATATTACAGAATATTTTTTTTATAAATTTTTAAAAATAATTTTTAAAAATTTATTTTTGACTGTGCTGGGTCTTCATTACTGTGCAGGCTTTTTTCTAGTTGTGGAGAGTGCGGTCTACTCTCTAGTTGCAGTACGCAGGCTTCTCATTGCAGTAGCTTCTCTTATTGCTGAGCTTGGGCTCTAGGGAGGGCTCAGTAATTGCAATTTAGGGCTCTAGAGCATGTGTATTAGTGACTCAGTTGTGTCCGACTCTTTGTGATCCCATGGACTGCCTGGCTCCTCTGTCCATGGGCTTCTCCAGGCAAGAATAGTGGAGTGAGTTGCCATTTTCTACTCCAGAGAATCTTCCCAACCCAGGGATGGAACTTGAATCTCCTGCATTGACGGGCAGATTCTTTACCATTGAGCCAGTTGTTATAGAATGTTGAGTAGAGTTCTCTGTGCTATACAGTAGGTCCTTGTTGATAAAGGGGCTATATCATTTAAAAGTCCAGACTTCCATCTTCTCTTAAAGATGATCCAGCAATACTGAGTCCACCTTCCTGCCTGCCACCAGGGTACCCCAGTCCCTACTATTCCCTATTATTCTCATCTACTTCTCTCAATATTAGCTATTTTCCCACTTTGCTGTTTCAGTTTAAGGCTTCTGGCTCTGAGTCTATCAGGGGCTTATCTTCTGTTAGGGCCAGTTTTCCAACATACAGTTGTTACTCAATAAATATTTGTACAATCAAATGAATTAACTTATGTCAACCAGCTTTTGTGAGCACTTACTATGTACAGGGCCTGTGACGGGATGGCCATTTCTCAGAGATGAATAAAGCACAGGCCCTAACCTCTGAAAAGTCATAATCCTGTGGGGTGGTGGAAGACAGATATGTGTACGGTCCAATTCTGGACCTGAGCTGGCTGAGTAGGAGTTTCTGAGGAGAAGATCTTAAACTATATCTTTCAAAAAATATATTTTTATTCATTTATTTGCCTGTGCTGGGTCTTGGATGCAGCACGTGGGATCTTCCATCTTTGTCGCAGCACGCAGGATCTTTAAGTTGCAGCATGTGGAATCTAGTTCCTTCACGGGGATCAAACCCAGGCCCCCTGCCTTGGGAGTGCAGAGTCTCAGCCACTGGACCACCAGGGAAGTCCCTTGAATTGTATCTGGAAGAATGAGAAGTCAGCCATGTGAGGGAGTTGGTGGGGGGCCTTGGAGGGGAAGAGAGTGTTTTAGGTAGATGCCACAGTAGCTACGAGGGAGGTGGCTGAGATTCCACGTGCTTGAGGAACTTAAGACCAGTGTGACTGAAGTTTAATAAGAGAGTGGGGAGAGTGGTAGTAGATGACGTCGGAGGTGCATTTTTATATTAACAGCCTAACTCTTAAGTCCGGCAGCTGTTGGGCAAATCCGTGTTCCCGATCTTCAGAGGGCTTGCTCAGAACAGGTAGCTGGCTTAGCACTGGCAGGGGAGGGCCGGGGCCTAATCCCTTCTCCTGCCGCCGGTGCCAAGGACAGGGCAGGGCACAGAGCAGGTTTCAGTAAAGATCTGCTGACAGCACACTTGAGAACAGGAAGTGCAGGCTCTGTTGAGGGAGGCCCAGGCGGTCCTCCCTCTTTATAGGGGCGCTCGTTCTCAAGTCGCTAACACCCTCAAGCCACACACAGAGCTGGGAGAGCGAGATGCAGGGAGGAACCTGCACAGGCCCTACCGGCAGAAACCTCAGAGGGGACGGGGCTGGGGGACGGGTAGGAAAACGGGCTGAGGGAATTAAGGGAGGGCATCTTACTTAGCTTGGATGGCGGGGGAGGGGGGCGGGAGGTCAGGAAGGCAGATATGGGGCCCTATGGCCATTTAGGAATGTGTGGGGCAATTTTACCTATAGTGGTTTGGATGCTTCGTTTTGTTTTCTGGCATCATTCCACTATCAGGCCCCAATGGGCCTCCCCCCCGGGGCGGGTCCTCTCTCTAATTCCCCAACCCTCTGCAAAGGGGCAGGGCCTCCCAACGAGCTCGGATCCGGGCCGCAGCACCCAGCTTTGCCCGCCAGGGGCCGCTGCACAGGGGTGACTAAGCGCGCGGGTTCCTAAGCTGCAGAGAGGCGGAAGCCGATTGGCTGCGGGGCGCGGCGAGAGGGGCGGCGCCTGGGATGCCGGCCTGGAGTAGGGGGCTGGGAACGCGCCCCCGGCTGAACCTGGCCGGGTCGTGGTCGCCTCGGGCAGTACCGGGCGGCAGTCGTAGTGTCCAGGCCCTCTGCCCTGCCCGGCTCTAGAGCTGAGGCGAGTGGATCGGCACCGAGGCCTGGAGATCCGGGCTACTGTCATCATCAACGCCGCCGCCGCAGGCCTGGGTTACCTGAGCGACTTGCGTGTCAGGGCCCGCCAGCCCGTCCGTTTGCGGGCGGTTAGCACCGGAGAGACGCTAGTGGGCGAAAGGGAGGCTTGGGACCCGACCCTTGGCTGGGGAGAGGGATCCTCGCGGAGACTAGCGCGGGCCGGGGGGGCCGGGACAGCCCTCCGGGGTCTGCGGGCGCCGGGCGGCTGCCTACAACAGGTTAT
Source organism: Okapia johnstoni (assembly GCA_024291935.2). Classification (NCBI taxonomy): domain Eukaryota; kingdom Metazoa; phylum Chordata; class Mammalia; order Artiodactyla; family Giraffidae; genus Okapia; species Okapia johnstoni. Next base: position 27,059,032 of record CM044325.1, read on the forward strand.
TCCGGGATAAGCCCGGCGTTGGGGCGGGCCCGGGCTTCGCTGGGGGCCGGGCGGCGCTGGGCGGGCCTGCGGGAGAGCACGCCCCCGCCCGCCCCGGGCCCGCCCCGCGCCTCCCGCCCGCTCGCCCGGGATCCTCTATCCCTGGCCTGGCCCGTGCGCGTCCGCCTGCTGAACCTGGGCACCGCCGGCCGGGGCACGGGACTGGGCGGGATCGCTGACCTCGGCCTAGGAGGCCTGGGATCCCCGAGCCGCCCGCGCCCGCGGGGGCCTGGGAGTCGCACGCCCTCCCCGAACCTGCGCTGCTCTCGGATCCCCAGCGGGGCGAAGCCAGGTGCCCCCTTCTTCTCCTCCTTTCTCTCCCTCCCCCACTCCGGTGCCCGCAGGAGGTCCCGCCCTCCCACCCGCTCCCCAAGGGGTGTAGCCGGCTGCGGAGCGGACAGCGGCTCCGCGGCCACCTTGTCCAAACTCTCCGGAAGCGGCCGGAGCTGACGGGGCACTCAGGCCATCGCAGCTCCAGCGGACCCACAGTTGGGCCGGAGACGCCGGCCTTCCTCCGGCTCCCAAACTTGGAGCACTTGACCTTTGGCTGTCGGAGGAGGCAGACTCTCGGGTGGCTGGACAGCTGCGGCACCTCGAGGGCATCTTGCCTGGGGTTCCCGGGCTCTCGACTTTGCCTCTGAGATCCTGAGGTGTCTCCATCAGGCGCATGTTGACTGAGACCTGGAGTCATGGATGTGTGCTCTCGTCTTGCCCTGTGGCTCCTTTGGGGGCTCCTCCTGCATCACGGCCAGAGCCTCAGCCAAAGCCACAGCGACAAGGCGACCGGCTCGGGGGCCAATTCTGAGGAGTCCACTGCAGCAGGTAAGGCCTTGCCACGGGCAAAAACTGAGTTGCCCAAGTGGGGAAGTTTGAACAGTCCGTTTCTACACTTGCGATTGATGGAGGACCCACTCGTGGCACTGCCAGTTCTTAGGAGTCCAGGGAGTTCTTTCCATTCAGGAGCTACTGTTGATGTCTTTGTCTCTTGAACAACTTTCCTCATCCCTCCTCAGGATGTCTTTTGTTGGCGGTGAAAGGTGGTTTGCTTCTGGCGCACCTTGGCCTTTCAGATCAGCAAGTCAAGACCCTGTCTCAGGACTACTTGTCTGGAATAATGGCCTGGGCAGATGATAAGTCTGTTGCTCTTGGCCAGTTTCAGCACTTGGCAGCACAGGGGATGCTGAGGCTACTTGGACTGGGCAGGGAAAGTCAGGACTGAGCCAGCTCTATTACTCTGTGAGTTAGTGTTGAGGTGTGCCTTTCTATTCCAGTGAGCGTGGGAACCCTATTTCCTCCCTGCCCTTAGGTAATCTGCTGTCTCCTAGCTGTGCCCATTTGAAATATCAAAGCAGTTCCTTAGATGGAATGCTGTTTACCACTAGGGAGTTAAATGGACTTTTCTTGACACAGGCATGATATAATCCCTGGGACCACTTGTTGAGTTACTCTGTTTCTTCTGACTGATGATGGTAGGAGTTCTATGATATTTTTGATCTGTCCGGCTTTTTCCTGTGTACTCATGGAGCCTTGTCAAAAAAGTAGGAGCCCAGGTGCTCTGTTGCAGGAAAAAAAAAAAAAAGAGCACTTTTAAAATTCAGTTGTTTTACAGAAGGCTTAGAAGGAATCCAGTTTTTTACCCTCATGTCTCTCACCCTGTCACTGGGATCTGCCCAAAGCAGTGGGCTGCAGAGTAAGGACAGTTTATAGCTGGGTTCTTTCTATGGGTAGGCAAGCTCAAGTGAGGGGTCGCCTCAGTGAATACCCGCTGATGCAAGGAGTGTAGGTCATGGTGGCCAGGAAGTTTCATGGATGGATTCCGGGGCTGGCTTTGGTGGTAGACCCTTTCTTAGGTAATCCCCCTTTCAGTTCCTTGACTGGGCTGGGTGTGATTATAGGTACCCCAAGGGTTGACTTACAAGTGAGGCCAGAAGTTGCCTTATGTATAAGCATGGTACCTAGGCTATAGCTTTGAAGGTAGGACCTCCTTGTATATTAATCCTGTTTCTCCACACATTGTCTCCTTGGCCCCTGAAACTAGCTGAAAGCTTGGTTCTCATTGGGCTGTGAAGGAGAAGACTAGTAGGCAGATGTAGGTCAAACTGTGAAGAAGACCTAAGGAGCATTTCTGCTGTCCCAGTGACATCCCTGTTTGTAACTAATAATGTGTTCCTTTTTCACCCTAAAATATGAGTGCCTGATGTAAAATGAGTATATATACATACATATATATATATATATTTTTGGTCAGTGAGGAAGAGCTCTATATTTTAGACACGTGCTAAAAGGGATGAAGTTTTGAATTTAGGCACTAGCTAGCTGCCAGGAAGATTTGTGTGTTTGTGTATGCCATAGGTAAGAGGCATTCCATCATCTCTCATAACCACCCCCCGAATGAAGCTTAAGGAGACAGCCCTCCACACAATGTATAATGAGGCCTGGTTGTGTTCATTATACTAAAGCTTCTCTTTTGGTTTTTTTCTTCCTCTCAGTTCAGAAATTACTTTCTGTTGTCACAATAATATTGAATCCCAGGCAGGAAATCTTAGAGACCCAGGTGCTGGGAATGGCTGTTTGTGGTAAACTGGAGGCCCCAGCACTGTTGTTCTGGTAGGTTGTCCCTTTGTGCCTGTCTGGGACTTAGTCTCTGACTCGGATAGGAACTCGTTTTTGCAGAGAGGTAGTCTGGGCTTATGGACTGGATTTGGTGAGGAGCTTTTTACACAGCCTTTCGATTCCCTCTGTATCCTCAGAACATAGGAGTTTTACTTACCCTTAAAACAGCCACTTTTCTAAGTCAGATTCAACATATCTAGTCAATTTGTATGTTTTCTAAAGTTTGTATGTTACAACCACACAGCTATTTTTCCCCACAAAAGTCTTGCAAATGCTCAATTAAAATGTGGGGTAGGTGGTATTATCCCCGTTTTTATTGTTGAAGAAACTGGGTCCTATGCTCAGTTTTCTAATTCTTAAGACCTAGCCTTCCAGCTTCACAGGCCCTGCCCTGTTAAAGGAGCTCTAAGCAAGGGCAAGAGAATGTTAGTTTCCTCTTGGTAAGTTAGTGGGTCCTGGTGAAAGATCCAAGAAAAGGGCTGTATTTTTGCCTCTGGAGGGTCTTCTGCAGGGGCCAGAAAATTGCATTTTTTGTCTTGTTGGATGTATATGCCTATCATAAAGGTCTTGCTCTCTAGGGAAGGCAGGTGCTCTGCTAGGAGAACTTACTGAGCTGTAGAGAGGCCATTCCTGTCACCTCTGGCTCTTTGGTGCCTGTATACCCAGCTGTGCTTAGTTACTTTTTCAGTAAAGATCTATGCTTGATGGTGGTGCTGCTCTGGGGCTGACACTTGTGAAACTGGCCTGAAATTGATGCTTGGAACCTCCCTTAGTCTCTGGACTCATTGTTTCTAGGAACTCAAAATGTTTCCTGCAGAATGTGTGTGAGGGGTCCCATGTGAGTCTGGAGTTGTGACTGCCGGTGTTGGTTGAGGGCCTCTACTCAGAAACTGTGGCTTGACTCAGCAGAGCTAGAACAGGGCCTTGGAGGAAAGGTATCTAGGCAGTCTACGGAGTGCAGATTGGCTTCTCAATCAACTGCTAATGGAGTGGGAGGCCCGAGTCCCTGCCTGCCCACCCAGCTAGCTGCTGCTGCCTCCAAGGCTATAAATGGCCTGACCATCTTGGTGGCTATGCTAATTTTAGCTGAGGGTAGCTCCCGGAACTGGATTGGTGCCAAGAGCAGGTGGGTGGGGCTTGGCTGAGACTAATATTGGGGGATGGGCAGAGGGTCACTCTAATCCTAGGGCAGCTAGGACATCATCTGCACCCACACCTCAGCTTTGACAGTCATCCTTAACTAGGTTAATTTATTTAGCAAACATTGGACAATGCCAGTTCATGTGCTCTTTATTCAGCAAATATTTGAGTATCTGCTCTGGGCCAGGCTCTGTGTTTGGTGTTGGGGGTTTATTTATTTAAGTATTTGTTTGTTTGCTTATTTATTAATCTGACAGTGCTGGGTCTTAGTTGCAGCACGCGGCGGGATCTTTGATCTTTGCTGGGGCATGTGCCATCTTTAGTTGCTATATTCAAGCCCTTAGTTGCAGTATGCAAACTCTTAGTTGTGGCATGTAGGATCTAGTTCCCTGACCAGGGGTGGAACCCGGGTCCCCTGCATTGGGAGTCTTAGCCAGTGGACCATTAGGGAAGTTCTGGTGTTGGGATGAACAAAACGGACATGTTCTCTGGCCTCATGGAGTTTACAGTCTAGTGGGGAGATAGAAAACAAATAAATAAATGTAGTATCTTGTGGTAAGTACTGTGGAAGAAAACATGGAGTGCTGTGGCAGAGAATGAGAGGAGGAAAGAGAGCTAGCTAAAGTAGGAACCTAGTGCCTGGTAAGACATTAGTAACATCACTAACATCAACAACAATAGCAACTGACATTTTTTAGTGCTTACTGTGTGGCAGGCACTATTCCAAACGTTTTATTTCTTTTAATTCTTAAAGCCATTCTGTGTGCTTGGTATTATCTCTGTTTTATAAGTAAGGAAATGAAATCATAAAGAGGTCAAGTAACTTGTCCAACGTTGTGCAGATAGTAGGGAATAGAGCCAGAATTTGACCACTGGCAGTATGACTCTTCTCCCCACCTCCACCTCAGCCACTAGGTTATACACTCTTTCAAAAGTTTGTGAAAAAGGCTATAATAGAGGTATGATATATACATATAAAAGGCTGTGGGAAGCCCAGAGGAGCAAGTGACTAACCCTGCCTGGGAGAGCTGGGGGAGGCTTCTCAGTTTCCTCCTTAATTTTTCTCAGATCTTGGGGAGATAAAAAGTGGTTGCCTAACTCAAAAGTTTAGAGGTGGAAACATCAGTTAGTTCAACTTATTTTTTACATGTGAGGGAACTGATGTCCAGAGAGGCATCACACAGAAATTCCACAGTGGGTTATTAGTAGAACTAGACAAAGACATTTGAGTCAGGGACCCTGGCTTAATCAGTTATTCAAACCACAAGTCCAATTGGAAGGAACCTAGGGCTACAAAGAAGTCTAGTTTGGGAGTGGGGGTGGGGATATATATTTAGAGGATATTAAATACAACATAATACACAGGTTTAATGAAGCAAGCAGGGAAGACAGTGTAGGCTAGGGATTAAAAGAGCACTGCGTGGGCTGAGCTAGGCTAAGGTGGCTGGGGAGGGCTTCCTGGAAGGAGGGGTTGGGTGGAGGCATAAGAGAACCTGGTGGGGAGTAGTCTGACTTGGGGATTGTTGGAGGAAAGGAGGTATTGTAAAGGTCTGGATCACCAGTGTGAGCACACGGGGTCTCTTTGGCGGCTGAACAATAACTGGGCAGAGTTGCTTCATAGTTGGCCATCTACCTCACATGGAGGCCAGTAGACAAGAAGATTGCAGTCACATGTGATCTGTGGCAGGTCTGATAACTACTATAATTTTGAAGTAATGATGATCGTGTGTAATATTTGGAGATATCTTCACTAATGTAATGTGGCATGGGAATGTCTGTAATTTCTGTTGGTGACAAAATCGTAGGTGGTGCTAATAATATTGTAGTTGGTTTTAATATATAATTGAAGGAAATGCTAACTTTCAGTAAGAGAATACTGAAAATAAGTTATAATTTCTTTCCCATTCAAATTCACAAGCCCTCCTGAATTCTTCTCATGGGCCCCTTAGGAATGTGGAGCGTTCATGCTAAGAACTCCTGTTCTCTGACAAGGAGGGGATGAGGTCTTACAGGGAGGGTTTCCTAGGTCTCCAAAGGACTTGGCTTTGAGCCCCAAGGGGCCTCTCATTTCCTGCTGAGTGGCTTTGAGATACAGTGCTGAGTGACTGCATGGGCCTACTGTGGTATACTACGCTTTGTGAGAAATGATTCTCCAGGAAACCCTGTAGCTCTGGCTGTCACACTTTTTTTGGGAGAGAGAAAGATACCAAACTGGGTCTCCAACAGAGCTTTCTTTTTTTGTTACTGCTAATTAAAAAAAAAATTACGATCTATGAAGATATACAACTAAATATAAAGAATAATGCATTGAATACCCATGTGCTACAACACAGTTTAAGAAGTCAACTAATAATACAGAGCTTTCTTTATTACCCCCTGGATATTACATATAAAGTTCTAATGTAACATATGGCACATTGTACACATGTTTGCTCTCTTGCAATTGTAAGCCTTTGTGGAAGAAGGGAGGAGGGGTTGTACTTTGTCTATCTCTGTTTTTATTGGGCCCAACCTAAAACCTCTGTTAAAATTTGTTAGAAAAGCTGGAATCAGTGCCTGTTTGAATGGATTGCATTTTCTCTCTTCCTTTCAAACCTTCTCGTGTATCTTGGTACCCATTCTGGGCTTTTCCTCAACCCATGGAGGTGTTGCTCACCCAGAGCACTCTGTATTTTCATCGAAGCTCAGATCTGTTTTCCCTTTTCAATGTATTGTTTTATTTTATCCTTAACTTTGGAAGTAGGTAGAGCTGTTTTTATTATTATGCCTGGTTTTTTTTGGCTGCACCACACAGCAGGCAGGATCTTAGTTCCCTGACCAGGAATTGAACCCATGCTCCCTGCAGTGGAAGCATGGAGTCCTACCACTGGACCACCAGCTGCTGCTGCTGCTGCTGCTGCTAAGTCGCTTCAGTCGTGTCCGACTCTGTGCGACCCCATAGACGGCAGCCCACCAGGCTCTGCCGTCCCTGGCATTCTCCAGGCAAGAATACTGGAATGGGTTGCCATTTCCTTCTCCAGTGCATGAAAGGGAAAAGTGAAAGTGAAGTTAGGGAATTCCCATTAAGCCTATTTTAAAGGTGAAGAATTTATAGCTGAGAAAATTGTGTTGTTGGTCACATAGTTAAAAAGTGGCAGGCTCAGAACCCTAACTCTGGGGATCAGTGTATCAAGCCCTTGTTGTTTTTATCAAAATAATTTATCTTTCAATGTATCCTTCGCCAGTCTGGCTTGCAGAGCTTAACCTCAATGATCTGGCCATGCTGTGCTTAGTCGCTCAGTTGTGTTTGACTCTTTGAGATCCCATGGAGTATAGCCTGTCAGGCTCCTCTGTCCATGGGGATTCTCCAGGCAAGAATTCTAGAGTGGGTTGCCATGCCCTCCTCCAGGGATCGAACCCAGGTCTCCTGCATTGCAGGCAGATTCTTTATCATCTGAGCCACCAGGGAAGCCCTGGTCTGGCCACAGCTATGTTAACTAAGGGGTTTGAATAGTCTAGTCACCTATCACAAAGTGCTGCTCTGGAGGATGGTGGAGTCTATAATCTTATCAATCATGCTACCCTGTTGGAGTTTTCTGTGTATGTGCCTGGCCTCCTTGATATAAACTCCTCAAGGGTTAGAACAAAAAACTTCTAGTCGTTTCCAACTCTTTGCGACCCCATGGACTGCAGCACTTCAGGCTTCCCTGTCCTTCAGTATCTCCCAGAGTTTGCTCAGATTCTGTCCATTGATGCTATCTAACCATCTCATCCTCTGCCGCCCCCCTTCTTCTTTTGCTTTTAGTCTTTTCCAGCATCAGGGTCTTTTCCAATGAGTCGGCTCTTTGCATTAGGTGGCCAGAGTGTTGGAGCTTCAGCTCCTTTTGGTGGCACCTTTCTAATAGAAGTTACTTCTCTCAACCTGCTGCAGTTCATAGTCAGGTGTACCCTCCAGACTTACATGGACTCTGGGTGTGAACAAATTAGACCCTTAACTGAAGGCTTACTCTAGGCCACAGGAACGCTGTTGACAATGTCTGGGTGCTAGTATTTCACTTCATTTCCGGCCTATACCCCCTTCCTTTTACTGGCGGTAACCACTTCCCTAGCCCCACCTGCAGACTTGAAATGGCTGACCAGATTGGCCTAGTCCCTACCTGTGTTGATGCATAACAAATTATCCCCAAATGTAGAGGCTTAAAATAGTCAACATTTATTATATTCAGTTTCTGTGGGTTGGGAATCTGGGTGCTGCTTAGCTGGGTGCCTCTGGCTCAAGGTCTCTCATGAGGCTGTAGTCAAGTTGTTGGGCTGAAGGCTCACTGGGGGGGTGTTTGCTTTCAAGCTCATTTATGTTGTTGGTAAGCCCCTTGCCACATGGGCCTTGGCACTGGGCTGCCTCATGACATGATGGTTAGCTTCCCCTAGGACAAGTGATATAAGAGGGAATGCCCACTGTGGAAGCTGTAGTCTTTTCATCACCTAATCTTACAATTGATGTGCCACAACTTCTGCCGTATTCTGTATGTTAGAAGCAAGTCAGTAAGTCGATCACGAACTCAAGGTGAAAGTGAAAGTTTAGTCGCTCAGTCATGTCTGGCTCTTTGCAACCGCGTGGATTGTAGACTACCAGGCTCCTCTGTCCACAGGATTTTCCAGGCAAGAGTACTGGAGTGGGTTGCCATTTCCTTCTCCAGAGGATCTTCCCAACCCAGGGATGGAACCCAGGTCTCCCACATTGTAGGCAGACACTTTACCATCTGAGCCACCAGGGAAGTCCCTTGCTAGAAGAAGCCCTCGCTTAAGCTTAAATGCTCCCTTCTACTCCCAAGGGATTCTACAATGGCATGAATACCAAGAGGGTAGGGATCACTGGGGACCATCATAGAGAATGCCTGTGACATCATTCTAGGGCCATGATCTTGGGAACAGTGGCTTCTGGGTGCTGAGTCCTCTGAACTTTTCTCTGACTACCTTTGCCGGCTTCTTAGAGTCTTGTGGAGTCTTTCTGTACTCCCTTTGGTGGTATGTCTGTTTGGTTCATGCATGACTTCATTGCTTTGACATGTAGAGTTGACATGGCCCTTCTGTCTGTATTCCTCCCCTGTTTTAAACCCAATTCTAAACTAGATTTTTATTCTGGATTCTAGTCATGTCTCTCAACTCCTTGCTCGGTACCTTCGGTTCTGGAGCCCAATGTATAGTCACTGACCTTGGAGCTTTCACTGCCCCAATTTGGCTTCGGAGAGCTAGACACATTAGTGCCACTGAACTGGGACTTACACATTGACAGCTGAAAAACTTACTCTGACCTTTTGGATTGTTGATGTTGGGTGCCAGGACTTCACATCCTAGTATGTCAGAGTTGGCAGGGCTTTTAAGTACCATTACTCCTAAACTCCTCAATTGACATATGACAGGAACAGATTTGCCCAAGGTCTCAGTTGGGACTATAATCTAATTTTGTCTGATTATCATTCACATGCTGTTCCCACTCTGTGGTGGAGCCTCTTTACCCTAATGCAGCTGGTTTGGGTTGTTAGGAGGTCTGAGACCCATACAGAGGAGGAGCAGAAAGCAGTTCACAATACTGTATAGTGTTCACAGAAATTGCACTGGGCAGAATTGGGGGTATGTCAAGTCAGCACTGCTTCTGAGGAGCTTCCCTACCCGGCTAGGGAGCTTTTATGTGAGGCACAGAAAAAGAAGCTCAGTAATATCTGTGGCATATGGTGACTAATATCTGCATTCTACACTCCACTGTCAATCTCAGTTCAAAGCAAGGAGAGATCTGTTTGTTGGGATGTACAGGGCAGACTTCCTGAAGGAGGTGGGTCAGAGTGCTGTACTAAGATTGTCACCATTGTTTGGCTCAGCTGGTTGCATTATATATAGATTTGGGGCCTCCACAGGCAGGGTAAATGTATCTAAAGCCCTGTGGGGTTGCTTGTGATCACCTGGGAAGTGCCGAGGGGATGCTTTCTGAGCACTGAGAATTTGACAAAAGCCATGCCTCTTTTGGCACAACTTGGTAAGGCAGGTGAGACTTGAATAGGGATGGCTGTGGTCCTGTTGTGTTGATCATAGTGGGGCAGATTTATGTCAATGAGAGGCCTGCAAGGAAAAACCTGAAATGAGTCAACAGCACTGTACTTTTGTTTTCTGCTGGGGAGTTTGGACTGGAGATGGTGCAGGCTCTAAAATTCCTCTGGGTGGTAATTTCCTTCGGGCCCAGACCGCTTTGCCCACTTCGTCTTCCTCTGTTCCCCTCTCTACGTTTTGGCCTAGCGAGGCTTTTTCCTTTGCCCTGGTCTGCAGAACATACCTTATCCTTCTTCTCTTTTGCCTTTATTTACAGACATCATTTTACTGCCTCCCAGAATGTCCTCCCCTCTCCTCCCTAACCTCCCAGTCCTCTGTGAAGTATTCCCTGCCATTAATGCTGGCCACAAGTTCCCTCTCATCTCTGGACTCCAGTAGCACTTACTATCTACAACTCTCTGTGCGCATTTCTCACCCTGCTTATGCCTCTTAAAACAAGAGATAGCCTGATGTGGAATGAAGAGCACTGGCCATGACTTGAGTCCTTACTGACATCACAACCCAAACTTCAGTCTCCTCCCTTGAAAATGGGATTAAATTTGTATGAAGTGGTTGTATAGCTTTTAAAGCCTTTTTTTGTTTGTTTGTTTTTTGCATATTTTCCTCTCTCTTGAGGATAAGAGCCATGTCTGTTTTTTTTTTTACCATAGCACCCAACCTTAGTATCTATCACAGCATGGATCACAGGGTATGTGCCCAGTAGATATCTGTTGAATAAATGGATGAATAATGATGAGTTGATCTTGGGACCAAATAGTCATGGAGGGAGAGTGCCAAGTAAATTGATATCAGTTCCTATGAAAAACTTTGAAGAGAGCGCTTTGAGGTAAGGGGTAGAGTTCACGTGGGGGCTTTCTGAAAAGTTCTGTAGGCATTCAGTGTTTTTTTACTGCCTGGTACTTCATCCCTATTTATTGAGTACCTACTTAAGCTGCACTTGGAGATAGTTATCGGTCACACTGGGGGTTGGTCCACCCTTGACTCGGGCTGGCAGTTTCTATTTGCCGCAGCACTGGCTGCCCTGAGACAGTGGCTGCAGTAGGAGTGGAGCAGGGCTGAGCTCCTTAAGGCCTGATATGAGACCTGAGGCAAGGCTTCCTGGGGTCCTGCTGCTCTCTGTCTTTGGTTCCATGGACCGTGTGGGTTTACCACAGAGCAAGCATGAGGCAGCCGAATGAACAGAACTACTCTGCTTAGCCTGTCCTGTGGGATGGAGAAGGGAGCCTTCTTTCATACTGGGCTTGTTGTGCAGTAGGGAGTAGGATAGTCCGGTGAAGATCACTGGTGTTTTAAATGTTGTCTCTGATTCTGAGAACTCCCTGGGCCTCAGATAACTCCAGCCTGAGCAGACATCACACCAGCTTTCCTTCAAGGCACTGGGGAGCGGCCTCTAGGGAGAATTGGTAAAGGAGCAAAGGCCTAAGAGAGCCAGCTGTGCTGTCAGCATGGCCCAACCCAGACAAACCTGTCCCTTTCTCTATGAGCCACGTTTACAGAACTCCTGGCTGCCTTGTATTGAGTTCTGGCCGAGGTAATGACCAGAAATCTCACTGGCTGGCAGGCCTGAGGCAGGCAGGCAGGCTTCCAAATCTCATATGCCTCTGATTTTCTCCAGTGAGATTCAGTAGCTCTGCTCCTGATTGGCCTTTCTGGGTTATCTCAGGGCTCTCATGAAGCTCTCAGAACTCTCATCACCACTGTGTATGTTAAAACAAATGTGCTAGTGTTTTCCAAGTTCCCAGAGCCAGCATCTAGAATGCAGGGACCAGGGGAGCTGGGTGGACTTCAGGTATAACACGTACACAAGTTAGAAAGCGGCTTGTGTCTGAGTGTGTACCTGGGTACTCAGACTTCAGGTCTTATTTCAAGAAACCTTTGCTGACAAGGGCAAAGTTCGCTGGAGCTCATATTGCATATCACTAAAGAGATAAGTGTGTAATTAAGACAACTCAAATAACTTAAGTGATAAGAATGGCGATGATAGGTACCATTTACTGAGCACCTGTTGTAGGCACTGAGGTGGGTACTTTACATCTGTGCAACAGCCCTTAAAGGTGGGCATTTTTCTCATTGTATAGATGGGGAAACTGTAACACTGAGAATCTAAGTAATTTTCCCAAGATGACTAAGCCAGGATTTGAATTTTAAGTTTATCTGGCCCAAAGGCCAATGCTGTTTCTGTTTCTGTTTAATAACTGTAGGAGGGAAGGAGACAGCTATATGAATTTTAGTAGAGATGTGCATTTGGATTAAAAAGTATACAGCTTATCAGACCATTAGTGACATTAGTTTGTTCTGTCACCCAAGTGGTCTGGAATAAACTGGGATTAGAATTTGTAGGAGATGGGAGAGGGAGTGAGAAAGTATATTCACTTGTACATTCTGCATGGGAGCCTCATATTGATGAAGAGTATAGCTACAGAGTGCTATGTATTCAGTGTTTGGCCTCCAAAAGTAGCATTATGGTTGAGCTCTTGTGGATATAAGCTTTGGGATAGGGTCGTGTGTATATATATATATAGCGTTCTTCACCTCTTCAGTTAACATTTAACATGTGTGTTATACGCTGCCTGGGAAAAGGATTGAGTATAATAGGGAAGTTAGATGTGTACCATTGTTTTTCTTTATCCTAATAAGAGCTCCTCTTTATTGAGCACATACTCTATACCAGGACTGGGTTAAATACTTTCACATACATGATCTTGTTTAGTCCTCACAATAGGTCTCCCATTTTATAGCTTATCATGTAAGGCAATCTAGGTTCAGTGCCCTATGGTCCTGTTGGAAAATGGGATCACCTCCACCTGGAGAGGTCAGGGTTGCTGTATGGAGGAGGAAGCGGCAGGTCTTCAGGTACTCCAGGCAGAAATAGAAAGTTTCCTCTGGCTGGGAAGCATTCCACCCAGAGGAAGTATCATGAATAAAGGCATGGAGTGGGACAAAGTGAAGAGCCTTTGGGACATTAGCTAGTCCAGGTTGGCTGGAGAGTAACACTTATGAAGGAGAGTACTATAAAATAAGGCAAAAAAAAAAAAAAAAAAAGACTGAGGAATGATAATGGCGAACCTCAATGTCAGGCTAAAGAGTTCAGACTTGACTTTGTAGGCACTAAGTAGTCCTTGCAGGTGTTGAGTAGGGGAAAGACATGACGTGAGTTTTGCTTTAGGAAGATTAATCTCATGGACTACACACAAGGCATGCATTGATGGGATGAGGTTGGAGGCAAGAAGTCTGCACAGGAGACTTTGCAGTTGTCCAAGAGCAGGGATCAGGGTCTGCATTGTGGAGGTAGACTCAATAGGACTTAAGAGTTTAAGTGTAGGGAGGGAAGAAAAGAGTCAAAACCATGTTTTGAGTGTGGATAATGAGGTCCCTGGTGGTGCCAGTAATAGAAAATGGCAGTCTGAAGGAGGGCCAATGCTAGGGTGTGATGACTAGGGGGCTGGTTGACTTCATTTGAAGTGATAGGCAAGGGCTACACTTCACTGTACTCTAGGAAAGAAAGAATTCTCTTCTCTATGTGCTTGTTTCACTTCACTCCATTTTCGAATGAGTTTTCTGATACCCAAAGAAGTCAAGGGGTTTGTCTAAGGTCACACAGGAACTACTTGGTGGATTCCAAATCTGAGAATCCAGATCTCTTGCTTTTACCTGTTAAGCTTCCTAACAAAGCTGTGCCTTTACTGCAGGAAAATCAGAGACTCTTGCAGATGGGAAAACCTGGGTTTAGCTCCAGGGTTTGCCATTTTCCGTTTGTGAGACTTTGAACAGTTTGCTTTTTCTCTGAGCCTTAGTTTCCAAATTTGCCGTAAAGAGAGTATTAATCTCTACCTCATAGAGACAATGGAAGATAAGGCACTTTGTAAAACCCTCAAGTGTTGTGTGAGGGTGTTATTCTAGGATTTTGACTTGGTTTGGAGCCATATGTATAGTGAGTATTTTGGCCCAGTGAGAGCAAACTTAAACTCGCAGTTTTTCGTGGAAGGTCTTTCATTTTACGTTTCCTAGGCAACTCACTTACCTTCATTCGGGGCTTTCAGATCTGGGAACATGGTAAGTTTTCCACAGTCACACATCTCTAATTTTCTAGTGTGAAATGAAGTTGCAGAGGAACATTAAGTGATTTATACCCTTTCAGGTGTTCTTGGCTTGAGAGAAGGTGATTATTATCTCTTTCCCCCAGGCTCTTCTACCAGCCTTCAGCTTCTACCAACCTTCAAAGTCCGTGGGGGCAGAGTGCTAGCTGAATTTAGGCTATGTTTTGAGGGGAAACTCCTGCTAGACTAGAGTAAGCCCTGGCTTGGGACAGAGGTGCCCGGGTGCAGCTGTTGGTCAAAGCTAGCGCCTGGAGTCCTCTTGTCGTCTTTTTGGTTAGCACACATGTTCCTGAGTCCTCTTGAGATGGGGAGGAGGCTGGCTGGGCATCATCAGGTAGCAGGTCTGGTCTGTGGTTGTGTCCCCTCATTGTCATAGGAGCAGGCCTGAAACTGGCCATCTTTTCTGATGTTTTGTCACACACCCTCTCAAGGTTTTCTGATTAATACAATACCTGTTTACTGTTTCGTAGCTTCTGTCTTAAAGCATTTTTTCTGCACTGTTTTTCTTGAAGCTTTTTTTCATTTTCTTCCCTCTTTCTAGATTAGTCCTCTTGAATCTTCATGGCTTCTTTATGAAAAATCTAGTTTACTAAAAAGGAACACTAAACTAGGAATTTGCTTGGGCTGTGATACTGTTGACTTTTCTGGGCTTCAGTTTCCCCATGCCAGGTATTTGGGGGAATAACAGAACCAATCTCACAAGGTCAGTGCATGCAGATTTTATGAGATGATGTGACAAGTGTTTAGTCTTATACAAATGTGAGTAATTTATTATCATTAGTTTTCCTCTTCTGAATTATCTGATTATCTATACAGTTCTCTGGTTTTTTCCCCTCTTTTTACTACCTTATGTCTCCTAGGTTCTCACTTTTCCTTTTAACTTTGCTTTTTAACTCTTAATGACTATCAAGAAAGTATGGCCACAGTTGTAAGTATGGTACAGTTGTAAGGCAGAGGGCTGAGCCTTAGGGAAAGTGACATTTATTGGTTTTTGAGTATAACATCTTGTCATTAACTTGAACAAGACTCTTTATCCCCCTGTGCCTCAATTTTTACATTTGCCCCCTGTGTACCATGCAGCTTGATTCTTGTGAGCTTTAAGTCATTTTCATTTTGGAGAATCCCCCTTTAAAATACAAGCGTTACTGGATTGAGGGTACCCTTGAAGTGAGAATCTGGGGTGGAGGATAGAGCCTTTAAGAGGGCAGTTCTTAGTTTACTAATGCAAGAAAGGTGTCAAGGCCTCAGGGATGTTTGATGCTGTCTCTTTTACAGCCCACACCCTGCTTCTCTTCCTGAGCTGAGCTTGTGCCTGTACTTTCAGCCAGAAGTCAGAGCTAGGTAAGGCCTGATTCCTCTAGGAATTCAGTGATAAAAATTAGGGCACTTGAGCAAATCTAATTGGCTGAACTGAGTAAAGGGCAGAGGCTTTCCCTGGGGGCTCCTTTTAATCTCCTGTGGTTATAGACTTTTAAGGTTGGACTAATTAAAATATTGGCAGCTGGACTGAATACTTTCCTTGCACTAGGTCCTGCTCCAGCCTCCTGGAGTACCAAAAGTTGGCATGGGGTTGTCTTTCCTGGGGAACTAAGGAGTGGGTTTCCATGTCTTCATCTAATGAAAGGCATGATGATGTAATAATATTTGTCCAGAATGGGCTGCCACACATTTCATGGTGGAGAGAGATGTAGGCTGAGACCTGGATCCAGGTATGCCTGGATTTGCTACTCTCCAGACCTCCAAAGTGCTCTTTCAGGTCAACCGTCTGTTCTGTTAGCCCCCAACGGGCTTTGCTCTGTTAGCTGGCAAATAATTCCCATTGCACTGGGGTAGTCTTCCCTTTCGTGCATTCTTATTCTAACCAGAAAAAGGGATATGGATATTTATTAAGTCCTGCCATGTGCCAGGTCAGGGCTGGTGTTTCACACAGCCGTCTCTTGAGATACAGCCATATCTTTTCATAATGCCCATTTTATAGATGAGAAAATACTCATAAAAGGAAAATAATTTGTCTGATTGTCATTACAGCCTGTAAGCAGCTGAACCAGAATTCAAACCCAGGTCTCTCTCAAAGCCTCTGGTTACCTTCCTAAGGCAGCACAAACAATTTCATATCCTATCTTTCTTTTAAAAATAGTAAGTAATTAATTAATTAGGCTTCGATGGAGCTTCATTGTATCATGTGGGATCTTTCCTTGTGGCGCAGGGGCTTAGTTGTGGTGGGCAGGCTTAGTTGCTCCGTGGCTGTGGGATCTTAGTTTCCCAACCAGGGATCGAACCCGTGTCCCCAGCATTGCAAGGCAGATTCTTAACCATTGGAGCACCAGGGAAGTCCCTCCTATCTTTCTAAACTGAGCAAATTTCTTGCCTCTGAAAAGTCTTATCCAATTCCTACAGCCAGAATTATTTTCTTGGCCTGCCTTTCTAGAACACTCTGCCCTTCACTCTATTCTGGCTGATACCCAGTGAGGCATGGATCTACTTCTCTCACTTGACTGCTCCCACTCCTGCAAGGTAATGGTACTCAGGATGTGTTCACCAAAAACCCAAAGGAAGTTGTAGTGTTGAAATTTCAGTCATTCTGACAGACTGGTAAAGGGGAGGCTTGGGGCGTAGGCTTGGCTCATTCCCACATAAAGTCAGGTCTCTCTCTTCTTGGTTTGCCCCAGTGTGCTGTGTTATTCTGGAGGCAGTAGGACCTTCTAGGCAAGATGCTTTTTGGGTTCCCAAGGAGCAGGCATCTCTTACCTCAGGTCCCTTTCCTTGGAGTTTCTTTCTTATAGTCTCCCTGTGATTAATAAGAGTTAGAGCAGTGCTCCCTGGAGTACAGTGGTGTGACAGAGCCCTTGGCCTGGCCGTGGTTGCTAGAATATTCCTGCTGACTGTGGGTACTTGGGTTCATTTTGCAAAGAGCAGGCTAAGTTATTAACCCTGTATTTGGGTCTTGTGGTTTCTGCAGCCTTTGCCTACTGGTCTGCCTCATTTCATAGGATAAAGACTTTCTTAAAGAAGGCAAGCCTGTGAAGGCATTTTTATAAGTTGAATTATCTTTTTCTTGACTTGAGACACATTATAAAAGTACTTTTGTGCTTTTTTCTGTGCATGTAGCATATATGTTTAGTGTTTAACATCAAACGTTTGTTCTTTTGGGAATAAATGGCAAATTAGAATATAACAAAGTATAAACACCTTTAACAGGAAAAAGTAATAAAATATTAATTATAATAAAAATAAATTCCAAAATAAATAGGCTGAAACACAGTGTTCTTTGTTTGTTCTGTTTAGATACAATGGGAAATCTGAAATAGCATAATCAAACAGAATGATGTAGATAGTGACATGACACCATTTTATTGCTCCAGTATTAAGAATAGATATGAGATGTCCTTAGGCCAAGGGGAGAAAATGCATTCTGGGACTAGAGAGAACTGTTCCAGGATTAGGGTTAGTTCCACTACTCGTTTGTGTCTAAGGACACAAGTAACTAGTCAATACTTTCTGTGTGTCTGTTTCCATGTTAAATGAAAGCAATACCTACCTTGTTTAATTTTATGAGGATTAAATAAGACAATGTATGTAGAATGTTTTATAAACCTTTAAGTACTGTTGTAGTCATACTCAGTGGGTGCCTGGATGCGTGCTAAGTCATTTCAGTCGTGTCTGATTCTTTGCAACCCTATGGGCTGGAGCCCACCAGGCTCCTCTGTCCATGGCATTTTCCAGGTGAGAATACTGGAGTGGGTTGCCATTCCCTCCTCCAGGGGAATCTTCCCGACCCAGGCATGGAACTTGCTTCTCTTATGTCTCCTGCATTGGCGGGCAGATTCTTTACCATTAGCGCCACCTGGGAAGACGTGTACTCAGTGGGTGACTGGAGCCAATTTGCTAGCACTACCAGAAAGCTTTTGGTTTAAGATATGGCTTCCCGGGTGGCTCAGACGATAAGGAATCTGCCTGCAATGCGAGAGACCTGGGTTCGATCCCTGAGTTGGGAAAGTCTCCCGGAGGAGGGCATGGCAACCCACTCCAGTATTCTCACGTGGAGAACCCCCGTGGACAGAGGAGCCTGGTGGGCTACAGTCCCCGGGGTCTCAGAGTCGGACATGACTGAGCAACTAAGCACAGCACATGGGTTAAACCTGTGACATAGGTGGGAAGAAGGGTGCTGAGTTGATGAATAAGTCATTGACTCTGTTTGGGCAGCACCTAAGAGGAATTCCTGTAAGTTGAGGGAAATGGCCACATGCATCCCTTCATTCTGTGTCTGTTGAGTCCTGCCTGGTGGAGGAGAAAGAAATACAGATGTGTCCCTATTAAATGTGTGCTATGCTAAATACAGAGGATTCTTGGCTTAGGGATGAAAGCACCATAAAAACAGGAATTTTTGTCTGTTTTATACCCTGCTATGTTTTTACTCAAGAGTAGTGCTTGGCACATAGTAGGCTCTCAATAAATATTTGTGGAAAGAAAGGCTGAGTTTTGGAATCAGACTGGATTCATATGTGGCCTGTGCCCTTCACCAGCCCCTTCCCTGAGCAAATTGCTTCATCTCTCTGATGCTCAGTTTCCTCGTTTATAAAATGGGACTAAGATTAGCTCTCATAGAGGATTTTGGGGGGATTTTCTTTTTTTTTAAGTAAAAGTTTTAAAACTTTTGTACAAGTCCTAGCAGGTGCTCAGTGGAAGGTAGTTCCTTTTGATTTCCCTTCCTGGTTTGCAAAGTATAATGGAAGCAGCGAGGATGAAGCAGATCTGCCCGGGGAGCCTGGCCAGTGACTTCACAGGTTTGACCTGACCATGTCTTTCTAATGTGTGAGATTAGAGTTTTTGGTATTATTGCCCCACAAATGGAAGTCCTTGGGATTGAGCAGGAGTGTTGGAATGAATATGCTTTGCTTCTGTGTTTCCCATGGTCTTGGTGGGAGGGCTGGCTCTTGTCTTTCAAGGCAAGGTAACGTTTGCACTTCTGGTTTGTGCAGAGGCTGTTTCCAGAAAGAGTAGTTTACCCTAGAGAGTCTGGACTCACCTGATTTGAATTAGGCTCACCCCCCACCACACACACACATACACAAACACCCTCAGTTATTGTTAGTTATAGCCTTTGAAAGATGCCCTCGGCTTGACTTCTGTTCCGGATCAGTTATAAATTCTCACAGAACTTGGAGCAGAGTGTGTTTGCATGAGTTAATCAGGTATTTACGAGTTGACCTTTGCTAGTAAAAACCTAATTTTCCCTTATGCCTGAGTGACTCCAGTAGGCTGAGGGCCTTGTTCTGAGACATTCCTGGAACTGTTGGACGTTGCCACAGGTTTCCTTGCCCTTGTCACACGTGCACAAGACCAGTGGGGTATATTTGCCCTTCAGCAAGGGTGGTCAGCACCTCTCCCTTTTAGCCTGTGACACTGGACATACCACTGTCCTTTTCTTTTATCAACATTTAGACTAAAGAGCTTTCTCTTCTGGTTTAATTTCTTGGAGGATGAGTAAGCAGGGAGGAATTGTCTGGCCATCAGACAACTGACTTGAAGCCACTTGGCAAGAAGTGGGTGAAGGACATGTTTCCGGACAGGGATAGTCAGGCATCGGGTAAGTTAGGGCTAGTTTGGGGGTTAAGTGGACCTGCCTTCTAGAATAGAGTTTGTAGGTGCTCTGGCTGTGTCCTCAGTGCCCTCCTTGGGGATCTGAGCATTGCCACAAGGGTGATCTCACATGTGGACTTGAGGAAAGGAGATGGAGGGAAGAAAAGGAACTTTGCTGACCTGTTGCTTTATGCTAGGTGCTTTAGAACAATTATTTCCTTTAATTTTTACAATAACCTGGTGAAGTTTACAGGTGATGAAACTGAAGTCCCTAGAATTTCAGCAGCTTTCCCAAGGTCACAGAGCTGGTGAATGATAATGGTAATAGTTACCATTTGTTGTATGTCAAGATGCCACATACCAAGTTTCTTTTTTTAAGTACTTTATATTTAGCAGTCACCACCATCCTATAAAAGATTATTATTACTTCTGCATTACAAATGAGGAAAATGGGAACTAGAGAGCTTTGGTTACTTGATGAAGATCACTCATCTAGCAATAGCGGCACAGGGACTTGAATCCAAAATTCTGTGATTATGGAGAATTCCCTGGTGGTCCATCGGTTAGGACTCTGCGCTGTAGTTGTCAAGGGCCCTGGTTCAGTCCTTGATCAGGGAACTAAGATCCCGTAAGCAGCGTGACTGAAAAAAACAAAACAACCCCCCTCCCAACCCCGCACCAGCAAGAATTCGGTGATTATAAAGCTTGTTCTTTGATGTCCATGTCACTGCAGCTAGAAGAGTAGGATTCAAATAGAGAGTCACGAGAGCAAGGTTCATGTCTTATTCCATCTCTGCATCCTTATAATCTATAATGCACCTATCATATTATTAACTGATCATATTATTAGCACTCAGTAAATGTTTGCCGTGAAATCCAGCTCTGTTCTCCCCCATTGCCCCCGGTTGCTGACTATATCCTGCTCCAGCATCTTGGCCTGACTGTCTTCTCTCCAGTCTGGCCTTACCTTCCCTGCCCATCGTGGCCGCCCTGACCTCCCAGCACACAGCGTCTGAACCACCTCTGTTGCTCTCTTGCTTCTTCACCCCTCTTTCCCTGGCTCTTGCTTTTTGCTGCCACCGTTTGTTCTCCAGCCCCCTTCAATCCTGTCTGTTCTTTTCTCTGACTAATCCCAGAGACTAGCCCTATCCAAACTATTATCTTCTTAGGCTGTGCCATATCATTTGGTGCCTAATTAACTATACTGTTTCACCTTCTAATTGTTTCATGGACATTAATCTTCTCTCCAGCTAGCTTGTGATAATCATATTATAATGACCCCTCAGATTAATTGGTGCTTCACACTTTTCAAAGCACTTTCCTATTTAAGACTTATTTTTTTTTTTGCTTGTCGTGTCAATAGCAAACCTGTGAAATATGATGAAAGGAATTTGTTATTTCCAGATTATAGCAGAAGAAACAAATGCAAAGAAGGCAGATGACTTCCCAAGCTCACGTAACTAATGAGGGGCAGAACTGAGACTAGGTCTTTGGTCTGCTGATTTCTGGCTTGGTGTTATGTGCCTTCCACATTTGCGTTTCTCCCTGGCGTTTCTCCTTCTACCTTCAAGGGCCATCCAAGGAAGAATATCTATGTTTAGGTTTTTAGGAGGCGTGATTGGTGACCTGGGGAATGGTGGAGTGGGCTAGATAGCAATCTCAGGTACTTCTTGCTAGTGTCAGTACCCTGGGTTGCTACTGCCTAAGAGAGATTCTGTTCCAGAGCTACTAGGAATAATGTTAAACTGAAAAGCATTTATTTATTTTGAGTGGCCAGAGCATTTTCTCATGGACAACCAGGAAATAGTTGGGGTGGGATGTGTGATGCTGGCCAGTTTTGTGTCCTGCAATGGCATGAACTTTGGAAGCATGCAGACCAGAGTTTAAAATCTGGCTTTGCCATTGTTTATTAGCCTCGTGACCCCAGGCAAAACATTAATCTGTATGAGCCTTAGGGCTGTTGTGAGAATGTAATTAAAGGCCACATAGTGAAGTCGCTCAGTGTCTGACTCTTTGCGACCCCATGGACTATAGCCTACCAGGCTCCTCCGTCCATGGAATTTTCCAGGCAAGAGTACTGGAGTGGGCTGCCATTTCCTTCTCCAGGAGATCTTCCCAACCCAGGGATCGAACCCGGGTCTCCCGCACTGCAGGCAGACGCTTTACCATCTGAGCCACCAGGGAAAGTAAAGGCCACATAGTGGCCCTTAAGGAAAGAAGTATTTGTTGATGGCTTTTATTGTCAATATAACTATAAAGATAAAGCGTGAGGAGCCTGGGGAAGATGTGCCCGTGACCCTTGCAGGTTACTCCTCATGGCTTGAGTTCCAGGCTTCAGTGATGATATGCCTGCTACGCTATAGCCTTCTGGCTGACAGGGCTGAGCTTAAATGCTGAGCCCAAAGTCTCCAGTGCCTCCTGAGGGCAATAAAAACAGCTTGTGGATAGCTAGGGGATGGCTTCAGGGTAGGACTTTGGGAGTTAAATCTTTATTGCTTTTCTGAAAGACTTTGTCCTTAGAATGGTTGCTTTGGAAAAGCTGAGAACCCACTTGTTATTGAGAGATTTTTGTTATTTCTGAAACCAGATTTTGTTCCAAAGTTGTTTGTTAAATACTTCTCTATTCTTCTTGAACCCCTGTCCCTACCCCACAGGAAAGAAACCAAATTCATACTGTTGTGTGATGCCTTTGTCTTTGGTCTCCCTGGCCACCCAGCTTCTAGCTCCTTTCTCAGAGATAGCACAACTCCAAACTGCTGCTTCAAGAGAGGTCATCCGCCTCTTGCCCCCTGCTCCACCCACGCTTGATCTGTACTGTAGGAGAAACAGAACAGGTACACATGGACCTTATTTATAAGGAAGTTTGCTTTCTCTTGGCTTCCCTGATAGCTCAGTTGGTAAAGAATCTGCCTGCAATGCAGGAGACCCCAGTTTGATTTTTGGATCGGGAAGATCTGCTTTCTCTTTGGGGACTTTCGACCGCTTGACACAGAGAATGACTAGAAAATGAGAACAAGGGAACATAACTCATTGCTAAAATGGCAGGTTTGGATGGCTGTAGGATGGGGTGGGGCAAGCTTCCTGGAAGGGCAGGAAGGAGCAGTTGGATATAGAAACAGTTGCTTCTGAGTTTTTCCTTTTAGAATATGATGCCATGAGCCATTCATCTTTTGCTTAAAATTGAGGTGAAATTCACATAACATAAAATTAACCATTTGCATACACAATTTAGTGGTATTTAGTACATTCACAGTGTTTTATAACCACTGTCTCTATCTGGTTCCAAACCACATTCATAACCCCACAGGAAACCCATACCCATGAAGTAGTCTCTCCTATTTCTCCCTCTCCCCTTCCCTTGCAGCCACCAATCTGTGTTCTGTCTCTATGGATTTATCCCTCTTCTGGACATTTTTGTATAAATGAAGTCATATTTCTGACTTTTTGTGTTTGGCTTCTTTTACTTTAGTGTAATATTGTGCAAATTCATCCATGTTGTAGCATGCAGAATGAAGCAGTGCTTCATTCCTTTCTATGGGTAGCTAATATGGGTTTGGGTAGACTCCAGGAGTTGGTGATGGACAGGGAGGCCTGGCGTGCTGCGATTCATGGGATGGCAAAGAGTCGGACACGACTGAGCGACTGAACTGAACTGAATATTCCATTGTATGTATATACCACAATTTATTTACTCATCTATTGCTAGACATTTGGGCTGTTTCTACCTTTTGACTGTTGTAACTAGTGCTGCTAAGAACATGTGTGTACACGTACTTGTTTGAGTACCTATTTTCAATTCTTTTGGGTATACACTAGGAGTAGAATTGCTGGGTCATATGGTAATTCTATGTTTAAGTTTTTGAGGAACTGCCAAACTATTTTCCATTGTGGCTGAACCACTTTATACGCTCACCAGCAATATGCTGCTGCTGCTGCTAAGTCACTTCAGTCGTGTCCGACTCTGTGCGACCCCATAGACGGCAGCCCACCAGGCTCTGCCATCTCTGGGATTCTCCAGGCAAGAATACTGGAATGGGTTGCCATTTCCTTCTCCAGTGCATGAAAGGGAAAAGTGAAAGTGAAGTCGCTCAGTTGTGTCCGACTCAATATACAGGGGTCCAATTTCTCTTCATTCTCACCAACATTTGTTGTTTTCTGTGTTTTTTTAAATTACCATCCTAGTGGGTATGAAATGGTATCTTATTATGGTTTTAATAATTGTGAATATCTTTTCCTATACTTGATTTTTGGTATATCACGTAGGGAGAAATTTTTGTTCATTTAAAAGATGGGTTTTGTCTTTTTGTTATTGAATTGTTTAATGGTTAACTTTATGTATGAACTTGATTAGGCTAAGGGATGCCTAGATAACTGATAAAACATTATTTCTGGGTGTATCTGTGAGGGTATCTTTGGAATCTATGAGCATTTGAATCAGTAGACTGATTAAAGAAGATCACCCTTGGGACTTCCCTGGTAATTCAGTGGCTAAGACTCTGTGCTCCCAAATGTAGGGGGCATGGGTTCGATCCCTGGTCAGGGAACTAGATGCCACATGCCACAACTAAGACCTGGCACAGACAAATAAATAAATATATATTAAAAAAAAGAAAAAGATCACCCTCACCAGTGCTGGTGGACATAATCTAGTCCATGGAGGGTCTGAAACGAACAAAGAGAGGAGGAAGGTGAGTTTATTCTTACTTGTTGAGCTGAGACGTCCATCTTCTCCTATGCGCGTATGACGGAGATCCTGGCTTTTGGACTCAGACTGGGGCTTATACCATCACTGCTCGTACTCTCTCAACCCCCTCCCATTCTCAGGCCTTTTGACTTGGTCTGAATTATACTACCAGCTTCCTGGTTCTCAAGATTGCTGGTGGCAGAGCATGGGACTTTTTGACCTCCATGACTGTGTGAGCCAATTCCCATAATAAATCTCTTATATATGTATCTACATATATACTTATTCTATGGGTTGTTTCTCTGGAGAACTCTAATATAAAATTTGCAGTTTTCTTTATATATTTTGGATACTAGATCTTTTATAAAAACATTATTTTGGGGCAAACCTTCCTTGACCTAAAAATCACTCCCTAATAATAGACACAGAAAACAAACATATAGTTACCAAAGGGAAAAGATGGGGAGAAAGATAAATTGGGAATCTGGGGTTAACAGATACATACTACTATACATAAAATAGATCAATAACAAGGGCTTACTGTATAGCATAGGGAACTACGTTTGATATCTTGTAATAACCTATTATGGAGAAGAATATGAAAAAGATATGTCTCTGAATCAATTTGCTATATACCTGAAACATTGTAAATCACCACAACTTAAGAAAAAAAAAATCACTCATTGATCTTTCAATATTCATAGATCTTTCGTGTCTTTTTAGCCTATGCTTATATTTTTCCTTTTGTCTGGAATATCCCTCCCTCCTTCTCTGGTGACTGAAATGATAATTGTTCTTCTAGCTTCAGGTCAAATGTCACCTCCCCTGTGAAGCTCTCCCAGGCCCTTTTTTTCTTCTTCCAGTAGTTAGATGCCTTCTTCTGTGAAAATTGCTATAATGTAGACTTTTTCATTGTCTGCCTCAAACCACTACATTGTATTTTGAGAGTCAGGGGTTGTATTATGATTCCTTTCTGTCCTTATCACCTAGTATATACCTGGCATATAGTGGATGTTAATAAGTGCTGAATGAAATGAGCATTGACTGGAATTTGAGTGTAGACTATAGGCTCACTTAGCAGAAATGGTGTAGTGGGGATCAGTTGGGGCTGCATGAGAATTATTGATTCATATAATAAATATTAAGGCATTACTGTGTGCCAGGAACTCTGCTAGGCAGTTAATATATAATAGAAATAAGAATAATAGCCCCTGTTTTATAGTCAAATAGGAAGATAGGCAATAAACGAGTAGGCATGTAATATAATTTCAGGTAGTAATAAGTTCTAGAAAACAAAATAAAGCAGTACAAAGGCTTAGAGTGATGAGGGTACTATTTTAGGTAGAGTGGTCATAGAAAGACTCTCATTGCATGGCTCTTTAAGTCAACTCACTGGGGTCTGGACCAAAAATCAGAGGATCTGCGTTCTTCTTCTGTCTCTGTACCTTTGTGACTTAGCACAATACTTAAATTTCAAGGTTGGAGTTTCCTTGTGTATAAAATGTGGGCAGGAATCCCTTTTGGGGATTATGGGGAATATTATAAAGATTCAGTGAGCTAATGGACGTTGAAAGTTAATGGACACTTTCTTAAGTGGTGATAGCCTGATGCTTGGCTCTTCCTTTCCTGAGTCAAGAGAATGAGTGAATGGTGTGGGAGCCAGCCAGGTGATTTTAGCACCTTGAAGACCAAGGAACTGGCTTACAGTAGAAACTGCTTTGTCACCTTATTCAGAACACTGGCTGATGAAGCCCTCATTCAGGGGCTGAGTTGTTGTTCCGTTGCTCAGTCCTGCCTGACTCTTTGCACCCTCATGAACTGCAGCACGCCAGGCTTCCCTGTCCTTCACCATCTCCCAGAGCTTACTCAAACTCATGTCCATTGAGTCGGTGATGCCATCCAACCATCTTGTTCTCTGTCGTCTCCTTCTCCTCCTGCCTTCAATCTTTCCCAGCATCAGGGTCTTTTCCAATGAGTCAGTTCGTCGAATCAGCTGGCCAAAGTATTGGAGCTTCAGCCTCAGCATCTGTCCTTCCAATGAATATTCAGGACTTATTTCCTTTAGAATTGACTGGTTTGATCTCCTTGCAGTCCAAGGGACTCTCAGGAGTATTCCCCAACACCACAGTTCTCACCACATTGAGAGTGAAACCTATATTCCAGGTGGGGCTCTGTATAAGTTGGCAAAATGCTGGAGAGGGTATGGAGAGAATGGAACTCTTCTACACTGTTGGTGGGAATGTAACTTGGTACAGCCTCTGTGGAGAACAGTATGGAGGTTCCTTAAAAAACTAAAAATAGAGCTATCATATGACCCTGCAATCCCACTCCTGGACAAAAACATAGTCTGAAAGGTACATGCCCCCCATGTTCATTGCAGCACTGTTTGCAATAGCCAAGACATGGAAACAACCTAAATGTCCATCAGCAGATAAATGGATAAAGATGTGGTACATACATACAATGGAGTATCACTCAGCCATTAAAAAGAATGAAATAATGCCATTTGCAACAACATGGATGGACATAAGAGATTGTCATACTGAGTGAAGTGAATCAGACAGAGAAGGAAAAATATTGTATGACATCCCATACCTGTGGAATCAAGAAGAAATGATATAAGTGAACTTATTTACAAAACAGAAACAGGCTCACAGACTTAGAGAATGAACTTATGGTTGCAGGGGGAAGAGATAGGAAGTTTGGGATCAACAGGTACACACTGCTATATTTAAAATGGATAATATACAAGGACTTACTGTATAGTACATGGAACTCTGCTCATTGTTTTTTTTAATTTTAAATTAGTTTATCTATTTTTTAACTTTACAATATTGTATTGGTTTTGCCATACATTGACATGAATCCAAAAATATGGAACGCTTCACGAATTTGCGTGTCATCCTTGTGCAGAGGCCATGCTAATCTTCTCTGTATCGTTCCAATTTTAGTATATGTGCTGCCGAAGCGAGCACTCTGCTCAGTGTTATGTGGCTACCCAGATGGGAGAGGAGTTTGGGGAAAAGTGGATATGTGTATCTGTATGGCTGAGTTCCTTTGCTGTACACCTGAACTGTCACAACATTGTTAATGGGCTATACTCCTATACGAAATAAAAAGTCGTTAAAAAAATAAAAAAGGGAATAGCCTAGAATATTTGAAGTCTGTTTGGCTTAGCCCCCAGGAAGAAAAATATCATTACTCTCCAGTGCGGTGCTTGTGTTCTTTCTCTGTCTTTTTCTCTTACTCTCGCTCTTGCTTTCTCTCATTTTGACCTTATTTCCTGCTATGTCTGAATCCAACAAAAGGGAGTTACAGTGATCAACGGGCTTCCCAGGTGGCACTAATGGTAAAGAACACACCTGCCAATGCAGAAGATGTACGAGACACAGGTTTGATCTCTGGATCGGGAAGATCCCCTGGAGGAGGGCACGGCAACCCACTCCAGTATTCTTGCCTGGAGAATTCCATGGACAGAGGAGCCTGGCGGTCCATAGGATCGCAAAGAGTCAGACATGACTGCAGAGACTTAGCACGCATGCACACACAGTGATCAGCAGTCCTCCAGAAACATTTAGATTGAACTACTTGCTTTGAGTTCTGCTTTTTGCTATACTGTGGGCCACAGAAGAGACTGAAACATGGTCTCTATTATTGTTTTGGGGGAATGGACAAGTCAGAAAATTTCTTAACTAGTTGGAGAGCAACTGAATATAAAACATAAAAGGAGAGAATAGTGTGGACTGGAGTAATTTAAGAAGACTTTCTCAAGGAGATGATGCTTGAATGGGCCTTGAGTATAGAATGAATAGATTTAGATTAGTGGTTCTTTTTCATGCTTCTTTAATGAAGTCTTCCGCTACCCCCATATCCTGATGTGACTTTTCTTTTGATGTCCCTTAGCTCTTTTTTGGGCTTCATTTGTGCCATTAACACATCTTATTATAAGCACTGGTGTGTATTGGAGCGGTGAAAAAGACAGACTTTGGAGTCAGACTGTGGATTTAAATCATGGCTCTATTTACTAGCTGTGTGACTTTAGGTAAGTTATTGAACTCTTAAAAGTCTTGATTTTCCCGTCTATAAAGTGGGAATGATACTTACATGAGGTTGTTTGGATGATTAAAAGAGATAATCTCTGTATAGGTCTTAGTGCAGTGTCTGATCCCTTGTAAACATCTATTAAATGTTAGCTGTAATTGTTCTAATTATCTTCTTCTAGATCAGCACTGTTCAGTAGAACTGTCTGTAATAATCACAATGTTCTATATCTTTACTGTCCAATATAGTAACCACTAGCTAAGATGGTAGCCACTGGGCTTCTGCAGGTGTGCTGACCATGGAAGGTCCTGGCAGTAAGGAAGGCAGAGTTAAAGTGTTTTAAAAAGCATAGAGTTACCATATGAACCGGCAATTCCACTTATAGGTATATAGTCTTGAGAATCAAAAGCATGTGTATATAAAAACTTTTACACAAATGTTCATAGTAGCATTATTCGTAATAGCTAAAAAGTGGAGACAATCCAGGTGTTCATCAACTGATGAATAAACAAAATGTGATATATCCATATAATTGAATATTATTCAGCTATAAAATGGAATGACGTACTGATACATGCTACAATGTGGATGAACCCTGAAAACATTATGCTTGGTGAAAAGGTCACATATTATATGATCCATCTAAATGATATGCCCAAGATAGGTATATCTATAGCTATATCTATTTAGAAAGAGAGAAAGAGAGAGAAAGAAAACAGATTAGAATGGTTGCTGTGGGCTAGAGGGTAGGCAAAATGGGGAGTGACTGCTAGTGAATATGGGGTTTCTTTTGGGGGTGATAAAAATGTTCTGAAATTAGATTGTGGTAATGGCTGCACGACTTTTGTGAGTATACTGAAAACCACTGAATTATTTTCCTTAAGTGGATGAATTGTATCTAAATAAAAACGAAGATAATTTGAATGTGCTAAAAACTGTTGGTTTTAACAGAATTGTAAAAAGTTATAATTTATTTTCTTTTCTGATTGAAAATTTCCCCCCAGGACCTCAGCCCACCAAGGTGAGGACTTAGGGGCCTGTTCCCAGTTTGAGATGTGAGCCTGAACAGGATCTTAGGCATGGGCTCACCAGTGAGTGGGTGGAGGGTGCATCATAGTTCTGCTTTGGTTCAAGGGGACTTTTCCTGTCTTTGGCTGGGATGGGCATGGATGAGTCACCCCCTGTAACGTGAGGGATGTGGGATGTGAAGAATGAGCTGTCATCTCGTTTCTGATGACATCCTGAGTGTCACACAGTGGTAGGCTAAATGTAGGTGCCGAACCATTTGGCCTGAATTCTTTATGGAGAATTCCCTGGGAACCAGCTGAGGACATGGAGAAAGAGAAATAATCTCAGCCTGTGGGGAAGGTGAAACCAGGTGAGAAATGCCAGTGACAGATACACTTTTCACCTGTTCACGGATGAGCTGCTGAAAGATCAAGGGAAGTTGATTTTCTTTTTCTTCACGTGGTAAACAGTTATTGGTGGATTACCCTCTGGCTGGTCCATGGGTCTTGTGCTCAAGGAGTTCCCAAACACACCCAGGAGATGAAACAGACAGCTCGGATGTCAAGAAGCATCCAGGGAATGGTTCAGACAGGATCATGCACAGCCAAAGGTGGGAGAGATGGCTGTGAGTTTGGTGATAGAGAGGAAGTCTGAACCTAGGGCCCCAGGAGGGTAGCATGTTCTGGATGGGGACTGCAAGGAGAGTAAGGCAGATACATTCTTGTCCTTACACTTCCTGTCCTGTTTGTTACACTTGCTGTTTATTTTTGAGCTACAACAAACAGGCCTTTGTGCTCCTAATCTAAGCGTGTCCCTGTGCTGGGCAAAACTAGAGACACTGGCGTTATGAGAGCTGAGCCCTGTCTCTAGAAGTGCTTAATGTGTTGGAGGAGACAGACCTGGAGACAGTTGATTCTAATGGCATGGATCAGGGTGTGTAATAGACAAGGATGGACTTGGTGTGTAAGGCTGCAGGCTGACTTGACTCTGACTTGGGATTAGGTAAGGCTACCCTTAAATACGCCCTGAGACAGGCCTTGGTGGAGAAGCCTGTTAATGATCATTGTCAAAAGATGAAGCAGAGATATAGAATGCTTCTTTTTTGGGGGGTGTAGGCTGCTTTGGAGGTCTTTTCATTTGCTCTCAGATTTGACAAAAGAATAGAGGATCTGTGTTCGGGAATAGCTCTCTCTCTCTCCCTGCCACCTCTTCAGGCAGTGCTGAGCTGACTGCAGCAGGCCCTTGTCTGTCCTGCACTTGTTCCATTGCTGTTTTGGAAAGATGAAGCTTGAGAGGTGCCAGAGCTATGCCAGTTGCTATGGGGCCGGAAACAGGTGAGGCTTCCAGCCCTGTTGAGTTAAGGAGTAAGGGGTTTGTCATCTTCAGCCAACTTAAGGCCTGCCTTTGCAATGAAACTGGATAAGTAGTCCACACAGCATGTTTTTCATTTGGGGCTATTTTCAGCCCTGGAGCCCAGCAAGGTGGAATGATTGAGATGCTTTTGTGGGGTTCAGGCTTTTGCTAGATCCTATTTGCCAGGATACGGGCCCAGCCATTTCCCAGGAGATCAGCTTTTCTAAACAAGCAGTGCTAAAAGGAAGGAGGCTTTCCTTCCTTCTCAGTGGGGAGCATAGGAAATGTGACGGTGGGTGTTCAGTTTAATATTCCAACTCAGGTCCTACATGGAGATGTGTAGTTGGGAACATTGCCATATGGTGTCTCAAGCAGTTTTGAGGAACTCATCTGGATCCTTCTTGTATTTTTCTGGTCACTTCGATGGCCCGGCTCTGCTATGGGAGGGGCTCTGTATGCATGTAGACCTGCTGCTGGCCAGGGACTTGATCTCTTCTGTGTCTGCATGTCTCTAAGCCTAGCAGAACAGATGGCTTGGCCTTGCTGTACTGGCAAGTGACCCAGCAGTGGTCTGTGTCCAGTAATCTTCTCGGGAGTTCCCTATATAGTGAGTGCTTGCTGGGTCCAGGCAGCTATCATGGGTACCATTCTAGATGCTGATGTTCTATCAGAGAAGCCTCAGATAAGATCATCGTCTTACTCTTGAGGCTTAACACAGTACTCTTAACAATTAAAAAAAAAAACACTTAAATAAATACTTGTGGTTTAATGGATGTTGGGTTTTCTTTCCTTTTTTTTAAATAGGAACTCAGAGGGGTATGAGAAGGGAGCTAGCAGTTGATGCCTACTGTGTTCAGGTACTGTGTTAAGTGCTTTCAGGCGTTTA
Organism: Okapia johnstoni; assembly: GCA_024291935.2. Taxonomy (NCBI): domain Eukaryota; kingdom Metazoa; phylum Chordata; class Mammalia; order Artiodactyla; family Giraffidae; genus Okapia; species Okapia johnstoni. The sequence continues at coordinate 27,090,554 of CM044325.1, forward strand.
CTTTTTTCCTTAACTTTTTATTTTGTAATGGAGTATAGCTGATTAACAATGTTGTGATAGTGTCAGGTGAACAGAGAAGGGACTCAGCCACATGTATACATATCAATTTCCCCCTAAACCCCCCTCCCATCCAGGCTGCCATATAACGTTGAGCAGGGTTCCACGTGCTATACAGTAGGTCCTGGTTGGTTATCCATTTTAGATATTGCAGCTGGGTACACGTCTGTCCCAGCTCCCTAACTACCCTTCACCTCATTCTTCCCTCTCCCTACTCCCCAGCAACCGTGTTTGTTCTCTAAGCACAGTTTATTTATTTTTTTATTTTTTAATTGAAGGATAATTGCTTCACAGAATTTTGTTGTTTTCTGTCAAACGTCAAGATATTTACTTTTTAAAAAACAAGCTTCCGAGATGATTATTGTTGTCAGTATCTTACAGATGGACAACTGAGAGGTTAAATTACTAGGCCAAGCTAACTTTCTCTTAGCCTTATCTAGCCTCTTTCTTGAGGATCTGGCCTCTTACCCTGGCAGATGCCTAATAGGATACAAGTGCCTTGTTTTTAGTATTTTGTGGGTGAGTGGGGCTAGTTGAGTCTTTTCTAGGTGAACATCTGTATCCTGGGCTGGATGTTGCTGTCATAGATAAAGATAATAAAAAGTGTATAACCTTGAGGAATGACCATCTAATGGGAGAGATAGGTAGGTAGATATTATAGGGTAGTAGGTGTTAAAGGAGTCATAAAAGCACAGATAGACCCTTTTACTTTGTGAGGGATGCTGTGAGCAGGGACTTTTACTCTGAGGCCTTCTGTACCTGTTTTTTGTTGTTGTCTGTTTGATTTTATGTATAGCTCCTTATAGGAACCTCCCTTACCACCTGTTCAGTTCAGTTCAGTTTGGTCGCTCAGTTGTGTCCGACTCCTTGCGACCCCATGGACTGCAGCACATCAGGCCTCTCTGTCCATCACCAACTCCCAGAGTTTACCCAAACTCATGTCCATCGAGTCGGTGATGCCATCCAACCATATCATCCTCTGTCGTCCCCTTCTCCTCCTGCGTTCAGTCTTTCCCAGCATCAGGGTCTTTTCAAATTAGTGAGATCTTCACATCAGGTGGCCAAAGTATTGGAGTTTCAGCTTCAACATCAGTCCTTCCAGTGAATATTCAGGACTGATTTCCTTTAGGATGGACTGGTTGGATCTCCTTGCAGTCCAACGGACTCTCAAGAGTCTACTCCAACACCACAGTTCAAAAGCATCAATTCTTCTACGCTCAGGTTTCTTTATAGTCCAACTCTCACATCCATACATGACTATTGGAAAAACCAAAGCTTTGACTAGATGGACCTTTGTTGGAAAAATAATGTCTCTGCTTTTTAATATACTGTCTAGGTTGGTCATAACTTTCCTTCCAAGGAGTAAGTGTCTTTTAATTTCATGGCTGCAGTCACCATCTGCAGTGATTTTGGAGCCCCCCAAAATAAAGTCAGCCACTGTTTCCACTGTTTCTCCATTTATTTGCCACGAAGTGATGGGACCAGATGCCATGATCTTAGTTTTCTGAATGTTGAGCTTTAAGCCAATTTTTTCACTCTCCTCTTTCACTTTCATCAAGAGGCTCTTTAGTTCTTCTTTGTTTTCTGCCATAAGGGTGGTGTCATCTGCATATCTGAGGTTATTGAAATTTCTTCTGGCAATCTTGATTCCAGTTTGTGCTTCATCCAGTCCAGTGTTTCTCATGATGTACTCTGAATATAAATTAAATAAGTGGGGTGACAATATACAGCCCTGACGTACTCCTTTTCCTATTTGGAACCAGTTATTCCATGTCCAGTTCTAACTTGCTTCCTGACCTGCACACAGATTTCTCAAGACCATACGTTTTACCAATTTTGCAAGTCTCACCTTGTCGTTGAGACTTGATCCTTGAGACTAGGTGCAGGTGCTTTTTTTTTTTTAACCTTGTTGCTTCTCAATATCTGACCTGTGTCAGTTAGTTGTCTCCAGACCTCAGTTGCATATCTGTAAAGTGAGACTAATGATAGCTGGGTATATTACAGTCTGAAAGCAGGGGCCAGTCCAGGTGGTAATATTTGGAGATCTACCTGCTTCCTAATTCTGTGATCTTATCCTTCTAGTCCTAATATAGGACTGGGCATCCAGCAGGCTTTGAATTCAGTTTGTCACAGAGACTGCTGAGAGTGTTTTATAGCACCTGAAAAGCCTAAGACTTTTCTCCATCACCCCTGTTAGACCCAGCAGTACTGACAGAAGCTCTTGGCTTCTCTTTGGATTGAGTCAGACTTTCTAGCCTGACAGTTAAGATTTGGCTTAGATTTTAAGCTCAAGGGGATATTGTTTTTTAATTGATATTTAAATGCGTTTTCTCATGTAATTTCCTTCATTATCATCTTGGTCGACATAGGTGATGGTTTCCTTATTTTGCTTCTGAAAATCATGGCTTAGGCAAAGGGGATTGGGACCCCACCCTTAGGACTTTCGCCTCTCCAGGCTTTGGGTTGGAAGTCTAAAGCTCTGTGAAATACTCTGTGTACAATACCCACTTGAGCTCTAAAGTTGTATTAATATAATAAAGTACTCGACTTTGTTAAGATTTGGGGAGAGGGTCTCAAGGGACCTAGGGGGATGTCACAGGAACTCTGAGTGATAGTTAAGTCCACCACTAATCAAACAAAAGTTAATAAAAATATTGATAATAAAAGCAATACTGTTAATGTTATGATAAAAACAAATGTATATTGAGTAAGTATGTGTTAGATGTAATTCTGCATTTACCTTATTCTCACAATAGTCAATGAGGTAAATATTGTTATTCTCATTTTATAAATGAGGAATCTAAGATCACATATCTAGTAATTGGTGTAATTGGGTTGTTGTTTAGTCACTAAGTCCTGTCTGACTCTTTTGTGACCGCATGGACTGTAGCCCTCCAGGCTTCTCTGTCCATGAGATTTCTCAGGCAAGAATACTGGAATGGGTTGCTATTTCCTTCTCCAGGGGATCTTCTCAACCCAGGGATTGAACCTGCGTCTCTTGCATTGGCAGGAGGATTCTTTACCACTGAGCCACCAGGGAAGCCTGGTGGAAGTGGGACTCAACCTAATTAGAAATTTCATGTTCTAATTCCAAAGTCTATGTTGCTGTTTCCCCAGTGATCTGGATATATGCTTATATTCTGTGGGCCAGGCTGCCTCTTTGGGAGGAAGGAGATGTGGTTACAGGCTGTCTCTTCCTTAGCACCTGGGTTATTTATTTTCAATGCCCACTGAGTGGCAGGCACTGTTTAGATACCAGGGGCACTAATTTTATTAATTCATAGTTTTATTCAATAAAAAGGTGGTATAGCATAAAGTTAAGAGCATTGAACTAGATCCAGAATCCTGGCTCCACTTCTTAATAGCTTTGTGACCTTGGACAAATTATTCAACCTCTTTTAAATGGATTAATATGCTTAAAGCTCTTCAAACAGTGCCTGGCACAGCGTAAGTGGTCAATATATGTTAGCTGTTATTAATATGATTTCTAAATTGAGGGTTAATAAACGTATCAAGCTGTGGGAATACAGTGGTAAACACAATAATCTCAGTCCTGCCCTTAAAAATTTGTAGTCTAGTGAGGAAGATAGGTTTTTAAACAAATGTTTAGAAATACGCTGAGTGCTCTGAAGAAGTGTAAGGTGTGGTGGGTTCCTGTACAGAGGGTCCTAATACCAACTGGGAACTCAGGATTCTGAGTCATGAGTAAGGGAACAGCATAAGCTATGGGGCCTGACTGCCTGGGTTCAAATCCTGGCTCTGCCATTCGTTAACTGTGCTACTTTGGGCAAGTTACTTAATTAACTTGTGCCTTTTATCTGAATAATGAGGAAAATAATAGTATCTATCTGATAAGGGGTTATGAGGATTGGTAAGTTATATTTGCAAAGTACTTATGGCAGTGCCTGGCACATAAATTCTCTGTGTATATGTTAAATAGATACATTTATGGGCTTTCCTGCTGGCTCAGATGGTAAAGAATCCACCTGCAATGAGGGAGACCTGGGTTCCATCCCTGGGTTGGGAGGATCCCCTGGAGAAGGGAACATCTACCCACTCCAGTATTCTGGCCTGGAGAATTCCATGGACTGTATAGTCCATGGGGTCACAAAGAGCTGGACACGACTGAATGACTTTCACACAGGTGGTGCTAGTGGTAAAAATCTGCCTGCCAATACAGGAGATGTAAGATGAGGGTTCCATCCCTGGGTTAAGAAGATCCCCTGGAAGAGGGCATTGCAACCTACTCTAGTATTCTTGCCTAGAGAATCCCAAGGACAGAAGAGCCTGGCGGGCTACAGTTCATAGGGTTGCAAAGAGTTGGATATGACTGAAGTGACTTAGCACACACGTGCTCACATACATTTATGCTTTTTAGAGCATAAATCTTGGCATTTCTTTCTAAAAAACCCTTTATTAACTTGTCCTACCTTGTAGGTCAAAGTCCAAGTTCTTTACTATGGTACATATTAGGATGGTGATATTTTTCTGGATCAGTCCTTGTTTACAGCTCTTTTTCTGGTTCTCTTTTCTTTCAGAAGTGAACCTGTTTAGATCATAAGTTATGTGGCCACCCCATATGAGGCTTTCCATGATCCGACCCCTTCGTATTGCTCTAGTCTCATCTTTTGTCATTGCTCTGCTAGCACCTTTTCAAAGTGTTTCTGTGAGTTACTTGCCGTTCCTGAAAGGCGTTCTTTTTTCTTTTTCTTTTCTTCAGTTCTGAGCCTCTGCATGTGCTATTCCCTTCGTCTAGGATGACCTGTTTCTTTCACCTCCAATTTTCTTGCACTCCCACTGCCCTCCTGGTATACCTACTCATTCTTCAAGGTATACTTCAATTATCTTCCCTATGAAGACTTGGCCTTGCTTTCCTATCTTGGTGGTTGTTTTCTCTTCTGTACCATTACTGTAATTAGTATAGCTCTCCATTATGATTCTAATCACCATTGGACTGCAGATGTTTACTTTTATGTCCTTCTACCAGATTTTGAGTTGCTAGAGGGCAGGGACCAATTTCTTTATTTCTTTGATTTGAAAGAGTATTTCAATATTCTTTATTTCATTAAAAAAATGAAGTTATTACATACATAACAATAAAATGAATGAAATGCTTGATGAATTTTTACATATGTGTATACCCATGTGTAACTACTGGCCAGATCAAGATACAGATACACTTCTGCAGCTTCAGAGTTTAGCATAGAGGCTGGCAAACATTGTCTGTAAAGCAGCAGATAATAAATATTTTAGGCTTGATGGGCCATACGGTTTTTGTTGAAGTGGCAGGTTGTTGGAGGAAAGCAGTCACAGACAATATGCAAATAATCGTGCATGGCTGTGTTCCAGTAAAATTTTATTTTCAAAAGCAGATGTTCGGCCAGATTTGGCCTGAGGGCCACAGTTTGCTCATTTCTTATCTAGCAGAAGTACCCATGGATAAAATAGAAACCCAGTAAATGTCTGTTGAATTGTAGATAAAGACCTTGATCTCCGAAACCGTTTTCTTGATTTTCCAGTAGTGGACAAGTTTGTATCTCCAGAGTAGGGCTGTGCTTTGAGAGGTATTTCTTGAGGCAGGTTGCCTTTTCACAAGTTGTTCATATTCATCAGGGATTAAAAATGTCATCCCTTCCAGCACAATTTTGGTGGCCTGTGGTCTATGGAAATTGGAGATCCATGAAACAGTAAAGGGTTTATTTGTGTGAATCCCTCATAGTTCCTTGAAGCTGTGAACTATGTCTTATTTGTTTTGTCCTTAGGGCCCAGCTAGCATAAGGTCTTAGACAGGGATGCTTATTAAATATTTGTTTTTTTAACTAATGAATGAATTAAGTTGCTTTCAGTATGTCAGTAGCCTAATGGAAATTGTATACTTGTGTACAATTTAAGCGTCTGCTTTTTGTTTCAATTGTGCCAGTGCTGTGTGGCAACACTGGTTTCCTCATGCTGATTGGTACTTTGAGTGGCAGTTGATGGCATCATAGGACATAAACCTGTCCAGTGAGTGAATGACCTTGGACAAGTACAGAGCCAAAATAAGCAACTGGTAGCAGAGCCCCGTGCTTGAAGGCCTACATGTTTACTTTCACTTTCTTGCTCGTTTAGCATCAAAGCCAGGATGGAGAGACGTGTGATTTCACAATATTGTTATGAAGTTCTGATAATTGTATACGGTTGGTTAAAGTCTGAACCAGCATTTTGAAAAGAAAAAGTAGTGGTAATAAACACAGCTGAGAATGTTGAATTATTTCTCAATAAATGTGCTTTGTTTATAGACAGAGTCTTTCAAAACATGAGCTATGAAAGGAAAATGAAGTGTTGATAAAAAGAATGGGTCCTAATACTTCTGAGTCAAGAATAGGCATCTAAACTCTGTCATTAACACTAAACTTTTTCCCCTAATGGTTGGCCTTCATCACAGTATGTTTTACCTATTGTTTTCATTTGGGACTTGTAGTTTAAAGACCTAGATCCAAAGTTCAAGGTAAATTTTCAGTAATCTCTAGGACACTTTCCCATTATCTGCCCTCCCCCCAGCTCCCAAACACACACACACACACACACACACTAAAGCTGGTCAGGCACACAGAGGTTGCCCACCGAGTGGCCCTTACTTCCCACTGCCTCTCATGTCTTAACAGAATTTATGTGTATTTTCTGAGGATTGGAAGGGATTGGTGTGAAGATTAGGGTGGGGTGGGGGTTGAGTAACTTTACTGTCAAGAAAACAAGGCAAATTCTCTCCCTAGTGGTCCTAGAAATAATGATCATATGTATGTTAAGAATATAAAGGATTTCAACCCCTTATTTTCTTTGATCCTCATTGCTATCCTCATTGCTAGTCCGGTTTGCACAAGGGTAAGATGAGGCTCAGAGGGTACCTTCTCTAAGGTGTCACACTGCTGTTAAGGCAGCAGAGCCAAGATTTGAAACCAGGCTGTCTTACCCAGGTATCTGTGTTCCTTATAATGCAGGAGTGGTTTTGAAACTGTTTCAAGGTGTCATAGGGTTTCTCAGAGGTGCCTCAAGAATCACCGAGGGAGAGGTGAGTCATGGAAAGGCCTCTGGACTTTTCTTACATATCACAACTGTAACTCCCCTGCACTCAGCTTATTTTTTAACTTTAAAAAAACCATTTTTTATTGTGAAAAATTTTGAACATATCTAAAACTAGAGAGGCAGTATAACAAACCCCGGTGTGTCTGTTACTCTCCATATACACTTACATACTTGTGGCTAATCTTATCACTCTTGTTTCATTTTATCCTCCCACCCCCTGGATTATTTTGAAGTAAATTCAAGACATATCATTTCATTCACAAACATTTTAGTGAAAAAATAAGCAAAATATTGGGTTAGCCCAATATCATTGTTATGCTTAAAAATATAACAATAATCACTAATATCATAAACCAGTGTTTAAATTTTTCATGACTCAAAAATTTTTAAAAAAAAATTGGTTTATTCATATTAGTATCCAAAGAAGTTCTACACATTGATTGATCTAAATCTTGAGTCTCATCTAATCCATAGCCTTCCCCCTCTTTCTTTTCTTTTCCTTACAACTTTATGTTAGAGAAACTGAGTCATTTGTCCTGAAGAGTTTCCCAGTTTCTGGATTTTGCTGATTATCTCCCTTGTTGTTATTCGGTCACTAAGTTGTGTCCAAATCTTTGCAACCCCATGAACTGCAGCACTCCAGGCTTCCCTGTTCTTCACTATCTCCCAGAGCTTGCTCAAACTTGTGTCCATTGAGTCAGTGATGCCATCCAACCATCTCATCCTCTGTTGCCCCCTTCTCCTCTTGCCCTCAGTCTTTCCCAGCATCAGGGTCTTTTCCAGTGAGTCGACTGTTTGCATCAGGTGGCCAAAGTATTGGAGCTTCAGCTTCAGCATTAGTCCTTCCAGTGAATATTCAGGGTTGATTTCCTTCAGGATTGACTAGTTTGATCTCCTTGCTGTTTAAGGGACTCCTGAGAGTCTTTTCCAGCACCACAATTCGAAAGCATCAGTTCTTCGGTGCTCAGCCTTCTTTATGGCATTTAACATGTCCCTAAGTCCTCTACACTGTCTATAAATTTAGTATTTGAATCTTAAGGCTTGATCAGATTCAGAATCAATAATTTCCTTCCTTCTTTCTTCTCTCTTTCCTTTTTTTGAAAATATGTTTATTTTCAAATAGCTGATTTTCTATTTGTAATGTTAAGAATGAGGAAGAGTTCACTTGATCTAGTCATTAAATTAGTTCCCATCAGCTTTTTGTCAATGATTTTAGGAGCCATTGATATTTACTGCCTAGATCCATTACTTCATTAGAGACCTAATTAGATATAGATATTGAGACTTCTAATTGGGTTTAATTTGAACTGAATTTGAAAAATACATTGTTTGAAACAATGTTTAAACTTTGTTTAAAAATAGTTTGAAGACTGTTTGTAGCTGTTGTCTAAAAGCACCAGTTAGGAAAGGAACCAGGAACTATGAAATGAGGACAGGGACTGTCACTGATTTTTAAGACTTTTTAAACTTCTTCACTTCCTCATGTGTATTGTTTTTGACCTATAGTCTTTCCCAACCCAACAGTTAAACCCTTAACAACAAAAAGGGCCCATACATTTTAACTATTGAAGATTGAGATAAATGGAGTGACAGTTTAAACTTAGACCCTGGCTTGGGGTAGGAAGCCTTAAGGGGCAGAGTGAGAGTTCTGCCTTAATGAGCAAAAAGTGAAAGTGAAAGTGTTAGTTGCTCATTCGTGTCCAACTCTTTGCAACCCCATGGACTGTAGCCCCCCACCAGGCTCCTCTGTCTATGGGATTCTCCAGGCAAGAATACTGGAGTGGGTTGCTATTTCCTTCTCCAGGGGATCTTCCTGACCCAGGGATTGAACCTGGGTTTCGTGCCTTGCAGGCAGATTCTTGACCATCTGAGCCACCAGGCAAAGGAAGTGGTTAAGTCCCTGGGGCCTGTGAAGCCTGAGGAGCTTGCAAAATGGCCTTGGGTGCATCTAAGATGAAATACTCGTAGCTGAGAATGGGAAGACTGAACCTTTATCCTTAGCCCTTTATTCCACAGCATCTGTGCAGAGGGCCTGGCTGGCCAGGCCTCAGTTGTGTCACATCTGACATGTTTCAAAGCCAGAGTCCTGGCAGCTGTGTTTAGGCTGACTCTTAGGAATTCTGGACAGATACCCTCAGGACGGCCTGAGGCTCCCTACTTGGCTCTGTTCCAAGGAAGGCCGAGGGCGAGAGCCTTGCAGCAAAAACTGTGGCTGACCCTTAGCTGGCAGTACCTTGTCACTCTGGCTAAGAGGAGAGCTTCTGTGAAGCACTTGGTGTTCTCTAGCCTTTGCAGAGGTCACCGGCAGACAAGGCCGGGGAGTAAGGCCTTAATTAGCTAGGGACTGCTGGAGCGAAGCCATTTGGCAGTATCTTAACTCAGCTCCTCAGTGGGACTGGCTCCTTCCCCTAGTGACAGTGCAAATGCACTCTCCTTTTTTAGTTTTTGATCTCTGAGGCATCACTCTTCTTCTGTGAGCTTCAAGACATTTGTGTGCAGTGTGGTTCAAGGCTGATTAAAAGTCGGATAGGTGGTATGACAAAAATTCCTTCCATCTGTACAGGGCTTTTAAACCACTGAAGCACATTTTATTTCATTTTTTCCAGACCAGTAGTTCTGTGCTTTGCAGATGAGAAAATTAAAGCCCAGAAAGGAGAAGTAACAAAGATAATAGCTAATTAGACTCTGGATTCCCAGACTAGTGCTCTTTCTGCTGATATATGTAGGACAAGGAGAAAGGAGGAGGACGGTGAAGGGAATTGAGTATACTTTTATTGATATGTGTGAGGCACTATATAAGGTGCTTGGCTTAGTTTTCTCAGAAAGTTTTATGGTGAAAAATGTTACCACTCTGAATCCCAGAGTGGTTAAGTGACAGTTAAGATCATACAGCTAAGAAGGAGCGTGCCTGGATTCAGATCTGTTTGACCTTGAAGTCCGTGTCTATCATTAAACTATATTCCTTGACAGTTGTTTATTCTAAAGTCATTACTGAGCTGCAAATGCAGTGCTGGGTATGAGGAATATATGGAAGCTTACATTTTGCTAATCTCTGCCTTTATGGAACTCAATTTGGTGACGCTCACTGCTCTGATAGAGGGGATGGCGACAAAGGGGTAGATAGAGGGGTTGGGGCAGTGGGCACCGGAGGCCCCCTCATTTTGGGTGGGAGAGGCTTCCCGGAGAAGTTGGTACCTCAGTTAGTCTCGTGATGAAGGACATGAGCCCTGGGGTTGGTCTGCCTGGGTCCCATCACTTGCTAGTAATACTTGGGGCAAGTTACTTAACGTCTCTGAGCTTACTTCCTGATCTCTAACTTGGAGATAATCATATTGTCCACCTCATAGGCCTGTTGTGATGATTAAGATGCGATAATCCATGTGAAACATTTAACAGATTGCCTGCCTGCAGTGCGAGAGACCTAGGTTCGATCCCTGGGTTGGGAAGATCCCCCGGAGAAGGGAACAGCGACCCACTCCAGTATTCTGGCCTATACAGTCACAAAGATTCGGACACGACTGAGTGACTTTCACTTTCAGATACACAATAAACTGTCATTAATTGTCAGCCATTATAATTATCATTGTCTAGCGTGTTTTTTTCCCATCTTCAACTTGTGGGGACAGATGAAACCAGGCTCTCTTAGGACCTCTTATTGTCAATGAAGTGGGGCTTTATTTAGGTGATTTCAAAGATTTCTTTCAGGTCTAAAATTCTGTCAAAGTAAAAACTGCCTGGTTTGTTTCCAGGAGGGCAACTGGCAAGTAACTTTTTATCTGGCAACAACCCGACCTAGTTTGTACTCCCTACAGCCATCTCTGATTGGCCCCTGTAAGTGCTATATACCTGAAAAAGACCCCTCTTTTCTCTGCTATCTCTTCATTGGCTAGTCTGGAAGCTGGGCTCCCGTAGAAACTAGTCTTTCCCTCTAGAGCTGATGTCCTTCATCTCTAGACCAGCCAAGGTACCAACTTCTCTGGGAAGCCTCACCTAACAACTTCCCCTGCCGCAGTGATTAGGGTCCCCCTGAGCTCCCATTACCCCCATCCGTCTCTTTATCACTGTTTTCCTAGTCCCTCCATCATAGTAGTGAGCGTCACCAAATTATGAGTTCCACGAAAGCAGAGATTGCTAAAGCTTATGCTTCCTTGTATCCCTTGTACCTAACATTTCACCTGAAGCTCAATAAAGGTTTATTAGAATGAACAACTGTCAAGAAATATAGTGTAATGATGGAAAGACACAGGCTTTAAAGTCAAACAGACTTAGATCTGAATCTAGGGTAACCTTCCCACAAATTTTTTGTGATGGAGAAAGTAATGTAGTTTTAGTAGTCCAAGTGGTCTAGAGATTCTCTCCTACTGTCGGGTCCTGTCCACTTGGGTAATGGTGGAGTAACAGCACCTTTATATATTTTACAATGTACTCTTTTAAAATAAGTGTTCTTTAGAGCATCACTGTCATATGAAAAGACAATTAGTATTAGTCTCTAAAAGACCTTTGAGGACAAGTTTGGAAAAGCTGGGAGTCTGTAATATGGTAAGAAAAGATATGCAGAGTTTTGTACATTTAAAAAAAAATTGAAGTGTAAATAATTCTACATTAAAAAAAAGAAACTCAATTTCATTTCCTTTATTATTTAATGTTTTGGTTGTGCTGGATCTTTGTTGCTGCGTGTAGGCTTTCTCTAGTTGTGGAGAGCAGGGGCTACTCTCTAGTTGCTGTGCACGGGCTTCTCATTGTGGTGGGTTCTCTTGTTGTGGAGCACAGACTTTAGGCGCACAGGCTTTGGTAGTTTAGTTGCTCTTCTGCATGTGGAATCTTCCTGGACCAGGGATTGAACCCATGTCCCCTGCACTGGCAGGTGGATTCTTATCCACTGTACCACCAGGGAATTCCTACTTCTACATGTTTTGATCATGGAATCACTGCTCCCCCCTCCCCCAAATAAAACCAACAACCCATCCTTGATAGTTCATGAAATGCCAGTGTTCCATGAGACACAAGAGGTAAAATGAGCACAAAGTGGCTCCCTAATTTTCTCTTAGTTGGGCTTGAAGAAGTAGAATGGTAAGCTGTCCTTTGACTGGCAGAGTACCTCTAGGACTCCTCTTCTTTTCATAGACTGGGGGATTGTTATAGAAAGCTAGAGATCTTGCTTAATCCATAAGTTCCTGGTTATGTCCCTGACTCAATGGTAGGAGATTTGGCTAGTAAAGCCTCTGTAGTTGGCCTTGCTTACTGCTTCTAGAGGGGGGAGGTCAGTGCTCTGCTCTGAGGGAATAATATTGAGTTCAGTCAGAGAACTATCTGTTTGCTCTCTTGTTAACTACAGCTGGTCGAGAAGTGGGTTGGGTAGGCAGGGATTGCGTTCAATATTTCAGTCTTATGGAGTTCTGAGTTCCAGTCTCACTTTGCTTTAAGTGAGGTACTTCTACCTTCTCAACCTTGGTTTCCTTATTTAGAGATGCAGAAGTTGTATTAGATTGATTACATTCAATAAATATTTATTAAGCATTTATTGTGATCCAGTCACTGTTCTAGGGTGATGGGAATGTAGTGTTGGGAAAGCAGACCCTGCCTCAGGAACTTAATCTAGTAGAGATGATTACATTATGTGAGTATGGAAGTGTGTGTTATAAATTAAGATTTTAATAGTTGAGAGAAGGCAGACATTTGTATGAGTCACTGTAGTCTAGCAGGCTTCCTGGAGATGGTGTGACTTACTCTCCAAAACTGTAAAGTTTTTGTATTGCAGAAGTTCAGGGAGGCGTTTGGATGTGCACGTGACCTGAGTGCAGGTAGGAGTGAATAGCCAGTGCTCAGGAGAAGGTGATATCCTGTACACTCTTCGCTGTGACATCTCCCATGGGCACTCTGCTGAGGGGGCTTGTTCCCAGGGCAGTTGAAGATAGCACTGCCAGAGAGAACTTGCAGCTAAGGACAGAGGGAGGGGCTGGGCAGAAGAGGATTGCTATTGTGGGTAGGGGGAAAGGATCATAACTGATGAAGTCAGAAGTTAAAATGGTAGGGAACCAGGGAGGTGAAGAACGTGAAATGGGTCAGGGTAACAGTTAATGTCTCAGGCTATGAATGACAGAGGAATTGAAACCTGAAAATGTTTACATATAATTTCTTTCCATGTGCCAAGCACTGTTAGCATTTTTAATGCTAAGCTTATTTAATATTTAATTCTTTTTTCATTATTTAATTCTTAGTAGTATGTCTAATCTTTATATTCAATACCAGCTCTAAGAGGGTAGGTACTATTATTTTCCTATTTTAAAGGTGAGAAAACTGAGACCTGGAGAATTTAAATAATTTGCTCAAACTCATATGGTTGATAAATGATGAAGTTAAGATTCATGCTTGGGTGATATTTTTTCCAGTCTGCTCTTTAAAAAAAAAAATCTATTTTTATTTATTATTTATTTGGCTGCGTCATTGTTAGTTGTGGCACATGGGATCTCCGATCTCCGTTGTGGTCTGCAGGATCTTTAGTTGCAGCATGAGAACTCTCAGTTGTGGCATGTGAACTCTTAATTGAGGCGTGTGGGATGTAGTTTCCTGACTAGGGATCAGACCTGGGCCCCCTGCATTGGAAGCGAGGAGTCATAGTCACTGGACCACCAAGGAAGTCCCCGGAGTCCCTGCCCTTAATCTCCATGTTACACAGTTTTAGGCCATCATACATCATACAGTGAGAAGCCACCATACATTTCTGGCTAGTGGGGCAACTTTTTGCAGGCAGTGTAGTGTAGGGCAATTTCCTAAGGAAGTGTGGAATTGAAGGCAAGAAAACTCATCACAGTTGTTGTAATAATCGTCTCAGTTGCTTTTGAAGGTGTAGAAAGATGGTATTTCACAAATTACTTTCTGAGATGGATCTGGTAGTTCCCGGTGCTACCTCTAATTTCAGCCCATTTTAGAAATTATTTTCCAAATAATTTTAATCTGTAGGAATCTCTCCTATCCTCTGCCTAGTCCAGGCAGAGGGGCCCCAGGAATCAGATCAGGAATACCTCTTCTGGAGTCAAGAGTTCAAGCAGCATCTGGAAGCATTTGCAAGAGGGGAAGTTGAACCTATTAAGACTTCCTGTTGACATCAGAGTTTGCTCTCCTGATATAGGGGGGAGAATCCCCTGTTATAATTGATAGTGAACCTGATTGGTCTTTTTTTTTTTTTTAAGATTTTAATTTATTTATTTGGCTGTTCTGGGTCTTCATTGCTGTGCAGGCTTTCTCTAGTTGCAGTGAGTGAGGGCTACTCTCTAGTTATGATGCAGGGGCTTCTCATTGCCGTGACTTCTCTTGTTCTCTAGGCACACAAGCTTCAGTAGTTGTAGCTCTTGGGCTGTAGAGCACAGTCTCAGTACTTGTGGTGCACGGGCTTAGTTGCTCCATGGCATGTGGGATCTTGCCTGACCAGGGATCAAACCCATGTCTTCTGCATTGGCAGGTTGATTCTTTATCACTGAGCCACCAGGGAAGCCCCCTGATTGCTCATCTTGAGAGACTGGGCAAGTGTGCTGAGGTACAGAGATGTGACATGATCCTTGTCTTTGAGCCATCCACAAATTACTGAGAAGATAACCACGTAAGAAAGTACAATTAATATAGTATCACAAGTGCTATATTAGAGGGACATAGAAAAACTTACTAAGAGAGAAAGGAAGGAGGGTCTAAATGTTTGGCAAATAAGTTAGCACAGGCTTCAGAGAGATTCAAGCTGGGTCTTTAAGGATGACCAGAATTATGCCAGGCCTCAGAGAGGGTCCTGGAATGCATTCTATGCATTGTAAATGTGGAAGAACATTCATATTCAGGGAATGGGGAGTTGTTCATCATGCTGGACTGCTTGGGAGGAAATCTGAATGGTGAAGACCTTAAATCCTATTGGAGTTGAGCTTCCCTGTAGATATTTAAGATGGAGAATGTCATGGTCAGAGTGATGTTTTAGAACATCTCTGACGCCTGTGTTTAGGAGGATTAGAATGGATTGATTAAACCAGAGGCAGGGAAACCAGCCAGAAGACTGTTGCAGTAGCAAATGATGATCCTGGAACCAAGGCAGTGGTCATGGGTGTTGATTTAAATTGTGTGACCAAAGGAAGAAATGTTAGATGTCTGGGTATTGTGTGCTCAGTCGCTTCAGTCATGTCTGGCTCTTTGTGACGCTATGGACTGTACCCCACCAGGCTCCTCTGTCCATGGGATTCTCCAAACAAAAATAGGGGGGTGGGTTGCCATGCCCTCCTCCAGGGGATCTTCCTGAACCAGGGATTGAACCTGTGTCTCTTACATCTCCTGCATTGGCAGGTGGGTTCTTTACCACTACTGCCACCTAGGAAGCACTGTGATGCTATTAACACATGAAATACAGGTTGGAGAGGCTGGTTTAGGGGAGTTAATGAAAAAGCTGGCTTAAAACTCAACATTCAAAAAACTAAGATCATGGCATCCAGTGGCATCACCTCATGGCAAATAGATGGGGAGACAATGGAAATAGTGACAGACTTTCTTTTCTTGGGCTCCAAAATCACTGCATATGATGACTGCAGCCATGAAATTAAAAGACACTTTCCTTGGAAGAAAAGCTATGACAGACATAGACAGCATATTAAAAAGTGGAGACATTGCTTGCCAACAAAGGTCCATCTAGTAAAAGCTCTGATTTTCCAGTAGTCATGATGAATGTGAGAGTTGGACCATAAAGAAAGCTGAGCGCCAAAGAATTGATGCTTTTGAACTGTGGTGTTGGAGAAGACTCTTGAGAGTCCGTTGGACTGCAAGGAGATCAAACCAGTCAATCCTAAAGGAAATCAACCCTGAATATTCGTTGGAAGGACTGATGCTGAAGCTGAAACTCCAATACTTTGGCCACCTGATGTGAGGAACTGACTCATTGGAAAAGACCTGGATGCTGGGAAAGACTGAAGGCAGGAGGAGAAGGGGACGACAGAGGATGAGATGGTTGGATGACATCACCGATTTGATGGAGATGAGTTTGAGCAAGCTCTAGGAGTTGGTGAAGGACAGGGAAGCCTGGTGTGCTGCAGTCCATGGGGTTGCAAAGAGTTGGACACAACTGAGCGACTAAACTGAACTGAACTGAATGTTCATTTTGAGATGGTCATGGGTAACATTCAGGAGAATCCTGGTAGCTCATATGATAAAATATCTGCCTGCAACGCAGGAGACCCATATTTGATCCCTGGGTTGGGAAGATCCCCTGGAGAAGGAAATGGCAGCCCACTCCAGTATTTTTGCCTGGAGAATTCCATGGACAGAGGATCCTGGCAGGCTGTAGTCCATGGGTTCACAAAGAGTCGGACAGGACTGAGTGACTATCACTCACTCACTTGGGAAGATAGGAGTTTTGGAGTTCCTGAGAGGGGTAGGATTGATTGTAGATATAAGAAGGATGACTTCTAAGTGAAAATGGAAACCAGAGGAGCAGATGAAATTGCTTTAGTAAAACCCCAAAAATGGGACTGTAAGGAGGCTGCGGGTAGGCCTCAGAGGAACTCTGATAAGTGTAGCCAGAAAAGTTGGGAAAGGCATCTGAGGAGGAGCAGAGAGGTAGGAGAAAGTATCGTCTGGGAAACCAGGAATGAGAACAGTTTGTAAAAGAAGGTGAATGTTTATTGGAGCTGAGAACAAGTAGGGTGAGTCCTGAATTGGGGTTGCTGGGTCATTGGTGCCCGGGTGAGGGCAGTTTCAGTGAAGGAGTAGAGACAGAAGCTAGATTGCTGTGGCTTAGGGAGTGAATGTGAGGTGAGGATCTAGAGGCAGCAAGCACAGACTTCTCTTTTGAGAAATGTAGTGGTAAGAGAAAGAAGGAAAGAGGGTAATATTTTGAAGAGGAACCAGGGGAGACAGGCTCAGAGATTTTGTTTTATTCAGAGTTGGGGAGTGGAGTGGGGACCTGAGCTGGTATAGGTTGCGGGATAAGATGTAGAGGAAGGTGGTCAAGTAAAGGTGCTATGGCTCTCTGAATGTTCCATATTATTGTGGGATCCCTAAACTATGGTGCTTCGGCTGAAGCCTGCAGTCACTAGAAGGAGTGTAGGGTAGACAAGAGAGACCTTGACATTCATAACAATTAATGATAACACCATGTATTGAGTAACCTCTGTATGCAAGGCGTTTTTTTAGATACATCTAAACAGTAGATCCAATTCTAACAGTCACCACAACTCCCAGAAATTAAGTATTGTTGCCATTTTTCAGAGGCAGAAACAGAGAAGTTGAGCATACAATTAGTGGTGGAGCCAAAGTTTCAGCCCAGGTTTGTGAAACTGCAAGATGTGTTCTTTCTGCTCCACAGTACTATCTTTTCCATTAGTAACTCAATGCTGAGACTCTAAGGAGGGCTGGAAGGGAGAGTAGGGATGGATGGGCTGGAGGAACAAAGGTAGGGTTCAGAAAGAAAGTGAAAGTGAAAGTCTCTCAGTCATGTCCAACTCTTTGTGACCCCATGGACTATACGGTCTATGGAATTCTCTAGGCCAGAACACTGGAGCGGGTAGCCTTTCCCTTCTCCAAGGGATCTTCAGTTTTATGGAGTTCCAACCCAGAAATTGAACCGGGGTCTCCTGCATTGCAGGTGGATTCTTTACCCACTGAGCCATCAGGGAAGCCAAGGTTCAGAAGTTGATCCTAACTTGGAGGGAACATGACTTAATCTCTGAATGAAGAAGAAAGATCTTGGTCTGGCCTTGCCCTGCCTTCTTTCTGCTTAGCTAGTGGCTTCAGTGACTGCAGGCTTTCACTCTCATTTTCTCCATCTTTCTGTAACTTCCTACCAGAGCCTCTGCAGTCCCAGCTGCTGCCTGTTATTGGTGGTTTATAGAGAAAAAAATTCCACCTCTAAGCCCAAAGGGCTTATCCTTTCCAACAAGCTACCTGAGAGGAATTAGTGAGCCATAGAACGGCACTTTCTTTGGCACAGGGCCGTCTTCTTCCTGAAGTACTTCTATCTGAAATGAATAATTTTGGATTGGTGGAAGGATCAAAACACTGAAAATTAGAAGACTTGATTTCCAGCCTAAGTGATTGCCCAGGTTACCTTGGGCAAGTTGCCTCCTCCATGTTTATTTACTTGACATAAGGTAGGGACTGTTTTACTCAGCCCTGTATCCCACATACTTGGCATATGGCCTGACTGAGGAGGTGTCCTGAGTAAGTTAATTGTGAAGTAAGTTAATTTGCTCCTCTGTTGAATGAGGGAATTGGACCTTTTAATTTCTAAAAGTCATTCAATTCTAAGTGTATAGTTTTGTGAAGATTGGTATAAATTAATAAGTACAGTCATTTATTTAGCATCTGCTTTTTGCCTAGGCACTGTGTGAGGTGCTTTACATATTTATTTTATTAGATGATTTTTTAAATTTAAAACTTTTGTTTGGTCCTTTAGAAATATTATGGATGCTTGGGCAATAAGCTCATGAGGACAGTATCTGTGCCTGTTTACTACTGTAACTCTAGTGCTAAGCACAGTCCTGAGCACGTGATGAGTACTCAGTGAATATTTATTGAACAAATGAATGAATGGATGTCATTTTATTACAACAGTCCTGTAACATAGTTAGTATTGGCACCATCTTACAGATAAGAAAATTGAGGTTCACAAGTCATGGAACTAGTAGGTGGCTAAGATTCAAGCTCAATTCTGTCTAACTCTAAAATTGGTGCCTTTACCACTTAACACCACAATGCCTCCACTTATCTTCTATTTATTTGAAAATTTGAAAGGAAGGAAGGGAGTAGAGGGCTTGGGGGTGGGGTTAGAGGTTGGGCACTGAAGTTTAAGTATTCATGGTAAGAGTTGACAAGTATTTCAAGCACTTTAAGAAAACAAAGGAGCTGTAATAGCAGTTACTATTCACTGGGTAATTCATTTATTGAGTAATAAGTAAATGGCAATTAAAAAACACTTTAATCATTTTAATTATCATCTGTTAACTGATGACTCTCAAATTTGTGTGTCTAGCTCAGATGTTTCCTCTGAGCTTTAGCCTTGCATATCCAATCCCTTAATTGACATTCTGGATGTCTAACTGGCATTTTAATTTAACAAGTTCACACTTATCATTCACTCTTGTCAGCAGATCCTATTGGTTCTACTTTTAAAACACATCAACAATTAGATACTTTTCAGTGCCTCTGCTCCTACCACCTTAATCCAAGCTACCATTGTCTCTTGCCTGGAGAAATAATAGCCTCTTGATAGGTTTCCTGCTTCTGCCCTTGCCTGCCTACAGTTCAGAGCAGCCAGAGCAATCCTTTCAAACGTAAATCCAGTCATATAGATCAGCATCCTTTAGAGGTTTCCTGTATCTGAGAACAAGCCAAAGTCCTTAGAGTGACCAGGCTCCAGTTTCCTGGCTTATCCTCCTCTCCACCTGCTTGCCCTGCCCCATTGGCTTCCTCACTCTCTTTTGAGCAAGGCAGGTGTGCTTGTGCCTCCTTGGCATTTGTTCTCCCCTCTTTCCCCTTTGCATTGCCTATTATCTCATTTCCTTCAGATCCTTTGGTCAAATGTCATATTCTCAATGAGGCTTTCTTCAGTCATTCTATTAAAAAATAGCAAACCCTCTCCTATAGCACACCTTAACCTCTATTCTCATTAATTTTTCTCTATAGCATTTATCATTTTCTAAACATATTTGTTTGTCAGGCCCTTTACTTTGCCCCCTGCACTCTGTCAGTTCCATAAGAACAGTTATTTTTGTTCATTGCTGAATCCTCAGTGACTGGCACATGACATATGCTTAGTAAATATTTGTTAAATGAAATATTCTGAGCCAGGTACACAGGTAGATGCTTTATATATATTTGTTTAATTTTCTTCACAACAACCCTGCAAGATATTCCCAATTTACAAACGAGGAAAGTTGTGTGCCTAGGATTGCATGGCTAGAAAGTTGAAAGCCTGGGTCTGTTCCACTTAAAACATTGCCAAACTCAAATAAAATATTTTGGGAGGATGGAGTCTAAGTATTATTTCTTTGCTTCTGAATGGAGTGTTTAAACCATAGGCCTAGAAACCAGAAGAAAGGCAAAGACTGAAGGCCCAAATTGGGCATTGTTCATTCACTCATGTGGAAGCACACTGATACTTGTGATGCTGCTGCAGTTAGAAGCCTAAAACACCTGGAAAAAGGCCTTTGTGTGAGGTCTTCGTGTGCACCACTTGACACACCTTTGGCGTGTACATGCAGAAAATCAGAAGAGTTTTATGATAATTTGGAAAATTTTCTCCCCCACTCCCTGGGAAAGACCTTCTTTCCCTATTTTGGAATAGCCTTAAGGTTATTTTGGGCTGATTGCTTCATATCACTTTTCTTTCCTGAGGTTTAATGTCACCCAGAGTCAGAGTGCAAACCATCTTCAGGGTACCCTGTAGTGTGACTTTCTTTGTGGTGTGGTGACTGAGAACGCCTAGATCAGAGCTGTTCCCAAAGTAAGATGAGACTGTAGTCAGAGCTATCTCCAGGGTCAAATGTGTCTGGGTTCACATGCCATCCTAATAGAGGTACATCGTTCTTTCAGAAAGGAGGGTGAAGGAGAAGGGACCAGGAGCCAACCCCTCCGCTGACTGGGATATAATGTATCTCTCTCCTAAGTCTCAGGTACCAGTAACTTTTCTCCAAAATTCTAAAAAATTGTGGTAAAATACACATAAGATTTGCCATCTTAATCATGAAGTGCATAGTTTAGAGGCGTTAAGTACATTCATGATGTGGTGCGATCACCACCGTCACCATCCCGATAGCTCTTTTCTTCTTGTAAAACAGAAGCTCTGTACACACTGAAGCAGTAACTCCCCATTCCCGCTTCTCCCCAGGCCCGCAACCACCATTCTGCTTCCCATTTCTGATTTTGACTATGTACTCTGAGACCTACATATCAATAACTTTGGAGTGAAACCTAGTGAAGCTCTGGGCTTATAGGAGGCCCAGACAGAGGGAGCAGAAGTGGATTATTCAGGGTAAAGTTCTTCTTAGTAATATGATAGAAGTAGAAGAGGAGGAGGTAGAGAAACGTCATCCTGTGGTATGATATGAGCAGTGACGTATCCAGAGAACAGGGAAGAGCAAAGTGTGGCTCAGAGTGGTCCCCAGGGTAAAATAAGACTGGGAGCAGAGCTGTTCCCAGAAAGTAATGAAAATAGGATGAGAACTTTCCCCAGGGTAGGATAAGCAGAGGGGGGAAAGTGTATGGGGGTGACAATACCATTACCAGGGCGAGAGAAAGAAAAGAGCATGTGGGAGCCGTTCCAAGTTGCAAGGGAAACATAATGAGAGGAAAGGATTTTAGGCAACATGTTTAGATTAGGGAGGGAACAAGCAGATGCCAGGTTGTGGAGAGCTTTGTATGTCACATTCAATATTTGAAACTGTTCCTTGGGCAAAGCAGAGCCACTGAAAAGTTAGATAAGAGATAGGGTGAAATTTGCTTCTGGTCAATATGCCCTGTGTTCCCAGTGGAGGTCAGGTCAGGATAGGCTAGAAGAGAGGATGGCAGCCGTGGGACTCCTGGCAGGAGTGGGTAGAGCCTGACCTCAGTGAAATCACAGAGGCTTTCCTGGACCTCATCCAAAACTAAGAACTTCAGTGGCTGCACAACTTTGAGAATATACTGGAATATACTATATGCCACTGAACTGTTCATTTAAAAATGGTTACTGTTACAAAACTAAGGACCTCATCCTGCCTCAGTCTTTGTAGGACTTGGCCTGACGTTTTATGACTGATTTTTTTCTGTAAGAGTTTGGCATGTTGGTGGTGGTCCTGGGGAGTCCAGGTTGGAACTAGGCATAGCAGGAGGGATGTGAGTCCAATCCATGATGTCTCTTTCTCTTTTGATTTATTTTTGGCTGTGCTGGGTCTTCACTGCTGCTGTGCGGGCTTTTCTCTAGTTGCCGCGACTGGGGGCTGCTCTTCCTCATGGTGTGAGGTCTTCTCATTGCAGCTGCTTCTCTTGTTGTGGAGCACAGGCTCTAGGCTCACAGGCTTCAATAGTTTCAGCGTGTGGGCTTAATAGTCCTGATTCCTGGGCTCTTAATAGTTGTGGCACCAGGCTTAATTGTTCCTCAGCATGTGGGATCTTCCTGGATCAGGGAATGATCCCGTGTCTCCTGCAATGGCAGGCAGATTCTTTACTGCTGAGATGCCGAGGAAGCCCCATGTTCTCTTTTTGTCCATCCTTCCTGCTGGCTGCTATAGTCATCTGTCTTTTTTTTTTTTTAACTTTAAAAACAAATTTACTTACCTATTTGGCTGCGCTGGGTATTTCTTGTGTCATGCGAAGTCTTCATTGCAGCTTGTGGGATCTAGTTCCCTCACCAGAGATAGAACCCAGGCAGTTCCCATAGTGATGTCTCCAACAAATTAATCTAACCCCGCCTTTCTCTGCTAAGAAATCTCTGTTGCTTTCCCATTCTTTGCATATTATAAAATCCAACCTTTGATGGAATCTAGTTTCATGACATTCCGTGATATGACTCCTGTGTATTTTCTTGTAAATATCTTGCTTGTTTTTATTCATGCTTTACTCATTCATCTTGCTTGAATATCTTCCTGCAGTTTCTATCTGGTAAACTCATCCTTCTATACTATCCTCCAATATTACCACTTTTTTGAAGCCTTCTCTGTTCTCCCACCCATAGACAGACAGTCCCTTCCAATGTTATTCTTCCATTAAGTTGTATATTTCTCTCTGTTAATTATCTCACTGCTTTGTCAGTGCTTTGTATGTGATTGCCACATAGATTGGGAGTTTTTCAAAGACAGGTGCCCTACAGGTTTTTTTTCTGTACTCCTGTGGCAGTACTGCCCAGAGACAGCTCTCACTGTTTCTTTCTTTCTTTTTTTTATAAAGAAGTGTTTATTTCTAGACCATAGAAATTGTTGGCCTTGCCTTGCTACTTAGCTCTAATTTCTCCTGCCCAGGTGATTGCCTGAGTTCTTTCATGTACTTTCAATGCATTTATTGAGGTGAAAGTCACATAACATAAAATTAATCATTTTAAATTCAGTGATTCAGTGCCATTTGGTGCTTTTACAGTGTTGTATACTTCCACCACCTCTGTCTAGTTCTGAAACAGTTCCATTACTCCACAGTAAAACACCTCACCAGTTAGCAGTTTCTCCTCATTTCTCCCCCCAACCTCCGCCCCCCGGCAGCCATGAATCTTCATTTTTGTCTCAATGGGTTTACCTATTCTGGAGGTTTTGCATAGAGTCATACGATATGTGGCCTTTCATGTCTGGCTTCTTAGCGTGCATGTGTACTCAGTCAGTCACTCAATTGTGTCTGACTCTTTGTGACCTCATGGGCTGTCGTCCACCAGGCTCCTCTGTCCATGAGATTTCCCAGGCAAGAATACTGGAGTGGGTTGCCATTTCCTTTTCCAGGGGATCATCCTGACCCAGGGATCTAACCACATCTCTTGCGTCTCCTGCACTGGCAGGTGGATTCTTTACCACTCACTGCGCCACCTGGGAAGCCCCCTGGCTTCTTTAACTTAGCATAAAATTTTGTAGCATGGGTCAGCACATCATTCTTTTTGTTTTCTTTTTAAAGTTTTTTGTTATGTTGTGGTAAAATATATAGTGTACAATTAGCGATTTTAACCATTTTTAAGTGTATAACTCTGTGGCAATAATTACATTCACACTGTTGTGCAACTGTCACCACTATCTATTTACAAAACTTTTTCATCATCCCAGACAGAAACTCTTTACCCATTAAGCAATAACTCCCCATTTTCCCTTCCTCCTAGATATTGTTAGAGTCTAATCTACTTTCTGTCTCCATGAATTTGTCTATTCCAGATATTTTATATAAGTGGAATCACAATTTATATCCTTTTGTGTCTGGCTTTATTTCCTTAAGAATAATGTTTATAAGGTTCTTCCATGTTGTAGTATGTACCAGAACAGTTTGTTCCTTTATATGGCTGGAAAATGCCACAACTTGTCTATCCATCCATCTGGTGATGGACACTTGGTTTATTTCCACTTTTTGGCTATTGTGAATAGTGCTACTGTGGACATGCGTGTACATGTACTTGTATGAGTACCAGTTTTCAACTCTTCTGGCTATATACCTTGGAGTAGAATTGTGGGGTTATATGGTAATATATGTTTAACTTCTTGAGAGACTGCCAAAACTGTTTTCCATAGCAACTACACCATTTTACATTCCTATCAGCAAGTATAAGGGTTACATTTCTTTATATCTTTGCCAACACTTGCTATTTTTCGGTTTGTTTTAATTACAGCTATCTTAGTGGGTGTGAAGTGACATTTTATTGTGGTTTTCATTTGCATTTCCCTAATACTAATGAAAGTTGAGCATCTTTTCATGTACTTGTTGGTTATGTATATCTCTTCTTTGGAGCAGTGTCTGTTCAGGTCCTTAATTTGTTTAAAATTAGGTTGTCTGTCTTTTTGTGGTTGAATTGTTAGAATTGTTTATATATTCTGGATACTAGACCCTTATCAAATATATGGTTTGTAAATATTCCTTCCCCTTCTGTAGATTGCTTTTTCACTTTCTTAATAATGTTCTTTGATGAACTGTAGTTTTTAATTTTTATGGAATCATATTTATCTATTTTTTCTTTTGTTGCTCATGCTTTTTGTATCATATCTAAGAATCCAATGCCAAATCTAAGGCAGTGAAAATTATTCCTGTTTTCCTGTTTTCTTCTGAGAGTTTTATGGGTTTAGCTCTTGGGTTGTTGATCCACTTTGAATTAATTTTTGCATATAGAATAAGCCTAATGTACTTTTAAACTCTGAATGTATGCTGTTGGGGTTTTTCTAGTCAGTTATGATTTTTGGATCTTCAGATTCCAGTAGTTACAGAAGTTGTATTAGTTGCTGTTATCTGAATTGCAGCTTCTCTTATCATAGGTATAACTTAGGAGTCATTTCTTCCTCCTTAGATAAGGTCTATCTGCTGCTGCTGCTGCTGCTGCTAAGTTGTTTCAGTCGTGTCCGACTCTGTGCGACCACATAGACGGCAGCCCACAAGGCTGCGCCGTCCCTGGGATTCTCCAGGCAAGAATACTGGAGTGGGTTGCCATTTCCTTCTCCAGTGCATGAAAGGGAAAAGTGAAAGTGAAGTCTCTCAGTTGTGTCCGACTCTTAGCGACCCCATGGACTGTAGCCTACCAGGCTCCTCCATCCATGGGATTTTCTAGGCAAGAGTACTGGAGTGGGGTGCCATTGCCTTCTCTACTGATGCACATTTGATAGTTGTAGGGCTACTTTGAGAGTAAGGCTACTGACTTTGTGTTGCCAGTCAGTTGTGTGACACACCCTTATGTGCGGACAGTGGGATGCTGTGTTATGAGCTTGTCTGTATCTCAGGGTATGTGGAAAGCAGCAGGGTGAGGCCTTATTGAAACAAAGCAAAGTTGGCAGGGGTCAGGGGAACAATGCTGTCAGGTGGCAAGTCTGTGCTGAGCCTGGTCAGGTTCCCAGCCTTGTGCATGACTTGCTGAGAACTATGCAAGGCAGTAATGAGGAGTAAAAAGGTATAATTTGGAGACAGAAGCCTTGATTTCAAATTCGATGACTGCAGGTTAGTCACTTCTCTCTAAGCCTCAGTGTCTTCAAGGTGAATGCCAACCTCACAGGGTGTTTTTGTTTTTGGAGACCAGATAAGGTTATCAATGGAAACTGTAAAATCCTATGTAATTTTAGGAATGTAATGTGGAATTAAGGAGAAGACTAAGTCTACTGGGAGCATTTTTTTGTTTTGTTTTTCTTTTTTTAAAAATTCTTTCCCCAACTGTGATTTATAGTAAAGGTTTGAGGTTTATTGACCAAATGGAGGTTTTTCAATATTTTTTTGCAAATAATTTTAAATTTGTTGTGACTCTTTTGCAAATGACTTATAAGAGGGACTTAAGACTGAAGTAACTAAAAAGCCATTTACTTTTCTACATAGTAAGATCTAGGGACTTGAATGATGTCATTTGGACCTAATCTCTCTCCTCTTGGCTTCAGTTTTCTTTGTTTTGGTCTTAGGCAGGCTCCACCCAAGGCAAAGATAGTTATCAGCCTTGGGTATGTAATCTACCAGCTAAGCAACCACTTTTGGAAAGATAATACCTCTTTCCTGATGGTGCTGGCAGTCCTAGGTGTGATTTTGGCTTGAGTCACTTGCCCACCCTAAAGTATTACTGTGGCTAGAAGAATGTTGCACTTTCATTAGCCAACAGTTATATTATACTCATGGAGCCCAGGGATCAGGGTCAGCTCCTCTGGAGTCATGTGGACTGAGAGCAGGGGAGGGATGGTTCCCTCAGGGAAGATCAAGGTGCATGTACTTACAGAGGGTTTGGGAGGTGGGGAGGTAATTAAATCAGAAAAATTCACAGATATCTGCTTCATAATTGAGCCATTAAATTTTTCTTTTTAAAGCATGCTTTTAATGTTTAAAACTCCACAAAGTAGAGCTGCTCTGCTTGAAGAAGTTGATCACGTCAAGATACCTTAATGGGAGGAGGGATCTGCAGAGCATAATTTGAAAACTGCTAGACAATTTGTCCAACAAATACTTGTTTGAGATGTGATATTTTCTGAATCCTTTCTTCCTGTCTTTCTGACTTTTTGTAGAAGAGATTGTACTTTCCTTCAAATCTGGGAGAGTATAGACTTCCCTGGTGGTTCAGTGATAAAGAATACGCCTGCCAATGCAGGAGATACGAGTTCCATCCCTGATCCAGGAAGATACCACATGCTGTGGGGCAACTAAGTCCATGCGCCAAAACTACTGAGCCCATACTCTCTAGAGCCTGAGTGCTGCAACAAGAGAAGCCAGTGCACTGCAACTAGAGTGAGCTCCCGCTCGCCACAACTAGAGAAAGCCCACATACAGCAATGAAGACCCAGAGCAGCCAAAAAAAACAATTAAATTAAAAAGAAAATCTGAGAGAGTGAGGTTAGTAGCAGAGCCAGTCACTGCTGGGGGTTGAAGATGCCAAGGACCTTGCTTAACCTGGACACCAAAGTGTGCTTTTTTGTTTTTTTAAGCCACGAGCCTTTCAAATGTGAATAGGGACTCCTAGAAAACAGGAGGAAGTGGCTTCACAATGTATTGGTTAATGTGACTGATGAAATATATTTGTATCCTCAGCATTTTGCAAGGGCTCAGGGTGCTAGAATGTATGGTGTCATGAGCTGGATTCTGTATTATAAATTAAATGAGGGTGAAAGCAGCCCTCATCCACCAGCCAGGTGATCAGGCAGCCAACAACTGAGTTTTTTTAATGTGCTAAAATTCATATAACATAAAATTTGCCATTCTAAAGTATATAATTCAGTGGTTTTAAACAATTTTGTGCAGCATCTCACTATGTAATTCCAGAACACTTTCATCATCCCTATTAAACAGTCACTCCTTATTCTTTAGTCCCTGACAACCACTAATCTACTTCCCACCTCTGTGGATTTGCCTGTTCTAGACATTTCATGTAAATGGAATCATGTCTAGCTTCACTTAGTGTAATGTTAGTATATATTTACTTAATTATTTTCTTATGATACTTTTTAGAAGTAGAATTATCCCACAGACCTATCCTCAAATGTATAATTGGGATGGACATACTCAACAGTTGGAGTAGCACCCACATCAGATCCTTGACCTGTCAAATAAGAGCTAAGTGGAGAAGGCCAAGTGGAAGCTTTTGAAACTGTTGCTTTCTCCTCTGGCCAAGATGATGAATCAAAAGCAATATTATATTCTATGAGGGTTGATGGAGATTAGTGCTACCATTAAGGATCTTACGAATACAGGGGTGTTAGTCTCTCTTATGTCTGCTGCTGCTGCTGCTAAGTCGCTTCAGTCGTGTCCGACTCTTTGGGACCCTACAGACGGCAGCCCACCAGGCTCCGCTGTCCCTAGGATTCTCCAGGCAACTCTTATGTCTACATTTAATTAATTAGTCTGCCCTCTTTGCAAAACTGGATGGATTCTGGAGACCCTCGACTTCAGCAAGTTTCATTTAGTAGCCTCAATTATGACTGTTGGATAAATAAGGTATCTTTGCTAGAGCAGATGAATTTGGTATGTGGATATTGATTTGGTGAATGTGTTCTTTTCTATCTTAGTTGGAAAAAAGACCAAAAACCGTTTGTATTCATGTGGTACAGATATCATTACACCTTCATAGTTTTGCTGGAGGCTATGTAAACATTTCCAAACTTTTACTTTTTTCATAACGTAGTCAGAAGAGACTTGGACCATTTGGCCATCTCAGAGAACATCACTTTGATCTATTACTTTGACAACATCATGCTAATCACACAGCATGCGTAAGAGGAGATTAGCACACAGAGGCCTTGGTAAGATACATGTCCTCCACAGTGGGTAAATGGGTACTGCCACATTCTTTGCCAAAGTTAGTGTGTTTGGTTTTTAAATATGTCCACAGATTGTTTAATACTCCTCCCATCAAAAGGTAGAACCTAATTCTTCTCCTTTAACTCAGCTAGGCCCAAGTAACTCAATTCTAACAAATAGAATACGGTGAAAGTGATGGTGTATTAACAACAAAAGAACAATAAAAAGAGTCCGAAATGCAGTACTTGGGTGCAATATCAAAAACAACAGAATGATCTCTGTTCTTTCCCAAGGCAAGCCATTCAATATCACAGTAATCCAAGTTTGTGCCCCAACCAGTAATGCTGAAGAAGCTTAAGTTGAATGGTTCTATGAAGACCTACAAGACCTTCTAGAACTAGCACCCAAAAAAGATAACCTTTTCATCATAGAGGACTAGAATGCAAAAGCAGGAAGTCAAGAGATAACTGGAATAACAGGCAAATTTGGCTTTGGAGAACAAAATGAAGCAGGGCAAAGGCTAACAGAGTTTTGCCAAGAGAACACACTGGTCATAGCAAACACCGTCTTCCAACAACAAAAGAGAAGACTCTACACATGAATTTCGCCAGATGATCAATACTGAAATCAGATTGATTATATTCTTTGCAATCGAAGATGGAGAAGCTCTGTACAGTCAGCAAAAACAAGACCTGGCACTGACTGTGTCTCAGATCATGAACTCTTTATTGCCAAATTCAGATTTAAGTTGAAGAAAGTAGGGAAAACCACTCGCCCATTCAGGTATGACCTAACTCAAATCCCTTACGATTATACAGTGGAAGTGACAAATAGATTCAAGGGATTAGATCTGATAGACAGAGTGCTTGAAGAACTATAGACGGAGGTTCATGACATTGTACAGGAGGCAGTGATCAAGACCATCCCCAAGAAAAAGAAATACAAAAAGGCAAAATGGTTGTCTGATAGGGCCTTACAAGTAGCTGAGAAAAGAAGAGATGCTAAAGGCAAAGGAGAAAAGGACAGATATACCCATTTGAATGCAGAGTTCCAGAGAATAGCAAGGAGAGAAAAGAAAGCCTTCCTCAGTGATCAATGCAAAGAAATAGAGGAAAATAATAGAATGGGAAGACTAGAGATCTCTTCAAGAAAATTAGAGATACCAAGGGAACATTTCATGCAAAGATGGGCACAAAAAAGGACAGAAATGGTATGGGCCTAACAGAAGCAGAAGATATTAAGAAGAGGTGGCAAGAAAACACAGATGAACTATACAAAAAAGATCTTCATGACCCAGATAACCACAATGGTGTGATCACTCACCTAGAGCCAGACATCCTAGAATGTGAAGTCAAGTAGGCCTTAGGAAGCATCACTATGAACAAAGCTAGTAGAGGTGATGGAATTCCAGTTGAGCTATTTCAAATCCTAAAAGATGATGCTGTGAAAGTGTTGCACTCAATATGTCAGCAAATTTGGAAAACTCAGCAGTGGCCACAGGACTGGAAAGGTCATTTTTCATCCCAATCCCTAAGAAAGGCAATGCCAAAGAATGTTCAAACTACCGCACAGTTGCACTCACCTCACATGCTAGCAAAGTAATGCTCAAAATTCTCCAAGCCAGGCTTCAGCAATATGTGAACCATGAACTTCCAGATGTTCAAGCTGGATATAGAAAAGGCAGAGGAACCAGAGAGCAATTGCCAACATTCACTGGATCATTGAAAAAGCAAGAGAATACCAGAAAAGCATCTACTGCTGCTTTATTGATTATACCAAAGCCTTTGACTGTGTAGATCACAACAAACTGTGGAAAATTCTGAAAGAGATGGGAATACCAGACCACCTGACCTGCCTTCTGAGAAATCTGTATGCAGGTCAGGAAGCAACAGTTAGAACTGGACATGGAACAACAGACTGCTTCCAAATAGGGAAAGAAGTACTTTAAGGCTGTATATTGTCACCCTGCATATTTAACTTATATGTAGAGTACATCATGCGAAATACTAGGCTGGATGAAGCACAAGCTGGAATCAAGATTGCCAGAAGAAATATCAATAACCTCAGATATGCAGATGACACCACCCTTATGGCAGAAACTGAAGAAGAACTAAGGAGCCTCTTGATGAAAGTGGAGAGTGAAAAAGCTGACTTAAAACTTAACATTCAAAAAATGAAAATCATGGCATCCAGTCCCATCACTTCATGGCAAATAGATGGGGAAACAGTGGAAACAGTGAGAGACTTTATTTTGGGGGGTTCCAAAATCACTGCAGATGGTGACGGCAGCCATGAAATTAAAAGATGCTTGCTCCTTGAAAGAAAAGTTATGACCAACCTAGACAGCATATTAAAAAGGAGAGACATTACTTTGCTGACAAAGGTCCATCTAGTCAAAGCTATGGGTTGTTCCAGTAGTCATGTGCGGATGTGAGAGTTGGACCATAAAGGAAGCTGAGTGCTGAAGAATTGATGCTTTTGAACTGTGGTGTTGGAGAAGACTCTTGTCAGAGTCCCTTGGACTGCAAGGAGATCCAACCAGTCCATCCTAAAGGATTTCCTGAAGGAAATCAGTCCTGAATATTCATTGTAAGGGCTGATGTTGAAACTGAAACTCCAATACTTTGGCCATCTGATGCAAAGAACTGACTCTTTGGAAAACACCCTGGTGCTGGGAAAGATTGAAGGCAGGAGGAGAAGGGGATGACAGAGGATGAGATGGTTGGATGGCATCGCTGACTTGATGGACGTGAGTTTGAGCAAGCCCTGGGAGCTGGTGATGGACAGGGAAGCCTGGCATGCTGTAGTCCATGGGATTATAAAGAGTTGGACATGACTGAACAACTGAACTGAACTGATGTTGTATGACTTCAATGACTAAGGTCATAAAAGGTACTACCATTTGTCTCAGTGTCTCTTGGATCACTCACTCTGGTAGAAGCCCACTCATGTATTGTGAGCACATTAAAGCAGGCTATGGAACTGCCCACATGGAGAAGAACTGAGGCTTCCTGACCACACCCAGCACTGACTTGCTAGGAGTGTGAGTGAGCCATCGTTTTTTTTTTTTTTTTTCAATTTTTATTGGAGTATAGTTGATTTGCAATGTTGTGTTAATTTCTGCTGTACAGCAAAGTGAATCAGTTATATGTATACCCCCCTTCTTTTAAGATTCTTTCCTCATATAATAGGTCATTATAGAGTATTGAGTAGAGTTCTCTGTGGTATACAGTAGGTCTGTATTTGTTATCTGTTTTACATGTAGTAGTGTGTATATGTCAGTCCTGATCTCCCAATATTTCCCTCACTCCCACTTATCCCCTGGTAAGCATAAGTTTGTTTTCTACATCTGTGATTCTATTTCTGTTTTGTGAATAAATTCATTTGTACCATTTTTTTAGATTCCACATATAAACAATATTATATATTTGTCTTTCACTTCACTTAGTATGATAATCCCTAGGTCCTTCCACATTGCTGCAAATGGCATTATTTCATTCTTTTTTATGACTGAGTAATATTCCACCATATATATGTATTGTATCTTCTTTATCCATTCCTCTGTTGATGAACATTTAGGTTGCTTCCATGTCTTGGCTATTGTAAACAGTGCTGCAATGAGTATTGGAGGGTACATGTATCCTTTAGAATTATGGTTTTCTCTGGATGTTTGCCCAGGAGTGAGATTGCTGGATTATATGTAGTTCTATTTTTAAGTTTTTTAAGGAACCTCCATACTTTACTCCATAGCAGTTGTACCAGTTTATATTCCCATGACCAGTGTATGAGGATTCCTTTTGCTCCACACCCTCTCCAGCATTTCTTGTTTGTAGACTTTTTGACAATGACCATTCTGACCAGTTTGAGGTAATACCTCACTGTAGTTTTGGGTTGCATTTTTCTTATATTTAGTGGTGTTGAGCATCTTTTCATGTGCTTTTTGGCCATCTATATGTCTTCTTTGGAAAAATATTAATTTTGGTCCACCCATTTTTTGATTGGGTTGTTTGTTTTTTTGACATAGAGCTGTATGAGCTGTTTGTATATTTTGGAGATTAATCCCTTGTGGGTTGCCTCATTTGCAAATATTTTCTCTCATTCTGTGGATTGTCTTTTCATTTTGTTTATAGTTTCCTTTGCTGTGCAGTAGCTTTTAACTAGATTCCATTTGTTTATTTTTGTTTTTATTTCCATTACTGTGGGAGGTGGATCCAAAATTACATTGCTGCTATTTATGTCAAAGAGTGTTCTGCCTATGTTTTCCTCTGAGAGTTTTATAGTGTTTAGCCTTACATTTAGATTTTTGATCCATTTTGAGTTTGTTTTTGTGTATGTTGTTAGAGAGTGTTCTGATTTCTTTCTTTCTTTCTTTTTTTAATGTGTAGCATCCAGTTTTCCCAGCACCACTTATTGAGGAGACTTTTTCTCCATTGTATATATATTCTTGCTTCATTTGTAATGGATTAGTTGACCATAGGTGTGTAGATTTATCTCTGGGCTTTCTATCTTGTTCCATTGATCTGTATTTCTATTTTTGTGCCAGTACCATAATGTTTTGATTACTGTAGCTTTGTAGTATAGTCTGATATCATGGTGTCTGATTCCTCCAACTCTGTTTTTCTTTCTCAGAATTGCTTTGGCTTTTTGGGGGTCTTTTGTGCTTCCATATAAATTTTAGAATTTTTTTGTTCTGGTTCTATGAAAAATGTCATTGGTAATTTGATAGGGATTGCATTGAATCTGTAGATTGCTTTGAGTAGTAGAGTCATTTTAACAGTATTGATTCTTCCAACTCAAGAACACAGTATATCCTTCCATCTATTTGTGTCATCTCCAATTTCTTTCATTATCTTCTTATAGTTTTTAGAATAGAGGTCTTTTGTCTCCTTAGGTAGGTTTATTCTTAGATATTTTATTCTTTTTGATGGGATGATAAATGGGGTTGTTTCCTTGATTTCTCTTTCTGATCTTTCACTGTTAGTGTATCGGAATGCAAGAGATTTCTGTGTATTAATTCTGTATCCTGCAACTTTACCAAATTCATTGATTTGGATTTTTTTTATTTCCTCCTCTTCTCTGATTGCTGTGGTTAGGACTTCCAAAACTATGTTGAATAAAAGAGATGACAGTGGACATCCTTGCATTTTTCCTGACCTTAGAGGGATTGCTTTCAGTTTTTCACTGCTGAGAATAATGTTAGCTGTGAGTTTATCATATTTGGCATTTTATTATGTTGAGATAAGTTCCCTCTTATTCCCACTTTTTGGAAAGCTTTGATCATAAATGGGTGTTGAATTTTGTCAAAAGCTTTTTCTGCATCTATTGAGATGATCATATGGTTTTTATTCTTCAGTTTGTTAATGTGGTGGTGTATCATATAGATTGATTTGCAAATATTGAAGAATTGTTGCATTCCTGGCTGAATCCTACTTGATCACAGTGGATGATCCTTTTAATGTATAGTTGGATTTGGTTTGTTAGTATTTTGTTGAGTATTTTTACATCTATGTTCATCAGTAATATTGTTCTGTAATTTTCCTTTTTTTTGTGGAGTGAGCCATCTTGGAAGCAGATCCTCCAGCTGCAGTCAAGTCTTTTTTTTTTTAATTAAATTAATTAGTTATTATTATTTTGGGGGCTGTGCTGGGTCTTTGTTGCTGCATGGGATTTTCTCTAGTTGCAGCAAGCAGGGACTACTCTTT
The DNA here is from genome assembly GCA_024291935.2 of Okapia johnstoni. NCBI lineage: Eukaryota > Metazoa > Chordata > Mammalia > Artiodactyla > Giraffidae > Okapia > Okapia johnstoni. The sequence continues at coordinate 27,124,744 of CM044325.1, forward strand.
AGTTGCGGTGCGTGGGCTTCTCACTGTGGTAGTTTCTCTTGTTATGGAGCACGGGCCCTAGGGCATGACCACTTCAGTAGTTGTGACATATGGGCTCAGTAGTTGTGGCTCCTGAGCTCTAGAGCAAAGGCTCAGTAGTTGCTCAACGGCATGTAGGATATGCCTGGATCAGGGAATGAACCTCTATCTCCTGCATTGGCAGGCAGATTCTTTAGCAATAGGCCACCAGGGAAGTCCCCCAATCAGGTCTTTAGTGACTATAGTCCTTTATGAATCCTTGTGTGAGACCTGAGCCAGAACCACCCAGTTAAACCACTCTCCCTGTCCCTGACTCTCAGAAATAGTGTGAGTAATAAATGTTTATTGTTTTAAGCAACTTAATTTTAAGGTATTTGTTGTATAACAGGAGACACTAATACACAGTCCCACAAGCTATATGTGAGAGTGCTCATTGTTTGACGTCCTTTTCAACATCTAGGATTTCCCTGTTTTTGTCATTTTAGCCATTCTGGTTAGTGTATAGTATTCTCACATTGTGGTTTTAATTTGTGTTTCCCCAATGATTAATGAATTTTCTTTTATGTATGTCTATCTACATATGTGGTGCTTCCCAGGTGGCACAGTGGTAAAGAATCTACCTGCCAATGCAGGAGACGTGGGTTCAATCTCTGGGTCAGGATGATCCCCTGTAGTAGACAGTGGCAACCCACTCCAGTATCCTTGCCTGGAAAATTCCACGGGCCGAGGAGCCTGGCAGGCTACATACAGTCCATGGGGTCACAGTGTGTCAGACATGACTGAGTGACTGGGCACACATGCCTGCATATACATATGTATATGTATTTGATGTCTTTTTGATGCTATAGTAAATGGAACTACTAAATTTTAAAGGTCTTTTTCTGAAAATGAAATAAATCATTTTAAGGAAATCTCTTAGCACTCAGCACTTTCCTCTTTATTATATCTTTGCTACAATAGCTTCCTTATAGATGATTCTGAAAAAAATTTTGTGTGAGTGTTGTTTCTTTAATCTCACCTAGAATTCCTTTAAATTAACAGTTATATCAGATGCCTTATCAGTTGTTACACTTATTTTCAAAAAAACTTTATTTTTATTTATTATTTTGAAAATAAAACTTTGTTTTATAAAAGAATTCTTATACTACAGAGGTTATTTTTTCTTGTGTATTTTTCCTTTAGTGGCTCTTCAAAGGCAATTCCTTTTGAATTTCACTGTTTAACAGAATGTAGCAGATATGTTTAATTGGAACATGAAGGAAAATTCATATTTTACTGTATAGCAGTTTCCCGTGCATCATAGTTTGTAATTTTGTTTTTAATCTTAAAAAATATTTGTTCAAATTACATTTGCTGGCAAATGAATGAAGTTTAAAAAAGACTGCTTTTCATGTCCTATTTAATCCCATTTTTCACTGCAGCAAGAAGGAAATAGTGTTTCACCAGTGATCTGTGCCTTGTAGTTTTCACAGTTAAGTGAAAAGCCTATATAGAAACTTCTTAACTGAATTGAGTATCTCTAGACTTTAAACATCACAGAATATTTATAGAAGTTTATCTTTAGATTTAATTTTTAAATGTATTTTTAATCACAATAGCTTTATTTCATCTTTATTTAATACAAGGATTGGCAAACTGCACTTGCTTCTATAAAGAAAGCCATATTCACTTGTATATTATCTATGACTACCTTTGCACTATAATGGCAGAATTATTTAGTCACAATAGAATAGAGGAGATATGGCCTATGAGCCTAACATATTTACTATCTGGCCCTTTATAGAAAATGTTTGCTGACCCCTGAATTAGTGTAATGTATTAAGTCACAGTATACACTAAGAATGCAGTTCATTGTTAATAATAAATATAAATCCGTCTTTCCAGAGACTTTTTTTTAAAGCTAATTTTGAATCTTTTTGGCCAACTTATTGTTTGGACCAATTAGATTGTTTTTACCCTGTAGCTGATAGAGAGCTTAAATTATGACTAGAAAGGCCAGCTCTGTCACTTTCTTGTTATCTTCACCCCGTGGGGATTATTTTTTATTTTTGTTTATTTACTTGCAAGAATCCTTTCAAATCATTTATCTGTGTGATGGAGGTTGGTTTAGTTGGGAAAAAATAGAAACCATAATTCATAAGTTGATTTAGTCAGACATGTATTAACTTCAGTATGTCATGGTATCCTGAGAGCCCACGAGTGAGCGCAGACAGACACTGTTCTCCCTCAGACATTGTGGAACTCCCACTCTATTTTCAGGACATCTTATATGTAATAAATGCTATAGAAACATTTGACAGATTCAGAGAGGGCGTCATTGTTAGTCTGTATACTTAATATTAGTAAAGCATAATTCTTATATTTTAAGGTTAAAAACAGGTTAAAATAAGAGTTTTAATGTTTCTTTCTGTACTTTTGTTGGAAAGTCTTGAGCATCCCATTTTGGAGCTAGCTTTCTTAATATGTATTGTCTGTGTAAATTCTTTCTGAATGTAGGCATAATTCCTGAATGTAAATAAAAGTTTGTCCGTAGCAACCTTTTATAAGATTTTTCAATGAGAAGAATTGAGCTCGAAGTCCAGCAAAGACTATCTTGTGTGACTAATCAGCAGCTATGATTTGAGAATCTGCAGGCCAAACAAAGTCTCGCTTAGATGCTTCATCTGTTCTTGTCCTGTGTGGATAACCACCTCTCTTCCTATAAGAGTTTGTATCTAAGTAAATCAAGATTGGAACTGTAGAGTGGAGGTTATAGGTCTGTGTCTTCCTGCCATTCTGTAACCCACCAGAAGCACTGCAGTGAGCAAGATACCACCTAACAGGCTTCATTAAGTGGGGATTTACTTTGGGGAGTTGACAAAAAGATGGAGTCACACTACCTTGTTCAAATTCTGGACTCCTTGTTTTATTAGTTGTGTATTCTTAAGCATGCTTATTTTAAATTTTCTGTGTCACAGTTTTCTCTTATGTTAAATAGGAGAATGATATCCTATATATGGTTGTTATGAAAAGTTAGTTAATCCATATAAAGTGCTTAGGATAGTATCTGCACATATGAAGTGCTCAATGAATGTTTGTTAGTATTTCACTTTTTGAAGGTTCGGATTTTGTCAGTACACTGAGAATATTTACCTCTTCAAGCAGACTCTTTTAACCAAGTTCATGATGCTAATATATAAAAACTTCAGGAATGCCTATGGTATGGTCTGTTGGTATGACCAGTGCGTTTTTACTGTTGGGTGGCAACATGGAACACCAAATCCTCATCATAAAGCTTATGGTAAACATGGAATCTAGATTAGGGGCTTTAGTTAGATGAATCCAGTGTTTTGTGTATAATGCCAAGGTAGCTAAAATGAATATTTATTACCTTTTCCTGTATTTAAGAGTTTCTCCACTTAAAATGTTAGACATTTACTTTCAGCCTCTTTTGTAGCTCGCCATAGGTTCTTTTGGTCTGATCCACTCACCATGGACTTTGAAAAGCTGGTGGTGCAGGGGAGCAGGGACTGCGGCGGTGGTGGTGTGTGTAGCAGGATTGAGATTCCAGAGGAGCAGTGGAGTGGTGTTGCAGGCTGGATCCTGGTGGCCAGGGATAGTAGACGTTGGCAGTGGAGGCAGAGGTGTCCTGACCAGACTAGTTCTGCTTCCTGATTTTAGGTATTATTCTTGGCATCCATTCTTGGGTTTTCCACTTCTCCAGGTGAGTCTGAGATGTTCTTAAAATGTTTTTTTTTTTCCTGCTTAGACTATGCAGAATTAGTTTTAGTTGTTGAATTTACCAGCTAAGTTGTTCCTGCAACTAAGGACTCTGGCTGATACTTATCCAAGCTGATGCATTCATCTCATACCTGATGCATTCATATCACAGTAGGAATGGAAAGCAACTGGAATGTTTGAACTTCACTGGCTCCCTCTCTCTCTTTTTTTTTTTTTTTTTGGTTTTTCTCTCTTTTTCACAGTGTTAGGGTCACTATACTCAGGGTCTATGGTTGTGCCTGGTATATAAGAGGTGCTCAGTAAAACTGTGGAATGAGTGAGTGTTGGGTTCATTCTGCCAGTGGACCTATTTGTATGTTGGCTGGTATGTGTATTTGTGACTCTGGTTTTTCTCAGCTTCCACAGCTGTCCAAAGCTCCCTGATGAAGTACAGATTTTTTCTTCAGGTGTATTAATACATATGTAATCCTACATATGCAGATGACACCACCCTTATGGCAGAAAGTGAAGAAGAACTAAAGAGCCTCTTGATGAAAGTGAAAGAGGAGAGTGAAAAGGTTGGCTTAAAGCTCAACATTCAGAAAACTAAGATCATGGCATCTGGTCCCATCACTTCATGGCAAATAGATGGGGAAACAGTGGAAACAGTGGCTGACTTTATTTTTCTGGGCTCCAAAGTCACTGCAGATGGTGACTGCAGCTGTGAAATTAAAAGACGCTTACTTCTTGGAAGGAAAGTTATGACTAACCTAGGCAGCATATTTAAAAGCAGAGACATTACTTTGTCAACAAAGATCTGTCTAGTCAAGGCTATGGTATTTCCAGTCGTCATGTATGGATGTGAGAGTTGGACTGTAGAGAGGGCTGAACACTGAAGAATTGATGCTTTTGAACTGTGGTGTTGGAGAAGACTCTTGAGAGTCCCTTGGGTTGCAAGAAGATCCAACCAGTCCATCCTAAAGGAGATCAGTCCTGGGTGTTCATTGGAAGGACTGATGTTGAAGCTGAAATCCCAATACTTTGGCCACCTGATGCGAAGAGCTGACTCATTTGAAAAGACCTTGATGCTGGGATAGATTGAGGGCAGGAGGAGAAGGGGATGACAGAGGATGAGATAGTTGAATGGCATCACCAACTCAATGGACATGGGTTTGGGTGGACTCAGGGAGTTGGTGACGGACAGGGAGGCCTGGCGTCCTGTGGTTCATGGGGTCGCAAAGAGACACGACTGAGCGACTGAACTGAACTGAACCAAACCCTACATAACAGTTTCATTTTACTGGCTTGGGAGCTGTTTTGTCTTTTAAACTCATTTGGCTTATCTGTGCTGTGTGGACTTTTTAGTTTAGTCTTGGGATGCATGATTATCTGTGATTGTGTGTTTATGTGTTGCATATATGTATGTGTGTATATCATACACAAAGTGCTTACAAGGACTTAAATCCTTTCCTGGCATTCTGGAAGCCATCATTTTTTGAGTCTTCCTCATGAGGTTTTTTTGTGGAATAAAGGAATGACCATACGCCCACAGACAGTTCTGTACATGTATGTGTATTTAAATGTAATAACTTGATGACTTTAAGTAGGTAAGTTTCCTACAGATATCCTGCTTTTCCCCTGATGGTGATGTGAGATTGGGAAAGACAAAAAATACAGGTCCCTTAACTCCCCTATCTGTTCTCTCTTCTTTTTCCTCTGTTCCAGGTCTTCTCTTGAAGAAACTGTAAGGGAACTGACAGTTTGCACCCACATTCTGGTTGTTTGCTTATATTCACTGAGCCCCTCTCTGCGGGCCATAGGATGAGGCCCTTCTGATGCTGGAGGGCAGGGACTTGAGAGGTTGAGGTGGCTAGTTCTTGGTTCCTAAGGGTCCTTGCCTCTCTTCCTGGTGGAGTGGCTAAGGCTGGTTGCAGAGGGCAGTATACCGGAGATCCTTCTCTCTCCATCTCTAGAACACAGTGTTGTAGACTTTGTGTTCTCACAAATCAGGGCTGGGACTTCATGATGAAGATTTGTGAGCAAGCTCATCAAGAGGCAGGCTCATCTGGCCTTCCCTTCTTGAGTTTCAGATGTATTCAAAAGAAACAAGCCTCGAGGGTAGTGACTTGTCCAAGGTGACACAGTCAGGGCTCAAGTGAGGATCTAAGTATATTCTCAAGGGCAAACCAAACTCTTGGGAACACTGAGCCCCATCTTAGGTCTCCTGTAACATAAAGTTAGCAGGGTTGGGGAGGGTGAAGGATTTATTCTGCAGTTTCCTTCCCTGAATCGTATGAAGAGTCAACACCCTAGTTCTTACTGCTCTAGTTTGCTACCACACTTCACTGCAGAGTGGACCCCATTCTGCAGTCTTTGGTCTGCAACACACCGCAGTCCTAAGTTGCCTGTCTTGGTCCATAGGTTACCAAGTTTATAGACAATCCTGTGTCTTTGTAAGACATGTGGCCAGGCTCTTAATAGAGCTCAAGTTCTGGGAGAGTCTCAGCTCTTTCCCTACCTCCCCACTCCCAGCAGCCTGCCTGCTGGTAATTTCCTCAGTGCTCAGACAGCTCAAGAGAGAATGGAAACAGGGCAATATGCCCATCCCCTTTTAGGAGGTAAGGCAGGCCCAACTCTTTATGAGTAACCTCTGGCCTTGTGGGTCTCTGTACTATATTAGGTCAAGTGAAAGTGTTCAGTACTTAGGAGGAAATAATAGCCTTCTGCCCTAGGTAGGACTTTTTTTTTAAGTAAACCTATGTTGGACCCTCACTATATGAAATACACTGAACTAGGCCCTTTGAATGTGTTATCTTAACCTTCTCTACAACCTTGTGAGACAGGCATTATTATTATTTTTTCCCCAAATATTTATCTGTTTATTTGGCTGTGTCGGGTCTTAGTTGTGACACGTGGAATCTCTTGTTGCAACACATGGACTCTCTAGTTGTGGCATGAGTGCTTAGTAGCTGTGGCGCCAGCTTGGTTGATCCATGGCATGTGAGATCTTGGTTCCCCGTCAGGGATGAAACCTGCATCCCCATTGCAAGGCAGATTCTTTACCACTGGACCACCAGAGAAGTCCCTATTATTGTTATTTTATAGAGGAGATTACTAAAACTCCTCTATAAAATTGACTAACCTGCTTGGACTGCAAGGAGATCCAACTAGTCCATCCTAAAGGAGATCAGTCCTGGGTGTTCATTGGAAGGACTGATGTTGAAGCTGAAACTCCAATACTTTGGCCACCTCATGCGAAGAGTTGACTCATTGGAAAAGACCCTAATGCTGGGAAGGATTGGGGGCAGGAGGAGAAGGGGCCGACAGAGGATGAGATGGTTGGATGGCATCACCGACTCGATGGACATGGGTTTGGGTAAACTCCGAGAGTTGGTGATGGACAGGGAGGCCTGGCGTGCTGCAATTCATGGGGTCGCAAAGAGTCAGACATGACTGAGAGACTGAATTGAACTGAACCTGCTGTCACACAGCCAAAATCTAGGCCTTGAATCTAGGCCTTCTGATCTTGTTTTTCCTAAATGACAGTAAAGTTTACAACTTTCTTTTGTAAATTATCCTTGGGGGCACCTGTGTTATTGAATGAGCCCATTTGGCTCAGAGAAATTGGGGTGAACCTGAAGGGAGGGGGAGAAGCCCTGTCAGTCTGTGGGCATCAGAGGGAACTCAGTGGATGGCTGTAGCAGGATGGTACCTAGCATAGGCCTCTGTGCCCTTAGTGAACTCAAGTCAGATAGTGGCTGTCCTGTAGGCTAGTAAACCATATTCCTTAGCATGGCATTTAAGGCACTCCAAGGTGGGGTTTCTGCTTTATAATTTCTACTTTAGAAACATTTTTTAAGATTATTTATGTTTTAAAAATGTTTGGCTGCATGGGCTTTTCTCTACTAGTGGCGATTGAGAGCTACTCTCTAGTTGTGGTGTTCATGCTTCTCATTGTGGTGGCTTCTCTTGGAGCATGGGCTCTAGGGCGCACAGGCTTCAGCTGTTGTGGCTCCCGGGTTCTTGAGCACAGGCTTGGTAGTTGTGGCACGTGGGCTTAGTTGCTGCTTGGCATGTGGGATCCTCCTGTATCAGGGATCAAATGCGAGCCTCCTGCACTGGCAAGGGGATTCTTTACCACTGAGCGACCAGGGAAGTCCCATAACTCCTACTTCATCTCTTCTTACTACTTCCTGTGACACAAACTGTTCTTTGTCCTATTGTTTATCAAATCTGCTGTCATCTTCCACATATTTGTAGGCTCTATTAAGATTCAAGTCAAAAAGTAACCATTGACAGCTTAGGGCTGAGTAGACAGTTTTGAATCCCCAGTCACTCCAGAGTCATTTTGTACTGGAGCTCTCATTCCTTCATTCATGTGTTCAGTCATTCTAACATTGAGCTTTCCCTCTGCCAGGTACTGCACTAGGCCCTGGCAATCAGCATAATGAACAAGACAGAGGTGGTTCCTGCTTTACTAGAGCTTACAGTGTAGCAGAGAAGGCAAAAATGAAGCAGATAATCACAGTGAAGTCTGATGACTTATGCAGTGGAAATTAAGGGATGTGATGAGATGGTACACATTGCAGGGGAACTTAATATTGTTTAGGGTATCAGAAAAAACCTCAACACTACCTTAATAGTTGATATTTAAATTGAGACCTGAAAATTGAGAAAAAATACCTAAGTATTGGGGCTCAGAAAGGCAAATTCTAGGCCGCAGGTAGAATATATGCAGAGACCTAGAGGCCAGTGATAGGGATAAGGCCACATGCATGTCGGTTCATTCATTAAGCAACCATTTACAGCTGGTGGCTTACGTCGTGCACTGCTAGTGTCTGGGGACATATGAAACAATCAGACACGGTCTCTACCTGCCCTGGAGACACTCAGGAGTGGTGGCGTTACTCCTTGGTAACTAGGGTGCTAAGGTCATCCTAGGTCTTGGACTCAATCTCCTGGGTATCATGTGACAAGACTTAACACCTTTAGTGGCACTGCCTGCCCTTGAGTATTTGGCCCACCTGTCAAGCAAAGAGGATGTAGACCTCAGCTGCAAACTCGTAGCATTTGCTTTCATCCCTGGCTTCACACTTCCCAGATCCTTGGTTAATCTGTGTTCATCTACAGACTCGAGGTTGATGGAGGTCAAGAAATTGGCTTTTACCCCAGCAGGAGCATAGAAGAGGCTTTCTGGCTAAGATGGAGTTACCATGGTTGTCAGGGTTCTGTACCCCTGGTGCCTTGTATTTATTAGTTGACTTGATTGTGTGGTCTCAGGCCCATCCATTGTCTTGAATGCATCTTTGGTAGTGTTTTAGCTCTGATTTTCTGAGTTGTGGCTCCGCTTGTAGACAGAAGTCTCAGTGGCTAGCTGCCTTGGATTGTGCATTGCCTAACTTCAGGGTGTACTGTTTATATAGACTGTGCTGTGAACGGGTCACCCCTCCTTACTTGTGTAACAGTGCTTTGTTGTGGCTAGGTAAGGGGAAGAGAAGTTATTTAAACTCGGACTGTGTGCCGCAGGCTAGTGGTTTATATTCTTTACTTCATTTGAGAATCTCAGTAATGCTTTGAGGTAAATGCATTGTTCTTCTTGTTTACAGATGAGAAGACTGAAGGTTCGGTGAAGCTAGTGTGTGGTGCCTTGGGATTAGAGCTTGGGTCTGACTGAAGTCCGTGCTTCTCTCCCACTCCCAGCTGTTTCCCAGTGTGGTCATAGACTTCAGGTCTCGCGTGTCATCTTGTTTCCATGGCTTCCTTGGCCTTGTCAGTTTTGACTTATCTGCCTGGCTGCCCTGTGTCAGTAACCTAAGGATCCTCAGCCTGGCTGAGGCTCAGGAATGTGTCCTGCTTCAGAGATGCTCTAGAGTCATTTTTTTCCAATCTAAATTTTATTTTTGTGTTTAGCAGGAGGCAACGATATAACTGTAGCTAGTCATTTTAAAGGATAAATCAGCTCTGGATTTGTTGGGCTGCCTTTCTCTCTCTAGCTCCCATAGCGTTCTCAGTAGGATAGAGGCTGGGGATGGCTCACTGAAGATCAGTTCAGTTCAATTCAGTCGCTCAGTCGTGTCTGACTCTTTGCGACCCCATGAACTGCAGCATGCCAGGCCTCCCTGTCCATCACCATCTCCCGGAGTTTACCCAAACTCATGTCCATTGAGTCGGTGATGCCATCCAACCATCTCATCCTCTGTTGTCCCCTTCTCCTCCTGCCCTCAATCTTTCCCAGCATCAGAGTCTTTTCAAATGAGTCAGTTCTTCACATCAGGTGGCCAAAGTGTTGGAATTTCAGCTTCAACATCAGTCCTTCCAATGAACACCCAGGACTGATCTCCTTTAGGATGGACTGGTTGGATCTCCTTGCAGTCCAAGGGACTCTCAAGAGTCTTCTCCAACACCACAGTTCAAAAGCATCAAGTTTAGGTGAAAAAGGCATTAGATCTGGGCTTGGGTGATGGGATCATATTCCTTCAGCCTTTCTGAGTTGCATGGCTGCTAGGGTTGGTTGGCTCTTTGTAAATTAGAATTTAACGTCCCTTTGCCAGGGACCCCACGGTTCTTGTTTTTCCCTTTTAGCAGAGGACATGCCGCTTCACTTGGGGTGTCTGGAGCTGCTGACCTTAGAGTGGGAAGGGCTTTTCCTTCCTGGAGTTTTCAGGGGTATGTGTGGTGTGAGAGAGGGCTGTATCAGGCAGAGTCTGGGGGAAGGCGGGAGGGGAATGGGGGTGTGTATTCATTGCCTCACTTGCTTTTCAGTACTCTTTCCTTCCTTCCTTTATCTTGGCAACTCTGCAGTTCTGTTTGAGAAGTAGGATCTAAGTAATAGAAGGCCTCTGGACTCACCTAGCTTGTGCTCCAACTCCCCCAGACTGCTTGCAGGTCCTGAATTCTGTTCCCTCTGTCCTTTCCATCCCTAGAAAAGAGGGAAGATGTCCTTTGTGTCTTCTCTGCTCCATGTTTACCTCCTCATCGTTTCAAGACTCAGTTTATATATATATATGTATATATATATATATATATATAAAATATATATTTCATTTTGGGTACACTGGGTCTTTGCTGTGGCATGTGGGCTTCTCCAGCTGTTGCACTTGGACTCTCTAGTTGTGGTGTGCAGGCTTAGTTGCTCTGCAGCATGTGGAATCTTAGTGCCCTGACCAGGGATCAAACTAGCATCCCTTGCATTGAAGGGCAGATTCTTGACCACTGGACCACCAGGGGAGTCCCTTAAGACTCGGTTTAGATGTTACCTCTTCAGTGACTTGCCTTTGAGTGCTTCTCTCTGTGGAGGTAGGCACCCCTACTTTTGTGCCCCCATGGCACTCTGTACAGGCCTCTGTTGTACCATGTTCCTCACTGCTTCCCTGTCCACATCTTGAGCCTCTTAAGAGCAAGAGTCTGAGTTGGTTTCTTCTCTCTTTAGCAGGCACAGGGCCAGAGGGAGACTAGAATATCAAGAAATTTGAACTGAACTACCTTGATGCCTGAATTAGATGGTTGTACAACTATCTTGTGTACCTCCATAATCTAAAAAAGGATTCTCTTGCATAATTCACTGTATTGTGTTATCTTCTAGGCCCCGTAGTCTTTCAAACATGCACTGCAGTAGCTGACTTCCAGAGAGAACAGTGTCATGCTCTATAGATGTTATCTTTGCCTGCTTTGCCCTTCACCTTACAGTGTTCTTCTAGGCCCCTGGGCCTGATCCAGGGAATGAATAGGGAGGAAATGCCAGAAATGAGCCACTCTTGGCATCTTGAATCCTTAATTTGCAGGTTTGGTCTTGTGGGGCAGTGCAAGGTGAGAAAATGGAAATGAACCTGTTCCCTGTAATAGCAGCTGAACTGGTTACCATCACTGTTGCTGCAGCAGCCACAGCCATGAGGCACCCACTCCCCTTACTCTCTTCTGGGTCTGAGACAATCAGTTCTTCTATATTAGCTCACTTGTCTCACCCTGCAATTTCTCCAGGACTGAGAGCCTGAAACAAGTCCTATTACACTTGTTTTTCTACCATCGTCAGGCACAGACTGAGATTGTTTATTCCTATCCCTTCATTTTATAGGGGATGAAATTGAAGTTCACAGTGACATGGGACTAGCTCATGGTCATGTGACTAGTAAGTGTCAGCTGAGGCTTGACACCAGTCATCCAGCTCCCTTCAAAGTGTTCTCTCCCCTGTGCCTCGTTGCCGCTAATATCAGTTTCCTCTTTCTATTTGTAATTCCTGAAGATTGTGAACTTGGTGGGGGTGAGGGAGCCAGGAAACTTGATATCTTTTCCTTCTGTCACTCCCTCCTCCTGCATAGGCTGGGCAGAGAAGACATTCAGGGAAGATGGGGTGAAGCACTGAACAGAAACCTAAGTTGGCCCAGGAAGACCTCATGAGCTAAGCCTGAGGGAGACTAAAGAAAGAAGATCCCTCCCAGTTTCACTGGAATATCTTTGGTTTTGGTGATGATTCCTGTGGTTTGGCTTTCCTAGTGTTAAACACAACCTTGGCTGGAACGTGGAAGAGGTGTGGTTTGTAACCCGGGTGTTTTATCTGGTGAAAGCCAGATCTGGAATGAAACTTCTGGGAAAATACCACATCTCAGCCCGCTGAGGATGCCTTCAGGTTTTCAGGCTCGTCCCTTGCTCTCCAGTAGCAATCATAGGACATAGAGATGAGGTGCAGCCTTGCTGGCTCCATTACAAGTAGATAACATTGCTTGAGTGCTTACTGTGATTTAGGGAACTGTTTTAGGTATTTCAAAATTCTTTTAATCCTCTCAATCCTCCATGAGTAGTTACTATAATTTTTTTGAGCCTTTCAAATCGACTTTATTGAGATATAATTTACATAGAGTAAAATGCACTCATTTTAAGTGTTCAGTTTGAGTTTTGATAAATATATACAACTCTGTAAAAATATGTATACTTTCCCTGCAATCAAGGTACAGAACACTTCCATCAATGGGTACTATTATTGTCTTCATTCTACAAGGAGGAATCTGAGATACGGAGGACTTAAAGGATTTGTTCAAGGTCTCATGGCTTGTGACAGTACCAGGATTTGAACCCAGGCTGTCTGACTCCAGAGCCCATGTTCTTAACTGCAGTGCTGTTCTGCCTTCCATCCTTCTTTTGTGGTCCAGCCATTGCCTGTCTTGCCCTGGTGGACAAGTGCATTAAAGAGTAAGATGTCACAGGCTTGAAGTCTAAGCCCTGAAGGGGTCTTGAGGAGCACGAAGCCCAGAGGTAGGCAGTGGGGAGGGATGAAACAGCGATAAGTACCCCTAGAATCTCAAGACCAGGGTAGGCAGAACTACTATGCCCAGCCTTTGCCTCTCCATGCCTATAAAGAATGGGGTGGACTCGGGAGCCTGCTAACAGGGTATAATATAGTGTCTGAAAAAGGGCCTGGCTCCAAGGCTCGCAGAACAAGATATAGAAATATAGATGATAAGACACGGTAGTCTCATATGGTCTGAGACTGCTGTCTGTGGTAGGCTACAGCGAAAGGCACTGGGCACTATAAGGGCAACATGGACAGGCCAGAGCATATGTAAAGGAGGTGAGATGGAGAGGGGCCTTGAAATCTAGTGCTTTGAAGAGGAGTTGAAGGAGCCAGGTTTGGAAGCAGTAATGTAATCATTGTCTTCCTGTCCTTGAAAGGCTGTTCTTTGGAAGAGAAAAAAAAAGTCTTAATTTTCTGTGTGGCTCCAGAAGGCATAACTAGAGCCTTTTGGGTGGACCAGTGTTGCATATTTTGGAAAAATTAAAGTGCAGTGAATATAAAATACCTCATCAGCTTGTCATTTGCTTGAAGTACAAATAAGGTCAAATGTCTTTCCAATATTAAGATTAATATCTTGAATGACTGAAATTATCAGGAAATTTAGTATGTTTCTCTTGGGGCTTTTTGTCCTCCTTCTTTCTCTTTGTAAAACTATTCAAGAAATCTAAGGGGTCAGGCTTAGTTCCAGATAGAGGACTAGAGAATTGTGTTGGTCTGGTTGTGGGCCCCATATTTTAGCTTCTGCTGATGATAACACAGTGTGGCTTTTAAAAACAGACTTTGCACGGAATGTTTCCTTATTTAGTGTAGCCGTGAGGACTTGGTTCTGCATAAGTGACAGTGGTTCTTTGAGGAAGGATGATAGTTCTCCTTGAGTGTCACTTGGCCTAGGCTCTGTGGTGCTTGACCCCTCCAAGTCATGTCTGTGTACTCATCCACTGGAGAAGGGAGCCTGTTCAGTCTCTAGTTGGCTGGGTCTTGAAGTGTTTCATAGCCAGCCTTCTTCCATGATCATTTGGGTTATGGTATTGAGTTTGAAACACCCATTCGGACTTTCTCTTTCCTCAGGAGTGAGTACTTACTGTAGGCTCTTACTGCTCCTTCCTTGCTTTAACTTGACTTAAAATCTCAGTCAGTCTGAGAAATTCTAATAGTATTGAACCTCAAAGGAAAGGTGGTCAAGGTTTCAATCTGTTCCAGGGGGACTTTGAACCATGTGCATATTCTTATTCATTTTCCCCAGTTTTGCATATCAAAGGGTATTGGGAATGGTCTTTGCCAAGTCACAGATCCTGTTGCATCCTTTTCCTCAAAGGTGACGTGTGCCTACTTGCCTTATATTTATCTAGTTAATGGGGGCTAAAAAAGCCCCTCAGGAACAATAATGTGTCCCAAGATGATTTGATGTTTCTAAGACAGAGAGGGGCTGATAACTTTTAAAATGGCCATTTTTCTCTAACTAAAGTAGTTTGAATTGTTGTTTAATCCAGTCCTTAATACACAAGGAAGATTTTTTTGAAGTACTGTAACTCCTGGTCTTTGGAGTGGGCCACGCAGAGATAGGAGTGCTTTGACATTACAGCTGTTAAACAGAGACTAGCTGCCTAGGGCCACTGTGAGGAAATGCTGAATTCCTTAATATGATAAGACCACCAACCACCATCCGGAATGAGTAAGGTTAGCATTAGAAGATGTAAGAAGGGGCAGCTGGACCATGTCATCTGAGCGTGGATCTTGAAACACTTTCCTCCATGGAGAAACTCGTACTAAACATCTGTGCTATTAATAACACCATACTAGCTTCAGGAAAGTACTGCTTTCCTTTTATGTTTAGGTCCAAGTTGAGTACAGGAACTTTTTTTTTTACGCTATCATGTAACTGAGTCCTACACAAAATTTAGACAAGAATTTTTTATAGACTCAGACATGGCAATAGGACACTAAACATAATTATTGAAACTAGAGAGTCTGGCTTATAAAATGCTGTTTGATATCTGAGACTCTCAGAAGATCGGTAGTGCCATCACAGTTATCTGGTGATGGGATGGAAGAAAGATGAGAAATGGATGTGGGTTAGGATGTGTTTCATCTGAAAGGCACTTCTAGCTCTGAGATTCTATGAGTCTTCTAGGCTTTGCCATCCTGCAAATTTTAGAACTGACTTTGTACAGTAATTCCTGGAAATCTTATGGGCCCAAAAGGGAGTCAGTAAAGTGGGTGATATGATGCAGTTGAGGCTACCACTGACCTCACTTCCCCGTTTCGCCCCACTGCTGCTCTCCCCTTAGGCCAGAGAAATGCAGATATGAAATAGAGCCTCTTTTGTTTTGTATGGGGCTTCCCCAGTGGCTCAGTGGTAAAGAATCTGCCTGCAATACAGAAGCCACAGGAGATGCGGATTCGATCCCTGGATTGGGAAGATCCCCTGGAGTAGGAAATGGCAACCTGCTCCAATATTCTTGCTTGGAAAGTTCCATGGGCAGAGGAGCCCCTGGGCTACAGTCCATGGGGCTGAGAAGAGTTGGACACAACTGAGCGACTGAGCCACCATGTTATATATGCTTTATACAGTTAAAAAACCCACAGCCTTGTGTTTTGTCCATGATGTTGCTCTGTCCTTTTCTCACTTGACCCCTTCAATAGCTTGTGAAATGGGTAAGAAAGTGCTCATTAAACTCTTTTTCAGTTCAGTTCAGTCACTCAGTCATGTCCAACTCTTTTCGACCCCATGGACTGCAGCACGCCAGGCCTCCCTGTCCATCACCAACTCCCGGAGTCTACCCAAACTCATGTTCATTGAGTTGGTGATGCCATCCAACCATATCATCCTCTGTCGTCCCCTTCTCCTCCTGCCCTCAATCTTTCCCAGCATCAGGGTCTTTTCAAATGAGTCAGTTCTTCGCATCAGGTGGCCAGAGTACTGGAGTTTCAGCTTCAACATCAGTCTTTCCAATGAACACTCAGGACTGATCTCCTTTAGGATGGACTGGTTGGATCGCCTTGCAGTCCAACGGACTCTCAAGAGTCTTCTCCAACACCACAGTTCAAAAGCATCAATTCTTTGGCGCTAAGCTTTTTTTATAGTCCAACTCTCACATCCATACATGACTACTGGAAAAACTATAGCCTTGACTAGATGGGCCTTTGTTGGCAAAGTAATGTCTCTGCTTTTAAATATGCTGTCTAGGTTGGTCATAACTTTCCTTCCAAGGAGTAAGCGTCTTTTAATTTCATGGCTGCAATCACCATCTGCAGTGATTTTGGAGCCCCCCAAAACAAAAGCTGACACTGTTTCCACTGTTTCCCCATCTATTTGCCATGAAGTGATGGGACCAGATGCCATGATCTTAGTTTTCTGAATGTTGAGCTTTAAGCCAACTTTTTCACTCTCCTCCCTTACTTTCACCAAGAGGCTCTTTAGTTCTTCTTCACTTTCTGCCCCAAGGGTGGTGTCATCTGCATATCTGAGGTGATTGATATTTCTTCCGGCAATCTTGATTCCAGCTTGTGCTTTATCCAGCCCAGCATTTCTCATGATATACTCTGCATATAAGTTAAATAAGCAGGGTGGCAATATACAGCCTTGACGGACTCCTTTCCCGATTTGGAACCAGTCTGTTGTTCCATGTCCAGTTCTAACTGTTGCTTCCTGACCTGCATATAGATTTCTCAGGAGGCAGGTCAGGTAGTCTGGTATGCCCATCTCTTTCAGAATTTTCCACAGATTATTGTGATTCACACAGTCAAAGGCTTTGGCATAGTCAATAAAGCAGAAATAGATGTTTTTCTGGTATTCTCTCGCTTTTTCGATGATCCAGCGGATGTTGGCAATTTGATCTCTGGTTCCTCTGCCTTTTCTATATCCAGCTTGAACATCTGGAAGTTCACGGTTCATGTATTACTGAAGCCTGGCTTGGAGAATTTTGAGCATTACTTTGCTAGCATGTGAGATGAGTGCAGTTGTGTAGTAGTTTGAGCATTCTTTGGCGTTGCCTTTCTTTGGGATTGGAATGAAAACTGACCTTTTCCAGTCCTGTGGCCACTGCTGAGTTTTCCAAATTTGCTGGCATATTGAGTGCAGCACTTTCACAGCATCATCTTTTAGGATTTGAAATAGCTCAACTAGAATTCCATCACCTCCACCAGCTTTGTTCGTAGTGATGCTTTCTAAGGCCCACTTGACTTCACATTCCAGGATGTCTGGTTCTAGGTGAGTGATCACACCATCATGATTATCTGGGTTGTAAAGATCGTTTTTGTAAAGTCTTTTTTAAACTCTTCTAGAGGTGAAAAAATCTAGGTCCAGAATTACACGCTAGATGACTGTTATCCTTAGTACTTTTAACACATATTGTTGAATAAATGAATGAACCAGAACTGGAGCCTACATTCTGTTTCCTTGGCTAGTATTTTGCTACTGTATTATTCTGAGCCTTCTGGGGGCTTTCTGTGAGCAACTTTAGGACTGGCTGGGTTCTGCTGGCCTTTCCTTTGGGATTCCCTCATTCCATAGCTGAAGCTGTGTGCACTCGTTAGCGAGCATCATCCCAATTGTGTTCCCTACAAAGTGGGAAGGGAAAAACACTCCACCCACTGTGATTCTTTTTTTGTTACTTGTTTTCTGGGATCTTCATGTTATTGCTGACAAGAGTGACTCATAGACTTCACTATGTGATTTTCTTTGTTAAGGGAACTTTTTCCTTAGCTCTAGAAGAAATTAATTAATAGTTATGTGTGATTAAGGCACAGGTATTCAGCAGCTTTATCCAGAACACAAGTGTCCTCTCTTTTAGCTAAGGCCAGACACATCGCTTTGGTTTGGTAAAATTTTGTAGCTACTGTGTGCTTAGCTATGTGTTAGGTACTGTAGGGGAAGTCCTTGGGCTAAGAGGCTCAGAGTTCAGCTGGAGAGATAAGGCACTCTATAAACAAGAAAACAATGTGAGACAGTTTTTAATAAAATACAAAAATCAAATTGTATACCTATAAATATTTAAACATGGGGAATAAGTCATAAGGGGCTTAGAGGGTATAGTGTGTAGAAAGAGTGTGTGCTTTAGTATTGTGGGCCATTGATAAGTTAACCCTCTGAACTATTATTACTTTTCTCTTTTCTGTGATACGGGCATAGTAATAGCAGTGTTATAGGGTTGTGAAGAACAAATGAGGTTTAATGAGTCTAAAGTACCTGCATAATGTCTGATATATGGTGGTCATAAAACCAGTGGTAATTCCCTCCTCACCTTTTCCAGGAGCCTTTCTAGAGGACCTAAGCCTGAAAGGTTGATTTGGATTTGGGGGCAGGAAAGAGTGGAAGAAGGGTGATGGGAAAAGGAGGAATGGGAACCGTCAGGTCCCATGAATATATCGGTCTGGTGGGAGTGGAGGGCACATGAAGGAAGCAGTGAGGAGTAAACCTAAAGCAACAGAAGTTTAGGCTTTATCTAAAGGAGATGTTATCATGGGAAGGGAAGGTGTTTTGTTTTGTTTTTTGAGCTCTGTATACTGGTGTGTATATATGTATAGAAAAGCCCATTTTATACTCTACAGTGTAGTATAGTAGCTGGGGGTTTGCGTTCTGGAGCCAGACTACCTGTCTCTAAATGCTACCACTTAGTTTACTTCTCTGTGCCTTAGTTTCTTGATCTGAAAACTGGAGGTGATAATAATGATACCTTGTAAGGTTGTTGTGATGAATGAGATAAAAAGTAAAAAGTGCTAGAATAGTAATTGTCACATAATTATTGTTGTTTGTTGTTGTTGTTTTAGTTGCTAAGTTGTATCCGACTCTTTGCAACCCCATGAACCGTAGCCAGCCAGTCTCCTCTGTCAATGGGATTTCTCAGGCAAGAATACTGGAATGGGTTTCCATTTCCTTCTCCAGTAATTATTGTAACTATTCTTTAAATGAAAGAAAACTTTTTGAAAATAGTGTATGCACTTAATGATCAACTCCGATAATTAAAAAAAAAAAGCTGATCTATTAACTGAGGGATTGGCACCTGTACTTTGAAGACCTCTGCTCTAGTTAATGAAGAGTCATCAGTGTGGTGAACCTGCAAAAGTGGTGATAAACAAGATCTGATTGGAAGGTGCAGGCTGAAGGAGAGAGAGGAGAATAGGCAGTGGGCTTGGAATGTGGAGCTTGGGCTTGGGTTTTAGGGTGTGTCCACATGAAATCATCTAGGATAATAGATTTGTTGCATTTGGAGGCAATTCTTGGTGGAGTTAGGCAGTAGAAGTGTAGGCCTTGGGCAGCCTTGTCAAAGAACTTGAGTTCTGGTGAGGGAAATGCACAGTACCCACAGTAAATAGTGCTGCCATAGAAAAAACATCACTGCACATTTTTTTGAGTAAGTAAATGTTGTCTGAATCAAATAGGGTGATTGAGGACCGTAGGAAACTGGAAGGTGTCCCCAGAAGACACAGTAGGTGGATTGGGCTTGAAGGTTGGTTAGGGAATGATTACTGGGGACTTCAGGGAGGTGAGAATGGATATAGAATAGGATCAAGTTAGTAGCCAAACTTGGACCCAGTTTCTCTATTCCAGAGCAGCGCTCCTTAACTAGCCACTTGTTTCTAGATTGTGTGTGGTGGTCTCATCATGTGAATTGCAAAAATAGCTCACATTTTCTGAGAAGTGTGGTCTGTGGTACTCAGGTGGCACATTGCTAGCTTCTTTGCAGATTTTCAAGTCCCACAAGGGCCAGGTTGAACTGGCATTCTGTGGGGCTGGGGTAGGGTATGGGAAAGGTATAGTTACTCTTTTCCATTTGGATAGTGCTTCAGGAAGGGGTCTGAGGACCTGCTCCCCACCCCCCGCCCCATGCTTTTTTCCAGTGCTGCGTGTGCTGTGTGCCTAGGCTGGGCCTTGCTGGAACATGGGTTTGGTGATGGTGCAGTAGGGTGGCAGGAACTACCGAATTTGGAGCTTCCCTTGAATGAACTGTGGTTTGGTATGAGTTGTTTGCTTTGCTCTGTGTTTATGCAGCATTAAAAGGATTTTTGATTTCATCTTTGGCTTGCTCAAGGTTAAATCACTAAAGGTTGCATTTGAATGAAACAATTTCTCATATTGGCTGGCTTTAAGTTTTAAGTCTTAAGACGATTAATGGTGGTATCCACCAGCAGAGCTCTTTGTGAGATAAGGTGGCTCTGGTTTCTGTGGGAGGCTGTGTGCAAGACAGGAAGAAGTGTGTGAGGGCAAGATAGAGAAGCCTCTTGCAGAGTCTCAAGCTTATGCTCAGAGCCTTGGGTCTGTTTGAGTGCAGGGTAGAGCTTGGGCCATTACAGAGTTTAATGAGCTTTACCCGAAGCAGATGCCCCAGAGGGGTAATATAGTTTTTGAAGCAATCAGGGCTATAGCGTATTCCTTTTATCCCAAGGCAATGCCTCTGCTAGAAACCTAGGCCATGCTGCACGGCTTAGCAGAGTCCTAACCACTGGATCTCCAGGGAATTCCAAACCTAGGACTCTTTAGTTTGCCCTTAGAGACCGCTCCAGTCCTGTCTGTGCAGGACTCAAGCATCCAGCATTCCAGCATACAGATGTTCCATATTCTCTAAGGCCAAGTCAATGGCCAATTAGTCTTCTCTGGGAAGCCTTTCCCTGCCCCTTAAAGGAGAATTTCTCATCTTGCTTCCACAGAACTTGGTATATGCCTTGATTGTAGCCCTTTTTTTATATCCTGTGATTGCCTGCTGTCTCCACTAGAAGGTAAGGTTTTGTTCTTGTTTTTCTGGTAAATCTATTGATTATTTTTTTTAATAAAAAAAGATTATTTACTGCTGAACATAGCTCTTTCCAAAAGGAACCTCAGGCCAACTCAAAGTTTCTAAAAAAATTTTCTGAAATAGATGAAAAAATATATCAAAGAACAAACATACCTTTCTTTCATGCTTCCTTTCTGTGTAACTCACATAGGTGTATTACTAAGACTTGAAGAACACAAATTACCACTTGTATATATAAAACTCACATAAGTGTTAGAAGCAAATGAGTTAGTAAAAAGATGGCTTTTTCTACAACAATGGAGCATAAACTAAAACTTATGCTTTTTGAAGGCAGAAATTGTTGTTTTGTGTGTGTGTGTGTGTGTGTCTAGCACCTGAGTTGTATACAAGGCAAACATCAATAATGAAGAATGAATGAATGAATGATTTAAGATTTTTTGGTGGATTTTTAGTTCTTTTCCTTATTAAAAAGCTCAAGACCTCAACTGCATTGATTTTGTGGTTGGGCCTCAGGCTGGGGCTAAATTTGATGTCTCCTGTGCAGACTTAAGAATCATTTGAAATGTTCTCCCCTAATAGGGTGTTTCTCCCTGGCCTTTCCTTTTTCAGCACTTCTCTCTTTTCTTTAATTGCCATTTAAACATCTGCATGCTGAGGATGAACTGATGGAGGAGAATATTTCCCTGAGGACATGGAGTCTAATAGCAGTCAAGGCTTTGTGGTTGATTAACTCACTGATTGAATCACTGACTTTGAGCATCAAGGGAGGGAGCATGGGTATATGTATGGCGAGTTCAAGAACTCTGTGTGCATATGCAGTGAGTGGTGGAGGGAATGGAGTGGCAGGAGTGACGGTAAGATGAAAAAAGAATGTTCAGAGAAATCTAGAGTTTTAAACTCTTCCTCAGTACCATGTTTTGGATTTTCCTGATCTAGAGTCAGAGTAGGTTAGTAGAAAGAGCAGAAGTCAAGAGACTTGACTTTCTTCTGCCACCAACTCATATCTAGGACAAATTGCTGCTGCTCTATTGTTCTCATTTTTCTTATTTGTCAGGTGGGAATTGGGAATCTCTGCCCTTCCTGATTCCCTTGACTGTAGTGAGGATTGGTGAGATGTTGGATGATAAAGCTCTGCAGAACAGAGGTGCCTTTATCAGAGCAGGAGAAAAGTATAATGACTGTGGTCACCGTTCCATCTTTTCTCACCAGAGTCTTCTTGTCTTTGGAGGAATCAACTATTGTAGCCCAGTCCTTGATGTTCAGGTTTCTTTGACCTTTCTGTGCTCTCCAGCCTCTTGATAGTCATTCTTCATTACAGTTATCCCAGCAAGGCCCTCCATTGCCTCTGACCTCCCTCTACCAGAGTCCTAACCAAGCTGCCTTGGCATTGCCTATTTGGAAGTGGCTATTAAGAGTATAGGCTCTAAATAGGGAACCCTCCTACACTGTTGGTGGGAATGTAAATTGGTGGAGCCACTATGGGAAACAGTATGGAGGTTCCTAGAAAAACTAAAAATAGAGTTGCCATATGATCCAGAAGTCTTACTCCTGGGAATATATCCAGACAAAACTATACTTCAAAAAGATGCATGCACCCCTGTGTTCATAGCAGCACGATACACAATAGTCAAGACATGAAAACAGCCTAACTGTCCATTGAAAGGTCAATGGATGAAGAAGATGTGGTACATATATACAATGGAATACTACTCAGCCATAAAAGGAGTGAAAAAATGCCATTTACAGCAACATGGATGGACCTAGAGATTATTATACAAAGTGAAGTAAGTCAGAAAAAGATAAGTATCATATGGTATCACTTATATGTGGAATATAAAGTAGGATATAAATGAACTTATTTAGAAAACAGACTCACTGATGTAGAGAATGACATGTGGTTGCCAGGGGAGGGGTGGGAGAGGGATGGCTTGGAAGTTTGGGATTAGCAGATACAAACTATTATAGACAGAATGGATAAACAATGAGGTTCTTCTGTATAGCACAGGGAACTAATATGTTCAATATCCTGTGATAAACCATAGTTGAAAAGAATATGTAAAAGAATATATATATATAACTGAATCACGTTGTAAAGTAAAAATTAGCACAACATTGTAAATCAACTATACTTGATAAATTAAAAAAAAAAAAAAGAGTATGAGCTCTAGAGTCAAGCTGCCTGGGTTTGAATCCTTACTTTTACAACTTACTTGCTGTGTGCTCTTAAGCAAATTACTCGGTCTCTCTGTGCCTTATTTTCCTATCTGTACATGAGGAGGATAATAGTAATGACCTTGGAATTCCATGGTGATCTAGTGGTTGAGACTCAGTGCTTTCACCACTGTGGTTGGGTTTAATCCTTAGTCGGGGAATGACGATCCTGCAATCCTGCAAGCCATGCAGCGTGACCAAAGAAACAAACAAGCAAACAAAACAGTAACTACCTCACTAAGTTCCTGTGTAAATTAAATGCAGCAGTATACATGGAGAGCTTAGAATAGCACCTGCCATATTAGTAAGCATTCAAAATTGTTATGTGTTGTTACAATAATTACTTAACTCTCCAATCTCTGATTGGAACGCAAGTAGGCCAGGGACATATCTATTTCCTCATTGTATCCCATAGGATTAGAACAGCAGACATTTGCTAAGAATTTCTGGAAGGAGAGTTTAAGTGTGAATACTGGATTCCCTGGTGGCTAGGCGGTAAAGAATCCACCTGCAATGCAGGAGATGTGGTTCAATCCCTGGGTCAGGAAGATCCCCTTGAGTGGAAAATGGCAACCTGCTCCAGAATTCCTGCCTGGGAAATCCCATGGACAGAGGAGCCTGGTGGGCTACAGTCCATGGGGTTGCAAAGAGTTGTTCACAACTGAGCTACTAAACAACAACAATTTGATTTGCCATATACAATACTAACTTTGTGACTGTGACCAAGAGACTTGTCTTCTCTAAGCCCTAGTTTCCACATCTGTTAAATGGCAATCATGGTCCTTGTCATGCAGGGCTGATGTGAAGATTGAATATATATGAACTGCTAGGAATTGTGTAAATATAG
The DNA here is from genome assembly GCA_024291935.2 of Okapia johnstoni. Classification (NCBI taxonomy): domain Eukaryota; kingdom Metazoa; phylum Chordata; class Mammalia; order Artiodactyla; family Giraffidae; genus Okapia; species Okapia johnstoni. The sequence continues at coordinate 27,148,538 of CM044325.1, forward strand.
TTCCCTCCATACCCGCGAGCTGTGTATAATTGGGGCCCAGGAACCTGCCAATTGCTATTGTACCCCTTAGTGGCCTGCTGAACCAAGGATTGCTCCTGCGGTGATGTTTTCTGGATATTTTGACTTAGGACAGAAGAAGGAAGCATTACCTTGGAATTTCCCTTAGTGTTTCTGGCCTTTTCTGTCTGTTTTCCCTGATTTTTCTCCTTTGGATTCTAAGTTCCTAGAATAGCCAGAATATTTTTCTACCTCTTAGTTTTCCAGAGTGTCTTAAGCAACCAGACCACTTTTGTTTTGGCTCCTCTAAGTTTACTCTGTTTGGCCCTTGTCTTTCTTCATTAGCTATTAGTATATCCTGCTTATTTTCAGTTTCCTGACATGTATTTTTTTCAAGGGCAAAATAGCACCCAAATCATCTGAGGCAGAGCCCTTTATCTTGCTCACTCTAACTAGTGGGAAGCACACTGGCCTGTGAGGTAGAAGACCCGAGTTCCAGTGCTGGCTCTGACACAAGTCTAGCTGTGTGACCTTGGTCAAGGCTCTTTCCCTCTCTGGGGCTCAGACACTTAATCGTTAAAGTGAAGGATTTGAACGAAGTAAGTGGTTTCTAAGGATCTTTGAATTCTATGGTGTGAGTTGGGTCCAGTCATTTTTCTTTTTGGGGGTAGTCTTAGCTTCCTCATCTGTAAAACTAAGTGGGTTGGCCTGAATAATTTATAGTCAATTCTAGGCCTTAGTCTTTGTTTTTTTTTTTTCCTGCCTGTATTACTTTCTGGAGCATTTCTGTGACAGTTAACAGCTGTGGACAGGAAACGCTTGAACACTTCTAACTTGGCAAAGATTGCTACTCCCTCTGAACCTCATCCCAGCCCATTTCCTGTGTTTACAGCGTTTGGGTTTTTCGCTTAGTGACAGGCCTGACAGGTCATACTCCAGTTCTGTCTCCATGGCTGGGTGCAGGGTAGACCAAAGTAAGTACTAATTTGGAAGTTGAGAGACAGGATTTCAGTTTCCACTCAGCTATGTGACCTTAGGCAAATGACCTTGCCTCTTAGGGTTCAATATCTTCATCTATAAAACCAGAGAATTTAACTAGTGAGTCTTTCTGGCTTTGATATTATAGGATATGGATATTTGCCTCCTTTTTTTAATTCCCCCTGAAGCATCCTTTGTTTAGCCTGTTTTTTCCACATACTTCACCCTGGAAGGGACCCTGGGGAGCTCCCTTCACATTTCCCATGTGAGATAAAATAAGAGTAAGAAAGAGAGTCAAACAGGTATCTCAGGCCCAAATTGGCAGCAAAAAGGAGCTGAGGTGGAAGGCTGGTGTGACTGAATTGCCTAACAAATCAGCTGTATGGTGGGTAACCAAGTGGGCACCAATATGTGTTTATTCTTATCAAGACTCTGTAGATAGATAATATCCCAGTTCCACCCCTACTTTCACCATTTATGTGACTTGAGTAGATCATGTACTGTATCTGGGCCACAGTTTCCTCATCTTATATTGGGGATAATAAAGGTACCAATGCACAGAATAATAAAAGAGACACCATATGTAGAAGTTACAGCATAGTTCCTGTCTTGTTCATTCTCCCTTAGGTAGTTAGAATGTCCTTAATTCTGTTCTTGCGGAAATAGTGGTAGGACTCTCAAGTCCCACTCCAGAGGAGCTAACAGGCCACCTGGGATATAATTCAATTATGAGCAAAAGAAACCTTATGAGGTGGTGCCTGGTCCAGACTGGGCTCAGTGCTCTGACCTAGAGTGGTTCAAGCTTTCCTGGTGGAGATGGACTTTCCCTGGGCCTTGAAGGGCCAGCAGGCCTTAAATATGAAGAGCTAGGGGGAGAGTAGGGTTAGCTACCCACCTATATCCTCTGTCAAGCTGGCACTTTTGATAGGTCAGTTTCATATACATCTCTTCCTTCTCCCTTCAGCTAGGTAGTTATTATACAAGAGATTTATTTTTAAGTTTTTAAGAGAAAAAAAATCTTAAGGCAAGAAGAAGACATAACATTTATCTAGACCAAACTAGTTTTACTTTAATCAGTGGGCAAGGTAAAGTTTGCTTGCATAATCTTAAATACTTAGAACATTGTGGTTTTTTTTTTTTTTCTTTTTTTTTTTTTTTTGAACATTGTGGTTTTTATGCCACATTTTACAGATGAAGAAACAGTGCCTCCAAAAGGTTGAGCAAATTTTCAGCTCAATGTTAACAAGTTATAATGACAAGTCAGAGGAGTTCTTCATGATAATTGAGTATAGTCAAAGCCGGGTTAGGAGATATGTATAATTTAGCAGTTCTCAGTTCTGTTTATTCCCCCAAGTTTCCAGTAATCTGTAATAGTGCTTATTTTTCTGAGATGGCTATCTTATTCCTGGCTTGTACCCTATATTCACCTCTTGCTGTTAGTAGTAATTTCTAATTCTCTAGATCGCCATTTCTACTGTTGACTTAAGTTCTACCTCCTTACCTAAACTTAGAACCCTTACTTCTTTTCCCAAATATTGATCAAGCATGTACTATGTGCTATATATACCTAGAGATGGATGCAAATACTGGTTTCTGTTTGGATCTTTTAGTGTGACAACTAGATAAAAATCACTTGGTAGTAATCAAACGCTTACTATGTGCTGTGCTCTGTTGGAAGTATTGTACTTTAGATGTAGTAACTCACTTAATTTGTACAACTTTATGAGGTAGGTATATATTATTTTCTACTTGTTTTAAGATAATGAAATGAGAAGACTTCCCTGGTGGTCCAGTGGTTAGGACTCTGTGCTCCACTGCAGGGTCCTAGGTTTGATACCTTGTTGGGGAACTAGGTAGGATTCCCACAAGCTGTGCAGCGTGACCAAAAAAAAAAAAAAAAAAAAAAAAAGAAAATGAAATGAGGCATCAAGAGGTTGTCATTGGTCTAAGTGTGATGGAGGGCAGCAGCACAGGGGGTAGGAGAGCACAAGAGAGGCTCTAATCTAACCCTAGGAGATTCAGTGCAGAGACCTGTTAGAGGAACTGCAAAAAGCCTGAATAGAATCTTGAAACTTGAGTAGGAGTTAGTCAGGTGAAGAATGGGGCAAGGATATGGCAGGCAGAGGGTACATCATGTACAAAGCTGCAAAGTGAGTCTCCTTTTTTATTTTATTTATGGAATTGAAAGTGGTTTAGTGTGATGGGAGTGTAGGGGGTGTGTGAGTGAGTGGTGAGGGATAAGGCTAGAGAACTTGGTTAGGGACTGCCTCTTGAAGAGCCTTATATGGTTCGTTATTTTATATTCATTATATGGGCCGTAGGTTTCCATTGGTTTCCAGTCTTGGGGATTTGAAGCCCTGTAAAGGTCTTGAGGAGTGTCTTTTGAATCCGTATTATTTCCACAGTCATTTTTCAGTTGGGGGTTACTAAACGTACAACTATTATTTATGGAGCTTTTTTGAATTACTCATTAAAAAAAGCTAGGAATCACAGTTGTAGGAATTTGGGAGCACTGCAAAGAAGTTTCTTAATTAAAATTTTTGTTGAGATACTTATAGATTTACTTGTGATTTTAAGAAATAATATAGGGAGATCACTGGGAAACTTTGTGCAACTTCTCCCACAGTAGCATTTTGATAAACTGTAGTATAATATCACAACCAGAATATTGACATTAGCACCACCCACTGATCTTGTTCAGATTTCCTCAGTTTTACCTGTACTTGTGTGTGTGTGTTTGTGTGTACCAAGTTCTAGTCCGACACCATAAGGATCGTTCATATTGTTGTTCTAGTTTTTTTTTTTAACTGCCCACGTGGCTTGTGAGATCTTAGTTTCCCAACTGGGGATGGAACCTGGGCCCTCGGCAGTTAATGCACTGAGTCCTAACCACCGGACCACCAGAGAGTTCCTTCGTGTTGTCCTTCTATAATCACACCCTTCCCTCCCATTCCCTTCCATGTCCCTAATCCCTCTACTCTTCATTTCTAAAATTCTGTCCTTTAAAAAATGTTACATAAATAGAATCATGAGTTTGTAACCTTTTGGAATTGGCTCTTTTTGCTCAGCCTAATTCCCTGGGACTTCACCCAAGTAGTTATGTGAATCATCCCTTCATTCCTGTTTATTGCTGAGTAATATGTAAGTACTAACGTGTAACTGAAGGAAGGACATACAGACCTATTCCATTTTTTGGCTATTACATGTAAAGCTTCTGTGAATATTTGGGTACATGTTTTTATGGTAACCTGTAAGTGATTTTATTCAAGACTGTGGTCTAGTCAGATCTGAATTTTAGAAAAATTGTACTGACTGCTTTGGTAGAGGATGGGTTTAAGGGAAACTATAGCAGAGATGGAGAAATCAGTGAGGAAGCTCCTGCAGTAACCCAGGCAAGAAACATTGAGACCTGAGCTCTGTTCTCTGTGAGGTGGAGTGTGCTTTGCCAGAGAGCCCTTCCTCAGAAATCGCATCAGGCTTGTGCACATGAGGGATCAGGGTCAGGGAGCCTGGACTGTGAGGAGGCTCAGGCACACTTCATTCCTCACAGTCTCTGTTCAGAAGAACTGCTCTGCTACTATAGCTGAGAACTGCGTAGGGTGAGGAAGGGCTGTGAACGTGGTTCTTGGAATGATCCTTCAGACTGCCAGGTTTTTCAGTAGGTGTTCTTGATTATCTTCTCTCAAGAAAATAGGAAAGGGGGGGGGTCAGTTAGCTTCCATGTATTGTCCAAGTGGTGGATTACATGGGGCAGAAATATGGTGAGAAGCTCTTTCCTAGTCCTGGTCTCTTTTGGAGCCTAGGAATGTGTTCCCTGGTAAGCCAGCCAGCAATGGGTCTGGGAGACTTGAGGATGACCTCTTATTGCTATGGAAACTGGAATCCACATTGTTTTTACCCCACGCCATGGTGTGCCTGGCTCCTCAGTGTTTATATCTTCAAGGCATTTATCACTGTGCTCTCGGGGCTGCTGTGATAAGCACTGATTGTTGGGAGCCAGCCCCACTTCTGAACCCGAGGGTGTAATCCTAGAGGATCCACTAATAGGCTAGACATCTGCCCTGGGCACTGTGCAGAGTTCCTATCTGGGCAGGTCCTTGGAACCCACTCCAGCATTGTTAGAAAACTCTTCCTAGCAGAACACTCTTTTGAGTTGTTTGTAATTATTTTTTTGGCCATCTCAGACCCTGACAAGTACTGGCCAGGACACAGGAATGTTTGGGTCAGGCTCCAGGTCAGAGAATTGGGGGTGGCTTTTGAACAAGTGTGTGTTGGATTTCTCTGGGACTGTCATACTTCTTGGTTCAGATACCTTTAGAATGTAAAGAGTGTAAAGACCTATGGTGTTTAGGATCCCAGAGCTGAGAAAGCTCCAAATCTGTCCACAGCTTTCAGTTGTCACTAGGCCAGGTAATGTGTTGCCCAGCCCTGGGCCAGAAACAAGGGATGCCAGAAAAATCAGGCTCCTCTTGCTGTAGTTGGGAACATCGGACTCACAGGTAAAGCAAAGACTAGAGAACTGACGAATGAATGATTGATATTTTTATAGGGGTTTACTGTTTTTAAAGAACTTTACTGATTTTTCAGAGAAGAAAATTAATCCTTAGGAGTAGTCAGAGTATAAGAAAGTTGGATTCAAAGACCTACGTCTACCACTTCTATTATTCAGTATATATTTTAATAATTCGGGGTAGGAATGGAGGGGACCCAGGAGTATACACTGGGAATCAGAACAGCAAGAAGGCTCCTGCACCAGAAGCCTCAGTTACTGAGGTCATGGCCTGCTTGGTGGGGACTAACTTTGAGGATTAGCTATCTTATTCTGGAAAGAGGTTTCTTGTTAGATCAAAATTTGAAGAAAAGAATACTGGGAGGAGGAAGATGGTAGAAATGGGACACAAAGGGGTGACTGAGTGCCCTCCTAGTGTCTTTTAAATTTTGTTTCTAAGCCCTAGTAGAGAAGGGGTCTTTGGCTAGTGCTGGGCACTGAAGAAGTTACAGCAAACCCAGGAAGTTCTGTTGTACTCTTCTTGGGGAGTGGCACAAGCTCAGTTAGGGCTTCTGTGATTGCCCTTAATAGACAAAAAGAACCCGATGGAACCCATCCTGCCCGCCCCCCCGACCCCGCTTTGTTGGCCTTGGAGAGTAAGAGTTAGTAGTTCTAAGAGGCCCTCCAGGCAAGAATACTGGAGTGGGTAGCCATTCTCTTCTCCAGGGGATCTTCCCAACCCAGGGATCAAACCCAGGTCTCCTGCATTGCAGGCAGATTCTTTACTGTTTGAGCCACCAGGGAGGCCCAGAACAGGCTAAATTAATTTCTAATGATAGAAATCAGATCAGTGACTGTGTGGGGAAGAGGATGAAGGTTGGCACTGAGGAACTGAGTGGGAGCATTTTGTGACAGTGGAAGTGTTCTATATCTTAAACAGGGTAGTGTTACGTGAAGGCTTATGTTTGTCAAACACATTAAACTGTTTACACTTAAAATTTGGGACATTTTATTGTGTGCAACTGGAAATACCCATGAAAATACCCATGCTCCATTTTAATAAATGTAAAACAAAAAGGGTAAAACTTATCTATGATGCTGAAAGTCAGAATAGTGATTACCACTGTGGGGTCATGGTAGTACTGAATGGAGAGGGGCAAGCGGAAAGTCTTCCTAGAGTGTTAGGAATGCCCTATATCTTGATTTTGGTAGAAGTTTAAAGGCTATATATTATATATTATTATATATATTATATATTTTTATATATTATGTATATTTTTATATATTATATACATAATATATAATATAATTATAATGGATATATAATAATATTACAAAATTATATATTATATATATATAATGTTACATTATATATAATATATATTATATGTAATGTATATTATATATGTTATATATATAATATATATATAATATAATATAATATATGTATATATAACATATATTTTATATATAATATAATATATAATTATGTTATATATACAATATTATAATATATAATATATAATATATACCTATATATTATAATATATTATATACAATTAATTAATTACATAATATAATTATATAATATATAATATTATAATATGTTATAATATATTATTTATTATATATCATATATTATATATAATATATTATTATAATGTATATATTATATTATATATAATATACAATGTATATAATATACATAATATATAATTATGCTATCTTATATATTATCATATATAATATATTATATCATATATATTATATATGATATTAATATATATTATATAGGTTATATATTATTATATATGTTATATATTTTATATTATATATATTATATATATCATATATATTATACATAATATGTATATTATGTATCATATACTATATTATATAATTATAATATAGTATAGATAATATATGATATATTATATATAGGATATATAATATATAAAATATACAATATATAAAATATTTAATATATATAAAATATACAATATATATGATATATTGTATATTTTTTATATATAATATATGTAATATATATAACATATAATATATATTTAATATATATTATACATTATATATAATATAAAATATAATATATTATATATATATATATATAATATATAGTATAATATAATATAATATATACATAATATATAATATATATTTTATATAATATATATAATATATATTATATTGTGTATTTTATATATTATTTATAGTATATATTATACTATATATTTTATATATATTGTATATTTTATATGTTTATTATATATTATATCATATATATAACATATCATATATTAACATATATATGATATGATATATTATCATATATCATATATTAGCATATATAATATATCATATATTATCATATATTATATCATATATTAGCATATATAATATATCATATATTATCATATATTATATATATTGTATATATATTATATATATTGTATATTGTATATATTGTATATATTGTATATATTGATATGTATATATCATATATCATATATCATATATGATATATATGATATATATATTTATATTATAATATGATATATATAATATAATATATATAATATATTATATATATAATACATTATATATTATATATGCTGCTAAGTCGCTTCAGTCGTGTCCGACTCTGTGCGACCTCATAGAAGGCTCCTTCGTCTCTGGGATTCTCCACGCAAGAATATTGGAGTGGGTTGCCATTTCCTTCTCCAGTGCATGAAAGTGAAAAGTGAAAGTGAAGTCGCTCAGTCGTGTCTGACTCTTCGCGACCCCATGGGCTGCAGCCTACCAGGCTCCTCCGTCCATTGGGTTTCCCAGGCAAGAGTACTGGAGTGGGGTGCCATTGCCTTCTCCGGTATTATATATATTATAATATATTATATAATAAAATATATATTATTATAATATAATTATGTATATTATATAATATTTACTTAATTCTTATATATTTATATTATATATTATGTATATTTTATATATTATATATTTTATGTTATATATTATAATATTCTATATATTGCATATTTTAATTATATTATATGTAATGTAATATATAATATAGAAAATTAAATATAAATAATTTAAAATATTATAGTATAAAATAATATAAATAAATAATATGAAAATAATTATAAATAAATGATATATATTAATATAATATATTTTATAATATATAATGTATATATAATGTATATATGTTAATTGATCCTTATATTTTTGAAATATAGTTATTGATGAATTTTTGGCTGCACTGGGTCTTTGTTGCTGTGCATGGACTTTCTCTAGTTGAAGCAAGTGGGGCTGCTCTCTAGTTGCAGTGCCCAGGCTTCTCATTGTGGTGGCTTCTGTTGTGGAACATGGGCTCTAGAGTGCTGGCTTAGTAGTTGTGGTGCTTAGTAGTTGTGGTGCATAGACTCAGTTGCCCTGCAGCATGTGGGATCTTCTTGGAACAGGAACTGAACTTGTGTCCCTTGCATTGGCAGGTGGATTCTTAACCACTGGACTATCAGGGAAGTCTCGTCCTTAGGTTTATTTATGCACTTTACTTTATGTGTGTTATTTCTATTTATTTTTTTTTTAAGTATTTATTTATTTGGCTGTGTCAAGTCTTAGTTGTGGTATGCGGGATCTTTTGTTGCAGTGCACAGATTCTCTAATTGTAGCACACAGACTTAGCTGCTCTGTGGGATGTAGAATCCTCTCGGACCGGGGATCAAACCTGTTCTTCCACATTGCAAGGTGGATTCTTAACTAACAGACCACCAAGGAAGTCCCCTATGTGTGTTATTTGTCAATTAAAGAAGAAAAGAAAAAAACCCGCCCCTAAAGCCATACCGCAGTCTCACCCATAGAAATACTGGGGCCTTCGTGTCAGCAGTTTAAGAGCTCCTTAAGTGATTCTAATACTCTGCCAGAGCTGAGAATCTCTGTGCTATGTAGAAAGAAGAGAAGAAACTTGACCCATCAAAGAAGGGTTACACGAAGCAGGAGAAGTTGCTGGACATGAGACCAGAAAGATAGCAGGTGGCAGATTGTTCTGGGCCTGGCAGGTCACAGTAGGGAAGTTGAACTTTATCTTAAGAATAATGAAAAGCATTTGAAAGGTTGTAGGAAGTGAAAGGACTTGTGCAGATGTGCAGCTGGTATGTACTAGCACTGCCTATAGCCAGCATTCCTGTTGACTGCTCATTAAGTATTTAGAATATCTCTGCTGAGAGTGACATGCTGTGTGGAGAATGAAGTTTGAAATAGTTCAGGAATCTTGAACTGGGTTTGGTGACTGAATGAATGTGCGGAGTGAGGGAGTGAGATGTTAAAGGTTTCTGACACACACAACTGGTGAAGTAGGAAGTTTGGGGGAAAGGTAATGAGTTGAGGTTTAGACATGATGAGTTGAGGTGCCTCTTGGACATCCATGTGGAGATGTTTAATAGGTAGTTGGAGTCTGGGTTTCTGTGGGCCAAAAGTGAAACTTGAATCAGAAACATCATTTTGTATTTTGGGACTTGGTAACACCTAGTAATTTCTTCAAATGGTAGTTGAAGCTATGAGGAGAGATAAGATTATTTAGGAGAGCGTGCAGTATGAGAAGAGAGACTAGAACTAAACCCAAATTCTTTGAAACTCCAACGTTTAATAGTCAGGTAGAGAGGAGAAGTCTGCACATTAAGAAAGGCGAAGATTCATTCATTTTTTCATTCATTCATGCAGCAAATCTATATTGAATACCTAATATGTGCGAGGCACTATATGAGTCCCTGAGGATACTGCAGCATACAAAAAAAGTCCCTGTTTGTGAACCTTACATCTATTGGAGGGAGACAGACAATAAGTAAATCAGTGAACAAATGTATCATGTGAGGTGGTAGTAGGTGCTACATTCAGTTCAGTTCAGTTCAGTTCAGTTGCGTCCAACTCTGCGACCCCATGGTCTGCAGCATGCCAGGCCTCCCTGTCCATCAGCAACTCCCAGAGCTTGCTCAAACTCATGTCCATACAGTCAGTGATGCCATCCAACCATCTCATCCTCTGTCATCCCCTTCTCCTCCTGCCTTCAATCTTTCCCAGCATTAGAGTCTTTTCCAAGAAATCAGTTCTTCTTCATCAGGTGGCCAAAGTATTGGAGTTTCAGCTTCAGCATCAGTCCTTCCAATGAATATTCAGGACTGATTTCCTTTAGGATTGACTGGCTTGATCTTCTTGCAGTCGAAGGGACTCTCAAGAGTCTTCTCCAACACCACAGTTCAAAAGCATCAATTCTTTGGCTCTCAGCTTTGTAGTCCAATTCTCACATCCATACACAACTACTGGAAAAACCATAGCTTTGACCAGACGGACCTTTGTCGGCAAAGTAATGTCTCTGCTTTTTAATATGCTCTCTAGGTTGGTCACAACTTTTCTTCCAAGGAGCGAGCGTCACTTAATTTCACGGCTGCAGTCACCATCTGCAGTGATTTTGGAGCCAAAAAAAAATAGTCTCACACTGACACATCATACATACCCAAAGCTCGTGGTTTACCCTAGGGTTCACTCTTGGTGCTATATAGTTTATTTTTGATGTGTTCTCTCTTGGAGGAGAAATGAGCATGGTTAGAAGCCTTTGGGGTTAATGTTGCTTGGTTAGCTGAAACCAGTGCCAGTTTTGTCCAGAAGGAAAGCTCTTCTCAATTCCTGCCCCCTGCTGAGAAGAGCTAGGCCTTTTCTTGACTATGAGGATGTGATGTTCTAATTGGGGCTTGCCAGGTGGCTCAGTGGTAAAGAATCTGCCTGCCAATGCAGGAGACACAGGAGATGTGTGTTCAATCCCTGGGTCGGGAAGATCCCATGGAGGAGGAAATGGCAACCCACTCCAGTATTCTTGCCTAGAAAATTCCAGGGACAGAGGAGCCTGGTGGGTTACAATCCACAGGGTTGCAAAGAGTCAGAGACAACTGAGCAGCTGAGCATGCTCTTCTAACAAGGACAGGAACATCCCTCAGGTAGGCTGGGTTTTACACAGCCCAGGAATCTGATGCCTCTTGCCTCTGTGGTTAGGCCTGCTATGTGCTGTATTCCAGGGGGGACCTTTCTTGCCAGTTCCAGGTCCCAAGCCAGTTCCCCTTCTCAGCCTTTACATTTTTGTCTAGAGGGTCCCCTGCTCTCCCTCCAGTCCTATCCTCATTCTAGGTTCCAGGCTGTTTTATCTCTGCAACCTCATGGTCTTGATCAAATCTGAACGTCTTCTCAGGTTCATGCTCTCAGTCTTACACTCTTTGGCGCCCTTTGTAAGGGTAGGTGTGGATTCTGATCCCATCAGAGTCACTACAGAGCCTGCCGGTTCTGGCTGAGGGGTGGAGAATGAAGGGGAGAAATTATTTTCAGAGGTGAAGCCCCTGTTTGTAAAATGTAGTCATTTCCAGATTCTCCTCAGGTTCCAGCCAAGCACTGAGGAACAGTCTGATCAGTGTCCTTCTCCTCTCTCTCACTCTGCTTTCTTCCTTGACGGCTGTTTCTCACTTCTTTCCTTCTGGGCTTGTGTCTCACTTCAGACAATCCATTGTCCAGTTCAACTACAGTGGCTCTGCTTTGCATGCCTTCAGATATGTGTTCTCTGGGGATGAGTTAGTGTTTATGATGAGAAATGAAAGTGGCTGGGAGAGGGAGAGGGATTAGGTGGATGCTGGATATTGGTGGTAGGAATTGGTAGGCTACACTCAAGAATTGTCTTGTCTTTTGGGGAGACATGGTTTGTCATGAATCCATTCATTCATGCATTCATTCATTCAGCCAGCATTTACTGATTTCATACTTGACAAGGTGGTTATTAGGGTAGTGCCATACTGGGCCCTAGGGGATAGAGTGAGTCAAATTTAGTTCTTGCCCTTTTCTGGCTGTGGCATGCAAACAACTCAGAGCATGAGAATTAATATAACAGAGTTAGGTAAAAGTGCTTGGAGCACAGAGCAGTAAATGATTAGGTCTGTTTAGAGAAAGGAGAGGAGCTTTGGATGTGAGGGAAAGGTCTTTGTCATTTTGTCTGCCCATGGTTCACAAAGTGTGGTCTGCAGACCATAGCGGGCCAACAAGGTCTTTTGGGGGATCCAGAAGGTCAAAACCTTTTTAATAATAATTCTAAGATACTATTTGCTTTTCCCATCCTGTGTACATTTGCACTGTTGGTGCAGAAGAACTTAGTAGGTAAAATTGCTACTGGCATCTTCACAAGATTCAAGACTGTCACAAAATTGTGCCAGTAACCATTGCATCCCTCCGCTCCATACACTGTCAGATTTTTTAAGTTTTTAATACAGAATTAAAAATTTTATAATTTTATTAAATTGTCTCTGTAGTATTCGGTGTGATAAAACAGGAAGTACACTTTAAGCACTTATGCTGCATATCGAAGCCTGATGTTTATCTCAAGGAAATGCATTTGTGCAATTGAGCCGAACTACCTCCCTCTTTCAGGGAACACTGTTTTTACTTGAAAGAATAACTAACAAATCGCAATTCCTGAGACTTATGTTTTTGGCAGACATTTTCTTGAAAATGAATGAAGCGAGTCTGCTACTTTAAGAACAACTGGTAGTATTTGTTGCCAATGATAAACTTCCAGCTTTTAATTGAAAATAAAAGTTTTGGAAAACTTGTATCTGCCACAGTAAGCTTGACAGCTTCCTTAGATTTACAGCTTTTTTTTTTTTGATAATTGTGATTATTTTGATATTGTATAAATGAACTGTGTCAAATTTGAAAACTGCTTAACTTCATTGAATCATTAGTTTCCAAATGATTAGTATATGTTATTTCAGAATCACCCGTGGATAAAAGATCCATTCAAAGTGCAAGACAGACTGCAAGATAGATGATGGATTTTACTGTGACAGAGTATAAAAAGTTCACCTGTATAGCTTCAGATTTCACACTGTAACCTTTAACAAACCTATGACTTGTTGAAATTTTGGTGAAGTATCAGAGAAGACTGACCACAATTATCTGAAAGATTATTAAAATACTCCTGCTTTTCCAACTGCATATCTATGTTTTGACTGAAGGCAAAACAACACACTGAATGCAGAAATAGATATAATAAGGCAGTAACAGCTGTTTCTATCAAGCCAGACATTAAGGAGATATATAAAAATGTGTAACAGTCCCAGTCTCCTCATGAATTTTTTTGCAGAAAACAATTATTTTTTCATAAAACATGCTTCTATAATATATATGGGGTTTATGTTTTAATTTCTAATATAGTAAGTATCAATCAGTTTGGGGATTTTCAGTTTTTAAGTATAAAAAGGGGTCCTAAGATCAAAAAAGTTAAACTTGGTCCTATGCTCTTCTCTCTACCTAAAATTCTCTTTTCTGCCTCCAAAAATATTTTAAATGATTGTAGAACTAGTATTTAGTTATGACAAATAGATTTAAGGGACTAGACCTGATAGACAGAGTGCCTGATGAACTATGGACAGAGGTTCGTGACATTGTACAGGGGACAGGGATCAAGACAATCCCCATGGAAAAGAAATGCAAAAAAGCAAAATGGCTGTCTGAGGAGGCCTTACAGATAGCTGGGAAGAGAAGAGAAGTGAAAAGCAAAGGAGAAAAGGAAAGATATTCCCATCTGAATGCAGAGTTCCAAAGAATAGCAAGGAGAGATAAGAAAGCCTTCCTCAGCAATCAATGCAAAGAAATAGAGGAAAACAACAGATTGGGAAAGACTAGAGATCTCCGTCTATGGGGTCACACAGAGTTGGACACGACTGAAGCAGCTTAGCAGCAGCAGCAGAGATCTCTTCAAGAAAATTAGAGATACCAAAGGAACATTTCATGCAAAGATAGGCTCGATAAAGGACAGAAATGGTATGGACCTGACAGAAGCAGAAGATATTAAGAAGAGGTGGCCAGAATACACAGAAGAACTGTACAAAAAAGATCTTCACGACCCAGATAATCACGATGGTGTGATCACTCACCTAGAGCCAGACATCCTGGAATGTGAAGTCAAGTGGGCCTTAGAAAGCATCACTACGAACAAAGCTATTGGAGGTGATGGAATTCCAGTTGAGCTATTTCAAATCTTCAAAGGTGATGCTGTGAAAGTGCTGCACTCGATATGCCAGCAAATATGGAAAACTCAGCAGTGGCCACAGGACTGGAAAAGGTCAGTTTTCATTCCAATCCCAAAGAAAGGCAATGCCAAAGAATGCTCAAACTACCGCACAATTGCACTCATCTCACACACTAGTAAAGTAATGCTCAAAATTCTCCAAGCCAGGCTTCAGCAATATGTGAACCATGAACTTCCAGATGTTCAAGCTGGTTTTAGAAAAGGCAGAGGAACCAGAGATCAAATTGCCAATATCCGCTGGATCATCGAAAAAGCAAGAGAGTTCCAGAAAAACATCTATTTCTGCTTTATTGACTATGCCAAAGCCTTTGACTGTGTGGATCACAATAAACTGTGGAAAATTCTGAAAGAGATGGGAATACCAGACCATCGGACCTGTCTCTTGAGAAACCTGTATGCAGGTTAGGAAGCAACAGTTAGAACTGGACATGGAACAACAGACTGGTTCCAAATAGGAAAAGGAGTACGTCAAGGCTGTATATTGTCACCCTGCTTATTGAACTTATATGCAGAGTACATCATGAGGAACGCTGGGCTGGAAGAAACACAAGCTGGAATCAAGATTGCCGGGAGAAATATCAATCACCTCAGATATGCAGATGACACCACCCTTATGGCAGAAAGTGAAGAAGAACTAAAGAGCCTCTTGATGAAGGTGAAAGAGGAGAGTGAAGAAGTTGGCTTAAAGCTCAATGTTCAGAAAACTAAGATCATGGCATCTGGTCCCATCACTTCATGGCAAATAGATGGGGAAACAGTGGAAACAGTGTCAGACTTTATTTTTGGGGGCTCCAAAATCACTGCTGATGGTGATTGCAGCCATGAAATTAAAAGAAGCTTACTCCTTGGAAGGAAGGTTATGGCCAACCTAGATAGCATATTTAAAAGCAGAGACATTACTTTGCCAACAAAATTCCGTCTAGTCAAGGCTATGGTTTTTCCAGTGGTCATGTATGGATGTGAGAGTTGGACAGTGAAGAAAGCTGAGCGCCGAAGAATTGATGCTTTTGAACTGTGGTGTTGGAGAAGACTCTTGAGAGTCCCTTGGACTGTAAGGAGATCCAATCAATCCATCCTAAAAGAGATCAATCCTGGGTGTTCATTGGAAGGACTGATGTTGAAGCTGAAACTTCAATACTTTGGCCACCTCATGCGAAGAGTTGACTCATTGGAAAAGACCCTAATGCTGGGTAGGATTGGGGGCGGGAGGAGAAGGGGACGACAGAGGATGAGATGGTTGGATGGCATCACCGACTCGATGGACATGGGTTTAGGTAGACTCCTGGAGTTGGTGATGGACAGAGAGGCCTGGCGTGCTGCAATTCATGGGGTCACAAAGAGTCGGACACGACTGAGCGACTGAACTGAACTAAAAAAACATATGTTGAACATCTATCAAGAACCTGGGTTTTTTTGCTGCTGGGTATATGGTCCCAAGCCATTATGGGGAGGATGGGTTAAACAACTATAACACTGTATGTGAAAGAGGAGACTGAAAAGCTGGCTTAAAACTCATTGAAAAAACTAAGATCATGGCATCTGGTCCCATCACTTCATGGCAAATAGATGGGGAAACAATGGAAACAGTGACAGACTTTATTTTCTTGGGCTCTAAAATCACTGTGGATGGTGACTGTAGCCATGGAATTAAAAGACGCTTGCTCCTTGGGAGAAAAGCTCTGACCAACCTAGACAGCATATTAAAAAACAGAGACATTTGTTTGCTGATAAAGGTCCATATAGTCAAAGCTATGGTTTTTCCAGTAGTCATGTATGGATGTGAGAGCTGGACCATAAAGAAAGCTGAGTGCTGAAGAATTGATGCTTTTGAACTGTGGTGTTGGAGAAGACTCTTGAGAGTCCCTTGGACTGCAAGGAGATCCAACCAGTCCATTCTAAAGGAAATCAGTCCTGAATATTCATTGGCAGGACTGATGCTGAAACGGAAACTCCAATACTTTAGCCACCTGATGCAAAGAGCAGACTCCTTGGAAAAGACCCTGATGCTGGGAAAGATTGAAAGCAGGAGGAGAAGGGGACAACAGAGGATGAGATGGTTGGGTGGCATCACTGACTCAATGGACATGAATTTGAGCAAACTCTGGGAGATGGTGAAGGACAGGGAGGCCTGGCATGCTGCAGTCCATGGGGTTGCAGAGTTTGACACGACTGAGCGACTGAACAACACCACTGTGTGATAAACGTTACCAGTGATAGACATGTAAATACTGGGGGAAGACAGGCTGTTGTCAGACACTCACTTGCCAGCTCTCCTAGAACATTCTTTTGAGCAATTTGATTGGACTATACTTCCTTTATTTGACTCTTTATGGTCTATAGAGGGAAAGTAGCTGAAGTTAGCAAAAGATGGGAACTGTTCACTTGCTGCTCTGGGAGGAAAGAAGGAGATAACAAATGTATTAAGTGTCAGTTTCATGCAAGCCCTATGCTAAGTGCTGTAACAATTGTAATCTTACCTAATTCTCACAAAAACCGTATGCAGCAGAATTAATTATCCTTATTTTACAAGTGAGATGTTGGAGGCTGGGAAAAGTTAAACAACTTGTCCAATATCATATGGTTGTAACTGATGAAGCCAGAATTTTGACATATGTATTCTGACTCCAAGGGCAGGGCTCTTGCACTGTAGTAATGTGTTGCTGAATGTGTGGATTTTTTAAGGTAATTTCCAGATGGGTCTGTGAAACCTTGCCAGATTGGAATGTATCAAGAAAGATAGTACAGATCTCAGGAAGGAAAGAGAGAAGCATAGGCAATGCTCCACTAAAGGGATTTTTTTTGTGAATTTTGTCTGACGTGATTTTTCTGGACAGGATTCTATGGCAATATGGGGCATCAAGATTTTGTATTCCTTTATCCTCAATTCCTTTCATCTTTCTCTGTGCCAAATGATGCCAGAAGCAAAGGTCACCTGTCTGTCTGATCAGGTTACAAACTAGAGCCTGATGTTTGAAGCCCATACTTGTTGGACCTGTTGTAGGCCAATCAGGCCCAGCTTGGAAACCCCAGTCCCTAGAGCTTGGTAAACTATTTCCATTATTTTTAAAAGCCTAATAGAAGTGCTTTACTTCAGATAATCCTGTGTGTGGATACAGGCTAATGAAAAGATTAGATTTCTTTGTTTTGGGTCAAAAATCTGTGGATCCAGTGTGCTTCAGTTGTACTACCTAGGGAGCTCCAGAAACAGTGTCAACAAAGTATGGTCCAAGGGCCAAATCCAGCCCACTATCTGTTTTTGTAAATAAAGTTTTATTGGAGCACAGTTGAGTTCTCTTACTCATGTTTTGTCTTTGGCTGCTTTTGTGTTCAATGACAGAGTTACATAGCTGCAACAGAGACTGTATGGCCCATAAATCCTGAATTGTTTACTGTCTGGCCTTTTACAGAAGAAGTTGTTGACTCCTCGCATAACCTCAGTTCTTTCTATTACGGCACTTCGCACTTGGTATTTTAATTGCCTATTTCCCCCACTTTTTTTTTTTTCAAATCTAATATATTATATTTTGAGGCATTCATACCCACAGCATAGTGGAAAAAACAGACATGAGCACATATAATTTAAATATGAGTCAATAAATGCTATAATAAAAGCAGGTACAGCAAGACTGTGAGGCTCACCCAAGCTGGTCCTGGCAGAGTCCCTCGCCTTTATAACTGAGCTCCTTGAGAGCAAAGAAGAGGTCTGCTTCATCTCTTCATCCCCTGTGCTGATTATAGACCCTGACATATAAACAGTACTCAATAAATGTTGTTTGAATGGGCATGTCATATGCTGATCAAACAAGCTCTTACAGGCAATTATATATGCCTTTGAGTAGTATAAATACAGGAATAAGGGAAGGAAAGTGTTATGTTGGTTATGCTAATCTCAGTGTTGTGTGCTTCATCTCTGAACTAGTCATTACTTACTGCTGTTTGTTTGGGATAAGTACTGGATAAGAGTGGATAGGAGTCCATGAATGAAGCAATCATGTTAAGAGCTCTTCTTGGTGAGGGGATTAGAAACAGTGCCTTAATTTTGGGCTATTTTCTACTCTTTCCCTCAGTATCCACCATGCCTTTACCCTACGTTCCATTTCCCGCTCCAGTTTGCCAAGACAGAGGTAGAGGAACGTAGGGTCTATGGAGGTACTTATTTCTCTAGTATGCATACTATTTATCTTACTTTTTTCTTTTATAAAGCCATTTTTTTTAGTGTGATTCTTACCAGCATTACCATCTGTGGCTTCCAGAAGATACAACTAACTTAAAACTATCTGGTTACCTTGGTGTAAAGGCAGGCAGGTGAAGTGCTGGCCTGGGAGTCAGTAGACCTGGGCTCTTTTTGTGCCTTTATAGTGGCTTTTGACTTGGGATACATCCGTTAACATCTGTGAGCTTCAATATTCAACACATTTTTATTGAGTTACATCTGAGGCTTAAAAAATTTAATATTTATAACCCTCCTCACTTTGAAAAGGATTTGAGTGACTAGCAAGTGATAGAGAGGTGACCTGTCCGATCTTGTCTCTGTTTCTGACCAGCAGATAAGTAAATGATTAGATGGATTAGGGCATTTCAGGTCTCTGATCAGGGCTTTCTAGAAGGCTTCACAGCCATAGCTTCTTCACCTTGTCCTTGCTTCCTCTTCTGTGACTACTTCTATTATCTGGGAAATCAGGATCTTTCTTCTATCTTCTTTGGGGATGATTTGAAGAGTATTTTGCCTAGAAAGTAGTTATCAAGATCAAGGTCAAAAGAAAAGAGGAATTTTACACTCTAGGAATTGGAAGAAATGCCAAAAACTTTAGTTAAAATGTCTTTTTCAAATAGTGGACTTGAAGCCCAAAGAAGGGAAGTGATCTCCTTAGAGCCACATAGTAGAACTACAACTAGATTCCAGGCCCTTTCTGCTAGGCGTTTTCCAGGTTCATGAGAGGATTAGGTGTCATGAAATGGACTGGGTGGTTTTGTTGCTGTATAACTGTATGGTGGTGGGCAGAGGAAGCTTCACTCCACACCTCCCATGCAGTTGTATCAGGTATGCTCAGGACCTTAGATGTCTGATAGGTAGACAGCTGAAGGCTGTCTTGGAGAAGGCATAAGATGTGGACGGTTTCCCTAGTTAGCCTGTGACTGGCATTATGTATATGGGCAGCAACAAAGTGAACGAAGAGGAAAACTATGTAGTACTCTGGCATTGGGACAAATGGGCTGTTTGCCTATTTCTAGAAAGATTGTATTAATTTACATTTATTTGTTGTTTCTTTTGAATATGTATTTCTTTGATTACTAGTGAGACCTTTTCCTGTGTTCATTGACTATTTGTATTTTCTCTCACTTGTATTTTTTTTTCTTGTTGAGTTATTTATTCATGTTCTTTGTGTAGATCCCAGTGTAATCCTAGTCCTATGCTTGACTTCCCTGCCAAGAGACTATTAGGATAATAAAGCATTGTTCCTAAATGGGGAAGATAGTTAATAAGTAACACTCTTCTCGCTGTTAAGTGGAGTCAGATGTTAGAAGCTAGGGACAGTGAGACAGGTGGGTAATAGAGCTGGGCAGCAGCCCCCTGTAACATTGTCTCTTGCTTTTCCTATACAGAGTTTTGCCGGATTGACAAGCCCCTGTGCCACAGTGAGGATGAGAAGCTCAGCTTTGATGCAGTCCGCAGCATCCACAAGCTGATGGATGATGATGCCAATGGTGACGTGGATGTGGAAGAAAGTGATGAGGTGAGCTCCCTCACCCTGCATGGCTCTCTTCTCTGCCTGTGCGAACAGTTCCTGAAGCTGTCTAGACAGGCTTTTCCCTGGGGAGAGGTGTTCTTGCTACTGGCTTGTTCTCTAGGGTCACATCCCTACCAGGGAAGGTGATTCTCAGCAGAGCAGCCTCGAGGAGCTGGCCTTTCAGAGAGCAGAGCTTACCTCTCTGTCTGTGCCTGGACCAGCCCCCATCTGCCTACCAGCTGGAAGCACAACACTGACCGAGCTATTCTGTTTGAGAGGGAGAGGGAACCCTGAGGCTGGTCTGTACAGTTTGCATCCTTATTGTGCTCCTGCTGTAGGTGGAGGGCACCCATCTGTCCTAACTCTGTGTTCAACCCTCTGCTGGAGGAGAAGGCAAGGTAGTCAGATCTTGCTCTTTGGAAACTTATACTCTGTGAAGAAGAAACAGAGATTCCTAGAAAGGTCATTCTGAATTCCAGGCTGCAACTGCTAGAAATCAGTTGAGTGGTCCAGACAGTGAGATTGAGAGGAATCTCTGGATGGAAGAGCCCTGTTATTGTTTCACCTTTGGGCATTGCCACCGCTCTAGTTCCACAGAGCCCAGAGTACAAAGTCATCATGTGTGAGAAGATTTAAAAATTTCAATTGTTTTCAGGCTCAATTTGAGCCAGCAGTTTGGTGAAGCTGCCAAGTTATGCCAAATCTCCAGTAGTGATATGGTGTATATCATGAGGGAGGAGGTAATTCTGGTCTCTCCTTCCTACTGGTTAGTCCACTTTTAAATTTTGAATTCAGTTTTGGATTTCACATTGTCAGAAACATCTTGAAGCAGTGAAAGCCTGTACAGAGAAGTGACATGACTGATGAGGGGTGTGGAAACCATGAAATGGAGAGCATTCAGTACAATTCAGTGTCTATAAATATCGATTATATATGTGCCAGGCACTGTTCTAGACATGGGGATGTGATGTTATATACATATAATTATGTAGTATACATCCGTCCTTGTATAATTTACAATCTAATGAAGAAACTTTAACCTGGAAAAGAAAAGATTCAGATAATATCATTCCTATCTTCAAATAAAATAGAAGTAGAGGGATCAGGCTTAAAAGATGATAATGGTTAACATTATTAATGAAATTCTTACTCTGTGCAAGGGACAGTGTTAAGCTGTTTGCATAGTTACTCTTTTGTTAACAGCCTTATGAAATTGGTATTATCGTCAAGGACTGGAACTTTGGAAGGGTTAAGCATTTTCGTTCAGGAACACATTGAGTATGAGCACAGATATGATTTCAAAGCCTATGCTGTTAAGTACTGCTGTATTGCTTCTCTTATTCTAAGAGCGGGACAGGACCACTGTGTGGAAAGTAAAATATAGGCATATTCTTCTGGAGTAAAGAATTGCCTAACAGTGCTATCTCATCATAGAAGAGGCTTCCTTGGTAGGTAGGTAGTGAACTCCCTGTCACTGAAGGTGGGCAAGTAGAACACAACCCTCCATTGATTGGTCTACCGAGAGGATCCTTGTATCAGATTGAACTAGATAATGTCTAATGAGAGGAGAAAAATAGACTTCCTGGAGGAATGTAGAACTGGGATAGAGTGAAAAGGGGTGGGGCAGCCTGAGCAATAGGAAGGAGTGTGAGCAAAGATGTGGAGGCAAGAAGAAGCATGGTTGGTAGGTTTGGCTGGACAGAGTGACTGTGGTAGAAAACCACAGGACAAAAACCTGAAAAGGAAAGGGGGCCCAGGCAACCAGGCTGAGATACGTGTACGATCTGGCAGCTGTAGGTTTTTAAGGACAACAGCCATGATGAACGTATCTGAGCTTTTGGTCACATCTAGAAGTGTCACTGGCTTTCAAAGGACCCAAATTTTATTTGTCTGTGCTGGGAATAGTGCCATGTTCCTGGTGGTGAGAGAGGCCAAGAGGTTTCGTGATGTCTCTCCGAGGACCTGGCCACCCGACTGGGAGGAGCATGGCACCACAGTCAAGAAGGTGATGTGTTCCAAGATCCACAAATTCCTGGATATCTTTGTCATCTGCTCCTCTTTCTTTTTTCACTTTCTGCTGAATTACTTTGTCAATGAGGGGAGGAAGAAAATGTTCTTTTTAGAGGAATGTACCACAACAAAAAGCTCATCAGCACAAACTGTTCTAAAATAACCCAAAAGCTGTCACCCTGCTCTTCCCTGTGCCAGTGGTGAGCTGTTCTTTTTCAGCGGAGCTTCTGTCTGCCTGGGCTTCATCTACTCTCCCTGTAGTCTCAGGCCTCTGGTAGGCAGAGGGGCCTGCCAGTCTGGGTTTCTCACGATCAGTCACAAACGACTTTCTTTTTGAAACGGATAGTTGTGGTAGCAAAGTCTATGTGTTTAAGACAGTCTGAACATATATGGAGTTCAGGGTCTAACTAGACCCATTGGGTGGACAGCTCAGAGCTTGGAACATTGGATTATGGACTCTGAGATAGCAGAGATGAAACCCTGGTTGTGCTGGTGATCAAGGACCTGAGATTTTTATGACCCATTTAAGAGAACTGCTGATTACCCAAGGAGCCTAGTAGCAGTCTGCAAGGATACTATATTCAGACCTCATTTATTCAGCCTCATATCAGTAAGTTTTTCAGATAACTGAACTGTTAACCTCATTTCTAGATATTTAAAAATTTTAGCCATTCTTGAGGTCAGGTTTCCTTCTTACAGACTATTGTGAACAGTCTTAACTTTCTTTGGATCATTCAGAGCAGGTCTGCATAGCCTCTTGCACTGTTACCCTAGTGCCTGTAATTCCATATGCATTGTTGTGATTTCTTTTTATAGTTTCCTGTCTCTTCTTTGATTCATTCTCATTTCTAATTGTTTTATCTCTGCTATGAGCTATGAAATTAGACTTATTGTACACTGAAATTCAGCCACCATTTTACAGAAAATATGTAGTCATTTGTGTGGAGGAAGCCAGTTTGGCTTTTCAAGTGCCATATTTGCTTGCTGTTATCCTAGGCAGCCTAGGATTGAGGGCCCTTCAGATGAGCAAGATAGCACTTGACACTGGTGTCCTCCTTGTAAAGCTGACAGGGAGTTATTGCAGCCTGGCAGGGTGGGAATTCATGACCTGTGTTCTACTGAGACCTCTGGTGGGGACACTGCCTTTGGGCAGAGGATTTGCAGCCATGGTATGGCATTTCAGCCTGTTCTGACAGTCTCAGGTGTGCAGACAAGAGCCTTCCTAAAAACACTGGCCCCTTGACTGGACTAGACAGTTTGAGGGCAGTTTTATTTTCTTCTGTGGTGCCTACATAGAAAATAAAGGACATTTGTTCAGCCATTAAACGATTCTTATTTTTTGGTAATAAAACTGGCCTGTGTCTGGGTTGTGGGGCAGTTATAAGAATTTACATATGTACTAAGGCTCATAAGAAGATATTCCACCCCCCTCCACTACAGTTAATTTCATCATACGTTAATTAAGAAGAGTGTTCCTAGCATAGCAATGACACACAATTCAAGCTCAGTGAATGCTAATTATTGCTGCTTTTCTGTTTCCTCTATATTTCCAGAAAAGCTACCTACATCTGACACTTGTATTTTAATGTTCGTATGTGGAATGACTGACTAATATCACTGTAGCAAGCATGCTGTTAGACTGAGCTGGGAGTCTTACACACGGGTGTGATCACACATTTTGGGGGATGAAGATGCATAGGTTAGTATAAGCCTGGGAAGCTGTAATGCCACGGGACTGGAAGAGGTCAGTTTTCATTCCAATCCCAAAGAAAGACAATGCCAAAGAGTGTTCAAACTACCGCACAATTGCACTCATCACACACGCTAGCAAAGTAATGCTGAAAATTCTCCAAACTAGACTTCAACAGTACATGAACTGAGAAATTTCAGATGTTCAAGCTAGATTTAGAAAAGGCAGAGGAACCAGATATCAAATTGCCAACATGTGTTGGATCATAGAAAAAGCAAGAGAATTCCAGAAACGCATCTACTTCTGCTTCATTGACTACGCTAAAGCCTTTGACTGTGTGGATCATGACAAACTGGATGGGAATACCAGACCACCTTACCTGCCTCCTGAGAAACCTGTATGCAGTTCAAGAAGCAACAGTTAGAACCAGACATGGAACAATGGACGGGTTCCAAATTGGGAAAGGAGTACATCAAGGGTGTATACTGTCACCTTGCTTATTTAACTTATATGCAGAGTACATCATGCGAAATGCCAGGCTGGATGAAACACAAGCTGAAATCAAGATTGCCAGGAGAAATATCAATAACCTCAGATACGCTGATGACACCACCCTTATGGCAGAAAGCGAAGAGTAACTAAAGAGTCTCCTGGTGAAAGTGAAAGCAGAGAGTGAAAAAGCTGGTTTAAAACTCAACATTCAAAAAAGTAAGATCATGGCATCCGGTCCCATCACTTCGTGGCAAATAGATGGGGAAACAATGGAAACAGTGACAGACTTTATTTTCTTGGGCTCTAAAATCACTGCAGATGGTGACTGCAGCCATGAAATTAGAAGACTATTGCTCCTCAGAAGAAAAACTATGACCAATCTAGACAGCATATTAAAAATCAGAGACATTGGTTTGCTGACAAAGGTCCCTATAGTCAAAGCTGTGGTTTTTCCAGTAGTCATGTATAGATTTGAGAGTTAGACCATAAAGAAAGCTGAGTCCCGAAGAATTGATGCTTTTGAACTGTGGTGTTGGAGAAGACTCTTGAGAGTCCCTTGGACTGCAAGGCGATCAAGCCAGTCAATTCTGAAGGAAATCAGTCCTGGATATTTATTGACAGGACTGATGCTGAAACGGGAGCTCCAATACTTTGGCCACCTGGTTCAAAGAACTGACTCATTGGAAAAGACCCTGATGCTGGTAAAGATTGAAGGCAGGAGAAGAAGGGGATGACAGAGGATTAGATGGTTGGATGGCATCGCTGACTCCATGGACATGAGTTTGAGCAAGCTCTGAGAGTTGGTGAAGGACAGGGAAGCCTGGTGTGCTGTAGTCCATGGAGTCGCAAAGAGTTCAACACAGCTGAGAGACTGAACTGAACTGAACTGGGAAGTTGCAAAATAATACTTAAGCTTCTGTTAGTGCCTGTTGTGTCTACTGTAGAATATAGCATAGGGTTAAGAGCTTGTGCCGTAGAGTCACACAGACTTAAGTTTAAACCTGGCTCTCCCTTTACCAGCTTTGGAAACTTTGAGAAGATACTTAATCTCTTTAAGCCTCAGTTTCCTCATTAGAAGTGGAGTGATAATGTTGGGTACCTCATGAAGTTATTGTGAAGATTAAATGAAATAATGCACATAGGGACTTCCCTGGTGATCCAGTGGCTAAGACTGCACGCTCCTAATGCAGGGGGCCCAGGTTTGATCACTGGTCAGGGAACTAGGTCCCACATGCTGCACCCAAAGATCCCTCTTGCTTCAAGAAAGATCAAAGATCCAGAGTGCTGCAACTAAGACCCGGCACAGCCTAATAAATAAAGATTAAAAAGAAATAGTGCATATAAAATACTTAGTGGAATGCCTGGCATATAGAAGAATCTCCATGAAAGTTTTTGTTGTTATCTTCAGAAAGAGCTTGCATTTTGATATAGATAGGCCTATGTTCAAAATTTGGCTTTGCCTCTTACTGGCTATATGACAAATAGGCAAATCACTTGACCTCTTTGAGCCTCAGTTATTCAGCTATTAGTATTTGAGGAGGGTGACTCTCTACATGATTGTTGTAAGAAGTTAATGTATGCAAAGCACCAAGCACAAAGGCTGGCATATGATAGGTTCCAAATTCATGTTTTATCCCTCCCTCAGCATGATGGTATAGATAGTGATGGCTAGCCTGTATCACAAGAATTCCAAATCAGTTCCCTCATCATCCCAGGGCATCAGTGCATTCAACTCTGGGAGCCACCCCCAGCAGCTTGGCCGACGTGCTGAGAGCCAGGCCGCTGCAGGAGGCAGTTCATCCAAGTGGCTGATGTTAAGGGAAGTTGGGGGTGATAGAGCAGGGACACATGTTTCTAGGGGCCACAGCTTCTCTGCCAGCTCACTCAGCCTCCTGCCTATGCCTTTATTTTTTGAAAAGGTCTAGGTGAGAACTTGTAATTTCCTCCTACCTATCTGGAAGGCTAGAGGATTTTGAACAAGGCTGTATTGTGGTAGGGTCATCAGATCTCCTTGACTTCAGCAGGATGAAAGTTGACTTGCTTCTTACCTGTTTTAAATTGTTCCATCAAGAGGCATGCTAGGTTCTCGGAGGCTGTGAGGTTGGGGAAGAATGGACTCTGGCTCCAGGTGGAACCAGGCCTGGGCGAACTAAACCCTAAAAGGGGCAGCTGGCAGTTCCACTTGCAAATAGCCAGAGGATCAGTAGGAATAAACTGGAGGGGCAGTGGTCCACAGGGCCCTGTGTGCTTCTCGCACAGAGCCAGTGCTGTGACCAGCATGCACTAATTTGGGTGAAGATAAATAGCTGCATTATGCTCATAAGTTATCATCATGACTAATAATAGTTGTTACTCCCTCCTCAGGCTTAGGACCTCATTTCTTTGTATCTGGGTAGCTGTGGACTCTTTTCAGTATTCCCTTGCCTCTAGTTTCTCCTCCACTAGCACATGTTCATGCTCTCAGTGATCTTCCTAAGTTACATTTGAGTTTCCTGTTATTATTCCATCCAACTTCCTGTGCCTGGCACTCCATCCCTTCAAATCTGGCCTTAGCATTTTTTTTTCCCTTTGGCTGTACTGCCAACTTGCAGGATCTTAGTTCCCTGACCAGTGATTGAAGCCAGGCCATGGCAATGAAAACACCGAGCCCTAACCACTGGACCGCCAGGGAATTTCCCAGCCTTAGACACATCTCCTCGGAGAAGGCAATGGCACCCCACTCCAGTACTCTTGCCTGGAAACTCCCATGGATGGAGGAGCCCAGTGGGCTGCAGTCCATGGGGTTGTGAAGAGTCGGACACGACTGAGCAACTTCACTTTCACTTTTCACTTTCATGCATTGGAGAAGGAAATGGCAACCCACTTCAGAGTTCTTGCCTGGAGAATCCCAGGGATGGAAGAGACTGGTAGGCTGCCGTCTATGGGGTCACACAGAGTCGGACACGACTGAAGCAACTTAGCAGCAGCAGCAGCAGCAGACACATCTCCTACCACTCTGATCTGACACTTGTCTTTCTTTGGGTCATAGTCATTCCATGTTTATTCCAGGTGCCTTTCTTTGCTCAGATAGTTCTCCTTTCTGGGGATTAAGTTCTCATATCCCTTCCTCCAACCCCTGGTTCTGTCTGTATCAGTCTTAGGTATCCTCTGGAATGCCCCTGCCTCACTTTTCGTGAACCTTCCCTGACTTTCTCACCCCTCTGATCTCTCTCATCTCAGTATTAACTCCTGCTGTGCAGTCTCCATCGCTCATTTAGCACTTTATTAGAATGACTTGCTTTGTACCCTGATGATTTTGATTGTATTATTTCCTAAAAGTTTGCCTTTTTGCACTTAGTTCAGTTCAGTCGCTCAGTCGTGTCCGACTCTTTGCGACCCCATGAATCGCAGCATGCCAGGCCTCCCTGTCCATCACCACCTCCCGGAGTTTACCCAAACCCATGTCCATCGAGTCAGTGATGCCATCCAACCATCTCATCCTCTGTCGTCCCCTTCTCCTCCTGCCCCCAATCCTTCCCAGCATTAGGGTCTTTTCCAAAGAGTCAACTCTTCGCATGAGGTGGCCAAAGTATTGGAGTTTAAGCTTCAACATCAGTCCTTTCAATGAACACCCAGGACTGATCTCCTTTAGGATGGACTGGTTAGATCTCCTTGCAGTCCAAGGGACTCTCAAGAGTTTTCTCCAACACCACAGTTCAAAAGCATCAATTATTCGGCGCGCAGCTTTCTTCACCGTCCAACTCTCACATCCATGCATGACCACTGGAAAAACCATAGCCTTGACTAGACGGACCTTTGTTGGCAAAGTAATGTCTCTGCTTTTAAATATGCTGTCTAGGTTGGTCATAACCTTCCTTCCAAGGAGTAAGCGTCTTTTAATTTCATGGCTGCAAATCACCATCAGCAGTGATTTTGGAGCCCCCAAAAATAAAGTCTGACACTGTTTGCACTACTACTGGAATTTCTAGAGCACAGCTTTGAACCTTAGTCTACCTTGTGAAGGGAGTATGGTGGAAAAGGAGCACCCACAGAATGTACCAAGTCCTCTGCTGGCTGAGTACATATACAGTTTCATTTACTTCTCAACCACTCTAAGAGCTAGGTTTTATTAACTGTTTAGAGATGATGAAATGATAAGAGAGTGGCCTACCTTCACTTACTAAGTTCTGACCTGCCCATCAGTGCTCCTGTAGTCTGACTTTAGCTCACCTGACTAGTCCTTGTTACCCTGCTCTCTCTTACTGTATGCTGCAGCCATCTCAATCATGCTCCTAATATCGCTATGCCTTCGCTCCAGATAAATCCGGGCATCGCTCTGCCTCCCAGTTTTGCCTGTGAAAATTCTACTTGTCCACCAAGGCCTAGATCAGGATTTTTCAGCTGCAAGCATTATTGACATTTTGGGCCAGATTGTAGGATATTTAGCACCATCCCTACACACTGGCCGCTAATAGCAGCCACCGTGTTCCCAAACCCACCAAATTGTGATAACCCAAAACTTTTTTTTATCACCAATTGTCAATTGGCTTCTCAGGTGATGCAGTGGTAAAGAATCCTCCTGCCAGTGCAGGAGACGAGAGAGATGAGGATTCAGTCTCTCGGTTGGAAAGATCCCCTGGAGGAGGAAATGGCAACCTGCTCCAGTATTCTTGCCTGGATATTTTCCATGGACAGAGAAGCCTGGTGGGCTGCAGTCATGCAGACACCACTGAGCAACTGAGCACATGTCAATTGCCCTAGGGGACAGAATTTCTCCCAGTTGAGAACTACTGGCCCTAGACTAAATGTTTCCTCCAAGAAATCCTTTTTGTTCCCCTACAGTGGGAAGTAACCCTTCCTCTCCCATACTCCAGAGTACTGGGCATGAAGCCCTCATCTGGCATATTGCTTTGCTCCATATTGTAATTAGTTGGGTTTATCTGTCTGTTCTACCAGATTGTGAGTGCCTCCAGGAACAGGAATCAGGTCTCATCTATCACTGCTTCTCCCACAGTGCTTGTCACAGGGCCTTACACACAAAAGTGATGAGTTATGTGTTTTTTAATTTGAAAGCAAAGATCCTATCTTATTTCTGTGTGCTTCTTAAATTGTTTCTCTGGGGCAGAGTGAGAGTATAGAGTTAGCTGGTCCATGATATGGGGGACAGAGTACTTCTGACTTGTGAGTTCCTGGCCAGGATAGCAGCTAGGTCAATGGTGGGCTGTGTCTAGGAGTTGCTAGGGTCTGGACTCCAGATGTGTTTGTGACCCCTTCCTTGCCCCTCTGCCCTGTTCTGTGAATCACATATAGAATCTGAATGGAGGTAAAATCACTATAGTCAAAACATTAGGAAAGACTTAGAGAAAGACATATAAGAGGGGTATTGTTTAAGAAAGGAAGACACTGAGACTGCTGAAAGGCTGTGTGACTGAGCAAAGAAATGCACAGGCATTGGAGCAAGAAAAACTAGGGTTTGAGGTGTACTTTCACCAATTAATAGTTGTATGACTTTGGAAAGTTCTCTGTAAGCTTACGTTTCCTAGCTGTCAAATAGGGATAGTAATCCTTACCTTGAAAGATTATGGCAAAGATGAAATGACCTCTTGTATAGAGAGTCCCCAGCCTGTGGTTTAGTTGCCAGCAATTGTATTACTATTTCTTTTTCTACTACTACACGTCTGTGATGTGCTTGGATGGTGCTGGGTACTTCGCTCACATCATCTTTACAAGAAACCTCTACTGTGGGGTAGATAGTAATTTTTCCATACAGCTGGTAAGGAAACTGAGACTGAAGTAGCTCACAGTTATCCATTTTGGGGGGTTATTGCAACTCAGATCTGCCTCAGGCTGATGAAAGTATTTCAGACTTGTGATTGTACACCTCTGTGATTTTGCTAAAAACCCTTGAGTTGTATACTAAGTTGGTAGTGAATTATAACTCAGTGAAGATGTTAAAAAAATAAAAGTGTCACTACATTGGTTGAAGTAGTGGTCACCTCCTACTTGCCTTTCTGTAGCCCAACCCGTAAGAATCCCTAGGGTTATATAAAAAAACACATTGAAAACCCTGTTGACTTCTATCTTTATTTCTCCCACTCCTTACTTTGACAGATATGCAGAGGTGCTTCCAAGTCCGAATTACCATGGTTTCTGGAAGCAGAGATCCCTGGTTAGCTAGCTGACAGCTAAGTTGCCTCTGTTTCTAGGCAGGTGTAGATGGCTTTGAGGACACCCGACTGAAGAGCCTTGGGAGGATTCCTTTCCCTCTTCCTCCTGCCCTCCATCCCTTCATTTCTCTTTTTTGGTGGTAGTTCTAGGGAAGCTAAGGGAGAACCCAGGTAATAATTCCCTCTCACCCATAGACCAGGGACATGAATCAAATTCTAGCCCCTTATCATATGGAACTCCATAAGGGGAGATGTCAAAGGCAGCTGGCTTATTATCCCCAGTTTTATTTTTCCTGGGTTTGCCTTGTGCTCAGGACCATCCTCTAATTTCTACTGCTGCTACCATGCTGCCCCTCAGAAGCAGAGTTCTTCCCTGGACCCAGTCCTGAACGTGGATTTTCCTTGCTTCCTCTTGGAACAATTTTGACAGCCTGAAGGTTTTTTTTTTTTTTTTTTTTTTTAAGTTTCTACATGTAAAGTAGGGCAGAAGAAAATAACTACACAGAATTATTCAGATAACCTCAGCATAAGTTTTGATGTATACATTTCTGTTGCTGCAATTATTCTTCTTTGACCTAAAGGACTGTTACAGTATGGAGGCACCTCGTGGGTTTTTTGCCTTCTAGCTCCCTGCCTATCTCCTGGTGCAGTCACCATCTTATCTCCTGCCTTGTGGAACATGCTGAGCCCTGCCCTTAATTCAGACAGAGCACAAACTGAAGTCTGCTTGGGCCCTTTGGACAGAACAGAGATGATGAATAAGTGAATGGTATCATTCATCAGGTGAAACCTACTCTTTTGGCTAGGGAAAGGACCTATCCTCATTTTCCTTGTAAATACCTACTTAATGGATGCCTGTAGCATTCACTTATCAGGGCTGGCTCACAGTCAGCTTCCAGGCTGCAACCCCACTGAGTCCAAATTCTGTGGCCTTGCTCTAACTTTCATGAGGGCTTCTTGGTGATTTTGTGGGTTTCTTAGAGTATTTTGAAATTGACTTTTAAAAACCCTAAACATGAACTTTGGAGTCTGACCTGAGTTCAAATGCAAGCTTGCCAGTGTACTAGCTATATGACCAAATAATTTAGAGGCTCACTTGCCTCATCTGTAAAATAGAATAGAGATGAAAATAAGATACCCTTTGCCATTCTTAAGCCCTTAGGCTAATGAAAGAGGCAGATATGTAAACTGGCAATGACAACATCACATCTTCAGGGCTGTAATGGTGGCGTGCACAGGAGACTGTGGGAATTTCAAGAGGAATAGGGGTGAGGTAATCTAACATGTGCTGGTGTAGCAGAAGACACATTGTCAGCCAGCACTCAGGGAAGGGTAGCTGTTGCTAGACAAGCTGAGCTACACATCCGAGGGAGTAGGCATCGTTTGCAATCTGTCCCAGCACCTTAGCCAGATACAGGGTGAAGCAGCAGCTCCCCCAGATGGCTTCGCTCATGTTTCCAGGAAAACCCAGACGGTGGTTTGCTTTGATAGATAGGGAAATTCTTTCTCACCAAGCAGACTGTTGTTTTCCTTCCTTCCCTCTTTGTTGGTGAGTCTGCTTTGTCTGTTCTGGATGGCAGTCCTATTAATGGCAGGAGTTAGTTGTAAGGCTTCTCTGTGTGTGTCTATATAGGTGTATATGTCTGTTTGTGCCATCGTGTTATGTCTTTGTCTGTGTGTATACATCATTTTGTGCCTTTCTGTATTTGTATGTGTCTTTCTGTATTTAGATGTGTCTGTGTGCATATGAAGGCTTCCCTGGTGGTGTGCATAAGAAGTAGAGGAGGGGAGGAACACTGAGCCAGGGAAGGAGCTGAGAGAAGACACATAAACCAGGTCAAAGATGAAGCAGAAGATTAGGAGAGAAAGGAGAGGGTGCAGTACACTGTGCAGGACTTAGGGGTAAAAACAGAGCCAGAAGTATAATCAGGGACCCAAAGATTCTGTTAGTCCAGGCAGGATCTGGGCCCTATAACATGGTAGTAGAATGCAAGGGTAGTCTACGGCCAAAAATGGTCAATCCAGAAGAGAGAGAAAAGTTCTGTTTCAGGTATTAAGTAAGCTTCTGAATCTTCCTTTCTACGGAGGAATTGGCCACTGGCTTCCAAGGTCCTGCTTGTTTTCATACCTGATTGGTGTTTGCTTGTCTGTGTGTATGTTAATGCCAGCCTCTCTGCATGTCTGTATCAACATGTGCATCACATTCAGTGTACCTAACTGCATTAGAAACAACTGGTTTCCAGTGCAGTGTCTCATTCACTTGAGGACCCAGGATCGCCACCACCCCCTTTATTTGTTCTTGTGTTTCCCATGCTCTTTTTCTGTCTTCCTTCTCTAGACATATTTACTGTCTGCTCTGTGTTGGATGCTGAGTATGCAAAGACTAATGAGGAAGACAACTTTTCTACCTGCAGAGAGCTCACATATTAGTGAGGCAGAAAGACTGTGTGTTCAATCCTAGTAGGTATTGTGGTGAGAGATGAGCACTGCATGATCTGTAAACACAAAATAGGGAATTTAACCCATTCTAGGATGTCAGGCGGAGAAGGCAATGGCACCCCACTCCAGTACCCTTGCCTGGAAAATCCCATGGATGGAGGAGCTAGGTAGGCTACAGCCCATGGGGTCGCTAAGAGTCGGACACGACTGAGCGACTTCACTTTCACTTTTCCCTTTCATGCACTGGAGAAGGAAATGGCAACCCACTCCAGTATTCTTTCCTGGAGAATCCCAGGGATGGCAGAGCCTGGTGGGCTGCCATCTATGGGGTCGCACAGAGTCGGACACGACTGAAGCAACTTAGCAGCAGCAGCAGCAGCAGCAGGATGTCAGGAAGGATGACTCAGAAGAGATGATGCCTGAGATGAATAGGAGTTAACCTGGGGATGAGAAGGGTATAGCAAGTGAAGGAATGAGTATGATGTCCTTAGGGATCTGTGACTCAGTGGTTCTTTTACTGTGAGCATAGAAAGTAATGGTGGAGCAGGCAGGGAGAGGCTGGAAATGTGGTTGGAGACGCAGGCATGAGCCAGCCAGATTCTAGCCATACTGAGAAACTTGGATTTCATCCCAAAGATGATGAGCTTGAAGGATTTTAAACAGAGATGGCTCTAATTCTGACTAAAGGTATGTCAGGAGCAGGCCTTGCTGAGCAGGTAAAACTGGAACTTGGTCTTTTAAAGGAGAGCAGGGTTTACCAATGAAGAAAGAAGGAGGAGCATTCCAGGAAAGAAGAACTTTGTGAGGAAAGGCAGGAGGCAAAAAAAAAAGGGTGACGCTTCCTTCAAGTAGGAAGGTGTCTAGAGAGTAGTCTCTTCATCTACAAGATAGTGATACTAGTAATATCAATATGCATAAGGCTCAAATAAGATAATGGATGTAAAGAAGCGTTTGTAAACTATAATGCAGTGTGAACATTTCAATAGTGGTAGTTATTACCCAGGTTGTCCTCTTTTCTCCCTTAGTGCCCGGCAGCATCAGGCCTTTGCAGGTGTAGGTCAGGTAGGCATGCACCTCAGCAACATGGCATGACTAGTGAGAACTAGGCCCTTTGTCACCTAGCAGTCCTGCATCTCGAGGAGGAGGGGCTGAGATTGGAAGTTGCTGGAACTCAGACGCTGAGTGCTGGTTCACTCAGGATACATCATTTCTCACAGTATAAGCCAAGTGACCCAGCTTCAGAATAGCCAAACATTCATGAAGCACTTTCTACACATAGGAAGTGTGAGGGACTGTGCCTTCCATAATCTCATTGTCTCCCCATTGTAACTGTGAGGTCGTTTACATGTTACAGGCCTAAAGTGATATGGTAAGTGGTTCAGATGGGATTCGAGTCTGTATCTGTGAGATTTTTTTTTCCCGTATGTCCCTTCACAAGCCTTCTGATATCTCTGGGTGGTGAGCAAGCTCCCTGGTTAGTTCAGTGGAAAACTGTGAGGTCTCAGGCAGTGTGGGGTTGAGAGGATTGGAGATGTGTTTCTCTGGGATTGAACCATAGCCCTTTCCTCCACATAGGACAGTAGTTCTTGCCTTCAAGGACTGACTTTCCACCATATATCTGACTCATCCAGGTGCTTTTCAGTATGATTAATCCCTGTGTCCTCAGTTCCCAGCATAGGACATGACACGTGGTCACTGCTCAGTAAATGCTGGTTGGGCAAATGAATGAACAAATGCCTCTTACTAGAGGCTTCCTGTCTTCACTCCTCCCTTCTGCCTTCGCTTGTGGTACCATCATGCTCTAATATGAGATTTTGTTCTTAAGGATTTTTTTTTTTTAATGTTGCTCATTGACACATAAGCTTACATTCTCCCTCTCAGAATTGATTAGGAGCCAGAGTGTTCTTAAAAAGGGGACATAAGTTTGCCTTACTCTCTTATATTCTCTGTTCCCAAGCCTTTTCCTCTACCTACTCGGTGCCCAACAGTGATTGGCAATTATAAGGAACACATGGTGAGCCCTAAACTCTTACCAAGTTGGTATAAGTTGATGTTCTATTTTGGAAATGGGGTCCAGGAGGTTTTCCTGCTGTTGAGTGCTTGGCTGGGTTTGTATTTCCTAGGGTCTTGGAAAGCCATACATAGGGGTGGTAGTGTTGTGGGGAGAAAACTGAAAAGGAAATAAAAATTGACTCTTGTTCATGGGGATTGTTAAGGGAGAGAAATTTCCTTAGTACTTGAAGCCAAATGGAGGGAGAATTAGATGCATTTAGTCCAGGGGCATCTCTGTGACCCCCTTCCTGGTTTTTATAACATTTGCAAACTAAGAATAGCTTTTACATTTTTTGAATAGTTGGGGGAAAACATACATGAAAGAATTTTATGACATGTGAAATCTGTATGAAATTCAGATGTCAGTGTCCGTAAGTAAAGGTTCATTGGCACAGAACCACTCTTACTCGTTTACTTTTTGTCCCTGGCTACTTTCATGGAAGAGCAGAGTTGAGTAGTTGTAACTAAGACTATGACTCACCAAGTCTAAAATATTTACTGTCTGATCCTTTACAAAAGAGTTGCCCGGCCCCTGGTTGAACCTACCATTTTTTAAAAATCAGCTTTATTGGGATATAATTCACATACTGTACTCATTTAAATATATAATTTGATGGATATTAATATATTCACAGATATATGCAACTATCACCAGAGTCCATTTTTGAACATTTTTGTCACCTCAGAGAGAAAACCAGTACACATTGGCTATTGTCCTCCTGCCCTCCTATTCCCCTAGTCTTAATGTACTTTCTGTCTCTGAAGATTTGCTTATTCTAGACATCTCATATTTGAGTCATATATTATGTGGTTCTTTGTGACTGGCTTATTTCACTTAATATAATGTTTTCCAGTTCATCCATGTTGTAGCATATATCAGAACTTCATTCCTTTTTATGGCTGAATAATATTCTATTGTATGGATATGCTACATTTAGCTATTCACTCATCAGTTGATGGACTTTTGAATTGTTTCTGCCTTTTGGCTGTTGTGAATAATTCTGCCATGGTACAGTTTTTTGTGAACATATTTTTACTTTTATTTTATGTTTTTATTTAAAATTTAAAAAAGTTTTGTATTATTATTATTTTGGCCATGCCTTACAACTTCTGGGATCTTAGTTCCCCACACAGGGATAGAACCCAGGCCATGACAGTGAAAGCACATAGTCCTTACCACTGGACTAGCAGGGGATATCCAGTGGACAGGTGTTTTTATTTCTCTTGAGTGTATACTTAGGAGTGGAATTGCTGGGTCTAGGTCATATAGTAATTCTATGTTTACCCTTTGAGGAACTGCCAGACTTTTTCCAAAGTGTCACTGAATGTTGTAACAATCATGTCAGCAGTGCACGAGGGTTCTAATTTCTCCATATCCTCACTAACACTTGTTTTTATCTGATTTTTAAAATTATAGCTCTCCTAGTAGATGTGAAATAATATCTCATTATGGTTTTGATTTGCATTTCCTTAGTGATTAATTTTGCCAAACATCTTATCATGTGCTTATTCATCATTTGTATATCTTCTTTTGAGAAATTAAAAAAAAATTTATTTCATATTGGGCATAGTTGATTAAAAACTTTATGTTAGTTTCAGGTATACAGCAAACTGAGTTAAACATATACATGTGTCTATTGTTTTTCAAATTCTTTTCTTATTTAGGTTATTATATAATATTGAGCAGAGTTTCTTATGCTATACTATAGGTCCTTGTTTGTTATGTATTTTAAATATAACAGTGTGTACATGTCAATCCCAAACTCCCAATCTATCCCCCACCAAGTCTTCTCCCCTGGTAACTGTAAGTTCATTCTCTAAGTCTGTGAGTCTGTTTCTGTTTTGTTAGTAACTTCACTTGCGTAATTTTTTTTAGATTGTTCGTATAAATGATATCATATGATATTTGTCTTTCTCTGTCTGACTTACTTCACTCAGTATTGAATATGATAATCTTCAGGTCCATCCATGTTTTATTCATATATCCTTTTCTCACTTTTTAATTGGGCTATTTGTCTTTTTATTATTGAGTTGTTAAAATTCTTTTTACATTCTAGATACAAGTCCCTTATCCCTTATGAGATAGATCATCTGCAAATAGTTTCCCCGTTCTACGGTTAACTGTTCACTTTCATGATAGTGTGTTTTGAGGCACAGAAATTTTAAATTTCAATGAAGTCCAGTTTAATTTTTTTTTTTGTAATTGTTGTTTGCTTTTGATGTCAGATCTAAGAATCCATTGCCAAATCCAAGATCATGGTGATTTACCCTGATCTTGTCTTCTAAGAATTTTAAAGGCATCTGAAGCTTGCCATGATCCAAACTAGGTTCTAAATATCACCTCATCCAAAACCTGCTCTTTCCCCAGCTTCATCATCTCAGTTGAAGGCAACTCCATTGTTTCCATTGCCTGGGCCAAAAAATACCATGCTAAGTCACCTCAGTCGTGTCCGACTCTGTGCGACCCCATAGATGGCAGCCCAGCAGGCTCTGCCGTCCCTGGGATTCTCCAGGCAAGAACACTGGAGTGGGTTGCCATGTCCTTCTCCAATGCATGCAAGTGAAAAGTGAAAGTGAAGTCGCTCAGTCGTGTCCGACTCTTAGCGACCCCATGGACTGCAGCCTACCAGGCTCCTCCGTCCGTGGGATTTTCCAGGCAAGAGTACTGGAGTGGGGTGCCATTGCCTTCTCCATTAATTCCTCTCATGCACCATATCCATTGATAAATCCAGTGGGTTCTACCCTCAGAATGTGTCCAAAATTTATTCATTTCTCACCACTACTCCCCTGCAGGCACTGAGATGCAACAGCCTCCTAACAAATCACCACGTCTGTAATCTATTCTCAGTGTAGCAGCCAGAGAGCTTTAAAAAAACGTTAAACGAGATCATTTCGTTCCTCTGCTCAAAAGGCTGTCGTAGCCTCATTTCTCCTTTAGTGTGAAAGCCAGAGTTAACACAAGCGTCAGCAAGGTCCTATGTGACCTGACTCCCACTTATCATTAGGATCTCCTCCTCTTTTTATATTTCCCTTAGTTTTTTACTCCAGTCACACTCCACGCTGTTTCTCAAACGTTCCTTTTTTTTTTTTTTTCCTATCTTAGAGCCTTGGTTCTAGCTCTTACCTCTGTCTGGAATATTCTTTCCCCAGATATCCTCTTTGATATCTCATGTTCCTCATGTTTCCAAATACTTTGTGTTTTCTCATTCTTCTTGTTAGTGAGGTCTTTCCCAGACTGTGCTACTTAATAATGAAATCTGCAAGTATACTGCATTTCTGGCATCTTGGTCATTGTACTTTTTTATATATGTTATACGTATATATATATATATATATATATATATATATATATATATATATATACTTTTTTATATAACATTATACATTAGACTTTTTTTGTTTGCTTGCTTGTTTTTATTTTTAAGGACATAATCCCCTTCTGAATTCTTATCATTTAATCCAAAAGGGCAAGGGAACTGTTTTGTTCACTGCTAACTCCCTGGTGCCTAGAACAGTGCCTGGCTCAGTGCTGATACTCAATATATATTAAGTGAATGAATGAATTTATTTAAAAAATCTTTTTTTTATGTGGATTCAAATTACTAACTGGCATCCCTTACTTACCTTAAGATCTTCCTTTAAGGCTTTTTATAAGGTATGTCAGCTAGCAATGAATTTTTCACTGTTTGTTTTTCTTTATTATGCCTTTGCTTTTAAAAGATAGTTTTGCTGAATGCAGGATTCTTGGTTGACAGTTTTTTTCTCTCAGCACTTTAAACTTGCAATCCCACTGCCTTCTAGCATCAGTTGTTTTTTGTTTGTTTCTTTGTTTTTAACTTTTTATTTTGTATCGGAGCGCAACTGATTAGCAATGTTGTGACCATTGCAGGTGGACAGCAAAGGGACTCAGCCATACATGCATATGTATCCAGTCTCCCCCAAACTCCCCTCTCATCCAGGCTGCCACATAACATTAAGAAGAACTCCTTGTGCTATACAGTAGGTCCTTGTTGGTTATCTATTTTATAGCAGAGTGTACCTGTCCATCCCAAACTCTCTAACTATCCTTTTCCCTTATCCTTCCCCCTGGGAATCATAAATTCGTTTTCTAAGTCTGTGAATCTGTTTCATAAGTAAGTTCATTTGTATTATTTATTTTTAGGTTCTGCATATAAGGGATGTAATACAGTATTTCTCCTTCTCTGCCTGATTTACTTCACTCAGTATGACGATCTCTAAATCCATCCATCTTGCTACAAATGAGTTATCTCATTCTTTTTAATGACTGAGTAATATTCCATTATATATATATATGTGCCGCATCTTCTTTATCCATTCCTCTGTCAATGGGCATTTAGGTTGTTAACATGTGTTGACTATTGTAAACGGTGTTGCAGCAAACATTGGGATGCGTGTATCCTTTTGGACCACGTTTTTTCTCTGGATATATGGCATCCGTTGTTTTTGATGAGAAGCAGGCTGTTGATTTTATTTAACTTCTTTGAGGTGTAGTGAATTATCTTTCTTTTGCTGCTTTTAAGATTTTCTCTTTGCCTTTGGCTTTTAGCTTTTTCTGTGATGTGTCTGTGAATCTCTTTGCATTTATCCTATTCTCTTTGAAGTTTGTTGAACTTTCTGGATGACTAGATTAATGCTTTTCAATAAATTCTCAGGAAATTCTCAGGTGTTATTTTTTTGTATTGGGTTGGCCAAAAAGTTTGTTTGGTTTTCCTGCGCTATGGAAAAACCCTATTTTTTTTTCCCTGCTCCTTTCTTTTCATCCTCTCCTTTTTCTTTTGGCCATGTTCTGTGGCTTTCAGGATTTCAGTTTCCTGTCCAGGGATTGAACCCAGGCCACAGCAGTGAAAGCTCAGAATCCTAACCATTAGGCAACCAGGGAACTCCCCATCCTCACCTTTTGATCCTTCCATTATGCATGTGAGCAAAGTGGTATTTCACATTCCTCTGAAACTGTTCATTTTTCTCATCCTTTTTCCTCTCTGTTTTTTTGGATTGTGTAATAGTCTCTTTAAGTCCATCATCAAATTTGCTAGTTCTGTCTTTTGCTGGTTCAGAGCTGCTGCTGAGCTCTTCTTCTGAAATTTTCATTTTAGTTATTGTATTTTTCAACTCCACAGAATCCCTTTGGTTCTTCTTTGTAATTTCTATCTGTTAATATTCCTTTTTAATGTGACATTGTCATCACACATTC
This sequence comes from Okapia johnstoni, assembly GCA_024291935.2. Lineage (NCBI taxonomy): Eukaryota > Metazoa > Chordata > Mammalia > Artiodactyla > Giraffidae > Okapia > Okapia johnstoni. The sequence goes on from CM044325.1 coordinate 27,188,911, forward strand.
CCTTACTTCTTTACTTATGGTTTCCTTTTGTCTTTGAACATATTTAAAGTGGTTACTTTGAAGCCTTTTTCTGTTAAGTTTGAAATTTGGTTGCTCTCACAATTTCTGTTGTGTGCTTTTTTTCTGGTGTGTGGTACACACTTCCTTGTTATTTTGCATGCCATATATATATATGGGGGGGAGAAATAGAGAGATATCTATATATGTATTTGTGTGTGTGTATACACACACACGGGGTCCTCAGGTAGTGCTAGTGGTAAAGAACCTGCCTGCCAATGTAGGAGACATAAGAAATGTGGGTTCAATCCCTGGGTTGATCAGATTCCTTGGAGGAGGGCACGGCAACACACTCCAGTATTCTTGCCTGGAGAATCCCATGGACAGAGAAGCCTGGTGGGCTATAGTCCCTCGGGTTGCAAAGAGTCGGACATGATTGAAGCAACTTGGCATGCACACGTACACACACATATACATACATGTGCAATATATATGTTGTTAGAAAGTGGATTTTTTGATAGTATACTGTAGCAACTCTGGCTACAACTTCCAACCCCTCTGAGGCTTGTTATTATTTACTTGTTTATTTGTTTGGTGACTAGAAAGATTATTTCAGTGGTCTATTCCCACCACCTCCTTATAATGTGAAGCCTCTGATGTTGCTTCTCAGAGGTGCAGCCTTGGATATGCCTGCAGTCACCTTTGAATGGCATTGGTTTTGGCAGGGCTGTCTTTAACTTTGTCTTTTCCTGGCCACACTCAGCTGTTAAGCGCTGTTAGTTGTCATCTGATTATTACTCTGTTGCTTTCAACAATGCCCTGGGGCAGAAGTTTTCTCCACAGACTGATCCAATCATATTAGAGCTCCTTTGAAAGGATAGTTCCTGAGGTCGGTGTTTGAGATTTGTTCCTACTCCAGGGGGGCTCCTCCCAGCTGTCTCTTTTCCTTGTTCTCATCAGCAAATTCTTTAGCCTACAGTTTAACTTATATCTCTAATGAATCCACCCATCTCCTCTCAATTGCCTTTCACTACAATTTTTACTGCTTTTCAGAGAGCCCTTAGTATTGAACTTCTTCACATTCTGTTGCAAATAAAATAATTTCCTTTGGGGAGAGGTTAAAAACTCTTTGTTTAAATCCTCCTTCTCCCACCAGGCAAAATCTCTGAGCTGTGGTTCTGGAGTTGAAGGTCAGTTGATAATGGCTTCTCTTTGACACCCCCACCTTAGTAGCCGAGCCTTTGATGGAAGGGTGGCAGTACCCTTCTTGGCTTACCTCTCCCAGAGTATAATTGCTATCTTATAAGCTAGGAAAATGGCAATCAATGCCTCAATATCCTCTGTGGCTCTGCATCCAAGGTGAAGTCCCTGCCCCATAAGTGGGGCCTAGGTGGAAGTAGCAAGGCCCACTTCTTGGCTGGATTCACCTAGAACTTAGCTTTAGCAACAGGTAACTGAAGGTGGGAGGAGACATGCTGCCATCTGCTTCTCTTAGGCAGAGAGCCCTCCAGCTGGGAGCCTGGGGAAGAGGGAGCCTTCTGTTCTTGGCTGCACCAGTCCGGAACGGAGTTTCTGTCTTACTGATTTGGAAGTGGGGAGGAAGAGAGAGAGCAAGTGTTAATTAATATACTACAGACTGTCACTCTTCTTCCTGAGTTTTAGTAGATCTTGAGCAAATGTTTCTTCATTTGATGTATGCCCTAGGACCATTTCTAGAGACTTTAAATGATTGCTGTTAGAAAGTAATTTTTGCCATTTTTACTGGAGAGTGGGTCTGTGGAGCTCCTTACACTGTCAAGCCAAAGTCCCCTCTAACTCATCAGTTTTTAAAAACATTCTTACCCATAGCACATTCTGTACCATGCTGTGTATTCATCCTATGTAAATATAGCAGTGGTGGTTTAGTTGTTAAGTTGTGTCCAACTCTCACGACCTCATGGACTGTAGCCCCTCAGGCTCCTCTGTCCATGGGATTTCCCAGGCAAGAATACTGAAGTGAGTTGCAATTTCCTTCTCCAGGGGATCTTCCTAACCCAGGGATCAAATCCAGGTATCCTGCATTTCAGGCGGTCTTCTGTATTGCAGGCTGATTCTTTACCCACTGAGCCACCAGGGAAGCCCAAATGTAGCAGAATTGATCCCAATTAAGAAGATAATCCTTTCTCTTTGGGGAAATATTTTTAGTGATCCATCTTCATCCTCCTCTCATAAGAATCCCCAGGCAGTAGTCCTTGGCTTGTTTTTGGATACTTTGGTCCTGATAGTTTTCAAGACTGGAGATGATAAATTTATTAGTCTTTACCATTCTGGCCAGGTGCTTAGCAAGTTGCAACTTTAGATGCTACCTCTAAAGTTTGATCTGCATCATATGACCAATGTCATGGCCTGGGCACATCAAGGAGAATTCCATGACAAGGACTAAACTATATTATTGACCTCAGAGAGATTCTCTGTACCTGCATGTGTGCTGGGTACTAGATTATATGGAAGTAAAAGGAAAGGTGAAGTTAATGCCTAGAAGAAGTTCCTCTGGCTGTGGAAATAGCTGTGTAAACAGATAAGGATATAAAAAGGATAAGTGGATATTATGATGCAGTCACAGAAGAGGAAGAGTTAAGTTAGTTTTACCCATGTACAGAGTTGCTAATGTGTCGTTTGAATCTGAAAAGATGATTTGGAATGATTAGGAGAAGGAGAGTGTTTTAGCAAAGGAAATAGTATTGTGCAAAGACATGAGACCTGTCAAGAGCCTGGTAATTTCAGGGAATTTCAAGTATTTCATTATCACTGGGGATGGGAAGAAGTGACAGTTGATATGGCAAATAAGGCAGATAGGGTCTTGCCAAGGTTGTAAAATTTCTATTTTAAATGAAGTTAAAGCTTTCAAAGTAAGAATCATTGACTAGAATAGAAAGGGCCTTAGAAGGCAATAGATTACAGTGCCTTGTCTATTGCTGATTGCTTGGCACATGGTCTTGATATATTGAATAGCAAGCACTTAGGAACTATCTGTCTTCTACCTCTTCTGTGTCTTCTTTACACATGAGAGATTAGCATCATTGTAATAGTGGGCTCCAGGATTGAATGTTCTTAGTATCCTTATATTCCTCTTATAGTATATTAAATGTATTAATATTTAGTGGAGCTCAGTTCATACATATGAGACCTTATTTTGTGCCAGGTACTATTCTAAGTTCTTTATGTGAATTAATCCATTTATAATACCATTTATAATACTGGCTCTAGAACCAAGCTTGAAACCATCATGTTATATTGAACCCAAGCCAGTATAATCCCCTGGCTCCTAGATGAATATCTTCATTTTAGATTGGCTGGCAATTTGGGGACCCTTTTCTTTCTTCTGTATAGTAGACATAATATGCATTGACTACCTATTGTAAACTAAGCATTCTTCTGGGTCTTGTAGGGCAAGCTCAAGTGAGAGACGCTCATTCAGTTATTTAATAACCACATTCCCTGCTCTGTGCCAGGCTCTATGCCTGGAGATTGGCTTACAGAGCTGAATTACTTATTTATTTAGGTGTTCCAGAGAATTTTCAAGGTGCTGGATAAAGAGATAAATGACAAATAAAATACAGTTTCTATATTTGAGTTGCTTAGGGGGAGTAAAAGGGGAGTAATTAAATAGCAATTATGGCATAATGGGATAAGTACTGTCTTAGATGTATGACCCTGAGGCCTAAGAGAACAAATAGGATAGGGCAATTAACTTGCTTGGGAGAGATCTGGAAAACTTCACAGAAGCAGAGACTTTTTCTTCAGCAGATGGAAGAGGAGATATATGTTAAAGGGAGCACCTTGTGTAAAAGCTTAGAAGTATAAAGAAGCATGGTTTATTCAAGGAACCTGAATTGGCTTGATGTATCTAGAGCAAATGTTGGCAGACTTTTTGTATAAACGGCCAGATAGTCAATATTTTAGGCTTTACTGTCCATATAGTCTCTGTCACAACAACTCAGTTCTGCCTTTGAAGCATGAAAGCAACTGTGGACAGTACATAAATGAATGATGTGTCTGTGTTCCAATAAAACTTTATTTACAAAAACAAGCAGCAAGATGGATTTGGCCCACGACTAGTTTCCTGACCCCTGGCCTGGAGTGTAGATGTCTGGTAGGGAGGGAGAATGGCTAGGAAACTGACTGAGAAGTTACTCTATGGGCCAGATTGGAACAGGCCTTGAATGTAAGCCCAAGAAGCTAGGGCTTTATCCTGGAGGTTATGGGGAGTCGTGGGGTTTTAAGTAGGAGTGTTGGTGTAGTTAGATTTATACTTTACAAATCTCATTTTGGTGAGTAGTATGGTAGATGGGCTGGCAGGAGTAAGACTAGATGTACAAAGGTGAGTGAGAAATGACTGTCTTCTCCCTTACCTTGAGCAATAGCTTCTGGTTTCACTGAGAACAGACACTTCACCCCCGACATGTTCATGTCCAAGCATACAGTACCAATGGTGTGCAGAACTGTTGTAGCTAAAATTTGGGTCCTTGCTAGATACTCAAGTGGTAAACAAGAGTTGGGAAGCTTCTCAGATCTGAGGTATGTGTGTTGTGGGTTATTAACATTGTATGTATGGAGAAATGAGAGGGCAGGTAGTGTGGTGTGGTTTGGGAAACATGGAAGGTGAGCAGTGGGGAGCAAGGTGAAAAGGGGAAGGAGGAGTAATTGCTTCCAGGGAAGAACCCAGGAGGCCTGCCTGATTCCTGCACCCAAAGATGTGCTGCTCCTCTTCCAGCTTTACCTCAGTGACTTCTGTTCCCTGATGAAGCTGGATGGACCTATTTTGTTGGGAATTCTGGAGAGATGTCTCCCCTCCTGTCTGCTCTCACCCACACCCCTTCACTACTGCTTCACTTGGGATGGGTTGCATGCTTTGTGCCACTGCCAGGGAAATCACTTTTCTGAGCTCACAGAACTAAATATACCTAGTGACAACTGGTCCCTTGGCTCTTCAGAGAGCTGCTGAGCTGCAGCTCTAGCCAGTGCTGCATTCCCCTTGGTGAGGCAGGACTCTCACAGAGCCTCTTAGATCTTCCTGACAGAAGAGCTGCTTGTTCTGAGTCTGAGATAGTAAATCCTTGTTGTGGGAGCTGAGAGTTGCCTCTTTGGTTTTGTTTTTGCTTTTTCGTTGCTTTTAAACTTGGTCTTAAATTAGACTTTAGCTATTAGCTGAATGTGGGACAGTTCAGAGTGATATGGGATAATGCCTGCTTCAAGTGTATGGGACATCAGAGTTCTGGTTCTACACAACATTTTCCAATGCTGTGTTTATAGCTAGGTAACTGGAACTGTCTATCAAAGAGTATACAGTTTGGTAGGGGAGATAGACCCGTAGCAAAACTGATGAAGGTATACACAGGGGCCGTGGGAGCACAGAAGTATCATCTTTGATCAAGAAGCCCTCATTATCTTCCTCAGTACCCACTCCCCCACCTCTAAGATGCCCCAACTGTGACATCATATTGTTTGATATGGACAGTTAAATTTTTCTTAATTTTAAGTAAAATTTAAACAAAAGCATCTTTATAAAATTTTGCATTATAATATTAATTTTTAATGAACAATCTACATAAAAACAATGTGCTTGCTATGCAAGCACAGTCTTATGACAAGTCCCTTAGCCACCACCCTCCCTTCCCATCAAACTGCAGCCCTTAAGCCTCTCCTAAATAAAATTCTAGAGTTGTCACTGGAGTTCAGTGTTCCTAGACCTTTAGGTTGTTTTTTTTAAAGTGAGTTGGACTTTTTAGTTGAAATTTGATTTTTTAAGTATAGTTTCAATTTGTAAAATGCTCTGTGGGCTATTAAAAGACATGTGCAAAGGCAGTTTATGACTTCTGCAAACATGACTTATTTAATCCTTACCACACTCAAGTGAGAGGGATAATTAGCCCTCATTTTGAGGGGAAAACAGGCTCAGAGATGCTGAGTCGCTTGCCCAAAAGTCACACAGGAAATGGTCTGTTTCTATAGGTTCTGACTCTTTGTATTTACAGTACACTCCTTTCCTATCCTTAAGGCTTGATGGTTGCAGCCCCACTTCTTTGTTCTCTAAAGAGGTTCCACTCAGCATCTGGCCCTTCCTTTAGGTATCGCTTCCATCAGCCTACGTTCGTCACTTGACCCCCTCTTCTTGCACAGCTCCTTTGTGTCCACTTGGCATCAGGTGAAGTAACTAAAAAACTGGGGGCTAGAATAACCTAAAGTCTCAGTCACTCACTTGTCTGACTCCTGGGCTGGTAGACTCAGACATCTGGGCCTGCTCAGACATCGCTAGCTCTCTATAGTCTCTGCAAATGACCTCTCCAGAATGACAGATTCAGGGTGGCCAGGCTTCTTACATGTTGGCTCAGTGCTCCCAAGGCGTGTGTCCCAAAAGGGAGTGAGCCAGGTGGAATCTATATTGCCTTTTCTAACCTAGCCTGGGAAGTCATTCGACATCATTGCTGCCACATTCTGTTTTTTAGAAGATGAGTCACTAATGTCAGTCTGTGTTCAAGGGAAGAGTTCAACTTTTGTGGGAGGATCATCAAAGACTTGGGGACATATTTAAAAATCTTCACAGCAAGTAATTTAATCTCTTTAAACTCAATGTTTTGAGGCAAAATTTGGGGCAAATTGTGTTCTTGTAGATATTACTGTTCTCATTTGTAAAATAGGTATGATATAATCTATTGGTTGTGAAGATTAAATGAGAAAATAGAAGCTCTTGGAATGTTGCTTAGTGTATAAGTAAGCACTCAAAAGTTGTTAATTCCTCTTCCTTTTTCCATGATCAAAAAACATGAGGAAGGAATTTCTTATTTTATATTTTTTTTTTCTTGAGTGAAACATGTGACAAAGAAGAAAAGGCAGTCTGGTTGGCAAGTAGGACATATTCCCGTGGAAGGACACATAGATGATGTGCTACACTTGTGCATCCAGCAGACGGGATGTGCTGTGACCTGTGAGGACATCTTAGTGGGTTGGCGCCCAGGTGTCTCTTGTGACTTGTGTGCTTTTTCCCTTGCAGTTCCTGAGGGAAGACCTCAATTACCATGACCCAACAGTGAAACACAGCACCTTCCATGGTGAGGATAAGCTCATCAGCGTGGAGGACCTGTGGAAGGCATGGAAGTCTTCAGAAGGTAATTAATAGCTTGGTTGTCAATCCTAGTTCCTGGAAGGTTTAAAGAAGAGAGAAGAAGATGGGTAGCAATTTGGCCTTAAAAGGACATGAGTAAAAATGCTTAGTAAAGAGCAAACTACTGAAATGGTTCTACATCCAATCACTGAAAAAAGACTGTATCGAGACTGAATAACACTTGAGTAGAGCCACTGTGCTGAGAATGGGGAAGGATGCTCCAAAGAAAGTTGGGTTTGTTCTTTAGTAGAATTCTTATTGAAAACCATCCTATTTCCCTACCTTCTCTTCACCAGCTCCCCCCATTCCCCAGAGGAATCCCCCAGCTTTGGCTGTTTCATCTCCAGAGACAGGGAGCCTGCTGGCTTTTTGAAGCAGCCCTTTTCTTCTGAAGATCCCCACTTGGTCCTGGCTCTGTTGAGTCATGGATGATTCAAAGGTTGGGTCAAAGTACAGTTAAGACTCTGTCTTGAGTCTTCTCTTCCAGGTAAAATAGACCTAGTTAGAAGAAAGCATTTTTTTTTTCCATCCTACTCTTCATCTTGGTCTCCTTCGTGTAGACACTTTCATTAATGTCTTTCTTAGATCATGGCTCCTAGAGTTGGACGCAGACCCGCAGGTGTGATTTGATCAGCACAGAGCTGCCCTGTGTGTTAGTTAATGCAGTCTGATTAGCTACTGGTATCTTTAGCAGTCATATCACTCTGCAGACTCATGTTGAACTTACTAAAGCTTTAGCCCTTTAGATCCTTTTCGTATGTAAGATGCTAAACCATGAGTGTGTGCTCAGTCTCTCAGTCGTGTCTGACTATTTGTGACCCCATGGACTGTAGCTCACCAGGCTCCTCTGTCCATGGGATTTTCCAAGCAAGAATACTGGAGTAGGTTGCTATGCCCTCCTCCAGGGGATCTTCCTGACCCAGGAATTGAACTCTCATCTCTTGCATCTCCTTTATTGACAAGTGGATTCTTTACCCCTGGGCCACTTGGGAAACCCCACAAAACTAAGAGTGCCTTTTCTTTGGGGAAGGGTTGTTTTTTCTAGAGCATTTGCTTCAGAGTTCCAAATGAATGAGCATGTCTAACTGTGTGAGACTTGACACAGAAGGGAAAAAAAAGTGCTTTAGCCTCCTTTCCATTTGTGTCTGTGGCTAGAGTGTCCTTTGATATGAACAAGAATGGAAGCAATCTCTCCCTTGGCTCTCTGAGGGTAGGTCTTGATGCTAAGAAGAATTAAACATAAGTGACCACCAGGGTCCCTGGTTTTTCAGATGAGGAACCTTAGGCCTAGATTTATAAAGTTATTTGTTCATTGTATTTAGTAAATAGTGGAGCCAGGACTTAGACCTGGGCCTTCTGCTCTCTAGGCCATTATTTTTCCATACCACCTTGATTGAAAGCACTGATCTGGCTGTAGAGAAGATCAGTTTTGGTAGGAATGAGGCAGTTTCTATTTTTGTTTAAATTCTTACCTAGAATTATGGAATTTCAGTTCTGGAAGGGATCATCTATAATGTAGATGGAAAACATTAGATTTAAACAGTAAGACCTAGATGCTAATCCTGATTGTAGGATGGACAGGCTGATACTTCCTGTTAGCTCTATTTTTTTAAAAATCAGTTTAGAAGAATCATACCTTAGCTATATACACAGCTTACTGGAAATCATTAGAAGTTGAGTTCCTTGGGGCGCTTTTGTTTAATAGCACCTGAGCAACTCAGGCTGTCTACTGATGAGAGATCAAGCACAGAAATGATCTTTGGAATGATACCAGCACCGCCAGGAAAAATCTTCTAACACTACCATTTAATTTTAGTTTTCTTCTTTTTCCGTAATAACTTGAGGCCATGGCGCCTGGGTTTTAAGAGTGGATGTCATAAGTAAGAATTTAGAATGAAAGATGGCAGGGAGAACATTCCTGGCCTTCTCTGAAAGCCACAGAGAAGAACTGGGAAGGAAAAGTGACCAAGAGAGTGCAGAAACAGAGGGATTAAATCATAATATTGGAAAACAGCTCAAGGCAATTTTCTGGTAAGGACTTTATTTCTGGACTTAGCAACTAATTGGAACACTTCCAAACATGTTCTAAATGACAGGAAGATGAAAGACGATGGAGTGAGTTTTAAGAGTTGGTACCCATCACTGATGAGCAGAGAAAAACATTTCAGTGCACAGTGATGTTGCTCATAGCTAAGCTAGAAATGATACATACATACAATTTTTGGATTTGCTCACCATGTGTCATGCCTGATGGTTTGACAAACTAAAAGTGAGAATCTTAGGTACTATTTCTCCAAACAATTTGTTTCATTATTCCAAGTAAAGCTCCTAATTTCTCTAGAGTTACAATTTCCAGGGCTACAAAAAGCATGTACTATTCTGGCACTGGCTCAAACTTGCTGGCCTGGGTTTTGCTAGATCATGTAGTTATCAGCAGTGGTCATTTCTATTCAGAACATTAGCTGACTAATGTCAGTACTGTCTATGTGATTAGTGTTGTTAACATTTTCTGACTAATGTTGGAGCCAGTCTTTTCTCTGTGTTATTTAGATTTAAGCCAAAAAGTCTGATAATTTCTACATTAGCCAGCTCTGAACTTTAATAATAAAAACAACAATAACAACTAAAAAACTGATATTTAACATGTGTTAGGCAATGTTCGGAGTGCTTTATGTATATTAACTCATTGATTTCTTACAAAAAGCTTATGAAGTACACTTATTACAATTGTCTCCATTTACAGATGAGGAAGATGAAGCAGAGAGAGTCATTGAGTGAAATAACGTAATGCAATTTTGTCACTCACTATCCAGGGTTAGTGCAAACTTCATAAGAAAAGGGCATAGTACCTAACAAGACTACTCTCACTTCAGACATCAAACTATTAATAGCTGTAAGCTTTAGGTATTTCCAGACCACCTGTGCTCTGACTAACTGGCTACAAAAGCAGGGGTTCCCACAATCCCCTCAGGTTTAATAATTTACTAAATGACTGTCAGGATTCAGGGAAGTGCTATGCCTATGATTACAATTTTATTATAAAGGATAAAAATTAGGACCAGCAAAAGGAAGACAGACACCCATATGGCAAGGTCTTGTAGGGTCCTGAATTTGGAGCTTCTGTGCCCTCTCCCCATGGAATCAGAACATATCAGCCTCCTGGCACATGAGTCATAATGCAACCATGAAGCTCAACTGAGCTTCATTGTCCAGATTTTTTATTGGGGTCTCCTATCTCCTTATTGCCAAATCCAGACTGAAATTGAAGAAAGTGGAGAAAACCACCAGACCATTCAGGTATGACCTAAATCAAATCCCTTATGACTATACAGTGGAAGTGAGAAATATATTTAAGGGACTAGATCTGATAGAGTGCCCGATGAGCTATGGATGGAGGTTCATGACATTGTACAGGAGACAGGAATCAAGACCATCCCCGAGAAAAAGAAATGCAAAAAAGCAAAATGGCTGTCTGAGGAGGCCTTACAAATAGCTGTGAAAAGAAGGGAAGCGAAAAGCAAAGGAGAAAAGGAAAGATATACCCATTTGAATGCAGAGTTCCAAAGAATAGCAAGGAGAGATAAGAAAGCCTTCCTCAGTGATCAATGCAAAAAAATAGAGGAAAACAACAGAGTGGAAAAGACTAGAGATCTCTTCAAGAAAATTAGAGATACCAAGGGAACATTTCATGCAAATATGGGCACAATAAAGGACAGAAATGGTATGGACCTAACAGAAGCAGAAGATATTAAGAAGAGGTGGCAAGAATTCACAGAAGAACTGTACAAAAAAGATCTTCACGACCCAGATAATCACGATGGTGTGATCACTCACCTAGAGCCAGACATCCTGGAATGTGAAGTCAAGTGGGCCTTAGAGAAGCATCAGTACAAACAAAGCTAATGGAGGTGATAGAATTCCAGTTAAGCTATTTCAAATCATCCTGAAAGATGATGCTGTGAAAGTGCTGCACTCAATGTGCCAGCAAATATGGAAAACTCAGCAGTGGCCACAGGACTGGAAAAGGGCAGTTTTCATTCCAATCCCAAAGAAAGGCAATGCCAAAGAATGCTCAAACTACTGCACAATTGCACTCATCTCACACACTAGTAAAGTAATGCTTAAAATTCTTCAAGCCAGGCTTCAGTAATACGTGAACCATGAACTTCCAGATGTTCAAGCTGGTTTTAGAAAAGGCAGAGGAACCAGAGATCAAATTGCCAATATCCGCTGGATCATCGAAAAAGCAAGAGAGTTCCAGAAAGACATCTATTTCTGCTTTATTGACTACACCAAAGCCTTTGACTGTGTGGATCACAATAAACTGTGGAAAATTCTGAAAGAGATGGGCGTACCAGACCACCTGACCTGCCTTTTGAGAAGCTTGTATGCAGGTCAGGAAGCAACAGTTAAAACTGGACATGGAACAATGGACTGGTTCCAATAGGAAAAGGAGTACATCAAGGCTGTATATGGTCACCCTGCTTGTTTAACTTATATGCAGAGTACATCATGAGAAACGCCAGGCTGGCGGAAGCACAAGCTGGAATCAAGATTGCCGGGAGAAATATCAATCACCTCAGATATGCAGGTGACACCACCCTTATGGCAGAAAGTGAAGAAGAACTAAAGAGCCTCTTGGTGAAAGTAAGGGAGGAGAGTGAAAAAGTTGGCTTAAAGCTCAACATTCAGTAAACTAAGATCATGGCATCTGGTCCCATCATTTCATGGGAAATAGATGGGGAAACAGTGGAAACAGTGGCTGACTTTATTTTTCTGGGCTCCAAAATCACTGCAGATGGTGATTGCAGCCATGAAATTAAAAGATGCTTACTCCTTGGAAGGAAAGTTATGACCAACCTAGATAGCATATTAAAAAGCAGAGACATTACTTTTCCAACAAAGGTCCGTCTAGTCAAGGCTGTGGTTTTTCCAGTGGTCATGTATGGATGTGAGAGTTGGACTGTAAAGAAAGCTGAGCGCTGAAGAATTGATGCTTTTGAACTGTGGTGTTGGAGAAGACTCTTGAGAGTCCCTTGGACTGCAAGGAGATCCAACCAGTCCATCCTAAAGGAAATCAGTCCTGAATATTCACTGGAAGGACTGATGTTGAAGCTGAAACTCCAATACTTTGGCCACCTGATGCGAAGAGCTGACTTGTTTGAAAGGACCCTGATGCTGGGAAAGATTGAGGGCAGGAGGAGAAGGGGACGACAGAGGATGAGATGGTTAGATGGCATCGCTGACTCGATGGACATGGGTTCGGGTGGACTCTGGGAGTTGGTGATGGACAGGGAGGCCTGGTGTGCTGCAGTTCATGGGGTCACAAAGAGTCAGACACGACTGAGCGACTGATCTGAACTGATAACATAAGCATGATTTATTGACCACATGATTGAATTCAATCTCCAGCTCCCTGTTCTTCCCCAAAGGTTGGGCTGGTATCACTTGACTCAAAGTCCCAATTCTCTAGTCACATAGTTGATCTTTGTGGTGACCAGCCCCCATCCAGAGTTCTCTTATTAGCATGAACTCAAGTGTGATCCAGGGCCCACGACAAATAACAAAGATACTCCTATCATCAAGGAAATTGACCTTAAGATAAAAAACAGCCAAATTCTTTATTATACACAATTAGGTCATTAAATAAGGGAGAGCTGAACTAGTAGGGCTGAGGAAGAGTTGAGAATAAGGACAACTCCAGGAATTCCAGCAGCCAGGACTGGGGAATTGGCCTCTTCTAACTGGTAACTCTCATATGACTCAGCTATATTCATTTTTCATCTCTAAGTGTCTTTGTTCAAGAGTCAGATATGGTGGAGGGAGAATCAGATTGGCATAGTTTGGATCACAGACTTATGTACGATAGTGATAGAGAGTTATGTGTGTGTGTGGGGGGGTGCTGGAGGGTGCTATATATTCGAATCCCTTTAAGATCCTTGAGGTAAGGGGAGTGGCAGTTCTTTAATGGAAGAGAAGCTGAGTGATTTTGTAGAATCTTCAAGAAATAGAATTGTTTGTTTGTTTGAGCCAGTGGAAACAGTAACTATGCCCTTTGTAGTGAGCGGAGGCATTGACCCAAGAGTCTATGGTTTGTCTTATCATCCTCTTAACAGTATCTTTTAAAGAGCAGAAAGTTTTACTTTTTCTGAACTTCAATTTATCAGTTAGTTCTTTTATGGATCATGCTTTTGGTGTCATTTGTAAGAAATTTTTGCTTAATCCACACTTATGCAAGTATTTTCTACTATATTTCTTTCTAGAAGTTTCATAGTTTTAAGTTTTCCATTTAGGCTTATGATCTGTTTTGTATTAATTTTTGTACATGGTGTTAGTATGGATTTTAGTTATTTTCGTGCTTATGGATGTCCCAGTTGTTCTAGAACCATTTGTTGAAAATTCTGTCTTTTCTCCACTGCGTTGCCTTGCACTATTTGTAAAAAATCAGTTGTCCATATAAGTGTGGGTTTACTTATGGACTCGGTTCTGGTCTACTGATCTATTTGTCTTTATGTCAGTACCATGATATTTTGATTACAATAGTCTTATAGTAATTCTTTCAGTCAGATAGTGTTAGCCCTCCAACTTTGTTTTTCTTTTTCAAAATTGTTTTGGCTGTTTGTCCTCAATTCAGCTTGTCAATTTCTACAAAAAAATCCCTATGGGATTTTATCTGTAGATCAGTTTGTGAGAGCTGACATCTTAACAACATTTAGTTTTCTGACCTATGGACAGAGTATATCGCTACATTTGTTTAGGAGGTACATTTTCTCTCAGTATGTTTTTTAAAATTAATTAATTTTGTTGTGCCGGGTCTTAGTTGTGGCATGTGGGATCTAGTTCCTTGACCAAGAATTGAATCCGGGCCCCCTATATTGGGAGCTCGGAATCTTAGCCACTAGACCACCAGGGAAGTCCCTCTCAGGATCAGTTTTCAGGATACAAATCTTTCATATCTTTTGTTGGATTTATTTCTAAGTATTTCACAGGTTTTGATTTTATTGTGAGTAGTATTTTTTAAATTGTGGTAAAATATACATAACATAAATTTTACTATCGTGTGTGTGTATGCTCAGTCCGTTAGTCATGTCTGACTCTTTGCGACCCCTTAGACTGTAGCTTCCCAGGCTCCTCTGTCCATGAAATTTTCCAGGCAAGAATACTGGAATGTGTTGCTATTTGCTACTCCAGGGGGTCTTCCCAACCCAGGGATCAAACCCCTGTCTGTTGTGTCTCCTTCACTGGCAGGTGGATTCTTTACCACTGTGCCACTTGGCCACCCCAAATTTTACTATTAAGTGATGTTAAAATTTAATTTTTGATTGTTGCTTTATGAGAAAAACATAATTAGGTTTATATATTGATCTTGTACTCTGCAATCTTGTTAAACTCACTAGTAGGATACCAGCAGATGTTCAAATTAGACAGTTGTGTCTGCTAGTAAAGAAAGTTTAATTTTTTTCTTTTCCAACCTAGATGCCTTTAAAAAATAATTTTCTTATCAGATTGCCCTGGTTAGTATCTCCAATACTGTGTTGAAGAGAAGCAGTAAGAGCAGACATCTTCATCTTGTTTCTCATGTTAAAGGGAAATCATTTAGTCTTTCACCTCTAAATATAACGTTAAATATAATGCTAAGTTGTGTCCGACTCTTGCGACCCCATGGATTGTAGCCTGCCAGGCTCCTCTGTCCATGGGATTCTCCAGGCAAGAATATTGGAGTGGGTTGCCATTTCCTTTTCCAGGGGATCTTCCTGACCCAAGAATCAAACCTGGGTCTCCTGCATTGCAGGCAGATACTTTACCAACTGAGCTACGAGGGAAGCCCTCAAATATAACATTAGCTTTGTTCAAACATTAGTTGTTGTTCTTTGTTTTTGTTTGTTTTCTATAAAAACCTTTCGTCAGATCAAGGAAGCTACCTTCTATTCCTAGTTTGCTGAGAACTTTGATCAGGAATGGATGTTGGATTTTCTTTTTAAATTTTCTTTATTTTATTTTTGGTTGTTCTGGGTCTTGGTTGCTGAATAGGCTTTTCTCTAGTTGCGGTGAGTGGGCGCTACTGTCTAGATATGGTTCGTGGGCTTCTCATTGCGATGGATTCTCTTGTTGAGGAACATGGCTGTAGGGCTCAAGGGCTTCGGTAGTTGTGGCTCCCAGGCTCTAGAGCACAGGCTCAGTAGTTGTGGCGCATGGGCTTAGTTGCTTCGCAGCATGTGGAGTCTTCCTGGATCAGGGATGGAACCCACGTCTCCTATGTTGGGGGCAAATTCTTTACCACTGAGCCACCAAGGAAGTCCTGGATATTGGATTTTATCCAGTGAGTTTTCAGAGTTGATTGCCTGGTGTTTCTGCTTTTGTTTGCTAATATGATAAATTATATTGACTGATTTTTCCATGTTAAACTGGTTGTATTCTTGGGATAAAACCCACTTGGCCATTTTCTAAATATATGGTTGGATTTTACTTGTTAAAAATTTATTATTTTTATTTTTCTATTAAAATGTTTAAATTGAGATATAGTTGATTTACAGTATTTTATTAGTTTCAGGCATACAGCATAGCAATTTTGTATTTTTTTACAGATTGTCTCCATTAAAAGCTAATATTTCATATTTGCTAAAACTTTATTTCAAACTTGTGGACCTTTGTTAGGGGGTTAGGGATATTGGTTTGTCATTTTCTTTTCTTGTTTTATCTTTGATATCAGGATAATGCTGGCCTCATAAAATGAGTTGGGAAGTATTTGTCAATTTTCATAAGACTTCATGCAGAACTGGTGTATTTTTCCTTGAATATTTGGTAGAATTCACCAGTATAGCAATTTGAGCCTGATGTTTTCCTTGTGGGAAGGTTTTCTGTTTTCTTTTTTAAACTACAGTATCAATTTCTTTAATTTGTTGTTTAGTTGCTCAGTCATGTCTGACTCTTTGCAACCCCAGGGACTGCAGCACATCAGGCTTCCCTGTTCATCACTAACTCCCGGACGTTGCTCAAGCTCATGTCCATTGAGTCGATGATACCGTCCATCCTTCTCATCCTCTGTTGCGCCCTTCTCCCCCTGCCCTCAACTTTTCCCAGCATCAGGGTCTTTTCCAATGAGTCAACTGTTTGCATCAGGTGGCCAAAGTATTGTGTTGGAGCTTCAGCTTTAGCATCAGTCCTTCCAATGAATATTCAGGACTGATTTCCTTTAGAACTGACTGGTTTGATCTCCTTGCAGTCTAAGGGACTCTGCGGTTTGCAGGCTTAGTTGTTCTGTGGCATGTGGGATCTTACTTCCCTACCAGGGATGGAACCTGAATGCCCTGCATTCCAAAGCAGATTGTTAACCATTGGACCACCGGGGAAGTCCCTATATGATTCCATGCTCTAAAGGTATGATTCCATATCTTAACACACAGCACAGGAGCTGGCCCAGAGCAGGGATGTAGAAAACAGAAGTCTGCCTTTGTGTGATCTTATACAAGTTATTTGACTCATTCAACATTCCAAACTTTAGGTTCCCTTAATATTATGCAGCCATGCTGCTAGTCTTTCTCTAATCTGGTCTCTGCTAGCCAAGTAGCTTCTTTTTAGATGGTGTTCACTACTATGTTCTTTTGGACACTGGCAGAGCTGATTTTTGCCAGGCAGCCTAGTGGGTCTATCACATGAGTCCTAGGTGAAAGGGCCAGGTTCTTTTTTGCAATAATGGTTTAAGGCTTGGTATTGATACCATGTTAGAAAACTAACATGGTATCTGCCTCATTCTAGGCTCAGATGGCAAACTGCTAGTGAGAGCCAGAAGGAAACCACTTAGAGAAAAATCACAAGTCTAGGCTACAAACTGTCTTTAGGGAGGGCCCCTTTGATGAGATTCTGTAGGTGTCTTGGAATGCTGTCTCCTGAGTAGCCAGATCAGAATCTAGGCTTTGTGATGCCTTTTCTGACTCACTCTGGCAATCAGTCACTCCTTCCTCTGTGCGTCCACATCATCCCATACATTGCTCTTACCTAGCACTTGTCACACTGTATTATATTCATTTAATTTCCTGTATGTCTCCTTCTCTAGAGAAGAGCCCTTGATGATGGAGATCATTCAGACTGATCTCTGTATCTTGTAACCAACCAGGGATCTATTAGAGTAGAAGCCAGTGAAAGCTTAGTAAATGAATGAATGGTGATAATAATAGCTAATTATTTTTTAGCACTTAGTATATGCTAGGAACTTCTCATAGCTTCACTACACTCTTATGATGTAGGAACTCTGATTCTCACCATTTTATAGGTGACAGAATGAGGTTGAAAAAAGTGAAGTAACTTGTCCATGACCTTACATCTAGTCAGTAGCAGATCTCAAATTCAATCCAAATCACTTGGTTCCAGAGTCCAAATCCTTAACCATGGTGCTAGAGGTGACCAAAAAGTTGACCAAAGACTGACCAAAGGCTGACTGAGTAACTAAGTAAGTGACTAACAGCTGTGTGAAAGAGAGGCAGAGAAGGTACTGGTAACCCTTCTGCCAGACATAGTTCTTCGGGTTGTGAGTTTGAAACTACAAAGGTAAGTGAGGGCTCTATCTGGAGGCACCACTGGTTTATCAGGGGAAAGACATTATGATTCAGGAGCCCATTTCTTACTGCTTATTCTTTCTTTGACAAGAAAAAGGATTGGCCAAGGCCAGAGACCTGTTCTGGCATATCCCTGGAGGTATTGCTATAGCTCATGTGCTAGGGAGTAATACTTACTCTTCCATCTGCCTGAAATGCCCTTCCCTCAAGCATCTACATGGCTCAAAGACTAGTGGTTTCCAACTGCACAAGACAATCAACTGAGGTCAACAGGAGAATATAATAGTGTGTATTTATATTACATTTATTTTTATCTCATTCTTTAAATTTTATATATTTTTACAATATACCTAATGTCAGTACATATATCTAATTTATAAATGTGTATTCATATATGGTAATGTGTGCTTGAATTTTTTTACATGCAGATTATGTCATTAAAAATGTTGGAGACTACAAAGGTAGTCACCTTGTGTATCTCTTTTATGAAGGACTATGTGTTGCTGAAAACTCCAGGGGTTGGCCTTCTCCGATTCTGTGTAATATTGTTTGTCATTTTGCTCAGAGATGTAGTCTTCGATGTCTTTAGGAGCCAAATGGACAGGCTTAAGGGGATGAGAGAATCATGACTTTAGAAGACTGTCTCTTGCTTGCATGTCCTCCTGGGATTTGGTCATGTGAATCACTTGGCATCTCTCTCGGTACTAAGCTCTCCTGGCCAAATTCTGTCTCCCCTTACTGACAGCCACAGCTCTCTGTACTTGGTGTTGCCTTCTTCCTCACTTTGGGCCAGGGATTCTTCCCATTTTCTCTTTTGGAATGAGAAAGCAGAACAAGATTTTTAGCTTTTTGGCACTTGAACCTTAGGAACAAGGTCCTGACGCCCCACCTTGACTGAGTGGTAAGATATCATGCTGGGACACAGGTCTGCTCTCTGACAAGGACACAGCTCACTCGGGCTTACTTTGTTCAGACCTCAGTGATTCTGAGTGGGCAACACCGTACTGCCAAGCCTTACCTAGGTAGGGCATCTGCCAGATAACAGGATAATATGTGGGTGCAAAGCCCAAAAAACAACTGCCTTGAGGTTTGTCCTAACATGTTAGAGTCTTTGTCCTTTTCCACAAAGCTTAGCTCTGTAGAGACTGACTATCCTCATTGGAGGTCCCCTTATAGACCCTCTGGAATGTGTTTAGAGAAGTGGTTCTCAGCTGGGGGCAGTTTTGTTCCCCAGAGTACATTTGGCAGTATCTGGAGACAGTTTTGATTGTTACGACTGGCAGCATGCTACTGGCATCTGGTGGGTAGATGCCAGGGTTGTTAAATGTTGTACAGTGCATAGGGCAGCCCCCTACAACAAAGAATTAACCTGTCCAAAAGGTCAGTGCTGCAGAGACTGAGAAACCCTGGCCTAGACTGACTCCTGCTTGTCTCCACTGCAGTGTAGGGCATAAACAGAGGAGTTCCTGCCTGCCAAGGGTCTATGCTCAGGCCTGTATCAGGATGTCTTCCCTGTAGACAAAAGACTCTTGTGGCACTGCTGGCCTTGGACCTTTCAAGCAACAAGCCATGACGTGGCCTTTCTACTCCATACGTCATGCTGGGTGAGGCCAAGCTCCTTTGACAATACAGGCAGGAATGTGTTCCCTGCACTTTGCAGGCTGGCACTTGTTTGTCCACCTCACATCTTGTGCCACTCTGCTAGGTCTTCATTACCTAACACTCTGGACGATAGCAGGTGATCATGTTTACAAAGTGTGTGGAGATCTATTTATTTTCAGGAATAAAAGGCCAATCCATTGTACTTTCCTCAACACGTCTTTAATGCCTATTCTGTCATCCCTCCTTTCCTAAGCCCTATGATTTGAGCATATCTCTTGGAAATTAATCTCTCTCTTCCTTCCAATGTATTCTAGTCTGTAAATAAGAAATTCAACCAGGCAATGACTAGGCAGTCTCCACCTAAGCCTCCAGGACCTTGTTTTCTGGGATGCAGTCGAGTGCACTAGATCTGCCTCATTTCCTCTCGCAGAACCTTTCTTGTGCCTCTGTGAATGGTCTAAGCTACCTCGAAAGTCTCTTGGCTTTAGAACTTTTCTCCTGAGCCCCAGCGGTTTTTTGGAGGACATACAGAGATTAGAGTATTTTTGTCTTCCACTGTTTCGTTCTTTCTGAGTGTCTGCTTTATACCATGTGCTGGGCTCCACTGTGGGGGAGGAGAAGGATAAAGGGACAGGGCCCAGACTTGTAACTTCTCTAGTTTATATAGAGTGGCAGAAGCAACCTAAGATCTGAGGTGTGCCTACCAGAGGAATACCAGCAGCATCACTGACTCAGTAGACATGAGTTTGAGCAAACTCTGGGAGACAGTGAAGGACAGGGAAGCCTGGAGTGCTGCAGTTCATGGGGTCACAGAGTTGGACATGACTGACTGAACAACAACAATCAGGAATGCTGATTTTTGGTCAAGCGTTTCAGAAGTTAACCTCCACCTGAGCTGTATATTTGTCTGGGAAGATTGTTGTTGCCGTTTGGTGGCACACATTCAGAACATTTCTGGAACGCCTCATTTAGGATAGTTATTCTTTGAGTAAATTCTTATTGATGCCCCTGTATTTTAAAAAGCACTATTTTAGAGGCAAAGGGGGTGAGCAAAAATGAAGAGGACATGGTCCCTGCCTTCAATTTCGCCTGACCATTAAGGGGAAATTAGAAAGCATTCTCATGCAGGACAGTTTTGGGGAAAGATACAGATCTTAAAAGAGGACGGTAATAAATCTCACCATTTCATTCTGCTTCAAAACTTTTTTGGCTTCTTGCTGCTCACAGCAGTAGTTTTCAAACTTGAGGAATGTACAGATTCCTTTTAAGGGAAATCATTTATCTTGGGCCTGCAAAGCTGGTTTTATTTAATAGCATTCAAATATGTACAAACATAAAATAAAAGTTTAAGCTGCTATATAAAATTTGTGTACAAATATAAACAAACAAAAACACACTGATACTTTAAATAAAAGCACATTTCAAATCCAATAAAATGACACATTTTTGCCGAAACCCAGCTGCTTCCACCCAAGGTTCTCTAAGTTCAGTGTGGCTGTATTACTGGGTGCTATAGGGTGACTCAGTCCTACCACTATTTTTCTCTATTCAAGCTCCTATGAAACTTTGTTTTATATAATGCATCATGATTTCATTTGACCTTTACTTGGTTTGAACATATTCCTTGCGTATTAAGTCCCCTTCTATTCCTTTATTGTTGATTCTTGACAAAACATGGAGATAAATTTGTTATCTCTGTGGCTAAATACCACACAACTATTAAAAATATCTTTAAACTATTATTTTTATGGTTTTCCATTTAAAAAAAATCACAGTCTTATAATATTGAGGAAATGATTAGGTACAATGGTCCACATATTACCATATGATGTGATTTGGCATGTTATAAATGATCACTTAGTAATTGTTTCAGTTAGAATTGACTCCTGTTGTGACATAAAATCTTTTCAACCTGATATAAGCAAAAGGGGAAATTTATTTTTTGCACAGAACTGAAAAATATACGAATAGGGCTATCGATAGGTACGATCTCATTCAGAGCTTAAGTGATGTCACCTGGATCCATCTCTTGGCTCAAGTTTGTATGAAGCTTTCCTGCAGTGTTAGGGAGAATATATGTATGTGTTTGTGTGTGTATATATATCCTCCATATATATTCTTATATAAATTAAAGAATGTTATATACATATGATGGAGAAGGCAACGGCAACCCACTCTAGTACTCTCGCCTGGAAAATCCCGTGGATGGGGGAGCCTGGTAGGCTGCAATCCATGGGGTTGCTAAGAGTCAGACACAACTGAGCAACTTCACTTTCACTTTTCCTTTCATGCATTGGAGAAGGAAATGGCAACCCACCCCAGTGTTCTTGCCTGGATAATCCCAGGGACGGCGGAGCCTGGTGGGCTGCCGTCTATGGGGTCGCACAGAGTTGGACACGACTGAAGCGACTTAGCAGCAGCAGCAGCAGCAGCAGCATATGCATGTGATGTTTATGACATAATGGCCAGGGCAAGTCATGAAGCCAGACTGCTTGAGTTCAATATTGGCTTCACCAGTTCCTGGCTGGATAATTTTGGGAAAGTTACATAACCTTTTCGTGCCTCAGTTTCTTCGTCTGTAAAATAGGGATAAAGTGGTATATATCCTTCACATGGTTATCGAAAAGATTAGTGAGCTAACATATGTGAAGTGCTTAGCACAGTACCTGTTATAAAGTAAGTGCTATGTAAATGATGGATTCTATTAGTATCATTTTATTATTATTATAAAAATATATAATATAATATATGATATAGTAATTCAGGATTATTTTATCCCAGATGCACCAGGATAGTACAAAAAAAATCCATTCCCTATCAGTTCAGTTCAGTTCATTTGTTCAATCGTGTCTGACTCTTTGTTACCCCATTGACTGCAGCACTCCAGGCTTCCCTGTCCATCACCAACTCCCGGAGCTTGTTCAAACTCATGTCCATTGAGTCAGTGATGCCATCTAACCATCTCATCCTCTGTCATCCCCTTCTCCTCTAGCCTTCAATCTTTCCCAACATCAGGGTCTTTTCTAAGGAGTCAGCTCTTCGCATCAGGTGGCCAAAGTATTGGAGCTTCAGGTTCAGCATCGGTCCTTCCAGTGAATATTCAGGGTGGATTTCCTTCAGGATTGACTGATTTGATCTCCTTGCAGTCCAAGGGACTCTCAAGAGTCTTCTCCAACACCACAGTTCAAAAGCATCAATTCTTCGGCACTCAGCTTTCTTAATGGTCCAACTCTCACATCCATGCATGATTACTGGAAAAACTATAGCTTTTACTAGATGGACCTTTGTTGGCAAAGTAATGTCTCTGCTTTTTAATATGCTGTCTAGATTGGTCATTGGTCATAGCTTTTCTTCCAAGGAGCAAGCATCTTTTAATTTCATGACTGCAGTCACCATCAGCAGAGATTTTGGAGCCCAAGAAAACAAAAAGTACTGTATGTATTCCTTTCATAGTTAGGATTTTATGGGAGAAAACACATAGATGTGGTAAATGTTAAGGTCACTGTGACTATGACAGTACGTTGCAAGCATTGCTTGCATTCCAGAATCATGGCTTTACTTATCTCTTCCTGCAGTATACAACTGGACCGTGGATGAGGTGGTGCAGTGGCTGATCACATATGTGGAGCTGCCTCAGTATGAGGAGACCTTCCGGAAGCTGCAGCTCAGTGGCCATGCCATGCCGAGGTCAGGAGGGGAGTGGGTTTTCTCACTTGGGATGTAGGGAATGGGCTGGGGTTGGCCTGACTTCAGGTTGCTCTCACGTGTTAAATGAAGTTTCACTCCTTTCAAGGCAGAATCTGTAGACTTCTCTTCTCACATTTACTGTGCACTTGCTATAAAGCATAATGGGCACTTCACATCTATTCTCTTATTTAATATTTCTATCAATCCTGGGAAGAGTACTAATGGCTGCCATTTACTGAGTACTTAGTACATGCCAGGCACTCTACTCGACACTTTATATACAGTATCATTTAATTCTTACATCAGTCCTGTAAGGTAGTATTATTGTGTCTAGGTGATAAACCTGGCTAAGTAAGTTTTCTAAGGTCACATGGCTGGTTAGAGGCAAAAGTGTGATTTGAACCTAGATCTGAGTAGGCTTCAAAGCCTGTGCTGCTTCTCTTTTCTTCTGCTGGCCGCCCCCCAGCAGCTGTCTCTTTCATTGCCCGGGGTGCTCTAGAAGTGCTCTAAAGAGAGCCCCAAGAACTCCCAGGTTTGTAGGAAGCATCTGATTTACTTACGTTTACACCGAAGGAAACTGAGGCCCCAGGGAAGAGGTTAAGCAGCTTATGTCAGACAAGTGAGTCATTGATGGAGCTGGGGCCAGAAGCTGGATCTCCTGACCATCCCCACCTCTACCCCACCCTCGCCCACATCACAGTATCTCACTGCCTGTTTTATAGATGGGCTTGGTTGCTTCCCAGGACTAGAGAAAAGTAGCTATGCCTGCATGCCCAGGCAGGAGTGTAAATGACACACTGATGTCAGAAGCTCCTCTTTATCTAGGGAAACAAAGCTATGAATCAGAAAAGAACACTAACCATAGTATAGTAGATCATGCTCACTTGTGGGACCCAGACCAGTGGTTTTTTCAACCTTTCATGTCTTATACTCCTCTCCCCTCTATACCCACTGAATTCGAGCAGAAGAGAAACAAAGTCCAGTTTTTCCTACACCATTTCCTTGTTTATAGGTCCTCTCTTATTAAGTTATTATTAACAGTATGATTGAAGAACATAAAAAATATAGTAATGTGATTGGGAGTCAATTACTGTTACTCAAATACAAGATGACAAGACTAATGCAATGCTCTTTGTCAGCAGATTTATATTTAATGACAGTTAGGATCAGGTAAATTCAGAGGCCCTCAGAATCACTGGGTCATGTGGTGTAACGTTTTGATCTGGGCTGGACAGGAGAATGCATTTACAGATGGTGGGAGTGTGGAGACAGATGTTTGGTGGATAATCCCTGGGAGGAGAAGCCCAACAGAAAATTTACAGTTGAGTATGGGAATGGTCACAGATAGTTCATCCTTAGAAAATATGATATTCAGGAGATTATGGACATGGGGAGAAAGGTGAACAAATTCTAACCCTAACTCCATATGCTAGAGTGCAGAGGGGAGCAAGCACCAGGGGCTAGAAGTCATGGAAGTGTTCCTGGGGGAGGTGGGTAATCCTACCAGGATCTTTTCTGCTTTGCCGGCAGGGAACTGAGCCCCTACTCTTTGCCCCCACAGGCTCGCTGTAACCAATACCACCATGACAGGGACTGTGTTGAAGATGACAGACCGGAGCCATCGGCAGAAGCTGCAGCTGAAGGCCCTGGACACAGTGCTCTTTGGGCCTCCTCTCTGTGAGTCCTGGGAAGAGGGAAGGCTGCTGATGTGCCATGGACCCCAAGACTGGGTTGAGGTCCTGGGTCTGCCCCAAAGGGATAAAATGAATGTTCTAGAGAGGTACATGGGAAGGTTAAAGAAGGCATTCTATAAAAGAGGTGGCATGTGACCTCTGCCTTTAAAGATGTGGTGGGCTTTATTCCATGGAGGAGGCAGGAGAAGGCATTCTAGGTGGAGAAAACAACCTGAGTGAGAATACAGACACTAAATATGAATGGTATGCTCAGGGATAACAACCCAAAGGGGGCTGAGTGTTGTCCAGCTGTTCCTGCTGTTCCTGTGGACGTGCAGAAGCCACGGACTGATTGCTGAACATTTTGTGTCCTTAAACAACCAAACAGGGCTAAGCAGGGTTTCACTGAAGCAACAGAGGTACTCTTAGACTAGGGCAGGTTGGTCTCTTCAGCCAAGGGTCAGTTGAGGGGATTAGGTGCTTCAGCTCCTGAACATCTGTGAGGTGGGAATAATCAACCTTGCTATCCTTTTTTATTCTAAGTGAACTCAACACAGAGTAGTAAGATTTCTTAGAAAATTTGCCTTGACTGGAAGGCTGTTAGGGCCTACTCTGTGTCCTTTGGGAGCTGTTGGCACCAGCCTGACCCCAGTGGAGGATGCCAGCAGCAGGATACTATGAAGCCCAACATCAGTCCAGAGAAGCCGCCGGCAGGCAGGGTCAGCAGCAGTGTGACATTTCCCTGTCTGTGCATTTGGCTTGACAAGTGTCCAAGCTGATGTCTCAGTAGAGGTGGATAGGTTCATACTTTTTTGGTTTAAAAAAGCTTTAATAGACTTTATTTTTATTTTATTATTTTTTAAGATTTACTTATTTTAGTTTTTGGCCACAGGGCTTGTAGGATTTTAGTTCCCTAACCAGGAATCAAACTCAGGCCCACAGCAGTGAAAGCCTGAGTCCTAACCACCAAGAAATTCCCTATTTTTATTTTTTAATTTAAAACATTAAAAAATTTTTTTTTCTCTTTTAGCCATGCTGCATGGCATGTGGGATCCTAGTTCCCTTACCGGGGGTTGAACCCATGCCACTGCAGTGGAAGCACAGAGTCTTAACCACTGGACTGCTGGGGAAGTCCCTAGACTTTATTTTTTTGAGTAGATTTAGATTCACATCAAAATTGAGTGGAAGGTACAGAGATTTTCCATATACTTCTGCCCCCATACATGCATATCCTTCCTCCATTAAAAACGTCCTCACCACAGTGGTACATTTGTAACAACTGCTGAACCTACACCAACACAGCATTATCACCCAGAGCCCATAGTTTACGTTAAGATTCACTCTTGGTGTTGTGCAGTCTGTGGGTATGGACAAATGTACAATGACTTGTAGCCACCTGTGTGGTGTCAGACAGAATGGTTTTTCACTGCCTTAAAGATCCTCTGTGCTCCACCTATTTATCCTTCTTTCTTCTTCAACCCCTGGCAATCACTGATTTTTCTTTACCTCTCCATAGTTTTGTCTTCTTCAGAAGGTCTATACCTTTTGTAAGTGTGAAACAGAGCAACATGGGAGACCATTTTCATCTGCTTTGTTGCCTTTTTTGGTCCTGTTCTATGTGCTTAGTCACTCAGTCATGTCCAACTCTTTGTGACCCCATGGACTGTAGCCCGCCAGGCCCCTCTGTCTATGCGGATTCTCCAGGCAAGAATACTGGAGTGGGTTGCCATGCCCTCCTCCAGGGGATCTTCCCAACCCAGGGATTGAACCCAGCTTTCCTACATCGCAGGCGGATTCTTTACTGTGTAAGCCATCAGGGAAGCCTTTTTGGTCCTAGGACACATTTTTTCTTATCATTCATTTATAAGTTTTGAATAAATGACACAATGAAGGCTCTAGTCTTAATGTGAGGCCCACCCTCTGTACTGAGCAATGGCCTTTTATTCATCCACCAACATTTTTAAAGCACCTACTGTGCACCACTAAATGACAGAGTCTCTTCTCTCAAGAAGTTCCATCTAAATGAAGATTGGCGTGTCAACAAATTCAGTAAATGGTCAACAGATACAGTGGTATAGCAGTCGTGTAAGTCATTCCATAGTTCAGATGGGAGCACAAAGTAGGGAGGAGTTTTCAGGTGAAGACCAAGAAGTTTTATGGAGAGGATCACTCTTGAGCTGACTCTTGAAAAATGGGAAGTGGCCTCATTAAACTTTCTTTATTAACAGCCTACCCCCCTCTCTTTGTATACACCAGCAAAAACGTTTATACCAGAAGAATCAAACCCAGCAGTGAAAGCTAGGTTATTTTTTCAGAGGCTCTCCCATGTCACCCTGCAGTTAGGGGAGGCCTTTGGCAGCCTGAAATCTTCTTTAGTCTTCTGAGATATACTAATAGACTGTTAACACAGCTAGTGCTAGCAGTAAAGAACTCACCTGCCAGTGCAGGAGACGTAAGACCTAAGAGATATGGGTTTGATCCCTGGGTAAGGAAGATCCCCTGGAAAAGGAAATGGCAACTCACTCCAGTATTCTTGCCTGGAGAATCCCATGGACAGAGGAACCTGGCGGGCTACAGTCCATAGGGTTGCAAAGAGTCAGACACGACTGAAGCAATTTAGCACACTCACGGTCTGTATCGAAATAGTATTTGCCATATCTGAAAGGGTGTGTTAAAAACAAGTTAAAGTAAGTAAGAATTGCAAATGGAAAAATCATCTAGGTCTAGAGATCATGAGAATCATAATCCTGGGTACATGGTACTGGGTCCCGGAGGTCAGAGCCAGCAAGAGGAGCCCCAGTGAATTGGGTTAGGCTGATACCAGGACAGGAGTATCTTCTAGATTCATTTCATTTAGCCTCTAGGTTGCCTGTGACCTAGTCTAAGGGAGGTCAGAGGTCAGCAGAAAACTCTTTCTCAGGTAGGCAGAGCAGAGGTACTAGAGTTAAGAAGATACTTCACACTCACTAGGATAGGTACAATAAAAGCGAAAACAGAGGGAAGAACAGAAAGTAAGTATTGGCAGGGATGTGGAGAAATTAGAACACTTGTACATTTCTAGTGATAATGAGAAAGGTTCAGCTACTTTAGAAAATAGTCTCATTGTTCCTCAAAAAGTTAAACATAGTTACCATATAACTCAGTGAGTCCATACCTAGGAATGTACCCCAAAATTGAAAACAGGTACTGAAACAAGTACATGTACATAGCAGCATTATTCACAATAGCTGAGGTGGAAGCAACCCATATATACATTGATGGATGAATGGATAAATAGTTATAGTATATAAATACAATGAAATATAACTCAACCATAAAAAGAAGTGAAGTTCTGATTACATGCTACAAGAACATGTATTGTATGATTCCATTTATATGCAATATTCAGAATAGATAAATCCATAGTGATCAAATTAAGATTGGTGGCTGGCAGGGGCTAGAGTGAGTGGGAAATGGGAAGTGGCTGGTAATGGGTATGGGATTTCTTTTGGGGTAACGATTAAGGTTCTAAAATTAATTGTGCTGATGGTTGCACAACCTTGTGAATACACTAAAATCACTGAATTGTTTAATTTAAAAGAATGAATTTTAGAGTATGTGGATTATATCTTCCATTGTCATCATCATCATTATTACAACTTGATTTTTTATAACCTTTAGACTTCCATTTAGAGAACTTCTTATAAACCTAGGGAAGCACCTTGGTCTCTTTTCGAAATTGCCACTCACTGTGTGACCTTGTGTAGGTTCTTTTTCTCAGTATATATTTGCTGATTTGTATCATGAAACAACTTAACTGAAGGATCCTTATGACTCCTTTCAGCTGTAACATTCCATGATTTGGGGGAGAAACCCTTAGGTTGATAAGGATTCTGTGTAAAAGATAGGAGGCCTGTTCTTTCCCCCTACTGCTTGTATCCTGTACTTTTAGGACTTCTGTGTTCAGCCCTTGTCTTATCATGTGACCTTTGGCAGTGCACTTCTCCTGTCTAGATTTGGCTTCCCTCATCTGTGAAATGGTCTTGGTCATTCAAGAACTCAGATAGAATTGGTGTCCTCCTGGGAGCTAAGATGAATCCAGCAGGTGTCCTGATGGCAGAGATTGTTTTTTATACTTTCCTGCTGATGCTTCTTAAAGAAAAATTAGAAAATTGCCAGCTGGAACCTAAGGAAAATACTAGGAAGCTGTTTGCCAGGAGACTTCTGCAAGAGTGGGCCGCCCCTGGTGGGTGCCTGCAGAGAATCCCTTGACCTGTGTCCCCTAGGTTCTGTTTTCCCATTTGCACATGGACTAAAACCCCTAGTCAGTGCTCTTCCCTGTCCAGCACCCAATGCAGGATTTAGAATGATGGCCTGTGCTAGGTTGGACCTGGATTCTGCATCTGGGGTGAGCTGTTAAGGCTGTGGTCTCAGGCCTCCCCACTGGCTTGCATTGAACACCCCCTGAGCACCTGGGCTGGTTTCAGTTGCCAGTTGTGGCTACCTTGCCCAGTCTTAATGAAATCTCACCGCTGGTCTGAGGCTTGAGAAGTTGCAAATCACAATTTTGTTTATAGTAGCCGGGGGGTCTGCTGAGTGAATGGATCCATCTGCCTGCAGCAGCCTCAGAGCTTGGGAAGAGGGAAGGAGGATCAGGCTGGCTCAGCCTGGAGTCCTGACCATGGAAGACAGCTCGGCCCTCCACAGAGCAGCGCAGATGTTTCCCGTATTTTCCGCCAGCAGAGCTGGCTCGAGGCTGGCCCAGCTGGGGCTCTCCTGACAGTGCCGGTGGCCAGGTGCCAGGTGTACTCTGAGACCCAGAGGCCCAAAGACAGTGTTCAGTTTGGGGTCGCAGCTGATCTCTCATTATGGCAGCAAATGATTCACTGAGGGAGAAATTGAGGCTCAAATGAGGCGAGTTTTAAACAGCAGAGCCATGACTCAAACCTAGGTTTTTATATTTCAGCTTTCTCTTCTACTATATTATCCCACCCTCCACTTCTGTTAGAGGAGACAAGATGTAAGAGTCCCAGCTCTGAAATCAAACAGACTGGCTCTATCACTCAGTCACTTGGTGACCTTGGGCACATTCCTAAGGTTCTCTGTGTCCCAGTTTCCCCTGAGTGGTAGTGCTGTTGTTAGTGTGTATCACTGTCTTGGGCTCAGGGCTGGGTGCCCTTTGCGCTGTTAGGAGTACTGAGAAAGGTGCAGAAAGAGGCCTGCACAGTAATCATGGGGGTTGGGGGGACTTGTGAAGAGGAAAAGACTAAGACTGCACCTTGTCTTCCTTCCGCAGTGGCTCAGGTAATAGGGGAAGCCGTCGGAGAGCAGGAGGGGCTGCCTGTCTGGCACAGCTTGCTCTGTTCTTACCCGCTTTCTCCTTTTTGTTATGTTCCTGCTCTAAGTTGCCTTTCCAGCCTTTTCCTGGGCATGCTCAACCCTTCCCTCTTCCTTTCCACTTTCCTCTGGGGATCCACAGCCCTTTGTACCTGCTTTTTTGTTTCTTATTTCAGATTTCCCTCCCTTTTATTGAAAGTATAATTGATTATACTAGTACAATACTGTGTTAGTTTCAGGAGCACAGAAAAGTAATTGTATCTGCTTTCTGTATAACGATCTGTTTTCCTGTCTGTTACTCTTTAAACTGGAAACTCCTTGAGGGTAGACACAGCTTTGTTCACCTGTCATCGCCACTCAGCGTAAGGCCCAGCAAGGAGGAGGTGGAAGTTACACAGAAGGAGGCTGGGCCTCTCCAGAGCTACAGGCTTGGGGGAGGTAGGGGAAGGGTCTGGCTCAGCTTAGCTGTGGGGAGAACTGCTCCCCGTGTAGTGTCTGTGCATTTTGGGGGGCTACAACCAGAAGAAAGGAGGGCCCAGAAATAGTTCTTACCGGTTGAACAGACACCTCAGCGTAGAGGACTGTGTAAATGACAAAAGAAATCCCTAGCCGCACCCGCGGCGTTAAGGGGTGAGTGTCTGTATCTGCCAGGCACAGGGGACTGTGGGCACTAGAGAAGCGGACAGAGTACGTGGGGAGAGGGGGTTCCAGAAAGTGATAACTATTAGAGCCTCACATTCTCACCCTGAAAATTCGCACCATCACTCCGCACTCTGTTCACATGTCAGCATCTCGTTTGTTTACACCCTCCTCCCTTGCCTCAGGCCTCATTGTGTTAACAGTTGACCTCATTTTGCTAAAATCTATTTGTAGCACTCAGGCTGGGAATTTTGCCACCCTCTGGCTCCCTAGGCCCTAACCAGCTTCCCTGGGTTAGTTCTGTTCACCTCGCCAGCCATGTGTGCTCTCATGAAACCTGTGTGGTTTCTCCGTGGCTGTGTTCACTGGTGACAGGTGGATTCTGAGAGCTCAGTTCCGGTAGAGGCTGTGAGGACAGCTTGCCAGACTCTTCTTCTTTTCTTTAATCAATTTATTTTAATTTGGGATAATTACTTTACAATATTGTGATGTTTTTTGCCGTACATCAACATGAATCAGCCATAGGCATACATGTGTCCCCTCCTCCTGAACCCCGCTCCCACCTCCTTCCCCACCCCATCCCCAGGTTGTCACAGAGCAATGGCTCTGGGTTCCCTGCATCATACATCAGACTCCCACTTTACCAGACTCTTCTTGTTCCCAGGAGCTGGTATTTGCCTTCTGTATGCACTTTATATTGTACCTCCCCTTTCCTGCTAGAACCTCCCTTTCTTCTTCCTTTTTGCCTCCTTTCCACCTTTGCTAAGTGCCTGCTCTGGCTATGCTAAGTGTGAGGCTACAGAGATAAATAAGTCTTGTACCCTGGTCCTGAGGAACCCACAATGACTGTCATGAAAGCTGAAAAGCACACAGGGCAATCCTTGAGACAATACATGTTTTTAGCTGTGCAGAGAGTGGGTTGGTCAGGGAATCCTAGTCCAGAGGAGAAGGAATGAGCAGGTCTCTGTAAACTGTGGTGGGCTGGGAAGGTGGTAGGAATTAAAGAATGGGACTCGGGTTATGATAGGCAGAACATCATGAATAAGGCACATACTAGATTCTTAATTTCCCTATTTCTCCCTCTTTTTTCCTGACACAATAGTTTATAGATTTTTGCATTAGTCAGGGTTCTCCGGAGAAGGAAATGGCAGCCCACTCCAGTATTCTTGCCTAGAGAATCCCGTGGACAGAGGAGCCTGGTGGGCTGCTGTCCATAGGGTCACACAGAGTCGGACACGACTGAAGCAACTTAGCATGCATGCATGCATTGGAGGAGGAAATGGCAACCCACTCCAGTATTCTTGCCTGGAGAATCCCAGGGACGGAGGAGCCTGGTGGGCTGCCGTCTATGGGGTCACACAGCATCAGACATGACTTAAATGACTTAGCAGCAGCAGCAGCGGCAGGGTTCTTCAGAGAAACAGAACCAATAGGATATGTATATAGATATATATATGAGGAGATTTATTATGAAAATTGATTCATGCTATCTTGGAGGCCAAGAAGTCCCACAGTCTTCCGTATATAAGCTGGAACTCAGGAAAGGTGGGGGTTATAATTCAATCTGAGTCTACAGGCTGAGGACCAGGGGAGCTGATGGTGTAAATCACTGTGAGTCTGAAGACCAAGAGCCGGAAGTGCTGATGTAGGTGGGCAGAGGAAAATGGATGTGTAAAACTCAAGCTGGAGAGCATATTTGCCTTTCCTCTGCCTTTTGATTCTGTTCGGACTTCTAGTGCCATGTGGACAATTGGTTGATGCCCAGTCTCATTAATGAAGATGACCTTCTTAACTCAGTCTACTGATTCAAATATTAATTTCATATGAAGACAACTCCACAGACACACCCAGAAATAATTCTTTACCATCTATCCAGACCCCTTAGCCCAGTCAAGGTGACACATAGAGTTAACCATTAGGGATTCCCTTAGAACTCAAAATTCTCCAAGCCAGGCTTCAGCAGTATGTGAACTGTGAACTTCCAGATGTTCAAGCTGGATTTAGAAAAGGCAGAGGAACCAGAGATCAAATTGCCAACATTTGTTGGATCATCAAAAAAGCAAGAGAGTTCCAGAAAAATATCTACTTTTTCTTTATTGACTATGCCAAAGCCTTTGACTGTGTGGACTACACCAAACTCTGGAAAATTCTGAAAGAGATGGGAATACCACCTGACCTGCCTCTTGAGAAATGTGTATGCAGGTCAGGAAGCAACAGTTAGAATTGGACATGGAACAACAGACTGATTCCAAATCAGGAAAAGAGTACGTCAAGGCTGTATATTGTCACCGTGCTTATTTAACTTATATGCAGAGTACATCATGAGAAACACTGGGCTGGAAGAAGCACAAGCTGGAATCAAGATTGCCAGGAGAAATATCAGTCGCCTCAGATATGCAGACGACACCACCCTTATGGCAGAAAGTGAAGAAGAACTAAAGAGCCTCTTAATGAAAGTGAAAGAAGAGAGTGAAAAAGTTGGCTTAAAGCTCAACATTCAAAAAACTAAGATCATGGCATCTGGTCCCATCACTTCATGGCAAATTTATGAGGAGACAGTGGAAGCAGTGAGAGACTTTATTTTGGGGGGCTCCAAAATCACTGTAGATGGTTACTGCAGCCATGAAATTAAGACGCTTGCTCCTTGGAAGAAAAGTTATGACCAACCTAGACTGCATATTAAAAAACAGAGACATTACTTGCCAACAGAGGTCCATCTAGTCAAAGCTATGGTTTTTCCAGTAGTCATGTATGGATGTGAGAGTTGGACTATAAAGAAAGCTGAGGGCCAAAGAATTAATGCTTTTGAACTGTGGTGTTGGAGAAGCCTCTTGAGAGTCCGTTGGACTGCAAGGAGATCCAACCAGTCCATCCTAAAGGAAATCAGTCCTGAATATTCACTGGAAGGACTGATGCTGAAGCTCCAATACTTTGGCCACCTGATGTGAAGAACTGACTCATTTGAAAAGATCCTGATGTTGGGAAATATCGAAGGCAGGAGGAGAAGGAGATGACAGAGGATGAGATGGTTGGATGGCATCACCGATTCAATGGACATGAGTTTGAGTAAACTCTGGGAGTTGGCAATAGACAGGGAGGCCTCGTGTGCTGCAGTCCATGGGGTCACAAAAAGTTGAACACGACTGAGTGACTGAACTAACTGAACTAGGACTGTGGATCCCACTGAAGGGAACTGACAATTCTCACATCTATTTCTCTGAACACCTCAAGGTATTTTCATTTACAACTAGGCATTTAATCTTTAAGCAATTCTGTGATAATGCATTTTGCAGCTGAGGAAGCTGAGACCGAGATGGGGGAAGTGAATTTCATAACAAATTGGGGCAGAGGCAAGGATAGAACTCCAACTTCCTAATACTTCGTGCAAGATGCTTCCTTTGTTGAAGTAAGAATTTCTCTACACGAGGCCTTATATTTAACCTCAAAGGCCTGGCCATTCAGCCTTTGGATCTTCACTCTCTGATGGCAGTGCCACAGTCAGCTCCCAGTGGGTTGAGGGGGGAAACTTAGGCCATGTAATGCTTATAGTTGCACTCTGGCTAGATCAGGAGATATAGGCGTCCCCTGGTGAGACATGTTTGCATGTAATAAAGCAGAAACAATACTTGCTACATAAGTATGAGAAAGTGGGGTGTAGGAGAAAGACCATGCAGTCAGGCAAATCTGGATTTGAATTCCAGCTCTGTCACTTTTTATGGACTCTGACAAGTCAGTGCCTCTATGGAACCTCACTTTTCTGGTCTACAACACGGGAATACTCTACTGTATAGATTAGTTGTGAGAATTTGAAATATTAATATAAATACCTGATACATTTTATGTTTTCTCTATTTCCCTTCTTTTTTAAAAAAAATTCCTTTTTATGCGGATTAAAAAGAGGGAAATATCACACTAAAGGCTTATCAGTGAAGATTCAACTCCACAAATATTTGTTGAGTGGCTTCTATGTGCTGGTCGGTGCTGTGCTTGGCGCTGGCCTACAGAGAAGTGATGATCGGTAGGGGCCACAGAATAAATCAACCAGATTAGACTCATTTGCTTCCCACCAAGCTTGGTAGCCCACAGGATGTTGACAGGCAGCATGTCTGAGTTTCAGCTATGCATCTGACAAGGCAGAAGGGTAGAGGGGATGAATGCTTATGTATTTAAGTGGAGTCAAAACTCACTGAAGAGATGCAGAGGGTACTGATAGGTGGAACAGTATTACCTTAGAAGAGGGCATGATGGATAGATCCTATCCTTGTCCCTGGTAATTCAATATGTTTATTCATGAGCTGGATGAGAATTTGAAGCTGGAAAAAATAGGATCTTGTTTCAAATTGATCTGGACAAGGTAGAATAAGGGACTGAGTAGAATTGATTGGCGCCTGATCTGTATGCCCACCTCAAGGGCTTTGAAGTGTTAGAGGCAATAGGGGGAGGGTGCTAGTCACATGAAGAATTGTTGGAACGTAGTACCTTTGACTTTGGGTAGGAATGTTGGGGATGTTGGAGGTGAGAAACCCTGGGAATCCAAGATGAAAAGTCCTTAATAAACAGGGTAGACAAAGAGTACCCTAGCCTGGGATGGAGGCTGAATAGGAAGTAGGTGTGTTCCAGAAAGGAAGGCAACTCACTAGGCTGCAGAGATATTGCTTCTTGTGATCTAAGGACAGGGAAGTAGGGATGTGAGCATGGCTGCAAGTGTAGACCTGCCAGGAACCTGGAGGGTGGCTGCTGGAGGGCCCTCAGTTGCTCTGTGAAGGTGTTAGTCTCTCAGTCATGTCTGCCTCTTTGCGACCTCTTGGACTGTAGCCCACCAGTCTCCTCTGTCCATGGGATTCTCCAGGCAAGAATCCTGGAGTGAGTTGTCATTCCCTTCTGCAGGGGATCTTCTTGACCCAGGGATCAAACCTGGTCTCCTGCATTACAGGCAGATTCTTTACCATCTGAGCCACCAAGGAAGCCACCAGTTCCTCTGTATAGTCTGGCATAGACATGTGAAGGACATGGCTACACCGTGGACCTAATAACTCCCCTCCCATGAATGGAAATAGCATGTGCTATGAGGAGCTATGAATATAACCCTTTTTGTCAAAGTGGGCATCAGCTTCATGAGGTGGAATTTCAGCTACGTGTGTCTTTTCCTGCTGTCTAGACTCTGCCCCAACTTGGTGGCTCCACTGGGTCCTTTTGGGTCTCCCTCAGCCCCTTACCAGGCACTGAGATCCTGTCAGTCCCCTCGCCCCTTCCCCAACACCAGGTGACCCACTGTGCACAGGAGGTATTACCTCTTTCCCCTTGTCTGGGGCTTTTCTGAGCCATCGCTGCTCTATTTCTAGTGGAGTACAATGAAGGCAGGGCATACAATAGCAGCCTCTTTCCCTCTTGGTATCTCTTTCAGTCTTCTGTGCCGTGGCCCAGTGCCTAGGTCTGGCACACTGGGGACCAGTCTCAGGCTCTAGGACTGCTCCTCTTCTGGTCAGCTCGGTTCTTGGGACATGGCATTTGTTCTTATCTTCTGATGTTATTCCTTATTTAGCTTTTCAGTTTTGCTCTCTCCAGAGCAAAGCATTGCTTTGAACCCCAGCTGGTGGACAGGGCCCTGGCACTTCACCAATAGCTGCCAGGTGTTCTCTGGAGGTAGACCTGTCCCTCTGTTCCTGGACATCCTGATGCTATTCCCATTCTACCTGGTCTCTGGTTGAAACACAGCCTAGATAGAAATGCTCTCTGTAGATGAGACTTGCAGACCCCTGTATGATTTAGTCTTTGTACCTTGCACGTAGGATAGCCTCATGGTCCAGGAGACCCAGCTCCTACAGTAACCTCAGCCCCACAGCCAATCCTCAGGCTTAATTGACTTTGCTTGTACCCGTACCAGCCACCCTGCTTCTGCCTACTGTAGTATCCTAGTGTTTCTTACCCTGTAAGGTAGAAGCCACTGCATCTGGGCACGTGGGTTCACTGCAGCCCAGAATGGCTGGGATATACTGAGGAGGCACTAGTGCTCTTCACTGCACATTAGGGAAGTGTGATCCAGTGAGCTTCCTGTATTGCTCTAAGGTCTCTCATCCTTTCCAAACTAGGCCTTGACTTAGCAGAAAAATAAGCAGAGTGTGGCGAGTGTGTATCTAAGAAGAGAAACCAATTCCTCCTGAGTGGGAAGGCTTTGTGGAGGAGGGGACACACAGAGTGTGCGAGGCTGAGCAGGCAGTGGGCACCCTGACTCACTGTGCCCTTCCTCTCTGGCAGTGACCCGCCATAACCACCTCAAGGACTTCATGCTGGTGGTGTCTATCGTTATCGGTGTGGGTGGCTGCTGGTTTGCCTATATCCAGAACCGTTACTCCAAGGAGCACATGAAGAAGATGATGAAGGACTTGGAGGGCCTACACCGAGCTGAGCAGAGTCTGCATGACCTTCAGGAAAGGTAAGGCCCTGTCCCTTCCCCCTGACCTTGGTGCTGCCAGCTCTTGGGAGCCTCCAGTTTCCACCTGAGATGTGGGCTGTCTGGCTCACGAGACCCTGCTGACATGGTAGCCCAGGCTGTGTCATCCTCCCAAACCTGCATCGAAGCCTAGGTTCCTGCCATTCCAGTCACACAGGCAAGTATTCCTCCCCAGAGCAGAAGCTTATTTCTATCCTTCCCCAACCAGAGCTTCAGAGGGAGAAGTGTGGAGCTGCCGGAAGGTCTTGAGCTTCCCTGGTTAGATGGCTTGTCTGGGTCATTCCATCCTCCTTTCCACCTCTTGACTGCTTCCCTTTCCATAGAAGTAGACATAATTAACTGTCCTTCCCTGTTTCCCAAAGAAACCTCACAAATCTGTCTTCCTAATACCTTTCATGCTGTCTTGTATGGCATCTAAATCTCATGAGTACTCACTTGTTGTATGTGTGCTGTGCTCAGTCTGACTCTTTGCAGCCCATGGACTGTAACCTGCCAGACTCCTCTGCCCATGGAATCTTTCAGGCAAGAATTCTGGAATGGGGTGCCATTTGCTACTCCAGGGGATCTTCCCAACCCGGAGATTGAACCCATGTCTCTTGCATCTCCTGTGTTGGCAGGCAGATTCTTTACCACTAGCACCACCTGGGAAGCACCCACTGTTGTATGACTGGGTAAATCCCTTTCCTTTCTGGGACATATTTTAATGTAAAGGAGTTGAACTAGGAGCATACCAGGACATTTTAGCTCTGATAGTCTGAGGTTCTGTTTGAATAAAGCATGGCTTAGAAACTACTGTAGAAGATCTAGCTGTGAAGGGAAGGTGACAGTCAGCCAGCCGACCTAAGTACTTCCTGACATCTAGGAACCAGGTCTGTGTGGGGAATTGGAAGGAAGTCACTGCTCCTGGGCCACAGAGCCCACACTTAAGAAGGAGCAGTGACTCAGTGCCAGTCTATGGGAAGAGAGCTCCAAGGACTGGAATGGCACAGAGGCAGGAGATGAGTGGATGTGGAGTCTGAGGAGGTGGCCTTGAAAGATGGGTAGGAAAGATTAACCTGGCAGTTGTGGTTGAGTGAGGCCAGATCCCTGGTACCTTCGGACTCACATGGGAAAGTGAGTAGGATGCAAAAGGCAATAGAGAATCAATGTGGGTATTTGACTTTTTTGCTTCGTTTTGATTTTGAGAAAAGGAGAGGCCTACTTCAGGAGTGTTTGTTAGAAAATGATTCTGACAGCCTAGGGACTCCTGTTGGGAAGTCTTTGCAGGAATCCACGAAAAGGAAGTGAAGTCTCTCTTTACTGTTACTTTTAAATGATAGATACTATTTTCTTTGGAGGGATGGGAAAGTGTTCTCTTAAGAACTGGATATTGTTAAGTACATTTAAGCATTATTGTTTGTAATCACCACAACCCTCTTAGGTAGGTATGGTTATCCCAATTTTAGAGTTGAAGAAATGAAGCCTCGGAGAGGGTGAGTGTCAGTAAGTGGTAAGTTAGGAATTTCTTTAATCACAGGGTGCTGCCTCAGTAAAGGCAGCCCTAGCAGATTCGTTTCCATGGGCTTTTAGGAGGCAAGAGGAGTTTTATCTTTGAGCTTATTCCTGGCTACTTTGCTGGGCCCCTTGTTCCCGGGCCCTTTTCCAACTGGGGGCTAAATGCTGCTATGTGGGCAGTCCCCATTCTTCATTTGTCTGAAAAACATGTACTGTTTTCATTCCAAAGGCAAAGAATCTAGGCAGGAGGCATTCCAAGTTTGGGGATAAAACTAAACTCCCAGCCCTCCCTGCTCCCCAAGGCCTCCAGAGCTAACTGGCCACTGTGGCACTTTGAGAAACGAAGGCACACTCCTCCCAACCCAAAACAGGCTCACACCTGCGCGCACACTATCCTTCTCTGATACAGGGGCCCATGTGCCTCTTTGTGCCTCCTTACTTTGGCACGCCTACCTTGCCAGTCACCAAAGAGCTTTTTCCAGAGTTCCTGATGCTTTAGGTGAATAAATGTAATGCTACATGTGCATTCCAGTTAGGATTTCACTGGGTTTCAGGATAATTCTTTGAGGCAGGCAGGAATTTTGAGTCTCATTCAAAAAGGAAGAAACGGGCCTGGTCCAAGGAACAGACTTGTCCACAGTCACACAGCTGCGTAGAGCTGAGCTATGGTCAGACTGCCTGCTTTTCTTACTTGTGATGGTAACTGATTGCTGCCTTCAGGATGCTCAGTCTTCTGTGAAGGAGACAGGGTGGGCCCAGGCTTGATTGTACATTTATTAGCTCATTTCTTCATCCAGTAGTATTTATTGATCTTCATCTCTATTACATCCAAAGTGGGTCAATTTTGATTCTACTTTTAAAGGAACTCCCTATTGTATGAAGAAGACAGGCATATCATAGACTTTTCAGAAGAGGCTGCTTTCAGAGAGGATAATATTTCAGTGAAGAATTGAATCTCTAATTTCAAGCAGTTGAGTCATGGGAGGGTACAATAAAGGAGGATATTCAGGGCAAGGAGATTGTGCTGGAAATGGCGCCCCGACTTGTTTTTAGCTCTGCACATAGCGCCACCTGCTGAGTGCCTTGACGAGGTTCAATTCCTTTTCACTCCAGGGACAAAGTGCACAGAAGGTTGAAATTTGTCTGCAGAAAGCTTGCAGCTTAGGCATTTTTCCTCTTCCCTCCTTACTTGTCACCACATCTTTTGAGGCTTCAGTCACTGACAAATCTGGACTTGGGATTTTGTTAGAGGTTCAGTTCTGTTTCTGCCTCTTCCGTTTCCCTGCTTAATTAACTCAGTGGTCAGTGCTCTTTTCTGTGTGCCCTACTTGTTCTGCAGCCTATCCTCCCTCTTCTGTATCTCAAGTCTAAGCCATATATCACTTGTTTTCTTCCTCTTCCTTTCCCCTCTTATCCTGTAACATAGTGGTTCCTGCTAAGGTAGGAAGACCTGACAGTAGCTACGTCCTTTCCCTCTTCCAGAGGGACCAGCTAATGCTTATTCTTTCTTCTGGGTCTAACCCAGGCCTCACCTTCCCCTACTCCTTTCAGGCAGAGTTGATCATCCCATCCTTTGGGCCTACCCAACACTTTATTTCTCTATTATAGAACTTTTCACACTGTGTGCACCTATCTGTTTACTTGTCTATATTGGACTAGGCCATGAGCACCTCAGTGGCAGGGACAGTCTTCTCACTCATCTCCATATATCTAGCAGGCACACAGGGCTTGGCATTTAGTAGACACCTTAAAGTACTAGGTGAAGGAACAGGTGAAGGAATGAATGAATAAACATAGATATGTAGTGCAAAGAAAGGGAAGAAGGAAGGAAGCTTAGCTGGAGGATGAAGGATTTTGTCAGTAAACAGAGGGAATGTGTGGGTGGGTCCAAGGGCACATTTTCATTATAAGTGATGTCCTTTAGAAGAAATGTGCTTAGGAAGGGAACTTAAGGTCGGGAACACGAGGGGCTCCCCCAAATCCTGCCCAGCCCTTTTGGCATGAATTACAAGTTTCTGTGCTTTTGGAATTAGGTACTCAGGAGTCCAAGAGGTACAGCTCAATAGTTCCCTTCTCATCTTCCTTAAATCTCCCCATGACCATCACCCTCAGCATATTTCACCATCAGGCTTTCCCTGGGTCTTTGGTCTAGGTTGCAGGGTATTCTACATTGATTGCACCTTCCAGATACCTTGGTATAAGGGTAGTAACTGTGCAATTTGAACACATAAAGATTAGAATTCTGGTCTCAATTCTGTCTGCCGTTTGTTTCCTTTCCTAAGGTTTTGTGTCCATACCTGTCCCAGGCTGATAACTGTACAATATATCATTATCTGCAGGGAGGACAAATGTGGAAGACCTTATAAAATAGTAGTTGTTATGATCTGAGTATGTGAGACATCTTGTTGGTTCAGTCAATAAGTCGTGTCTGACTCTTTGCGATCCCATGGACTGCAGCACACCAGGCTCTCTTGTCCTTCACTGTCTCCCTGATACTTTAGAAGGAAGGATTCAGATACCCCGGAACCTTGGCTTCACAGCCTTTGTTACTGGCAGCAGAATGATGAAGGGTAATGACGTGGTTTCTGTTGGTCCTGAGCTGCCTCACCAGGGCCAGGGAGGTGGCAGAGTAGGGAGAATATATTCTGAGTGCTGGAGGCTTCATCTTCCTCTTGGATGCCATGCCTGATGGCAAGTCGGCTGGCACCGCCTTGCCTGGCCTTCTCCAGCTCCCTGCATTGTCTCCAGGCTGCACAAAGCCCAGGAGGAGCACCGAACAGTGGAGGTGGAAAAGGTCCACCTGGAGAAGAAGCTGCGCGATGAGATCAACCTTGCCAAGCAGGAAGCCCAGAGGCTGAAGGAGCTGCGGGAGGGAACGGAGAACGAGCGGAGCCGCCAGAAATATGCAGAGGAGGAGTTGGAGCAGGTAGGAGAGTCTACAAATTCCTGGACATCCCGAGGGGCTGGGGTCAAAGGGCAGGAGCCAAAGGTCTGGCCAAGAGTAGTGGAAAAGTTGCGAGAATGATCACTACGGTTGTGAAAGCACAGTGAAAACCTTTTTAGTTGAGGTATTTACATATACAGATCATAAGTATACACCTGGCACGCTTTACATACGCATGTACCTGTGTAACCACCATCCACATCAAGGTACAGAATCTCGTAAGCACTAGAGGGCTCACTTTTGCTTCCCCTTTCTCCCTGTCAATACTCCACCCAAAAGGTAACTACGGTCATAACCTCTAAACCAGATTAGCTTCACCTGATTTTTAACATCATGTAAATAGCATTATACAATATGTATTCTTTTGTGTTTGCTTTCTTTCATTGAACATTATGTCTGTGAGAGGCAACCATATTATTGCATGTAGTGATAATGAGTTTATTTCTATTGCTGAGTGTTAAGCCATTGTATGGATATACTATAAATTATTTATCCATTCTCCTATTGATAGACATTTGGGTTGTTTGCATTTTTTTTAAACTTCTTTGTGGGCATCACTTATTTCTTTTGGATATGTAACAGGGCATTCATACATTTAGTTTTAAGAAATTGGCGATTTTCCAAAATGATTGTACCAATCTGTACTGCCACCAGTGATAGTGTGAGAGTTCTAGTTGAGCTACAGCCTCAGTATTTTTAGGTATTTTCATTTTATACATTATGATATGGATGTAATGGTATCTTATTGTGATTTTAATTTTAATTTTCCTATTGACCAATAATATTGAATACCTTTTTATAAATGTATTGATGACTTTATTTGGGAATCTTCTAATTTAAAAAATTGGGTTGTATTTTTTATTAATTTATTTGTAAGAGTTTTAAAATAGATGTAATATATATACATATATATTGCAAA
Organism: Okapia johnstoni; assembly: GCA_024291935.2. NCBI lineage: Eukaryota > Metazoa > Chordata > Mammalia > Artiodactyla > Giraffidae > Okapia > Okapia johnstoni. Next base: position 27,231,327 of record CM044325.1, read on the forward strand.
TATTTTCTCCCTGACTGTGGCTTGCTTTTTTGCTCTCTTAGTTGTGTCTTTTAATGAGCAGATGTTCTTGATTTTAATGAAGACCAGTTAGTCCATCTTTTTTTATTAATGGCTGGTGCTTTTTTGTAGCCTGTTTATGAAATCTTTCCCTAACTCCAAAATATTTTCCTAAATTTTTCTCTAGAAGCTTTATTGTTTTACTTTTCACATTTAGGGAGATGACTTATTTCAGATTAATATTTTCCTTGGTAGATACTCTCTTCTGTGGTCTATTTGTCTACCTTTACCTCACATTGTTTTACAGCAAGTCTTGATAACTGGCACTGAGGTTCTCCAGCTTGTCCTTCTGCAGAATGGCCTAGGCTATTTTAGGTTCTTCTCGTTTCTGTGTTGGCTAGTTACAGTATGGTCTGCTGGGATTGTTACTGTTTTTACATTGAATCTATAGATTAATGTGGGGGGGAGTTGACATTTTATCATGTCACCTATTTAGGTCTTTAAAATTTTCTCTCAACAGTGTTTTGTAATTTTCAGTATAGAAGTCTTGCACTTAAATTTTTTTTTAAACTTGCTCTTATTTTTCTAGCTGTGAAACAGAAGATTGCATTATAGATTTTAAACCTTTAATCTTTTCTAATACATGCATTTAGAGCTAAAATTTCCAGACGTCAGTACTGCTTTAACTGCATTTACTAAATTTTGATATTTCATATTTTCATTATCACATTCAGTTAAAAACATTTCCTAACTTCCATTGTGATTTCTTTTTGACCCATAGTTATATAAAAGTGTGTTGCCTAATTGTCAAACACTTGGGGACTTTTCTGTTTATCTTTCTCATTGATTTCCAGTTTAACTTTGCTGTGTTCAGAGAACATGTGCTTTGGCCACAGGTTCCAGTCCTTTCAAATATGTTGAAACTTGGATGATGTAAGCAGACTACAGAAAACAATTAAAAGGCAAAGAGTGTCAGACTGGATAAAAAACAAAACCCAACTATATGCTGTTTACAACAGACATGCTTTAGAAATAAGGATACAAAATGGTTAAAAGTAAAAAGATGAGAAAAGATATTAATATATGATAAACACTAAGGGAAATAAAGCAGGGGTAGCTATATTAATGTCAGACAAAACAGACTTAGAGAAAAAAGTATTACTAGAGATAAAAATGGACATTTCATGTAAGATAAATGTGTGAATTAAACAGTAATATATAACAATTTTTAGTTTGGATACACCTAATAATATAGTTTAAAATATATGTATAAATAAATAAATAATAAATAAATAAATAAATAAATATAAAGCAAAAGTTAAGAAAAACTAAAAGGATAATAGACAAATTCATAATCAAAGTTAGAGATTTTTATCATCCCTCTCCCAATAATAAGCAGCCAAAAGTATCAGTAGGGATATAAAGATTTAAACATGATTGATCAATTTGACCTCATTGCTACATATAGAGCATTTTACCCAACAATTGCAGAATATACATTCTCTGCAGTGTTCATATGTTGCTTCTGCTCCATTCTCGCCTCTCCTTCTGGGTATCCAGTATTTATGTTAGACCTTTTAACTCTATTCCACATGTCTCTTATGCTTTGTTCTGTTCCTTTTTTCCTCCCTCTGTGCTTTGGTTTGGTTATTTTATATTAATCTGTCTTTGAGTTCCCTAATCCTGTATTTTGCCAAGAACATTGTGGTATTTAGCTCATACAGTGGAATCCTACTCTCAGATGATGTATTTTTCTAGAATGCTCATTTTTCTCTCTTATTGATTCTGTTCCTTGTCCAGAATTTTCCCATATTTTTCTTTAACATTTTAGACATAGTTGTCTTAAAGTCCTTGATGGGTGACTCTTAACATCCGGATCATTTGTGGCACTGCTTGATTATTACTTCTATTTGCCTGCCTCTTCTCATGTCTAGTAATTTAGTAAATGTTGGATAGTGTGCATAAAGAATAATAGAGGCCACAGTTGATTTTCATCTTCCATCAGATACGGGGTTTAGTTAGGTATGCTGGGTGAGGATCTGGTCACCTCAAGCCAATGAGAGACTGAAATGTGTTGGAACTGGATTGTAGCTTAGTAAGAGTTGGTCAAAGCCTCATTTGTCCCTGTGTTCAGGCATGCCACTTCCTGACTTTTTATTGAGATCTGATGAATTTATTTCTCCCCAGTCCTGAATGACTATGAGATTTCATTTCTGCCCCTTGGACGTTTTTAAGTTAGCTCTTTGGCCTCCTGCTCCTCATAACTTGAAAGTTTTGCAGCTCTCTTGAGGAGAGGAGTGGCTGTGTGCTTGAGGCAGATCCCTTCTTTCTTGCAATGCCTTGTCTCCTAAGCATTGTGACATTATGGGGGATTTCATTCCACTCTTTGGCCTAGCTACCTTCTCTTGCACAGCCCCAGAGTGCCGTAAATGCTCAATAAAGAAAATGGGTGTGTCTGTCTCTATCTCTTTACCTGTGATCCTCTTGTTCCCTGTTTTGTAATTGTTTCTCTCATTACACAATTTTTGAGCGTGTTTGACCAGCCCTTTCATGTGCCTCCCCAACTGTCATACTTCCTTCTACTTGCTCTCTCTTCTCTCTCCATTCTCCCTTTAGCTGATCCCATTCCTTCAACGCTTTTAATGTAGAACTTGATCCTACATTTCCAGACTCAGTGTATTAGTCATTCATTTTAAATCTATAAAGCCAGGAGTGGGCTATTTTGTAGTTTGCTTTTCAAGGAACAAAAAGCCAAGGAAGCTTGTGTTTTGTCCTTAGCTAAGGCCCTCCTTCCTGGTCTATATTAGGCTCAGGGGAGGACCCCAGACCTGCTGTGGGATACTTCCTCATGGGCTAAAGTTGGACATTAGACTGCTCTCAATCCCCTTCCTCTGGGATTCTGAACAGTGAAAAGTCAGTGTTCAGATGGGGGAGCTGGGAATTGTTTATACTGGTAGCCTGGGTGAGATAGAAGGAATTCAGCATATATAATGGGTTCTGTATGTACAGTACTTTCCAGATCTTTCATGTTTAAGTGCTTTGTGGCCATCTGCTTCATTTTATGCTCCTTCCTTAGAAGTCATTGAGGAGATGTCTGCTTACACATTGGTCCTTTCTGATCTTGGCCTCTGTAGGCAATACCCATGGTAGGTGTAAGCTTGCTTGTTGTTCTCTTGCCTTGTAGAGAGTGCCCGTTATAGCCTACCCACCCTGCTCAATGAGGGAATCACAAAGTCTCTGGGCTAGAGGAGCCTTTGGAGAGTGTTCAGGCCAGTTGCTCCCTGGAGTAGCAATCGTTTTGAAGGTCTTTCTGACATAAGCTCTTTCCATACCTCTCAGGATGGGGCACTCACTCTCTCCTGAGATCATCCCTTTGCTTACAGTTTGGATTTGATCTGCTTTAGGAAGCACATGGTCACACAGCCAGTTGAGTGACAGACCAGGGACCAGGTCAGATTTCCAGACTCCCACCCAAGTGCTTTTCTTGCCACATTGTGAGGTCTTGGGTCCAAGAATAGACCCCATCTCTCAGAAAGAAGAGGATTCACTGAGATAACTTCTACCTCATGAGAGCAGGGAAAATTGCTGAGGTTGGCTGTATGACCAGAAGTGACTCACGTGAGAAAAGAATGCTCCAGTCTGGCAGCAAAAGAAAGAAATAAAGGAAAGAAAGAAAGAAAGAAAAATCTCCATTTGACTTCTGGTTGACACTACTAAATATGTTGACCTTGAGTAGGTTACTTTCCTTCTCCAAGCTGGGTTTCTTATATATAAAATACAGAAAATAATCCTTGCCCTTTCTCCCTCTTGTGAGAGTGGTGAAGCTTAGATGAGATGGAAGAAAAGAAGGCTGATGTATCACACGGAGGCATTGGAGAGGGCCTTGGCAATAGTAAGGACTCATATCCTCTTGGCTCACAGGTACGGGAGGCCTTGAGGAAAGCAGAGAAGGAGCTGGAATCGCATAGCTCATGGTACGCTCCGGAGGCCCTTCAAAAGTGGCTGCAGCTGACCCATGAGGTGGAGGTGCAGTACTACAATATCAAGAAGCAAAATGCCGAGAAGCAGCTGCTGGTGGCCAAGGAGGGGGTGAGACCTGCCCTCCTGCTGCGCTCTTCTCTCCTCATGGCCCCACCCCCTTCACTTGCCCCTTTTCCTCCTCCCTGCCTCTCTACATCCCTCTGTTGGACAAAGAGACATCCTGGTGTTGGGTTTTGTTTCTTTTCCTGATGCACAGTTTCTAAGAATGTCCTCAAGCTTCTGGAGAAGGGAACGAGGGCGCAGGGCTGCTCCCACATGCCTTCTGGGAAAGATGGCGTGGAGGCAGGTAGAGGGGAGTCTCTGCTGGCCCCAGACTGACACAGGGACAGACTCCTCCTGGAGTCAGGATCCCCCGCCTCCTCTCATTGCTTCTGTTTTTTTTTCTTTCCCTACTCTTTCCTCTCCCATTGGCTTCCATTTTTCTTTCCCATATTCTCTTCCTTTTTCTTGTGCTGCCTAAACTGTGCTAGGAGGAGGGGGAGCCAGCCACAAAACAACGTTTTTCATTTTTCCAACCTCTGCTCCCTGCTCTTTTTTAAGCTGAGGGCCTCATCTTTGCAGGCTGAGAAGATAAAAAAGAAGAGAAACACACTCTTTGGCACCTTCCACGTGGCCCACAGCTCTTCCCTGGATGATGTGGATCACAAAATCTTAACAGCTAAGTAAGTCGCACCTGCTGCCCAGCTCTGGCGATGTCCATCCCATCCTCAGAGTTGGAGGGTGTCCAGGGCCTCCAGTCCCGATTCTATTTCTTCACTGGAAGAGGTACAGCTCTGGTCTCCTGCCCCAGCCCTTAACTACCTCAAACATTGCTCTTAAGTCGATGATTTAAGTGTGTTTCTTACATACACATACTGCCCCCCCGGCTCCCCCCAGCACCCTGCCCCTGCAACTTGTTCCTCTGAGAAGATGCCTCCTTTCTCCTGGGGCTCAGGCCCAGCCCATGCCTTCCATTTTCTTTCTTCTGTCTTCAGGCAAGCTCTGAGCGAGGTGACAGCAGCACTGAGGGAGCGCCTGCACCGCTGGCAACAGATTGAGATCCTCTGTGGCTTCCAGATTGTCAATAACCCTGGCATCCATTCCCTGGTGGCTGCCCTCAACATAGACCCCAGCTGGATGGGTAGTACGCGCCCCAACCCCGCCCACTTCATCATGACTGACGACGTGGATGACATGGATGAGGAGATTGTGTCACCCTTGTCCATGCAGTGTAGGTGACCTCTTGGGTGGGGATGAGGGAAGGAGGCTTTGATGTGCAGATTGGGAAGTCTGCCGGCCTCTGCCATGCTTAAGCCAGATATGGGGCAGAAGCCAAGATGGTTTAACTCATTACTTGGGTTCATAAAGCACAACCTGCGTCAAGGTATTCCTTTCTAGTTGTCCTGTTAGTGGTTTTCCCTTGCTATATGCTCCATCTGCCCTATGGGTCTAGTGTGTTAAGTGTGTCTCCCTCACTCTTTGTGTTTTTTTAATCCTTTCATTCTCCTTCCCCCCCCTTCTGTTCCTATCTACCTTTATAAAAATAACCTCCTTTAGTGGTTCATAACATAAAAATGGCATTCATTTTTGACTGTTGCTTTTACTTGTTTTAATTTTATATTCCTTATTTTTAATTGCTAAGTAGATAAATGATGTCTCTTTCTGTTTTTTCATGTGAGACCCCAGGAAGCAATAGTCCCTTACAGTGACATAGCCCCAAATCCTCCAAGCAAGAAAGACATTCTTGTCCAGGAGGGATCTCCTGCACAAGCATGTCCAGCTTTCCACCTGAACTCGGCCATCGCCGCCCCCCCACCTCTGTCCTGGGTCTTCCCTCTCCCTGTTCTCCCTGCAAGTGGTGAGAGCTGAGTAGAGCAGAGTCAAGGGAGACAGCACTCTGTGGGAATTCTTCAGTGAAGGAAGGGACACACCCCCTACTGACCCGCTGAATTTTTCTCTGGATCAGAGTCTCTTCTAGATAAACAGAATAGACTTTTATGGAAAAGCTCTTGTCCTGGGCCCATATCCCATGCGTGCAGGGCAGATGGCAGAAAGCTGGGCTGGGTTAGGGGCTCACTTTGAGATAGCCACATCTTTTATCAGGCTGGATGTTTTTGTAAGTTTCTTCAGCCATAGTTTGCCTCTGGCCAAGCCTCTTCTTTCTGTGGACTGATGCCTTGCAAGGCTTTCATCAAAGGCCCAACAAGGTTAAGGTCACTAGCAGGTAGAACTTGATTTTGACGTATTGCTCTAAAGACTCCTGTGTTCTCCAGGTTGGGAGGGACCTTCATGAGCCCTGAGCCACTCCCCCCTTGCCCCCGGCCCTTCCCTTACCCCACGGGGGCAGGGTGAAGCCCTCGGTGAATCCGATTCTCTTCTCCTTTCGGCCTGGTTGTTGGACCCTAGATGCTGCCTGGCTGATGGGGCGTAGGTTCAGTGACCGCTCTCTCTGCTCAGCATCCGCCGGCTCAGACGATCAGTCCCTCTGGAAATACCCGGGTTTGAGGAGCCCCTTTGGGGCTTTTGTTTTTCTGACTTTGGGGATTAAACCAGCACTCCCATCCCATGGGCCCCTTCTCCTGCCTGCATCACTCCCCTGCCTTTTCCCTCACTGCAGTCCCTACTAACTTCAGGGAAGGGTTCGGGGGTGAGAAGAATCAGCCTGCTCAGCTGAGGCCTGGAGAGGGAACAGCTGTGGTGATGGGAGGCTTCGGCTTCTCCTTTCAGCCCAGCTCCACTGATGTCCCAGTGGCCTTTCATCTAGCTGGGCTGAGATGGAAAGAAGAAATGACAGAGCCTCCTCCTCCTTTCTCTTTCTCTGCTTCCCTTTCTGTCTCTCTTTCTCCATCCCTATTCCACGTTTCCTCTTCCCCTTAAGCCTCCCTATCATGTTTTGAAAGCCACCAGTCATTAGAGGCCCTACCTCACTAGCTCTGCATCACCATGGAACTGTGCTCTCTTCCTGGTGGCCCTTCCAAGGCTTCTGCCATCCGTGTAACCTGGCCCTTTCTCCCATCTTTAGGGAGAAGGCAGGGAGGCCCATCTATCAGGGCAGAGGAGAAAAACAAAGATGTGAATTCCATTTTCAACTGGAGCTGGCAGTGAGCCCAAGAGGAATGCTTTAGCACGTCTCTAAGTTACCCAGTACCCATATACCCCTTCTCTGGGCATGGTGGCCACCATCTTCTAAGAGCCTGATTTGCAGCATTGATCCAAGAGCTGGTTCTTTGTTGTGTAAATGCTTACTAGAGGAAGTTTGGAAAGTAAAAAGGGTAAATATGGGCTTTAAAAGGCACCTGTAGTTCCCACTATATTTGAGCAGTCTTTTGTTTGTGAATTTTTAAGTAATTTTTTATGTAGTCAAGATAATGATAACCACTCTCATTTACTGAGTGCCATGAACTGTGTCAGTTACTTTAAAAATATTATCTTGAAGCCTCACGACAACTCTGCAGGATTTTATAAATTAGGAATTAAAATAGGGAAGTAAGTTACTCAAGGTCACAGCCAGAAATAGAAAGACCTGGTTTCAAACTCCTGTCTTTTGTATTCTATTGTATTGTGTTCCTTGTACATGAAAATCTGTATCCTTTTGTTTCCCCTGAGCATTTTAATAGGCCTTTTTCTGTGTTTTAAAAGTCTTCTCTTAAGCAGCACTTCTTTTGGGCCACACTGCACGTCTTACGGGATCTTAGTTTCCCAGGGGTTGAACCCGAGTCCTGGCAGTGAAAGTGTCAAGTCCTAACCACTGGAGCACCAGGGAATTCCCATTAGTAGCATTTTTAATAGCTGTATAACCTTCCAGTAACTGGATTGTTATCATTTTCCTGTCATTCCACCTTTATTTTTGCTTTCATATGATTATTAATAAAGGTGTGATGGACATGTTTATGTATAAATCCTTTTCCGAATTGTGAATATTTCCCGACTTTGGCTTGCTAAAAAGGCTGGTTCTTTGTGCCCTCCCGGACCTTGTCCCAAACCCCTGTCCTACCCCGTCCTGCCTGTGTCCTCCCACTAACTGCCTTACCATCTCCCTTCCTAGTAATGTTGGCCCTAGGTCTCCTTCCATTGGAATTGCCATCGAAATTGACCTGGGCACTTCATTTTCAACTGGCCCCTCCTTTAGGATCCCTTGTGGGAGGTTCTTGGGAGGAGGTGCCCCATTCTCCAGACTGGGCACCGAAAACCCAGAGTGGTCTCCAGCAAGCATCTCTCCACGGGCAAACTTGCTTCCCAGCCAGCCCAGAGCAGGTGGCCCTTCCTTACACTCTCTTCTTTCTCTCCCTTGCAGCTCCCAGCCTGCAGAGCAGCGTCCGGCAGCGCCTGACGGAGCCGCAGCATGGCCTGGGGTCTCAGAGGTTGGTAGAGGGCGAGGCTGGCCACTTCTTGACAAGCCGGGTCTCTCTGCGGCAAATGCGCAGCCTTTCATCTGGACAGTCTTTCAGTTCTGAAGGCCTCGGGACCAGCGCTCCACCTGCCTCTGCTTCTTCTTCCTGCTCCTCTGCCACCACCACCACCACCACTACCAACACCACCACCACCTCCATCACCACCGTCCATGTCCACCCTGTCTATTACCACCACAGCACTTCCTATTTCCTCCAGATGGAGCCCTATCCTGACCCACCCCCTTTTGACAGCACTGCTGTGATGCCTTGGCACTCAGAGAGCTTGGGGTATCAGCTGTCTCTCTTCTCTCCCCTTCTTCCCGTCCGTGCCTCTCTGCTGCCTTTACCTTGGCCTTTGCCTGCTGGCTGCTGCTTGGTGGGCTGTGGGGGCTGTGCAATGGGGTACTTTCTCCTTGTCCTGTCTTTTCCCAGCCTGGGACCCCTCCTTGAGGTCAGCCTAATGCCCTGCACCTTTCTTGCCTTCTGTCCTTGGGGTTTGCTGACTCTAAAAATGAGTAACAGACCCCCTCCCTCACGGTCCTATAGCACTTTGGCCTAAACTTTCACATCCGTTATCTCAGTGGAGTCCTCACTTCCTTTATCCCCTCAACAAACATTTATGGATACCTACTCTCTGCCAGACTCTGCTGGGCGTGGGGATTCGTAGATGATAAGATACAATCCCAGCCATCAAGAATTATGGTCTGGTCTGGGAGAGGTACATTAATGATTCTGGAACAGTTGATAAGTGCTATGGGGTGTTGAAGAGGGAATAACTAACAGTGTGAACCTGGGTGGAATGCTTCACAAAAGAGATGACATTTGTGCCAACACCCTGTGTGCAGGAAAAGAAGATTGGGTATTCTAGGCACAGGGAACACATATATAGGCTTGGAGGTTCACGAGAATCTGATCTATGTGTGGTTAGAACATTAGCTATGTGTTGATGGGACAGGGTAGCAAAGGAGGCTAGAATGATGCAGGGCTCTGAAAGGCTAGGAGCTTTGGCCATTACCCTTTAAGAGATGCAGAACTGCAAAGGGGCTTTTAGAATGAAGTTAACTGGTCATATTTGCATTTTAGAAATAACATTTTATAGCCTGTATAAAGGAAAGAACGGAGAGACTAGAGGAACTTGGAAGTCACTGCAGTAGGCCACCAGAGGAGGTAATGAGGTTTTGGGGTAAAAAGAAGAGTATTAATTTGGTAACTGACTTTGAGGGGTGGAGGAGGAGGCATCTAGGATGATGTCCAGGTTTCTAGCTTGGGTGACAGGAAAACTGTAGTACGCTTCATAAAATTACTCTTCAGAAGGGAGGAGGAAACAGATTTAAGGATTTTGGACAAGCTAGGTTTATGTCAGGTAGGCATAAAAACACTCCTGTTCAGAGAAGGAGTTAAGATTCTGCAGGTTAAGTAATTTTCCCCAGGTCCCAAAGCTAATTAGAAGCACAACACAGACTAGGACTTGGCTTTCCATTCCAGGATGTTCTGTTAGTTATGTTTGTGCTTCCACAAGGTCTCAGTAAGTAAACTGTGTAAGAACTGATGACAGGCTTTCTCCCACAGCCACGGTAAGAGATAGTAGCCTTGACCCTGCCTGAACAAGCTTAGAGGACCCTCAGAAAGATCTTCAGAAAGCACCTCTCATCTCTGAAGTTGTGACCACGGTTTAGTCCTGGCCTCTGAGCTGCAGCTTACCTTGTTGCTTCCTTTTGGTCCTGCGTCACTCTGGACACCAGTCTTTCTAGCTCTGCCCCTCGGACCTCTGGATGGTTATCCTTGAAGTCTGTTCCTTTCTCTTTCACAAAAGGACAGCTTTTCCTAGTGTTATCACTCAACAGAGTTGCTCATTTTCATCCTCATCCTCATTTTCATCCAGAAGCCTAGGCAGGGAGACTGCCCTTCCCAGTACAGATGGGCAGGATCAAAGTGGTTTGGGGGTACTAGAGGATGCTGTGAATCTCATGCTCAAAGGCCCAGGCTGAGGGCAGTGGGGTGGGGGAAGGGGAGAAGTACCTGCATCCGCCTGGCCTGTTCACTACTGAATTTTCTTTCACACCATGCATCAGAGGATCATCTCTAAAGGCAAACAGGCTCTCTAGTAAGGTTAGTAGCTTGGGATGGGATCCCAAGGCAGCCCAGCCTTTGGGGAGGGACACCCCTGACCTGAATTGTCTCAGAGATTCAGAGAGGGAAAGTGAGCTTGCTCAGTGGGCCCTTTCCCTCACATGTCCACCCAGGCTTCCTCCTAGGTTCTTTTCTTGCTTTGGAAGTCTCAGCTTTTGTTGATGATGGAGGCGTGGAGGGCTGGGAATCATGACCAAGTAGGGCAGTAGGCCAGGAGGAGTGAGTCTGAGTGGACCCCAACCTCTTGACCTCTCTTCCTTCCTTGTCATTGAAAAGGCAGTCTCCTAGAATTCTCACCTTCTCGGTCTAGAAGGCCCCTTGTCCCAGTGTGACTGCTCCCCAGAATTTCCTTGGCACCTTGCTCAGAGGTTCATATCTGTGTGGAAAAGGCAGGATATGGAGAGGATCATCTTGGGACTTAGAGAAATAAGGACACATTTAGATAGAAGAGAGGGCACCATCAGAAATATGGAAGCAAATGGGAGACACTTGGTAAAGTACTAGAGTAGGTGGCTGGAACAGTATTTGGAATGGAAGTTGGAGTTGAGATTATTCTCTGCTGTTCCATGTCTCTAGGAAGGTACTGGCCCACAGAGTGGCTGCTTGGTTAATTGTTTCCGACTGAGAATTAAACCTATAATAACTATTAGCCAGCCTCCTGCTTTTGCCTGTTTTTGGAACCTGGTGCCCTCCCTAATTTTTTACCCACAGCCTTCTCCTTTCCAGGTCCTGCTGTGCTGTCCTCTCCCCTCCCACTCATGACCCTTTCCCTTTAGTTTTCTGATGTGGATGTTTAAACATTTCCCTTAGCCCTCTCCTCTGCCTCTGCCATGGGCTCTAGGGCCTCTGGGAAAGTGGAAGGATTAAAGTTTTGGCAGGGGACTCCTGTATCTACCTTTTTGTCTGTAAGGCAGGAGAGGTGGCATCCAGAATTAGTTCATGGTCTTCTTAAGAATAGCCAGCCCTTTAAAGGGTCTTGACTATGATGGACCACCTCTGTGTGCATGTCCAGTGTGCAATGCCATGTCCCCATAGCTCAGCCTTGCAAAGAAGCCTCTTGTGAGTGGCCCATGGAAGGGTCTTCCTGCTTGACTGGCCTCATCATCTTCATTCCCACAATTCTTTCTACATTTTCAAGTGCTTTGCCAACATACTTGGGCCTCTAAACAGTCTTGCAAAATGATGTTATCTTCATTTGGCCAAAATTGAGGACCAGCAAGGTTATATGACTTGTCCAAGGTCACACAGCAAGTCTCAGGCAGAGATGGAAATTGAAATAGACCTTAGGACTTCCAGTGGGCAGCTCTTCTGAACCACTGCTCCTTAAAGGCCAACATCCTGTCTTTCTGCACCTCCATACATTCTCCCTGTCAGCAGAGCTCTGAAAAAGACCCCAGTCTTCCTACTGCCAGCCAACTTTGAACTCCAAAACACTTCTCTGTGACCTTCTTTGAATCCTGAGAGGGTTGGAAGAGGCAGCATCTTGGCCTTTCTGGGGGGTGAGGGGTTGTTTGCAAGGCTGTTATAGTCTTTTTCTCCCCATTCTGGGTCAGGCCCACTGATTGCATGTTTCCCTGTTCCTCGGGGCCTGGCCCAGACTGGATGTGTCCCCAGGTGGGACAGGAGTTATGTATGTTAGCTTAGGGTTGAGTCCTAAGAAGTCTAACCAGCTCTGGAAGCAGAGATTTTGCTGAGGAGGATGCCTATAGCACTGAAGCCTTAAGGCTGCATCAGTTTAAGGCCTGGCTGTTCATCAGGGGTGGGGCCCAGACCTTAGAAAGCCCTTAGCCAGAGAGATAATGGTATAATGACGTTTGTTTTTGCTTCTTATCTCTCTTTTCTCTCCATCACTTTTCCCTCTCTTTTTTTTCTTTCCCTTGGTCCTCTGTATTTCTACCTGCTTCTCCTTTTGTTCCCCATGCCCCCCCCCCCCCCCCATATTACTCTTTTCTCCTTATCTCTTCTCCAATCTATCCTTTTTCCCTATTCCTACCTCCTCTCTTGTGCCATGTCAACTTCCCTCTGTTTCCCATTCTTCCCTCTTTCCCACCTGCTGGTCACCCTGTTTTCTCTCTCCTGCCTCTCTCTCCATCCCATTTTCCTACCCTGCTCTTGTCTTCCTACGTGGCCCCTCTCTCCTCTTCAAATTCCCCCCTGCCCCCCATCCTCTGTGTGTCCCTTTCTTCTTCTCTGACCTGTCTTGCAGGGATTTGACCCATTCCGATTCGGAGTCCTCCCTCCACATGAGTGACCGCCAGCGTCTGGCCCCCAAGCCTCCTCAGATGATCCGTGCTACAGATGAGGCTCTCAGTGCCATGACCTCCAATGGCAGCCACCGGCTGATTGAGGGGGCCCACCCTGGCTCTCTGGTGGAGAAACTGCCTGACAGCCCTGCCTTGGCCAAGAAAGCACTGCTGGCGCTGAACCATGGGCTGGACAAGGCCCACAGCCTGATGGAGCTGAGTTCCCCGGCCCTACCTAGTGGTTCTCCACATTTGGATTCTTCCCGTTCTCACAGCCCAAGTCCCCCAGACCCAGACATACCATCTCCAGCTGGGGACAGCCGAGCCCTCCAGGCTAGCCGAAATACACGTATCCCCCACCTGGCTGGCAAGAAGGCTGCGGCTGAGGAGGATAATGGCTCCATTGGCGAGGAGACAGACTCCAGCCCAGGCCGGAAGAAGTTTCCCCTCAAAATTTTTAAGAAGCCTCTTAAGAAGTAGGCAGGATGGGGGTGGCAGTGGTGGGACAACTTGTCCTTCCCTGGTCTTCTGCCTCCCCTCCCCTCCCTTCCAAGATACCTGGCCCCCAGCACAGGGCCTGGGAGGGGCTGGCTCCGGGGCCTGGGCACTGTACATACCTGCCTCCCACATCCTTGGGTCCTTCAACATTATTTATTAACTGACCACCATGGCCTGCCTCCCTCCCAACCATGGGCTGCTGCTGTCACTCCCTCTCCACTTCAGTGCATGTCTTAGTTGCTGTCCCCTCAGCTCCCAGCTCCACCTCTGGGGTTCAGCTTCTGTGTCTCTGCTGTCCCAGTTTTGAGGTTTGGTTTCTTGTTACTCTCTGTCTCCTGCTTTCAGGCTTCTCCCTTCCACCACTCCCCAACTTCCCCTAGCAGCTAGTGGGGGAGTAAGGGGGAGTAACTTCTGACACCTGTGCCTCAGATCTCTTCCACCCCCTGCACCCCCCCCCACCATCCCGCCACTGATGATGGTTCTCTTTGCCCCAGACTGGGGCCTAGGACCTAATATTTGAGGTTTGTTCTCTGGAAGTGTGGCGGGCCAGAGGTAACCTCGGCTTGGAGCTTACTAGGACTCCAGGGGTCCATGGGGGAGTAAAATCAATTCCCAGAGAGCAAGTCACTAGAATTTTGAAGAGAGGCTAGGCTCAGGGATAGATTGGAAGCAACTTCTAGTCTGAGGATGAGCAGGAGCCAGAGATGTGGGCTACAAGGCAGTCACCTTTTCTCTCTTCTCTCACCCACACCTGCTTCTCTCTTATCCCCACTGCCCCACACTGCAGGAGGGTTTGTCTGTAAGAGATGCTGCCCAAATGTTCCCCAAGCATCATTACTCCTAAGGCTCAGGACAGTCAGCTCCCCAACCATAGGAGCCTCAGCTATGATAGAGGGCTCTAATGGGGCCCCGAAGCTGTTGGGCAGGGTGTTGTCACATTTGAACCAAAAGACGTTTTAAAATTGAAAAATGAAATCTCCTGAATTTCCCAAGTGCCTGCACCACATACCCCCCCTGTCAGACCCGTGTTCATGTTACTGCATAGCCTGGGCCAGAGGCTCAAGGACACAGCCGATTTAGGGATGGGGGTGGCTGAGGAAGCTGGTGTAGGTCAAGGTGGCTGTGTGACCGCTTCCCCCTCACCCTTCTCACCCTCTAGACAACTCTCTCCCTTACCTGTTTTTGCTATGGCTGTAAAGGTATTTTCCCTCTGCCCCACTCCCTGCCATCTTTACTCTGGGATCCTATTTTGGGCCTGGGGTGGGGGCACCTGGGGCTGGTCTTAGGAGGGTCTAGGCTGCAGACTGCCTTGTACCCCCTGGACAACCTCACATGGGTTTTTCTGTGTTATTTCATAAGACTCTTTGAAGTCCAATAAAGCATGTAGGAGATTTTAACCTCTGCTGGCTTTGACTCTCATTGTGTTCTCTGTGCTCTTTGTGGCATAGCAGATAGGATGAAGGGACATTTCTGTCAAGGGAAAATGAAACTCTGATACACTTATCCAAAACTCTCTGGTGGGGTTACCAGATGAAATATAGGATACTCAGTTACATTTGAATATTAGACAAATAACTTTTTAAAATATAATTATGTCCTATGAAATGTTAGGGATAAATTTGTATTAGCTTAACCTGGCAACCCTACCTCTAGCCTATTTGATCCTGTCTATCATATAGCTTCACTGATCACCTATGGCTTTTAGAATTACAGGCATATCTCATTTTATTGCACTTTGCAAGTATTGTACTTTTTACAGGTTGAAGATTTGTGGCAAGGGAGTCTTATTTTTTTCCCAACAGCATTCACTCCTTTCATGTTTCTGTGTCACATTTGGTAATTCTTGCAGTAGTTCAAACCCTCCACCTGCAAAAATATTACCACTGCTGACGGCTCAGATGGTGGTTAATGTTTTTTAGCACTAATGTATTTTTTATTAAGCTGTGCACTTTTTTTAGACAATGCTATTGCACACATAAAAGACTACAGTATAGTGTAAACATAACTTTTATATGCACTGGGAAACCAAAGATTTCGTGACTTGCTTTATGATGATATTTGCTGTATTGCAGTGGTCTGGAACTGAAACCATTCGGTGTCATTTCAGGGGGCTCTGAAGAACTCCTGGTGCTTTGTCTCAGTGCAGAAAGAACTCAGCAAGAGGCAAAGTGATATATAAGAGATGATTTACTAGAATAGGGTGCTTGTGAGGCTTACAAGCAGGCTGGTGAGGGGGGTGCCATGCCCCAAGAACTTACTGGGCTACAGTTTTATAATCAAAGGAAAAGCGGGGAGGAGGAGAACTTTTTTGTCTTTCCTGAGTAGACATCATTAGCTCCTCCTCCAAGTTGAGCAGGGGAGGGTTTTCCTACACAGTCAGGCTAGGTCCAACTTTTTTTTTTATGTGTGCAGAGAGCATGTCCTAGGGATCATTAACTTACTGAGCTCATGGGGCAGGATGTGGGGCTCTGCCATCATTGTTTTATTGTTTGGGGACATGTCTCATGCTTGTGTTGCATGGTTTTGTTGCTAAGCAAGTCTGCTTTCTTGAGTAATCATTAACTTATAGGGGTCTCCCATAATTATTCTACTTACAGTCCCCTAGTGGAATTAACTAATTACCTATTTTGTCCCTTTACTCTGTCCCTATGAGAACCAAATCACCAGTATCTTGGAGGTATTGATTGATATGCCTCACAGGAACCTTGGGATCACCTTGACAGCAATAAGGAACCAATGAAAGGTTTTACAGTGGAGGTGCCACATGAGATTTCATAAAAATTAGTTTGCCTAGCCCAAAACTGAAGGTTCTACACCAGACGTGTGAGTCATGTCTCACCTATGCTTACTCCCCATGTTCGGTCACCAAGTCCTGTCCATTCTACCTCCCCAAGGCCTTACTGCTGACCCTATCTCTGCCACCACCAACTTAATAATTCTAAAAGCAAACGGATCATAGCCTTGCCCCATTCAAACTCTGCCAAAGCTCGCTCCCATTTCTATCAGGATAAAATCCAAAGGCCCTTCCTTAGCATAGCAAGGCTCTCGCCCAACCTGACTCAGGCCCACCTAAGAAGGGCTCTGGGGCTCCCAGCCTCCGTCTACGTATCTCTGGCTAGAGCCCACCTTAGACGGCGGTCTTGGGTTATCATAATGTAACAATCATCAAGACAAGAAAAAGTGGATGGTTGGAGTTTTGCTATTTCCAATACACTCGAACCTTCTTGACCTCTGCGGGAACTGCCGACGAGAGGGGCGGAGCAAGACCTGGCGGGCTGGGCCCCGGATTCCGCTGTGCCCACATCCAACATGGCGGCGGGATATCTGCGTTCCCGCCAGGCGCATTCACTCCCAACGCGGTCGTAAGAGAGGCGCCATCTCCTCGGCCCTGCCCACACTCAACATGGCGGCTGTGGGGCCAGGCCGACTCTCTGCTACGCTAGCCCTGCCCACCGGCCGCGGCTCTGGCTGCGTCTCGTGACGTCACTCGAGTTTGGTCGCGCTACTTTTGCGTCACGGCTGGCGGGAGCGGGAAGGGGATTCGGATTGCCTTCCTCTGCTCTGTGGAGGAAAGAGCTTTCTGGTCCTAATTCCAGGCCCTGCACCCGAGCAAACCTTCGAGCCTAACCCTCCGTGCTCGGCCACCTTCTCGATCGCACCGGAGCCTCAGAGCTGCAGTCTCGTGTCGCATCCCTCAGCGCCTGTTACTAGCTGCGATGCATGTGATCAAGCGAGGTGAGAGGCCGGGGACGGGGCGGCGGGTGAGGGATGCGGGCTGCCGCCGCCCTGCAGTTAGTGGCGCCCGCCCGCCACTGGCTTCCCGCGCTACTGGCAGCGGTTTCCCGCTCGGCCTCCTGCCCTTTCGTCAATCTGTCCCCAACCCCCCTCTGAGCTTCAATCTGCGCCCCTCGGCTCTGTCATCCAGCCGCATTTCTAAAGAGGAGTAACACCTTTCCCTTAGCGAGTTGTAACTGTGTGCGCCCAGCACTTTGCAGGAGGTACGTTATTCCTCTCCGCGAGCCACGGAGGTAGGGGTTATTAGCTCCGTTTCGCGCAGAGAGCGGCTTCCGGACTGCACGGTCACCCAGTTAGATGCTGGTGATGCCGGACTTCGAACCCGTAGCCAACAACAGTTTTATTGTTTTTGGCCACAACAATAAAAAAAAGCTTGGTCACCTGTCCTAGCCTAGGCCCGGGGGAAGCTAGGTAATCAGGGGCTCTGCATTCTACACGGGCACCTACCAGCTTCCTGATTTCTTTTTGTGGGGTGAAAAACTCAGTCTCAGACACAGACATCTCCACAGAGTTGTCGCTCCGTGTTCCCGTTGTTGGGAAGAGTAGTCCCAGAGGAGTTTGGGATCGGGACTAGTTGGCTTTACCTTTGATAGGAAGAGATAGGGAATTAGGGTAGGGTGGCCAAGACATCTTCTGACAGGGTGGGGACCAGGGAGAGCCAGGGACTTGTGTTCTTCCTCGACGCATATTCCGTTAGACTTGCTGAGGACTTCCTTTGTGTCAGTCCTTTGCTTGATTCTGTGAAATTAATTTTAAGAGGAGACAGACTTGCCTCAGGAAAAGGTTTATAATCAGGTTGGAAAAACAAGAGCAAAGCATACTTTTAACAGAGAACCATATGGAACAGATAGGAACAAGTTTTGAGTGTACTCAATATGCCTCTGTTAAAGCATTAAAGTTATTTCAAAATTGTAGGCACTTAGTAAATACTGGTTGACTGACTGTTTTGTCCACTAGGTGTGAGTGTTTCAAAGATGGGGACTTTATGCCCAAACTTAGTACGGAACCTGCTGTGAATAGATGCTCCAAAAGTGGATGAGATAATTATTAGGTTGGTGCAGAAGTAATTGCGGTTTTACATTTTTGACTTTGCTGTTTGGTATTGGAATACATTCTTAAATAAATGTGGTTCTGTTATACATCATTTTAATGCATATTTCTCACTTTGTGCTTTTTTTTGCTGAGGATTATTTGCTGTTTATTTTAGACTATAGAAATGATGTTAGACAAAAAGTAAATTTGAGCGGTTTTTTTTTTGAGTTCAAAATGGTTGTAAAGCAGCAAAGACAGCTTGCAACATCAACAACGCATTTGGCCCAGGAAGTGCTAATGAATGTACAGTGCAGTGGTGGTTAAAGAAGTTTTGCAGAGAGCCTTGGAGATGAGTGTAGTGGCCAGCCATTGGAAGTTGATGACAATTGAGAGCCATCATCGAAGCTGATCGTCTTAGACAACCACTCAAGAAGTTGCTGAAGAACTCAAAGTCAACCATTCTGTGGTCGTTTGGCATTTGGTGTAAAAGCTTGGTAAGTGGATGCCTCATGAGCTGACCAAAATTTAAAAAAAAAAATCATTTTGAAGTGTTGTCTTCTCTTATTCTATGCAACAATGACCATTTCTCGATCAGACTGTGAAATGTGATGAAAAGTGGATTTTATACAGCAACTGGTGATTTTATATGGCTCGGTGGTTGAACGGAGAAGCTCCAAAGCCAAACTTGCACCAGAAAATGATCATGGTCACTATTGGGTGATCTGCTGCTGATCTGGTGCACTATAGCTTTCTGAATCTTGGTGAAATCATTACATCTGAGAAGTATGCTCAGCAAATCGAGGAGATGTACCGAAAACTGCAACGCCTGCAGCTGGCATTGGTCAACAGAGTGGGCCCAATTCTTCTCCACTACAATGCCCGACTGCACGTCACACAACCAACACTTCAGAAGTTGAATGAATTGGGCTACGAAGCTTTGCCTCATCCACCATTTTTACCTGATCTCTCGCCAACTGACTACCACTTCTTAAAGCATCTTGACAGCTTTTTTCAGGCAAAATGCTTCCACAACCTGAGGAGGCAGAAAATGCTTTCCAAGAGTTCATCGAATCTAAGCACAGATTTTTACACTACAGGAATAAAGGAACTTATTTCTCATTAGCAAAAATGTGTTGATTGTAATGGTTCCTATTTTGATTAATAAAGATGTGTTTGAGCCTAGTTACAGTGATTTAAAATTTACAGTCCGAAGCTGCAATTACTTTTGTACCAACCTAACACTTTAAGATATAGAATATGATGAGTGTTGTAAGTAGGAAGGTAGTTGATTTGATTGTAAGTAGTTGGTTTATAGCCTAGAGATAGAGTTATGGCCCTTCTTGTCATTAGTATCTTTGAAACATCATTCTCTACATTCCTCTAGTTTCTCATTTGAGCTGTTGAGACCAAAGACCGAAACACGTAGTGCACTTTTGTTGGTCGATTCCTGTAAGTGAGAGGGGACGATTCAGTTTTTTTAGACCTTTAGATAAAGATATGGAAGGATGAGAAGCTCTTTAAGCTACATCTGTAACAGATGAATCAAAAACTTGTGGTCATAAATCTCTGGAGTGGGTAACACCTCTGTGTTGCATTTTTAACCTTTTGGGTCCACTTTCAAATACTGTGGTTTAGAAAGTACTACCTACAACAAAAGGCAGGTCTTATTTTGTTTCTCATTCCTTCAGAGAACATAATTTGATCCAGATGGTTTGCTGCTAGACTGCCAGTAACATTCAGCAAGGCTTGTTCATATACAAAGTTGTACTTAGATTTATTTTATTTTTGATCTGTAATTTGTTTAGGATATTCTCTCCTCCCCTTATTTTTGGGATGATAGTATAGAAGCAGACTAACACATGCAGTTTTTGCTAATCATAGTGTAATTATTCAGGAGGGCAACTGCAGTAAACTTAAAATGCTTACTGGATGTGCTAATGTCTTGTCAAGCACCATGAGGTAAATAGCAGAGGGAGAAGGCATCTCCATCTTCCATTATCTTAGGGCTGTTAGGGATATAGGAATAGTCTATATGAAAAGTGTTAGATAACAGAAGGGAATGGTAGATGTATTTTTCTTATCTGCTATCTTGTTATTCTTGGTGGGACAGCATCATATTGCTCAAGGAGGTTAAGATTAAAAGTTGAGAACCATTGGAATCAATGCAATGTAGCTGAGTTGTAAAGTGTGCTTTGGAATTCAGTATAGTGTTTTCAAAACTTTGGGTTGTAACCTACAGTAAAAATTATTTTCCATTATGACTGAGTACACATATATATATATAAGTATTTATGTAAAACTGAAACAAAGTTTGCAAAATAATACTTTCTAAAGCGTCTATTTGCACTCTGATAATCTCTTTTATTCCAGATCCTCTCTCTCCCGCACCACCCTTCCTCTCCCTTCTTCCTTCCCATCCTTTCTAATTCCCTTTACAGCCCACTGTATTATTTTATAGTGTTCCTGTGCTCGGCACTGAGGTTACAGTGGTGAGTAGGCAGAAGTAGTTCTGGCTTTCAAAGATCTTACAATCAATTGAGAAAAATAGACAAAAACATTAACATAATATGATCAGTATTCTAATATGTAAAATACAGGCTATAGCAGCTCATGCATTCAATTATTCAGAAAGTATTTACGGTTGTTCCTCAGTATCCATGGGGCATTTGGTTCCAGGACCTGCTGTGGATACCAAAATCCGTGTATGCTCAAGTCTCATGGTCATCCCTCAGTCTCTGTGGATTCATGTGCAAATTCCAGTTTAGCATCCAGGGCTTCAACCAATCACAGATCATATACTATTTATGTATGTGGAACCCATGGATTCAGAGGACTGACTATATTCAGCATCTCTTTTATGCTGGGAACTGTGTTAGGTACTACGGATTCAGCAGTGAACAAAACAAGCTAAATTCCTTTTCTCATTGGAGTTTACATTCTGGTGTGAGTGACAGTAGTTAAATGTATGCAAGAAACAAGTAAGAATGAGTTAATTCCAGATAGTGGTTTGTGAGGTGGTGGTGGTAAAACAGGGTAATGTGATAAAGATGAATGAGAAGGTAACCTTGGATTGGATCCTCAGGTAGGAAGGTGATATTTCAGCTGAGCTCTGAATAATACTAAGAGCCAACTGTGTGAAGATATGTGAGCTGAACTTTGTAGGTAGAGGGAATAGAAAGTTCATGTCTTGCAGAAGAGGCATATACTTGGTCTTAACAGTATTAGCAAAGTCTTCCTGAAGAGAGGAATTTAAAAAGACAGCTTATATCCAAGAGGAAATCAGACAATTAGTGTTTTAGAGGATTTCAAAGGAGGAAGAGGGCAATGTGAGTTACAGTGTTTGGGGCAGGTTTCATGGATTTGGTGAGAGAGTGAGTAGGAGTTAGATGTATGGAAAGGTGGAAGAAGGACTTCTGGGCAGAGTAAGGTATAAGCAGTTATATAGATGTGGGAATGGGAGGCCTTATTGGGATGTAGGATGTTTCACAAGGATCAGTAGAAGAGATGTGGGACCAAATTAAGGAAGGCCCTGTTTGAGAGAAGAGGATAATGTAAGCAGGGATTAGTGATATGATGAAATCAGTTTATGGGTTGAAAAAAAATGATCAAGTGGAATGATAGGCTAGAGAACAGTGGATCACTGATCCTTTAGCCCTTTAGTGTGCCTCCCCTTCCCAGTGTGAATTTAGAGAGTTGCTTTTGTACTTTTTGTCAGTTTCCTGATTAATTTGACAGCTGCAGATTTTCAGTTTGCTAATACTGCCTTGTGGTCACCTATCTGCCTAACCAGTTAGTAGAGCATTAAGGGCTCAGTCCTGTTGTATGCCAGCTAATTTACTCTATTCCAGAGTTAAACAGTGCATATGTGAGTCTGGTTAGAAAAGGAGATAACAATGGTAATCAGAAAGAGAAGGGCTATCTTAGTTAATGTATTAGTGTTTAAGAAAAACTAACTTCTTTTATTGATGGTGGGTTACTAGCAGTATCTTATTGTTCATTATTCTTTATCAAACATTTGAGAAAGTTCTTGGGGCAGCTGGACTTTTTGTTAGGAAGAAGAAAGAGCTATAGGATATAAGTCCAAATCATGAAAGGACTAACTATATAAGGTCCATATGTATGAGCTTCCATATCCCCCAAATAAAAAATAAGACGTTGCCTCTGGAAGATTGTTTTGAGTTACAAGTAGAAAGAAGTACTTCTTTACATGGTATGAAGTAAATTCAAATCATTAATTACTCTAGGAGAGTACATAAGCTGTATTTATCATGAAGGTGTTAGGACGGAGACAGGTTTATAAATCATTTAGCATTCAGTAATTATTTGAGTACCTACTATGTGCTAGGCCTTGAGCTTTGGTCTGGGCACTGGGGAATAAATACATTGATAAATATATCACAACAAAATCTTTTTCCTTTTGGAAAATGTATTGTAGTGAATGAGTGAAAGAGTCATACAATAAACAAATACGTAGGTAAAATATAGAGCATATCAGATGATCAGAAGTGCTCTGAAGAAAAATAAAGCATAGAAGGAGAGTAAGAGGGGCAAGGCTGTGTTTGGAGCATTGCAATTTAAAATAGAGTGATTAAGGAAAACCTTATTGAGAAGTTGACACTGAGCAAAGATCTAATAGAGGTATACATAGTAAGCAGTCAGTGTTGCCAGGGTCAGGTGGGAGAGTAGGAGGTGACATGGGGGAGGGGGCTCACAGGGCAGGTTATGTAGGATTCTGTGGACTATTGTAATGATTTTGACTTTGATTCTGAAACAGACTATAAACCACTCTTGGGAGGGGAGTAATGACTTGGTTTTGACTTAAGTTTTAAAGAATAATTATGCCTGTCATTTGGGACAAGGGTGGGGGGGAACAGATCATTAGGGAAATTTATTGCAAGAATCCATCTGACATGTAATGTAAGGGAAGACTCAGTATAGAATCGCTCCTTTTTGAAGATGAAAAAATAATCTCCCAATGAATCTCTTGGGGGTTTGAGCCTTTTATCTATGAAATAGCATTTCGTTTTGGCCAGTTTAAAAAGTTCACATGCTGATTATGTTTGATTCTTTGGTGTTTCTGTCTTAGTAAGTGCTAATACGAATTGTATGGTTTGATTCTTTAGATGGCCGCCAAGAGCGAGTTATGTTCGACAAAATTACATCCCGAATCCAGAAGCTTTGTTATGGACTCAATATGGACTTTGTTGATCCTGTGAGTAAATAGGATTTATATCTTGGGTTGCTTGTTTCATGTGATTCCGTTTACTTGTCTCTTATCTCGTCCCCTTCACTCTCTTGCTATACATACATATTTTGGTTTGGTATTCTCTTACAGCCCTCGATGTAAAATGTGAATTTATTGTTTAAAACTTTTTTTTTATTCTGGGAATTCCCTGGCGATCCAGTGATTAGGACTCTGGGCTTTCACTGCTGTGGCCCGGGTTCAGTCCCTGGTTGGGGAACTAAGATCCCACAAGCCATGTGGCATGGCAAAAAAACAAAACAAAAAGACAACAAGCAAACAAAAAACTCACTTTTCCCCCTAAATTTTGGTCCATGCTGTGAGTTCTGACTTCTCAGAGAACTATAAAGCTGAGAAAAGAGGAAAACTTGACATAAACATTTCAGGGGCTTCGTTGAGTAAATTATTTTATTCATAAGTGGAAAAATCTGTAACAAAACTTGTTTGAAATTGTGGTCATTTGGGTAGAAATTGGTTTGAAATTTGCCTTTTTGTTATCCGTATGGAAAGGATACATTAAAGTAATATAGAGTTCACAGCCAACCTTTAAATTCAGGAGAGCCGTGAGCAAGTTGCTTTGCTTTTCTCCTCAGCTTCTATAACTCCTCTACTCTAGACCTGCAGCATCCTTTATCTAGACTGCTGTCCATAGTGGTCTCTAAAGTGTCCTCCAGGTCTTCCTCACCTTGCCATCTTCCAATCCATATTCCACATGACTTTGAAAATGATCTTACTAAATAGAATCTCTACTAATCTTTTTCTTAAAACCCATATTGCCCCATCCTTATTTAGATATTTTATCTATATTACTACCCTGAATAGTCGTTGGAAGGAGTGATGCTGAAGCTGAAGCTCCAATACTTTGACCACTTGATTCGAAGAGCTGACTCATTGGAAAAGATCCTGATTCTGGGAAAGATTGAGGGCAGGAGGAGAAGGGGGTAACAAAGGATGAGATTGTTGGATGGCGTCACTGATTCAATGAACATGAGTTTGAGCAAACTCTGGGAGATGGTGAAGGACAGGGAAGTCTGGCATGCTGCAGTTCATGGGGTCGCAAAGAGTTGGGTATGACTTAGCGATTGAACAACAACATCTGTATTACTGTAGCCCTTGCACTGGCCTCATGGTATTAACCACCTAGTATAGAATTTAACTATATGTTCCTATCCTACCCTAGAATTGTTGGGGAGGCCTGTATCTTGTTCTTGGGATATCCACAATGCTTAACACATATATAATTAGATGCTTGATAAATATTGAATTGACCAAATGGTCAAAAGAAAATAATTTTATACAGCTGTAAGATATATTTATTATCATTTCCCTTTTACATTTAGAATACTACACAATAATTAGAATACTAGAATATTAGAGTTGGAACAAACCTGAGAGATCATCTTATTTTATCCCCCTTGTTTTATAGGTAAGAAAAGTTCAAACAGAAGGGGGATGACTTGTACAAGTGAGTGAGAGTGTAGGAAGAAGAATATTGGTATCTTGACTCCTAGATGTTCTGTTGCCACTTGCATACATTTCAGAGTGCAAGGGTGCTGGAGCCAACATGAGTGTTCTAGGGTAGATGAACAAATCTGCATGTTTTAAATCTGGAGTGGTTATTAGCACATGGATGTTGTTTTATTCTGAGTTCTGATTACCTGCCTTGTAGCACCAGAAAGTGTTTAGAAGACTTCACTACTCTTTTACTGAACATGACTTAGCTTCTGAGAAGAAAGTGATCAGGAGAAACTTGAGTTTAGGTCTAAAATGTAATTGGGATAAATTTTAAACTAGTAATTACACTTTTTTTTTTTTTTTGAGAGGGGCATGCTTTGGTCAACTGGGAAATGGCATTCATTTTCTGTTGGATTAATCTTTTTTTTTTCCTTTGCGGCCACACAGCTTGTGCAGCCTTGGTTCCCATCAGGGATTGAACCCCTGCAGTGGAAGCTTGGAGTCCCAACCACTGGACATTCAGGGAATTCCCTAATCTGTTTTTTTTTTTTTTTTTAACATTCAGTAAATACATTCATATATACAACTTAGATTGTCGTGCTGTAGTCCATGGGGTTGCAAAGAGTCGAATACAACTAGGTGACTGAACAGCAGCAACGTACAACTTAGAATTTGTCTTTCTTGACTTGGACATTGTGTATTTTAAAAAGGGGTGACTCTTACAGTATTGTCCTGAAAACAGTGAAATATAGTGAGGTTGAATGGGATATGGAGCCAGAAGACTTAGACATTAAAAACCTTGGGCAAGTCCCAGTAACCTGGTTCCTCATGTAAAATGGTGATAATTATAATACCCATCTCACAGGTAATTGTGAAATGTCAGAGAAGATTATGAAAGTTGAGATGTTTTGTGAAGTGTTAAAGAAGTGTAGTGAAAGGCATTCAGTCGTGTCCAACTCTTTGCGACACCACGGACTGTAGCCTGCCAGGCTCCTCTGTCCATGGAATTCTCCAGGCAAGAATACTAGAATGGGTTGCCATGCCTTTCTCCAGGGGATCTTCCTGACCCAGGGATGGAACCCGTCTCCTGCATTGCAGGCAGATTCTTTACTGTCTGAGCTACCAGGGAAGCCATTCACACCAGGGAGGTGTTAAAGAGTAGCCATTACATTATCCAGTGGCTCAGCCCCAATTCTTTTTTTTTTATGTTATTTTCACATATGATAATATACTTGTTTCAATGCTATTCTCTCAGATCATCCCACCCTCGCCTTCTCCCACAGAATCCAAAAGACTGTTCTATACATCTGTGTCTCTTTTTCTGTCTCACATATAGGGGTATCGTTACCATCTTTCTAAGTTCCATATATATGCGTTAGTATACTGTATTGGTGTTTTTCTTTCTGGCTTACTTCACTCTGTATAATGGGCTCCAGTTTCATCCACTTCATTAGAACTGATTCAAATGTTTTCGTTTTAGTGGCTGAGTAATATTCCATTGTGTATATGTACCACAGCTTCCTTATCCATTCGTCTGCTGATGGACATCTAGGTTGCTTCCATGTCCTGGCTATTATAAACAGTGCTGCGATGAACATTGGGCTACACGTGTCTCTTTCAATTCTGGTTTCCTTGGTGTGTATGCCCAGGAGTGGGATTGCTGGGTCATATGGCAGTTCTATTCCCAGTTTTTTAAGGAATCTCCACACTGTTCTCCATAGTGGCTGTACTAGTTTGCATTCCCACCAACAGTGTAAGAGGGTTCCCTTTTCTCCACACCCTCTCCAGCATTTATTGTTTGTAGACTTTTGGATAGCAGCCAAAAGTGAAATGGCATGAAATGGTACCTCATTGTGGTTTTAATTTGCATTTCTCTAATAATGAGTGATGTTGAGCATCTTTTCATGTGTTTGTTAGCCATCTGTATGTCTTCTTTGGAGAAATGTCTGTTTAGTTCTTTTGCCCATTTTTTGATTGGGTCACTTATTTTTCTGGAATTGAGCTGCAGGAGTTGCTTGTATATTTTTGAGATTAATTGTTTGTCTGTTGCTTCGTTTGCTATTATTTTATCCTATCCTGAAGGCTGTCTTTTCACCTTGTTTATAGTTTCCTTTGTTGTGAAAGTTTAATTGGGTCCCATCTGTTTATTTTTGCTTTTATTTCCAATATTCTGGGAGGTGGGTCATAGAGGATCCTGCTGTGATTTATGTCAGAGAGTGTTTTGCCTATGTTTTCCTTTAGGAGTTTTATAGTTTCTGGTCTTACGTTTAGATCTTTAATCCATTTTGAGTTTATTTTTGTGTATGGTGTTAGAAAGTGTTCTAGTTTCATTCTTTTACAAGTGGTTGACCAGTTTTCCCAGCACCACATGTCTTTTCTCCATTGTATCTTCTTGGCCTCCTTTGTCGAAGATAAGGTGTCCATAGGTATGTGGATTTGTCTCTTATCAGCCCCAATTCCAACTTACACTTTCATCTCCTTTCACTAGACTGATTCAAGTTTGATTTGTTTGCTTTCCAGTACTTGTCCTTAGGAATAATTAGGGGAAAATAGGTAAGTATATGGCCTGAACCATTATTACATACAGAAAATTTGAATGAAAGATGGGAAAATACTTATAGAAAAATTGGTCTGTTTTCAGCTGTTTCCCTATGTGTCTGTTAATCTTTGTAAAGCTCTACTTAGATTTTAAAACTAACTTCCTTCTTTTCTTCACTCCTTCCTCCCTTGCCCACTTCCTGCCTCTCTCCCCTCTCTTCTCTCCCTCTCCTCTCCCTCCCCCTTTCCTTCTTTCTTTGGACACTTCATTGTATATGTAGTATGCATTTAATAGCAGCTCTATTCACTTATGAAGTCTCATTACTAAATCTTCCACAATGTACAATTCTAAAAGATGATTTTTCATAAAAGGAAATTGTCTTTTATTTTGATAATAAATTTGATTGTTTTCTTCTTTGCTCTTTTAAGGAAGATGTTGGTTCTTGGAAAAGCACAAGTAATTCTTAGCTTTGCTTTTATAGGCTCAGATCACCATGAAAGTAATCCAAGGCTTATACAGTGGGGTCACTACTGTGGAACTGGATACTTTGGCTGCTGAGACAGCCGCAACCTTGACTACTAAGCACCCTGACTATGCCATCCTGGCAGCAAGAATTGCCGTCTCTAACTTGCACAAAGAAACCAAGAAAGTATTCAGTGGTGAGTCTAGAAGAAAAAGAAAGAATTTAGTATTCTCAGAAAATGTATAAGCGTACTAGAATGAAACCTTGAGTATCAAAAGAAAAGTTATATCTTGTTTAAAAAAGCGAAGTGTGCAAGTTGGTGGCAGAGGGAGACTAGAACTTCCTGTTTCTCCATGCTGCTCATCTGCTGTATGGAAGGGTCAGTGAAAACTTTTCTTTATCTTTTTGTTCTCTCTCTATTTTTGTTTTTTTTTGAAGCCCCTCTTTAGATGCTTGGTGGTAGCGTGGTTGGAAAAAAAAAGTTATCGATAATTCCTAGGTTAAACAAAATGTTACCATCAGTCTTTTGTCATCATTAGTCTTCACTCCCATTTTATAGCTCAGAGAATGTGGGCAAAAGAAGGTTAAATAATTTGTTAAGTATATAAAAAGTGATATGTAAGAAGTCAGCTGGTAGACTGAGAGTAGAAATCTTTTGGCTTTCAATTCCAGATCTTTTGTGTGGGACTTTAAACATTATATCTCCCTCTTCAGTAGATTTGTAAGAGTAAAGATATCAGATCTTCCAAAATTGCTCCATGGATTCAAGTCAGTGTCAGAATGCCAGCTTTGTATGTGTCTGTATTATATGTAAACGCAGAGGACCAAATATCTGTTATGATGTCTGAAAGAGAGAGAGCTTATTGCTCAATGTGCATTTATAGAAGTAAAATCCTTGAGATGATAGATTTTGAATTTTAAGTTGAGTTTCTATTTTGTTAGGATAAGAAAACTTGAGATTATAATTTATGATTTTTTATTTTCACCTAATAAATCCTTAATGGGGTATGGTGTTAGAATCATCTGGCAGTCTTTTTCAAACTATGAGAGCATATGCTCACTCAACTCTAGAAAGTTATTTCTTCAAGAGTTTCTTTATTTTACTTATGTAAGTTTTCATGTATATTTATATAACATATATTTGTCCATTGAGCACTGTCTTTGCTAGGTACTAAGGTGAGTTGGGATGAAAAACAGTTGAGAACCACTGTTTTAAATTGTTAACCTGAAGATTGAATTTTCTGTTAAGTGATTTTGGTATTTTAATTTTCTGTTGTTTTGTTTTTAGATGTAATGGAAGACCTCTTCAACTATATAAACCCACACAATGGCAGACACTCTCCCATGGTGGCCAAGTCAACATTGGATATTGTTTTGGCAAATAAAGATGTATGTATAATGCTTTTCTGGTGAAAAAATTTTTATAGGTTTTTTTTAAGGCAATGAACACATTTAAAAAAATTTAAACACTATGATAAGAGATAGAGGTAAAAAGTAATTCTCCTTCTCTGAATCCTAGTTTTCTTGTCTAGAAAGAATAGCACTTTGTCATTTTAAAATGTATTTTTCCAGAATTGTTCTATAACACATAGTATGTGTACATTTATTTTTCCTTTTAGTGGTAATGTACTGTGCATACTATTCTTTCTAATATTTTTTCACTTACAGGTATATCTTAGAGAGAGTTCTTTATTAGCATTTATGAATTTACCTTATTCTTTCTAACACCTGCATAGCATTACATCCTATAGCCATATCATCATTATATATATATGTAAGAATTGTTCTAGGGATGAATATTTGTTTTCCATTTATCGCTGCAGTCAGTATTCTCATATGGTAGTGTGTTGCTCATAGATGAATATGTTGGTGAGGTAAATCCCTTAAGTGGAATTGCTGAGCCAAAAAGTATGTGCATTCAAAATTTTGGTAGACATTGCCAAACAGACTTCCAAAAAGGTTGCTCAGGTAAAATTTTGGAAGATCTTCTTGCTCAGCAACTTAAAAATTATCCACTTGTGTTTCAATTCTTTTCTTAACTACATCCCAGAGGACAGAAGGAAAGATGGGTAGATCCAGCCAGCCCTTTTGCACACAGAATTTATTTACCATGCATATCTGCACAGATTAGAAATCAATTTTAACTGTAGGTAATACAGTGATTAGTTGGCTATCTCTAAATATGTATCTGATGTTAAAGAGACTAAGAGAAAACTGAGTGAGTTGTTTGTGTGTTCGTGGGTATAATCTTGAAGACAGGTGAGAAACAAAAATAAATGACATCAAAAACCTGTATCTAAAATATAAATTTTGATAATCAAGTATCTCATTTCTCCATTAATCATGCAAAGCCCCTACCTGCCTTTGGCAACAAAGATGCCCTTAAAAG
This sequence comes from Okapia johnstoni, assembly GCA_024291935.2. Classification (NCBI taxonomy): domain Eukaryota; kingdom Metazoa; phylum Chordata; class Mammalia; order Artiodactyla; family Giraffidae; genus Okapia; species Okapia johnstoni. The sequence continues at coordinate 27,261,521 of CM044325.1, forward strand.
TTTAAAAGAAAGTGAGGAGTTTTGTATAGATTTTTCTAGTCCTTGGACATGGATCCTTATATGGAAACACTGATAGTATTTTGAAAAATTGGCTCTATGTTCCTCTATCCAAAATGATTATTTGTACCTAATTGCTTTGTTTCCTTTAAATGGCTTTATAGCCTACAAAAGCTCTGTAACAATGACCAGTTCTGCTTTAAAACATCACTGTTACAGTAATATTTTGTTTAAAACCTGTTAAAGGACTATGGATTTGATTAGCCTTAGAATTAATGTAATTGTTTATCATATATTGTTATGTGCAGTTTAAAATGGAAAGTAAAGATATGTATTAGTATTTATATGGCTCTAATACTTTTGGATTAATAGCTAATCTAAAAATATGTTTTAGGATGATAATATAGTCCCTTTTATGTTCATATTCTTTCCCTTTTTAGAGATACTGTTAACACAACAGGGCAAGTTTGGAAAGTCATTTATGTTTTTACTTATGTACAACTTATGTTTTCTTCTAGTCTTTTAATGTATGTGTTTTTAAACCTAGTTAGGATACTCAATTTGTATAATTTTTTTCCTTAACATTTGGTATGGATTTCTGTTCTACAACAATAATACTTAGTGTGATCTCTTGTATCCTGTATCAATTTTCGTTCTGAAATCAGGGCTGAAAAGTAGCAAATTTTGTGAAAATAAGTCTAATTATCTTAATTATGGGTTTTTGTGTTTTTTTTTTAAACCTTCACCAGCGTCTGAATTCTGCAATTATCTATGACCGAGATTTCTCTTATAATTACTTTGGCTTTAAGGTAAATAATGGGTTTCAAATAAGTGGGAATTCCTTCTTCAATTAGGAAATTCAGGTTTTTGTTTATGTTTTGGTATAATTTTAAAGGTAGTAATTTGCTGGGAGTTGGGATGGTCCTGAGGGATTAGTGGGGTTAGGGTAGTGGTGATTGTTTGAATTAAGGAAAGATAGCTTATTCATTTGCAGTTTTCAAATTTTCCAAATACTATTTCTGGATACTTGTGGAGTTATGCAGGTAATTTGCCAGAATGATTCTATATTATTCTGTTTATGCAACAACTATTTATTGAATTCCTACTATGTGCTAAGTGGTTTTCTAGGTACTTTTGTTTTGATAAACAGTGTTATGTAGTGATTGAGAATGTGAATGCTGATGTCAGACCACCTGGGTTCAAATCATTGCTTCATTTCTTATTAGCAAGGTACTTAATCCCTTTGTCCTTCAGTCTTCTCATCTTTAGAATGGGGATAATAATAAAATTTCAATATCAAATGCTCTTGAAGTTTAAGTGAGTGTGTGTATGTCGCTTTGATCAACCTAGCCTGTTATAAGCATTTTATAAATGTTAATGATATGATATGAACCATTATGATATGATGAATACCACAACTTCTGCTGTTAACATTATACATATTAATGTAGAATTGGCTTTTTCCAGAAATTTTCGGACATTCTTTTCTGAAAAAAATAGTCAATTGATAATGTTCTAAGCTAAAGCTAGTAAATCTCAATATGATGTTCTTATCATTTAAGATTATTTTAAAAACTGAGTAGATTTAAATAGTTGTATATTGTGAATGATATATCTGCTATGTCTTAAAAACTATGCTCTGGAAGTTCTTCAGTTGTTTTGCTTTTTCTAGACACTGGAGCGATCCTATTTGTTGAAGATCAATGGGAAGGGTGAGACATGAATGTGTTTGTGTGTTATATTTTCTGTTCATTATGTTGAAAATAGAACTTCAAGCTATTTGTCTTAATATTTCTATTTAAACTCAAAGTAACACTTTAAACTTTAGGTTTAGTTTATGAATAATCTTGCTGCTTATTGGTATAAAATTTTTTAAATTGTCTTTTGTTGTTCCTTTTTTTAGACTCAAGTACGTATCTCAGCCTAGTTTTCATGTGAAAAATTTCTCTTGTTTTTAGTGGCTGAAAGACCACAACACATGTTGATGAGGGTATCTGTGGGAATTCACAAAGAAGATATTGATGCTGCTATTGAAACATACAACCTTCTTTCTGAAAAGTGGTTTACCCATGCCTCTCCCACTCTCTTCAATGCTGGCACCAACCGCCCACAACTTTCTAGGTATGTGTCATCCATAGTCATTTTTAACATTCTGAAACACTTTTGACTAGGGAAATAAACCTTGACCTGAAGAAACTAGACAGTTCATCACATAAAAATTAATTTGATAAACATTTAGTCATTAAATGAGGTTTACTTTCTGGAAAACTCTCATTGCATTGTAAACAAATTGACGAGAGACAAATGCCAGTAGTGAAGTTTTAAGCTTGTTTCTGGTGATGGTTGTACAACTCTGTAAATATACTAAAACCCATCAGTTGTACACTTTAAATGGGAAATAGAATGGTATGTGAATTATATCTCACTAAAGTATTTTCTGATAATAATTAGAGGATTCCAATAGTCTGTATGAGAGAGTATAGTATTTTGGGTTAGGGAAGTAAAAGTAGAGATTGAGAGAAGTAGACTGATTCAAGAGATTTGGGAGGTAAAATTGATAGAATTGGTGATTTGAATGTGAGTCAAGAGTGGTTCCTGAGTTTATGGGTAAAGTAACAGGATTTATTATGGTGTCATTTTCTGAGAAAGGAAACACTGGAACAGAGTCCAGTAATTTATTAAAAAAAAAAAAAAGCTAATACACCCTAAGCAAGGTGGGTTATCCCAGGAATTCAAGGATATGCTAACATCGAAAAGTGTATTAATGTAATTCATTGCCCTAACATTTTGTATCATTTAGTATTTTCATAAAAAAAAAAAATAGCAAAATAGATGTAGAAAATAACTTCCTTTCTTTGGTAAAAGATAGCCACTAAAAACTTAGATCTGTTGGACCTCTGTTTTTAGCATTGTAGTGGAGGCCTGAACCAGCATTGTAATTGTAAGATAAGAAAAAAAATGGTTGAAAATGAGGGAATGAAACTAATGATTCCTCAAGAGCATCTACAGACAAGTTATTAGAAGTAAAAGGATTTCAGCAGAGTGTGTGTGTGTGTGTGTGTGTGTGTGTTAATTGCTCAGTTGTGTCCGACTCTTTGCAACCCCATGGACTATAGCCTGCCAGGCTCTTCTGTCCATGGGATTCTCCAGGCAGGAATACTGGAGTGGGTAGCCATTCCCTTCTCCAGGGGATCTTCCCGACCCAGGGATCAAACCTGGGTCTCCTGCATTGCAGGCAGATTCTTTACCATCTGAGACACCAGAGAAGCCCTTCAGTCGAATATCTGGATATAAATTCAACATAAATTAATTAATTGAATTTTTGTACTTCAGCTGTTAGAAGATTTAAGGAGCTTCCCTGGTGACTCTGCGGTAAAGAATTCACCTGCCAATGCAGAGGATGTGGGTTCAATCCCTGAGTTGGGAAGATCTCCTGAAGAAGGATATGGCAACCCATTCTAGTGTTCTTGCCTATGAAATCCCATGGACAGGGGAGCCTGGTGGGCTACAGTCCATGGGGTTGCAAGAGAGATGGACACAGCAACTAAAAGACAAAACCAAAAAAAGATTTAAATTTCAAAATGTATAATACTGGAAGGTACTCAGGAATAAATCTAATGAAAGGTGTGTAAGGCTTTTAAGGAAAAACATTCTAAAATGTAATTGAAGGATGTTATAAAACAAATCAAGAGTGATCAAATATTCATAAATGGATTTAATGTTATAACAATGTCAGTTTTTCTCAAGTTAATCTACAGATTCGGTGTAATTCTAGTCAGAATTTCAACATGCTGATTCTAAAGTTTATATGGAGGAGCAAATGGCTAAGAATATCTAGTGCTGCTCAAATACACCAGATCCTAATCCCTGAAATTTATAAATGTTACCTTATAAGGAAAAACAGTCTTTGCAGGTATGATTAAGAAAGATCTTTTTTTTTTTTATCACAAATAATGCTTTTAATTATTTAGCTTCTTAGAGTATCCACATAACAGAAGCTGACAAATCCATGTTGTTATTTAGTTAGATAGTTGTTTCTGACTCTTTTGCAAATCCATGGACTGTGGCCCACCAAGCTTCTCTGTCCGTGGTATTTTCCAGGCAAGAATATTGGATTGGGTTGTCATTTTCCCCCCTCCAAGAAAGATCTTGACATAGGGAGATTATCCCAAATTATTCAGGTGGGCCCTGAATCTAATAAAAAATATCCTTATAAGACAGAGGCTAAGGGAAATATAAGACATACAGAAGAAAAGAAGGAAGTGTGTAGATAGAGACAAATTTGAGTCAGGTAGCTACAAGCAGAGGAGCCCAGAAACTGGCTCCTCTAGGAATGTTCTCCACTAGAGCCTCTGGAGGAGTGTTTTTGATTTTGGCCCAGTGAAACTGATGCTGAGCTTCTTACCTCCTAAACTGTGAGAGAATTAATTTCTATTTTAAGCCACCAAGTTAGTGGCATTTGTTAGGGCAGCCACAAGAAATTAATATAAATAGCAAGATAGTTTTGAAGAAAAAGTCTTGCTAGAATCAAGACTACTATAAAGCTATGTTTATCTATCCTAGAGTAAATACCCTACTTTGTGGATTATATGAGAACTTGATGAGTAACAGATGTCATTGCATTTCATTGGGAAAACAGTGCTAGGAAAATCGGTTATCCTATAGGGAAATGTATAATTAGATTTCCTTTCTTCATGTCATATACAGAAATAAATTCAAGAGAAAAATATAAATATGAAAGTAAAATTTTTTAGAAGAACATGGAGAGAAAATAAATATTTTCCTCCCCAGCTTTTTAATATGAATTTCAAACATTCAGAAAAATTTGAAAAGGAGTGAACTCCACTCATACACCCACTTATGCCTAGATTTAAAAAATTACTGATATTTTGTCGTATACATGTATTTTTTATTTTTGTCTTTAAAATTAAAAATAATTTTGGCTAAGTCATTTGACAGTGAGTTGCAGACGTCATAACTATTAACCTACATCTTGATAGAATATATATGACCTTAGAGGAGTGAAGGGTTTCTTAAAATAGATATAATAAGCAAACAACATAAAGGAAAAATTGACTACATTAAAATTTTAAACTTCGGCAAACCCAATACAGTGAAAAAGGTTTCAGACGGTGAGAGGAAACTTGCAATGTATGTTAACTGTTGAAAGATTGTAAGAAAAAGACACAAAACAGAATAGAAACATGGGCTAATTTGTAGAAGAAACTGATTGGCTGATAAACACGTGAGATGATGATAAACTTTGCTTTTAATTAAGAAAGTGAAAGTTAACATCATAATGAGATATTTCATACCCAACAGATGGATACAAGTTAAAAGACTGATGACCTAAGTATTGGTAAGCATATGGGCACGCTCATGCATTGATTGATGGAGTATACTTACCCATTCACTTTGGAGAATCTTTAGTAAAGTGGAACACAGGCATATCTTTTGACTCAGAAATTCCTTTCCTAGGTTTACACCCTATAGACAATCCTTAGATATAAACACAAGGAGATATGTTTAACAACTTTCACAGGAGCATTGTTTAGAATACTAAACAAGTTGGAAATAATCTAATGTCCACCAGCGGGCAAATGGACAAATATATTGGTATATTCATACATGGAATACCTTACAGCAATGAAAATAAACTAGTCCTATATGTATCAGTAGGAATGACTCTCTAAAACAATACTGAGTTAAATAAAAGCAGGTTGCAGAAAGATAGTATGAAACCAGAAATTTTTTTAAAATGTGGAACGTGTAAATGCTAAAGGAATGTGGAAAGCATGGAAACAGCATATATTTTATATATATATATATATATATATAATAGGTTATATTTGTAGTATCAAATTTCTTGAGGCAGATGGTAAGTACAAAGTATATGTTATAAATTCTCTTATTATTTCTGAATGTCTGAATATTCAATAGAAAAAGTCAAAAGATAAAGTCCATTTGTTTGGATGAATATTAAAGTTGGTAAAAGGAATCATTGGTAGAATAAGGGTCCTGGAGTAGGAGGATGAGATCCAAATCACAGGCAGAAGGATTGTCTACAAAAAGACTGTAAGGGAGCTAAATTTTGATGGACATATCAAATTTGGTTCATTATTGGATTGGTGGGTTTTTTTTTTTATAAATGTTTAATTTTTCTTGGCTTGAAAAGATAAGTATGGTTAGGAATTTACATCAGAAAATGTTATAATGGCACATTTGTAATCTGGTGAGTAGGTAAGCTAATATTTTTACTTATCCCTAAGACTTTCATCTAGGCTCAGCATCTAGGGTAGACGGTAAGATGATTCAATCAATGTAATACACCACATTAACAAATTGAAAGATGAAAACCATATGATTATCTCAATAGATGCAGAAAAAGCCTTTGACAAAATTCAACATCCATTTATGATAAAAACCCTCCAGAAAGCAGGAATAGAAGGAACATACCTCAACATAATAAAAGCTATATATGAAAAACCCACAGCAAACATTATCCTCAATGGTGAAAAATTGAAAGCATTTCCCCTAAAGTCAGGAACAAGGCAAGGATGCCCACTTTCACCACTACTATTCAACATAGTTTTGGAAGTTTTGGCCACAGCAATCAGAGCTGAAAAAGAAATAAAAGGAATCCAGATAGGAAAAGAAGAAGTAAAACTCTCACTGTTTGCAGATGACATGATCCTCTACATAGAAAACCCTAAAGATTCTACCAGAAAATTACTAGAGCTAATCAATGAATATAGTAAAGTTGCAGGATATAAAATTAACACACAGAAATCCCTTGCATTCCTATACACTAATAATGAGAAAACAGAGAAATTAAGGAAACAATACCATTCACCATTGCAACAAAAAGAATAAAATACTTAGGAATATATCTACCTAAAGAAACAAAAGACTTATATATAGAAAACTATAAAACACTGATGAAAGAAATCAAAGAGGACACAAACAGATGGGGAAATATACCGTGTTCATGGATTGGAAGAATTACCCAAAGCAATCTATAGATTCAATGCAATCCCTATCAAGCTACCAATGGTATTTTTCACAGAACTAGAACAAATAATTTCACAATTTGTATGGAAATATAAAAAACCTCGAATAGCCAAAGCAATCTTGAGACAGAAGAATGGAACTGGAGGAATCAACCTGCCTGACTTCAGGCTCTACTACAAAGCCACAGTCATCAAGACAGTATGGTACTGGCACAAAGATAGAAATATAGATCAATGGAACAAAATAGAAAGCCCAGAGATAAATCCACGCACCTATGGACACCTTATCTTCGACAAAGGAGGCAAGAATATACAATGGAGAAAAGACAACCTCTTTAACAAGTGGTGCTGGGAAAACTGGTCAACTACTTGTAAAAGAATGAAACTAGAACACTTTCTAACAGCATACACAAAAATAAATTCAAAATGGATTAAAGATCTAAATGTAAGACCAGAAACTATAAAACTCCTAAAGGAAAACATAGGCAAAACACTCTCCGACATAAATCACAGCAGGATCCTCCATGACCCACCTCCCAGAATATTGGAAATAAAAGCAAAAATAAACAAATGGGACCTAATTAAAATTAAAAGCTTTTGCACACAAAGGAAACTATAAGTAAGGTGAAAAGACAGCCTTCAGAATGGGAGAAAATAATAGCAAACGAAGCAACAGACAAACAACTAATCTCAAAAATATACAAGCAACTCCTGCAGCTGAATTCCAGAAAAATAAACGACCCAATCAAGAAATGGGCCAAAGAACTAAACAGACATTTCTCCAAAGAAGACATACAGATGGCTAACAAACACATGAAAAGATGCTCAACATCACTCATTGTTAGAGAAATGCAAATCAAAACCACAATGAGGTACCATTTCACGCCAGTCAGAATGGCTGCTATCCAAAAGTCTACAAGTAATAAATGCTGGAGAGGGTGTGGAGAAAAGAGAACCCTCTTACACTGTTGGTGGGAATGCAAACTAGTACAGCCACTATGGAGAACAGTGTGGAGATTCCTTAAAAAACTGGGACTAGAACTGCCATATGACCCAGCAATCCCACTCCTGGGCATACACACCTATGAAACCAGAATTGAAAGAGACACGTGTACCCCAATGTTCATCGCAGCACTGTTGATAATAGCCAGGACATGGAAGCAACCTAGATGTCCATCATCAGATGAATGGGTAAGGAAGCTGTGGTACATATACACAATGGAATATTACTCAGCCATTAAAAAGAATACATTTGAATCAGTCCTACTGAGATGGATGAAACTGGAGCCCATTATACAGAGTGAAGTAAGCCAGAAAGAAAAACACCAATACAGTATACTAATGCATATATATGGAATTTGAAAGATGGTAATGATAACCCTATATGCGAGACAGAATAAGAGACACAGATGCATAGAACAGTCTTATGGACTCTGAGGGAGAAGGTGAGGGTGGGGTGTTCTGAGAGAATAGCATTGAAACATGTATATTATCATATGTGAAACAGAACACCATTCCAGGTTTGATGCATGAGACAAATGCTCAGGGCTGGGACAACGGGATGACCCAGAGGGATGGGACGTGGAGGGAGGTGGGAGGGGGGTTCAGGATGGGGAACACATGTAAACCCATGGCTGATTGATGTCAGTGTAAGGCAAAAACCACTACAATATTGTAAAGTAATTAGCCCCTAAACTAAAATAAATTTATTTTTTTTTAAATGTTAAAATAAAAATTAAAAAAAAAAAGAAAAAAGAACAAAACAATGTATGTTGATATGTTTTATTGTGTCATATCCAGTGAAGGTTTTGGTTCTTTTTCCTTCTAAAAACATCTAAAAAAATTTTTTTTTTCCTTCTAAGAAAAAAATCTGTAAGTTTCAGATTGTTTGTTTACCTAACTTACTCTCTTTGAATTATATAGTAGTTTTTTGACTCTCCTTCATTTCCTTGCTGAGTTGTGACTTTTTCCCCCTGTAGCTGTTTCCTTCTGAGTATGAAAGATGATAGCATTGAAGGCATTTATGACACTCTAAAGCAGTGTGCATTGATTTCCAAGTCCGCTGGCGGAATTGGTGTTGCTGTGAGTTGTATTCGAGCTACTGGCAGCTACATTGCTGGGGTAAGCTTCTGTTGTGTGACTAAAAATATGTGGGCTAGAGGGGTTTAAGTCCATAAACAACCAGGGTTGTGATTGAGAGGGCATTTGCTGGGGCGTGGGAGACGTGGATCTCTGTTAATTACTAGCTGGCTATGCAACCTAGAATGAGTGGTTTCACTACTTCTCTCTTATTAGAGGTTGATTCGATGGGCTCTAGGCTCCTTTTTCGCTCAGATTTTGGAATTCTGATTTACTTTAGCAATAATAATAATAACTTTTATTATTCATTTCTCACTATATGCTAAATGTTGTAGAAGTTTTATGTGAATTACAAAAGTTTTATGTGAATTACTACAACCTTATGAGATAGATAGATATTACAAACACAGTAAACTTGACTCCTTACAGTAACTTTGTGAGTATAGCCATTGTTGTCTTCATTTTACAAGTGAGGATGCTGAAGCTTACAAAGTTAAATTACTTCCAGAGATTAGTCATTTAATATGTGATAGAGTCAGGATTCAAGCTTAATCATTAATACTTTATGAGGTAAATTTCAGCTCTTTTAGTTCACTATTCACTGGGAGTCAAAATCATGGTTTTGGGTGGAATCTTAAAAATAATGCAAATGGATGTGTATGTATGACAGAAACAGACTCACAGATAAAGAAGACAAACTTGTGGTTACCAAACGGTCAGGAAAGCAGGGAGTGACAAATTAGGGATATGGCATTAACTGATATATAAACTACTATATATAAAATATTTAAGCAGCAAGGATATACTGTATAGAATAGGGAATTATACCCATTATGTTGTAATAACGTATAATGGAGTATAATATGCCGAGATCACATTCAGTATAAAATACTGAATCACTATGCTGTATACCTGAAACTAATAACAATATTGTAAATCAACCATACTTCAATTTAAAAAACAAAAGAAAGAAAAGGTAATGATTTTGAGTAAGACCTGGATTTAAATCCTGTCTCTACTAATTACTAGTAGTGTGGCCTAGTACAAGTTATTTTACTTCTCTGAGTTTGTTCCCTCCTTTATAAGGTGAAGACAATATCTCACCCTATAGAAAGAGAGTTCAGAAGAAAACCATTCTGTTACGTGGTGTTCATTATCTTTCTAGGCTGTTTAAAGGCTTGCCTTGGGTTAGAATGATTATTTTAAAAATTTGATAGGTATCTCATCTTCATTCTAGAATTTATTGGAGAATCTCCATTTGCCTTATTGTCTTGATTTATCCACTGCATATAATTCTTACTTTAAATTGCCTTGAATTCTTTTGGGAAAAATATACTGTAGTAGGTTTTTACTCTACCCAAAGTATTTCATTATATGATGACCTTTTGAAAGTATGGGGGTTTAAATTCAACTATCCAGATTTTGGATTCGTTTGACTTATAGTTGTTATTTCTCATTGTAAGCTAGAGATGCCATGAAATAATGTACATATTTGTAATTTATTCCACAGTTTTATTTTATATTGGGCATTATGTTTTCAAAGCAGAGGTGGAGATGGGGAGCAGATGAAGCTAGACTGGGAGAGAGTAATTTGCTTGCTGTTGAGCCATTTTCTTCTTTTCCTTGCTGATCCCCTCTTGCTCCTCCAGATGCCTTTTTCCTGTTTCTTTTTCAGACTAATGGCAATTCTAATGGTCTTGTGCCGATGCTGAGGGTATATAACAACACAGCTCGATATGTGGATCAAGGTGGAAACAAGGTAAGCTTTGTGATTGAAAGTCCTAGAAATCAGAACTGAAAATCTCATATAAGCTCATAATAAGATAGCTCACTGTGTATGTTTCTAGCAACTCTGTCTTTTTCCACTTTTATGATCAATTTAATGTGTATAATTTTTACTTATTTTTAAGTATAGACACTTGAAGTATACAGTTTGATCATTATATACTTGTATAATCACACCAGTCAAGCCATAGAACATTGCCACACCAATGTGTTTCCTTGTGTACCTTTGTATTAATCATCCATCACTCCTATACATACATACTTTATCCTTGGCTCCAGGTAGCCAATGATCTAGTCAGCTTTCTTACAAGACAGTTTATTTGCCAAAAACTTCTAAAGTAGTGACTCATATTGATACCTTGGAGGAGGGCATGGCAACCCACTCCAGCATTCTTGCCTGGAGAATCCCCATAGACTAGGAGCCTGGCAGCCTATAGTCCATGAGGTCGCAAGAGTTGGACATGTCTGAGCGATTAAGCACATACTGATACCTAACTGTGAAAAGGGGTTGTAATATATTTTCTAGGTTTTTATTTAAAAAAAAAAAAAAAGAAAAGCAAAAAGCAACAAAAAGCAAAACTTGGCCTGTTTTATAGAGGGAAAATAGAGAGTATTGGGCCATTTTTCCAATGTTATCAGCAGGATACTTTGCAACCATCTAGCCTATCTAATGGAATCTGTGAGGACCTTGATAAGACATACCACCTTTTTGTGATCTTTAATAGAAGCACAACTTATTGTCAAAGTTAAAGCAATTTTTTGGGCTTTACATACACATCACGAAGTGTAAAGTGAGCTGCATGACAGCTGAAGAGGAAGCTCCACCTCTAGTTCACTGTGTCACTTTGGATAAATTATTTAGTCTTTCTTGTTCTACATTTTCTTTGTGTTAATTGTTCTTTTTTACACCTAGGATTGTAAGAAAAATACTACTACTTTATATTTTTATAGTACTTTTATTTGTATTATCTCATGTAATTCATTAATTGTAGTGAAGATCCAAGAAGATATTATTGAAGTGCTTTGGAAAATATGAAGTTCCTTTATTTCATTATGATTCTGAAAAGAATGGTGATTTATTTACCCTTAGCGACCTGGGGCATTTGCTATTTACCTGGAGCCTTGGCATTTAGACATCTTTGAGTTCCTTGATTTAAAGAAGAACACAGGAAAGGAAGAGCAGCGTGCCAGGGACCTTTTCTTTGCCCTTTGGATTCCAGATCTCTTCATGAAGCGAGTGGAGACTAATCAGGTGAGAGATAGGTACTTGTTAGTAATAACAATTTGATTCATATGAGTTTTCTCCTCAGTTATCTTAAATCATGCTTAGGAAGAATCTACCTATATGTTATGCAACAGCAAGGCATGCTGAGCAAGAGATTCCATTCTCACCTTCTTGGATTTTTGTTCTCTAAAGCAGATGCTATAAATGCTTGAAAAGTCATGAACAAATGGGCAGAACTAGATGTTTGGACTTGAGCCTAAATATTATTTCTAAAGCAGAATTTTAAGACAGTCTATGGAGGCCACCCTCTCCCTTGCAGTATTCCTAATGGACCATGTGTGATTGGTTATTTGAAATTTCTTATGGTTGGTACTTTTCTTCCCTTTGCAGGACTGGTCTTTGATGTGTCCAAATGAGTGTCCTGGTCTGGATGAGGTTTGGGGAGAAGAGTTTGAGAAGCTATATGAAAGGTATGGGAAAAATACAAAAGTAATAATGTTTTAACCTTATTTACACGATGTAAATTTCAAAACTATGTCAATCGTTAGCCAGTTTCTAGGATTCTTCAGAAGCCTCTAGAAGAGAATGTGACTAGTAATTTTGTTTTAGTATGTTTTCTTCCTGAATCTTCACCAAAATTTTGGTTTGTCTTTCTTAAAACTTTGGAGGGACTTCCCTGGCTGTCCAGTGGTTAAGACTCCACTCTACCACTGCCAGGGCCACAGATTTGATCCCCGATTGGGGAACTAAGATCCAGCATGCTGTGTGGTGTGGCCAAAAAATTACTCTTGACAAACCTACCTCCACTCCCCTGGCCAGGATGCCCAGGGAAGGGAACACTCCCAATGGCAGTGACTGGACAGGAAGTACAGAAGGAAATGAGGAGGGCAGTGAGGGGGTGGGGGGCGATGAGGGCCCTGACAGATGCAGAAGGTGTCTGGAGTACAGACATCGAGCAGAGCTTCCAGGAGGCCACTACCACTTACCTACCCTGTGGCCAGTGGAAAATCCTGTTCAATGGAGGCAAGTTGTATGGTTGTGATAAACTGATTGCCTGTGACATCAAACTGAGAACATGGAAGACCTAAACTCTCAAACAGTCTCTAGTCATGTCCAGGCTTTGGCCCAGGAGAAATCTGGGGAAATCAGTTGATGCTCAAGGCGCTGAATGTGGACCAGGTTTCCAAGGACAAGGCTTTCCAGACAATGACTACTGTGTCCTTTGCCCAGCTCATCTCAGCACCTTCCCTGCAGGCCAGACTGTGTCCCACCAACCCTCAGGCCCCAGAACCTTTCCAGTTTTGGTCGGGGCTTCGGGGCCCTCAGAATGTTCCAGATGTGAAGCCATTCTCAAAGACACTGTTCTCCTTGTCACTGACTCCTCCATCTACTGCTCTGCCAGGGTATGAGCTTCCTAAGCCCTCTCACCCCTTGCTTGCCCCTACCTGCCACATCACCCCCAGCCTGGTAGGCTTGGGGTCTGGGCACTGCTCGGTCACAGCACCCGTTTGTACACATCATTCTGCACTGCCCCAACCCTGGAGTGCCCTGCCTCAAGAGTGTGGACATCTGAAAGATCTATGACAAATCCCCTGAACAAAGAGGGGATATAGGAGGTGTATAACTGTGGGGCCACCCACACTTTCTTCCTGGTCAGGTTCTGGGTGGACCTGACCTGGGGCCCAAGTGGTGAGGAGGTGGGGCCTCCGGCAGCAGCAGTGGCTTCTGTGGAGAGAGCAGCCAGTATGAGAGCCTGGAGCACATGACCCTCACCCGTTCCTTCAAGGTCTACTCCTTTGGCAAGCAGGTGGTAGAGAAAGTGGAGATGGAACATTCCCTGCTGGAGGATGGGAGGTTTGTGTACCACATGTTGCACTTACCCATGTGCAAGCACCTGGTGAATTTTCTGCACGAGCTGCGGCAGCTGCTGGAGTGCCATGCAGTGAACAGCATCCTGGAGAACTTCACCATCCTCCAGGTGGTGACAACCAGAGACACCTAGGAACTGCTGCTCTGCACCACCTACATCTTCGAGGTCTTCACCAGTGAGCGGGGTGTCCAGCACCACATTTACCGCCTGGTTAGGGACTGAAGGGGGACCCCAGAAGTGGCTCATCCCCAGAAAACCCTCCGCTCAGGAAGGACCTCCAGCTTTCCTCTTACTTGGGGAGGGGCTGCTCCTTAAAAGCTGGGTTGTGAGTTGAATGTGCTGGGACTGTGAGGAAAGGATGGATCCTGACATTGGAACCTCACAGAGGTGTCTGAAAGGACAGATCACTCCAGAGCATTAGACACGGGGGGAACAGAAGTGTGACGACCCTTGGGACAGCACTGGTTCTGTCTCTGACAGGCACCCTCCCCCTTTTCTGTTTTGGATGTTTTGGAGGGCCCCAGTTACACACTGGCTTGTCCCTCTATGTTGTTCAGCTCCCTCCCTCTTCCCAGTCTGCCTCTCCTTACCACCCGCATCCCAGTACCCTGATAATCCAATATTGAAAGTTAACCCTTTCTGTGCAGGAGCAGACCAGGTGGGCCCTGGAAATATTTCTTTTTTAATATAACAAAAGATAATTATTAAAAAACAGAAATCTTTGGGACATGTAAATAGGTGTTCAGGTTAAATCATGTTTTAATTGATCCTCAAAAATTAATGCAGAGTTATTTAGCAGGGTTATTAATTTGCTTTGTTATAAAGTACATTTGATAAAGCAAGTTATGCTTTTGTATTGTACACAGGAATTGAGAGCAACTGGGATGCAGATGCCAGTAGTTCATTAAGTAATAGCACCAGAGTACTGCTGTAGCACAATGGCACTATTTAACTACTTCAGTCTTTGTTCCTTTTTATCATGGAAGGTATTATTGATTTAGTGAATCTGGCTTTAGCCATAGTAAAATGTGTATCACATTCCTAATTTTTTTCCCTTAGCAAAACTTAGTAAGAAATTAAAGAGTTTTCAATATTTTATATTTTGGTGTTTCTTTTCATGTTGTCTGCAATAAAGATTTTCTTAGGGAATATTAAAATAATACTAGCTTTGCCTTCCAGGTATGAGAAAGAAGGTCATGTCCGCAAAGTTATAAAAGCTCAGCAGCTTTGGTATGCCATCATTGAGTCTCAGACAGAGACCGGTACCCCGTACATGCTCTACAAAGATTCCTGTAATCGGAAGAGCAACCAGCAGAACTTGGGAACCATCAAATGCAGCAACCTGTGCACAGAAATAGTGGAGTATACCAGCAAAGATGAGGTAGGTAGAAAAACTTCTGTCTTGGGTACTGAGAGAAGAATCTTAGGAGTTTGTGAATTGTTTGTGAATCTCTCGCTTGATTTCCCTTGAGTTGGGTGAAGGGAGTGTTCATAGCTTGCTATAAGCAGAAGGGCACTGAAATAGACTATAAAGAAAGGAAGAGGTGTGCTGTGTGCCCTTAAAAATCTTTTAGTCTGAGCCATATAGAAAAGACTGTCGACTTTTTCTTACACACTCATTGTTGTAATAATCTTTTCTTGAGAAAAATAGCAGTACATAATTCTTTAGGTTAAAGTTAGGACAAACACAGTAACGTGTTAGAGTGCGCATTCAGTTTAAAGTATGTAAGCATGAAAGTCCTTTCAGTGAATACAAGACAAAATTCTCATCTCAAATCTTTAAGGCCATTCACAGAAGAGGCAAGGCTGGAAATGGGATGTAGATTTGGTTACTTTAAAAAGAAGTTTATGAAAAAGCTTTCTATTTGGGAAGAACCACCAGTATGACAGATCAGAGACAGGAATAGGTTTTGTGCAGTGAGTGGAAAGTAAGTTTATTGTGATGGAACAGATACATTAAGGTTTGGTGTATGGAGGGATGGCTGTGGTTGAGGGAAGAGAGAAAATACATGAAAGCTGGAATATCTCAGACATAGGAAAGCCCTTTTAGATTTCTGAAAGGAAAATAGCGTTGCTAGGATGGGAAGGCTAGCTGTTGATTCTGGTTGTAGAATGGCTTAGTGTGAGAAGCAGTTTTATGGAGATTGTTGCGTTAGTCAGATGACAGACTGTGTGGATATTGGATGTAGCTATGAAAATGAGGAGGAAGGAACAGATCCGGAATTCTAGGACCTAAAAACATGACAGATGAAAAGTCAAAGAACATGGTAAGTGAGCTGAACATATTGCTGAGCTTGCAGTTTGATTTAACAAAGTTTACTGACCACCAGCCATGTGTAAGACACCGGACTAGGTGCTCTGAGATATAAATAAATGTGGCTCAGTCCTTGCCCTCTAGAAACTTACAATTCAGTTGGAGGAAATTGACATATACTTATATTGTTATATAAGATAGACTGTATTACGGAGAATAAAATGACCTTTTTTAAAAACAAAAAATCAGATCATACCATTCTCAGCACAATACTTATCTTTGACTTTCCAACTTCTAGACTTTGTTCATTTTTTAAAAATTGAGATATAAGTCACATACCATAAATTTCACCCTTCTAAAGGATACAATTCCATGGTTTTTTATTAGTATATTCACAAGGTTGTACAAATATCACTGATAACTAATTCTAGAACACTGTCATCACCCTAGAAATAAACCTTGTACCTGTTAGCATTCACTCTCTGTTCCCCTCTTCACCCAGCCCCTGGCAACACTGATCTATTTTATGTCTGGATTTGTCTATTGTGGGCATTCTGTATGAATGGAATCTTGTAATGCTGGGCCTTTTGTGTCAGTTGTCCATGCTGTAGTGTGTATCATTACCTCATTTCTGTCCTTATAATGCCCTGTGAGATGGTACACAACTGAGTATCCCACCTCATCTGTTCTTATTTTTCCCCTTGCTCACTGTACTCCAACCCTACTAATTTCACTGCCATTTCTCAAACATATCAAGCATACTCCTGCTGCAGGAGTTTTGAGTGGTAAAATGCTCTTTTCCCCAGAGAGCCATGTGACTTGCTTTCTAACTTCTTCAGTTCTTTCTTCATATGTCACATTCTCAGTGGTATCTCCCTTGACGACTCTATTTAAAAATGGCACTCCTTCCATCCTTAGCCCCAATTTTCTGCCTTATTTTTCTCCCTTGCTTTTATCAGGCTTATGTGATTCGAGCTATGTTTTAAAATGGGTACTTTGTCACCATGTATAGAATTGATTAGGTATGAAAGGCATGAGGGAGTCTTAAGTGAGAGGAGTTGAGAGTTTGGATTGGGATAGTCGTAATCAAAATGGCGAAGGAAGTATATTCATTAAACATTATTAAGCATTTGCTATATGCCAGGTGTGGTGGTGCTAGTCCTGAAAATATAAGGATAAAAAAGATATCCCTAACCTGAAAAAGCTCACCACTTAGTACAGTAAGAATCACCTAAAGAGTTTTTTTAAAATTCAAACTTGGATCCTTTGTTATGGGCTGTTGGAGTCTCAGTGAGGATGAGGTAGACATGAGTAATTTGGAACAGCTTTTTACAGTGATAGAAATGTTCTGTATTGGGTGGCTACTGAACATTTGAAATATAACTAGTGCAATTAAGAAACTGAATTTTAAATTTCATGTAGTTTTTGTTTAGTGGCTGTTCTATTAGACAGTGCACATCTACTGACATACATAAAAAATTATAGCACAGTGTGACATATGTCTGGTAATAGAGCCTTGTACTATGGAGCATATGGTTCTTCCCCCATCTTAACCTGTTTCACTGGTGCATGTAACAGTTCACACATGTGAGTAGGTACTGGGATTTAGAAATGAACTGATGAATGGTGAAGAGGAACAGTCAAAGATAGAAACTAAAACTTTAATGTCAGCAAGGGTTAGAGGTTTACAGGGTAGTGTCATTGAAATAAAAATCGTGTGATTCTTGACCCTTTTTCTTCAAATTCTAGGTTGCAGTCTGTAACTTGGCTTCCCTGGCCCTGAATATGTATGTCACATCAGAACACACATATGACTTTACAAAGTTGGCTGAAGTCACCAAAGTCATTGTCCGAAACTTGAATAAAATTATTGATATTAACTACTACCCTATCCCAGAGGTATGAATAGATTTCTCTGCTTATTGGTAATAGTTGAAATCCAAGGTGGAAGGAGTTTATCATAGTCTTCTAGTCATCATGTAAATGGTTATCATTGGAATGGTGTGAGAAAACTGAGATAGAGAGAGCGTGTGTGTCATTTGGTACAGAATGTTGGTTTTACTGTTCATTAATGTCATTTCTTTCTTTTCTAAATCTGTTGGCACAAAGGCAAGCTTATCGAATAAACGCCATCGTCCCATTGGAATTGGGGTACAAGGTCTGGCAGATGCTTTTATTCTGATGAGGTACCCTTTTGAGAGTCCAGAGGCCCAGTTATTGAATAAGCAGATCTTTGAAACCATTTATTATGGAGCCTTGGAAGCCAGCTGTGACCTGGCCAAGGAGTATGGCCCATATGAAACCTATGAGGGCTCTCCAGTCAGCAAGGGAGTAAGTATATGGATGAAATTTCTCTTTGCCTGTGAGTTCCTGTAGTAGGCTTAATGGTAGCCTTCAAAAAGATGCTCACATCCTAATGTCTGGAACCTCTGACTGTTAAATTATTTGGTTTAAAAAGGGTCTTTGCAGATGTAATTGAGGAGATTATCCTGGATTTTCCAGGCGGGCCCTAAATCCAGTGACAGTTTTCCTTGCAAGAGACACAGAGAAGAAGGAGCAACACAACCATAGAGGCAGAGGTTGGAGAGATGTAGCCACAGCCCAGGAGAACTGAAGCCACTAGAAGCTGGGAGAGGCAAAGAACAGAATCTGCTCTAGAGCCTGGGGACGGAGGGGGCCTTCCCAACATACCAAGTTTGGGCTTCTGGCCTCCAAGACTGCAAGAGAATAAATTTTTGTTATTTTAAGCCACTAAAGTTGTAATTTGTTATACCAGACATCTGAAGCTCATATGGTCCTTCTGTCCTCTGGAGTAAAAAGTATATTCTATTTTAATCTCTTTTATTTAAAACTAATTATTGCTAAAAGACGTAGGAAGAATGCTGAGTTAGTTTTTTTTTCTTTTTGGATGGGTGGGGAAGGGAGCAGTGCCATGCATAGCTTGCAGGATCTTAGTTCCCTGACCAGGGATCCTGAGCCCACAGTAGTGAAAACACTGAATCCTAACTACTAGATCACCAGGGAACTCCCAGGTATTAGTTTTCTATAACTAAACTTAGCAGATTAAAACAACATACATTCAGTATCAATTTCCATGGGTCAGGAGTGCAGACTTGGGTTAGCTTAATCTCTGGGTCTCTCAAAGCTACAGTCTAGATGTCAGTAGAGGCTGTGGTCTCATCTCAGTCTCAGTCCTCCTCCAAGCTCACCTGGTTGTTCATTTCCTTGCAGTTCTCGAGCTCATGGCATCTTGCTTCTTCAAAGTCAATAGGAGGGAGAGTCCCTCATTTCAAGAAGAGCCCAGTCCAGTCACCATTTTGGGCATTTTCATTTGTCAGGTCAGGGCCACCCAGCATAATCTCCCTTTTTGCTAAAAAATTAAAATGATTCTCAACCTCAATTGCATCTGCAGAAACCCTTCACATTTGTCACAGTTGTGTGAGTGACATCCATCGTGTTTCCAGGTCCTGTATATACTGAAGAGGAGGAGAGTATGAGGGCCAATACCCCAGGAAGTGGGAATCTGAGTGCTGTCCTAGCCTTCTGCCATCACGCTGCCTTTATCCCCAGTAGGATGATTCTCTTCCCTGTAAAATAAGATGTTAGATTTAGTTCTCACAGTACCTGCTGATATTTAGGAACTCTACATTGTTTGAAAATAGGTGTTAATTAGCTAAGTAGATAATATTTAGAGATAGGATAGATCAAGGCTGTAAAGAAAGGTGAAGGTAGAGGGTAGAGTAATTCTTTTATTGTATAAAAAGGGAATACATTTCAGCAACACGCTTTCATTTGTTAAAATTTCCTGGTTTGTAGAGATGATATGGGTCTTGTGAGAGGACTCAGCAGGGATAAGGGGAAGAGGTAAGCCTTAATCAGCCTGCTTTGAATCAATATGACTCATAGCAATTTGTCTAGGAAAATCTCTGGGCCTTATACTCCTTAGTGTACAGCATTTGTTGGGATATGGGGACATGGCAGTTAGTCATTGGCTTGGTTTTTGTCATAGTTTCAGATGGTCATTGAATAATTTATCATCAATTTGGGTTGTTTGTTACTTAGATCCTTCAGTATGATATGTGGAATGTTACTCCTACAGACCTGTGGGACTGGAACCTTCTCAAGGAGAAGATTGCAAAGTAAGTAGAGATGTAAAGTAGCTTTGAAGTACGGAGGGTTCGGGTCTTCATCCTGGCCCTTTTGAACTTAGGTATGTTATTTTAGCTTCTGAAATTCATCTTTTTTAAATGGGACTAAAAGGACCTATCTATAGAACTGTTATTGTGAAAATACTTCCTAGGACAATATATGTACAGCAGCCTGCAGTGAAAGCATTTTAATACCTGGGAGGTATTATTAGTTGATCTTGTTTTAGGGACTTAACTAGCAAGAACTAGTAATTCTTTTTCTCATTAAGCATTCATATTTCCAAGTGTGTTTGCTTTTTAAATGTGTACCACTTTTATTTACTGCTTAATTACATTGGGCATATAAATGGCTTTCACTGAACTAATTATCATAGGACTACATTAGGGAATTTAAAGAGCTTTTGGAGGGCTTAATATATTAAACTGTTGGAAAGAAAAATGTGAAAATTGAGTCTTTGTAGGCCTTTTCAATTGATAAACATAAGAAATTTGAGTGCAGGCAGAATGTTTTACCGAGTCCATAATGAAACAAGTTGCTTTTGCTTTCTATCATGACTGTCTGACATGTCCAGGTTAATGAATATACATAGCGTTTCATGTTTGCAGAAGGAAGCAGTAGCTTTAAAATGCTCTTTAAAAATACCCGTTTACCTTCAAATTGTTTCATTGCTCAAATAATATATGTTAGACAATTTAGAAAAACATACAAGTGAAAAGGGAGTGAAATGAAAATGATCCCAATACCACCTCCCCCTAAAAAACCTGTTTGTATTTTTTTGTCTGTCATCCTCAGACTTTCTTCTGGGTTTGTATATATATGTGTATTTACATGCAAATTCAATTTTTACAAAAATACCCCTGAACTCTATTTTTTACTTTGTTTTTTTCTCAAAATACTGTAGTTTAAATGTTTTTTATGTATAACTTTTTAAAGTTTCAAAATTAAAATAAAAATTTCAACATACACATTCATTGTTAATAAAGTTCAAGTACGGAAATAAAATAGAAAGTAAAAGCCGTTTTTTATACCTCTTCTGCCAACCACTTGTCCTGCAAAACAAACAAAAAAACAGCTTATTTCTTTTCTCAGAGATCACCAGCATGAATAGTATGTATTTTTCTAGACCTTTTTCATTTTGTTTGCAGATGTGATCAAACTTGACACATTCTGAGACTTTTTATTTGGTGATTTATTTTGGAGATCTTTCTCTTTTAGTATATGCAAATCTACCTAATGTTTTTAGTGATTACAGATGATTCCATAGTTTGGATGTATGTGACTTTTCAAAACATTTTCCTGTCTGTGGACAGGAAACCGCTGTCCACTTTACTGAGGAAATAAAGACATGGAGCTAGTTGGTGGTTTACTTGATGTCTCACAACTAGAAAGTGACATAGAGAAGTTGAAATTTCAGTTGTACACACTCCATTAGGATATGCGGCTCTATGCTAAGTACTGTGTGAATCTAGAGTTACGGAATGTAGCAAAGGCAAGCTCTTTGTGCTTGAGAAACTAAGGTAAGACATGTACATAAATAAAATATACGTAAAGGTACAGGTCATAAAAAATATTTGCAGTGCAAATACTTGTATTTGACAGTTTTACTTAGTGTTGTCTGCCTGGTTAGAAAAGATGTTCTAGCACAGGTATCTCTTCAGCTGAGGTTTTTATTATTACTATTTTATTACTTCTATTATTGTTAATTTATTTTGGCTGTGCTGGTTCTTCACTGAGGCACATGGGCCTAGTTGCCCTGAGGCATGTAGGATCTTAGTTTCTCAACCAGAGATCAAACCCACATCTCCTGCATTGGAAGGCAGATTCTTAACCACTGGACCACCAGGGAAGTCCCTAGGCTGAGCTTTGAAAGATGTGCTTAGGACAGTTTGAAGATTTTCAGAGCTAAGGTACTACATTTTTAGGCACACTCTTTGGCACTGAATACAGTCAAAAGGTGTTAGCGTTCTTCTAGGAACTTTAATTAACGAGGTGATAGAGGAAGTCAGGAATATTATACTTTGAGTGTCATTTTCTCTGTTCATTATCCTATTCAGTATAATGAAGAATTATGGTGCTAGATGTTGGGTTCTTACCACTTTCACATTATGAAGTTTCCTTAAAGAGCCTAGCACAGTGATCACATAATCTCTTAGAAAAGAGTGAGGGTTAAATGAGTGTACCCGAAACAGGTGGGGACTTTCCAACAGCCATTTGAGTGTTTCTTTGGGCAAGATGGTGTATCAAGTGCTGTGATTCTTAAGTGGCATAAGTCATGGCATGATAAGGATTGTCAGCAGTAAAAATTGTGCTAATTCTGTTGAGGAATCAGTCATTCATTTAGGAGAGGGGCAAACTGTAGAGCTGCATCCCTGTAGGGGTTAAATGCAAATGTCAGCATGTGAGTGTAGTGCATGTATGGTATTACAGCAACTGCTTTACTACAATGCTTAAAGTAGCTGTCTTCCTGACAGATAGTGGCATAAGGACCAACACCTAATAATCTCCTTTTCTTTAGGTATGGTATAAGAAACAGTTTACTTATTGCCCCGATGCCTACTGCTTCAACTGCTCAGATATTGGGAAATAATGAGTCAATTGAACCTTATACCAGTAACATCTACACTCGCAGAGTCTTGTCAGGAGAATTTCAGGTGAGAAGATTACAACCAGACCTACTGGAAAGTCTTTTAGAAGCCTGATGTTAGGAGTAAATGCTACTCATTTCTGGGATGCCCCTCTATCTTAGAATGGGCGCAAAGTTTTGATAAAGTGAGCTGTCATCTCTAATATTATTTATGTTATTTCAGCATATAGTAGACATTTTACAAATATCTGTAAAAAGAACAAAGGATTGAGGGTTGAGTATGAAAGCAACTTGTTGATATTAGAGTTCATGTAATGTGTAACCATTCTTTAATCATGTAGTATATGTCATATATTACGCTATACTATGTGTGCTAAACTATAATACATATACTATAGCCTCAAATGCTTAAGCTGATGATGCTCAAGATGTATAGAAGTATCTTTTAAGATAGTGGTTCTCAGCCTTGGTTACAAATTAGAATTTCTGATGGGAAGGACCAGTGTTTTTTTTTTTTTTGAGGTTCCCAAGTAATTCTCACGTGCAGGTTGAGAACCACTCAATTTAAAAGATATTTATTTGTGAGTTTACAAATATTCTGAAGTAAATTTCTGTAAGGTTTGGGTTGGGTACATTTATAATTTTCTCAAGTATTTATTCTGTCCGTACTTAAAACAAGAAAAGAATCATTCTACATACCCAGCTTTAGGCAGTTAGCGTCTTTCACTTTTGCAAGTACCGTATGTTATGTTTTAAATAACAGGTATCAGGATTTTAGAGGAATATAGCTTTCATGTGATGGGACATGTCTCTCAGTTTCACGAAAAATAGAATTTACCGAGCAATCCAGTGTTAAACTCCAAGTCTGTAATCCTCTTCAGGCCCTGTTGTTGTTTGTTCCTTCACATTGTTTCTCCTTTTCCTTTCAGATTGTAAATCCTCACTTACTAAAAGATCTTACTGAGCGGGGCTTGTGGAATGAGGAGATGAAAAATCAGATTATTGCATGCAATGGCTCCATCCAGGTACAGAATGACCAAAAAAAAGAAAGTGTGCTCTTCAGGAGCTAAGTTGAACATTGGTACCTTTTCAATTATCCCAAGCAATACAGAGAAACAATGGCTGTTCGCTCTGGTCATATATCTAGGCCTTACCCTCTTGTTTGTGCAGCAGTATAAAGCAGTGGTTCCCAACTTCTCTGCACATTAGAATACATTAAAGAGCTATTAAAGCTGAAGCTTAGGTTGTACCCATACCAATTAAATGTCTGGGAATGAGAGTTCAGGCATCAGTAATTTTTAAAGAGTCTCTAGATAATTCCAAAGTGCATCAGAGTTTGGAGACCAGTGATGTAAAGCCTGAAATTAGAGTCAAACTTAATTAAAAAGTTTGATGGAGATTGAAGACTGATAGTTCAAAAGACAGAGCCACAAATAGTGTTTAACAATAAAGTATTTGCAATTGAGAATCAAGAAGCATTTATTTGTAGATAGAGGCCACTTATTAGATATTGGTCTGCTCAACAACACAGATAAAGATTCCTGTAACATTTCTGTATTTGCTGATGGAAACTATAGCATTAGCCAGTCTATGTTTTGATGCACACTAACCCTAGACCTAAGAAATAAGAAAGCCTTATTTCTGTTGACTTTGAGTGGAGTTTGTGGAGTCCTACCATATTTAAAGGGTTTTTGTCTCATTGCTTCCTTGGGTCATGTTTCTGTGAGTTACAGCCCTGAGTTTTTGTATTTTCTGCAGAACTCAAGGGTCATTTATTGCTTAGCTTTCATCTGTCCTTCCTTTATTAAGTGCCTCTAAAACAGTGAATGTTTTGGCCATTAACCAATTAAAGATGAATCTTACATAACTACCACCAGATTGATGTTTTGTTGATTAGATGGGGTTTTATTGGACTTTGCAAGCGGGAAGTGAGTAGTCTTAGGAAACTTGAAAAGGATCATACTGTATTAAATGGAATGGCTAGGATCAGATCCAGCTGGAAGTAGAATCACGGCCAGACCCTGGGGGTCATCGTTTTATTAATCATACGCTTTTTTCAACCAGAGTACAATAGCATCTGCTTTACCTTCTTCAGAGCATACCAGAAATTCCTGATGACCTGAAGCAGCTTTATAAGACCGTGTGGGAAATCTCTCAGAAAACCGTACTCAAGATGGCAGCCGAGAGAGGTGCTTTCATTGATCAAAGCCAGTCTTTGAACATACATATTGCTGAGCCTAACTATGGCAAACTCACTAGTATGCACTTCTACGGCTGGAAACAGGTTGGTGGAGGAAGTCAACCAACAAGGAATATTTTAGAATTGGGACAGAGTTTTATATTCTAGCTACCTATTAAATATTGCCACCTGGAAGTTCTTTCACTTTAAGTCCAATATGTTAAAACTAATGCATAGGTTTATACTAGATGAAGTTCTCACTTTGAATTTTCTTATTTTGGGTGGGATTATTTTATTCGAAGCTTGAAACCTCAGAGGAGTTATTTGTGATCCTTGCTTTACTTCCCATGTAGTCATTCACTGTGTGCTGTTGATTGTTCCTTTGTACTGTTTCTTGAATGCCTTTCTTTCTATTCCATCGCCGCCACCACCTTTATTCTTAAGTTCTTAACTGATCTCTTTGCTTCTGTTATCTCTACCTAGGCCAGCTTGTGTCCTGCTACCATTCCTAAAATAAAACTATACATAAACCCACTATTCAAAAATATCCATTGTTTCCCAGCTTAAAAACAGGATAAAAGCCAATCATTTAGCTAGTCACTGCCAGCTGTAAGGACCTGTGAGTCTATAATGTATTCTTTTTTAAAAAAAAAAAGAATATTTATTTTTATTTATTTGACTTGGATCGGGTCTTAGTTGTGGCATGCAGCTTCTTTTTTGTTGGGGCACGCAGACCCTCTAGTTTTGGTGCTTGGACTCTGGAGTGTGCGGGCTCAGTAGTTGTGGTGCAGGCTTAGTTGCCCTGCAGCATGTAGGATCTTAGTTCCCAAACCAGGGGTCAAATCCATGTCTCCTGCATTGTGAGGCAGATTATTAACCACTGAACCATCAGGGAAGTCCCTATAATGTATTCGTATTCCCTAACAATATTCTAGGTATTTATATAGGATTATGCTGCTGCTGCTGTCACTTCAGTCATGTCCGACTCTGTGCGACCCCATAGATGGCAGCCCACCAGGGTCCACTGTCCCTGGGATTCTCCAGGCAAGAACACTAGAGTGGGTTGCCGTTTCCTTCTCCAATGCATGAAAGTGAAAAGTGAAAGTGAAGTCGCTCAGTCGTGTCTGACTCTTAGCGACCCCATGGACTGCAGCCTATCAGGCTCCTCCGTCCATGGGATTTTCCAGGCAGGAGTACTGGAGTGGGTTGCCATTGCCTTCTCCATATAGGATTATAATTTTACCCTTTTATTTAACAAACTTTTATTGAGCTTATACTGTGTTCCAGGACTGGGGTTGCTGAATAGAAGGTGATGGTTCTTATCCATGAAATAGTCGTTATCTGTTCTTAAACAGAAATGGTCTAGACCTCTAAATAGTTATAATCTAAAGCAGACATGTTTTCTTAGGTACACTTGGAAGTCATACATGTAAACAAAGACTAGAGAACAAAAATATTTGACATTTTGAAAGAGATAAGCTTGTTTTAGTGGTGAAGGGTAGCGTGTACTGTCTGTCTCCTTCTCCTTCTTTAAGTGTTTCTGAGAGGGCTTCCTGTGCTGTGTTTGTGCCGTGCCTAGTCACTCAGTCATGTCTGACTCTTTGCGACCCCATGGACTGCAGCCCAGCAGGTTTCTTTGTCCATGGGATTCTCCAGGCCAGAATACTGGAGTGGGTAGCCTTTCCCTTTTCCAGGGGATCTTCCCAACCCAGGGATCGAACCCAGGTCTCCCACATTGCAGGCGGATTCTTTACCATCTGAGCCACCAGGGAAGCCCATAAAAAAAACAGCTGGGGCTTCCTAGAGGAGATATAATTCCAAATTTATAAAGCAGTTTGACCTGGTCTATGGAAATGTATTTTAAACATTGGTCTTGAATGTTTAATGTTCTCACAGCTTCTCCTAATTACTTGTACTTACTTCCCTTTTAGGGTTTGAAGACTGGGATGTATTATTTAAGGACAAGACCAGCCGCTAATCCAATCCAGTTTACTCTAAATAAAGAAAAGCTGAAAGATAAGGAAAAGGTATCAAAAGAAGAAGAAAAGGAGAGGAACACAGCATCCATGGTGTGCTCTTTGGAGAACAGAGATGAATGTCTAATGTGTGGGTCCTGAGGAAGGGCTTAGAAGAGACCAGCACTTCTTCAGTAGCCAAACTACTGCTTGAGCATAGATAGGTGCAGTAGGTTTGCTTGAAGTGGTAAGGCTTTGCTGGACCTTTTTGCAGCAGAAAGATCAATTGGTTTAAAGTACTGTTTCTATGTAAGTGTGAAAGTAATGATTTTTTTTTTAATTGATATATTGGGAATCAAAGTAGATGTTTTAGGAATGCAAAAGAAGTCATTTTGCAAATAGGGAGTGATTACGTAGGGTTTTTATCACCCATATGGCACCCCTTTTCTGGTGACTTCGGTTTTGGTAAGGAAACTTTGGTGTGTGCATAGAAGCAAAATGAGTCATAACCTGTGAGAAGTGCTGATGGAGCCTTTATCTGGGTAAGGTCTTAATAGGTCATTCTGAAATAAAGATAATAAACATTTCTAAATGACTGTGTGAGACTAATTTTGTCACTTATTTTCTTTCAAAGGTCAAATTTGTAAAAGCATTTTTTGTTCTTTGAGAGTTCAGGGAAGAAATTTTAAGACAAATTACTTAGATACCATATAGAATTCTGATTTTAATATGTGCCTTTTTCCTCTTTTTAAAAAACTGGTAAAATAAGCATAACTAAATGTTACCATTTTACCCATTTTAAAGTATACAATTTAGTGACATTAAGTACATATACAAAGTGCAGCCATCACCACTATCTATTTCCAGAACTTTTTCATCATCCCAAACAGAAAGTTTATATATAAAACAATGAATTCCTGATCCCCTTCTCCTATCATTGCCTGGTAACTTCTATTCTACTTTCTCTCTCTCAATTTGCTTATTCTAGGTATCTCAAGTAGAAGGGATTGTAATACGTGTCCTTTTCTATCTGGCTTATTTCACTTAACATAATGTTTTCAAGGTTCATTTATGTATCACATATCAGAATTTCATATCTTTTTAAGGCTGAGTATACCCCCACTGTGTATGTGTATATATATATATATATATATATATATATATATATATATATATATATATACACACACATATACCCCATTTTGTTTATCCATTCATCTCTTAATGGACATTTGGGTTGTTTCCACCTTTTGGCTATTGTGAATAATGCTGCTGTTAACATTGATGCACAAGTGTCTGTTTGAATTCCTGCTTTCAATTCTTTTGGATATGTACTAGAAGTTCAATGATTGGAATATATGGTAATCTTCTGTTTAACTGTACTAATGACTTTTGACAGTTTGATTATAATGTGTCTTGGTGTGGATCCCTGAATTGATCCTAACGGGTTTTATTGAGCTGCTTGGTATAATAGATTCACATCTTTTGTTAAATTGGGGAAGTTTTCAGCCGTTATTACTTCAGATAATGATTTTGCCCCTTTCTCTCTTTTCCTTCTGGGATTTCTATGTTGCATTTATCAGTCCACTTTATTAGTGTCTCAACAGGTCCTTTAGGCTTTGTCCACTTTTCTTCATCCTTTTTTTTCCTCTGTTCTCAGTCGTCTCAGTTGTCTTATCTTCTGGTTCATTTATTCTTTTATCTTCCTCAACTTTGCTGTTGAGCCCCTCTAGTAAATTTTCATTTCACTTCTTGTTCTTCCCAGCTCTAGAATGTCTGATTCCTTTTAACTATTTCCAAGTCTTTGTTGATAGTCTGATTTTGTTACTACATTGTTTTCCTTTAGCTCTTCGGTTATGTTTAAGACAGTTTTAATGTCTGTCTAGAAAGTCTGATGGCTGAGCTTTCACTGGAGTGGTTTTTGTCAGTTTATCTTGTTTCTTTGAATGGTGTATGTTTTCCTGTTTCTTTATAATGCTTGTGATTTTTGTTGTTGAAACATTCTGAGACGTTTCCAAAAGGTTTTTGCAGTGAAGTCTGCTCTTCAGAGTATGTTCAGTTAATGTTCTGACAGCTTTCCTTGGTCTTTGCAGATTGGCTCTGTGCTAAGACACGCCTATACTTCTCTAGGCTTGCTCTGAGCCTAAGCAATGGGATGGTTGATTTTATGTGTCAGCTGGCTAGGCCATAGTATCTAGATATTTGATCAAACACTAAATAGAACTATGAAGGTGTTTCTTTAGATGAAATTAGCATTTAATTTCATTGAGTAAATCAGATCATCCTCCAAAATGTGGGTGGCCTCATCCAATTAGTTAAAGTCCTTAAGAGGAAGAAGACTGTGGTCCCCTGAGAAAGGAGGACTTCTGCCTCCAGACTGCCATTGGACTGATCTGCAATATCTGCTCTTCTCTGGGCCCCCATCCTGGTGGCTTACTCTGCCAACTTTGGATTTCCCAGTTCCACAATTTTATATATGTGTATATATAGAGAGGGGGGAGAGAGATGGTTGACCATTGAACAACATGAGTTTTAAGTGCATGAGCCCACTTACATTTGGGTTTCTTCAGTAAATATGACAGTACTACACAATCTGATTGGTTGAATCTGGATGTGGAACCATAGATGTATCATGGGGCTTGAGCATCCATGGATTTTCATACCCTTAGTGTGTCCTAGAACCAATCCTTGCATTGTTCAAGGGTCAAGGGAATATATAGATAAGATAGTATAGGTGTGCATATATATATACACACACACCTTATTTTCTCTGGAGAATGAGAACCCTGACTAATAAAGGTTTTGGTACTGAAAATGGTTCTATTGGAATGGAATCCTAAGGATAAATTTCCTGAATTGGTTGTCTAATTTGATGAGATTTAAGCATGACTTTTCCAGATGTTCAAGCTGGTTTTAGAAAAGGCAGAGGAACCAGAGATCAAATTGCCAATATCTGCTGGATCATCGAAAAAGCAAGAGAGTTCCAGAAAAACATCTATTTCTGCTTTATAAACTATGCCAAAGCCTTTGACTGTGTGGATCACAATAAACTGTGGAAAATTCTGAAAGAGATGGGAATACCAGACCATCTGACCTGTCTCTTGAGAAACCTGTATGCAGGTCAGGAAGCAACAGTTAGAACTGGACATGGAACAACAGACTGGTTCCAAATAGGAAAAGGAGTACGTCAAGGCTGTATATTGTCACCCTGCTTATTTAACTTATATGCAGAGTACATCATGAGAAATGCTGGGCTGGAAGAAACACAAGCTGGAATCAAGATTGCCGGGAGAAATATCAATAACCTCAGATATGCAGATGACACCACCCTTATGGCAGAAAGTGAAGAAGAACTAAAGAGCCTCTTGATGAAAGTGAAAGAGGAGAGTGAAGAAGTTGGCTTAAAGCTCAACGTTCGAAAGCTGAGTGCCGCAGAATTGATGCTTTTGAACTGTGGTGTTGGAGAAGACTCTTGAGAGTCCCTTGGACTGCAAGGAGATCCAATCAATCCATCCTAGAGGAGATCAGTCCTGGGTGTTCATTGGAAGGACTGATGTTGAAGCTGAAACTCCAATACTTTGGCCACCTCATGCAAAGAGTTGACTCATTGGAAAAGACCCTAATGCTGGGTAGGATTGGGGGCAGGAGGAGAAGGGGACGACAGAGGATGAGATGGTTGGATGGCATCACTGACTCGATGGACATGGGTTTGGGTAAACTCCAGGAGTTAGTGATGGACAGGGAGGCCTAGCGTGCTGCAATTCATGGGGTCGCAAAGAGTCGGACACGACTGAGCGACTGAACTGAACTGAAGCATGACTTTTCAGTAGTAAAGAGACCTCTGATAGCCCATGGGGTGATGTGGCAATAGAGACATGTAGAATACCATCACTGGATATTCCTAATCAAATACAAGAGGCAAGGGTCTGGGTTACCATGTATGTGTTCTGCCTTGGGGATATATCAGCTCTCCAGCCCAGTATCATAATTTATAGTTCATCTTGATCACTTTTCCTTTCCACGGTACATCACACTGCTCCATTATATTGAGGTACAGGTTGGACCTAGTGAGCAAGAAGCAGCAGCTACTATAGACTTACCAGTATGACGTTTGTGTATCAGAGAGTAAGAAATAAGTCTGACAAAAATTAAGGCACCTTCTATCAGTGAAATTTCTAGGGGTCAGTGGTAGTATGAGGCATGTTGAGATATTCCTTCCATGGTGAGGGATATATTGTTCTGACTGCTCTTAAAACCAAAAGAGAGGCATAAAGCCTAGTGGTCCTCTTTGGATTTTGGAGGCAAAATGTTAACATACTCCTTATTTGAGTGTGTTATTTTGACCCATTTACCATATGACCCTAAAAGCTGCTAGTTTTGTGTGGGGCCCAGAACAAAGAAGTCTCTGCAACATGTCCAGCCTGTCATGCAACCTACTCAAGTATCAGTGACCATCCTCTTTTGATCCCTTGAGAGAGACAGCTTTTGGCTGCTACTTACTGTGCCTCGAGACTGCTTAACCAAAGACCATCAAGTTCCTTTGCAACCTGAACTGCTGTCATGAACTGGGTATTATCTGCCCACTAAACCTAAAGTTGGCATACATAGTAGCATTCCATAGTAGCATCATCAAATGGAAGTTGTATGTACAAGCCTGGGCTCAAGCAGGCCCTGGATGCACAAGTAATCTATTGAAGAAATGGCCCAAATGCCCATGGTTCTCACTCCTGCTTCTTTCCCAGCCTGCACCCATGGGCTCATGGGACATTCCATATAATCAGTTGACAGAGGAAGAGAAAACTTGGGTTGTTTACAGACCGTTCTGCACAGGACAGATGGTTCTTCACAGTACAGACAGTTCTGCACAGGACACCTCTTTTGAGGACATCCCTGAAGGACACTCCATTCCATAGATGACAGTTATGGAGATCTTTCAAGTAGGGGTGACTTGGATAAATCACACTGGCTATGATGGGAAGTGTCCTGACCAATGGGTTTGGATCAAGCTCAAGTACAGATAAAGGCCTAGTCTAGCCTTTGGATGAGATTGAGTCCCAAGAGAAGACCTGGTTTGGGTGTCTCAGACTGCTGGGCCCCCTGGCTGGACTTGAACTGTTTGGGCTAGACTAGACACCTGGGACACCTCCAACCCCCTCAGCCCTATGTAACCAATCACTAATCTGCTTTCTGAATCAGTGAATGTGCCTACTTTGAACAATTGATATTAATGGAATCACACAATATGTGCTCTTTTATGGCTGTTTTTTCTCATTTAGCATAATGTTTTTAAGGTTCATCCATGCTATAGCATGTATCAGTATGCCATTCTTTTTTAATGGCTGAATAATATTCCACAGTATGGCTATATCACATTTTATTGATCCACTCATCAGCTGATAGACATTTGGGCCGTTTCCACATTTGGGATATTATGAATAAATCTCTCTGAACACTTATGTACAAGCTTTTGTGTAAACATATGTTTTCATTTCTCTTGGAAATACCTAGGAGTGGAATTGTGGAACCACCACAGTTGAGGAACTACCAGATTGTTTTCCAAGGCAGCTGCACCATTTTAAACTCACACCAACAATGGATGCTGCTGCTGCTGCTGAGTCGTGTCAGTCGTGTCCGACTCTGTGTGACCCCAAAGATGGCAGCCCACCAGGCTCCCCCATCCCTGGGATTCTCCAGGCAAGAATACTGGAGTGGGTTGCCATGCCCTTCTCCAGGGGATCTTCCTGATCTGGGGATCAAACCCAGGTCTCCTGCACTGGAGGCAGATTCTTTACTGTTTGAGCCACATGCGGCTGCTGCAGCTGCTACGTCACTTCAGTTGTGTCCGACTCTGTGCGACCCCATAGATGGCAGCCCACCAGGTGCCCCCGTTCCTGAGATTCTCCAGGCAAGAACACTGGAGTGGGTTGCCATTTCCTTCTCTAATGCATGAAAGTGAAAAATGAAAGTGAAGTCGCTCAGTCGTGTCCGACTCTTAGCGACCCCATGGACTGCAGCCTACCAGGCTCCTCCGTCCATGGGATTTTCCAGGCAAGAGTACTGGAGTGGGGTGCCATTGCCTTCTCCAAACAATGGATGAGCTTTCCATTTTCTCCATATCCTCGCTAATAGTTATTATCTGTCTTTATTATCCTAGCTATTCTAGTGGTTTTGATTTGTGTTTTCTTTTACTTTTTGTTTTGGCTTTGTGGTGCAGCATCTGAGACCTTAGTTGCCTGATCAGGGATCCAACCAGCCCCTCTTGCTTTTAAAGCACAGAGTCATAATCACTGGACCAAGGAAAATCCCTGATTTGTGTTTTTCTGAGGGTTGACGGTGTTGAGCATCTTTTCATGTGTATATTGGCCATTTGTATTTTTTTAAGAAGTGTCTATTCAAATTCTTTGCCCATTTTTAATTGAGTTGTCTTTTATTCTAAGTTGTAAGAGAGTACTGTATTTTATTGATTACTATAACTTCATCATTTATTTTAATTTCTAATAAACTTATCTCTACAAGTACTTTTGTTAAATTTTTTTTGTTATTCTCGTTTCATCCTCCCAAACTTTATAATCATTTTGCCAATTTCTAAGAATAATCTCATTGTGCATTTTAAAAATTGGAATTTCATTAAACCTATGAATTAATCTGCAGAGGACTGATAATCTTGACAATATTCAGTCTTTCCATCTAGTATCAAGTGTGGTGCTCTAAGGCTTCAAGTCTTTATTTATGTTTCTTAGCAATTTTCTGTTATTTGTACAGGTCTGTGACGGCAGGAATTCTGTTCACTTCACTCACATTTATATTCCAGGAACCTAATATAAAACCTGACATATAGGAGACAGTAAGTATTGGTTGAATAATGAATGGGTCTCACATATTTCTTGTTAAGTTTATTGTTAAAATCCTAGGTATTTTGCAATTTGTTATCTTTGCGAATATAATAATTTTCTATTGTATTTTTTGAGTTGGCAACAATCTTATATAGAAGTTTACTGATTTTGTCCATTTATCTTATATACTGCCACTTAAAAAATTCCTTTATTAGTTAAAAACATTTCAGTTGATTTTATTGGGTATTTAAGGGAGAATTGGGCTTCCCAGGTGGTGCTAGTGGTAAGGAATTGGCTTGCCAATTCAGGAGACGCAAGAGACGCGGGTTCCATCTCAGGGTCAGGAAGATCTGCTGGAGAAGAAATGGCAACCCACTCCAGTATTATTGCCTGGGACAGAGGAGCCTCGTGGGCAAGTCCATGGGGTCAGAAAGAGTCAAGCACGATTGAGCGACTGGACACACACACACAAGGGAGAATTATTTTTTTCTTTAAAAAAAATAATAATTGGACTTTCATTTCTAGTTTTACATCTTATTTCAGAAACCAGAACTTCTAGAATAATGTTACAAAGTAATGATAAGAAAAGGTGTATTTATTTTCCCTCAGTTTTATTAAAGCTTGTTTCTATGTTAAATATGATGTTGCTTGTTGGTTTGAGATAGGTATTATTTTCATGTTAATGAAGTATCTTCTTGCTGCTAGTTTTTAATAATGAAAAAAACTGAGTCTGTATTAAATGTTTTCAAATGCTTTTTTTGCATCAATAATAATGGGCCAATGCTTTTAAAATCTGACCCATTGACAAGTAGATAAAATACATAGTGATTATATTTTTAAATACTACTGAAATTGATTTGCTAGTATTTTATTTAGAATAGATCTATAGGGTTTTTTTTGTAACTATCTTTATCTCTTTATGAGGTTTTGGTATCACAGTTACACCAGCTTCATGATGAATTGATTCAGTTTCCTTTTTAAATTCTATTTCTAGAATAGTTTTTATAACACAGCAATTATTCATTCCTTGAGTTTGGGGGGGAAAAAATCTCACGAATAAAGCAATTTGGGCACAGACTTTTTTGGATGATAGTTATTTAGTAACATGTTCTGATTTCTTTTATGGCAATCAATCTACTCAGGTTTTTAATCTCTTCTTAAGTAAACTTGGAAAATTACATTCTTCTGGTGATTTACCCATTTCACAAAGAATTTAAAATTTATTAGCATAGACTCCTACAGGGTGATTTGCATTTCAGCAGGGTGATTGATTATATACCCTAACCCAAAGAATGAACCTGTAAACCGGTGATATTTTGAATCACACTCATGTAGCTCATGTTGTTGTTGTTCAGTCACTCAGTCATGTCCGACTGTTTGCGAACCCATGGACTGCAGCACGCCAGGCTCCCCCGTCCTTCACCATTTCCAAAGCTCTTGTAACTCATCTCAAATCACACTATGGAGTAAGAACTGTCATCCTTTAGGGTGTGTGTGAAAACAAATATAGAGACTCACTGAGATACTCAGTGACACACACTAGGATGCATGAACATACTCTCTTCTGGAGATATGGCTCCACATAGACTGAATCTCATAACAGAAGCTCCTATTCTCACTGCTGATTGCACTCACTGCTGAGCAACTGCCTCATTAACATCAAAACGCAGAAGGTGAAGATTAGAGCCTCAGAAATGAAGGCCATCAGAAAGGGAAGATTTTCTATTTGCATCCAAGGTACTTAAAAGGAAGATGGGAACTGCCAACCTCCCAATACCTGGGGGCAGTGATTTCTAACTATCCAGTCCTGGGCAGATGGGCCCCTCCTGCCATCCCCTTTCTGGGCCTCTGTGACCTAAAAAACATTGAGAATCGTGAAATCACAGCCATACACAGAGGAAGCCTGTAGGGCTCATCTTGTGTATTGTTCACCTCCTTCCCTGCTATGAGTGCCCTCAGCCTGCACGGCTGCACATCAAGATGCTTCCTACTGTATCTCAGGCCATTGGTCCCATGAGTGGGTGGTTCACCCAATCATCAGGCCTGAAACCTCTCTTTGTGTAGTGTCACCCCCTTGGTCCCAGCTGTGTCCTCTGTTAACTGAGGGATAGTTTTCTTCTTGAGGTTGCTTTGATAGGAAGGAGCAGAAGAAAAACGAACATGTTTTTGAAGCCCTACCACGGTTTTCTGTTTTGTACTGTCACGTATAGTTTCCACCTCATTTAGTAGCCACAGTATCTAGTAGGCAGTTTTTACAATTGACAGTCAGATGTATGAAGCCATCCTTCCTTTTTTCATTCAACATATTTTATGATGTTTATCACATACCAGGCACTCTGTTAGGCACGGGTGCTTCATGGATGTATTAGATGTGGTTTCAGTGCCCAAGAAGCTTGGAGTCCAATAAGGGGAGAAGCAGAGAGCTGTGGAGCCCAGGAAGATGCCTAACTCAGCCTCTGGGGCAGGGAAAGCTCCCCAGAAGAGAGGCCATCTAACCTGAGAGTTGGAATTTGGTTGGTGGTGGGGCAGTGGAGTGCAAATAGCCTAATGAAATCAAGACCAGAATTGGTGGGGGTGGGATTAGAATTCCAAAGCCCAGGTGCCTCTCATGGTCACCACACCTCAAAAGGAGACAACTGGGCTTGGTGAGAGTCTTGTGGAAGAAGATGATAAGAAAAAAGAAGATGGCAGAGTAGAAATGAGAGCATGAATTAAACTCCGGCTGACTTTCCACTATTGATGAGACTCAGTTTCAAACAGGAAGTCTCCAGATTGGTTCAGAAAAGGGTTCCCTATGGGGACTTCCCTGACGGTCCAGTGGTTAAGAATCTGCCTTCCAATGCAGAAGACGCAGGTTTGATCTCTGGTGGGGGCAGGCAACTAAGATCCAATATGCCGTGGGGCAACTAAGCCCACGTGTGCTGCAACTCCTGATCCCCCAGGCCAGAACTACAGGGCACACGAGCTCTGGAGCCCACACGCCATATCTAGAGGGAAACCTGCATGCCGCAATAAAGATCCCGCCTGCTATAACTAAGACCCCACGCAGCCCAAAGTAGATTAATAAATTAAAAAGAAAACAACTGATTTTCTGGGGGAATCAGAAAAAGAAAAGGATTTCCTTCTGAGAAGACCTGGAGCTGGGGAGTGGGGGGACGTTGGTGTGGACTGGGGCTAGTCGTGTGATTGTCCAGAGACAGGCGATGACAGCCAGGGGTGTGAGGCCCAGCTGGCCTCCTTCCTTGTGCCAGCCCTGCTTGTCCGCACTCCTGCCACCCTCTCCCTGGTCAGAGCCTCTAGTGAAGACCCCACAGCCCCCCTGGGCTGCCCCCAGAGGTGATACTCACCCAGCACAGTTGGGCAGAAGTGGAGAGAAGCAGTGGGGCTCCCACAGTGCAACTATATGTACCCCTACTTCTCTCCCCGAGAGCCCAGGCTCTGGCTCAGCCAATGGGCAGCACCCTCTGACTACTCCCTGGTGTCCGAGGGCCTCCACGGGGCCAGCTTGGAGCCTGGTCTCCTGACATCCAGGTCAGGCCCTTCCTGTTGATCTGGGCTGCCCATGGTCCCTGCTCTGGAGCTAAGAGGTATAACTCACCACAAACAGGGAAAATTCTGTCCTCACACCCCAAATTCAGGCTGCAGCCTGCCCCAGGGTGGCTCTGCCAAAGCAGGTCAGGGAGTGGATGCAGGATGCTGGTCAGTCCGGCAAGCAGGCTCTACACGTCAGTGATGGGGAGTCAAGAGTCTAAAGAAGCGCAACTTGTACTGAGCACCTATTATGTGCTCATAGTAGGTTTTTTAAAGGATAGGTGGTACTTAGATGATGTTTATGGGAGAAAGGGAGGAGCTGGTAGCAGGAGAAGAGGTTGTAAGAGGGCCTGCTAAAGTATGGAGATTATACCGCATTTAGAAGTGGGCCATGTAGAGTTAGAGACTTGAGGGCACCTATCCAAGGTCACTCAGCAGACCTGTGGCGATGCTGGGCTGGGTCATCTGACCCAGATATGGCTCTTTCCACCTCACCTCATCTCTGGTCACGGCTCTGGTCCAGTCAGGGAAGGCTTCACGCAGGAGGGGACATTTGAACCAGATCTGGAAGGTCTGGAAGCTGCCACAGAGACAGAGAGGAGGAGGGAATGGTGATGACGGTGGGCATGGTTGATCCCAAACCTCAGACATGTGGGCGAGGGCCAGAGCTGATCAGGAGGTGTGGTCTGGAGCCCAGGAGCATCTCCCCTGACCTGGGCTTGTTTCACCACTGTAGGGTGGAGCTGGCAGCAGGGCAGTCAGAGGTGGCCAGAGGGTGGGGGGCAGTCAGGGCTGGGGGGCTCTCAGAGAAGTGGGGGCCCTCTAAATCCAGCTCACCCCCATGCCCAGGTGGGAGGTTTGCCAAGAGGAGGCGTTCCTCACAGGAGTGGACCTCCTGTGCCCCCCAACTTGGGCTCTCCTGTCACCTCATTGGGGCTTCCCTGTTTGTCCATGACTCTCCTGAGGGGCAGGGCCCAGGCTTGAGGCAGGAGCCCAGGGAATTCTGTCTCCCCAGGACTGGCAGCTCCTGCAGGACACAGAGCCGGGTCAGCACACACTGCGTGCTATCTGAGCGGCCCTGTCTGAGCTGTTTGTTCGTTATTCTTGAGCCTTTGTATTAGTGTCCAAAGGCTGCCATACAAACTGCCGCTAACTGGAAACTGCCTTAAAACAGTGGAAACCTGTCCCCCTCCGGTTCTGGAGGGCAGAGGTCTTAAGCTCAGGTGTGGGCAGGGCCGTGCTTCTGGTGTTCCCTCGGCTTGTTCTCCCAGCTCTGCCTGTGTCTTCACACGGTCTTCTCGTCTGTCTTCATAAGGACGTTTGCGGTTGGATCAGGGCCCACCTGGGTAATCTGGGATGATCTCATATGAATATCCTTAATCTAATTATATCTGCAAAGACCCTTTTCCCAAATAATATCATGTTCATAGGTTCCAAGGGTTAGGGCTTAGGCCTTTTTGGAGGCCACCATTCAACCTATGACAGCCTCCATATGTGGGGTTCAAAAGAACGAGAGAGGAACATTGTCATTGAGGGTGGCCTTGGCCTGGGCAGACTCTGGGTACAGAGGGATGCAGCAAGGAAGGGGTGTGTGTGACACCCAGGATGGGGGAGGCCAGATGCCCTCAGGGAGCCTTTCTGGTCTGAAGCAGCTACTCAGAAAGGTGAGAACTCAGCTCTGTGTGTGGAGCAGGGCTAAGCCACAAAGGCTTCCTGGAGGAGATGAGCTTCCAAACTTGGCTTAGAAAAGAGAGACCAGCTGGCGGGAAGTGGTGGGGAGTAGGGTGAGCAGTACAGGCTGAGGAGGTACCACAAGTGTCCTTTCCACCTGGGGAGCTTCAATCACACCTCCTCTTAGGTCTGGACTTTTGGGGGCAGGCTTGGGGTCCCCCTCAGCCTGGGACACTCTCCTGTGGGGACAACAGTGAGTGACAGGGTGTGATGTTGCATCTGCAGAGCATCGGGGTGGGGGGGCTCCAAGGGAACAGGGGCACCTCTGGGGCCCTGCACATCGTCACCAGGATGCCACACCAGGGGCAGCACAACGTGACCTCCCCTGACCCCACTACTTCCCACCCTCCTGTGCCCTGCCGGTTCCTGCTCTCCATCCGCTTTCTCAAGAAGTCCACCTCACAGCCCCGGTCAGTTACAGGACATCACCCTGCTTGTCCCGCTCCCTCACTCCCCTTCATCTGTTCCGTCCCAAGTCTGGCCAATTCCACCTGCAGTCTCCTCTCCGCTCTGACTCCTGAAGCCTATTCTCAGGTCTCCTCTAAGTTTCATGCTTGACCTAGCTCCACCACCCCCTCCAGTCCCACTCCAGCACTGCTGCCAGAAGGATCATTTGAGAAAGCAGACTTGGCCTCGTCACCCTGGCCAAGGTTCCCTGCGGAAACTCGGGACCGTCAGCCTGGTAAAGTCCAGGCTTCCTCGTTGGCTTTCAAAGCACTCACCCCCACCCCTCCCGGAGGGGCCAGCGCCCTCCAGCAAGGACAAACTGCTTGCACTTTGGTGCCCACCCCTCTGCTGGGCCTGTCCTTCCTTTCCTAAGCGTCATTTGGGCTGCTATCTAGTCTGGGCTTGCTCTAGGCCCTCAGGTGCCACCGGCTGCAGGAAGCCCTCCCTGACTGCTCTTGCCCTAGTTGCTTTGAGTTTCTGCAGTGTGAGGAGTCACGAGCCTGGGGCTTACACTGTATCCCATTGTGAAGGCCAGTCTGACCTGGGACCCCTAGTAGCCTCCCCCCTCCCACCCAGGACTCTGCAGCACTTGTCCACGGTCTCTACTCCCTCCCACCTTCTTGGGGCCCCCATGGCACTCTGGCCCTAAACTCTCCTCTCCAGATTTCTCTCCTAGTGGAGGGGGTCAGGGTTCTGCATACCTCTCCCATGAGACTTGGAGCCCCATCACCCTGACCTGTGAAAGCCTGCTGGTGGCTCCAGTGGGCTCCCTTTGAATGGTGGGAGCATCCTGCACATGGGATACTTGGGGAGGAGTCTGTCTAGGCTGCATCGCCCACTCTGGGCAGGGCTCCTTGAAACTTCTAACCTGAATATTTCTCCCACACCTCAGCTGTGACACCAGCACATGGGCACCCGGGACCTTGACGTGTGGGCACTGATGGAAGATGGAGGCAGTGTGGAGAAGCAAGTCAGAAGCTTGAGATCTGACACAGGTGTCAGCCTGTGCCCTTGAGCTTGTTTCCCCTTCCATGAAAGGTGGGTGCTGGGCTGGGTGACTTCTCATGGCCTTTCCCCTCCTAGATCAAACTTCTGATGTTCCTAACAAGCTTCAAGTGATTATAGTTAAGAAAGTTTTTTTAAAAAGTTATTTTATTGAAGTATAGTTGATTCACAGTATTGTGCTAATTTCTGATTACAACAAAGTGATTCAGGTATATGCATACATATATATATATATTCATTTATTTTCTAATTGAAAAATGTTATTTTATTTTATTAAAATTTCTGTTTTATATTGGAGCATAGTTGATTAACAATGTTGTGTTAGTTTCAGGTGTGCACCAAAGTGATTCAGTTATACATACACATGTATCTACTCTTTTTCACTGACTCAAAGGACATGAGTTTGAGCAAACTCCAGGAGATAGTGAAGGACAGGGAAGCCTGGCATGCTGCAGTCTATGGGGTTGCAGAGAGTCGGACATGACTTAGTGGCTGAACAATGACAACTTTTTTGAATTCTTTTCCCATTTAAGTTATTACAGAATACTGAGCAGCTTTCCCCTGTGCTATAAGCAGGTCCTTATTGGCTATCCATTTTATTAAAAAAAATTTTTTTTTATTTATTTATTTTTGGCTGTACTGGGTCTTCATTGCTGTGCAGGCTTTTCTCTAGTTGTGGCAAGTGGGGGCTACTCTCTAGTGTGGTGCACAGGCTTCTCACTGTGGCGGTGTCTCTTGTTGCAGGGCATGGGCTCTAGGGCAGCCGGGCTCAGTAGTTGAGGCACGTGAGCTAAGTCGTGGCTCAGGGGCTTAGTTGCTCTGTGGCATTCAGGATCTTCCTGGATCAGGGATCAAATGTCTGACTTACTTCACTTAGTGTGATAATATGATAATCTCCAAGTCGATCCATGTTGCTGCAAATTGCATTATTCTTTTAAATTAATGGCTGGATAATATTCCACTGTGTATATGTACCACATCTTTATCTGTTCCTCTGTCAGTGGGCATTTAGGTTGCTTCCATGTCTTGGCTATTGTAAACAGTGCTGCAGTGAATATTGGGAACATGTATCCTTTTGAGCAACGTTTTTCTCCAGAGATATGCCCAGGAGTGGGATTGCTGGATCCTGGTAGCTCTCTGTATTCTTAGTTTTTTGAGGAAACTCTGTAGCTTTTTCTGTAATGGCTGCACCAATTTACATTCTCAGTAACAGTGTAGGAGGGTTCTCCTTTCTCCACACCCTCTCCTGCATTTGTTATTTGTGGACTTTTAAGTGGTGGCCATCTGACCTGTGTGAGCTGGTATTTCATTGTAGTTTTGATTTGCGTTTCTTTAATAATTAGCGATACTGAGCATCTTTTTGTGTACCTGTTGGAGAAATGTCTGTATGCCTTTGGAGAGATGTTTATTTAGGTTTTCTGCTCGTTTTTCGATTGGGTTGTATTTTTGTTATCAAGTTGTATGAGCTGTTTGTATATTTTGGAATTAAGCCCTTGTTGGTGGCATCATTTATAAATATTTTCTCCCAGTCTAAGATTGTCTTTTCATCTGTTTATGGTTTCTTTTTCTGTACAGAAGTTTGTAAGTTTGATTAGGTCCCATTTGTTTATTTTTGCTTTTGTTTCTCTTGCCTGGGAGACTGACCTAAGAAAACATTGGTATAATCTATGTCATAGAATGTTTTGCCTATGTTCTCTTCTAGGAGTTTTATGGTTTCATGTCTCATCTTTAAGGCTTTAAGCCATTTTGAGTTTATTTTTGCGTATGGTGAGAGGATGTGTTCTAACTTCACTGATTTAGATGTGGCTGTCCAGCCTTCCCAACAACACTTGCTGAAGAGATTGTCTTTTCTCCATTTTACTGATACACTCTCATGTCCTTTGTAGATTAACTGACCATAGGTATGTGGATTTATTTCTATACTCTCTATTCTCTTTCATTGATCTATATATCTGATGTTGTGCCAATACTACCATGCTGTTTAGATTAGTGTATCTTTGTAGTATTTCCTAAAATCTGGGAGGATTATGCCTCCTGCTTTGTTCTTATTTCTCAGAATTGGGAAAGCTTTTTTAAAAAAACTTTATTGAGGTATGATTGACATACCAAAAACTGTACATGTTTAATGTGCTCAACCAGATGAATCTGCAGATAAGTACAATTGACCCATGGATAACACAGGTTTGAACTGCACAGGTCTGCTTATACGTGGATTTTCTTCAATAGTAAATACAACAGTGCTTCACAGTTGGTTGAATTCATGGGTACAGAGCCATAGGTACAGAGGACCGACTCTTGAGTTTTATGTGGATTTGCAACTGTAGATGCTGTGTGTCTCTAAGCCCTGTGTTGTTCAAGAGTTGATTGTATAATATATACCCGTGACACCATCATCTTAATCTATGTCATAAACATCATTGGCTCCAAAAGTTTCCTCCTGTCTATTATCTATTATTATTATTTTTGTGATGTAACCTGACACCTAACACAAGCCCTACCCTCTTTCATGTTCCTCAATTGATTTGATTTCCCCATCACACCTGGGAAGCAGGGGGCACCACTTTACAGCCAGAGGAGCTGAGGCTTAGAGCCAGCAGTCTTGCAGCTGCCTGGTAACAGAACAGGGCCTGGAGCCGGTCCCTTGGCTCCTCCTGGCTCCTGAGCCCGCTCTTGTTGCTGGGGAGCAGGAGGGTCCCCTTGTAGTGGCGATGTTGGGGTAGGTTCTTCTCTTCACATGTGGTGGATGAGGACCAGGACTAGCGCAGTTTCCCTCCTCTTGTTCTTTTGGCCTGATGGCCCCCCAGTCTTGCTGTGTTCAGTCTTAAAGATGGCTCTCTGTCCCCTCAGGAAGACCCCTGGCCTGTCCACCCTTGGCTCTTCCTCTTTGAAAGGGGCTGGGGAAACCTTCCACAGTGGACCTTGGCCCAGGACAGAGGCCTTCCTTTCCCAATGGGGCAGCTTTTAAGTCTACTCTGCAGGAAGTAGGGTGGTCTCTGTACTCTTGGGTCCACCCTGCCTTGGCTTAAGAGAAGGGCTTGAATAGCAGTCTTGAAGCACAAGGTGGTGGGGCAGAGAAAGGGGTAGGGGCAGTCCTAGCCAGGGTGGTTCCCTGTACCAGGCACAGCCTTGTCAGCAGACCTACCTATGGGTCCATCTTTGAGCCCAAAGGAAGAATGCCTGGGCCTGAGGAGGACAGGGCACCAGCTGTCTGATTCTAAAGGGTGAGACTTGATTTGTCTATGCCTGGGCTCTGACTTTGGCTTCTGTTATCAGTTGTGGCTGGAGGGCTTCAGCCCCATCTAGGCTCTCTCTGCAGCCCCTCCCCTGGCTGGTGGGGGCTGAAGGAAAGGAGCTCATTTAACTCACACCTGCCCTGGCCAGGCCCCACACGTGGGGTATTACATGTCGTATCTCATTTAAAATAATTCCTTGTCAGGCGGTAATCATTTTATAGATGAAGAATCTGAGTCTCAGAGAGGTTGCCATTGATGAAGTCTCAGTATTAGTAAGTGGCAGAGTTGAGGCTTGAA
This sequence comes from Okapia johnstoni, assembly GCA_024291935.2. Taxonomy (NCBI): domain Eukaryota; kingdom Metazoa; phylum Chordata; class Mammalia; order Artiodactyla; family Giraffidae; genus Okapia; species Okapia johnstoni. Next base: position 27,305,685 of record CM044325.1, read on the forward strand.
GTCAAGCCTGGTTCTGCTCCCCAGCCCCATGAGAAACCTTTCTTGGGTCCAGGCTGCTGGTAGCCCCCACCTCTTTCAGGAAAAGGAAATAGGGAGGGGCTACTCAATAAGTTGTCAGTCCACGAGGGCTGGTCTCAGATTGAATAAATTCATGCCCGAATCTCTGGGGCTTCCCTGATGGCTCAGTGGTAAAGAATCCACCTGCCAATGCAGGAGATGTGGTTTTGATCCCTGGGTTGGGAAGATCCCCTGGAGAAGGAAATGGCAACCCACTGCAGTATTCTTGCCTGGAGAATTCCATGGACCAAGGAGCCTGACGGGCTACAGTCCATGGGGTGGCAAAGAGTTGTACACAACTTAGGGACTGACTTAGCAACAGCAACACCATGCCAGAATCTCAGTACTTGCTCTGCTGTTTGATTTGTAGGAGAAGGGGGTCCTTACTGAGAATCCACTAGCCTGACAGCCTGGAGGCCTGCGTGCCCACCTGGCCAGGACCTACCCACTATGGGCCTCATATACTTAAGGAAAGAGTAGGAACTCTCCACTCTGAGGGTCCTTTGGGCCGTACACCCCAGTCCTAAGACACCAGGCTGCAGACCTGAAGACCTCGGGCTGTGGCAGTGGGAAATCTGGCAAGTGGCCTGATATGGCCCCTGTGTGTGTGGTGTGTGTGACGGCAGGTTAGGGGCCACCTGGGGTTGGTAGTCCAGAAAGTCAGAGGCCACAGGACCCTGTTGGACACGTGAGCATCTCCTGCCCCTATTTCTGCCTGAAAGTGAAAAAGTTTAAGTGTTGGCTGCTCAGTTGTGTTTAACTCTTTTGCAACACTATGGCCTATAGTAGTCCAGGCTCCTCTGTCCATGGGATTCTCCAGGCAAGAATACTGGCATGGGTAACCATTCCCTTCTCCAGGTGATCTTCCTGACCCAGGGATTGAACCTGGGTCTCCCGCATTGCCGGCGGATTCATTACCATCTGAGCCACCTGGCCTGCCCATAAGCAAGTTATTTTGTGCTGAGGGTCCTTTGGTCTCCGAGAGAAGCTTTTGGAGCAGCCGGGCCTTCCCTACTCCCGTGTCTGGGCTGGGTGCCTCACCCAGGATCTATGGACTAACAGCTCTTTGCCTGCAGGGCTGACATACCTCTGCACCCTGAGGCCTCCTGCACTCCCCAATTGCAGCCACAAGGTGGCATCCAAGTGCCACATCAGACAGAGGCTGTGTGCATTCAGGCCTGTGCTGCAGGGTCTGTGTCTGGGGAAAGAACATTCTGTGCCTGGTCAGGCTAGAGATGCCACATCCTTGGACATTCCTGGTGCACACATTCCCCTGCCCCAGAGTGTGAGCCTAAATTGTCAGAACACACTGAGGTCAAGGCCCCGGGACAGGAAACCTGGCTCTCTCTGGTCCTGACAAGTTGCTTGCTCTCTCTTTGAGCCTCAGTGTGCTCTCCTGAAAAATGGGCATAATAATAACACCAATCCTATCTCCATCCACTCATTCATTCAACATATATTTATTGAGCACCCTGCAGGCTAGGTGCAGTATGCAGCTGTATACAAGCAAAGTCTCACAGGGATGTTCTTAGGATCAAATGAGGTATTGTCTGTAACATTTAGCACAGTTATTAACAGAATACGGACTCTATAAATATTGGCTAAGACTTTCTCTCTAATCCTTATAACCCCTACGTGGATAGCCCTTACATTTTACAGAGAAGGAAACAGGTAAAGGCCATGAAGCCAGTAAGTGGCACAGCTGGGACCTGAACTTGGGCTGGCACCTAGCTCTCACGATAACCCTTCAGAGAAGGTGTATCATTTAACAAATGATAAAGCTGGGCTTGGAGAGGCCAAGTGACATCTCAGACCGACCTCTGACCTCCTCCCCTCCCAGTGCATTTGTTTCCTGGTCTCATCCAGCTTGGGGAGGGCAGGGAGAGCCTCTAACACTGCAACTCCAGTGGGACAAAGCCTGGCACAGATCAAGGGGGCAAAACCTTTTTTTGTATTGCTGGCTCCAAATCCTGTGTTTACCCACCCCTTCTTTCTTTCTTCTTCTTTCCTTTTTTACTTGCAGCATGCGGGATCTAGTTCCCTGACCAAGGATTGAATCAGGGCCCCCTGCATTTGGAGTGTGGAGTCTCAGCCACTAGGCCACAAAGGAAGTCCCAAATCCTGTATATTTTTCATTCCACCAAGTAATCAGTCATTTAAAGAATGTTGATCCTGGGCCAAGACTGTGATGGGCAGTTTATAGACCTTGTGTTTCACCTCACAATATCATGAAACAGATATGACATCCCCGACTTACAGATGAAGAAACAAAGTCTCAGAGAAGTTCAATAAGGTGTATGTTTGCACAGCTAGTTAAGTGGCAGAGATTGGAGCCCAAGTTAGTCTCACTTCAAAGCTGAAATGCTCATACGGGGAGAACTTGTATGAGGTGTGCGAGCTTACTATTTCTGAGCCTCAGTTTACTTATCTATGAAATAGGGATGATATTAATAATTCCCACCTCAAGGGCTCATCTGAAGGGCACAGAGGCTGATGCCCAGAAGACATTTAGCTCAGAAATAGTAACTGTTTGTTTGTGGCTGTCATCATCTTTACATCACCCTTCCTGCCTCCCTCCTGAGGCCGTGTGAGAAATGATGGGCAAACAGGGAGTAGGGCTCTGTGAACTGCCTCAGGGGATGGGGGGCCCACGGTCCTGTTAGCCACCAGACGTGTTCCCCCATCATGGATGTGGTGCTCAGCTCTGGGGGTGCCCAGATCCCGTCCTCAGGTATGGATGGGGCTGCTGCCCCACCAAGTGTCCTGGGATGGGGTGGGGGAGTGGAGGACGGAGCTAGGGCAACCCTCCCCAGGCTGAGGCTCCGGGAAGCCAGTAGGCGCCTCCAACAACCAGACTAGAGAGGAGGGTTACACCAGCCTCAGCATGATGCCCGTGGATCAGTAGCGCACCTGGCCCTGGGCATCCTGGAGAAACCCAGGCACCAACAGGGACCTTGGGGCCCCCAGGGCTGGGAAGGTTTGGGCCACCGCGGAGAAAGTTGTCGCCGCGTGGGAGAAAGTTGCGGCACCTCAAACTTTTCTGGCACTGCGCTCATGGCTCTGTGTCCCTGAGGCTGACTCAGTGATTTGCCACAATTAGACCATAATGAGCTGGACCTCGGTGCCCTGTGAGGCTGCTCTGGAGACCAGGGCTCAGCAGGACACCTGGGGCCCAATTACAGCAGCCCGAGGCTGCTGCTGGGTCTGGCGGTGGCCCGAGCCCCAAGGGGCTCGGCTGGCCTCCGGGTGCACACTTTGCTTGTCTGGCCAAACTTTTAATGAGTGGAAATGGCTACTTGTCTCACTTAACTCTTCTCCCAGGGCCTGCCACCTGGGCCCTGCTCAGTTCCTCCTTAAAGAGCCAGAGCGATTTCTGGAATATGGCTTACTGCAGTTCACAGTGATCAATCAACAGATGGGCCGTGCGGGGTCTGGGTGCTGACCCACTGGGTGACCCTGGGCAAGACCCGGTCCTCTCTAGCCCTTAGCTCTCAGGGGTCGTAATCACAGGGTTGGTGTGAGACACAGCTGCGATAACGCAAACTGGAAACTGCTGGTTACTTGTGAATGGTCACTATCGCCCTTAATTTGACTGAGACCCTGACTCTGACCCCCAGTCCTAGCTGAATTAAGCCAGCTCTGACCTGAGTGTTCACAGAGGCAGAAGTGCGGCTCCTCCCTGCTCTGCTGACCCCCAGCCTGCCCTCTGCTCCTGGCTGGGCACATCAAACTCTTGTGCTGTTTCTAGGTTTCTCTTGGCCCAACCACCCTTTCGGGCTCTCCTCCCTGCCTTTTAGGCCTCCTGAGAAGCACCATCACGCATGTAAGAGCCTTGGTATTATTAAGTACGACCCTTACTCCACAGATGGGGAAACCAAGGCCTGGGAGGAGCAGGCCCCGCACAAGGGATTCTTTCCTTTTTTGGGGTTTGTAACAATAAACCTCTGTGCACATGTAGGGCTTTTAGTGTCCTCCTCGGCGACTGTGAGGTTAGGTAGGCAGGCATTCATCTGTTCACTTGTTTATTGTGGCTTAGCTTACAGGCTCCAAAGGCAGACATACTGGGTTCAAACCTGTGTGCACATTCACCAGACACATCTCTGTATCCATTTCCTCAAATAGCAAAACAACAATGCTTACTTCAAATGGCTGTTGTATTAAATGAGCTAGAATCTGTGCAAAAATATTTGGAATGGGGCTTAGTGCTCAGTGGTTCTTAATTAATATTAGCTATATTTCTTGTTATAATTCAACAATTAAGTCACCAAACATTAACTGGGCTCCTACTGTGTGCTGAGCTTGGTGGGCTAGGCCCTGGGCATATGACTGTGAAAGAGACTGAACTTAGGGGCTCAATTCTGTGAAATAAAACCATAATTTCAAGACCAGGAGGTGTGGCAGGCTGAGGAGGGTAGATACAGCAGAGGGGTCCTGACCCTGTCTGGGGGTGGAGGCAGGCACAACAGTCAGGGGAGGCTTCCATCCATGTTGCTGCAAATAGCATTCATTCTTTCTTTTTTTATGGTTGAGTAATAAATTGTACCACATCTTCTTCATCCATTCTTCCGTTGATGGGCATTTAGGTTGCTTCCATGTCTTGGCTATTGTGAATAGTGCTGCTATGAACACTGGGGGCAAGGGCCTTTTTGAATTACAGTTTTGTCTGGCTCTATGCCCAGGAGTGAGATTGCTGGATCACATGGTACCTCTATTTTTAGTTTTTTTTGAGGAACCTCCGTACTGTTCTCCATAGTGGCTGAACCAACTTACATTCCCACCAACAGTGTAGGAGGGTTCCCTTTTCTCCACACCCTCTCCAGCTTTTGTTATTTGTAGGTTTCTACTTTTTTATTTTTTTAACTTTTATTTTATTTTGAATTTTGGCGGGGTCTTCGTTGTGGTGTATGGACTCTGCTGCGATGCGGGGGTGTCTCTTGTCACAGAGCACAGGCTCCAGAGTGCTCAGCAGTTGTGGCTCACCGGCTCTAGAGCATGTAGGCTTAGTCACCCCACGGCACGTGGAATCTTCATTCCCTGACCAGGGTTTGAACTTGCATCCCCTGCACTGGAAGGCGGGTTCTTAACCACTGGACCACCAGGGAAGCCCCATGTAGACTTTTAAATGATGGCCATTCTAACTGGTGTGAGGTGGTTCCTTATTGTAATTTTGATTGCATTTCTCTAATAATTAGCCATGATGGATGGTACTCTCTTTTTACTGAAGAGAAAACCGACAGTTAAATCACTTGTATAAGATCCCAGTCAGTAAATGTCATGCTGGGGTCCAGTCCATGTTGTCTAACCCCAAGTCTTGTTCCCTTTTCTCTCCCATGAGGGAGCTTGTGGTGGTGCTGTGACAGGCAGGATGGGGGACGTGGCCCTAGATAGAGAAGAGGTGCTGCCATAGGCAGTTCTGGCTTTGCTGACGAGGTCCCAGATCCAGGGCTTCCTGTCCACTTCTGGCCGAGAGGCAGGCTGCACAGTGGTTACCAGCATAGGCCCTGCCCCCAGCCCGCCTGAGTTCTAACCCACTCACTATCACTGTGACCTAGAGAAAGTGACTTAATCTTTCTGTGACTCAGTTTCCGCCTCTGTAAAATAGGGATAAACATAATAGCAAACGCTTGTAGTAATTCTAAGTGCTTTCTTCTAAGAATTTACATCTATGACTCACTTAATTATCGTGATCTTATGCCTTTTTTCCCCCTGGTGGGGATGGCATTTGGGTAGTTGTAAGGTATAAGTTAATACATACAAAGTACTTAGAGCACTGCTTGTTACATAGTAAGTGCTCAGTAAATGCTAGTTATTAGTAGTATCCAGCATTATAATGTGGCCAGAAGGCTCCAGTCAGGCTCTCTGAAAACAGTGAAGCACATGATAATAGTAACAGTAAGAACACACCGTACCCTCACAGCTCCACAGCACTTCTCAGTGTCAGTTTTTAGGAACTTCTACATCTACCTACTGGAGTGTCTATTGGAGACTAAGGAGGCACATGTGTCCATAGTGTATTTCATAGGACACATTTCCACAGGATGCTAACAAGAGTATGTTGTTTTTTTTTAAAGGCTTCCCTTTCAACTTAGTTTGGAAAACACTGAATTAAACCAAGGCAAACAGTTCTTCTCTGAGAGATCCTAACTCACTAAAATCCATTGAAAGCCTCCCACTAAATCAGAGGGAGATACAATATCCAGTGTTTCTCCAGATTATTGAGCCATGGGATTCCCTGTTCTGAGGAGCCTCTGTGTGGATTCTGAGGCCTGGAAGACACGTAAAAACACTGGAGTAAAGAGCCTGGGTTTGAGTTGCTCCCTGGCTGTGTGCTTTAGGGTCAAGTCATGTAATCCCAGGCCTCAGTGTTCCTATCTGTGAAATGGAAATAATGGTACACATCTGACAGGTCCCATCAGCGTTGCTACGAAGACTAAATGAGGTAGTGGTGTAACAACGCACACAGCATAATTCCTGGCTAGTGGTAAGTGGGCAATATGTGCCTTATCCATATGGCAATCCTATTACCCCCATCCAAATAAGCAGAGCTCAGAGGTTAGCAGGTAGCCCCCTGAGACCCCTCAATTTCGTGAGTCGGGCTAGAGCGCCTCTACAGCCCCGGCTGAGGACACCATAGACTTTACCTTTTAGGGTCATGGTTTTTGTGGGGCGGGGGAGGGTGTCCTGGGGTTCCCAGCCCGGTCCTCGGGGGCAGCAGCACCGCGGGGCGGTGTGGGAGGGCTTCCAGTGTACAGCTGCGGGGCCGCGGTGGACGCGCAGTGGAAGTGCTGCCGCCGGCGTCTGCGTTGCTAGGAGACGGTCTCAGCGCCCAGCAGCTAGGCGCAGCTAGGTTTCCACCGCCGAGCCTTTCTGCCGCCGCGCTCCTGCGGGGCTCGTTAGCTCTGCCGGTCCGGCCGCCGCCACCCCTGCCCTGGGGAGCCCGGTCACCTCGCAAACAGTGGGCTCGCCGCGTGCTGATGAGGCCCCGGGGGGGCTGTCGGGGTCTTGAGCAGCCGGGCCGGCGGCGTGCCCGTGAGCTCTAGGCCTTGGGGACCCGCCGCGGGGACCCGGGGCGCTCGAGGCAGGTGCGCCACCCGCCTCAGGCCGCACGGGGGAGCCTGAGTCCACGGAATGACTCGGGAGGGGCGGCCAGACCCAGCCGGGCACTCGCAGGCGCACCAGAGGGGCTTGGAGCTAACTTTCCAATTTAGAGGGGAGGGCAGAAGTCAAGTAGGGTAGGACCTGGGGCACAGGGTTGCCTGCCAGATGAAGCACCAATCCTGATGCTTGCTCTCTCGGCTATTTTAGTTGCAATATAAAAATCTTAAAGTTATTATTATTTCTTTTTAATGTTTTAAAAAGAAAATTTAAATAATAATAATTTTAATATTTCTTTACAATGTTGTGTTAGTTTCTGCTGTACAATGAAGTGAATTAACTATATGTATACATATATCCCTCCCTCTTGGACCCCCCCCCCCCTCAGAATCCCACCTATCCAGGTCATCACAGAGTGCCCTGCTGAGCCTCCTCTGCCTTATAGCACGATCCCACTAGCTAAGAGCAACTCTGAGGGCTTGAGGCCACTGTCTGAGGCTGGTGGCACTAAAGAAGGAAGGTCTTGGCTTTAAGATTTGTGGATGCCTCACTTGAATTTTTCTACCATATTGCCTGGCAGTAGTTTATTTTTTCTCAACGACAATTTTTTTATGTTCTAACCTTAAACCCAGTTAGTCTCCACCTCTTACCAAAGGGAAAATAACAAAAGTCTAAGCCTCATCTTAAAGCCTACTGTACTTTCACTTGTTAGCCTTTATCGGTGAAAATATCCCGGGTCTCAGGATGAGCGAAGCTCCCCAGGTAGCCTGACTGTCTTGGGGAGCACAGTCTGTGGCCACAGGGCCTGCATGGCCTCGCAGGAGCATATGCCCATCACTTACCAGACCAGGGCTCTGCCTGTGACCCTCTGTTTGGCCTCAGGCATTCAGAGTGGGGGCCTAGTGCTGCCTGTCTCCCCTTTTTGCTGCATCCTGTCCTGTTGGTCCAGAAAGCTATAATACTAACCCCCTGCAAATAGCTCCAGTACTCTTGCCTGGAAAATCCCATGGATGGAGGAGCCTGGTGGGCTGCAGTCCATGGGGTCGCTAAGAGTCGGACATGACTGAGCGACTTCACTTTCACTTTTCACTTTCATGCATTGGAGAAGGAAATGGCAACCCACTCCAGTGTTCTTGCCTGGAGGATCCCAGGGATGGCAGAGCCTGGTGGGCTGCCATCTATGGGGTTGCACAGAGTCGGACACGACTGAAGTGACTGAGCAGCAGCAGCAGCAAATAGCTCATCTTTCCTAATACCCCCTTCATGCTGTGCTGCCTCTGGACTGTGCTGCCTGCTGTCTGCATTGGCACCTCCTGGTGTCTGTTTGCAGGTGGCTTCCTAACAGTAGTAGCCTGCACACCATGCACTGCTCCACGCTTCCCTCCCACCCCAGCCCCACCCTCAGAGCCCTGCTCTTGGTCAGGGTCATGGTCAGGTTGATGTTTGACTGGGGTGGGATAGGGGAGCTTTGGCTGCTATGTAGAAGAGGTCAAGAAGTCCAGTCTTGGCTAATAATGAAATTTGGTCAAGAAGTTACCTCTTTGGGGACTTCCCTGGTGGTCCAGTGGTGAGTCTGTGCTCCCAGTGCAGGGACCCTGGTTTGATCCCTAGTCAGGGAACTAGATCCCACATACTGCAACTAAGAGTTTTCATGCACAACTGAAAGAAGACCCCACATGCCGCAACTAAGACCTAGTGCAGCCAAATAAATAAGTAAATAAATATTAAAAAAAAGAAGTTACTGCTCTAACTCTTTAACATCTTAAATTTTATAAAATGATTTTTATTTTCCTTTCAAATGTGCAGGCCAACCTTAAGGTGTGAGTTCATGGATCGAAAAGGAAATTTACCTCCTTTTTAAGGACCCACATCATCATCTAAGATTGAAGTTGGCTGCTTGAGGATCTCTTCTGAGATTGTGATTAGGGTGGTAACTCTGAAGGATGGAGTTCTCAGGAAAGGCCTGGCTTTGGGGGCCAGCTAGCTGTTTGGGAATTAGGGAGTGGATGCGGTGTGTTAGAATGGATGGCAGTGCTGTTGTGGCTCCCAGGCAGAAATTGCAGGGGGCGAGGGAGGTAGTTCTCTAGGCCCTCTGTTCTCCTCTGCACCTTACCTACTCTCTAGGGTTACAACCCGCATTGTAACTTTTGACTCAGTTGTGATGAAAGTCACTTGACTACTTTGGGTAGCAGTTATGGCCACTCTGTTCCTGAAGGTACAAAGGTGGCACTGGAGGCAGGTTCTGTCTGGAGTCTAGGGAGACCCACCCCGGTGGTACTGTTCTGACAACTCCTCCCCACCCCCACAAAACAAGACAAATAAAACCCTTGCATGGAGCCTGGTGTACTTTTAGTTCTGCCCAGAATGACCCTGTCTTTATTTTCTTTTAATATCAGCTTTATGGGTAATGATTAAACTCTCTCTTTTTTCAAATTTTTATATATTTAGTTAGTTAATTACTATTTTTTTTTTGGCTGTGCTGGGTCTTTGTTGCTGTGTGGGCTTTTCTCTAGTTGCAGTGAGCAGGAGCTGCTCTTCGTTGCAGTGCACGTACTTCTCATTTTGGTGGCTTCTCTTGTTGGAGCATGGGCTCTAGGGCGTGCTGGCTTCAGTGATTACGGCTCCCAGGCTCTAGAGTGCAGGCTCAGTAGTTGTGGTGCTTGAGCTTGGTTGCTCTGTAGTATGTAGGATCTTCCCAGACCAGGAATCAAACCTGTGTATCCTGCATTGACAGGTGGATTCTTTACCACTGAGCCACCAGGGATGTCCTTGATCCTCTCTTTAGCCTGTACTGGTTCCCAAGGGCTTCGGTGGGCCTAATGCTTGGTCAGGACCCACATCTTGGCAGGAACTGAGTAAAGACACTTCTTTTCTGTTCAGAGGGATGAGGGCCCTCTCCTGGGTCTGCAAGGCTGTACCTCCACCTGTGCTACAAGGAAAAACACACAGCCAGGAGTCAGATATGCTTGGTCTCTCACTCACCAGGGCCTTGGACAAGTCAGTTCTTCATCCTTACCAGCATCTTGGGCAGAATAATTCTTCAGGGATCTTTCACCTCAAGAGTCTCCTTCTGCATTCAGGTGTATAGCGTACTTCACAGCAGGACCTGCGTGAGGAGGGCTTGGGTAAGAAGGGCTGAGTAAGACCCGGGTATGGGATAGAACAGTTAGTGATTCTTGGCTGATAGAGAACCTTCAGGTTCTTTCAAGGCTTTACATAAGTGAGAGCTGGGGGGTTGGCAAGCTCTGTTCCTCCCCTCCCCCACCCTCGCTAATTCTTATCTGGCACCAAACTCTTTATCACAAGGCTCACATCAATTTGTGACCATGAAGGTATAAAGCCAGGTAGAAATACAAGGACAGAGACCTGCTTTGTCATGGACAAAGCTGGGGTGTCGTTAGGATTCAGGATCTGGGGAAGCAGGTTGCAGGGTGGGTGGAGGGCTCACGCTCCAGTCCTCTGCCTGAGGGGGCTCCCCATGTGGGGGGCTGGGCAGTAGGGTATCAGGAAGAGCTCAAGCTGGGGAAGGGCAGGCTGGATATTCAGCCTTTGTGCCATGTACAGCAGTACCAGTTACTACTATTAGATACTGTTTGGAAATGGCTGGGGCCCCGAGATCCCAGAGAACGCCCAGCTACCTTGGGCCCCATCATTGGTCAACCTGGGGCTCACTGGCTCACACACGGTCAGCACTGCTGTCCTTGGGCTGATCCCTGTCTCTGTGTGTCCACTGACCGGGGTGTGCACCTGGACCCTGATGGGAAGACCTCTTCCCCAGCGATGGTGCTGGAGTTCCCAGATGCACTCGTGGGCCCCTGAGGCTGTGGCTGCGGGGTGGTGCCAGAGTCTCTCATTTGGCAGCTTGTGGGAGCTCCTGCCTCCACTGTGAACTGTATCCATTGTTAAGGGTTTTTTTTTTTTTTTGGCTTTTGTAAAAGGTGCTATATCTTCTATCCTTGGAGAATTCCTACTCATTCTTTTTTTTTTTTTTAATTTTATTGGAGTGTAGTTAGTTTACAATGTTGTGTTGTATAACAAAATGAATCTGTCATATATATACACATTCCACTCTTTTTTGGATTATTTTCTCATATAGGTCAGCAAGGTGGGAGACCTGGGTTCGATCGCTGGGTTGGGAAGGTCCCTTGGAGAAGAGAACGGCTACCCATTCCAGTATTCTGGCCTCGAAAATTCCATGGACTGTATGGTCCATGGGGTCGCAAAGAGTCGGACACGACTAAGTAACTTTCGTAGGTCATTAAAGAGTATTGAGTAGAGTTCCCTGGGCTATGTAGTAGGTCCTTATTAGTCATCTGTTTTATATGTAGGAGTGTGTATGTGTCAGTCCTAGTCTCCCAAGTTATCGCTCCCCCAATTACCCTCTGGTAACCATGTTTGTTTTCTACATGTGACTCTATTTCTGTTTTGTAGATAAGTTCATTTGTACCCCCCTTTTTTTTAGATTTCACATATGAGTGATATTGTATGAAATTTATTTTTCTCTGACTTACTTCACTTAGTATGATAATCTTCAGGTCCATCCATGTTGCTGCAAATGTCATTATTTCAATTTTTTTTTTCTGATTTTTTGACCACAGTGCAAAGTATGCAGGATCTTTCCCAACCAGAGATGGAACCCACACTCCTTGCAGTGGAAATGTAGTTTCCCAACCACTGGAACACCAGGGAAGTCCCTATTTCATTCTTTTTTATGGCTGAGTAATATCACATTGAATATATGTACAATCACATCTTTATCTATTCCTTTGTTGAGGGACAATATGCTTCCACATATTGGCTATTGTAAGTAGTGCTGCATCCAATACATGCATTGGAATGCATGTATCTTTTTGAATTATGGTTGTCTCTGGATATATGCCCAGGAGTGGGATTGCAGGACCAGGCATGTGTATGTGCCAAGTCGCTTCAGGTGTGTCTGACTCTTCGACCACATGGACTGTAGCCACCCAGGCTCCTCTCCGTGGAGTTCTCCAGGCAAGAATACTGAAGTGGGTTGCCATGCCCTCCTCCAGGGGATCTTCCTGACCCAGAGTCTTCCATGATTCCTTCACTGCAGGCAGATTCTTTACTGTCTGAGCCACCAGGGAAGCCCTGCAGGATCATATGGTATTTCTATTTTTAGTTTTTTAAGGAAACTCCATACTATTCTCCATAGTGGCTGTACAAATTTACATTTCCACCAACAGTGTAGGAGGGTTCCCTTTTCTCCACACCCTCTCCAGCATTTATTGTTCGTAGATTTTTTGGTGATGGCCATTCTGACTGGTGTGATACCTCATTGTGGTTTGATTTGCATTTGTATGATCAATAGTGATGTCTAACATCTTTTCATGCACTGTTGAGTCTTTTAACAATCATTTATGGATAAGGGTGGGGACAGCAGGGTGAGGAACTGTGTTCTGGGTGTCTGGTCTCTCCACTGTGGGGACAGCATGGCAAAACCTGGCAGGGCCTCAGCTCTAGTAAAGGGGTTGTGAGTGCCAAGTCCAGCCCATTGGGGTTCCCACAGGCTCTGGCATCTCCTCCCCTGGGCAGGGCCATCTGTCTTTCAAAGCACACCCCAGTTGCCTGGGTTCCCTGCTTGCTGTCCCTGGCACAAGCCCCGGGCTGCGGTCCTGGGAGCCTAGTCCTGCTGGGAGCTGGTGCCTCCTGGAGGCCGCAGGCCATTTCTTCCTCTGCCCTCTGCAGGTGGAGCAGTTGACAGGCTGAGTCCCTGTTTCTCTTGGCCAATTCCCGCCACAGCTAATCTCCTCCCCGTGGCCCACTCCTGGAAATGAGCCCTCTGGGGCAGAGCTGCACATGGGGTATCTTTATGAGGGAAGATAAATTTTCTCACAAAGGCAGGCAGAGGACATAGTGGGGAAAGACCATAAGGTCCTGTTCTGTTTCACTTTGAGCCCAAGATCCTGCTATACAAGGTTTGTTAGACCCCTTCAGGTTTGGGTCACTACTCTAATAAAATTTCATGCTGTATGTAGCTTCTGACTACCTCTTCATTTATGTCTGGTGTTTCCTTGAGAAGATTTTTCTCTTTTGAATGTCCTGCTTCCCTTGTATTCTTGATGCCCTGCTTTGAACAAATTCTCCCGGCTTTTAAGTTCCAATCGAGGCTCAGAAACCCCTGCTTTGAGTCAGTTGCTCTCAAACCTTGGTGTACATTGTGATCATCTGAAGGGCTTTTACATCCCAGATCTCTGGGCTCCAATCCCAGATTTTCTGATTTGGTAGCCTGGGTTCCAAAGTTACCTTACACCACATTCTGGGTCAATGTTAATGTCCTGGTTTTGGGATTCATACTTGGAGAAGATCAAGTGTGTTCACTGAGGTAGGACTCCTTCAATGTGACAATCACTATAATTGACAGATGCACAGAGACATAAAATCTGTGAGTTTCTAAATGGATGCTTCTCCTGAACCATTTTGAAGGAACAAGACTGTCTCTCCTTATTGTTTGGTGTATGGCTCATAAATTTTAGGTCTATATCCTTGGTATGTCAACTCTGCAAACTGACAAAAGAAATGGAATTTAAAATTACTATATTTCAGTATAGAGTGTTCGGACAGAGCTGTACTTGAAAACATGGGAAAGCCATGGAGGTGGCTTGAGTCCCTGGAGAAGCATCACGAACTCAAGAAAATCAAAGGGCAGATGTGTGTATTCTTGAAATCCTGCAACACTAACAGGAGGGATGTTTTCCAAACAGTTGCTTTGCACACTGGTGAATCTTGTTATTATTTATGGCCAAAATTATGTGTTTCCCTTGTAATTTAATAAAATTACAATTCTAGATTATCAACTGAGGGAAAAATATGAAAAAACTATTGCAATTATATGTATAATGAATTAACTGTAAGTTTGAAAATTTCAAACATACTTTCCACATGCATGTTCTCAGGTCACTAGAGAGAATGATGACAAACTTGGAAGTAGTCTGGACAAGTCTAATATGCTTAGTAGCCCCTTGCAAATGTGACCCAGAGGACGAAGCAGAGACTACAAAACACTCCCACCTGGATGCCAGACCAGGGTGGAGAGCAGATATTCAGGTAATTGAATTGCCAAACTTAGCCTCATATACACAGGCACGTACAGGGTTAACTGTACCTGGCAAATGACTCCGGGGTGGCAAGGGAGCCAGAGAGGCACCTCCTGGCAGTTGAATTGGGTGATTGGATCACTGGATTGTTCTGGTCACCACACTGGGTCCACTATCTAAATCCAATCACTCAAGAGTTAAGCCAATCACCAATCAAGAGGTCTCCTCCCACCTTGGGCCCATGCCTCTTTATAAAGGCCTTCTCTCTTCTCTGATTCAAATGCTCATTACAAAACTGGACCCTGCCAGTCATCCCCTGGCCTTCAGCGTCTCCTCAGCCTCTGAAGTTCACGCATCTGGCTGGAGTCTCTAGTCGCCACCATCATGCCCTCGTATCCGCTCAGTGTGGCTGTGGTCTGCATGAGCAACATGAACAGGAGCATGGAGGCCCACCGCATCCTCAGGAGGAAAGGATTCCGAGTCAGGTCCTTCGGAGCTGGATCTCGAGTCAGGCTCCCAGGAACTGCACGCAAGCTCCCCGTGGTTTACGATTTCTCCACCACCTATGAGGAGATGCACAAAGACCTTGTACGCAAAGACCGAGAACGCTACACCAGCAACGGCATCTTACACATCTTGGGAAGAAACAAGAGAATCAAGCCTCGCCCAGAAAGATTTCAAGAGTGCAGAGATCGCTTTGATGTCATCTTCACCTGCGAGGAGAGCTTCCAGCCCGTGCACGTGATCAACGTGGACATGGACGACGACCTGGAGGACGCCACCCTGGGGTCTTTTATCATCTGTGAGCTCTGCGAACGCCTCCAGCAGGCAGACAACCTGGAGGACTCTCTGGTCGAGGTGCTCCTGGCAGCCGAGCGGAAAACTGGCAAGAGCTTTCTGCACACGGTCTGCTTCTACTGAGGATCTTGTCTGGTTTCAGCTCCTCTTGGTAAGAACTTGTGCCTGGACATTGGGCTAGGTGGTACTTTCTGTCAGAAGCCGCTTCCAAGGCCTTTCTGCTAAAAGCCATCTACATGACTTTTTTCAGGTACACTCCACCCACAGAAGGAAATGGAGAAGGAAATCTTTTCCTGCCAAAGTAACGTGAACGCCCTGGAGGCATCCAAACCCTTCCATGGTGGGGGACGATGGTATGGATTCCTGACCCAGAAGGAACACTTCAGTGCTCACACGGCTCTGCGAGGAAGTTAACCTCGAGGACTCCATTATCCACATCAAGAGACCAAGGTTTACAATGGACAAGTGATGCGTTGAAGGATATTCAGGGAAGAAGAACAAACCCCACACCATAGTCCATTCCATCATTTTTTTTTACTTCATCATTTTAATGCAATTTCCTTTTGTCACTTTTGTGCATCAGTATAAATGAATTTTTCTTTTTAGTGAGATAGGATTATATTTAATGTTTGAACTTTAGAAATCTATTTTTAGATTGTATGTATTTTGGTAACTGCAACTTTCATAGAAACTCAGGTTCGATAATAGTAGGCATTGAGTGATAAAATCCCAGAATGATCTGTTCAATCAAATAGCCTATTTATTTGAAATAAAGTAAAATTGTTTAATTTGAAGAAAGAGTGTCTTCTCATTTGTGGTAGGGGAGGCATCTAAGCAACTGAGCCCTTTAAGAGCAGTTTCTGTTTTTTACAGCCCTCTGGCTTTCCTGTATGTGAGCCCTGCTGGCCTTCAGGCCAGACATTCTAAGGACTTATCTTCCCAATGCAGGACCCCCAGGCTAGGAAGCCCAATGCAGGATTCAAACTACTTTCTCCTTGGGGAGAACTTCTGCAGTTGTTATTACCCTCTCATTTTCAGGGCACCTACCTGGTGGTGTGATCTTGACTAGGCATTTCTGCCACTCCTATTGGTATTTTTACATTTAGTTGTGGAAAAATCTTTTCGATTAGTCTTCAGGTCTTTCCCATCAATATTTTCTCAGTAAATAGTTATAATTTTGATGTGGTCATGGAGGAGGTGGTGAGCTCAGGGTCTTCTTATCCCATCATCTTGGCCACCAAACACAGTACAAATTTAATTCAAGTCTGTTTAAATTACAAAGAAATGCTTCTGTGTAATGTGTTTTTAAAATAATTAACATGTAAATCTTTAAATTGTGCCAACTAAAAACAGGATTGATATTTATTAATTGCCATAAAGACAGAAACAGGAATATTTGGAGTAGTAATACTAACAATTGACTTATTAGAAATAAGTATGTGAGCACATCTGATCAAGGGATGTATAGAGAAAAATAGTGGAAAAGGAAGGCTTAAAGAGACCTAAAGACATGATCCACATATGTGGGATAAAGAGATGTTGTTGAAAAAGCAACTCGAAATCTGGTCTCCCTAGGGTGATAGCTGCCCCTGAGGCTTTCAGGCAAATACATAAAAGCTCAGTTCCTGGCACCCATCACTCTGAGAACCCTATTGTGACTTAACCCATTCTAACCTGTGTGAATTCCATTTGAAGCAGGTGACATTTATTATTACTGTAGAGTGATATTTCAGGCAATAAGACCATTACAAGACTAAATTTTATGCAGCCTGAAGAAAGTGGTTGAAAATATTAGGACCATTGTCTAGAGTAAAGGAAATAGATTTAGAGAGACAAAAGCAATTGTGTGCTGGATCCACTTGTACCTGCCCCTTTGCCCATTCCATGCAAACTCCACACTCAGTGATATCACCTTGTACTATGAAATACACCATGGCAGAGTACATACACAGAATTTGGCAAGCATTGCAAATCAGGACTATTTATGTATGTATTTGTTTATCTACATATTATGTATGTATATATGTGCGTTTGAGCTGGGTTACCAGCACACCACTGAACCACTCTCATACATATGAGCTGTCCCGGTAGAACGGAAACTGCTGTTTGGGAAAGCAGAGTGTAAAGAAGTGGGAACCGTCATTAGCTCCCACTGCGTCAAGGATCCCTAAGACCTTCCAGAGGAGGTTCTATGTTGGCCCCAGATCCTCACTGGTGTAAATATCTGAGGCATTAAAGAGCGTTGTTCATGGCCACCCTGAACTGACCCTTCAGCACCCCTACCTGATATCTGTCATTTGCTTTGTTAAACCTTTGAGACGTCACACTTCGCCTCGATGTGCTGAGGTCTAGAACTGCATAGAGGAAAAAGACAATGCCCAGACCACGGGAAGTTTAGAGTCAATAGCAAACCATGGTCAGGTTATCAGATTGTCTCCTATTCCTGAGATACGTGTTTTGATGATCAGATCCCTTGTGAAATCAGAGGAAATAAATGACATATGGGGAGAAGACTTTCACAAGCACGTTGCTGACATAGGGCAGATGGTGAACAGTATCCTGAATAGGGTTAGCTCTCTCAGGAACACGACAGGGAGAAGCAAGTAAGTTCTCCATGATACTGAAGCTCAATGGATCCAGCCTGGGGGAACCGGCACGAGGCGTTTGAGAAGTTGCTTTAGATTTGATTCAGTAAACAAATAGCTATCAAGTACTCACAATGTACCCATAGACCACACCACAAACATTGAGCTCCTCAGCATCTCTCCTCTGGCTCCTAGAAGAAAAATTCCTCTTCACTCCTAAATATCCAGTGTCCGTCATCATCTCTAAGCTGGTCCTCTTCGGGCTCCTCTTTATAATCACTTAACATTGATGCTGCTTCATTTTTACAACCTTTTCTTGCTACAGCCTTCTCAGCGTATGGCGCACACATTATCCCCCCTCTCCATGGCATTTACATGTCTGTTGTGATGTCTTCCATCCCCTTCAGGAGGATGGCCTTCCTCAGGGCACGATCTATTCTCAAAATGGCTGTTTGGTTATAGACTGACCTGGCTTTAGTAGCTACCCACAGCAGGAACATCTTCACACACCTTTACTGGGTTTCTGTTCTACGATTATATTTTTAGGACAATTTTAGTCATTACTTAGAAGGTAACAGGAATAAAAATAGGAGAGAATTTCCCCAATCTGTTAAATAAATTCAGAGGTGAGGAGTATCAATCCTGGAAGGGCAGAGAACAATCATTGTGATTTACTTTGTGCTGGATCTTCAGTTATGCCCTGTTAAAAATGCAGACCTTGAAAGTTGTTGATCAGTATACTTCATTATTTCATGGGTTCCTGAATTTGCAACTACCTGAGTTTTGCACCAAGTTCCTCTCTTGAGAATGCAGATGGACGTGGGAGTCAACTTCAGTCATAGTCAGACAGAGCATGAAAAGGGTAAGCCCTTGAGTTTGGCCTTCGTAGTATAAAATCACTCCTTTTACAAATAGCAATTTTGTATGTTGATTCAGGGGGAAAAGAGACCTCTGTCCACTAAACCACCTGTATTTCTTCTAGAAACTGAAGCAATTGAACCTTTCTTCCTTCTTCTCCATTAGCTCTTAGAATTTGGGCCCACTGCTCCTCCTTCCATGTGACCTCCCAACTCCTCTTTTTTACATAGTACAATAAATAACAAGACTATATTATGAACTTCTCAGCCTTCAGCTGGCCTGGATACTTGGTGCACAATTGTTTAAGTCTTTACCAGAATTTTACCACTGTTGCCTAGAAAGAAATTGACAAGGGACACATTAAGTATTGACGAGGTTTCAAAAACAATTTCAAAACTCATGTTATACTACCCTACTCTTCATTCTGTAGTCAAAACAATAGGACATAGCTACCTGCCCAGGGAAAGCCTTTGTTCTGCTCCTCCCCTGATTCCCTACCCATAGTCACAAAACTATTTTCAAAAGTAAGTTCAAAAATAACTCATTATTAAAACCAACACAAATACAGAGTAAATTATTCTTTCCATTCTGTTTGTGTATTAGCTTAATTTTGGACAACAAGATGTTAATCATTACCATACTCATTTAATTTTCTCTACTGCTCTATGGGTCTATCTTGCTCATGAAATTAAGGCTTCATTCAGAAAGCAAGTCATACCTTGTCTTTATTTATATATATATCCAAAATTCCTGACACCATCAGAATGGAATGGGGTGAAGTATGAACCAAAATCAAGCAATAATATGAAAGAAATGTTTGCATATAATCTGGATTTTCCTCTGTCTCCATGAATAGGCATGAGATTCTGGAAGAACTTCCCAAGTATGAGGACCTTAAACCACACTGGTGTTAGCCACACAGTCTTTTGCTTGCTGGGCATCCCTAGCCTTGAAGACCACTACATGTGGATTTCCATCCCATTTGTTATTTTGTATGCCGCTGCCTTGCTTGGGAACAGCCTGCTCATCTTCATTATCCTCACCAAGCGCAGCCTCCATGAACCCATGTACCTCTTCCTCTGCATGCTGTCCAGAGCAGACTTTGTCCTTTCCACGTACATTGTTCCTCAGGCCTTGGCGATCTTCTGGTTTCATGCGAGGGAGATCTCCCTGGATCGCTGCATTTCTCAAGTATTCTTCCTCTCTTCTGCTTTCATTTATGAGTCTGGGATCTTGCTGGTGATGGCATTTGACCGCTACATTGCCGTATGCTACCATCGTCCATATGTCAATGAGAGGGTTCCTGGTCTCCTGACAATTCTTGATGTGAAGTCACTAGACACAGGTCCCATTCTTAGCAAACCCAACCAGCACAAAGATCACCCATTCCATACCAAAGATATTCAGTGTTGTTACATTTGCCCAACTGCTTTTGTCTACACCCTCCCCCAAGACAGCAACTTCCCAAATTCCAGCCAGATCTCTGCACTACATCTAAATCTGAAGCAGGACACTCATCAGCCTTCAACTTTCAACCCTCCAATCTTTTGTTATTTTTTTAGCTCTAAGGACTCTTAGACAAACCATGTCCCACCATCCATTTCATCCAGTCCCATTCCTTTTAACTTTTCCACGGACACTTTCTATGTAGAGTTTCATCACTGGAGTCACTCCTTTGGAACACCAGCCACACTTTTACATGCTTTATATTTGCCTCCCCCATACCTCTACAGACAGGAAATCAACCAAAAATATTTTCTCAATTCCTTCCAGTGAATATTCTGACAAAAGTAAGATCTCCTGGACAGATCATTTCTCTCTCTTATAAAAGTCCCCAACATTCCCTATTTCCATTTTGTGTTCCCATCATTGGAGATGATCATCTCAACACACTGATCCCTTTCCTAATCCTGCCCTGACTGCCTCAACATCAGATGAAAGACTGACCTTGAAGCTCATTGAATCTACCCGGAGGGAAACCCTCACCTCCCTACTGCCAGCGCTGCCCCACGTGGATGTGTACACCCCATCACCAGTGTGGAAAGACAGAAAATTGACATTGTTTCTAAATTCTTCCCTCTCTCTCCTCTTCAGCATGTCCTGTCCTTTCAATTCCACCATCTTCCTATGATCCCACAGCTTCTCTCCTGTCCAGAGCTTCCACCTTACTGCTCAATCCACATTTCTCCTCGGGAAATCCTCTACTAGCTCATCCCATGCCCCTAGGTCCACCCTTGCTCCATCTTGGCTTTGCTCTGTAAATAAAGTCCACATCAACCTTCTGACATAGCAAGATACCTCATTCAACAAGGCCAATTTGCACTTCCTTTATTTTCTCCTGTAAGTTACACAAGCGTAGGTGCCATTGCTGGTCAGACCCAGGATGATTCACTTCTCTATAGATAGGATCCACTTTTGGAGGAGTTCAGCACTCAATGAACCTTTTATGCATGAAGAAAATCCACCTGAGGAAAGAGCGCTTGACCCTGTGGAATTCATTTAGCTTGAATAGTAAGAAACCAAGATGTTCTTTTGTAAGATCCAACCCCTACCAAAAATTAGGAGAGAACATTTTTTATAAACTGGAAGCTTTTATTTCATTTCATGAATATTGAATTGAACAGATCATGCCCAAATTTTAGCAGTCAATGCCTATTATTATCGAACCTGAGTTTCTATGAAAGTTGCAGTTACCAAAATATATACAATCTAAAAATAGATTTCTAAGGTTCAAACATTAAATATAATCCTATCTCACTAAAAAGAAAAATTCATTTATACTGATGCACAAAAGTGACAAAAGGAAATTGCATTAAAATGATGAAGTAAAAAAAAAATGATGGAATGGACTATGGTGTGGGGTTTGTTCTTCTTCCCTGAATATCCTTCAACGCATCACTTGTCCATTGTAAACCTTGGTCTCTTGATGTGGATAATGGAGTCCTCGAGGTTAACTTCCTCGCAGAGCCGTGTGAGCACTGAAGTGTTCCTTCTGGGTCAGGAATCCATACCATCGTCCCCCACCATGGAAGGGTTTGGATGCCTCCAGGGCGTTCACGTTACTTTGGCAGGAAAAGATTTCCTTCTCCATTTCCTTCTGTGGGTGGAGTGTACCTGAAAAAAGTCATGTAGATGGCTTTTAGCAGAAAGGCCTTGGAAGCGGCTTCTGACAGAAAGTACCACCTAGCCCAATGTCCAGGCACAAGTTCTTACCAAGAGGAGCTGAAACCAGACAAGATCCTCAGTAGAAGCAGACCGTGTGCAGAAAGCTCTTGCCAGTTTTCCGCTCGGCTGCCAGGAGCACCTCGACCAGAGAGTCCTCCAGGTTGTCTGCCTGCTGGAGGCGTTCGCAGAGCTCACAGATGATAAAAGACCCCAGGGTGGCGTCCTCCAGGTCGTCGTCCATGTCCACGTTGATCACATGCACGGGCTGGAAGGTCTCCTGCTCTCGGACCCACAGCTCCTCCACCACCCTGTCGTAGACGCTCTCCTCGCAGGTGAAGATGACATCAAAGCGATCTCTGCACTCTTGAAATCTTTCTGGGCGAGGCTTGATTCTCTTGTTTCTTCCCAAGATGTGTAAGATGCCGTTGCTGGTGTAGCGTTCTCGGTCTTTGCGTACAAGGTCTTTGTGCATCTCCTCATAGGTGGTGGAGAAATCGTAAACCACGGGGAGCTTGCGTGCAGTTCCTGGGAGTCTGACTCGAGATCCAGCTCCGAAGGACCTGACTCGGAATCCTTTCTTCCTGAGGATGTGGTGGGCCTCCATGCTCCTGTTCATGTTGCTCATGCAGACCACAGCCACACTGAGCGGATACGAGGGCATGGTGTTGGCGACTGGAGACTCCAGCCAGACGCGTAGACTTCAGAGGCTGAGGGGACGCTGAAGGCCAGGGGATGACTGGCAGGGTCCAGTTTTGTAATGAGCATTTGAATCAGAGAAGAGAGAAGGCCTTTATATAGAGGCATGGGCCCAAGGTGGGAGGAGACCTTTTGATTGGTGATTGGCTTAACTCTTGAGTGATTGGATTTGAATGGTGGGCTGGGAGCAGAGAACCCAGTGCTGTTTTCAGAACAATCCTGTGATGTAGTCACCCAACCTCAATGCCACCATGTGCCCACCCCACCCCCGCCCACCTCCTGAGCGTTTTGCCATCTCCAGTTAACCCTATCTGTGCCTGTGTGTATGGGGCTAGAATTGGTATCAGGCAAAACAACTGGACTACTCACTGGCTTCTCACCAGCTTTCCAAAGAGCTGAAGTCATGCATGTGGAAAAGGTCTTTGAAATTCCTGAGCCTCCTAATCCAATGATGCAAAGAATCACAGTGGTTGTTCCCCAGATTTTCATGGTAGAGTTGCTACTCCGGTAGAGTAGTTGTACTAAATCCTAGGAAGTCATTCATGGGTCTTCCTATCAGTCAAGAAATGCATGCACCCATGTTAAAAGCAACCTCTGGAAAATATGACTGCCATTTGATAGGGTTTTACAAGTTGCAAGAACACCGAATTTTCTCCATTCGCCTTTCTTCAATTCATCAGAATTCAGGAGGGAGCCGAACAGATCCTCCTCCCTTATCTTGTCTCCAAAAGCAGCTCAGTCTGAGCACTCCATACTCAGAATAGAAGCCTTTTCATTGCTTTTCTCCATTTGCATAGCTGATGAAGCAACTGTACAGATTTTAAACTTGGGATTGGGACACTGACCACCAACGAAACTTAATGCTGTCACTTCAAAATGGCGAGGGACAAAGTTCTCTCCATAGAGCCACAAACTGAATGTTCTGTCCATTACCATGATTCTCCCAGTGCAAAGAGTCCTACATCAGTAAACAGCCCAAGTCTACTCAAAGTGTGACCCCCAGAGCATCAGCATCAACTGAAGGGGAGTTTGTTTAACCTGGGAATTGTACTCCCAGAGAACTGAATCGGATCCCAGGGAAGGGCACTAAAGATTGAGAGCAAGTTGACTAATAGCAGAGATTTCAGAAGCTTGACTGGACCTTGGAAGTCCCCGAGAAGCATTGCCTCTAGATGGGAAATTGAATATTCTGAAGAGAAAAGCCAGATTAGAGAAAAGGCCAGGCATACCTGAAAAGGTAGTCAGCTCTCAAATATGATGTGAAAATGTTTTTTAACAGTCACTGCCTGAGACCTAACTCATCCTGCCAGGAAAAACGAGAGAGACAGAGAGAGAAGAAAGCTCTCAGAGCCCGAACTAAAATCACGATACTCCAGGAGGAAGTTGTTTCATCATGGTCCTTTGTCTTCACAGGACAGCTCTAGTGTCACCCAGTGGCGAAAACCTCCACTTCTGATCTGCTTTGGGTGCTCCTGAATTTATCTCTGAGGCTCGGGGTGGGGGGGGGGTTGGTTCTTGCTCAGCATGCCAGCACGATGGCAGCCAGGAGCTGACTCTTAGTGCCAGAGCAGCGCTCCGGCGTCGCTCCATAAGCGTTTCTGACGTGTGCCGTGCTGGTAGAGGAGACCTTGCAGGGCAGGGTTTGCTTCACTTCCTGCCAATTCTGAGCACTATTTAACTGGACACCGTCCCTGTTCTTTCACCTTGAGATAACCTTGAATATGTTTTCATTTATATGAAGATTGATTTCCCTTAGAGTCAGTCCTCTTTTGAATGATGTCAACATCTTTTTTATCATTATTACCTCTTTTCTTTCTTTTTTTAAAAAAATCAATCCTGTAGACAAAATGCCTTCTCCTCAAAGTTATCTTCTGTCTTTCTCGACTTACCACTCTGAGGAAGCCCATATTCTGTCAATTCTGGATGTAAAATCAATAGATACAGGTCAGATACTTAACAAACCCTACAAGTGCAGACATTACTCATTCAATACCAAGAAACTTTGGTATTGTCATTTCTTCCCCAACTGCCTCTGTCTGCACACTCCCCTGTGACAGCAGCTTCCATAGTTCCACCCAGATCTCTGCCATTACCTCAAAATCTGAAGCAGAATATTCACGAACCTTCAACCACACACCTTCCAATCTTTTACTTTTTTAACTCTAATAGCTCTTAGACAAACTATGCTTCAGCATCCACTTCATCCAGTTCCATTCCCTTTATTTTTCCATGGATACCTACTACGTTAAGTGACTTTGCTGTAGTCGCTCCTGTGTAACATCTACAGCACTTTGAGCTAGTTGCACTCTATCATATTTGCCTCCTCCATATCCCTACAGACAGGAATTCAACCAACAGTTTTTTCTGCATGTGGATTTTCTGGCAAAATAAATTCACCTGGACAATTCATTTCTCTTTCTTTCAAAGTGCTCCTAAATCTCCCTACTTCAATTTTGTGGTCCCATCATTGCAAAAGATCATCTCAACCGACTCTCCTACTCCCTCTCCACTCCTGACTGTGACTGTCCACCATCAGATGAGCGATTGATCTTGAATACCACTGACTATACCAGGAAAGAAAACCGTCACCTCCCTACCACTGCCCCCTTCAGATATAGATGTGTCTGCTCACTTGTGGGGAAAGACAGAAAATTGAGAGTGCTTCTATATCCAGCCCTCTCTCTTCTCTTCATCAAGTCTTTTCTTTTCAACTCCAACACCTCCCTCTGCTCCTGCAGCTTCTCCCCCTCTGTAGAGCCAGCTCCCCACTCCTCAGAGCACTCCTCTCCTCAGGAGTTCCTTTACTCACTGATCTCTCCAGATCCATGGCACTCCATCCCACCTACACGGATAACAAAGTCCACACTTACTTTCTGATAGTGAGTAAACTAACTTCACCATCCCAACTACCTCGCCTTTCTTTTCTCTTGTAAGTCACACAGAACTTGGTGACATGGCTGGTCATAACCGAGAATGTTTCACTTCCCAACAATAAGGATCCATTTTCAGAGGAGCACAAAACAGAAAACAACAAATGTTTGAAGCGAGAAGTAAATTCTCAAGAAAAAAGAATGGTTTTCTACATGGCATTTATAGGCTTTGAAAAAAAGGAAATGAAGACAGCCAGTTGGTAAGATCCATCCCCTACCACAAATGAGAAGACACCTTTTCTTAAATTAAAGAGTTTTATTTTGATTTATTTCATTTTGTTTTATTTAAATAAGCTATATAATTCAACAGATAGGACTTGGATTTTAGTAATAAATGTGACCACAGACTACACTGATTTATAATTTTATTTCATAAATAAGCTGTTGGATTAAACAAATCATGCTTGGATTTTGCCCCCCAAAAAGCCACCAATCATCTACCCAGAAATTATAATCAAGTAGATAATTGTCAGAGATTCAATCTAAAAGCAAAAATATTTCCAATTCAATATAATTTCCATTCAATGTATTCCCATCCCACTTAAGAAAAAACAACCTGTCATATTGATACACCAGGTCAAAAGGACAAAAGGAAACTAGTATCCATATAGATCAATAAAATAGACACTGTTCCTTTTTTTCAGAATATCCTTCAATGCATCACTTGTCCTGGGCTCCGTGTTCAGCCTTGATTGTCCATCCAGTAAAGAGAGTCCTCGAGATTAACCTCCTTGCAGAACCCTGTGAGCGCTGAGTTCTTCCTTCCAGGTCCAGTTCCATACCATCGTTCCCCACATTGGAAGGGCTAGCATGTCTACCGGTGTTCCATGTCCCCTGTGCCATGCAATGCTCTCCTTCTCCTTCACTGGGTGGGGTGTACCTGACAACAAATCATACATATATGGTATTTAGCAGAAACGGCTTTGAAGAAGCCTCTCCCAGAAAATACCCAGTAGCCCAAGAGTCCAGGCACGAGTTCCTACCGACAAAGCAGCTGAAAGCAGCCAAGAGGCTTCCTCAGTAGAAGCAGACCGTGTGCAGAAAGCTCCTTCCTGTTTTCTCCTTTGCTGCCTGGAGCAGCTCGGCCAGACGACTTTGCTTGTCGTCTGCCTGCTGGAGACCCTGGCAGAGCTCACAGATGATCGAGGCTCCAAGGCTGGCTGCCTCCAGGGTGTCTTCTATGTCCACGTTGATGACCAGCACAGGCTGCCAGGTCTCCTGATCTCTGGCGCACAGGTGGGCCACCACCCGGTTATAGGCTCTCTCCCCACAGGTGAAGATGACGTCAAAGGGATCTGGGCACTCTTGAAACCTTTCTGGGCCAGGCTTGATTCTCTCATTTCTTTTCAGGATGTGTAAGACTCCATTCCTTTTGTAGTGCTTTTGGTCTTTAGAGGAGAGGTCGCTGTGCATCTTCTTATATGACGTGGAGAAGTCATAGAGCACGGGTGGGTTGCGTGCCCCTCCTGGGAGCCTCACGTGGGATCCGGCTCCGAAAGACCTGACATGGAACCCGTTCTTCCGGAGGATGCAGTGGGCTTCCATGCTCCTGTTGACATTGCTCATGCAGACCACAGCCACCCTGAGCGGGGAGGAGGGCATGGCAGCAGCCTCTTGGGACTCCAGCTGGACAGGAGGACTTCAGGGTCTGAGCGGGACTCTGAAGGCCAGGGAGATGACCAGCTGGGTCCAGTTTCGTAATGAGCATTTGAATCAGAGAAGAGAGAAGTCCTTTATATAGAGGCATGGGCCCAAGGTGGGAGGAGATCTATTGATTGGTGATTGGTTTAATTCTTGAGTGATTGGATTTAGATAGTGGACCCAGTGTAGTGCCAGAGCAATCCGGTGATCCAATCACCCAATTTGACTGCCAGGAGGTGCCTCTCTGGCTCCCTTGCCACCCCGGAGTCCTTTGCCAGGTACAGTTAACCCTGTACATGCCTGTGTATTGAGGCTAAGTTTGGTAATTCAATCACCTGAACATCTGCTCTCCACCCTGGTCTGGCTCCTGGGTGGGAGTGTTTTGTAGTTTCCACTTCATCCTCTGGTCCACATTTGGAAAAGGCTACTATGCATATTAGACATTGTTTCCAGGCTACTTCCAAGCTTGTCGTCATTCTCTCTACTGACCTGAGAACATGCATGTCGAAAGTGTGTTTGAAGTTTTCAAACTTACAGTTAATTCATTATATGTATAATTGCTTTTTTTTTTACCACAATGAAGAAAAACCCATCTGTATGTTGTCTACAAGAAACCTATCTTAACTGTAAAGAATCAGATGAGTTAAAAATAATGTGATAGAGTAAGATATACCTTGCAAAAGAAAGCTGAGGTAGCTCTGTTCACTTGAGATAAAGCGCATTTCAGAACAATGAAGATTATCTGGAATAAAGAAGTGTAGTATATAATGACAGAATGGTCGATTCTTCAAGAAGACATAACAATTGAAATGTATATGTCCTTGACAACAGAAGGTCAAAATATGTGAGCCCAAACCAGATAAAACTGCATGAAGAGACAAATCCACTATTATAGTTGGAGGCATTATCACCTTGCTTTGACTGGTTGATAGACCAGGCAGTCTGAAAATCCATGAAAATTTAGTTGTCAGGACAAAACTATGAACTAACTTCATCTAGTAGACATTTGTGGAACAGTCTTTTCAATCATAGCAGAACAAAGATTATTTTCAAGCTCATATAGAATATTTGCCAGGCTAGACATCGTTCTGGGCCATAAAGCACACCTTAACTTATTTTAAAAATGTCAGTCTTATAAAGTATATTCTTAGACCAGAAATCAATAACAGAAAGCTTGAAAATCTCTTAATACTTAAGAGATTAAATGAAATATTAATACTTCCAAATAACACGTGGGTTAAAAAAATTCCTAAGGGAGTATTTTTCATAGAGGAGAGATTCTTTAAAATAGAAAGTATATATTCAACTTGTTCCTGACCAGGTCATATATGTATGAAGATTAAGAAAATACACATCATAGATATTAGAGTCATTATTGTTTTATTACACTGAAAACAATTAAATGAAAGTTTGTTAAATTAAGACATTAGTATGAATTAAAATTTTGCTCAAGTTTTTATCTAGCAGAGCTATTTCTATAAAGTTTATTTCAGCAAAATTAATGATTTTTATTTCTCGTATGGCTGGAAGTACATGATCACAGTGCTCAGCGCAATGTCTAGCTGTCAAAAACAATTAAACTTGGGTAAAATACTGGGTTGAGAAGTTGGAGATTAATGACATTGTCCTTACCCAATCAGTAAGAGCCCCAGAAATAAACCTGCAGTTCAGCAAAGTCAAGTTTTATTTTACGCATTTCAGTAAGGGACACTGAACAGTATAGGGGTGTCTGACCAAACAAATAAAAAAGATACAGTTATGGGATTTAGAATTGGTAATGAAAAAGTTGTGTGTATTTATAACAAAACACAGATTTTTTTGAAGGTGATATTAATTTCATCCTCTGTCTTGAGAAACAATGATGTATAAGAGTACTTGTGTAATTTATTGAATATAAAGTTGTTTTTAAGTTAAAAAGTTTACGGATGCATTCACGGTGAGCAGGTAAAACTACTTTAAAAGAATACACAAAAAGCATTAGCATTTTTTACCCTCAACACTCATAAATGTGAATTTTTGGTGAATAAGCAGTAAATGGAATGATAATCTAGGCTGGCAAATGAAATGAAATATATTACAAATGTCAAGAATCACAAGGTTTCTACAAATTGTGCATGCACATTTTCATACCCTCAGGAAAAAATGAAGACTCATGATATATAACTCCAAAATATGAATCTGATGATGACTCTAGGGATAAATATAAATCAAATCATCCTTATATGAAGGACAAAAATTTGAAAATCATCTTTACATAATTATTGTAGGCATTGATAGAGCAGATTGAAAATAACTTTCAGTTCAGTTCAGTCGCTCAGTCGTGTCCGACTTTGCGACCCCATGAATTGCAGCATGCCAGGCCTCTCTGTCCATCACCAACTCCCGGAGTCTACCCAAACTCATGTCCATCGAGTCAGTGATGCCATCCAACCATCTCATCCTCTGTCATTCCCTTCTCCTCCCACCCCCAATCCTACTCAGCATTAGGGTCTTTTCCAATGAGTCAACCCTTCGCATGAGGTGGCCAAAGTATTGGAGTTTCAGCTTCAACATCAGTCCTTCCAATGAACACCCAGGATTGATCTCTTTTAGGATGGATTGATTGGATCTCCTTGCAGTCCAAGGGACTCTCAAGAGTTTTCTCCAACACCACAGTTCAAAAGCATCAATTCTTCGGTGCTCAGCTTTCTTCACCATCCAACTTTCACATCCATACATGACCACTGGAAAAACCATAGCCTTGACTAGACGGACTTTTGTTGGCAAAGTAATGTCTCTGCTTTTAAATATGCTATCTAGGTTGGCCATAACCTTCCTTCCAAGGAGTAAGCATCTTTTAATTTCATGGCTGCAATCACCATCAGCAGTGATTCTGGAGTCCAAAAAACTAAAGTCTGACACTGTTTCCACTGTTTCCCCATCTATTTCCCATGAAGTGATGGGACTGGATGCCATGATCTTAGTTTTCTGAATGTTGAGCTTGAAGCCAACCTTTTCACTCTCCTCTTTCACTTGTATCAAGAGGCTTTTTAGTTCCTCTTCACTTTCTGCCATAAGGGTGGTGTCATCTGCATATCTGAGGTTATTGATATTTCTCCCGGCAATCTTGATTCCAGCTTGTGTTTCTTCCAGCCCAGCGTTTCTCATGATGTACTCTGCATATAAGTTAAATAAGCAGGGTGACAATATACAGCCTTGACATACTCCTTTTCCTATTTGGAACCAGTCTGTTGTTTCATGTCCAGTTCTAACTGTTGCTTCCTGACCTGCATACAGGTTTCTCAAGAGACAGGTCAGATGGTCTGGTATTCCCACCTCTTTCAGAATTTTCCACAGTTTATTGTGATCCACAGAGTCAAAGGCTTTGGCATAGTCAATAAAGCAGAAATAGATGTTTTTCTGGAACTCTCTTGCTTTTTCGATGATCCAGCAGATATTGGCAATTTGATCTCTGGTTCCTCTGCCTTTTCTAAAACCAGCTTGAACATCTGGAAGTTCACGGTTCACGTATTGCTGAAGCCTGGGTTGGAGAATTTTGAGCATTACTTTACTAGCATGTGAGATGAGTGCAATTGTGCGGTAGTTTGAGCAGTCTTTGGCATTGCCTTTCTTTGGGATTGGAACGAAAACTGACCTTTTCCAGTCCTGTGGCCACTGCTGAGTTTTCCAAATTTGCTGGCATATCGAGTGCAGCACCTTCACAGCATCACATTTGAGGATTTGAAATAACTCAACTGGAATTCCATCACCTCCACTAGCTTTTTTCGTAGTGATGCTTTCTAAGGCCCACTTGACTTCACATTCCAGGATGTCTGCCTCTAGGTGAGTGATCACACCATCGTGGTTATCTGGGTCGTGAAGATCTTTTTTGTACAGTTCTTCTGTGTATTCTTGCCACCTCTTCTTAGTATCTTCTGTTGCAACGGCTCGGCGCAGGAGCCAGGCGGCTGCGTCGGCTCGGCGCAGGAGCCAGGCGGCTGCGACGGCTCGGCGCAGGAGCCAGGCGGCTGCGACGGCTCGGCGCAGGAGCCAGGCGGCTGCGACGGCTCGGCGCAGGAGCCAGGCCGAGAGGAGCTAGGCCGGGCCGGGGGCTGGGGTCCGGGGTCCGGGGGCGGCGGCCGACAGGGGCTAGGCGAGGCCGGGGGCCGGGGGCGGCGGCCGACAGGGGCTAGGCCGGGCCGGGGGCCGGGGTCGGCGGCCGACAGGGGCTAGGCCGGGCCGGGGGCTGCGGCCGACAGGGGCTAGGCCGGGCCGGGGGCGGCGGCCGACAGGGGCTAGGCGGGGCCGGGGGCCGGGGGGGGCGGCGGCCGACAGGGGCTAGGCCGGGCCGGGGGCTGGGGGCCGTTGGCGGCGGCGAGTGGAATTACCCAAGGCCCAAGGAGCAGGGGCTGCGTGGGCACAGGAGGGCCGAGAGGAGTTACTCCACATTCAAGGTCAGGAGGGGCCGTCGTGAGTAGAAACCTGTTGCCAAGGTAAGGAGCAACGGCTGCGCTTTGCTGGAGCAGCCGTGAAGAAATACCCCACGTCCAAGGTAAGAGAAACCCAAGTTAAGACGGTAAGTGTTGCGAGAGGGCATCAGAGGGCGGACACACTGAAACTAAAATTACAGAAAACTAGCTAATCTGATCACACGGACCACAGCCTTGTCTATCTCAATGAAACTAAGCCATGCAGTGTGGGGCCACCCAAGACGAAAATAACTTTAATTTTCATTAATTTAACTCAATATTTAATGGCATTTTAAGTACAAAGTTGGTTTTGCCAGAGACCTGGGTTCGATCCCTGGGTTGGGAAGATACCTGGAGAAAGGAAAGGCAACCCACTCCGGTATTCTGGCCTGGAGAATTCCATGGACAGTATAATTCGTGGGGTCACAAAGAGTAAGACATGACAGAGCGACTTTTTCACTTTCACTTTCCTTTCACAGCTGATTAACAATGTGATAGTTCCCTTTCTCCCTGGCAACCATAAATTCATTCTGTAATCTGTGAATCTGTTTCTGTTCTGTAAATAAGTTCATTTGTATCATTTCTTTAATATTATGCATATAAGGGATACCATGTTTTATTTTTCCTTCTCTGTCCGACTTACTTCACTTAGTATGACAATCTCTAGGTCCTTCCATGTGCTGTAAGTGGCATTATTTCATTCTTTTTAATTGTTGAGTAATATTCCATTGCATATATGTACAACATCTTCTTTATCTACTCCTCTGTTGATGGGCATTTAGGGTGCTTCCATGTCTTGGCTGTTGTAAACAGTGCTGCAATGAATATTGGGGTGCATGTATCCTTTCGGATGGTGTTTTTTCTCCAGATATATGCCCAGGAATGGGATTGCAAGGTTATATGGTAGCTTTGTTTTTAGCTTTTTGAAGGAATATCCATACTGTTCTCCATAGCAATTGCACAAACTTACATTCTTACCAGCAGTGTAGAAGAGTTCTCATCTCTCCATACTCTGGAGATGTGCATAACTTTTAGTTAGACTATCACTCACTGAGGCAGAGAATATACCCTACTGGCTTTTCATGTTTCTTTTTTGCATGTTCACAGATGAAGTGTGTGAGATATGTCAAAAGTCTAAATTTTCATCTCTGTCTGAGAGTTTGAGGTGATGTCTCTGGTAGTCTCTACAATATATGCTTTCTTTAAACCACACTAGTGTTAGCCACACAGTCTTTTGCTTACTGGGAAACCCTGGCCTTGATGACCAGCACATGTGGATCTCCAACCCCTTCTTCATTTCCTATGTCATCGCTCTGCTTGGTAACAGCCTACTGATCTTCATTATCTTCATAGAATGGCACCTCCATGAATCCATGTACCTGCATGCTGTCTGGAGCAGACATTGTCCTCTCCACATGCACAGTCCCTCAGGCCTTGGCTATCTTCTGGTTCGGTGTTGGGGAGATCTCCCTGGATTGCTGCATCACCCAGCTCTTCTTCATCTGTTTCACCTACATTCTGAGTCAGGGATTTTTCTGGTGAAGTCATTTGACTGCTACATTGCCATATACTACCCGCTGAGATACACCACTATTCTTACACATACACTGATTGGGAAAATTGGTGTTATCATCTTTCTGAGAAGTTATTATATGATTTTTCTGCATGATATTTCTTTTGAAAAGATTGATTTCCTGTCAAAATAATGTCATCCCACACACTTGTTGTGAAAACAATGGCTTGGCCAAATATGCTTGTAATGACATTAGAGTGAACATCTGGTATGGACTCTCTGTCATAATGTCAACAGTGGTCTTAGATGTCCTATTAATTTTTAGTTTCCTACATTCTGATTCTTCATGCTGTCTTCCACATCCCTTCCCAAGATGTTCATCACAAGGCTCTCAAGATGTGTGGATCCCAT
The DNA here is from genome assembly GCA_024291935.2 of Okapia johnstoni. Taxonomy (NCBI): domain Eukaryota; kingdom Metazoa; phylum Chordata; class Mammalia; order Artiodactyla; family Giraffidae; genus Okapia; species Okapia johnstoni. Next base: position 27,338,940 of record CM044325.1, read on the forward strand.
GTCTGCATCATCATTCTCTTTTATGGGCCTGGACTCTTCACAACCCTGACTCGGAGGTTTGGTCGGCACATTCCACCTCATATCCACATCTTTTTGGCTAATGTTTGTGTTCTTGCTCCACCTATGCTGAAGCCCATCATTTATGGGATCAAGACGAAGCAAATCTGGAGCAGGTGGCTCACATATTTTTTCCAAGGCAAAGATAACTTTGGAGGATGAACAGAATTTTCAGCTTTTGTAGGTATCCATGATGTGAGCTGTAGAATTGGTGGGTGGAAACCCTAGTGGTGAACTGGATAGTAGGAAACAGTGAATTCTATTACAGTGGAAGTTCTCCAAGAAGGTTCTGGGACTTACATCTTGTGCAGTCAAATCAACAGAGAAAGTAATACCATGTTTGACTGAACATGCTATGTCCTATGCAGAGCCTGTGAATTTCCAAAGCCACGCATCTTTCATGTCTCTGGCTTGATTTGGTAATAGGTGAAATAAATACAATGTTCTGGTTTTAAATTTGTTCAACTGTTCCTCACTGAGTTTCTCACCCTTTGAGACATCTTGTGACATCCCTGGACAATCACATACAAAGGGTACATTTGTCAGTTATGCAAGATGAATAACTTCTAGAGATGTAATGGGTAGCATTGTAACTATAGTCAACTATATTATATATTTGAAATTTTAAGAGGTTTGATCTTAAGTTTGCTCACCACATACAGACATAAATTGTAGTTAAGTGTATAGAATATGTTAATTGGCTTGATTTAATCATTTCAAAATAAATGTATCAAAATAATACATTGTATGCCTTAGAAGTATAAACTTTATATTGGTAAATTATAGTTAAATGAAGAAGAAACAAAAAGAGTTCCCCTAAACACAGCCACTAGATAGGTAAATAATTTGGCATGTATTCTGCATTTTTTCTATATATTTTTTTGTATCTGTGAAAAACTGATTAAAATGAACATGTCTATAAATATGTGCATACATACTTAGTTGTGTCTGGCATTTGCAACCCTATGGACTGTAGCCTGCCAGACTCCTCTATCCTTGAGATTCTCCAGGCAAGAATACTGGAGTGGGTTGCCATTTCCTTCTCCATGAGATTTTCCTGACCCAGGGGTTGAACCTGCATCTTCTGCATTACCTGCTTTGGCAGATGGATTCTTTACCACTGAGCCACCTGGGAAGCCTGCTCATAAACATAGGCAGACACTTATGTAGTTGTACATTTAGAAAAAGTGGAATTATATTAGTGACAGCATTTTTGTGTCGGCCATTATCTAACTTGTCCATGACTTACATCAGTAAGTTGTGAATCATAAGAGTAAGCGTTAATACCTGAAAAGAAAAGGAGGAATGCCTGTAGAGCACTGGTTGTGAACACAGGAAATGTGGTTCCTATTTTTAACCAAGGAGAGTACACTGGTATGACACTGACTCTTGGGCAGGGCAAATCCATGACAGTTTATTGAGCTGCCTGATTGTAAACAACCCCTGAATGTAGGAGCTACAACAGGCACTATTCCTGGTTCCTTCTTTAGCAGCATTTTATATTAGAAGATGGAATAGAGTCTGTGCTAGATACACAGGGAATATGACCGGAACCATTGCATGAACCCAAGGCTACACCATTCCCTTGGAAAGAACTGATATACTTGTGCCCAGGAAAGACATTCCATAGAGATGGATCTTACACAACTCCCACAAAGCCTCTTTGCATGTCACACAAAGGCAGCGCAAGGACAGAAATGGCCATGAGTTCAGGATGAAGTGCCCATCCAGAGTAACACCCAAGAAAAGTGCTTTAAGAAGTTGTCTCACGTGAATTTTCCCTTCACCTACTCTGGGCCTTCGAATCTATATTTCAGCCTGAATAGCGCCCACAAACCCAAATGTCATCCCACCTCCCTGCCCCTGCTACTTGCTTAGAAACAACACAAGCCACCCCAACTACCACAGGTATGGAAAGGGTTAACTGTACAAATGGATTCAAGCCTTTTATATAAAACACTCTCAGGATTACCACATATTTAGACATATATGTCTCAATAGTGTAGTCATGGTAGTGTTAGTCGCTCAGTCATGTCCAATTCTTTGTGACCTCTTGGACTCTAGCCTGCCAGGCTCCTCTGTCCATGGGATCCCCCAGGCAATAATACTGGAGAGGGTAGTCATTCCTTTCTCCAGTGGATCTTCCTGACCCAGGGATCGAACCTGGGTCTCCTGCATTGCAGGCAAATTCTTTACTGTCTGAGCCCCCAGGAAAGCCCATATTTCTCAATAGCCACACCCTAAACAAATAAACCAAAAGTTGTAAATAAAAGGAGTTGACTCAACAAACATTAATGGATGCCCACTTTATAACTTACCAGATCTAAGCTAAAATCTGGAGATATAGAAATAAATATCATATTCCCCTCTCTTAGGAAGGCCATGCATTAGAGCAGACAAAAAAGCTAGCAATTAAAATGCCTTGTGATAAATTATGTAGACAACACTGTGGAACATTGTGAGACAAAGGACAGTCACTTTGCCCAGCTGAGAGTGAGAGGAGTTGTTCTATAGGAGCTGATTACTGTGTTGAATGTTGACCAGTAGCAAGAGTTTCCCAGGTCAAAGGACTTGGGAATAGCAAGTAGGCAGTCTGAGAAGTAGCATATGAGGGGCAAGAGAGGGTCCTTAAAAGACAGGCAAGGTGACCCAGAAAAGGCCTTGAATATGAAGGAGCTCAGGACTTGCCATTCCCAAATAGGTCACTTTGGAATAATGAAGTGAAAGAGAAAGTGAAAGTGAAAGTCACTCAGTCATGTCTGACTCTTTGCAACCCCATGGACTATATAGTCCATGGAATTCTCCAGACCAGAATACTGGAGTGGGTAGCCTTTCCCTTCTCCGGGGGTGCTTGAAAAACAGTGAATGACAGGGAGCCTCTATGACCACTTTTTCTACTTAAAAACAGGTCATACAGTTTTCCAGGAGAAAGGTGATCTCTCTGTAGCAGCAGCAGAAGACTGTCCTTGTTTGCAGAGACTGGGAAGCCATGCTGAAATGGGTCTGAAAAAACAAGTTTGATAAAATAATTCTTATCTTCCCTTGTTCCTGCCTCCTGCACCATATATTCTCTAGTCACTTCCCCACAACTTACTGTGTCTTGACACTTAGTCACAAACTTACTATTATTTCTTTATCTTAGAAATATAAGAGCTTTTGGGTCTGGTCATTTATTTAGGGCTTCATTCTGTTGTGAAGGTCCTCATATACAGGTAAATATTGAACAAATCTTGTATCCTTTCCTGTCTGCTTCATCTGTCTCCTTTCAGTTTAATGTTTAGGCTCAGGCAGAGAACTTAAGCAGGTAGAGGAGGGTGGCTGAGTGGTAAAGAATCTACCTGTAATGCAGGAGATGTGGGTTTGATCCCTGGGTTGGGAAAATCCCCTGGAGAAGTAAATAGCAACCCACTCCAGTATTCTTGCCTGGGAAATCCCATGGACAGAGGAGCCTGGTGGACTACAGTCCATGGGGTCGAAAAGAGACATGACTTAGTGACTAAACAACAACAGCACTATTCACACTAGAGATTTAGACATTAACTAATGTTCAGAGTGGGTGTTTGAGAATGTTAATAAGTCATGATCTGACTTGGAATAAAGAAAGTAAATTATGATTTGACCCTTTGTTTGGTGTGTGTACTTAGATTCAAATTAGGTAGACTCAAATCTTGGACACTGGCAGTGTCAGCAATGTGTCAACTTATTATAGGCATTTGATCAATTCTTGCTGCTACATTTCCCATTACAAAAAGAGATATTTAAGTGAATAGGTTTTAGTACAAAATCTATTTCAAATTTTTGCTAAGAAGAATGTATGTGCTATTTCAGCTTATTAGAATTAGAAAAAACTTGCTTTTAATCAATCAATTCAATGAATATTTATTGGATGACTTTATGAGTTTGACATTATGTTGGGTGCTAGGTAAGATGCATGCATACTCAGTTATGTTTGACTTTTTTCGACCCCATCAACTGTAGCCCTCCAGGCTCCTCTGTTCATGGGATTTCCCATGCAAGAATACTGGAGGGGGTTGCCATTTCCTCCTCCAGGGGATATTCCCAACCCAGGGATCACACCTGGGTCTCCTGCATTGGCAGGTGGATTCTTTACCAATGAGCCACCAGGGAAGGAAGTAAACCTAAGCACTTACAATCCCTATCTTCCAGATATTTCAATCCATTGAGGAATTAAAATAACAATCAGCTTTCATACAGGTGTAGGCAGTTTTGAGTGCTTTGGGATCTCAAAGGAAAAGCTGTGTGAGACTGGGAGGGAACATAGGGTTCTTTGATGGAAATGAATTTAGGCTTGATCTAACAGCTGAATGGAGAAGGCAATGGCATCCGACTCCAGTACTGTTGCCTGGAAAATCTCATGGATGGAGGAGCCAGGTGGGCTGCAGTCCATGGGGTCGAGAAGAGTCGGACACGACTGAGTGACTTCACTTTCACTTTTCACTTTCATGCATTGGAGAAGGAAATGGCAACCCACTCCAGTGTTCTTGCTTGGAGAATCCCAGGGACGGGGGAGCCTGGTGGGCTGCCGTCTATGGGGTCACACAGAGTCGGACACGACTGAAGCGACTTAGCAGCAGCAACAGCTGAATAGATTACTTAGAAGGTGTTTGTAGATGGAGGTCGAGACAGAGAACTTTGAAGGGAGAGAACACAGTTTGTGCAAAGATACTGAGGCTAGATAGAGCCTGTTACCTTCAAGGAACTGAAAGGACAAAAAGATCCCCAGCATGTCTTTCTAACAGTTAAGATTAAAACCGTTTTCATTTTTCGTTAAACAAGGAAACCATTGAAGTATTTAAGCACGAGTTACTCTTGATCAGACGTGTGTTTTGCAGGTAGTCTTCCTTTCCCTATCTGTTTAGACTCTTGAGCGGAATGGGGCAGAGCAGCAGCAGAGACTTGAGGGCACATCAGGTATGCAGTTTGGGAATGGAAGACATTTCCTTTAAAATACCAAATTTGAAAGCCCATTAACCCTCAGACCTGAAGCATCTTGGTATTGACTTTCCTTTGTACAACTTTTAGGGCTTTAGGGTTCAAATTAGGTTCTCAGTCTAGCTGCTTTGTCATCCTCTGGGAGTTTGTTGGAAGTGTATACTCTTGGATCTCACTTTGGATTAATAAATCAGAAATTGTATGTTAGGATGATCCTAAAATAACCTGTTAGGTTATTTGAATATCGGAGATTTGAGTAACATTGCTAAAGGTAAAAGATTCTCAAATTTGGTTGTATGTTAGATCCACCTGGCTAGTTTGAGGAACTATTGCTATCTAGTTCCCGCCACCAGACACCAGGGTTTAAATTTCCCCTGAATCTAATGAGTGTTAAAACTCCCCAGAAACTTCTAATGTATAGTTGTGTACCTAAGAAGTAAAGACGGGACTTTGTATTTTCAGAAATATCTGCCTCAGGCAGTTGTCCGCAAGCATTGGTAGGCATAGAATCACCTGGGGGGATTTTCATAACATAGATTTGGGCTCCACCCCCAAAGTATCTGACTCAGTGGGTCAGGGGTCCATATTTACATTTTCCTCAAGTTTCTACTTGATGCTAAAGCTAGTGGTCTGGGGAATACACTTGGAGAAGCAGTGCATTTTAGAGGGTATAATGATTTAAGAAAATTAGCAATTCACAACCACCTCCCATAAGAGAAGCATTAAAAGATAGTGTGTTGCTTCAGAGATTTTGTCCTTGCACAGGTATAAAGTCATATGTTTATCTCTCCTTTTTGTTTGGTATTTTTATAATTTCTAAGTGTATAACATTCACTTAAAAATTAAGACATGAAAATGAAAATAATTTTAAATGTATTGCATTTCTGTATGCAAATGCTCAGGCTTCCCAGGTAGCTCAGCTGCTTCAATTCCTGGGTCAGGAAGATCCCCTGGAGAAGGGATAGGCTACCCATTCCAGTACTCTTGGGCTTCCCTGGTGGCTCAGATGGTAAAGAATCAGTCTGCAGTGCAGGAGACCTGGATTTGATCCCTGGGTTGGGAAGATCCCTGGAGGAGGGCATGGCAACCCACTCCAATATTCTTGCCTGGAGAATCCTCATAGACAGAGGAGCCTGGCAGGCTACAGATCATGGGGTCACAAAGAGTCAGACACAACTGAGTGACTAAGCACAGCACAGCAGGTGCAAATGCTCACATAAAGCTTTATTTGAAAGCATGAAAGTAGGCAGACACTTTCACCAATTCCTGATTTTCTTGCAATCCCACTCCTGGGAATATACCCAGACAAAACTATAATTAACAATATAACAATACATCAATATATGCATCTTTATATTCATAGCTGCACTGTCCACAACAGCCAAAACATGGAAACAAACTAAGTGTCCACTGACAGGTGAATGGAATAAAGAAGATATGGACATATATACAACTGAATACTACTCAGCCATTAAAAATAAGGAAAAATGCTATTTACAGCAACATGGATGCAACTAGAGATTTTCATACTAAGTGAAGAAAGTCAAAGTGAAAGATAAATATATGGTATCACTTACAAGTGGAATCTAAAGTATGACATAAAAGAACATATCTACAAAACAGAAACAGACTGCTAGTCATAGAGAACAGATTTGTGTGTGCATAGGGGAAGGGGAAGGGAGAGGGATGGACTGGGAGTTTGGAGCTGGTGATGAAAACTATTGCATTTAGAATGAGTAAACAACAAAGTCCTAATGATTAGCACAGGAAACTCCACTGAATATCCTGTGATAAACCATAGTGATAAAGAATATAAAATGTGTATATGTGTATTACTGACTCACTTTATACAGCAGATTGGCACAACATTGTGAATCAATTATGTTGTTTAGTTGCTAAGTCCTGTCCAATTCTTTGCAACCCCATAGACTCCCCAACAGACTCCTCTGTCCATGGGATTCACCAGGCAAGAATAGAGGGTTGCCATTTCCTTCTCTCAGCTATACTTCAATACAAAAAAATTTAAAAAAGAAATGATCAATATTTGTCCTTAATATATCATGAGATATATCACGGTCATTACCAATAGGTAGATTTGCTTTCACAAGTTCTTTTTAGGGCAAAGATCCAATAAGTATCTTGAGTATCTGGCAGATGTTCTGCATGAGTTCATCAGACTTAGTCCAGACTGAGACATGGAGAAGTCCTGCTCCTGCAGTGGCCTCTTGGTTCCATTTTGGAGCACTTTCTTACCAATACCAAGAAGATTTTGGTTCTCCTTCCAAATATGAAATACAGAAAATTTTGTGTTGCTGAAACACTAATAAATGATCAGCACGGATGTAGTCCAGAACATGACTTTTGTACTGGTGAAAAGTTTTATGAATTATGGGGCCAAATTTTCACAATCTTATGAGTTACAGTTTTATTTCAAGAATATCCAACTGTATCTTAATGCAACAATATTATAGGTAAAGTTGCATTGAATGTCAGTTAAAATTTTTAAAATAGATTTGTGGGCAAATCGTGAACAGTTCACTGAAGCGTTGTAACATTTTATAGTTCACCTAGTTGAGCTGATCTCTGAGATAACTGTAAAATTCTGGTCAGTCTCATCTCTCATTCACTTTGCAAAACCACAGGGCCAGATCTAGGTATTAAAAACCTCCATTGGGTGCCCATTGTACTACAAAGCTACAGGAATCAAAACAGTATGATACTGGCACAAAAAATAGAAATGTGGATCAATGGCACAGGATAGAAAACCCAGAAATAAGCCCATGCCTATAGTCAATTAATCTATGACAAAGGAGGCAAGACTATGTAACATTGGAAAGATAGTTGCTTCAACAAATGATGCAGGGAAAACTGGACAGCTAAAAAAATGAAATAGATCATTCCTTAATTACATACACAAAAATAAGCTCAAAATGGATTAAAGACCTAAGTGTTAGACCAGACACTATATAATTTTTAGAGCAAAACAGATAGGACACTCTCTGACATAAATCACACCAACATCTTTTTCAATCCATCTCCCAGAATAATGGAAATAAAAGAAAAAATAAATGGGACCTACTTAAAGTCTTTTGCACAGCAAAAGAAACAATAGACAAAACAAAAAGACAACCCTAAGATTGGGAAAAATATTTGCAAATGATGTGACTGAAAAGAGATTAGTCTCCAAAATTTACAAACAGCTTATGACACTTAATAGCATCAAAAAACCCAACTCACGCAAAAAATGGGCAGAAGACTGAAATAGACATTTCTCTAAAGAGGACATACAGATGGCCAAAAGGTGTATGAAAAGATGTTCAACATTGCTAGTTATTAGAGAAATGCAAATCAAAACTACAGTGAGATATCCCCTCACACCGGTCAGAATGGCTATCATCATCAAAAAAAAAAAAATCCACAAACAAATGCTGGAGAGAGAATGGAGAGAAGGGAACCCTCTTGCTGCACTGTTTATGGGAATGTAAATTGGTACAGCCACTATGGAGAATAGTATGGAGGTTCCTTTAAAAATTAAAAATAGAGCTAGCATAGTGTTAGTTGCTCAGCCCTGACTCTTTGAGACCCCATGGACTGTAGCCTTCCAGGCTCCTCTGTCCATGGAATCGTTCAGGCAAGAATACTGAAGTGGGTTGCCCTTCCCTTCTGCAGGGGATCTTCCCAACCCAGGGATTGAACCCAGGTCTCCCACATTGCAGGCAGATTCTTTACCCGCTGAGCCACAAGGGAAGCCCAGAGCTAACATATGACTCTGCAATCCCACTCCTGGACGTATATACAGAGAAAAACATGGCCCCAAAAGATACACGCACCCCAATATTCATTGCAGCACTGTTTACAATAGCCAAGACATGGAAACAATGTAAAAGTCCATCGACAGAGGAATGGATAAAGAAGATGTGGTGTGTGTATATATAATGAAATGTTATAGATAATGAAATAAAGATAATGTAATAATTCCATTTGCAGCAATATAGATGGACAGAGATTGTCATACTGAGTGAAGTAAGTCAGATAGAGAAGGATAAATATCATATGACATCCCTTATATATGGAACCTAAAAAGAAATGATACAAATGAACTTACTTGCAAAGCAGACAGAGACTCACAGACTTAGAAAATGAATTCTTGGTTGCCGGCAGGGAAGGGATAGTTAAGGACTTTGGGAGGGTCGTGTACACACTGCTGTATTTAAAATGGATAACCAACAAAAATCTATTATATAGCACTTGGAACTCTGTTCAATGTTATGTGCCAGACTGGATGGGAGAGGGAGAATGGATACATGTATATATATGGCTGAGTCCCTTCATTGTTCACCTGAAACTATCACAACATTTTAATCAGCTATATCCCAATAAAACATGTTTTTGGTGTTAAAAAATTAAATAAAAAATGTAGGGAATTAAATAATAGTGTATAAGACAGAAAAAAATAACTTATTGGGTGGCCACAGTGTTGCTGAGATTTAGTGGTTTATTTGATCTAATCACTTCTGCTTGTCTCATGATGAGATACATTTACAATCAGATTGAATCAATTAACAATTAGCTATTTCTCTTGCATCCTTTTGCAGTACAAGGATTATCTTCCTGGTCAGTGTCTTATTCACAATTTTTGTCTCTATTATTTGGTTAATCAATTATGCATATTGTTATAAGAGAAGTACTTAAATGTTTTATATCCTGAGTAGGGAATGCTCAGAGCAGTACTTGAGATGTGCTAAAAGACATTGAGTTTGATCAACTCTCTCTAGAATAATTATGAATTGAAAAAATGTCAATGGGCAAAAACAAAAGTGTTCTTGTAAGTTGTGAAAAACTATCAGCAGTAATGTTTCCAGAGGTTGATTTGACTCTGGTGAATAATCTTATAAATTTAGGAGCAGAAATATGGATATCTTCCTACAATTTAACACAGTTACACTTCTGAAGTATCAACAATATGAGAAAAGCTATAGAATAACCACAGTGATGTTTTAGGTCATTAAATTAGGTATAGGCTTGAAAATTTCAAGTCTGTGAGTAGCCTACTGGCTTTGTCTAAAAACAAGACTAGCACCATATGCACAAGCAATGAAGAGGTTAACTGGAGATTACAAAATGCTCTGTGATGGCTGTTGGGGTAGGCACAAGTTTGAGGTAGAAGTTGGATGATTTAATCACTGGATTGTTCTGGTGATTGGATTGTGTTCTCTGTTCAGCACCCACTATCCAAACCCAATCACTCAAGCTAAAAGGTGGCCTGAGGGGGCTCTTGAATTTCTGTGGATATGTTCCCTATAGACATATGTACATACGTAAGTATAATTCAATAAACTTTATACTGGAAAAACAAAACAAAAACCCACTCAAGATTTAACCCAATCACCAATCAAGCGATCTCCACCCACCAAAGGCTGGTGCCTCCGTATAAAAACGTTCTGTTTTTTGACACTAATACTCTGGAAGAGCTAGGTCTAGGCCATCCTCTCCCAAGTTTCAGAGTCCCCTCAGCCTGAGTCCCACTTATCTGCTTGGCGGCCCAAGCGGTCCCCGCCATGTCCTTCTCGCCCCTCAAGGTGGCTGTGGTCTGCATGAGCAACATGAACAGGAGCATGGAGGCCCACAGCATCCTCAGGAAGAAAGGTTTCAGTGTCAGGTCTTTTGGAGCCGGATCCCGAGTCAGACTCCCAGGAACTGCACGCAACCTTCCTGTGGTTTACGATTTTTCCACCACGTATGAACAGATGCACAAGGACCTTGTGCGCAAAGACCGAGAACGCTATACCAGCAATGGCATCTTACACATCTTGGGAAGAAACGAGAGAATCAAGCCTCGCCCAGAAAGATTTCAAGAGTGCAGAGATCGCTTTGATGTCATCTTCACGTGCGAGGAGAGCGTCTATGACCGGGTGATAGAGGAGTTGTGGGCGCAAGAGCAGGAGACCTGTCAGCCTGTGTACGTGATCAACGTGGACATGGACGACAACCTGGAGGACGCCACCCTTGGGTCTCTGATCATCTGTGAGCTCTGCGAACGCCTCCAGCAGTCAGAGGACATGGAAGGCAGTCTGGCTGAGCTGCTCCTGGCAGCAGAGAGGAAAGCAGGAAGGAGCTTTCTGCACAGGTCTGCTTCTATTGAAGAAGAGAACAAACCATGGCTGACTCTCAGGCTCCTTCCTTTACCTTAGTTGCATTATATGGCACCAATTTGTGTGCTGGTCTTCAAGGTTGGCTTAAAGTGTTTCCTCCATCCTTTCGAAACATAGTCCTCCCCTCTGATTTTGATTAGAGGATGAGATGGCTGGATGGCATCATCGACTCGATGGCCATGGGTTTGGGTGGACTCCAGGAATTGGTGATGGACAGGGAAGCCTGGCGTGCTGTGGTTCATGGGGTCACAAAGAGTCGGACACGACTGAGCGACTGAACTGAACTGAACTTGTAACTGAAAGTGGGTTCTGGCTGCTCACTGCTCAAAAGCCAATAAAGAGGCAAGTTTAGTGGAAAGAAAATTTTATTTTGCATCTTGGAAACCAGGTAGAGGGGGCAGGGGAGTGGTGATTCAGGGAGGAGGACAGACTCCTCTCCAAATACTGACTCTTTACCTCTAGGAATCCAGATTGGAAAATAAGAAGTAAAACTCTCACTGTTTGCAGATGACATGATCCTCTACATAGAAAATCCTAAAGACTCCGCCAGAAAATTACTAGAGCTAATCAATGAATATAGTAAAGTTGCAGGATATAAAATTAACACACAGAAATCCCTTGCATTCCTATACACTAACAACGAGAAAACAGAAAGAGAAATTAAGGAAACAATTCCACTCACCTTCGCAATGAAAACAATAAAATACTTAGGAATATATCTACCTAAAGAAACAAAAGACCTATATATAGAAAACTATAAAACACTTGTGAAAGAAATCAAAGAGGACACAAATAGATGGAGAAATATACTGTGGAGAAATATACAAGCTACCAACGGTATTTTTCAGAGAACTAGAACAAATAATTTCACAATTTGTATGGAAATACAAAAAACCTCGAATAGCCAAAGCAATCTTGAGAAAGAAGAATGGAACTGAAGGAATCAACCTGCCTGACTTCAGGCTCTACTACAAAGCCACAGTCATCAAGACAGTATGGTACTGGCACAAGGACAGAAATATAGATCAATGGAACAAAATAGAAAGCCCAGAGATAAATCCACGCACCTATGGACACCTTATCTTTGACAAAGGAGGCAAGAATATACAATGGAGAAAAGATACTCTCTTTAACAAGTGGTGCTGGGAAAACTGGTCAACCACGTGTAAAAGAATGAAATTAGAACACTTTCTAACAGCATACACAAAAATAAACTCAAAATGGGTTAAAGATCTAAATGTAAGACCAGAAACCATCAAACTCCTAGAGGAAAACATAGGCAAAACACTCTCCGACATAAACCACAGCAGGATCCTCTATGACCCACCTCCCAGAATATTGGAAATAAAAGCAAAAATAAACAAATGGGACGTAATTAAAAAGCTTATGCACAACAAAGGAAACTATAAGCAAGGTGAAAAGACAGCCTTCAGAATGGGAGAAAATAATAGCAAATGAAGCAACGGACAAACAATTAATCTCAAAAATATACAAGCAATTCCTGCAGCTCAATTCCAGAAAAATAAACTACCCAATAAAAAAGTGGGCCAAAGAACTAAACAGACATTTCTCCAAAGAAGACATACAGATGGCTAACAAACACATGAAAAGATGCTCAACATCACTCATTATCAGAGAAATGCAAATCAAAACCACAATGAGGTACCATTTCATGCCATTTCACTTTTGGCTGCTATCCAAAAGTCTACAAGCAATAAATGCTGGAGAGGGTGTGGAGAAAAGGGAACCCTCTTACACTGTTGGTGGGAATGCAAACTAGTACAGCCACTATGGAGAACAGTGTGGAGATTCCTTAAAAAACTGGGACTAGAACTGCCATATGACCCAGCAATCCCACTGCTGGGCATACACACCGAGGAAACCAGAATTGAAAGAGACACGTGTACCCCAATGTTCATTGCAGCACTGTTTACAATAGCCAGGACATGGAAGCAGCCTAGATGCCCATCAGCAGATGAATGGATGAGGAAGCTGTGGTACATATACACAATAGAATATTACTCAGCCATTAAAAAGAATACATTCAAATCAGTTCTAATGAGGTGGATGGAACTGGAGCCTATTGTACAGAGTGAAGTAAGCCAGAAAGAAAAACACCAATACAGTATACTAACACACATATATATATGGAATTTAGTAAATCGGTAAAGATAACCCTGTATCTGGGGCAGCAAAAGAGACACATATATAGAACATTATTATGGACTTTATGGGAGAGGGAGAGGGTGGGATGATATGGGAGAATGCCACTGAAGCATGTAAATTATCATATGTGAAATGAATCGCCAGTCCAGGTTCGATGCATGATACAGGGTGCTCAGGGCTAGTGCATCGGGATGACCTGGAGGGATGGGATGGGGAGGGAGGTGGGAGGGGGGTTCTGGAAGGGGAACACATGTACACCCATGGCGGATTCATGTCAATGTGTAGCAAAACCAATACAATATTGTAAAGTTAAAAAATAGATAAGTAAATTAATTTAAAAAATGAAAAAAAAAAAGACTGACTCTGCCCCTCTGACAATCAGTGGGCAAGAATTTTTATAGGCGGAGGGAGGGGACTACGTGCAGAAACAGCTATGACAGTCATCTTGACATTGGTCATGAGCTGGTTTGATCAGTGTCATCGTGATTTTTTTAAGTCCAGTTAATCTTTTAGTTCTATGGTTGGTTTGTTCCTCTTTCCTTACAAGCAATTTCAGAATTGTGGAAGCTTATATCATGGATGGGCCCAGTCTGGTGGCTCAGTGGTAAAGAATCCGCCTGCAATGCAAGAGAAACAGGTTCATTCCCTGGGTCAGGAAGATTCCCTGGAGAAGGAAATGGCAACCCACTCCAGTACTCTTGCCTGAAAAATCCCATGGACAGAGAAGCCTGGCAGCTACTGTCCACAAGGTCACAAAAGAGTTGTAGCGACTTAGCGACTAAACAACAAAAACAGCAAATATCATGGCAAATGCCTAGTTATCATGTAGTTAACCCACAGGGCAGGTGTTTCAGTTTCTACAAGAGAGCTCATGGGATATGTCTCAGAATATTATCTAAAGCACTTAAGGGAGAACTAAAGATACTTAACTACGTTTAATGACTAAACTATTATTTAGTTTTGTTAGACTGTTTTCCTTTGTTTCTGCCTTTTCTCACTTCTGTGATTAAGCTTATTATTTTTCTTTATTTTTGGCTGTGCTGGGTCTTCCATGCTCTGTGTGGATTTCCTTCATTGCAGTGTACAGGTTTCTCGTGGTTTGAAGCACCAGCTCTAGATGGGCAGGCTTCAGTAGTTGCAGCAGGCTAGCTTAGTAGTTGTGGCCAATGGGTTATATTGTCCTGTGGTGTGTTGAATCTTCCTGGACCAGGGATCAAACCTGTGCCCCCTGCACGGGCAGAAAGACTCTTAACCACTGAACTACCAGGGAAGTTCCTAAGGTTATTTTTTGACTAAAGTTTTTTCACAGACAAAGGCTGACTGAGGACCCGGCCGGGAAGGCCCATAAGGCCCTGATCCATTTCCATTTGCTCTATTCAGTTCATGCCCAAGATCTAGTTCTTCATGACTTATAGGATCCCTTCAAGTGTGGGTCACTGACTGTAATAAAATTTCACGCTATATTTAAGTTGTGATTACTTTTCCATTTATGCCTGGTGTTTGTAAGCCTTTTACAAAAGTTCTGCTTCCCTTGTATTCTTGAAGCCATTCTTTGTACAAATTCCCAGGGACGTCCAAGTTCCAGTCAAGGCTCAGAAACTTTTGCTTTGAGTCAGTTGCTCTCAAGTCATAGTGTACATCGCAATCATCTGAAGGGCTTTGTACATGACAGACCTTTGGACTCCACTCCTAGAGTTTCTGACGTGGTGGTCTGGGGTCCAAAGTTGCCCTTCTCACACATTCCAGGTTGATGTTAATGCCCTGGCTCTGGGATTCACACTTTGAGAAGACCGAGTGTGTTTTCTAAGGTAGGACTGTGAATATGACAATCTAACTATTGGAGGCACAGGGACATAAACTCTGTGATGTATTAAATGAATGTTTCTCTTGCACCATTTTGAAGGGACAGGACTGTCTCTCCTTATTGTTTGGTGTCTTGTTAATAATTTTGAGATCAATATCCTTTGCTCTGTCAATTCTGCAAACTAACAAAGGAATGGAACTAAAAATTACTATATTTCAGTATAGAATGGTCAGACAGCTCTCTACTTGAAGACATGAGAAAGTTAGTGGTGGCTGCTCCAGTCCCTGGAGAATCATCATGAATTCAAGAAAATCAAATGGAGGATAGGCCGTGTTCTTGGAACTCCTGAAATATTATCTGCAGGGATGTTTTCCAGGGGTCCCCTTATTACACAGGTGAATCATTTTATTACTTTATGGGCAAAACTATGTGTAGCCTCCTGTGATTTAACACAATTACAATTCTAGAGCATCAGTTGTAGGAAAGAAATATGGAACAATTCTTGTAATTGAATGAAGTATAAGCTTGGAAATTTCAAACACGTTTTTCATATGCATGTTCTCAAGTCACTGGAAGGGCTGGTG
Organism: Okapia johnstoni; assembly: GCA_024291935.2. Lineage (NCBI taxonomy): Eukaryota > Metazoa > Chordata > Mammalia > Artiodactyla > Giraffidae > Okapia > Okapia johnstoni. The sequence continues at coordinate 27,354,656 of CM044325.1, forward strand.
ACAAGCTTGGGAGTAGTCTGGGCATTTTGCCTAATATCATAAGTTCAGCTCAGTCGTGTCTAACTCTTTGTGACCCCATGGACTGCAGCACGCCAGGCCTCCCTGTCCATCACCAACTCCCGGAGTTTACTCAGACTCATGTCCATTGAGTCGGTGATGCCATCCAACTATCTCATCCTCTGTTGTCCCCATCTCCTCCCACCTTCAGTCTTTCCCAGCATCAGGGTCGCTTCCAACAAATCAGTTCCTTCTATCAGGTGGCCAAAGTATTGGAGTTTCAGCTTCAGCATCAGTCCTTCCAATGAACAATCAGGACTGATCTCCTTTAGGATGGATTGGTTGGATCTCCTTGCAGTCCAAGGGACTGTTAAGAGTCTTCTCCAACACCACAGTTCAAAAGCATCAATTCTTCGGTGCTCAGCTTTCTTTATAGTCCAACTTTCACATCCATACATGACTACTGGAAAAAACCATAGCTTTGACTAGACAGACCTTTGTTGGCAAAGTAATGTCTCTGCTTTTTAATATGCTGTCTAGGTTGGTCATAACTTGTCTTCCAAAGAGCAAGTGACTTTTTATTTCATGGCTGCAGTCACTATGTGCAGTGATTTTGGAGCCCCCCAAAATAAAGTCTTCACTTTTTCCATTGTTTCCCCATCTATATGCCATGAAGTGATGGGACCATATGCTCCGATCTTAGTTTTTTGAAATTTGAGTTTTAAGCCAACTTTTTCACTCTCCTCTTTCTCTTTCACCAAGAAGCTGTTTAGTTCTTCGCTTTCTGCCATAAGCGTGGTGTTATTTGCATATCTGAGTTTATTGATATTTCTCCAGGCAACCTTGATTCTAGCTTGTGCTTCATCCAGTCCAGCATTTCTCATGATGTATTCTGCATATAAGTTAAATAAGCAGGGTAACAATATACAGCCTTGATGTACTACCTTTCCCGATTTGGAACCAGTCTGTTGTTCCGTGTCCAATTCTAACTTGCTTCTTGACCTGCATATAGATTTCTCAGGAGGCAGTTGAGGTGGTCTGGTACTTCCATCTCTTTCAGAATTTTCCACAGTTTGTTGTGATCCACACAAAGGTTTTGGCGTAGTCAATAAAGCAGAAGTAGATGTTTTTCTGAAACTCTCCTGCTTTTTCGATGATCCAACAGATGTTGGCAATCTGATCTCTGGTTCCTCTGACTTTTCTAAATCCAGCTCGAACATCTGGAAGTTCATGGTTCATGTATTGTTGAAGCCTGGCTTGGAGAATTTTGAACATTACTTTGCTAGCATGTGAGATGAGTGCAATTGTGCTGTAGTTTGAGCATTCTTTAGCATTGTCTTTCTTTGGGATTGGAACGAAAACTGACCTTTTCCAGTCCTGTGGCCATTGCTGAGTTTTCCAAATTTGCTGACATATTGAGTGCAGCACGTTCACAGCATCATCTTTTAGGATTTGAAATAGCTCAGTTGGAATTCCATCACCTCCACTAGCTTTGTTTGTAGTAATGCTTCCTAAGGCCTTACTTGACTTCACATTCCAGAATGCCAGACTCTAGTTGAGTGATCACACCATTGTGATTATATGGGTCATGAAGATCTTTTTTGTATAGTTCTTCTGTGTATTCTTGCCACCTCTTCTTAATATCTTCTGCTTCTGTTAGGTCCATACCATTTCTGTCCTTTATCGAGCCCATCTTTGCATGAAATGTTCCCTTGGTATCTGTAATTTTCTTGAAGAGATCTCTAGTCTCTCCCATTGTGTTGTTTTCCTCTATTTCTTTGCATTGATCCCTGAGGAAGGCTTTCTTATCTCTCCTTCCTATTCTTTGGAACTCTGCATTCCAATGGGTATATCTTTCCTTTTCTCCTTTGCCTTTCGCTTCTCTTCTTTTCACAGCTATTTGTAAGGTTTCCTCAGGCAACCATTTTGCCATTTCTTTTTGCATTTCTATCATAAGTAGAGATTTTAAAACACAGTCACCGTGTAGCCACACCCTTGCCCAGAATTAGATGTTAAGATGATTTAACACCAGATTGTTCAGATAACTGAATCTAGTTCTCTAGTCCAAATCCAGTATCCAAACCCAGTCTTTCAGAGTTAACCCACTCATCAATCAAGAGTTCTCCACTCACCTCAGGGTGGTTACTGCATATAAACCTGGTCTCTGTTCTTTGACCCTACACTAGTTGCACGAGCTGGACCCAGGTGCTCATCTCCCTAGCTTCAGAGTTCCCTTGGACCCTGAAGCCCACCCACACAGCTGGAGTCTCAAATGGCCACCATCATGCCCTCCTCCCCATTCAGCATGGCTGTGGTCTGTATGAGCAACATGAACAGGAGCATGGAAGCCCACAGCATCCTCAAGAAGAAAGGATTCAATGTCAGGTCTTTTGGAGTGGGATCCTGTGTGTCACTCCCAGGAGGGGGAACCAACCTCCCCGTGGTCTATGATTTCTCCACCACATATGAGCAGATGTGCAAGGACCTTCTCCTCAAAGACCAGGTACACTATAGCAGCAATGGGATGTTACACATATTGGGAAGAAATGAGAGAATCAAGCTTCATCCAGAACGATTTCAAGAGTGCAGAGATCCCTCACTGTCATCTTCCCCTGTGCTGAGAGAGTGTATAAAATGGTGGTGAAAGATCTGTGTGCTAGAGAACAGAAGACCTGGCAGCCTGTGCATGTGATCAACGTGGATATAAAGGACACGCTGAAGGCAGCCAGCCTTGGTGCTTCGATCATCTGTGAGCTCTGTCAGGGTCTCCATCAGGCTGATAACATGCAGTCTGGCTGAGCTGCTCCAGGCAGCAAAGCAGAAAACAGAAAGGAACTTTCTGCACACGGTCTGGTTCTAATGAAGATCTTAGGTGGTTTTCAGCTACCTTTTCAGCAAGAACTTTAGTATAGACTTTTGGGCTAGTGGATATTTTCTCTGAGAAGGGTCTTCAAAGTTCTTTTTTACTAAAAGCTGTCTGTATTATTATTTTTTTTTCAGGTGCATCCCACTCAGGCAAGAAGTGGAGGATAAAAAGGTTTCATGGCAAATAGAACACGAACTGTAAGTAGGCATCAAAGTCCTTTCAATTTGAGTTTGAATAGTGTGGATACTTGCCTTCAAAGGAATAATTCAGTGTTCACACGTTTCTGCAAAGAAGTCAACCTCAATGACTCCATTTAAATGATCAACAAACCAAGGCTCATAATGGGTTGCTGGACAAGTGAAGTGTTGAAGGATATTTCAGAAAATGTAAAACAGTATCTATTTTATCCATTTATAGTGATAACAATGCTTTTGTTTTTCTGGCATGTGTGTAAATGTGAAATTTTTTTTAGTGAGCTAGGTTTGTATTGAATGTTTGAAATTCAAAATATTTTTATTTTTAGATAAAAAAATAAAAAACTTAGTCCTTTTTTAATGCCAACTTGAATAGAAACTCAGGGTGGATAATGAATTGTATTTATTACTAAAATTCTGGCATGATTTGTTTAATCAAATAGCTCATTAAATGTAATAAAATGAAATAAGCCTTCAAATTGAAAGAAAAGTGTCATCTCACTCGTGATAAGGAATGCATATTACAAAGTGAAAGTGAAAGTTGCTAGATCGTGTCTGGCTCTTTGGGACCCCGGAAGTTAGCCTGCCAGGCTCCTCTGTCCATGGAATTCCCCAGGCCAGAATACTGGAGTGGGCTGCCATTTCTTCCTCCAGGGGATCTTACAGACCCAGGAATCGAACGTGGGTTTCCTACATTGCAGGTAGATTCTTTACTGTCTGAGCCGCCAGGGAAGCCTATTACAAAGTGAGTGCCTTGGTTTCTTATTGTTGAAGACAAATGACTTCCATGGAGGAAAGCATCTTTTCCTAATGAGAACTTTCTTCATGCTAAAAACATTCATTTGTTGAGTACTGTGCTTCTGTGAAAGTGGTTCCTTGCTACTGGGTAGTGAAATATTCTTGGTTTTGATTATCAATGGCACCAAGTCCTGGGTGACTTTGCTGTTGTTGTTGTTCAGTCACTAAGTCATGTCCAACTCTTTGTGACTCCAGGGACTGCAGCACGCCAGGCCTCCTTGTCCCTCACCATCTCCCAGTTTGCCCAAGCTCAAGTTCATTGAATCGGTGATGCCATCCAACCATCTAATCCTCTGTCACCCTCTTCTCCTTGTACTGAGGGAAAAATGTCAGAATATCTAATGTGGAGTTGAGGTTTCAAATGAAATAAGAGAAAGAAATGGACTGAAAATATTTTTTGGAGAAAGAATTGTGGAACATTTCCAAACTCATTAAAAAATATTTACAGATCCGAAGAATCAGCCAACCTCAAGGAGCATAAAAACAAGAAGCTATGCCTAGGTGCATGTATATCGATCTGAAAAGCAAGATCGAGGGGAAAATCTTGAGTGTAGCCAAAGGAGGCAGGCAAATATAAGCGTGTCAAAATTATTTTGATTTACATGTGGTCTATTAAGCGCTAAGAATGTATATTATATACCCTTAGACAACAACATCATTATTCATGTCTCTGAAATTTGAAACTCTTGGAAAATCTGAGGATGGGTATAACTTCATTGTAAGCTATTTCATGGGCTTCCCTGGTGGCTCAGGTGATAAATACCAAGTCTGCCTGCAATGGATGAGATCTGGGTTCAATTCCTGGGTTGGGAAAATCCCCTGGAGAAGGGAAGGTCTAGCTTCTCCAGTATTCTTGCCTGGAGAATTCCACGGACAGAGGAGCCTGGCGAGTTCTAGTTGATGGGGTCTAAAAGAGCCGGACATGACTGAGCAACTAACACTTTCACTTTCAAGTTATTTCATGAAGAAGAAATGTCAAAAATTGTTGGTACATATTAATTGTAAGCTTCATATTTCTACTGAAAATAGATTTAACAGAGTCCCTTCACTGTTCACCGGAAACTATCACAAAACTCTTGACCCACTATACCCCAATACAAAATAACAGGTTTATATTGGTTTTTTTAAAATGCACCAAATAAAGATTAGCTTAAGGGTGATTTTCATTAGTAGGCAAACTCAGGGTTATCATTGTGTTTATGAACGCAATGGAGCCAAGTAGCAGTTATTATTTTACTTGAAATTTTCAAAGGAGAAGAGAATGCAGGGAGAAGTCACACGTAAATGATGTCCAGTGCAAGATAAGGGACAAAATGCCATCCTACTTTTACAGTAATTAGAATAGAGAAAAGTGGTGATGAGTTACCATAGGGGACAGAGTTGATGAGGCTTGCTAAACTCAAGAGAATCTGAGCTACAGGGTTTAGCACTAGACTCACATTGACAGCCTCAGTTCAGCAAGACAGCATTTATCACATTGAATTTATATGCCCTTGATTTTTTTTTTTTTTTAAAGACTAGCTTAGGTGACAAACCGTTTTTTTTTTTTATCAGAGCATCTGAGAGAAGTAAGAGAAAAAGAGCAGGAGGAAGTGAAGAAGATGTGAAGGTGTCTTAGAGACAAAGAACATTTGGGAAGAGGGTGAGGCTGGTGGAGACATTTCTGTCCCTGGAGCCCTGGGATAAGTGCTTCTCTCAAGGGCTCACATCAAGGAGAATAAATAGCCCAAATCCTGCCATGCAACTAGCTGACTTATATCTCCAGTAGAATGTCTGTTCCTGAATACTCATTCGAAGGCCAGGGAGTGATTAGACATCTGCAGGTAGAAATGGTTCAAGGATCAAGGTAAGGACAGGGAAAGTGTTATGTCCTAAACAGGCCAGAGGGGCAGGACCCTTAGAGGATGTTAATATGTGTGGAATGATACTAAACAGAGGTACTTCTAGCAGAAGTGAAGGGTGAGATCTGGAAAGGGAGGTTGAGAGTATATGAACCAGCTGAATTTACTGAAAGTTAGCAAGTTAGCAGATCAGTTCAGTTCAGTTGCTCAGTCATGTCTGACTCTTTGTGATCCCATGGACTGCAGCACACCAGGCTTCCGTGTCGATCACTAACTCCTGGAGCTTCATCAAAGTCATGTCCATTGAGTTGGTAATGGCATCTAACCACCTCCTGCTCTGTCACCCCCTTCTCCTCTTGCCCTCAGTCTTTCCCAGCATCAGGGTCTTTTCCAAATGAGTCAGTTCTTCACATCAGGTGGCCAAAGTAGTGGAGCTTCAGCTTCAGCATTAGTCCTTCCAATGAATATTCAGGGTTGATTTCCTTGAGGATTGACTGGTTTGATATCCTTGCAGTCCAAGGGACTCTCAAGAGTCTTCTCCAATACTGCAGTTCAAAAACATCAGTTCTTCAGTGCTCAACTTTCTTTATAGTCCAAGTCTCATATCCAAACATGACTACTGGAAAGACCGTAGCTTTGACTAGACAGACCTTTGTTGGCAAAGTAATGTCTCTGCTTTTTAATATGCTGTCTAGGTTGGTCATAGCTTTTCTTCTATGGAGCAAGTGTCTTTTAATTTCATGGCTGCAGTCACCATGTGCAGTGATTTTGGAGCCCAAGAAAATAAAGTCTATTACTGTTTCCATTGTTTCCCCTTCTATTTGCCATGAAGTGGTGGGACTGGATGCCACGATCTTAGTGTTTTGAATGTTGAGTTTTAAGTCAGCTTTTTGACTCTCCTCTTTCACTTTCATCAAGAGGCTCTTCAGTTCTTTGCTTTCTGCCATGTGTGGTGTCATCTGTGTATCTGAGGTTATTGATATTTCTCTCGGCAACCTTGATTCCAGCTTGTGCTTCATCCAGCCCAGCATATCTCATGATGTACTCTGCATATAAGTTAAATAAGCAGGGTGACAATATACAGCCTTGATGTACTCCTTTCCCTATTTGGAACCAGTCTGTTGTTCCATGTCCAGTTCTAGCTGTTGTTTCTTGACCTGCATACAGGTTTCTCAGGAGGCAGGTGAAGTGATCTGGTGTTCTCACCTCTTGAAGAATTTTCCAGTTTGTTGTGATCCACACAGTCAAAGGTTTTGGTGTAGTCAATAAAGCAGAAGTAGATGTTTTTCTGGAACTCTCCTGCTTTTTCGATGACCCAACGGATGTTGGCAATTTGATCTCTGGTTCCTCTGCCTTTTCTCTGCCTTAGAAAAGGAGACACCATTCATTAAATAACAGGTGCCATAGAATTAGGCTTGACATGAGAAATAGAAAACAAATGGTCTTATGGTAGATCGCTCTTGGCAAAATATGAGAAAGATGCTGAAAATTACAAGGATCTGTGTGGGATTTCCCCAGGCAGGGTGTGGGAAGGGGCTTTGGGGAGCTACTAGGGAGACTTGCCTGTGTGTGAGAAATAGGAGGAGGCATTTGAGTAGTGTGTTAAGAATTAACTTGTTTCAGACTGAAGTCACTCTATTGGGACACCAGTCCTACAGGGAAATTCCCTAACCCTGACTTTCTGGCCTCTTTCTATGGCTCTGATTTTAAATATTTCTCTCTTAGTCCCTGTCTCCACTTCCTGGCTGTGGTGAACTTTTGCAATGCTCTCGGGCTTCCCTGATAGCTCAGGTGGTAAAGAATCTGCCTGCAATGCAGGAGAGCCCGGTTCAATTCCTGGGTCAGGTAGATCTGCTGGAGAAGGGAAAGGCTACCCACTCCAGTATTCTGGCCTGGAGAATTCCATGGACTTGATAGTCCATGGGGTCACAAAGACTTGGACACAACTGAGCGACTTTCACTCTCTGCTGAAGCCTTCCCTTGTTAATTTGTCTTTCCTGGCTCCTTCCTTCTTGCCTTTATCTATTTTCCTTTTTTTTTTTTTAATCAGGCTTTGGGACTCACAAGTACCGTCGTTTCTATTTGGTGCTCTCCCCTTGCCTTCTGATTTTCCACTTCCTGCGAGAGACAGGCTGCCCTCATTGGAGAGAATTCTCAGAGGGCAGCTTGTGCTCAATGGGAGACAGTTCCAGTGTACATGCTAAGTTGCTTCAGTCATGTCTGACTCTTTGCGACCCTATGAACTCGAGCCCGGCAGGCTTCTCTGTCCATGGGGATTCTCCAGGCAAGAATACTGAAGTAGCCATGCCCTCCTCCAGGATATCCTCCGGACTCAGAGATCGAACCCCACATATCTTACATCCCCCTCATTAGCAAGCGGATTCTTTACCACTAGAGCCACCTGGGAAGCCCAACAGTTTCAGACCCAAGGCCAACTGATGACTAGTGACTCTAATGACATATTTTCTCCCAGCACCCAGCCATGATTTTAGGAGCTGATTTTCCTCTCCAAATAGGAAAATTAGAAGCATCGAGGGTAACTGGAGTAGAAAATATAATGTTTATGGTGAGTATAAGATCAATCTTATGAGATAAATGTTTTAAGATACTCATTCAATAGAAGGAATTCACATTTGTCTCCAATTCTTAAAACCTGTCTATTTACAATTTGCCCCTCTTTAAACCATAAGTATATATTATAAGACTCTAAAACTTCCCATTTCCCCCCTCTATCCCTGGTTAGTGATATGGTGCCTGAAAATAGTTTTTGCTCAATATATGTCACCTGAATAACTGAGTTAATTAATGAATCAAAGTGCACTGAGAAACAAATGTTCAGTTGCTGCCTGCAAAAAGACTGTAAGTATCCTGCAGCCCTCTCTTCTCATTCTGAGAAGTGACACCTTTTTCTTTCAGTTTCAGTCATTTCTACACTCAGTTTTCTAAGATGCGGGCTGGAGGAGCGCCTCACCTCAGGCGCACAGGCCTTGTCAATGGCACCTCTTAAGGTCTCTTGACCCTCTTCACAAGTGAGGTTCCTGTATGTGGTAAATGCACAATTTTCAAATCTCATACCTATTAATTATTTCCTTGGGATATTTGGCAAATAATTCACATTTGCTGAGTCTCATATTCCTTAAGAGTGAAATGGAGATAATTTCCAGTTCCTTGAATGGATAGTCAACATGTCAGTGCAATATATAAAGTACCATATTCCAAGGGATGACTGCAGCTCTGGCATAAAGCAGATGCATAATAGATATTAGTTTAATTCCTCCTTGAGCATTATGTTCAGATCCGTTTTACTCCAGGAACATCATTGGCCATTTAGAATCATGTCTCATCAATTACTGTTCCAGTAAACCTCCATAGATAATTTTAAAAACTAGATCAACTGTTCTAAACTGATAACTTCATGACATCTAATGGCTGCTCCCCATGTAAATGGTTGAGGCTAAATGTAAAGTTGTGATCAATGTCCTTCACAATCAGGAAAAATCTGCCTGTACAAATCCTCCCATACCTTCTCCAGTATTCTCTATGCCTAAGCCACCCTGCCTGAAAATGTTTCAAGAATACGTCTTTTTCTTTTCCTTCTTTGCTATATGATAAATTCCTCAATGTCAAGTTCAATTACAATCTTGCCTCTGCCTTCCCAGAGATGTACCATGGTCCCTGCTATATATTGATACCCATCTGTTGGTAGGAAAAGACATACAGCAATATCTTTTTATTTGACTAGTTGGAAACCTGTTATCCTTTAATTAGAGTAGCATTCGAGGCTACAGAACATATCCTATTCACCTTTGTATATGTCTTATTATTTGCATGCTCAAAGAAGGCAGAAGTATGGAATATGCCAAAATCTCCTGCTGCTTTCACCAAGATTAGGAAAATCTGTGTTTTTATCTCTGTATGTGAATAAGAAGTGATGTATTTAGTGGTATTTCTAGACATGATGACTTTAAACCACACCGGTGTTAGCCACACAGTCTTCCGCTTGCTGGGCATCCCTGGGCTTGAGGACCAGCACATATGGATCTCCATCCCCTTCTTCATTTCCTATGCTATTGCCCTCCTGGGAAACAGCCTGGTCCTCTGCATTATCCTCACAAAGCGCAGCCTTCATGAACCCATGTACCTCTTCCTCTGCATGCTGGCTGGAGCAGACATTGTCCTCTCTACGGGCACAGTCCCTCAGGCCTTGGCCATCTTCTGGTTCCATGCTGGGGAGATCTCCCTGGATCGCTGCATCACTCAGTACTTTATCACACACAGCACTTTCATGTCCGAGTCAGGGATCTTGCTGGTGATGGCATTTGACCGCTACATTGCCATATGCTTTCCACTGAGATACAGCACTATTCTTACAAACACACTGATAGGGAAAATAGGAGTTGCCATCTTTCTGAGAAGTTATAGTACAATTTTTCCCATAGTATTCCTTTTGAAAAGATTGACTTTCTGCCAAAATAATATCATACCCCACACCTTTTGTGAACACATTGGCTTGGCCAAATATGCTTGTAATGACATTAGAGTGAACATCTGGTATGGACTCTTTGTCCTAATGTCAACAGTGGTTTTAGACGCCCTACTAATTTTTGTTTCCTATGGGGTGATTCTCCATACTGTCTTCCACATGTCTTCCCAAGATGCTCGCCACAGGGCTCTCAACACATGTGGCTCTCATGTCTGCATCATCATTCTTTTTTATGGGCCTGCCATCTTCACAATTCTGACTCAGAGGTTTGGTCGTCACATTCCACCTCATATTCACATCTTGTTGGCTAATGTCTGCGTTTTGGCTCCACCTATGCTGAACCCCATCATTTATGGGATCAAGACCAAGCAAATCCGGGAGCAGGTGGCTCACATATTTTTTCCAAAGCAGAAATAACTCCAAAGGAGGAATACACTTTTCATCATCTCTAGCTATTCATTATATGGACTACAGATGTGGTGAGTGGAAACACTATTGATAAACTGAAACATAAATGTCTCGGTGAATTCTGTTTTCAGGGAAGGTCACAAGGTCGGTTTCAGAGTTTACATCTTCTGTTGTCAAAGCAACAGAGAGAGTAGTACCATGTATGACTGAGCATGGTGTGTCCTACATAGAGCCTGTGAACTTCTATATCATGTATCCTTCATTCATTAGTTTGATTTGGTAAAGATGAAATGAGTACTGATTTCTGGTTTTGAATTTCTTCATCCATTCCTGAATGAGTTTCCCACTCTTTGAGACATCTTGTGACATCCTTGGACAATCACATAAAAAGGGTACAATTTGTCAGTTGGGCAGGGTGGATAACTTCTGGAGCCTAATGGATAGCATTGTTTCTATATTTAACAATCTTATATTGTATATTTGAAATTTGTTAACTTGAGAGTTGATATTGTATTTTCTCACCACCCGCACTCATACACATATACATACACAAACTGCACCTATGAAAAGGGTGATGAATATGTTCATTAACTTTATTGTATTGTTTTTCTATATATGTATATGTATATATGTATATATATCAAATCATCTGATTGTATACTTTATAAATATGCAATTTACATTTGTCAAATATTTGACAAAATTTTTTTGGAAAGAAAAACATTTTATTCTAATGAATTCACACTAATAACATCAGAAAAGCATGTTTAAGAGACCACAAACATCTGCGTAGCCCCAAACTCAATATCATCTCAATAAACTTCCATGAATGAGAAAACCCTCTTCCTCAGAAATCCTGAAGAAGCACAAAAGTTACTAATGATTGAGGAGTGGTTTACCTGGTGGTTTCACACTTTAAATCTTCACTATCAATTATATTTGTAGCGCTAAACCAATGTGTGCATGAGAGATGATTTTTCACATCTTCGATCGGAACTTCTTGATTAAGCTAATCCGTTCACCAGTGTTTCACAAGATTCTAGCACCTTGTGAAACCCTCACAAAGCTTAAGGTCACCCTGATACTGAGCACACTCAAAATAACTATTCCACCTCAAAGGAGCATGAGACTTGCTGCTGCTGCTGTGTATAGCATAAAATGTATAACACTTGAAAAGATGTTCAACATTGCTAATTACTAGAGAAATGCAAATCAAAACTACAATGAGATATTACCTCACACCAGTCAGAATGGCTATCATAAAAAACTCTACAAATAATAAATGCTAGAGAGGGTGTGGAGAGAAAGGAATCCTTTTAAACTGTTAGTGGGAATGTAAATCGGTATAGTCACTATAAAGGATAGTATGGAGGTTCCTTAAAAAACTAAAAATACAGTGACCATATGACCCTGCAATCCCACTCCTGGGCATATATATAGAGAAAAACATCCGAAAGAATGCATGTACCCCAGTGTTCATTGCAGCACTGTTTACATACAATAGCCAAGACATGGAAGAAACCTAAATGTCCATCAAGAGAGGGATGGATAAAGAAAACGTGATATGTATATATTACTCAGCCATTAAAAGGACTGAAAGAATGCCATTTGCAGCAACATGGATGGACCTAGAGATTGTTATAATGAGTGAGGTAAGTCAGACAGAGAAGGAGAAATATCGTCTGACATTCTTTATATGTGGAATCTAAAAAGAAATGACACAAATGAACTTATATACAAAACAGAAAGAGATTCACAGACTTAGAGAACAAATTTATGATTGCTGGGGGGATGGATGGGGAGAAGGGATAGTTAGGGAGTTTGGGAATCAACTTGTAGACACTTTTATATTTACTGTGGATAATTAACAAGGACCTACTGTATAGCACATGGAACTCTGTTCAATGTTATGTGGCAGCCTGGATGGGAGGGGAGTTTGGAGGAGAACGGATACATGTATATGTATGACTGAGTCCCTTCACAGTTCACTTGAAACTATCACAGCATTGTTAATAGGCTATGCCTCAACACAAATAAAAAGTTAAAACAAATGTATGGCCTCTAAAGTGTTTCCTCATTAACATACGTCTCAGCCTCATGCATTCTGATTCATTTTTCCCCCAACATGAATGACTGGGTGAATATAAAGGAGGCTTAGCACCGATGAACATGATCTGAACCTGGTGTAGCAGTCAGCACCCCAGCATCTCTGAACTAATATTTTGATCAGAAGTGTTTTCTATTGGAAGGTTTTTAGTCAAAAGGGGAAATGGTAGAAACCTCTGCCCTACTGAGGTCTGGGAAAGTCATTCTAGCTTCTGCATAGTCTAACTTAAATTTTGCTGAGCAGAGCATCCTGTTTTGTGGCCTTTCAGACTGCATTATACAGCTGCTTTGGTCATTGAGGAAGGGAATACATTGAAATTCAAAATGGAGTAGCTGTGGTTCAGAGGTGGCTCTTATAAACATGATTTTGCAAATGTTCCTGTTTTACTGAAAACTTGAATTTTCTGACTATTATTGCAGACCAGGACAAAAACCCGCAGGTGAGTGTGGTATTATCTCAGATGTGATTACTTGTATTTTGCTTGTCATGATGTCTCCTGTATTGTGACTGTTAGATGCCTTACATTTCCTCCCCAGTCCGAGTAAACAGAAATTTTTTCGAGGACTGAGCCACAACACTGGCCTCACTGGGAAATGAGTCTAATTTCTGGGTCTCCAGCAAGATGCCATGTCAGCCTCCTCTATTCTCTGTACATCCCCTGCCCAACAAGTGCCTCTTCACCTACACCCTCCTCACATAACTGACTGTCCTACGTACTTTGCCCAGGCCCCAGCTAGTTGTTTTTATCAAAGGGACAGTGAAGGGACATGCCCCTTTACTGGTTTCCTGGTACTAATGAGCCCACCTGATATCAGTTCGCTTCTAACTAGTAATCTCCGCTTCTCCAAGGAGCAAAGTTTTCTACCATGTTCTTCCTGTCATCCCTGGTTACCGTGTGGTGTCACGCAAGGAACTTGCTTCAGACATTTAAGTCCCCCATCCATTATACCATTGACGTCTCTGTTGCTGACTCTGGACTCTTTCTTCCATCTTTTTTTTGTGTGTGTGAAAGTCACTCAGTCATGTCTGACTCTTTGCGATCCCATGGACTATATAGTCCATGGAATTTTCCAGGCCAGAATACTGAAGTGGGTAGCCTTTCCCTTCTTCAGGGGATCTTCCCAACTCAGGGATCAAACCCCGGTCTCCCACATTGCAGGCAGATTATTTACTAGCTGAGTCACAAGGGAAGTCCAAGAATACTGGAGTGGGTAGCCTAACCCTTCTCCAGCAGATCTTCCCAACCCAGGAATCAAACCGGCTCTCCTGCATTGCAGGTGGATTCCTTACCAACTCAGCTATCAGGGAAGCCCTCTTTTCTTTCATCTTAAAGCCGGGCAAGCACAGGTCTCAAAAGCCTGTGGAGTATAGCTCAACAGGAACACTCTGTTGATTGTGCTGATGCTTATACAAACCTACACATATGATAAAATTGCCTAGAACCACTCCCTTGAAATGAGTGCATGTAAAATTTTTAACATCTAAATAAAATATGTGAATTTGATTTATGTCATTTTTTGTTTAGATATTCGACTATAGTTATGCAAGATGTTACTCTTGGGTAAAATTAGGTGAATTGTATGAGGGGCTACTCTTTATATTGTTTTTTACAACTACCTATAATTCTATAGTTATTTAAAACACTATTACCAAGCTGTATTGATCAGAACAGTATGAGATTGGCATTCAGTTCAGTTCAGTCGCTCAGTTGTGTCCGACTCTTTGCAACCCCGTGAATCGCAGCACGCCAGGCCTCCCTGTGCATCACCAGCTCCCGGAGTCTACCCAAACTCATGTCCATCGAGTCGGTGATGCCATCCAGCCATCTCATCCTCTGTCGTCCCCTTCTCCTCCTGCCCCCAATCCTTCCCAGCATCAGGGTCTTTTCCAATGAGTCAACTCTTCGCATGAGGTGGCCAAAGTATTGGAGTTTCAGCTTCAACATCAGTCCTTCCAATGAACACCCAGGACTGATCTCCTTTAGGATGGACTGGTTGGATCTCCTTGCAGTCCAAGGGACTCTCAAGAGTCTTCTCCAAAACCACAGTTCAAAAGCATCAATTATTCGGCGCTCAGCTTTCTTCACCATCCAACTCTCACATCCATACATGACCACTGGAAAAACCATAGCCTTGACTAGACGGATGTTTGTTGACAAAGTAATGTCTCTGCTTTTTAATATGCTGTCTAGGTTGGTCATAACTTTCTTTCCAAGAAGTAAGCGTCTTCTAATTTCATGGCTGCAATAACCATCTGCAGTGGTTCTCAAGCCCCCCAAAATAAAATCTGATACTGTTTCTACTTTTTCCCCATCCATTTCCCATGGAGTGATGGGACTGGATGCCATGATCTTAGTTTTCTGAATGTTGAGCTTGAAGCCAACCTTTTCACTCTCCTCTTTCACTTGTACCAAGAGGCTTTTTAGTTCCTCTTCACTTTCTGCCATAAGGGTGGTGTCATCTGCATATCTGAAGTTATTGATATTTCTCCCAGCAGTCTTGATTCCAACTTGTGCTTCTTCCAGCCCAGCTTTCTCATGATGTACTCTGCATATAAGTTAAATAAACAGGGTGACAATATACAGCCTTGATGTACTCCTTTTCCTATTTGGACCCAGTCTGTTGTTCCATGTCCAGTTCTAACTGTTGCTTCCTGACCTGCATTTCTCAAGAGACAGGTCGGGTGGTCTGGTATTCCCATATCTTTCAGAATTTTCCACAATATATTGTGATCCACACAGTCAAAGGCTTTGGCATAGTCAATAAAGCAGAAATAAATGTTTTTCTGGAACTCTCTTTCTTTTTTGATGATCCAGCAGATGTTGGCAATTTGATCTCTGGTTCCTCTGCCTTTTCTAAAACCAGCTTGAACATCTGGAAGTTCATGATTCACGTATTGCTGAAGCCTGGCTTGGAGAGTTTTGAACATTACTTTACTAGCATGTGAGATGAGTGCAATTGTGTGGTAGTTTGAGCATTCTTTGGCATTGCCTTTCTTTGGGATTGGAATGAAAACTGACCTTTTCCATTCCTGTGGCCACTGCTGAGTTTTCCAGATTTGCTGGCATATCGAGTGCAGCACTTTCACAGCATCACCTTTGAGGATTTGAAATAGCTCAACTGGAATTTCATCACCTCCACTAGCTTTGTTTGTAGTGATGCTTTCTAAGGCCCACTTGACTTCACATTCCAGGATGTGTGGCTCTAGGTGAGTGATCACACCATCGTGAGTATCTGGGTCATGAAGATCTTTTTTTGTACAGTTCTTCTGGTATTCTTGCCACCTCTTCTTAATATCTTCTGCTTCTGTTAGGTCCATACCATTTCTGTCCTTTTCTGGCTCCATCACTTCATGGCAAATAGAAAGGGAAAAAGTGGAAGCTGTGACAGATGTTAATTTTTTGGGCTCCAAAATCACTGCAGATGGTGATCTCAGCCATTAAATTAGAAGACACTTGTTCCTTGGAAGGAAAGCTATGACAAACATAGATAGCATATTAAAAATCAGAGACATTACTTGGCCAACAAACATCTGTACAGTCAAAGCTATGATTTTTCCAGTAGTCATGTAAGGATGTGAGAGTTGGACAATAAAGAAGGCTGAGAGCTGAAGAATTGATGTTTCCGAATTGTGGTGTTGGAGAAGACTCTTGAGATTCCCTTGGACAGCCAGGAGATCAAACCAGTCAATCCTAAAAGGAATCAGTCCTGAATATTCATTGGAAGGACTGATGCTGAAGCTGAAGCTCCAATACTTTGGCCACCCGATACGAACAGCTGACTCATTGGAAAAGACCCTGATGTTGGGAAAGATTAAGGGCAAGAGGAGAAGGGGGCGACAGAGGATGAAATGTTAGATAGCATCACAGACTCAGTGGACTTGAATCTGAGGAAACTCCAGGAGATAGTGAATGACAGGGGAGCCTCGTGTGCTTCAGCTGATGAAGTCCCACAGAGTTGGGCACGACTTTGAGACTGAACAACAGCAAACATTATTTGATTAATCAGTTATGCAAATAGATATAAGAAAAGTAATTAAAAGTTTTATTCTTAGTATGGAGTGCTCAGAGTAGTGCATGAAAGTGGTAAAGGGCACTGAGTCTGACCTACTCTCTCTAGAATCATTATGAATTGAAAAAAGTCAATGGACAAAATGCAGTGTTCTTGTAACTTGTGAAAAATTACAAGACATCTACAGAAGTCTATTTGAGATTACAAAACGCTCTGAGATGGGTGTGGGGATAGGCACACCTTGAGGTAGAGGCTGGGTGATTTAATCACTGGTTGTTTTGGTGATTGGATTGGGTTCTCTCTTCAGCATCCAATATCCAAACCCAATCACTCAAGAATAAAAGATGGCCTGAGGGGCCCCTGAGTTTCTGTGGATATGTTCCCTTTGTGAATAGTATTGAGCTATACACTTAAGATATGTGCACCCATACATGCATAATTCAATAAAGTTTATGCTGAGAAAACAAAACAAAAACCCAGTCACTCAAGATTTAACCCAATCACCAGTCAAAAATTCTCCGCCCAACCTGGGAAGGTGACTCTATATAAGCAGGGTTTGTTCTTCGACACTAACTCGAGTTAGAAGAGCTGGACCCACACCCTCATCTCCCAGGCTTCAGAGTCGCCTCAGATCCTGAAGCCCATCCGTCTGACTGGAGTTCCAGGTGGCCGCCATCATGCCCTCCTTCCCACTCAGCGTGGCTGTGGTCTGTATGAGCAACATGAACAGGAGCATGGAAGCCCACAGCATCCTCAAGAAGAAAGGATTCAATGTCAGGTCTTTTGGAGTGGGATCCTGTGTGACACTTCCAGGACTGGCACCCAACCTCCCCGTGGTCTATGATTTCTCCACCACATATGAGCAGATGCGCAAGGAACTTCTCCTCAAAGACCAGGTACACTATAGCAGCAATGGGGTGTTGCACATGTTGGGAAGAAATGAGAGAATCAAGCCTCATCCAGAACGATTTCAAGAGTGCAGAGATCCCTTTGATGTCATCTTCACCTGTGCTGAGAGAGTGTATAAAATGGTGGTGAAAGATCTGTGTGCTAGAGAACAGAAGACCTGGCAGCCTGTGCATGTGATCAACGTGGATATAAAGGACACGCTGAAGGCAGCCAGCCTTGGTGCTTCAATCATCTGTGAGCTCTGCCAGGGTCTCGAGCAGGCTGATAACATGCAAAGCAGTCTGGCTGAGCTGCTCCAGGCAGCAAAGCAGAAAACAGGAAGGAGCTTTCTGCACACAGTCTGCTTCTACTGAAGATCTTGGCTGGTTTCAGCTTCTTTGTTGGTAAGAATTTGTGCCTGGACTTTTGGGCTAGTGGGTATTTTCTTTGAGAAGAGCCTTCAAAGTCCTTTTTGCTAAAAGCCATCTGTATTATATTTTTCAGGTACACCCCTCCCAGGGAAGGAATTGGAGAAAAAAATCTTTGAATGTAAAGGGAACATGGACTACCACCATGACACCAAACCCTTCTAATTTGAGGAACAATGGTGTGGGTACTTGACTTGGGAGGAAAAATTCAGTGACACACGATTCTTCAAGGAAATTAACTACAAGGACTCCATTTTCCCTATGAACAAACCAAAGGTAATTATGGAGTTCTGGAGGAGTCAAGTGTTGGATTTTCCAGGCAGAAAAACAAACAAAAATTGTCAAGTCCATCTATTTTTCTCGACAACAATTTCCTTTTTGCCTTTTTGGTGTGCTATATAAGTATGCTTTTTTTTGTTTTTCGTGAGCTAGATGGGTTTATATTGAATGTTTGAACTTAGAAATATTGTTATTTATAGATTGTATGTTTTTTACTAATGCTAACTCTCATAGAAACTCAGACTAGATAATGGGCAGCATTTATTACTAAAATCCTGACTTGATCTGTTCAATGAAATAGCTCATTAAATTAAATAAAATGAAATAAAATCTCTGATTTTTTAAAAAAAGTATCTTATCATTTGTGATAGAAAATGGATCTTACAAAGTGAGCCCTTCAGTTTCTTATTGTTCAAGTCACATGAATTCCGTGGAGAAAAGCATTCTTTCCTGAAGAAAATTTTCTTCATGCTTAAAACATTCATTGTTTTTAGTATTGTTCTTCTTGGAAAGGGGAACCTCACTCTTGGGAAGGAAAACTGTTTTGGTTCTGATCAGTGACACCAAGAAAGAGAGTTCCAGAAAAACGTCGATTTCTGCTTTATTGACTATGCCAAAACCTTTGACTGTGTGGATCACAATATATTGTGGAAAATTCTGAAAGAGATGGGAATACCAGACCACCTGACCTGTCTCTTGAGAAACCTGTATGCAGGTCAGGAAGCAACAGTTAGAACTGGACATGGAACAACAGACTGGTTCCAAACAGGAAAAGGAGGACGTCAAGGCTGAATATTGTCATCCTGCTTATTTAACTTATATGCAGAGTACATCATGAGAAACGCTGGGCTGGAAGAAGCACCAGCTGGAATCAAGATTGCTGGGAGAATATCAATAACCTCAGATATGCAGATGACACCACCCTTATGGCAGAAAGTGAAGAGGAACTAAAAAGCCTCTTGATACAAGTGAAAGAGGAGAGTGAAAAGGTTGGCTTACAGCTCAACATTCAGAAAACTAAGATCATGGCATCCAGTCCCATCACTTCATGGGAAATGGATGGGGAAAAAGTAGAAACAGTATCAGACTTTATTTTGGGGGGCTCCAGAACCACTGCAGATGGTGATCGCAGCCATGAAATTAGAAGATGCTTACTCCTTGGAAAGAAAGTTATGACCAACCTAGACAGCATATTAAAAAGCAGAGACATTACTTTGTCAACAAACATCCATCTAGTCAAGGCTATGGTTTTTCCAGTAGTCATGTATGGATGAGAGAGTTGGACTATAAAGAAAGCTGAGCACCGAATAATTGATGCTTTTGAACTGTGGTTTTGGAGAAGACTCTTGAGAGTCCCTTGGACTGCAGTGGGATCCAACCAGTCCATCCTAAAGGAGATCAGTCCTGGGTGTTCATTGGAAGGACTGATGTTGAAGCTGAAACTCCAATACTTTGGCCACCTCATGCGAAGAGTTGACTCACTGGAAAAGACCCTAATGCTGGGAAGGATTTGTGGGCAGGAGGAGAAGGGGATAACAGAGGATGAGATGGCTGGATGGCATCACCGACTCAATGGACATGAGTTTGGGTAAACTCTGGGAGTTGGTGATGGACAGGGAGGCCTGGCGTGCTGTGATTCATGGGGTCGCAAAGAGTCGGGCACGACTGAGTGACTGAACTGACTGACTGACTGAGGGAACAGAAGAGGGATAAATAGGCCTGCAAGTATTTTTAAGCTTTTGGAAATATTCTGAAAGGCACTATAATGGTGTATACATGTCAGTATACATTTTTTAAAACCCATAAACTATACAACACAGAGTGTATCCTGATATAAGCTACAGACTTTCATTAATAATAATGTATCCGTATTGGTTCATTAGGGCTTCCCAGGTCACTCAGTGGTAAAGAATCCGCCTGCCAAGCAGGAGACACAGAAAACATAGGTTTAATCCTTGGTTTGGGATTGGAGAAGGAAATGGCAACCCACTCTAGTATTCTTGCCTGGAGAATCCCATGGACAGAGGAGCCTGGCGGGCTACAGTACATGAGGTTTCAAAGAGTCAGACACTCACTCCAAATCTTCTCTCACAACTCATTTTTCTCCTAAGCTCATATAACGTATCAGGCACACTTTCCACATGAGGCTTCCAGCACTCAGACAAGAAGGGTTAAGAACTTTCTGGTTATGTCACTGAGGAGATCAGCAATAGAGGAGATCCTGGGGGAAAAGAAAGACATCATGAGTAAGACCATGGTCCCCAAAGATGCTCAGAGAACAAATAACTTGCCCTGCAGTTTCTCTTCCAGCTTGACCCCCTGGCCACTGCACACAGTCTGCTGGTCATGGGAATACCCTGCCATCTAGGCAGGGGCATGGCTCCAGACTGTGGTTCCAGATGGCTGTGATGACAGTTTGTGGTGAGGAGAGATATAGGTTGGTACTGACCAGGGTAGCCTGGTGCCTCTTTGTGTCCTTCTGCCTATGGGCAGGAATGGTGGGGATAAAGGATGTGGGACATGCTGAGTTTATTAATGAGAGACATGGGAAACAATAATGGATTGCCTTCACCATTTGGTCACCCAATAGAGGCTCTCTTTGAAATTCTCCATCCCTTGAGAGCAGAGTTAGAGAGGGCAGACCAAAATGTGTCTGCAGAAGCTTTGTGGCATGGTGGAAATAGTGGAATGAGAGGCAAGAAATCTTAACTCAGTTCCTCTGTGACCTTGGGAAAATTGCCTTTCCTTCATAAATAATAAATCATACAAGAGTATTTTAAAACAGGGATCACCAAAAAGTTTTTGTAGAGTAACAGCAAATATTTTAAATTTTGAACATGGTCTCTGTTGCAACTACTCAATCTGTCCCATGAAAGCAGTTATAGACAATATGTAAATAACTGGGCATGGCTGTGTTTCAATAACATTTTATTTATAAAAGAAGGTGGTGGGCAGGATTTGGTTCACTGGCTGCAGTGTGACTATTGCTGATACAGAGTGCCAACCAGTGTTGAAGTTTTACATCTCTGACTCATGTTTGGGCAATTCCAAAGGGAACTGGTGAAGCAGGCGGTTATCTTGTGAATCACATTCCTAGAGCGAGTTCTTCCTTCTGGCGTAGGTTAGAGGACTGTCAGGTTGGAAGCAGGGGCAAGAGCTGAATAAATTTTGGAATATCCACCTCCTTGAGGAAACTGATTTAATGAGATGAGAGTCAGTATACTGAAAGGAGATAGGCAAAGTTATGATTTAGATAAGTGAGAGTGAGTTTGAAGGGGTAATGACTGTGAGTTTGGGTGGGTGTATATACGAAGGAAAATTTAAAAGTGTGTGTGTGCGCTTATGGTGAAGGGCTGTTTTGTGTGAACAGGAAAAATGTGTGTTACTATGTAAATCATCAAAATTTGTACGAGTAAATAATGTGTGTTGTGATTGTATAAATGAATGTGTCTGATAATGTGGTAATACAAATGGAAGATTGTGTGTTTGTGTGTATGTGGATTTATAGCAAGCAGAGCTGGAATTGAACTCAGGTAGGTCTAAAGTCCATATAATTTTTCCTATATTACATTGTTTACATGTCTTAGACATTCTGGTGAAATAAGAGAATGAGAAGGGAGTGGAGAGGACGCCAAAGAAAAGTAGTAGGTAATCAACAAACAAAAATGTCTGTTTCTAAAACTAATGGAAGGTTTGACTATATAATCTGGGACTCAAATATCAGGTTAGCTTCTAACAGGTTGTTTGACTTTGGGCTGTTGCTTATCTGAGATTAGTTTCTTCTTGCATGAACTAGTGATACTTTCAATTCCATAGGTTTTCTACAATAATTAGAAATAATAAATATACCTAACAGTAGTTAGTTAATGGTTGCTATCATCAAAGAAGTATTAATGATACTTCTATTACTATCAATAATAATATCAACATTATTACTAGCAATAAGAAATGAAAAGTAATACTAGATTTGGCAACCATGATAAGATAGATTATTTTAGAAAAGGAAGATTTATACATAGTAGAGTATATATGTCAATCCCAATCTCCCAATTTATCCCACCCGTCCTTTCCTCATATGCTTGTTCTCTACATCTGTGTCTCTATTTCTGATTTGCAGATAGGTTCATCTGTACCATTTTTCTAGATTCCACATATATGCATTAACATACAATATTATTTTTCTCTTTCTGATTTACTTCATTCTGTATGAGATTGGAATTGACATATACACACCATTATGCACAAAACAGACAATTAATGAGAACCTATTGTATAGCAGAGAGGAAAAAAAAAAGAAGATGCAACCTGTTTGTAGGACATATATTAAAGTGCAAATCACTCAGTCATGTCCGACTCTTTGCAACTCCGTGGACTATACAGTGCATGGAATTCTCCAGGCCAGAATACTGGACTGGGTAGCCTTTCCCTTCTCCAGGGGATCTTCCCAACCCAGGGATTGAACCCAGATCTCCCGCATTGCAGGCAGATTCTTTACCAGCTGAGTCACAAGGGAAGCCTAAGAATACTGGAGTGGGTAGACTATCACTTCTCTAGGGGATCTTTCTGACCCAGAAATAGAACCGGGGTCTCCTGCATTGCAGGTAGATTCTTTACCGACTGAGCTAACAGGGAATATTAAGTTAACCTTAAAAATGCATTCCGGTATACATTAGGTGCAGACAAATACGGTTTGATTCTACTTATACAAGGTGCCTAGATAATCAAATTCTTAGAATCAGAAAGTACATTGGCAGATGCCAGGGGCTGGGGGTAAGGGTGGTGGGGGAGGGAATGGGGAGTTAGTGTTTAATAGGGACAGAGTTTCAGTTTAGAAAGATAAAATATTCGGAGATGGATGATGATGAGAGTTGAACAACAATGTGAATGCACTCAGTGCCACTGAAACATGCGGTCAGATATGGCTAAAATAGTATGCTTTATATTACGTGACTTACCACAATGAGAAGCACTGAAAAACGAAAAGGAAGTTTTAGGTGTTATAAGTAAAATGGCATTGGGTAAAGAGTGGGAGGGTGGTGAGGGGATAAATGAAGAGAGAGCGCATCCTTGCTATTGTGAAACCAAGATGAATGGGGGAAGAGACACAGTAAGGAGAAGGAGTCAGCAGAGAGGGAGAGTTTGAAATGACCAGAGTGACAGATTAATGGAGAGAAGTTGGGGTCCAGTGCCCAGATGGAGAGCTGAGCCTTGAGTGGGAGAAAGAGGGAGAAGACAATTCAAATATAAATTTGTAGCTGGCAGAATGAGGGTGGTTAAGGGAATTAACAACAGGTTTTTTTTTTCCTTGAACCAGGAATCGGGAATCAAAATCGCCAGATGAAGGGGACCCAGGTGGAGTGAGGTGGACATGGTGTGATTTTCAAAGCATCTTGTGGGTAGCCAAATCCAAGCTTCACCATTTACTAGCCAGGTGACCTTGTGGGGGGGGGATGAAAAACTCTCTAAGCTCTGTTTGCTCTCCATCAGTAAAATGGGAAAATGAGTACAGTCATTTCCTGCTATGTTGATTGAGAGAATGCACGTGCAGCTCTTAGAGCAGAGATACTCTCAACTGATCTCATCCCTGGTCCCTATTCTCCAACCTGCCTCCTCCCTTCCACATCCTTCCTACACAGCAGGGCCAGAGAGAGAGTGACCTCAAATGCAAACTTCACCATGCCCTTCTCTCACAGCAAACCCTTCAGTGGCTCTTCCTGCTTCAACATAAATCTTAAACTTACATCAGTACCCAGAGTCCTCAGTGAGTTGACCCCTACTTCACTGCCTGACATTATTTCCTATCATTTCGTGCCATGTTCTCCAGGCTATAGTAACCCTGAATCATTACAATTTCCCTACAAACTCCTTGTCCTTTCAGATCTTTGTGATTTTGTTCATGTTCTTCCCTCCTCACGTGACTTTACTTGGCAAACTCTTGTTTATTTTTCAAGGTTCAACTCAGAGTGGCACCTTTAGAAATCCTTTTCTGAACTTCTAGGAAGCTTTCTATGCTTCCACAGCTCCTGTGTTTAACTTTTCCTCTACACTATCTGTATTGTATAGATATTTTGTTTAATTGTCTGACTCTTCTCAGGGAGGTCCTCCAGGAGCCATGGTATGTGTTCAGTAAGGTTTGTTAAATTGATAATGAACTCAGTTACCATTTTCCTTTTGAGATGTATATCATATTCTGATAAGGAGGAAAATGCAGGGTTATTCACAGCTCTCAACTGTTTATAACAACCTGATGCTAAGGTCTATGGCATTCTAGAGCTGGGAGAACTCACAGATATCTAATCTGGATTCTCCCTGACTTTAGTTTTAAAGTAACAAATAAAAGAGACCCAGAGCAGGGAAGCAATGTTACCAAGATAACATAGCTGTTGAATAGAATGGCAAGGACTTTTAACCCATGTTTCCTGGTTTTTAACCAGGACCATTTCCATTTCTCATCCAGAGAAAAGTGATCTGTTTCCATTTCCCCCACTCCAGCTCCAGTCACCTTTTTGGAAAGAGAAAAGAGATGATTGCCAAATCCCATACACCAACATCCAGATGACTCATTCTGGGCATGGCAACCCCCAACCACACTAGTCCCAGCCATTCACTCTTTATTCTGCTGGGGATCCCTGGCCTGGAAGACCAGCACACATGGATCTCCCTCCCATTTCTTCTTTCCTACCTTGTTGCTGTCCTAGGGAATAGCCTCCTTGTCTTCATCATCATGACTGAACGCAGCCTCCATGAGCCCATGTACTTCTTCCTCTGCATGCTGGGTGTGGCGGACCTTATCCTGTCCACTACCACTGTGCCCAAAGCCCTGGCCATATTCTGGTTCCATGCTGGAGAGATTTCCCTTGATGGTTGTGTCACCCAAATCTTCTTCATCCATGCCACCTTCATTGCTGAATCAGGAGTTCTGTTGGCCATGGCATTTGACCGCTATGTAGCCATCTGTGACCCATTGTGCTATACCACAGTGCTCAGTCATGCAGTAATCATAAGGATTGGTCTGGCTGTGGTCCTGAGGAGTTTCTCTGTGATCCTTCCAGATGTGTTCCTGGTGAAAAGACTGCCTTTCTGCCATAGCAACGTGCTACCACATACCTACTGTGAGCACATGGCTGTTGCCAAATTTGCTTGTGCTGATATTCGTGTCAATGTCTGGTATGGCTTGTCTGTCCTTCTCTCTACTGTGGTGGTAGATGCCTTGCTCATCTTAGTTTCCTACATCTTCATCCTCAATGCAGTCTTCCGTCTTCCCTCCCGAGGAGCTCGGCAAAAGGCCCTAGGCACATGTGGCTCCCACCTTGGTGTCATTTCCATGTTCTACTTGCCTGGCATTTTTACCATAATTGCCCAGAGGTTTGGGCATCATGTTCCTCCTTATATCCACATTCTGCTGGCAAATGTCTGCATGTTAGCCCCTCCTATGCTAAACCCCATCATTTATGGTGTTAAGACCAGGCAGATTCGAGAATGTGTGGCTAGTACTTTGTCTTCACAGTGGAAACTCTGCTGAGTTTGTATGACAGGTGATATGATTATCAACATAGGATATTGCAATTCCTTTGCTTACTTTGTAGAGATTTATGAAGTAAGGGTTGTGTTGACTGTGAACAAAATGATTTGTTGTGATTTTGAAAGATAGGATGCTATGTTACCTTGAGAAGGGTAGTATTTAGGAAAGAGCATGAGCTGTTAGATCAAAATTAGATTTGAGTCCTGGATTTTCCAAAAGTGATGTGTTTGACCTTGGGGAAGTTAGTTTATTCTCTTAGAGATTTCTCACTGTATGCATAGGGCCCCAGAAAAACAGAAATATCAAAACCAAACTAAGTCATATTAAACAATGAGAATTATTTCCTATAATAAACTTATTTACTAAAACATCTAGACAGAATATTCATTTAATAATATATACATTTGAGGTATAATAAACTTTTATTCTGAATTAGAAATGGGACCAGTGGAACAGGAAAAAGAGCCCAGAAATGAACCCTTGTATATTGGTCAGTTAATCTTTGACAAGGATGTCAAGAATTCTCAAAGAGGAAAGGACAATCTCTTAATGAATGGTGTTAGGAAAATTGGATATTCATATGCAAAAGATTGAAATTAGGCCCTTATCTTACACCATAAACAAAAGTTAACCTGAAGTGGATTAAACACTTAACTCTAAGTCCCAAAACTGTAAAAATCTTAGAAGAAAATATGGAGAAAAACTTCTTGGCATCGGTCTTGGCAATGATTTTCTGATATCACACAAAAGCAAAATAAGAAGTGGGACTACATCAAACTGAAAAGATTCTGCGTGCGTGCTCAGTCGTGTCTGACTCTTTGTGACCTCATGGACTATAGCCCACCAGGTTCCTCTGTCAATGGGATTTTTCAGGCAAAAATACTGGAATGGGTTGCCATTTCCTCCTCCAGGGGATAGTCCCAACCCAGGGATCAAACCCATGTCTCCTGTGTCTCCTGCATTGACAGGCAAATTCTTTACTACTGAGCCACCTGGGAAGATCCCATAAGCTCCTGCACAGCCAAGCAAACTATCAGTAAAATGAAAAGGTAACTATGGAATAGGGGAAAATATTTGCAAACCATATATCTGCTAAGGGGTTAATATCCAAATATATAAGGAACCAATGAAACTCAGTTAGCAAAACTCAATAGCAAAATAACACACACACACACACACACACACACACACACAAAATAAAAAAGAAATAACCTGACTAAAAAATAGGCAAAGACCTGATTAGACATTTTTTGAAGAAGACATACAAATGGTCAATAGGAATGTGTAGAGATTCTCAACATCACCAGGGAAATGTGAGTTAGAACCACAATGAGGTATCACCCCAAACCTGTTAGAATGGATATTATCAAAAAGATAAGAGATGACAAATGCTGGCAAGGATATGGAGAAAGGGGAACCATTGTGTGGTGTTGGTGGGAATGTAAATTTGTGGAGCCAATATGGAAACAGTATGGATGTTCTTCAAAAAATTAAAAGTAGAACTATCATATGGCTCAGAAATTGCACTTCTGTGTATTTGAAGACAAAATCGGTATCTCAAAGAGATATACACATCCCCACGTTCACTGAAGCATTATTTACAATAGCCAAGGCAGAGAAACAACCTAAATGTCCATTGAAAAGTGAATCAATAGATAAAATATTATATATACACACACACAATTTATGTTATCCAGCCATAAAAATAAGTAAGCTAAAGATAAATACTGTATGATCTCATTTATAAGTGGAATTAAAAAGAAACTCAAATAAACAGGGAAAAGATTTGTAGTTGCCTGAGGTGAGGGTCTGGGGGTAGGGTAAATGGGTAAAAGTGGTCAAGGGTACAAACTTGCAGTATTAAGATGAATATTTTATGAGGATGTAACATATAGCGTGATGACTATAGTTAGTAATACTTCACTGTATATTTGAAAGTTGCTAAGAGAGTAGATCTTAAAAGTTCTCACCACAAACATATATTAATACAAATACAACTATGTGAGGTGATAGATGTGTTAACAAAGTTTATTGTAATAATTTTGCCATATATATGTGTATTAAATCATTACATTGTGCACCTTAAACTTACAAAATGTTACATCTCAATAAAGCTGGGAGAAAAAAGAGAAAAATGTGGTACATACACACAGTGGAATACTATTCAATCATAAAAGTAAGGAAATCTTGCTACTTTTGACAACATGAGTAAACCTGGAGCATCTTATACCAGGGCTTCCCTTGTGGCTCAGATGGTAAAGGATCTGCATGCAATGCTAAATGAAATAAGCCAGAAACAGAAGACAAAAACAGCATGATTTCTCTTATATGGAGAATCCAAAAAAAACTGAACTCACAGAAATAGAGAGTAGAATAGTTGTTTCAAGGGGCACAGGGATAGGTGAAACGGAGATGTTGCTTGAAGGGTTCAGTCTGGGGATCTAATGTACAGTATGGTGACTATAGTTTAAAATATGGTATTATATACTTGAAATTTGCTGATTTGATATTAAGAAATGCTTTAATATAAAATATTTTCATAAATAAAAAAGTGAGGGGCACCATAATCTTTAAATTTCTTGATCATGCTTTTATCATGTGGCTGTGATAGAACAAAAAATTTAAAGTATAAATAGGATCTTGAACATTGACAAAGAGTAAGCTCTGGTTAGATTTTTAACATCTTCCTGTCTTAGCTTGTTTATCTTTAAAACTTTGCTATAATAATTTCTGCTTCTTCTATCAATATTTCAAAAGGAAGTTGTGGTATCAAAGGAGATAAAAAAGTCAAGAGACCTTATTTGAATCTTAAAGGATAATATTAATCAAAATTAGAATTGGTGCTGGTAAATTCTCATGTAAACCCATGGCTGATTCATATCAATGTATGGCAAAAACCACTACAATATTGTAAAGTAATTAGCCTCCAACTAAAATAAATTTAAAAAAAATAAAAAAAAAGAATTAAAATTTTTTTGAAGCATAGTTGATTTACAGTGCTGCGTTAGTTTCAGGTGAATGGCAAAGTGATTCAGTTACACATGTACATGTATCTACTCTTTTTCAAATTCTTTTCCCTTATAAGTTAATACAAAATATTGAGTATAGTTTTCTGTGCTATACAGCAGGTTCTCGGTTATGTATTTTATATAGTGTATATATGTTAATCCCAAACTCCTAATTTATCTCTTCCAACCCCCTTGTCCCCTTTAATAACCATGTTTGTTTTCTGTATCTGTGGGTCTATTTCTGTTTCATATATGAGGTCATTGATATCCTTTTTTTAAGATTTCACATATAAGTGTTATCATATGATACTTGTCTTTTTCTGGCTCACTTCACTTAGTATGATAATCTTATGTGTGACATGCTGCAGTGTACCTGGATCACTTGTTAGTAATTATTGGTGGGGATAAAAGTTGAGATACTATGAAACCTCTACTATTTAATTCTTTTTGGTGGAGATGCAGGGGATAGCAGTATGTCATCTGTGTAATATATCTGCAAACACCCGGGTAACTCAATATGCCAAGGTATTCAGATTTTGAGAAATAAAAATTCATTTAAGTTTTTATCATTATGGCAGTGTCCTCACATCAGCATATCAACTGAAGGGAAAAAAAAACCCCAATATCAATTACATTGGCCACCCCCAAAGCAGAGAAGTAGAAAAGCTGATTTCATAATCTACCCTTCTAGTAAAAAATATTTCTCTTTGACCCATGTTGGATATACAGAATCCAACCCTCCCCCAGAACATCCCATTCATGATGAGTTGAATTCTCCATATTCTTTCTAGTGTATCAACCAAAGCACTGGTCACCTTTGGCAACTTACATTGAGTTAGCTCTGTGATGTTGTCTCTTGCCTGAGGATTCTGTTGTTGCTATCTTTCCATCAGAGTACCTTCTTTCTGTCCAGTGTTAAGACAGACCTAAAAATAACAGCTTTTTTTAAGGTCACTGACATCTTTGTGTAGTATCTAAGTTCTTCATGAAATATTTAGCATATGTGCTAAGGGCAATCTGAGGTTCTATTTTAGATAAGGAATCACATTTCTTGGAAGGACAGTGGCTCTCAGGCAGCCTACTGATGTTCACATGTAGAGCTTCATCGTGCCAACTTAAAAAGTTTAAATTCAAGAAAAGTGTGTGCTGAAATCAGGTGATGTTGTTACCTCCCTCCTGGCCTTCACACCAGTCAGGGTTCAACTGGAGGAGAACAAGCAGGAAATATTACAAGATTTGCTTATGGTAAGAAATTCGCTTATACATCTGGGAGGGCTGGCAAGACAAGTCGTAAAATCCACAGGGCAGATTATCCAGGAAGGTGAAGTTCAGACTCTTGGGCATAAGTTGAAGCTGCTATTCACAAGTGGACTATCTTCTTCACAGGAACCTCAGATCTGCCCTTAGATTTCCACCTGATTGAACATTAGGCCCACCCAGCTTATCTAGGACAACCTCCCTTATTTAAAGTAAAATCATTATGGACTTTGATGACATCTACAAAAATACCTTCGTAGCAACAATCTGGATTAGTGTTTGATTGAAAACCTGGGGGCTTATAGCCTAGGCGGGGCTTCTCTGGTAGCTCAGATGGTAAAGCGTCTGCCTACAGTGAGGGAGACCTGGGTTCGATCCCTGGGTCGGGAAGATCCCCTGGAGAAGGAAATGGCAACCCACTCCAGTATTCTTGCCTGGAAAACCCCATGGACTGAGGATCCTGGTAGGCTACAGTCCATGGGGCCCCAAAGAGTCAGACACAACTGAGCGACTTCACTTTCACTTTCACTTATAGCCGAGGCAAGTTGGTCTATCAAAAAACCATCACACTGGCCATTTATGTTGATATGTTCTTTAATCAACTCCACTATCAACAAGATGTGGTTGGGAGATAACAGTGGAAATGAGGGATCACAGCTAGTTAGATATTTAACACGGCAACTTAAGGCATGCATAATTCAGCCTTTATTTTAAAAGCTAGTGCCTGTTAATGCCTGTTTTCCTATAGGCACTGTGAAGCCACTCTTGATCAGATGTATGTTGGGAAGATAATCCTCGAGGTGTACAAGACAGGAATGATGGGATAGATTGAGACCAATGTATTTAGGAAGTCCTTTGCAAGATACATGGGACTTCCCTGGTGGCTCAGATGGTAAAGTGTCTGCCTACTATACAGAAGACCTAGGGTTGGGATCCCGGGGTTGGGAAGATCCTCTGGAGAAGGAAATGGCAACCCACTCCAGTACTCTTGGCTGGAAAATCCCATGGACAGAGGAGCATGGTAGGCTACAGTCTATGGGGTTGCAAAGAGTCGGACACGACTGAGCGACTTCACTTTCATTTTGCAAGATACATAGTCGAGATTGGACCAAAAGCCTAGAGATGGATAGGAAAAAAGCAAAACTTGAGTCACATGAAGAAGGCACAAACATGTTTTAGTTGATCCAGATGAGTTTGGGGGCCAAATGCAAGTAGTTTGTTTCATGGAGGGAATCATAAAGCAACACAGGGCAGGAATACTGGTGCTGTAGGTCATTTGACACAGACAGCGGGTGACCTTCGTGCCAGTTTGCCTGCGGCATCCTGACACATCTGCATAGACAAAGGTGGTTTGGAGTTCATGGGCACATGAGACAGGGCCACTGGCTGAGGAGTGGAACCAACAGATGGGTTGCTGGTGTCCAGAGAGAATCATCTGGATCCCTATCAGCCTGTCTTAAGTGGACAGAGGATCAGAGGGGCTGAGTTTGTTCCTCTGTCATTGAAACCAGGATTGAAGAAGGGCCGCAGAGGTCCAGAGAAGGCACATTCGGAGAAGGTATAGATGAGGGAGCCGTGGTCAGTGATGTTGTAGAAAGAGACAGTGCTGGCCTCATAGTCTAGGAAGATCCCAACTCGGCTTGGAGGCACCTGAAGGTGGAGGGGAGTCTGGGGGCAGGTGCCAGCCTCATATTTTTGTTTGTTCCACAGCCAGATTGTCCAGAAGCCACTGTCGGGGTTGAGCAAAAACTGTCCCTTCCTCCGCACATTGTCTCTACACACCCCCAGGTCCCAGGCTTCCTTTCCCGTCACATCTACCTCCCAGTAAACTTTCCCAGAGTCAAAGCGCTGGGCACCCAGTACCATGGGATAAGTATCAAATCTCTCCTCATTTTCAGGCACTTCCTGCCGGGTGTTTGCAAGCCTCACTTGTCTCCGATTCTCCGAAAGGATGAGCCATGGATTGGCTGTCTGTGGATCCAGGGTGATGTGTACTGCAGAGAGAGGGCCACAGTAAGGCTGGGAGTGTGTGCAGAGCCGCAACCTTGTGCCGGCGGTGGGGGGATGAGGATGAAGGGGTGACCCTGAGCCTCACTGTGAGGAGATGACCCCTAGCCAACTCTCACCCCTGCCCTGACCTTTAAGGGAACCACCTTCCCTATTTCTGCACCTGCCCCACCTACTCTAACCTGCCATCTCTCTCCAACCCAGGGATTCACTGGGCACCCTCCTTATCCCCTTCACTCCCTTGGCAAGCCAGTCCCACACCCCTGGTGCTGGCCTCACCTCCACAGGTCCTCAGCATCTTCTTAACCCCGGGCACATAGAATACATTCCTCAGGTCTGTGGAAGCAACATCCAGCTCCTTCAGGTTCCAGAATTCACTCCTGGGGGAAAAACAGTTACAGACTCTGTCTCCAAATCCTACCTCATCCTGCCCAAATCTGATGGCTATACCACCCTTGTGGATGAGTGATAATTTAATTCGATGCAAATTTGCAAACAGCTCCTGTGTTAGGGGGGCTTCCCAGGTGGTGCAGTAAAGAATCCACCTCCCAATGCAGGAGATATGGGTTCAGTCCTTTGGGTCAGAAAGATCCCCTGGAGAAGGAAATGGCAACCCATTCCAGTATTCTTGTATGGGAAATCCCATGGGCAGAGGAACCTGGCAGGCTACAGTCCATAGGGTTGCAAAGAGTTGGACACAGTGAAGTGAAAGTTGCCCAGTTGTGTCCAACTCTGCGACCCCATGGACTGTAGCCCACCAGGCTCCTCTGTCCTTGGAATTCTCCAGGAAAGATTACTGGAGTTGGGTAGCTGTTCCCTTCTCCAGGGGATCATCCCAACCCAGGGATCGAACCCAGGTCTCCCACATTACAGGCGGATTCTTTACCATCTGAGCCACCAGGGAAGCCTGGACAGAACTCAGCAACTAAACAACAACAATCTGTGTTAGGATTGATGGGGATGGAGGGCAAAAGTAGGCAGGATTTTGTTTCTATCTAAGCCTTGATGGCTACATGAGCGTCTGCATCATCTGGCCAGCCTGTATGTCTCTCCGGGTCTTAGGTCATTACACACGTACCTCCTGTTTCACTTCATAACGCAAGGTGTCTGATACAGGCTGAATCACCTCCATGAGGAACCTCAAGGAGTCTCGCCCATGCTGTGGGTCTTACCCATGGCTCTTTTGGGAAGGTTTGAAACTGGTTAGATACTTTTTAAAAGAGTCCCAGCAGGCTGTAAACTCAACTTCCCTGTCTGTTATAAGTTCACTTTGTGAAGATGTTACACGCCAGTTACTTTGGGCACCTCACCGACTGTGTGTGTTCAGTTGCTCAGTCGTGTCCAACTCTTTGTGACCCCAGGGACTGTAGCCCACCAGCCTCCTCTGCCCATGGGATTCTCTAGGCAAGAATACTGGAGTGGGTTGACATTCACCAACTGAGATGTCCATTAATTAGCCTTCTGAGACCAGAACATATTTTAAGGAGGACTGGGTCTCTGAGAACAGGAAGGAGGATGGGGATGACTTCAATGCATGTTTTCTAACTCAAAACTCTTTTTTAAGGTATATACTGCCCCCTCCTCTAATGAAGAAAACTTTTCCTTACCTTTCCAGGACACTTTTCACCTCCTGAGGAGACAAGAAACAGACAATAAGTTCTGGAGTCACTAGTTTACAACTGAGACT
Source organism: Okapia johnstoni (assembly GCA_024291935.2). Lineage (NCBI taxonomy): Eukaryota > Metazoa > Chordata > Mammalia > Artiodactyla > Giraffidae > Okapia > Okapia johnstoni. The sequence goes on from CM044325.1 coordinate 27,388,436, forward strand.
TCAGTCATGTGGGTGAAGCAATGTCACCCTGAGGTCTACAGAACACTGCTCTGCCCCAACCCTCTGGACCAAGGCCTGAAAAATGCCTCTGACCACCTTGAAATGGATGAGGAAGCAGAAACCCAGCATGGGTGTGACCTGTAATCAGGGGAAGGAAGAGTAGCTTACAAAATCTGATTCAGAAAGCAAATTAAAAAGACCAGATTCTTGGTGGTGGAGGGTGGAGGAGGAGAAAGGGGCAAATAGGTCTGCCTGGCTGAGGCCCAGACCCAGTCACAGAGACAGAATGGCCCAGTCAGGACACACGGAATGCACAGAAACTGCTCGCATTTGTGGACTTGCGCTGCTGGGGAGGAAGGGCTTAAAGCGCTGTCCTACACTATGGTTAATGTTGCCCCTGGCATGTATGTGAAACCAACGCATCTGAGAACATTCTGTGGCAGGGACTAGGGTCCTTACCCAGGAACTGGCAGGCTCCTAGGCCCTGTCCAAAGTGCCTCAGAGAGCTCCACTCAGAGAAGGGCAGAAGATTTAGATCATGAGAAGAAGAGAGCTGCCAAGTCAAATCAATCTTATTGGCTTTTATGCACAAACAAATTTTTTCATGACCGTATCTGGCCAAGAGACAATGAAAAAGTATGGGGAAAAGAGGAACCACAGAATGTTACAGCAGAGGGACTTCTGAGACCATGTAGTCCAGAGTTTCCCAAAGTGAGGCAAGCTCATCATTGCTGGGTGTGAGATATTTTTAAGTAGAACACACATCAGTGAATTTATTTAAATAAATTATCACCTCTTACTCAAGTGATAATACCTCTTATTCAGGCAAACTTGGTTACGTTTCTTAGCTTCAGTCTATCACTAAATCTCTTCACTTCTCTGCACCTTAAGTTTTCTCATCTATGAAACAGGGGTAATAATAGTAGCATCCACCTCATTGCATTGTCATGAGGGACCGAATGCCTGACAATTTTATGAGCTATTTAAGAATTTTCAGTTATTCATAGTATTATGAAATAAATTAGAATTGTGTTGCTGAAGAAGACTCTTGAGAGTCCCTTGGACTGCAATGAGATCAAATCAGTCAATCCAAAAGGAAATCAATCTTGAATATTCGTCGGAAGGACTGATGCTGAAGCTCCAATACTTTGGCCACCTGATGCAAAGAGCTGACTCATTGGAAAAGACCCCGATGCTGGGAAAGATTGAAGGCAAAAGGAGAAGAGGAATGCAGAGGATGAGATGGTTAGATAGTATTGCCGACTCAATGGATATGAATTTGAGCAAACTTTGGGAAGCCTGGCATGCTACAGTCCATGGAGTCGCTAAGAGTCAGACACGACTTAGTGACTTAACAACAAAACCAAAAATTAGGAAAAGTAGCGGTAACAACACATGGCTACTATTGCTTAGAACAAATTATTTTTTTGGTATAACTTGTTTAATTATTTCTAAACTCCTATTAGGTAAGTACTGTTATTTATATTCCATTTAAAGATTAGTAAACAGGCATAGAAAAAGCAAAGTGAGAAGGATGGGTATATAACTCAATTATCTGTGAAATAAGTATATACATCAAAGCTGTATTACCAAATGAGAACCCTGGCTTAGGCCAAATAACTGAGAAACAAAGTCACATTTTAATATTTCTCTAAAATTCCCATTTCTTTGTCCTTATTTTCCTGGGAGGGCAAAATAACGTGCACAAGGTTTAATTTTATTTTCAGCTTTATTTTGTGATTTCCAACCTACTGTTTTTATATTCAGTAGGTCAGTTTATATTTATTTTATATTAAATATATTTATATTCAGTCAGTCAGTTCAGTCACTCAGTCGTGTCCAACTCTTTAAGACTCCGTGGACTGCAGCATGCCAGGCTTTCCTGTCTACCGCCAACTCTTGGAGATTGCTCAAACTCATGTCCATTGAGTCAGTGATGCCATTCAACCATCTCATTCTCTATCATCCCCTTCTCGTCCTGCCTTCAATCTTTCCCAGCATCAGGGTCTTTTCAAATGAGTCAGTTGTTCGCATCAGGTGGCCAAAGTATTGGAGTTTCAGCTACAACATCAGTCCTTCCAATGAATATTCAGGGCTGATTTCTTTTAGGATGGACTGGTGGGATCTCCTTGCAGTCCAAGGGACTCTCAAGAGTCTTCTCCAACACCACAGTTCAAAAGCATCAATTCTTCAGTGCTCAGCTTTCTTTATAGTCCAATTATCATATCCATACATGACGACTGGAAAAACCATAGGTTTGACTAGACGGACCTTTGTTGGCAAAGTAATGTCTCTGCTTTTTAATACACTGTCTGGGTTGGTCATAGCTTTTCTTTCAAGGAGCAGGAGTCTTTTAATTTCATGGCTGCAGTCACCATGTGCAGTGATTTTAGAGCCCAAGAAAATAAAGTCAGCCATTGTTTCCACTGTTTCCCCATCTATTTGCCATGAAGTGATGGGACCGGATGCCATGATCTTAGTTTTCTGAATGTTGAGTTTTAAGCCAACGTTTTCACTCTCCTCTTTCACTTTCATCAAGAGGCTCTTTAGTTCTTCTTCACTTTCTGCTATAATGGTGGTATCATCTACATATCTGAGGTTATTGATATTTCTCCTGGCAATCTTGATTCCAGTTTGTGCTTCATCCAGCCAATTATTTTGAATGATGTATTATGCATATAAGTTAAATAAACAGGGTGACGATATACATCCTTGATGTACTCCTTTTCTGATTTGGAACCAGTCTGTTGTCCCATGTCCAGTTCTAACTGTTGCTTCTCGACCTCCATACTCAGGAGGCATGTCAAGTGGTCTGGCATTCACATCTCTTTAAGAATTTTCCAGTTTGTTGTGATCCACACAGTCAAAGGCTTTGGCATAGTCAATAAATAAGGCAGAAGGAGAATTTTTCTAGAACTCTCTTGCTTTTTTGATGATCCAACGGATGATGGCAATTTGATCTCTGGTTCCTGTGCCTTTTCTAAATCCAGCTTGAACATCTGGAAGTTCATGGTTCACATACTGTTGAAGCCTGGGTTGGAGAATTTTAAGCATTACTTTGCTAGTGTGAGATGAGTGCAATTGTGTGGTAGTTTAAGCATTCTTTGGCATTGCCTTTCTTAGAGATTGGAATGAAAACTGAACTTTTCCAGTCCCATGGCCATTGCTGAGTTTTCCAAATTTGCTGGCATATTGAGTAAACCATTTTCACAGCATCATCTTTTAGGATTTGAAATAGCTCAACTGGAATTCCATCACCTCCACTAGCTTTGTTTGTAGTGATGCCTCGTAAGGCCCACTTGACTTTGAATTCCAGGGTGTCTGGCTCTAGGTGAGTGATCACACCATTGTGATTATCTGGGTCATTAAGATCTTTTTTGCATAGCTCTTCTGTGTATTGTTGCCACCTCTTTTTAATATCTTCTGCTTCTGTTAGGTCCATACTGTTTCTGTCCTTTATTGTGCCCATCTTGGGCTTCCCTTGTGGCTCAGCTGGTAAAGAATCCACCTGCAATGTGGGGGACCTGGGTTCGATCCCTGGGTTGCGAAGATCCCCTGGAGAAGGGAAAGGCAACCCACTCCAGTATTCTGGCCTGGAGAATTCCATGGACTGTATAGTCCATGGGGTCACAAAGAGTTGGGCATGACTGAGCAACTTTCACTTTCACTTACTTTCACTTTGCATGAAATGTTCCCTTGGTACGTCTAATTTTCTTGAAGAGATCTCTAGTCTTTCCCATTTTATTGTTTTCCTCTATTTCTTTGCATTGATCATTGAGGAAGGCTTTCTTATCTCTTATTTCTTATCTCTCTTTCCTTGCTATTCTTTGGAACTCTGCATTCAAATGGGTATATCTTTCCTTTTCTCCTTTGCCTTTTGCTTCTCTTCTTTTCTCAGCTATTTGTAAGGCCTCCTTAGAGGTAGATATTCAGTAGGTATTTTATAACATAAATGATAATAAAATTAAACTATATTTATGCAACCACATACTGTGTGCCAGGCACTTTTCTAAGCATTTTATATTTATGTACTGAAACTGAGCAGACCCCATGGGGTTCTCCCAAGAACAGATCCCTTGTGTTCTCTGCCTCCTTTTTTTTTTTCTTTTTTAAAATTGAAATACATCCTAGAGGAAAACATAGGCAAAACACTCTCCGACATAAATCACAGCAGGATCCTCCATGACCCACCTCCAAGAATATTGGAAATAAAAGCAAAAATAAACAAATGGGACCTAACCAAAATTAAAAGCTTTTGCACAACAAAGGAAACTATAAGCAAGGTGAAAAGACAGCCTTCAGAATGGGAGAAAATAATAGCAAACGAAGCAACAGACAAACAATTAATCTCAAAAATATACAAGCAACTCCTGCAGCTCAATTCCAGAAAAATAAATGACCCAATCAAAAAGTGGGCCAAAGAACTAAACAGACATTTCTCCAAAGAAGACATTCAGATGGCTAACAAACACATGAAAAGATGCTCAACATCACTCATTATCAGAGAAATGCAAATCAAAACCACAATGAGGTACCATTTCACGCCAGTCAGAATGGCTGCTATCCAAAAGTCTACAAGCAATAAATGCTGGAGAGGGTGTGGAGAAAAGGGAACCCTCTTACACTGTTGGTGGGAATGCAAACTAGTACAGCCACTATGGAGAACAGTGTGGAGATTCCTTAAAAAACTGGGACTAGAACTGCCATATGACCCAGCAATCCCACTGCTGGGCATACACACTGAGGGAACCAGAATTGAAAGAGACACGTGCACCCCAGTGTTCATTGCAGCACTGTTTATAATAGCCAGGACATGGAAGCAACCTAGATGTCCATCAGCAGATGAGTGGATAAGGAAGCTGTGGTACATATACACAATGGAATATTACTCAGCCATCAAAAAGAATACATTTGAATCAGTTCCACTGAGATGGATGAAACTGGAGCCCATTATACAGAGTGAAGTAAGCCAGAAACAAAAACACCAATACGGTATACTAATGCATATATATGGAATTTGAAAGATGGTAACGATAACCCTATATGTGAGACAGAATAAGAGACACAGATGCATAGAACAGTCTTATGGACTCTGAGGGAGAAGGTGAGGGTGGGACGTTCTGAGAGAATAGCATTGAAACATGTATGTTATCATATGTGAAACAGAACACCATTCCAGGTTTGATGCATGGGACAAATGCTCAGGGCTGGGGCAATGGGATGACCCAGAGGGATGGGATGGGCAGGGAGGTGGGAGGGGGGTTCAGGATGGGGAACACATGTAAACCCATGGTTGATTCATGTCAATGTATGGCAAAAACCACTACAATATTGTAAAGAAATTAGCCCCCAACTAAAATAAATAAAAATGATTGTGAAAAAAAAAATTGAAATACAGGTGATTGACAGTGTTTCAGGTATATGGCAGAGTGATACAGTTATACATATATACAGTTATACACATATAGCTCATAGAAGGGTAAACATGTTACATTTATAACTAAAGCCTGGGGAACTCCTTGTCATTTAGCCTATTCCCCACTGCCCTTGTTTCACAAATGGAGAAATTAGGTCTAGGAAAAGAAAATCACTTAATTTAGAGTTATGGAAGGAATTGGTGGCAAGATTGGGGCCCTGAGATATGTAATATTATAATATCCATTTAACATAGGAGAAACCTGATCCTCAGAAAGATTAAGGTACGTTCTCAAGATCATGAATCTGACTGTGTGTTAGAACAGGCACGCACTAGAGATGTCCATTTCTTTTCATTGCTGCCTGGAATATTCCTTCCTAATTTGTACCTTTCCAGGCCTTGAATGCAAACCACTCACAGGTCTGAATTCCAGTTTATTTAAGAAAATGCCAGGGACCAAGTTTCTGTATGCCCTGAAGGTAGCCCCGAGGCGCTCTGGTTTTTTCAGTTACTCCCTGAATCTTAGAGGGGAGCTGTCCTCAGGCCTCACCTGCAGCAGCTCCAGCGCGGAGCCCCGCCTCCTTCTCTCCAGCTCTGCGATCAGCTCCTGCAGGGCCTGGATCTGTTGGGCCAGCCTGGCCTCTGTGTCCCCCAGGGTTCTCAGCTGCTGCCTCTCCTCCTCCTCCAGCTCTTGCAATTGCCTCTGCTCCACTTCGGCCAGGAAGTTTTTCTGTCTTACAAACTCTTCATGAATTCTCAATTTGTGTGCCTCAACCTTCCCCTTTGGTGTCAATGGAAAGAAAGAGGTGGTTTTTAAACATAATCCCCTAAGATTTGGGAATGGAAGTATCCATATCTACTCCTGCTCCACTCTGGCTCTGTCTGGGAATACACACATACACAATTTTGCTGGGGAGGAAGGTGGGTGAGGCTTCTGGGCCTGACGGGAATGGGACTGGTGGGGTGCGGAGGGGGAGGTGCACCGTAGTTGCTCTCCTATCACAGCTGCAACAGCCTGTGGGATCAGAAATTTCCTCAACCTCCTTCAAGTCATCCCCGCCCCCACAATGTGCCCCTTTGTCTTCATATCTTGGTAACTGAGCGAGTAACACCTGGCCCTACTCCAACAAACCTGCAAAGCCAGGCTCATAACCTGGTTCCTAAGTCTGGGAAAAAGGAGTCTTTGCGATATTCTATGCTTGCCCTCTCCTGCTTGTAACTAGAGAGCCACTCAATACCACCACAGCCTGCCTCACCCTTCCTGGGTCCCAAGTCTTCCTCTTCTGGGATCTCTTGGCCATGAGCTCCTTCCACTCCTTTCTAGTCCCTGACAGACCCCACCTCCTAATCCCTGGGGTGGAACAAGCTGTAGCTCTCCATTACACTTTGGACCAGTGATCTGGACATGGGCAAGTAACCACCTGGTCAGACTGGTTTTCCTAGCTTAGGCCTTTGAAAGTGAAAGTGTTAGTTGCTCAGTCATGTCCAATTCTTTGCGACTCTATGGGCTGTAGCCCACCAGGCTCCTTTGTCCATGGGATTCTCCAGGCAAGACTCCTGGAGTGGGTAGCCATTTCCTTCTTTAGGGGATCTTCCCAATCTTGGGATCAAACCCGGGTATCCTATACTGCAGGCAGATTCTTTACCATCTGAGCCACCAGGGAAACCCATCTTAGGCCTTTATGGTTCCCTTAAGTCTGTTCCTCACAGTCGTCGTCATTTCTTGACAGGCCAAGCCATTGGGCATCTCTCCTGGCATTCCTCTGTCCCAGACCCTGAGGCCCTGTGCTGTCATCCCCAGAGACTGGGCTCAAGAAGCAGGAGCATTAGGGTGTATCTTGTCCCCCACACCTTCTCCTAAGCCTCTCCATATGATTGGGAGCTCTTTCTGATCTCCACCCTTTTAATCCCCTCCATCAAGAGACCTAGGGGGCAGTTGGTTCTTGGAGAGTGAGATATAGGGACTGGCATAGCTGGACCCTCCCCAGGGTCCCCTTCAGGATATGACTCTTGCCTTCCAGGATGCTTTCTTCATTGCAATGTCTAATTCCAGCTTCTCAGCCAACTCCTGCTTATTTCTTAGTTTCTTTAGTGCCACCTGAAGCTTCTCCTGCAGAGAATGAACGAAAGATGATACCCAATCAGGTCAAGAAGTAGGGTGCAGTGGTGTGAAGTGGGGGGAAGATCATACTGGTTCTTAGAAGAGCCTGTGTGAAGAGGACAAGGAAGGACTAGAGTCTGTTTGGGGTAGGAACTCTATGGATGGGAAGGTTTTGGAAAAAGCCTGATATTTCTTACAAAATAGGGCCACACGGTTGGGGTACAGAGGGTGGGGGAACTGTTTGTTCCTAATTAAGCAGGAGGCCACAAGGGAAGATGATTCTTGAAGCATTTTCCCATAGCACATCCCTGCTCCTGGAGAATAAGAAAATTGTGCTGAGCTTGCCATTTTCCCCTTAAATAAGATGTAGAAGGCAGCAGACCCTATCCTTTCCCCAGCCCCACAGGTGACTCTCTCCCATTCCCAGCTCTGGGGAACAAAGCCATCAACAGGGGCCCATCTCCTTTTTACCTGTTTCTGCTTCTGTGCTGAGGCCTCACCTGGTACTCCTGAGCAGCTTCCTCAATAGGGACCATGGGATGATCACGGTGTTTCTGGGAATGGGAACACACCCAGCAAAGGGCCTTCCCATCTTCCTCACAGAATAGATGAAGTTTCTCTCTGTGTACCACACACAGCTCCCCCTGTGGGCCCTCCTTGGCACCCTGGCTGATTTTCCTAAGGTTGTCCACCATGTTGGCTACTTGTCGATTGGGCCGGAGGTTCTGGAGCAGGAAGTGGCGCCGGCACGCAGGACAGACGCTGCCTCCGTCTTTCCCGACCTCAGAGATGCACACCTGGCAGAAGCTATGACCACATTCAATGCTCATGGGCTCCACCATGGGATCCAGGCAGATAGAGCACGTGACCTCCTCCCACATCATTGTCAAGGGTACGGCTGAGGCCATTGGTATGATGCTCCTCTTCAGCAATGCTGGGGAGATCTTGTGTTAAGTGGAGGATAAGAGGAAAGGAAGGGAAGAGAAGAGCCAGGTGAGAAAAGGAAACCACGAGGGAGGGTGAACTGGAGGGAGTGAAAACAAGAAAAGACAAGGACCTCAACCTGAATAGCAAGCGCTCCTCTTCCATAGTCTGGGTCACTGATCCAGTCAGACAGCAGGGGACACTGAGTCCCCAAGAGATGGCAAAAATTTTTGAGAACCTGAGAGACAGCTGCTTACAATTCGACTTTCATCATGTTCATCTCTGCTTAACCCCTCACAGTCCAGGCTTTACCTATTGATCTTCCGCCTCAGGCCACTGGTCTTCCACTCTGTTGAGAAGCTAGCTAATCTTAACAGTAGTGACCATTTACTGTGCTCCTCCATGTGCCAGGTGCTACATACTTCACATACATTCTCATTAATTTTTGCAATAATGGCAGAAGTTATTGGTATCTAATTATCTGTAATATAAGAATATTTATATTTATTCTTACATATTCTCATAAGGATACATGTATATCCGTATTATGTACATGGGCTTCCTAGGTGGCGCAAGTGGTAAAGAATCCACCTGCTAATGCAGGAGACACAGGAGACAGCAAGTTTGATCCCTGAGTTGGGAAGATTCCCTGGAGAAGGAAATGGCAACCTACTTCAGTATCTTACCTGGGAAATCCTATGGACAGAGGAACCTGGCGGGCTACATACAGCCCATTGGGTCGCAAAGAGTCATACCTGACTGAGCATACACACATACGCATATGTATAGGTGTGTGTATGTATGTATGTGCATACACACAGAAGTGTGTGGTTTATTAAGAACTTCCTGGGCTCTTCTCTCAGCTACTCTGAACCTGGCACCGCCTTTGTTTCTTCTAGGGCATAGACCCATAGTTTTCTAATATCCTAAGCAACCCCGTCTCTCTCACCTCCAGAGGGGCCTTTTGGGGACAGTTTCAGGATCGCAGACCTACCCCCACACGGGGCTCCCCTGGACCACCCCTGAGCTAGGTTGCCATCCTAGTTCTCCCTGTTTCCCTGGGTCTTTCTTCCCAGCTCAGGTGCCGGCCGAAGCAGGGCAACCCGAGCTCCTTCCAGGGGACATCCCAGTCAGCTTTACAGCCCAGCCTCCTCCCAGGCTGCAGGGGAAGAACCGCTGGGTTAGGGTTGAGGGAGAACTGTTGCGAAAGAAAACCTGAGATCGAAGGCCGTAGGGGTGGGGACGGCTTGGATGAGGCTCTTCAGACCCGGGGCAGGGGAGAGAGGTCCCCCAGGCAGAGCTGGGGTACCTCGGTCTAGCCAAGTTCACTCACCTTTTCAAGAGACGCAGTAGAGAGCTGCTGGTCCCTTATTTCACTTTCGATTTCCCCTCAGAGGCAAACCTGAAAGGGAGGCGGGCAGAGGGGGAGGAGAGTGGGCGGAGCCAAGGGAGCAGGAAGGAGGAGGTGTCGAGGTGCCGCTAGAGTCTGGAGCTTCTTGGAGGCGGGGGCGAGTGAAAGCTCCGCAGCGTTTAGTCCTTGTTTTGCGTTCCCTCCCGTGTCCTCATTGTCTAATAGAGTGAAGCATCGTGTCTGCTACGTGGAGGAGCCGTACTGCTTTGTTTGATGCTGGTCATCACCCCAGGCCTACGTGCTGTGCCCTCGTGTGGGAACTGCTTTTAAGGAGGTTTGGATGGACATGGGTGCCTGGAGCTCTCCTCTAAAGGCCACCTTCTGTTTCCTACTTCCAAAAACAATTCCTTTTCAGGAGGCTTGATATTCTTTTAACGTCAGGAGGAGTACCTGCGGATTTATTCCGCAGTACCTCAGGGCACTATCACACCAGTGAGTGGTATAGAAGGGACTTGACATTTCCTGAGGCACCAAGTGTGCACTTATCCCCGAGCTAGGGACTTTCTCAGGTTGTTTTATTATTATTTTAAATTGCGGTGAAGTACGTATAACATTTACCATCTTAACCGTTTTTAAGTGTGTAGTTCAGTAACTTCCCTGGTGGCTCAGACGGTAAAGCGTCTGCCTACAATGCGGGAGATCCGGGTTCGTTCCCTGGGTCAGGAAGATCCCCTGGAGAAGGCAATGGCAACCCACGCCAGTACTCTTGCCTGGAAAATCCCATGGACGGAGGAGTGTGGCAGGCTACAGTCCATGGGTCGCAAAGAGTCGGACACGACTGAGCGACTTCACTTCACTTTACTCAGTGGCATTAAATACATTCACAGTTGTGTACTTCACCACAGTCCATGGAGTCTCAAAGAGTCGGACACAACTGAGCGGCTAAGCACAAAAATCCTCAAAGAGCCAGGCAGTAGTGGCAAATTTCTATTTATGAGAATCAGAGTTTTTACTCTGGTGGAAGAACTTTCTTTACTAGACCCTTAGAACAAGGCTGAGCCCTATGCTGGGGCATGGAAAGAAAATGATCTGTAAATGAGTTACTAGTTTGAGGGAAATAGGAGCTGCAACCACCTCCCTTCTTTATTCTCTGAAGAGTGTGTTTATAATGGCTATAAAAAATGCCATCACCTATTAGTTGTTGATCTTAGCTGTGCACCAGAATTTATGGTACAACGTTCTTATATCATAGAATGGGGTTTCCAAACTGTTGCCAGACCTGAGCCTTCAGCAGTGCATCTCATATTTTTATTGGACCATCTTTTTCTGGTTGATGATGTACATTGTAAGACCACTGCATTCCATAGTGCAATCCCATTATCAGAATTTTTGGACTGTAAGATCAGTTTCTTGATTGTACGTGATGTTGCTGGAGACCCTGGTGTTGTAAATTGAAAAACAGTGGTGCTGGCAGAAGCAATATAAGATGGCAAATGAATCTGTCTCTGGAATAGTACCTATTTTGTGAGGATAAATTGCTGGTGGTTCAATGTCACTAACATTTCACTAAAAGACTGTCTAGATTATCTTAGAAATAGGGGAAAATCGGGTTTAGAGTTGGTCTTTTATATGCAGGTGTCTATAGCAATAGGAATACAATCCCTGCCTGAGTATGGATTCCTCAGGTTTATCAATTTACCACTACTTATAAGGGCACTTGTACAATAGTACATTGAATAATTACCAGGTGACTGAGAAGAGGCTGATCAACATCCACAGGATGGGTCATCTTATTTACCTGATTGTTGTTTAGTTGCCCAGTTGTGTCTGACTCTTTGCAGCTCCCCTAGACTGCGCATGACAGGCCTTCCTGTCCCTCATCATCTCCCGAAGTTTGCCCAAGTTCATGGTCATTGCATTGGTGATGCCGTCCAGCCATCTCATCCTCTGATGCCCTCTTCTCCTTCGCCCTCAAATCTTTCCCTGCATCAGGGACCTTTCCAGTGAGTCATCTGCTCGCATCAGGTGACCAAAATACTGGAGCTTCAGCTTTAGCATCAGTCCTTCCAGTGAATATTCAGACAGGATGGGTCATCTTATTCACCTGATTATTGGGTGCCTTCTCTGCATTATATGTCCTCTGGTGGGAATTCACATAGGACAAAAACATTTTCACTCTGGGCCCTTTCCTAGATGTTCAGTGTATACTTCTACCCATAACTCATTGTCATCAATCTTTCAATCTTTTTTTTCAGCCCTGGATCTACAGGCCAATCTGTAAGACAAAATCAGGTGGTGCATATACATCATATATATCAATTCATCTTTGGTTTCAAGCAAAATGGACAAGTTCTTGCTTCAAGTTCTGTACACTGGGAAGAGTTTCCATCACCATTGTCTTTCAGAGTGATGTGTATTGGATACTAATCTTGTGCACCATCTCAGATTCTCATGAACCCCTCTTATTCTCTTATTCAGCACCCTACCAGTGCTGGTTACTGCTCTGTACACACACGTTTGGATTTGAGGAGACATCACATACAGGGCATGGGATGCAGATTTCTAAGTAGTTGTTATAAGCAAATGGCTCAAGCACAAAAATTGCAGGAAGTTAGTTCCTCATGAGGTGAGCATTGATGGGAGAGAGTGGGAAAGATAAATTCCCTTTGTTTTTCTCCCATGGACTATTTCAAGGTGAGGTTCCTCCTTGTAGTTCTGATGAGCAAACCCACTGACTGAGGGGCCTGTCATATATTTTTGAAACTCGTTATGAATGTTATCCAGTGTGATGATGTATTGCATTGTTCTGTGTTTTTCCTTGCCTCACTTCCCTTTTCTCCAAGGCTGATTGTCTTGCTCCTTTTTGCTTACTCTCATTGCCTGCTGAATAAAGATCACTAATTTAATCATACCTCAGCTCATCTAGAGGATCTGGTCAATCTTCCTTCAATATTTGCAATGCCTAAACCCAGTTAGAAACCAGGTCACAAGGGAACCTTGGAAACCCAGCATTCAGGAATTAACCTCTTGCAATGAAGTGGAAGAAGGGATATATTTGAGAGCAAATGACTGGCTTAGTGTTTTATACATGTTGTCTCATTTATACCTCTCTAGATAGTCTTGTCATTTCAATTGTATAGAGTGTCTGCTAATGCATTTAGAGTCCAGGTACCTGCCACAAGGTACCTAGTTTAAAAGTAAGGAGTTTAACTAAGTTCTGCTTGATTCCATATACAGTGATCTTAAGTATAATCCAGGCAGGCTTTTAAAAATATATATATATATATTTAAGGCCAACTTATCCTTAAAGTCTCGACTCAAACACCATCCTCTTTTATATAAAACGTTTCCTCTTTCTCCTTGTCCGCTAAAGTAGAGAATGATATTAGTTTTTAGGCACTTTTACTAAAGAATACGCTTGCCAATGGAAGAGCCTCATGATATGCAGTTTCAATCCCTGGGCCGGTAAGATCCCTTGGAGGAGGAAATGGCAACCCACTCCAGTATTCTTCCCAGGATAATCCCATGGACAGAGGAGTCTGGCAGGCTACAGTCCATGGGGTGGCAAAGAGCCAGGCATGACTTGAGCATACACTCTTTTTTAGAGGCATAGACTACTAGAGGATAGGATTGGTGCCTAATTAATCCCTGGATAAAACACAGTGAGTAAATAAACCCCAATTTTTGACCTGATAGGATTTTGGGTGGGCTCGGCCTGCAAAGGTTTGGAGCGGGGCTTGGATTCCCAGTCAGAGATTGGGGCCTGGTTAAGGCAGTGAAAGCACCAGATCCTAGCCACTAGACCAGTGGTCAGTGACAAGAGCCCTGGTCCTTTGGCTTTGTAGAAAAGAATTTCCACAAAGATGGAAAGTAGTGAAGCAAGTAAAGTATTTATTAAGAGGAAAAAGAGTATAGTACGTGTGTATAGACACATGGGGGCAGACTCAGAGGGAGAGTCCCCGAGTTGCACACTCGTGGCGGTTTGAATTACTTTTATGGGATATTTCTTTTGGTTTTCCTTTGGCAAATCATTATAATTTGCCTGGTTCACAGTCTATATTTGGTATATCTCAGGGTCCTTCCACAGGTGCACATGGATCTCTTAGCCAAGATGGATCCTTCCAAAGAGGTGTCTTGTTAGAGCATCCCTTGACATTGTTATCCCTTGGGCCTGCAAGGAGCCTTTTCTGTGCATGTGTCATTGGGGAAGTCTCTTGACTTTGGATTGAGAAATATGTGGTCTGAGCAGGGCCCACCTTCTCCCGTAACTGTCCTGCTATTCTTGTCTTGGAGTTTTGGTCAACAGAGAATGAATCTCCAATTGTTTTACTCTGGGGGCGGTGTGGGGGGCATCTGCCTCCTGCCTCAAAGACTCTTGGATAATTTAGATTTTAGAATGAGTTGAATGGGGAAAATCTCTCCTAAGCATATAGAATGAAATTTCACCTGCTTACTTCCATTTATTATTTTCTGTCCCATCCCTGATATGAGAAATGATCTGGCATTAGCCATATTCATTACTTTTAAGGCAAAGAAAACATTTTAGAATTAGGTGCTAGGGAAGCTAAAGAAAGCATTTCATCAGAGAAATGTCAATATTTCAACAAACAGTTAAGAATCCATTAAAAAGTGATCTCTTTACTCCTAGAAACTGAAATGTGATAAGAACCTCCCAAAATTAAAAAGTCTCAATGAATGAAAAAAGGGTGTATGATAGCTAAGGGAAAGCTTATATTGGGCTGCAAGCCATTGAGGACAGAGGCTGGTGTCATGGTTGAAAGAATCACCCAGAAAACCCCAGGAACTGCTAACAGCCTCAAGCAGGCAGAATCTGGAAATACCCTGTTCTCTGATCTGCAGGAAACACTGGAAACTGGAGTGGAATAAAGAGAAGTCAGGACTCACCGATGTAGAGAACTAGTGATTGTGGGGGCAGTATAGGGGTGGGGGAGTTATTACAGGGAAGAATTGATCCCATGTTGGATCTGCTGTTTTTTTATCCTTTGCTTCTCATTATTATTTTCCACAAAAGGATACTGTTTATACATAATGGCCTGCCTTGTGAAAACCTGACCCTCTGTCTGAATATTAGCCCAAAGTGCCTTTGTTCAGGACCCTGTCCACCTGTGGATGGCAGGAAGGAAGATATTAATACATCCTCTCCCCAAGGCTTGCCATTCTAGGGAACCTTTGCAAGATAAATAGCCTTAAAAAAAAAATTTCCTCACCTTCCCCCATCTCTGTTCTACTAAAGAAGCTGGCATCCAGAACCAAATAAGATGATTGTTTTGAGACATTAGTCTTCCATCTTCTGGGTCAGTCATATTCCTTGCCTCAACACTTTATCTCTTGGATTTATTGGCCTGTTGTGTGGCAAGCAGAGCAAGCTTGGACTCAGTAAGAGAATGGGGGAGTACAAACTATCGTGTAAAGATAGCCTCAAGAATGTATTGTACAACACGGGGAATAGAGATAATATTTTGTAGTAACTGTAAACGGAAACTAACCTTTAAAAATTGTATAACAAATAAAAAATATTTAAATGAAGAAGTTAGCACATCCTGCAGTGTAGTCTGTCACCTCTACATTGTCTTCTCTCCATGCTGGAGAGAAAGGAATAGGGAATGGCTGAAGTTAGTTCTACAAAATAACTATCCAACATTCTCAAGACTCATGGTCATGAAAACCAAGGAAAAATTGAGAAACTGTCACAGATCAGAAAAGACTAAGGAGATATGATGACTAATTGCAATATGGTACCTACATTGAGTCCTGAAACAGAAAACAGACACTAGTGAGAAAACTAGTGAGATCCAAATAAAATCTTTGAGCTTTCATTAATAGTAATGTAGCAATATTGGTCCCTTAGCTTTGACAAATGTACCGTGTTTATGTATTATGTTAACATTAAGGAAACTGGGTGAAGGGTATATGGAAATTCTCTACACCATCTTTGTAACTTTTCTGTAAATCTAAATGTATCCCAAAATAAAAATGTTTATTTTAAAAGATGCCAAACTCTGACTCTGAGTGGTGGAGGACGTGTGGCATGTAGAAGGACAATACAGAGGAGTCCAGGCAGATCAATGAAGCCTGTTCTCAATATCTTATTGGAAAGGAAAGGGAGTATGTATGGAGCTTATATGATGTTCCTTTCTGAGTGCCCTCCCATTCTAATATAATTCTAACAACCATCCCATGAAATAACAAATGTTTCCAGTTTACAAGTGAAGTATGAAAGGTTCAAGGAGTTAAAGTCATTTGCTCATTATCACAGCTGATGAGTGACAGATCCAGCCACATCATGCTTGAGCCCTGAGTGTATTAACAGGTGAGAGCTGTTGTTTCATCATTACTACTTTATTTTCAACCACCTTCATACCCTAGGTACAGGCATAAATTTAGATAGAAAACTTTTCTCCTCTCCAACAGACTCTCCATGATTAAAGCACTCTTGCACGTGTCTTTGGTTACATGCCTGATTTCTCATTCTCTCTACAAATGGAAATTCCTGGCAGCCTCTTGCCCCAGAGGAACAGACTATGGCTCAGACTCTATTACCAACCAGGGTGCTTGGCCTTCCCCAATCAATAGAAATTGACTAATTGACTAGAGGGCAGACAAGAACTTCAGGCAAGGCTTTAGTACGGCCCTGCTACAGAAGGGGTTAGGCGACAACCAGCAACATGTTCCCTTCCTTGCTTGCTCCCTGAGGGGCACAAGCTTGAGGGTAGTAGAGGTGTGTCTATTGGTCGGGCCAGAGGGGTGGCTTAGGTGATTTGCCCACCTCTGAGGTGATGTCTGCAAGGGGGGCTTGCGCAATACCCTGCTTTTTTCCCCAACACCGTGTTTTTCCTCCAGGCTTTTCAAAAGTGGCTTTTTTTTTTTTAGTCTCTTTTGTATTTTGGGGGGCCAGAATTTGCCCCAACTGCGCCTGCATGCAGTTATTTTTAGTCCCATACAGTTTCTTTGTATTTTGTTGCTCCAGGAGAGATGTGTCCAAGTGCAAGCTTTGCAACACTGCAGCAAATGGTCCCAGGTCCCAGCCTTCTCATAACCATCCTCTTAGTCCCCATCTACCTCCATTTATAGCCAGACTGTTTGGGGGGTTGGCTCTTTGGGAAGGAGCAGTCACATTTTAACCTTCTTCTGGCGCCCCCTGTGGAAAGTCATCAGGATGGACTGCTTTTTTTTTTTTCCTTTAAATGTTTATTTGGCTGCACCCTGTCTTAGTTGTGGTACATGGGATCCTTGTTGCCTCAGGCAGGACCTTCCCTGTGGCACCCGGGCTCTCTAGTTGTGGCATGTGGAATCTAGTTTCCTGACCAGGGATTGAACCCAGGCCCCCTGCACTGGGAGTGTGGAGTCTTAGCCACTGGACCACCAGGGAAGTCCCAAGATGTACTGCTTGATACTTTCTTCCAAGTCCCCCGGCTGCCTGGCCCGGCACTCAAGGGGTTCAGAAAGTTCAACTTCAAAAATCTCTTGGATTTGCACGCAGATCCCAGCAGACCTGTTATTTCCCTAACTTCTTCAGGAGAATTATAAAGTACTGGTCTTCACTGACAGCAGAAAATGCTTCTCACAAAGACTGGTTCATATGAGAGGAGATGCAAGCTCTGGAGCCATGGTGAGTTCTGGGACTGGGGGGTCAGAGCCGAGACCTGGGGCCAGGAGACTGAGCCTGGAGGTCTTGCACCACCGCCCTACACCAACAGTGTTTCAGCCCTACACGCACTGCCTCTGGGAAGCACTGAATGGTCTCTGCTTAGGGCAGACAACTACCCTTCAGGTCTTTCCATAACCTGGGAGGTGAGAGTTACCTCAAGGCCTTTGCTGATCCTCCTTATTATAACATACCAGGCTTGGGTGGGCATCAGGAATGAGTTCTTACCACATTAGTGTCTTTTCTGAGCTTGATGGTTCCTTGTTGAGAAACATGGTGACCTCATGATAAAAGGAAACACTGCTCCTTCTCAGTCCTCAGCCAACTAGCCAAACCAACAGAGCAAGCCCCAGATACCTCCCACAGGGTCTGCTCTTTGCACAGGCTGAAACTGACAGCTTTCCTGCATCCTACTGTGGGGCTTCTGATTATGGGACAAAGACAGTCATAGAGGATGTATTCTACCTTAATCTGGGGTCAAAGTGAATGAGCAAACCTCCCCTTAGACTGTATATTCTGACTAGTTTGAGCAGGCATAGAGGGGTTACTAACATTTAGCTAACCTAAGTCAAGAAGGCTGACAGCTATGTAACAGCTGATCGGAGTTAACATTTATTCACTAAGGGATTATGATTTCTTGATAACCTCACCATAACTCAAGAAATTTCCCTTTTACAGGTGAAAGCATTAGGAGATAATGTTAAGAAATCTGCCCATGATCATATAGTTAATCAGTAGTGGAGCCAGGATTTAAACTTAGGCAATCTGGATCTGGAACACATGCTTCTACTCTGTGCTGCCTAGCCTGGATAATATATGTGGAAGATACCAACTCTGAACATCCCAACCTCTGAAATGTTCATGTAAGGAGACTCATGATTTTAATAGAACAACCATTATTCATGGTATTTAAGGCCTTCAAGGAAATTAAAGAGATATCACATTTACAGACATATGAGACCTGCGAAAACCATTTGCGGAGAAGGCAATGGCACCCCACTCCAGTACTCTTGCCTGGAAAATCCCATGGATGGAGGAGCCTGGTAGGCTGCAGTCCATGGGGTCGCTAAGAGTCGGACACGACTGAGCGACTTCACTTTCACTTTCCCTTTCATGTATTGGAGAAGGAAATGGCAACCCACTCCAGTGTTCTTGCCTGGAGAATCCCAGGGACGGCGGAGCCTGCTGGGCTGCCATCTATGGGGTCTCATAGAGTCGGACATGACTGAGGTGACTTAGCAGTAGCAAAACCATTTGAGACTGCAGAAGGCTGGGTTACAATATATTCACAGGTACCAGTGATTGACACAAACAAGCCTGATTGATTCTACCTACCTACCTATCATTTTAACTTAAATATTCAACACTAGAGACATTCTTGATTCATTCTAGACCATAGGATCTCTTCCTAAATAAACTAGGCCTCACCAGTTAAATCTAACCAAGGATTTTGGTTGCCAGCTTTTGAAATGAGACAACACATATACAGTAGTCAGATTTGACAGGGATCTACTGTTTAAAAATATTGAAAGACATAAAACATTTTTAGATGACTGATAGGATCAGATTTATTTAATAATGATTTTTTCTATATGGATCCCATATCTATAAACAAACTAAAGCTTTTAGAGGAATTACAGTTTTCTTCCTATACTCAGATTTCACTGCAGTTTCATTGGTGTGTGTGCCTAGTTGCTCAGTCGTGTCCAACCCTGCAACCCCATGGACTGTAGCCCGTCAGGCTCCTCTGTCAATGGGATTCTCCAGGCAAGAATAATGAAGTGGGTAGCCATTTTCTTTTCCAGGGGATCTTCCTAACCCAATGATCGAACTTGCATCTCCTGCTGTGCAGGCAGATTCTTTACCATCGGAGCCACCAGGGAAGCCCCACTTCACTGATAGCTTTCAGGATTTAAGTCTTGTATGAAAGCAGTGGCCTTTCAGTTTATTTGCAGTGTGGGCTGAACTTCTCTTATTCATCCCTAGAACATAAGGCTTCAAGCTGCTAGAAAGCAGCAGAAGGTAGAGGGGTCTGAGTTGCTTTTGGGGAGCTAGAGCCTCCGCAGATAGATAGTGGCTGCCCAGTTACAGGTGCCCAGCCTAGATAGGTTAATGCTAAGCTTATTTCTGAGCAGAGCAGTATTAGAGCTATTCTTGGCTAAAGCACAACAGCTTCATGGTCTTGGGGAACACCTGGCTTCCCAGCTCCCCATAGTCCTTGCTAAGCCAGAGCTGCAGTGCCAGGCTATTTTTCTGTAACCTCCCTTTTAGCCCCATGCCTTGGGCTTCTTCAGTCCCAGGACTCAGCTGGAAAGTCCAGAGGCTTAAAGCCTTGTATCCCCTTGGGCATTGGTTGCCATGAGATCATCTTATGGGAAGAAGGTCTCCAAACTTCTCCAAGCTGGGTCATTTCTTTTTGGTGGCTCACAGTTTGGCCTTGAAACAAACTGGGGGCAGACTTCTCTGGTTAGAGAAATATAGTTTTTGTACTATTCATGGCCTTCTGGAACCTGGATGAATAAGATGGTAGAGGGGCAGAGAGCATAATTCAATTTTTTTTTTAACTCATCCTTGAAAGAGTGTGCTCTGCATTGATTCTCTGTCACTCTCACCATCCCTTTCTCATTGTTTTTCTTTCCACATATAGTTTTTCCATGTTTTTCTTTTGCTCTCTCAGGAGAGTTCTTATTTGAGGAGAAAGTTCTTCTTCCTAAGCCATGAGCCTATAACTAAACTCAGGTATTGTGCAATACAAAAATTGTCAATAAGCATATGGGCCCTTTATAATCTTAAAACTTGAGGGATTGGTGCATATAAGCAGTCAGGGAGGAGGCAGGGGTGGTAAATGAAATCTCATAAATTTGAAATCCTATTTCATCTTCTTTTGGGATGAGAATTGCAGCTTTCATAATATTAATAACCTTCATAGCTAGCAGACAGAGGTCACATAACACAGTGCTTAAGAGTGTGGACTCTGGAGTATAGTACCGGGAGTCCTACTCAGTATTCTATAAGAACCTAAATAGGAAGAGAATTTGAAAGAGAATAGATGTATGTATATGTATAACTGAATCACCCTGCTGTACACCTGAAACTAACACAGCTATACTCCAACATAAAGTAAAAATTAAAACAAAATTAGAGGAAAAAAAGAATATGGGCTCTGGAGTCTGACTGCTTACATTTAAACCCTTGCTCATCCACTTTCTTAATTTATGAGCTTAGGCAAGTTATTTGACCACTTAGTGCCCAGTTTTCCTATATGCAAAATGGGAATGAAAATTATTCCTATCATAAGGCAGTAAATACTTGCTTGATACATATCAAGCATTATTATTTTTAAGTGCTTAGTATGTGCAAGGCACTATCTGAAGTGCTTTACATGTATTTCAGTCTCTATACTGATCTCAAGAGACACATTATTTTCAAAGATTTTAGAGATGAGAGTGCTGAGAAATGGATAGGTACACGAGGCTTGGAGTCAGATGGACTGTGCTTGAAGCCAGTCTCTTCTCCTTCCTCTTACTGGGATCACTGACAGGTTTCCTCACTTCTCAGACTCTAGTTCCTCACTTACAGAAGGGGAATGGCACCACTTACAGGTTTTGGAAGGAAGGAGACTTACTGAGATAATGGGTGTGAAAACAGTAGGTGTCTCTGCTTATTTTTACATTTTAATAAATGCCTGCTCTGTGCTCAACAGGGCTTGCCTGGTGGCTCAGTGGTAAAGAATCTGCCCGCCAATGCAGGAGACGTGGCTTTGACCCCTTGGGTTGGAAAGATCCCTTAGAGAAGGGGATGGCTACCCACTCCACTATTCTTGCCTGAGAAATCCCATGGATAGAAGAGCCTGGTGGGCTTTGGTCCATGGGGTCGAAAAAGAGTCTGATATGACTTAGTGACTAAACATCAACAGTGTGCTCAAGAAGTTTATAGACTTTTCCATGTTCACAGCCACTCTATGAAGTCAGAGTTATTGTTCTTTTTTAAAACATGATAAGGGTACAGCCTTTTGGTGAGCTTCTTGTAATGCCTGCAGCGTTAGAATGGAGGGAAGAGGAGGCAGCCTCCCTGATATCACACACTGCTGAATTCTTGGGTCTTTGATGCAGGCAGGCTGTGCATGGTAATTTGGCCATTGCATCCAGATGATAAGCCACAACCTGTGTGGAAAGGCTGGGAAAATCTGGGAGCGTTGGAAGCAGAAAGCCCTGGCTGGACTAGTTTGAAGACTACTTTTCTTAGGTAATTTCACTCTGGTCTCAGACGTCCTCATCTGCTTTAAAGGGAGATGAGAAGGGGGTGGGTACAGAGAAACTGACCTTTAAATTAAACTGAGGACAAAAAAATCTAATAATCACAAAGTATCAGAGTTGCCTTTTCTTATATGAAGCACTTAAGTGAATAGCCTTTCTCTTTAGGCCAGCTGAGATTTAAATCCTGGATCTATCACCTAACATCATGAACTTGGGAAAGTTACTTAGCCTCCCTGAGCCCCAATTTCTTCATCAGAAAATCAAAAATATCTCATATGGTCAGAGGATTAAGTAAGCATGTGTGTAGTGAAAGTGAAAATGTTAATCACTCAGTAGTGTCTCTTTGCGACCTCATGGACTGTAGCCCTCCAGGCTCCTCTGTGCTTGGGATTCTCCAGGCAAGAACACTAGAGTGGGTTGCCACACCCTCCTCCAGGGAAATCTTCCTGACCCAGGGATTGAATCTGAGTCTCTTGCACTGGAGGCAGATTCTTTACCATCTGAACCACAAGCGAAGCCTAAGCATATGTGTAGAGAGCATTTATAAAGGACAAATAATGTAATTTTCTGACCCTTACTATTATTTAGTGAAAAAATAAATAAATAAACTTAGGACCCTGAAGAAGTGTCAGAAAGCAAGGGACCTAACAAAAAGGGGAAAAATTAGGGTAAGGCAAGGTGGATGTAACTCCAGCACAGTGATGATACAGGGATCTCTAGGGACCAAAGAGAAGGGGGATGTCCAAGTTGCTTGAGAAGGTCCAAATATTTGAGAAGGCTATTCTCTTTTTCAGATGGGATTGTGGACACATGGTTGTCATTTGACTACACTGTGGACAGAAGTTTTATGCAAAACTACGTGATGCCATATGGAATGATAGTCCACGAAAACGTTGCACACAGGTGGGCCTCAAGCTGTTTTGTGTATAGGCTAAGTTGTATCTGGAGAAGAGTCTTTCTACTTGGGCTCTGTCCTATCAGATAATGCATGTCATGCCTGACAGTTTGGGAAATATTTCATAAGCTTTCTGCTTGAGTATCAGGGCTGAGCTGAGATCAGTATCACTCACTTTGGCTTACAGCAAGTTATACAACCTGAGAAGATGGTAGGAACATCCTTACTCATTGTGTGACACATAGTCAATAAATTATAGCAATCACTCTTACTATTGTAATCACCATCAGAAACTGATTGGTGGAAGCTCACAGGCCCATATTGGAACAAATAAGCACATTATTTTAGGGCAGGGGTCCCCAGCCTACAGGATCTAATGCCTGATGACCTGAGGTGAAGCTGATATAATAAGAGAAATAAAGTGCACGATACATGTAATGTGCTTGAATCATGCCTTCCTCACTGGTCCATAGGAAAATGGTCTCCCATGAAACTGGTCCCTATTGCCACAAAGGTTGGGGACCACTGCTTCAGGGGACTCCTGTCTTATATGAGCTTTCATTGCTATATGCTGTTTCTTAGTGCAGCACTTGACACATAATGGAAAGTCAGTTTAGTAAGACAGTGAGTAAAACAAATCAAACCATCTGTTCACTCCTTTAGTTCACTCCTTGAATGAAGACAGGCTGGTAGAAAAGTGTATATGCTGCATGATTCTTACAGGTAAAATTAATCTGTGGTATTAGAAGCTGGGATAGTGGTTATTACTGAGAGGATGGAGTGACTGGAAGGAGTCACAAGGGGTTCCTGGGTGGCTGACAATATTCTGTTTCTTGATCTGGGTGCTTGTTACATGGCTGTGTTCACTTGGAGGAAATTCATCAAGTTTTACATTTAGGTGATATCAACTTTTCTATGTGTATTTTATATTTCAACTAAAAAGAAATTTTTTAAAATTAATTTTTCTTGGAATATAGTTGCTTTACAATTTTGTATTAGTTTCTACTGTGCAGCAAAAGGAATCAGTTATATGTATACATATAAAGATATTTTAAGTATTATCAAATATGGTTAATTTGCTGAGTAGAAAGATACCTTATGAGTAGTGCTTATAATGCTTAGGGGAGAAGTGACTGAGTAGGCTACAGATGTCAGAAGAACAGGGTCCTTCCTCTTTTGGACCCAGTATAAAGATCTTGCTTAGACCTGATCTTTCAGCATCAGGGACCAGTGAGGATCATTAAACAAGGTGATGGTAGGAGACCTCTTCCTGAAACAGATCTGATCATTGTATTTCCTCCCCAAGCGTATGCTCATTTAAATGTCCATGCTTTCCTTTCCTTTTCTTCAATATTCTGATCATGATTTGAATGGAAATTTGGAAGGTGGATCAGAATACAGAAATACTGAAGAAAGTGGAATAGTTAGGAGGCTGTAATAATCTCTGGGGAAATGATGATGATTTTGGCTAGATTATTTTCTTTGGGATCTGAAAGGAGGAGATAGTTTAAAGATAGTTGATTTGGGAAGTATATTATAGAGTGAAAAGAGATACTAAGGTGTTTCCCGCCCCCCCCCCCCCCCCCCCCCGCCTGGAGATTTCGAGGATAACAGGAGCGGGAGGTTTTCAAAGGTGAGCTCTGGGTGGAAAGGGGAATTGTAGTTTGTGGTTCTGCAGGACATCCAGTTCACAGTGCATATCAACGT
Organism: Okapia johnstoni; assembly: GCA_024291935.2. Classification (NCBI taxonomy): domain Eukaryota; kingdom Metazoa; phylum Chordata; class Mammalia; order Artiodactyla; family Giraffidae; genus Okapia; species Okapia johnstoni. The sequence goes on from CM044325.1 coordinate 27,412,752, forward strand.
GAAAATATTTACTAAACAAATGGAGATGCAGTCCTGTTGCAGAGGAAAGAAACAGGAGGCTTTGTAGCCCAAAAGTGTTATGTGAAGTAATGGGAAAAGATGGGCTTACACATTACACTCTGGGCTCCTTGCTTAATGTTATTAACTTTCTCTGCCTGGCTCTGTAGGTGGTGCCCCTCAAGACCTGTCAGGTTCACCCTTCAGTGCCCAACTCTGGAGAACAAAGCACTTGGTGTTGTCATAACAGCTTTTATGGTAAGAGGGGATTAAAAAAAGATATTTAAGAGAAAATGCCTTCTAATTAAGCCCATGGCCACAGGACTGTCTCCAAGGGTCAGAAGAAAATGTGCAAATTTAAGCAGTCCATGAGGTGGAAGTGGGATTGGGGAAAGAGTTTAATGAAAGTGAATCCATCTCATTTCCCGTCTTGTTTACCAGATTAGCTTTAAAGAACGCTTGACTTCTAGGTCAACCCATCTTCACAGGAGGGAAATTTGTAACCACTGAGCACACTGGAAAGAACCTTTGGACCTCAAAGTCTTTTCCAGAAAAGAAACACAGAAAATATTGGTTCCAGAATAGAATCAGAGGAAAAAACAAACAGCTTTCTCAGAGGATGGTTTTGAAAATATGTCATGGGTTTGAATGTGTCCCTTTTGATGTATTTGTTAACAGATAGGTCACACTATGGAAAACCTGCCTCTAAGAAATAGAAATGGAATCTAAACTGCTTGTTTCTAACAGCATACTAAATTCAAATGAAAAATTATTCTCCTTTTTATATTATTTAGTCTGAGAAGACACTTGAAATAGCTTTTGAGTATAGCTTAAGTGAAAAAGGAGAGTGTTTAAGCCAAAGAGATGGTAGATATCCAGTAGCTAAAGCAATACGCAGAGATTAGCTCATAAAATTTGTTTAATATGACTTTATTCAAGGAGAAGATTAAATGATCCAGAAACAGAGGGGAACAGAGTTCCTCAGAGGAATGAGGTTTCTCTCATGGCCTGAGAAACAGTGATGGGGCAACTCTTCCTTTCTAGCCCTTAGTTCTTGGTAGGGACTTTATAAGTGATGATCACAGGAATGAATGCTTCTTCCTTGTAGGGTGAACCACTGCCTCCTGGAATCACTATGTTCTCCTGCAACACCAGCACTTCTGGTCATTCTACCTTCCTCCTCACTGGCTTCCCAGGTCTGGAAGCTTCTCACAATTGGGTTTCCATCCCCATCAACCTTATCTGTGTGGTTTCCATCCTGGGGAACAGTATCATCCTCTTCCTGATCGGCACAGATCCAGCCTTACACGAACCCATGTACAGCTTCCTGTCCATGCTGGCAGCCTCTGATCTGGGCCTCTGTGCCTCCACCTTCCCCACCATGGTGCGGCTCTTCTGGCTGGGTGTTCGCGAGGTGCCCTTCGGTCTCTGTGCAGCACAGATGTTTTTCATCCATGCCTTCACCTATGTGGAATCTGGGGCGCTGCTGGCCATGGCCTTTGATCGCTTTGTTGCTATCCAGGACCCTCTGCACTATGCCTCCATTCTTACCCACTCAGCCATGGCCAAAGTGGGGGCTGCCATTCTGGTGAGGGCCGTCCTGCTCAATCTCCCAGGACCCATCCTCCTGCAGCGTCTGCTCTTTCCCCAGGTCAGTGTACTTTCTCACTGCTACTGCCTGCACTGTGACCTTGTGGGAATGGCCTGCTCAGACACTCAGGTCAACAGCCTGGTTGGCCTGGTCTCCATCCTCCTCTCTTTGGGCTTTGACTCCTCCCTCATCATGCTCTCCTACGCCCTGATCCTACAGACGGTGCTGAGCATCGCCTCCCCTGGGGAACGATTAAAGGCACTCAACACGTGTGTCTCACACCTCTGCATTGTTCTCATCTTTTACTTGCCCAAACTGGGGCTGTCACTTTTGCACCGAGTAGAAAAGCACAGCTTCCCTGCTCTGGCAGTGCTCATGGCCAACCTGCACTTCTTGGTGCCACCCTTCATGAACCCCATTGTCTACTGCCTCAAGTCTAAGCAGATCTGTCAGGGCTTCTTCAAGCGCTTCCAGCAGAAAAGGGTTGATGTCCCTTAGAGCAGCAGAAGGATCTCATGGGATGCAACCCTTGTGGGTCAACCTGGATCTTGGGGGAGGATTAGTGGTGTAGTTAATTTTTGAGGTTCCTGGATGGTTCAGATCTTACCACTGAGCCTTTTTTGGGGTACCATCAGCTTCTATAATTATAGTTTTGGGGGACTGAGATCATTGGAAAGCATATAGAAGTATCATCTTGGTAATCTTGTTATTCCAATCAGAGTTGAAGTATTTCAGACTCATGTATACAGTAACATCTCCTGGCCTGGGGGACTTAACCACACCCACTGAGAGGATGTTTGTATAGGCACTTCTATCCTTTTCTGCACCAGATTCCACCCTCCCCTCCCCCATTTCATTTCAAACCTTTGGAAAAGCTATATTCCTATTGTATTGTTCATAGTAAGAATATTATGGGTAAGTATATTCTTTACCATCTGAGCCAGCAGGGAAGCCTAAACTATATTCATCTGAATACTGATCTTCTTCTCCCACATTTAATATTAACCAACTCATATCCAAGAAACAGAAAAGGGGAGTAGTTGGTAGGAAATGCATAGGAAAAACTGTACATGCTGAGTCCGTCTATACCTAGTTACACCTTAGGTAGTGGTAGTTTTCTCTTGGTTCTCTTCATGTATGTCTCTGCTTTGAGCTAGAGAGAAAGTTTGGCACTGTCAAGCCCTACAAGGCTGCTCACTGTCTGTTTAGACTTTGTGATTAAGTATTTGAAATAATAGTTAGATTCACTTTCTGAGCTTGCATTAGAGCCCACTTGAGGGAAGAGTCCAGATTTGGTGCTAGATTCCATGGTTTTCACTTTTAAGAAAAGATTTCATCCAGGATTTACAAAATCTCTATATTGCTAAAACTGCCAACCCTATTGGATATGATTTGTAAGGATGTAAGTATTAATTTCCACATTTATTCTGTTGTCACTTTTGGTAATTGCATGATAGGTGAGCCATTACCATGCATGAGACAATGAAAGGAATTCCTGTAGCATTAACTGTGCCTATCTTTCAAGTCTTAATTATTTTTTTCCTTCCTTCCTGAGGGTAGTTCTTATACTGACTCATTTTTTAAAAACCCACTTTATTGAGGTATGATTGACATATAAAAGTTGTGCGTATTTAGTGTATACAACTTGAGTTTGGAGATAAGAGATCTGATCTGCTGTACAGCATAGTGCCTATAGTTAACAATATTGTATTTTAAAAATTTTCTAAGAAGGTAGATCTTGTGTTCTTAGCAAATAAAAATGATAATAAATAAAGAGGGCAAGAGGAAACTTTTGGAGGTGATGGATATGCATATACTTAGATTGTGGTGATAATTTCAGAGCCCTTAATTTTATTGGTGTCTTCTACTTGATATTTTTATATGTGAACCCTATCAGTCTGATTGAACACTTGTATCACGGGTAGGTTTGTGGCAACACCCACTTTAGCCATTTGCCTTTATTTATTTATTTTTTAATTGAAGTATAGTTGATTTACAATGTTATGCTAATTTCTGATGTACAGCAAAGTGATTCAGTTATTTGCTGTTGTTCAGTCACTCAGTCATGTCTGACTCTCTGAGACTCCATGGATTGCAGCACGCCAGGCTTCCCTGTCTATCACCTACTCCTGGAGCTTGCTCAAACTCATGTTCATCGAGTCGGTGATGCCATTCAACCATCTCATCCTCTGTCATCCCCTTCTCCTCCTCTCTTCAATCTTTCCCAGCATCAGGATCTTTTCCAACGAGTCAGCTCTTCACATTAGGTGGCCAAAGTATTGGAGCTTTAGCATCAGTCCTTCTAATGACTACTCAGGGTTGATTTCCTTTAGGATTGACTGGTTTGATCTCCTTGCTGTCCAAGGGACTCTCAAAAGTCTTCTCCAGCACCAAAGTTTGAAGGCATCAATTCTTTGACACAGCCTTTTTTATTGTCCAGCTTTCACATTTGTACATGACTACTGGAAAAACCATAGTTTTGACTATATGGACCTTTGTTGGCAAAGTAATGTCTCTGCTTTTTCACATGCTGTCTAGGTTTGTCATAACTTTTCTCCAAGGAGCAAGCGTCTTTTAATTTCATGGCTGCAGTCACCACCTGCGGTGATTTTGGAGCCCAAGAAAATTGTCTGTCACTGTTTCCTATGTTTCCCCATCTATTTGCCATGAAGTGATTGGATCAGATGCCATGATCTTTGTTTTCTGTATGTTGAGTTTTTTCTTATTTTTTGTATGTTGAGTTTTAAGTCAGCTTTTTCACTCTCCTCTTTCATTTTCATGAAAGTCGCTCAGTGGTGTCTGACTCTTTGCGACCTCATGGACTATACAGTCCATGGAATTCTCCAGGCCAGAATACTGGAGTGGGTAGCCCTTCCCTTCTCCAGGGGATCTTCCCAACCCAGGGATCAAACCCAGGTCTCCCTCATTGCAGGTGGATCCTTTACCAGCTGAGCCACCTGTGGGTGGTCACTTTCATCAAGAGGCTCTTTAATTCTTCTTTGTTTTTTGCCATTACAGTGGTGTCATCTGCATATCTGAGATTATTGATATTTCTTCTGGCAATCTTGATTCCAGCTTGTGCTTCATCCAGCCCAACATTTTGCATGATTACTCTGCATGTAAGTTAAATAAGCAGGGTGACAATATACAGACTTGACATACTCCTTTCCCAATTTTGAGCCAGTCTGTTGTTTCATGTCCTGTTCTAACTGTTGCTTCTTAACCTGCATACAGGTTTCTCAAAAGGCAGGTAAGGTGGTCTGGTATTTCCATCTCTTTAAGAATTTTCCAGTTTGTTGTGATCCATTCGGTTCAGTTGCTCAGTCGTGTCCGACTCTGCGACCCTATGGACTGCAGCACGCCAGGCCTCCCTGTCCATCACCAACTCCCAGAGTTTACTCAGACTCATGTCCATTGAGTTGGTGATGCCATCCAACAATCTCATCCTCTGTTGTCCCCTTCTCCTCCTGCCTTCAGTCTTTCCCAGCATTGGGGTCTTTTCAAATGAGTCATTTCTTTGTATCAGGTGGTGAAAGTATTGGCATTTCAGCTTCAGCATCAGTCCTTCCAATGAATATTCAAGGTTAATTTCCTTTAGGATGGACTGGTTGGATCTCCTTGCAGTCCAAGAGACTCTCAAGAGTCTTCTCCAACACCACAGTTCAAAGGCATCAATTCTTCAGTGCTCAGCTTTCTTTATAGTCCAACTCTCACATCCATACATGGCTACTGGAAAAATCATAGCTTTAACTAGATGGACCTTTGTTAGCAAAGTAATGTCTCTGCTTTTTAATATGCTGTCTAGGTTGCTCATAGCTTTTCTTCCAAGGAGCAAGCGTCTTTTAATTTCATGGCTGCAGTCACCATCTGCAGTGACTTTGGAGCCCCAAAAAATAAAGTCTCACTGTTTTCATTGTTTCCCCATCTATCTGCCATGAATAATGGGACCGGATGCCATGATCTTAGTTTTCTGAATGTTGAGTTTTAAGCCAACTTTTTCACTCTCTTCTTTTACTTTCATCAAGAAGCTCTTTAGTTCTTCTTTGCTTTCTGCCATAAAGGTTGGTGTGATCCATTAGTCAAAGGCTTTAGCATAGCCAGTGAAGCAGAAGTAGATGTTTTTTCTGGAATTCTCTTGCTTTATCTATGATCAAACTGATGTTGACAATTTGATCTCTGGTTCTTCTGCCTATTCTAAATCCAGCTTGTACATCTGAAGTTCTCAGTTCACATACCGTTGAAGCCTAGCTTGAAGGATTTTGAGCATTACTTTGCTAGTATGTGAAATGAGTGCAATTGTGCGGTAGTTTGAACATTCTTTGGCATTGCCCTTCTTTGGGTTTGGTTGTACACACATACATTTTATTTCATATTCTTTTCCGGTGGAATTTATTACAAGATATTGAATATAGTTCTGTATGCTGTATAGTAGGACCTTGTTGTTTATCTAGTTTGAAACTCATACTTTATCCTCCTAATTTATCCCTCCACCCCATCCCCCTTTGGTAACCATGTTTGTTTACTATGTCTTTGAGTCTCTTTCTATTTTATAAATAAATTCATTTGTATCGCATTTTTACATTTAACATATAAGTTATATCATACGTTATTTTTCTTAGTCTGAATTACTTCATTAGTATGGTAATCTCTAGGTCCATTCATGTTGCTGCAAATGGCATTATTTCATTACTTTTAAGGGCTGAAAAGTATTCGTGTGTGTGTGTGTGTGTATACCACATCTTTATTCATATGATGATGAACATTTAGGTTGCTTCCATATCTTGATTATTTTAAATAGTGCTGCAGTCAGTAAACATTATGGTGCGTGTATCTTTTTGAATTAGACTTTTTTCTGGATATATGCCCATGGGTGGGATTGTTGGATCATATGGCAACTCTATCTGTAGTTTTTAAAGAAACATTCATAACTTTCTCTATTGTCGCTGCATCAATTTACATTGCCAGCAGCAGTGTAGGAGGGTTCCCTTTTCTCCATACCTTCTCCAGCATTTATCGTTTGTAGACTTTTTGATGGTAGCCACTCTGACCCGTATGAGGCGACACTTCATTGCATGATCTTGCTGGTGAGAGTACCCTAGATTGCAGGTTATTTCCTTTCAGGACTTGGATATATTTTGTTACTCCCTTCTGGCCTGCAGTGTTTCTGTAGAGAAATTAGTTGAACTAAGTCTCTTTCTCTTGCTGTCTTTAGAATCTTCTCTTTATCTTTCACTTTTGCCATTTTAATTATAATATGTCTTGGTGTAGGTTTGTTTGGGTTCATCTTATTTGGGACCCTCTGTCCTTCCTGTACTTATATATCTGTTTCCTTCCTTAATTTTTCAGCTATAATTTTTTCAGGTACATTTTTCAACCCTCCTTTTCTCTTTCTTCTCTTGGGATTCCTATTATGCATATACTGTCTCAGTTTATATTGTGCCACAGAGCTCATATATTGCTTTCATGGCTGCTCTTCTTATTGGATGATTTCCATATTCTGTCTTTCGGATCACTTACTCATTCTTCTGCATTATTTAGTTTGCTATTTATTGCTTTTAACGTGACTTTTGTCTTGGCAAATGAACCTTCTCATTGGCTCCTCTTTATAGTTTCTAGTTCCTTGTTACAGCGATCCGCATTTCTATCAAAAGTCTTTCTTAATTCCTTCAGTATTTTAATGATGTCCTTTTTGAACTCAGAAATCTGGTGGACTGGAGAGACCTGTTTCATTGTTCTCTTGGGGAATGTCACTTATTCTTTCAGTTGGGAGTGGCTCCTCTTCTTCATTTTAGTTTTATTTCTCTGACTCTATGAACTTTGGAGAAATAATTATCTACTGTGGTCCTGAAGGGCTGTTTTTATGTGAGCGTGTCCCTTTGTATCCTGTGTGAGCCTGATACTTTTGTGATGAGGGCTGTTTTTAGTATAGCTGTCTGCCACATCTTTCCTCAGTGTGTGCTGGTCATTACCCCCTTGATAGGGGTTCCAATTGGTGTTGTGGTGACAAGAGACTGCTCTGGAAGTTGAGTGGGGCCTCCTCTTTGCTCTGTGGTTGTAACAGCCCTGTTGGGGGCAGGGCCTGCTCCCATTGTTGGAGGAGAAGCCCCCAGATCCATTTCTGAGCTGCAGTGTAATGCTGGCTGGACTGGAATACTTTTGCTGGGAGAGGAGCACCTAAGTACCCCTTCACAGGAGCTGTCCACCTGGAGGTGCTCTCTTTGGTGTCACCTGTTACCTGTTTTGTGGGCTCACAAAATACACTGTTGTTTGCACTGCTCTCATTCCTGCCTCAACCTCGCAGCACAATCAATTACCCTGGACATCCCTCAGGAGCTGTGCTCACAAACCACTGGTGCATATCCACCAGTGCACATCTGCTGAAGTCAGGCATTGGGACCTGATGTATTCATGCACCTGGAGCTACGGAATCAGCCCAGACCCAGCCCTGTCTCTGCATGTGCATGCCTGTAAAGCCTGCAACTGCTCACGCCAGACCCACCCCAGTCTCAGGAGCCTCAGTGATCTGCTTGGATGTCCCCTAGGCACTGAGCTCACAAAGACCCCTGTGGTATAAACCTGCCAAACAACATAGCTGTGTGGACACACACAACTTCAGAAGCGGACATCCCTGGGTCTCTCTGCTGAAGTCCTAGTTTCAGCACCCAGCCCCTTTGTGCATCAGCAGATGTGTGTTTCAGCGTGGGGAGTGCAATGAGCTGGCCATGACCATCTGTGCTGGTCTCCCTCTGTTCTGCCTGCCTTAAGTCGGTTGCTACACTCTCTTCTGAATCTCCAAAGCACTCCCTTTATCCCAGCTGATCTGGCCAGTGAAGGGGGTTCCTGGGAGACATTCCTCTTTCACAGCTCCCTCCCAGGGGTGGAGGTCCCTACCCCATTTCTTTTTCTTTCTTTTGTCCTGCTTGGTTATGTGGTGATCCTTCCTACAGCTTCAGTTGTATGAGATCTGCTGGTGTTCAGTAGGTATTCTGTGAGAATTGTTCCATGTGTAGATGTATTTTGATGTATCTGTGGGAAAAGGTGAGCTCTATGTTCTTCTATTCATCTCCTTCATCTGTCTCTCCTATACAAACTTTTATTTCATCAATTTCTTCTTTTCTTTACTGTCTTTTCCTCTTCTGACTTTGTACCCTGGGTGGCTCAGGCTCTGTATACCAATCTTATGACTTTGCAAGCCATCTTCATTCTTGGAAAAACTCAGTGGAAGATGTTCCAACCTAGTTCATAAGGACATTCTTCTGGTTCCAGCCACCAAATATCTAGTATCTGTCTTCTGACATGAGATGGCTGAGGCAGTCATCTTACAGTCATTCCTTGCTTCAAAGCATATATTAGTGTCAGTCACTTGTTTAAGCCCGTCGAATCACTCATTTAAATAAGATACAATGTTAGCTTCTGGCCTATTGGATTTACAAAATAGAGAAAAGTGGTGTAGTGAGAAAGTCTTGCATTCCTAATATTGCTGGGAGAATGCTTAAAGAGTGGGTATCAGAAAAGACAAAGGGACCAAAAGGGCCAGAAAGCTGACGAGGGAAAGTGGTGGAAGAAGATGAGACAATAGAGCAGTACATGTGATGGGGGATCAGCTGGATAAGAAAGGAGAGAGTGCAGTGATCCTGGCCACTCAAAAGAGAAGAGCAGACTAAACTCAGAGTAAACAGAAGAATGGAAATAAAAAAGAGCAAAAATCAATGAAAGAAAAAGCAAACAATAAAGAAAAATCAACAAATGGGTTCTAAAAATTAATAAAATTGATACATTTCTCTCCCTCCTCGCCCCCCACTGGCATGATAGAACAGGGCAAACTCACACAAATACAATTTTGTAACATATTAGTATATTATTTTGGTAATTTAGGGAAATTAGAGAGCTTGTGAAAACAGAAAATCTGAATATACCTATAATTACGAAAAATTGAATGTAAAATAACAAAACAAAAAAAGAAATGTCAGATTCAGATGTTTCCTGTGGAATTCTATCAAATATTTTAGGAATAAATAAAATAAATATTACAAATATTTTCCAAAAATAAAGCAGTAAGGAATACTTTCTAATATGTTTATGAGGCAAGCAAAACCCTGATATAAAAACCTGTTAAGGAAATTATAAAAAAAATTATAAGATAAATATCTATTATGAACATTGATACAATATTCTTATCAAAATATTAGCTCTAGTAATATACAAATATGATAATACATCATGACCAAATGGAGTGTATTCCAGGAATGCAAGGTAGTTTGACATTTAAAAAGAAGTCGATATAGTATACCTCATCAACAGAATGAAGGGGAAAAATTAAATGATTACCTAATTATATAAAGAAAAGTTAATTTAGTAAATTCAATACCATTTGGATAAAAACTTTTATTAATTGGTAAAGGGTACACTATAAAAAACCTATAGTTAACATGATACTTAATGATGCAAGATTGAATGCTTCCTGAGATTAGAGACAAGGCAAGGATGCTTGCCTTACTAATTCTATTGAACATTGTTTTGGAGGTCCTAATCAGTCCATTAAGATCAGAGAAAGAAATAAGATTCATATAATCAAAACTATGGCAATAATCTTTATAGAAATTAAAACATAGATTCTAAAATATAGGAATGCAAAGGACATAGAATAACAAGAACCAATGCAGAAGTACAGTGTTGGATGACTTACACTACTTCATTTTGAGACTCATTATAAAGTTATCATTAATAAAACGTAGTATTGATATGCTTGATATATTTGATTCTGTAAAAAAAAATTACAGAGGTCTTTGGTTACTTGGTGTGAATTGGAGCTACCAGGGCTGTAACTCTAGAGTTGCAATTTTATAGAGCAAACGCTAACCATGCTGGAACTATCTTTCAAGAAAGGGTTCAATACAAGCAGCTCCTGCAGCTCCATTCCAGAAAAATAAACGACCCAATCAAAAAATGGGCCAAAGACCTAAACAGACAGTTCTCCAAAGAAGACATACAGATGGCTAACAAACACATGAAGAGATGCTCAACATCACTCATTATCAGAGAAATGCAAATCAAAACCACAATGAGGTACCATCTCACACCGGTCAGAATGGCTGCTATCCAAAAGTCTACAAACAGTGCTAGGGAGGGTGTGGAGAAAAGGGCACCCTCTTACACTGTTGGTGGGAATGCAAACTAGTACAGCCACTATGGAGAACAGTGTGGAGATTCCTTAAAAAAACTGGAAATAGGACTGCCGTACGACACAGCAATCCCACTGCTGGGAGATGTAAAGACGCAGATGTAAAGAACAGTCTTTTGGACTATGTGGGAGAAGGTGAGGGTGGGATGATTTGAGAGAATAGTATTGAAATATGTATATTATTATATGTGAAGCAGATTACCAGTCCAAGTTTGATGCATGAGACAGGGTGCTCAGGGCTGGTGCACTGGGATGACCCTGAGGGATGGGATGGAGAGGGAGGTGGAAGGGGGATTCAGGATGGAGAACACATGTACACCCATGGCTGATTCATGTCAATGTATGGCAAAAACCACTACAATATTGTCAAGTAATTAGCCTTTAATTAAAATAATAAAAAATAGTACTAAAATAAAAAAAAGAAAGGGTTCAAGAAAGCTGTAACTAAAACTCTGAAAAAGGAAGGGAAAAAGCACTAGAGATGCTGAAAGAGGGCTATTTGATTTACATCTACAAAGTGCTGAAGCAAGTCATCCATACAACAGTATCTCATTGAAAGCCATGAGCATCATGAACTCTTTTGTCACTGATATCTTTGACAGTATTGCAGGGAGGCATTCTGCTTGGCTCATTACAACAAGGGTTCAATTATCACTTCTAGGGAAATCCAGGTGGCCATGCGCCCACTATTGCCTGGGGAGCTGACCAAGAACACCATGTTCAAGGGCACCAAGGCCATCAACAAGTGCACTGGCTCCAAGTAAATATCTTTCTACTTAAACCCAAATGCTCTTTTCAGGGCCTTAAAAAATAATTAAAGAAAAGAAAATCTGGAAATACATCCACAGATAAAGGAGCTGCCTGATTTTTTATAAAGTTGCCTAGGAAATTCAATTTTCAAAAGAATGCCTTTTAGGCCAATAATGCTGGAACAGCTGGATATCCACATGTGAAAAAATAAATCTTGATTTCTACTTCACATCATACACAATTATTATTTGTGTTAGAAGACAGGCTTAATTAAAAGCTAAACCTATAAAACAGAGATTAAAAATTGATTATTTTGACTTTATCACAACTAAAAATTTTTTTTTAAAAGAACAGACCAGTAAGAAAATCAAATGGCAAGACACAAAATTGGAAAAAATATTTTCATTGTGTATGTAAGACAACTTATATTCATAATACATAAATAGCTAGTACAAATCAACAACAAAGCAAAATATTTGATTAAAATGGACAAAAGATTTTAACAAACATTTCACAGAAGGTGTATGCATGAAAAGTAAACATACAAAAAGTTGCTCAACATCATTAGGCATCAGAGAAATGCAAATTAAAACCACAACTTTCTGCCATACAAGTATTAGAATGGCTAAAATTAAATCAAGAATGACAGTATCAAGAGTTGACTAGGATGTGGAACAACTAGGAACTGTCACACATCACTAGTGAGAGCGTAAAATGCTATAATTACTTTGGAAAACCATTTGGTGGGTTTTAATAACCATACACCTACCTTTATTTTTTTATTGAAGTATAGTAGGTTATATTAACTTCAGGCATAACACATAATAATTAAGTATTTTTATAGACTATATTCCATTTAAAGTTATTACAAAATAATCACTATATCTCCTTGTGCTGTATAATATATCCTTGTTGCTTATTTATTTTGTACATCATAGTTTGAATCTCTTAATTCCAAACTCTTATTTTGCCCCTCCCATATAACCTAGAATTTCCTCTCCTAGGTTAAGAAATATTCATAGTAGCTTTATTCATCATAGCCAAAAACAGGATATAACCTGATGTCTGGAAACAAATAGCTAAACTTTGGTATATTCAGACAATGAAAGATGCAAGAGTCACTACTGCAGTGGGGGTGCCATTGCCTTCTCTGTTACCTCATCAAAAAAAAAAAAGGTTTGGGAAAAAGAAATCTAACCATAACCAGAGTAGTCCCAAATAGGTTGGAGCTGATTCTCCTGACTTCTCTCATAGTTTGAATGAAATATTCTGGAGATTAGAATTTACTGGTCAATTTGAGGTCTCTGATTGTCTGGCAACCTGGCTTGTCTGTGGGCAAATCAAAACTATCAATTTCATGTGTGTTGGGCCTGTAGTGAAGGAAGAATTATGGTAACGTGAGAGTCACTGGGAGTATAGAGGGGGATTTTGCTGAGGTCTCATAATCAAGTTGCCAGAGATTTTATCTTCCTGAATCACTGTTACATTTCAAAGCCTCTGGAATAGTGTTTGGCATGTTGCATGTTCTCAGAAATGTCAGTGATTTAGAGAAAGAATTATCCCTTCACTCCTAGATTAAGCCTTATTAGATTCTTGGTCATTGGGCCTAGATTTATAAGAACTCACCTGGTGAAGAGTAAAGAGCAAGGGATTTGGAATTAGAAAGATCTGAGTTTGATTTCTGGCTCTAATATTTACTTGCTTCTTTGACAATTTACTGCCTTCCTAACCTTCCACCTCCGTCTCCATGAAGTGGGTGTAGTTAATCATATGTTCTCATCAGATGGTTCTGAGACTACAGTAAGTTGATGTACATCCTCTTGGTGCACTGCAGTGTTGAGCTAATCTGTTGCTGCTTCTGGATATAGTTCTGGGGACATCGGTCACCCTGAGCCTGCTAGAGAAGCTTTCCTGTGTAAATTCTTTCCTAGCTTATTAATATGCTTTACCAGGGCATATTATCAATCTGCCTACTGATTCTGAGCAGGGAGGCAGAACCAGAGCCCCTGAGAACTTTGGACCCTAAGGGGTGGTTCAAAGTTGCAGCCATCACTATCTAGTTGCAGCCATCACTATCATTTTTGTAAACCTGCTCAGGAGGTCCCATTGGATTGCCTCTCCAAACAAGATGCGTGATCTCCTCCTTAAACATTTGCGATTTAGTGACAGCTCCATGGGGCTACTCCCAGGGAACAGAAAGAAAGACTAAGGATGTTCAGACTTGACATTATCCAACCCAAGACTTTGTTCCCACACCTTACATCGGGCAGGGCCTTTCCTATCCATGCGGAGATGAGTTGGGCCCAGAGAACTCATTTCCCCTGATTAAGTTAGGTGTTCTTACTTAGTATCCAGTCCCTCTGGGTAATAATCATAATCATATTAGTGTTACTTGGTTTAGCTGTTCTCTCCTCATAGGTATGTTTCCTCTAATAGACAGCAGTCATCATGAGAGGACTTTTGACCTAATCAAGGCCGTACTCCTAGATTTTAGCAAAATATTTGGCTCATAGCATGCTCAGTGGAAAAATAAAAACTCTCATCTTCCAGAGAACCTTCCTAGATTGGCAGTAATATTGTTGCTTAGTCCTCTGTTCAGTGGGTGGTTTGCCCTTGATTCTTATTTGTTGTTGTTGTTGTCCCTTTGACCCACTGCTGACTGCTCTGCTTGTGTCTTTCTGCCCCTCTAAATTCTGTGTGCTTCTCCCATCAGATTTAGTGCTCACTGAGGGAGGTATCCATGTATCCCCATCAGAGTAGGAACACCTGACTGTGGATGAAGTTTATTTCCCCTTGTCAGACCTCTAGTCATATCCTTTTCACTTTATCAAGGTCTCCTGGAAGGCAGGAACCATGTCAGAACAGCAGAGTGGGATTCCCTGGGAGGCTGTCTTCTGCTTGGTAACCATGTTTCCCATTGCACCGAGGCTCCCAGGGCATTGTAACCACATCCACATCACAAGTGGGAAACACCTGATGGTTAGTCTCCCATCCCACCTGTGCTGTGCCTCCTTATCAAAGGAAGATACCTTTGAATGTGGGTTTCTGTCTCTCCATCATGCTGGGAGCCCCTGATTTCTTAGACATTGCCCAAAGGCTAAGGGAAGAATAGGATAGGGTCTCCGGGTGGGGTTGAAGACTTTATGACTGGACAACTCCCTGCTTCAGCAGTCGGAGGGCCACATCCCGGATCTGCTTGGTCTTCATGCCGTAGATGAGGGGATTGAGCATGGGCGGCATGACAAGGTAGAGGTCAGCCAAGAGGATGTGGATGTGCCGGGGCACATGCTGGCCAAAACGCTGAGTGTAGAACGAGAAGAGTCCCGGTGTATAGAACAGAAGGATGACGCCCAGGTGGGAGCCACAAGTGCCAAAGGTCTTAGCCCTTGCCTCCTTGGAGGAGAGGCCTAGCACAGCCCGGAGGATGAGTGCATAGGATATAGCAATGCAGATGGAGTCAGTACCCACCACCAATGTGGCAGCAGTGATGCCATAGATGTTGTTTGGCTGTGTGCCCCCACACGCCAGCTTCACCACAGCCATGTGTTCACAGTAGGAGTGGGCCACCACTTGGCCACAGTAGCTCAGTCTCGCCAGTAAGCAGGTGAGTGGGGTCATGAGTCCCAAACCACGAAACACAGCAGCAGCCCCCAACTTGCCCACAGCCTCTGGGGGCAGCAGTGACCCATAATACAGGGGCCGGCAGATGGCCAAGTAGCGGTCAAAGGCCATCGCTAGCAGGATGCCAGATTCTACAGCTGAGAAGCCATGGATGAAGAACATCTGGGTGGCACAGGCCCCAAAGGTGATCTCAGCAGCATTTGCCCAAAAGAGTGCAAGGAGCTTTGGCACAGTGGAGGTGCAGAGCACCAGATCGATGATGGACAGCATGCATAGGAACAGATACATGGGCTGGTGCAGCTCAGGCTCCGCGTACACCACCAGCAGCACTGCCATGTTGCCGAGTACTGCCAGGGTGTACATGGAGCAGAATGGAAATGCAATCCAAAAGTGGGAGGCCTCCAGGCCAGGAATTCCCATGAGCAGGAAGGAGGTTGGATTCTGCTGGCTGCGGTTTGTGAACTTTTCATGATAAAAATCAAAATTACATGGGAAAAAAAGAGGAGACGAGAAGTGAATTTTAATCAGTAGAATAATAGACTCATTCACCATAAGCAAATAGAGAGACCAAGGTTGGTCTAATGATTGTACTGACCTCCTACACGTCTCCTCCCCATCCCCGTCCACTACTCACGCTCTCCGTATCCCCTGATCTTCTCTCACATGTGCCTTCTCATTTCTCTCTTAGCCACTAGCCAGCCAGCAATTGAGAATCTGAGAAAGAGGGGGGATTAAATTTAAAAATTCAAGAAGGGGACACTAGTTGGAGAGGAGATAAGGATGAAAAGGAGAGAAGACTGAGAATAAGAATCAGAAATGGACAGAGGAGAGAGTAGAAAAGAGTGGAGAGAGACAAAGCTACCTGTCATACCCTGGTTTCTAAGATAACAGGATGTGACTATGTTCTGGTTGCTAGTTGGGACAGAGAGTGTGAAACTGATTGGATCCTCAGGAGATAGCCCATGTGTATCCCTAACCTTAAATGGCAATGTCCCTTGTAATCCCTTGCATCAGCTGTCTAAACCCAGAGACAAAGCAGCAAGAAGAGAAAAGGCAAGGTCTTCCAGTGTGAACTGGGGGAAGGAACCCTGGACCAGGATGCCTGATTTTCCATACCTGTGCCAGCTGTGGCTGTTACTGTGATGTTGAATGAATCACCCTGTCTCCTTCTGTCTCCTCTTCTCCTCCGTCTATTCCCTACTTTCTCTTCTGTGCAATCTTCTTCCCCAAGTTTCTACCATCCATCCTGGGCCCAAGCAGATCTAGAAGGGATTTTAGTTTGGGTGGTGGCTGAAGGGTCAGGGACAGAGAAATATCTGGGTGGGGGGATTTTGTGAAATGGTACATGTAAAACTGTTCCGTGCTATAAATGGGAATACTGTGTGTTTGGCTGAGTGTGTGATTGTGTGTGTCTGTATATGTTGCTGTGCAAAGCTGTATTCAGAAGACACAGGTCCGTATAGCTAGGTAAGACTTTGTTTTTGGAGTGTACTTGCTTCAGTGCCCTTTCTCTGGTGTGGAGGCAATTGAGAGCTGAATAATCCAGATATAAGTGGAGCAATATTGCTTTCTTTCCTTTCCATCTTTTCCTTGCCTCACTCAGCCTTTTAATAACTGAATCAAATTTCCTTGGTCCCTAAGCTGCCACTCAAAAGTGTGCCACTTTTACTGTTTGCTAAAGCAGCAAGAGCTCCTCTAAACGCTGGTGATGGTAACCCACCTCCTTCCTTGCACCATTTCCCAATGTCCTGCAATATTCCCCTCCTGGGTTTCATGGGATCTAACTCAAATACTAGTGAGAGGGACAGAAAGTGAAGATCTCAAAGCCCTCACCTTCACCTTGACCTCTTTCCTGGAATCTGAGCATTTATTGTGCTTAACAAAAAAATATTCCAACCTCATTTTCCCCATCAGTGCAAATAGGGACTCAACAACAACAAAATGCCCCTCACCTCTCTTTATTCCTAATTATCTTTGTATATGGGATGAGAAGCCTTTACTTTAAAATATATAAGAATAGAAGCTAAAGTATAAGGAACAAGGCTGTCTTACAAGGAAAAGAGCAAGTTCTCTGTCACTAGAGGTGCTCATAAGCACCTGGAAGTTCCCTGCCAAGCTGTGTGATCTCAGTCGTCACCTAGCCTCTCTCCACCTGCTTTCTCATCTGTGTCCTGAAGGGGATGATTCCTCTGCCAGGGACTACTACGAGGAATCATTATGGGAGACACATATCTGAAGACCAATAAGACCACATGGCACAGAGCGATGATCAAAAGGTGTGATGCATTTTGAAGCCCTTTTTGTCTGAAGTGAGAATACCTCAGGAGAAAATTATCTTAGTAGCTATCTGGTCTTTGATCTGCTGAGTATTGTGCCTGTTGTAGGAATGAACACACAGGCTTACCGGGTCTGGGGTAGGCAGTGGTAATGGAGCCTCAGGTCCTGCAGGGCTTGGAGCGTGGGGAGCAAAAGAGCTGGAGTATTTATCTTGTTATTAGGGCCTTAGTTGAGAGTGAAAAACTCCCTGGGGATGAAGGCACTAAAAAGAGCTTTGGGATGCTGCAAAGAGCCAGAAAATTGAAGTTAGGAAATTTAGGCTTTGATGGAGTAGGAGGGAAGGATAGGGCACCAAAGAAGATCTACCCTGCAAGTTCAGTGTGGGTAGGTGGAGAGACCCCTGAGGACAAGTAATCCTAAAGGTATTTGGCACAGGAATGCATTTATATATATATATATATATATATGTATACACACACACACACACACACACACACACACACACACACACACACACATATATATATACATATATATATATATATATATATATATAACTAATATTGTTTTCCCTCCTGGTCCGTTCTATCTATTCCAAATCCAATTTGTTTATCAGTGTTTTTTTTTTGGGGGGGGTGGAGCAAACTACTTCTCTGAATGTCATTTCTTTATAAAATGAGGAGGCAATGAATATTAAATGAGACGACATATTCAGGGCATAGAACATTTTGCTTTGTTTATGCCAAACTCTCAATAAAAACTATGAGTTTTTATTATTTTATCCAATTCTGTGATCACTGGTTGAGAATCTATTATATGCAAAGAACTATGCAAGATGTTAGGGCACAGAGTTGAAAGAGTATGCCACTGTACTCAAGGAGGTCTTATCCTGGTTTGGAGAATGGGTAGACATATAAAAGTTAATTAATTCAATAAGATAGGTATAGACATAAAAAAGATACAGAGGCTCATTTAGCAGGGAATTAGGGTCAAGTATTTCGGGTTTAGAAGTACAAGGTGGGCTTGGAGAAAGGGGCATTGAGGGAGAGAAGACAGCATGTGTAAAACATGACAGATAAGGTATAATGAGCATTTCCTGGAAACCACTGAAGCCCAAATTAAAGTTTCTATTTTTGTGAATCATCTCTGATCCTCAGAGTCACAATGAGTGTCCACACAATATCTTATCAAATGCTGCTTGTGTAATACTGTCTACTTTAAATCTTTTTGGTGTTACCTTGTTGTTGTTCAGTTGCTCAGTTGTGTCCAACTCTTTGCAACTCCATGGACTGCAGCACTCCAGTCTTCCCAGTCCTCCGCCATCTCCCAGAGTTTGCTCAAACTCATATCCATTGAGTCAGTGATGCCATCCAACCATCTCATCCTCTGTCATCCCTTTCTCCTCCCGCCTTCAATCTTTCCCAGCATCAGGTCTTTTCCAATGTGTCAGCTCTTCACATCAGCTGGTCAAAGTATTGGAGCTTCAGCATCAATATTCAGCATCAGTCCCTCCAGTGAATATTCAGGATTGATTTCCTTTAGGATTGATTGGTTTGATCTCCTTGCAGTCCAAGGGACTCTCAAGAGTCTTCTCCAACACCACAGTTCAAAAGCATCAATTCTTCGGTGCTCAGCTTTTTTTATGGTTCAGCACTCACATTCATACATGACTACTGGAAAAACCATAGCTTTGACTATACAGACTTTTGTTGGCAAAGTAATGTCTCTAATTTTTAATAAGTTGTCTAAGTTTGTCATAGCTTTTCTTCCAAGGAGCAAGCATCTTAATTTGATCGCTAGAGTCACCCTCCACAATGATTTTGGAGCCTCCCAAAATAAAGTCCCTCACTGTTTCCATTGTTTCCCCATCTATTTGCCGTGAAGTGATGGGACCAGATGTCGTGATCTTAGTTTTCTGAATGTTGACTTTTAAGTCAGCTTTTTTACTCTCATTTCACCATCATCAAGAGGTTCTTTAGTTCCTCTTTGCTTTCTGCCATAATGGTGGTGTCATTTGCATATCTGAGGTTATTGATATTTCTCCTGGCAGTCTTGATTCCAGTTTGTGCTTCATCCAGCCTTGTATTTCACATAATGTACTCTGCATTGAGTTAAATAAGCAGGGTGACAATGTACAGCCTTGACATACTCCTTTCCCAATTTGGAACCAGTCCATTGTTCCATGTCTGGTTCTCATTGTTGCTTCTTGACCTGCATACAGGTTTTTCAGGAGGCAGGTGAGGTGGTCTGGTATTCCCATATCTTTAAGAATTTTCTTCAGTTTGTTGTGATCCACACAGTCAAAGGCTCTGGCATAGTCAATAAAGCAGAAGTAGATGTTTTTCTGAAACTCTCTTGCTTTTTCAGTGATCCAGCGGATGTTGACAATTTGATCTATGGTTCTTGTGCCTTTTCTAAATCCAGCTTGAACATCTGGAAGTTCACGGTTCATGTACTGTTGAAGCCTGGCTTGGAGAATTTTGAGCATTAGTTTACTAGTGTGTGAGATGAGTGCAATTGTGCGGTAGTTGGAGCATTCTTTGGCATTGCCTTTCTTTGGGATTGGAATGAAATTGACCTTTTCCAGTCCTATGACCACTGCTGAGTTTTACAGATTTGCTGGCATATTGAGGTTCTCTAAGAGCCTTTCTTAGAGAAAATTTTTAGAACTTGGAGGGGAGTGAATTATCATAAGAAGTGAATAATCAGGCTTAATTGTTTGTTATGTATTCAAGCTTTACATTTCAGAAGAGAAACGCCCCTTTGTAATTAGGAGCATAGGTTGAGTTGGGAGGGAAAGGAAGACAATGAATGTTATCGGGTAAGTTTTGAATCAAATAAGTATCTGTGTCCTTCATAGCACTGTACTTGACTACGCAAAGACCACAAAAGCTCTTCATCCACTTAATTCCTTTATGAAGGATGCCTTTCTAGCTCTGTTGCTATTTAATGTCCTGACCACTCAATAGTTTTATGAGCATCTTGAGGGAAGAGGTGAAATATAATGTTCCACAATTCATATTAGGATTATTATCTAATTTCTTTTAAGGTCTAGAAGTATGATCAAGGGCTAAGCCTTCCATGTAAATGATCAGAGTTTGAACCTGAATACTGTAATCCTGCTGACACTTTGCACTCTCCAGAAAGGCCCTGTGGGAGGAGACCAGAGAAAGAGAATTTCTGTTGGTCATGTCAGCCTCCAGTGTCGCCTCAACTCATCCAGCAGTCTTCCTGTTGGTGGGGATCCCAGGCCTGGACCACCTACAAGTCTGGATCTCTATTCCTTTCTGCTCAGCCTATACACTGGCCCTGCTTGGCAACTGCATCCTCTTCTTCATCATTCAGGCTGATGCAGCCCTGCATGAGCCCATGTACCTCTTCCTGGCCTTGTTGGCAGCCATTGATTCAGGCCTTTCCTCTTCAACAGTACCCAAAAATGCTGGCCATCTTCTGGTTCAGGGTTCGAGAGATCAACTTCTATGCCTGTCTGGTCCAGATGTTCTTTCTCCACTCCTTCTCCATCATGGAGTCAGCAGTGCTGCTGGCCATGGCCTTTGACCGCTATGTGGCCACCTGCAAGCCATTGCACTACAGCACCGTCCTCACTGGGCCATTTATCACCAAGATTGGCTTGGCTGCTGTGACTCGGGCTGTGACACTAATGACTCCACTCCCCTTTCTGCTCAGATGCTTCCACTGCTACCAAGGTCCAGTGTTTGTCCACTGCTACTGTGAACACATGGCTGTAGTAAGACTGGCCTATGGGGACACTCACTTCAACAATATCTATGGCATTGCTGTGGCCATGTTCATAGTGATGTTTGATCTGCTTTTTGTTATTCTGTCTTACATCTTCATCCTCTAGGCAGTTCTACAGCTTGCCTTTCAGGAGGTCCGCTATAAAGCCTTTGGGACCTGTGTGTCCCACATAGGTGCTATTTTAGCCTTTTATACACGTGCCATCATCTCCTCAGTCATGCACTGGGTAGCTCGCCAGACTGCTCCACATGTGCACATCCTTATTGCCAATTTCTATCGGCTCTTCCCACCCATGGTCAATCCCATCATCTATGGGGTCAAGACCAAGCAGATTCGCGAACGAGTCTTAGGACTGTTCCTGAGAAAGGATGTATAAATGATGCCTGGATCAGACAGGCATAGAAGTTGAGGGGTAGGTGGAGATAGAGTGAGACTGGTGGAATGCTGAAGTGGGGGTGAGGGAATGATAGGTGGTAGGGGGCTGCCAGAGTCTCCATGATCAGTTCTTTCTTGCATGCATGCTAAGTCACTTTAGTCATGTCCGACCCTTCGTGACCCTATGGACTGTAGCCTACCAGGTTTCTCTGACTATAGGATTCTCCAGGTAAGAATACTAGAGTGGGTTGCCCTTCCCTTCCTCAGGTGATCTTCCCAACCCAGGGATCAAACTCCTTGTCTCATATGTCTGCTGCATTGGCAGGCGGTTTCTTTACCACTAGCACCACCTGGGAAGCCCTTAGTTCTTTCCTGGTACACTGAAATAGCTAACTGGTATCCTGCAACTCAGAGTCACCAGTCTGATCTGGGCTCAAGGTTCTGTGTAGGCTGGTAACCTCTGGACTCAAACTGCTAACTTTGCTGTCTCCTCAGAGAGCCCACTCTTTTATCAGAGGCAAAGTTTGGACCCACTCTTCTGTTGGCAACATCACTAAGAACACAAAGATGCTTTTGCATTTATTTATGAAGTGGATTTTGTAAATTATCCAATCAAGATCTGGGGTAAGGACCAATATTTCATCCGAGGCAGGAATTTCCCTTTAGTCTGACAGTTTGTGCCCCATCTTTGCCTAAATATTACTAGTTTTGGGAGCTCATGATCTTCCAGGATTATAGGCTCCAATATAGACAGCTTTACTTGTTAAGATTTATTTCTTCAAATAAGCTGGCTTATTGTTTGACTTCTTTTGGCCTCTATGTCCCCATGAGCAATCCCTCCCATTAAATACTTTCGGTAAGACAAGTCTTTCTGCCACTTGTCTGTGTATCATGCAACTCGTTATTTGCACACAGATGTATTTTATGTTTTTACAAAGAATGTGAATTCCTCTTTTATTTACTAGTCCATTCACAAAATATTATTGAGTGCTAAATCTATGCTAGGGGCTGTGCATGGAGTGTTATGGTAGGGATGCTAGACTTATGTCTATGTCCTGAGACAAAGAAGGAAATATCAAGTGCAATAGGTTGTGTTCTATGAACTCCCACCACAAGGCCCAGTATTGAGTAATAAATAGGTAAGCAAAGCAGATGGGAAATGGAAATGTTTTTTCAAAATGTTTCATAAGAATGTTTTATTAAGGTGACTTATGTGGAACAAAGAAAACCCTAAAGACCATTTTAAACACATTTAATCTGGGGTCATTTCTCATGTTTCCATAGAAAATGGGGATATTGACCTATGCTTTCTTTTTTCCCTCTCTTTTCCTCTATCCAATACAAATTTACATACTATAGAATTCTCGAGTATTAATCTGGACAACTAGCATTTGTGTGGTCACACAAGCCTTTATTTACAGGCTTTCACATATGCATTTTCTACATTTATCTTATGACTCCTTTGTTTCCCCAGACTGTTTAGAAATAATATGTATCTCTACCTATCTCTAGTTCTATATCTATTTATATATACCTGTCTATTCATACTACTAGCTTTGAAAGAGAATCTCTAAGCTCTTGTTAGATGGTTGGAAGGAGTCACAGAGGGAAGGGTGTAGCTGGAGAGCAGTGACTTACACTCATTTCCCATCTCTGCTCCTATAATTCCCTCTGACATTTACACACACACACACACACACACATACACACACACAAATGATGTTACACTTTTAGTTCATAACTTCTTGCTTGTTTCTTAAGAGCATGGTTAGGATGGGTGGAAAGCCTAAAACTAACAGTAAATACTAACAATATATAAAGAAATATAGAGTATAGCATGCCTTAAAAGAAGCTGTTTCCACAACAGAAGTCTGCTTATCCTTAACCTTACACAAGAAATGTCACCAGCCTATAGGTCATATACCTCACCAGTGAAGAAGTAATGGCCTTGGTTCCAGTACAAGTCCAATATTATAAGGTTCCCAAAGCCAAGTAATATCTCTAACATGAGCAACCATCATTAGTCACAAACAGCAAAAGGAAAGTTACCTTATGTATTCACTCATTTTTCATACAAACAAAGCATGAACAAGAAATATGAGCTGCCTATAGGCATGTAAAATTTTACTATCATACAAGGAGTAGGAGATTAGGAAAAAGAGACCCGGTGCAGTGGTCTGGGTCTGAAAGAAAGTGAAAGTGAAAGTGAAGTCGCTCAGTTGTGTCCGACTCTTTGCGACCCCATGGACTGTAGCCTACCATGCTCCTCTGTCCATGGGATTTTCCAGGCAAAAGTACTGGAGTGGGTTGCCATTTCCTTCCCCAGAGGATCTTCCCAACCCAGGGATCGAACCTGGGTCTCCCGCATTGTAGGCAGATGCTTTACCATCTGAGGCACCAGGGAAGTCCCGGTCACCTAATAATTAGGACTTGCCAACATCCCAAATGGGTGTGCAGAGCTGTTTATCATCCATGAAGCAGCAGGACAGTGCTTGAGTATAGGACCTAGTGCTACTCAGCAATCCCACGATTCCTTTTTTCCTGTACTCAGAGGCCTTGTGTTTGAATCTCTTTTCTCTCACACCCTTCCAGTGTAGCTTCTGCCTCACCTGGTGGGTCACCCCAGAGTTCATGGCTGCCCTTACAGTCTGCACCCTGGGGGCCCAGCCCCACCCACCAGTGCACCTGCTGAGGTCGCCGTGGCCAGACCTCACACAGCCAGGCTGGGGGCCTGGGGACCAACCCTCATAGGTAACTGGGACAGGGACTTGCTCCACTCATCAGGGTGTCTGCAGCAGTCTCAATCCTTTGAGGCCAGCTGGGCCAGAGACCAGTCCTGCCTGCCAGTGTGTCTGTAGCAATCATGTAGCTACTAAAAGTAGGTGTACACAGTCCACTTGGAGATATCCTTGGAGCTCCTGGCTCTGATATTGGAGGATGAGTTGCACCACTGGACCCATAGGACACCTACATAATGTCACTTGTTAAAGACTGGGAAATGTAACTGATATATCTAATAAATATATATTAAAAAAACCCCATAGAGTCATGCAAAATGAGGAGACAAAAGAATAAACTCCAAATGAAAGAGAAAGACAAAACACTGGAAAAAGAACTAAATAAAATGGAGATAAGCAACTTAGCAGATAAAGAGTTCCAAATAATAGACATAAATATGTTTATTATTGGGAGAAAAATGGATGAACTCAGAACTTCAACAAACAGAAAAAAAAACCTGAAGAATATAATAAGTAAAATAAAAAATACACCAAAGGGAATGAATAACAGACTGAGAGAATGCAGGAGAATGGGTTGGCAATCTGGAGACAGGGTGGTGGGAAACATTCAATCAGAATAGTAGAAAGAAAAATGAATTTAAAAAATGAGAATAGTTTAAGGGAAGTCTGGTATATGAAACATACTTACACTCACATTTGTTGTTGTTTAGTGGCTAAGTTGTGTCTGACTCTGTGTGACCCCATGGACTATAGCCCACCAGGCTCCTCTGTCCACGGGATTTCTCAGGCAAGAATACTGGAGTGGGTTGCCGTTTCCTTCTATAGGGGATCTTCCCCATCCAGGGGTTGAACCGGTGTCTCTTGTTTGGCAGGCTGATTCTTTACTACTGAGCCACCAGGGATGCCCAACAATTACATTATAGGCATCAAATAAAGAGAAGAGAGACAGAAAGGAGAAGAAAATATATTTGATGACATTTTGGCTGAAAACTTGCTAAACCTGAAGAAGGAAACAGATTTCCAGGTATAGGAAACAGGGAATCCCAAACAAGATGATCCAAAGAGACTCACACTAAGACATAAATAGAACTATATCAAGCATGTATACATTTCTGGTTGCAGTGGTGTGAAACTCGAAATGAATTACAGGAAGAAAAGTGGGAGGAACACAAACATAAGGAGCCTAACAAACGTGCTCTAAAAAACCAACAAGTTAACCAAGAAGTCAAAGAGGAAGATGCCTTGAGTTCCACAATCTATGGGATGCAGCAAAAGCAGTTCTGAGCGGGAAGTTCACGGTGACACTGGGCTATATCTCAAAAAACAAGAAAATTGTCAAACAGCCTAACCCATCACCTAAAAAACTTAGAAAAAGAAGTAAAGTCCAAAATCAGCAGAAGGAAGGAAATAATAAAGATTAGAGAGGAAATAAAACAGATGAAAAAAATCCAGAAAAGATCAGTGAAACAAAGAGCTGAGTTTTTGGAAAGATAAACAAAGTTGATAAACTTTTAGCCAGGCTCACTAAGTAGAGAAGAAAGTGAAGTGAAATTTGCTCAGTCGTGTCTGACTACCTGCAACCCCAGGGACTGTACAGCCCATGGAATTCTCCAGGCCAGAACACTGGAGTGGGTAGTCATTTCCTCCTTCAGGGGATCTTCCCAACCCAGGGATCAAACCCAGGTCTCCTGCATTGCAGGCGGATTCTTTACCAGCGGAGTCACCAGAGAAGCCCAAGGATCCTGGAGTGGGTAGCCTATCCCTTCTCCAGGGGATATTACTGACCCAGAAATCAAACTGGGGTCTTCTGCATTGCAGGCGGATTCTTTACCAGCTGAGCTACCAGGGAAGCCCAAGAAGAGAAGAGAGAGGGATCGAATAAAATAAGAAACGAAAGAAGAGAAATAACAGCCCAAATCACAGATATGCAAAAATTATGAGACTCTTATGAGCAGTTACATGCCAACAAGTTGGACAACCTAGAGGAAATAGACACATTTCTAAGAACACATAGTCTTCCACTGAATCAGGAAGAAATAGACAAAAGGAACAAGACAATTGTGGAGAAATTAACTGACAACACAGTGTCAGTCAGGCTCTCTTGCCCCACTCTCTCACGGCCTCATACCTTATGCTCTGTAAACAACGATACTGCTGACCTTGGCAGCACTGGGCCTGCGCGCCCACTTGGTCATGGGCCACTTTTGTCTGTCTTCGTATATCAATAATTTTTGAAGACTCCCTGCTGCTGCTCGGAGAGAATACACATGTCTGCAGTCCCCACAGCTCCTTGAGTCTTCTTCCGGCTTCCCTGATCGCACCTTTTCTACCCTGGGTTCAATGAACAGTGTGAGCGGCAAGACACCAATCATTAGTAGTGAAATTGAATTAGTAATGAAAAAACTGGCAAACAGAAGTCCTGAATGGGCAGCATCACATAGCTACAAAACATATAAGCTAATACCTATGCTTCTCAAACTATTCCAAAAAATTGAAGTGGACAAAAAAATTGAAGTGGACTCCCAAATTTATTCTACAAAGCCACCATTACCCAGATACCAAAACCAAAGAGAGTAGAACAATAGAAAATTATAAGCCAGGATCTCTGATGAAAAGATGCAATAATCCTCAACAAAATATTAAATGAAGAACAACAGAGTGTAGTTATCATCAAACAAGTCATTTTCTTGAATCTGGACTTGGACACTTGTTTATTTTTGAGTAGGATATTTGATATTTAAAAGCCTCAGTTCTTCAAGTGTAAAAGGTCTCTGAATATAGCTACCTCACAGGGATTAAATAAAGTGGTAAATTGTATTAATAAATCCCTTAATACTTGGCCCAACACATAATAAGTTCTCTATAAGATCAGCTGGATATATCGGCCTGAACACAATGAGGGAGGTCTGGACCAGAGGTAAGGATTGGTAATAACTTTCAGTTTGCACCAAGATGGTAACAATTTATGAATAATAAAGGCAGTGGTCAACAACCTTAGCTGCACATGGAAATCACCCAGAGAACTCTGAAAAGCTACACTGGGTGTTTGCAAAAGCAATAGCGCCCCCACAGATTCTGACTGAACTGGTATAGAACAGTGGTTCTCCAACTTCAGCGTGCGTTGGAAACACCTGAAACCACCTGCTAGCCCTCAGACTGCTGACCACTATCCTAGGAGTTTCCAATTCAGAAGATTAGGGTTTCCCAGGTGGCACTAGTGGTAAAGAACCCGCCTGCCAATGCAGGAGATGTAGGAGACACGGGTTCAATCCCAGGGTTGGGAAGATCCCCTAGAGGAGGGCGTGGCAACCCACTCCAGTATTCTTGCCTGGAGAATCCTATGGACAGAGAAGCCTGGCGGGCTACTGTCCATGGGGTCTCAGAGTCAGACTCCAAGAGTTTCTAATTCAGATGATTAAGAATTTGCATTTCTAATATGTCTCAGGTAATACTGTTGGTGCAGCTACTGGAGAAAAGATTTATAAACATATGAATATTCTCCTGGCAGCATAAACATTCTTCTAAGTGCCAGAGTAAAAATAATAACTTCACTCTAGCTGTCATTATTAGAGATTTCACCAATTTTTCCTAAGCTCAAAGAGGAGGATTAGGATGTATTAATGAGAAAAACTCTTAGACATGAAAAGTGAGTTTTGCTATCAACCATCCAGAGGAACAGTGTGAGACCATGAAGTGATTGAATGGCCACTAGCTACACAGTCTTGTTTTGCTCAAACATGTTTCTAGAGGGAGCGGGTTGGGACTGTAAGTGCTTGTGCCTGTGTTAAGTCGCTTTAGTCGTGTTTGACTCTATGCGACCCTATGGACTGTAGCCTGCCAGCCTCCTCTGCCCATGGGATTCTCCAGGCAAGAATACTGGAGTGGGTTGCCATGCCTTCCTTCAGGGGATCTTTCCAAACTAGGAATCGAACCCACCTGTCTTATGTCTCCTGCACTGGCAGGGAGGGTTCTTTAACCACTAGTGCCACCTGGGAAACCATGGGACTATAAGAAGAGACTCTAAAAAGAAGGGAGTTAGCAATGGTTTCTGCTCACACAGGTGATATGACTTGCACCTTCATCTATAATAATTAAGGAATGAACTATTTTTCACGTGGAAGGATGTAATAATAAGTTTATTGAGTTTTTTTTCCTAAAAAAAATGTAAAATTCTAGCCTATTTCTGACAGTTGCAACCTTTTTTCCCCCCCTTGTTGGAGAGTGAATTATCATACAGAACTTACAGGTGGACATACTCAAAAGTCTCCTAATTGAAACAAACAAAAAAACCCCAAAAGGAAGCCCTAGTCCTCAAATGCCACTTCACTTCTGGTTTAATAGGTTCAAGAAGCTCATTGGCTCCAGCCTGACCAATCAAGTCTAGCCTCCAACTCTGGCCAATTAGGTTCTCTCCCCTCCTACTTAAGTGCGATTCTGCAGTTGCTGGCTGTTTCTGCAGCAGACTGAAGCAAAGGAAGGGTGGAAGATGAGCGCTCCTTGGTGGGGAGTGGGGGAGTTCTCAAACTTAATTTCTCTTTTCTGTCAGAGTCTGTTTCTCTCCGATTTTCTGTTTCTACCTCATTTGAGAGTGAATTTCCTGCTGCTTGGGGAGGTGGGGGCGAATAATGTATCTAGATTTTACTCCCCTTTCTACTTGTAATCACAAAATACTTGTAAGAAGTCGAGACGGGTTTTTCTTTCACTAGCAAAAGTGAAACTTGGTACTGAACTGAAGAAAAGCTTTGGGCTGACCAAATACTGAAAACTATCTCTTCAGGTGGAGTTATTTCCTTCTCCTCCTGCTTCCTTTACTTGGCTTTTCGTGGGCTCTTGGAAAACCTGGGACTGGAAATAACTCTCAAAAATGATGTGCTACCTAAAGGGCTAGGCTCTGAGCACTAGCTCTACTTTCATTAGAAAGGGGCATTATTAATTCTCCATTTGGCGACCCTGGCAATGGAAGGCTGCAATGAAGAACATTCTCTGGTTGCCTCAAGCTTTGGTTCTAACTCGAGCTTCATCTCTCAAAACTAACCTTACTATCCCTAACAAAGGCAGCTAGTGGGCTTCTTTCTCTCCTGTCTATGACACCAGAAGGAAACTGAATCTAGTCCACTGTTTTCCTGGTGCTTCCACTAGGCTTTATACCTCCCTTCTGCTCCAAAACTTTCAGGAAGGATTCAGTGTCTGGTCTACTTTGTCTCTAGGACATCTGCCCTGAGAGCGACTTTTTAACAAAGACTTTTAAGGATGGCAAGGGCTATTAGTTGACTTTAACTTCTCTGATCCTCTCTGTTCCTCTTAGCCTTCTTATTAAGGGAACTTGCAATCTGGGAGATAACTCTGGTCATTTAGATTCTGATTCTGTTTGCCTGGAATTTGGGAGGTAAGACCCAAGGCTAGGGATGACTCTAGGGGAGAAGACTGTATTAGCATAACATCCTCACATGCCTGCTGTTTAGCTCTCTTATTTTACCTTTCAAATCTTGTCTTTGTCTTCACAGAAGCAAGTGGTTCTTTCACCCCTAGCTATTAGTCTTCAAATTTCTTTAATTTCCACTGAAATATAGTATCTTTTGTGGCACTACAATTATAGACTGGAGTTAATCATAACTGCACTGCTGAAATAATAATTTGCAGCTTTTTGTGTGTTATTCGCTTAGTCGTGTCCGACTCTTTGTGACCCCCAGGGACTTATATAGCCAGCCTGGCTCCTCTGTCCATGAAATTTTCCAGGCAAGAAGACTGGAGTGGATGGCCATTCCCTTCTACAGGGGTATCTTCTTGAATTCAGATCTGCATTGCAGGTGGATTCTTTATCATCTGAGCCACTATGGAAGCAGCTTTCTTATGGGACCCCAGACCCAAAGTGTTCTTTTCATACTTCAAGTCCAAGCCACAGATCTTTGAATTCAAGAATCTATTTTCTAAACCTATTTTCTGGCAGGGTTTGCTGATGTTCCTCAGCCTGCAGTTGAGTCTTATTAACATCATAATTGACTTGAGCAACAAGATCCCTATAAAGTGTATGGGCTTGGAAGGTGGATTTGGAGCATTACATGGGGCTGTGACACTGATCCTAGAGGCTTTCCTCCTCCCCTCACGCTACTTCTGTCCTCAGAGGACAAAAGAATCCTGACAGGAAACAGAAATGCATCAAGTCTATGTTAAAAGGTGAAATCTAAGGGCTCTTTCTGTAGGATTTACTTTCCTATTGTATAACTGAGATTTGAAGATTTTCCCTTAGTGTGTGAGTAGTTACTCTGATTGGGAGCTGAACTATCATAATTCAAAAGATCACAGATGTTCATCACTTATTAACAAGACTGTTAACCCAACAGGATTAAATAGCCTCACCTGTGGCTGGCTTCCTTGAGTGAGCTTGTCTTCATCTGTGTAGAGTGTTTTTTCCTATCAGGAGCCATCAGAACACGAAGCAGAATTTATCTTAGGATCCCGTTTCTATCAACTATGACAGAATTTTTGACCTAAAGATGACATAGGGCAGACCAGCCACCCACTAACAATCCCAGTTAGTGTGGTGAAAGTGGCAGCCATCATATTGCATGAGGGAAGACAGTCAAAGCTTGGATTAAAAGATAAGGAAGGAATTTACACCAGGAAAGAGGAGAGCAGGGACACGTTGAGATGTACCAGGTGCAGGAGAATGCTCCTTACAGTAAGGTGACACTGGTGCTTGTAGCCTCAAGGACTCCCTCCCAGGAATACAACAGTGCTGAGGGAGCGGGAGTTACTGCTCATCCTAATGTGTATCTTCAACAGCTGGTATCTAGACTTTAAATTCCAGTGGACAGATTTTTAGTCCCTGTTTGCTGACAGTATTGCCTTGAACTTGTTTTGTCTCACAGGAACTAGAGGTTAATGGTTCAGTGTTGATCACAAGATCTGTGAGCCTGTGAATGGTAGTTCTTCCACCTGAAGACCTACTCAGATCACCTGGGAGCTTTCTATTAATGGTTATGTGATGGCTCCTGAGATGGATTAAACTTTGATGTTAAGCAGTGTTACACTTAGCTTCCATAAGGCCAGACAGATCATCCAGGTCAGAGCAGGGATAATTGTCATCCCTCAAAAGGACATTTGACAGGGGAACTGCACCTTCAGTTTCCTGGTAACACTGTGTTCTGTCACTGAGGAGTCCAAGTCCCCATATGGGGCTTCCCCAGGATTTGCATGTCTTGTGTCGATATCAAGTGTTGAGTAGGTCTACGTAGAAAACAATCCTCTTTGGGAACAGGGAAGTTTGGATTCAGTTTACTAAAGTTTTACTGAAGGCCTTTCTGCAGTGAGATACATGCATTTCCTGTACACCTTACTAATGATGGCAGCACATGGCTCATAAAAGTTTTAATTTCTTTCTATTTCACCTTCAAAAGTGCTTGGTTTCTGGCTGTATTGAATTTTAATAGGTGGAAAAAAAAACTCATAATGCACGTTACCTTGTTTCCTTCTTGTTCCTGTAATCAGACTTCAGAATGACTGCCTTCCTCGTCTTTATAGAGGTGGTGGCGTCAACAGCCAGAAAAAGTCGGGGAATATGTTGGTGGGGCTTAATGTAAACTCAGCACATGCTTTTTCCTTCTAGCTGCTCTTACTACTTAGACTTGTTTCTTGGATAGTGAAATTTGTAATCTCTTCAGTAATGACCACCAGCTTTTTACATATGTTTTAAGATAGGTATTTAAATTTATTGTAAATACATATTACAGTTTAAAAGGAATAAATTCAACATTCTAGAACATAAAAATAGAACTAATATTGACACTATTATACAAATGGAATTAATGAACAAATGTTTTTAACCCATCCATATTCAATTTTAATACTAACATTTCACAATGATCAAATCCTTATTTGAAACTGTAAGAGTTGGTAAAGGATGTATACCATCTTAAGTATTCAGAGATGTTCAAAACAATCTTATGGTGTTTATGTGGGGGAAAGAGACCTACTTACTGTGGATGACTATCATGTTTTAGGAGACATTACTTAACAGTGTTTGATTTCTTCCTCAAATAATTTTAAGTATTTTAGAAATACTACCTAAGCTAGAATGACACTTATTAAATATTGTATGCTACTTCTGTAGCCCCATCCTAACAGTCTATATATAGTCTATAACAGCAGTGGCCCCTTGTGTGCATCTCCCCCCTCAGGGAGTGCAGACAAATTTGGGTTGAGGCAAGATGGCAGAGTAGAAGGATATGCGCTCTTCTCCTGCGAGAACACCAAAATTGCAACTAGCTGCTGAACAACCGTGGATAGGAGGATGTTGGAACCCGCCAAAAAAAGATAGCCTCAGGTCCGAGGGCAAAGCAGAAGTCGCAAAATTGCTATAGGAGGGGCGCAATCACATTTAAAATCAAACCTCATACCCACCAGACTCTCAGAGGGCACAGACAACACCTTGTGTGCACCAGGACCCAGGAAAAGGAGCAATAACCCCCGCAGGAGGCTGAGCCAGATTTGCCTGTGACTGTCTGAGGGTCTCCTGTGGAGGCACGAGTCTGCAGTGGCCTGCCTCTGGGACCAGGGGCACTGGCAGCAGCAGTCTTGGGAGGTGTGGGGTGTGGCATAAGTCCTCTGGGAGGAGGTTGCCATTAGCCCCACTGGAGAGCACTGGGTGGGTAATCCACAAACTAGAGAACAACTATACCAAAGAAGTTCTCACACTTGACGGGAAAGTTCTAGGCCCCCCTCAGACTTACCAGCCTGGGGATTCGCAGGGAATCTGACTTTTGAAGGTCAGAGGGGTTTTATTACAGAGCTCCCTCAGGTCTGGGAAAACCGACTCCTGGCACAAAGCTTTGTGTGCACCAGGACTGAAGAGGAAGGAACCATGACCCCACAAGAGACTTAGACTTGCATGTGTTTGGAAGTTTCTGGCAGAGGTGTGGGTCAACAGTGGCCTGCTGTGGGGTCAGTGGAACTGGCAGCAGCAGGCCTACAAGGCATGTGGGGTGCTGGCATAAGTCCTCTTGGAGGAGGTTGCCATTACCCCTACCATAGTGCCTATAGCCTACCATAGAGACTGCAAACTCTAGGACTGGGCTTCCTTAGGCCAAACTATAGGGAGGGAGCACAAACCCACCCATCAGCATAAAATTGGATTCAAGATTTACTGATCATGGCCCTGTCCAACAGAGCATGACCCAGTTTCCCCACAGCGAGTCCCTCCCATCAGGAAGCTGGCATAGGCCTCTAAATCTTCACCCATCCCAGGGCAAACGGAATGAAAACCATAATCAAAGAAAACTAACCAAAATGATCACATGGATTCACAGCTTTGTGTAACTCAAACTATGAGCCGTGCTGTGTAGGGCCACCTAAGACAGATGGGTGGGTCATGGATGGTGGAGAGTTCTGACAAAACACAGTCCTTGGAGAAGAGAAGGGCAAACCATGTCAGCATTCTTGCCTTGAGAACCCCACGAACAGTATGAAAGTCAAAAACATATGATAGTGAAAGATGAGCCCCCGAGGTCAGTAGATGTCTAATATGCTTCTGGAGAGAAGTATGGAGAAATAGCTCCAGAAAGAGGGAAGAGGCTGAGCCAAAGTGAAAATGAAGCCCAGTTGTGGATGTATCTGGTGAAAGTGAAGTCTGCTGTAAAGAACTGCATAGGAACCTGGGATGTTAGGTCCATGAATCAAGGTGAATTGTTGGTCAAACAGGAGATGGTGAGAGTGAATGTTGACATTTTAGGAATAAGTGACCTAAAATGGATGGGAATGGGCAAATTTAATTCAGATGACCATTATATCTACTACTGTGGGCAAAACTCCCTTAGAAGAAATGGAATAGTCCTCATAAACAGCAAGAGAGTCTGAAATGCAGTACTTGGGTGCAATCTCAAAAAACAATAATGATCTTAGTTTGTTTCCAGTTTGTTTATGGATATGAGAGTTGGACCATAAAGAAGGCTGAGTGCCAATGAATTGATGCTTTTGAACTGTGGTGCTGGAGAAGACTCTTGCGAGTCCCTTGGACTGCAAGGAGATCAAACCAGTCAATCCTAAAGAATATCAACCCTGAATATTCATTGGAAGGGCTGAAACTCCAATACGTTTCAACCACCTGAGGCAAAGAGCTGACTTATTGGAAAAGACCCTGATGCTGGAAAGACAGGGCAGGAGGAGCTGGGGGATGATAGAGGATGAGACCGTTGGATGGTGTCATCCACTCAACGGATGTGAGTGTGAGCAAAGTCTGGGAAATAGTGAAGGATAGGAAAAGCTGGTGTGCTGCAGTCCATGGGATTGCAAAGGGTCAGACATGACTACATGAACAAGTATCAATTATATCAAATGAAGCATAGAAGTTTTAACATTTTAGATAGTCAAATTTGAAACAAAACTTTAAAGGAATTAAGACTTAAAGTTCTGAATACCAACTAGGTTTTGCACATCTTTTCTTATCCAAAGTATCTTCTCTTAGAAATGGAGTATTTAGTTATCCTTCTTGGTGACTTTGGCTACAATAAGAGGCCAAGAGACTACAGGTTGCTGACCTGCTGGCATTGCTGGATAGTGACAAGAACTAGGGGCAATGTCCCAGGGACAGAGGAGACCACAGCAATACGGGCTCCTAGACTTAGGTGACAAAGCAAGCTAAGTGCCTTGACAAAATTACCTTAGAGAGAAACTCAGCCTATTAAGATCAATAAGGTAGGATTGGCTTTCCAAAGGGCAGAGGTCAACACCTGCTATAGAGTGAACATTAGTAAAAGCACTGACTACTGTGGATACTTGAAGTACCTGGCAACTCTTAGCCTAAAGGATATATGAAGCCACAACAAACCAACAACCCCCCTCGAAAAATACAACCCCAGTGTTTATCAGAGCTTCACTTCTCTCTGGCCAGGCTCTGAGTACAATGCAGCATATGATACAGCATCAACTCTGTCCCAACTCTTAACTCTTGAAGAGTTCTGGGTAATGGTCATTTAACATATCTAGCAATTTAGAAGTCCCTTGAAGACCTTGAACGTCTAACCAGTGTTAGAAACTTTAGTTCTTTAAATGAAGAATTTGGTCCATCAAACTGCATCCTTTTCTACACTTTGCAAGTATGGAGTAGCAGACACATATTTAAGCATTCTGCCCTAATATCTGAATTGGGAGTTTTAACATCATTGGTTGGATATTTGTCATCTTGGTCTTTTCCACAATCTTGAAATACCACGTTTCTAGGATGATTATTTTCCATTTCTGGTTTTTCTGATCCTAGGTCAACACCTACATTATCAATGATGGCTTCTTGAATTTGTTTCTTGGTTGCACAAACCTCAATGTTTTATCCAAATCTAACTTAACTTTATTGTCAGAATGTCAACAATCGCATGTTACATCTCTTCAATAGGCTGAGCTCCTGCCAGAATGGCCTTCTCAGATTGTGACAATATTTTCAGTAGGACTTGCATGGTTTCAGTATGTGTGAGGTATATCCAATATTTAAGAAGCTTTTTTTTGACATCTGGGATATTTTTAATTAGGTCATTCAGTGTAACCAATACTACTACTACTTGGACATCTCTCATTAATCAGGTTTAGGCATTTAGAAAATACCTGGTTTACTTTTTCAGTAAAGAGTTTTTTTCATCTTCTGCTGTGGCAGTCCGGAAGGACCCAACTGATATTTTTGTGCTTTGCACTCTAGCTGAGTGGCTACTGAACTCAGAGGCCTTTTCACACTTTTCCTTTACCAGTTTTCCACTCAGATGAGTTTTTCTCTCCTCCACAGTTTATTTGGGTTGAGTCCATCTACTATAAATGCTTTTCACCATGGTATATCTGTGCTGGTCAATGCTTCTTGACTTTTCTATTAGTTTAGTATTAGAAAACAAAGCAAGCCTGGCTACCATTTCAGCTGTTATGCTTCTTGATAAGTGTCTTATGTCCTGAGAAGCACCTGTTTTGATACCAGAAGAAACTGTATTTGTGATAATTCTATATCTCAAGGCCCTTTCCAAACTGTAACATTGGTAGACATCTTAAGGCCTTGTTTCATGGTGTCTCGGGTATTACTGTGGTGACTTTTAGGGAAGGAGATTATTCTTTTCTATGTCATTTTACATAGTATCTGTTCCCTTTATTGATTCGGTGTAAAATCAATCCGGATTCTTCACTGGGTGGATAAAATGCGGCAGGAGGTGGGGATTTTCACTCAGCGCTACAGAGAACCACGAAAGTCATCATTCTCACTGCCCCTTGATTGCCGCACATAGGAGCAGAGGCAAGCTCTTTTCCAGGCTGGTATAGTCAGGAGAGATACACATTCATCAAAAAGGAAGAAGGAACGACTATCCTGAAGAGTTCAATAGTCACAGGAATAAAGATGACGTGAAACCCATCAAATGAAACTGATTGCAAAGTAATACTATTTTCATTCAACTGATTGCAAAGTAATAACTTGCAATCGCAAAGTAATCCCAAATTAATAACTTGGCACTTATTTAAAAGGTTTAACAGAAGTGAGATCAAAACATTTTGTATCAACAACATGTCATGAAATAACAGCATCTTTTGTTTAAAATACCAATACACTAGAAAAAATATGGCAAATATAAATTTGTTTTCATGCAGAACAAAACAGTTACAAAGCTCAACCACATACAAAAGTTCAGCTAAAAGAACTTTTCCTCTTGTAAACTTCAAGGGATTTAAGAAAGAAACAAAACTAAGACTTTTTAGAGAATTGGGATACAGATTGGTCAGACCAAGGGTGCCCCAGTTTAAATAGCTACATGAATAGAGACAGATGAAAATTATTTGAATATACACTTTTGTGAGATAAAATGCAAATGTTGAAAGTCAACCATTAGTGTTCACACATTATAGTCAAAATAAACTCTGTTCGTGTGTATCAACATATTTTACAAAAACTTAGTTTCTGTATTTAGCTGGATGTCTAAAGTGAGTGTGATGGGACTGAAAGGGGGAAATAAAGCATGGTCTTCAAATAAGACTTCAGGAGATCTCAAGAGCGGGAATACAAGAATAGGGGGAGTGGAGGGACCAACACTGAGCACCCACTGTGTATCAGGCACCACTGTGGTGACTTCTAATAGGTAGCGCAAGTTGTCTGCTCTGAGATGTGGTGCTCCCAACTTTAGTTGTAGTCATCGTGAGAGGTTCTATCACTTTTCACTGTTACACTGCTGGTGTATACAGGCTGAGGTTTTGTGAATTTAGAGACTGGCTGGAAGCTTCTTGGTTGTTGCAGAACTCTCATCGTTTACTTACAGAGGTTTTTTAAAAGAATTAATCTTGCACTGAACAACTTGGCCACAGCAAATCCAAGCGCAGGTTTCTTGGGCACGTTGGCATCTTGCTGTATCGTTCCTGTAGTCTTCTCTTTACTATTTTTTAAGGTGAAATGCTTGGTTTAATGTCATATGTTGACGTTGGGGGTCATCTTTAATTGGTAACAGTGGCAGAGTTTTATCCTCAGAATTTAGTGATTGATACACCTTAGCTAATTTATCAGAAGATTTTTAGGGAATAGCTTTTTCCATTGTTATATATTTGATTTAGTAGGTCTACTGACATAGTCTTTATTAGCCATTTTTGTCTTAAGTTTTCAGAACTTTTGTCTCTTTTTGGACCTGGCCTTTCAGATATCTTCACTCTGAGCTCTACCACTGATAATATCTGATTTTCCTGTTTGTATGCAAAAATTTTTTCTTACCAGATGCTCCTTGAGCTTTTGTCATCTTGTGCTCTGAGAAGGAACTGGACTCTCAGACTTCAGGGGCAGCTGAAAATCCTCAAGAAAAATGGGGTGCTCAACACAGCCCGGGGACAGGGGGAGGTGTTTCTGGCTTGACCACCGCAGACAACTCCTCATTTTTAAAGAATCACCCTTCACCCTGGATGTTCAGTAACTGCCATAAACATCCATCCCTCTGACAGAATACCTCTTGTAAGCAGTCATCTTCCCTACCGGTGTCTGCCGAATGTTCAAAGGGACTCCTTGCCCTCAAAGACAACGTTCACTTTTATCCAGGTTCCTTTTAAAACCTTGCACTTTGGTTCCTGAAACTGGAAGGGATGCGTAATGATCCGTCTGTTTAATGGAGACTAAACAACAAATACGCCTTTCTATGTTTTTCTGAATAGTTGTCTCTAATCTGTAGCTCTGTAGCTTACAGGTGAAAAAGAGGTGTTTCTTCATGAAGCTGGTTACTGCTGACTCAGTCCATCAGAATACCATATTGGATTGAGAAGTGAACAACTAATGATGGCTTTAGATCTTGGTGCCATATTTCAAGTTGCCATAACACTTGTATGTACTCAGTGATCATGTTCTGTCTGATTTCTGGGAATAAACCTAGGATATCTGATTTCCTACCTTTACTAATGAGTCAGTGCTATCCTGTAACCTGGAATCATAATCATATGTGCATCCTTTGGGTGTGTCCCAACCTCTTGTTAAAAACCA
Source organism: Okapia johnstoni (assembly GCA_024291935.2). Classification (NCBI taxonomy): domain Eukaryota; kingdom Metazoa; phylum Chordata; class Mammalia; order Artiodactyla; family Giraffidae; genus Okapia; species Okapia johnstoni. The sequence continues at coordinate 27,451,505 of CM044325.1, forward strand.
CAATCTCCCAGGATTATATGCTTCTATCATTAGCTAAATCACTTGTCTCCAGGTAGCGTTTATCATTCAGTACCAATTCTATCACTTTCCACACTTGACCTGTACACAGATGCTATGGGAACTTTCTATCATGTAGGTACCTGTCTCAAATGCTGGCTTTATCTTGTCAGGCTTAGACTGGACTACTTCAGGGGCTGTGTCCCTATTGCAGAAGCATGTGTCAGATAATGACAATTAGAAGCCCCTTGGTGTAAGGGTAATAGGAAGATGATCTTATGACTGCTGCCTGAACTCAGTGAAAGATTTCCTTAACCTAAGTCTGAATTCAAAGGGTGAAAAGAGAGAACTCTAGAGAGATTAAGAATCAAAACCAGTATTTGGATAGCACACATAGTCCATATGTTAAAAAGGGTAGTTTGTGTTTATGCCTTTATGAAAACAACTAAACTTGTGACTCAGAAAAATGGGAGTCCTCCTCCCAGTTCCCTCTATCAAAACTGGTCCTCAGTAAAGAGAGCAAAGGTGAATCAAAAGTTGCTGAGCCTAAAAGACCAGAATCAGGTATCTGGATTGAGAGAAGTCCAAGAACAGACATAGAGAACAGAAAGGGCTCCATGTGGGCATGCAAATTAAAGTAGTTGTCATAGTGTGGATCACTCAGTTCTGCAGGAAAGCAGGACCACCAGGGTAAGCAATTCGAAAGCTATTACAAGGAATTGACTTGTACAATTATGGAGGCTGAGAATTCTTAACCTGTAACTGTCAAACTAAAGGCACAGGAGAGCTGATGTGTAGTTCCAATCCAAGTTCAAAAGCCTGCAAACCAGGGAGCCTTCAGTGTAAACTCTGGTCTGAAAGCCTGGAGGAACGAGACCCAAGAAGAAGAGGCCACGTTTCAGTTAGTCCAGAGGCAGGGCAAGGCCGGCGTCCTGGCTCAAGGTGGTCAGGCAGGAGGAGTTCTTCCTGCTCAGCCTTTGTTCTGCTCAGGCCTCCAGCAGATTGGATGAGGTTCACCGGCATTAGGGAAAGCATCTGCCATTCCTCTCATCCATATATACCCACAGACAGAACTTCAATGTCTGAGCCATGGGGTGCCTGGACACTTGTTCAGTCAAGTTTTTCATAACACAACTAACCATCACATGGTAGATCTGAGGGCATAGAATCTGGTAACTCAAGATGTAGAAGGTACCCAGAGATCAGTGACTGAATTGAAGAGACCAGGCACTAGACTGGAATGTAGAGACGACCCAGTACAGTGACTGAGCTGGGAAACGAGAGGCTAGTCTCTCCTTGTCTGCTCAGGTAATGAGGCCAAGAAAAAATTAGTAAGACAAGGAGTGGGGGACTTACTAGGTGTACCAAATTGAAAATGACACTATACCTTGAAACATTATCTTGAAGCTTCAGAACACATGCTTATTGCAGCTCCAGTGCACAAATCTTTGTGTCTACTCTACCTGGGCCTAAAAACTTTGGGATAATAGAATTAAGACAATAGCATTTCTAACAAAACTCCTTGCTCTCAAGATGTCTATCATTAAGGTCAAGAGGGTATTAAGTGGACATTGCCCATTTCTCCAGTAGCTGTAATGTGGCATTCTTATGTGGCACAGCAGGGCTTACCACGTTAATCTGGTTGTCCTTCTCTAAGGCTGAGTCAAAAACTGGGATGAACTCCAGCAGGTATATTAATGCATCTGGACCTGTGTCTTAAGACTGGATTTAAGTGTCCTAAGAGCCTCAAAGAACCTCAAAAAACCTATGAAGATGAGCAGAAACTAAAGAAGCCAAGATACTTTGGTGAACTGGATTTCCATGTCACTCAACTTCCAAATCTAGTGCCTTTTCCTAGAGCTCTACTGTTTCATTTAGTTTTATTTTTTTCTAACCCTTTGAAGGCCTTGCTATCCTGAACCATTTCCAATGGAATCTATATTTCCTGAATCTAAGACCTTCTACCTATGGGAACAATGTAACTGGGCAGATTTGGTCATGCTTTCTTGTTAACAAAAGCAGGTTTGTGTTTGCAGATAGCTGTATAGTTGGCTGTGCTTTTTATCTTTCATATCTATGGGGAATTTATCACCCCTATGGTTTCTAGGTATGTATTCTATTACTTCTCAGTGTCCCAAACTTCATAGACACAACAGTAACGGCATGGACTTTAATATAACCTTAAGTATAATTTGGTAGCTGGTAGTCATCTTAACCCTCTGGGTATATTGTTCTTTTGATTTCTAATGGTATATGACATGAAGTGCTTATTTCCAAATTGCTAAATAATTGCAGTATCTTCATACAGTGTCTACTTGATTAGTGTTCTTGGGTGTTAGTGTGCTCTATGGGTGTTCAGTCGCTCAGTCATGTCTGACTCTTTGCGACCCCATGAATTGCAGCACGCCAGGCCTCCCTGTCCATCACCAGCTCCTGGAGTCTACCCAAACTCATGTCCATCAAGTTGGTGATGCCATCCAACCATCTCATCCTCTGTCATCCCCTTCTCCTCCTGCCCCCAATCCCTCCCAGCATCAGGGTCTTTTCCAATGAGTCAACTCTTCACATGAGGTGGCCAAAGTATTGGAGCCTCAGCCTCGACATCAGTCCTTCCAATGAACACCCAGGACTGATCTCCTTTAGGATGGACTGGTTGTATCTCCTTGCAGTCCAAGGGACTCTCAAGAGTCTTCTCCAACACCACAGTTCAAAAGCATCAATTCTTCAGTGCTCAGCTTTCTTCACCGTCCAACTCTCACATCCATACATGACTACTGGAATAAACCATAGCCTTGCCTAGATGGACCTTTGTTGGCAAAGTAATGTCTTTGCTTTTTAATGCTATCTAGGTTGGTCAGGGTGTTAGGGCACACGAACTGGGTGCTCTCTGCTGGGTGTCAGTGTGCCCTGTGAAGATACCTTGCTCTACTCCCATCTGCATGCCTCTACTCCATATCATCTTCAGTTTTTCTCTTCCAGGACTATGACCAGCAGTCAAGGCTTGCCACTACTCGTCAGATGCATGTATTTAACCCTCAAGGTGGAGACTTCCCCCCCCACACAATGGATAACCAGGTGCACTGGCCCATTAGGAGGACTACCCCCTCTCCTCTGTCACCCAAGGATACCCTGAGTGGGGTTGTTCAGCAGACATTCATGTTTGGCTTATGCTCTCAAGTAGATCTATCCATGAATCAACCCTGGCATTTTCTTAATATTTCTCATGTTCTGGAATGAATGTGAGTTAACAAGGCCTCCAGCTGTTGTGGAATCCATAGTCACAAAATACACCTCAGAGGACACTCAAGACAGTGGAGTACAGTTTATTACACCAGTGGGTCCAAGGGGAATCGGCTCTTAACAAGGACTCTTATTTCTGAGAACTTGGTTTTATACCCTGCTCTGACTGGTTGCTGCTGCTAAGTCACTTCAGTCATGTCCGACTCTGTGCGACCCCATAGACTGCAGCCCACCAGGCTCCGCCGTCCCTGGGATTCTCCAGGCAAGAATACTGGAATGGGTTGCCATTTCCTTCTCCAGTGCCTGAAAGGGAAAAGTGAAGTCACTCAGTCGTGTCCGACTCTTAGCGACCCCATGGACTGCAGCCTACCAGGCTCCTCCATCCATGGGATTTTCCAGGCAAGAGTACTGGAGTGGGGTGCCATTGCCTTCTCCGTCTGACTGGTTACACATTAGTAATTTAGTTTTACAACATGCAGGTACATGTGCTATTGTTAATCTGAGACAACCTGACCTTTACTTCCAATCTTTGTTTTCCATCTGTGAGGAGGGGGTTTCCAAGGAGACCTGGTTTTTCTTTAACGATGGTTTCCTCATTCCAGAACAGGGTTCAGGCCGCATTCACATTCTGCCTTAAGACGGCTGACAGTCTTAAATATGAAATCCCTCTTGCCCTCCTTCCTCCCAGTGGCCCGAACACAGCAGCTACAGTTCAAGTGTTCAATAGTTATGTGTATCTAGTGGCCACTGAGTTGCTGCTGCTGCTGCTGCTAAGTCGCTTCAGTCGTGTCTGACTCTGTGCGACCCCATAGACGGCAGCTCACTAAGCTCCACTGTCCCTAGGATGGTGGCCACTGAGTTAGACAGTACCAAATACTAGTTTTGCAGCAATGCTTAAGGAGTACTCTGGGAGCTCCCTGGAGGTCCAGTGGTTAAGACTCTGCATTTCCACTGCAGGGGGCATGGGTTTGACCCCTGGTCAGGGAACCGAGATCCCACGTGCTTTGCTGCATGGCCAAAAAAACCCACCCAAATTAAAAAAAGAAAAAAAGCCCTGTATGCCTCATATAAGGAAAGAAGGAAGAGAGAAATTGAACTATGGTACAGATCCAACATAGCCTTGGCTACTCCAAGAACTCTTTCTAGAATGGCCTTTCAGCTTTCTCCTTAGTTGGGTCACAGTAACCACAGCATTGGGCTGCTCTGGAAGACTTGGGGTATTGAAGTTTCTGAGGCTGAGACAACTCCTGGAGAGGCCAACAAATAAAGGCTGCTTGGTAGCAGCAGCTGGGGCTCAAGTGCTTCACTAAAGGAAATCAGGGTGGCTGATCAGTGTCCGCTACACTCAACCAAGGGAAACCTGCAAACCTTCTGTCTTAGACCTTAAACCTCAAATTTCTTAGGCTCCTTGAATTCAGTCTATTCAGAATCCTAGACATGTGACTTCATGAATAATTTGAAGGTCTAATTTTTTTTTCAAAAACTATCCTAACTCAAATACGTCAATCCTTGCATGTATGATTGGGAAGGGATATAAAATATCCATGATATTCTTTATGGGTCAAGAAAAGTAGTAAAACTAAGTTTAGACAATCCATTGACTTTGTCTTATGTTTTTTTGGTATGGTGGCCAGTAAGGTTTCTCAGGGGCCTAAATATGGGTTTTGCCAGATTCATTGCTCCTGATATAATAGACTCCTTGGCCTGTGGAAAGTCGTTTATCTATAAAAGAATTCCTCCCTACCCTGCCTTCTCCTGCCCCTCCTCTCCCACCTCAGAAATCAGCTGAAGAGAGATAGGGAATGGTCACAGGCAGATGGCATTTCAGGAGAGTTGTTGGTAGGAGGGCTTCGGTGATGGATAGGTGTTGGATAAGCTTAGGTGAGAGGAGTGGGGACTCCCCATGTCACTTTCAGAAGACAGCCATCTCCCCTCACCCCACTTCTCCTTTTAGTCCTCCTCTGACATGAGGCCTCACTTCGTGTCCACTTGGTAACATTAATACATATTACTGAAGCAGAAATTCATGTACCTACCCCTTAATCTCCTCAGGCAATCTACTAGCATTTCTTGAGAACTTGCTTCCATGCTATTGTATTAATATTTAGCCAACCTAAAGATTTCATAAACTGAGGCATGCCTATTAATGATTTTCTATTATCCAGGTAAACCTAAGCCAGTTTGATCAGGTTTTATAAAATTGAAGTGAGCCTCTGCTTCAGGGGCTAGTTTTAAAAAAAAAAAAAACAACAACCCTCGGGTTGAGCATTTGGGTTAATCTGGGTGAATTTTTCATCTCATACCTTGTTTCTGAGTCTAAGTGGGGAAAACATTGCTTAGATGCATATTAGAAGTATGAAAGATGGTTCTTCTATAATGGCTCCAGTGAAGGATGCATACTAAGTCACCTCAGTCGTTTCCCAACTGTTTGCGACTCTATGGGCTGGAGCCCGCCAGGCTCCTCTGCCAATGGGATTCTCTAGACAAGAATACTGGAGTGGGTTGCCATGGTCACCTCTAGGGGAATTTTCCTGACCCAGGGATCAAACCTGCCTCTCATGTCTCCTGCATTGGCAGGAAGGCTCTTTACTACCAGTGCTACCTGGGAAAGGATATTCGGCTATAGCTGAAGTCCTTTCTGTGGCAGGGAAATGACTTATTCTCTCCCACATCCAACTGCACCCTCTTCAAATGCAAAATTGCCTTCCCCATTGAAGTAATACAAGTGCACTTTTATAAGCTACAAGATTCTCAATACTGACATGTATATTTCAGCAGCATAGCATAAAGTTTTTAACACTGGGATATTTCCATTAGTTATCAACCCATTCATCTGGAGACCCTTCTCTTTGGGAGAAGCAGTAAGCAGATAACTTAAAGACTATATTCTGGAAACTGTATCTCTAAAGACTTTTTTCCTAAGAAAAAGGACATAAACTTGTTGCCAAACCTAGGCATATGTTTCACACTGGGCATCTAAGACTTGAAGGTATTATACGTTGTCATATGCATTTTGGAACAGCTCCATCTCTGGCTTCTGGTGCTGCATGGTTTCAAGTCTGCTCCAGCTGGGGAGCATCATGAAGAGGACATGGGAAATTTGTATGCTTCTTTCCCATGGAGATGAGATTTTTTTCCAAGAGTGACAAGCACTCTGAAATGTATGTACTATAGCATTCTTCCTCAAACTTGGTTGTAGTTCAGTGTTTTAGACTCAGACTATTGGCTCCTTAACTTCTGCCAACCACTTGCTGACCACAACTTCACCTACTGTCCTGCACATATACTCTTGTTTACCTATGAAGAAAACAAAGACAATCTTCTGCCAAGTCTTTGATCAGAACTGACTCCTTTTTTTCCTTGGGAGGTGTTAAGGTCTAACTTTTAAAGCAGGTAATACCTGAGCCATGATTATTTTTAAAAGTTAAATAGATCATATTATATTTTTATACTTTCAAAGTAATGTCAATAGCAATTGTCTTTATCTGAATCCCAAACTCCACCAAATTAGACATCTCCACTTTTTTTAAAACACAATCCTGCTTCCTTCTATTACTCGGCTTAACAACAAACAATAGAACACATGGTAGAAAATGACACCAATTAGAGTCAAATTTTTCTTTTCTTAATTTTTATTTATTTATATATATATATTTTAAATTAGTTTATCTGTTTTTTAAACTCTACAATATTGTAGTGGTTTTTGCCATACATTGACATGAATCTGCCATGGGTGTGTACATGTGTTCCCCTTCCAGAATCCCCCTCCCACCTCCCTCCCCATCCCATCCCTCCAGGTCATCCCGGTGCACCAGCCCCGAGCACCCTGTATCATGCATCGAACCTGGACTGGCGATTCATTTCACATATGATAATTTACATGCTTCAGTGGCATTCTCCCATATCATCCCGCCCTTGCCCTCTCCCATAGAGTCCATAATACTGTTCTATATATGTGTGTCTCTTTTGCTGTAGAGTCAAATTTTTCCACTCAGCATCTTGCTCAGGGAATGTTAAAGTGTATAGGCTCAAATCTCAAAGCCACCAATGCCATTTGGAAGAAATGAAGAGTTAGGTTTCCTTCTTAGCACATTTATGTCAGTGGACTTGATTTTCCTAACTGAAAGCAAAGGAAAGCTATTCCCAAGTTTTGCACTGGATTTTCCTAACTGAAAGCTAACTTACAGAGAAAAACAAGTACCTAAAGCACAATAAAAATGTGCATCAGATCATAAACTTGAGAGGGTAGCTCTATTTTGAGACACATTAGAGCTCAGACATGGAAGAATGTAAGACTACATTCTTCTTACTGTGAGGCTCTCACTGAGGTGTCTATGACCTCATGAAAAGTTGAAGGAAATCACTCAAACCAAGATTTCCCAATGAAAGAACCTGGATACTGGGTTAAGTTAAAGTGCTAATCTGGAATAAACAGAAAACATCTCTGATATAAGGAATTGAATTTCTGTGGAGAGGAACAGTTCAAAGACCACTCTACTTCTGATCCTAACTAGAGTTTGGGGTCCTCAAAACCACCCTTTCTTTGAAGAGATCTCTTAATAGCACCCTCAAATTAGGTAATTCTTTGAAGGACTCTGAACTCATTAATAGCTGTTATACTCATGGCCACACTGTATTACAGTGAAAGAATGCAGAGTAAAATCAGCGTGGGCAGAAATGCTGAAAGATGCAATGCACAGAGCTTCCAGTTATCTTCTCCCAGTGGAGTCACAGGCAGCACGTTACCTGGCGGCAGTGTGAGACCATCCATGGAATCTCTTCTTCCAGGGATGCTCAATTGTGTCCAGAGACTTGACTGGGGCTTAGGCATCTCAGACCTGGTTGACTGATCACATGGCTAACTTGTCTACAGCTCTTCCAGATGTCAAGTGAATACCATGTGACCACCACACTGCTGGACTGTTTGTTGTGGCCCAAAGCCCCCAGGTAAACAGAGACACTTATCAGCCATGACATTCCAAAATCTTAGAGTTCACTTTCCAAGAAACCAGAGAAAAATCAGCCCTCAGTTTGGGTAAGGTCAATTCATCTGTCCTCATTTTAAAACTTTCTCTAAAATGAGAACTATTTAATATTAAGAAATTTGAGTTAGCCATGAAATCCCACAGTTAAGGATCCTCAAGTCAAATTTTAAGTGGATTTCAAGGCTAGCTATTTTAAAAATATGAGTTAAATTCAAAATGCACATCTTTTTCATCAAGCCAATGAAAGAATATTAACTTCTGATAGCATCTTCTTGTCTGTGAGACTTTACCTGAATCCAGGGATCTGTGGCACCAGTCTTAAGGCATATATAATTGAAAAGGCAGGACTCCAATAGGATATCAACACAGGAGCTTCTGTAAGGTGGAGTATAACTCATGTTAGCCTCATCCCCTCTCATCTTCATGTCTACAGGGATGAGGGGTCCAAGAAGCTGCGTAGTTCAGGACCTCCCCAATGGGACTGAACATGGAGGACTGTTCTATTTCCTGTCCTGTTTACTTCTACAAAGCTAAGCCAACTTTATGCCAAGTTAAAGCCTATTGCATCTTATGAGCATACTAATCCAAATACGTGACCACTGCTGGTAGCAATCTATCTGTTCTAGTAATTCCCCTTCTGATAGTCTCACTCACTGGGGTCTTTTTTTTTTTTTTTTAGTTTCTCAGTTTTGTTCTGTCCTGTGTTAAAATCTCCTGGAGATATTAACTACTATAGGATAAAGAGCATGTACAGCACAATCCCCTGTATCAAAGAATGTAGGAGTCTGTTGGATGAAGAGCCCATAGCACCAAATACAGATGGTAAATCCTTCTCCTTCACTGGAAAACAAAATAAAAACCTATGTCCACTAGGGAGAAGCAGACTTGGGGAGTAGAAATGCCCTTGCATAATGTCAGTTCTGAGAGTGTAAGAGGAGTTAGGGACATGAACTGCGTGTAGCTGTATCTTACCTGTTCCTCATGGTTTCTCATGAGCAGAGCTGTTTCGTTATCATGACTTGAGTATACCTGAGTCAGCACAAATGTTAAGCAGACACTGCTTTTGTTGCAAGGCAATGCAGGGGAGGAACAAGACCCAAACTCCACATTTATTTTCTATTGTATCATTCCCATCGCAGTGTTTGGATGTCTTCTCTCAGGCCAAAGCCACTGCTCCATAAACTTACCAGTTCTTTTCCAGCCCAACCTCTCCCAGAGTCTTAATTTATTTTAGAGTTTCCCCTATGTGGGAAATCTTTGGGCTTGATCATTAGGAAAGGGGGCCAGCTGGTTACATTAGTTCATTAGTTTAAACTTGACATGAACAACATGAATTTCATACCAAGAAAGGGGTCCATGAAAGATGCTCAGGACCCAGTCTTGAAAGATTTTTTGTTTACCCTTGTGATTTTTACTAGGCCCACTTATGACTTCTCCATGTGGGAGGTACTGCGTCATAGAAGAACTTAGAAAAATACTTTCCAGTTGCTAGATGTCTCCATATCCCTCTTAACATCCTAAAATCTTTTTGTTAAAGGATAATTGCTTTACAGTATTGTTGATTTCTGCCAAACATCAATATGAATTAGCCTTAGGTATTATGTTGGTTTCTGCCAAACATCAGCATGAATTAACCCTAGGTATATCCCCTCCCTCTTAAGCCTCCATCCCACTCCTCTAGGTTGTTACAAAGCCCTGGTTTGAGTTCCCTGAGTCATTCAGCAAATTCCCATTGGGTATCCTAACATCCCAAAGTCTTAACACAAACGAGTAGCACACCAGGGAGAGAAGCTTAGTCCGAGCAGGAAACTATTTTCATACCATCTATGAAATATAAATTAAACTCTTTGTCATCAAAATGGGCAAAGGCACTAGCTATGAGCTATGTTCTAATAATAAAGCTGTAGTTAAGGACTGATAGTCCCTTTACACAATAGCTATTAAATGCGTAACAGACTTTCTAAGAGTGGGCTCAGAGATGAGGATAGGCCAAACTTCAGGGAACAGATGGAGAAAGGGACCTGTACATCAAAAAGTTTGAACAACTCAGATTGTTAATCCAATAGCCTAAAACTCATTCCAGTGCCTGAAATTAACTGAGAACCTTTTGATATCAAAGTGCACTTCCTAAAGCACTCAACTTTGTAATCGAAAGTTGGGTCCAGCTGCTCGCCACTAAGAAGCCAATAAAGAGGCCAGATTGGTGAAAAGGACAATTTGCTTTATTTTGGATGCTAGCAACTGGGGTCAGGGGACAGCTGTCCAAAGACTGACACCCTCCTCTACAGTCAGGGGGAAATAGCTTTCATAGACTGAGGGAGGGGGCTACATGCAGAAACAGCAGTCCGCTCTGACAGTCATCTAGAAATCGGTCATGTGTTCTGACCAGTATCATCCTGACTTTAAGTACAATTAACCTTCAGTTCCAGGGTCGGTTTGTCCTCATATCCTTGAGGCCAGTTCTCTGAATTGTGGCAGCTTATGTCATGGCCACAGTCAGGTCATGTAGTTAACTTCTATCTGGTGGGTTTTTCAGTGTCTATAAGACAGCTCACAAGACATGGCTTGGAATATTATATATAGTCCTTGAGGAGGAACTAAAGGTTCTTAGCTTTGCTTAGTGACTAAGCTATTATTGGGTTTTCTTGGACTGTTTTCCTTGTTTCTTCATTTTCTCACTCTGATTAAAATTTATTCTTTGGTTAAAGTTTTTCCACAGTCAAAAGGCAGGCAGATAACATGTCGGGGAGGGGGAAGACCACAGGGCCCTGCTATTTCAATTTGTCTACTGCTTAAATTTAAGTTTTCCTTGGTGCATGAGTAGTAACTTCTGACTAAGGGCTAAGCTATGTGCTTCATTCAGAATCGCACAGATGCTGTTCACTGCTTATGAACAAGACAGTGCAGACGGATTAAATAGCCTCACCTGTGGCTGGCTTCCTCTAGAGCGATTCTTTTCGTTTGTATACAAAAATGAAGACCCTTATCCCTACCTTGGTCCATCACAACATGAAAGAGAATCTTAGGATGCTGTTCCCTATTGTCCCTTTCAGAATTCTTAAGGACGTCACAGGGGTAGGTAAACAACCCAATAACAATGCCAATTGGTGTAAAAATGACAGCTATCATATTGGAGGGGGGTAACTGATCAAAGCCTGGATAAAAGGATGAGGAAGGAAGTTTGCACCAGGGAAGATGAGAGCAGGGACAACTAACGAGAACTGCTCGATTCAGGAGATGTGCTCCTTGCAATAGTGATGTGTAGGCGTGCTAAGTCACTTCGGTTGTGACTCTGTGCGGTGACCCTGTGGACTGCACCAGGCTCCTCTGTCCATGGGGTTCTCCAGGCAAGAGTACTGGAGTGTGTTGCCATGCCCTCTTCCTGACCCAGGGATCAAGCCTGAGTCTCTTACGTCCCCTGAGTTAGCAGACAGGTTCTTTATCACTGGGAAGCCCCAGAGTGACTCAGGTGTTTGCAGTAATCCTATGGGAGCAGGAGTTGCTGTTCAACCTAACGTGTTGAGCTCAGCCCTAAGTCAGAAGTTACTACTTTTCAGAATCTGGTGTCTAGACACAACATTAAATCCTAGTGGAGAGCTTCATACATCCTGCTTCACTAGCAGTATTTCTTTGGGCTTGTTTTAGGACTTTTGTCCCAAAGGAACTAAAGGTTGATGGTTCACAGCTGTTCACATGATTTGTGAGCCTGATTGTTCTTCTAACTGAAGACTACTCAGATCACCTGGGAACTTTCTTATGGTTACAAGACAGCTCTGGATCTGGGTTCAATGTGAAATGATTTTAAGCAGTCCTGCACTTAGGCTGTCTGGTCCTGTGGAAGCTGTCCAAGTCAGAGCAGGGATACTTGTCATTCCTCGGAAAAGCACACGACAGAGTAACTGCATCTTCTGTTTCTTTATATCACTGTTCTGTCACTGAGAAGTCCAAGCCCCCATGTGGGGCTTTTCCTGGATTTGCCTGTCTTATGTTATCAAGAATTCTCTGGGGTAGATCTAGGTAGGAAGCAATCCTTCTGTGAACAGTTAAGTCTGGATTCACTGTACACGAGTTAAGGATGCATGTAATAGGGTACAAGCTATTTTGCTTCTGTTTTCCTATAAGCAGACTTCTTATTGGCTGCCTTACTCCATGTTCTTTATAGAGGTGGTGGCATCAATAGCCAAAAATTGGGGATGTTTGAGCAGTTAATTCAAAGTCAGTACATGCTTTTTCCCCTTCTAGCTGCTGTTACTTAAATCTTTATCTCTTGGTCAGCAGTAATAATTCTTTGGCAATGACCACCAACTAATACATGTTTGTAGAGAATCATTCAACTTGGCTGTCAAATAACAAGCCATAAACATCCATCTCTCTGACAAAGTACCTTTTGGAAACAGTCACCTTCCCCACTAATGACTGCCTAATATTGAAAAAGGTTTCTTATCCTTGCCCTCAAAGCCATTTTCCGACTTACCCAGATAGCTTTAAAATCTTGCATTTTGGTTCCTGACCAACACTTCTGGTGGTGTAGCATCCCTTTCTGCTGGTTTCTACTGCTTGATCAGTGTGAAGGGAGCAGCTTAACCTCCCTGTTCTCAGGTGGGGACTTAACTACTCCCCTGAAAGGGGCAGAACTAGAAGAAACACTTCTGACTCCTCTCTCCATATCTTAATAGTCCCTTCTCAAGGGATGCATAATGAGCCATCTGTTTAATGGAGATTGGGAACAGCAAATACTACTTTCTCATGCTTTTTACTGAGTAGTTCTCTCTAATCCTGTGGCGTTCTGTAGCCTGCAGGTGAAAAATGGATTTTTCTTCATAAAGGTGGTTAGTGTCTTCAGGGGTTAATCAGCCACCTGTTGCTCTGGCTAAGCCATGAGAAAAACACCATGGGAAAAGAATAAAAGCAAAATATAGCAATACAGTATATCTAAGCAAAAGTACATCGGGTTATTAGTTGAGGTCATCATGCCCTGCTAGCCTAATGAAAAACATAGTGTGGACCTTGGAACGCCGGCTCAATGCAAGTTCAGAATGCTGCTTGTGTACAAACCAAGATGTTTTCCCAAGGCATATGAGGGTCTACGACCTACAGCTGGGTGATACCCCTTGTACAAGAAAATAACAGATAGTTCAAAGTAATCAATAAAATGAGAGACATGACTGGGGACAGAGGAGGTTGATTTTATCGTAGCACAACAGATACTTTCTGCGTGCCAAGACACTAAATAAAAGTGGTGTGGCTCCAAGGAACAGGGCTGTTGGTCCAAGAGGTCTTGAGTCCCCCAGTCCCATCTTTGAAACTTTAAATCTATCTCTAGTTTCTTTTTCCCAAACTGTGTTGACCACTTTTGATCCCTACCTGCTGTGCTGGCCGCAGCAAGTGTCTACTCAGTCTATCAGAATATCACTTTGGATTGAGAAGGGAGTAAGTAATGATGGTTTTAGATCTTGGTCCTATATTCCAATTCAGTTTAATCAACTAAACCAGTATTCCAATTTCTGCGGTGATGAAATAGTATTGAAAGCACAGATTCTGTCAGACTCTCTGTGTTTAACACATGGTTTTACCACTTACTACCTGTGTGTCCTCTGAATCTATCAATATACTTAACCTCTGTATTCCTCAGTACTTCCCTGCCTGTAAAATGAGGGTGCGTGTGTGAGTGCTCAGTTGTTTGACTCTTTGTGACCCCATGGACTAGAGCCCACCAGGCTCCTCTGGCCATGGGATTTTCCCAGCAAGAATACTTGAGTGGGTTGGCATTTCCTTCTCCAGGGCATCTTCCCCACCCAGGGATCGAATCTGCATCTCTTGCATTAGCAGGGGGTTCTTTACCATTAGCACCACTTGGGAAGCCCATAAACGAGGGTAACAGTACTTACATTGTAAGGTGGTTATGAAAACTAAGGAAGCAAACAAATCTAAAGAGTTGAGAAGAGTTAAATGGATGTCAGGCACTAAAATATTTACTTAGCTCCAAGGATTTATTTAATACCTATAGGAGAAATGAACATAACTAGAGCTTAGAAGCCACAGTTCTTAACTCCTACAGACCATCTACACCACCTTTCTTTCCTGGATAATACCAAACTCTTCCCTCTTTCAATATCTTTACATTTCCAGTTTTTTCAATTTAGACTTCTCCTTAGGTTGCAGTTATGTTCTTTCAGTTCAGTTCAGTTGCTCAGTTGTGTCTGACTCTTTGTGACCCCACGAGCCGCAGCATGCCAGGCCTCCCTGTCCATCACCAACTGCCAGAGTCTACTCAAACCCATGTCCATTGAGTCGGTGATGCCATCCAGCCATCTCATCCTCTGTCATCCCCTTCTCCTGCCCTCAATCTTTCCCAGTATCAGGGTCTTTTCCAATGAGTCAGCTCTTCACATCAGGTGGCCAAAGTATTGGAGTTTCAGCTTCAGCATCATTTTTTCCAGTGAATATTTAGGACTGATTTCCTTTAGGATGGACTGGTTGGATCTTCTTGCAGTCCAAGGGACTCGCAAGAGCCTTCTCCAACACCACAGTTCAAAAGCACCAATTCTTTGGCCCTCAGCTTTCTTTATAGTCCAACTCTCACATCCATACATGACAACTGGAAAAATCATAGCTTTAACTAGACAGACCTTTGTTGACAAAGTAATGTCTCTGTTTTTTAATATGCTGTCTAGGTTGGTCATAACTTTCCTTCCAAGGAGTAAGCGTCTTTTAATTTCATGGCTGCAATCACCATCTGCAGTGATTTTGGAGACCCCAAAAATAAAGTCAGCCACTGTTTCCACTGTTGCCGTATCTATTTGCCATGAAGTGATGGACTGGATGCCATGATCTTAGTTTTCTGAACATTGAGCTTTAAGCCAACTTTTTCACTCTTCTCTTTCACTTTCATCAAGAGGCTCTTCAGTTCTTCTTCACTTTCTCCTATAAGGGTGGTATCATCTGCATATCTGAGGTTATTGATATTTCTCCTGACAATCTTGATTCCAGCTTGTGCTTCCTCCAGCCCAGGTGCAGTTATGTCCTTTATCACTTAACTATCAGCTCAACTTTTTCTTAGCGGAATCATGCTTGAATGGATGTCTTTGTGGTCCTTTCTTCTGCTAGACTATTAGTATGAACAATAGCTAAAAACATTCTAGTAGCAGAACATACTTCAATGTGTTGAGCCACAGAACACTCATGGAAAGAGGAGAGAATGTGGGATTACCTGAATAGAGTGGGTTGCAAATCAAGGATGCAAATAACCATGTTCCAGGTGAGAGCATGGGCATCACTGAGTTTGAGCTGGCATTCAGGTGCAGGAAGGTTTTAGTTTTTGAGTCTGGAGTTTCTTGATATAGTGGGGGTTTAGAAAAAGCCTGTATGTCCAAGAATCCTTCTACCCCAGGAAGCAATGCCAAATTAACACTGACAACGTGGTATTTACTCGGCCAGTTAGCAGGAAAATTGAACCAGCTCATGGAATTTGGTTGACAGACTCATAGGATGGACTGCATTTGGGGAATGACATGGCTAAGGAATCTAGTTACATACCCAATTGCCATTCTGCTCAGCCTTCACACCTGATCATGAGTCCTCATTCAGCTATAAGGGATTCCAAATATTTCAATGAAGTTCATGAAATGAGCTATTTCTGAAACCACTGCCTCACTATAAATGTCGAGACTCAGAAATATCAGTCTGAGAAGGGGAAATATTATATGACATCACTTATATGTGAAATCTAAAAGAAGTACAAATGAACTTAAACAGAAACAGACTCACAGATTTCAAGAAAGAGCTAATGGTTTCCAGGGGAAAGTATATGGGGAAGGGCTAGTTAGGGAGTTTGGGATGAGCATGTACACACTGCTGTATTTAAAATGGATAACCAACAAGGATCTACTATATAGCACGTGGAACTCTGCTCAATGTTTTGTGCCAGCCTGGATGGGAGGGGAGTTTGGGGGAGAATGGATACATGTATATGTATGACTGAGTCCCTTCGCTGTTCACCTGCAACTATCATGACACTGTTAATCGTCTACACCTCAATACAAAATAAAGTTATAAAAATGTTTTTTAAAAAAGAAAAACTTTCTACCATATAAACATCTGTATCAACAGCTGGGTAATGTTGTTGGGCTTAAGTTGAACTCAGTGCCCTCAATGAGAAATCTGTGTTGAATGAACCAGGGATAATAGACTCCATCCTTTGACTGGTGCTTGAAGTCAATGGGTGACTTCCTTTACATAAGTCTGAACTTACAAAGTCAAAGGAAGAGAGGTCTAGAAACCAAAGAACAAACCCAGTTGTTAACATACGCAGTGTTAAAGGTATAAACTTAAAATTCCTACACTTTTAATGAAAACAAAAAACTAAACTTTAGTCTCAGAAAATTGGGAGTCCTACTTCTAGTTTCCTCTCCACCAAACTGGTCCTCAGTCAAGAGAGGAAAAAGGGGAATCAAGTTGCTCATCCTAAAAGACGAGAATAGGGTATTTCAGGTCATAGGGACTTATCTGGATTGAGAGAAGTCCAAGATCAAGTGGAAAACAGAAAGGGCTCTGTGTGGGCATGCAATTTATATTATGGTTACCATAGTGTGGATTACTCAGTTCCCCAGGGAACAGGTTCAATAAAGTAAGCATATGAAAGCTATCACAAGGAACTGGTTTATGCAATTATAGAGGTTGAGAATTCTAAAACTGCAGCTGTCAAGCTAGGGTAAAGAGACTGAGGCACCAAAAACAGCCAGTAAATCTTCCATTTCCCCATAAAACAAAATAAAAAACCTATGTCTAATAGGAAGCAGACTTGTGGGCAGAAATGTCCTTGTGTAACTTGTCAGTCTTAAGAGTATAAGAAGGCTGGGGACACAAATACTTGTGGCTGTGAACCAAAATGGGTGAAGATCATTCTGTGAGTTAAACTTTGATATTAGAACATTTATAAGTTTGGGGCTGAGTGTTCCTTTAGGTACTAGCTATTAAATAAGTAACAGGCACTTCCATAGCAGGCTCAGTAGAGATGAGGACAGGGCAAACCTCTGGGAACAGCTGGAGAAAGAGTCCTCCATGTCAGAAGAAAGTCCAAACAACTCACATTGGTCATCCACACAACTTGCTGAGGTACCTCCAGCAGTATTTTAGTCTGCTTCATCTAAAAACCCAGAGATGTTCAGAAGTTTTGTCCTGACAAGCACCAAGCAGTTAGTAACATATCCTTTATACTCTCTTCCCATATGTTCTGTGTACAACAGATGGGAGTGAGAGGAGCAACTTATGAGTGGGTAACTCAAAGTGGTAACTCAATGGTAGTAACTGGACACTTAAAAATAAGCTGTTATGGGTAAAACTGACATTGTCTCAGCTCAGTTTCCTCAGTCTGCTAGTCTAGAGCAGTCTCAAGCTATTCTTGTAACTTGTGCCTCCCTTCTAATAAGGCAGTGATCCCCAACTTTTGGGCACCATCGACCAGTTTCCTGGAAGATAATTTTTCTATGGACAGGGTGGGGGATGGTTTTGGGATGATTCAAGAGCATTACATTTATTGTGCACTTTATTTCTATGACATCAGCTTCACCTCAGATCATGAGGCATTAGATCCCAGAGGTTGGGGACCCCTGTTATAAGGCATTGTGAATAGCGAAAGTGAAAGTCACTCAGTGGTGTCCTACTCTTTGCGACCGAATGGAATTCTCCAGCCAAAATGCTGGAGTAGGTAGCTGTTCCCTTCTCCAGGGGATCTTCCCTACCCAGGGATTGAACCCCAGGTCTTCCACATTGCAGGCAGATTCTTTACCAGCTGAGCCACCAGGTGAAAGGTGAAAATGCCTGCTAAGTTCAAGGTAGCTGCTCTGCTTCAGTTATACATTGAACTTGAATGCTTGAGGACACTGAGGACATTTGACACAAAACCCTTCAGATTTATCTGCACTAGAACATCCCTTGTGTTTTCTGTTTCAGGGTAAGGAAAAAAAGCATTAATAATCTATGTACTGAGGCTTGTGACAGTTACACAGCTTTCATTTTCCAAGGTCTGAGAGCAGTCTTTGAGAAGAATCTCATCTGGAGCTTATTGATGGATGTAATCCATAAACAACCTATAACAGGAAAGAGTTTCTTGAGCCAAACTGAGGACTGTAGCCTAGGAGATAGCCCCTCATCTCCATACGAGAAACTGCTGTTTGTGTGTTTCCACATAGTTTCAGGTTCCTTTTTCTGATATGATAAGGTATAAATGTGACATGCAAATATTTCTTCAAAGTTTCAAAAGAGACAGTATGTACACAGTGAGACAGCAGAACCCTGGTGTCTGGGACAGAAACCTTAACCTTTGAAGGAGAGTTAACATGAAAACCACAGGAAGGGAGTCACCTTTTGCTTTGAAATGGACATTCTTTCCCTTAATGGTTAAAGGTCATGTGCTGTGTGTTTCATAGGTCATGAATGAGGTTGTTTTAGTTCACACCGTGTTCAAGCTGAACCATGTATAAGCCAAAAAATCTTCCCTATACCTCAATATGTAAACATTTTCTCCATCAGGTATATAGTCAGAGGTATTAGCTTTCCCCGCAGGACTAACCTGTGAACACAAGTTGATTTTTTTTCAGTTGGAGTTACCATAATTGCATTAGAATTTGCCCTCTGAGGATACACTAAATTAATTTGCTGCATCAGAAGTATACACATCTAAATGCCCATGAAGTAAGATATAGAGGGATCCTGAGGCTGGAAGAACCATGAAATCACAATGCAGTTATGATATGAGAGGGAAGGAGGAAAGAAGAGAAGAAAAGTCTTAGACGTGAGTGTATTAATGAGAGAGTCAGTTCCTAGGCAGGTTGGTAAGAAGTCTGGGGTCCCTGAAGGTGACAAGGGTCTGGGGCTCACAAGGAGGAGATAGGGGTCTGGAATTCTCAAGGAGGAGGAAAGGACAAATTTTTTTTTTCTACATTCATTTCTAAGGATATATAAAAACAATGTATCCTGCTTGAGGACAGTTTCTCCTTCTTGAAAACCTTCTGACTAATCTTGATACCATAAAATGTAAATTGTGGGAGTGGGTCTGGTAAGATCTCTACAACCTTGAGACATTCTTTTGATTTATTGTAATAACTAAAGTTATAATTCCCTTGCTAACACTAGCGAGGGGGGCACACTCCATCCCCCTTCTGATGTCTATGTCAGAAACTTTCTGTCCCTTTTCACTTTAATAAAACTCGGCTACACAAAAGCTCTTGAGTGATCAAGCCTGGTCCCTGGTCCCTAAGCTAAATCTTCAGAGATCATGAATCCGATACCATTCACAATAAGCTGTCATCTTGGGGACTCCTCCGGGGTCTTCAGGACACGATAAGAACCCTCGGAGCTCTAGCCTCTCTGCTTTTTCAGTATGTGTTTTCTACTTTATGAACTCAATGGTGTCCTTGTGTGAATGAATGACATGCCCTGAGCAAAGCAAGTGAAGAGCCCTGCTCTGAGGTTTCATGGTGATTTATAATGACTGAAGGCAGCCCCAGAAAGGGGAGACTTGCCGGGGGTTTATACTGACCTGCCAATGCCAAGGGGCACTCTCTGTCGCCCTTCTGATGTCTATGTCAGAAGCTTTCTCTGTCTCTTTTCACTGTAATAAAACTTCCGTCATACAAGAGACCTGAGTGGTCAAGCCTGGTCTCTGGTCCCGAAGCTAAATCTTCTTCAGAGGTCATGAATCTGACATCGTTCACCATAAGCTATCATTTCTAAGACCACTTTGGCAAAGCTGCATGTAAGTCTTGAGCCAACAGAGCTCATGTGAGGAATCCAGTATCACACTACAATAGACCTGTGCCTTATTAGGGCTGTGCTCATCCAATGGTTGGAAGCAGCTTATAACCAGAGCTTTGGCAATGCCATAAACTCCAGAGCACAATGACTGAAGCTGTCAATCAAATATGCTCCTTGCAGTCAAATCTGAAATGCATTTGTTTTACAGCCATCACAATGCATTCTTACATTTTACAGATCTACTTCAGATTTTAGGAGAAGTTTCACCATAGTTCCCATAGGCCTTTCTTGCTATGGATGAACGCTGTAGCCCCAGTTTCTAAACTTCTGCTCAGAGCCATAACTGTTAACTCACTCTCTCTTATTTGGAATTCCCTTCACCCTTAGCTGTCAACATCATGAATTTTGATGGCTTGCCTGTAGAGTGATTCAAACCTTCATTCCTGAGGGGGCTGAAACCTTATTCAGGTTCTTATTTGAGGATTATTGCATATGTACACTCATGGTTACAATTAAGTGCGGGAACATGACAAAATGCCCCAGGGGACGACCTGACTTCGGCACATATAAATTTTTCCTGGCACACGTTATATAAACAGTCTTCTCTCTTCAATTCAGTTACTCCTGCCAGTATGTTAATTCCCCTTCTCAACTGTTTGTTCCTGGACGATAGGAGTCCAGAGGAGCCTGATGGTAAACTGTAACTTGTAGCTCGGTAGAACCCTTGCTGTGTCCCTTGGCAAGAGTCTACCACCTTTTGAGGACCAGGACTTCCAATCCTGTTAGGACCAAGATTTGCAGGGAAAGGAAGAAAAACTCCCCTAGTGGATCATTGGGAGTGATACATAGAATACTTCTGCATCTACCCCTTTGTTCCTAGACTTCTGTATTCTTGCTGTTGGGGAGCTAGCACCATGTAGATGTCTGGTTCAGTTCATAGGCTGTGTCCTAAAGATTGAGACTCTACTTCTGCGAAGTGCCCTGTGAAGTGCTGCCTGTTGAACTGCTTTTTAGCTGTGTTTTAAGAAGATGGCTCTGGCATTCTGTGAGGCCAGCTGCTTCTGGCTGGTGAGGAAATGTAATACTACCAGTAGGTCCCATGGTCGTGAGCCCTACCCTGCTTGTCTGAAGTGTCTATTCTTTGAGTACTATGTAATGGGGGATGTCCTGCCTGTGAATCGCACTCAGGAAGCCCTCAAATAGAAGTGCTGGCCAAGGCTCTGTTGGAAAGAAAGGCAAATCCACACCCAGAATAAGTATATATCATTGTCAATGGCCACCAACAGGCTTCCTAGCCTGAATTCCAGAGGAAGAATGCCATAAGTTGGGTTCAAGTTGTCTAACTCCCTTGAGAATACTCAGAAAATGTTCTGCACTGAAGGAGATTGTTTCTAATTTTTCTCCTGAGGTTGACTTGGTGGTTTGATGATATATTAAAACTAGCTTAAAGGTGGTTCTGAGTTCTGAGTGTTGCCCTTTCTTGTGCTCCACAGAAATGTCCCTGAGAGCTGTAAGCATATACTTGGCCTTATAAACATTTTCCCCTGGTCCCCAACCAGGGGAGTAAAACAGAACTTTGCTTATGGTTGCCTCTTCATTTATAGGGAGAGCATTTGTCTCCAAACTCAGACATAAGACTCGAGCAATAAATGCCACGATGGAGTGATGGGATGGAAGTTAGAGATGCTAGAGGAAATATGAATGTAATTCAAATTCTAAATGAGGACACATTCTAGATATCTCAATAGACAATACTCCAATTAAGCAAATTAAGTGGAATTATTCCAATTAATTGGGATAGCCAAAGCAAAACCGAAAGACATGTTTTCTGATTCTCAGGAAGTGATCTTTTCTTTGCATTTGACTTCTTTCATTTATATCAGGCTCAGTGACAGTTTGTATACATGAAGCTTAGTATATTCAACTTCTTCTTGCCTATTTTATTTTATGGAATTGTGGAGTTTGTCACTGGACATTGATAGAATCCAGTTCTACCCTCTGTTGCTCTGAGAGGAGACTGCTTTGGTGATCTGTGCTCTCCAGTTTCTGAGAATAATGGTTATAGCAATGGATGTTGTGTTGGGAATGTTAAATGCACAATCAGGTAACCTTGGAAAACCATTGAAGAATGTGATAAAAAATCTGCCTGCTGATCCAGGAAGCCCAAGAGTCACGGGCCCTGGGTTGGGAAGATCCCCTGGGGAAGAAAATGGCAACTCACTCCAGTATTCTCGCCTGTGAGAATCCCATGGACAGAGGAGCCTGGCAGGTACAGTCCATGGAATCAGAATCAGACATAACTGAGTGAGCACATGTACACCTCACGTTGGAAGGCAGTCTTCAGCTCTTTCCCAAATGAAGTAAAGGAGGATCAAAAAGCCTCAACATCACTCATTATCAGAGAAATGCAAATCAAAACCACAATGAGGTACCATTTCCCGCCCATCAGAACGGCTGCTATCCAAAAGTCTACAAGCAATAAATGCTGGAGAGGGTGTGGAGAAAAGGGAACCCTCTTACACTGTTGGTGGGAATACAAACTAGTAAAGCCACTATGGAGAACAGTGTGGAGATTCCTCAAAAAACTGGAAATAGAACTGCCATATGACCCAGCAATCCCACTGCTGGGCATACACATCAAGGAAACCAGAGTTGAAAGAGACACGTGTACCCCAATGTTCTTCGCAGCACTGTTTATAATAGCCAGGACATGGAAGCAGCCTAGATGCCCATCAGCAGACAAATGGATAAGGAAGCTGTGGTACATATACACAATGGAATATTACTCAGCCATTAAAAAGAATACATTTGAATCAGTTCTAATGAGGTGGATGAAACTGGAGCCTATTATACAGAGTGAAGTAAGCCAGAAAGAAAAACACCAATACAGTATACTAACACATATATATGGAATTTAGTAAATCGATAAAGATAACCCTGTATGTGAGATAGCAAAAGAGACACATATATAGAACAGTATTATGGACTCTATGGGAAAGGGCGAGGGCGAGGGTGGGATGATATGGGAGAATTCCATTAAAGCATGTAAATTATCATATGTGAAACGAATTGCCAGTCCAGGTTCGATGCATGATACAGGGTGCTCGGGGCTGGTGCACTGGGATGACCTGGAGGGATGGGATGGGGAGGGAGGTGGAAGGGGGGGTTCTGGAAGGGGAACACATATACACCCATGGTGGATTCATGTCAATGTATGGTAAAACCAATACAATATTGTAAAGTTAAAAAATAAACTAATTAAAAAAAAGAATCTCAATTCCTGATTTTTTTTTAACCTCTCAAAACTCCCCAAGTTCACTTGGTTTATGTCACTTCTGGGAGCATCAGTTTCCTCACCTGCAAAGTATAGTATTTTCTGCCCTTACAATGTGGTTGTAAGAATTACATTAGTGACTTTTTCAATTGATATCTAGAAAATGGCTAATATATAGCACTTAGCTATTGAGCTGCTATTTAATCTGGACGGTAAAGTCAATGCTTCTAGAAATGCTAGCACACATCCCTTTATTTTGTGATCTGTCTAAACAGCATATTTTGATCAGGGATCCTACAGCTGGATCAGGGTTAATGAGAGTTTCTGTGGCAAGGGCAAGGATTTCCTTTCCATGGAGTCCTCACATGCTTCAGGCCCCATGGTGAACAGCCTTGGGGAAGATATGAGGGCAACGCTGAGACATGATCTTCTAGACTCATTGCTCTGCACTGAGCTGATTTTTCGCTTCTAGGCCATTCTTTCATGAATGGTGTTCCTCGTACCTAACAGACCTACAAGTCAGTCTTTTTCTAGAACGCTTCCTGTTTTTAATACAAGTTTTAACAGCATCTCATTTGTTGAAGGCTGAGATCAGAAAATGCTTTTGTTGCAGCTAAGCCCGCTTTGATAAAATGACCCAGTTTTTAGGATTTAAGTGTTAAAGGACACAGAGAAAGCCAGGAAGTAAGATTGTGTAACATCACAACATATTATAAACTCCAAACAGGACATTTGATCTAGGCAGGTCAAACTCAGCATAGTTCATAAAGTAAGTATTCTGCACTGTTTGTGTTTAAAATGTGAACAGTACAACCTATCTCATAAAATATCTAGGTATTTGTAAGAATTAAGTGCTGAATAAACACTAACTGCTACTCATGTTGCTGATGTTGTCATTATTTTGCCCTCTCTGTAGCTTAAATATCATTTAGTAAATAGAAAAAACACCTATACTTGAGAATTGAGTTATACAATCCTTTTAAAATTTATTGAAGTATACTTGATTTACAGTGTCAAATTCTGTACAAGTGATTCAGCTATACATATGTATACACATTCTTATACTTTTCTGTTATGGTTTATCAGAGGATATTGAATATAGTTCCCCAAACTATGCAGTAGGACCTTGTTAATCTTTCTATATATAAGAGTTTGCATGTACTAATCCCAAACTCCTACTCCGTTCCTCTCCCATGCTTTCCCCCTTGACAACCACAAGTCTGTACTTCCTTTTTTAGCATTCCTTTGGAATTACAAAACCCAGAGAACAGAGGACCCAACATCTCAGACTCTCTGGAGTTCCCAAATGGGAAACTGCCTACCATATTTAAATGCTTTCTCCATGAGCCTATTTAAGAGAAGTATCAGTCATTTGATCTTAATTTCTGTCTTGAGAATTTGGAGAAGTCTTTCCCGGATCTGCTTGGTGCGGACAGCATAGACAATGGGATTGAGGATTGGAGGAATAAGGAGGTAGAAGTTGGCCAGCAAGGTGTGGATTGGAGGGGGCACCTGGTGACCAAATCGGTGAATGAGGGAAGAAACAGCAATGGGAACATAAAAGATCAGGATAGCACAGATGTGGGAACCACATGTCCCCAGGGTTTTAAGCCTGGCCTCTGGAGTAGCCAGCCCTATCACGGTCCTGAAAATCATCACATAGGAGGCAGTAATGGCCATTGAGTCCAGGATCAAGACCAAAAAGCCAATGCTCAATCCATAGATATTGTTGATCCTGCTGTCACCACATGCCAAGGTGACCACAGCCATGTGCTCACAGTAGGAGTGGGAGATGACACGGATTTTGTAAAGAGGCAGCCGCAGGCGGATCATCAGAGGCAGGGGTCCAATGTAGAGGACACCCCGGCAGAGGGCAGCCATTCCCAAACGTCCCACCACGGTATGAGTGAGCACTGTGGTATGATGAAGTGGGTTGCAGATGGCTACATAGCGGTCAAAAGCCATGGCAAGGAAGATGCCTGACTCCACTGTGGCAAAGCAGTGAATGAGGAACATCTGAGCCAAGCAGGCATCCAACCCAATATCACCAGCCCCAAACCAGAAGATCCCCAGCAGTTTGGGCATAGTGGAAGTAGACAGAACCAGGTCAATGATAGCCAACATGCACAGAAAGAAGTACATGGGCTGGTGCAGGCTATGCTCTACCCTTACCACAGCCAGAATGGTGACATTTCCCACCACAGCTACCAGGTACATGGAGCTGAAGGGGATGGAGAGCCAGGTATGCAGGGACTCCAGTCCTGGAATGCCAGTGAGATGGAAGGAACTGGGTGCTAAGCAGACATTATGAAAAGTGAGCATGGCTAGTTACAAATGCACTTTCTCACTTTTGCCCCAAAATATGGTAGAGCTTTTTTCCTCCAGAAATAAGGAAAGAATATTCTTAGGTCCTATAATAGGCTCATTGACTATATAGGATTCTATAAAAATTTCTTTGAAGTTACAGAATAATGTCACAGGTTATTACTGTGTTATGTCCATGAGTTTACCAAACACAAGACAAAATACATCTTTAAATGGAATGTATGAGTATATTTATGCAATATGACTCAAGGAATACTGTTCTGGCATCAATAAAAATGAACTTAAGGCAGACAGGTGACTATTTAGTCATGTAACTCTGTAGGTCTTCTCTAAAGTATTTCTCAGGATTGTATTAGCAAGATTCAGAGTGAAGGCTCCATTGATAAAAGATATATTGATGCTGAAAGATGAAGTGACAGCCCTATGGGACTCTCTAGAGTCTATGCTAAATCAAAATTTAATCTTGGGGCCAGTGTTGGCTATTGAATGAGCTGAAGTATTTAATCTGCAGGCCAAATCAATACAGATGTGGGCAGGTAAAGACTTTCCAAAGGGTGGAACAGAGTGATTTCTGATAGGTGAGAGCTGAGTGGACCTCAGTTTGTGTGTCTGCCCAAAGGTAGATCCCTGCAAGGACTCTATGACTTTCTTGGAGGCTGAATTAGGAGAAGATTCCAGAAGTGGAGAGGGTTCTCCCCAGGAAGGAGAAAGATAATGTTCAGGGCAGGGTAGCATGAAATGTATATGAACACTGAGCCAAAGAAATGCCCTTACTCAGAGTCCATAGTAATGGGCTAAGGGGGAGATACATATTTATAAAGAAGACATGAAAATAGTCTTGTATACTTTCAGGGTCTAAAGTATCATACCAGAATATGTTCCTGTGTATACTAGAGGAGTGCCAAGGGAAGAAACATGTAAGAAAGTTGTCTTCTATAGCTTGAGCCTCGTTGGGATGAATGTAACAGAGCAGTCAACAGTCTGGGCTTTGGAATTTTCCACATCTGACTTCAGATCTTGGCAATAAGAACTTGAGGTAAATTTCTTTATCTCATTCATTAAATACAATTGACCTCATTCTACAGGAAATTTAAGTAGTATGTCCTAGAGAAGTCATGAAGATTAAAGGAGAAGGCATTGTCTGAGGCATAGTAAGACTAAACTATTGGACAGTTAAGACTAATATGTAAAACCAAAGAATCATTCAATAAACTTCAAAGAACGTTGGAATTTCTCTCCCTAGGTAGCCGAAGTGCTGGGAAGGTGACAACTCATGTAAGCCGGTTGTAGTGACCTTATCCCATAGAATTCCTCTGCATGACGTGGGCTTTCTCTCCATCTCAAGGATCTCCCAGATGACTATGAATGAGGATAGAGAAAGTGTTGAGAGTAGAAGGAAAAAGATTAAAAGGCTGAGTCAGTGGGGCTGGGAAGGAAAGGAGTGCATAGGAACCGGCCTGTGACTGAGGTGAGGAGGTAGGGCGAGGCTAGAAGCTAGGCTGGAGGGAACCTGTCTTGGTTTCTTCCCCATGAGCTCTTTGTTCTCCATTTGTCCCTCCACATCCTGTTCTGTGTTCCCAGAAGCGGATATTTATGCACTACTGCTCTTCTTTTTTTCCTCTGATTTCTAAGTGGTCTCCACCAACGTGAGGCAGGAGATAAGATGGAGACTAGAGATAAGAACTTACTCCTCATCTCCCTTCCTGCCAGGCACATTTGGCAGTGCTGTGACTTTCTACCAAAGGCCACAGCTCCTGAAAAGTGACCTCTTCCCCTGCTCTTGTGTTCTGACAACTGCATTTACCTTAACCTGGTTGGCCTAAGTGAAGTGATGCTGCTCCCTGCAGCTAGTCTTGGGTTTCCACCATCCCTTGTCAGTCGTCTTAACCCTTTTCAGGCCTCTGTAGATGGTCTCTTCACTTGCCCCCTTGACTGTGCCCTTGTTGTTTGGATATATCAGACCAGACCCCAATAGTGTACAATCTTCACCAGGGTCATCTCAAAGCTGCCTGCTTCCTCAGTAGGACACATCTGAAATTGGACAGCTTCACGGAACTAGCTCCAAAGGCAACAGAGCTATAATCTCATGGTCGTCAAGGGCTAAATTGTCTTGCCCATGATTTCTAGATTTACAATAAAGTAGACTTGTCTCCTTCACCCTTACCTCCTAATTTACTGGCTTTCATAACTGTTGCAAATAGTGTAATCAGGTCAAGAAATCTTGCTTCCTTCTAGAAAAGGGAGAGTCTTTAAATGGAAAAATGAGTGGTACTTACCAAGTGAACTTGTCTTCTGTTCTGATATTTGTCTTCCTTACAGTGGTTACCTTCCTCCTGTGTTAGTGGGGAAGCTGTCTCAGTGTCTGTCTTCCACTTCTGATACTATGAGTCCTATCACTACTGAGTCACACCCTGGGAGTCACACCACTGTTCCTTTGTAGGTTTGGACAGAACAGATGTGTTGTAGAAGGATCTCATAGATCAAATTACATAACAGACTAAATCTATACCTAGTGAACTATGGACATAAGAACTGTTTTTTCTCAAAAGTAGGCAGGGCTCTTTTGTATCCCAGACCTCCCTTAGATCAAGCCGAGTATCGTTAGTTCTGTGAACTGGACTCAAGCCCTGGATTTGATTTATCTCTTTCCTTCCTCATACAACATAGAGCTGTTTTCCTGACAGAGGTTCCACCTCCATTTCATCTCTTCCTCTTCCTATTAATTTCCAGAAACACCATGAAACTGAAAAAGGGTACCAGTGCCTGGACAAGGGAGGGGGGGATTTGTTTCATCTGCTGGATGGAGATGGGCTGAGCCTTGGGATTAACTTTGCTTAATCCCAAGGATCTTTATCCTTTCCCTAAGACCCTAACACTCAACTTATGCTTCCTTAGTCTGAAGGGCAGCCCTTAGTCCTTAAATACCACAGAAGGAGGCTACTGCAGCTCCCGTCCAGTGGGGCTGTGAGTATAAGAGATCACAGCAGGACAGCTCCCACCTGAGCTACATCCAATACTGTGAACACAAACCGCAACACTTAGCATTCTCACCCTGCTCACTACCTTTCTACATGGCTGAATTTTTCTATTTCCAAGCTTGTCACGTTTTTCACTTTTAATAATTACCGATTGTTCTTTCCTGGTTTTGGAATAGCATACTCATCTTCATCTCCCGGCTAATACTTATACGTGGCACACTGCCACAACTTAGGTATCAGCCTAAGAGGCCTGTCTTTGTGCTGCACACACACAGTATTCCAGATTGCCTGCTTACCTGCCTGTTTCCCTGGACAGAATATCAGTTCTGTGAGAGTAGGGAGCATGTCTATTCTCATTCTCTGTTGTAATCCTCACACTGATATAGAGCCTGCCTATGTTAAAGGAGAATAAAATATACTGTGCCTTTTTAAAGCACCTGGAGGTACTTTGCAGGGTCTTGTACTGGCTAGTAAACTAGAGTCCTCTTCAGTCTCCTTGCGCATAACTCTGGACTCCACCCTTTCTAAGTCCCCTTTCAGGAGAATTCCTTTCTTCTAGGTCTTGGAGACTTATACAGAAACATGATCTAAAGTTGGAAGCTCAAGGCTCCAAAGCCTGTTCTTCCTTATAGGCTGGGAATGCTTACTGATTCTTTTTACTCCTTTTCTAGATTTTCCTTGTAAGGGGATCTTACCTGGGTTAGGTAGTGTCATCAAGAGCCTGGGGCTCTGCAAGTGCCTCTGAGGCCTGGCACTTACAAGCATTCTGATCAGGGGTCAAGGGAATTCCACTTGTAACCTTCCCACTATCTCAGTGGGGAAGGAAAATAGCAGGCTTTGTCCCAGAAGGATAGACAGATTCCACATTTGGACATAGAGCTATCTACACCGTATATCAGGGCTCCAGAGGGGTCTAAGTCTACGGAGGACAGACTTCTGAATGGAGTCGTCATCCCTCGGGTCCCATTGCTACTCGTGTGTGTTGTATGGCCTCCCTGGAGCCCGCAGCTAGTCTAAGGACACCATGTAGAAATCAGAAAGGCCTTTCTGGAGGAGGGATGAAGAATCTTCTTGGGATTAGAACTCGGTCTGCCTGTCACTCTCTAAGGAAGTTTGATGTGTCCTTCCAGCACTTGAAGTGGTGGTAGAGTCCTGAATTAACCTCGAGACAGAAAAATGGCTATTACTTACAGATGAGGTACTGCAGGCTTCGTCCCTCACTCTGTTTACAGTATGAGGGAAGGAGCCCAGGGACTTGAATGGAGCCATGCATGGCCTTTACATCTTTCTGAACCTAGAATTCTCAACCTAAAATCCTGTTTATTAGGAAGGAGAAAACCTGATTTCTCAGTTTGGCTTATCTCCTGCTTTGCTCTCATGGGCTTCTCATGGATTGTGGGGTATCATGCTTTAAGACATGTTACAAAATCTGGCCTTTGAAGCTCCAGTGGCTTGAATTTGCGGGCCAGCTTGATGACATACCCACTGTGTAAACTTGAACAAGTTGGTTCACTTCCTCAAGCCTAAAGTGGGAATAATACCTATCTCTGGTAGTATTATAAAGTATCAATTGTTATAATTGAGATGCTGTATATAAACGAGCTAGTAAGGAAACATCACACCAAGTACTTAAATAGCATTGTTATTACCATCACTGTTTCTTTTTGTTTTACCCTGGGAGGTTTAAACCTGGGAGAGACATCCTTAACTGCCTCCTCCAGACCAGGAGTCAATATGATGAGGGCAGGGGCTATCAAATAGAACCAACACAGAAAGAATCTAATTTTTACTCACCTGAGGAAAAGCTAGAGACTTCTAGAAACTTGCTCCCCACCCTCTCCTTAAACTTTACTTTTGATATAAAACTGCTTTTAGTTGCTTTGATACATAGTATGTCTTCCAAACCTATGCACATGTTATACATTCAACCCAGTAAAGGGAGAAATTTCATCCCATAGAGGTTCATATCTAGCTTTTGAAACTTTGGTTCAGTAATCCCCCTGTCCAGTTGAGCCCTGCCTTTGGAGTTTAATAGGTGAGCTATGACTTGAAGGCTCTTTGCTGGGGAACCTGATCCCATACTGCTGAGTGCTGTATGGGAGCAGAAGGCAACGCCCACTCACAGCTGTTGGGAGACCTCTTGTTGGGCCAGAGACAACATTCAATGCTAAGATGCCTCCTTCCTGGACTTCTCCTGGGACTGGTTCTTTGCCCCCCTTTTCTATTTTTCCCACTTTGACTAATTTGTGTTGTGTGCTAATTGTGTATAATAAACCAAGTAATTTGTGAATTGGAAAAAAAAAAAGGTGACCTATGTTGCACATGATTTCCATATTGTGTTTAGAAATAACTATTCACTAAGTCAATGCATTTGAATTGAGTCATATTAAAGCTTAAAGTAAGGTTTCTCCCTTTAATAAATTTTACAGACCAACTCAAGACAATCTTTCTCAACTGATGAAGAGGTGCAGAAGAGCATTAGAGATTAACTTTCTCCATAGACTATATCTTAAATACATTAAATCAGATTTGGAATCAGCTTTGGAAGCAAACATTATCTGTGCTCATTCTAACACTGTGCAGGACAGGGCATTGTGGGCCAAGGAAGAGATACTAATAGCAGACTGGACTCTACGAAACAAAGGAAAACACCGTTTGTCACTAAATATCTTTTTTAATTTGTATTTTATATTGGAACATAGTTGATTAACTGTTTCAGATGTATAGCAAAGTGATTCGGTTATATGTATATATGTATCTTTCAGATTCTCTTGCACTTTAGGATATTACAGAATATTGAGGAGCATTCCCTGTGCTACAGAGTATGTCTTTGTAATCTACTTTAAATACAGCAGTATATACATATCAATCTCAAACTCTCAATCTATCCCTTCCCCTCAGTGTTTCCCCGCTGGTAACCATAAGTTCATTCTCTAAGTATGTGAGTCCTTCTATCCTGTAAATTCATTTGTATCATTTTTTTTAGATTCCACATATAGGCAATATAATTTATCTTTCTGTCTGATTTCACTTAATACAATAATTTCCAGGTCCATCCATGTTGCTGCAAATGAAATTATTTCATTCTTTTTAATGGCTGAGTAATAACCCATTTTTTACACGTATCACATCTTTATCCATTCCTCTGTCAACAGACATTTAAGATGCTTCCATGTGTTGGCTATGGTAAACAGTGCTGCAATGAACATTGTTGTATATGTATCCTTTTGAACTATGTTTTTCTCTGGATGTATGCCTGGGAGTGTGATTTCTGGATCATATGGTAGCTCTATTTTTTTTTTTTTAAGGAACCTGCATACAGTTCTCCATAGTGACTGTACAAAGTTATATTCCCATCAACAGTGTAAGAGGGTTCCCTTTCCTTCACACCCTCTCCAGGAGTGTTTGTAGACTTTTTAATGAGGACCATTCTAACTGGTGTGGGAATCTGCCTCAGTGGAAATTGTTCTGCCTGCACAAGAGTGGCTCCCTGGCCAAAGTGGGTTCCCTGTTAGATACAGAGGGAGAGACCATCCTTCTTTACCTCCAGTGGTTTCTTCCTCCTTCAGCTCCCACCTGAGTTGGTAGGGGTGTGTCAGGTGCTATCAAGTTCCCTAGCCCCTGCTTTTCCCTCCATGCAACATTAGCAGTGCTGTTGTTTATTCACCATAGTTTTGATTTGCATTTCTCTCATAATTAGTGATGTTAAATACCTTTCCATGTTCTGGTTGGCCGTCTCTGTTTTCTTTGGAGAAATACCTATTTAGGTCATCTTCTCATTTTCTGATTGGGTTGTTTTACTGATATTGAACTTCATGAGCTGTTTGTAAATTTTGGAGACTAATCCTTTGTTGGTTGCTTTGTTTGCAAATATTTTCTCCCATTCTGTGGGTTGTCTTTAAAAAAAAGATTTGGAAATCAAAAATAACTTGTCTCTTCAACTTTTCCTGTATATCTGAGGTTCTCTGAGCCACAAAAGATCTGGTTAACTAATCTGAAATTTCTCAGATTATCTTGACCCAGACCTGCATATTGCAGTATGCCTTGTGTGTGCTCAGTCATATCTGACTCTTTGCAACCCCATGGACTGTAGCCTGCCATCTCCCCGCCACCCCCTCCAACCCCCAGGCTCCTCTGTTCATGGGATTGTCCAGGCAAGAGTACTGGAGTGTGATGCCATTTCCTCCTCCAGGGAATCTTCCCCACTCAGGGATCAAACCCATGTTTCTTGCATCTCCTGCATTGGCAAGTGAATTCTTAACTGCTGTGCCACCTGGGAAGTCCTGCTGCAATATTCTCTCAAATCTGAGGGATTTTCTGGTGGCTTCGGACACACTCCTTCCACCTTATGAAAACTTCTTTGGCACTCCTTTTCAGAGCCCCACCAAGATGCCCTCTTTAATGCTTAGTTAACGCTTTCTCTTCTAGGACATAGAATCCAGGTAATTTCTGTCTTACACTGGATCTGTGGTGGGAATTGCATTTTTCTGGTGCTCAGGTAGAATTCCCAAGCAGCAACATGCAGTGTATCTGCCTCTTCTAGGCTTTTTCTAGCACCATCCTCCTCTCTTCTTTGGTCAACAGGGTAGTTAGTTGACTTTGAACATCAGCCCAACTTGAGTTATGGGTCGCTGAGATGGAGAATAAGTTTTCTATCCTTTAGGGTCATTCAATAACTTGGCATATTTTTCTAGTTGAACAAGTCTGATGTGAAAAATGAGAGTGAAAATAAAGCGTTGGGGGCGGGAGTGTTGGTAGAAGAGCATATCCACACAAATCCTGCTGCCTGATCTTGGGGATTTATTCTTACAGTGGCAATCTGCCTCAGTGGGAACTGTTCTGTCTGAACAAGATTGGCTCCCTGGCCAAAGTAGGTTCCCTGTCAGGAGGGAGAGACTGTCCTTTTTTCCCACAAGTGGTCTCCTCCTCCTTCAACTCCCACCAGAGCTGGTGGGGATGTGTCAGTTGCTATCAAGTTCCCTAGGCCCTGCTTTTCCCCATTCTGGCCTCCAGGCGACAGTAGCAGTGCTGTCGTTTGTTTGCTAAGTCATGTCCAGCTCTTCTATGACCCAGTAGACTATAGCCTGCCAGGCTCCTCTGTCCATTGGATTTTCTAGGCAAGAAATACTGGAGTGGGTTGCTATTTCCTTTTCTAGGGGATCTTTCCCACCCAGGGATTGAACCCGCATCTCCTGCATTGCAGGTGGACTCTTTACCACTGAGCCACCTGGGAAGCCATGGCAGTGCTGTAGGAGCATTTATTTGTTCAATTTGTTCATCGCTTAAATTCCTGGAAATTGGATACAATTTTAATATTTTCTTATTGGAGGGAATTTGTTTTGTATCATAATTCTGGGCATGTTACATTTTCTCTGAGGTCTCCCTTTGATACATCATAAAAGTTTACACGTAAGTAACTTAACTCCATTTTTATTCCCTTTCACAAAACAAAACAGTTCTAGTAGAAGGTATTACAATTTAGAGAGACATTAGGGGGCCATTGTTCTCCAGATCCTAAGGAGCACTGAGGCCAAGCAATGTTTGAAAAGAACACTAGTTTATTTCTTTTCATGGGCACATAACTAAAATTCCCAACTCTTCAAAATACACCCCAGACAGCTACAAAATGGGACAGAGCTCTGAGTTACCCAGTGTTAGCTGTTCACAGCCAGTGCTGTCAAATAGCAAGTGAGCAACTACAAGGAGGTCTCTCAGGGTTAGATTCCATAGTGCGATAGGGAATAATCCCACCCAAATCAATACCCCATCACAGACAGGGCTAAATGACTAAGAGAAAAAATATCACATGCAGAGCCAGTGCATATGAGCTCTGATACTTATCAGAGGCACCTCAACAAGCAAGTGGCTTATTTCCTTGATCACAAAGTGAAAAGCAGCATCAGCCAACGATGTCAATGGCCCTGAGCACTTGGGACTGTTCATGAGACAAAGGACCTTATACATTTTCTGTACAGAACCTGAGAGCCGCCACTAGTCAGTGCCAATGTGCCATGAGCAAATGCCCACTCAGGATGGTAGTGCCTTTGTCATCACCAAAATTGTTGCCAAACCAGTTTCACTCACCTGACACACAGCAAAGCTAATCTACTGACACAGGGTTGTGATGAAGAAAAGCAGTGTTTATTTGTAGAGCACTGAGCAAGGAGAATAACCAGCTAATGCTCAAAGACCCCTATCTTTCCAATGGCTTTCAGGAAAGGGGTTTTAAAAACTGAAAGTAAAGGTAAAGGGTAAAGTTCATGATCAGCTTATGGGTTCTGCTGATTAGTTGAGTCATAAGCAAAAAATATTTGTGGTATTTTGGTCATCACTCTTGCTCCAGATTGATTGGGTCTCTGTGGCCCTGGTCAGCAGTTTCTATCTGGTGGGGTCCTGGTTTCTGTAAAAATGACTCAAGTATGTGTATGTGTTAATTGCACAGTTGTGTCTGACTCTTTGCCACCCCATGGACTGTAGCCCACCAGGCTCCTCTGTCCGTGGAATTCACCAGGCAAGGATATTTGAATGGGTTGCCATTTCCTTCTCCAGGACTCAGGTATATGTACCAGATTGTTAGCTATACCTCTTGGGGAGAAACTAGGAGTCTCGTGACTGTTTTTATGGTTGAAGTGTTGTTCAAACTATTACTTTTCTTGCTTGACTGTTCTTTTTTCCTGCATTTCCTCACTTCTCTAATAACTAGTCAAGTTTGCTCTTTGGAATTTAGAGGGTCTAGGAGACTAATTGGGCTTCTCAGATGGTGCTAATGGTACAGAATCTGCCTGCCAATGCAGAAGATTTAAGAGATGAGGGTTCGCTCCCTGGGTGGGGAAGATCCCCTAGAGGAGGCAACCTCCA
Source organism: Okapia johnstoni (assembly GCA_024291935.2). Classification (NCBI taxonomy): domain Eukaryota; kingdom Metazoa; phylum Chordata; class Mammalia; order Artiodactyla; family Giraffidae; genus Okapia; species Okapia johnstoni. The sequence continues at coordinate 27,486,916 of CM044325.1, forward strand.
GGTTGCATAGCAACCCACTCCAGTATCCTTACCTGGAGAATCCCATGGATAGAGGAGCCTGGCAGGCTACAGTCCATAGGGTTGCAAAAGAGTTGGACACAACTGAGCGACTAACACACAAGAGACTAAAGGTTTTTTTTTTTTTTTTTTTTTTAAAAAAAAAAAAGCAGGGAACACAGACGAGATTGTATGTGGGAAGTCCCCACAGGGTCCTGGTTGATTTCAAATTTGTGCCTTGATTAATCTGACTAATCATTGTCCCTTGCATTTCCTGGTCATATTTCATTATAAGCTTTGCCTTCCAACAATTTAAGTTTTTCAAACTGGGGTAAATTTGCTTGGGGCCCTTTAATGTTAGGGGACAAATAGAGGAGAGGGTTCCATTGGTCTGTTCCAAACTCTGATAGTGCTACATCAGCACCTTTGTTTTAACTCCATCATTGTCCACTTTATTTTGTTTCTCAACCATGTAAACTGTCACTCTGCAAGAGTTCCTTGACATTCCCTTTTGTTTTTCCCCATTTTCTAAATTTCTTTAATATTTTGGTATCAGTCAGACCCATACAGGGGAGCTGAGAGAACAAACTTGATAAGGTTTCTCAAACCATTAATTTTGTAGTAGTAAAGTTACACAAGGGACTTCCCTGGTGGCTCAGCAGTGAAGAATCCACCTGCAATGCAGGAGAAGCAGGAGACACAGGTTCGATTTCCAGGTAGGGAAAATCCCCTGGAGGGGAGAGTATGGCAACCCACTCCAGTATTCTTGCCTGAAGAAATCCCATGGACAGAGGAGCCTGATGGGCTGCAGTCCAGAGGGTCTCTCAAGAGTTGGACACGAATGAAGTGACTTAGCATGCGTGCTATCAACACAAACATGTGCTTCCACTCTGTAGCACTCATATCCCAAGACACATATCCCAAACTGTTTATTCTCACAGTGCATTTTAGTAAAGATTCTTCAGTAAGCTGGTACTGATCCACAAAGTTAACAGTTCTTTGACACTATACCTTCTGTTTCAGCAGTTCCTTTGTTCCGTTGTTGTTCAGTCACTTAGTTGCGTCCTACTCTTTGTGATCCCATGGATTGTAGCATGCCAGGCTCCTCTGTCCTCCACTATCTTTCGGAGTTTGCTCTAATTCATGTCCATTGAGTTGGTGGTGCACCCCATCCGCTGCCACCTCCTTCTTCTCCCGCCTTCAATCCTTCCCAGCATCAGCGTCTTTTCCAATAAGGTGATCTTCGCATCAGGTGGTCAAAGTATTAGAGCTTCAGCACCAGTCCTTCCAATGAATATTCAGGGTTGATTTCCTTTAGGATTCACTGGTTGGATCTCCTTGCAGTCCAGTTCAGTTCAGTTCAGTTGCTCAGTCGTGTCCGACTCTTTGCGACCCCATGAATTGCAGCACGCCAGGCCTCTCTGTCCATCACCAACTCCCGGAGTCTACCCAAACCCATGTCCATCGAGTCGGTGATGCCATCCAACCATCTCATCTTCTGTCTTCCCCTTCTCCTCCTGCCCCCAATCCTACCCAGCATTAGGGTCTTTTCCAATGAGTCAACCCTTCGCATGAGGTGGCCAAAGTATTGGAGTTTCAGCTTCAACATCAGTCCTTCCAATGAACACCCAGGATTGATCTCTTTTAGGATGGAGTGATTGGATCTCCTTGCAGTCCAAGGGACTCTCAAGAGTCTTCTCCAACACCACAGTTCAAAAGCATCAGTTCTTCGGTGCTCAGCTTTCTTCACCGTCCAACTCTCACATCCATACATGACCACTGGAAAAACCATAGCCTTGACTAGACGGACTTTTGTTGGCAAAGTAATGTCTCTGCTTTTAAATATGCTGTCTAGGTTGGCCATAACCTTCCTTCCAAGGAATAAGCGTCTTTTAATTTCATGGCTGCAATCACCATCAGCAGTGATTCTGGAGCCCAAAAAAATAAAGTCTGACACTGTTTCCACTGTTTCCCCATCTATTTGCCATGAAGTGATGGGACCAGATGCCATGATCTTAGTTTTCTGAACGTTGAGCTTTAAGCCAACTTTTTCACTCTCCTCTTTCACCTTCATCAAGAAGCTCTTTAGTTCTTCTTCACTTTCTGCCATAACGTCCAAGGGACTCTCAAAAGTCTTCTCTAGCACCACAATTCAAAAGCATTGATTCTTTGGCCCTTCCCCTAAATTGATTAGCATCATGGTGTGCTTATAGCTGGCATTTCTAACTCCCTTCTTCCACTATTCATTCCATATTAACTGCCTTCAGCATACACCTCAGCTTTTCATGTTTCTTTACTTAGTAGAATAATCAAACTTTATTACTGTAGAAGATGGTCCATTAGTAGTCCTGCCTGAATTGAATTATTACTGTTTTCTATTGGGGGGCTTCCCCAGTGGCTCAGTGATAAGGAATCTGCCTATAATGCAGGAGTCACAGGAGACATGGGTTTGATCCCTGGGTTGGGAAGATTCCCCTGGAGGGGAGGGCATGGCTACCTACTCCAGTATTCTTGCCTGGAGAATTCATGGACAGAGGAACCTGGCAGGCTATAGTCCATGGGTTGCAAAGAGTTGGACATGACTGAAGCAATTTGGCAAGTTTTCCCTTGACCTTAATCACAGGGCATGGTAATACCAAGAGACACCCTAAGGAATCTCCTGCATATCCAGATAAATTCTTCCTTACTTGCATTGTGGAGTAATAGACCATTTACGTCTTGGTAGTAATGATCAATCACCCCAGTTCACACAGTAATTCCCTACTTTGCCTTTTGATTCAGATGTGAGCTCAGAGTGACTAGGTGGTGGTCTTAACTTTCAGTTCAATGGAATCATTGTGTGTCCTAGTAGAAGCATCATTTCTGAAGACTTCTAGGTCAACAAGGCTTAAGATTATGGAGAGAACAAAAATTTTGCTAATAGTTCACTAGGGGAAATAGTGTCACTCCCACTCTGCCCCTTGATTCCTAGACCTGTGAATCCTAACTATGGGGGGAAAAATAGTATTAATACTATATATTGGATGCTAACTCAGAGCATATGCAGCCTTTTGGAGAACCTTCTGAAGCCCTGCAAGGTATTGCGACCTAGTTGGTACTGTATCTGTCTTCAAAAGGTCATGCCACTGTCCTATAAATCCAGCTGCTTCAGAGTGTTGGGAAACATGATTAACATTAGTGAATTCCATGAACATAGGATCATTATGTCATCTATGAACTGAATTCTTACCAGAAGCAATGCAATACAATAATGGTGGATAAGGCATTCTATAAATTCATAGATAAGTTCAGAAGACGGCTCCCCTGAGAGCTCAGCTGCTAAAGAATCCGCCTGCAATGCAGGAGACCTGGGTTTGATCCCTGGGTTGGGAAGATCCCCTGGAGAAGGAAATGGCTACCCACTCCAGTATTCTGGCCTGAGGAATTCCATGGGGAGAGGACCTTGGCAGGCTGCAGTCCATGGGGTTGAAAAGAGTTGAACACGAATGAGCAACTTTCACACAAGTTTGGAAGAAGCATTGCATACAGAGAAGGAAAAACCATATCCCAAATGTCTATTGCAATAAGAACAAAACGCTGCTCCCCCCCCCCCAGCCACTTGCATGTTGGAAGCAGTCTAGTGTAATCAAACTGTGACAGGGTAGCTGGCTCAGATCCTTGAGACCATCATTTTTCATGTGTGCCTACAATGCAAGCTGCGACATGACATGGGCCTGGAAATGCTTTTTCAGAGACTATCAGGTTTCTTGGTTTTTAGAATTGAAGAAACTTATTACTGAAGAAAAAGATCACAAAAAAGAACATGGTTGTATAAGAGAACTTCATGAAAACTGGGTATGAGATTCTTTTACAAAGAACTGACTGAAGGAGTGTTCAATTATAAGAAACCAAAATAGAAAGATAAATGGAAGTGGTATCAATTTTAGGATATAATAGAAGAAGAAATAGTGCATTTTCTTTTCTTTAAATATTTGGTCTTGAACTGTCATGAGTTGGAATGCAACAAAGAGCTCACAGCTCCATCAATCAGCTTTCCCTGGGTTATGTGATGAAACAACTCCCAAATCTAAGTGGTTTACTGAAACAAACAAACAAACAACACAATCATCTTTGCTCACGTTACAGGAACACTATGGGTCAGTTGTGGCTGTATGCCAGTCTGTGAGTCCGATTCACGTCTGCGTCATGTATACTTTCCATCTTGGTCTAGGGCGAAAAAAAGCTCTGGGAGTTAACTTCATGATGGAATGGTGTTAATTTCTGTTTCTACATTTCATAGCCTAAAGATGGTATTTGACTCTTCATTCATTCAATAAATATTACAATTAGTGGTTTTGGAGACAAAAGACATATACATATGAAGAGTTAGTAACATGATATGTTTGTATAAATGGATGTCAGGAGAAGATGCCTGATAAGTGTTCAGTAAAAAGTTTGCCATTAGTATGAGTCTGAAAGGAATTCAGAAAATTCCTCAATGGGAGGAATAAGTCTCATTAGACACGGAGCTGTTCAACTGTAAAGCTAATAACATTGAGTGGTAGTTGGCTAAAGAGTGGCAGAGGCTAAAGGCCACTTATCATAAAGGATTTGGAGGCAATTTCAGTAGTACTAGTTGCAGTATTGGCACTTGGGTCTTTAAATTTGTGGTTCAATTCCTCAGTCTAGATGAAGAGCTGACCAAAATCTCAGCTGCTTGTAGCAGTCTCAGCCAGTATTTCTACTGTCTTTTACCTAGATGACAGCAATGCTTTGGGAGGGTCTTTATGTTGTCCTTACACATGTGATGAGCCTACAAGAATAGGTCAGACCTCTGCTGTGAAACTATAGGGACATACCTGGTTTGACCTGACTGAATTTGTGAGGAATCAGACTTACACTGGAGAATTGCCAAACTCAAATTTTCCTATTGAGGTTTTTCCTCTCCATCTCAGTTCAGTATCCATTGGACTGATGGGTTCAGGACTAGTGCTCAAGAAAATAAAGTATATATCTAAACATTTTTTCTCCAGAATAGACTGAGCACATGATCACGAATCTGCTTGGTCTTGACACCATAGATGATGGGGTTGACCATGGGTGGGAAAAGAAGATAAAAGATAGCAAGCAGTATGTGGACATGAGGGGCAGTCCGCTGAGCCACACGGTGCATCACTGAGGAGATGACCACAGGTGTGTAGGTGGACACGATAGCACCTATGTGGGACACACATGTCCCAAAGGCCTTGTAGCGGGCCTCCTGAGAGGCAAGCTGTAGAACTGCCCGGAGTATAAAGATATAAGACAGAATAACAAAAAGCAGGTCCAACACTACTATGAACATGGCCACAGCAATGCCATAGATGTTGTTGAAGCGAGTGTCCCCACAGGCCAGCCTTACCACGGCCATGTGCTCACAGTAGCAGTGGGCAATCACTGGACCTCGGCAGTAGTGGAAGCGTCTGAGCAGAAACGGGAGTGGAGTCATTAGTGTCACAGCCCGAGTCACAGCAGCCAAGCCGATCTTGGTGATAAGTGGCCCGGTGAGGATGGTGCTGTAGTGCAGTGGCTTGCAGATGGCCACATAGCGGTCAAAGGCCATGGCCAGCAGCACTGCCGACTCCATGATGGAGAAGGAGTGGAGAAAGAACATCTGGACCAGACAGGCATAGAAGTTGATCTCTCGATCCCTGAACCAGAAGATGGCTAGCATTTTGGGAAGTGTTGTAGAAGAGAGGACAAGGTCAATGATTGCCAGCATGGCCAAAAACAGATACATGGGCTCGTGGAGGGCTGTATCAGCTCGAATAATGAAGAGAAGGGTGCAGTTGCCTAGAAGAGCCAAAGTATAGGCGAAGCAGAAGGGAATGGAGATCCAGACATGCAGGTGCTCCAAACCTGGAATTCCTACCAACAGAAAGGCAGCTGGATGGGTTGAGGAAATATTAGAGGCTGCCATGGCTCCTGGAATTCTCCTTCATCAGTTTTTACAAGGTAGCTTCTCCCATGTATAACTTTCTGGGAGCATTAGCCCTTATTTCCATTGCTGGACCTTGAACAAAATAAGTTATTAGTCCTCATGGACAAGGAGAAGCATAACCCACATTTCTACCCTCAAGGAACTCAATCTCATTTAGTAGATAGAACATTACACATCATTAAAATGGATATCATAAGACAGTTTCATAAAAGAACAGAGAAAAGGTTGTGTTTTCTGTGTTCATGGTGATGTCAAATACCCTGATAAAAAGTAAAAATACATTTAAGCCAATTCATTTTCTTTAAAATAAACCTTGGTACCTTTTCTACATGGTAATTAAGCTAAACTCACAATCACAAAAGCTAATTTTCTGTTCAGAAATCTCAGACTCAGGTGTCTGGGTAAATCAAATAAAGCATACAATTTCCAATGCTCCTATTAATCACACAACTTGTATATTTTCTCTAGTACTGCTACATCTGATGTGGTTGCCAGTAGCCAGACACGGCTATTTCAATTTGTAAAAATTAAATAAAATTAAAACTCAATCGATGAACATAAGTTTGAGCAAGCTCCAAGAGTTGGTGATGGACAGGGAAGCCTGCTGTGCTGCAGTTCATGGGTTGCAAAAGAGTTGGACACGACTGAGTGACTGAACTGAAAACTCAATACCTCAATCATATTAAAACACATTAACTGCTCAGTAGCATACATAACTAGTGGTTACCATATTGGACCATTCAGATACAGAATATTTCCATCACTGCAGAAAATTCTACTGGAAAAAACTGCTCTAGAATGTATCTCCCAGGTCCCTTCCATATTCACAAATCTCTGTAATACAGCCCTGCCTCTAGCTTACTGGAAAAAAAAAAGCCACTTCTTTCTGTTCTCCTTCACTTAAATTCATATCAACTTCCATATTCATGTGGCTCTCCCTCTACCCATCTTCCAGTTCCTTCTGTTCATCACAGGAGAATTCTTTTCTTTTCTTTTTTTTTTTAATGTTTTTTCATCACAGGAGAATTCTTATCTTCAGCAAGACTGATATCTGATTTCCATTAAAGAAAAGCCCTTTATTCTTAACAATATCTAACCTTTCCCTCTTTTTCTCTTTTCTTTCAAATCCTTAAACATTGGAGTGGCTCAGTTTCAACACAGCTACTCTTTTCTAGGTCCAGTTAATAAGTTTATGAGTGTTAATAAGATAATATATTTAAAACATTAACATAATACTGAACAAAGTAAGTACTGAAAGAACTTGCTCTCTTTTAATATTAGAAAATTAAATTTTTGGAAACTTCATCTCTCAGGTACCATGGTAGTGTTAAGTAGCTGAGTTCTAGCTTTCTCCAATTCCAATGTCCTAAAAAACTAGACTTTATTGCTTCCATTAAAACGCCTTAAATACAAAAAATTCAGCATATCCAAGTTGAAAATAAGCTAGTTTCTTTCCATGTGTTATGAAAAAATTTAGAATCTAAAGGTATTGAATTAAATCATGACTGCTACTTACACTAGCTGCGTGGCCGTGCACTGACCACTTATCTCCAGGTCTGCTTTCCTTTTCTGTGACTGGGGACTTGCGATGCTCCACCTCACTTAGAGAAGTTTGTTGTGAGGGTAGGTGGGATTGTGCACAAAATCCTTTAGTGTTTGCAGAGTCTTATTTGCCGTTTATCTTTTCTTCTCCATAGAACTACAGTTTTCTGTTAAAAAATTGTTAACATTCTCCCTTCCATGATTTTATATTCTCCTACAAACTAAAATCTCTGCTTCTCATCACAGGAAATATCTAGAAATGCTTCAGTCTCAACTGTTTGAAATAGTATTTGGTAATAAACCATCTCATTCCTATTCTGTCCCTGAAACTGCTCCCACTCACCACCGATGGCCCCTATGCGGATGGTGCTCTTGTAACTTAACCTGCTTTCATGCAACTCAGCCTCTTGGCAAGTTTTATCTGAATCACCTCTTTCCTTTTTAAAACTCTCTCTTCTCTTGAGTACAATGATACTACCAAATGGTAGTATTTCCTACCTTCTTAGCTTCTCATTTCAGTTCCCTGTTTCTGCCTTCTAAATATTAAGTTCTTTAAGGGCTCAATGTTGAACTGTGGTCAATTTTATATTCACAGAACATTCAGCAAACATATTCAGTGAACTTCCAGAGCAATATTTTTACTGAATAGGTTACAGATAAATCCAACAACAAAACAGACTGATAACCATTGGTAGAACAAATTTTCTAAAGGTTTGAGTAGGATAATAAAAGAACATAATAATCAAATCACAGTGTGATTGAAGGTATCACTATTGTGAAAGAAACAGGGTGATGAGGATAGTAAATCCTGAAGTTGGAGGAGAGGGGAGGTAAGCAATTTTAAATAGAATAGGAAGGGAATTTATGCAAAAACTGAGGTGAGGAGATAAATGAGATTGGTTTCTGGCTGCTTTAAAAGAAACTAGGATTCCATCAAGGTGGTTTATGTAGAGAAAATAATAGAAAAGACTAAAACTGAAAAGCTGAGAAGCATATCCAAAAGTGCAGTACTGAGCTGGGTAATGCTGTGACCAAGTGTATCCAATCCCACATGAAGAACCATGTAGAAGGCACCTCTGGATTATCTACCTGACACAAAAGATGAGCATTTTTATCCACTGGCTTCTACCCTATCACCAGGTCTGGTTTCCACCCCACCACCAGGTCAATGGTTGACCCAAAGAGTGTTGATTTCTTCATACTCCCAGGTTTACAGAGGCTCAAGAATAGCTGAGTAGTGTCCTTCAGGTGCCCCAGGCGGTGGACCAGAGAAACCCAGGGGCAGGGTGCAGCTGAGTAAAGTGCAGTCAGGCCATATCTGCACTCAAGTAATTGTCCCAGCAATGGCTAGAACAAAAAGTTGGATGAGAAGAAGTGGGACAGGCATCACAAGATGGAGAATATAGGGAACTACCTTGTGCTAAGAACTCTAAGTGAAGGGAACAGTCAGAACAAATGCCCTAAGGCAGAATATGCCTAATGTTCAAGGATCAGCTGAAGGCCAGTGTAGTTAGATGGTGTGAAAGTGAGAGAGATCCATACAGGACATATATGTAGAGCCAGATCACACAGGGCCCTGCAGGCCTTTGCAGAACTTTGAAAATGCTTATTTCTCTCATTGTCACTTTTTTTGAGAAGTGATAACTTTTAAAAAATATATTTTAAAAGTTTTCTGCAGCTACTGTAATATGGATAGCATGAATGAGTAAGGGTAAAAACAGAAGAAAAAAAGACTCTGGTGTCTATAATCAGGGAAGGAGAATGTTGGCTAAGAAACAAAAGTGACAGCATATATGGTAAGAAGCAATGGGATTTTTTTTTAAAAAGCAGATTAAATACAAGTCATTAGAAAAAAGGAGTCAAAGATGACACCAAGATATTTGGCTTGAACAACTGGAAAAAGAAGCTGCTCTCAACTGAGTTGGGGAAGGCCATGAAGGGGGAGAAAAGCTGAGAAGTGTTTCAGAAGCTAAGTAGAAATCTAAATAAACCTGTTGATATATTTAGATTTGAGTCTAGAGTTCAAGACAGATTTTGGCTGCTGATATAAACTTATCACTGTAAACAGATAATAGCTATGAAGTTGAGATCACCAAGGCACTAAGTGTTCATAAAGAGCAGAGAACCAAGAACTGAAATCTCAATAATAGAACTTCTATCACATATGACAGATATCTAAGGAACCCCTCACTAGCCTTAGCTGGATGCAGCAGCATAACATCTTCTCCTCATTGAAAAGTATTTTTGCATATCTTAATATTCCCACATATCTGCTGGAACAAGCACTTAGCTTTGTAGGAGACAAACTTATGACAACAGGAATTTTTGTTCTTCACAGGTTTATCTTCAGTGCCAATAAAAGTGCTGTGTACCTAGCAAGCACTCTCTAAATGACTGTTAACAATCTCACACCTATTACAACTTTACCCTAAGTAAATATAGATTTTCCCACAAAACCAAATATATTGACTTTATGTCTGAGTCTCTACATTATCCTGGCTTACTCTGTACACTTTCAGAACATAACTGATCACTCTGTGGCTTGTCAACTCTTTTCTCAAAGAAAAATGCACCTGAGAAATCCCATTTCTTTATCCAAATGCAGATTTACAACAGAATCTGAATTTTATTTCTGCTGAAGCTCATCAAGAATATACCCTTCACAGAATCAGAATCTGAGTGGGAAAGAGAATGGAGACAGGCTTCTTCCCCCAATACTCAGGATGCAGGAACCTGCTTGTAGTTAACATTTTTTCCAGGGTATACAGTTTCAAGAGCCAAAGTGTCACCAGTAGACAACAGAACTTGTCTTCTTTGTTTCCCCAAAAGGACTTAAATGGCTTTTCATAAACAGAAAGTACTAGTTGACACATGCATCTGTTAGGTAGTTAGAATTGGAAAGAGGAGTCCAGAATGGGTGGTGGCTAAAAGACAAGGAAGGGAAAAGCCCGAGAAAATAGAACAAAGGAAGGTCTGAGGACCGAAGTGAGGACTTCAGGTAGAACAAATAGCACTCCTGGCTAGCCCAGTTTACATAGGAGAGGCCCAGGGGGAGGAGAAAAAACATATAAAAAGAGGAGCCAAAGGGCCGGGGCTCTCTCGCTCACTCTCACTCTCTGGCGCACGCTCTCTTTCTCTTCTCTCCAAGTCTTTTGGGTCAGCATTCCCTCACACCTCAAGGATGTATTTTCCTTTATTTTCTAAATAAAACTGAGTTGTAACACGGAGCTGTTAACACTGGTCTGTCCAAGGGCTGCAACGCTGGTCCGTTGCTTCAAATTTTTGTTGTGATGAAACAGAACCGAAGAAATTACACACTCCCTCGACACATCTATTTTGTAGTCTATATCTATATTGTAAAAAGATATCAAACGATGGATTTTAAGGTTAAGACCCAGAGAGAAGAACACAGTCACTCATCTAAGGTCCTTTAAGGATGCGGCTTGTGGGAGAAGAACCTATTAGAAATGTATTTATTTCTACCTGCACCTTTTTTAGTTCAGGCCACATTTTTTCTCTCCTGACTCATGCAGAAGCCTCCTAATTGGGCCTGGGTATGGGAGGTAACTGACTGTGCCCCCATCCTTCCCCACTCACCACACCTGTGTCACCTCTTTCCTCTTTTCTGCAGTTCTAGCTCTGCCCACAGCCCTTAGTCTGAAGTAGAATTCTTGGCTCTGTCCTTTCGCTTCATGCAGTCCAAGTGGGAGAAATCTGAGAAGGTGAGAGCTTAGAAAGGAGAAGCTGGCTTTACCCTGACAAACCTCTGACCTTCTCCCAAAAGGATATGGAAGCAGACACTGCTGCACTTGGGAAGGACCCTCAAGAGTTTATTGAAGCCTCTTAATCTCTCCTCTGAGGATTGATGCTATGGGGCTCCCCTGACCCAGGGCTCTACTCCATCCCTGGGGTTTCCAATAGCCCATGTCCATGTTTAGTGGTGCCCATTCATACCTCCCAAAGGTCACTGCTTGCTCTCCAGAGGCTGAGAGCACTTGGTCTTCCACATGCCTCCCCTTATCCCTACCCTGCCTTACCTATGTCAAAGAAAGAGAGCTCCATTAGAACATATAAACTGCAGCCAAGTCCTATGTAATAGGAGTTCTGGCTGAATTAGGTCAAGGCTAAGATCATCTCTTGGGTATTTGTTTTGCATACATGTTACATATTGGCATTGATTTCCAGCTTATAAATTTGGAATGGCAATTTCTCTGATCTTATTCTGTTTCTTATCTAAAATGGAGATCATAGTCTCAATTTCTCCTAATTTACCTGGATGATATAATTATATATTAATATTTGAGAAGTCCTATTGTTATTATTATCAGTAAATAATTACCAACCATCTATTAAAAATGGTTGATCTTTCTATCTACAACTGACTTTAATATCTGCTATTTTGCAAAGTCCTGAGTTGGAAGCCTGTTTTTACCAGGTTTCCCCATGAACATTACCTGTCCTAATTCCCCATAATACTTTTAAAAAAGTAATTTATAGCTATGTACCTCAATCACACCCATCCTCTTCCTATAGAGGTATCTTGGACCTAACTTATCTTCCCTCGTTGTTAGCCTTCAGGGGGTAGTTTATTCAGTGACCCCACAGCCCACAGCCTCCAGCTCCAAAGATATGTCTGTTATCCTGAGATGTTAAAGTGGAATTCCTACATAATACCTTTACATTTGGAGCCTAGATTAACCAAGTATAGGTAGTCCAAAAGGTGGCATAAGGAGCAAAGCAAGCAAGACAAAAAAATAGGCCTTTGTGTTGAGAGAAATCTATGATGGAACAGAGGACACCCTGTTAAGTTAGGAATACCATACTCACAGGAAACACATCTAGGACATGGCCAGCAAGGCTGAGTTGATACAGGGTTAAATGAGTGACTACAGCTCATGGTCAGAACATCCAGGCAAAGCCAGGTAAAGCAAGCTGAGCTTGAGGGAAGAAAATAGCTTATGTTTCCCCCCTAACTCCATTCTGAGGGGATAAAGCCTGATATTATGGGGAAAGCGATGAAAAAACATGAGTGGGGAGGGACTGTGGCTTATATAACTGTTGGAGATAACAAATGGAATTGAGCTCAGATGTTCTAGTATTCTATTTGTGTCTTCCTGACTTTTGTGCATCAATGTTAACTCACATTTATCCACATGTTTAAGTTTTCTCATATTCTTCATTCTGCACAATTCTGTGCTGCTATCTTATTCACTTTTCTGCTTTAAGACCTTTTAGTTTGCTTTTAGTGCAGGCCTAGTAGTTACATATTCCATCAATAATTATTTATAAAACTCTTTCAGTCATCTTTAATCTCAAAGGATATTTTCACTGGGAACAGAATTCTTGATAAGTCACTTTCTTATCTATTCAAAGCTATTACTCAACTTTATTCAGCCTTCTCTTTTTCTCGACATGAGCAGTGAGTATTACTTTTGGTCCCATGAATTTAATGAATTCAAATGTGTCTTTCACTCACTCCAGTATTTTTTTTTGGCTTGTTTCCCTCCTTTTTTGGTTTTTATTTGCTTATCTTTGGCTAGCTGAGTTTTTTGATCACACAGAAATTTAGACCAGGTAAGGACTTTGCAAAAGTTTCTTAATTTTTTTCAGAATAAAATTGAGAATTCTGGGCAGAGAGTTGACATGATATACGTTTCTCAAAGATGAACAGAGGAGGAAGGTGAGGGTAGAAGCAGGGAGAGGTATGCCAATAATCCAGAGGTTATATTGTCTCCTAACCAAGGTGCTAACGTTGCGTGAGGTGAGAAACAATCAGATTTTGCATTATTTCCAAAAGTGCCAATGGGATTTCTTAAAAGATTAGAAGGTGCAAGAAAAAAGAACTTCAAAGATAACATCAAGACTTTTGACTCAAGCAACAGGAAGGAAGGAGTCTTGGGATCACTGAGTAGCACTTGGTCCTACACTCAAGCACTATTCTTGGTGCTTCACTGATGATACACAGCTCTGCACACTCATTTGGGATGCTGGGAAGTCCTAATTTTTAGTTGTCTAGAAATATCATCACTAGGCCCAGACCACTGCACCAGGTTTCTTTTTCCTAATCTCACATTCTGTGTATGATGGTAAAATGTCATCTGCTTATAGGCTGCTCACATTTCTTGTTCATACTTTGTTCATATGCCAAACTCAAATGAGCTAATACAGAAGGTAACTTCTCTTTTACTGTTAGTGACTGATCAAGGTTGCTCTGATGTTAGAGGTATTACTTGACTTTGGGAGCCTTGTAATATTGGACTTGTCCTGGAAACAAGGCCATTCCTTCTTCACTGGTGATGTATATGACCTACAGGCTTTGACACTCCTTAAGTCCTCAAGAGGATTAAGCAGACCTCTGTTTTGGGAACTGCTGCTTTTCAGGCATGTTACTTTGTCTATTGGGCTTCCCAGGTGGTGCTAGTAGTAAAGGGCCCACCTAATGCAGGAGACTTAAGAGATGTGGGTTCAACCCCTGGGTCAGCACAATCCCCTGGAGGAGGGCATGTCAACCCACTTGAGTATTTTTGCCTGGAGAATCCCATGGACAGAGGAGCCTGGTGGGCTACAGTCCATAGGGTTGCAAAGAGTTGGACACGACTGAAGTGACTTCGCATGCACACACTGTTTGTTGATGTGGTGTTAGAATTTACTGTAATTTTTAAGCTTTCCATCTGTTCAACTATGGTAAAAAAAAAAAATTTGACCCTGGGAACTATTTCCATGTGTGGGGGTATGAGAGAGAGAGAGAGAGGGAATTATGAGAGCAAAGATAGAAAAAAGCATTAAGTAGCTCTCTGGGTTCTTGCTACACCCTTCTATTTTTTATGGTTTCCAACGTTTCCTATTCCATCTGACATGGACTTTTTATCTGTCAATGTTTAAAAAAAGAAATTTGTAGAGATAGACATATATGTATATTTCATAAACAGTAGTCTAAGAACCCACCTGCAATACAGGAGACACAGGAGATGTGGGTTGGATCCCTGGGTGGAGAAAATCCCTTGGAGTTGGAAATGGCAACCCATCCCAGTATTCTTGCTAGAAAATTCCATGGACAGAGGAGCCTAGCGGGTTACAGTCCAAGGGGTCACAAAGAGTCAGATGGGACGGAACGACTAAACACACACACATGCATAGTCTCTGAAGAAACAATGTGATCACAGGGTAAAAGTGCAAATATGCTTTTGTGGAAGATATTGTATGATGGTGTACTAGTTTGCTGGGCTGGTATAATAAAATACCGTTCGTGTGAGTGTATGCATGCTAATTCGCTTCAGCTGTGTCCAGTTCTTTGTGACTTCATGGAGTATAGCTCACCAGGCTCCTCTGTCCTTAGAATTTTCCAGGCAAAAATACTAGAGTAGGGTGCCATTTCTTCCTCCAGGGAATGCTCTCTACCCAAGGATTGAACCTGCATCTCCTGCATTGGCAAACATGTTCTTTACCACTAGTGCCACCTGGGAAGCACAAAGTACCATACACTGAGTGGATTAAAAAAGAGAAACAGTGTCTTCACAATTCTGGAGGCTAAAAAGTCCAAGTTAAGGTGCTGGCAGGTTTGGTGTCTTAAAGTTTTATTCTTACCTTTTACTTGGCATTTTTCTCGCTGTACTTTCACAGGATGTTCCTTTGAGTGTGCCTATGCCCAAATTTCTTCCTGTCATAAAGATATATGTTAGAATTCCTTTTTTTTTTAAACTGTGGCAAAACACACATAACCAAAAATTTAGCTTCTTAATCATTTGAGACTTCGCTGGTGGCTCAGACATAAAGGATCTGCCTGCAATGAAGGAGACCCGGGTTTGAACCCTGGGTCTGGAAGATCCCCTGGAGAAGGAAACGGCAACCCACTCCAGTATTCTTGCCTGGAGAATCCCATGGACAGACAGCCTGGTGGACTACAGTCCATGGGGTCACAAGGAGTTAGACACGGCTGAGCAACTAATATTTTCACTTCCACTTTAACCATTTTGAAGTGTATAGCGCAGTAGTAGTAAATACATTCATATTGTGCAATTGTTGACACCCATCTCCAGAGTTCTTTTCATCTTGAAAAACTGGAACTCGATATACATTAAATAGTAAATGCTTATTCCTCTTTCTTTCTGCCCCAGGAGACCCCCATTCTATCTCTATGAATTTGACAATTTAGATGCCTCATATAAGTGGAATCAAGTATGTTTCTTTTGTAACTAGCTTATTTCTTTTAGCATAATGTCCTCAGTGTCCGTCCATGTTGCAGTACGTGTCAGAATATCCATTCTTTTTAAGGTTAAATATTATTTTTGTATATACCACATTTTGTTTGTCCTTTTACCCATACATGGGCACTTGAGCTGCTTCTACCTTTTACATATTAGGTATAATGTTACTAAAGATATGGTTGTACAAACATCCCTTTGAGAGTCTGCTTTTGGTTCTTTTGGGTATGTATACAGAGGTAAAGTTGCTGGGTCCTGTGGTGATTCTACTTGTAATTTTTTTAGATGCTGTTATCCATAGTAGTAAGCCATTTTATATCCCCATTAACAATGTATAAGGGTTTCCAACTGCTCCACATCCTCATCAACAATTATCTGGTTTTTTTGAAGTATAGTTGATTTATAGTATTATATAGCTTCAGGTGTACAACATAGTGATTGAATGTTTTTATTGGAGCATAGTTCTACAATGTTGTTAGTTTCTGCTGTACAGCAAAGTGAATAAGCTATACATATATGTATATACCCCCTCATTTTTTGCCTTCCTTCCCATTTATGTCACCATAGGTCAGTGAGTAAAATTCTCTATGCTATATCATAGTTTCTCATTAGTTACCTGTTTGATACATAATAGTGTGTTTATGTTAATCCCAGTCCCTCAAATCCTCACACTTCCCCTTCCTCCACTGGTATCCATGGGTTTGTCCTCCACATCTGTGTCTCTATTTCTGCTTTGCAGATAAGTTCTTCTGTATCATTTCCCTAGATTACACATATAAGCAATACTATATGATATTTTTCTTTCTGACTTCACTCTACATGACAGTCTCTAGGTCCATCCACATCTCTGAAAATGGCATAGTAGTTTTATTCCTTTATATGGCTAAATAATATTCAATTGTATATATATGCCACATCTTCTTTATTCTGTTGATGGAAATTTGGGTTGCTTCTGTGTCCTGGCTATTGTAAATAGTGCTGCAGTAATCATTAGGGTGTGTTTTGAACTACAGTTTTCTCCAGGTATATGCCCTGTGAGACACTGATTTTGCTGTGTCTCATAGATTTTGGATTGTTGTGTTTTCATTTTCCTTTTGCTCTAGGTATCTTTTGATTTCCTTAGTTGCTTAGCAACATTGTTTAGCCTCCATGTGTTTCTGTTTTTTATAGTTATTTTTTCTTGTTGATTTCTAATCTTAGTGTTGTGGTGAAAAAAGATGCTTGAGTTCAAATGTCTTAAATTTCCTGAGGCTGGCTTTGTGGCAGAGCATGAGACCTATCCTGGAGCATGTCCTGTGTTTACTTGAGAAGAAATTGTAGTCCACTGCTTTTGGATGGAATGCCCTATAAATATCAGTTAAATCCAATGGTGTAATACGTCTTTTAAGGGATGTTTTCTTTAAGACTTTTTTTCTGTCTTAAACACTATTGTCAATTGTGTTACTGTCAATTTCTCCTTTGTGGCTGTTAGTATTTGCCTTGTATATTGAGGTGCTCCTATGTTCAATGCATATGTATAATTTTTGTATAATTTTTATATCTTCTTCTTAGACTTATCCCTTCCTCATTATGTACTGTCCTACTTTGTCTCTTGAAAAAGCCTTATTTTAAAGTCTATTTTTCCTGATACGAGTATTCTCTTCCAGCTTTCTTTTGATTTCCATTTGCATGGAATACCTTCTTCCACGTCACTTTCAGTCTGTATGTGTCGCTAGATCTGAAGTGGGTCTCTCATAGACAGCATATATATGGGACCTGATTTTGTATCCATTCAGTCAGCCTGTGTCTTTTGATTCAGTTCAGTTGATTCCGACTCTTTGTGATCCCGTGGGCTACAGCACGCCAGGCTTCCCTGTCTATCACCAACTCTCGGAGCTTACTCAAACTCTATTGTCCATCGAGCTGGTGATGCCATCCAACGATCTCATCCTCTGTCGTCCCCTTCTCCTCCTGCCTTCAATCTTTCCAAGCATCAGGGTCTTTTCCAGTGACTCAGTTCTTCGCATCAGGTGGCCAAAGCATTGGAGTTTCAGCTTCAGCATCAGTCCTTCCAATGAATATTCAGGACTGATTTCCTTTAGGATTGACTGGTTGGGTCTCCTTGCAGTCCAAGGGACTCTCAAGAGTCTTCTCCAACACCACAGTTCAAAAGCATCATTCTTCAGTGCTCAGCTTTCTTTATAGTCCAACTCTCACATCCATGCATGACTACTGGAAAAACCATAGCTTTGACAAGACGAACTTTTGTTGGCAAAGTCATGTCTCTGCTTATTAATATGCTATCTAGATTGGTCATAGCTTTTCTTCCAAGGAGCTAGCACCTTTTAATTTCATGGCTGCAGTCACCATCTGCAGTAATTTTGGGGCCCAAATAAATAGTCTCTCAATGTTTCCATTGTTTCCCCATCTATTTGCCATGAAGTGATGGGGCCAGATGCCATGATCTTAGTTTTATGAATGTTGAATTTTAAGCCAAATTTTTCACTCTCCTCTTTCACTTTCAGCAAGAGGCTCCTTAGTTTTTCACTTTCTGCTATAAGAAAGTAGTCCTGTCATCTGTGTATCTGAGGTTTTTGATATTTCTCCCAGCAATCTTGATTCCAGCTTGTGCTTCATCCAGCCCAACGTTTCTCATGATGCACTCTGCATATAAGTCAAATAAGCAGGGTGACAATATACAGCCTTGACATACTCCTTTCCCTATTTGGAACCAGTCTGTCGTTCCATGTCCAGATCTGACCTGCATACAGATTTTTCAGGAGGCAGGTCAGGTGGTCTGGTATTCCCATCTCTTTCAGAATTTTCCACAATTTGCTGTGATCCACACAGTCAAAGGCTTTGGTGTAGTCAATAAAGCAGAAGTAGATGTTTTTCTGGAACTCTCTTGCTCTTTTGATGATTCAACAGATGTTGGCAATTTGATCTCGGGTTCCTCTGGCTTTACTAAATCCAGCTGGAACATGGGGAAGTTCAGTTCACATACTGCTGAAGCCTGGCTTGGCAAAATTTGAGCATTACATTGCTAGCGTGTGAGATGAGTGCAATTGTGCAGTAGCTTGAGCATTCTTTGGCACTGCCTTTCTTAGGGATTGGAATGAAAAGTGACCTTTTCCAGTCCTGTTGGCCACTGCTGAGTTTTCCAAATTCTCTGGCATATTGAGTGCAGCACTTTCACAGCATCATCTTTTAGGATCCGAAATAGCTCAAATGGAATTCCATCACTTCCACTAGTTGTGTTCGTAGTGATGCTTCCTAAGGCCTACTTGACTTCGCACTCCAAGATGTATGGCTCTAGGTGAGTGATCACACCATCGTGGTTATCTGGGTCATGAAGAGCTTTTTTGTATAGTTCTTCTGTGTATTCTTGCCACCTCTTAATATTTTCTGCTTCTGTTAGGTCCATACTCTTTCTGTCCTTTATTGTGCCTGTCTTTGCATGAAATATTCCCTTGGTATCTCTAATTTTCTTGAAGAGAATTCTAGCCTTTCTCATTGTATTGTGGGATAATGAACCGGTTCAAAATTGGGAAAGGAGTTTGTCAAGTCTGTATATTGTCACCCTTCTTATTTAACTTGTATGCAGAGTCCATCATGTAAAATGTTGGGCTGAATGAAGCACAAGCTGGAATCAAGATTGCCAGGAGAAATATCAAGATTACCATGAGAAATGTCAAGAAATATCAAGAACCTCAGTTATGCAGATGACAGCACCCTAACGGCAGAAAGCGAGGAACTGAAGAGCCTCTTGATGAAGGTGAAAGAGGAGAGTGAAAAAGCTGGCTTAAAACTCAACATTCAGAAAATTAAGATCATGGGATCATCATGACGTTAGTTCCATTGCAGGTCCCATCAATTCTTGGCAGACAAATGTGGAAACAATGGAAACAGTGAGAGACTTAATTTTCTTGGGCTCCAAAATCACTGTAGATGGTGACTGCAGCCATGATATTAAAAGACGCTTGCTTCTTGGAAGAAAAGCCATGACAAACATTGGCAGCATATTAAAAAGCAGACATTACTTTGCCGACAAAGGTCCGCATAGTCCAAGCTATGTTTTTCCTGTAGTCATGTATGGATGTGAGAGTTTGACCATAAAGATAGCTGAGAGCTGAAAAATTGATGCTATTGAACCGTGGTGTTGGAGAAGACTTGAGTCCCTTGGACCGTAAGGAGATCCAACCAGCCAATCCTAAAGGAAATCAGTCCTGAATATTCATTGGGAGGGCTGACACTGAAGCTTCAATAGTTTGCCCACCTTATGTTAAGAGCTGACTCATCGGAAAAGACCCTGATGCTGGGAAAGATTGAAAGCAAGAGGAGAAGCAGGTGACAGAGGATGAGATGGCTGGATGGCATCACCTATTCAATGATCAAGAACCTGGGCAAACTCCAGGAGATGGTAAGGGACAAGAAGCCTAGCATGCCTCAGTCCAGGGGGTCTCAAATAGGACACAACTTAGTGGCTGAGCAACAATCTGTCCAACTAATCTGCCTAAGTAACATAGATACTTTTGTATCCTTTGACTGTCTCACCTCAATTACTCTCAAACCCATCCATTTTAACAAATCAGGATTGAACCAGAAAGTATTCCTCAAAAATGAGGAGTTTCCTGCCAAGATTTTTATCTGACTCTCAATTGTAACATAAATTTTATATTTTGCTGGTGTTTTTTCCATTTGAATCAAGTGAGTCAGTTTTCCTTGTTGAAGGCAGAAGTATAAAATAAACCACACTATTCCCTAAAATAGGAGATTTGCATTGGTCTGGCAGTATTTCCAGAACTATAGATCCCTCAGATCTTAGGCCTTTCTTTTTAAATCTAAAGAATTATTTCTCAAATTCAATTCTACAATTCTTGATTCTAGAATCTAGTCACAGAATGATATCAGAGTATCCAGGACTTCCTATGTTGCCCCTAACAGGACACACAACTCGTTTTTAAAAATTCAAAATCTTTGAGACAAAAAAAGATGACAAGATCAATAAGGGTATCTGATCTGGCAGAACAGGTTTATCTTCCTGGTCTCAGTTGAAATTATGCACAAAACCCCTCTGCCTAGCAAGAGGAAGAACATTAGTTAAAACCATGCCTCTCACTCTCAAGGCTCCAAGTGGTATGAAAGTGGATTCTAAGCACTCCTGGGGCACAAGTGGAAAAATATGTTGGCTGAAAGAGAGTAAGAGTGGTCACTCTGTCCAGTTTGCAGAGGATTCTATAGCTAGACAAAGGCATAAGTATGATAGAGTGGACAGACTCTGCCAGGATCGTGTGGGGGTGTGACTAGTACTGATGATCCACTGAGATTGTAAAGACTCTAGGAGGAGGAGGTCAGGGTATGAGAGGCCACAGGGTGAAGAAATATCAGAATTATAGCACAAGATGTATCTGGGATTGAGGACAGCCAAGAAACAAGGAAGCAGGAGACAGTCCTCTCCTATATGATTACCATAGTGGTAGTCTTCTAAGAACCCAAATATATCCTACTGAAGTTTTAAACATAATGTGAGGTAAGTTGATACAACAACTTCTGAGAGTTCTTAAAATTCAGATCAGTCGCTCAGCCGTGTCCAATTCTGTGACCCCCATGGACTGCAGCACACCAGGCTTCCCTGTCCATCACCAAATCCTGGAGCTTGCTCAAACTCATGTCCATCAAGTCAGTGATGCCATTCAATGATTTCATCCTCTGTTGTCCCCTTCTCTTCCCACCTTCAATCTTTCCCAGCATCAGGGTCTTTTCCAGTGACTCAGTTCTTTGCATCAGGTGGCCAAAGTATTGGACCTTCAGCATCAGTCCTTCCAATGAATATTCAGGACTGATTTCCTTTAGGATGGATTGATTGGATCTCCTTGCTGTCCAAGGGACTCTCAAGAGTCTTCTCCAACACTACAGTTCAAAAGCATCAGCTGTTCAGTATTCAGCTTTCTTTATAGTCCAACTCTCACATCCATACATGACTACCGGAAAACCATAGCTTTGACTAGATGGACCTTTGTTGGCAAAGTAATGTCTATGCTTTTTAACATGCTGTCTAGGTTGATCATAGCTTTTCTTCCAAGGAGTGTCTTTTAATTCCATGGCTGTAGTCATCATCTGCAGCAATTGTGGAGTCCAAAAAAATAGTCTCTCACTGTATTCATTGTTTCCCCATCTATTTGCCATGAAATAGAATTTATTTGCCACAAATTACTTTTCACAAATATTTTTTATTTTTTTATGGAAAATATTTATTTTACACAATAAATAAAATATATTTGCCACAAAGAAAGGCAATGCCAAAGAATGTTGAAACTACTGGACAATTGCACTCATCTCACATGCTAGCAACGTAATGCTCAAAATTCTCCAAGCCAGGCTTCAGCGGTATGTGTACTGAGAACTTGAAGATATTCAAGCTGGATTTAGAAAAGGCAGAAGAACCAGAGATCAAATTGCCAGCATCCACTGGATCATCAAAAAAGCAAGAATTCCAGAAAAACATCTACTTTATTGACTATGCCAAAGCCTTTGACTGTGTGGATCACAACAAACTGTGGAAAATTCTGAAAGAGATGGGAATACCAGACCACCTGACCTCCCTCCTGAGAAATCTATATGCAGGTCAAGAAGCAACAGTTAGTACTGGACATGGAACAACCGACTGGTTCCAAATTGGGAAAGGAGTATGTCAAGACTGTATATTGTCACCCTGCTTGTTTAACTTATATGAAGAGTACATCATGCAAAATGCTGGGCTGGATGAAACACAAGTTGGAATCAAGATTGCTGGGAGAAATACAAAAAACCTCAGATATGCAGATGATACCACCCTTATGCAGAAAGCGAAGTTCTTAGAATTGTATCAGACTAAGGATTTTTAAAATCAATTCCAATTTATCTTATATAACTTTATTTTTACTCTAAACCCCATTATGGACGGAAGATTCAGGGAGAAAAGATTGAAGCAAGTGACATTTTGCATAACTGAGTTTGAGTATAATTTTTTTTACTTGTTATACAAGGAAGTATTTAAGAATATTTAGTGTTTTACTGTCACAAGACTAATTAAGTGGGTGTCAACATTTAAAAGGCTCAGTGAGTACCAAGCATTCAAGGACAACAGAGAAAACCTGGGTCTGTGTATTTGACTTTCTGCAGAGAAGCAAAGAACAATGTTTTCTGGAGCAGAGGTTGGTACCTTTTACAAGTGAGGCACAACTGCAGAAGTCCTTTGGCTTTTCCAAGAACTTACTCATGTTACTCTTCCTGCCTTGTTACCCTTCCCATGGGCCTTTCAGTACACAACAGAATACTGTTTTTAAAAGATAAGTTGTTGTTTGTGTGCCAGGAATTATGCAGCATTTTAAGTTCATTATTCTTATAATTAACACATGAGGATCTACTATCACTACTTCCATTTCTCAGAAGAGACTGAAGTTTAGATTGTGCAGCACATCCAAAGTCTAGAAGTGACGAAATGGTTCAGATCCATCTCTACCCTTTATTCTAAGTCCAGAGCCCAGGTTCTTGTATTACTAATACTTGTGTCAGGTAACACTTTAATAACTATAATGATGCTTCCTCCTTTAACTATTCCCAAATCTTTATTTTTTTCCATGAAGACTTGTAGACTAAAAATGTGATGACAGTGTATTTTACTTCCATCCTGAGTATGGGTAATAGAAAAGAAAGAAATTTGTGTGAAGGAGAAACAAGGGGTTGGCTTTGAAATAAGAGGGATATTCAGGTATTAGACTTAACACATCCTCATACACATTCACCAGGGTACCTTCCCTCTTATCCTGAGATAACCCTTTCACCATGAAAGGGCTCAACCATGATTATAGTTGACAAATAATTAAATACTAGAATTAAGCTTATATCCTGAATCTGATAGGCCTGGGTATTGTCATGGCTGGTGGTCCCTAGGATGGAGGAGAAGCACACATACATGTAGTATTTTTCTTCTTTATACAGAATTGAATGACTGGGGATAAAAAAACTAGGGATTACTGGTAGTTGGTCTTAATCTATAGTAGAACTAACAGGTCATCAGTAGAGAAACACCTTACTGTGGGATTTTGGAGGATACTGGCTAGAAAGTTCTTAGTACTAATCCTTGTGAATTCAATTAAGTCTAGATTAAAAGCCCTGCATGTCCATTCACACAGTTTGTTTCAGGTAGTGTAAATGGACTTTTGGCTAATGCCAAAGAATTATCCTGTGACAAAATTTCCTTGTTCATGGCCATCAGTGACACCAAGGCTGAGGGAAAGAACACCATTTTTCTTCATTTTCTCAAAGCCCAAGGTGTGGTCAGGAGATAAAGTAAGCTTCTAACTCTGATTTTATAGTATATTTTCATCAACTCCTAATACAGGTCAGCAGATAAATTACATTTGGCATTAAAATTATGTTCATAGAACACAGTATTTCCCCAACAAACAGACTTGCTTTTGGCACTGAACTCCAGGACCCTTGATAAAGGAGATGGGAAATAAGCAACTTTCACCCAAAATAATGAAAAAGAAGTATTCCCAGTCAAACCTTAGGCTTAGGCATCATATCCTGAGGAAATAGAAATTTATAACTGGCTTCGGGGCAGGGGGGGCGGTTAAGCTAAATTTTAGAAAATTTCTGGTATTTTAATTTTTTTTTTGATACATGAGGCTTGAATTTTTGTTCTGGCTTAATTATTGACTTCTTTATACATTCAAATACAAGGATGATTCGTTATATTTTAAGACAGCTTCATCATGATAAGTTGCTTCAGTCTTATCCGACTCTGCAATCCTATGGACTGTAGCCCACCAGGCTCCTCTGTCCATGTGATTCTCCAGGCAAGAATACTAGAGTGGGTTGCCATTCCCTTCTCCAGGGGATCTTCCCCATCCAGGGACTGAACCCTCGATTTATGTCTTCTGCATTGGTAGGCAGGTTTTTTTTTTTTACAACTAGCACCACCTGGGAAGCGTTAGCTTTTGAATTTCTGTAATGGGTTGGAAACTGAGGCGGTTAAATGAGCATGTTGGATTTAAAGTCTGAAACATCAACTAAAATGGACATACCATAACTGAGTGAGATTGCTTCATTCCATTTGTTGTCACAAAATATCTATAGGTTTCTAGCTTGAAGTAGCCATCACATGATGGAACTTCTATGATCAATAAAGTTCATACATTTCATTTTGATAATTTATCCATAAGAATTATCCAAGGATATCTAAAGTTTTATCAAAGTTTGCATCTACCACTGGGAATATATGTATTCTCATCACCTTTGCTCAGTTCTCTATCCCGCCTCTTTCAAGTGGATAATCCCAGGGTTACCTTCTTGCTGCTGTCATTTAACTTCAGTTTGGCTGCTGTGCTTCATGTATGCCAATTCAGGGCCTCCAAAACGGAACCTCCTAGTATCCTTCTGTCTCCTCTTCCCCACTCAGAGTCAACTTTTAATGAGGATATGTGGGATATTGCATTTCCATTTATCTATTTAAATGGGAGAATGACCTGGCTTGAGGACTTCCACACCTTTCTAAAAGTTTACAAGTTCTGTTAGTAAAGGTCTGGAAAAATTAGAATGATTAATCTGAGACTTGGAATGGGACTCTACTACCCACAGGAGTTATACTTTTACCTTCCAGAAACTGTACAAAACACTCTCTCCAAAGAGAAACCAGAAGTCTTTTACCAAAAAAGTCAAAGATATAAATGATCCTTCTTCTGTTGTCTGTAGGCTTGTGTCTGTGGTGCTTAATTTTATGAAGTCAAATAGTAAAAGGAATATTATACAAAAAATCAAGCCCCTGATTCCCTCTTTCAAATATTTCAGGTATTCTCCTTTCTGGAAATCCACAAACAGAATATATTCTAGTGTTCCTCTTATCCCCCAAACTCTGGTAAGACTTGGTTGTATGGGTCTTATTTCATTGGCTTCCCTGGTCAGAGCCTTTCCCTGCCATCATTAAATATCTGTGTGTCTCATACATGCAGAACACTCACTTGGATCGAGCCCCTGCCTTTAGAATGTGGAGAAGTCTCTTTCGAATTTGTTTAGTGCGAACAGCATAGACAACTGGATTGAGGATGGGTGGGATGAGGAGGTAAAAGTTGGCCAAGAGGATATGAATATGGGGAGGGACATGATGGCCAAAGCGGTGAGTGAGAGAGGACACAGCAATGGGTATGTAAAAGACAAGAATAGCACAAATATGAGAACTGCATGTACCTAGGGTTTTAAGCCTAGCCTCAGGGGTGGCCAACCCCATTACTGTTCTAAAAATCATCACATAGGAGGCAGTGATGGCTAATGAATCCAGGATCAATACCAGGAAGCCAATTCCCATTCCATATAAGTTGTTGACTGTGGTGTCACCACAAGCCAAGGTGACCACGGCCATGTGCTCACAGTAGGAGTGGATAATGATTTGGGTCCGATAAAGGGGCAGCCTCAGGCGAATCATTATAGGCAGGGGTCCAATGTAGAGTACTCCACGGAGGAGAGCAGCCAAGCCCAAACGTCTCACTGCTGTATGGGTGAGCACTGAGGAGTGGCGTAGTGGGTTACAGATGGCCACATAGCGATCAAAAGCCATGGCAAGGAAGATGCCTGACTCAACAGTGGCAAAGCAATGGATAAAGAACATCTGGGCCAAGCAAGCATCCAGGTCAATGTGGTGGGCATCAAACCAGAAGATGGCTAGCAGTTTGGGCATGGTAGAGGTTGACAGGACTAAGTCAATGACAGCCAACATACACAGAAAAAAGTACATGGGCTGGTGCAGGCTGTGCTCCAACTTTATCACTGCCAGGATGGTCACATTCCCCACCACAGCCACCAGGTACATGGAGCTGAAGGGGATGGAGAGCCAGATGTGCACAGATTCCAACCCTGGGATGCCAGTGAGCCAGAAAGAAGTAGGCACCAAGCAGGCATTATTAGACAGGAACATGTTTGATGGTATAGAGTATGACAGGAGCTCTTAGTTTTAGATTTTTACTCCTATGACAGATATGCCCCTGGAAACTGTAGACTACTGGAATGTTATTTCCATTCTGGGTCACTGGTGGAACCTACAATAAAGAAGAATTTTGAGTACCTACTTGAAAATTGACATTATATATTTTATAAAAGACTATGCCTGAAAACACCCACCAGTACATCTAGAAGCAGGTATGCTCATGACTTCTACTGCTAAATGCTCTTCCATTTCCTTTAGGAAATGGTTCCCCCAAACAAACTTACTCGGTCAAAGGGGATGAACAATTTTAGGGACTTCTACACTGGAAAACATAAATTTCAACGTGCAGTGCTTAAATGTAAGTTCATGTAATAATGTTTAGCCTAATGCCTGCATATGCTTCTCTTCACTGTATACACAGTAACATCAATAACACTGGCTAGCTATTTGAAGTTCCCTATTTTATAATGAAAATTTGGAAAAATGTGCTCAAAAGTAAAGCAGTGTTTCTGTATTACTGCAATATGATGTAAACATTTTACCAGGTGAGGGGCAGATTAAAGAATGGTAGATTAGAAGAAGGTAGATTAAAGTATGATATAATTTTATTAAAATGTGTTATATAGGAGTAATCTTGGATATAAACATTATTTTAATTTTCTTTTTGTGTATGGGTATATTCTGCTTTTGAAAAATAGCTTTAAAAATCGTACAGAATTATATTAGTGAGATACAATTCCTTTTTCTTTAATGGCTTAATAATTATATTCAACAATCTGACCAAACCATTGACTTCTTTAAAAGATACCTGGCATAGGACCTAATGTTTCAAAGGAAAATATCTCATTTAACGTTGCCCAGATTTCATGGTTAGAGAGATGAACAACAGCTAGAGTAAATCTTAAGGAAAATTAAGGACAAATTCTATTAACCTTTCTGAGAATATGGGCATCATCTATGATTTGAGATAGGTAAAAGATGAGGTACGTCTTTTTATGAGCAAATCTCACTGGACATTTGCCCATTATCTGATCATCATGATTAAAAAACTGACAGAAAACAGTTAAGATGGCCCTTTTACTGACCACATCCTTCTTGGTGTTTATTCTTTGAAGATACAGGAAGATCAGCATTAAACCACTGTCCATCACTTGTAAAGCCTTGTCCACGTCTTGCTCTTCTGGGCCTCAGGTACCTCTTAAGAATAGCAACGGCTTCTATCACTTCAAATCTTCAGGGTTCAGAACTTGAGGGCACAGGGTCTAATTTGGGTCTTGCCCTGTCTTGGGCTTGCTTTCCTCATGGTTCCCATTAGAGCCTCAGATTTAACAGGTCAGACTTCCATACTTGTGTCATGGTAACATGGTGACTTTCTTCACACAGCTACATTTTCTGAGACATCTCATCACCACCCTGGTTTTCACCCAGGCATCAAGCCCCATCTCAGAACATCCCTCCTCTACAAAGCCTTCTTTGACTACCTACTCATCCTCTCATATAGAGACATCATCAAATTCCTACCCCCGCATCACCTCAAGTCCATGCACATTTCAAACTATTCATGTCTAAAATATAAATAGCAGTTACATTTCCATAGAAAATGAGCATAAGAAATGCCTCTGTGTAACCTCATGGATTCTATATTCAGGCTCCAATGCACAATTTTCTTTTCTTAACACCCAGTCAATGTCTGATCCAGAAGTAAGTAAACTCATGAAAACCAAAAAGTGGTTCACAAGTGTTCTTTTATATCAACTCTGACTTCAGCAGTTCTGTGAATTGAGTACTTGAATATGCCAATAAGTGATAACACAGGTGAAGTTACTTCCTCAGGGATCTTGATGCCTCAGTCTACCCGTTTTTCATAAGACTACCAATGGCAACAGAGAAGGGAATGGAAACCCACTCCAGTATTCTTGCCTGGGAAAGCCCATGGACAGAGGAGCCTGGTGGTGGCAGTCCTTGGGGTTGCAGAGAATCAGACATGACTGAGCGATCAAACAGCAGCAATCAATGGCAAAGCGTAAGTAGAAAGAACAAAAAAGTGTGAGGCTCTTGGCACCTGGCAACAGTTTCTCTCTCCATATTCTTACTGTTCACTAGAGAGCAGAGAGTAGAGTAGAAATTTACATCCTGCAAACTGGAATAGTTTCCTTTGTTTCACTGTCATGTGGGACATCTGTGAAGATTCCTCAAGTCCAGGAATTGTAGATGAGATAGGGATTTTCAAGGACCAGTAGTCAGTATACAATTTCATCTAACAAAAGGGACAATATCTGGACATGTTCTCTAAAGATGCGCTAGGCTGCTTTCTGCTTTAGGATGGTGTTCTAATAACTCAAAGTCAGGGTAGTCAAAATATCTCATCATAAAAGAAACAGAAATCTGGGTTTAAGTCCGTTCCATGAACACTAACTTTGGTTTGTGCCAGACCCAGTTTAGTCAATAAAATTGCAACTGAGTTTTAGGCTAGGGCCAAGAATACGAACACAGGTATAAAAATAAAATCCACCAAGTTGATAATTGGCCTGTTAAGTGGTGGTTTGAACTAGGTGTGGCACTTAAATTCTGTCACTTTACCTAGAACATTCCAGAGAAACAGTTTTTGTACTAGTCCACATAAGGGCATTTTTACCTGGATAACAGAGATATGCCTGAAAGTCATGGAGAAGGCGTCCTGACGGTGGGTCTGAAACTCCTGAGAGAGATGTTTGGTGGGGGTGAGATAAATGTGGATTAGAGGCAAGACAGTTGAGTTAGCATCGTAACTAAACCTGTTTCTGGCTCTGTGACTTAGAATGGCAAACAGGCAGTATAATCTCTCTGCCTTTGTTTTCTATTTTGTGAAATGAAGGGAGTGATAGCTACCTTAAGTTGCATCATGTATTAAAATGAACTGTTTATAAAAGAGTGTGTGCACACAAAGGAGGTGAACAAGAGAGGCCAGGCATCCTAACGGGCACTGTATTCCCTCCTTACCTGCTCCTCTCCTCTGTTCTTTGCCCTGTTCCATAGAGCACTGGGGCCTCCCTGGTGGCTCAGATGGTAAAGAATCTGCCTGCAAAGCAGGAGACCCTGGGTCAGGAGGATCCCCTGGAGCAGGGAATGGCAACCCCTTCCAGTATTCTTGCCTCCTCCTCCTGGACAGAGGAGCCTGGTGGGCTACAGTCCATGGGGTTGCAGAGTTAGACACAACTGAGTGACTGACACACACGCTAGAGGACACTGACACGGTGCTATTTTCATGTGACCTTGATAATTTCATATCCTTCTCTCCCGATTGTATAAATAGCCTTTCAAACATGGATAAAAAATAACCAAAGAGATATGCTGATGGTGTAAAGATCCAGTCTGGAGAGAAGATTGCCCAATTATGGAGCAGAATACAAGAGGTCCAATCAGGATGAAATAGTTCAATCTTTTCTCTCATGTACTAGGGGAGTACTAGGCAATAAAACTTTCTACCTTGGGGTTTAAACTTTTCCTTGATTTGTAACCCAGTCCAATTTATACTCAACTTATTTCTCCTACTTTTTACTAGAACTGTAAAGAAAGTAAGCCCTGGATGGACCAAAGACAAATGCAGCCTTTGAAAACAGGAGTCTGATTCTAATGACTTTGTCTTCATCTTTGGAATGTACTTACCCATTTGGGCGATGTCCACAGAGCTCTAGGCTCTGTTCATTACAGTAGTCACCTCTTGTCTGGATGATTGGGTGAGTTTAGTTTACAGTCAAAAGGAGGCCATCGCCCTACCTCTTCGATTTTTTTTCTTCTGTGTCCCCTCTTTATTCAGGTACCAGAAATAGCCAGTTTCTTCCAAGGGTTGCACAGAGAAACCTGGGGCCTGCCTTCTGGGTTTTGAGTTACCCACCCCACCATGGGAATAGTCTTCACTCCTTACTCTACTCTGCCTCCCAGGACTAGATTAGAAAACTTATTCCTACTCTCCTCCTGGGGCTGTTGACTATCCCCACATGTCTGACTATCCTTCAAGGCTTGAGGTATTCAAGGACTCTAAAAGTGCCACTGGGAGAGAGTTCACAGGAGAAGGGAGTGGCGAGCCACATACATCAGATACTGGTATAACCAAGAGGGGCACTTATTTGTTAAGTTTTTAAATACTATAAACAAAGTTAAGATGGAGGCTATACAAATAAAGCTGTGTGCTCAGTTGCTTCAGTGTCCAGTCATGTCTGACTCTTTGCAAACCTATGGACTGTAGCCTGCCAGGCTCCTCTGTCCATGGGATTCTCCAGGTGAGAATACTGGAGTGGGTTGCCATGACCTCCTCAAGGGAAGAGGAAGGCTAGTTTCATTTTTTCCATTGTCACAGATTTATTGGGCAATATTTGTCATTTTTTCTTCTCATTCTTAGAATTCCAGAAGGAAAATTATCAATCACTGTGCAGGCCTCATAAATCCTGTTGTCTGCTTGTTTTCCAAAAGTGGTTGTCCAGTTTGTGTTTAACCCAGCATTGAGTTCATTTGCTAAATTGCCCTATGGTTATTTAAGAACTATTATTTATATAGATGAGGACAAAAATACAATATTTTCATTTTATTTCTACAGAGTGAACACTAATATTTGAACAATTTGTGTCCAGGATATTCATTTTGAACAATTTCTCTCCAATTTCTTCTGGGCTTTCCTGGTGGCTCAGATGGTAAAGAATCTGCCTGCAATGCAGGAGATCCCTGGGTCGGGAAGATCCCCTGGAGAAGGGAATGGCAAGCCACTCCAGCATTCTTGCCTGGAAAATCCCATGGACTGAGAAGCCTGGTGGGATATAGGCCGTGGGGTCGCATAGAGACCAATTCTGCTACCATACACTTAATGTGTTTGTTTGATATACTTAAAACGCTTAAAGTGCAGAGAGTTAAGTCAGAAAAATCTGAAGATGTTCCTATAGGAAGTTTGGACACATGTTACATCCGAAGAGGTACTTTGACAAGCATCATTAGTGATTCATAATATTTCATCTTGATTAGAGAACATTCCTTGAGATTTCTTAATTATTCATACAATGTTCTCTCTCTTCTGTATCCTTATAAGCTATGCCTTAACTCTTATTTTTTAAAATTTTATTTATTTTTGGATGTGCTAGGTCTTTGCTGCTACACAGGCTTTTCTCTAGTTGCAGTGAGTCGGGGTTACTCAAGTGTGCAGACTTCTTTGTGGTGGCTTCTCTTGTTGCAGAGCACAGGCTCTAGGAATGTGAGCTTCAGTAGTTGCAGCTCATGGGCTCAGTAGTTGTGGCTCCTGGGTTCTATCTACAGCACAGACTCAATAGTTGTGGTGCATGGGACAGGTTGCTCCATGGCATGTGGGTTTCTCCCAGTCCAGGGATCTAATCGTGTCTTCTGCAATGGCAGGCAGACTCTACCCATGAGCCACCAGGGAAATTCCTGCTTTAACTCTTAATCACCCTCGTCACTGGGCTGATCAGTTTGGTAAAGAGAAAGAAAAGACACTCACATGCCATTTTGAAAGTTTGCGAGACATTGATCACTCTAAATGTTAACAAAATGATCATCTAGAGCTTTGTGACAAAAGCAATCACAATCTTTCATCTCTGGGAAATATCGGCTTTATCACACATTGATTCCCTGTTGTAGATTATTGCTCTCTCCCTGGTACAGACTCAGGTTAAAGGAATTGTTAGCATCTTAGGCAAAACTGGAAGGATATAGCGATGTAGGATTCAGGAGTTAGGTCTGATTTTAAAGCTCCTTTTCTCCCCCACCAGGTTTATTGACCTATAATTGGCATTTAGGGTCTACAATGTGTGTGTGTGGGGGGAGCTGGGAGGAAGGCAGGAATCCTGGGGAGTACACGGTGTGAAAATATCAGCCTTCAGGAGGGCTCACATTACTAAGACGTGACCCTTACCCAAGAGCCTTCAGGTGCCAGTGCTGGGATGCCTGAGGCCAAACAACCAGCCGGGTAGGAACACCGTCCCACCTGTCAGCAGAAAGGCTCTATAAAGTCTTCCTGAGCTCACGGTATCTCACTAAGTACATCCTGACAGGGACCTGCCCATCAAAGGGGCAAGACCCCAGTTCCACCCATACACATGTATGCTATCGACAAGAGACCCACTTGAGATCCAGGGCCACATACATACTGAAAGTGAGGGGATGGAAAAGTGTATTCCACGTAAATGGAAATAAAAAGACAGTTGAAGTAGCAATACTCAGATAAAATAGGCTTTACAATAAAGAATGTAACAAGAGACAAAGAAAAACAATTTTAAGTATTTGCCTTATATAGAGTTGCTCCTATGTTCTGTGCATATATGCTAACAGACGTAAAGGGAGAATTAGTAATGCAATAGTGGGGGACTTGAACAATATCTCACTTTGGTGAAGGGAGAGTTCAATGTAATTAAGCACTCTTTTTACAAAAGGTTTTCTGCTGGCCACAAGGAGCTGATGTCATCATGAAGGGATTTAATGATTTTCTAGATGAGGAGATGCAAGGATTGGGATCATGAAATTAGTTCCTGAAAATATCTAAGTAAAGGCCTGTTCCATCAGCTTCTCTAGAGCAGAATGTGCCCACTCTACCCTGAACAGTACGGGGTTCAATCTCCGCAGAGGCTGACTGCAAATGCCCTTGGTGTTTGATTGCTGGCAATGCTCTTGGCAAGGGCCAATTTGTAGTTGACAGGGCTCCCTTGTGGTTATAAATTTGATTATACTTTGAGAGGCATTTCATGACTGTTTCCCACGTTGCTGTGAAGGCTCATTCCTAGCTCCGGAGAAGGTTTTGCTGATAGTCCAGTAATAGCACATTGAGTGGCCTAAGTCTTAATAGTCAAAGATCTCTAGACACTTGTCTTCTAGTTATGGTCCAGGAAAATATTCCCTCTAGTTGCATCTTCCCATATCTAGAGTTACACTATTACAATCACTGGTCACATTGAGCTATACATTTGATCAACTGCTTGAGTCTGCTGCTGCTGCTAAGTCACTTCAATCGTGTCCGACTCTGTGCGACCCCATAGACGGCAGCGCACCAGGCTCCCCCGTCCCTGGGATTCTCCGGGCAAGAACACTGAAGTGGGTTGCCATTTCCTTCTCCAATGCATGAAAGTGAAAAGTAAAAGTGAAAGTGAAGTCGCTTAGTCGTGTCCAACTCTTAGCGACCCCATGGACTGCAGCCTACCAGGCTCCTCTGTCCATGGGATTCTCCAGGCAAGAGTATAGCAGTGGGTGCCATTGCCTTCTCCAAGCCTAGTTATCATTATTTTTGTTGGAGGCTCAGTCACACACTTGGTAATATAAGAAACAAATAATGTGGCTAATAACATTAGTGGAATTATAAGTAAATATTTCAGCCATGAGCCTCCCACACCAAACCAGTTGTTTAAAAGATTGTCAAGACTAGGGAATGGGTCATTTAAGGCAGAAATCTGATCTTTCATATGGTTCATCAAATTTGTTACATTAAATGATTCATCAGGTATGAAAACACAGTATGCAGTTTGAATTATGGCACAGGTACCTCCCTGAGATGCTGCAAGGATGTCCAGGGCTGTGCAGTTTTGTAGCACCACCTTCTTCATCATAGAGACCTCAGTAACCAGGCTATTAGCCTATTGAACTCTATCATTCAAAGCTTATGAAATTTGTTAAGGCTTTGCTATGGCAAATTACATCCTCCAATCCCATTGAAGGCACACAAGAAAATAACTGCTAAATGGTCATACCAGTAGAATACAGATGTGTTGACTCATTGGTTTCACATCAATGTTAGATTGCCTCAAGTTACCTCTAATTTGTTATGTATATAACCTTGACTTCATGGGAATCCCATGGGAAGGTGTAGCCTTCCTACACCTTCCTATCCATCCTGGTAGAAGCCAGGCCATAAATTAGCACCACAAATCCACGGAGTTCCATACCAATTACACTCTCTAAGGGTAATAGGCAGCATAGTTCATATGGCACCCAGATTGATATTGACTAGATTGATCATTCTTAGTATGATTTAATTGTTGCCAACACAGAGGAAATTTTAAACTTAAAAGACCATTGCTTGGTGTTAACCAGATAGATCCATCCCATAATTGTGGGAGTTTTCCTTTTAGTAGACAAGAGGTTACTGTTTTTGACTGAGACTTAGCTTGTCACTCTGAGCTAGGAGAAAACTTAAATCTCTGGTCAGGGTCACAGCAGGTATTAATCGTCCAGGTGAGAGGATACCATCTAGTAATACCACAAGTAGACAGAACAGGACTGAACACTCTTCTAAAATAAATTTCCTAGGTGGTAGCCAATCAGATCCCTGGAGGGGATGGATCTTGCCCCCACCAAGGCAACCCAGGAGTACAAGACACAGGTAATTGGTCACAACCCAACAATTGGATTGAGTTTTAAACTAGCATAGAATCATGTCTATGATAGGCCTTTGTATATAAATCAAATGTTTTCTAAGAAGTCAAGAAAACATTATAAATGATCATATGAATCAAGTACAGCATCTTGGGCAAGCTGTCTACTTCTGATGTCATCTTCTTATCCTAGTGTGGTGCAGTTTCCTTTGCTTGAGCATTGTTTTATGGTGTGTATGAAGGCAGTAGTCCTCCCTATAGAACAGTCGGGTGTAGGGGCCTTTGGAAGTTGGGAGTTAATTCAAGAGTCAATTTCCCTTCAGTTTCATTGTGTGTGAGCTAGTTAAGAGGACTTATAGAAAGGTCCATCCATCCAGTTTGGAGACAGTCCCTTAAATTATGTCTTTCTCCAGTCTTGGTTGCAGGTCTGATCTTCATCCACAGATTACTGAGAAAAGCTTCAGAAATAAACTTAGTGTCCTTTAATAATTCAATTAAATTTTACATTGATATAGCATAACATCAAAGAACTATCCAGGAAATGACTCTTAGTAGATACAGATCTCTGTTAACAAACTGAGATTTAACATTCACTGGAACTTTTTCTCCCTAAAATTACCCTCATTATGACCAAATTAAGACTAGTTAGTTTGCAAAATAGGTCTGGTCTCAATAAACTTGGCCTGATGAGTTATATAACCATAATTGATCATCGACTTTTTTGCTTTGCTGAAACTTTTCTAAAAAGAGCCTCAGACTGAACTTTTAAAATAAAATCTCTCAGGGCTAGGAAAGTCGCGCCAAAGGCTTATCACAGATTTCACCTAACAATTCTAGGTGAAGACCTCCCTTCTTAAGGTCTTCAAAATTCCTTGAGATTTCTTTACATGTTAGTGAAATAACCCTCCTAACTCATCTGATAAAGTTACCTGAAACCTAAGAGTTTCCAATCTCTGAAGGGGTCAGATAGAAAAGATAAATGTTTCAATTTGTTTATAAAGTATTCTTTTGCCAATGTGTTTATAAAGTACACTTTTGCCAAATTACTATCATGGTTAGTTTGAGGGGAAGGTTTTTCTTATACCTAGCAAACACAGATTCAAACCAGTAATTTTTCAGATAGAAATCAAAGAAGTTATAAGCATATTCACCAGTTCATTCAGTCCTTTTGTTAACTTTTGTGAAGTCATCAGGTTTTCCATTATGTGTTAGTTGCTCAGTCTCTTTACAATCCCAAAGTCCTTTTTATAAATCTCCTTGAAGAGGAAGCATTTTTGCAAAACTTGGTCAGTGCTGTGACAACACTTTAAGATAGCAACTAGAATTACGACTGATAACATTTTACCCAGACATTCAGAATTTTAGGAACTCCATATAATTTCTAGGACAACTATATTAGTAACATTTATCATACAATATAACCCAATATTTACTACTCACTTGACAATACTTCCCATGTAATTCTGCATACAAAATGAATCTAATTAGCATAATGTCTCTCTTTGGGATGTTTCAGGGGATCTCTGAAGCATCCTAAAATTAGGTAGACATCAAAAGTGACTCATTAGAGTGATTTAGGAAGTTTTGTTAACAAGTATCAAAAAGGTTTAGAACATTCAGTCAGATAGGACTACAGGATATTGTGATGCAATAGCTATTCACTTAGCCAAAGTAACAATAAAGGATTTCAGAACAGATCATTTTAAGAGATGAAGAAACTTAAATTTGTTATCAAAAAGCAGTTCAACACCTGAAGAGCATGTGTCCTCTTAACAGAGAGGAAAGATAAAATCAAATTTTTACACCAGTTTACTTTTAAATTAAACAACTCAATTTATTTTAAACTTAGTCATGACCATGCACAAAACTCTCTTCTTAGGGTCCACAGTCCTGACCATGCATAAAAGTCTTTTCTTAGGGTCCACTTTCCACAAACCTTCTAATCACTTTCTGTACCCATTACTTTGTTCTCCCATCCTGAAACAGCTACCTATAGGTCAGACCTACTTCCTTTACTCCTCATAAAGCGTAATTCTGTTCCTTCTACTTTCTTTACTGGAAACATCCTACTTTCCTTAAGTGACCAAGAACTGACCTTTATATTAGCATTATATAGATTGCTGAGCATAAGCACCAGTGATAATTTCTAAAAACATTTGCTTTCTTATAGAGAACATCTCAGGATGGCACCAAACATATTCATTAATAGTCCAAAATCTCTTTAGTTTCTCTTTAAGAGGAAGTTACTGTTCAGTAATGAATGTTTCAGAATCATAATTGGAAATGGCCTGAGGTGCGTGCATACTCAGTCGTGTCTGACTCTGTGACCCCACGGACTGTAGCCTGCCAGGCCCTCTCTCCATGGGATTCTCCAGGCAAGAATGCTGGAGTGGCTTGCCATTTCTTACTCCAAGGGAATCTTCCCAACCCAGGGATTGAACCCATGTCTCCTGCGTTGGCAGGCAGATTCTTTACCACTGAGCCACCTGGGAATCCCAAATTCAATACTCTTTCATTACTTAGTTTAGCACAACCCCATAGAAATTCAAGCTATTCCAATCTGGAGACACTATTTTAGACAGACATTCCTAAAGCATAGTTATTCTTTATAGGGTTTATCTAAAAGATCATATCTCATTTATGTATTTTTCTTAGAAGTTTCAATTGAGGTAATTTCCTTGCTGACAAACTTGTAACAGATATAACATTATTTAATGCAGATTAAACCTAGGCACAATGAAAATATTCTGCTCAATGTTAATAACTCTCAGACATCTCTATATTAGTTAGGTCAAACAAACATTAATACCAGGTATTTAATACTGCATATTTCCGAGTTCACATGAACCTGAAATTCATTTAGGTTAATTTCTTTTGTATTTGGAATTGTCTGATTTGTAAATCCATACTTTTCTTAGGCCAATTAGATTAGAACTCATTTACAAAGTAATCTCAGCAATCAGCAATTTATCCAAAAACAAAGACACACACTGAGACATACATATATCCAAATAGACACAAAAAGAGATCTCACAGCTTTGTTTTCCAAACGTGTTATGAATCAGATATCACAATACAAAATTCACTAATTGTAAATAAAAGTCGGAATGAGAAAATTTTGAAAATTGTTTCACTCCCCCCCCCCTTTTGTTTTGTTTCAGAAATTATAGATGGTCTAAATAAGTGAAGCAGAGAGCTCTAGTCTCAAGGCATAAGAGGAGTTATTTCCTCAGGGCAAGAATTCCTTGGAAGAAAAGTTATGACCAACCTAGACAGTATATTAAGAAGCAGAGACATTACTTTGCAAACAAAGTTCTGTCTAGTCAAAGCTATGGTTTTTTCAGTAGTCATGTATGGATGTGAAAGCTGGACTATGAAGAAAGCTGAGCGCTGAAGAATTGATGCTTTTGAACTGTGGTGTTGGAGAAGACTCTTGAGAGTCCCTTGGACTGCAAGGAGATCTAACCAGTCCATCCTAAAGGAGATCATTCCTGAATATTCATTGGGAGGACTGATGCTGAAGCTGAAATTCCAATACTTTGGCCACTTGATGCGAAGAGCTGATTCATTTGATAAGAGCCTGATGCTGGAAAAGATTGAAGGTGGGAGGAGAAGGGGATGATAGAGGATGAGATGGTTGGATGGCATCATCGACTCAATGGACATGAGTTTGAGTAAACTCTGGGAATTGGTGATGGACAGGGAGACCTGGCATGATGCAGTTCATGGGGTTGCAAAGAGTCGGACACGACTGAGTGACTAAACTGAAGAATTCTAAGACATCTTTTTTCCTTCAAGCTTTCTCTGCAGTCTAAAGGATATGGTGACCATACCGTCAAAATCATCTTTATTTTTCTGTGATCATAGTTTTATAGTCAAAATTTAGATCAGATATCACTCAAATTGGCCCTGATGACAAGGGCAGATTGGTCCCGGCAGGGATTGTCCCTCTGGAGAAGTGGAGGATCTTAATTTGATTAGTCCCCAGCTATTGATTATAGGAGAAAAGTCCTGAACATAAGGGAATTTCATTCCATTTTCCCATCCTGTGGCAATAGAGATCTAATATTTTTAGGCCATTTTTCTTTGTCATTGGATCATAGCTATAGGTTGACCAGCCAATTAAAATTTTTCCAGGGGATTCCCAGGTGGATTGTGGAACCTTAGAGGAAATCAGTTCAGTTCAGTGGCTCAGTTGTGTCCGACTCTTTGCAATTCCATGAACCACAGCACACCAGGCCTCCCTGTCCATCACCAACTGCCAGAGTCCACCCAAACCCATGTCTATTGAGTCGCTGATGCCATCCAATCATCTCATCCTCTGTCGTCTCCTTCTCCTCCTGCCCTCAATCTTTCCCAGCATCAGGGTCTTTTCAAATGAGTCAGCTCTTCACATCAGGTGGCCAAGTATTGGAGTTTCAGCTTCAACATCAGTACTTCCAGTGAACACCCAGGACTGATCTTCTTTAGGATTGACTGGTTGGATGGATCTCCTTGCAGTCCAAGGGACTGTTAAGAGTCTTCTCCAACACCACAGTTCAAAAGCATCAATTCTTCAGCGCTCAGCTTTCTTTATAGTCCAGCTCTCACATCCATACATGACTACTGGAAAAACCATAGCCTTGACTAGACAGACCTTTGTTGACAAAGTAATGTCTCTGCTTGTTAATATGCTGTCTAGGTTGGTCATAACCTTCCTTCCAAGGAGTAAGTGTATTCTAATTTCTTGGCTGCAATCACCATCTGCAGTGATTTTGGAGCCCCCCCAAATATAGTCAGCCACTGTTTCCACAGTTTTCCCCATCTATTTGCCATGAAGCGATGGGACCGGATGCCATGATCTTAGTTTTTTGAATGTAGAGCTTTAAGCCAACTTTTTCACTCTCCTCTTTCACTTTGATCAAGAGGCTCTTTAGTTCTTCTTCGCTTTCTGCCATAAGGGTGGTGTCATCTGCATATCTGAGGTTATTGATATTTCTTCCGGCATTCTTGATTCCAAGCTTGTACTTCATCTAGCCCAGAATTTCTCATGATGTACTCTGCATATAGGTTAAATAAGCAGAGTGACAATATACACCTTTGACATACTCCTTTTCCTATTTGGAACCAGTCTGTTGTTCTATGTCCAGTTCTAACTGTTGCTTCAGACCTGCATACATATTTCTCAAGAGGCAGGTCAGGTAGTCTGGTATTCCCATCTCTTTCAGATTTTCTATGGTTTGTTCTGATCCACACAGTCAAACGCTTTGGCATAGTCAATAAAGCAGATGTTTTTCTGGAACTCTCTTGCTTTTTCGATGATCCAACGGATGTTGGCAATTTGATCTCTGGTTCCTCTACCTTTTCTAAATCCAACTTGAACATCTGGAAGTTCACAGTTCACGTATTGCTGAAGCCTGGCTTGGAGAATTTTGAGCATTATTTTACTAGCGTGTGGGATGAGTGCAATTGTGCGGTAGTTTGAGCATTCTTTGGCATTGCCTTTCTTTGGGACTGGAATGAAAACTGACCTTTTCCAGTCCTGTGGCCACTGCTGAGTTCTCCAAATTTGCTGACATATTGAGTGCAGCACTTTCACAGCATCATCTTTCAGGATTTGAAATAACTCAACTGGAATTCCATCACCTCCACTAGCTTTGTTCATAGTGATGCTTCCTAAGGCCCACTTGACTTCACATTCCAGGATGTCTGGCTCTAGGTGAGTGATCACACCATCATGATTATCTGGGTCGTAAAGATCTTTTTTGTCCAGTTCTTCTGTGTATTCTTGCTACCTCTTCTTAATATTTTCTGCTTCTGTTAGGTTCTTACCATTTCTGTCCTTTATTGAGCCCATCTTTGCAAGAAATGTTCCTTTGGTATCTCTAATTTTCTTGAAGAGATCTCTAGTCTTTCCCATTCTATTGTTTCCTTCTGTATCTTTGCATTGATCACCGAGGAAGGCTTTCTTATCTCTCCCTTGCTATTCTTTGGAACTCTGCATTCAGATGGGAATATCTTTCCTTTTCTCCTTTGCTTTTCACTTCTCTTTTCACAGCTATTTGCGAGCCCTCCTCAGAGAGCCATTTTGCTTCTTTGCATTTCTTTTTCTTGTAGACGGTCTTGATCCCCATCTCCTGTACAATATCACAAACCTCCGTCCATAGTTCTTCAGGCACTCTGTCTATCAGATCTAGTCCCTTCAATCTATTTCTCACTTCCACTGTATAATTATAAGAGATTTGATTTATGTCATACCTGAATGGTCTAGTGGTTTTCCCCACTTTCTTCAGTTTAAGTCTGAATTTGGCAAAGAGGAGTTCATGATCTGAGCCATAGTCAGCTCCCGGTCTTGTTTTTGCTGACTGTATAGAGCTTCTCCACCTTTGGCTGGAAAGAATATAACCAATCTGATTTCAGTGTTGACCATCTGGTGATGTCCATGTGTAGAGTCTTCTCTTGTGTTGTTGGAAGAGGGTGTTTGCTATGACCAGTGTGTTCTCTTGGCAGAACTCTATTAGCCTTTTGCCCTGCTTCATTCTGTACTCCAAGGCCAAATTTGCCTATACTCCAGGTGTTTCTTGACTTCCTACTTTTGCATTCCAGTCCCCTATAATGAAAAGGACATCTTTTTTGGGTTTTAGTTGCAAAAGGTCTTGTAGGTCTTCATAGAACCGTTCAACTCCAGCTTCTTTGGTGTTACTGGTCGGGGCATAGACTTGGATTACCGTGATATTGAATGTTTTGCCTTGGACACGAACAGAGATCATTCTGTCGTTTTTGAGATTGCATCCGGGTACTGCATTTGGACTCTTTTGTCCAAAGAGGGGCGGCAGCCGAGAGGAGTTACCCCACATCCAAAGTAAGGAGCAGCAGCTGCACTTTGCTGGAGCAGCCGTGAAGAGACACCCCACGTCCAAGGTAAGAGAAACCCAAGTAAGATGGTAGGCACTGAGAGAGGGCATCAGAGGGCAGACAGACTGAAACCACAATCACAGAAAACTAGCCAATCTGATTACATGGACCACAGCCTTGTCCAACTCAATGAAACTAAGCCATGCTGTGTGGGGCCACCCAAGATGGACGGGTCATGGTGGAGAGGTCTGACAGAATGTGGTCCACTGGAGAAAAGAATGGCAAACCACTTCAGTATTCTTGCCTTGAGAACCCCATGAACAGTATGAAAAGGCAAAAAAATTGGACACTGAAAGATGAACTCCCCAGGTCAGTAGTTGCCCAATATGCTACTGGAGATCAGTGGAGAAGTAACTCCAGAAAGAATGAAGGGATGGAACCAAAGCAAAAACACCACCCAGTTGTGGATGTGACTGGTGATAGAAGCAAGGTCTGATGCTGTAAAGAGCAATATTGCATAGGAACCTGGAATGTTAGGTCTATGAATCAAGGCAAATTGGAAGTGGTCAAACAGGAGATGGTAAGAGTGAATGTTGACATTCTAGGAATCAGCGAACTAAGATGGACTGGAATGGGTGAATTTAGAGGAAATACTTCCCGTATTAGCTTGAGCAGTTTGTACCAGATGCCTGCGTGCTCAAACCAAACCAACAAAACCAAACCAAACCAGAGCTTTGCTAGCCAGAAGTCACCCTACAAATAAAACAAAAGGCAAAGAGATCCCTAGAAATCAAAAGTCATGTGGCAAGTGCCCCCAAAATGTGGCAAAGTGATGCCCAGAAATCAAAAGCCAAATGGCATAAATGCCAAACATGACTTCCTAATCCCACGAGACCTGTGACCTGGCGGAGTCTGTGCTAGTGGCCCCATCCTTAGTTCTGCTATATTTTCTAGAAATTTCTTTTCTTTTTAACGCATATATATGGAATTTGAAAGATGGTAACGATAAGCCTATATGTGAGACAGAAAAAGAGACACAGATACATAGAACAGTCTTATGGACTCAAGCAATTTCTTGTTGGTCTTCTGCAAAGAAGTTACTCTATCATTTTTTTCTTTCAGAAACTTTTTGATTGATGCCAAAGTAAGCATCCCATTCAGTCTGTTTGAACTTGTGGCCAGCTTTTGGATTATCAAAATAACCCCAGTTTGGACATTTTCATTGAGCTCTCCTTTAGTATAATTTCCCCAATTAACTATG
The DNA here is from genome assembly GCA_024291935.2 of Okapia johnstoni. NCBI lineage: Eukaryota > Metazoa > Chordata > Mammalia > Artiodactyla > Giraffidae > Okapia > Okapia johnstoni. The sequence continues at coordinate 27,529,991 of CM044325.1, forward strand.
TACCTGAAAGTATGAGTTCTGTGAAGTGAAGTGAGGTTGCTCAGTCGTGTCCGACTCTGCGACCCTATGGACTGTAGCCTACAAGGCTCCTCTGTCCACGGAATTTTCCAGGCAAGAGCACTGGAGTGGGTTGCCATTTCCTTCTCCAGGGGATCTTCCCGGCCCAGGGATCAAACCTGAGTCTCCCACATCGCAGGCAGACGCTTTACCATCTGAGCCACCATGAGTTCTGTACGTATTGTAAATGAATCTGGCTGGAATGTTAGTCAGAGGTTGGCTTTCTGACATCCCTCATTTGTTTTTGAGATTCTGTTCCTCATTTCAAGTTGAATTTGTCAGTGATAAAAGTCACTAGTGAAATTGCGTGGTGGGCCTGTGTGCTGCTTGTGAGCTTAGCTCCTCCAAGAGTCCTCCTCATTTCAGCTCCTCTTACGTGTCTAATTCTGCCTTCAGCAATTTAAGACCACCGTGGCGGCTCAGGTTACTGAGTGGCCATTTCTTATTTTGATGTGCTGATGAGCAAGTATTTTAATTAATAAGTGGGTTTCCCTACGGGACCCCTGCATGGTATGAGGACTAGGCCTCCACCACTCCTGTTAACCTCTCAGTCACCTGAGAAAACCAGAACCGGCCAGGAGGAGTCTTGTCCCTTTTCTTTGGAGCAAAGGTCTCCAGTATTCTCCTCACTTTTATCCTGACAAATTGTATAAAGGCAGTCGAATGGAGGCAAAGGGTCAGATCAGTTTCTTATCTAATCACTCAGCCAAGACCACTTAGTCCCCTACAAGGGAGCAACCTTGCTCTTCTTCAACTGAGCCTCAGGTATTCCTTGTTTTATTTATTTTTTTCAATCAACACCTCACCCCCGCCCACAGTACCTTTCCACTGGGTGAGTAATTCCCAGGTGTGTTTTTTTTTTTTTCCAACCAGTCCCCCACTCAGTATCTTTTGACTGGGTGGGAGTTTCTCCATGTCTTTCAACCAAGCTCCACTCAGTGTTTAGACCATGAGTGAATATGCCCTGGATATTTCCCCACAAACTCCCCCACCCCACTCCCCACCAGTATCTTTCTAACTGGGAGCGGGCAGATGACCTGCTCCACTGCAGAATAAAACTCAGAATCTCAACAACACAGGAGATTAGAGAAGCAGGAAAGCGTTACCCAGATTTGTCTGTACTCCCTGAGGAGCAGCTGGGCACACAAGGCACCACTGCTGGTACCAAAACTGCAGTTCCTTGTGGAGTTCAGGTGAAGGAAGGAAGTCCACTCCTGGTTTCTTCATTGGTCACCATAGCTGTCAACTAAAAAAAGACGCACAACTTGAGTTCAGTTCAGTTCAGTCGCTCAGTCGTGTCCGACTCTTTGTGACCCCATGAATTGCAGCACGCCAGGCCTCTCTGTCCATCACCAACTCCTGGAGTCTACCCAAACCCATGTCCATCAAGTCAGTGATGCCATCCAACCATCTCATCTTCTGTCGTCCCCTTCTCCTCCTGCCCCCAATCCTACCCAGCAGTCAGAAGTTAAGTTTTATTTGGGGCAAAATGAGGACTGCAGCCTAAGAGTCAGCACCTCAGATAGCTCTGAGAGGCTGCTCCAAAGAGGCAGTGGAGGAAGGTCATTGGTGAAGGGGGAGTTCAATGTAATTAAGTACTCATTTTACAAAAGGTTTTCTGCTAGCCACAAGGAGCTGATGTCATCATAAAGGGATTTAGTGCTTTTCTAGACATGAGGAGATGCAAGGATTGGGATCATGAAAATATCTATCTAAAGACCTATCCCACCAGATTCCCTAGAGCAGAGTGCCTCATTCCCTCAGAGGGTGTTGACAGTCAACAGCTGCAGCAGCATGCAGCGTGCTTGCATGCTTAGTTGCTCAATTGTGTCTGATTCTTTGAAGCCCACCAGGTTCCTCCATCCTTGGGGATTCTCCTGTCAAGAATACTGGAGTGGGTTGCCATGTCCTATTCCAGGGGATCTTCCCAACTCAGGGATCGAACCCAGGTCTCCCGCATTGTAGGTGGATTCTTTACTGTTTGAGCTAGCAGGGAAGCCAGGGTTCAATCTCTGTAGAGGCAGATGCAATGCTCTTGGCAAGTGCCAATTTGTTGTTGAAAGAAGGAAAGAAAGAGCAGAAAAAGTGAAATAGAGACAAAACAATAGCAAACGTCAAGGAAACTAAAAGCTGGTTCTTTGAAAAGATAAACCAAGTTGGTAAACCTTTGGCCTGACTCATCAAGAAAAAAAGGGAGAGAAATCAATAAAACTGGAAATGAAAAAAGTTACAACGTATACTGCAGAAATACAGAGAATCATAAGGGACTACAACAAGCAACTATATGCCAATAATATGGACAAATTCTTAGAAAGGTACAGTCTTCGAAGACTAAACCAGAAGAAAAATATAGAGCAGATCAATCACAAGCACTGAAATTGAAACTGTGATTAAAAAACTCCCAACAAACAAATGCAGGGCCTGATGGCTTCACAGGCAAATTCTATTAAACATTTAGAGAAGAGCTATACTCTAGCCTTCTGAAACTGTTCCAAAACATTGCAGAAGGAGGAAAAACTCCAAATTCATTCTATGAGGCCACCATCACCTTGATACCAAAACCAGACACCTATACTACAAAACAGAGAAAATTACAGGCCAATATCACCGATAAACACAGAAACAAAAAACCTCAACAAAATACTACCAATTTGAATCCAACAATACATTACCCTAAGGATTCAAGGGTTTTTCAATATTCACTAATCAATCAATGTGATATACCACATGAACAAATTGAATAAAAACTATGATTTCAGTAGATGCAGAAAAAACTTTTGACAAAATTCAGCACCCATTTATGATAAAAATTCTCCGGAAAGTGGGCATAGAGGGAACATTTTGTTGTTGTTCAGTTGCCCAGTAATGTCCGACTCTTTGGGACCCTGTGGACTGAAGCACACCAGGCTTCCCTGTTCCTCACCATCTCCTGGAGTTTGCCCAAGTTCATGTCCATTGCATACCTCAACATAATTAAGGTCATGTAAGACAAACCTACAACTAACATCATACTCACTGGTGAAAATTTGAAAGCATTTCCTCTAAGAGCAGGAACAAGACAAGGATGTTCACTCTTGCCACTTTTCTTCAGCATAGTTTTGGAAGTCCTAGATACAGCAATTAGAGAAAAAAAGGAAAAATAAAAGGAACCCAAACTGTCACTGTTTGCAGATTACATGATACTATACATATAAAATCCTAAATATGCTACCAGAAAACTATTAGAGCTCAATGAATTTGGTAAATTTGCAGGTTACAAAATTAATACACCAAAATCTGTTGCATTTCTATACACTAACAAAAGATCAGAAAGAGACATTCAAGAAGCAATCCTATTTACCATCGCATCAAAAAGGATGAAATACCTAGGAATAAACCTACCTAAGGAGACAAAAGACCTGTATCCTGAAAACAAGATACTGATGAAAGAAAATGAAGACGACACAAATAGATGGAAAGATATATCACGTTTGTGGACTGGAAGAATCAATATTGTCAAAATGACTATACTACCCAAGGCAATCTACAGATTCAGGGCAATCCCTATCAAATTACTAAGGGCATTTTTCACAACTAGCACAAAAAAATGTTAAAATTAGTATGGAGACAAAAAAGACCCTGAAGAGCCAAAGCAATCTTGAGTTAGAAAAATGGAGCTGGAGAAATCAGGCTCCCTAACTTCAGATTATAATACAAAGCTATAGTCATCAAAATAGTATAGTACTGGGATAAAAATAGAAATATAGATCAATGGAACAGGATAGAAAGCTGAAAATCAAGCCCACACACTTATGGTCAATTAATCTTTGACAAAGGTAGCGTGACTACACAATGGTGGAAAGATTCTCTTCAACAAATGGTGCTGGGTAAACTGGAGAGCTACATGTAAAATGATGGAATTAAATAATTTTTTAACATCATACACAAAAAATAAGCTCAAAAAGGGTTAAAGACCTAAATGTGAAACAATACTACAAAGCTCCTAGTGGAAATCAGGCAAAACACTGACATAAATTGCAGCAATATCTTTTCCAGTCCTTCTCCCAGCATAATGGAAATAAAAGTATAAACAAACAAATAGGAGCTAATTAAAGTCAAAAGCTTTTGCACACCAAAGGAAACCATAAGCAAAACAAAAAGACAACATATTGGGAGAAAATATTTGCAAATGATATGCCCAACAAAGGAGTAGTCTCCAAAATACACAGCCATGAGGCTTAATATCATCAAAACAAACAAAAAATCGGCAGATCTAAATAGACATTTCTTCAAAGAAGACCTACAGATGGCCAAGAGGCACATGATAAGATGCTAAAAATTGGTAATTTTTAAAGAAATGCAAATCAAAACTACAATGAAATATCACCTCATATCAGTCAAAATGGCTATCATCAAAAAATGCACAGGACTTCCCTTGTGGTACCAGTAGATAAGAATTCGCCTGTCGATGCAGGGGACATGGGTCCGATCCCTGGTCCCGAGAGATTTCACATGCCGCGGAGCAACTAAAGCCCATGTGCCGTAACTACTGAGTCTGCGTGCTGCAACTACTGAAGCCTGTGTGCCCAGAGCCTGTGCTATGCAACAAGAGAAGCCACAGCAGTGAGAAGCCTGTGCACCACAACAAAGAGTAGTCCCTGCTCTCTGTAACTAGAGAAAGCCCGAACATAGTAACAAAGACCCTTTGTAATCAAAAACAAATAAATTATTTTTAAAAATGCACAAACAATAAATTCTGGAGTGGTGTGGAGAGAAAGGGAACCTCTTACATTATTGGTGGGAATGTAAATTGTTGTAACCACTATGGAGATAGAGTATGGAGGGTCCTTAAAAAACTAAAAACAGAGCTCCCTTATGACCCTGCAATCCCAGTCCTGGGCATATATTTGGAGAAAGCATGTTCAGAGGGACACATGCACGCCGAGTTTATTGCAGCAGTGTTCACAGTAGCTAAGACACGGAGGCAGCCTACATGTCCATCAACAGTAGAGTGGACAAAGAGGGTGTGGTACACATATGCAGTGGAATATTATCCAGCCATTAAAAATAATGAAATGATGCCATTTGCAGCAACATAGATGGACAGAGATTGTCATACTGAGTGTAGGAAGTCCGAGAAAGAGATCATATAACATCCCTTATATGTGGAATCTAGAAAAATGATGCAAATGAACTTATTTACAAAACATTAACAGACTCAGACTTAGAGAATGAATTTATGCTTACTGTGGGGGAAGGGTGAGGGGAAGGGGTAGTTAGGGAGTTGGAGATTGACTTGTACACACTGTTGTATTTAAAATCAATAATCAACAAAGACCTTCAATATATCACATGGAACTCTGCTCAGTGTTATGTGGCAGCCTGGATAAAAGAGTTTGAGGGAGAATGAATACATGTATGTGTATGGCTGAGTGGCTTCTGTGCACAACTATCACAATCTTGTTCATCTGCTATATACCAATTAAAATAAAAAGCATTAAAAATAAACATAAAAAAGTTTCTGTATAAATTAATCTTAACAAAATGAAAAGACAATCTAGAGAATAGGAGAAAATATTCACAAATCATATCTGTAATGAGTTAATATCTAAAATATATGAAAAATAAAATATATGACAAGAAAACAATCCAATTTAAGAATTGTGGAGGATCTGAATAGACATTTTCCAAAGAAGACAGACAGATGGGCAACAGGTATTTTGAAAGATGCTCAACATCCCTAAAAATCAGGGAAACAAAACCACAAAGAAATGTCATTTTATACTTGTTAGTATGGCTATTACCAAAGAGACAAGTTACAAGTGTTGGTGAAGATGTTGACAAGGATATAAACACTTGTATACTGTGGTGGGAATATAAATTGGTGCAGGCATTATAGAAAATGGTACAGAGGTTCTACAAAATACTAAAAGTAGAACTAATATATGATCCAGCAATACTACTTCTGAGTATTTATCTGAAGGAAACAGTCTCTCTCTCTCTAGGGTATTTGCACTTCCATATTTATTGCAGCATTATTTACAGTCACCAAGAGGTAAGTGGTTATTGACAGGTTAAGAAAGAAAATACGGTATATAGAATATTGTACAGCCATAAAAAGGAAATTCTAATATTTTCAATAATGTAGATGAAATCTGTGGGCATTATGCTATGTGAAATAAGTCATATAAAGACAAATACTGTATAACATCGTTTACAAATGGAATCTTAAAAAAATCTGAATTCATAGAGAAGAGATAGGTGGCTGCCTGAGGCCACCTATCTCTTCACACACAGGTGAAGTGTGTGAAAATGGTATATAAAAAAAAATGGTACAAATTTCCAATAGTTAAATAAATCCTGGTGATGTGATATATAGCCTGGTGATTATACTTAACTACTGTATATTGAAACGTGCTAAGAACAGATCTTAACAGTTATCACAAGAGCTGCGGGATGATAGACATTAACTTATGGTGGTAATCATCTAACAATATATACATATCAAACTTTTAAAATTGTATTATTTTTAGGTACACAATTATATGTCAATTTAAAAATTAAAGACATAGTAATATGCATTTGTTTCCTCTAAGTGAAAAGTCAATCTGGAAAGGCAACATATCATATGATTAAACCTTTGTGACATTCTGGAAAAGGCAAACAATGGAGACGATCAAAAGATCAGGGGTCGCAGGGGTCGCAGGGGTAAGGCATAGGGAAAGATGAGTAGGTAGCACAGAGGGATGTGAGGGGAGTAAAAATACCCTATATGATACTATGATAATATAATACTATAATAGAGGATACACGTCACTGTATATTTGTCCAAATCCATACAACACCAAGAGAAACCTAACGTACAACATGGTCTTTGGTTATGATGCATCTATGTAGTTCCACTGCAACAAATGTGTTGCTATGGTTGGAGATATTGGTGATGAAAGCAGAGGGTATATAAGAAGTTTGCATGCCCTTCTCATTTCTGCTGTGAGCCTAAAACCACTCTAAAATATAAAGTATCTATTACATTCAGAGTCCTTTTACTTCAATAAAACTTAAGGGTCTGGTGGTGTGAAGGATTTTGAGATATCCCTTCTAATGTGAAGGTATGGTGAAGGATAAGATGGTGCATCTGTTCTCTCCTATAAAAAAGGTGGGAGGTATAGCTCATGGGCTTCTTTGGGTTTAAGAGGCAACATATTCCTCACTTGGGTGTGTACCCTGGCCCACTTACTGAATGACCCCTAAAGCTTCTAGTTTTGACTTGGGCCCGGAAATAGAATGTATAGCAGGTTCAGGCTACTGTACAAGCTGCCTTGTCACCTGGGCCATATGATCCAGCAAGTCCATTGATGCTTGAAGTATCAGTGGCAAATAGGCATGCTTACTGGAGCCTTGGCAGACCCCTATAGGTGAACTGCAGTAAAGACAAGTAGAATTTTGGAGTAAAGCCCTGCCCTCTTTTCTGGATGACTACTCTCCATTTAAGAAATAGCTCTTGGACTACTACTGAGGCCTTGGTAGAGGTTGAATACTTGAGCATGGGCCATCAAGTGACCATGTGACTTGGAGCTTCCCTTCCTGAACTGGACTTTATCTAACTCACCAAGCCATTAAGTGGAGCATGAATAGCAGGACTCCATCAAATAGAAGTGTTATACATGTAAATGAGCCCAAGCATGTCATGAAGGCACAACTTACATAAAGTGGCCCCAATGCCCATGGTAGGAGAAGGCAATGGCACCCCACTCCAGTACTCTTGCCTGGAAAATCCCATGGATGGAGGAGCCTGGTAGGCTGCAGTCCATGGGGTAGCTAAGAGTCAGACACGACTGAGCGACTTCACTTTTACTTTTCACTTTCACGCATTGGAGAAGGAAATGACAACCCACTCCAGTGTTCTTGCCTGGAGAATCCCAGGGACGGCGGAGCCTGGTGGGCTGCTGTCTATGGGGTCGCACAGAGTCGGATACGACTGAGGTGACTTAGCAGCAGCAATGCCCATGGTCTGCACTGCTACTACAGTTTCTCCATGCCTGCAGCTATAACTTCACAAGGAGTTTATAGAGGAACCTAAGACTTGGGCCTAGTTTATAGAAGGTTCTGTACAGTATACAGGTACCACCTGAAAATGGACTGTCCCTTCCTGGGACATCCCTGAAGGAAAGTGCTGAAGAAAAATCTCCCTGTTGGCAGAACTTTGATCAGCACAACTGATCAACAAGTTGTTTACTTTTCTTGGAAGGAGAAGAAGCCAGAGGCACAATTATATACTGATTATGGGATATGGCCAATGATTTGGCTGGATAGTCAGAGACTTGGAAGGAACATGATTAGAAAATTGGTAATGAAACATTAGGGAAAATGAGAGACATCTCTGAAAGGATGAAAAATGAAGATGTGTCCCATGTAAATGCTCAAAGAATGACCTCAGCAGACAAGGACTTAAAAGTCAGGTGGATAGGATGACCTGTTCTGTAGATAGTAATTAGCCTTTTTTCCTAGCCATTCCTGTCATTGTTCAGTGGAGTCATGAACAAAGTGGCCACAGTGGCAGGGATGGAGGCTATATATGAATCCAGTAATAGGGAATCACTAAGGCCAATCTGGCCATGTTTGTTGCTGAGTGCCCAATCTGCTAGTACCAGAGACTAACACCAAGTACCCACTATGGCTCCATTCCCCAAGGTGGGGCATAGCTGCTTGATTCACTTGAAACAGAGCCTCACAACCAAACCCAGCTTGCATCAGATTCTCAGCCGATCTTCAGATGCATAAACAAATCCAGTTGAGGTAAGAAGTCATCTCAGCCAGTCTCCAGATATATGAAACATACATTTTTATGTATGTACAACATACATTTTATGTTGTATGCCACTGAGACTTTTGTGGGTATCTGTTTTGTTCCACAGTCCATTATGAAACATCAAATTGCCAACATCTGTTGGATCATCAAAAAAGTAAGCGAGTTCCAGAAAAGCATCTACTCCTGCTTTATTGACTATGCCAAAGCCTTTGACTGTGTGTACCACAACAAACTGTGGAAAATTCTTAAAGAGATGGGAATACCAGACCACCTGACCTGCCTCCTGAGAAATCTGCATGCAGGTCAAGAAGGAACAGTTAGAACTGAACATGGAACAACAGACTGGTTCCGAATTGGGAAAGGAGTACGTCAAAGCTGTGTATTGTCACCCTGCTTATTTAACTCATATGCAGAGTACATCATGTGAAATATCAGACTGGATGAAGCACAAGCTGGAATCAAGATTGCTGGGAGAAATATCAATAACCTTGATATGCAGATGACACCACCCTTATGGCAGAAAGCAAAGAAGAACTAAAGAGCCTCTTGATGAAAGTGAAAGAGGAGAATGAAAAAGTTGGCTTAAAATTCAACATTCAAAAAACTAAGATCATGACATCCAGTCCTATCACTTCATGGCAAATAGATGGGGAAACAATGGAAACAGTGAGAGACTTTATTTTCTTGGGCTCCAAAATCACTGCAGATGGTGACTGAAGCCATGAAATTAAAGACGCTTGCTCCTTAGAAGAAAAGCTATGAACAACCTAGGTGGTGGTTTAGTCGCTCAGTCATGTCCGACTCTTGGGACCCCATGGACTGTAGCCATCAGGCTCCTCTGTCCATGGGATTCTCCAGGCAAGAAGACTGGAGTGGGCTGCCATCTCCTTCTCTATGACCAACATAGACAGCGTATTAAAAAGCAGAGACATTACTTTGCCAACAGTATAGTCAAGGCTATGGTTTTTCCAGTAGTCATGTATGGATGTGAGAGCTGGACTACAAAGAAAAATGAGTGACAAAGAATTGATGCTTTTGAACTGTGGTGTTGGAGAAGACTCTTGAGGGTCCCTTGGACTGCAAGGAGATCCAACAAGTCCATCCTAAAGGAAATCAGTCCTGAATATTCATTGGAAAGACTGATATTGAAGCTGAAATTCCAATACTTTGGCCACCTGATGGGAAGAACTGATTCACTGGAAAATACCCTGATACTGGGAAAGATTGAAGGCAGGAGGAAAAGGGGATGACAAAGGATGAGATGGTTAGATGGCATCACTGACTCAATGGACATGAGTTTGAGCAAGCTCCAGGAGTTGGTGATGGACAGGGAAGCCTGGTGTGCTGCAGTCCATGGGGTCGCAAAGAGTTGGACACAACTGAGTGACTGAACTGAACTGACATTTTGGAAAATAAATGTTTGTCATTATTATATAGTAAATTGAATAGTGGATTAAATAAGTATTTCCAGGCTGTAAGATCTGATTTGTCCCTATGTTTTATATAAGAATGACCTTGTCTTTCAGGTGACACTCATAGCCTCCTACAGAGGTGAATTGAACCCCACCTAGAAGTCTAATAGTATATGAATTCCATTACCATGTAATACAGTCTATGTTTGTGTCATTAGTATTTACTGTTTTTAGGTTTTCCACCCAACCATGTTCAAAAGAAACAAGCAAAAAGTTTGAATTAAAGGTAGAACATCATTTATATGTGTGTGTGTGTGTGTAAATGTCAGAGGAAACTATAGGAGCAGAGGTGGGAAATGAGCATAAATAAGTCTCTAGTCTCTAGCTACACTCTTTCTCTGTGGCCATTTCCAACTATCTGAACATGGGCTTAGAGATTCTCTTTCAAAGTTAATGATATGAATAGACAGATATGTAGACACATAGACAGAACTAGAGATAGAGATACATATAATTTCTAAACAGTCTGAGGAAACAGTAGTCATGAGATAAATGTAGAAGAAAGCATATGTGAAAGATTGTAAGTAAGGGCTTGTGTGACCACACAAATGCTAGTTGTCAGGATTAATATTAAGGAATTCTTTACTATATAAATTTGTATTGGATAAAGAAAAAAACAAAGGTCAATATGCCCATTTCCCATCTGCTTTGCCTATTTATTCCATGATACTGGGCCCTGTGATGGGGAGTTCACAGAGCACCAACTGTTGAACTTAACATTTCCTTGTCTCAGGACATATAAGTCTAGCATTCCTACCATAGCAATCCGTGTATTCCCAGTCCCTAGCATAGATTTGGCATTCAATATTATGTGAATAGGAGAAGGCAATGGCACCCCACTCCAGTACTCTTGCCTGGGAAACCCCATGGATGGAGGAGCCTGGTGGGCTGCAGCCCATGGGGTCGTGAAGTCGGACACGACTGAGCGACTTCACTTTCACTTTTCACTTTCATGCACTGGAGGAGGAAATGGCAACCCACTCCAGTATTCTTGCCTGGAGAATCCCAGGGATGGGGGAGCCTGGTGGGCTGCCGTCTATGGGGTCGCACAGAGTTGGACATGGCTGACGCGACTTAGCAGCAGCAGCAGCAGCATTTTGTGAATGGACTCTTAAAAAGAGGAAGTCACATTCTTGGTGAAAATGTAAGATACATCTGTGTGAAAATAAGGATTGTATGAATGCAAAGAAATGTCAGAAAGACTTGTCTTAGTAAAAGTATTAAATGAGAGGGGTTGCCCTTTGGGATGTAGAGCCCAGAAGAAATCAAAGAAGGCAAAAACTGACGTATTTGAAGAAATAAATCTTAATGAGCAAAGCTGTCTATATAGGAACCTATAGCCCTGGAAAATCATGAGCTCCCCCAAACTGGCAGTATTAGGTTGGCCAAGAAGTTCCTTTGGTTTTAAAGTAAGAATAGGACATATTTTTCATTTTTACCAAGAACATTATTGAACAACGTAGTCACTGTTTTGTTCCACTCACTGCCATTTTTTCAGGCAACTTTATAATTCCATCTTCCAAAAACTATCTTTTTGAGCAAAGAACTGTTCAATGTGTCTTTTATAGTCTCCTAGGGAATTGAAATTTTTTCTATGAAGAGAATTTTGTAAAGATGGAAATAAGTGGACACCCAAATGTGCAATGTCTGGTGAATGTGGCAGATGAATAAGAACTTCCCAGCCAAGCTGTAACAGTTTTTGCCTGGTTGAAGAAACATTTGGTTCTGTGTTAACCTGATAGAAGATTATGGGTTTTCTGTTGATTAATTTGGGAGGCTTTTTATTGAATGCTGCTTTCACTTGGTCTAATTGGGAGCAGTACTTGTTGATATTAATCACTTGGTTTTCTGAAAGGAACTCATAATAGAGGATTCTATTTTAATCCCACTATATACGTAACATCTTTGGATGAAGTCTGGCCTTTGATGTGGTTGGTGGTTCATTTCAGTTGCCTCATGATTTCTTCCACTGCATATTATTGTACAAATATGAATATTTCATTACCCACAATTCATTTTAAAAATGGAATGTTTTCACCATGTTTAAGTAGAGAATTGCATGAGGAAATATGGTCAAGAAAGTTTTTTTTCACTCAACCTCTGTGGAATCCAAACAAAATGATTAACATAAAAGCTGGTATAAATGATTCTCAACACTTAATATGCATTATTTTGAGTATGTTGGCTATCTCCTGTATGGTATAATGTTGATTGTTCTTCATGTCTCAACTTGATTGCTATCAACATCAACTACTCTACCAGAATATGGAACATGAAACTTTGTAAACCACTTTTAGACATCTGATTAGTCACAGCACCTTCTCCATACACTGCACAAAATTCTTTTCTGCATTTCAGTTGTGTTTTTACCTTTCTTGAAATAAAGCATAATATGCCAAAAATGTTTTCATATTCAACATTAAAATTACTTGTGTAGCTATAAGTTTTTTAAATGCATGCTGATAAGACAGCTGTCCTTGTACAATCTAACAAAACTGTTTCAAATGAACTGAAAGACAACTAAACACTTCTAGAGCCATCTTATGGGGGAAAGAAATGAACCGAACCTTTTGGCCAATCCAATATTTCAGCAGAGATAGAGCATAAGCTGTCAGACTAAAGGAACATTCCTGCATGGATGAAATTTTGATCCTTATCTAAGTCTTGACTGGATTAATTCACCAAATCCACTTAGTAAATTACCTCAAAAGCATCTCTGTGTTATTAGGTGATGTTGGGGAGAAGGGTGGGTCAAACCTTTGCCTCTGATAGAAAAGTGGGGTCTTTGCTGTCTTCTCTAAGTCAGCAGTTTGAGTCCAGAGGCTACCAGAATAGAAGGAACCTTGAGTCCTTATCAGACTGGTGACACCAGTTGGTTTTCATTTCACCAGGAAAGAACTGAACACAGAAGTCTGGCAACCCTCTACTTCCTCATTCCCTCATTACCTCACCCCTATTCAGTTTCCTATCTGTCCCAGCCTATCTCTGCCTGCACCTCACTGTCACTTACACATCCTTTCTCAGGAACAGTCCTAAGATTTGTTCACGAATCTGCTTGGTCTTGACCCCATAGATGATGGGATTGACTATGGGTGGGAAGAGCAGATAGAAATTGGCAAGGAGGATGTGCACATGTGGAGCAGCCTGGCGAGCTATCCGGTGCATGATTGAGGAGATGACAACAGGTGTGTAAAAAGCTAAAATAGCACCTATGTGGGACACACAGGTCCCAAAGGCTTTATAGCGGGCCTTGTGAGAGGCAAGCTGTAGAACTGCCCGGAGGATGAAGATGTAAGACAAGGTAACAAAGAGCAGGTCCAATACCACGATGAACATGGCCACAGCAATGCCATAGATATTGTTGAAGCGAGTGTCCCCACAGGCCAGCCTTACCACGGCCATGTGCTCACAGTAGCAGTGGGCAATCACTGGACCTCGGCAGTAGTGGAAGCGTCTGAGCAGAAACGGGAGTGGAGTCATTAGTGTCACAGCCCGAGTCACAGCAGCCAAGCCAATCTTGGTGATAAGTGGCCCAGTGAGGATGGTGCTGTAGTGCAGTGGCTTGCAGATGGCCACATAGCGGTCAAAGGCCATGGCCAGCAGCACTGCTGACTCCATGATGGAGAAGGAGTGGAGAAAGAACATCTGGACCAGACAGGCATAGAAGTTGATCTCTCGATCCCTGAACCAGAAGATGGCTAGCATTTTGGGAAGTGTTGTAGAAGAGAGGACAAGGTCAATGGCTGCCAACATAGCCAGGAAGAGGTACATGGGCTCATGCAGGGCTGCATCAGCCTGAATGATGAAGAAGAGGGTGCAGTTGCCAAGCAGGGCCAGTGTATAGGCTGAGCAGAAGGGAATGGATATCCAGACATGTAGGTGGTCCAGGCCTGGGATCCCCACCAACAGGAAGACTGCTGGATGAGTTGAAGTGATATTGGAGGATGACATGGTCAACAGAAATTCTCTTTCTCTGGTCTCCTTCCACAGGGCCCTTCCAGGGAGTACACAATGTCAGCAGGGTTATAGTATTCAAGTTCAAACTCCGATATTTACATGGAAGTCCTTGACCCTACTTCTGGACCTTAAAAGAAATTACAAAGTAATCATAATATGAATTATGGAACATTATATATCATCTCTGCCCTCAAGATGCTTATAAAACTATTGAGTGGTCAGGACATCAAATTGCAGTAGAGCTAAGAAGGCATCCTTTATAAAAGAACTGAGTGGATGAAGAGTTTTTGTGGTCTTTGTGTAGCCAAGGACAGCTTTATTAAGGACATAGATACCTGCTCAATTCAAATCTTACCCTAAAACATTCACTGTCTTCGTTTGCCTCCCATCTCAACCTGTACTCCTAATTACAAAGGGGAGTTTCTCTTCTGAAATGTCAAGCTTGAATACCTAACAAATAATTAAGCCTGGCACTTTCTGAAAAGTCACTTCCTCTAAGTATTGATATTATCGGTCATTACTTGACACTCAGAAATCTCAAGTAGGGCCATAAAGCCCCATCACCTCTAGTTAACTTGAGAATGTGAAAAGCCCCATTAGCCCCCTTCCCTTCAACTTTAACTTTTATACTTCTACCTTCAACTACTTTTACTTCTACAATTCATGACATTCATAAGAGATGCTCCACTCTATTTTTGAAAGACTGGCCTCTGAATTTCTTGGGTTTCACATCTTTGTTCTTCTTTCTGGGATTTTTTTACCGGCTTTTCCCTGCTTTTCCCATCATTTATTGTGAAAATGCAGAATCATTTGTTTCCCCAAATTTTGAACGGTCTCCCTTCTCTTTTCTCTAAGTTCCTACATAAAGTTTCTTCTGAGGATTAACTGAGATAATCTTCTAAAACACTCAGTACAGTGGATGAAAGGATAAAGAAAATGTGGCATACATGCACAATGAAATACTATTAAGCCATATAAAAGGAGAAAATCCTGCATTTGTGACAACACAGAGGGACACTGAGGGCATCATGCTAAGTGAAACAAGTAATACGAAGAAAAGCAAATACTGTATGATATCACTTACACATGGAAACTGGAAGAAAGAAGAAACCAAACTCATAAAAACATATTGGTGGTTGGGAGGTGGGGTTTGGTGTATGGTTGAAGGTGGTCAAAAGGTACAAACTTCCAGATATAAAACAAATAAGTTCTGGGGATATAAAATGCAACATGGTAACTTCAGTTAAAAATAGTATAGGGACTTCCCTGGTGGTCCAGTGGTTAAGACTTCACCTTCCAATGCAGGGGGTACGGGTTTGATTCCTGGTCGAAGAGCTAAGATCCCACATTGCCTTGTGGCAAAAAAAAACAAAACATAAAACAGAAGCACTATTGTAATAAATTCAATAAAGATTAAAAAAATACTCTTGTATATTTGAAAGTTGTTAAAAGAATAGGTCTTAAAGTTCTCATCATAAGAAAAAATAACTATGTGAAGTGATAGATGTTAACTAGTGGTAATCATTTTGTACTATATCCATGTACCAAATCATTGTATTATACACCTTAAACTAATTCAGTGTTATGTCCAGTGTATCCCAGTAAAACTGGAAAATTTCTTAAAAAAAAAACACAATTATGGAACATTAAAAAGTGCTCAGTAAATGTAAACATGTTTTTGAGTTGAGAAATATAAAAATATTGACAATCATATGGTTGGTAAGTGTCAAAGATCAAACTTGAACTTGGAGAACTCTGGCTTCCTACCTTCAAATTCAGTGTCTTATATCACTCAAATCTGCTTCCACCTTGTTGCTCCACAAGTAGTTCATGCTCAGGTTAAATAAAACTAAGTCATTGCCCTAGTATAGAAAAAAGCTTTACAATCTAAAGAATTGGGCCCATATAGTGCCACTGTACCAGCAGAAACTCGATGATATTTTTAAAGTTTTCGCTTCCTCACCTTTCGATAAAGGTAATAACTATACCTCCCACAACCATCTTGTTGAGCTTTAATGTGAAGGAAGATGGAATCATGAGAACAGACCTTGATAACTGTAAAGCATTGTACACATACCACCATTACTGTGGTCCTTCCCTAGCACAAATTTGCCCTATTTTCTAAAAGTTTATCTTGATTAATAGCAGCACAATCCTGTATCCCTTGGCTTCAAACCTTCCTCCAGCTAATAGCCCTTGTTTCTCTTCCCCTTCACAGCACAACTTGTTTAGAAGTTTGTATGAAATCTCTGCTTCCTCATCTCTCATTTAATTCTCAGTCTTTCCCAATCTAGCTTCCATCTTCACTACTCCCCATACACTGATCTTGTTATCACCTCCTTTCCCCTCACTCTCACCTTCTCCTCCTTTTCTGCTTTTTATTCTCACGCTTCTCTAGGTGTTCTCTTCGATTTCTTTTGGCTTTTTTTTTTTAACCTGTCTCTGTCCAGGGAATTCTTAAATGCATGGCTTTTACTTTTACTATTAGATATTCCAGTCATCACAAATAAAATACGGCCAAAACAAATATTTCTATCTCCCCACAAAATACTTCCTCCCTGGGATGTGTCCATCTCAGTAGGTATTACTGCTGTCTGTCCTATAGTGAGCTCAGAACCCTAGAGACAATCATTCTTTCTTTCCCTCTTCATATTCAGTTCATCAGTAAATCTTATTAATCTGCAAAATGTATTTCACTCCCTATGCTTTTTTCTCCTGCCAGCACTCTTATTTAAATCACTATCATCTTTCACCCAGACTACAAAAGCCTAACATCTGGCCTTGGTGGTCTGTATATTGGACACTCTGTAATCCATTCTCCTTACTACAGATGAAGAGACTATTAAGGCTAATTTATACTATGCTGGTGGAGAAGGCACTGGCACCCCACTCCAGTGTTCTTGCCTGGAGAACCCCAGGGACGGGGGAGCCTGGTGGGCTGCCGTCTAGGGGGTCGCACAGAGTCGGACACGACTGAAGTAACTTAGCAGCAGCAGCATACTATGCTGGGCCTTGCCTAAGACCTTCTTGGAATTACCACTGCACTAAGGATGAAATCCACACTCCGACCCTGGTTTACAGGTACCTGCAGCGTCTGGTCCCTGCTCATTTTTCAGCCTCATCCCCTTTCACCTATGCTTCAGTCATACAGCTTCTGCCACACCCTGCTCAATAATGACGCCCCATGAATCATCTGAATTCCCTCATGCTGTTCTCCTCTCTATGCCCTTTGTCTTCCCAAAGTCACATCATCTCTTGCCAGTGTCACTAGAAAGCTCTCCGTATAGTTTTCTACCCCACTCCATCTATCTACCATAGTGTGATAGACCTATTGAAAACCACTGGCAATCTCATGACTATAAAAATAACTTAAAACTGCTTAACATGGACACAAACTTGGTCTTACCTAAATTAGCCTCACTTCTTACCATTCCTCTAAAAAAATATTCATCCTAGGTTCAGCCACACTGAAGTATCTGCGTCACTTTCTGAGAGACAGTCTTGCTTGCAGCTCACATTATTTATCCAGAATACTTTCCTCTGCCTATTTCCACACCTGGCTAAGATCCTGCTACCATCTTGGTGAAGCCTTCTTAGACCCCTCCCGGAAGATTTTCTCAGTGTTTTCAATTGAGACTCATTAATGGGCTGAATTAAATAACACGGGGAGAGAGTGATGTATGTTGCCAATGCACTTATCTGTCCATTCATTGGACTGTGAATGCTTTTAGTACAAGAATTTTGCCTTCCTCATCTCTGTATTCACAGACTCTATTGAACCTGGTTGTTGCTCAGTAGATGCTCTTTAAATAAATGCATAGGGGAGGGAGGCTCAAGAGAAAGGTGATACATGTATAATTATGGCTGCTTTGCATGGCCATATCGCCGAAACCAACACAACACTGTAAAGCAATTTCCCCCAATTAAAAATCAATTTTAAAGTAGTCATTAAAAGATAAACAAATGCATGAAGGACTCTCTTCATGAAGAAACTTCCTCCTCTATGTTGCTGGATAATATACCATCTGATGCAAAGTGAGGCTTACTGGATATGTCTTAAGCACCTCCACAGATGGAAATTCTGTAAAACCTTCCAACAGTTTTGGCTAACTAGGTCAGAATGAGAAGTTTTTTTTTCTTTTTTCAATTAAAAACTTCTCCAAGTCTAATCTGCATTTTCTCTGACTAAGCACTGGGATCAACAACATGGAAGCCCCATGACTCTAGGGCTGTGTTTTTACATTTACTGCCAGTATATCCTTGGTACCCATAGAGAAATTCACTAATATTTCTTGAATGAATGAATATCCTCTTCTCCATGGTGCCATCCTATCCTAAGTGAATGTGCTTCTCCAGTTCCAAACAGGTCTCTCCTCCTCCCTGAGGATCCACTTCCTGGGAGCTCCTATTGACCATCACTGGTCCTCCAGTCTCTTTGCCCATACAACCTCAATCTCACAGCTTCCCATTCTGTTGGAAATGCCTAATTATTCATCATCTTCCCTCCCTTCCAGATTCAACAAAAATACACGTCTAGTGTCATTTACAATACAACTCTGCTTATCTGGTTTCTTTTTTCCATCACCCTTCAGCCTACTTGGCAGAAGTGTTCTGTCATTGTCTTGGTTTTTGCCTCCACAGCCAGAATGTCAGCAAATGACAAAAGAAAGCCTGTGTCATCTATTTCAATGTCTCCCCTGAAAGTGTATGTGGCTCTGTATCTGGAGAGTATTCAATCAGTGGTGTAGTGTAGGTAGGCTACACCTTTAACTTGAGAAGATCCTAGAATGATGATGTATATGGGAAACTGAACCCCCAAGTGATCCTGGAGGTTATAAAGAGGCAGATAAAGGACTGAATTTCACATCTTCTGACTCTTATGTCAAGATTCAGTCTACAGGACTACACTGAAAAGATAGAACTCATTGTTGCTGGACTTTAATAAACAAGTGTAACTGATCTGTCCCTTCCATTTCTTATTTTTGTTTTCTCCTTTTTTCCCTAGACCATTTCAGCAGCTGTGACTGAGGAGGGGCAAGACTGAGGCAGGAGGAGGGCAAGTAGCACTTACAGGAGGGAGGTACTAACCTCAAAGATTAAACTTGAACTTGGAGAACTCTGGTTTCCTACCTTCAAATTCAGTGTCTTATATCACTTATATCTGCTTCCACCTTGTTGTTCCACAAGGTCTGGGTCACTTAGCTAAGGTCTTATTGAGGATGACCCTAACACATGACATAGGAGCACAGGCCTGGAAGGCAGAAGAGGGTTTCTTCTAATAATAATGGGATAGCAGGGTGTGAGGCTTGTAGAAGATCAAGTATTTGGGGAGGGGCGAGAGACGGTCTCTTCTTAGACAAGGACAGACATACAAGGATGAGAATGACAGAAGATGAGAAATTCAGGAGATGAGCTCATGCCACAGAGAAAGTAAATTTTCTGTCCAGGCATGAGTCCATGAGAGAAGGATCTGCCCTGTGCACCCTGGGTTCATGCCTCTGATCTAGCCTGTTCTCCTCAAACATGAAGCACTCTTACATTGGTTCTTTATTCATCATTTGGGTAGCCCCTCTGGTGGTAGTGGTTTAACTGCTAAGCCTTACTCTTGCAACCCCATGGACTGTAGCCTAACAGGCTCCTCTGTCTGTGGGATTTCTGAGGCAAGAATACTGAAGTGGGTTGCTAGTTCCTTCTCCAGAGTAGTCCCTCTAGTGATTAGTATGTAGTCAGATTTCTGCTGTTACCCTGGTTATTCTGTTTTTTTCTGCCAGCCCCAGCTCACGTGACATTTCTTAGATCTGAGCACCCCCCCACCCCAGGCCTCCTGTTCCAGGCCTCTGTTTTTTGGCTGATCCCAGCAGAAGTCCCCCTCCCAGGTCTGCTTGCCTCTCATCCCAGTTGTGCAGCTCCCGTACTGTGTCCTGTGATCTCCTGCCCCCGATCCACCCTGTCCACCACAGGCCCATGTGCTCTCACCCCTCAGCATGAGGCTCGGTTCCTTTTCTGGAGGCTTCAGGACAAATGGTACAGTTTTCCTCTGTTAGTGATAGAAGGGTGAGAAAGAGGGTTATAAAGAGGTCTGGCTAATTCTCATGATCAGTTACTCTATTCCCCAAAGAAAAAGGAAACAGTAGGCCCTGTCCCTGAGGTACATCTTAAAGGGACCCAGATGGGCCTGGTGTCTTCTGAGGTGACTCTGGGGACATTCTGTCCCTGTCTCCATCCTCTGGGGTCCCTCCCCTGGCTCCCCTCACATTCTGTTGCATCAGTCACTTCTCTCTGGAGGCAGAGAATCCTCTGGTCTCAGTGACCACCGTGCCCCTTTTCACCCTTACCCTCCCTTCCACATCAGGGCCTGCTGAGAACACAGCCTCCTCTGAATATGCAAATGGATGCCTGTTGTGAGGGCTTTCTGAGTGTGACTTATACAAACAGGGTTCAGCCACAACTAGATCAAGGTTTTCTATTCATTTCGTGTTTGATTTGGTTTGGAGTTTTGATTTTCTGCTCTATTGTGGATAGAGCTGTGGTTGACTAGCTAAGGTTCTGAGTGAGAAATCAGGTTTGAGTCCCAGTCTGTGACTTTGATGAGGCTGTTAATCTCTCTGCTCCTTGGATTGTTTCCTTATCTATCATGTGGGGACCCTCATCCCAGTCCTGCCCACATCTCATGATTTAGGGAGGATCCAATGTGATCACTGGGGAATAATTACCAGTGTCATTATTGCTTAATCAAACATTAATAACAATACCAACAAACTGTGGGAAATTCTTAAAGAGATGGCAATACCAAACCATCTTGGCTGTCTTCAAAACCTGAATGCAGGTCAAGAAGCAACAGTTAGAACTGATCATGGAACAACAGACTGGCTCAAAATCGGGAAAGGAGTACGACAAAGCTATATATTGTCACCCTGCTTATTTAACTTATATTCAGAGTACATCCTGTGAAATGTTGGATGGCCTGTAGAAATATCAACAACTTCAGATATGCAGATCATGCCACTCTAATGGTAGAAAGCAAGAGGAACTAAAGAGCCTCTTGAGAGTGAAAGATGAGAGTGAAAATCTGGCTTAAAACTCAACATTCAAAAAACTAAGATCCCACCCTGTCCTATCACTTCGTGGCAAATAGAAGGGGGAAAAGTGGAAGCAGTGGCAGATTTTATTCTCTTGGGCTCCAAAAATCACTGTGGATGGTGACTGTAGTCATGAAATTAAAGGTGATTGCTTCTTGGAAAGAAAGCTGTGACAAAGCTAGACAGCATATTAAAAAGCAAAGACATCACTTTGCCAACAAGGTCCATATAGTCAAAGACATGGTTTCTCCATTAGTTATGTACAGATATGAGAGCTGGACCATAAAGAAGGCTGAGTGCCGAAGAATTGATGCTTTCAAACTGTGGTGCTAGAGAAGACTCTTGAGAGTCCATTGGATAACAGGGAGATCAAACCAGTCAATCCTAAAGGAAATCAATGCTGAATATTCACTGGAAGGACTGATGCTGAAACTCCAATACTTTGGCCACCTGATGGGAAGAACTGACTCATTGGAAAAGACACTGATGCTGGGAAAGCCTGAAGGCAAAAGGAGAAGAGGGTGACAGAGGATGAAATGGTTGGATAGCATCACTGATTCAATAGGTGTGAACTTGGGCGGACTTCAGGAGGTGATGAGGAACAGGGAAGCCTGGTGTGCTGCAGTCCATGGGGTTGCAAAGAGTTGGACATGATTTGGCAACTGAACAACAACAACATTGTATATATATCAGTCCTGATCTCCCAATTTGTCCTACCCCCCCTCCCCTGCTTCCCCCATCCATATCCACATGTCTGTTCACTACATATGAATCTCTACTCCTGCCCTGCAGCTAGGTTCATCTGTACCATTTTTATAGATTTCACATATATGCATTAACATATGATATTTTTCTGACTTCATTCTATGACAGAATCTAGGTCCATCCACATCTCTAAAAATGACCCAATTTTGTTCTTTTTAATGGTGGGTAATATTCCACTGTATACATGTACCACATAGCCTTCATTCACCTGTTGATACACATTTAGGTTGCTTCCATGTCCTGGCTTGTATTAGCAGTGCTGCAATGAACATTGGGGTACATGTGTCCTTTTGAATTATGGTTTTCTTAGGGTATATGCCCAGTAGTGGGATTGCTGGGTCATGTGGTAGTTCTATTTTCAGTCTGCTAAGGAACCTCCATACTGTTCTCCACAGTGGCTGTATCAATTAACATTCCCACCAATACTGCAAGAGGGTTTCCTTTTCTCCACACCCTCTCCAGCATTTATTGTAGATTTTTTGATGATGGCCATTCTGTCTGGTGTGAGGTACTATCTCTTTGCAGGTTTGATCTGCATTTCTCTAATAACTAGTGACATTCAGCCTCTTTTTGTGTGCCTTTTGGCCATCTCTATGTCTTCTTTGGAGAAATGTCTATTTAGGTCTTCTGCCCATTTTTTTTTTGATTGGGCATTCCTCTAGTATACATGGAAACATTTTGGTATGATCTTGGACCCTAATAAAACAGAAAGACCTGGAATAAATTTTGTGAATATACACCTCCCCATCAGCCAGTAGCTCTGGACTCTGAGTAAGGGCATTTCTTTGGGCAAATATTCGTTTAGGCCTCATGCTTCTCCACACTAATTATTTTTTCCTTCCTAGGGAGTACATTCTCCACCTCTGGGATCTCATCTCCACTTAGCCTCCAAGAAGGCAGCGAGCCCTTGCAGGGATCTACCTTTGGGCAGACACTCTCACATTTAAGAAATCACTTTGCTAAACCCTCTGGAAAGTCGTCTTCACCTGACCACATCCACCTTGATTTTGGCCTGAAGATGAAACATTTAGGCTCATCCAATAGCTAATGCTGGCCCCAAGATTAAGCTTTGATTTATCATAGACTCTGGAGTCCCATAGGTCTATCTAGATCCCCAGATGCTGTCACTGTTATTTTTTAGCATCACTGTGTCTCTAATCAAGGAGCATCCACTTTGAATCTTGCTAATATGATTCTGAGAAATCTCAAAACCAACCTACAGAGTTATTAAGTGGCCTAATAGTCAGTCACCTGTCTGCCTAGGTCATTTTCATTGGTGAAAGAACATTATTCCTTGAGAGCCACATTGCATAAAGATACACGTTTCATTCAAATAAATATTTTTGGCTTCTGCTTGGTAAACTTGTGGACATCATAACACAGTAGTGGTATGCCCTGACATTACTCTGTAACTTCAAAGAAATTTTTATAGAATCTTATCTAGTCAATGATCCTATTCCTTTTTATAGGACCTAAGAATATTCGTCTTTAATTTCTAGAAAAAAAGTTCTACCACATTTTGGGGCACAAGTGAGAAGGTGCATTTATAACTAGCCATGCTCACTTTTCATAATGTCTTCTTAGCACCCAGTTCCTTCCAGTTCACTGGCATTTCAGAACTGGAGTCCCTGCATACCTGGCTCTCCATCCCCTTCAGTTCCATGTACCTGATAGCTGTGGTGGGGAATGTCACCATTCTGGCTGTGGTAAGGGTGGAGCATAGCCTGCACCAGCCCATGTACTTCTTTCTGTGCATGTTGACTATCATTGACCTGGTTCTGTCCAGGCATCTTCCTTGCTATGGCTTTTGAGCACTATGTAGCTGTGACCCACTCCCTCACACCACAGTGCTCACGCATACTGTGGTGGGATGTTTGGGGCTGGCTGACCTCTGCTGGGGTGTCCTCTACATTGGACCCCTGCCTCTGATGAACTGCCTGCAGCTGCCCCTTTACAAAGCCCGTGTCCTCTCCCACTCCTACTGGGAACCCCTGGCTGTGGTCACTTTGGTAGGTGGTGACATCAGGGTCAACAATGTCTATGGGATGAGCACTGGCTTTATGGTATTGATCCTGGAACTCAGTGGCCATTGCTGCTTCCTATGTGATGATTTTCAGGACCATGAAGGGGCTGGCTACTCCTGAGGCCAGGCATAAAACCCTGGGGACATGTGGTTCTCACATTTGTGCTATCCTGATCTTTTATGTTCCCATTGTTGTTTCTTCCCTCATTCACAATTTGGTCATGGACTGCCCCTTCCAGTCCACACCATGATAGCCAATTTCTACCTCCTCATTCCTCCAATCCTCAATCCCATTGTCTATGCTGCCTGCACCAAGCAGATCCAGGAAAGACTTCTCCAAATTCTCAAGATAGAAACTAAGATCAAATGAATGATACTCCCTTCTTTTAAATAAGCTCATGGAAGATATAAATATGGTGGGCAGCTTCCCATTTGGGAACTTCAAGGAGCCTGAGATATTAGGTCCTGTGTTCTCTGGGTTTTGTAATTCCAAAGGAATGCTAAAAAAGAAAGTACAACTCTAAATTCTAAAGGGCAGAGGATTTTTTTTTTACTTAAAGTATATTTAAGCCAAAGAAGACAAAACAATCAGTAACAAGTAGCACTTAGTGTTTATCACTTATTTAAATTCTTATGAATTAACAAATGTTTTATTAGGTTATATTGTTTACATTTTATATGCAATAGAGTAGAATATCCTTGCTCAGTTTCTTGAGCTGCTGAGATCAAATGTTTTGACTGTAGTCTATGTAACATTTGTGGTGTCATATAATGTTATATATTTTTCTGTGTGTACTTTAATATGTACATTAAAAACTGGGTCATTTTATCAAAATGGGCTTAGCCTTCAGGAAATGCATCTTCCCATTTAAGTCTTATCAACTGAGATGCTGCCAAAACTGCTTGTATTGATATAAATGAAGTGTTCTAGAAAAGACTTAGTTGTATGTTCCACAGCTACGAGGAATACTAATAAAAGAATGGCCTGGAAAAATAAAATTAGCTTCATGCAAGGAAGTAAGACAAGATGACTATGTCTTAGCATTGTCTGTATATTTTGCCAGCAGGCTGCTCACATCAAGTGGCCTGAAGTATGTAAAGACTCCATGGAAAGTAAATATTATCCTTCCCACAGAAACTCTAACCCTGATCCCACTGTAGGATACCTGATCACAATAAGCTGGCCTTTAAATGGATCACCAAATAAAGGTATGTGATATAGCTTTATAGAACATTGACTTTACCCCCCAGATTAAATAGTAGCTCAAGTACCTAGAGAAGGAATAATAATATAGCAGTTAGCTACTATTGGTTCTAATTCCTAATGTAATTCTCAAAACCACACTGTAGGGGAAGAAACTACTTACCTACACTGCTGATAAGGAAACTGATGTTCCCAGAAGTGATGTGAGTTCAGTTTAGTCGCTCAGTCATGTCTGACTCTTTGAGACCCCATGGACTGCAGCATGCCAGGCCTCCCTGTCCATCACCAACTCCCGGAGTTTACTCAAACTCCTCTTGAGTCGGTGATTCCATCCAACCATCTCATCCTCTGTCATCCCCCTTCTCCTCCTCCTGCCTTCAATCTTTCCCAACATCAGGGTCTTTTCCAATGAGTCAGTTCTTCCCATCAGGTGGGCCAAAATACTGGAGTTTCAGCTTCAACATCAGTCCTTCCAATGAATATTCATGACTGATTTCCTTTAGGATGGACTGGTTGGATCTTGCAGCCCAAGGGACTCTTCTTAAGAGTCTTCTCCAACACCACAGTTCAAAAGCATCAATTCTTCAGCACTCAGCTTTCTTTATAGTCCAACTCTCACACCCATACATGACTACTGGAAAAACCATAGCCTTGGCTAGATGGACCTTTGTTGGCAAAGTAACGTTTGTGCTTTTTAATATGCTGTGTAGGTTGGTCATAATTTTTCTTCCAAGGAGTAAGTGTCTTAATTTCATGGCTGCAGTCACCATCTGTAGTGATTTTGGAGCCCCCCAAAATAAAGTCTGCCACTGTTTCCCCATCTATTTGCCATGAAGTGATGGGACCAGATGTCATGATCTTTGTTTTCTGTTGAGCTTTAAGCCAACTTTTTCACTCTCCTCTTTCACCTTCGTCAAGAGGCTCTTTAGTTCTTCTTCACTTTTTGCCACATATTTCATAGATGATATGAAAATAATATCCTGCTCAGACTACACTTCTATCCCTGGAGTGCTACTCATTTAAGATTTTAGAATGTAGATGCAGACATCTAACAATTGGAGATCACCATTAACCCCACCATAGAGCCACCAGAACTTACACAGGACTGGGGACACAGACTGTTGGAGGGCACAAACAAAACCTTGTGCACACCAGGACTCAGGAGAAAGGAGCAGTGACCACACAAGAGACTGACCCAGACTTGCCTGTGAGTGTCCAGGAGTCTCTGGCGGAGGCATGGGTCTGCAGTGGCCTGCTGCAGGGTGGGGACATTGAGTGCAGTAGCGCATGCATGGGACCTTCTGAAGGAGGTCACCATTATCTTCATTTCATTATCTCCACCATAGTTTGCCCTCAGGTCAAACAACAGAGAGGGAACACAGGCCCACCCAACAACAGAAAATTGGATTAAAGATTTATTGAGCATGGCCCCACCCATCAGAACAAGACCCAGTTTCCCCCTCAGTCAGTCTATCCCATCAGGAAGCTTCCATAAGCCTCTTATCCTTCTCCAACAGAGGGAAGATAGAATGAAAATCACAGTCACAGAAAACTAACCAATCTGATCACATGGACCACAGCCTTGTCTAACTCAATGAAACTATGAGCCATACCATGTAGGACCACCTAAGATGGACAGGTCATGGTGGAGGGTTCTGAAAAAACATGATCCACTGGAGAAGGGAATGGCAAACCACCTCAGTATTCCTGCCTTGAAAATCCATGAACAGTATGAAAGGCAAAAGACAGGACAATGAAAAATGAACTCCCCAGGTTGGTAGATGCACAATAGGCTGCTGGAGATTAGTGGATAAATAAATCCATAAAGGAAGAGACGGAGCCAAAATAAAAACACACAGTTGTGGATGTGACTGGTGATGGAAGTAAAGTGAGATGCTGTAAAGAGCAATACTGCATAGGAACCTGGAATCTCAGGTCCACGAATCAAGGCAAATAGGAAGTAGTCAAACAGGAGATGGCAAGAGTGAACGTTGACATTTTAGGAATCAGCAAGCTAAAATGGACTGGAATGGGTAAATTTAACTCAGATGACTACTATATCTACTACTCTGGGAAAGAATCCCTTAGAAGAAATGGAGTAGCCATCATAGTCAACAAGAGTCCGAAATGCAGTACTTGGATGCAATCTCAAAAACGACAGAATGATCTGTTCATTTCCAAGGCAAACCATTCAATATCACAGCAGTGCAAGTCTATGCCCCGACCAGTAATGCTGAAGAAGCTGAAGTTAAATGGTTCTATGAAGACCTACAAGACCTTCTAGAACTAACACCCAAAAAAGATGTCCTTTTCATTATAGGGGACTGGAATGCAAAAGTAGGAAGTCAAGAAATACCTGGAGTAACGGGCAAACTTGGCCTTAGAGTACAGAATGAAGCAGGGCAAAGGCTAATAGAGTTTTGCCAAGAGAACACACTGGTCATAGCAAACAACCTCTTCCAACAACACAAGAGAAGACTCTACGCATGGACATCACCAGATGGTCAATACCAAAATCAGATTGATTATATTCTTTGCAGCCAAAGATGGAGAAGCTCTATAAAGCCAGCAAAAACAAGACCGGGAGCTGACTGTGGCTCAGATCATGAACTCCTTGCCAAATTCAGACTTCAATTGAAGAAAGTAGGGAAAACCACTAGATCATTCAGGCATAACCTAAATCAAATCACGTATGATTGTACAGTAGAAGTGACAAGTAGATTCAAAGGATTAGATCTGATAGAGTGCCTGAAGAACTATGGATGGAGGTTTGTGACATTGTACAGGAGACAGGGATCAAGACCATCTACAAGAAAAATAAATGCAAAGAAGCAAAAAAGGCTATCTGAGGAGGCCTTACAAATAGCTATGAAAAGAAGAGAAGCAAAAGGCAAAGTAGAAAAGGAAAGATATACCCCTTTGAATGCAGAGTTCGAAAGAATAGCAAGGAGAGATAAGAAAGCCTTCCTCAGTGATCAGTGCAAAGAAATAGAGGAAAACAATAGAGTGGGAAAGACTAGAGATCTCTCCAAGAAAATTAGAGATACCAAGGGAATATTTCATGCAAAGATGGGCACAATAAAGGACAAAAATGGTATGGACCTAAAAGAAGCAAAAGATATTAAGAAGAGGTGGCAAGAATTCACAAAACTGTACAAAAAAGATCTTCATGACCTAGATAACCACGATGGTGTGATGACTCACCTAGAGCCAGACATCCTGGAATGTGAAGTCAAGTGGGCCTTAGGAAGTATCACTAATGACAAAGCAGTGGAGGTGATGAAATTCCAGTTGAGCTATTTCATATCCTAAAAGATGATGCTGTGAAAGTGCTGCATTCAATATGCCAGCAAATTTGGAAAACTCAGCAGTGGCCACAGGACTGGAAAAGGTCAGTTTTCATTCCAATCCCAAAGAAAAGCAGTGCCAAAGAACATTCAAACTACCGTATAACTGCACTCATCTCACACACTAGCAAAGTAATGCTCAAAATTCTCCAAGCCAGGCCTCAGCAGTATGTGAGCCATAAACTTCCAAATGTTCAAGCTGGTTTTAGAAAAGGCAGAAGAACCAGAGATCAAATTGCCAATATCTGTTGGATCATCAGAAAAGCAAGAGAGTTCCAGAAAAACATCTATTTCTGCTTTATTGACTATGTCAAAGTCTTTGACTGTGTGGATCACAACAGACCATGAAAAATTCTTAAAGAGAATCCTGACCTGATCCTGATCACCTGACCTGCCTTCTGAGAAATCTGTATGTAGGTCAAGAAAGAACAGTTAGAACTGGACTCGGAACAACAGACTGGTTCCAAATCAGGAAAGGAGTACGTCAAGGCTGTATATTGTCACTCTGCTTATCTAACTTATATGCAGAGTACATCATGAGAAAGGCTGGGCTGGATGAAGCACGAGTTGGAATCAAGATTTCCGGGAGAAATATCAATAACCTCAGATATGCAGATGACACCACGCTTGTGGCAGAAAGCATTCAGAAAATGAAGGTCATGGCATCCAGTCCCATCTTTTCATACCAAAGAGATGGGGAAACAATGGAAACAGTGACAGACTATTTTGGGGGGCTCCAAAATCACTGCAGATGACGACTACAACCTTGCAATTAAAAGATACTTGCTCCTTGGAAGAAAACCTATGACCAACCTAGACAGCATATTAAAAAGCAGAGACGTTACTTTGCCAATAAGGTCTGTCTAGTCAAAGCTATGGTTTTCCCAGTAGTCATGTACGGATGTGAGAGTTGGACTATAAGGAAAGCTGAGCGGTGAAGAATTGATGCTTTTGAACTGTGGTGTTGAGGAAGACTTTTGAGAGTCCCTTTGACTGCAAGGGAAATTCAACCAGCCCATCCTAAATGAAATCAGTCCTGAATATTCACTGGAAGGGCTGATGATGAAGCTCCAATACTTGGGCCACCTGATGGGAAGAACTGACTCATCTGAAAAGACCCTGATGCTGGGAAAGATTGAAGGTGAGAGGAGAAGGGGACGACAGAGGATGAGATGGTTGGATGGCATCACTGACTCGATGGACATGAGTTTGAGCAAGCTCTGGGAGTTGATGGACAGGAAAGCCTGGCATGCTGCAGTCCGTGGGGCCGCAAGAGTCAAACACGACTGAGCAACTGAACTTAAGTGAACAACTGGAAAGTATGTTTGCTCTTCTGTTATGTGGTACCCACCACACAGACAAGTACCTGCAACGTCGAAAAGTCTTAAATGGACCTAATGAAAAGTTAGTGTTTGTCGATCAGCCCTATCTGAGTCTTTGTGACCCCATGGACTGTATGCAGCCCACCAGCCTCCTCTGTCCATGGAATTCTCCCGGCAAGAATACCAGCGTGGGTAGCCATTCCCTCCTGCAGGGGATCTTCCCAACCCAGGGATCAAACCTAGGTCTCTTGCACTGTAGGCGATTCTTCACCATCTGATCTCCCAGGGAAGCCCCTGGACCTAGTAGGTTGGTGCAAAAGTAATTGTGGTTTTTACATTGTTGAAATTTACCTTTGATATTGTATTACATTCTTAAATGTGGTTATGTTAAAGGGAAAAATGCACATTAAAATAATGTTGTAAGTTTTTCTTTTTTGCTAATGACTTATTACTTGCAATTTATATTTTAGACTATGGAAATGTTAAAAAGCAAATTTGAGCAATTTTTTTTTTCAGATTTGAGCAATTCTCTTATTCGAGTTCAAAATGGGTCATAAAGCGGCTGAGACAACTTGAAGCATCAACACATTTCACCCAGGAACTGCAGTGGTGGTTCAAGAAGTTTTGAAGGAGATGAGAGAGATGTTACAAACTTTGTTATCTAAGAAACAAGTCCAAGTAACAGCACCCAGAAGGAAAAAGCATGTACTGAGTTTGCATTAAGACCTCATCATCATATAGTACACCCCCCCCCCCCCCCACTTTTTCTGGCTGTTGATGCCACCACCTCTATAAAGAACTCAGAGGTGGGCAGTCATTCTGAAGTCTGATTATAGGAACAAGAAATAAGGTAATAACTTGCCTTATGGCTTTTTTCCTGCCTATTACAATTCAATACAGCTGGAAACCAAGCACTTTTGAAGATCTATTAGAAAGGATGAATTTATGAAAGTTCTGTGAGCTGCCATCATTAGTAAGGTATACAGGAAATGCAAGTATTTCACTGCAGAAAGGCCTTCAGTAAAATTTGTGCAGTGAATCCAAACTTTCCTGTTCCCAAAGAGAATTGCTTTCTACCCAGATCTACTTAATACTTGATACCAACACAGGACATGCAAATCCTGGGGAAGCCCCACATGGGGGCTTGGTACCCTCAGTGACAAAACCAAGCATTATGAGGAAACTGAAGGTGCAGTTACTCTGCCATGTCCTTTTCTGAGGGATGACAATTAACCCCTGCTCTGACCTGGATGACCTGTCTGGTCTTACGGAAGCTAAGTTTAAGACTGCTTAAAATTGAAGTTGAATTCAATTTCAGGAGCTATCCATAACCATTAACAGAAAGCTCCCAGGTGATCTGAGTAGGTCTTCAGTTGCAAGAACCACCATTCAGGCTCATAAATCTTGTGATCACCACTGAACCATTAACCTCTATTTCCTTTGGACAAAATAAGTTCAAGGCAATACTGTTAGCAAAACAGGGACTAAAATAAACTAAAAAAATAATAATTAAAAAAGCTCTCCACTTGGATTTAACATTATGTCTAGATACCAGCTGTTGAAGATACCCATTAGGTTGAGCAGTAACTCCTACTCCCTTAGCACTGCTGTATTCCTGAAAGGGAGTCCTTGAGGCTACAAATACCCGTGTCACTCTACTTTAAGGAGCACTTCTGAACCTGGCAGATCTTCTTAAGTGTCCCTGCTCTCATCTTTCTTGTGCAAATTCCTTCCTTATCCTTTGATCCAAGTTTTGACCATCACCCCCATGCAGTATGATGCCTGCCACTTCCACCACACTAACTGGGATTGTAAGTGGGTTGTTGGTCTGCCCTATGACATTTGAGTTAAAAATTCTGTAATAGTTGATAGAAACAGGATCCTAAGAGATAGCTTCTGTTTTGTGTTCTGATGGCTCCTGATAGGAAAAAGAACATTCTACACAGATGAAGACAAGGTCATTCAAGGAAGCCAGCCACAGGTGAAGCTATTTAATCCTGTTGGGTTAATAGTCTTGCTAGTAAGTGATGAACATCTGTGATCTTTTGAATTATGATAGTTCAGCTTCCAATCAGAGTTAACTACTCACACACTAAGAAAACCTTCAAATCTCAGTTAAACAATAGAAAAGTAAATCCTATAGAAAGAGCCCTTAAATTTCACCTATTATGCATTATGTACCTTAGTGAATTTCTTGGCATCTCAGCTATCAAGATCATTTTCCTCTCAGGACAGAAGTAGTGAGAGAGAAGGAGGAAACCTTCTAGGATCAGTGTCACAGCCCCATGTAATGCTCCAATTCCATCCTCCAGCCTATACACCTTACAGGGATCTTGTTGCTCAAGTCAATTATGAATGTTAATAAGACTCAACTGCAGGCTGAGGAACATCAGCAAACCCTGCCAGAAAATGAGTTCTGAATGTAGAGATTCTTGAATTCAAAGATCTGTAGTTTGGACACGAAGTATGAAAGGCAACTTTAGGGTCTGGGGTCCCATAAAAAAGCTGCAGACTGATTTCAGCAGTGCTGTTACAATGAACTCTAGCCTAAAATCCTAGGGTCATAGGAAATAAGACTGTTTCAAAGACTTTTGAAGACTGTAATAGCTAGGAGGCCAAAGAACCACTTGCTTCTATGAAGACGAAAACACCAAGAGCTCAAAAGGTAAAGTAAGACAGCAGAACGGTGGGCGTATGAGGGCATTATGGGTTGATACAGTCTCTCCCCCAGAGTCCTTCCCTAGCTGTGGGCCTTGCCTCACGAATTCTAGCCAGACAAACATCAGTATCTCCCAGATTTCAAGCTCCCCAAGAAAGAGGCTGATTAAGGGGAATGGAGAAAATCAGGAAAGCTTAAATTTGAGAATGGCCCTTCTGTCTGGAAAAGGGTTTTTTTTAGAAAATGCATCTCAGACAGGGTAAATGTCCATGAAACAAAATGGACTAGACAGGGAGTCCTTCCTGAAAGCTTTGGGTGGCTTTTGGGGCAGCAGGTAATTGTAAATCAAGCCCGGTGGAAGCACCAGAAGGACAATAGGCTGTATTCATAAAGAGTTTCCCTCTGATGTGCTATTTTGTGAGTCAGGAGATAAGTAGCCCATAAGGTGCCCTTGTCAGGAATGGTATGGTTAGTTTTAATAGACTAGAGTTATAGAACCAAAGCTTGAGGCAACCAGAGAAGGTCCCTCTTGCAGCCTTCCAACTGTAAGGGATGCCAAACATAATTAGCATGCCCTTCCTGATGAAAGCAGGATTAGTGTTCACAGCACAGCCCTTTGCTAGCATCATTTTTGAGAGTTATTTCCAGTCCCAGATTTTCCAAGAGCGCACAAGAAGCCAAGGAAAGGAAGCAGGGGTAGGAGGAAAGAACTCCACCTGAAGAGGTTCAACTCAGTCACTCAGTCGTGTCTGACTTTGCAACCCCATGGACTTCAGCATGCCAGGCTTCTGTCTCCTCACCAACTCTTGGAGCCTACTCAAACTCATGTCTATCACGTCGGTGATGCCATCCAACCATCTCATCCTCTGTCTTTCCCTTCTCCTCCCACCTTCAATCTTTCCCAGCATCAGGGTCTTTTCCAGTGAGTGGGTTCTTTGCATCAGGTGGCCAAAGTATTTGAGTTTCGGCTTCAACATCAGCCCTTCCAGTGAATATTCAGGACTTATCTCCTTGCACTCCAAGGGACTCTCAAGAGTCTCTCCAACACCACAGTTCAAAAGCATCAACTCTTTGGCACTCAGCTTTCTTTATAGTCCAACTCTCACATCCATACACGACTACTGCAAAAACCATAGCTTTGACTAGATGGACCCTTGTTGGTAAAGTACCTGAAGAGGTAGTTTCAAGTATTTGATCAGCCAAAGTATTTCTTCAACTCAGTAAAAACTTTCTCTTTCTCATCAGTGAGAAAAAAAACCCAAGTCTTGACTTCTTATATATATTTTGTGATTATGAGATAGATGAAAGGAAGAACGACTAAAACCTAAACACCTTATTCATTTTGCTCATCTTTCCCTCAAAGCCAAGAAACAGGAAGTCCACTGTCAAAGGAGGCAGAAACAGAAACTGACAGAAAAGAGAATCTATATTTGAGAATGTCCCGGGGCTCCAACTAGTACTCAGAATTGATTCTCCCACCACCTCAGTCTGCAGCAAAAAGAGCTGGTAACCTCCAGAATCTCACTTAAGTAGAAGGGGAGAGAACCTAATTGGTCAAAGTTGGAGATCCAACATGATTGGTCAGGCTGGAGCCAATGAGCTTCCTGAATCTATTAAACCAGAAGTAAAGTGGCAGCTGAGGACTGTTAGCTACTTTTTTGTTTTTAGTTGGAAGACCTTTGAGTATGTCCACCTGTAAGTACTATATGGTAATTCACTCTTCAACAAGCAAAAGAGTGGCAACTGTCAGAAATGAGCTAGAATCTTAAACTTGATAATAAAAAAAAATAAACTCAGTAAACAGTGATATTACACCATTCCACTTGAAAAACAGTAAATATTTCTTTCCCTAATTATTATAGAAGAAGACACAAGTCATATTATTTATCTATGTGGGTAGAGTCCATTGCTAACTCCCTCCTTTGTAGGGTCTCTTCCTTACAGCCCCAACCCTCTCCCTCCAGAAACATGTTTGGGCAAAACAAGACTGTGTAACTAGTGGCCATTCAGTCACTTCATAATCTCACACTGTCCCTCTAGATGACTGCATTTGATATCAAAACCCACTTTTCATGTCTTAGTTTTTCTCATCAATGCATCTTCATCCTCATTTTTGAGCTTAGGAAAACTGGTGAAATCTCTAATGAGGAAAGCTGGAATACAGTGATTATTTTTACTCTGACACTTAGTAGAAGAGTGTTTATGCTGCCAGGAAAATATAAGTTTATGAATCTTCTCTACAGCAGCTGCACCAGCATCATCACCCAAGATATATAGGAAATGCAAAATTTTAATCTACTGATTCAGAAACTCTTGGGATAGGGCTAAGCAATATGAGGTTTAACAAGCCCTCCAGGTGATTGCAGTGCATGCTGAAGTTGGAGAAACACTGCTTATACCAAGTCAGCCAGAATTTTGGGGACCTGTGGTGCTTTTCTAGACACCAAGTGTAGCTTTTACAAAGTTCTTTGGGTGATTTCAATCTGCAGCCAAGGTTGTTAACCACTGCCTTCATTATTCACGAATTCAGCTAGCATTTTGGTGCAAACTGAAGGTGATTACCAAATCTTTAACTCTGGTCCAGACCTCCCTCATTACCTCCAGGCCAATTTATCCAGCTGATTTATAGAGAACTAATAATATGTAGGGCCAGGTGCTAAGTGCCTTCCAACTTACCATTTTATTTAATCTCTGTGAGGTAGCTATTTTCAGAGCTTTTTATTGATACATTTGAAGAGCTAAGGCTTTTAGATATTAAATAACCTACTCAGAAATAAAGAATTAGTAATGGCCAAGCCCAGATTCAAGAACATGACTTGATCGATGATTACTACACTCTGTTACTGTCCATGCTACTTCTCAGAAGTTCAGTGGACAGAATCAGCTGACCTGAAATGTGACATGACTGACAGACTAGATTTAGAATAATTTAGAAACTTCTGGAAGTTATAGAGTAGCTAGGATTCACACAGAATCCTGAAAGGAGGGTATCATAAGAAATGACCACAATTCTAGGTCTGTGTGTGCTCAGTCGATCAGTTGTGTCTGACTCGTTGTGACCCCGTGTACTGTAGCCCGTCATGCTCTTCTGTCCATGGGATTTTCCCAGAAAGAATACTGGAGTGGGTAGCCATTCCCTCCTCCAGGGGTTTTTCCTGACCCAGAGACCAAACCTGTTTCCTGTGTCTCCTGCATTGTAGGAAGATTCTTTAAGATCTGAGCCACCACGGAAGTCCACCAGCTTCTCTGGTGGCTCAGAGGTAAAGAATCTGTCTGCAATGCAGGAGACCCAGGTTCAATCCCTGGGTTGGGAAGATTCCCCTGGAGAAGGGAACGGTTACCCACTCCAGTATTCTTGCTGGGAAAGTCCCATGGACAGAGGAGCCTGTTGGGCTACAATACATGGGGTCGCAAGAGTCAGACATAGCTGGGCGATTAACACTCCAGGTTTGGGGGACCAAAAAGTTCAGGCATTTCTTTGATGTATCAAGAAAGGCTTCTCCTCCATAGGCCACATATATTTCCCTAGCTACACCATAAAGGTTATAAACTATATTTATATTAAGGTTACCTTCAAGCACTGCTTTATTTTTTATGATTATCATGTTTCCTAGAGATAAAAGAGCAGGCAAGCAACTCAACAGCAGTATGGCAGCATTCAAGTTCAATAGAAGTTTTACTAGCACTCTGGTAGAAATATTCTCTCTGAACTAAGACCTCAAATCCAACAAAGCTTAACACTGTTAGCAGAGGAAGTTTAAATATCAAAATTGGAACTCTGGGGGTGATGGTGAGAGAAGCTAAACCTATTCCCATCCTTTGGTTTCTGGAATATGGTTTCTAGTTATTGGAGATACAGTTCCATATATTGGCTGTTGGTTTAGAGAATAAATTCTGGAGGTCAACTTCCCAACTTAGTGAGGCCTCCCCAAACTGGCATCTAGACTCTCATTCCAATTTGATGGAGAAATCAAAAGCATTATAGACAATCAAAAGCTAAAATAATTCATCACAGCCAAACTAACTCTACAGCAAGTGTTAAAGGAATTTCTCCAGGTAAAAAAGGCCAGAACTAGAAATAAGAAACGTATGAAATGAAAAAGCTCACCATTAATGGCAAACATACAGTAAACGTGGGAAATCAACCACATACAAAGCTAGTAGGGAGGTTAAAAGGTAGAAGTAGTAAAATTTTCTATATCCACAACAAGCAATTAAGGAATACACAAAAAATTAGATGTAAAATCTGATATAAAAATAGTAATCATGAAGGGCTGTGCTGTGCTTAGTTGCTCAATCGTGTTCGACTTTTGCAACCCTCTGGACTGTAGCCCACCAGGCACCTCTGTCTATGGGGACTCTCCAGGTAAGAATACTGGAGTGGGTTGCCATGCCCTCCTCCAGGGGAACTTCCCAACCCAGGGATCAAATCCAGGTCTCCTGCATTGTGGGCAGATTCTTTACCACCTGAACCACCAGGGAAGCCCAAGAATGCTGGAGTGGGTAGCCTATCCCTTCTGCAGGGGAACTTCCTGACCCAGGAATTAAACCGGGTCTTTCTGTATTGCAGGCAGATTCCTTACCAGCTGAGCTTCCAGGGAATACCAATCATGAAAAAAGAGAAGTACAAATGCAGGGTTTTAAAAATGCATTTGAAAGTAAGAAATCAGCAACTTCAAACAATTATATAAAAATATATGCATACAGTAGTATATACAATAGTATATATGTGCATGCGTGCTCAGTCCTATCTGACTCTTTGTGACCCCATGGACTGTATCCCACCAGGCTCCTCTGTCCATGGGATTATCCGGCCAAGAATATACTGGAGTGAGTTGCCATTTTCTGCTCCAGGAGAACTTCCTGACCCAGGGATCAAACATGCATCTCCTGAGGCTCCTGTATTGCAGGCAGATTCTTTACCCACTGAGCGACCTGGGAAGCAGTATACAATAAATCCTACTATAAAATAAACCCTCATAACCACAAACCAAAAACCTATAATAGATATACACATAAAAAGAAAAAGGAATCCAAACATAACACTGAAGATTGTCATCAAATCACAAAAGAACAAAAGAAAAAAATGGGGCAGGGGAAGATGACCTATAAAAACAAATGCAAAAAAATTAATAAATAGCCATAAGAACACATATATCAATGATTACTTTAAATGCAAATATATTAAATGCTTGAACCAAAAGACATAGACTAGCTGAATGGACACAAAAACAAGACATGTTATATGCTGCCTAAAGAGGCTCACTTCCAGGCTAGGAACACATAAACACTGAAAGTGAGGGAATGGAAAAAGATATTCCTTGAAAATGAAAATCAAAAGAAACCCAGACTAGCAATACTTGTATCAGATAAAATGGCTCTAAAGACTGTTACAATAGACGAAGAAGGACACTACATAATCACCAAAGGATCAATCCAAGAAGAAGATATAACAATTGTCAATATATATACACCCAACATAGGAGCACCTCAATGTCTAAGGCAAATATTAACAGACATAAAAGGAGAAATTGACATAATGATAATGTGTGTGTGTTAGTTCCTCAGTTGTGTCCAACTCTTTGCAACCCAATGGACTCTACCCTGACAGGCTCCCCATCCATGGAATTCTCCAGGCAAGAATACTGGAGTGGGTTGCCATTTCCTTCTCCAGAAGATCTTCCCAACCCAGGCATCGAACTCAGATCTCCTATACTACAGGCAGATTTTAACACCTCACTTATATAAATGGACAGATCCTTCAAAAAGAAAACCAGTAGGGAAATACAGGCCTTAAATAAAACATTAGACCAAATGCATTTAATTGATATTTACAGAGCATTCCATCCAAAAGCAGCAGAATATACATTCCCTCATGTTCACATGGAATATTCTCTAGGAAAGATCACAGGTTAGGCTGTAAAGCATTGTGGCAAATTTAAGAAAATTGAAATCATATCAAGCATCTTTTCTGAACACAACACTATGAGACTAGAAATCAACTACAAGAAAAAAAAATACAAAAAAACACAAGCATATGGCAGCTAAACAATACACTACTAAACAACCAATGGATCACTGAAGAAATCAAAGAGGGAATTATTAATTAAAAAATATACCTAGAAACAAATGAAAACAAAAACACAATGATCTAAAACTTATGGGATGCAGCAAAAGCAGTTCTAAGTAGGATGTTTATAGTGACACAAGTTTACATCAAGAAACAAGAAAAATTTCAAATAAACAACCTAACCTCACACCTAAAGCAAATAGAGAAAGAGGAATAGACAAAACCCAAAGTTAATAGAAGGAAAGAAATCATAATGCTCAGAGAAGAAATAAATGAAATGGAATCTAAAAAGATATAAAAATGATCAACAAGCTTAAAGCTGGTTCTTTGGAAAGGTTAACAAAATTGATAATCCTTAGCCAGATGCATCAAGAAAAAAGGGAGAGAGCCCAAATGAATAAAATCAGAAATGAATAAGAAGTTAAACCCAACACCACAGAAATACAAGAATCATAAGAGGTTACTACAAGCAACTATATGCCAGTAAAATGGACAACCTAGAAGAAATGGACAAATTCTTAAAAAGGCACAATCTCCCAAGACTGACTTGGGAAGAAATAGAAAACATGAACAGACAAATTACCAGTACTGAAATTGAATCAGGAATTAAAAACCTCTCAACAGACCAAACCTCTCTCAGGACCAGATTGTTTCACAGGTGAATTAGTGCAAATATTTAGAGATGAATTAACACTATCCTTCTCAAATTATTCCCAAAAGTTGCAGAGGAAGGAACACTTCTGAATTCATTATATGTGGCCAGCATAACCCTGATCCCAAAACCAGACAGAGAAATCACACACACATACACACACACAAAGAAAATTACAGACCAATATCACTGATGAACACAAATGAAAAAATCCTCAACAAAATACTAGTAAGCTAAGCAACAACGCATTAAAAAGATCATACATCACGATAAAGTGGGATTTAGCCCCAGGGATGCAAGGAGTTTTCAAAATTCACAAATCAATCAATGTGATACTCTATATTGACAAATTAAAGAATAAAAACCATATGATCATCACAATAGATTCAGAAAAAGCTCTTGATAAAATTTAACATCTATTTATGATATTAAAAAAAAGGCTCTCCAGAAAGTGGACATAGAGGGCACATACTTCAACATAATAAAGACCATATTTGACAAACCTGCAGCTAACATCACACTCAATGGTGAAAAGCTGAAACCATTGCCTCTAAGATCAGAACAAGAAAAGGATGCCCACTCTTGCTGCTTTTATTCAACATAGTTTTGAAAGTCCTAGCCACAATAATCAGAGAAAAACAAGGAGAATTCAAATTGGAAAGGAAGAAGTAAAATTGTCACTGCAGATGACATGAGAGTATACATAGACAATCCTAAAGACACCACCAGAAAACTACTAGAGCTCATCAATGAATTCAATAATGTTGCAGGATACAAGATTAATGTGCAGAAATCTGTTGCATTTCTATACAAAAACAGCCAAATACCAGAAAGAGAAAGTAAGGAAACAACCCTATATATCATCATATCAAGAAGAATAAAATGTCTAGGAAGAAACATACCCAATAAGACAAAAGAACTGTACTCCAGAAATTATAAGACACTTATGAAAGAAACTGAAGATGACAAATGACATAGGCAGATGGAAAGATATACCCTGTTCTTGAATTACAAGAATCAGTATTGTTAAAATGAGCATACTACCAAAGACAATCTACAGATTCAATGCCATCCCAATCAAATTACCAATGGAATTTTTCACAGGGCTACAATAAAAAAGTTTTAACTTTGTATGGAGACACACACAAAAAACAGAACAGCCAAAATGATCTTGAGAAAAAAGTACGAAGCTGGAGGAATCCTGCTCTCTGACTTCAGACTATACTGTAAGCTGTGGTAATCAAAACAGTATGGTATTGGCACAAAATCAGATCCATAGTTCAATGCAACAGATTACATAGCCCAGAAATAAACCTGTGCACTTCTGGTCAATTAATCTATGACGAGAGAGGCAAGAATATACAACAGAGAAAAGACAGTCTCCTCAAAAAGTGGTACTGGGAAAACTGGACACCTGCATGTAAAAGAATGAAAGTAGAACATTCTCTAACACGATACACAAAAATAAACTCAAAATGTACTGAAGACCTAAATGTAAAGCCAGATACTATAAAACTCTTAGGGGAAAATATAGGCAAAACACTCTGTGACACAAACTGCAGCGATGACTTTTTGGACCCACTTGCTGGAGTAATGGAAATAAAAGCGAAGACAAACAAACGGCACTTAATCAAACACAAATTTTTCCGCAGCAAAGGAAACCATACACAAAAAGACAGTGTATGGACTGGGAGAAAATATTTGCGAATGATGTGACCATCAGGGGCTTAATTCCCAGGATATACAAATAGCTCATAGGACTCAGTAACAAAATA
Source organism: Okapia johnstoni (assembly GCA_024291935.2). Classification (NCBI taxonomy): domain Eukaryota; kingdom Metazoa; phylum Chordata; class Mammalia; order Artiodactyla; family Giraffidae; genus Okapia; species Okapia johnstoni. The sequence goes on from CM044325.1 coordinate 27,571,161, forward strand.
ACAACCCAATTAAAAAATGGGCAGAAGATATAAGTAGACAGTTCTCCACAGAAGACATACTGATGACTAATAGGCACATGAAAAGATGCGCAACATGGCTATTATTAGAGAAATGCAAATCCAAACTACAGTGAGGGGATATATGTACATATAACTGATTCAGTTTGCTGTACAGCAGAAATTAACACAACATTGTATAGCAACTATACTCCAATAAAAATTAAGACAAAAATCAAAAGTGCCTACTGAAATTCCAACATGAAATATGCATTTAATAACTTAAGAAAATTATATAAAATGTGAACAAAGATGTTCCTTTCAGCATTGTTTATAATACAGAAAATTTAATCTGATGATGTAGACTTGTAACATTATAGATGTTGACCTTTATGCATAACTAAGTATATAATGCCATTATAATCCTACTCATCTAAACCAGAGGGTCTTATCATTTTGGAGAAGGAGAGTTAGTCACATTTTTGGAAATCTAATGAAGTTTATGGACTCTTCTTCAAGAGAAAAGAAAACACAAATCACTTTTCACCCATAATTTTAAGGAGTTCATGAACCTCCTTAAAAAAGCTTGAATATTTGAGTTCATAGTTGACTCCAAATCAAGTCTCTGAACTGGCTACTTCCTGTTTTCTAGGCTGTCTGACAAAACTATTATACTTTCTCTTAATACTAGATTTGTTTTCTATATTATAGCCAATAGAAATGCAGTTAATATAAAATTTAAGAACTTGGGTTCTAGAACCAAGCAGATCTGGATACAAATCTTGGTTCTATCACTTAATAGCTCCATGATCCTGGTCAATTTGTTTGACCTTCCTGAATCTTAGTTCCATCATCTCCAACATGGGGATAATAATAGTACTGACCTCATAGGATTACAAAGAAGATTAAATAATATAATACACGTCAAATGTATGCTTAGCACAATACCTCGTATATGTTAAGTGCTGAATACCCTGTTTTGTTATAATTAGGAAATAGAACAATTTCCCTTCTTAGATATTTCCAATAATATGATAGCTACAGTTTTCTTAACTACTTCACCTAGATCTGTCTAACTAGCTAACTAAGTGGTTAAAGCTCTGAGTAACCTAAATAACTATGTTTGTTGATTAGCTCCATTGTCAAGAATTTGACACCCACCCTCAAGCCCCAAACTAATGATTAAAAGTCAATAACCACATTTTTAGGAGAAATCTAGTGTTCTGTCAATCTTGAATGACAAACTATAACAGTATGATTGCAGTTTGAAAGATACTGAAATATAATCTGAGATAGATTATATCTGTTTCAGTCACCATTCAGTCACCATGGCCCTAGACCAAAGGATCTGTCATATTGAAGACATTCAATAAATATTTGTTGATTGAGTGACTGAATTCTGTATAATAATAAAATGTCTTTAGAGAAAGAAAAAAATTACAGTGAGGTATCACCTCATACTGGTCAGAATGGCCATTATTAAAAAGTCTACAAATAACAAATATTGGAAAGGGTGTGGAGAAAACAGAACCTTCCTACACTGTTGGTAGGAACATAAATTGGTGTAGCCACTATAGAGAACATCAAGGACTTTCCTTTAAAAAAACTAAAGATAGTTACCATATGATCCTACTCCTGGGCACATAACTGTAGAAAACTCTAATTCAAAAAGATACATGCAATGTTCATAACAGCACTATTGACAATAACCAAGACATGGAAGCACCTAAATATCCACTAACAGGTGACTAGATAAAGAAAATGTGGTATATATACACAGTGGAATATTATTGTCATAAAAAGAATGAAATAATGCCATTGTAGCAACATGGGTAGACTCAGAGATTATCACACTAAATCAAACAAATCAGAAAGACAACTACCATATGATGTCACTTACATGTAGAATCTAAAATAAGATACAAATGAACTAATTTACAAAACAGAAACAGATTCACAGACATAGAAAACAAACTTATGGTTACCAAAGGGGACAGAGGTAGGGAAGGATAAATTAGGAGTTTGGGATTAACAGATACATACTAATATATATATATAACAGAGAAACAATGAGGACCTACTGTATAGTACAAGGAAGTATATTCAATATCTTGTAAAAATCTAGAGTGGAAAAGAATCTAAAAAAGAATATACAAAATATACAAAAGTCTACAAGAAATAAATGCTGGAGAGGGTGTAGAGAAAAGGGAACCCTCTTACACTGTTGGTGAGAATGCAAACTAGTACAGCCACTATGGAGAACAGTGTGGAGATTCCTTAAAAAACTGGGAACAGAACTGCCATACAACCCAGCAATCCCACTGCTGGGCATACACACTGAGGAAACCAGAATTGAAAGAGACACGTGTACCCCAACGTTTATCGTAGCACTGTTTATAATAGCCAGGACATGGAAGCAACCTAGATGTCTATCAACAGACAAATGGATAAGGAAGCTGTGGTACATATACACAATGGAATATTACTCAGCCATTAAAAAGAATACATTTGAATCAGTTCTATTGAGATGGATGAAACTGGAGCCCATTATACAGAGTGAAGTAAGCCAGAAAGAAAAACACCAATACAGTATCAGTTCAGTTCAGTTCAGTTCAGTCGCTCAGTCGTGTCCGACTCTTTGCAACCCCATGAATTGCAGCATGCCAGGCTTCTCTGTCCATCACCAACTCCCGGAGTCTACCCAAACCCATGTCCATCGAGTTGGTGATGCCATCCAACCATCTCATCCTCTGTCGTCCCCTTCTCCTCCCGCCCCCAATCCTACCCAGCATTAGGGTCTTTTCCAATGAGTCAACCCTTCGCATGAGGTGGCCAAAGTATTGGAGTTTCAGCTTCAACATCAGACCTTCCAATGAACACCCAGGATTGATCTCTCCTAGGATGGATTGATTGGATCTCCTTGCAGTCCAAGGGACTCTCAAGAGTCTTCTCCAGCACCACAGCTCAAAAGCATCAATTCTTCGGCACTCAGCCTTCTTCACCATCCAACTCTCACATCCATACATGACCACTGGAAAAACTATAGCCTTGACTAGACGGACTTTTGCTGGCAAAGTAATGTCTCTGCTTTTAAATATGCTATCTAGGTTGGCCATAACCTTCCTTCCAAGGAATAAGCGTCTTTTAATTTCATGGCTGCAGTCACCATCAGCAGTGATTCTGGAGCCCCCAAAAATAAAGTCTGACACTGTTTCCACTGTTTCCCCATCTATTTCCCATGAAGTGATGGGACCAGATGCCATGATCTTAGTTTTCTGAATGCTGAGCTTTAAGTCAACTTTTTCACTCTCCTCTTTCACCTTCATCAAGAGGCTCTTTAGTACTAATGCATATATATGGAATTTGAAAGACGGTAACGATAACCCTATATGCGAGACAGAATAAGAGACACAGATGCATAGAACAGTCTTATGGACTCTGAGGGAGAAGGTGAGTGTGGGACGTTTTGAGAGAATAGCATTGAAACATGTATATTATCATATGTGAAACAGAACACCATTCCAGGTTCGATGCATGAGACAAATGCTCAGGGCTGGGGCACTGGGATGACCCAGAGCGATGGGATGGGGAGGGAGGTGGGAGGGGGCTTCAGGATGGGGAACACATGTAAACCCATGGCTGATTGATGTCAATATATGGCAAAAACCACTACAATATTGTAAAGTAATTAGCCCCCAACTAAAATAAATAAATTTATTAAAAATTAAAAAAAAAAGAATATAAATACACACATAGCTGAAACACTTTGCTACACTCCTGGAACTAACACATTGTAAATCAACCATACTTCATTAAAAAAAGAGTTAAAAAAGAAAGATCAAGAGGAAGTAACCAGTAAAACTGATAAAATAAAAATGATTTGAGAATGTAAATTTTATGCAAATAAGTTGGAAAACCTGGGTGAAACTGATAGCAATACAATACAGTACAATACAATGAAATACCTTTGATCAAATTTGCACTGAAGAAATAAAGCAAAGAACTACTCTATGGAAAAAATAATTAGTAGGTTCAGATGATTTCATAGGAGAGTCAAAAAACAAAAGAGAATTTGCAGAAACAGAAAAATATCCAGTTTTCCCTGCATAGAAAATGTTACTTTTGTGGCTGAACCCAAGAAAGACTGTGTAGAAAAGGAAAACTAGAGATGAACTTCCTTATAAATATTGATACAAAAATACTAATTAAAATATCAGCAAATAGAATCCAACTGCATTATGAAAGTAACCCACCATGACCAAATGGGATTATTCAATGAATGGAAATGTGGTTCAGTTAAGTGAAATCCTTCAATTTAAATCACCAAATTAACAGATCTAAGGAAAATAATAACACATTTCTTTTCAGAGACAGTAAAAAGGCTCTTGCCACCAACTGTCCATAAAGCACTCAAATAAGAACTGATTGTAATTGATATGTGTACTTCATTCCTAAAGCCAGCATCTTACTTAAGGGAGAAACAGTAAACAACTACCATCAAGATCAGAAATAAGGCAAGAGTATTCATTGCCTTAGATTGTGTCTGCTCAGAAGCAGATCCTGAGTTGAGAATTTGAAAGGGCAAATATTACAAAAGTAGTCTGCTGCCTGCAGAGTGCCACTGAAGATCATCTAGACAGATAATATCTCCTAAGAGGATTAGAAGGCAGGTATGCTGAATATGAGAGGCAATTTAGACAGACAGCCTAAACGCTGTTAATTGCATCGGTCCCCTGTCCATTCTTCTGGATGTATATATGGTCCCAGGCACATAGGTTTGTAAGTGAACTCTGACATAACCATGTCACAAACAACACTACCTTGAGATCTGCCTCTTAGTTTTTAGTGGAACAGCATTATCAGATCATTCACAGAAGGAAGAGTCATCTTCCCCAAACATTATCATGCAATTTGGGGATCCAGAGGTGCAGGATGGTCGTGATCAATTAACTTCCCCCAATAGTGAAAAAAAAAGGGGGGGGGCTTCCCTGGTGACTCAGACAGTAAAGAATCTGCCTGCAATGCAAGAGACCCAGGTTTGATCCCTGGGTCAGGAAGATTCCCTTGAGAAGGGAATGGCAACTCACTCCAGTATCCTTGCCTGGAGAACTCCATGGACAGAGGTATAGTCCATGGGGTCTCAAAGAGTCAGGACATGACTGACCAAATAACACTTTCACTTTTTCACTTTCAATAGCAAAAATGGCCATGGTGGTGGCATTGACTCTTTCCTCTTGCAGTAAATGTTAAACTATAATTATGTGGTTATTACTGTATTAGTTATCTTCCCTGTGTAACAAATTCGCCCAAATTTAGCAACTTAGACAACAACACTTATTATCTCACAGTTTCTGATTGTCGGTGGGGTGAGGACAACAACACTTATTATCTCACAGTTTCTGATTGTCGGTGGGGTGAGGACAACAACACTTATTATCTCACAGTTTCTGACTGTCGGTGGGGTGAGGACAACAACACTTATTATCTCACAGTTTCTGATTGTTGGTGGGGTGAGGGCAAGAAGGTGTTCAGGAATCGGGAGATGGCTTAACTAGGTGCCTCTAGCTCAGATTGTCTTACAGGTTGCGATGAAGGTGTTGGCCAGAACTGTAGTCATCTGAAGATTCATTTAGAGAGGATTTGGTTCCAAGCTCACTTATGTGGCTGGTGACAAGCCTCAGAAGATCCACTTCTAGGCTCACTCAGAGATACAATTTCCTTGCCATATGGATCTCTCCACACCTCAAAATCTCAGAAAGAGTGAGAAAGACAGCAAAACAGAATGAACAAGTTGGAAGCCACAGTCTATTGGTAATTTAACCTTCAAAGTTAAATTCCACCATTTTTGAAGCTTTCTACTCATTAGAAGTGAATTATTAGGTTGAATCCAGATTCAGGGCTTCCCTGGTGGCTCAGCAGTAAAGAATCTGCCTGCAATGCAGGAGCCACAAGAGACACAGGTTCCATCCCTATGTCGGGAAGATCCCCTAGAGAAGGGAATGGCAACCCACTCCAGTATTCTTGCCTGGGAAATCCCATGGACAGTGGAGCCTGGTGAGCTACAGTCCACGGCATCACAAAGAGTAAGACATGACTGAAGCAACTTAGCATAAGCACAGGCTCAAGCAGAAGGGATTAAAAATGGGTATGAATATTGGTAGGTACCTGATACCTACTACAAACTGCCTCCTGAGAAATCCCCGTAATATTGGGATCAGGGGTTCTGGTGACTGAGGTTTTGTATTAACTAATATAAAAAACAAGTAAATAAACTTGGATGGCAATCTAAACATCTCATCTTCTGCCGCATCACCAACATTGGACATGAATTTTGGCAAACTCAAGGCTTCCCTGGTGGCTCAGATGGCTCCTCCTCGCAATGCAGGAGACGGGTTCGATCCCTGGGTTGGGAAGATCCCCCGGAGGAGGGCATGACAACCCACTCCAATATTCTCACCCGGAGAATTCTATGGACAGAGGAGCCTGGCGGGCTACAGTCCCTGGGGTTGCAGAGTTGGACATGGCTGAATGACTAAGCATAGTGGGAGATAGTGAAGAACAGGGAAGCGTGGAGTGCTGCAGTCCATGGGGTCACAAGGAGTCAGACGTGACTTAGCGACTGAATAACAACAAACTTGGATGGCATGTTCCTAAAGATAGATCTTTGGTCTATTTCTGAATGCCTCCACGTCTATCTTGGGGCAGAACGCAGTATAGCAGTTTTGGGGACTAGTTCTCTTGTAAGCTTGAAGACTGGACCTTCTCAAAGATGCTAAGCCTACAAATTGAATCTAAAGTACCCCCTGGTCATTAGAAATGTGCTGGCTGAGGAAGGCATGGAGTGCTCCCATGCCCCTCCCTGCAGAAGGCAGCAGAATGCCTCTCCCCATTCACTAAATAACAACTGTATCTCTGCTGAGGACTTGGGGAGCTGGGAACACACTGTATTGTGTCTTGATTTTTCATATTTCCGTATATAAGTGTGCTGCTGCTGTTGCTGTTTTGCTGCTAAGTCATGTCTGACTTTTTGCAATCCCAAGGACTGTAGCTCACCAGGGCTCCACTGTCCATGGGATTTTCCAGGCAAGAATACTGGAGTGGGTTGTCATTTCCTTCTCTAGGGGATCTTCCCAACCCAGGGATTGAACCAGCACCCATGGCATCTCCTGTTTGGCAGGTGGATTACTTACCACTGAGCTATCCAGGAAGCCTATATATCTGTGTATCTTCTGCAATTAAAAAAGAACAAACAAACAACTTTCATATCTTGCACGTGTTGGTTTCTTTATCTCAGCTTTATTCCTGGTGATGCCTAAGCAGAAGTCAGGACTGCTAACATATGGCCCACACACCCATCTAGCCTCATTACCTGCATTCTCTTTCAAATACCCTGCATTCTACCTTCTCTGCTTATTTTCTATTTAGAAAATAGTTTGTCTTTTCATATCTTTGTGTTGAAGTGCATACCCTTCCCCCAGTTTGAAAAGCCTATCTTCCTTGGCCTCCCTTATACTCTATTTTCATTCTCTGTTCAAATAGGACTTTATAACACACTGTTAGGAAAAGTATTTAAACAGTGAAGCCCAACATGAGTCCCCAGGCAGAATGCAGGAACTGAAGAGAAAAGTGGACATTGAGATATTAAGTATGCTATTGGTGTGAAGAGTTCTTCAAAAAGCAAAATAAATTATGAGTGCTAGAATTTGAATCATGACTCTGGTTTACTATTTTTGTAACCTTCTATACACCCTAATTTCATCTATAAAATATAGATGTAATAATGGTAGCTAAGTTCAGATGGTTGTGAAAATTCAAAGAGATTTTTGAAAAATGTTTAGCAGGGTGCTTGGAATATAACAGGGTTTCACAAATCTAACTAATCTTGGGCCTTTTGTTTTCCTTTCAGAATGCACTCTCTATACTAACCCTTTAAGTATCCTCTGAGGATTTGAAGAAACAAAGACTCTAACCATTAGGCATCTGTCTCTCCCTGAAATCTGGAACACTCTAGGGACCAGAGCACAGACAAAAGTCTGTCTCTGGAGGAGTTACAGTGTTTGGCTGCTGGGCAGAGGCCAAAGGAAACTGGGGTGTCTAGGGGAAAAGAAGGATGATAGAGAATCTAAAGAGGGAAGAGGGCCTCTAATGGGAGGTCTTTGAAAGAGACAGCACTCCTCACTATGCCTCTGTGTTGTTCATATTTGATCTTGTGTTGCTCCTCCTGATGGCTCCTGTATAAATCCCCCTTCTTTTGAGTGAAAGAAATATGGACCACCATAGGAAGTCAAATAGAGAAACTCCAGGGATGTGAGTAACTAACCTGGGGACTAGGTGTTGGGCTTGACAAAGTCTCAAAGCCAGGGTCATCCTAGAAAGGAGGATATAAGCCTTCAGTGTGTTAGTCACTCAGTTGTGTTTGACTCTTTGCAAACCCACGGACTGTAGCTCGCCAGGTTCCTCTGTCCACGAGATTCTCTAGGCAATAATATTGGAATGGGTTGTCATTTCCTTCTTCAGGGGATCTTCTTGACACAGGAATAGAACTCACATCTCCTGCATTGTAGGCGGATTCTTTACTCTCTGAGCAACCAGAGAAGACCATGAGTCCTCAACCCAACTAAAAAGGGCTGGCCAGGTCTAGTGCGTACTGCTCATACCAAGATCACATTCTGGAAGTGATGTGACAATTAGGGAAGGAAAAGGAACAGGAATACATGACTACTTTGGTTCAAAGCTGAGTGAGGAAGGGGTAAGTCTAACCTTGAGGTGATGGAGAGAAGGTTTTCAGGGACTAGGGGGAGTTGAGAGAATAGAAACCGAGCAGTAGGGCTGATTGGGAGCATGTGCTTTTGGTCATAGAGGGGAAGCATTGATTTATCATAAACATAAAGGCTCCATTCGGCTGAATTATGCATTACTACTTTTACCTTTTGATGTTGTTGTTCAGTCGCTAAGTCCTGTCCGACTCTTTGCAACCCCATGGACTCTAACCTGCCCAGCTCCTCTGTTCATGGGATTTCCCAGGTAAGAATAGTGGAGTGGATTGCCGTTTCCTTCTCCTGGGGATCTTCCTGGACCAGGGATCGATCAAAGACTCCGCTCCTGCAATGGCGGGTGGATTCCTTACCACTGAGCCACCATGGAAGCATGCTTTTACCTTTAAGACAATTTTAATTTGAATTATTTCCCATCCTTTAAATAGGAATAAAAAAATCTTCATATGATTTAGTTAAGTGGCTTGTTTTAGTTTTTCTCTAGTAATTGACTTTCCAGATCTTCCTGTGAATGTCTCTGCAAGGTTGAAGGCAGAGACAGGTTCTGAGCTGGAAATGTCTTAGGAGAGCTTGGCCAGACCTTTCTGAAGAACAGTTCACTTCAACAACCAGAAAGCAATTGTGTCTGTATATTGATCTGGGTAGTGGCCATGAGGATGCATTTATGGGCTGACTTTATAAAACTTTATCAACCCCGTGTTCTGTGCATTTTACAGTATGTATGTATATCACGTGCTGTGAGCTCAGTAAGTAGCTCAGTTGTGTCTGACTATTTGAGACCCCATGCACTATAACCCACCAGGCTCCTCTGTCCATGGGAATTTTCCGGGCACGAATACTGGAGTGAGTTGCCATTTCCTACTCCAGAGGATCTCCCTGACCCAGGGATTGAACCCGCATCTCTTGCATCTCCTGCATCGGCAGGCAGATTCTTTACCATTGTGTCACTTGGGAAGCTCATGTATATCATACTTCAAAAACTTAACCAAAAATATTAGAGACCAAGCAGTAATGTTAAGTGTTTCGATAGGTCAAGTAAAATAAAGACTGAAAAGAAAACACTGCATTGGCAACATGTCATTGATGGAGATGATTGTTGAACTAAGCAAGAAAATTTTCAGTAGCAGTAGATTGAAGAGTAAAAAAATGACCAACCAAATCAATTATCCTGTCATTTGAAAGGACTAATAAGGTATGTAAACATCTAGTAGTGCTAATCAAGAAGGAAAAGGAATGAGGGGGAGAAAACCTCTCAAAAGAATGAAAGGTATTACTATAATTTGCCAGGGTTAGAGAGAGGAAAGATGGGCAAGCATTACCTCATACTGCCCATAGAAGAAAGGAAGATTTATACAGAGCAGAGATGCAGAGAGGAAGACTGTGGATGAGAGGTGAGTTAAGGTAGGAAGAATTCTGGTTCCTCAAACTCTTTTTTGACTCTTTGAGGAATGATGCTCAACCTTGAGCTTGTGGCATCCAGGAAACACACAGCAATCTTAAGGATATCCTGAAAAACTTTTTTTTAAACTCTGCATTATTTTTCTACCTCAAAAAGCTTTCCCTTCTCCTCTCATGATCTATCACTGAAGATGTTTCACCCAGTGGCTAGACACAGCAAGGTTCTCTGATCATGAAACATAGCTCATTACATCATTCATTCTGTTTCATTACAAGGCATTTCTTATGTTCAGGGTTTTAGTTTGCCTGTTTAAACAAAGACCACAGTTTGCAATCATATCTCAGAAATGTGGCTTTTTAGAAAACTTCAGAGGACTCTTATCAAGGCTGCTGTTGGCACCTCAGTGTGGAATCAGTTAGTGGTAGGCACTCTACGGGATAAATGGAAGGGTAACACATATTTATGTGTTACCTGGTTAGACTTGAGAACCAGGTAAATGTTTGTCTAATGAAATGTAATGTTAGTTGCTCTGTCGTGTCTGACCCTTTGCGACCCCATGGACTCTGTCCATGAGATTAACCAGGCAAGAATAGTGGAGTGGGTTTCCATTGCCTTCTCTAGGGGATCTTCCTGACCCAGGGATCAAACCTGGGCCTCCTGCATTGCATGTGGATTCTTTACTGTCTAAGCCATGAGGGAAGCCCAATGTTCGTTTAGTGCTTGGCTAAAAAAGAAAATGGTACAGTAGCTGATTGGATTCTGAAACCAGTACTCCATCAATCTTACCTATTCAAATCTTGAGGGAGAAGCCAGTCTGATGAGAAATTCAAGAAGGATCAAGAATCCAAAATCACTGCAGATGGTGACTGCAGCCATGAAATTAAAATACATGTACTCCTTGGAAGAAAAGCTATGCAAACCTAGATAGCATATTAAAAAGCAGAGACATTACTTTGCCAACAAAGGTCCATATAGTCAAAGGTATGGTTTTTCCAATAGTCATGTACGGATGTGAGAGTTGGACCATAAAGAAGGCTGAGTACTGAAGAATTGATGCTTTCAAACTGTGGTTCTGGAGAAGACTCTTGAGAGTCTCTTGGACTTCAAGGAGGTCAAACCAGTCAATCCTAAAGGAAATCAGCCCTGAATATTCATTGGAAGGACTGATGCTGAAGTTGAAGCTCCAATACTTTGGCTATCTGATGTGAAGAGCTGACTCGTTAGAAAAAACCCCGATGCTGGGAAAGATAGAAAGCAGAAGAAGGAGATGACAGAGGACAAGATGGTTGGATGGCATCACTGACTCGATGGACATGAGTTTGAGCAAGCTCCGGGAGTTGGTGATGGACAGGGAAGCCTGGCGTGCTGCAATCCATGTGGCTGCAAACAGTGGGGCATGATTGAGCAAATGAACAACAAGTGAAGACAGTGCCCAGGGATATGGAAAGTTCTTAGCCTATATGCCCCTGACTGAGGGGAGGGATAGGAGGTGAATGACAACAATAGCCTAGTGTTCAGGGTTAGCAAATAAACACTCTTCATATGAGATTGCCTGGAAACCCAGGGAAGAGTTCTCGGGCTATAAATGACTATTGTAAAGTCAACATACTCACACAATTGGTGCAGTAAACCACTAGCTTAATGTCTTGAGAGATGCAATATTAGGACACTGAGAGGTTGAGGAAGGAGAAGATACAAAATGTTATGTGTTCAATCTCAAGAAGTTTTACACAACAGTTAATAAATATTAGGAACTGAACATACAAGGGTAAAACAAAAAACCTTTCTTTTGTTTCTGTTTCATCCATCCATTCATTCAACTGTTTGCTATAATGAGTATATATATCTTCTTTTAATGGACGTGTACACAACAGCTGTGGGTCACACTCTTGGCATAAGGGATAAGGCCACGAACAAGACACACATGACTGAATACAATATCCTTAAGACTGCTGTGTGTTTCCCGGATGCCATAAAGCAAGTCACAGGTATGGTACTGGAATGATCAGTTTAGGTCCCTCAGAGGTAAGCATAGATGAGAGCCCATAAAAGCTCTGAAGCTACCTATTTTAGTTTTGTCATGAGATGGGGCAGAAAGTAGAAAAGACTGTCCAAAGGATGTAACTCATGATCTTTGAATAGTGATAGAAATTCGTAAGGCAAAGAATACTGAGATGGATGGAAGGTGGAGCAGGAAAACTTTGTCACGTGTCAGTTCCTTAAACCTGTGGCCCACTGAGTTGAGAATAACGTCAGGCTCTTTTAACACCAGAGCTTGGAACACGTCTTACAGGATTGTATTCTTTTCTTATCTAATTTTATACATTAACAGGAAAGCAGTCTCATCTGCGATGCTGGGGTCACCCTACAACGATACAATGGGAGCCCCTGCCACCTTCATCCTGGTGGGTATCCCAGGTTTGCAGTCTTTACATCTTTGGCTGGCTATCTCACTGAGCATCATGTATACCACAGCCCTGTTAGCAAACACCCTCATAATGACTGTCATCTGGATGGATTCCACTCTACAGGAGCCCATGCACTGCTTCCTGTGTGTTCTGGCCGCCGTGGACATGGTTATGGCCTCCTCGGTAGTGCCCAAGATGGTGAGTGTCTTCTCCTCTGGAGACAACTCCATCAGCTTTAATGCTTGCTTCACTCAGATGTACTTTGTCCATGCAGCCACAGCTGTGGAGACGGGGCTGCTGCTGGCCATGGCTTTTGACCGCTATGTGGCCATCTGTCAGCCCCTACACTATAAGAGAATTCTCACACCTCGAGTGATGCTGGGAATGAGTGTGACCATCACCATCAGAGCGACCATATTCATAACTCCTCTGAGCTGGTTGGTGAGTTATCTGCCTTTCTGTGGTTCCAACGTGGTTCTCCATTCCTACTGTGAGCACACAGCTGTGGCCAAGTTGGATTGTGCTGACCCCAGGCCTAGTAGTCTCTATAGTCTGATTGGTTCCTCCATTATTGTGGGTTCTGATGTGGCATTTATTGCTGCCTCCTATATCCTGATTCTCCAGGCAGTATTCAGTCTCTCCTCAAAGAATGCTCAGTTAAAAGCATTAAGTACGTGTGGCTCCCACGTGGGGGTTATGGTTCTGTACTACCTGCCTGGGATGGCATCCATCTATGTGGCCTGGCTGGGGGAGGACAAAGTGCCCTTGGGCACCCAAGTGCTGTTAGCTGACTTGTATCTGATCATCCCACCATCTTTGAACCCCATCATCTATGGCCTAAGGATGAAGCAAGTACGGAAGCGTATGTGGGGCCTGCTGATGCACTGCCTCTTTAACCACTCCAACTTGGGTTCAGGAATTCAGGCCCTTGAGCAAACCAGACAACTTCAAAGATGCCCTAGCTAACCTGGACAGTTCGATTCACCTGACGCCATACAAGGTCTAAGAAGAAGCTATATTTTTAACTTTACCTAACTATTCAATTTCTAGCAAGGATGTCAATGAAATGATTTATTTTCTGATGAATATAATGGTTTGAATAAACTAGTATTTGAGTCAGAGAAAAGTCTGGGCACAGAATATAGATTTGGGATTTTTCTTTCCTTAGATCCTGACCTACATTTCCAATTTAATATCCTACCAGACCCTCTGCAGAAGAAACCAACTGTTGGGTCTGCAATGTCTGACTGATTTTCTTACAACTGTTCTCCTTATATGATTATATGGAAGCAACTGTTAAAGTACAGTACACTGACCTCTGGGCCATTGATGAATCCACTCAACTTGGATCGTGTGCTCATACCTGGAATAGAGTCTGTCTCCAGTCAAAATGGATTCCAGCTTATCTGAGGAATCACTGATGGTGGCCATTTTCTAACACATGTACTTGGAAAGTGAAATCTGTTCATAAAATTGGTTCTTTGGTTCCAATTCATTTTGAACATCAAGTGCATCCCTGTTATTAAGTACTATAAGATGTATCTCTGTTTCCTATGTACCTAGTATTGTTCAGGAAGTTGGAATGGTATACTAATCACCAGCTTTTTGTTTGTAAGCAATGGAAGCTAAGGCAATGTGAGTTTGCTTTTATTTTCTCCTTTCAGAAAGTCTTAATTTCAATAGTCAGTATATCTTAAAAAGAAAGAGATTTCATATGTAAGAGATACATATATTTGACTCTGGTGTATTTGAAAGTCTTAATAAAATATAATTTCCAAATAAGTGTTGATGGCAAGTTACTGTATCTGTGTCTTAATATCTCTTTTGTACTGATGAGGAAACAATGCTAATTATAAAGTACATTGAAGATTAAATTTAAAAATGAGCACATAAAACAATACCTTACATACTGTGCATACTTTAAAATAAACCCAATAATTTCTAAATCCATAATTTTAAAGAGTAGTCATAGGTACTATTGATATTGTATTCCTGTGTAGATAAGCACGTACGAAGTAACTGCTCCAAAAAGATCTGATGCTCAACCACCTAGCAGCCATAAATTTTCCCAGTATTGCTATTATTTACTTGCTTAGAATGTATTCTATTTCTGAAAATCAAACAACAAGGAATCAATCTCTAAAAATCAGATAAACTTATTTCGGGCCCTGTTTTCTTTTCAGAATGTGTTATATTCTTCTATTAGTTATCCTCTGAGGACATGAAACAAACTCTCTCCACTAAGCACCTGTCTCTCCTGTAACTCCCAATCTGGAAAGCTCCCTTGGGCCAGACAACAGGGAAGAATCAGTCTCCAGAGGAGTTATAGTGTTTGGCTGCTGGGCAGAGGCCAAGGGAAGCTGGGGTGTCCAGGGGAAAAGCAGGTGATAGAGAATCTAAAGGGAAAGAGGGCTCCCAATGCGAGGGCTCTGAAAGTGACAACACTCCTCATCATGCCTCCATGTTGCTCATATTTGATCTTGTGTTGCTCCTCCTGAAGGGTCCTGTATAAATCCCCCTTCTTTTGGGTGAAAGAAATGTGGACTGCCAGAGGAAGTCAAATAGAGAAAACTCCAGGGATGTGAGTAACTAATCTGGGGACTGGGTGTTGGGCTGATGAAGTCTCAAAGCCAGGGTCACCCTAGAAAGGAGGATGTAAGCAACTCCACTACAAAGGGCTGGCCAGGTCTCGTGGGTACTGCTGATACCAAGATCACATTCTGGAAATCATGGGACAGCTGGGAAGATAAAAGGAACAGGATACACATGACTATTTTGGTTCAAAGCTGAGAGAGGAAGGGGTAAGTCTAACCTTGGAATGAAGGAGAGAGGGTTTGCAGGGACTAGGGGGAGTTGAGAGAATAAAAACTGAGCAGTAGGACTGATTGGGAGCATGTGTTTTTGGTCATAGAGGAAGGCTTTGATTTATCATAAACACAAAGGCTCCATTTGACTGAATTATGGATTACTACTTTTACCTTTAAGACAATTTTCATTTGAATCGAGTATTTCTCATCCTTTAAATAGAAATAAAATATCCTGACATATTCTATGATTTTGTTATTGAATTAAGTGTCTTGTCTAAGCTTTTCTTTAGTATTGGCTTTCCAGTTCTTCAAGTGAATGTCTCTGCAGGGTTGAAGGCAGAGGCAGATTGTGGTCTGGAAATGTTTTAGGAGAGCTTGGCCAGAGCTTTCTGAAGAACAGTGCACCTCAAGAACCAGGAAGCAATTGTATATCTTGATCTTGGTAGTGGCCATGAGGGTGTGTTCATATTCTCACAGATAAAACTTAGACTGTCCATTTTACCATATGGATGCTATATTTCAATCAAAAGTTAACCAAAAAATAAAGAAGCAGGCAACAGTGTTAAATGTTCTGGATAGGTCAAGCAAAATAAAGACTGAAAACATTGGACTGGCAATATGTCACTGATGAAGGTAATTGTTGATCTTAGCAAATTTTACTCAGTAGCAGCAGACTGAAGAGTAAGACAGTATTACTTATAAACAGACCCACCAAACCAATGTTCTGCCAATGGACCAGACTATTAAGACATGTAAATCTCTAGCACTGCTAATCAAGAAGAAAAAGGAATGAGGGAACTAAAACCTCACAGAAATGAAAGTTATGACAGGCAACAACTTGCCAAGGCTAGAGAGGAGGGATGGGCAGGCACTAGATGAGACTCCTCTCAGAAGAAGGGTAGATTTATACAGGGCAGAGATCCAGAGAGGAGGATCCTGGATCAGAGGTAAATAGCAGGAAGAGCCATTCTGATTCCTCAGATTCTCTTCAACTCTTTAAGGAAAAATGCTGTCTTGCTTTATGGCATCTGGGAAACACACAGCAGTCTTAAGGATACCCTGAATAATTTTCTTGTCACTCTACACTATTATTCTACTTTTTATCTTCTCATGATCTGATGTCTGAGACACTGAAGATCTCTCACCCAGTGGTTATATGCAGTTAGTGGTTCTCTGACACACTTGGTATAATTTATAAGGTCATGAACAAGACACACATGATTGAATACAATAAAGTCACAGGTATGGTACTGGAATGATCAGTTTAGGTCCCTCAGAGGTAAGCACAGATGAGAGCCCATAAAAGCTCTGAAGCTACCTAATTTAGTTTTGTCATGAGATGGGGCAGAAAGTAGAAAAGACTGTCCAAAGGATGTAACTCATGATCTTTGAATAGTGATAGAAATTTGTAAGGCAAAGAATATTGAGACGGATGGAAGGTGGAGAAGGACAACTTTGTCACGTGTCAGTTCCTTAAACCTGTGGCCCACTGAGTTGAGAATAACATCAGGCTCTTTTAACACCAGAGCTTGGAACACGTCTTACAGGATTGTATTCTTTCCTTACCTAATTTTACACATTAACAGGAAAGCAGTCTCATCTGCGATGCTGGGGTCACCCTACAACTATACAACAGGAGCCCTTGCCACCTTCATCCTGGTGGGTATCCCAGGTTTGCAGTCTTCACATCTTTGGCTGGCTATCTCACTGAGCATCATGTATACCACAGCCCTGTTAGCAAATGCCCTCATAATGACTGTCATCTGGATGGATTCCACTCTACAGGAGCCCATGCACTGCTTCCTGTGTGTTCTGGCCGCCGTGGACATGGTTATGGCCTCCTCGGTAGTGCCCAAGATGGTGAGTGTCTTCTCCTCTGGAGACAACTCCATCAGCTTTAATGCTTGCTTCACTCAGATGTACTTTGTCCATGCAGCCACAGCTGTGGAGACGGGGCTGCTGCTGGCCATGGCTTTTGACCGCTATGTGGCCATCTGTCAGCCCCTACACTATAAGAGAATTCTCACACCTCGAGTGATGCTGGGAATGAGTGTGACCATCACCATCAGAGCGACCGTATTCATGACTCCACTGAGCTGGATGGTGAGTCATCTGCCTTTCTGTGGTTCCAATGTGGTTCTCCATTCCTACTGTGAGCACATAGCTGTGGCCAAGTTGGCTTGTGCTGACCCCAGGCCCAGTAGTCTCTACAGTCTGATTGGTACCTCCATTATTGTGGGTTCTGATGTGGCATTTATTGCTGCCTCCTATATCCTGATTCTCCAGGAAGTATTCAGTCTTTCCTCAAAGAATGCTCAGTTAAAAGCATTAAGTACATGTGGCTCCCACGTGGGGGTTATGGCTCTGTACTACCTGCCTGGGATGGTATCCATCTATGTGCCCTGGCTAGGGAAAGAAATAATGCCTGTGCACATCCAAGTGCTGTTAGCTGACTTGTATCTGATCATCCCACCTACCTTAAACCCCATCATCTATGGCCTGAGGACAAAACAAATACGGAATCGAACATGGAGCTTGCTGACACACTGCCTCTTTAACCACTCCAACTTGGGATCATGAATACAAGTCTCTTCAGACTTTGAGCATTCTAGCCAATCCAAAGATGCTTTAGTTCACCTGGATGGTCTGGTTCACCTGACACTATAGAAGTTCTAAGAGAAAGCTATAAGGGTATCTTTGCCTGAGTTCAGTTCAGTACAGTCGCTCAGTCGTGTCCAACTCTTTGTGACCCCGTGGACTGCAGCATGCCAGTCCTCCCTGTCCATCACCAACTCCCAGAGTCTACTCAAACTCATGTCCATTGAGTCAGTGATCCCATCCAACCATTTCATCCTCTGTCATCCCCTTCTCCTCCTGCCCCCAATCCTTCCCAGCATCAGGGTCTTCTCAGATGAGTCAGTTCTTCACATCAGGTGGCCAAAGTTTTCCCACTGAATATTCAGGACTAATTTCCTTTAGGGTGAACAGGTTGGATCTCCTTACAGTCCAAGGGACTCTCAAGAGTCTTCTCCAACATCACAAAGCATCAATTCTTCGGTGCTCAGCTTTCTTTATAGTCCAACTATATAGTCACATCCATACATGACTACTGGAAAAACCATAGCTTTGACTAGATGGACCTTTGTTGGCAAAGTAATGTCTCTGCTTTTTAATATGCTGTCTAGGTTGGCCATAACTTTTCTTCCAAGGAGTAAGCGTCTTTTTATTTCATGGCTGCAGTCACCATTTGCAGTGATTTTGGAGCCCCGCCTACCCCCCCAGAAAAAAAGTCTGTCATTGTTTCCACTGTTTCCCCATCTATTTGCCATGAAGTGATGGGACCAGATGACATGATCTTAGTTTTATGAATGTTGAACTGTAAGCCAACTTTTTCACTCTCTTTCACTTTCATCAAGAGGCTGTTTAGTTCTTTGTTGCTTTCTGCCATAAGGGAGGTGTCATCTGCATTTCTGAGGTCATTGATATTTCTCCCAGCAATCAGGATTCCAGCTTGTGCTTCATCCAGTCCAGCGTTTCTCATGCTGTACTCTGCATATAAGTTAAATAAGCAGGATGACAATATACATCCTTGATGTACTTCTTTCCCGATTTGGAACCAGTCTGTTGTTTCATGTCCAGTTCTAACTGTTGCTTCCTGACCTGCATACAGATTTCTTAAGAGGCAGGTAAGATGGTCTGATATTCCCATCTCTTTAAGAATTTTCCAGTTTGTTGTGATCCACACAGTCCAAGGCTTTGGCATAGTCAATAAAGCAGAAATAGATGTTTTTCTCTTGCTTTTTCGATGATCCAACGGATGTTGGAAATTTGATCTCTGGTTCCTCTGTCTTTTCTAAATCCAGCTTGAACATCTGGAGGTTCACGGTTCATGTATTGCTGAAGAATGGCTTGTAGAATTTTGAGCATTACCTTACTAGCGTGCGAGATGAGTGCAATTGTGCAGTAGTTTGAGCATTCTTTGGGATTGCCTTTCTTTGGGATTGGAATGAAAACTGATCTTTTCCAGTCATGTGGCCACTGCTGAGTTTTCCAAATTTGCTGGCATATTGAGTTCTCCAAATTTGCTGGCATATTGAGTTCAGCACTTTCACAGTATCATCTTTTGGGATTTGAAGTAGCTCAACTGGAATTCCATCACCTCCACTAGCTTTGTTCATAGTGATGCTTTCTAAGGCCCACTTGACTTCACATTCCAGGATGTCTGGCTCTAGGTGAGTGATCACACCATCGTGATTATCTGGGTCATGAAGATCTTTTTTGTACAGTTCTTCTGTGAATTCTTGCCACCTCTTCTTAATATCTTCTGCTTCTGTTAGGTCCATACCATTTCTGTCCTTTATTGTGCCCATATTTGCATGAAATGTTCCCTTGGTATCTCTAATTTTCTTGAAGAGATCTCTAGTCTTTTCCACTCTGTTGTTTTCCTCTATTTTTTTGCATTGATCACTGAGGAAGGCTTTCTTATCTCTCCTTGCTATTCTTTGGAACTCTGCATTCAAATGGGTATATCTTTCTTTTTTCTTTTGCTTTTTGCTTCTTTTCTCAGCTATTTGTAAGGCCTCTTCAGATAGCCATTTTGCTTCTTTGCATTTCTTTTTCTTGGAGATGGTCTTGATACCTGTTTCCTGTACAATGTCATGGACCTCCATCCATAGTTCTTCAGGCACTGTGTCTATCAGATCTAGTCCCTTAATCTATTTCTCACTTCCACTGTGTAATTGTAAGGGATTTGATTTAGCTCATACCTGAATGGTGCAGTGGTTTTCCCTACTTTCTTCAATTTAAGTCTGAATTTAGCAATAATGAATTCATGATCTGAGCCACAGTCAGCTCCTGGTCTTGTTTTTGCTGACTGTATAGAGCTTCTCCATCTTTGGCTGCAAAGAATATAATCAATCTGATTTTGGTATTGACCATCTGGTGATTTCCATGTGTCGAGTCTTCTCTTGTGTGTTGGAAGAGGGTGTTTGCTATGACCAGTGCGTTCTCTTGGCAAAACTCTATTAGCCTTTGCCCTGCTTCATTCTGTACTCCAAGGCCAAATTTGCCTATTACTCCAGGTGTTTTTTGACTTCCTACTTTTGTATTCTAGTCCCCTATAATGAAAAGGACATCTGTTTTGGGTGTTAGTTCTAAAAGGTCTTGTAGGTCTTCATAGAACCGTTCAAGTTCAGCTTCTTCAGCATTACTGGTCAAGGCATAGACTTGGACTACTCTGATACTGAATGGTTTGCCTTGGAAATGAACAGAGATCATTCTGTTGTTTTTGAGACTGCATACAAGTACTGCATTTCTTTGCCTAACTGTTCCTGTTCATTTTTTAGCAAGGACCAATGAAATGATAAATTATCTGACAACTTTAATGGTTTCAATCAACTAGTATCTGAAACGTAGAGTTTAGGCAGAGATTATAGATTTGGAGATTTTCTTTCCTTAGCTTCTGACCTACATTTTCAACTTAGTATCCTACTAGTCCCTTTGCAAAAGAAGCCATGTGTTGGTTGCCCCATACCTGACTAATTTTCTCACAAACGGCACATCTGCTGGAATTCCAAGGTGGAGCTAGTAGTAAAGAACCTGCCTGCCAAATCAGTTCAATCCCTGGGTTGGGAAGATCTCCTGGAAAAGGAAATGGCAACCCACTCCAGTATTCTTGCCTCTAGAATCCTATGGACAGAGGAGCCTGGTAGGCTACAGTCCATGGGCTCACAAAGAGTTGGACATGCCTGAAGTCACTTTGCACACATGTATATCTCCTTATGGAATGATATGGAAACAACTGTTAATATATATGACAGTGACCTCTGTGCATTGATGAACCCACTGAACTTGGCTCATGTGCTCACACCTTGACAGAGTCCGTCTCCAGTGAAGATGGATTCTGGTTTATCTGAGAAGGTGTAAACTTGGAATCACTGATGGTAGCCGTTTTCTAACACATGAACTTGGAACTCTTTCATAGCAGGAGAAGCAAATTAGGAAAATGGTATAAAGAAACTGTCTGGCTCTCTGGTCCCAATTCATTTAGAATACCTAGGTACATCCCTGTTACTAAGTTCTACAAGATATACCTCTATATTTTTTTTAATATACCTTCTGTTGTTAAGCTAGTTGGAATAATGTACTAACTACCAGCTTTTTGTTTCTAAGCAACAGAAATTTAGGCAATGTGAGTTTGTCTTTATTTCCCTCTTTTAGAAAGTTTTAAACTGAATAGACAGTATATGTTATAAGAAAGAGATTTCATATATAATAGATATGTCTATATGACTCTGTTACATTTGAAAATCTTAATAAAATATAATTGTCTAATAAGTGCTGATGAAAAATTACTGTATCTGAGTCTTTATCTTCTTTCTACTAATGGGAAAACAAACCCTCTAATTTATAGAAGGTACTAAAGATTAAAAATGAGTAGAAATCACATAAAACAACACTTGACACACTGTATATACCTAAAAATATACCCAATGAATTTTTAATTTCATAGTTTTAAGGGGTATTTGTAGGCACTATTGAAACTGTGAAAGTGAAAAGTGAAAGTGAAGTCACTCAGTTGTGTCTGACTCTTTGCAACCCCATGGACTGTAGCCTACCAGGCTTCTCCATCCATGGGATTTTCCAGGCAAGAGTACCAGAGTGGGTTTCCATTTCCTTCTCCAGGGGATCTTTCTGACCCAGGGATCAAACCCGGGTCTCCTGCATTGCAGGCAGATGCTTTACTCTCTGAGCCACCAGGAAAGCCCCTAATATAGATCAGTATTCATGTAGTAACTTTTCCAAAGAGATTTGATGCTTAACAACTTAGCAACCATACATTTTGCTAACATTTATATTTACTTCCTTAGAATGTTTTATATTTCTGAAAATCAAAGAAGTATGAATCTACCTCTAAAAATCAGACAATGAGTTCCCATCAGCTTGCAACATCATAACATAAAACCAAATCAAGATCATGAGATGGTTAAGTATATTTTATAAGATTTCCATTTTGACAAATCACACTATTCTGCCTCCACATGCAACCCACTGACTTGGCCACATCCATTAAATAAAAAAATTGTTAGATGCATTAAAGAATCTGATGGCAAGCAACAAAGGGATAGTCCAGCCAGCACTTAAAGCAGAGATTTCTTGCTGGTATTTCCATTAGGAGCCTATCTGCCAGCTTTGTGTTTCTTCCACTTTGGAATTCACTGAAGCCAGCTGAGACCCACCGCTGGTACTCAAATACTGAACTTCACACTTCCAAAAGTGGACTGATTCTCCGCCATGGCTACCCCAAGCAGAAAATCCTGTGCTTCTCCCAATATATTCAGATATGACCCCTGACCTATCACATAAAGCAACATATGCTCATTTAACTATAAACTGGGACCCACAGTAGACTCTCAGTGTTTGGATTTTTAAGAGATTACAACCAATCCTTCTTGAAAAAAAAATGGAGATTAGATTTTCTGCAAGGAGTTGGGAACTCAAGGATTCTTGGCCTTTGGCTCCCCCTTTCACAGGACCCAAGCATTTTACACTTTGAAAAGCTTTTCCCCTCAAGGCTCAGGCATTGCACCACTTGGTTTTTCTTGCAGTAAAATATATGGATGGGCAAAGCTCATTCCTATCTTACAGTGAATGATCACATTAAACTGCAGGTACAGCCCTAGGCATTCCAGGAGCAGTGCAGCCTCTGCCCTCTACAGGGCTACCTGCCTCTTCCCCTTCTGGACCACGTTTGTAATTAGCCATTAAATAAGTTTTTGAATGGGATTGTAATTAAATAACATCCAGTCTTTCATGCCCCTATGTGGCAAGAAGAGGTTATTTTTGTTCAGATTCTAGGCATATGAATATAAGTTCCCTCACTTAAATATTTATATATGCACACACACTACCAGACTGGAGCTACAATGGTGAATCAGACATAAAAGTTTCTTGTTTTTTTTGTTTTTTCACACTGTCCATACATTTTTATCAGAATACACACTCATTAAGCATTATCTGTGGCTGCTTTCTCACCACAAGACAGAATTATATAGTTATACTGGAGACTATGTTACCCACAAAACCTAAAATATTAAGATACTTTATAGAAAAACTTCACTGACCCCGTTCTAGATCAAAATTTTAATAGTTACAAAGGGAAATCAATTGGAACTTAATGTAATATATGGATTAAGAAGAAGTAATATCTTTTCAATATTGAATCTTATCAAAGATCAAAATACATTTCACTTATTTAGATTTTCTGTTACATCTCTTAGTAGCATTTTATAATATTTTTCCATCTAGTTCCTATATATTACTTCTATTAAATTTATTCCTGGAATTTTTGGTGTTGTTTTTGTAAATAGTTGTTAATGGGATCTTTTCTTATACTGTGTTTTTTTCCTGTTATCTGTGACTGTGTGTATATACTTTATTAAAAAATTAAAAATATACATACTCATTATAAAAAGGGGTCCTCATTCTTAGAAGAGAAGTATAAACAACTACCCTAGAAGAAAGAATTTTCATACACTTAAGACCTTTTATCTTCTTGGCTGGTCTTGAAAGTCAGACATTATGATAACACATAATAGGTTTAACCTTAATTATTTTAACAAGCAATCATAACATCCAAATCAGCTTATAAACAGAAAAGCAAACAACCCAAAGATCACATTACAAATGAAGCCATCTCATTCCTTGATTCATTCAAGATTTTAATGAATTCACCTAATAATCTTCATTTTCTAGGAACCTTCCAAGGTTTGTCTTAATAAAAGCACAAAAAGAGCACCATTGGTTTGGCCCCTGGCGTCCCTGCTAAGTTTCCATGGACATAACTGGAAGTGCTTTCTATAGATCTATTTCTCCAGTCAATCCACACTACCCCAGGGAGCCACCCTCCCAAACACAAAAAACATATGGTCCCTCTAATAAAGAACTGCTCAACCCTTTGCCAGGACCAGGTGTGTGACTTACCAGTTCATTCTCTTCCAGGAAGATGATGGAAAGTTCTCCTCCTCTGCTGCTAATAATGTTTAAGAAGTAATTTCAAAGCATGGTGGGCAGAATGAGTTTATTTCTCCATTTTGGCCTGTTTCACCTCCTTCATATGTGAACAACCGACACAATTAAGGTAGATTTTTTTTTATTATTCTTCATTATAGGAATTATTTTCCTTCTGCCTGTACCTAACCTAGTATTTAGTCTGTTGCCAAATCTTAACTCAACAGTCACTACCTTCAAACTTAAAACTACGTCAGAGGTTGCGTTACACAGCATCAGTGTGACAATATATAATGTATATATTGAAGCCCCTGCAACAGGCAAAGCCCATAGTTCTCATATACTTGCCTCACAGTTTGTTTCCGGCACAACCATTCCCACATCATATTTTAAAGACCTGTTATGAATTATTTTCATTGCACACAACAATCACTCTAAAGGGCCAATTGCCTAGCTATATAGTCTTAATTCTCCTTCATTATAATATATGGCTTTTTGTGCCTAGTTCTATCCTTTCTCTCCACAATTCCCTCCTGTTTTCCTTCTTTTGTCATAGATTTAGAAGAAAGGAAGGCAGAATACTATGTAGTTATCAGAATCATGAAGATTCTCTTGGTGATGTACAAAGACCCAAACTTTAGCCCACGGAGATTGTGAGTGAGCTTTCCTTTCAAGGAATTTGTTTTACATTTTTCAAAATCGAACTAATCTTGGGCGTTTTGTTTTCCTTTCAGAATACACTCTATATTCTTCTAACTCTTAAGTATCCTCTGAGGATTTGAAAAAACAAAGACTCCTTAACCATTAGGCATCTGTCTGTTCCTACAATCTGGAACACTCTGGGGACCAGAGCACAGACAAAAATCAGTCTCTGGAGAAGTTACAGTGTTTGGCTGCTGGGCAGAGGCCAAGGAAAGCTGGGGTGTCCAGGGGAAAAGCAGGGTGATAAAGAATCTACAGGGGGAAGAGGACTCTTAATGGGAAGTCTTTGAAAATGACAAAACTCCTCATCATGCATCCACGTTGTTCATATATGATCTCATATTGCTTGTCCTGAAGGCTCTTACATAAATCCCCTTTCTTTTGAGTGGAAGAAATGTGGACAACCAGATGAAGTCAAACAGAGAAAATTCCAGGAATGTGGGTAACTGCCCTGGGGACTGGGTGTCGGGCTTGAAGTCTCAAAGCCAGAGCCATCCTAGAAATGAGGATATAAGCTCTCAACCCCACTAAAATGGGCTGGCCAGGACTAGTGGGTACTGCTGATAGCAAGTTCACATCCTGGAAATCATGGGACAACTGGGGAGAGAACAGGAACAGGAACACATGACTACTTTGATTTAAAGCTGAGAGAGGAAGGGGTTAGTCTAACTTTGTGATAATCGAGACAGGGTTTTCAGGGACCAGGGGAATTTGAGAGAATAGAAACTGAGCAGTAGGGCTTATTAGAAGCATGTGCTTTTTGTCCTAGAAAGGGGAGGCATCGGTTTATCGTCAACACAAAGGCTTCCTTTGAGTAAATTATGCATTCCTGCTTTTACCTTTAAGACAATCTTCATTTGAATTGAGTATTTTCAATCCTTTAAATAGGAATAAAAAATTCTCACACATCCTTCAATTTCATTACTGAATCAAGTGATAGTGTCTAAGTTCTTCTTTAGTGATTGGCTCTCTAGCTCTTCATGTGACTGTCCCTGTAGGGTTGAAGGCAGAGGCAGGTTGTGGGCTGGAAATGTTTTAGAAAAACTCGGCCATAACATGAAGAACAGTGCACCTCAAGAACCAGGAAACAGTTGCATATCTTGATCTGGATAGTAGCCATGGGGGTATTTCATGTCCTCACAGATAAAATTTTATCAACTGTCCATTTTACAGTATGTATATTTCAATAAAAAATTAACCCCCAAATATGAGACCAAGCAGTAACGTTAAATGTTTTGGATAGGTTAAGTAAAATTTAAGACTGAAAACAACTGGATTGAAAAAGTGAAGTGTTGATGGACTGAAAACATTCCATCAACATGTCACTGATAGAGATAATTGTTGATCTTAGCAAAAAATTTTTCAGTAGCAACAGACTGAAGAGTAAAATAATAAGAAAAAAGGACCAATCAAACCAAATGTCATTGGAAATGACTAACAAGATATGTAAATGCCTAGCAGTGCTAATCAAGAAGAAAAAGTAATGAGGGAAATGAAGCCTCAAGGGAATGAAAGGTAGGATCTACTACAAGTTGGAGAGATGGGCAGGCACCAGCTGAGACTGCCCTGAGAAGAAAGGTGGCTTTATACAGAGCAGGGATGCAGAAGGAAAGATCTGGGATCAGAGGTGGGTGGGGGGAGGAGGCAGTCTGGTTCCTCAACCTCTTTTTTGATTCTTTAAGGAATAATGCTTAACTTTGTGTCTGTGGCATCCAGAAAACACACAGCTATCTTAAACATGTCCTGAATAAGTCTTTTTCACTCTCTACTATCAGTCTACTTCAAAAGGCTTTCCCTTCTCTTCTCATGATCTATCACTGAAGATGTCTCACCCAGTGGTTAGACACAGCAAGATTCTCTGACCATGAAAACAGATAAGTTTGGCCACCTGATATGAAGAACTGACTCACTGGAAAAGACCTTGATGCTGGGAAAGATTGAGGGCACAAGGGGAAGGGGCAACAGAGGATGAGGTGGTTGGATAGCATCAACTCAATTGACATGAGTTTGAGGAAACTCTTGGAGATAGTGAAGGACAGGGAAGCCAGGCAAGCTGTAGTCCATGGGGTCACTGAGTCGGACATGACCTAGCAACTGAACAATTACTTTATTCAGTCTGTTCCATTATAAGGCATTTCTTATGTTTAGGGTTTTGTCTGTTTCAATAAAGACCACAGTTTTCAATCATATTGGTAGCTAGGTGTAGGGTCAATCAGTGGTAGGCTCTCCAGGGGGCTACTGGAAGGGGCAAATGCATGTCATATGGTTAGCACTGAGAACCAGGTAAATGTTGGTTTAACATTTGATTAACATGCTTGGTTAATAGGAGAAAATGCTACAGCAGCTGATGGGATTCTGAGGCCAATACTGTCAATCTGATTGACCCAATTTTTCAGGAAGGGTCCAAGCCTAATGAGAAACAATCAGAAAGAATCAAGTAAAGAGTGTCCAAGGATATGGAAAGGTCTCAGCCTGAAAGCCTCTTCCTGAGGGGATGGACAGGATATTATAATTAACAGCAGTCTAGTCTTAAGACTTGGCAAATAAGCACTCTTTATTTAAGGTTGCCTGACACCTGGGATAGAGTTCTTGGGCTTTATTTGAGTATTGTAAAGTCAACATAGTCATACAATATCCATGTGTTTATCCACTAGCCTGAGGCCTTGAGAGATCCAGTATTAGGGCAGTGAGCATTTGAGGAAGGAAAAGATGCAGTATGTGATGTGTTCAACCTCAGGAAGTTCACTGTTTCATTCAACAATGATTAAATATTAGGAACTTATCATACAGAAATAAAAGAAAAACTCTTTCCCCTGATTTCTCTTTCATTCAAATTTTGCTATGATGAGTACACCTATCTTCTCTTAATGGATCTGGGCAACAGAACCCTGGGTCACACACTTGGTACAAGTTATAAGGCCATGACCAAGACACACATAATTGAATAAAGTCCCAGGCAGAGTACTGGAATGGTCAATTTAGATTCCTCAAGGTCAGCACAGGAGATTCCATAAGTTCTTAAGTTACCTAATTTAGTTCTGGCAGGGGTTGGGGGAGGTGGTAGAGAAGAAAAGACTTTCCAAAGGAGGTAGCTCATGAGCTGACTTTTGAAGAATGATTAGAAATTAGTAAGGCAAAGAATACTGAGGAAGATGTAAGGGGGAATAGGATAACTTTGTCACATGTGGATTCCTTCATCCTGTGGCCCACTGAATTGAGAATACAATCAGGCTCTCCTAACACCAGAGCTGGGAACAAGTCTTCTGGGATTGCATTCTTTTCTTACCTAATTTTATACATTAACAGGAAAGCAGTCTCATCTGCGATGCTGGGGTCACCCTACAACCATACAATTGAAGGAGCCCCTGCCACCTTCATCCTGGTGGGTATCCCAGGTTTGCAGTCTTCACATCTTTGGCTGGCTATCTCACTGAGCATCATGTATGCCACAGCCCTGTTAGCAAACACCCTCACAGTGACTGTCATCTGGATGGATTCCACTCTACAGGAGCCCATGCACTGCTTCCTGTGTGTTCTGGCCGCCGTGGACATGGTTATGGCCTCCTCGGTAGTGCCCAAGATGGTGAGTGTCTTCTCCTCTGGAGACAACTCCATCAGCTTTAATGCTTGCTTCACTCAGATGTACTTTGTCCATGCAGCCACAGCTGTGGAGACGGGGCTGCTGCTGGCCATGGCTTTTGACCGCTATGTGGCCATCTGTCAGCCCCTACACTATAAGAGAATTCTCACACCTCAAGTGATGCTGGGAATGAGTGTGACCATCACCATCAGAGCGACTGTATTCATGACTCCTCTGAGCTGGATGGTGAGTCATCTGCCTTTCTGTGGTTCCAACGTGGTTCTCCATTCCTACTGTGAGCACATAGCTGTGGCCAAGTTGGCTTGTGCTGACCCCAGGCCCAGTAGTCTCTATAGTCTGATTGTTTCTTCCATTATTGTGGGTTCTGATATGGCGTTTATTGCTGCCTCCTATATCCTGATTCTCCAGGAAGTTTTTGATCTCTCAAGGAATGCTCAATTGAAAGCATTAAGCACATGTGGCTCCCATGTGGGAGTTATGGCTCTGTACTACCTGCCTGGGATGGCATCAGTCTATGTGGCCTGGCTGGGGGAGGACATAGTGCCTTTGAGCACTCAAGTGCTGTTAGCTGACTTGTATCTGATTATCCCATCAACCTTGAATCCCATCATCTATGGCCTGAGGACCAAGCAAATACGGACTCAAACATGGAGCTTGCTGACGCACTGCCTCTTTAACCACTCCAGCTTGGGTTCATGAACACTTTGTCTGTTGAGCCCTTGAAGATTCCAGCCAACTTCAAAGATGCCTTAGAGTTCTGTGGATCTCGTTTGGTTCACCTGGTAGCATAGAAATTCCAATGAAACTGTGGAGAGTATTTTTGCCTACCTTTTCAATTTATACCACGGATGTAAATGAAATAATTTTATGACAATGCTTTTTATGGTTTCAGTCACCTAGTAACTGAATCAGAGATAAGTCTGGTGGAGAATAAAGAGCTGGGATTTTTCTTCGCTTAGATTCTGACCAACATTTTCAACTTAGTATCTGACTGGACCCTCTGCAGAAAAAACCAACTGTTGGGTCCCCTGTACCTGACTGGTTTCCTCACAATTGTTCGTCTTGTGTGATTATGTGGAAGCAACTGTTAATATATAGGCCACTAACCTCTGGTCATTGAAGAATCCACTCAACATGGGTCACATGCTCACACCTGGACCAGAGTCCATCTCTAGTGAAAATGAACTTGATTTTATCTGAGTGGATATAAAAATGGGATCACTGATGGTGGCCATTTTCTAACATGAACTTGGAAAGAGAAATCTGTTCCACAGCAAGAGGATGAGCAAAATGAGATGAAGAAACTGAGTCTCTGGTTATCTGGTTAGAATTAATTTGGACCACCCAGGTACATATCTCTTATTAAGTTCTATAAGATATCTCTATAGCCTTTTAATATATCCACTATTGTAAATTTCCCTTTAGCTCAAACAGTAAAGAATCTTCCTGAGAGGCAGGAGACCAGGGTTCGATCCCTGGATTGGGAAGTTCCTCTGGAGAAGGGAATGGCAATCCACTCCAGTATTCTTGCCTGGAGAATTCCATGGACAGAGAAGCCTGGTGGGCTACAGTCCATGGGGTAGCAAAGAGTTGCACACAACTGAGTGACTAACACACATTGTTAAAGCTGGTTGGAATACTGTATTAGGTTGGTACAAAAATAACTGCGGTTTTGCACTGTGAATTTTAAGTCATTATAGCTAGACTAAAATACATCTTTATTAATCAAAATAAGAACCATTATAATCAACATATTTTTGCCAATGAGAAATAAGTTTGTTTATTCCTGTAGTGCAAAAATCTGTGCTTCAAGATTTGATGAACTCTTTAAAGCATCTTATGCTTCCTGCTGGTTATAGAACTGTCTTCCCTGCAAAAAGTTGTCAAGATGCTTGAAGAAGTGGTAGTCAGTTGGAGAAAGGTCAGGTGAATATGGCAGATGAGACAAAACTTCGTAGACCAATTTGTTCAACTTTTGTAGCGTGGTTGTGTGACGTGTGGTTGTGCGATGTGTGGTTGTGTGTTGTTGTGTAGAATTGGGCCCTTTCTATTGACCAATGCTGGCTGCAGGTGCTGTAGCTTTCAGCACATCTCATCAATTTGCTGAGCATACTTTTCAGATGTAATGGTGTTGCCAGGATTCAGAAAGCTGTAGTGGATCAGACTGGCAATAGACCACCAGTGACCATGACCTTTTTTTGGTGCAAGTTTGGCTTTGGGAAGTGCTTTGAAGCTTCTTCTTGGTCCAATCACTAAGCTGGTCTTCACTGGTTGTCTATGAAACCCAATTTTCATCACATGTCACAGTCTGATCTAGAAATGGTTTGTTGTTGTGTAGAATAAGGGAAGACGACACTTCAAAATGATGGTTTTTTTGATTTGCAGTCAGCTCATGAAGCACTCACTTATCAAGCTTTTTCACCTTTACAATTTGCTTGAAATGCGAATGACCATAGAATGGTCAATGCTGAGTTCTTTGGCAACTTCCTGTGTAGTTCTAAGAGGATCAGCTTCAACGATCCTCTCAATTGGTTGCCATCAACTTTTGATGTCTGGCCGCTATGCTCGTCATCTTCAAAGCACTCATCTCCTTTGCAAAACCTGAATAACCACTTCACTGTACATTTGTTAGCAGTTGGGTCAAATGCATTGTTGATGTGGGTTATCTCTGCTGCTTTACGATTCATTTGAATTTGAATAAAAAAGTCCCTTGAATTTACTTTTTGTCTGAACATTAGTTATATAGTCTAAAATAAAAATAAACAGCAAGTAATAACTAGCAAAAAATCATAAAGCGGTAAATGTACATTACTATGATGTATAAAATAACCACACTTAAGAATGTATCCCAATATCAAATGGTAAATTTCAACAACGCAAAACCCCAATTATTTTTGCACCAACCTAATAGTTATCACCAGCTTTTTGTTTCTAAGCAACAGAGGCTAAGGCAATGTGAGTTTGTTTTTATTTTCCCCTTTCAGAAAATCTTAAACTGAATAAGTCTGTATATGTTAAAAGAAAGGTATTTCATATGTAAGAGATATATATATATATTTGATTCTGGTACATATGAAAATCATAATAAAATATAATTTCCTAATAAGTGTTGATAGCAAGTTATTGTGCCTGAGTCTTTACCTCCTTTCTACTAATGGGGAAATAATGCTAATTCATAGAGGGTATTGAAGATTAAATTAAAAATGAGTAGAAATCACATAAAACAACACTTGAAATACTGTATATACTTTAAACATATACCCAATAAGTTTTTAATTTCATACTTTGAAAGGGTAGTCCTAGGCACCATTTAAATGTATTTCTGTGTAGATCAGCATTCATGTTGAAACTATTCCAAAGCGAAGTGATGCTTAACATCTTAGCAGCTATACCTTTTTCTAATATTATGTACTTGCTTAGAATGTATTTTATTTCTGAAAATCAAAGAAGTAGGAATCCACCTCTAAAAATCAGATCAACCCCTGGTAACCCCATAACATAAAATCATCAAGACGGTGTGATGGTTAAGTGTGTTTGGTAAGATTTCCATTTTGACAAGTCACACTATTCTCTCTCCACAAGCTACCCAGTGACTTGGTTATGCCTATTAAATCAAAGAATTATTAGATGCACTAAAGAGTCTGATGCAAAGTGACAAAAGGATAGACCAACCTGCATGCAAAACAGAAATTGTTTTTTTTCTGGCATTTCCATCAGAACCCTGCCCTGCCAGCTTTGTGTTTCATTCACATTGGTATTCTCTGAAGCCAGATGAGACGTTCTCAAATATTGAACTTCATACTTCCGAAAGTGGGCTGGGTCCCTGCCATGGCTCCCCCAAACAGAAAACCCGGTGCTTCTTCCAGTGTATTCAGATAGGACCTTTGTCCTAGCAGAGGAACATATGCTCATTTAACTAGAGACTGGAACCCTCAGTAGACTGTGTTAAGACTTTTAAGAAATTACAGCCAATCTTGCTTGAAAAAAAGGGAGATTGGGTTTCCTGTGGAGAGCTGGGAACCCAGGGATTTTCCCTCTGTCCACATTTTGTAGAACCCAAGTGTTCTACCCTTTGAATAGCCTTTTCTCTCAAGGGCCAGACATTGCAACCCTTGGTTTCTATTTTCTCTGGCAGCAAAACAAAGATGGGCAAAGCTCACCTCTGGCTCGTAGTGAATGACCACACCAACATGGAGGTGCAACCCCAGGCATTCTAGGAGCAGTGTAGGCACTTTGCCCTCCCCATGTCTACCAGCCTCTTCCCCTTCTGGACTACTTATGTAATTAGCCATCAAATAAGTTTCTGAATGGGGTTGCAATTAAATAACATTTGGTCTTTCATGCCCCTATGGGGCAAGAAGAGCTTACTTTTGTTTTGATTCTAGGTATATAAAAGAAAATTTGCTGAACTTAAATATTTACAAAAAACATACTCAGTGCCAGAATGGAGCTACAGTGGTGTAGTGAACAAATAAGATCCTTATTCTTACAAGATTATTGTCAGCAACTACCCTAGAGAAAAGGATTGTCATATACTTAAGACGTTTTATCTTGCCTGGTCTTAAAAATCAGACATTATGATTAACACATAGTATGTTTAACCTTGTAATTCTTCTAACAAGTAATCATGGCACCCAAATTAGCTTATAAATATAAAAACGGAAACACAATAACAGTCCAAAGAGCACATTACAAATGAACACATTCTACTCCTTATTTCATCCTAAGTTTGACTGAATTCGCCCAGCAGTTCTTTCTCTAGGAACCTTCCAAGGTTTGTCTTAAGAAAACCATCGTAAAAGACAGTGTTTCAGTCCCTAGCCTCTCTGAGAAGTTTCCATGGATATAACTGGAAGCACTTCCTACATATCTATTTCTCAAGTCTATACACACACTTACCCAGGGAATTCCCCTGCCCAGCCCCTGTATACACACAAAGACAAGGTCCTTCTCATGTGGATCAGCTCAACCCTTTGCCAGGACCAGATGTGTGACTTACCAGTTCATTCCCTTCCAGGCAGATGATGGAAAGTTCTCCCACTCTGCTGCTAATGCTTAAGGAGCAACTTGGAAGCATGGTGGGTAGAATGAGCTTATCTCCATTTTGGCCTGTTTCACCTCTTTTACATGTGAACAACCAATACAATGAAGTCAGAAGGACAATTTATACTATTCTTTATTTTAGGAATTACGTTGCTTCTGCATGTACCTAACCCGTGTCTACTTTGCTGCCCAATCCTAACTCAACAGTCACCACCTTCAAGCTTAAACTACATCAGAGGTTGTGTTACACAGCATTAACATGACAATACATGTATATTGTAGCCCCTGAAATATGCAAAGCCCACAGTTTTCACATGCTTGCCTCGCAGTTTGATTCAGCATAACTGTTCTCACTTCATACTCTGAAGACCTGTAATGAATTATTTTCGCCACACACAATAATAGCGCAGATATAGTCTTAATTCACCTTCATTATATAGCTTTTTGTGCCTAGTCCTATTCTTTATCCCCACGCCTTCCTCCTGCTTTCTTCATTTGTCACAGATTTAGAGAAGACAAAGGCAGAATATCAAGTAGTTATTAGAACTATGAACATTCCCTTGGTGACACACAAAGATCCAATTTTTTGCCCAAGGAGATTATGGGTGAGCCTTCCTTTCAGGGCATTTGTTTTACACTTTTCTTTGTATTATTTCCGGTCTCTACCCTGTTGTCACAGTCCCTGTTCTAATCCAAAGACAAACACATATTGATGCCGAATATATTACTGTGGCCTGAAGTTTGCCAGGCAGGGCATCTTTCTATTGAAGAGCAGGACTGTCAGAAGAGGCGCTAGGAAACTAAGGCAGTGCTGCAAAGATGCTAGGAAAAGGCAAGATGGGAAGGTCACCACAGGCAAAATCCATGGCTTGCCTTCCTTGTCCCTGAGAAAGGAACAAACGTTCAGGATGGATCTGAGATCTTCACAAAGACTGTGAGGTAGGAGAGGATGCAGTTACTACACCCATTTTCCCACTGAGGACACTTAAAATCTTTCAAAGACAGGGGTGTTCAGACCTGAATGTAATGAATGATATGCAGACGTGTGACCTGAGTAGCAAGTTCATCAACTTTGTTTCATTTGAACGTGAGAAATACTTTATAATCTATGTATTCTTCTCTCCACAGCTCTGTGAGAAATAACTGGCTGTATTAAGGCCATTTCAGTTTCTTCATCCATGAAATGAAAACAGAAACAAAGGTTCATAGGTTTCTGATCCTGATATTTAAAGAAAAGGGCAGGACTAGGACACAGGTTTACTTAGAGTCTGAGACAGTGACTTGCCCAGCTCGTGCTCAGAGAGGGGACAGCCACTGAGGGTGATCTGGGCAGTCAGTGACACATTTCTCCCATTGGGAGGTCAGAGTGCTGGGGTCAAACATGGGCGCTCAGAGGTGGCAAACCTCAGGTGAAGCATCCTCCTGCTGGTGTTGGCAGAGTAACCAGCTCTGGACACGGACAGAATTCTTCTGGTTATTGGTAAACCTGACCCAGTGGGTTTCCTGAAGGTCAGATCTACTTCATTATCCTCACTGATTTATGGCCCTGACACAGATGTGGATGAGGGGTGTGACCTGTAGAAAGGACTGTCCTGATCCTTAGGACCACTGTGATCCTCACCAAAAGCCGTGTTGCACTTCCCATAGGGCTGTGATGCTCCTCTGGCCAAGCCTCGGCTTTTTAACATGAGTGGTTTAGTGGGAGACGTTGGCCCAGGGGTGAGAGACCACTGGGTCAGGCAGTGGAACCCCTGGGTTCCAGGCTCAGCTCAGTTCTCTGGGAAGGATCACCTCATCAGGGGCAGGGTCCTCCCTTCAGACCCCTACGGCCAGGTGAAATTCCAAGGCCTCTGGCTAAAACGGTGGCTTAGTCCTCCCCGTCCAGGGAGCAGATGGCCAGGGGAGCGGTGTTGTTGGCTCCGATGCTGTAGCAAGGGCTGAAATAGGGCAGGAGGCGCCCAGGGAAGGGGTAGTGGGGGAAAGTGAAAATGTGGGAGCCGTTGTCAGTCACGTTGTAGAAGGAGATGTCATGAGCCTCATAATCCAGGAAGACTCCCACCCGGCGGGGAGGGATGGGCAAGGAGAGGAGCGGGTACTCATCGGTGCCTGCTCGGTACTCATTGCCCTTTCTCAGCCTGATCACCCAGAATCCATAGTGGGGGGATAAGAAGACCACCTCCTTCCGGTCTACGTTTTCCTTACACACACCCAGGCCCCATTCGGACCTGTCTCCTACCTCTACCTCCCAGTAGTGCCGGCCCGAGGAGATGCACTGACTGCCCAGGACAATATTGTAGCGGTAAAATCTTTCAGGGTTGTCAGGCAGCTTCTGCTTGGTGTCTCCATAGCGCACACATTTCCTGTCCTCAGACACGATGAGGCGAGAGTAGGCAGTGTCAGGATCCAGCTGCACATCCGCTGAGGAAAAAGGTCTTGGTTGGCACCCTGACACAGAGTGAGGGGGCCTGGGTGACGTCTCTGTGACAGATACAACCACGGATTTCCTCCATGACGGGTGAGGGTGAGGACAGATGGGGCATCCAGAGGGCACTGGGAGATTTCATTCCTCGGGGAGGGGTCCCACTCCCCACAATCCTGCCCTGCACTCATTACCTGCATATGTCTTCAGGATCTCTCTGAGTCCCAGCACACGGCAGTCTGTCTTCAGCTCCAGGGAGACTGGTTCTGGTCTCTGCAGACTCCAGGACTTGCTCCTGGTGGATGGGGAAGGCCTTGGGGTCAGAAGTTCTGGTTCTGCCAAAGCCGGGGGGGCTTCCCTAAGTATAGGGAAGGGGGCTTGGCAGGGATGGAGTCAGTGAGCTGCCCCCCCTCACAACACCAGGCAGAGCAGGGAGGTGATGATTATTTGACTGGGCCGAACAGTCTGTGGCACAGAGATATAATCACATTCCTGGGCCTGGGAAGGGTTAGTGTGATTCTGACACTGGGAGAGGCAGAGGTGCGCAGCAGAGGAGAAGGACTGGTGCGCAGACTCAGAGGACCAACACTCATGCAGACACCTGCAGGTACTCCCTCTCCTTGGGCCACCTGCTTAGGCTACCACACGTTCTATAGCTCTCACAGAAATTCTTATTGGTAACGGTTGAAATGAATTTGATCAAGTAACAATACAAATTAAAAAAAGAAAGATGTTCAAAGCTTCTTTATCCAATACAACAGAATAGGGAGAAGGTTACAGACCAGCACCCACTTTTCTGTAGGTACTTGGTCTACGTTCCTTCCCCATTTCTAGCTCTGGCCAGGCCCCACTATCCCAAAGATGGAAACATACCTGTTTAAGACTTCCTGAATACCCTGGAAGGAGAAAAAGAAAGGCAGCACATGAGTATGCCCTATTCCTCAAAGGGACCAGACAGACACAGAGGTCTCTCTATGGAGAGGGAGGCAGAGAGCTGGAGAGGAGGCACGCAGGGGTAGAGGGGAGGAGCCTACAGGAGTGGGCAGGGCAGACCTAGCCCTCTTGCCAGACTGGCCAACTTAGGGCTCCATCTCAACTCTCTGGACAGAGGGGAGGAATAGGTATGACGCAAGAGCTGCCTAAACGATGCCCATATATGAGGCTGCGAGGCCATTCACCAGACCAGGTTATGGGAACAACTGGTATTGGTGGTGGGTAACAAGATCCATGCTGGCTGCTGAGTACTGACAGGCACTACTGAAGACTAGGCAATCCCCTCTCTCAGAATGCCAGGCTACCTTCAGCTCTGGCTCAGACTTCCCAGGAAAACCTGCTCCTCACCTGCAGCATCCAGCGGACAGGCCTCTGAGACCTCTCTTCCAGCTCTGCAATCATTCTCCACAGGACCCGGCTCTGCTGGATGAGCGCCTCATGATTCAACTCCAGTTTCTGCATGGTCTCCCCTTCCTCCTGCTCCAGGCTGGCCAGAGCTGCAGCGGCCTCCACCTCCAGCCGCCGACCTGGTGGCTGTTTTTTCTTTAGTAATCGCCGATATTTCTCAAATTCCCATATGATGCTCTGCTTTCGGGTTTCCACCTGTATCTGCATAGCCAAGATCCGAAATCAGCACAAAAAAACCCAAAATTTAGTAGAAGGAAAGAAATCATAAAGGTCAGTGTAGAAATAAATGAAAAAGAAATGAAGGAGACAGTAGCAAACATCAATAAAACTAAAAGCTGGTTCTTTGAGAAGATAAACAAAAAATGACAAACCATTAGCCAGACATCAAGAAAAAAAGGGAGAAGACTCAAATCAATAAAATTAGAAATGAAAAAGGGGAAGTTACAACAGGCAACACAACAAAAGATCATAAGAGATTACTACAAGCAGCTATATGCCAATAAAATGGATAACTTGGAAGAAATGGACAAATTCTTAGAAAAGTATAACCTTCCAAAACTGAACCAGGAAGAAATAGAAAATATGAACAGATGAACCACAAGCACAGAAATCAAAACTGTAATAAAAAGTCTTCCAACAAACAAAAGCCCAGGGCCAGATTGCTTCACGGGCGAATACTACCAAAAGTTTATAGAAAAGCTAACACCTATTCTGCTCAAACTCTTCCAGAAAATTGAAGAGGAATAAAAACTCCCAAACTCATTTTGTGAGGCCACCATCATCCTGATACTAAAACCAGACAAAGATGCCAACAACAAAAAATTACAGGCCAACGTCACTGATCAACATAGATGCAAAAATCCTCAACAAAATTCTAGCAAACAGAATCCATCAACACGTTAGAAAGATCATATTTATGATCAAGTGGGCTTTATCCCAGGGATGCAAATCAATCAATATGATACACCATATTAACAAATGGAAAGATAAAAACCATGTGATCTCAATAGATGCAGAGAAAGGTTTCGATAAAATTCAACACCCATTTATGATAAAAACTCTCCAGAAAGTAGGCATAGAAGGAACATACCTGAACATAATAAAGGTCATATATGAAAAACCCATAGCAAACATTATTCTTAGTGGTGAAAAACTGAAAGCATCTCACCTAACATCAGGAACAAGACAAGGGTGGCCACTCTTGCCACTATTATCCAACATAGTTTCGGAAGTTCTAGCCACAACAATCGGAGAAGAAAAAGAAATAAAAGGAATCCAGATTGGAAAATAAGAAGTAAAACTGTTTGCAGATGACATGATACTACATCTAGAAAACCCTAAAGATACCACAAGAAAATTACTAGTGCTAATCAATGAATATAGTAAAGTTGCAGGATATAAAATTAATATACAGAAATCCTTTGCATTCTTATACACTAACAATGAAAAATCATAAAGATAAATTAAGGAAACATTCCCATTCACCACTGCAACAAAAAGAATAAAATACCTAGGAATAAACCTACCTAAAGAGACAAAACACCTGTATGCAGAAAACTGTAAGACACTGATGAAAGAAATCAAAGATGACACGAGCAGATGGAGAGACATACCATGCTCTTGAATTGGCAGAATCGATCTTGTGAAAATGATTATACTACCCCAAACAATCAACAGTTTCAACGGAATTCTGATCAAACTACCAGTGATATTTTTCACAGAACTAGAACAAAAATTTTCATAATTTGTATGGAAACACAAAAGACCCCAAGTAGCCAAAGCAATCTTGAGAAAGAAGAATGGAGCTGGAGGAATCAACCTTCCTGACTTCAGATTATACTACAAAGCTACAGTCATCAAGACAGTATGGTACTGGCACAAAAACAGAAATACAGACCAATGGAACAAGGTAGAAAGCCCAGAGATAAATCCACACACCCATGGGCACCTTATGTTTGACAAAGGAGGCAAAAATATACAATGGAGAAAAGATAGTCTCTTCAAGTAAGTGGTGCTGGGAAAATTAGGCAGCTATGTGTAACAGAATGAAATTAGAATACTTCCTAACATCATACACAAAGATAAACTCAAAATGGATTAAAAGACCTTAATGTAAGACATAAACTATAAAACTCTTAGAGGAAAACATAGGCAGAACACACTCTGACATAAATCACAGCAAGATCCTCAAAGACCCACTTTCTAGACTAATAGAAATAAAAACAAAAATAAACAAATGGAACCTAATTAGACTTAAAGGCTTTTTCACAGCAAAGGAAACTATAAACAAGGTGAAAAGACAACCCTTGGAATGGGAGAAAATAACAGCAAATGAAACAACTGACAAAGGATTAATCTCCAAAGTATACAAGCAGCTCATGCAGCTGAATACCAGAAAAACACCCCAATCAAAAAGTGAGCAGAAGGCCTAAACAGACATTTCACCAAAGAAGACACACAGATGGCTAATAAACACATGAAAAGATGCTCAATGTAGCTGATTGTTAGAGAAATACAATCAAAACAACAAGGTATCACCTCACATCTGTCAGAATGGCCATCATCAAAAAATCTACAAACAATAAGGGCTGGAGAGGGTCTGGAGAAAAGGGAAACTCTCTTGCACGGTTGGTGGGAATGATATAGCTACTATAGAGAAGAATATGGAGATTTCTTAAAAAACTACGAATAAAACTACCAAATGACCCAACAGTTCCACTACTGGGCATATACTCTTAAGGAAACCATAACTGAAAAAGACACATGTACCCCAATGTTCATCGTAGCACTATTTACAATAGCTAGGATATGGAAGCAACCTAGATGTTCATCGAGAAATGAATAAAGAAGTTGTGGTACATATATACAATGGTATATTACTCAGCCATAAAAAGGAACACATTCTGGGTCAGTTCTAATGAGGTGGATGAACCTAGAGCCTATTATACAGAGTGAAGTCAGTCAGAAAAACAAGTATCATATATTAATGCATATATGTGGAATCTAGAAAGACGGCACTGATGAACCTATTTGCAGGGCAGCAATGGAGATGCAGACATAGAGAACAGACTGGTGGACACAGTCATGGAAGAAAAGGGTGGGATGAATTGAGACAGCAGCATGGAAACATACACATGTAAAACAAACGTATGTAAAACAGATAGCCAGTGGGAATTTGCTATATGAAGCAGGGAGCTCAATCTGGCGCTCTGTGAGAAGAGGGGTGGGATAGGGTGGCAAGCAGGAGAGAGGTTCAAGAGGGAGGGGACATATGTATACCTATGGGTGATTCATGTTGATGTATGGCAGAAACCAACACAATATTGTAAAGCAACTCTCCTCTAATTGAAAATAAAATTAAAAAAAGAAAAAAAGAAATCAGCACAGATACTGGTTGTGTAAGGGCCACCCAGGATTGAGGACACCGGCATGTGCATATACACACACTATGAAATGCTTTGGTACCAACTGTGTGCCAGGCACTATAAAGGCAATGATAAAGGATACGATTTTTCCTACTTTCCTGTTCCCACAGCTCCAGGACATGCTCCTTAGTCCCTATTACTAACTCTCATTGACCCCAGTAGGGCTAAGGATATACTATCTCGGCACTCTATGTTCTAGATTATTCTCCATTTTCAGAATAATATATTCTATTTTCAGAAGCATTACCCTTAAGCCTCTAAGACAGTGTAAAATTACACTGTTAGGTGCTTTTGTTTCTTACTGGTGTTATATCAATTCTTCATGCTGTTTTAGATTGATTTAATGTTACTGCCCGTTGATTGAGATAGTTTGATAGTTACGGGCCTCGAGGTTATTTCCAAAATGATTTTACAATATTTTAATTACTTAACTTTTAGTAAATATGCTTTAGCTGAGGAAAGAGAAACAGAAACTATGCTCTGCTAAGCATGAAACAAGTCATATCTTTCTCAGCTAAAGTACATGTGAGGTGTGCACTTTTCCTTTCTCACATATGAGGATGTAAGCCCACAGGTTCTCCCTACATAACATTCAAGGAACCAAAATCAAGTGGTTCCAAGGTTTGCTTAAAGATGCACACCTGGTACAGAAAGCTGGTATGAGGACCCCAGGCTTTCTGACCTCAAATCCCACATTCTGCCTCACAGGGGCCACGAGGAAGCCAGCTTCAGGACAACACAGGGACCATACAGACTCCTTTCCTCAGGGGGCAACTTGCCTTCCAGTTGGCTGTTCGTTTCCTCTCACCAACTTCCAGCTTCCAGGCCACTTCCTGCTCTTTCCTCAGATGTTCTAGAGCCTCATGGAGTTTCCACTGAAAGAGATAAAAACCTCATGAGGCTACCTCAGGCAGCCTGTGTGGATTGCCAGGCTTCCAAGCATTGGCAGGTGATGGCAAAACAAGCATCCCTCAGAGGAAGGGCCAGAACAGATGCTGGGAGAAAAGGGAAGCCACAGAGGATTCCTGCCCAGATGACAGCCAAGGTGTTTCCATATGAGAATCATTTAATCTCCCACAGTCTTTAAGTTTCTGTAAAGAAGAAGAAAGAACTGTTTCCAACCTTGCCAGAAAACTACCTTGGACTTTTCCTATGCATGCCTCTTTTCATACTCTCCTGCCTTGTTATCCTACAGCCTCCTAAACATTGGTATTCAAAGTGTGGCCCACGTGTGTCATAGCATCAGTATCACCTGGGAACTTGTTAGCAATGCAGGACTTTGGGCTTCACCCTAGACCTCCCTGAATTAGAATCTGAATTTTTGCAAGATCCTTGCATGGTCCATATGGACGTTAAAAGAGTACTATCTTAGATATTAATGCAAGAGATTACTACTGGAAAGCACAAAGTAATCTCATAACAATATTAACCATTTTATTAAAGATTTACCGATAAAACTGAGGCTTAGAGAGTGACCTATCCAAAGTTATTCAGCTGGTAAATGGTTGGGCTGGGATTTAACTTAGCTCTTTAATTCTTGTGTGTAAGGTATATTGCCTCCATATTCTAACACTTGCAAAAAAAAAATAAACACTTAATTTTTC
Source organism: Okapia johnstoni (assembly GCA_024291935.2). NCBI lineage: Eukaryota > Metazoa > Chordata > Mammalia > Artiodactyla > Giraffidae > Okapia > Okapia johnstoni. The sequence continues at coordinate 27,613,750 of CM044325.1, forward strand.
AGAAATTCTCTTTGCAGAGGAAAACAGCTAAATCAGGGATTCATCTAACACTTTTACCTTCTAATCTCAACTTTAAGAATTAAGACCAGTAGAGGATCAATGTATCACAGAATCATTGGGATAATGATTCCGATAAAGATGTCAGCATGAACACCTAAGGAAAAAAGTTAGAAGTCAATAAGGATAACTATAAAAAAGGAGCAGTGTGTGTCAGAGATGGCTTTCCCAAAAGCCCCCCAATAAATAAAAGGTAAGAAGAGAAAGAACACTAGGTAAGGAGAAAGACTTGAGTTCTAGTCTTTGATCTTCCTTTCACTAACTTAAGTCAGAAGGGACCCAACAACATGAGATCAGACAATCTAACTGAATCCTAAATGACTCTGCCATGGTCCTTTCTAGCTCTAAAACCAATGATCATGATCTCAGATTTCCAAGCCTTCATTTCTGTCTATAAAATGCGGAGTTTAAAGTGACTCACCTGATATCGAAAGATTATTTGTGGCATTGCTAGGAGTTTGCAGGTTGTGATAGGTAGTCTTGATGACCTCATCCAAAGCACCCAGAATCCCAGCTAACCCAAACTGGTCTCCCTCAAATTCTCAGTTAAGGAAAGCAAGTTTGGGTTAGGCATTAAGGCCTGTGGGATCAGAAAAGGGGTGGGGGTAGATTTGGAAGTAGGAGGGAGAAGAAAGGTCATAAAAGCAAGGAGAGGTACAGCTCACTGGATCAGGCACCCAGGACCCGGTGGTGTGAAAAGTCAAAGGAATCAGTTCTCATCTTGTCTCTGGGGCTCCCTCTCAAGTTCTTGATCTAGAGATAGCCAAGTGAGGGGCAGGGGAGAAACTGGATTGGGGACGGGGGCTGGCCTCCGTCTCCTACCTTATAATCCCAGGCGACATCCTCCATGGGCACGACACTGTGGGCCTGATGCTCAGGGGACCGGCTGCAGGCCTCGCACACGATCAGGCCGTCCTCTTTGCAGAACATCTTCAGCTGTTCTCTGTGGGGCTCGCACACGTCAGCCCTCAGCCCCATTCCAGGATGCAGCCCCAGCCGGCGGACTTTTTCCACAACATTGGCCAGCTGCCAATTAGGCCGCAGGTTCCTGGGCTGGATGGGAGCCCGGCAGAGGGGACACGAGTAACCCCAGTTCTGGGATTCTCCTGGGATCTCCCAGAGTCCTGAGAGACAGCTGTGGCAGAAGCTGTGGCCACAGTCGATGCTCACAGGCTCCTTCAGGAAAGTCATGCAGATGGGACAGGCCACTTCTTCTACTACAGCTTCCATCAATGCTGCGGGATCCATGGTTCCTATCACACCCTCCGCAGAACATGAACAAAACCAGGTGGAGGCACTGAAGGCTGAGAAGGAAAGAAACACAAATAAGAGAAAAAGGAGCAGAAGAGCAGCGGGAGCAGTAATAGGAATAGTTAGTGACCGAAAACAAAAACTGCCTCATTTGGATCTTTTACAGTGGTGGTTTAGTCACCAACTTATATCTGACTCTCTGTGACCCCATGGAGCCTGTCAGGCTCCTCTGCCCATGGGACTTCCCAGGCAAGGATACTGGAGTAAGTAGCTATTCCCTTTATGAATCCTGTTTAATAAGCACTGGCCTTCCCAACTGAATCTAATTGGGTCACGTTTCTCACATCACAGAAGGGGCATCTGGGGATGCCTGAGAGTTGGGATGTTGAGAATTCTCAGTTTCCATTTGCCTGATCATCTCTGACCTCCTTGGGGTTCGCTGGCCAGACCATTTTCACTCTACCTCTATCATGCTCTGCAGAATGACACTATTCCTCTTGAACTTGGGTGAATTCAAGAGAACTTAGCCATGTGGTGTTTCAGTAGCCAAACTAAGGCCAGAAATACCCCCAGCCTCACTCTCCAGGATGTTTCTATGTATATTTACGTCAAGATGCAGAAAAGTTAATATGCCAGAAGCCCATTGCCTATAGGCTCATTTTGTTTTCTTGTGATGCACACTGAAGTGTAAGGTATAAGGAAACCAGCAATACTTCCCCACCTCCTGTAAACCTCTGCCCACTTTTCCAGTACTAACGTCCACTAAGATGCCAAGACAATCTCCTCAGTAATATGTTAGAAGCAGATATGGACAAATAGCCCTTGGAAGATAAAAACAAATGTCATCTGACAATAATTAAACTCATTATTGATGAATTCACTACTTTACCAAGAAACCTGAGATTTCTGCCCAGGTTATATGTGTGTACAAAGGAACAGTGGTAGGCTCTTGGTACAGGTGGCAATATGTATTTGTTCACTGTGTAAGTGTGTATTACCTGCTAGTCTATAAAGGGAAGAGCCCTAATGGTCTTAGTCACCATTGTATCCTAAGGACCTAAATAGTGCCTGCCATGCAGTACTGCTGAATAAATACTTGACCTAGACATAGAAAATAGTTCCTAAACCCAAAATGCTTTTACAACTAGATAGGGAGTTGAGAGCATACTATACATTAGTAATAATAGCAAACACTCCTTGAATACACTATATGCCAGGCACTCTTTTGAGCATTTTAAATGAACTGACTCAATGTATTCCACAACCCGAAGTAGAAATCATTACTCTACTCTTCTCATATTACAGATGCTTGGCCTTGGGCTCCATCATTCTATCCTGGGCAAAGTATCTAACCTCTCTAGCTTCAAGGATAATAAAAATTCAAGAGGAAAGAGAAATCACGGTGGTTTAGCGGAGTTCAGTAAGGCTTCCTGAAGAAGTGGGGCAATAAGTAGATTTTGAAGGACCGTTACAGGCAATCAGCAGGTCTTGCCTTCTCACTGGCCTCCTTGCCTCTTGCTTTTCCTCCTCCCACTGTCACTACCACACTGTAGGATCAATATCCTAAAAGTTTGTCTTACTGTCACTAACCTACCGAACAGCCTATCCTGGCTCCCCAGCCCTCAGTCCAACAAGAAGCTCCCTCTTGACCCTGAAACAGCCCTGTCAAGCAAAAGGGGAAACTTCCACACTTTCTTGCAGACCCCCCATGTCCATTCATCCCACCCCACTTGGATTCCTGCTGTCCCTCCAGCTTGAAATGACCTCCAAATTCCTGCTCTGAATGTCACTTGACATGTATGTGTCTTACTTCCCACTGTACAAGTTTCATGAGGATAGGGACATAGTGTTTACTACCATATCCTCAAGGCCAAAAACAGTGCTCAAATATTTTTGAATACGTGAGAATTAAATGTAAATGTTGAGGTCTAGCTGATAGAAGGCTCTATATGAAAGAAATGTCAACATCCTCATCTAAAACGGAGGGGCACCAAGAGATACCAGCTGCACAACAGACATTGATATCTATGATTTAAAGCTACAGTGGACCAACAAACGAATAAAAATAGCTACTGAAAACTGAGAAGATGGTAGCAGAAGGGAAGTCGGGTAAATACCAAAATGATAAATCAAGAAAATAGGATGGAAGCATACTATTTAGAGAGCCATAAAAAGCTCTAAACACAAAAAAGTTAAGTGATCGCCTCTGCGAGTCTCTGCAAAAAAGGATTTAGGACTAGTAGCTATTGCCTTATTATTTTGTTTTTATTATACACAAATTCTTCGGACAAAACTTTAATTATCAAACGTTTAATTGCTTCAACCTTGCGTCTGGCAGAGCCGAGGGCCTTCAAGGCAAGACGTTCGCGGGGGAAGGGGGCGGAGCCTGAAAGAGACTCGAGAGGTGGGGCCAGAGAGGGAGGTGGGGAGGCGGTGACCTCCGCGATTCGGAAGCAGAGGGGGATGGTAACTTCCGGGGCACAGGATGCCAGGCAGAGCCCCAGGGCACAGGGCGGGTGAGGGCAGAGTAAGGCTGGTCGCTTGCAGGACCTCTGAAGAGGCATAATTGTCTACCCACCTCCCTCGTCAGCCGGAACTAGCGCCCCGAGGCGGAAACCGAAAATGGAGACGCCCAGTTGGTTCCCATGGTCGAGTCTCCGCAGCATCCGAAGCGCTTAGCCCCGCCAGAGCGGCACTTACCGCTGGCCCGGCGACGAAGACCCCCAGCAGCGTCCACCTCCTCCGCCGCCTTTCCCGCAGCACTCTGAGGCCCCGCCCACAGGGAAGGAGCCAATGAATGGCGTGCAGGACCTGCGTCGGGATCCGCCCCGCCGGCGGCGTCTTTGAGGAAGCAGCCAATCACAGATAGGGATCGGGACAACCTTAGCCAGTCGGAGCAGGGGACAGGGCTGCGCCCACCTCTCGCGTAGACAGCGTATTTTCTGTTTTTCCGGCCCCTTCCCCTACTCAGAACCCTTTAAACTGTAGAAAGGCCCAGGAGTCAGTCGAGGACGGGTGGAAGGGGTGAGACTCCAGGATGAGGCCGTTCAGGCTAGACAGTAGCAGAAGCCCAGCTAGCCCTCGGGCCGAAGAACCCCTTGCGTCTTACGCTTCCGCTCTGGATGACTAGTGGTTCTTCTGGGCGAACCATGTTCCTTCCAGGTGGTAGCCCGGGACCTAATAGTATTCCTTAGCCTTTTCTACGTTAAACTCAGCACCCTATGAGATCAACCATGTCTGGTTCTGTGACCCAATTTAGTGTAGGGCTGGGCACCGAAAATGCAGTGGACTTTGTAGTTTCCTGCAAGATGAGCGACCTCTCCTGGCTCTAGATGGTGGTTTCTCATAAAAAACCCTGGGTTTTCCTGGGAAGCTCTTATCCTTCAGTACTTCAGCAGGCAGCCTCTCATTACTATTGCCGCAACCCCGCTTTAGAATTAGAAACAGATGGCGGGAACTGGCGGAGTTTAAGTGGAATTCCTCTTCCGAAACTGCTATAGAAATTGGAAAAAAAATTTAAAGAAGGGGTGCTCGACCTTCGCAGAAACACAGACTGCTACTTAAGGCGATGATTTCTTTGTAGTCTCCGCATCTTGTCCTTTTCCTGATACTTCAGTGTTTACTGGATAAGCAAATAAAGGCACACCCAGTTTGCATTGAAAATAATCAGGAAATCCTCCAACTGAAGCTTAGTTCAAAATGATTTTCTTGTTGGGACTAAGGGACTCTGGATCTTCATGCCAGTGTCAGGGCTCAGGGCGTGGTTTAAATTCTAAAGGGTGAGGCCCAGAAAATTCCTGAAACTAATGAGGCCATGAACAAAAAAAGAAGAAAAAAGGTAGCTGAGGTCTGAGCTGTACCGTACATCTCACTTGGATCTGGAGACATGGCTGCCTAACAGAATAATAAATGTACTAATTGAAACAGGACACTTTCAACATTTTTTGAGCACTCACTTTTTATACTTTATGCTGGGTTCTGGAATTATAACCATAGGCCACAGACTCTGTTCAAGAAACTCAAAATCAAATTGGTTGTAAGTTGTTCTTATAAACATTGCAGGGGCCAACTGTACAGTCAAAACTCGGTGTATAATTTTTGACTCCCCCAAACCTTAATTGCTAGTAGCCTACAGTTGACCTGAAGTCTTACCAATAACATAAACAGTCAATTAACATATTTTGTGAGTATTATATACTATAATCTTAGGATAAAGTAAACTAGAGAAAAAATGTTATTAAGAAAACTATAAGGAGGAGGAAATGCAGTTATTCTACCATGCTATATTGATTGACATCATAACTTTACATCTGGAGATGTGGGTCCAGATACCTGGAGGAGAGCATGGCAACCCACTCCAGTATTCTTGCCTGGAGAATCTCATGGACAGAGGAGCCTGGTGGGCTACAGTCCCTAGAGTCGCAAAGAGTCAGACACGACTGAAGTGACTTAGCACGTATGCACCTATATCAATATTGTCTTATATGATATAAAACACTGTAGATATTACAGATATTATTAACATTAGACATAAAAATCAAAAGATAAAATGAAAAAGAAACTAATATTTATTTATAGTTATAACAATTTGTGCATGGATAACAAAGAAGCAGCAATATGATTGCTTTTTGGTAGACTGGTGTAATTGATATGATTGCTTCACCGCAGCCCTATACACTAATGAATGAATTGTTATAAAATTTTCATAGCATACAGTATTATAGTCATATTAATGATACAGTATTGGAAATTGTTTCATGTTTTATAAAACTACTTACTTGTGATGATAGGCTTATATACAATTTCTCTATTTAAGAGAGAGAGACATACTGTACAGTAATGTAGTCCTTTGAAAGCAAAGTTATGAAACAGCAAGAAAACGAACACGTTAGTTTATATTAAATATTACTCACCTTAAGTCTATGTGAGGACAGACTAGTATCTAATATAATTTATGCATTCATGATATACCTAACTTTGTCTTATTTTTTCAGTATTTCCAGGCTACATGGTTCACCTATGAAATTTTTCAAATGGTTGCAAATCTCTAAAACATTTTCTAATATGTTAATCAAAAAGCATCCTCATATAAGTGGACCCACACAATTCAAACTTGTGTTGTTCAAGAGTCAATGGTACTTGTCTGGAGCTCCTGTAAAGTTAAAACAGTTAAAGGGAAGATCTTTTTCATTTGTAACTTGGCAAGTTTTCCATAACTATGACTGACTCTCAAGGGCCCTGGCAAAAGGACACATTAGTGTTGCTGGGGAAGGGGGTTTGTGTTCACTAGGAGAAAGCTGAATGGAGCAATTCAGAAGACAGATCAACCCACTGCACAGAGACAGCAGCTCTCCTTCCTGGCATCCATCAGGGTGCTTTGTTTGCTGTGAGAGGCAGACAGGTGTTCCAGGTGATGCTCTGTCTTCAATACATCCCATGATTGTAACTACAGATCCCAACCCTCTGCCTTAATCCAAGGTGGACCAGGACAAGTTGAGTGACTCACTGTGGAATAGGCTCTATCTGTGCTAAGGGAGAGGAGTGACAGGGAATTGAGTCCCAGCTTTCCATGGTGATAACCTGCTTGATAATACACACTTTATTGACTTCATTTCCTTCCCTTTCTCATTCCCACCACTATTTTGTCTTGGGAACTACTTGAGCTTGGATTCATGTTTCCAGTTTGTTTCTGGGGCACTCAAACTAAGACAAGTCAGATTATCTGCTAAGACAATTCTCAATTAATTTCTCCATGTTATCATAGTAATTATGAAAGTGTGATATTGGTGCAGGGTACTAGTGGGCCATTGAATAGAAATAAAAGCCCAGACGTACACCTGCTCATATATGGCCAATTGTTAAATGACAAAGGTAGTACTATGGAGCAATGAGGAAAGAAGGATATTTTTAATAAATGGTACTGGAAACACCAAATACCCGTATGGAAAAAATAAAACATGAACCCTAACCTCATACTACTCACATGTGTATTGTAGATATAACAATAAGTCAAAACAATTAAACTTCCAAAAACAATTAAAAGAGTATTTTCATAACCTCAGGTAGAGATTGATTCCTTAATGCTAGCTAATTCATCCATGACTATTTATAGGGTGTCTACTATGTAATAGGTACTCTTTCAAGTGATCAGCAATATATCAGTGGACAAAATAGAAAAATGCTTTTGTGGAACTTACATGCTAGTTGGTATAACTTGGCATTACTTTGTAGGCATATCTGTCTAGATGCATACAGGATAGTATATTTTTTATGGGAATTTAGAAATTTCATCTGAAATTAAGTATATATCTTTTATGACTGAATGAACATGGAATATCTTAAGACAGGTTTTGGGCTTTGGGGAATTTTCTTCTAGTTATTACCTTGATTGTTGATTTTACTCTGTCTGCTCCATCCCTCCTTCCCTTCCTTCTGGAATGCCTATATTTTCCCTCCATGTCTTTTACCTTTTCTTGCCAAAGTCTGTATATTTGCTGAAAAACAAACTTGAGAGATTCTCCCAGAATGTTGGACAGAGAGACAAAAGGTACTCTGTTTCTATTCAGTGATTTGGTTTTGTTGTTGTTGCTATTGTGTTTTCATCATGGGGATTAAAGGATTCAAGAAAATATTCCTCTATGTTCCCCTTCTTGGTTAAGAAACAAGCAACTTTTCCCCATCATATTTATATATTCTGTTATTATTGTTATTATTTCAAATAATTATTTTTTTTTGCTTACACATTGCTTTTCTTCTGTAGCAATCTGTTCTTGTTTTAACACAACAGGATTTTCTCAGCTCTCACTGATGCTATGAATTTTTTTCTAAGTTCTCTCATTTCTGCTCTGTTTTTTTCTAGGTATTTGATATGATTTCTCAAATTTATTCCCTTGCTTGAAGTTCTGATACTTTTCACATTATTTGTGTCTTTGTTTGCTCATGGCTATGAATGATGGTTTAACAAGTCACTGTTCTTAGCTGATGTAGGTTCTCATGGAGTTCTGCCTTCTTCTTAGTGAACTGTAGGTTGGGTGTCTTCTTAGGAAGATCATAAGAAATGGCACAGGTCAGCTGGCCAGCTCATGGAGACATGAAGTAGAGCTCTTTCCACAGATACTGGAGGCTCTGATGTGAGGGCCTACTAGCATGGTTTTATGAGAGCCTTCCTCCAAGAGGGAGGGATTCCCTGGTGGCTCAGACGGTAAAGCATCTGCCCGCAATGCGGGAGACCTGGGTTTGATCCCTGGGTCGGGAAGATCCCCTGGAGAAGGAAATGGCAACCCACTCCAGTACTCTTGCCTAGAAAATCCCATGGATGGAGGAGCCTGGTGGGCTACAGTTCATGGGGTTGCAAAGAGTCGGACACGACTGAGCAACTTCACTCACTCACTCCTCCAAGAGAGTTGCCTTTCTCCTTATCCTCAAAAGATTCACAAGAATCTCAAATTTTAAGAAGAATTTTTGCTCTCTCTTGGTGATGGAACTATGGATTCTTACTGAATTTTATCTTCTTAGTTGAGTTTTTTTGACACACAAAACTAGAGAGTTAAAGATATATTTACGTACTTCCAGAACCTTCCTGAGTGTAATGTTGAATCTTTTCTTACCATTATTTCATGCTGAACTTTCTTTTTGCTATATAGCCTTGCATGGGTCTAAGATATATAGACAGATAAACAGAAATATCAGGTGTAACCTTGGTGTTGAGAGTACAATGATAATCAAAATGTCTACCATTTCACTTCAAATTGAACCAGCATAATAATAAAAGAAGCAATCAGTAAAATAAAAAGGCAACCTATGGAACAGGAAAAAAGTATCTGCAAGCTATCTATGATGAAGGGTAACATCCAAAATATATAAGGAATTCATACAACTTAATAGCAAAAACCAAAAACAAAACAATCCCATTAAAAAGACTTAGGCAAAAGACTTATAATACATTTTTCTAAAGAAAATAAAAAAAATGGCCAACAGGTAATGAAAAGATGCTCAACATCACTAATCCGAAGGAAATGCAATAAGATATCACCTCACACCCATTGGAATGGCTATTATCAAAAAGACAAGAGATAACAAATGTTGACAAAGATACAAAGAAAAGAAAGCCCTTGTGCATTGTGAGTGGAAATGTAAATTAGTACAGCCATCATGGAAAACAGTATAGAGGTTCCTCAAAAATTAAAAAAATAAATAGAATTACTATATGATCCAGAAATCCCACTTCTGGGTATATATCTAAAGAAAATTAAATCACTACCTCAAAAAGATATCTGTACTGCCATGTTCACTGCAGCATTATTTACAAAAGCTAAGACATAGAAACAACTTAACTGTCCATTGACACAAGAATGAATAAAGGAAATGGGCTTTTATGACTAGGAAATCATTGGCCCCATTGTCTTCTCTGTACCAATATCACACTTTCACAGTTATTATAGCCTTATAGTAAGTCCTGATATTTGATATAGCAAGTCTTTCCACATTGGTCCAATATTTTGAGTGTTGTGGCTATTTTCAGCAATTTACATTTTGCTATAAATTTTAAATTAAGCTTGTAAAGTTCTACAAAACGACCTGTTAGGATTATTGAGATTGCATTGAATCTTTTGAAAAGTTGGGGGATATAATTAAATTCTTCAATTAAATTCCATTTAATTTATTCTTTTGGAGATATACACACACATATAAAATCACTAATCCACAGATCATGATTACGTGTATTTTTCTAATTCTCATACCATATATTTCTTTTTCTTGTCTTATTACAAACTGTTAATGTAAAGACTCATTTCTAAAGCCATGTTCTCTTTTCATGAGGACTGTCTGTGGCCTTGTGTTGCCAAGTCCACCAGTGTTTCCTAACAAAAAACAATGGCATTACCCATCTGCAAAAGAAACTTGGATATCTTTGGGAACAAGAGGATATTTTCTTACAGGAATGATTTCCTTGTAGAAGCAGAACCTACAGTGAAATCTAAGAATGGTTAGTATGAAAAGGAGAGATATAGAGGTTGACTATGCCAGACAAAGCAAGTGCTTGGAAGAGGGTGTAAAAAAAGATAACTTTCATTTGAGGAGCTGAGAGAATTCCAGTGTAGGACCTTTTTGAGGGACACTTGGTGGGTCATGATATCAATTGGGAATTATTATCAGCAAATTCATATAATTTAGTACCTCCTAAGCCAAGAATTTGAGTGTATCTCTGGCCAGAGGTCTCCATTATTGGTTGGACCTTTTAACATTCTGTGTATGTTGAATGATTTTTTTCCCTTATTTCTTTAGAAAAATATTGAAACAAAAATATAGGGATATACTGTAATTATAAAAGTTCACCTTACTCAGTGAAATACCATTCTTGTTACTATAATAAGTGAAAAAAATGCTTGAAATGTGCCCATGAAACTCCTTCATTCAAAAATTGTGCCAACTTGATGCTACTAAGAACAATTTGAGGGGACCTACCTGTTACACATGCCTCAGTTGAAGTAACTGAATTGTGAGCTATGAGTGAACATCAGTATGAGGACCAGTAATTTCTGCATGAAGAGTGAGTGAAAGAGGACTCTATAAATCTCCCCTTTTAAATATACACATTAGTGTCCATATCCCCGTTCCAAAAATAGGAGGATAAGATCTGCTCAGAATTATGGAGACTAATTAATCTCAGAATATTAAAGGCTTTATTTGAAGCAAAGGGGAAAAGAGTCAAGTGATTCCAACAAAATTAGGCCCCAGGAAAGATCTTTCTAAGGAAGGAGGTTTAAACAGATATCTGAAAGCTAAAACTTAATGAAAACAGGGAGGAGGATGAGTATTTTTACCATGAGAGAAAATATGTGAACGTTGAAGGGTGAAAGAAAGAAAGAAAGCATGACACATTGAAGCAGGAGGCCAATTTCAGTGTGTCTGGGACTTGGCACTCAGAAAGGGAGGTAGAGTGGTTAAAGATGGGATGGAAAAATGAATGGAGATGGCACATGAAGGCTTTAATAACTGTATTATGAAGTGTGAACTTGAACTTTCTATTCTAAAGTCAATGGACGATGTTATGAACTGATGTGTGTTCGGAAGATCACACTGGTGGATGGTGAATCGATGGCAAAGATATTCTATGAGGCTGGCAGGTGAACAAATGATTCTGATGATCTAGGCAGAGATTATCTTGGTTAGGAGGCAAAAGGCATGGACAAAAAGAATCTGATTCACAAGATTTCCAGGAATTAAAGAGAACTTGGTGACTGATTGGATGGGATCAGAGAGAGGTAAGAGAGAGGGAGAAGACAGAGATGATGGACTCTAGGTTCCTGGCTGAGGCAACAGACACAGAACAGAAAACGCTAACTGGAGGCATAGACTGAAGATCAGAGATAGTGAACGTGGTTGGAGGCATTGAGATTGAGATGCCTGAGGGATGCTTAAATAATATCCAGTAGGCATGACCACGGAGAAGGCAATGGCAACCCACTCCAGTACTCTTGCCTGGAAAATCCCATGGACGGAGGAGCCTGGTAGGCCACAGTCCATGGGGTCGCGAAGAGTCAGACACGACTGAGCAACTTCACTTTCACTTTTCACTTTCATGCATTGGAGAAGGAAATGGCAACCCACTCCAGTGTTCTTGCCTGGAGAATCCCAGGGACGGCGGAGCCTGGCGGGCTGCCGTCTATGGGGTTGCACAGAGTCGGGCATGACTGAAGCGACTTAGCAGCAGCAGCTTCACATACAAACATCAAAATAGTGGTCTACATCCACTTTCTCCATTTCTTCCCAACTCACTCACTCCTCACTCTGCTGTATTCAAGATTCCATTCCTAGCCACCACCTCAACAGTTCTTCACAAGGTAAGCAGGGACCTTTCATCTCTCAGCAGCCTCCAGCGCTGCTGTCTGCTCTTCCTCCCTAATGTATTTGCTTCCTTTGGCTGTTGTAGCACTATCTCAACTAGATTTTCTCCTATTGTGTTGGTTCTTCCTGTTGTTTTGAGCAATAATAATGAACTTAATAATTCACTGGAGAATGGCTAGTTGTTGTTATTGTTCAGTCACTAAGTCATGTCCAACTCTTTTCAACTCTATGAACTGCACATGCCAGGCTTCCCTGTCCTTCACTATCTCTTGGAATTGCTCAAACTCATGTCCATTGAGACAGTGATGCTATCCAACCGTCTCATCCTCTGTCACAATCATTCACTGGAGAATTGCTAGTATCTCATTTTATTTTTCACATCAAACTAAGGCTAAGGACGGTAAGTGGTTGAGCCCAGATTTGGACATAAGTTTGTTCCTTGATAGAGCCCCACATTTAAACAGCTATTCTACACTGTCTCATTTTGGATGGGGAGGTGGGGACAGGAGAGTATTACTAGCAGCCTGAGGAATAAAGAATTGGCTTATTAGGAAGAGGAGAAAGAGCTTAGCGGCCGCGGTAGTGCAGTGGCAGGAGCTCAGATACAAGGTAAATCAGGTCCTTAGTTCATCGTCCTCAAGAGTCAGTGAGCAAAAAGCGACGAGGCTGCAATTCGCCTGTATTACCATAAGGGGGCACCATCGAGAAGCGAGAAGCAGTGCCTTAGCCCAGCTCGGGATCCCCTAGGACAGTGTGTCCGGACCGAGAACAAGAGGCTTCACATCTGTGTGCTTTTAAGTGCGCGCCCTCACCTCCATTCCGGTAGCTCTTTTCTCCCAGTGCCGGTCATCTCTCACCTCCACTGTACTCCCCCTCCCTCTAGTCTCCAGAGGGGCCTTAAAATGGTAACAGAGTGCAGCCCCCCGGGGTAGAAGTCGGGGTTCGGCTTTCCATGGGTGCCTGAGTCGAGCGGTGCTCCCAGGGAGTCTGGCGAAGTTCACTGTTCATCATCCCTCACGCTCCCTAGAGCCCCCAGAGAAGCTATATAAGGGCAGCTGTCTGGGGCAGCGTCATTGTAGGAAAGTGTGCCAGGCTTAGGTCAGGGTGGGGAGGGGAGGGCACGGGAAGGGAACCTTGCCCAGGTCCTGGGAAGTTCGCGGAGACCTGAGGAAGCCTGCCCTTTGCTCGCACAGCCTGCCAGCGCGCCCTGTTCCCGAATCCACCGTCAAGATTCCAGACCCAGTTCAGTGACCTTCCTAAGAGGAATTCCTTCCAACCGCTGTGAGGCTCATTCCAAACTTTGTCTACACCTGTGCCAGGAATCCCCTCAGTTCTAGCTTCTCACCCTTCACTGAAACATGAGGCAAGGGGAATTAATTTACCCAGAGAAAAGTATTTGTGTATGTTGGTGGTGGTGGTGGCAATTGGTAAATAAAGAAACAAATTGAGATGCTTGGCAGGAAAGTTAAGTGGGAGCCACACTGGGAAGGGCTTTGAATGCAGACTGTTGGATTCCAATTTGATCTTGAAGGCTATGGGAGTCACCTGTAACTTGCTAAACAGGAGCCTGACATATCCAGTTTTTCTGTTTAGATGTCAGCCATGTGGAAGGTGGATTGAAGAATCTGCTTCTGGAAGCAGGGAGGTGAGTTCGGAAGTTCTTTTCATAATCAGAGCAGAATGAATGATATAATGAGGTTGGGAGGGAGGGAGGATGTGTTAAATAAAAAGAAAGCCATGATAGATAACTTGGAAAAACAAAATCACAGTAGAGGAGAAAGAGCAGCGATGGGACTAGCTTCCCTGACCAGGATGACGTGAGTGACTCATTGGTACCTTTCAGAGGGGTCCTATTTGGGACAAAATGAGTATGAAACTCTTGGATTATCCAAGTAGAAATATAAAGAGGAAACATGTTATATGTGTTTGGATCTCAGGACAGAGACTTAGAACAGAGTGGTCTGTGTAGAGGAAGAAAGTTGAGCTTGTTCTGTGTTCACCAGGGAGGGTAGTGGAGGAAGGAGGATATGCCTGTAGATACCTCATAGCATTGGCAGCAATGCAGACTGATTTGTCTTTTCATATCTCAGCTGTGTCTGGTTTCCATGTCACACTCCAGCTAAGCACAATCTGAGACTGACTCTCATGTGGGCCTTAAGAGATCCCAATGAAAGACTATGTTTCATTCTTTGTTAAGGGCTGGAATCTCCCTACCTCTCAGAACACCAGAACAACTTTTCCTAAATTTCTCTGATTTAAAAAAAAAAAAATCACTGGGACAGAAGAGATTTATTGTTTTTTTAACCAGATTTCTGGACTCCTCCCCTGGAAAATCTGATTCTCTGGATCTGGAGTAGAACCTGAGAGACAGTGTTTTCAATAACAGCTTTAGCTAACTCCTTCAGTGAAGTCTGAGAAATGGTACTCAAGCTGAAACACAAACCTATCTCTTGAAATTGAGTCTCAGATGGACACCCCCACCCCCACCCCACTTCCTGCTCTGAAGTCAGTTGAGAATGGATTTTAAAAGGCAACCACAGACTGAGCCTCAAATTCTGAACCCAGAAAGACCCTAGCCCTAACATGCACTAGAAAAGCTGGGTTCTGGAAAGATCTGTGCAAGCCTGGCAGTGCTGGCTTAGGAGGGACCAAAAAGCAGGATACGTGGTCAGCAACATCAGCTCTGGAAATGAAGGGCGTTGCACATGTATTCTGAGTGCGCTTCATACACTGAAATTAATGGGACCCCCGGGGAGGTACATCTATGACGAATTAGAGCAGACAGTGTTATGTGGCAGCCTGAATGGGAGGGGAGTTTAAGGGAGGGCAGTTACATGTATATCTACGGCCGAGTTCCTTCGCTGCTCATCTAAAATTGTCACAACATTGTTAATCAGCTGTACCCCAATACAAAATAAAAGGTCTTTTAAAAATGTAAAAAAAAAAAAAGAATTAAAGAACAACGAGACTGAAGTTTTGGAATTAACAGGAGTACTTAGTTATACTGTTTGCTGCCCTCACTGTTTCAGTGCCCTTTCCTAAGTCCTTTCTCTCTGCTGAACCATGACTGAGTGATGTTTCTCCTCTTCCCTTTCATAGACCTCGGCTCTTGGTTCCTGCCATGGCTGTGCCAAATGGAACTCTGGTCCACCCAGCATACTTCCTGCTGGTGGGCATCCCTGGCCTGGGACCTAACGCCCACTTTTGGCTGGCTTTCCCACTGTGTTGTATGTATGCCTTGGCCACCCTGGGCAACCTGGCTATTATCCTCATCATCCATGTGGAGAGACACCTGCATGAGCCCATGTACCTCTTCCTGGCCATGCTTTCCACCGTTGACCTAGTTCTCTCCTCCGTCACCATGCCCAAGATGGCCAGCCTCTTCATGATGGGTGTCCAGGAGATCGAGTTCAACGCCTGTCTGGCCCAGATGTTCCTTATCCATGCTCTGTCAGCCATGGAGTCAGCTGTCCTGCTGGCCATGGCATTTGACCGCTTTGTGGCCATCTGCCATCCACTGCAGCATGCTTCTGTACTCACAGGGCCTATGGTTGCCAAGATTGGACTAGCTGCCCTGACCAGAGGGTTTGTACTCTTCTTCCCCCTGCCCTTCATCCTGAAGCGGCTGTCGTACTGCCGAAAGCACACTGTCACACACTCCTTCTGTCTGCACCAAGATATTATGAAGCTGTCCTGTACTGACACCACGGTCAATATGGTGTATGGGCTCTTCATCATCCTCTCGGTCATGGGCGTCGACTCCCTCTTCATTGGCTTCTCCTATATCCTCATCCTGAGGGCTGTGTTGGAGCTCTCCTCTCAGGGGGCAGCACTCAAAGCTTTCAACACCTGCATCTCCCATCTCTGTGCTGTGCTGGTCTTCTATGTGCCCCTCATTGGGCTCTCCGTGGTGCACAGGCTGAGTGGCCCCACTTCCCTGCTCCATGTGATTATGGCTAATATCTATCTATTGCTACCGCCTGTGGTTAACCCTATAGTCTATGGAGCCCAAACCAAGGAGATTCGTTCTCGGGTCTTCCATATATTCTCACAGAATGGCAGGTGAGCAGGATTTCATCCCCAGTGTCCTGTTGAACGTCTTGGTGATTGGAACATCCAACCCACTGGGCTCTCTGCTCCAAGTTATCTAAGTAGACCTTCAATTTCTATCTCCAGAAATGGGTCACTTTAGAAGAACCAGTTTTGACAGGACATGCTGGATAGTGATCACCCTATACTCCCTTCCTATGGTGACCTCACCTTATTTCTCTCTCCCAACTAGAAAATACATGTAATTTTGACAGGCAAAGGCTGTAAATGATACACATCATGATTCACTCCAGTCTTGATGTATGATTTTTATTATTTTGCTCCCATGTATCCGCATCAGTGAATATGTGTTAGCTATAACTTCTTTCTTGGATTCCAAAGAGGTAACACAGTCATTTTTAGGGGTTAATAAAGGTATTTGTGTGATGGTGATTGAAGGGAGGGGAGGGAGATGGTAGTAAGCAAAGAGATAACTCACATGAAGTGTTTATGTTTCTATATATATGGGGGTGTATTTACGTGGAATCTGCCAATGTCATCTATGTGGTTCTATTGGAGATTATTTTTCTATAAGGGTGATGTTTATCTTGGTAGTAATTGTATGTAGGTATGTTTGTGTTGCTATATGTGATTTTAGCTTGTGTGTGTGTGAGTACACAGAATGTGTGCCAGCTGGTCTGCCTGGCAGCTGTGTCCTGTCATGTATAATTTTTCATGAATAATGTCTATAATTCCACATTTATTGTGTTTATGTGACCTCTGTTAGTTGCTATATGATATGCATCTATGTGAGAATGGTTGGAGAGCATGTGTATCTAATGAGAATAGATGCCTCCTTTTTTCCTCATATTTGTAATATGTAAATGTAGAATGTAATATGTAAAATATAGAATGTATTAATAATATATAAATGGTAGGGTATAGAATGTAGAATGTTGCATATTTGTAACAATGTAGACTATATAATACACATAAGTGTGTGGAATATGTAGTGCTGAGATGGCTATGTCTTTTGGCTTGTTTATCTTTGGGTGTATGCCTGTGATGCAAAGTATTTGTGATATGAAATCCTTTTGTGTAATACATATGTCTTTAGTCATATATAGATGGAATATAATATCTGAAGGGTATGTGTTTACAAATGTGTGTGTGTGTATGTACTGTATGTACTATGTTTTAAGGCATATTGCACTCATTTGTTCAATGGGTGTGGATTATTAGGCGCAAAAATGTGCCATAATGAACCTGGAAGCTGTTAGGTCAAAAATGTTCACAGTGAAGAATTATAGGTAAAAAATAATGTAGGTTCATTTGAGGGAGATGAAAGAATACTGAAGTAAGATTTATAAGGTTAAAATCCTGGAAATATCATAAAATGGCATACTGTAAAACCTCTCTGGATCTCATTTCCTCTTCTGAATAATGAGGCTACAATGGCAGTGATGCTGTAAAGCTTAAATCCTACGAACCTCCTATGTAAACCAAAAAGTGTAAACCTGCAAGAAATGATCATATTTGTGGTTGTCTCATTGTACAGCCTTAGGAAACAACATCCACATCATGGTCCATGTGAACGGTGCTCCTATATTGTGCAGTGCGTCACCAGTTTGGCCTCGTGTGGCCATCCTGATTTACTGTTATTAATGAAAACATTATTATTTACTAATTGTTTTCACAGAGCTTCAGACAAGTTGACATTTTTTTTCCCATGCTGGTGTCTGATTTACAAGTGATGTTCAAATTTATAAATGAAATTCAAAGAAAGTACAACCTTGCCAAGAAGTCCCTTTAAACATGGTTGATAGCTGTATCAGGAAAAGACATTGTGGGGTGAGTATTAGAGTCAGTAGAGGTTAGGATCACTAGCTTTAATATTTGGGCTCATTGCTTAGCCTACTGCACCTCAGTAGTTTTGGAAATTGTAAGTGCTGTAAAAAAGGAAATATAATGTACCTCCTGTTGGGTGGTTGTGGGGGTTAAGTAGAATAACAGACATGAAAACACATGGAAAATAGACAGTGATCGATACACGTTGGTGGTAATGGTTTTAAATAATAAAACTGATTAAATGAGGTATATTTATTCCATTTTAGGGAATATTCAAACAAGAGACTTCACTTTTCATAAGGCCCTGCTGTGCCAAGGCCAGAAGCTAGTCTCTTATCAAGGTTACGGTGCCTCTGGTTTTAGATTAACTCGTGGCCTTCTTTCTCAGGAGATCTTGGGAAATCTTGGAGTCCTCTGCTGCTGCTGCTGCTGCTGCTAAGTTGCGTCAGTCGTGTCTGACTCTGTGCGACCCCATAGACGGCAGCCCACCAGGCTCCTCTGTCCCTGGGATTCTCCAGGCAAGAACACTGGAGTGGGTTGTCATTTCCTTCTCCAATGCATGAAAGTGAAAAGTGAAAGTGAAGTCACTCAGTTGTGTTCGACTCTTAGCGACCCCATGGACTGCAGCCCACCAGGCTCCTCTGTCCATGGGATTTTCCAGGCAAGAGTACTGGAGTGGGTTGCCATTGCCTTCTCCATGGAGTCCTCTAGAATCTCTTTATTTTGATAACTGGTGGTGACTGGGGTAATCTTGTCGCCAGTTTGAAAACTTGGCTAACTGCCAGACTACATTAAAGGCTTCCCCAAGGCTCCCACAGACTCTGTTTCCCTTGATCATAAACTTTAAAGCTTTATTTTCCAACTGGATGTTTATCCCTCTGTCATAGAGCTTAAATAGTTTTATGATAGCTGTATGTTTGTTTATCTTCCATCACAGAACTGAAATATCCATACACATAATTGTCTGTCTCCCTTGAGGACAAGGACTAGGCTTCTCTGTCTCCAGGGCCTGACATACTGTATGCTCAATGGCTATTTGTCTGGGACCTCTCGGAGAGAAGGAGAGCCTGAGTGGGTTCTGGTTTACTTACTTAAGATAAACCAAATTCACTTATCCCTCTGCAAACCCCCTCCAATCCCCATCCACACTCATCTCTTGTTCCTGTCTCTATAAATTATAGTCCGTAGTTTGACCGGTACTGTTTTATAAAGTCAACAAAGTACTTTCCCCACCCATTAATGATCAATTATGATCTAAAACCCACATTATACTGCAGATAATATTTGGTTAATTATTCCCCACTACAGAGGCAGAATCCTTCTGTATTCTCTACTCAATGCCCTGTGAATCTTGAAGTTCTCCAATCTGGCAGGTAGGAACAGTCACTATCTGTGACCCTATGTGAACCCTTGGGTAGGGATGCCATCTCTAATATTTACAGGTGGCTCTGTCCCCAGTCTTAATTAGCTTGTTCACGTGCATGTTGGCTCAATATTCAGCTGGACTCTTGCAGAGGAACCTCTACATGTCTCTGGAGTTCTCTCTCTCTCTAGATCTCTCACCTCCAATACCTGGTCTTCAAGTTCTAGCTAGCTGGGGCTTCCTGGACTATCAGCTCTACATCCTCAACTTAAGGTGTCCTCTGGACTCTGCATTCTCCTTCCCAGGACTGCAGCAGGGCACCTCTCAAAGCAGTAAGCTGGGGAAACCCTATGTTCACTCCATTTGTTTCCCATGCCTCAGGGCTCATTGTCCTTCATTGCCTGATATCCAGTATCTTGCAAACTATTTTTTTTTAAGTATGCTGCCTATTTTAGGTTCCTTCAGGTGGGATGTTACCTCATGTTATTCTCTCTTGGCCAGAAGTAGAAGTCCCTGGGGTGTCTTTCACACCCTCTCAGTCTATGGGAGTTTGAGGGAAGCAGCAGAGATGGCTCCAGGGTGATGGCAGTGAGTGACAGGCTACAGGTTTACAGGTACCTGGAGATCTTGTAATCGCTAGTTTTGATATGGTCTGAGTTGGAATTGTCTGATTTGACATTGTCTAATTTTGCATAGCTTATATCAGCACGCCCTGTGTTGTGAATTTAAAACTTGCAGTTGTGAAACTGATCAGTAAAAATACAAGGGGAAACCAATGAAATTCACTTTGCTTTATTAATAGATTTATTAAAACTTACTTAAATATGTAACATACTTAGTTTCTCATTCCCACTGATCTCTAACCCTCTAAAATGTTCTCTCACTATTTTTGCCCTTAACAGAGAAACCAGATGGCATTGGTCTTATATGGCTGGCGCCGGAGGTAGGGGAGGGCTAAGGAAACCGCATCCTTCTTTCTCAACAAGATGTTCAAGGCCAGGGAACAGAAGGCAGAGGCATGGTCCCCAGGGATCCCTGTTATGAATTAGCTAGAGACGGGCCCTAGAACCTGGGAGATAAAGAAGACACAGCCCTATAGCCTTTAGGAAAGGCAGATGGGTCCACTGGGATGCAGACCCAGCAAGGACCAAGCAGGCACCACCCATGGAAGGAAGGTAGAGGCCAGAGAAAGCTTCAGGAAGGTGATGAGTTGGCACCTAATCACGGGGTCTCCCTGAAAGCATATCCTGCTTTTCCTCTGGTTGAGTTTGATGAGACTGGGGGAAATTTGGAGAAAGCCTCTCCCAGAGACCATGGCCACACACATGAGTTTCTCTAGACTCTCCATACTCATTCACACTAACTTCACATTGGGAACTGGCAGAAATACTCCAACTGGCACAGGGCCCATCTGGGGAGGGCTCTAGAGATCCCTTACCCACTACCCCTCCTTCCCCATACCCCAAGCACACCTTCTCAGGACATAGCAGCCCAGAAGGACATCAGTCCCACAGTTGGCTATGAGGGGTATCTGCGGATAGACCCTCTGGGCAGCGCCCTATCCCCATCAGGGAGAAGCCAAAAGAGGGGAGGAGATATGACAGAATAAATAAGCCTGATGAGGGAGGGGGCGGAGACTGAGAGGGCCGCACTACAGTGCAGCCTGCCAGATCACTGCTGGAAGAGTCCTGGAGAAAAGGGCACTCGTTCCTTCAGTGCAATTGAGGTGAGTGGGGGAGACTGGAGGTGACTGTGGGGATGTGGGTTTCCTGCAGCTAGGGGTCCCTCATTAGACCTGCTAATTGAATGAGGGAGCATGCCAGGGAGAACCAGAAGTAGGCAGTGGGGTTGGGGATGTGAAGGAGGCCCCGGACTCAAAGGACAGACGGCCTCAGCAATTTCTGTGCTCATGTGGTGAAGGGAACCTGGTTGGTGCTGGATGCTTCTTTTGCAGTTTTAAGACATTTTCCTGTGATCAGTTTACTGGTGCGCCCATCTCGAGCCTGGTGGGGATGGGGCTAAATGAAGGTGGTGAGGCCGAGAGCAGATGGGGCTGGGGCCACGCTAGAGTTGGACTGGGCTTTGGTGTGTGAACAGGGCTGGTCTCACCCTGGTTGTTGGTGTGGCTGAAGCTCAGTTTATGATCAGGGGTCAGATTATAGCCCTGTGTGGGGTGTGGGCTCTGAATGGGGTCTGGGGTCATGCTGTACTTTACATCAGGAGTCAGGCTGTGCTGAGTCTAGAACTTAGCACAATTCCTGGGGTTCCGATCCTGACCCAGTCCATGTCTAGGATCAGGGTTCAGTCTTCAGCCCACTTAAAAAACTGGATTTTGTGTCCACGCTGTGACTTCTCCTGCCTTGCACTCTTTAGGCACCCCCCACGCTCGACACACATATGCACACACACTGAACCACTTGCAGCTTTTCAAACAGGGTGTGTTCTCGTTCTCTCTGGGTCTTTGCATTTGTAGAATTCACTTCTGAAAACAAATTAGATCAAGTCTATCGCTTAATTTCCCCCGTCACTCAGAATTAAATCAAAGTTCCTGGCCACGTCCTGCAAGTCCCTACACGACCTGTCCCCTCCTCTCCTCTCTGACCTCATCTCCTACAACTCTCCTGTGCTCTTGATACTCTGGCCACCTTGACCTTCTTCCTCCTGTGAATCCCCAAAGCAGAAGACCTTTTTCTCTTGCCTCCTCTGCCTGGAAAGCTCTTTGCCTCGATCTTAGAATGGCCGGCGTTTTCTCATCACACATCTCTCAGTTGGTATGTCACCACCTCAGAGAAGCCTTCACTGACCCCCTGTCTCAAATAGGGCTGTCCTGCCCCGTCCTTTCCTATCCCATCACTCTGTCTTATCTTCAGGGCACTTATCTTTATCTGAAATGTTCTTGCTTATTTGTTTCTTTTCTGTTATGTCTCTCCTAGTGCTTGAGCTCCATAGGAGCACTGATCGTTTCTGTTGTATCCACTGTTTTATTTCCAGTTTGGGGCACATTGTAGGCACTTGATGTGTTTTGTCATCTAACTGAATGCTGCTGGCTCCATGTCCCCAACCCTGCTAACTGTGACTGGCCCTGCAAGTCTTGGCTCAGATGTCACTTCCTCAGAGCCTGACAAATTGGTGAACTATTGTCCTGAGCCTCTTGTACTTACCCCTACCCTAGCATTTATCACAACATGTTATGATAGCTGCATATTTGTCTCAATTTCTACCCCCCTGCACTGGAAGGCTGAGACATGACTTGTTTACTCTGTGTTTTAGTATCTCTGGTGCTTAGTCTGGCATAGTCTGATATTTGAAAAAAACAAAAAAAAAAATGTATATTAATCAAAGTCCGAGTTCAGGCTATTCTGCTGCATATAGATGATAGTCAAAGAAGCTCTGAAGGTTTCTGATAAGGATCAAAATGTGAAGGTGTGTGGGAACCTTATTGGCTCTGGTCCTACTTGGGAAGTGAAGGGGCAGGGCCATGAACCCTTGGAGCTCTGACTGGGGTTGATTTTGGAGGGACAGACTGGATTGAGTGAGGAGAGCGGGGATGGGAGGAGAGTGGCGATGGGAGCCTCTGCCTTTTGTGAGTTAGAAATTGTACTCTCTTATCTTTCCAGTCTGTTTGTGGCCATTCTAAAAAGAATGGCCAAGGCCCTGTAAGGGTTCATCTGCAATATAAAATACAAGCAAGGTATGAGGGGCAGAAAATGCAGATGACTTGGGTGGATGTGGTACCCTTCTAGAGTCTTCCCCAGTGGCTCAGCGGAAAAGAATATGCCTGCAGTATAGGAGACACAGGTTTGATCCCTGGGTCGGGAAGATCCTTGTAGGAGGGCATGGCAACCCACTTCAGTATTCTTGCCTGGAGAATCCCATGGATAGAGGAGCCTGGTGGGCTATAGTCCATGGGGTTGCAAAGAGTTGGACACAACTGAAGTGACTTAGCATGCACGAATCATACCCTTATAGAGTATGAAGAGAAGGTTCCCTCTCCATGAATTGAGTGATGAGCCCTGGTAGTCCTGCCAGTCACAGTATCACCCCTGAGGACTGCCTTCCCTCTAGGGCCTGGTAGTAACAGTCAGGGGTTCCCAGGTATTCCTGGGCTTCCCTCCAAGGACATTTTTTTCCAGATGTTCCCACAGATGCTCGCAGGGGCACCAGAGGCCCCCACCCCCCTGTTCTAGGCACAGAACATTCTGTTTGCTTAGCTAAGTTAAGAGCTGCTGCTGCTGCTGCTAAGTTGCTTCAGTCGTGTCCGACTCTGTGTAACCCCACAGATGGCAGCCCACCAGGCTGTGCCGTCCCTGGGATTCTCCAGGCAAGAACACTGGAGTGGGTTGCCATTTCCTTCTCCAATGCATGAAAGTGAAAAGTGAAAGTGGAGTCACTCAGTTGTGTCCGACTCTTAGGGACCCCATGGACTGCAGCCCACCAAGCTCCTCCATCCATGGGATTTTCCAGGCAAGAGTACTGGAGTGGGGTGCCATTGCCTTCTCCGAGTGACCACAAATCCCTTCTTCCATTTTCTCCTTGTCCCCCTTCCCCACTGAACCCAAGTGGGGACAGCTGGTCAGGTGTCCTGAGTCCTAGAGAAGCCCTCTAGACTCATGGGTTTTTAAATTTTGGATTCCTTGGAGATTAACCTTGTAATAGTTCTTAAAAGTCATTCAAAAGGAGACTGGGGGAGAGGCGGGGTAGTAGCTTGGCATATGGAAAGCACATGGATATGATGCTGAGAGCTCTAATTAAGCCTCAACATCTCTGTATGCAAAATGGGATTAATGATGTCTGCTTGACAGCTTGATGAGAGGCCTGGATTGAATGAGAAGGAAGTACTCAATAGACGGTAAAGATTTTTACTTTCCACTGTGGGTCCTGCCCAAGTCACAGCCACAAGAATTGGGGCTGAAAGGCGGGAAGTGCCCAAGTCCCAGTCCAGGAGGGTCCTCTTTACGGCCCTCTCGGTTTGTCTTCCGAGGATCTAACTGGGCCAGGTGTTCTACTTGCCAAGCCCCTTTTCTACTTTGCCTCTGGGGCAGATTTGATTAGCTTTCAGAAGGTGCAACACTATTAAAGACAATTAAAGGGGAAAACATACAGGTGTTGGAGTTGAACAGTCTAGGTCAAATTTCTGTTTTTTTATTAAACTCTGGGAATATTTAACTTTTTGGGGTTGGGGGGGGGCTTCAGTTTTCTCACCTATAATGTAGACATGATACATAAAAGTCTTATTATGGAGAATTGTTCCTGGGTTAAATAATCTCTATACAGGCAGGATCTGGCATTTTGTAGGCAGTCTGTGATTTCTGTTTTAATCATAAAAACAATAGAATCAATGCTGGAGTAATCTCGTTGTCCTCTTGGATAGTGTATCCCTGACTGCTTTTCCATGCTTCTCTGACATGGAATTTAGAGACTCTGGAGAAGAATCTGAGGATGGGCTGGGATGGGGGCTGAGCTGGCCCTGAGGGACAGAGTCCTGGAGGCCAGGGGGAAGGAATATGGAGGATTGAAAGCCTCAACTTAGATTTCTACTCCACTTCACTGGAGGCTCTAATGCCCTGTCCTCAAGAAAGGGCTAATTTTTTTTCACAGTTCTCCAAGAAACATTCCCGAGACTTGTTAAAATGGTGTGACTTTTCAGAGAAAATCTCAAGCATAGAGCTATCCCCTGGGGGTTTAAGGCAGTGTAGGCTTTCTAAAAAAAGAAAAAGACCCTTTCTTTGTTTATTTTTCCTTGATTATGTTCTGTTTTCAAAATAGAGTGATTTAGCTCCAATTGCCTTCAGAGCTTCCAAATGTTATCTGAGTTCGTGCAGTGGTTCTAATTACTAATAACTGCTCAGACTGGCAGTCAGCTGGCAGGCCTGTGGGAGACTGGGGTGCTTCAGGGCTGAGCAGTCTGAAGGGTGATGCTTGAGTCATTGAGTTGGCTCCCCCTCCAGTCCTTCATTTCTCTCCTGCTGCCGCCTTCTGAGGTCCAGCCTGATTTTACCTCAGATAGCTGTCCACTTTATGCTGTGGAGGCACCTCTCTTCTGGGCCAGCTAAATCCTCCTCTCTCTGATTTCTGATGTCTCCATCTCAGTTCTCAGTGTTTGCCTTTGGGAGAGATTGGCTGCTAGTTAGTGTTCGTGTGTCTATGAGGGTGTGCTTGAGGTACAGTGGAAATTAAGGTGACAAATGGGGGGGGGTGACAAAAAGTTTTTGGAAACCTCAGACATTTTCAGAGCACTTATTCCCCATTTTTATGCAAACATGAAAAAAAAAAACCACTTGGTACACACTGTGATGCTGTTTTATGATGTCTTTTGACATTCCTGACCTTGTTGATTTTGCAACAGCACAATGTTATTATCATCCTCTGCATTTACTTGGACCCAGGACCTGCATTTGTAGTCCCAGGGCTCCACTCAACACATCAGTTTACCCTCTAGGTAACAGGATTGAATGTGCCAACCCATAATTTCTTCTCAGTATATTTCCTAAGGCAGCGCACCTTTTTCCTGGGCATTGCCCAGTTTTGCACTGTCTGTCCATGTGAAATTTCTGGATGATATTGATATTTGACCCTCTGGAGCACCAGAGCCTTTTTGCTGACATCTCCAGGTCAGGGATCCTTGATCACCCTCTCTCTTAGGTACAAACTGTGCTGCATGTGTCACCGAGTCTAAGCTCATTCTGCTTGTCACATGATAGGCCAATAAATCTGGGAGATGAAGTATTGAGGCAAGCGATATAACTTTGGAAAGCTGGCTGACTGAGAAAATGGCAGACCAGTGTCTCAAAATAATCTTATTGTTTTGGATGCCAGGGCTTAAAAGCTAGGTTCTTTTATGGATCAGGGATGGGGGAGGTGAGAAAACAAAGTAAAAGACCATTTAATTCTTGCAAATGTCTCCTAGAATGGCAAGCCTTAGGCAGGGGGATGTGTTAGTTTCATCTCCTTACAGTCATTTCACACAGGTGGTATGAAATGGAGTATCTCCTGTCATATCAATAAACAAATATGCCACAGCTATCTGTGATTCTGGCCCTCCACATGTGAATTTCTGAGCCAAGCTGGTAAGCAGGAGAAAAAGGGCACCATTCCCATGCAAAAAACTCAAGAATGTCCCAGTCCTTCACAGGTGGGCAGGGTCAGGCTATCTGCCTGTGAGTCAAACAAAGGGACCACAGCCCAGGGCTCTGACAGAGGTGGGCAGGCAGGGCTCCCTGAGGCAGGCCGTTATGAATGCCTATAATAACAAAAGGGCTTCCCTCATAGCTCAGTCCATAAAGAATCTGCCTGTAACCCCTGGGTCTGGAAGATCCCCTGGAGAAGGAAATGGCAACCTACTCCAATATTCTTGCCTGGAGAATCCCATGGACAAAGGAGCCTGGCAGGCTACAGTCCATAGGGTCATAAGAGTCTGAAATGACTTATTGACTAAACCACATAATAACAAAATTGGCAAAATAAAATTTAAAGTCACAGAAGCAGATCCAGTATGGAGTTAAATTTAACCCTTCCCAGTTACATATGCCCATTTTGCATTTATTTAGAGTCAAGACTTTGCTCTTGCCCTGTTCTCCATGTATCCATTCTCATGCCCTCTGGATCCCTGAATGAGAAAGATCTTTTCTGTTTGATCCTAAAAATTCTTGTTGTGAACTTACAACACCCTGCTATAAATTTCCAGTTTTTATTTTTTCTCAAAAATCTCTATAGTTCAGACAATTGGCAGTCTTTCTTATCCCCTTGGCTGTGCTACCCTCATTAGACATTTACTGAGGAATTTTTGTGATAAAACTTTTTTCATTTTCAACAAACAGTAACTAAACACAGGATCAGGTCCCTGCCATTTAGGAATTAATAATTTAGTGACAAACAAACATAGCAATAATTCTAGTTCAGGATGGTAAATGCATAAAAAGAGAACGTTCTTTGGGAGCACAGAACAGGAAACATTTAATTATACCCAAAGGGATCAAGGGGAAAGAGGTTCAGGAAAGGGCATAGGAAAGAGACAGTAAACCGAGATGTGGAACATGCAATTTTGCCCAGTGGGAAGATAAGGAGGGAGATTCAGGAGGAAAGTGACAAAGATAAGTAAAAAAAAAAAAAAAAAAAAGATAAATAGACACAGAAGCACAAAATCAAGGCTACATTTATGAACTGGTATGTATTCCAATGTGTCTGGAGTATAGGGGCCATGGGAAGAATGGTCAGAGAGAAACTAGGGCTGGAGGCTGAAAGGCAGAGCTTTGCCCCACTCTAGTAGTTCTGTCTTTATTCCAGAATTAATTTGAAGTTTTCAAAGGTATTTTTTAGAACAATAAATGGTGACCTGATTTCATTTGGGTAGAAGATTCTTGAGACTGTACTGATAACAAAGTTAACACTAGGGGCATGGCTATGAGAATCAGAACATTTAGCTCATGTGTCTGTTTGCTAAGTTGTTTCAGTCGTGTCCGACTCTTTGTGACTCTATGAACTGTAGCCTGTCAGGTTTCTCTGTCCATGGGATTCTCCAGGCAAGAATACTGGAGTGGATTGCCAAACCCTCCTCCAGGGGATCTTCCCAAACGAGGGATCAAACCCGGGTCTCTTATGTCTCCTGCATTGGCAGGTGGGTTTTTAACCATTGGTGCCACCTGGGAAGTCCTGTGTCTGTTTAGGCCACCATAACAGAAAAAGGGAAATACTACAGGAAAACAGTTAGCAGCAACACATATAATTTTTTTTTTGGTCAGATTTACCCTGTTCCAGGCATTGTGTTAAAAGCTTTACACTGATCATCTCAGTTAATCCTTACATTGATTTCTATTAAGCAGGGACTATTATCCTCATTTTAGTGATGAGGAAACTGAGGCTTAGAAAGGTTAAATGATTTACCCCAGATCACACAGCTAACAAAGTTGTTGCCTGGGATTTAAATTCAGGCTCGATTTAAATCCAGTCTTAACAGCTGCACAATACTGCCCCTGGAAGACCTTGATCTTTGGACATAGAGAGTTTGATGTGCTTCAGAGACAACTAGGTGGATTCTTTTAGTGACTTTAGAATTATGAATCTGGATCACAAAAGATAATTCAAGCCTTCCCAAGAATATTTGGGAATCAACAGTTTGCTGAAGGTTTGCTGAAGTGGGTGAGATGGCTCAGGGAATGTATATAGATTGAAAAGAGCTCTGAGGATAAAATTCTGCGAGCACAATCATTTAAAAGCATGCTTAAGGGTCAAGTGAAGGAGGCTGAAGATCCAGAAAGAACCAAGATCTAGTGGTCAGAGAGAGATAAGGAGAAGCAGAAGGATCAAGGAGAAGTTTTAAGGCACCATAGTGCCCTATGCTATGGGGAGGTCAGTACAGAAGATTTAAGTGACTTGGAAGACTTTGGTCTCTTAACCTGAAGTTCTTCATTAAGCATGACTCCTTAGAGCTTCTCCAACTCCAGTTTTTGGAATTAAACTCTGACCCTCTCTTTCCTAAAACTCATGCTCCCAGTGTTTTCCCCTTTGTGTCTGGCCCAAGGGAACCTCTGGGTGACCGCTCAATGGTGGACAAAACCCATCAACACATTCTGAGCCCAATGATGGTGTAAGCCCCTCCTGATGCTGGCTGTGAGCTCTTCTCTGCATTCAACTGCTGTCTGGTAGCCCATGCAGAAGCCCCTACCTCAGTTATCAAGGACCAGATCTTAAGAACCTAGCCTTTCTTTTTTTCTTGCTGTGCTGTGCTTAGTCACTCAGTCGTGTCTGACTCTTTGCAAACCCATGGACTGTAGCCTGCCAGGTTCCTCTGTCCATGGGGATTCTCCAGGCAAGAATACTGGAGTGGGTTGCCATGCCCTCCTCCAGGGAATCTTCCCAACCCAGGAATCGAACCCGGGCTCCTACATTGCAGGTGGATTCTTTATGGTCTGAGCCACCAGGGAAGCCCCCTTTTTTCTTACCAAGATAAAATTATCTTAAACATACCCTAGCATAATGGGAAGAGGAGAAAGCCATATATATATATATGTTTTATATATATATATATATATATATATATATATGTATATATATATATATAATCAATTCCGTTCAGTTCAGCTCAGTCGCTCAGTCAGGTCTGACTCTTTGCGACCCCATGAACTGCAGCACGCCAGGCCTCCCTGTCCATCACCAACTCCCGGAGTCTACCCAAACCCATGTCAATTGAGACGGTGATGCCATCCAACCATCTCATTCTCTGTCGACCCCTTCTCCTCCTGCCCTCAACCTTCCCAGGATCAGGGTCTTTTCAGATGAATCAGCTCTTCACATCAGGTGGCCAAAGTATTGGAGTTTCAGCTTCAACATCAGTCCTTTCAATGAACACCCAGGACTGATCTCCTTTAGGATGGACTGGTTGGATCTCCTTGCAGTCCAAGGGACTCTCAAGAGTCTTTTCTAACACCACAGTTCAAAAGCATCAATTCTTTGGTGCTCAGCTTTCTTTATAGTCCAGCTCTCACATCCATACATGACCACTGGAAAAACCCTAGCCTTGACTACATGGACCTTTGTTGGCAAAGTAATGTCTCTGCTTTTCAATATGCTGTCTAGGTTGGTCATAACTTTCCTTCCAAGGAGTAAGTGTCTTTTAATTTCATGGCTGCAATCACCATCTGAGTGATTTTGGAGCCCCCAAAAGTAAAATCAGCCACTGTTTCCACTGTTTTCCCATCTATTTGCCATGAAGTGATGGGACCAGATGCCATGCTCTTAGTTACATACATACATACATACATACATACATACATACATATATATATATATACATACATATGTGTGTGTGTGTGTGTGTGTATATATGTATATATATTTGGAGAGAAAATATATACACCTATATAGTGTGTGTAAATACAATTTATATAATCTAATAAATAATAGGAGCATGTGAATATTAGTGAATGAATGAAGGAAAGAGAAAAATGGAGAAAGTTAGTTAACTCTCTAACTGTTTCAACAGAGAGATGCGATCTGAGAAAACTCAAGTCTGTTATCTCCCACCTCAGGAATCTATACTTATATCCCTCACTTAAATAGCCAGATTTGGGGATGGTGGAATCCTGGTATAGGATTGACTGTTCCTCCAGTGCTTCTAATGCTATCATCTCTCACGTTTAGTCCTCTGTGTCAGTCCCACTCTCTTCAGCCTAGTAGGTCCCCTAGAAACAGAGCCTAAATAGAAATTCTTATTTAAAGGACATATTGTCACGAGAAGATGAGTGAGGGAAATAGGATAGAGCAGGGAAAGAAAATAATGTGAGGCTATGGTTTCAGCTGGAGGCCAGCTACAGGTTTGGTTCCTCAGGAAGCTTTGGAGCACATATTGCATCCCAGATTTGGTCCCACCTGGAGTCAAGGAGGCTGGCCTTGTGTACCATGGTATCAGGCACTCATTGACCTCTAGATCAGCCCTGGGGATAACATGAATTTCTGGGTAAAGTGCCTCTCATTTGGTAAATAAAAATTTTCTGTAGAAAGGGAGAATTCTGAGCCTGTCTTACTCAACATCCACTGCAGAAGGGGTATAGATACATTGCCTTGGTGAAGGGGATCTGAGTGGGACACCTATGGCATCCATTGTAGTCATTGTTCCTTTAATGATATAAAATGGGCAGTCTGAACAAGTGTAAGACTTTGGGTGAATATTTGAGCAAGAGTAAAAATGTAGAGTTAGAATTAAGGATGAGTTTAGTATATATTTTTTTAATTGAATTAAGGGCTACCATAATAAAATAGGTATTATTAACTTTTACATTAAGTTTTAAATAGCTGCAAGAGTTAAGTCTTTGTTGTTTAGTTGCTAAGTTGTGTCTAACTCTTTCATGACCCCATGGACTGGAGCTGTCCATGGGATTTCCTAAGCAAGAATACTGGTGGGGATTGCCATTTCCTTCTCCAGGGGATCTTTCCAACCCAGGAATCAAACCCACGTCTCCTGCATTGGCAGGTGGATTCTTTACCACTGAGACACCTGGGAAGGCCATTATTAAGTTTTACATTGTTTTAAATAGCTACTGGAGTTAAGTCTTAGGTTAATGCTAAAGTTAGAGTTAAGGCTAGAATTGGAGAGGTTATTAGAATTAGTGATAAGGTAATATTTCAGTGTTAGTCTGTGTTACTAGAGTATTGCTACATTGGACTGTGATTAGTCTTAAAGATAGTCTGACGATAGAATTACAGTAGGTATTAAAGATAGGGGAGCACAGGGTAGTTAGGATAGAAGCAACGGGAGTTTTTATCATCTATGTCTGATATGAACTTAGTCAACTACCTCTTCTTGGTGAACTACATGATTTAAAACACTTAGAATTTTTGCTTCAGTATTTCACTTGTTTTCAGACTTCACTTTGAGGTGAGGCTAGTAAGTAAGACTGGGTGAATGCTCATTTGGGCCTTGAGTTATAAAGGATATTTAGGTTGAATTTAGAATAAAATCAGAGTTTGGACAGGCAATGAAGTTAGAGTTCTTATCAGAGAATAGGGCATGGAACAGGGAGGGGGTTGGTGGGGAGGAAAATGACAGAAAAATCTTAAGAGGATCTGACAATGGCTTATCTTTGTATTCCAGCCTCCACCTGCCTGGCACTGGTTGCAGCTCAGCTTCTTCACAATGGTGGGTCCCAATGGCAACGAATCCAGTGCCACGTATTTCATCCTAATAGGCCTGCCAGGCTTGGAAGAAGCTCAGTTCTGGCTGGCCTTCCCATTGTGTTCCCTCTACCTTATTGCTGTGCTAGGTAACTTGACGATCATCTACATTGTGCGGACAGAGCACAGTCTACATGAACCCATGTACATCTTTCTTTGCATGCTTTCTGGCCTTGATGTCCTCATCTCCACCTCATCCATGCCCAAAATGATGGCCATCTTCTGGTTCAACTCCACTACCATCCAGTTTGATGCTTGTCTGTTACAGATGTTTGCCATCCACTCTTTATCTGGCATGGAGTCCACAGTGCTGCTGGCCATGGCCTTTGACCGCTATGTGGCCATCTGCCACCCTCTACGCCATGCCACTGTGCTAACATTGCCTCGTGTAACCAAGATTGGCATGGCTGCTGTGGTGCGGGGGGTTGCACTTATGGCACCCCTGCCTGTCTTCATCAAAAGGCTACCCTTCTGCCACTCCAATATCCTTTCCCATTCCTACTGCCTGCACCAAGATGTCATGAAGCTGGCCTGTGCTGACATCCACGTCAATGTTGTCTATGGCCTCATCGTCATCATCTCAGCCATTGGCCTGGACTCACTGCTCGTCTCTTTGTCATACCTGCTTATCCTCAAGACTGTGTTGGGCTTGACACGTGAGGCCCAGGCAAAAGCATTTGGTACATGTGTCTCTCACGTGTGTGCTGTTTTCATATTCTATGTACCTTTCATTGGATTGTCTATGGTGCACCGGTTTGGCAAGCGGCATGACTCCCTCCTGCCTGTCATCCTGGCCAACACCTACCTGCTTGTTCCTCCTGTGCTCAACCCTATTGTCTATGGAGTGAAGACAAAGGAGATCCGACAGCGCATCCTTCGCCTTTTTCATGTGACCACCCACACTTTGGATCCCTAAGGGATCAAATTTCTTTTTCGTGCAGAGTCCCTCAGTTCAGATTTTAATATCAACATTTTGGAAGACAGTATTAGGAAAAAAATTCTTAATAAAAACACAACTGATCCTTCAAAGATGAAACTGGTTGGAGGATCTCCATGTGTGTAGGGGCAGCAGAACTGTATACTCCCAATCCTTAGTTTTCAATATTATTTTTCCCTTTAGTTCTTTGGGTTAGTTGTGGCTGGAGGGTTATTACTTTCCAACTGGTTGGAATTCAGTTCAATTCTCAAGTCCAAACCATTCAGACAATTGCTTGGGCTGATGTTTCACAGCATTCTGAGATAAGGGCGATATTTCTAAAGGACGTTTACCAAAGGTTTGAGTATGACAAAAATTAAATACAAGAACATAATACAATTAGGTAATCTGGCTTAAAACTGATTCCTCTTCAGAATGCCCTACTATTTGGATCTTAGGAAAGGATACATACCTGGATTTCCCTCTTCAAAGTGACCTCCACAGAGAAAACATGATTTCTTTTTTTTTTCTGACTACCAGTCCTTAAGAAAATTGAAAGTAAATTCACAAAAGATTACATTTATCTACATTAATGAAATATGATACTGTATCTGAGCACTTTCATAGACTCTGGACAGTTTTCCTTATTTTCCAATTTTCATATCAACCTTTTGATTTAGGCAGAAATATGATTAGTGTCCCTATTGTACTGATGGGGAAACTGATGTTCAATGAGATCACACGGGCTTAAAACATTATCTTTTGATGTCCAATCCCATATTTGAAGAGGGGCTGTTAGACTAGTAGGGTAATAAATCAGACATTCTAGAGTTTTGAGTTTTCTGTATTTAAGTTCCTTTCTTGTTCAGTATTGTATTTAGGAATTTCCTGTTCATGTTGTTGATGGCTTTGATTTCAAAGGTTCCCAGCCTATTTGCCATTGTACTTATGTCATAGCAACAGGAATATGTTTGGGTAATTCCCAAACAGTGGCTATTTCGGGTAATAGTATGATTAGTAGTTGGGGCATTCACTGGATATCTGGAAAGACACTTTATAGAGAGATGCAGCTGAGAAAACTTAGAAGCTCATGGCAGAAAGGGCAGGTCTGGTACCATAGACCAGGGAGTCAAGAGCACAAAGCCTTGTGAGACTGAGTAGGGTCAGTGACCCAGGTGACTAGCAAGAAAGAAAAGCTAAGGCAAGCATAGGTCCACAGAAAGTGAATAGAGCATAAAAGTGGACAACACGTATTCCCAGGGTTCTGAGGTGCCCTGCTGGGGACACCCACAGCATCAAACTGCATGGGTTTGATTCCTGGTTGGGGAATTAAGATCCCACGTGTTGTGTCATGCAATACAGATTTTTTTTTTTAAGACTGTATCCATGATAGCTGTATTTAGCATGAGTATGTTTCCAAAGGCCCACCCAGGGGCCCTGCAGGCCAAGTATAGCACTTCCAGAAGGAAGCCAAACGGGAAGAATGTGTGTGGGCATTGCAGGAGTGCAGGAGGAATGAACGGAGGAGGAATGAGATCTCCACCCACAGGGGAGTGCTAGGCAGACCTAAGGAGAGGTAGGCAAGTGTGAGAAGCAGGTAGCCGAGTAGAGAGCATGGCACATGGCTGGCCAGACTTTTCTGGCCATAGCCAGAAGCACAGGACTACTTGGTAGAAAGGGTATCAGGAGAGCATATCCAATTTCTTGGACTGGAATCCAGAAGATGAGAATTGTGAGCAGTATGGAATCTGCTGTGCCCAGTGAGTGGTGAGCAGATCTACCCGGTGAGCAGATCGAGGGATATAAACTAGTCAATGCCAGCTAGGGTCACTCTGAACTGTATAGAGGATCATCCCGGTTCCCAATAGTGCCCTGACACTGAGACTGAAAGAAAGAAACAGAATGAGAGAGAAGAGAAAGACTTTTTTCTTATTAGGAAAGCAGTATACGATCACAGTAAACAAAAATCTTAAGACATTCTGAAAATATAACAGAAATAAAACTGTAATAAAAACTCCAATAAACTTGTCACCCTGAAGGAAAACAAAGTACTGCTGGCATTTTGGTGTTTATTCTTCCAGATTTCTAATAAGTGTTTGTATACATGCTTCTGTATGGGTATATGATGAATGTGGGTATCTGTTTTATAGTTGAAATCCCACAAGAGTCATAGATAAATGAGTAAAAAGAAACAACTCAGAAAGACACATTTTTTACTTTTATTTCTGGGGATGCAGCTATTATCTTAGATTTCAAAAGAGATTCCAAGTGTATAATAGTTAACATGCTCAGGATAAAGTTTCATGGTTTTGATCCTAAATGGATTAAACATTTGGTGAATGTAAACCCACATGCACACACATCAGCACTTCCACTACCTTCCTGTGTTTCTCAATAAGTACTAAATGCCAGATGGAGGGACAAAGCTATATCTGGTCATTTACTTCAGTACTTCTTGGGTTATCCAGAGGACCCAGAGGTAAGAACTAGGATGAAAAGAGAGGCTGCCTTTTTTTAGGAGAATTGACTGGAAAGTAGAGTTTTCCTGGGTAGTTTTAACAGTCAAGAATCTGCCTGTAATGTGGGAGACCTGGGTTTTATCCCTGGGTTGGGAGGATCCCCTAGAGAAGGGAATGGCAACTCATTCCAGTATTCTTGCCTGGGAAAACCCACAGGCAGAGGAGCCTGGTGGGCTACAATTCATGGGGTCGCAAAGAGTCGAACACGACTGAGCAACTAACACTTTCACTTTTCAAAGAACTTTATCATATACATTTTACCTGGACATCTTTTTATTGGCCCCATTTCCTTTGTTTAGATATTCTTGTCTCTGGCCCCACCATTGGAGCTAATCAGACCTTTGCTGGGTCCTAGAAAAGTCAGAATAACATGAAATTTCAGTCTTTAAGTCACTTACTCATTTTTTTTTTTTAGGTTTTACCTAGAAATGATTCATAAACATGTCTTGTGTTCTCAGTTATAACTACCAACTCTCTAGTTCAGATACTCCCCTGCTGCTTAGACAATTGTCAAAACCTTCACACTGGTCTCCTTGCTTTGAATATCATTTTCACCAGTCCTAAATCCCACAGAGTTAGTAGGAGTTTTTTCCAAACACACCTCTGATTAACTTCCCTGCTTAAAATCCATCAGCGATCTTTTGTTACTTTCCATAAAAAGTTTTTACTTCTCAGAAAGACAGTAGGCTACACCTTTCCCTTTTATACCTGTTCCTGTCTTATTTTTTCAGTATAACATTTATAATTCTTCCACACAACGTATTATTCAGCTACTTGGTGTCTCTGATTTTATACATTTTTAAAGCCTTTGTTTCACTCTGTTCCATTGTATGAGCTGCTCTTTTGCCATTTTTTTTTCTTTTTAGTAACTCCTTATAAAATGAAGCTATTCATGATTTGTCAGGCCAGAAGAAGTATTCTCTCTTCAGTGTGCCCTGACTTCTTGAAGATTTTTAGAACTGGACCGTTTTCAGTTCAGAAAAGCTAGAATGAGATCTCTGAGTTGTATCTGTTTAAGATAATAACGTATCTTATATCACTCTTTTAATTAAGTTGAGAAAAGATTCCCTTGTATGCAATGGACATACATGTGGAGGGTCATTCCCTTCCACTATGGCTGGCCTTCTTGACATAGGCAGATCTGAACTTGGGAAAGGATTATATTATAACATTGGTTTAGGCTTTCAGAGTTGATGTTCATTGTTTATCTCTTAAGCAAAGTACTTTCAAACTTCATGTCCATTCCCCTGGAGTCTCATAGGTTTTTTTTATCTTAGATTTGATTCAAAGAATATGAAGCTGATGCAGAACAAGATTGTAATCTGCTATTCCTAAGGAAGACAACAAGGATATAGAGTTCATAACTCTAACACACTGGAAGAATAAGGGTATGAAAACTCCATTGGAAATATGAAATGGGGTTTTAGGAGAGGATGCAACTGTCAGTATCAGACTTCACCATGGAATCTGTCAGGCAAGCGAGTCTCTTGGAGAAAGACATTCCTGAGTGGGGTTACAAGAAGAGTTAGTGCTTAGGCAGGTGGCACCATATCACATGATTAATACATTTATTCACTTGTTCAATAAAAATTTATGAAAAAATTAAAAATGGCTTTTTCATGTTGTTTTTTTCTCTAGATTTTTCCCTTCCTTAATTCACACTTTGTCTAGAAAAACCCTATACATTTTCCAAGATGAAATAAAAAGCCTTCTCCCCTTTATAGAGGTTTGTCTGATCTTCCTAGGAAAGTTCTGGCATATACGGATTTATTGTCCTTAGCGATCTCTTGCACTGAACTTTATTATGGTATGTATAAATCTATACTCTGATTGTGTATTTACATGTCTTTATCCTGGCACAAGATTGTGAACTGCTAGAAAGAAAGGACCATGATTAAAATATTTCTTAGCCTTTCCTCCTCAGTACGGCTTCTGGTACAAAGTAAATGGTGAACGTCCATTTGTATCATGAAGAAGCCTCATTGTCTTCCCACTGCATGGGCACAGATTAGGAATTGTCAGTGCTTGCTGAGGGTAGCAGGATCCCATGAGGCTACAGAAAGTGTCTTTTGTGGTATCCAGACTCTGTTCATGTCATAATTACATCAGCCTCTGTCTTTCCCCCTTAGGACCCTGAACATGGCCTCCCTGATGGGCTTGGACTTGACACTGTAGATGATGGGGTTGAGCACTGGGGGCACCACTAGGTACACGTAGGCAACAAGGGGCGTGTACCACAGCGGGAAGGTGCCTCCCAGAATGATGGATCATGGACATGGTGACACCTGGAATAAAGAAGACAAAGACAGCCAGGATACGGGAGGCATAGGTGTTGAGGGCCCAGATGCACTCCCTGGGACAGGCTAGACTCAGGATGAAAGTGTAGGATAGGACAATGAGCAGGGCATCTATGCCCCCAGTGGACACAACCACATAGAGCCCATAGCGTATATTGATGCTGATGTTGGCACAGGCTCTTCTCATCACGTCAGGATGGAAACAGAATGACTGAGACAGGACATTATTGCCAGGGCAGAAGCTTAGACACTTAATCAAAAATGGCACAGCGAAGAGGCACAAGGTAGCATGGGCCACGATGGGCACCCCAATCCTGATGATGACATTGTTTGTGAGGACAGAGGCATAGCGCAGGTGGTTGGAGATGGCCACAAAGCGATCAAGTGACATGGCCAGGAGCACCGAGGACTCCAACACGGAGAAGCAGTGGAGGAAGAACATCTGGACTAGACAGGCACTGAAGCCAATGAGCCGGTGGCCAAACCAGAGCACAGTCAGCATTGTGGCCAAGGTGAGGCCCACATCGGTGAGGGCCAGCATGGACAGGAAGTAGTACATGGGCTGGTGCAGGCTGGGGGTCCTCCTCACAGCCAAGAGAATCAGGCAGTTTCCAGTGAAGCTGCAGTGTACATGGAGGAGAAGGGGATGGAGATGCAGCCATGAATAGCCTCCAGGCCTGGGATGCCAATCATCAGGAAAGCAGGTGGCTGGAAGAAGGAGATGTTGGCAAAGGACCAGGAAGAGAGCATCTTTAGTTTATAGATCAGGTCTCCAGAAAGATGTGACTTCTTCAATCTGGGCAGGTACTGAGAGCATCCAGAATGATAGAAAAGAAAAATCTAATATTGAATCCAAATTCTAAAAATCAAGTCCCATACCTGATCAAGTCCCAGTACAATTAAGCAACTGGTTGTACTGTTTACCAATATGTCTAAAACCTAATAATAATAACAACTTTAATCTTTGAAGACCCCCTATTATATTCCATGTACTATGCTAGTGTATTTGCCTAGATTTTCTCATTTCATTATCAAAGACATAAATTTCTTTTTAAGGTTGTTCCCTCTTATCCACAGTATTGGACCCTGTGAGTCACGTCACTATGACATAATTTTATCTTGCAAAAGTTTACCATCCCTAATGTTGAGCCCAGGTATGAGCTGATGAAATTTCTCTGTAGGGAAATAGTGTTAGAATTCAGAGAATCTGATCATTGTCTACTTGTTGCCCAAATTGAGGATGTATTGTTATGTGCATTGGGATATAAGAAGAATGCCTGTTTGGAGAGAGAGAAGGACAATTGAATCAGATATCCACGGAGAAACAAGAATGAGAGCTCATGCAGTCTGATAGAGAGAGGGTCTGAAAGAGTGACTAGCTGCTTTCTTCCCTCATGGCCTTACATCTCCTGAAACCATGCATTCCTAAGGTGCCATGTTTTTCTTGCTTTTGACTTTTGTATAAAACATTTTGAATATAATAAATGGATTGATTTGTGCATAAGCATTTTGACTGAATTTCTCCATCTCAGAACCAGCAGAGACTTTGGACAAGGCCATCTCCCCCTTCCCATTATACAGATGAGAAAACTGAGACTCAACTCTAGTGGCTGGCCTCTGAGTGAACTGCTCCTATATTGTAGTCCTTGACATTAAATCTGAGTCT
This sequence comes from Okapia johnstoni, assembly GCA_024291935.2. Classification (NCBI taxonomy): domain Eukaryota; kingdom Metazoa; phylum Chordata; class Mammalia; order Artiodactyla; family Giraffidae; genus Okapia; species Okapia johnstoni. Next base: position 27,653,210 of record CM044325.1, read on the forward strand.
CTCTGACTCCAAATCCAATATTATTTCCTGCAACTTCTTCTTCAAATGAGACAAAGTATTTGAAAACTGTCTTAAGCGCAAAGCACCACAGGCATGATTTTTCTTATTATTGTGTAATATGTATTTCTCTAAACCTTTCACTGTATATTATTCCTTTAATCTTCACAATTATCTTGTGATGTAGACTCTGAGGGGATTAGGGATAATGTAACTGAGATTCAGAGAAGTGACTTGTTTATGCTCCTCCCCTGCTTAAAATCTTTCAGTCATTCCTCAGTACACTCTGATAAAATGCTTGTGATATGATGTTATATGGTGATACTGACCCCTATTATTTCAAACATTTTTTAAAATTGGGATATAGTTGATTTACAATGTTGTGTTAGTTTCAGGTGTATAGCAAAGTGAATCAGTTATACACATACACACAAACACTCATTTTTAAGATTCTTTTCCCATATAGACAATTACAGAGTGACTTTCCTGTGCTATATAGCAGGTTCTTATTAGTTACCTATTTCATGTATAGTAGTGTGTATATGTCAGTCCCAAGCTCCCAATTTATCCCTCTCAACCCCACCTGCATAACTCTTCACCCTTATCACAGAACAGAAAACCTCTTGTTCAGTATTCTTTAACCACACAGACCTTTTTTCAGTTTATTAAAAAAGCCAAGTTACCGCTTCACTTTGGGGCTTTTCCTGTTCAGCCTTTTCCCCTCTATTTTCTTTCTCCTGGCTCACTCCTCTATCCTTAGATCTTAAATATCATTTTCTCAGAGACCATTTGGGTTGACCCTCATTAAGTAGGTGCCAAGAGCCATATACCAAACCCATTATCCTCACCCTACACATAATTAGTTTCCTTGATACCACTCCACATATTTTAAAATTTTATGATTGCTTCTTTCCTTGAAGTCTTTTGTTTTCTCTCACTAGACTGTAAGAGCCATGAATACAACAGCCATATGGTTGTATTTGCTGACACAGAGCTCTTGCATTGTGCAGTGCCTGGAACAGAGCAGATTTTCAGTCAATATTTGCTTGTTTGAATAAATAAATGACAAAATAAATAATCAAGTCTGTAAACTCAATGAAAGGAAAGGAAGTAAAAGAAAACTACTATTTCCCTATCCTCCAAATATTGGGAAAAGGGCTGATTGTAAAGAGGAAGGTAGTTGAGGTCTTATCCTAGGCATTAATGCATTATAGAATTGAAAACATGTTTGATTCATGGATGGCTGGGCATAAGAGAAATGCTCAATGAAGCGTCTTGTTAAATTTTTGAAAATGAATTTATAAAAAGAATTAAGGTCAACAATGAATCTCAAGTATTTGGGTCTATCCATACTGCTTTGAGAAGTGTGATGGGGGCCCTCACAGACATATGTGTACTTACAACCTTACCATTGGATAATCTACCTAGAATTAAAGCTAAGGGATGTCCTTTCATCAGCTTCCTCTCTCTGTCCACTATGCCTTCCATCTGTGCTCTCCTTCCTATCATTCAGTCCCTAATTCAACAGTTCATAATCTCATCATTTCTTTGATAGTTTCTTAGGGTGGCTGCTTAGCTGGTTTCATTTCTCTTGCCTAAACGACCACCTCCTCCCCTGGCAGATTTCTCAAGCTACTTCAATCAGTTCAATTTTCCTAATTTTCCTTTCCACACTGAAATTGGTGTATCCCTACACCACTGAACTTCTTAATCATTTTCTAGGCCAGTCCGCCAGTGCCTTTGGCTGGAGCTCTGTACTGTCACTTGGGTGTCCATCCCTTCAAGGCTTCAGAATCTCTGGGTCCACCACAGCAGCAGAGGCCCTCGGTTCTGTCTCCATGCTTTGTAGTTGGTGGAGTAACACTATCACACAGCATACAGCAGATACGATGCATTCCAATTTATTTTAATGTATAGAATTCGAGTTATGGCGCTATATCATTGAGTTGTGCTGGTTATATATGGCACAGATTAGAAATTAGTCAAGTTATGATGAACAATGAATTCCCTCTGCTCTGAAGCCACATGGTGGGATATATCTAACTTTTCCCATTTATATCAATGAAGACACTGAGGCTTGGGGAAGTCAAGTTTCTAGTGAGGATACAGCATTAAATGATCTAATCTTAATTCTGTTTGTCACATAATACCTTGTTCCAAATACGCTGTACTGTTTGCCACAGACTGCACGTGGTACCAGGCTTACTAAAAATCTGTCAGTTTCTCCTTGTGGTCCTCAATTTCCTCATCTGTAAAATTGGGAAACTGAGACAGATTATCTGTCTTTCTAATTCCGGCATTCTATGATTGCAAGACCCAGTGTTCCTAAGATAGATTTGTTTTTCACTTTCCTACCTTTTCCTTTTATTGCTTTTTTCCCCCTCTGATTCACCTTCCCTGAAGGTTCTCATGCTCCTAAGCTTTTGTTTTTGCTAAACAACCCTCAACATGCCCAACCATTTTTTTCCTCCCTTCTGTTTCTTCATTCACATCTCTTAGAAGCCCCATTCAATCATTCAGTCATTTACCTGATGATTTTTGATTTCTCTCTCCTCTCAGCTAGCTTGAGCCTCCCAAGAACAGCAATTCTGATGTATATTCATAAGGCTCTACTCAGCACAATGTATGGTATTTCTTGGGAATTTGGTTGTTGTGATGAACAAATGAATGAATGAAAGTCACCAGAGTAATTTGCATACTATGCTTGCGTGTTGCCAAGCATGCATCTTTCTATTTTTCTAGAATGGTAGCCCAGAAGAGATTTTGGTACCCTTAACCATTCCCACTCTGGATCACCAATATAGACATCAGTCTTAGAAACAGAGCCTGGGATTTTGAGGCCTTCTCTGAGCTAATCCAGGAGCCACAGGAAGAGATTATCCTTGATCTTTCCCTTATGCAGAATATGAAACTACCACTGAGGGTACTCAGTACTTCTGTCTCCGCATTTCTCTGCTACCTCTGCCTTCTGTCACTTATCTCCACTTGACTCTTATTTTGAAGGAGGAGAGGGGGAGGTAACAGAAGTGTCCTCCAGGACTCTGGACATAGAGAAGGCTCTGAGTCTGGGCCCTGGCTGCTTACCCTGGCTGCTTCCCCAGGCTGCTTTGTTGTGCCACTTCTTACAGAAACCCGGGAAGACTCTGCAACCAAGACACTCCTTTTATGCTGCTTCAGGGGAATGCAGCCCATCACTAGGGATACCAGGCTTTGGATCACAGAGAAATTTTTTTCTGTTGTGCTTCATCCCTGGGATGGGAACATGTGATAAGAGGGTGAGAAAGATGGAGGAGGTTGAAGGGAGCTTTCAGGAGAAAGGGAAACCCTTGGCAATTAGAGACATGAGCCGTCAGAACTCTCTGAAATGTGGAGACTCTCTGGTTATCTACCCCAGCCCTCTGTAAAACTCGCTTTCAACAGATTTTGATGCTTCAGGGGCCCATCTATGCTGTACACATCATTTTAACAAGAGTACCTTTCTCTTTGCTGGAAAGAGGCAGAGTTAACTAACACAGAGATGACATTACTTGTGAGCAATAACTAAACCGAACACTCAGAAGTAGGTCATGAGGAAAAAAGTAATGCCTATGTCACAGAAGGAAAAATGCTTTTCACTAAAAGAACTTTGAAGAACTGAAGGAGCATGATATTTGGACATGGATATTAAGATCACTGGCCAAAGTTTTGGAGAAGAGACCAGGAAGCGGTAAGTCCTCTGAATATCCTCATAAAACATATGTACATAGGGGACTTCCCTAGTGGTCCAGTGGTTAAGACTCCACCTTCCAACATAGGGGATGTGGGTTCGATCCCTGGTTGGGGAGCTAAGATCCCACTTGCATCATGGCCCAAAATGCCAAAGCATAAAACAGAAACAATATTGTAACAAATTCAAGAAAACCTTTAAAAAATCTTGAAAAAATAATAAGAACCCCAAGGGCTGGTACAACCACAATTCTGGTTACCCATGGGCTAAGGCCATCATTAAAATAATTATATATAAAAAAACACATTTGCACATCACAGGGTGGGAGATAAAGTGCTCAAATATTAGGCAGCCAGACACATCAGTGAAGCTCTTACAGGTTCAGTGCTCTGTGTCCTGTCAGCCTATGCTCTCCAAAGTAAAGGGCAAATTACTTCGCCTTGTTCTGCCTACTTCCTCCAAAGAGGCACAGAAAATATTAGTCTTCCTTGGATTTTAGAGAGAGCACTTATACACTTGAAAATAATCATTTGACCCATTTATCAGGTGCATAACAGGATGTCAGTTTTGAGAGGGAATACCAGACCACTTTACCTGCCTCCTTAGAAACGTGTATGTAGGTCAAGAAGAAACAGAACTGGACATGGAACAACGGACTGGTTCCAAATTGGGAAAGGAGTACGTCAAGGCTATATATTATCACCCTGCTTATTTAACTTCTATGAAGAGTACATCATGCGAAATGCTGGGCTGGATGAATCACAAGCTGGAACAAAGATTGCTGGGAGAAATATCAACAATCTCAGATATGCAGATGACACCACCCTAATGGCAGAAAGTTGGTTTAAAACTCAGAATTCAAAAAACTTAGATCATGGAATCCTGTCCCATCACTTCATGGCAAACAGATGGGGAAAAAATGGAAACGGGGGCAGACTTTATTTTCTTGGGCTCCAAAATCACTGCAGGTGGTGACTGCAGCCACATAATTAAAAGATGTTTGTTCCTTGGAAGAAAAGCTATGACAAACCAGGTTCTTCTGTCCATGGGATTCTCCAGGCAAGAATACTGGAGTGGGTTGCCATCCTTTTCTAGGGGATCTTCCCAACCTAGGGGTTTGAACCCATGTCTTCTACATTGGCAGGAGGATTCTTGACCACTGCGCCTGGTGGGCTATTGCAGAGTCAGACACAGCTGAGCATGTACACTTACTTAAACATTTTTCTATGTGTAATTTTTATGTATATTCAAAGGTGAGACGTTTGAAGGGAAAGACCATGTATAAATCATTTCTGTATTCCTTGTACTTAGCACAGGACCAGAGAAAAGTTAGCATTGAAAAAATGTATGTGAAATAATGAGAGAATAAATAAATAAACAAGAGTTTCCCATGACTATCAATCATCTCTTTTCCCAGATGCCCAAAACAGTGCTATGGTGGGACTTGATCTATCTAGGAGTTGAAATTTTGATTTGTCAAGCTTTTTTCAAGGCCCCCAATCTTGCAGGCATCTGGCATCATCAACTCTGGCATTTCCTCCTCAGCACCCAGAGCATGGCCTCTCTGATGAGCTTGGACTTGACACTGTAGATGATGGGGTTCAGCACAGGGGGTACCACCAGGTACACATAGGCAACAAGGGCGTGTATTATGGGGGGAAGTTGTCTCCCAAAACGGTGGATCATGGACACACCTATGACTGGGATGTAGAAAACCAGAACAGCTATAATATGAGAAACACAAGTGTTGAGGGCCCGGATACGTTCCCTGGGAGAGGCCAGACCCAGGACTGTGCACAGGATGAAAGTGTAGGACAGGGCGATGAGCAGGGAATCTATGCCTGCAGTGGACACAACCACATAGAGCCCATAGAGGATGTTTATGGTGATGTCAGCACAGGCTCTTCTCATCACATCAGGATGGAAGCAGAATGAATGGGACAAAATGGTCTTATTAGGGCAGAAGTTCAGACGTTTAAGCAGGAAAGGCACTGGGAAGAGAGACAGGGTAGCACGAGCCACAATGACCACTCCAATCCTGATGATGACATTGTTTGTGAGGACAGAGGCATAGCGCAGGGGGTTGGAGATGGCCACAAAGCGATCAAATGACATGGCCAGGAGCACCGAGGACTCCACCACAGAGAAGGAGTGGAGGAAGAACAATTGGACCAGACAGGCATTGAAGCCGATGAGCCTATGATCAAACCAGAGCACAGCCAGCGTGGTGGGCATTGTGGCCAAGGTGAGGCCCACGTCAGTGAGGGCCAGCATGGACAGGAAGTAGTACATGGGCTGGTGCAGGCTGGGGGTCCTCCTCACAGCCAAGAGGATCAGGCAGTTTCCAGTGAGGGCTGCAGTGTACATGGAGGAGAAGAGGATGGAGATCCAGCCATGAATGGCTTCCAGCCCAGGGATGCCAATCATCAGGAAAGCAGGTGGCTGGAAGAAGGAGATGTTATTGAAGGACCGGGAAGGGAGCATCTTTGGAAGGCAGCTGAGGTCTCCAGAAACTTGTGACTTTTTCAGTCTTGGCAGATAGACAGAATGACACTGGCCAGATATCTGTCAAAGAAGACATTTATCTATGCTTTTCATTTATTATTTTTCCTTTTCTCAGCTTTTACTTTGTATTATTAACTGTTCCAGGGACGTATATACATTAGCCAACGTGTCCTCAAAACAAATGCAGTATGTTGGGGGTAGTTTAAATTTTCCATGGCTGGGTGGGTGCTTGGTGCTCAGCCATGTGCAGCTTTTTGCAACCCTTTGGACCCCATGGACCCTAGAGGCCCACCAGCCTCCTCTATCCATGGGGTTTCACCAGCCTCCTCTGACCATAGAATTTCACTGGCAAGAATACTGGAGTATTGCCATTTCCTCCTCCAGGAGAAAATAAATGACTGAAATAGATTTAGAATTTCTTTCTTTTTAAATAAATGTTATACTATTTCCACCCTTTACTTGCAGTCAGTGTTTTCTAATACTGAAAAAAGTGATGTTTGTTAACACTCTTCACTAAGTAAGTGAACTGAAAATCGCTCAGTTGTGTCTGACTCTTTGAGACCCCATGGACTGTATAGTATATGTAATTCTCCAGGCCAGAATACTGGAGTGGGTAGCCTTTCCCTTCTCCAGGGGATCTTTCCAACCCACGGATCTAACCCTGGTCTCCTGCATTGCAGGCAGATTCTTTACCAGCTGAGCCACAAGGGAAGCCCAAGAATACTAGAGTGGGTATCCTATTGCTTCTCCAGTGGATCTTCCAGACCCAGGACTTGAACCTGGGTCTCCTGCATTGCAGGCAGATTCTTTACCAGCTGAGCTACCAGGGAAGCCCTTCACTACGTAAAGCACTCTCTAAATGTTCATCATCATCATCCCTTTGCCCTGATTATTATTGTTATTCCATTGATAACGTATTTTGCATATGTGCTTTCACACAGCACATTATTTTTTACCTTGTTAATAGACAAGAGAAATATTTTAGCTAAGGTAAAAAGACAAATTCTTAAGTCCATGAAAGGAGGAGAAAACTACAGCTTTCACCTGACTCAGCTATTAGAACTTGAGATTGTTTTGTATTTGGAGGGTCTGATTACAATTCCAGGACATTGTCTTCTAATCAACACCCAGTAATGATAAATTCCTAGGCTGAATGTCATATTAAGTACTCAGAAAGTTAAATGAAGAGATGCTTGATTTTCACCAGGTCACTAAGAGCACTTAAATATTTGGGATCCATCTCTGCCTTGCCCAGAGAATATCTTCCTGGGTCTTTGGATGTCCTTACAATCCATTGCTTTACAGGAATCATTCCCTCACGGCATTCTTTGAGGATTCCCTACCACTGTTTCCACTTTTCCCCATCTATTTGTGACGAAGTGATGGGACTGGATGCCATGATCTTCGTTGTTTGAATGTTGAGTTTTAAGCCAGCTTTTTCACTCTCCTCTTTCACCTTCATCAAGAGGCTCATTAGTTCCTCTTCACTTTCTGCCATTAAAGTGGTATCATCTGCATATCTGAGGTTGTTGATATTTCTCCCAGCAATCTTGATTCCAGCTTGTGCTTCATACAGCTCGGCATTTCATATGATGTACTCTGCATATAAGTTAAATAAGCAGGGTGACAATACACAGCCTTGACGTACTCCTTTCCCAATATTGATCCAGTCCATTGTTTCATGTCTTGTTCTAACTGTTGCTTCATGACCTGCATACAGGTTTCTCAGGAGGCAGGTAAGATGGTCTGGTATTCTCATCTTTTGAAGAATTTTCTATAGTTTGTTGTGATCCATACAGTCAAAGGCTTTAGTGTAGCCAATGAAGCAGAAGTGGATTTTTTTTTGGAGTTCTCTTGCTTTTTCTATAATCCAGTGGATGTTGGCAATTTGATCTCTGGTTCCTCTACATTTTATAAATCCAGCTTGTACATCTGGAAGTTCATGGTTCACGTACAGTTGAAGCCTAGCTTGGAGGATTTTGAGCATTACTTTGCTGGTGTGTGAGATGAGTACAATTGTGCAGTAGTTTGAACATTCTTTGGCATTGCCTTTCTTTGGGATTGGAATGAACACTGACGTTTTCCAGTCCTGTGGCCACTGCTGAAGTTTCCAAATTTGCTGGCATATTAAGTGCAGCACTTTCACAGCGTCATCTTTTAGGATTTGAAGTAGCTCAACTTGAATTCATAGTAATTTGATATTTTTATGGATTGTACTCCATACAAAGTTTTTATAAAATAAGACTATATTCCCTGTTCCGTACACCATATCCATATACCATAACTTACTTTAAACCTAGTAGTTTGTACCTCTTAATCCCCTTTACCTATTTTGCCCCTTTCCCCAGCTCCCTTCCCTCCTGTAACCTTTAAGGAATAATAATAAAAACAATAAGGCAGTGTTTAAAAAAGAAGGAAGAGGCTTGGTGAGTTTCCCATAGGCTATGCTGGAAATGAGTCTAATTTCAAATTCAGGCCTATTTGGCTTACACATTTTCAGGAGTCTTACACCACCTGTATTGACTATGGGCTGTGCTAGATATGGAACATTTGTTAAGTGTGAGGCTGGCAGGATTAGATATCAAGACAACCTTGTTCTCTTCTGATATTCTGTAGTGACTATAGTGACAAGATTTGAGGTTCTGCAGTTGAAGCCCCTTCCTGTTTCTCCAAAAATATTCTTTTTAATCCATCTGTGACCCTTTGGCTCCTTCTTAAAAAGAAATAAAATTTTCTGTTTATTGTGTTAATTATCTCCTGGCTACTGCTTTTCTTTTTACTAATCCAAGACACATTTCCTCAAGAATCTCATTCATTCTCAGTGTTTTGATAATTTCACAAATTTCTGTTTCTTTTTTTTCCCCAAGCATAATCAGTGAATGAACAACAAAATAATAATTGAATGAAGACACCCTAAATTTTATAATCCAGTTCCCCTCCACTATGGGGCTTCCCTGATACGTCATTTGGTAAAGAATCCACCTGCAATACAGGAGACCCCAGTTTGATTCCAGAGTCGGGAAGATCCCCTGGAGAAGGAGAAGGCTACCCACTCCAGTATTATGACCTGGAGAATTCCATGGTCTGTATAATCCATGGGGTCACAAAGAGTCAGACATGACAGCAACTTTCGCTTTCACTTTCCCCTTCACTGTAACCCTTAACACAGCACCTCCTAGGTGTATATATTCACAACTTAAAGTATAAATTTTGCATATATTAAAAACCAGTGGCTCCTTCAGATTAATACAAGTACTATTTATTATTATCCAATTTTATTTAGTTTTACTTAGGATCAATCCAAGAAATATCCTCTGTCATTGGTAACATAAATGATGACACGATAACAGAAGGTGAATTCTGGGCTGTTCATTTAACTTGTGGGAATCTGAAGATTAATTTTATGTCAGATTAGTGTCACAAATCTCTTTCTTCCATTCTGCATTAATTGATCTATTATTGAGTTATCCACAAATCCCTTATCTTAGAACTTGCCTTTGTCCACAGTTCATAGGTAGATCCCATGCAGTTGTGGGTATTTGTGTGATCTATTGCTCTTGGCTGTGGTGGAAGGATCCGAATGGTAATTTAAGCTGAACTTTCAGGAAATTTAGAGCACGGGGAGTAAAACGATAGGATACCAGTTAAGACTAGTTGCCAGATCCATGAGCAACTCCAATGCAGTTACAAGAATTTCTCCCTTGCATCCAAATCATGACCTTTCTATCCCCTTTTGTGAATATTACAGTATTACGAGGAGCCTGATATTAGAAAAGGATTCTCTGCGGTGAAACAAAAGAAAAGTTTTATTTTCTGTTCTTTTACTAAAATGCCTATTTTAGTAGCAAAGTTCTATCAACATGTTTCTTGCTTCCCATGAGGTTCGGAAGTGTTATAATAGATCACTTTAACCTGGAAACAGACCAGGTTTGTTCTATTATTATCTCCAGGACACTAAAGAGTCAAAGATATTATGAATTATAGCTCTCCTCCCCCAAGGAATTCAAGCACTTCCACTTTAGCATTCTAGGTTTCTGTTAACTGGTGACTGGGAACGTCTGGGAATGTCATATTGTCTACAGACAAAAGGCTGAATCCACCATACTTTCTTTACTTGACCTCAAAGCCAAGTGCTTTTCTTTTCTTTTTTTTAAATTTTCTACAAAAAAAGAAAACCATGGTAATTATGTGACATGAGGGAGGTGATATCTAATGCTATGGTATAGTCATTTTGTAATATATGAGTCTTTTATAAAAAGCTCTTCTTACTCAGAAAAATGGAAAATAAAATCTCATAGTGAGAGTATAGACACCTAGCAAATGTTCAGATCACCCACAGGACAGGTGGGATTTCCCTTTATACTGATGGCTTACTTGGAGAAACAAAAATGTACTCATCTGCTTGGACACAGAGCCTGGTTTTCTGAATAATTATATGAATTTGGAAATCTTTGTGTTCAGAAAGTAGCCTTCTTTACTTCGTCCCTACCTGGGGGTGTGGACCTGCCATTTATGGAAGGTTCTTTTCTTCCTGCTCCCGGCATCTACTCATCCTCTAGCTCACTGGCTCCTCAAGACAGCAACTGACAGAGAGGGATCTCAGATTCTCTAACTAGGTCCTCATCCTTCTAAACAGTGTAGAAAGGGTTCTATCTGGTCCCCAAGCTACTCACGCTGCTTGTTGTTGCAGTCTTCTCTACTGCTCCACATTCTGAAGGAGCCCAGAAAAACTCTGCAATTAAGATCCTACTTTATACCACTGACTGGGTGCCTTAGTGAGTCACTGCTCCCCAGGGATGGCCCTGCCACAGGCAACAGAGGATAGTCCCTGCTTAGTCTTTCCTGGGGAATTGACAACATGCAGGATATATGTGTTTGGATGAAAACTTATAAAAAATGGCTTATTTGAGCAATTGAATTATGGAGGAGAGGACTAGAATGATCATCTTTTCTAAGCTGACCCAACTGTTAAGATGGCTGTCATTAAAAAATAGTACTGGTGAGGATGTGGAGAAATTAGAACCCTTGTACACTGTTGATGATACTGTAAACTGGTGCAGTTGCTATGAAAAACAGTATGGAGTTTACTCAAAAATTAAATTTGGAACTACTGTATCATCCAGCAGTTCTATTTCTGAATGTATACTCAAAAGAATTGACATCAGGATCTAAAAGATATCTGCAATATCACCTTAAGACAATATTTATGTTTCCAGATGTCGACCTCTAAATCCTGCTTAAATTTACCCACTCCCCAATTTTTTGCCAGTATAGCTGCCAGTGAAGAAAGTGCCTACCGGAGTGGTCTCTGGGATGACTTTGGAACGAAGGTATTTCTATCCCAGAGACACAGAATTTTACAAGGTGAGGTAGAGAGAGTGATGTGTAACTAAAATGTAGAGGCTCTAATATTATAATCTCAGGCAATAGCAAATGATCAGAGGAAGGACATTCTTGAGCAAGGAGGTACACTTTTGGAGCAACAAGGATGTCCACTGGATCCACAGCTGTGAAGAGCTGTAACTCTAGCTTTCACTGCTTGAGATTTGATGTAAATTTAATAAGTAGTTGTTGGATAAATACGTGAGTAAACCTCAGTGCATTTATTTAGGAGTTATGATTCATAAATAGGTTTATTCAAGCAGTGTTCCTGAAGCCACCTTTGGGCTAATCTCTTTTCTGGATAATGAAGGCATTCAACGTGAATCAGGTTTAACCGTTGCCTTCCAGAAACTGTCAGTGCAAAGCATGGTTTCAACAGCGAGTGCTAAGAGTTCTAAGAGAGGTGTGTACAGGCTACAAACGGAGTGGCAGCGAGAAGATCACAGACCCAGAGGACAGCAACTTGTATCTCCTCCAGAAGGAGAAGAGTCTTCTATTTAAGACGGTGAGAGTAGGGGTGGGGGACTTGAGCAATAAAGAAGCTGGAGGTCCTCTCCCCAGGGATGTGCAGCTGTGGGCCAGCTCTCTGCTGCCTACATGTGAAGGTAAACTAGGGGACGAGTACGAGACCCTGCATCCAGAGATCTCCATTTCTGAAGAGGCTCTGTAGGCCCTGTGCTATTGATAGATTCTCTCACTGTGTTCATTCATCCATCCATTAAAGCACTATTCATTGAGTGGTAAGCTATCTTTTATCCATAATTATGATACACTGTGTTAAGTTTTACAGCTGACGGAAACATTGTGTGCTCAGTGATCACTGTTGAACTCTCTGATTTGGCTTGGGGTGGGTGGGAGTTCTTGAAGTCCCAACTGCAGTTTTGAGTAAAATAATATTCCAGTCAAGAGGAGGTATAATTATTTTGCTGCCTCTGAATTTTAATTCAGCATCCCTAACACGCATACGCAAGCTCAGTCTTAGGATCTCCTCAGTTTCTAATAATTATCCAAGAGGCTGTGCTATCTCTCTTGAACTATAGGACCATGGGCATGAGGATCTCTAGGTCTCTCTCTCTTTATATATATATATGTATATATAGGATATGCTCCACTCACACGTTTTCATTTTTATAAATTTAAAATGTCTGTAAGAGTCAAAAGAATATTCTGATACTTGTATTTCAATCACTTAGATTAGCAATATTTTAAACACTGTTTTCTGTCTCTCTTTCCCCCATTCACTCTCTACACATGCACTCACATACATTTATTTTGCTAACTCATTTGAAAATAAATTATAGCTATTACAACCCTTCTTAATAAATATTAAGCATGCACTTCCTAAAAATAGATTTTCCTACCTAATCACAAAACTATTTTTAAACCTAGGCAAATCACACCAGCCTAATACTATTGTGATCACTCACCTAGAGCCAGACACCCTGGAATCCAAAGTCAAGTGGGACTTAGGAAGCATCACTATGAACAAAGCTAGTGGAAGTGATGAAATTCCAGTTGAGCTGTTTAAAATCCTAAAAGATGATGCTGTGAAAGTGCTGCACTTAATATGCCAGCAAATTTGGAATACTCAGCAGTGGCCACAGGACTGGGAAAGGTCAGTTTTCATTCCAATCCCAAAGAAAAGTAATGCCAAAGAATGTTCAAACTACTGCACAATTGTACTCATCTCACACGCTAGTAAAGTAATGCTCAAAATTCTCCAAGCTAGGCTTCAATAGTACATGAACTGTTAACTTCCAGATGTTCAAGCTGGATTTAGAAAAGGCAGAGGAACCAGAGATCAAATTTCCAACATCCACTGGATCATTGAAAAAGCAAGAGAGTTCCAGAAAAACTTCTATTTCTGCTTTATTGACTATGCCAAAACCGTTGACTGTGTGGATAACAACAAACTGTGGAAAATTCTGAAAGAGATGGGAATACCACACCACCTTACCTGCCTCTGGAGAAACCTGTATGCAGGTCAAGAAGCAACAGTTAGAAATGGACATGGAACAACAGACTGGTTCCAAATCGTGAAAGGAGTACGTCAAGGCTGTATATTGTCACCCTGCTTATTTAACTTATATGCAGAGTACATCATGAGAAACGCTGGCTGGATGAAGCCCAAGCTGGAATTAAGATTGCAGGGAGAAACATCAACAACCTCAGATATGCAGATGACACCACCCTTATGGCAGAAAGCGAAGAAGAACTAAAGAGCCTCTTAATGAAAGTGAGAGGAGAGTGAAAAAGTTAGCTTAAAACTTAACATTCAGAAAACATCGCTTCATGGCAAATAGATGGGGAAACAGTGGAAACAGTGACAGACTATTTTCTGGGGCTTCAAAATCACTGCAGATGGTGACTGCCACCATGAAATTAAAAGATGCTTGCTCCTTGGAAGAAAAGTTATGACCAACCTAGACAGTATATTAAAAAGCAGAGACATTACTTTGCCAACAAAGGTTCATCTAGTGAAAGCTATGGTTTTTCCAGTAGTCATGTATGGATGTGAGAGTTGGACTATAAAGAAAGCTGAGTGCCGAAGAATTGATGCTTTTGAACTGTGGTGTTGGAGAAGACTCTTGAGAGTCCCTTGGACTGCAAGGAGATCCAACCAATCCATCCTAAAGGATATCAGTCCTGAATATTCATTGGACGGACTGATGCTGAAGCTGAAGCTTCAACACTCCGGCCACCTGATGTGAAGAACAGACTCATTTGAAAGGACCCTGATTCTGGGAAATATTGGAAGTGAGAGGAGAAGGGGACGATAGAGACTGAGATGGTTGGATGGCATCACCACCTCTAAGGACATGAGCTTGAGTAAACTCCAGGAGTTGGTGATGGACAGGTAGGCCTGGCGTGCTGCTGCAGTCCATGGGATCGCAAAGAGTCAGACACGACTAAGTGACTGAACTGAACTGAACTGAATACTATTACCTGTATACAATACATATTTGAATTCCACGATTGTCCTAATAATGGCTAATTAATGCTAGCATTTGGTTTTTAGGTCCCTTTGATCTCTTTTAATTTAGATTAAGTCCCCTGACATAACTTTATAAAATTGTATTTTGAAAACTATCCCAGGCTACTAGTTTGTGTGTGGGTGTGTGTATGTATGTTAGTGTAGGTATGCATGTATGTGATGCTTTCCATATTTATTGTTTCCCTGGTTATTTCCTCAGAGTTAGATTCAGGGTGAGCATTTTTGGTAGGACTTTTACATATGTGATTTTGTGTCCTTATTCATATCAGAAGGCACATAAGGTCAGATTACATCTTATTAATTAACCTAAATTTGACTATTTGCTTAAGATATTATTGCCAGTCTCTTTATTGTTGAAACAGATTTATCCTTTTCTATTTAGTAAGTAAGTCGTGCAATGTACTTTGAAACAGTGTGAATATTGAATCTGAACATCTTTTAAGCATTTGTTGATTATTTAAAATACATTGAAAACTGCAAAGAGGTTACCTATTAATAAATCAAGACTTTTGCATTTATTTCATGACATTCTTCTATAAAAAGAGTTTTCTTTTTTCTCCCTCTTCATTTTGAATATCACTGGGGACACATATTTTTCTTAAAGAATTCTATTTGCTATAATCAATTGCTGTTAAAAGTAGTTTGAATATTCTAATTGACCTACATTTGGCCACTGGTAGCCTTTTGGAATGAGTTTCTGTGTGTGTTTTTTTTTTAATGCTCCTATTGTCTTTGTGTTTTTTATTGCTTCAGGCGTAAACTATTCCATCTCACTTTGTGTACTCCCTGCTTCATACCTGGATACCTGGAATTAGCCACTACTCCAAGAATCCTAGGTTATATGTAGTGGTGAATGGTATTTAGAAGCGAATAGATACTAGTCTTGCTCACTGATGCTGGTATCATTGCTTCCAGGTACTTTCAGAAGACAAAGAAGAGAAATATGGAGATGAAATTAAATAAAAAATTACATCTATTTTTTTAAAATTATTGACTTAGCTTTAATTTACATTCTTCTTTCTAGACTGTTAAAACAACTTCTTAAATGTTTTCCTCGCATTCTTTTTCTCCTCCACTTTCACCTTCCTAATTTGTGATACACAGTAAAGCCTTTACAACATTTTACATTGCAGTAGCCTTTCCAAGGGTGACTTTTAAACAAAGAATGAAGACAAAATGGTCCAATCAGATCTGAAAAGTTAAAGAGGTCTCACCACTGCCTGTCATTTCCAGCTCATCTCCAGTTCTTCTCCCTCCAACACCTAACACATTATGCTGAGCCACATCTAACCACTCACTTTTTCACATCAACCAGATAACTGCATGCCTCAGTTTTATCATTTTTTTATATTCTTTCCCATTTATTAGGTATGACCTCCCTTTGCCTACATTTTCTGCCTGACAAGTTCCTACTCATTTTTCAGCCTCCTTCTTCCCTGACTCCTATCTCATTTCCTCCTGTCAAGGCAGCAAATCCACTTCTAGGCTCCTATAGCACTTTGTGTGAACCTCTCACAGCCTTATTACACATTATTATAATTGTGTGTTTAGAAGCTGCTATCCTTCAAAGTAGGGAAGAGACTACATATGGTTCATTTAAACATTTCGTATAACAACCACAGATTCTAACATAAATAAACACTAAATTGAAAAATTGAATTTAATGAGTGGAGTAAAAAATTAGAATGGAGGAAGTCCCTGGTGGTCCAGTGGTTAGGACTTGGCACTCTCACTGCTGGAGCTCCAGGTTTCACCCGTGGTTGGGGAACTAAGACCCTGCAAGTGATGCACCACAGCGAAAAATAACAAATAAATGAATAAACAAGCAAATTAAATCTGAAGCCACATAGACTTAAAAAGGAATCAAGACTGTTTTTCACCCATATGCATGAGGGTGATTTGCTTGTCATTCTTGTATGGGCTTTCCGGACATAGGTTATGAGTGTTTGGCTGAGTTTTCCCTCAATTCTGAGGTTATTTCTTGATTTCATCAGCCTTTCCTCTTCTCCCTCAGCACCCTGAGCATGGCCTCCCTGATGGGCCTGGACTTGACACTGTAGATGATGGGGTTCAGCACAGGGGGTACCACCAGGTACACGTAGGCAACAAGGGTGTGTGCTATGAGGGGAAGGAGTCTCCCAAAACGGTGGATCATGGACACACCTATGACTGGGATGAAGAAAACCAGGACAGCTAAAATATGAGAAACACAAGTGTTGAGGGCCCGGATACGCTCCCGGGGAGAGGCCAGACTCATCACTGTATGCAGAATAAGGGTATAGGACAGCACAATAAGCAAGGAGTCTATTCCCATCGTGGACAGAACCACATACAGCCCGTAAATGATATTGACAGTAATGTCAGCACAGGCTCGTTTCATGACATCTGCGTGGCAACAGAATGAGTGGGACAGGAGGATCTTGCCAGGGCAAAAGTTCAGTCTCTTTAGTAAGAAGGGCAATGGGAAGAGGGACACGGTGGCGCGAGCCACAATGGCCAGCCCAATCCCGATGATGACATTGTTTGTGAGGACAGAGGCATAGCGCAGTGGGGTGGAGATGGCCACAAAGCGATCAAATGACATGGCCAGGAGCACCGAGGACTCCACCACGGAGAAGAAGTGGAGGAAGAACATCTGGACCAGACAGGCATGGAAGCCGACGAGCCGATGGTCAAACCAGAGCACAGCCAGCGTGGTGGGCATTGTGGCCAAGGTGAGGCCCACGTCGGTGAGGGCCAGCATGGACAGGAAGTAGTACATGGGCTGGTGCAGGCTGGGGGTCCTCCTTACAGCCAAGAGGATCAGGCAGTTTCCAGTGAGGGCTGCAGTGTACATGGAGGAGAAGAGGATGGAGATCCAGCCATGAACAGCCTCCAGGCCTGGGATGCCAATCATCAGGAAAGCAGGTGGCTGGAAAAAGGAGATGTTGGCAAAGGACCAGGAAGCCAGCATCTTGGGAAGGCAGTTGAGGTCTCCAGAAATTTGTGACCTTTTCAATCTGGGCAGACACAAAGACATTGACCATACACTTATCATTAGGAAGATATTTATTTATACTGTGTAGGCTCTTTCATTAGTTATTTTCCATTTCTCAGCTTTTACTTTGTATTATTAACTGTTCCAGGAATGTACATACAACAACCTATATGTCATGAAAACAAATCTACCATTTAGGAGATAGTATAACTTCTCTATTATTACCAGAAAATAAATGACTGAAATAGATTTAAGATTTAGTTCTTAATAAATGTAAATTTTATACTATTTTCACCCTTACTTTCAGTGTTTTCTTTAAATAAATTGATGTGTGTTAGCCCTCTTGAATATGTAAAGGACATTTTAAATGTTCATGATCATTCTTTTTTGCAGAATTTTAAAAGATTCACATAGTTATCACATGTGCTCTCATAATCACTTTGCTGATAGATAGAGAAGGGAAATATTTTATCTGAAGTGAAAAGAGAAATTCTGAAGTCCATCAAAGGAAGAGAAAGTTGTAGCTTCTTCCTGAGTTATTAAAACTATTAGAAATTGGGATCTTCTTGTGTTTGGAGGGTCTGAGTACAAATCCTAGAACATTGTCTTCTAATCAAGACCCACAATGATTAATACCTAGGCTGTTAAGTACTAGGAAAGTTTTGGTAAATGAAGAGACACTTGATTCTCACCAGGTCACTGAGAACACTTAGATATTTGGGGTCTGTCTTTGCCTTGCCCAGAGAATATCTGCCTGGGTCTTTAAATGCCCCTGCAATCCAGCCTACACATTGCTTTGTAGGAATCATTTTCTCACTCCACTCACTGAGCGTTCTCCATAATATTTAGAATACCAGCTAAATCTTTTGTTCAGCCTCTTAGCACACTCATCAAGAGGACTTGATTTGTCCCTGAATGACCTCCCTGTAATCTCTCAGCACTGATCTCAGCCTTAGCTGGGAGGGCCACAGCTGCAGGGGGATGAGGCCTAAGGTTCTCTTCTCCAAGTTAGAATCTCCACAGAAGCCAATCGAAGAAATAAATGAAAGACATAAATTTAGGCTCATTGAGGATTCAGTGGGATCTGTCCTAGTAATGTCAGTTTAGTTTCTGATTTGGGGGAAATAACTTTTCTTTTTTTTGAAACTAACACAACATTTTATATTTTTAAAATTTTTTTATCTTAAGAATCTTATAGCATTTTTCCTTTTTTATTTTAAAATTTTATTTTTTAATTGAAGGATAATTTCTTTACAGAATTTTGTTGTTTTCTGTCAAACTTCAACATGAATCAACCATAGGTATACATATATCCTGTCCCTTTTAACCTCCCTCCCATCTCCCTCTCCTCTAGGTTGATTTTGGGGAAATACATTTTCTAATTTATCAGTTATTGGATACTTCTTGTCTTCCAGATATTAGATGTTCTACTCTCTTGTATATTAGTAAATAATACCACTCAGCCTCAAAAAATGATGTATTACTGTATATTTTAAACAAATAATAAAAATGACAATAATAATAAAAAATAAAACCGGAAGGAGAAGCTTAAAGAGTTTCTCTAGGCTGTGCCAGAAATGAATCCAAATTAAAATTCAGGTCTATTTGGCTTACACACTTTAAACAGTCTTAAACTTCCTGTATTGGCTGTACTAGATAGTGGAGATTGTTAAGTGTGGGGCTGGCAGGATCAGATTATCAAGAAAAGCTTGTTCTCTGCTGATGTTCCATGGTGATAAGATTGAGGTTCTGGAAATGAAACACTTTCCTGTTTCTCCAAAAATCTTCTGCCATTTCTCTGTGACTGTTTCAGTTCAGTTCAGTAGCTGAGTTGTGTCTGACTCTTTGCAATCCCATAGACTGCAGCACGCCAGGCCACCCTGTCCATCAAAAACTCCTGGAGTTTGGTCAAACTCATGTCCATCGAGTCAATGATGCCATCCAGCCATTTCATCCTCTGTCGTCCCCTTCTCCTCCCAATTTCAATCTTTCCCAGCATCAGGGTCTTTTCCAATGAGTCAGTTCTTCACATCAGCTCCAAAGTATTGGAGCTTCAGCTTCAGCACCAGTCTTTACAACGAATAGTCAGGACTGATTTCCTTTAGGATTGCCTGGTTTGATCTCCTTGCAGTCCAAGGGACTCTCAAGAGTCTTCTTCAACACCATAGTTCAAAAGCATCAATTCTTCAGTGCTCGGCTTTCTTTATAGTCCAACTCTCACATCCATACATGACTCCTGGAGAAACCATGGCTTTGACTTCATGGACCTTTGTCAGCAAAGCAATGTCTCTGCTTTTTAATATGCAGTCTAGGTTTGTCAAAGATTTTCTTCTATGGAGCAAGCGTCTTTTAATTTCACGGCGCAGTCACCATCTGCAGTGATTTTGGAGCCCCCAAAAATAAAGTCTGTCACTATTTCCATTGTTTCCCCATCTATTTGTCATGAAGTGACGGGACTGGATGCCATGATCTTAGTTTTTTGAATGTTGAGTTTCAAGCCAGCTTTTTCACTCTCCTCTTTCACCTTCATCAAGAGGCTTTTTAGTTCCTCTTTGTTGTCTGCCATAAATGTGGTGTCATCTGCATACCTGAAGTTATTGATATTTCTCCTGGCAATCTTGATTCCAGCTTGTGCTTCATCCAGCCCAGCATTTTGCATGATGTACTCTGCATACAAGTTAAATAAGCAGGGTGACAATATACACCCTTGACGTACTCCTTTCCTATTTGGAACCAGTTTGTTGTTCTATGTCCAGTTCTAACTGTTGCTTCTTTACCTGCATACAGATTTCTCAGGAGGCAGGGAAGGTGGTCTGGTATTCCCATCTCTTGCAAAATTTTCCACAGTCTGTTGTGATCCACACAGTCAAAGGCTTTGGGGGTAATCAATAAAACAGAAATACATGTTTTTCTGGAACTCTCTTGCTTTTTCTATGATCTAATGGATGTTGGAAATTTGATCCCTAGTTCCTCTGCCTTTTCTAAATCCAGCTTGAACATCTGGAAGTTCTTGGTTCACATACTGTTGAAGCCTAGCTTGGAGAATTTTGAGCATTATTTTGCTAGCGTGTGAGAAGAGTGCAATTGTGCAGTACTTTGAACATTCTTTGGCATTGTCTTTCTTTGGGATTGGAATGAAAACTGACCTTTCCCAGTCCTGTGGCCACTGCTAAGTTTTCCAAATTTGCTGGCATATTGAATGCAGCACTTTCACAACATCATCTTTTAGGATTTGAAATAGTTTAACTGGAATTTCATCACTTCCACTAGCTTTGTTTGTAGTGAGGCTTCCTAAGGCCCACATGAGTTCACATTCCAGGATGTCTGGCTCTAGGTGAGTTGATCACACCATCGTGGTTGTCTGGGTCATTAAGATCTTTTCTGTATAGTTTTTCTGTGTATTCTTGCCACCTCTTCTTAATATCTTCTGCTTCTGTTAGGTCCTTACCATTTCTGTTCTTTATTGTGCCTATCTTTGCATGAAATGTTCCTTTGGTATCTCTAATTTTCTTGAAGAGATCTCTAGTCTTTCCCATTCTATTGTTTTCCTCTATTTCTTTGCATTGATCACTGAGGAAGGCTTTCTTATTTCTCCTTGGTATTCTTTGGAACTCTGCATTCAAATGGGTATATCTTTCCTTTTCTCCTTTTCCTTTCACATCTTTTCTTTTCTCATCTATTAGTAAGGGCTACTCAGACAACCATTTTGCCTTTTTGCATTTCTTTTTCTTGGGGATGGTCTTGATCACTGCCTCCCGTAGAATGTCACAAACCTCTGTCCATAGTTCTTCAGGCACTCTGTCTATCAGATCTAATCCCTTGAATTTATTTGTCACTTCCACTGTGCAATCATAAGTGATTTGATTTAAGTCATACTTGAATGGTCTAGTGGTTTTCCCTACTTTCTTTAACTTAAGTTTGAATTTTTCAACAAGGAGTTTTATGATCTGAGCTATGATCTGAGTCCATGATCTGAGTTTATGATCCTGGTGCTGTTTTTGCTGACTGTATAGAGGTTCTCCATCTTTGGCTGCAAAGCATATAATCATTCTGATTTTGGTATTGACCATCTGGTGATGTCCATGTATAGAGTCATTTCTTGTGTTGTTGGAAGAGGGTGTTTGCTATGACCAATGTGTTCTCTTGGCAAAACTCTGTTAGCCTTTGCTCTAAGCAGGGCAAATGCTGTGACCCTTTAGGTCCTTCTTATAAAGTCATTTGCCTTTTATTTTGCTAATTATCTCCTTGGTTTTGCTCTTCTCTTCACTAATCCCAGGCATATGTCTTCAGCTCTTATTCCATCTCACTGTTCTGATTTTGATGATTTCATAAATTTGTATCCTTTTTTTTTTCAGGGATAATCAATAAGTGAACAAGAAACTGAATAATTGAATGAAGACAGTAATTTTATTACCCAGTTCTTCTTCACTCAGCCCATTAACATAGCATCTCAAAGGTCTATATGTTCACAACTTAAACTATATACTTTGTATATAGTAAAGACCAGTGTTTTCTTCAGATTAATACAAGTAATAGTTATTATTAACTAATTTTGTTTGGATTTGCTTAGGATCAATCCAGGAGATACTCTTTGTCATTGGCAGCAGAAATCAAAATAGAATGTGTCAGCTTTCCATTTAATTTGAAGGAATCTGAGGATTAATTTTGGAGAAGGCAATGGCAACCCACTCCAGTATTCTTGCCTGGAGAATCCCAGGGATGGAGTAGCCTGGTGGGCTGCCGTCTATGGGGTTGCACAGAGTCGGACATGACTGAAGCGACTTAGCAGCAGCAGCAGCATTATTCTTGGCTGTGGTAGCAGGATCCAAATGGTAACTTAAGCTGAACATTATAAGAAGTTTAGAGCTTAAGGAGTTAAAATTATAGTATACCCCTTAAGGAAAATTGCCAAAAGTTATGAGCAACTCTTATACAACCCAGCCAATTTCTCCCTTACATCCAGATAATGATATTTTTACCCACTTTTCATGTATATTAGTGTTATGAGGAGTCTAATATTGGAAAAGATTCTGTGTTTTTTTTTTTTAAAAGGGAAGGCTTTTTTTCCCACTCTTATTTTACTAAAATGCCTATTTTAGTAGCCAAGTTGGATTGATATGTTTTGTGCTTCCCATGTGGTTTAGAATTTTAAAATAAATCACTTTAACCTGGAATCAGACCAGGTTTGGTCTTCTATTATTATCTCCAGGACACTAAAAGGTCAAAGATATTTTAAATTATAGCTCTCCCTGAGGAATTCCATCCTTTCCACTTTAGCACTCTAGGATTCTGTTATCTTGTGACTCCATGTGTCTGGGAAAGTCAAATAGCCTAGAAGCAAAAGGTTGAGTCCACCATACTTGCTTTACTTGAACTCAAAACCAAGTGCATACAGGTGGTCAAGAGACACATGAAACGATGCTCAACATCACTAATTATTAGAGAAATGCAGATAAAAACTACAATGAAGCATCACCTCACACTGGTCAGAATGGCCATCTTCAAAACATCTACAAACAATAAATGCTAGAGAGGATGTGGAGAAAAGGGGAACCTCCTGCGCTTGATGAGAGTGAAGTTAATGCAGCCACTATGGAGAAAGGTATGAATATTCCTTAAAACACTGAAAATAGAACTACCCTATGACCCAGAAATGCCATTACTGGGTATATACCCAGAGAAAACCATGATTCAAAAGGACACACGCAGTCCAATATCCACTGCAGCACTACTGACAAATAGCCGGGACATGGAATCAACGTAAATGTCCACTGACAGATGAATGGATAAAGATGTGGTACATACATATGATGGAATATTTCTCAGTCATAAAAAGAAGTGAAACTGGGTCATTTGTAGATATGTGGATGGACCTAGAGTTTGTCATACAGAGTGAAGTAAGAAAGTGAAAAACAAATGTCATATGTTAACGCATATATGTGGAATCTAGAAAAATGGTACAGATGAACCTATTTTCAGGGCAGGAATAGAGATCTAGACACAGAGTATGGATATGTGGACTTGGGGGCAGTATATCTACAGTACCGCACAGGGCTCAGCTCAGTGTTCTGTGGTGACCCAGACAGGTTGAATGAGGGGGAGTGGGTGAGAGGTATAAAATCGAGGGCAAACATAAAACTGATTCACTTCGTTGTACAGTAGAAACCAACACAATATTGTAAAACAACTATACACGCCCCGCCCCCGCCCCCGAAAAAAGCCAAGTGCTTTTTCTTTTTCCTACCAGAAAAAGAGAGAAATAAACATGATGATTATGTGACATGATGGAGGCGCTATCTAATGCTATGGTGTAACAATTTTGCATTATTTAAGCCAAGTGCTCTTCTAAGAGTTTCTTCTTACTCAGAAAACATGGGAAAGACAGATCTTATAGAGAGAATTGAGACAGCAAGCAAATATTCAGATCACCACAGGATGCTCTCTAGGGTGGAATATTAAGATACCCTTACATTGATTCCTTACTTAGAGAAATAAAAAGGTACTAATCTGCTTGGACACAGAGTCTGGGTTTCTGCATAATTATCTGAATTAGACGTCTCTATGCTGCAGGCAAGTAGTCTCTTTCACTTCCTTTCCCTTACCTGGGAGGGGGAGGGGTATGGGTGTGGACCTGGCATTTCTGGGAAGGCGGCCTCCTTCCTTTTCTTCCTGCTCTTGACATGTGCTCATTCTCCATCTCATTGGCTCTTCCACATGAAAGCAGCTGGTCGAGAGGGCATCTCAGACTCTCTAACCAGGGACCCCTCCTATTAAATAACATGTGTAGCGAGAGTTGTATCTGGGCCCCAAGTTACTCACCCCGCTTGTCGTTGCAGCCTTCTCTACTGTTCTTCATTCTGAAGGAGCCCAGAAAATCGCTGCAAATAAGAGCCTACTTTATACCTGTTGCCTTGAGCTGCTGCTCCCCAGGGTCCTCCTGGCCACTGGCCAGAAAGGATAGTCTCAGCTTAGTCTTTTCTGGGCAATGGAAAATATGCAAAATATGTATTTTTGGTTGGAAACATATTATTGAACACCTGATTTGTGGAGGAGAGGGCTAGAATCATCCTCTCTAGGCTCATCCCTGCTACCACATCTGTAGGAGATTTTAGTTGGCACTTCAATCTTTTTTTTTTTTTTATTTTTACGATGTATTTAAGTATGTGGAGTCACACAGAACACTTCCTGGTTCCTCTAAGTGACCCTTACAGACACTCAGGTGAGTTGTGTTTATTTCTCTCCACTCTCTTCTTGGTTCCCAGGGTTGTCCTTGCAGGTTAAGCAGACCCACTTTTGTGTCTGTTGTTTCTGTGATTTTGTGAAAGCACCATCATGTTTCATAGTAACTATGGATCAAGTAACCTGGGAGGACAGATGGGGAATAAATGGCTTAAGACACAGAGAGATGAATGGGGGAAGACATGGGAGCTCACCCATATCTCTGGACTTGCGTTTTAGAGATGCAGAATGCCTTCCTACCCAGGAGATTGTCCTTGCCGTCTTGTTCCATCCCCAGGGGCTTCCTTGGCTTCTAATAGAGTGAAAACAATACTGAAAGCATGAAGAGGCCCCAGAGCCACCATGCAGAAGCATCTGTGTGTATGTGTGTATAATAGCTTTATTGAGGTATAATTAATGTACAGAAGACTGAATTTCTTTAATGTATATAATTTGATCCATTTGAACATACCTATATACCCTTAAAATCATTCCTTACAATCAAGGTGACAGACATATCCATCACCTCCAAATGTTTCCTTGTTGCAAATGGCTGGGTTCTCTTTTTAAAGGCTAAGTAAAAACCCACTTTATGTGCATACCACATTTTCTTTATCTATTCCTCTATTGATGGACATTTGGGTTGTTTCACTATCTTGGCTATTGTGAATAATGCTGAAATGAATATAGAAGTTCTAGATATGTAAGGAATGTATCCCAACTTAATATACAACATATATGACAAGCCCATAACTTACATTATACTCAATAGTAAAAAACTGAAACATTTTTCTCATAAACGAGAATCAGGAACAAGGGAAGTATGCTCATTTTTTCCACTTCTATTCAATATAGTACTAAAATCCAAGCCAAAGTCGTGACTTAAGGAAAGGAAATAAAGAGATCCCACTGGAAAATTAGAAATAAAATTATCTCTGTTTGCAGGCTACACAATCTTATGTATTTGAAATCCCCAAAGCTCTATAAGAAAACTGTTTACAATAAATTCAAGAAAGTTTCAGGGTACATAATTAGTACACAAAATCAGTTTTGTTTTTATTACAATAACAATCAATTACCCAAAATGGAAAATAAGAAAAAATAATCTGTTTTACAATAGCATCAAAGAAAATAAAATACTTAGGAATACACCTAACTAAAGAGGTGACGGACTTGTACACTGAAAACTATAAACCACTGCAGAAGACAATAAATAAATGAAAGTATACTCTGTGTTCATGGACTGGAAGAGTTAGTATCACCAAAGTGTGCATGTTACCCCAGATGACTTGCAAAGTCAGTGAAAGTTACATAAAAATCTCCATGATACCTTTTACAGAATAAAAGACCCCCAATAGTCAAAGCAAACTTGAATTAGAAGAACAAAGCTGGAGGCATCACATACTTCCTGGTTTCAAAATATAGTACAAATCAATAGGCATTTAAAACAGTATGGTACTGGTATAAGCTTCCCTTGTGGCTCAGCTGGTAAAGAATAGACATGTAATGTGGGAGACTTGGGTTCAATCCCTGGGTTGGGAAGATCCCCTGGAGAAGGGAAAGTCTATCCACTCCAGTATTATGGCCTATAATTCCATGAACTGTAATCCCTGGGTTCGCGAAGAGTCGAATACAACTGAACGACTTTCACTTTCACTGGTATAAAACCTGTCTGGTACAATAGAGATCCAAACTCACCCATATATACTCAACTACTTTTTAATGAGGATCCCAAGAATATACAATGAGGAAAGGACATTCTCTTTGTCAAGTGATGTTGGGAAAATTGGATGCCCTCATGCAAATGAATAAAATTGAACCAGATCTCACATCATACGCAAAAGTTAACTCAAAATGGATTCAATATTTGACCATAATAAACTATAAAACTAGCAGAAGAAAACTTGGGGGAAACCTTCATGTAACTGGACTTGGCAATGACCTATGAATTATGAAAGCAAAATCACAAGCAACAAAAGCAAAATTAGACAAGTGGGGATACATCAAACTAAAAAGTTATTGCACAGGAAAGGAAACACTATCAACAGAGTGAAAAGGCAATCCATGGAAAAGAGAAAATATTTGCAAACTACATATCTGATAAAGGATTAATATTAGCAATATATAAGGGACTCCTGTAGCTCAAGAACAAAAATATAGCCTGATTAAAAAATGGGCAAAGCACTTTCACCACTACTATTCAACATAGTTCTGGAAGTTTTGGCCACAGCAATCAGAGCGGAAAAAGAAATAAAAGGAATACAGATAGGAAAAGAAGAAGTAAAACTCTCACTGTTTGCAGATGACATGATCCTCTACATAGAAAACCCTAAAGATTCTACCAGAAAACTACTAGAGCTAATCAATGAATATAGTAATGTTGCAGGATACAAAATTAACACACAGAAATCCCTTGCATTCCTATACACCAATAATGAGAAAACAGAAAGAGAAATTAAGGAAACAATACCATTCACCATTGCAACAAAAAGAATAAAATACTTAGGAATATTTCTACCTAAAGAAACAAAAGACTTATATATAGAAAACTATAAAACACTGATGAAAGAAATCAAAGAGGACACAAACAGATGGAGAAATATACCGTGTTCATGGATTGGAAGAATTAATATAGTGAAAATGAGTATACTACCCAAAGCAATCTACAGATTCAATGCAATCCCTATCAAACTACCAATGATATTTTTCACAGAACTAGAACAAATCATTTCACAATTTGTATGGAAGTATAAGAAACCTCGAATAGCCAAAGCAATCTTGAGAAAGAAGAATGGAACTGGAGGAATCAACCTGCCTGACTTCAAGCTCTACTACAAAGCCACAGTCATCAAGACAGTGTGGTACTGGCACAAGGATAGAAATATAGATCAATGGAACAAAATAGAAAGCCCAGAGATAAACCCACGCACCTATGGGCACCTTATCTTCGACAAAGGAGGCAAGAGTATACAATGGAGAAAAGACAATCTCTTTAACAAGTGGTGCTGGGAAAACTGGTCAACCACTTGTAAAAGAATGAAACTAGAACACTTCCTAACACCATACACAAAAATAAACTCAAAATGGATTAAAGATCTAAATGTAAGACCAGAAACTATAAAACTCCTAGAGAAAAAAAAAAGGCAAAACACTCTCCGACATAAATCACAGCAGGATCCTCCATGACCCACCCCCCAGAATATTGGAAATAAAAGCAAAAATAAACAAATGGGACCTAATCAAAATTACAAGCTTTTGCACAACAAAGGAAACTATAAGCAAGGTGAAAAGACAGCCTTCAGAATGGGAGAAAATAATAGCAAACGAAGCAACAGACAAACAATTAATCTCAAAAATATACAAGCAACTCCTGCAGCTGAATTCCAGAAAAATAAACGACCCAATCAAAAAATGGGCCAAAGAACTAAACAGACATTTCTCCAAAGAAGACATACAGATGGCTAACAAACACATGAAAAGATGCTCAACATCACTCATTATTAGAGAAATGCAAATCAAAACCACAATGAGGTACCATTACACACCAGTCAGAATGGCCGCTATCCAAAAGTCTACAAGCAGTAAATGCTGGAGAGGGTGTGGAGAAAAGGGAACCCTCTTACACTGTTGGTGGGAATGCAAACTAGTACAGCCACTATGGAGAACAGTGTGGAGATTCCTTAAAAAACTGGGAATAGAACTGCCATATGACCCAGCAATCCCACTGCTAGGCATATACACCGAGGAAACCAGAATTGAAAGAGACGCGTGTACCCCAATGTTCATCGCAGCACTGTTTACAATAGCCAGGACATGGAAGCAACCTAGATGTCCATCGGCAGACGAATGGATAAGGAAGCTGTGGTACATATACACAATGGAATATTACTCAGCCATTAAAAAGAATACATTTGAATCCGTTCTATTGAGATGGATGAAACTGGAGCCCATTATACAGAGTGAAGTGAGCCAGAAAGAAAAGCACCAATACAGTATACTAATGCATGTATATGGAATTTGAAAGATGGTAATGGTAACCCTATATGTGAGACAGAATAAGAGACACAGATGCATAGAACAGTCCTGTGGACTCTGAGGGAGAAGGTGAGGGTTGGACGTTCTGGGACAATAACATTGAAACATGTATATTGTCATATGTGAAGCAGAACACCATTCCATGTTCTATGCATGGGACGGATGCTCAGGGATGGAGCGTTGGGATGACACTGAGGGATGGGAGGGGGAGGGAGGTGGGAGGAGGGTTTGGGAGGGGGAGCACATGTGAATCCATGGCTGATTCATGTCGATGTATGGCAAAAACTACTACAATATTGTAAAGTAATTAGCCCCCAACTAAAATAAAAAAATAAATAAATAATAAAAGTGAGAGGACAAAAAAAAAAAAAATGGGCAAAGGAACTGAATAGACATTTCTTTGAAGAAATATTAATAGGTATATAAAAAGCATCTAAACTTGCTACTTTTTAGGAAAAAGCTAATCAAAACCACAATGAGATGTCGCCTCACAACTATCACTAAAAAAATAAGATAACAAGCATTGGTGAGGATGTGGAGAATCTGAAACCTTCTACATCATTGGTGATAATGTAAACTGGTGCAGCTACTAAAAAAATAGTATGGAGCTTCCTTAAAAAATTAAATATGGAGCTACTATGTCATCTAACTATCACTTCTGAATATATGCCCACCAAAATGGATACCAGGATGTAAAAGATATGTGCAGTAGCATAATAAGAGAATATTTGTTTCAAAACATAGGCCTCTAAACCCTGCTTAAATTTACCTGCCCCCTGATTTTCTGCCAATGCAGCTCCCAGTGCAGAAGGTACCTATCTGAGTGGTCTCTCTGTAACGACTTTAGAATGAAGGTGTTCCTAACCCAGGGCATGGAATTTTAAGAGGTGAGGAAGAAGTGAATGATGTGTAATTAAAATCTAGAGTCTCTGATATTAGAATCTCAGGTGACAGTCAAAGGCCAGAGAGAGGCCATTCTTGAGCAAGGAAGTACACTTTTGGAGCAAGCAATGTCCATTGGATCCATAGCTCTGAAGAGCTGTACTACACTTTATTGCCTCCAGCACATACACACACACAAACACACACATGCTGAGCCATATCTGACCACTCACCTTTCCTCAAGCAAGCAGAAAACTCCACACCTCAGTTTATTCCCTTATACAATCTTTTCCAGTGATTATGTATGACCTCCTCTTGCCTTCCTGATAATTTACTCATCTTTTAGCCTCCTTCCTTGACTCCTTTCTCATTTTCTCCTTGCAAGGGAGCAAACCCTCTTCCACATTCCTATAACTCTTTGTGTGAAACTCTCACAGCCTTATTATACTTACTTTAATTGTGTATTTAGAGCTTCTATCCTTCAACGGAGGGAAGAGACTATCTATGTTTCATTTAATATTATTCCTTATAACAACTACCAAGTCTTGTACAAGTAAATTCTGAATGAAAAAGCTGAGGTTAATGAGTACAGTAAAGAATCAGGACTGTTTTTCACCCATGAGTCTGAGGATACGCATTTGCTTGTCATTCTCTTGATAATGTCACTGGGTCAGGGCTCAGCATATGGGCTTTCCAGACATAAGGTTATGAGTGTTTGGCTGTGTTTTCCCTCAGATTCTGAGGTTATTTCTTGACTTCATCAGCCTTTCCTCTTCTCCCTCAGCACTCTGAGCATGGCCTCCCTGATGGGCCTGGACTTGACACTGTAGATGATGGGGTTCAGCACAGGGGGTACCACCAGGTACATATAGGCAACAAGGGTGTGTGCTATGGGGGGAAGGTGTCTCCCAAAACGGTGGATCATGGACACACCTATGACTGGGATGAAGAAAACCAGAACAGCTAAAATATGAGAAACACAAGTGTTGAGGGCCCGGATACGCTCCCGGGGAGAGGCCAGACTCATCACTGTATGAAGAATAAGGGTATAGGACAGCACAATAAGCAAGGAGTCTATTTCCATCGTGGACAGAACCACATACAGCCCGTAAATGATATTGACAGTAATGTCAGCACAGGCTCGTTTCATGACATCTGCGTGGAAACAGAATGAGTGGGACAGGAGGATCTTGCCAGGGCAAAAGTTCAGTCTCTTTAGTAAGAAGGGCAATGGGAAGAGGGACACGGTGGCACGAGCCACAATGGCCAGCCCAATCCCGATGATGACATTGTTTGTGAGGACAGAGGCATAGCGCAGGGGGGTGGAGATGGCCACAAAGCGATCAAATG
Source organism: Okapia johnstoni (assembly GCA_024291935.2). Classification (NCBI taxonomy): domain Eukaryota; kingdom Metazoa; phylum Chordata; class Mammalia; order Artiodactyla; family Giraffidae; genus Okapia; species Okapia johnstoni. Next base: position 27,684,257 of record CM044325.1, read on the forward strand.
ACATGGCCAGGAGCACCGAGGACTCCACCACGGAGAAGAAGTGGAGGAAGAACATCTGGACCAGACAGGCATGGAAGCCGATGAGCCGATGGTCAAACCAGAGCACAGCCAGCGTGGTGGGCATTGTGGCCAAGGTGAGGCCCATGTCACTGAGGGCCAGCATGGACAGGAAGTAGTACATGGGCTGGTGCAGGCTGGGGGTCCTCCTCACAGCCAAGAGGATCAGGCAGTTTCCAGTGAGGGCTGCAGTGTACATGGAGGAGAAGAGGATGGAGATCCAGCCATGAATGGCTTCCAGCCCAGGGATGCCAATCATCAGAAAAGCAGGTGGCTGGAAGAAGGAGATGTTGGCAAAGGACCAGGAAGAGAACATCCTTAGGGGCCAGATGAGGGCTCCAGAAATTTGTGACTTTTTCAGTCTGGACAGACACAAAGACACTGACGCGGCACCTGTCAATAGGCAGATAATCATGCTGTGTAGGCATTTTCACTACTTTTTCCATTTCTCAGCTTTTACTTTATATTATTAACTGTTCTAGGAATGTACATACATTAGCCAATGTGTCATCCAAAGAAATATGGCATGTCGGAGATAGTGTAAATTTTCTATGGTTACCAGAAAATAAATGACTGAAATGGATTTAGTTTTTACTAAGTGTAAATTTTATACAATGTATTCCCTTCCATTCAATGTTTTCTTTAAATAAATTGATGTGTGTTAGCACTCTTTAATATGTACTGCTGCTGCTGCTGCTAAGTCACTTCAGTCATTTCCAACTCTGTGCGACCCCATAGACGGCAGCCCACCAGACTCCCCTGTCCCTGGGATTCTCCAGACAAGAACACTGGAGTGGGTTGCCATTGACTTCTCCAATGCACGAAAGTGAAAAGTGAAAGTGAAGTCGCTCAGTCGTGTCCGACTCTTCGTGATCCCATGGACTGCAGCCCACCAGGCTTCTCTGTCCATGGGATTTTCTAGGCGAGAGTACTGGAGTGGGGTGCCATTGCCTTCTCCCTTTAATATGTACAGCACATTCAGAATGCTCATGATCATTGTCATCCTCCTCCCTGTGTCCTGGTTGTTATTTTTATTCCATTGAGAATGAATTTTGTTATATTTTCAATGATGTAAATGATGTTCGTATCCCCTTTCCCTCAGGGGGTCTTCCTGACCCAGGGATTGAACCCAGGTCTCCCTCATTGCAGGTGGTTTCTTTACCAGCCGAGCCACAAGGGAAGCCCAAGAGTACTGGAGTGGGTAGCCTATTCCTTCTCCAGGGGATCTTCCCCACCGAGGAATCGAACAGGGGTCTCCTGTATTACAGGTGGATTCTTTACCAACTGAGCCATCAGGGAAGCCCAATTTCACATAGTTATCACATATTCTATCATAATTACTTTGCTGATAGAGAAGTGAAATATTTTATCTAAAGTGAAAAGAGAAATTCTGAAGTCAAACAAAGGAAGAGAAAACTGCAGCATTTTCCTGAATCATTAGAACTTGAGATTTTCTTGTGTTTGGAGTGTCTGAGTACAAATCCTATTCTTCTAATCAAGATCCAGTAATGATAAATACCTAGGCTGAAAATTATATTAAGTACTAAGAAACTTTCGTAAATGAAGAGACACTTGATTCTCACCAGGACCCAGAGAACATTTAGGAATTTGGGGTCCAGCTCTGCCTTGCCCAGAAAATAGCTGTCTGGGTCATTGGGTGCCCTTGCAATCCAGGCTACAAGTTGCTAAACAGAAATCATTCTCTCACTCCATTCATTGAACATTTGCCGTAGTGTTTAGAATACCAGCTCAACCTTTTTTTCAGCCTCTTAGCACACTCATCTGGAAGACTTGATTTGTCCTTGAATGGCCTCCCTGTAATCTCTGCTCATTGACCTCAGCCCTACCTGGGAGGATCACAGCTGCAGGAGAACGAGACCTAAGGTTTTCTTCTCCAAGTTAGAATTTCCACAGAAGCCAACTGAAGACATAAATCGTAGACATAGATTTAGGTTCTTTAAGGGTTCAGTGGAATTGTCCTAGCAGTGTCACGAAGTTTTAGCATCTGATCTTGAGCTGGTAACTCACCAGTAAAGAATCCACCTGCAATGCAGGAGACATGTGCAAGAGACACGAGTTTGATCCCTGGGTTGGGAAGATCCCCTGGAGAAGGAAATGGCAACCAACTCCAATATTCTTTCCTTGAATATCTCATGGGCAGAAAAGCCTGGTGGTCTACAATCCATGGAGTTGACTCAACAACAAAAAACAATGTTAAGAAAATTAACTTCCTAATTTAACAATTATTGAAGCTATTGTGTTCTAGATATTAGACTCCTGATTTTCTTACTTGTTTGTGAGTAATATCTCTCTGTTTCAAAAAAAAAAAAGACATAAAGTAAGTGTTACTGTATCTTTTTAACAAATAATAAAAATTATAGGGACTTCACTGGTGATCCAGTGGTTAAGACTTTACCATCCACAGAGGGTGCAGATTCTATCCCTGCTTGGGAGCTAAAATCCTGCATGCTTCGTGGCCAAAGAAGCAATACATAAAACAGAAACAATATTGCAACAAATTTAATAAAGACTTTGAAAATGGTACACACCAAAAAAAAAAAAAGGAAAAAAAATACATTAAACTGGAAGGAAGAAGCTTAGAGGGTTTGTCTAGGCTGTGCCAGGAAAGAGACCAAATTCAAATTCAGGTCTATTTGGCTTATATGCTTCCAACAGTATTAAACCTCCTGTATTGGCCGTGGGCTGTACTAGATACTGGAGGTTTGTTAAGTGTGGGGCTGGCAGGATCAAATTATCAAGAAGAGACTGTTCTCTTCTGATGTTCCATGTTAATAAGACTAAGTTTCTGCAAATGAAGCCCCTTCCTGTTTCTCCAAAAATCTTAATTCTCACTATTACCTTGTGTGTCCTTCTTATAAAGCCATTTGTGTTTTATTGTGCTAATTATCTCCTTGTTTCTGCTTTTCTTTTCACTAATCCCAGACATATTTCTTCAGCTCTCATTCCATCTTACTGTTCTGATTTTGATGATTTCATAAATTTCTATCCTCTTTTTTTCAGGGATAATCAGTTAATGAACAAGAAAATAAATAATTGAATGAAAATACCTTAATTTCATTTTCTAGTTCCCCTTCATCTCAACCCTTAACATAGAACCTCATAGGTCCATATGTTCACAACTTAAACTACATACTTTGTATAAAGATCAGTGGTTTCTTCAGTTGATATTTATTATTATCCAATTTTATTTGGATTTGCTTAGGATCAACCCAGGAAATACTCTTTGTCATTGGCAGCACAAATCAAAATAGAATGTGTCAGCTCTCCATTTAATTTGAAGGAATCTGAGGATTAATTTTATCTGGGATTAATGTCACAATTCTCTTTCTTTCATCCTGCATTAATTCATCTATTATTGAATTATTCTCAAATCCCTATCTTAGAACTTGACTTTTTCCATAGTTGCTATGTAGGTCCCATGCAACTGTAGGCATTTATGTGATCTATTACTCTTGGCTGTGGTAGCAGGATCCAAATGGTAACTTAAGCTGAACATTATAAGAAGTTCAGAGCTTAAGGGGTTAAAATTATAGTATACCACCTAAGGCATATTGCCAAAAATTATGAGCAACTCTTGTACAACCAAGCCAATTTCTCCTTTACATCCAGATAATGACCTTTCTACCTTTCTTTTGTTAATATACATTCAGTGTTACGAGGAGTCTAATATTGATGTTTTTGAACTGTGGTGCTGGAGAAGACTCTTGAGAGTCCCTTGGACAGCAAGGAGATCCAACCAGTCCATCCTAAAGGAAATCAATCCCAACTATTCATTGGAAGGACTGATGCTGAAGATGAAACTCCAATACTTTGGCCACCTGAAGCAAAGAACTGACTCATTTGAAAAGACCCTGAGAATCCCATGGATGGAGGAGCCTGGTAGGCTACAGTCCACAGGGTTGCAAAGAGTAGGACACGACTGAGCAACTTCACTTCACTTCACTTCTGATGCCAGGAAAGATTGAAGGCAGGAGGAGAAGGGGATGACAGAGGATGAGATGGTTGGATGGCATCAATGGACATGAATTTGAGTAGACTCGGGAAGTTGGTGATGAATAGGGAGGCCTGGTGTGCTGAAGTCCATGGGGACACAACTGAGCGACTGAACTGAACTGAACTGAACATTGGGAAAGATTCTTTGTGTTGAAAGAAAGGAAAGGCTTTTTTTCTCCCTGTTCTTTTACTAAAATGCCTATTTTAGTAGCCAAGTTGGATTGATATGTTTCTTGCTTCCCATGTAGCTCAGAATTTTGTAATAAATCACTATAACCTGGAATCAGATCAGGTTTGGTCTTCTATTATTATCTCCAGCACACTAAAGGGTCAAAGATATTTTAAGTTATAGCTATCCCCTGAGGAATTCCATCCTTTCCATGTTAGCACTCTAGGATTGTGTTATCCTGAGACTCCGTGTGTCTTGGAAAGTCAAACAGCTGAGAAGCAAAAGGCTGAATCCAACATACACTCTTTACATGACCTCAAAGCCAAGTTGTTTTCTTTTTTTACAAAAGAAAGAAAGAAAGAAATCTTGTAATTATGTGACATGATGGAGGTGCTATCTAATACTGTGTTGTAGTCATTTTGCAATATTTAAGCCAAGTTCTTTTCTAAAGGCTCTTCTTACTCAGAAAGATGGAAAGGACAGTCTCATAGGGAGAGTGTAGAAACCAAGCAAACATTCAGATCACCCACAGGATGCTCTCTGGAGTTGGATTTTTAAGATACCCTTACACTGATGCCTTTCTTAGAGAAATAAAAAGGTCTGAATCTGCTTGGACACAGAGTCTGGGTTTCTGCATGATTATCTGAATTAGACAATATCTGTGCTTCAGGAAAGTAGCCTTTTCACTTCCTCTCTCTTATTTGGTGATGCGGACCCAGCATTCATGAAAGCCTGGAATCCTCTTCTTCCTGCTTCTGGCATCTACTCATCCTCCATCCCACTGGTTCCTCCACATGACAGCAGCTGACACAGAGAGAATTTCACCCCAGACTCACTAACCAGGTCCCCACCCTTCTTAAGAGTATAAAAAGGGTTCTAACCCAAGTTACTCACCCTGCCTGTCATTGCAGCCTTCTCTATTGCCCGTCATTCTGAAGAGCCCAGAAAAACTCTGCAACTTAGATGCTACTTTATACCACTGACTGGGTGCCTTAGTGAGTTGCTGCTCCGCAGGGACATCCTGGCCACAGACCACAGAGGATAGTCTCTGTTTAGTCTTCCCTGGGAAATGGACAATGTGCAAAACATGTGTTTGCTTGGAAAGTTGTGGATCTGAGCAACTTTGAAACTATGGAACACGATGGAGCTTTCACAAAATCACAGGAAAAACCAACACAAAAGTGGATCTGCTTAACCTGCAAGAACAACCCTAGGGACGAAAGAGAGAGTGGAGAGAAGCAGACACATTTCTGTGGAGAAGAGTGCTAGGATCATCATCCTTTCTAGGTTCATCCATTCCACTACATTTGTAGGAAATTCTAATGGCACTTCAACTTTTTTTCACTGTGCCTTCCAGTGATATCAGATCTGTTATCTGGAGTCACACAGAACACTTCCTGGTCCCTCCAAGTGAGCCTTACGGACACTCAGGTGAGTTGTGTCTCTTTCTCTGCACTCTCTCCTTGGTTCCTAGGGTGGTTCTTGCAGGTTAAGTAGACTCACTTCTGTTTCTGTTTTTCCTGTGATTTTGTGAAAGCCCCATCATGTTCCACAGCAACTATGGATCAAGTAACCTGGGAAGATAGATGAGGAATAAATGGCCTCAGACACAGAGAGATGACTAGGGGTAGACATGGGAGCTCATCCATGTTTCTGGACCTGTGTTTTAGAGATGCAGCATGCCTTCCTACCCAGGTCATTGTCCTTGCCATCTTGTTCCATCCCCAGGGGCTTCCTTGACTTCTAATAGAGTGAAAACAATACTGAAAGCATGAAGAGGCCCCAGAGCCAACATGCAGAAGCATCTCTGTGTGTGTGTGTGCATAATAGCTTTATGAGGTATAACTGATGTACAAAAAAATGAATTTCTTTAATGTATACAATTTGATTCATTTAGACATGCCTATACATCCATAAAATCATTCATCACAATCAAGGTGACAGGCATATCCATCACCTCCAAATATTTCCTTGTTGCAGATGGCAGTATTCTTTTCTTTTTAAAGGGTAAGTAATATTCTATTTTATGTGTATACCACATTTTCTTTATCCATTCTTCTGTTGATGAATATTTGGGTTGTTTTACTATCTTGGCTATTGTGAATAGTGCTGAAATGAATATGGTAGTTCTAGACATGTAAGGAATGTATATGAGCATAATAAAGAACATGTATGACAAGCCCATAACTAACCTTATACTTAAGGGTGAAAAATTGAAAGATTTTTCTCAGAAACAAGGATCAGGAACAAGGGAAGGATACTTACTTTTTCCACTTCTATTCAACATAGTACTAAAAGTCCTGGCCAAAGCAGTGAGATAAGAAAAAGAAACAAAACGATTCAAAGTGGAAAAGTAGTAAAATTTTCTCTGTTTTCTGACCATATGATCTTATGTCTTCGGAACCCTCAAATTCCATAAAAAGCTATTAGAACACATTCAGTAAAGTGCAGGATACAAAGAACACAGAAAAATCAGTTTTGTTTTTGTAACACTAAAAATGAACTATCCAAAATGGAAATTTTGAAAATAATCCCTTTTACAGTAGCATCAAAGAAGATAAAATGCTTAGGAATAAACTTAACCAAGGAGGTGAAATACTGGTACACTGAAAATTGTTAATAACTGAAGAAAGAATTAAAGAGGACACAAATAAATAAAATTACATTGCATATTCATGGATTGGAAGACTCATTATTATCAAAGTGTGCCCATTACCCCCAGTGATCTGCAAAGGCAGTGAAATTTATATAAAAATCTCAATGATATTTTTTACAGAAGTGGCAACAATCTTAAACTTCATATGGAATCATGAAAGATCCACAAAGGTCAAAGCAATCTTAAACGGGAAGAACAGAGCTGGAGACATCACATACTTTCTGATTTCAAAATGTGTTACAAATCTAAAGCAATTCAAAACAGTATGGCACTGGTATAAAAAATGGAGAGCCAAACACACTCATACAGAGTCAACTGATTTTTAATGTGGATCCCAAAAATAGACCATAGGGAAAGGACCAGTCTCTTTGGCAAGTAGCATTGGGAAAACTGGATGCCCGCATGCAAAAGAGTAAAATTGGACCTGATCTCACATCACATGCAAACATTAAATGAAAATAGATTAACTATTTGAACCTAATACCTGGAAGTATAAAACACCTAGAAGAAAACTTAGGGAAAAGCTTCATGTAATTGAACTTGGCAATGACTTATTGAATATGAAACTAAAATCCCAAGCAACAAAGGCAAAATTAGACACGTGGGGATACATCAAACTAAAAAGTTAATGCATGGAAAAGGAGAAACAATCAATGGAGTGAAAAGAAAACCTATGGAAAGAAGAAAATATTTGCAAACCACATACCTGATAAAGGACTGATATAAAATATACGTAAGGGACTCCTGTCACTCAAAGCAAAAAAAAAAAAAAAAAAAGAAAGAAATAGCCTGATGAAAAAAATGGGCAAAGGAATTGAACAGACACATCTCCAAAGATATACCAATAGGGATATGAAAAGGTTCTCAACCTGGCTAATTATTAGGAAAAAATGAATCAAAACCAAAATGAACTATCACTTCACAACCATCATTAAAAAAAAGACAACAAGCATTGGTGAGTATGTGGAGCAATTGAAACCCTGCACATTGTTGGTGATAATATACTCTCCTTGAGCCAGTATGAAAAACAGTATGGGGCTTCCTTAAAAAATTAAATATGGATCTACTGTATCATCTAGCAGTATGACTTCTGAATATATAGCCCCAAAATTGATATCAGGATCTAAAACATATGTGCAGCAGCATCTTAAGAGAACATTTTTGTTTTCAAACATTGGCCTCTGAATCCTGCTGAAATTTACCGACTCCCTGATTTTCTGCCAGTGTAGCTGCCAGTGAAGAAAATGCCTACCTGAGTGGCCTCTTTGGGATGACTTTAGAATGAAGGTATTTCTATCCCAGGCACATGGACTTTTAAGAGGTGAGGCAGAGAGAGTGATGTGTAACTAAACTAGAGGCTCTACTATTATGATCTCAGGCTAGAGGAAGGTCATTCTTGAGCAAGGAGCTACCCCTTTGGAGCAAGGGATGTCCATTGGATCCATAGCTGTGAAGAGCAATAACTACAGCTTTTCTTGCCTCCAACACACACACATTATGCTGAGGCACATCTGACCACTCACTTCCCAGAAGCAACCAGAGAACTCCACACTTGTTTTTCCATTCTTCTCTGATTGCCTGGGGCTTCACCAGTGGCTCAGTGGGTAAAGAATCTGCCTGTGCCAGAGTCATAGGAGATGTGGGTTCAATTCCTGGGTCAGGAAGATCCCCTGGAGGAGGACAGGGTGACCCACTCCAGTATTCTTGCCTGGGAAATCCCATGGACAGAGGAGCCTGGTGGGCTACAGTCCATGGGGTTGCAAAGAGTGGGACACAACTGAGCAACTGAGCACTACTTGCCTACCTTTTCTGCCTAACAAGCTCTTACTCAGTTTTCAGCCTCCTCCTTCCCTGACTCCTTTCTCATTTTTTCCTGTCAAAACAGTAAGCCCACTTCTAGGTTCCTATAGCTCTTTGTGTGGACCTCTCACAGTCTTATTATACTTATTGTAATTGTGTATTTAGAAACTTCTATTCTTCAGTGGAGGAAAGAGACTATGTATGGTTCATTTAATGTTATCTCATAACAACCACAGACTCTTGCACAAGTAAACTCTGAATAAAAAAGCTGAGGTTAATGAGTGAAGTAAAGAATCAGGGATGTTTTCCACCCATGAGTCTGAGGATATGCATTTGCTTGTCATTCTCTTGATAATGTCTGTGGGTCAGGGCTCAGTATATGGGCTTTCCGGACATAGGTTATGAGTGTTTGGCTGAGTTTTCCCTCAATTCTGAGGTTATTTCTTGACTTCATCAGCCTTTCCTCTTCTCCCTCAGCACCCTGAGCATGGCCTCCCTGATGGGCCTGGACTTGACACTGTAGATGATGGGGTTCAGCACAGGGGGTACCACCAGGTATACGTAGGCAACAAGGGTGTGTGCTATGGGGGGAAGGTGTCTCCCAAAACGGTGCATCATGGACACACCTATGACTGGGATGAAGAAAACCAGAACAGCTAAAATATGAGAAACACAAGTGTTGAGGGCCCGGATACGCTCCCGGGGAGAGGCCAGACTCACCACTGTATGAAGAATAAGGGTATAGGACAGCACAATAAGCAAGGAGTCAAAACCCACTGTGGACAGAACTACATACAGCCCGTAAATGATATTGACAGTAATGTCAGCACAGGCTCGTTTCATGACATCTGCGTGGAAACAGAATGAGTGGGACAGGAGGATCTTGCCAGGGCAAAAGTTCAGTCTCTTTAGTAAGAAGGGCAATGGGAAGAGGGACACGGTGGCGCGAGCCACAATGGCCAGCCCAATCCCGATGATGACACTGTTTGTGAGGACAGAGGCATAGCGCAGGGGGGTGGAGATGGCCACAAAGCGATCAAATGACATGGCCAGGAGCACCGAGGACTCCACCACGGAGAAGAAGTGGAGGAAGAACATCTGGACCAGACAGGCATGGAAGCCGACGAGCCGATGGTCAAACCAGAGCACAGCCAGCGTGGTGGGCATTGTGGCCAAGGTGAGGCCCACGTCGGTGAGGGCCAGCATGGACAGGAAGTAGTACATGGGCTGGTGCAGGCTGGGGGTCCTCCTCACAGCCAAGAGGATCAGGCAGTTTCCAGTGAGGGCTGCAGTGTACATGGAGGAGAAGGGGATGGAGATCCAGCCGTGAACAGCCTCCAGGCCTGGGATGCCAATCATCAGGAAAGCAGGTGGCTGGAAAAAGGAGATGTTGGCAAAGGACCAGGAAGAAAACATCCTTAGTTTACAGATGAGATCTCCTGCAAGATGGGACCTTTTCAATCTGAACAGAAGAACAAGACAAGATAAACACATGGGAAAAATAGTAGTTCTGATATTAGGTAACATGAGTTCACACAGAATAGCATATATGAAATGTGAAGGAGATTGAAAATGTATTCCATCCAAAAGCAAGCAAGAGATAATGTAATTTAAATATATTGATATATTTAAATATTTAATATCTAAATATATTGATATATAATATATTTAACTATAATTTAAATACTTTTGTTATCATTTTTGAAATGATATACTGTGAAATACTGATCTCTTCACTTATTGAAGAAAGTTGTACTTTCTTTAAAAATATGTGAGATGATCAGAAAGAGTCCAATTTAAAAAGCTCTAGTTTAAACAAGAAGCAATGGCCTCATGGAAATAAATTGCAAATATACTGTGGAAACTTAAAGGGTTGATGACCTGGGCTTACTCTCATTGTATTCCTGGGATTTTCCTTTAAATCTTAATACAAAAAGTATAAACAAGTAAATAAGCAAACAAAAACTCTTTAAAGGTAGGTCAATAAAAGAATGTAAGAGGAACAGTTGTACAAGTATCTTTTAGCAGAGTAGAAAATTCCACCAAAAGTTTGTCTGAGAGCTACAAGGGCCTTGAATGTGAACCCTGGGGTCTACAGTTATGTCATATCTAGTCAACATCATCAACTCACCTTAACGATAGGACTGCCTTTTTTTTTTTTTCCTTTATTTCTTAGGTGGGTAACAAGCATTGTTTTTCTGGAGCAGAAGATTGTGCATATTTTGGTAGAAACTTTTTAAAGAAAACATAGTGAAGTTGCTGACAAATTCAGTTCTGGAGCCCTCCATCCAATCTCTCACAGACTTTGTGAGCAAATATCAAAACCTGATGGAATTCACTCCATTCAAAGCCAAGTAACAGAGAAGTTCCATCACAGAGCTTGTGAAGACACATTTTGTAAAAATTAAAAGGGTTAAAACAACTTCAGTTCAGTTCAGTTCAGTCACTCAGTCGTGGCCAACTCTTTGCAACTCCATGGACTGCAGCATGCCAGGCCTCCCTGTCTATCACCAACTCCCGGAGTTTACCCAAACTCATGTCCATTGAGTCAGTGATGCCATCCAATCATCTCATTCTCTGTTGTCCCCTTCTCTTTGAGATAAGGAATTATTCAAGATAGAGAAGAAAATTCTGTATAAATATTTTCCAAGTAAAGAAATTGAAGAAATCATGAACCAAATTAATTTTTTGATATTGTGATATAAAAATGGGTCAGAGATAAATTAAGGAAAATGAATGCTAGATGTGATGAGAACTTGACAATTCCCCTCATATACTTCCTTTCTGCAGAGGCTATGAGGGATCCCTCTCCCTGGAAGTGTGGCCTGGGATTCCAGTTCTTTTCTAAGCTATAAACTCCCTAATCCTCAGAAAGGCAGCCTTCTTCAGACTCTCTTCTCAAGAAGGCAAGATCGTCTCCTATTGTCCAAGAGTGGTTATTATTCTTTCTTCTGCCTGACTTCCAGACCTTTCCCACTGTTACCTCCATCTGAGGCAGAGGCACTAGTGGCCACTCATCCTGGAAGCGGAGAGGAAGGTGTGTTGAGAGCCCAGGTTACTCATCCTGGCTGCTTGTTGTCCCCAGCTGCTCTGCCACTCCACATCCTGCAAGAGCCCAGGACATCTTTGAGATGCTTTAGCTGCAGTTTCATCTCCAGGGAAGGCAAGGCCTGAGCCACAGAGGAGCCACTCCACTCAGGTCCCTGAGGACTGAACAATTTGTGGCTAGCTCTTGGAATGGGGAAGTGCTTGGAGGAATTAAACAATAATGGAGGAAAGGAGACAGACTCATAGATTCTACAATACCCCAGCAAGTTTAAATTATCTTCAAAGACTATCCACTTCGATTGCATTTGAAATCCTTCCAAGACAATATTCCTCAAGCCAGCCCCTTCTTGGCCAGATCCCAAGATGAATCCTGCAGGAACAGCCCATTTTTGTGGAGGGTGGAGTGATGTGTTGGGGGCCTAGTAGTGTTGGCCTCCCCTAGCCAGAGGGCATCAGGGAAGGCTTCCTAAAGGATGTGGAGAGGTCAGACTTCTAAAAGACCCACAGACCCTGTTCTGAACTCTCAGCTCTCATTCTGGGACAGACTCCAAGACTTTAGGCTTGTAGCTCCAGACTACAGCTGGCACAGATTCTGCCCACTTGACTTGCCTGGGGCTGATCTGTTGAATCTAGGTCAAAAGGATGAAACTTACTAGAAACAATATGAACTACAGAGCCATTCAAAACTCAGTTCAAATCCTTCTCCATTTCTTGCTGTTTCTTCCCACATACAAGTTCTGTGTCCCTTCTTTCTCCCTTTCTTGAGGGTTCTACTCCAAAATAGCTCTGACCTCAGCTTTTTCCTAAATCAATTTGGACTAATGTCACTCATTTGGAGCTGCTTTCTATGAACCCATTTGACTTTTCTCCTCTTTGATTTTGGCTGCACTCTCCCAGCTGAGGGCTCCCCATGTGGCACCAGTGGTAAAGAACTCGCGTGTCAATGCAGGAGATGTAAGAGATTCAGGTTCGATTCCTAGGTTGAGAAGATCCCTTGGAAGAAGGCATGGCAACTCACTCCAGTATTCTTGCCTGGAGAATCCCCATGGACAGAAGTGCCTGGCCGGCTACAGTAAATGGGGTCACACAGAGCCAGACATGACTCCCAGCTGAACTGGGCCCAGTGTATCTCCCTTTCTCCTCCATGGTTTAGTTGGTTTAGTTGCTAAGTCATGTCTGACTCTTGTGATCCCATGGACTGTATGTAGCCTGTCAGGCTCCTCTGTCCATGAGATTCTCCAGGCAAGAATACTGGAGTGGGTTGTCATTTCCTTCTCCAGGGGATCTTCCCAACCCAGGAATCGAACCTGGGTCTCCTGCATTGCAGGTGGATGATTTACCAACTGAGCTATGAGGGAAGCCCCCAAACTTAGGAAAAATTACTCAACTTTCAAATCGTATATCAAAATAAATTCACGTTCATTCACCTGAGCAGAGGCTTTAGCAGTACTCTGTACTTTTCCTTTCGGGTTTTAAATTGTCACCATTCTTCTCAAGCTCTTTGTCCAGTCTGCCATCTTACTCTTGGTAGCTCATATGTTACTGCTCTCAGCTTCACAGTGAGAAACAAAGGCCATCAAATGTGCCCTCTTTGAGTCTTGCCTAGTCCATCTGCTCTCTTACCTGCTTCCACTTCTACCTCTACACCACACTAGAGGGACCATTCTAAGGTATGTGTGTTTCATATCAACCCCATCTCCAAGCTTTTAACCACTTCTTTGTTGGCTGTCCATCACTTACAACAACAACGAGAAATTTTGGAATGGCAAAGCAGAAACTGAGACACTTTATTTTTTAAAACTCTTTTTGAGACAATTGTAGATTCACATGCAGCTGTAAGACAACACAGAGATACCATATATCCTTCACTCAGCTCTCCCAAAGTTAACATCTTGTGAAACAACAGTACAATTCCAAATAGGAATACTGGCATTGCTACAGTCATGATACTAAACATTTCCATCACCACAAGCCTCCCTCATTTTTTTTTTCTTCTTTTATGTCTACTCCCACTCCCCTGTTTCCCACACCCTTTTTCATCCCTGGGAATCACTAGTGTGTTACTTATTTCTATCCTTTTGTCAATGCAAGATTGCTTTACAGATGAAATGGTATAGTATATAATTTTTTGGGACTATGTTTTTTCCACTCAGCATGACTATCTAGAGATTTATCCAGCTTATTCCATGTATTAATAGCTTGTGCCTTTTTTAAATTCAAGTATAATTAAGTCACAACATAGTGTTAGTTTCAGGAATCTGAAACTATATGTATCTCTATCTGTTTTTCATCTTCAATTTCTTTCATCAGTTTTACAGTTTTTCAAGTTCAAGTCTGTTACTTCCTTAGCTAGATTTATTCCTAGCTTTTTTTATTCTTTCTGATGTAATTGTGAGTGCGATTATTTCCTTAATTTCTACTGGGACTCAGAGCATAGGGATTTTTCCTACAGCCCTCTACCTCTCCCATATGCGAACCCTACTGGTCTTCAAAGTCAGAGGCTCTAGGGGTTCATTTTTCTGATGCAAGACCCCTGAATTGGAGAGCCTGATGTAGGGTTTGGGCCCTTTGTGCCTTGGAGAGAATCTTTACTATTGTGATTATCCACCTATTTGTGTGTTGCCTTCCCAGGGTTGTGAATTTTGACTACATTGTGTCTCTGCACGTCCTACGCATTCATTGTGATTTATTCTTTGTATCTTTAGTTGTGGAAAACGGTCTCATATATAGTTGCTCTATATGTGCTCTGTATGTATGTATGTATGTGAAACTCATTCAATCTTGTCTGACTCTTTGTGACCCCACAGACTATAGTCCGCCAGGCTCCTCTGCCCATGGAATTCTCCAGGCCATAATACTGGAGTGGGTAACCGTTTCCTTCTCCAGGGGATTTTCCCAACTCAGGGATCGAACCCAGGTCTCCCGCATAGCAGGTGGATTCTTTACCATCTGAGCCACCTCTGTAAACAGTTGTAATTTTATGTACCAATGGGAGGAAGTGTGCTCAGGGTCTTCCTATTTCACCATCTTCAACAGTTTATTCTTTTTAAATGCTGAGCAATATTGTAGGGTATGGCTATTACCACTGTTTTTTTTTTTTTTTTTTTTGGTTTGTTTGTTTCTTTTAACAATTCACCTGTTGAAGAACATTATGTCTTGTTTCCTGTTTGGGGCTATTATTTTGAAGTTACTACAAACATTTGTGTACAAGCTTTTGGTACACATATTTTTTCATTTCTCTGAGATCAATACCAGAATGCAGATGCTCATTCATATGTTTGTTGTATGTTCAGTTTTTAGAAACTACCAAAATGTTTTTCAGAGTGACTAGCTATGCCATTTCACATTTCCTCAGTAGTGCATTAAGCATCTAGTTTCCCCACATCCTTGCTAGCATTTGATGTTTTCACATTTGTTAAAAAAAAAAAAAGCAGCTATTCTTATAGATATATATTGATATCTCACCATGGTTTTAATTTTCATTTTCTACTGGACAAATACTTTTCAGTGTGCACTCATCTCACACACTAGTAAAGTAATGCTCAAAATTCTCCAAGCCAGGCTTCAGTAATACGTGAACCGTGAACTTCCAGATGTTCAAGCTGGTTTTAGAAAAGGCAGAGGAACCAGAGATCAAATTGCCAACAGCTGCTGGATCATTGAAAAACCAAGAGAGTTCCAGAGAAACATCTATTTCTGCTTTATTGACTATGCCAAAGCCTTTGACTGTGTGGATCACAACGAACTGTGGAAAATTCTTAAAGAGATGGGAATATCATACCACCTGACCTGCCTTCTGAGAAATCTGTATGCAGGTCAAGAAGCAACAGTTAGAACTGGACATGGAACAACAGACTGGTTCCAAATCGGGAAAAGAGCACATCAAGGCTATATAGTGTCACCCTGCATATTTAACTTACATGCAGAAAACATCATGTGAAATGCTAGGCTAGAAAAAGCACAAGCTGGAATCAAGATTGCCAGGAGAAATATTAATAACCTCAGATATGCATATGACACCACTCTTATGGCAGAAAGCAAAGAACTAAAGAGCCTCTTGATGAATGTGAAAGAGGCGTGAAAAAGTTGGCTTAAAACTCAACGTTCAGAAAACTAAGATCATGGCATCTGGTCCCATCACTTCATGGGAGATAGATGGGGAAACAGTGGAAACAGTGTCAGACTTTATTTTTTGGGGCTCCAAAATCACTGCTGATGGTGATTGCAGCCATGAAATTAAAAGACGCTTACTCCTTGGAAGGAAGGTTGTGACCAACCTAGATAGCATATTTAAAAGCAGAGACATTACTTTGCCAACAAAAGTCCGTCTAGTCAAGGCTATGGTTTTTCCAGTGGTCATGTATGGATGTGAGAGTTGGACGGTGAAGAAAGCTGAGTGCCAAAAAATTGATGCTTTTGAACTGTGGTGTTGGAGAAGACTCTTGAGAGTCCCTTGGACTGCAAGAAGATTGAACCAGTCCATCCTAAAGGAGATCAGTCCTGGGTGTTCATTGGAAGGACTGATGTTGAAGCTGAAACTCCAACACTTTGGCCACCTCATGTGAAGAGTTGACTCACTGGAAAAGACCCTAATGCTGGGAAGGATTGGGGGCAGGAGGAGAAGGGGACGACAGAGGATGAGATGGTTGGATGGCATCACTGACTCGATGGACATGGGTTTAGGTAAACTCCGGGAGTTGGTGATGAACAGGGAGGCCTGGTGTGCTGCGATTAATGGGGTCGCAAAGAGTCGGACACGACTGAGTGACTGAACTGAACTGAATATTTTGAACATCTTCTCATGTATTTATTTGCATCTATGTATCTTTTCCCATAAAATGTCACTTTATGATTTTTGCCTATCTTTAGATTTTTTTTCTAAATTTTCAAAGTCCTTTTTATAGTCTAGATACTAGGCCTCTGTTGGATATGTAATTGGCACACATATTCTCACACTCTGAATGTTGTCTTTTTATCCTTTAAACTGAGTCTTTGATACAGCTGCAATTTTTAATTTTAGCGAAGCTTAATTTGTCAATTTTCCTTAAATGAATTATGTTTTTGGTGTCAAGACTAAGAAAAGCTTTGCTCTAAATACTGAAGATTTTCTCTTATACTTTTCTAAGAGTTTTATAGATTTATGCTTACATCTAAAAATTTTTTACATTCAAGTCAGTGATTGACTTTGAGTTAATTTATGTATGTATTGAGGTATAATTAGCAAATAAAATTATAACATACTTAAAAGGTAAAATGTGGTGATTATATATACATATGTATTGTGAAAGAACTGGATCCCCACCATTCAGTTAATTAATAAAAATCAATCACCTCAAATACTTAGTTTTTTTTTTTTTTTTTGCTGAGAACACTGAAGTTGTACTCTCTTAGCACATTTCAGTTATACAAGATAGTATTATTAACTATAGTCATCACATTACATGCTACATCTTTAGAACTTACTTATCTTATAACTAAGAGTTTATATTTTTTCGTCAACATTTTCCTATTCACTGCCCCCAATTCTCAGCCCCTGACAAAAACCATTCTGCTCTGGTTCTTTGAGTTTGATGTTTTTTTCTTCTTGATTCCACATATAAGGGGAATATGAACTATTTGTCTATCTCTGTCTGGCATGTTTCACTTAGAATAATGCCCTTCAGTTTTATCTATCCTGTGACAAATTTCAGAGTTTCCTTCTTTTAAAAGGTTGAATAATATCCATATATTGTGTGTGTGTGTGTATATATATATATATATATAATATATATATGTATATCACATTTTCTCTATCCATTCATCCACTAATAGATGCTTAGGCTGTTTCCATATATTGGCTATTGTGAATGATGCTGATATGAGAATGCAGATATCTCTTTAAGGTAATAATTGCTTATGGTATTTTTATTTTTAATTTCTTGAATAAGCTCCATACTGTTTTTCCTAATGCCTGTACCAATTCACAATCCCAGTAACTGTGCACATATGTTCCTTTTTCACCACATCCTTGCCAACACTTGTTATCTCTTTCCTTTTGGGTAATATCTGACATACACTATAACATCCACTATTGTTTATTTTGGTATTCTCTTCATTTCTTACAGGGCCTAGAATGTTGTAAATTATGCTTGAATATTTAAAGAAAAAATGACATTTAAACATGGACATTGGGCATGAATTCTGGCACCAGCTAGAATTGGTGGTGATCATCTTTGGAAAGAATCTCAGATATGTGATGCTGGTAATCTCTGGTCATAAATATGTATTGAGAGTAAATCTTTTCTTCTAATAATAATTTTTAAAGCCTGGGGAAATCTCTATCTCTCAAAACAAACTTATGTGGTGTTCTTATTTCTTGTCAGTCCAGGGTTGGGTAAATGATGTGCTGCTCAGAGGTGGGGGGTAAATGTAATTATTGGCGGGATGGGAGTTGTCTTGCTTACCGAGCAACCTCAGACACTGTGGCTCTCATGGGGAACTGGGTACCTAAACTGGTGCCCTCCACTGTTCGGGCCAACATAAACATGGCTGGGAACAGGGCAAAGCTTTTATGGTCCTTGGTCCCCAGAGACCCTTGTTCACTGGGAAAGAGACTCTCACTACAGTGAGCACTTGCCTGAGACCCAGAGGCCTCTCACGGAAGGGGCTGCCTGGGACCACCTCTCTCAGTTGACTCAGCTCCCCAGGCACCCAGAGGCCTCCTTCTTGAAGTCCTTCCAGGCCATTGGGAAACAAAAGGCAAACAGTCTCCCAGGACCCTGGTCTGTGTAAACAAGGAATAAGTAATGGCCATAACCGTTTTTAGTTTGCCACCTTCTAGAATGCAATCACATTTTTTCTGGTACAGTTTTGAAAACTATGGCCTTTCTGTTGATCTTTCTCCTCTAGTGCATATAATCAGTCATTTCAATCCAAACTGAATCCCGTTTAAGCCCCACTTCCCCCATCCACTACACTTCCTTCCTTCATCTCATTTTCCAATCTTAGTCCTGCTGGTGTGTGTATGTGAGTCGGAGGGGTGGGGGAGGAACAAAGTCCAGGTCTTAAACTACAAGCTCCCAGGCTAATGTGATCTAATCAGTGTTTTAAAACAATCTGTGTGTCTTGCTTGCCACAGGCAGAAATCCACATTCCTATCTCCTCATTATCCCTGTAAGGCAGGGATTATAATCTAGCTCCTCAATGATAATAATAATAATGAGTATTTATTGAGTTCATACTATGTATTAAACACTGCACTAAGCATTGTGCATGAATAATTGCACATAATCCTCACAAACGCACTGAGGGGTAGAAACTGTTATTGCCCCTAATAAACTAAAGAGGAAAACAAGCCTCACAGAGAGTGAATTGACTTGATGATCAGGATGGTTTTCTCTCTCTGCTGGACTGGCTTCCTTTCAGAGAGCCCGTGCATATCTACTGGGTGGAAATTCCCCCATCTTTGAGAGGTTTCATTTTTGGAGAGAGTTATAATTGGTAGAATCAGGGAGTAGGAGGTCAAGTTGATAAATAACAGTGTTTGGGCAAACAGTAGGTGTGGCCTCGGGGAAGGGGGCTGGTTTTCTTATGTAGGTCAGAAAGCGGTTCCCTAGGAGTCTCTGGAGAGATTCAGCCTTGCAGGACCTTTAGAATTGTTCCTGGCTTCTTAATGTTTGGGCTTCACTTGTGGCTCAGGTGGTAAAGAATCCGCCTTCTATGAGGGAGACCTGGGTTCAATCTCTGGGTTGGGAAGATCCCCTGCAGAAGGGAAAGGCTACCCACTCCAGTATTCTGGCCTAGAGAATTCCATGGACGGTATAGTCCATGGGGTCACAAAGAGTCAGACATGACTGATCGACTTTCACTTTCTTAATGTTCAGAGCACATCACATAACTTCCCTGGTGGTCCAGAGGTTAAGACTTTGAGCTTCTACTGCAGGGAGAGGGGGTGGGGAGGGAGGGGGTTTGAACCCCGGACAGGGAAATAAGATTTCACATGCCACACAAGGCAGCCAAAAAGTTAAAAAAAAAAAAAAAGACTGGAAATGGGATTTAGATTTTTTAGACTTTACATAATTTAATCATCATGTTTACAGACTTCAAAGAGATAATGTGATTTAGAGAAAGGTCACAAGACTTAGTGACACAACTGGAGTTCTGACCTCCTAAATCTCATCCCAGGGCTCTGCCTTCCTCTCAGTATGGTGATCAAATATGTTCTTCTTTGGGATATTTAAGCAACAACAAAAAAAACTTAATATACTTTCTTCAACCTAGATGCAATCTTTTCAACATGTTCTTGTTATAAAATTGATGGTGATGTTTTACATTTTTAAAATAATTATAGTAAAACATACATAAAATTTACCATTCTAACAAACATTTCTAGGTGTGCAATTCAGTGGGATTAAGTATATCCACACTGTTGTGCAACCATCATCGCTATCCATTTCTAGAAGTTTTTCATCATTCCAAACTGAAATTCTGTTACCCGTTAAACAATAACTCTCATTTTCCCCTGCCCCCAGCCCCTGGCAACCTCTACTTTCTATTTTGATGAATTCTACTTTTCAGTTCAATGAATTTTTAATACCTTATATAATTGGAATCCTACAATATTTGTCCTTTTGTGTCTAGCTTCTTTCACTTAACATCATGTTCTCAAGATTCATTCATGTTGTAGAATGTATCATATTTTGTTCTTTTTTATGGCTGAATAATATTCTGTTGTATGTATATAACCAGTATTCTTTATGCATTCGTGTGTTGAAGAACACTTGGGTTGTTTCCACATTTTGGCTATTGGGAATAGTGTTGCTATGAATACAAGTCTTTGGACTACTTTTTTAAAAAGTTAAAATCCTGGGGCAGAGGGAGATATAGGGGAGACAGAAATGGAATATGAATAAATTGGACAGCAGTGAACAGTGAGAGATTTGGGAGTGAGAGATGGCACACTTTATTAAATTGTTAATCTGGTTATTCTCTTAGGCGTATGGAAGTGGTCAGGAGGGTATGATTTGCGGTAGAGCAATGCACAGGAAAATAGAGGAGAATGGAAGTTGTGGGAAGAGACATAGTCAATTTCACCAAATGAGGCTCCTGACCTCATTATTTTGGGTGAGGCCCAATACTCAAATTTCCACTTTTACAGAGCATGAGCACTCCTTTGTTTTTTCAAGGGAGTCATCCATTTCTTCCATTCTCTCCCTCTCAGACCTGGTCTATGTGCATTGATTAACTGCAAGGCTTTGGAGGCTCTTTTACAGCCTCTGGGCAGGCGATCAGAACTGGATGCTCACAGATACATCATATGCTAGGAGGACCCGTCTCCAGGAGAAAGGCCAAGAGTCTGAGGTTCCCTCCTTCTGAGCAAGAGCCTACAGGCTGAAGTCTCCCCCATGGTTTATCCACCCTAGCTACCCACAAAAGATTTGTTCAGTGAAGCTGCTGAGGGAACACATAGGCCCAGTGATTGTCTTCAGACTTTAGCATCTCATCAGACCTGCTCAATGATACAATGGGAATAGTCCATTTTGAAAAGATGCATTTAGCTTTCTGCACTGGTGAGAAAGAAGACCAGGGAAACTCTCACATAGGATTCTATGAATGTGAAAGCAGTAGGTATAACACTTAGCAAAATTTGAAATAAAATTTATAATGTTTCATACCTAAGTTAAAACTCAGACCTTGGATATGTTTGACAGATACAGAAAACACTTAAAAAAAGGGAGACATGATTGAGATGTTAGGGTTAAATAGACAAAAATATTCTCCCTTAATCAAGAAAGAAGTAGGCTGTAGAACATGAAGAGTAACCTAGATTTGTTGCTCACAACAAGGGCAGGGTTACCTCTCAACACAAATAGTCATTTATCTCATAAGGCACACAGCAGAAGGAAAACAGGGATTTACACAGGCTGAAGAAATAAATGGCAGATGTTAAACAGGAAGCAATGCAGAATGAACATTAAATAAGTGTATTTGGTTATGAAATTTAATTTGGAATCATGGCACGGTACCTACAAAACTGTGTGCCTTAGTTTTCTCAATATAAACCCTATTTCTTGAACTGGTAACGGAGGACAAAAATAGTCCCTATGCCATAAAGTTTATGTACAGATAAGATAAAACCTGTAAAGCACTTAGATTTCTGGAACGTTGCAACCACTCAAGATATATTCATTGGCATTATTATTTAAAGCTGAACTTTAAATAGGTAATAAATAGGAAACCGTGAGTCTTTGACAAGCCCCAGTGTACACAAATGATCAGTTTTAGTTTTTCCATTTTAAAAGTTGTACATGCTAACTTGTACAAGTTATAAAAAGGTGTATAGGATCTCCATAAAAAAGGAATTAGAATATAGAAACAGAAGTAAGTCACTAGCAATTCGAGCACATTTCTTTCAAGGCATAGATTGTTTTACAAGTTAGTTTCAGTCATGTATCCTCCTTATTTTTCTTAACATTATATGCATGTTTCATTTTATAGCAGAGTCTTTAAAGGTCACATAATATTTCCTTAATATGGAATATTTCACATAATATTCCATTAGGTGAAAAGACCACGTCTGAGTCACCAAGGAAGCCCATACTTGAGTTTACTATTCTTTATTTTTATAAATCAAACCTTGAATGTCCAATACATGATTACTATAAATAATGGTATGACTGATATATCTTATGAGAAACTTGTTTTCTTCATTTAGGGATATTGTATTAGAATAAATTTTCAAAAGAGAGATTACAGCATTAACACTCATAACTTTTAAAAAGCTCTTGCTACATTTTGCCAGTTGCACCAACAGCTGTGATGCTAAAGCATATATGCTTCAACACAAACTCCTTTTTCATTGTGAATTTTCATTAATAAAAACTGCTAATTAAATAAGCAAAAATGTTGCCTAATTATTGTGTTAATGTAGGTTTCTTGGGCTACTAATCAAGCAATTTTTCCCTTGTTTAAAAGTCAAATTGTACTTTTGGCACTCTTCTTTATGTTCTTTTGCTGTTTATTTTCTAATTTTAGCTTTTTATATAACAAGGATGGTAGCAGTAGTGTTAGTCACTCAGTTGTGTCTGACTCTTTGAGACCCCAGGGACTGTAGCCCACCAGACTCCTCTGTCCACGGAATTCTCCAGGCAAATCAGTAGTACTGAATAGCATTTTTACCTGTGGAAAAGAATTATGCTGTGCTAAGTCGCTTCAGTCATGTCTGACTCTTTGCAACCTTAGGGACTGTAGCCCACCAGGCTCCCCTGTCCATGGGATTCTCCAGGCAAGAATACTGGAGTGGGTTGCTGCACCCTCTTCCAGCAGATCTGCCTGACTCAGGGGTTGAACCCATGTCTCTTACATCTCCTGCACTGGCAGATGGGTTCTTTACCACTCGCGCCCACCTGGGAAGCCCAGAAAAGAATTATGGAAGCCTCAAAAATTTCACCCCAAGCAGAGGAAGTATTTAGAAGCCAAACCAGAGAAAATCACTGATGTGTTTATGGGCAACTGAGATCAAGCTAGCATTAGGAAATCATTATATCAAGCCACTAAAGGTAAGAATAAGTGCAGTGGTAAGGGTCACTTGCCTCCCACAGGCTGAAACTCCCTGTCACAGCTGATCTTAAACATAGCTAGCACCCGAGTTCTGATCTGTTTGGTCTTAACACCATAAATAATGGGATTGATGACAGGAGGCAGAAGTAGGTAGACGTCACCCATGAGAACATGCACAATGGGATGAAGGCTGTTCCCAAAGCGATGGACCACTGAGAGGCCGATGAGAGGCACATAGAAGGCCAGCACCACACCAATGTGTGACACACAGGTTCCAAAGGCCTTGGCCCGCTCCGACTTGGAAGGCAGTTGTAGAACTGTTCGTATAATCAGAAAATAGGACAAAGAGATGAACAGGGCATCCACACCCATGACCAGCAGAATGGCAGTAAGACCATAGACCACATTGGGCAACGTGTCTGCATAGGCCAACTTCATTACGTCCTGGTGCACGCAATAGGAATGCGAGAGCACGTTGGATTGGCAGAAGGCTAGCCGTTTGATGAGCAGAGGCAGTGGGATGAAGAAGAGGGATCCGCGGGCCACAGCCACCAGGCCAATCTGGGCTGTCACTGTGTTGTTGAGCACTGCGGCATGGCGCAGCGGGTGGCAGATTGCTACATAACGGTCAAAGGCCATGGCCAGTAGGATGGTGGACTCGATGGCTGAGAGAGCGTGAATAAAGAACATCTGGGTCATACAGGCATCAAAGGTGATTTCCCGGGAGTCGAACCAGAAGAGGGCGAGGATCCTGGGCATGGTGGATGTGGACAAGGCCAGGTCGATGGCTGCCAGCATGCAGAGAAAGAGGTACATGGGAGCGTGGAGGCTGTGCTCCATCCTTACGATGAAGCCCACGATGCAGTTTCCAAACAATGCCACGGCATACATAGAAAGCAGGGGGAAGCCAATCCAGAATTGAGCTGCTTCTAGTCCTGGGATACCAATAAGTACAAAGGTGGCATGTGTGAAGTTGCAGGTACTCATAGCTGGCACCAAGAAGGTGAGGTCACACTGGCAGCCTGGTATCCTGCTAGGACAGGGAGCACAATCAGAGGCTGGCCCCAGAGACCTAGGGACTGACTACACCTTAGCTCTCCTTCCCCTTCTCTCTTCTCTCACTCCTCCAAGTCATTTGGGTTCCTTCATAAAAAGGCTGTCTGAAGCCTCCTGCCAAAGGGGAAAGTGACAGCTCAAATTCACTTATCAGTCACTACTCTCAAAGTCCATTTACATTTGTAAAAGGGAACCTGGGGAGAACAATGCTCATCCCCAAAAATCTGTGCTTCTCAAGTTCCCTGGGAATCACTTTTCTGTTCTATAAGCATTTACTTATAAGACTTACCATATATCAAGAATATTTGCTAGATGCTGAAAATACAGAGACAAAAATGCATATTTTTGCCTTTCAGATGCTGTGACACATCATTTGCCTTTCAGATACCTTGCCTAGAGTGAAAGACAGATAAGCAACGAAAATATTAGAATTTTGGGATATGTGTTAGGAAAAGATGTGCATTTAATGCCTAGGATGGGAGAAACATCATCAGAGGAAACTCTCTGAAACAAGATGATCCTTCTGTTCAGTCTTGAAATATTGAGTAGAAATTAAAAAGACAGAGAAGGGAATAAAAGGTAGAGCAAACATTGGGGATAGGGAGGTTTTTTATTTTGTTTTGGTTTTGCTTTGTTTGCTTGCAAATTTTCAGGATTCCATGTCCCCAGGTCTAAGGTCAGCAGGAGAGGAAAGATACAACTGTAATAAAAACAATAAAAAAAAACAAACAAAACCCACAAAATAAAAATTAAGGAAAAAAGGTCAAAGTCAATATCTTAAGGTAACAAGGAAACTTATCTGGGGTCATCAAGTAGCTTGCTGGGTGGGAGCTACACCTTTCGGTAGTAGCTCCACCAATGAATTCCCTGGAGATGAAAGTGCTGGTAGGATCCTAGCTGCCAGGCTGCCTTCCCTGTGAAGGCTTTCTCTCTGTTCCTGGCTGATGGGTCCCTCTACTTTTAAAAGTTGTCTCTAAGGCCACTCTCACTGCTACAAAGAGAGCTTGAGTTGAGTCTTAACACTCCTAGAGCTTTATCTTTCTTGGAACCTCTGGCCATGAGTTATTTATATTAGGTGAGTCTTTGCTTTCTTAGGAAACTCCATGTTGCTCTGCCTCATTTTGTGTTCTGACCTCATCAAACTCTTTCCTGAAAGTCTCCCTAGGTACCCTGGTATACAGAGCTAATTGTCTCTAAAGAGCTAAAGGCATGGCTTTTCAAAAGATGTTCTGAATCTTTAGAATACATTCTGCAGGTGACTTCATCAGTGATATTGGGATTAAACTGTTCATCCTCCCCACTCCCCTCCACCCCACCAGGATTCCTCTTCACTCCTAACCTGTGTCCTTTCTGCTGCTGAGACAGGCTCTTCTATTTGGCCTTAGTGGAGAGGGTCTGGAGAGGGTTTGGAGAGGAGAGTGACCAGGTATCTAAAAACACAATATGATAAAATGAAAAATAAAATTTTTGACTTAGATTATCCTCACCTTGGATAAGCAAGGAAGAACAGATTCAGGTTCAAAGGTCAGAAAATCTCTCCTCTGATGACTATTTGTTCTTCTCCATTCTCAGGCATGTGCCAAGATATTACAGCTACCTTCCTTGACAAGTATCAGATTCCAGCTTTGTCCCCCTCAGCTGCTGTCAGAGAATGAAAAGCGTTTTTCAGAGGCAGATGCTCACAAGCATGGAGGGTAGCAAGGGGAGCACAGTAATGCATTTCCCCTTTCTCAGCACCTCTGATGACAGCATCTGCATGGGCAGACAGAAAGGTCTCTGGTGGCCTCAGAGTCAGATATCTCCCTGACTCTTCTCTCTGCAGGGCACCTTTTCTGCTTTGCTGGTAGCAGCCTAAGACTGAGGGCCATTGTTTCATCTCCCCAGTTACCTATCCCAGAAGACCTCATGTTTTCCTCCCATGTGGTCTGGCCTTCTGCCTAAAGAGACCTCTAGCCAGACCCCGTTTCAGCTTCTCTTTGGGTCTGAGTGTGGCTGTAGCATCTATTCTCATTTGCCTTTCTGGGTGGGAGCTAATGCTCTGGATCACTTCTTCCTCATCCATGAAGATGTGGGTGGGATACAAGGGCTTCCCCTTACCCTGCCATGAGACAGTTTGTAGGGTCTTCAGGGTTCCTTAGGATGCCAGGGACTGTGGGCTGCCTGACCTCAAGTGAGGATGCACTCACTTGAATATGGTACAGTCCTGATGAGAGGCAGCTGAAGCTGACTCTCCCTTCCAGGCACAGATTTATTTATAACTCTGCCTAGGAATCCCATGGGAACAAGCTATGGGAATACGGACTGAGGGCCTGGGGGCTGGGCAGGCAGGAAGCAGTACCTCCATGGCCACTTGTATGTCATTCCACAGGCTTCCCACTGTTTTAGTCTGGTGGGGGTGGATGGGCAAAGACTACCAGGGGCCCGCCGCCTCTGCCGTCACTCCCACACTTACACATCTATATCTGCTCCTCCAAGTAACTCAAACTCTAGTTAGCCACTTTACTAGACACAGCTGCCAATGTACGTGGTTAGGTTCTTGAGCTCCAGGAGTTCATATCGTCTTTACTGAGATAGGCACACAAAAATGTAGTCCCATAATTCAAAATAAGGCCATGCACCTCCTGAACTTCTCTTTTCCCAGCCCCAGCTTTTCTTCCAGTTGATGAAACGGACTTTCAGGTGAGGAAGCCACTTTCATTGCACCTGTGTCACAGACAAAGCATACACATGACCTAAAGGCTCTTTGCTTAGGTCATATGGTTCATGAGTTACAATATGGTCAGAGAACCAAGTATTTGGATTCTTTATTTATTCACAGTCAACAAAGATTTATCAAGCCTGGCATGCTGCAGTTCATGGGGTCACAAAGATTTGGACATGACCTAGCAACTGAACAACGACAGCAAGGTAATAAGAAAAACAGATGCCACACATACAAATCTCCAGCCTCATGGAGTATTCTGGTTAGGGGTACAGACAATAATTGCAGTTGCTATAAAAAATGAAAGAGGATGTTAGGTAGGCTTCAGGAGAAACAAATAAAGGGAAGAAGGAAATAAACACATCTCAAGGGGATAGTAGAAATTTTAAATGAAGCTATTGCACAACATTACGAAGACCACACAGAATGAAAGCATTTGAGGAGAAGCCTGACAGAGAGAAATATATCCATGGAGGTATTTGAAGAAGACTATTCCAGGAAGAAGGAAAAGAAACCACAAATAAAGTTCCTGAGAAGAAAATGTATCTGGGGGTTTAGAATACCAAGAAGGCCACTGTGCCTAGCAGAGGCAACCAGGGCAAGAGTAGTAGGGTGATACAGTCAGAGAAGTAATGGGCAATTGAATCATATAGGGCCTCATAGGACTTACAGAACATTTAAGGATTTTCATTAAGGAGTCCAAGTGAAATAGTGGCCATGTGTCTACCACTGCTCTGGCCTTTAGGAAAATCTCCAATTCATTGTGAGCTTGTCCCTTCGGTCAGAGATGACATTTGCTCTGCAGCCCAGCCCCATTTCCCTTAATGTCTACATTATGCACATCCTAGGAATGGAAGCTTACAAGTTGCTTGGATGGTTGCACAGTGGGGCTTTTCACATGTTAGTGTTGGTCCTGCGGGAGGGTGCTGATGGGGGAGAAACATCTGTAGAAGTAGTGAGAGCTTCCTGGCTGTCTAGTTCTTAAGACTGAAGTTCCATGTCCTCCCATGTTTAGGACTCTGGGTACCCCATCCATCTTCTCTAGCCCAAGCACCTCTTTATCTTTCTCCCCTATCTCCCTGTCCTATCTTATGTTATGTGTGGAAACATCACACAAAAATTGAGTCTATGAACCTACATCATGTGTGCATTTTCTCTTATTTCTAATGGTGACTGAGACATGGTCCCTTGATCTCAAGAAGTAAGCAGAGTCTTTTGTGGGGAGAATACTTACAGTAGAGTCTGAAAAAGGGTGGCATGAAGAAGAAGCACAAAATGATGCAGGAAAACATGAAAAGGACACCAGACAGACTTGAGGCATCATGAAAACATCTCTGAAGGAAAGCCACTTCTACCTGGTCAGAGAGAAGAGTGAGGGTGCTGTAAGTGGAGGAGCCTGTGCAAAGGCTTGAAAGTGAGATAGAACAATCAAGGAAAGCTAAGGAAATGCAAGCTGTTTATTGTGCCTGGAGCACTGGGTGGAGGGGAAGCAAAGACTTTGAGCAGTAAATAGAGCCAGGCCACACACATTTTATGATTTTTTTTTTCTATCTGGCAGGAAGAGAGCTTAAATAAAACAAAGTCCTTATTCTCAAAGACCTTACCTTTTAATGGGGAAGCTAGAAAAGAAACAGATATGTAATGCGTTTCAGAGGGTGTGAAAGTGCTGGAAGTTAAAACAAGGTAGGTAAGGAAGAGAGTGAATGTAGGCAGGAATTGAGGAAGAGGTGGTGTTGTCATTATTATTTTTTGTAGTATAAAGGGCCCTGCAATAAGGGGGCGCATGAGCAGAGACTGCATGGTGACAGGCAGTAAATCACACATCGGGAGGAAGAACATCCCAAGTAAGGAGATCTGCAAGTGCAAAGTCTGAGGATGAAGCATGCTCAGTGTGTTTAAGGGAATGTTTGGAGGTTAGTGTGGGTATAGTCGAGTGAGTAAGGAGGAGAGTAGTAGGAGATGAAGTTGAGCTGATGAAGATGAGTCAGAGCACATAAATCCTTGTAAGGTATTATAATGACTGCAAATGTTTCTTGGGTAAGATAGGAGGCCTCTGGAACATGTTGCACAGAGGATGTGACATGATTTGTCTTGTGTATTAAGATAATCCTTTTAACTACCTTAGGGGAAACAGACTGTACTATAAAGCAAAATCAGGTTCAAAATGATGATGGCTTGGAACATGGTGGTAGCAGTAGAAGTAGTAGAAAGTAGTTGTACTCCAGATATCAACATCTGGAATACCTGGAATAAAGAGTCGTCAGCATTTGCTAAAGATTGGATGTAGAATGGGGGAGACAGACATGTGCCAGAAGTAACTCCAAGTCTTCTCTCAGCATCTTGAAAGGCAGAGTTTCTGGGTTATAGAAAACTGTTATTGAGAATGTTTTTTCCTTGATGTGAATACCAGGATATGGTTTTGGATATGATGAGTCTAAGATGACTTTTAGATGTCCAAATGAAAATACTGATGCACAGGCAATTAGATATGAGTCTGGACTATATTATAAATACTTATTTGGGATTTACAAGCATATAGATGATACCATCTATATGTTAAACATGATGTTAAATTAGATGACCAGACATGAGAATATAACAAAGAATAAGATAGGTCTGAGAACAAAGTTCTGGGACATTTCAATATACAACGATAACGAAGATGAAGATTCACAGTAATTGACTCTGAAAATACCATTGTCAAACATGTTGAGGATTTAGACATCATCCTAACTATAAAGTAGCTGGTACTGTGAATAAATTCTCTGTAGTATGAATGACTACTTCTACTTCCTTGTTGGATCTGATACCAGCTATAGGGCCCACTATTACTGAGTGATACCAATGGATCATTGAAACAAGCACTTTAAATTTTTGAGAATTATTGGATATACCCAGGTTGGAAAAAATAATTAACTTGCTGGATTAAGCCATACATGAAATAAATGCTACAAATTAAAACAATTCTAATAACACAACTTGTAATTCCTAGTCACTTTTCAGTTTCTGCTGGGGCAGAAAATTGAGGGAGGCCAGAAAGAAATTCTGGAATATGCTTAGCTGGGAAAGAACATCAGATAGAAATACATTTGTGAGGTTTGAGGATTTTGTTTTAGGCTTTTATTTGATTAATTGGTTGAAAATTTATAGAGAATACTTTGTTTGGCTAAATTGTGTCCCCCCGAGTACAAGTTAGTTAATTTATGTACACTGCTGCTCAGATGATCAGTCATGTCCCATTCTCTGCGACCCCACGGACTGTAGCCTGCCAGGCTCCTCTGTCACGGAATTCTCCTGGCAAGAATACTGCAGTGGGCTGCCATTTCCTCCTCTAGGGGATCCAATTCATGTATAATTATATATCATATTATATATACATGTTTATATTACATATAAATATAGCTATATAAATATATATATGGTTTATACTACATACACCATTAAAGTTAAGAGTAGGAGGACCTTGAAGGAAGTCAGTTTGCAGGTGGAAAGGAAATATGGCTTCATTACTTACTAGCTGTTTAAGCATGTTACTTAACATTTTTGTGCTTCAGTTTTTCTCATTAATAATAAAAGTGACTATCTTATAATTTTGTTTTGAATATAAAAATGTGTTAATATGTGTAAAAAACAGAACAATGACTGGTCAAAGGAAATAATAAACAGTTAAAATTTTATTACAGTTAGAAAATACTACCTATTTCTCAAAAAGGAGTGACTTTCATATTGTGTCATCTTATCTGCTGAGAAGTGGATGAAGTAAAAAGAGACAGACTACTGGCAGGATAAACAACCGTTTAGAATAAGCAGTCATTGGAGGAGAAATTCTAGACAGTAAAGCTGTTCGTTCCTCTTATTCTAATGTCTCATCTCCTCATTTGTAAAATAAATGGGTCAGTCAAGCTGATTTTCTAAATATATTTCATCTTTGATTTTAAATATTTGCACATTTGGCATCAATGATCACCAGATTCACTTTTCAATTGATAAAACAACCTGACATAGACTGTTTCTATGATTCTATGTGTCTTCGGAATGGAGAATTTTTATCACAGCTCTGCGTATCTGTTTTGTCTTCACACTGTAGATGATGGGGTTCATGACAGGGGGGATTAGCAGGTAGGTGTTAGCAATCATAGTATGTACATAGGCTGGGGCCCGTTTCCCGAATCTGTGAACAAAGGACAGACTGATCAATGGGATATAGAAAATGGCAACAGCCCCAATATGAGAGATACATGTGCTGAAGGCTTTCTTCCTCTCTTCTGGGGATGCAATGCTGAGGATAGTCTTAATGATCAAAACATAAGAAAAGGGGATGAGGATTGAGTCCACACCAACAGTAGAGATCATGGCAGTCAGCCCCACTGCACTGTTGATCCTGGTGTCTGTGCACGAGAGCTTCATCACATCAGGGTGGAAACAGTAGGAGTGGTGGAGCATGTGGCTGCGGCAATAGGACAGTCTTGTAAGAAGTGCTACCATTGGCGTGAGTGTTAGTGTCCCCCTGATGACAATGGCCACTCCAATTTGAGTTATTCTGGAGTCCGTTAAAATCATGGCATACCTGAGGGGTTCAGAGATGGCCACAAAACGATCAAAAGCCATGGCCAACAGCACTGATGATTCCATGACAGTGAAGAGTTTAATAAAGAACATTTGTGACAAGCAGGTATTAAAGCTGATCTCTCTGGCATTGAACCAGAATATACCCAGCATGGTGAACAGAGTGGATATTGACAAGCCAAGGTCAGTGGTGGACAGCATGGAGAGGAAATAGTACATGGGCTCATGGAGGTTGGGCTGAGTGACAATGGCAAAGAGAACCAGGCTGTTTCCTGAGAGAGCAGTTGCATAGAGAAAGCAGAAGGGAATGGAGATCCAGGTGTGGAAGGCTTCCAGCCCAGGAACACCAGTCAGCAGAAAAATGACGGAAGAGGATGTAGTATTTTGCAAGTTTGACATGATGAATTAAAAAGTACAGAATTCCAAGATGAAATTCTGGAATAACCAAAAAACTTACACTTAAACAGGCAATCCAATTACAAATAATTTTATTCAACCAAAAACTAACCTGAGATGAAGACCTATATACCATGTAAATATGAATGGCTGATATAAATTGATAAAATAATTGCAAAATTTCAACTGCTTTAAAAATACTTTTTTTTTCCTGTATTTGCTCCTGCTCATGATTTTTCTTCCCTGGGACATTTTGCTGGTAGCAAGGTTTATATTATGTGATCTTTTCCTCTAGCCAGAGATGGCAGAACTAAGAAAAGACTCTTGACCCAAGACTGGCTGATCATATTCCATCCTCTTTGGAATATATTCTGTATAGTTGGCATCAGAGACAAATGATTGAGGCTTTGGAGGAGCAATATTACATTGGTCAAGAGCAGAGAAAGCAGTGAAGCTTACAGATAATTTGGGAAGCCAGAAAATATTGAGAAAAGGATACTTATAATGCAAAATAACGTGTATTAAGTGATAATAAATGACTTAGGCATCAGTGCGGTCACGTGCAGGTGACTATTGTATCTAACCTTTCAAATGACCCTTGTCATTTGACCCTTGACCAGACCCTTACAGCATCTGGAATTGCATTAAAAAGATGGAGAGCTAGAACACAGACTTATTACCTACAGAGGCCTCTGGCCCCAACTTGATATAACATATTGTCAGTTTCAAATATATTTCTTCAATTTCTTTAAAGACTAGCTTTTCTCCATTAGCAAAGAACAGATTTTTCTCCATTTTGTTAAGACATGGTTCTCAGGAGGCACCTAATAGAATCTTATTGCTTTGCTTTGGAGGGGAACATAAAACTTTATTTTTCATCGAGTAAGCAATTGCAGCCTGGGTAAACAGGTCTGTATGAGTTGGAAGAAGGGGTATGGGGAAAACAGAGATTAGTATTCCAAAGCTTTTAGAATGGCATATGTGAAAGAGGGTTGAGCCAGAATGAACTTGTAACCAATGTTAAGGTCACTGTTCCTTAAGGGAACCTAAGCGTTTCCAGATCACACAGTTTCACCCAAAGTGCAAGGTGAAGAATTCTCTAAATACATCTCTTAGTTTTAACAGGAAATTTTTAATTTGATTAATGGAAAAGTCAAGGAAAAAAGAGTGTTATGTTACATGAGTTGGTCAAATCAGTGAACTATGAGTTCATAGTCTCCAGTTTAGAAAAATAAGACTGTCTTCAGAGAACCAATCAAATTACTATCAGGATATATTAGCAAATCTCATAAAGGAAATGAGAGTTAACAAAAAGGGAATATTTATTTAAAAAGGGAATTTTTTTCTGGACACTACTCCCAATGATTGTTTATTGAGTGTCATGGATTTGATCATTTTATAGAAATGAAGTATCAAGATTCCCTAGCGGTTCACAGGTTAAAAAAAAAAAACAAATCTGCCTGACAATGCAGGGGACACAGATTTGATTCCTGGTTTAAGAAGATCCCACATGTCTTGGGGCATAAGGTTATGCGCCTCAACTACTGAAGGCTGGGTACTTAGAACCAGTGCTCTACCGTAAGAGAGACCACTGCAGTGAGAAATGCATGCCTCTGCCAGAGAGTAACCTCCGCTTGCCGCAACTAGAGAAATCACATGCAGCGAGAAAGACCCAGAGCAGCCAAAAGTAAAGAAACAATTTTAAAAAAATACTTAAAAAAATGAAGTATCAATAGATACTGTTTCACAAAACTGGCATGTATTTCACAATTAACTGTGAAAGTTTGAAAGATTAACAGGTTCTATTAGCACTTTTTGAAATTAATTATAACTATAGTGATTTCTGAAAAAAATTTTTTTACACCTTTTACATTTAATAAGTATGTATTGATCAGGAAGATAAACTAAAAATCTATTAAATGAATGATACTCATGATAATCTAAAATAATGGGTTCACATCTCATTTTCCACAAGTCTTTGACCTATTTCTTATCATTTTCATAGAGCCTGGGACTCAGGTTTTGAAGTTAACAACTTTTTGAGGTTACTCGGAGGTAGAGAAATTATGAAAAAGGGATCACTTCAATTCTGTGTATAAATGGTTTGGGGTATTTGCAAAAGGCTTTCCAAGAAAAACAGTACTTGAAATAATTCCACATTTTGTCTCTGTCAAGACAAAGTATTCCAAGCCAGAAAGTGTCAAGCCAGAATGAGCTTGTAATATTGCTTCTTTGCTCTTGCCTTACACTCTCAGAGACATTTCCTGAGCACCTCCTCTGGGCACAGTGCTGTGTTGGAAGCTAAGATATAACACAAACAAAACACCTCTTACAGAGTTTATAATTAAGGGAGAATGAATGCTGCTGCTTATAATTTAAATATCCAGCATATCATGATGAATAATAAAAATTGTTATGAGAATACAAAAGACCTCCATATATGTCAACTAATTCTGCCTGTCACAATGATTTTCACAATGATTTGCAATGATTAAGTGTAACTTTTGTCACTGAGCTCTACACAATTTTATGAGATCAGTTTAAAAAAATAAACTGCTATATGAACAATTTCTCTTTCACCCTAAAGTCTTCATGATTTCCCTTATTTTATAATTCAGTTTATTTGCTGCTTGTTTTCATTCTTGTCATTTTTTCCCCCTTCCCTTTCTTACTGCATGATCAGAAGAATGGTACAGGTTGAAATGATCTGTGCTGAGCTTGGCAGAAGAGAACTTCCTTGAATACCTTCTTTTCCATTGGACTAAACCAACACTCTCCCTGCACCCTCTTATCAGCCATGCTGGGCTCAGACACAGGGGCTTCCTTATTCCTTTCAGAGCCAGCAACTCCCCTTACGCTCTTTATCATCTACCATAAATACCTCATTTGTTCCAGCATCAAACTGGGTGCTCACCAAATTGTGTCAGCACTAATGGTAAAAAGCAAGCAAATAACGGAGGTTTGGTGCCTGAGAAAACCAGAGAGATGTCAGGACCTCATCATTGAGAGGAAGAAAACCTCATCTTTAATCAGAGCCCAGTGACACTTATGAAAAAAAAGTAAAATTACCTGTTTGAAAAACTGTATACTAGGCATGTGCATATCAGAGGAATCACAGACAAACAAATGCCACTAGTTGTAGAGCTCTTAAATTAAGGAAAGTAGGGAAAACCACTAGACCATTCAGGTATGACCTAAATCAAATCCCTTACAATTATACAGTGGAAGTGACAAATAGATTCAAGGGATTAGATCTCATAGAGTGCCTGAAGAACTATGGATGGAGGTTCATGACATTGTACAGGAGGCAGTGGTCAAGACCATCCCCAAGAAAAAGAAATGCAAAAAGGCAAAATGATTGTCTGAGGAGGCCTTACAAATAGCTGAGAAAAGAAGAGAAGTGAAAGGCAAAGGAGAAAAGGAAAGATATTCCCATCTGAATGCAGAGTTCCAAAAAATAGCAAGGAGAGATAAGAAAGCCTTCCTCAGCGATCAGTGCAAAGAAATGGAGGAAAACAATAGAATGGGAAAGTCTAGAGATTTCTTCAGGAAAATTAGAGATACCAAGGGAACATTTCATGCAAACATGGGCACAATAAAGGACAGAAATTATATGGACCTAACAGAAGCAGAAGATATTAAGAAGAGGTGGTAAGAATATATAGAAGAACTGTAAAAAATAGATCTTCATGACCCAGATAATCATGATGGTGTGATCACCAACCTAGAGCCAGATATCCTGGAATGCAAAGTCAAGTGGGCCTTAGGAGCATCACTATGAACAAAGCTAGTGGAGGTGATGGAATTCCAGTTGAGCTATTTCAAATCCTAAAAGGTAATGCTGTGAAAGTGCTGCACTCAATATGCCAGCAAATTTGGAACACTCAGCAGTGTCTGCAAGACTGGAAAAGTTCAGTTTCATTCCAATCCCAAAGACAGGCAATACCAAAGAATGCTCAAACTACCGCACAATTGCACTCATCTCACTCTCTAGTAAAGTAATGCTCAAAATTCTCCAAGCCAGGCTTCAACAGTATGTGACCATGAACTTCTAGATGCTCAAGCTGGATTTAGAAAAGGCAGAGGAAACAGATCAAACTGCCAACATCTGTTGGATCATCGAAAAAGCAAGAGAGTTCCAGAAAAACATCTATTTCTGCCTTATGGACTACGCCAAAGCCTTTGACTGTGTGGATCACAACAAACTGTGGGAAATTCTTAAAGAGATGGGAATACCAGACCACCTGACCTGTCTCTAGAGAAACCTGTATGCAGGTCAGGAAGCAACAGTTAGAACTGGACATGGAACAACAGACTGGTTCCAAATAGGAAAAGGAATACATCAAGGCTGTATGTTGTCACCCTGCTTATTTAACTTATATGCAGAGTACATCATGAGAAATGCTGGGCTGGATGAAGCACAAGCTGGAATCAAGATTGCTGGGAGAAATATCAATAACCTCAGATATGCAGATGACACCACCCTTATGGCAGAAAGTGAAGAAGAACTAAAGAGCCTCTTTTTGACAGTGAAAGAGGAGAGTGAAAAAATTGGCTTAAAACTCAACATTCAGAAAACTAAGATCATGGCATCTGGTCCCATCACTTCATGGCAAGTTGATATGGAAGCAGTGGAAATAGTGACAGACTTTATTTTCTTGGGCTCCAAAATCACTGCAGATGGTGACTGCAGCCATTACATTAAAAGACACTTGCTCCTTGGGAGAAAAGTTATGACCAACTTAAACAGCATATTAAAAAGCAGAGACATTACTTTGCCAACAAAGGTTCATCTAGTCAAAATTATGGTTTTTCTAGTAGTCATGTGTGGATGTGAGAGTTGGACCATAAAGAAACCTGAGTGCCAAAGAATTGATGCTTTTGAACTGTAGCGTTGGAGAAGACTCTTGAGGGTTCCTTGGACTGCAAGGAGATCAAACCAATCAATCCTGAAGGAAATCAGTCCTGAATATTCATTGGGACTGATGCTAAAGCTGAAGCTCTGATGCTCTGGTCCTTCTTTAGTGTCTTATTTAGTGCCACTGACTCCCTTTCTGCACTCTACAATACTCAAGTTTTATCCCAATCTATTAATGAAAGCTTCCCTCACATTTACGTTGATTTTTTCCAACACATTCAATTCAACCAAGACAGATTGAGCATCTTTCTTAACCAGCCACTGTGCTTAGCTAGTGGGAGAAATACAACATAAACTGTTTCTCTCAGTTTCCTGCCATATTTTATAATAACAAAAATGTTCTTTGAAAGGCAGTATACTTTTGTTTATCATTCCTTTACCCTCCGTAACAATCCAGATTATTTCTCTAATGACTCTCAGAATATTCCCCAACTGTCATCAGTGACTTCCTAAATACGAAATCTAAAAGTTTATTTGCACATTCATTTTCCTCTCCCTCATTTCACATTTTCTCAGTGTTGACCATCTCCTCTTTGAAACTGTCTCCTTTATTAGCTTCAGTGATAGTGATTCTGTGAGATTTTCTGCCCTGGTGATCAAACAACATTTTTGTTCCCTGTCTTGTAATTGTGCTGTTCTTTAAGACTCTCTTTAAGACTTTTTTTGGCTCCAAAATCACTGAAGATGGTGACCGCAGCCACGAAATTAAAAGACGCTTGCTCCTTGGAAGCAAAGCTATGACCAATATAGACAACATATTAAAAAGCAGAGACATTACCAACAAATGTCCATCTAGTCAAAGCTATGGTTTTTCCAGTAGTCATCATGTATGGATATGAGGGATGGACTATAAAGAAAGCTGAGCACCAAAAAACTGATGCTTTTGAACTGTGGTATTGGAGAAGACTCTTGAGAGTTCCTTGTACTGCAAGGAGATCCAACCAGTCCATCCTAAAGGAAATCAGTCCTGAATATTCATTGGAAGGACTGATGCTGAAGCTGAAACTCTAATAGTTTGACCACCTGATGGGAAGAACTGACTCATTTGGAAACACCCTGACGCTGGGAAAGATTGAAGGCAAGAGGAGAAGGGGACGACAGAGGATGAGATGGTTGGATGGCATCACTGACATGATGGACATGAGTTTGAGTAGGCTCTGGGAGTTGGTGATGGACAGGGAAGCCTGGCATGCTGCAGTCCATGGGGTCACAAAGAGTCGGACATGACTGAGCAACTGAACTGAACTGAAGACTGTAATTTTCTTCCAAGAAGTTCCTCTTATTTTTTGCACTTACATCCTTATGACTCACAAACCTGAGATCAAATTACAGCCTCTTCAAAGTTCTGCATTTTAAAAGTTAATAGAATTTTGAAGCTGTAAGAAGATTTCTAGGCTTCAACTAGGTTATGGAAGTAGAATGAGTAAATCAAATTGATGATTTAGGAAAAGAACTGGCAGTAATTTGGAGAACAAATCAAAGTTCTCTGCTTAGGGCCAGTGAATAAAATATGAATAACTACTTCATCTATACCCAAGGGATAGCTCTACCCATATATCCTCAGACAGCTCAGTCAGTAAGAATCAAGAAGATCCTACCCCCTCTCCCATTCCAAACCTGGCTCCCTCTTCTTTGCTTCATTTATCAGAAAATGACATCGAACTCTAGAAGATCATCTGCTCAGAATTGCCTTGCTCATGCACACACATACCATGCATACTCACCATTCACTCACTTAGCCTCAATATACAAGTCATCATTAACTTCATATTGATTTTGTTTCTGAAATGTCAAAAACTGGAGCCTTAAGAGGGTTGCATGTGGAGGCTTAGTAATAGCAGTCTGGTTGGTTGTGGAACCTTGCAGTTGTATTTCATCGCAATCTTCTTAAATCAAAAACATGAAACTATTCTTAAAGAATAAAAGAGGACTAATGAATATGGTTAGGAGGAAACACAAAAATTCCCCCAAACGAATGTTTTGTGCAGCCATCACCAGAAAGTCTGTTCAACCCATCCTCTGAGTCCTCGCACAGCCTTCATTTTCTCTTACGGGAAATAAGCTACAGTCTCTCTACTAATTTTCTTGTCCACTTTGATCACAGTGATGCACTTCTTCAATTGCACTGCCATGAGCTGCAGTTTGTGGTGACGGCTTTAACTGCTGAATTAGACTATATAGTATTATCAGTATTGTCCAAGTCATTGCCAACAGCATGGCTGTTGTGTGACTGATCTGGGTTTAGATCCTTGCTCAAACACCAACTAGTTTTGAGATCTTGTATGGTGATAATGACAAAAATATAACAACAGCTACTGCTCTGTGAACATTACTTTGCCAAGTACTCTATGAGCATTCTATCTTTTCATTTTTACTATAACACCATGTAGCAGTATTATATTCACTTTTCTGATGAAGAAATTGAGTATGAAAGAAGTTACGAAACATATACAGGATCACATACAACTAGTGAACATCAGAGTAGGGATTCTAAACCTATTTCTTTTTAATTTCAATGCTCAGGCTCTCAAAAACTATTCTCACTGAAACCTACAAGTAATGTAAACTTTCTTTCATTTGGTTTCCTTCTCTGTGAGATTGAACACACACTGTGTCTAGTACAGTACCTGACATGCATTAGATGTTCAAAATTGGTATTTTTTCATTTTTAGTAAGAATCATTGGGCTTTTCAGCCACTGAAAATCTCTTTAGTTTTCTTGAGCACCAAACCACTAACTAGGATAAATGTATTAGCAACTGATTAAGTCATTTGACTAATGAACAACAGGACATCCCACCCACACCTGGCAGAACAAAACACCCCTTTTCTACAGATTTCCTGAGAATAAATAATTATGTAAATTCTACCCTCCACCTCAGCCCACCATCCCATTATCTAGGCTAATTCTGCTCCGGGTGAGGAGACTCTCATCTGTGGGTAGGAAAGTTTGGCTTGCCTAGAGCTGAGCTTTTTCAAAACAATGCTACTTACAGGGCCCATACAGCAGTCTTCCTGTCCCTCTCAGGCTGACTCACAATGCCGGGAAGGCTTTAGATCCAGCTGAGGGTGAGCTTGTGAGAAGGCTTATCTTCAGACTGGCTGGAGACAGTCTCAGAGCTGAGCGGCCAACTCCCTGTGGTGCTGTCACTCGCTATGTCTCTAGAGTATGCTGGTTCCCAGAAGACTTCTTTTGCCTCATATAGTCTTTTTATACCTTCCATTATGCGATTGCATTTTGTGGCTATGTGCTTTATAGGCTGATGTAATTTTTTGTACTGTGCACTTTTATTGAAGGATTTCTCATATGAACAGTTTGGAGATATAAGTCACATACCGTAAATTCCACCATTTATAGTGTACAATTTAAAAAGTTCTAGTAAACTCACAGAGTTGTTCAACAACCATCATCACAGTCTAATTTTAGAAAATATTCATCACCCCCAAAAGAAACTCCATACTTATTTGCAGTCACTCTAAAGAGGACTTTTTTTAAATGAAATTTTATACCCAACTGCTAAAATGCACCAGCTATTGTGAATGTAAATCACACTCTACCCCACAGTATCTGTCATTAAGTGCAGTCTTGTTTTATTAAACTACCTATAAACACAAGTAGCCTTTCTCTTACAAAAATTGTTATCCATCTGTACATATTTAGTAATAAAAGTGTCCTAAATTCCAAACATCAAGCTAAGTGCTAGAGATTTAAAAAAAAGAATATAGCAATAATACTTACTGTTCAGGGTCTCCTAGTTTAGTATAGAAAACAGGTTAACTGATAATTTCTGATACTGATAAGCAATGATAACATTCCCGCAGAGCCTGTACCAAGTGTTGGTTAATATAGTAAATGAAAATCTCAGTCTATCACTGAGGTGTGCAGAAAATCAAGTTTTTTTTACTTTTGCATAACTCAACCTATTTTCTGTTTTAAAGTCCAAGCCCACTAGGTGGAAGAAAACTAATCACAGTAATTTGGGGTTCTGCCTACTTCTGTTTAAATGTGGAGGATCTTATTTGCACATCTGAGTATATCTGATGTGAGGTGAATATTATCTTCGTTAGTCTTTGGTAATTAGCACCCACAGATTTCTTTGGGAGGTCCATCTTCTCTCCTTACGGTACCTTTAGATCCTTAAATATTGCCACCATTTCTGGACCACTCTTAGAGTCATCTGTGATTTCTCTCTTACACTCTGTATACAAACCACTGGAAAATCATGCCAATATGTTTGAAAACACAAGCAGAATTCAATCACTCTTAATCACCTCCCAAAATGCCTCTCTTATCCAAAACACAATTATCTCTCATTTGGGTATTTTCAGAAATTTCCTAACCATTTTCCCTGCTCCCATCCCCACCACCAACTCTGTTTTACCACAGAAAATGTCTTTCCCTGAAATATTTTGTTTTATAACGTAACAAAACAATGACAGAAATATTTGAGTATGTAGTCTATGCCCAAGTTATCATGCCAAATGTTTATGGTAGGCAAAATAATGGCCGCCAGAGATGACCTGGATAATAATATGTTGTTATCCTGGAACCAGTAAATATGTTAGCTTTACATGACAGAAGGGATTTTGAAGATGTGATTGAAGTTGAAGCCCTGGAGATGGGAGATTATGCTGTAGAATATGGGTCAGTTAAGTTCAGTCACTCAGTCATGTCCGACTCTTTGCGACCCCATGAACCACAGCATGCCAGGCCTCCCTGCCCATCACCAACTCCCGGAGTCCACCCAAACCCATGTCCATTGAGTAGGCGATGCCATTCAACCATCTCAACCTCTGTCATCCCC
This sequence comes from Okapia johnstoni, assembly GCA_024291935.2. Lineage (NCBI taxonomy): Eukaryota > Metazoa > Chordata > Mammalia > Artiodactyla > Giraffidae > Okapia > Okapia johnstoni. The sequence continues at coordinate 27,725,980 of CM044325.1, forward strand.
TTCTCCTCCTGCCCTCAATATTTCCCAGCATCAGGGTCTTTTAAAATGAGTCAGCTCTTCGCATGAGGTGGCCCAAGTATTGGAGTTTCAGCTTCAACATCAGTCCTTCCTAGTTTAGGAGGACTGATCTTCTTTAGGATGGACTGGTTGGATCTCCTTGCAGTCCAAGGGACTCTCAAGAGTCTTCTCCAGTACCACAGTTCAAAAGCATCAATTCTTTGGTGCTCAGATTTCTTTATAGTCCAAATCTCACATCCATACATGACCACTGGAAAAACAATAGTCTTGACTAGATGGATCTTTGTTGACAAAGTAATGTCTCTGCTTTTTAATATGCTGTCTATGTTGGTCATAACTTTCTTTCCAAGGAGTAAGCGTCTTCTAATTTCATGGCTGAAATCACCATCTGCAGTGATTTTGGAGCCCAGAAAAATAAAGTCTGTCACTGTTTCCACTGTTTCCACTGTTTCCTCATCTATTTGCCATGAAGTGATGGGACCGGATGCCATGATCTTAGTTTTCTGAACGTTGAGCTTTAAGCCAACTTTTTCACTCTCCTCTTTCACTTTCTTCAAGAGGCTCTTTAGTTCTTCTTCACTTTCTGCCATAAGGGTGATGCCATCTGCATATCTGAGGTTATTGATATTTCTCCCAGCAATCTTGATTCCAGCTTGTGCTTCATCCAGCCCAGGGTTTCTCGTGATATACTCTGCATATAAGTTAAATAAGCAGGGTGACAATATACAGCCTTGACATACTCCTTTTCCTATTTGGAACCAGTCTGTTGTTCCATGTCCAGTTCTAACTGTTGCTTCCTGACCTGTATACAGGTTTCTCAAGAGGCAGGTCAGGTGGTCTGGTATGCCCATCTCTTTCAGAATTTTTCACAGTTTATTGTGATCCACACAGTCAAAGGCTTTGGCATAGTTAATAAAGCAGAAATAGACGTTTTTCTGGAACTGTCTCACTTTTTTGACGATCCAGCGGATGTTGGCAATTTGACCTCTGGTTCCTCTGCCTTTTCTAAAACCAGCTTGAACATCTGGAAGTTCACGGTTCACGTACTGTTGAAGCCTGGCTTGGAGAATTTTGAGTATTACTTTACTAGCGTGTGAGATGAGTGTAGTTGTGCGGTAGTTTGAACATTCTTTCGCATTGCCTTTCTTTGGGATTGGAATGAAAACTGACCTTTTCTAGTCCTGTGGCCACTGCTGAGTTTTCCAAATTTGCTGGCATATTGAGTTCAGCACTTTAACAGCATCACCTTTCAGGATTTAAAAGCTCAACTGGAATTCCATCACCTCCACTAACTTTGTTCCTAGTGATGCTTCCTAAGGCCCACTTGACTTCACATTCCAGGATGTCTGGCTCTAGGTGAGTGATCACACTATCGTGATTATCTAGGTCATGAAGATCTTTTTTGTACAGTTCTTCTGTGTATTCTTGCCACCTCTTCTTAATATCTTCTGCTTCTGTTAGGTCCATACCATTTCTGTCCTTTATTGAGCCCATCTTTGCATGAAATATGCCCTTGGTATCTCTAATTTTCTTGAAGATCTGAAAATCAATCTGGGTAGGTCCAATCTAATCATATGAGTCCTGAAAGGTGGAGAGCCAGAGAGATGGCAGCATGAGAAGGACTTGATCCACTGTTGCTGGCTTTGAAGGTGGCAGAAGGAGACAACTAAGGAAAGTGGGCAGCCTCTAGAAGGAGAAAAGGCAGCATATTGATCCTCCCCTAGACCGTCTTAGACTCTCTAGGAAAGAATGCAGCCCTGCTAATGCCTTTAGTTTTAGCTCAGTGAGACTCTTGTCAGACTTGTGATCTGCACAACTATAATAAATTTGGAAGAAGAATCTAGTAGTCCTTTGATACATGCTGTTACCAAGGTTTAAGTAACTTACTTCAGTCTCTCAGTTAATAAGTGGCACAACCACTATTAAAAGCATGGCCTATTGGAGAGCTTTTCATGTTTAAAACTCATTCCCTAGAGAATTTCACATGCCCATCCATTTGCCACTGATTCCAATTCAAGATGTTCTAATCCCATAGCATGCATTCATGCCTGTATACCAGATTGGATATTAAGATACTGTCACTGTGTATGTTTATATTTTGCATATGAAATTTTGTTCTGTTGTGTGTCCTCACAGTGAACTTAAGACCTGTGAAAACATTTCCTCTACCAGGCTGGTTAAATTCTATGGCAGTGAATGCTGCCCTAGATCTCAGAAACTACTTGACAATACCAGAATTATTTTTCCTCTAGACAAAAATGTTAGTTTTCTCTCAAAGCAGTAGAGTTACTGTAGTAGCATTGTGTGCATTCTGTGACAGAGCTTGGTGTGTGCACATGGATCTGGTGATACGATGATCCACACATGGGTGGACAGACTTTCAATATATGGCCCTTCTCACTGCTGTTCTCTCACACTAGCCTAGGAGAAGAGCTGCTTGTATATCAATCCAACCTTCTGAAAAACCTGAGCAAAATATCCCTCAATAAAATTAGTTTCAAAAGGCATATGCAGTTATCAAAATGTCAATATCAATAACATTGAATCTGGGAAACACCTCAGTCTGTGATGTCATTCAACTCCATGTTAATGTGTGCCAAACTTGTTAATCCAAACAGAAAGAATAGAACTAAAAACAAACAAACAAAAAATTGCACCATAGGGAGTGACAATAAATATTACTTATTGAGTATCAACATTTTATTACAGTAAACAGTAAAAACTCTTTCCTAACAAATCAGCAAAATTTTTTAAACATACTGCACAGTGTTGTGTCCCTGTCCCTGTTACAGGGAATAGTGTTAAGCACTATTTTGGCTTCCCTGGTGGCTCAGTGGTAAAGAACCCACCTGCTATTGCAGAAGACACAGGTTCAGTCTCTGGGTCAGAAAGATCCCTGGAGAAGAAAATGACAACCTACTCCAGTATTCTTGCCTGGGAAATCCCATGGACAGAGGAGCCTGACAGGCCAGAGTCCACAGGATCACGAAAAGGCAGACACGACTTAGCAACTACACAGCAATAACAATAAACACTATTTTACAATATTTTTATAAACTTCATGAATGGAATAAGAAATGGCAACTCACTCCAGTATTCCTGCCTGGGAAATTCCATGGACAGAGGAGCCTGGCAGGATACAGTCCATGGGGTCACAAAGAGTTGGACACGACTGAGTACACATGCATAAACTTTATGGAAGTGAATCTTCCAATATATCAATGCTTTAAAATGCCCATAATATTTCATTTCTAAAAATTCATTTAAAGGAAAAGTATCAGAGATTCCAGCTACATTTCATGTAGGGGAACATTTATTGCAGCATTATTCACAGAAGTAAATGTAGACAATTCTCAATGGTGCAGAAATAAAGCATTTATACTGAGTCATAGAATGTTATAGAACCTTTAAAATTCATGCATATAGCAGCTGATGTGGATGGTAATCCTGAATCAGGAAATGAGAAAGCAGGAATCAGGGCTGAGGGTTTTATAGGGCAGTAAACAGTATAGGTTCTGAAAGACACAAAGTCTGGGACAGAAGCAAGAGGCCAGAGGTGAATCAGGTAATCTAATGTGTCAAAACTGTAGAAATAAACTTAAAAGTAAGCAAACAGTAATAACAGCAGCAAAACCTGGTTGCTGCATCAATGAATATTGTATTTGGGTCACTATTCACAAAAAATAATAAGGTCCTACAATGTGTACTGGCCCTATGTGATCTGGTGAAAGTCTAATTTCTCCTCTTCTCTTTGATTCAGTCTTGTCAAATTAGCAGCAGTTTCTCCTTCCTTGCTGACTTGGCCAACATTAACCATTTGATTTTAGTGGACCAAGAAACGTGTTACTGTTGTTTGGTTGCAAAGTAATGTCCAACTCTTATGTGACCCCATGGACTATAGTCTGACAGGCTCCTCCATCCATGGGATTTCCCAGGCAAGAATACTGGAGCAAGTTTCCATTTCCTTCTCCAAGGGATTTTCCCAACCCGGGGATTGAACCCTGTGTCTCTTGCATTGCAGGTGGATTCTTTACTGCTGAGCCACGAGGGACGCCCATGAAGAAATGTAGCTCTTCCTATTTTCTCTTTATCAGCTTCTTCCAGCTCTTCCTATTCTTCCTGTTTAGTTCATTCCTCTCTGCTTCCACCATGTCTTTCATGTGCTTCCATCAAAATTCTTTATTCATTCATCTTTACAAAAGTATTGTATGCAAAATACACGTTATTGATAAAGATCTGAGGATGTAACTTTGCCCAAATACGCAAACTCTAGTGGAGGATATAATTACATGGGAAATTATAATGTCATATTATAGTTACTCAAAAAGGGGAATTAATAGAGATCTTTGCTACTAAAGAAGTATCGTGAGATGGGATGGGTTCTGGGACCTACAACTCTTTGCTTCAGTGTTTGCAATTGGACACATGTCTCCTATAGCTCACCCCTCCTTAGGGAGTGAGCAATGAAACCTGTTACTTGTTTTCTGTCCCTTGTTGTACAGCATAAGTCCCAATAAACCCTTTCCTGACTTTCTCATCTGGCCTCTTATCAGTTTCTATTGATTAAAGAGTGCGAGAATTCTGACTAGTAACAATAGTATTGGCATCCCCTGGAAGCTTGTTAGAAAGGCAGAATAGGGTGTGCAGAAAAGGGAACCCTTTTGCACTGTTGTGGGAATGTAAATTGATATAGTCACTAAGGAGAACAGTATGGAACTTACTTAAAAACCTAAAAATAGAACAACCATGTGACCCAGCAATCCCACTACTGGGCATATGTCCAGAGAAAACTAGAATTCAAAAAGACCCATGCACCCCTATAGTCACTGCAGCCCCATTTACAATAACCAGGATATGGAAACAACCTAAATGTCCATCAAAAGAAGAATGGATAAAGAAGATGTGGTACATATATACAATGGAATTACTACTCAGCCATAAAAAAGAATGAAATTGGGTCCTTTGTAGAAATATGGATGGACCTAGAGACTGTCACACAGAGTGAAGTAAGTCAGAAAGAGAAAAACAAATATTCTATATGAACTCATATATGTGGAATCTGAAAAAAATCGGTGTAGGTGATCTTATTGACAAAACAGGAATAGAGAAACAGAGGTAAAGGACAAACATATGGACACCAAAGAGGAAAGGAGGGGATGGGATGAATTGGAAGATTAGGACTGACACTATACATAAAATGGATAATTAATGAGAACCCATTCTACAGCACGGGGACCTCTACACAATGCTCTGCCGTGACCTAAATGAAGGACATTTTTAAAAAGAGGGGATATATGTATATGCATGGTAGATTCACTTTGCTATGCTGCAGAAACTAACACAGAGTTTTGCCAAGAGATCACATTGGTCATAGCAAACATCCTCTTCCAACAACACAAGAGAAGACTCTACACATGGACATCACCAGATGGTCAATGCCAAAATCAGATTGATTATATTCTTTGCAGCCAAAGATAGAGAAGCTCTATACAGTCAGCAAAAGCAAGAGCGGGAGCTGACTGTGGTTCAGATCATGAACTCCTTCTTGCCAAATTCAGACTTAAATTGAAGAAAGTAGGGAAAACCACCAGACCATTCAGGTATGACTTAAATCAAATCCCTTATGATTATACAGTGGAAGTGACAAATAGATTCAAGGGACTAGATCTGATAGACAGAGTGCCTGAAGGATGGAAGTTTGTGACATTGTACAGGAGGCAGTGATCAAGACCATCCCCAAGAAAAAGAAATGCAAAAAGGCAAAATGGTTGTCTGAGGAGGCCTTACAAATAGCTAAGAAAAGATGAGAAGCTAAAGCAAAGGAGAAAAGGAAAGATATACCCATTTGAATGCAGAGTTCCAAAGAATAGCAAGGAGAGATAAGAAAGCCTTCCTCAGTGATCAATGCAAAAAAATAGAGGAAAATAATAGATGGGAAAGACTAGAGATCTCTTCAAGAAAATTAGAGATACCAAGGGAACATTTCATGCAAAGAGGGGCACAATAAAGAACAGAAATGGTAAGGACCTAACAGAAGCAGAAGATATTACAAAGAGGTTTCAAGAATACACAGAAGAACTATACAAAAAAGATTTTCATGACCTAGATAACCACGATGGTGTGATCACTCACCTAGAGCCAGACAAACCTGGAATCAAGATTGCCAGGAGAAATATCAATAACCTCAGATATGCAGATGACACCATCCTTATGGCAGAAAGTGAAGAAGAACTAAAGAGCCTCTTGATGAAAGTGAAAGAGGAGAGTGAAAAAGTTGGCTTAAAGCTCAACATTCAGAAAACTAAGATCATGGCATCCAGTCCCACCACCTCATGGCAAATAGATGGGGAAACAATGGAAACAGTGAGAGACTTTATTTTTTTGGGCTCCAAAATCACTGCAGATGGTGACTGCAGCCATGAAAATTAAAAGACGCTTGCTCCTTGGAAGAAAAGCTATGACCAACCTAGACAGCATAGTATAAAACAGAGACATTACTTTGTCAACAAAGGTCCATCTATTCAAGCTATGATTTTTGCAGTAGTCACATATGGATGCGAGAGTTGGACCATAAAGCACTGAAGAATTGATGCTTTTGAACTGTGGTATTAAAGAAGACTCTTGAGAGTCCCTTGGACTGCAAGGAGATCCAAGCAGTCCATCCTAAATGAAATCAGTCCTGAGTATCATTGAAAGGACTGATGTTGAAGCTGAAACTCCAATACTTTGGCCATCTGATGTGAAGAACTGACTCATTTGAAAAGACCCTGATACTGGGAAAGATTGAGGGCAGGAGGAGAAGGGGACGATAGAGGATGAGATGGTTGGATAGCATCACTGCCTTGATGGACATGAGTTTGAGGAAGCTCTGGGAGTTTGACATGAGTTGGGCATGAGTTTGAGTAAGCTCTGGCAAGCCTGGTGTGCTGCAGTCCATGGGGTTGCAAAGAGTCGGACACCACTGAGCGACTGAACTGAACTGAGAGACTAACACAACATTGTAAAGCAACTATACTACCCCCCCCCCCCAAATTCTAAAAATAGAAGAAATTCAGAATATCAGATGTACTGAATAAAATACATGCATTTTTGTAAGATGCCTAAGAAACTCATTGACATTCACATTTGAGAAGCACTGATGTAGATCACATAGGTATTGCAACAATCTAGCCCCATACAATCAAGGTGGGCTAACAAAATATAATTGCTAAAATGAGATTTTAGGAAATGAGGATTTTCCTATGGGGAGTTATGGATGAAGGCAGGAGAGTAGAGGGTAGAAGGAGATAATAGAAGGTTAAAGAAATGCTGCAGACACAGGCCACAGTTGTGGTGTTTTATTCTATAGGCAGATTGAGCACAATATTAGGAAATCATGAAGCAGGAGAACTAAAATACAAATTGCAGACAAAACAAAACCAAAACAAAATTTTTTAAAAACTCACAATACTCCACTGTCGTTAATTTATCCTTAAGTTTGAAATCAGAACATCTAGGGGGAAAAAGCTAATTTTAATACAAACAAATTTTATGTCAATACAAAATAAAATCTTTTTTTCTGCTAGCATTTGAGGGAGAATTTTGGAATAAATAAACACCTTGATATTACCTTGGAGAACAGAATGAGACAAGGCTCAAAGGAGGAAAAAAAAGCATGTCATTTTCAGGAACTTGAAGATGTGTTCAGGAGGGCTGAAGCAGAAAGAGTAGAAAGACAGCATTTCAAGATAGAACTCTAGCTGGGTAGGTGTGTCCAGAGAAAGTATTTGAACTGGTCAAATCCTGGGACAGGTCAATTAGACAAGACACTCTCTGAAGGAACACTGATCATTTTCCCTACTGTCTGTGTACCCACTGCTTATCATTCCTGGGCTGATGAATAATTTAAAACCCTTGGGCTAGTGCTGAGAAAGCCTGAGGTTCTGCTGTGTAGCCTGTTCTGCAGCCCTGCTCATGGACCAGCACCGTTCTAATTGGAATCCTTAGCATAGTCAGCAGGATTTTCATATTTATATCCCTATAACATCCTGGGCATCTCTGTTTGCTTTTATATCTTGGAAACTTATTTGAATTGTGCAATTTTTTCCCACTCAGTTTCAAATATTTCCTGCCAAACTTATCCAGGGCTTTAAAAAAAGTTTCCCCCATCTGCTGAAGTGCTTTCTGGGGGAAGACAATGCTTCTATTAATGCAGAAGATATCCAAAAATGGCAACATATCTTATCAGGTTCTTGAGGAACTCCTGGAAACAAACATATCTTTTCAGACTTTCCTGGGTGTCTCGCTCTTCACTGAACCCAGGGCAGGCAAGGTGCAAGTGGGGAAGCTGGAAAAGATGCAAGGAACTGTAGGTTTATTCTCTGCTGGTTGGCACAGCAGCAAGGCAGTAGCAGCAGTTATGCTGTACTCTCCCATGGTTGACCCAGTGGACACAGCCTACGCAACTCAACTACAAGAGCTTTTCAGGTTGTGCTGATATAGGTCATTGCATGTGTGCAGTGCTATAAATGATCTCAGTTGTTACATAATCATGTATTTACTAAAGGTGGAGGGAGAGTGAGAGGCCATGGAGCAAGAGAGACTGACCACTACCATCTTGACAAATTGCTCTTTCCTTACACTGGGGATCTAGAATCTTGCAACAGAAGGGGAAAAAAATTAAATAGGATAAGTAAGGTCTTTGCTCTGCAATAATTCTAGTGGTATAGTTACCTCATCCTCTTCTTCCATATAGCAGACCTTTGCAAGGCAATGTTCTCTTAGCATAGTTTTCTATGCCAAGAAGCATGTTTAATTAATTATGGGACTTGAAATTCACCAACCTTCTCAGTTTACCACATATTCTCAAAGACTGTAGTAAATGGACAAAGACTGAAAGCTGCTTATGTGTTTCCACAGTTTTGAAAGAGACTGTCCGTTAAACATGGTTAATATCTCCATCACGGGGATAAATACACTAGTGTCAGTTTCAGGCCAGTCATCAGAATAGCCTATTGCTTCTGTAAGCTGGCAAGGGACACACCAGGGACATAAAGTTTTGTCATCATCTTTAGCTGTTTCCTTTAAAAAAAATGAATAGGCTTTACTCTTTAGAGAAGTTTTAGATTCACAGCAAATTGAGGGGAAGGTGCAGAGATTTCCCATCTATTTCTTGCCCCTACAATGTGTATGCTTTCCATCCGTTAACAACAGTGACCCGCCCTCCTACCCCACAGCAGAGTGTTTCATCGGTTGCAACTGATAAACCTACATTAGTGAATACATCATTATCACCCAAAGTCCATAGTTTATATTAGGGTTTACGGTTGGTGTTGTGTAGTCTGTGGTTATGGACAAATTATAATGATATGTATCCAACATTATAGTATCATACAGAGTATTATCACTGTCCTGAAAATCCTCAGTGTTCCACATATGAATTCCTCCATCCCCCAAATTCTGTTTATCACTGATCTTTTTATTATCTCCAATAGTTTGCCTTTTCCAGAAAGTCATATATCGCCATTATGACTGACTTCTAATAGGTTTCCTTCATGTTTTTTCATGACTTAGCAGCTAATTCCTTTTTAGCACTACAAATAATCCATTTTTTTTGATATATCAGTTTATCCAGTCACCTACTGATGGGCATCTTGGTTGTTTACAAATTTTGTCAATTATGAGTAAAACTTCTGTAAACCTCCATGTGTGATCTTTAGTTTACAGACATAGGATTTTGACTCTTTTGGGTATATAGTAAGGAGTATAGCTGCTTGGTTTTATGATATGAGTACGTTCAATTTTGTAAGAAACCACCAAACTGTCTTCTAAAGGGGCAATACCATTTTGCATTTCCATCAGCAATGAATGGGAGTTATTGTTGCTCCAAATCCTCAACAGAATTTGATATCAGTTTTGGAAGTTTTGCACTTTAACAGGTATGCAGTGGTATTTTATTACTATCTTAATTTCATATCCCTGATGACTTATGATGTGGAGTATATAGTGGTATTCTATTACTATCTTAATTTCATTTCCCTGATGACTTATGATGTGGAGTATGTTTTCATATGCTTGTTAGTTGAGTTGGTGTCTTGTAAGTTGTACAGAGGTAAAATTGCTTTTCAATGAGAACTACAATCATAATCCATCTTCAGGATTCTCTTTTGGGGAAAAAAAAGAGAAGTTAGTCTGAAAAGAAACTGCTCTCCACAGTCAGTTGTTTGGGGCATAAAGGGTTAGCAGGACACAGCTGTGTGGAGTTCCCTCCTAGGAATTGTTTTTCTGCCGAGTAAACAGCTCTCACCCAGCAGATCCTGGGCTCCTTATAAAATCTTTCTTTCTCAAGTCTGAGAGTTCAATCATTCCAGAAAAGTCCCTATGAGTTCTCCTGAAAAAAGAGAGCTTCTTTGGAGATGGCTTAAGGGGGCAGGGCTGATGAGGAAGTATTTCCCTAGCCTTAGGACAGAGACCTTTCTGCTTGTAAGTTTGTGAGAGGTAGATAATTGTCTCTTTTAAAGACTCTCTGCTAATGCCTGGGCTGACTTTCAAAGGATCAAACCTCTCTTTCCAGACCCAGAAAGTCTTTGCTTGAGGTCAGTGTTTCAGTGCAGCGAAGTCTTTTCTGAATACATCAGGGACTGTATAAATCATATAGTTTGTAAAGCCAACTGTTCATAGGAAACTGGTGAACTCAGTAGTATGTATTAAAGAGGTTTGTATATTATATATATATCAATTTGTTGTTGTGTAGTCACTAAGTTTAACTCTTTTTGTGACCCCATAGACCCCACAGACTATAGCTCCAGGCTCCTCTGTTCATGGGATTTGCCAAGAAAAAAAACTGGAGTGGGTTGTCATTTCCTTCTCCAAGGGATCTTCCCAACCCAGGGACTGAACCCACATCTCCTGCATTGTAGGCAGGTTCTTTACCACTGAGCCACCAGGGAAGCCGCCCCCCCCCCTATAAATATCAATATATTATATCAATTGAAAACAGTTGCTGTTGTTCAAAATAGTTATGAAAATATCTACTGCAGTCATGAGCATGTAATTCATTCATTCCACATTTTTAAGATGTTTTAAAAATAAGTGAAGAGAACAGAGTGAATTCATAGAGAACAGAGTTCAATTCCTAGATTTGCCACATGGATAAAAGTGAGAAAGTAACATGACTTTGCTGAGCATTTGTTTTGTAATCTTAGCCTCAGTGTTCTCATCTGTGAAAAAGCTAGTAATATCCCATGCATGTTGTGACAGTAATAGATGTGAAGCTTTGTAATGGGGCAATCTATTTACAGGTTCTTGGTGGTCTGTTTACAGGATGTTTAAGTCAAAGTCCTTAAAGAATTCCCCATGGGGAAAAAAAAGAGACATTTAAATGTATCTTTCCAAGAATAGTTATTTGCTAGTTGCTCATAGTTTTGGTACAAGAACACGCAAGAGTAGTTTAAGAATCAGAATTTTAAAAAGGGAAAGATATTCCTGCTCATGCATTTTAGTTAACAGTTATCTGAATTAGAATAGCCCTTACTATGTTTCCCTTTGATTTTATCAGTTGAAAAAAGATACCATAAGAAGCTTACAGAAGAGTGGAAAGAACAATTTAGAAAAAGAGATAAACTGTTTGGCCTCTAGGAGGCATTGAAATGTTATCACTATTGTTAAGGAGAAGACTAGCTTGGACATTTGGCTAATCCATTGAAGTCTCATAATTTATTTCCTATAGTAAAAAGAGCATTAACCCAAGAGCCTGCTTCTGCTATGGAACCAAACATGGGTCCACTTGCCTTTGTGCAGTAAAGCTCATCTACTGATTGTGGTGAAGAAAAGTGCAGCATTTAGTGCAGAACAACAAGCAAGGAGTTCAAGACAGCTCGTGCTCAAAACACTCAAACTCATGGATCACCTGGGTTTCAGAAAAGCATTTTTAAAGGCAAGGTGAGGGAGAGGTGTCCCAGGGCCTGCAAACAGCTTGTGCACAATTCTCTGATTGGATGATGATGAGGCAACAGGGTATTGTCACAGGTTGTTAACGTTATCAGTCCTGAGGTTCCAGTAAATCTGGGGCAACTTGCTCCTGGTCATCAAGTAGTTAATTTGTTCCACTTGGTGGGGGTTTAGCATCTATACAAAAAAAAAAAAGAAAAAAAGAAAGAAAGAAAAGAAAATCCTCAGGTAATGTGCATTAGATGATATGACGCTAATGGCAGAAAGCAAAGAGGAACTAAAAAGCCTCTTGATGAAGGTGAAAGAGTACAGTGAAAAAGCTGGCTTAAAAAACAACATTCAAAAACTGAAATCATGGCATCCGGTCCCATCACTTCATGGCAAATAATGGGGAAAAATGAAAGCAGTGACAGACTTTATTTTCTTGGGCTCCAAAATCACTGCGGACAGTGACTGTAGTCATGAAATTAAACAAACCACCACCACCAACAAAAAAAACACTTGCTCTTTGGAACAAAAGCTATGACAAACCTAGATAGCATGTTAAAAATCAGAGACATCACTTTGCCAACAAAGGTCCATATAGTCAAAGCTATGGTTTTTCCAGTAGTCATGTATGGATGTGAGAGTTGGACCATAAAGTAGGCTGAGTGCAGAAGAATTGATGCTTTCGAATTACAGTGCTGGAAAAGACTTAAGAGTCCATTGGACAGCAAGGAGATAAAACCATTCAATTCTGAAGGATCCCAACCCTGAATATTCATTGGAAGGACTGAAGCTGAAGCTCCAATCTTTTGGTCACCTGATGGGAAGAGCCAACTTATTGGAAAAGACCCTGATGCTGGGAAAGAATGAAGGCAGGAGAAGGAGGTGACAGAGGATGAGATGGTTGGATGGCATCATTGACTCAATGGATATGCGTTTGAGCAAATTCCAGGAGATAGTGAAGGACGGGGAAGCCTTTGTGTCCATGGGCTCACAAAGAGTTGGATACGACTGAGCAACTAAACAACAAGAAAATGACCAGAAAAATTTGTTTTTATCATCAGATCTAAATTTGAGCAAAGTTCAAGTATTAAAGATAAACACCAGATTAATAAGAAAATTGTTAGTTTATCTCTTATATTACTATATACCAGTATGTTTACATGAACTTTACTTCTCATTCGAAGGGCTCTATATCAGGAACCACAAAATGCCTGATATTAAGTGTCTAGGGTCTATCAGTATTATCAGATGCAATTCAACTCAATTATTCAATAGATACTCTTACACACTATTTTTCCTAGCTCTGAGATCAAAGGTCTGAGAAAAACTGATGAAGTCTTTGCATTTTCCTGGGGTTCATTTACACCTTACTAGCCCTGCCTTTGCTGTCTCAATATAAGGTGCTACTGTCTTTTCCTTAAATACTGCTATTCCCCAAGGCCTTTTTTTCAGGCCTCCTTCTGCTTAGATTTTATTTTTCTAAGATATTTTTCACTATTCCTTTGACTTCAACCCAGGTATCAGTTTAACTCTCAACCCATATTGTCAGGGCAGGAATACTTTGTTCAGAATGCAGAGGTAAGTACATATTCTAATTCCTGCAAGGCAAAGTGAGGCCTTTCTTGCAGCTGAGATCCAAGGGCTAACTCAAAATCCATGAATTTTAATTTTTTGTGCATTTCCTCTTAATTCAAATTTTCCAGCCATTTTTTTAGTAAGTCCTCCAAAGGCTGCCTATATTGAACATTTTTCTCTCTTCTTCTCAAATGCTCTCTTCATCACAAGTTCTATAACCAGTTATTCCCACTGAAGTTGAAGCCACTCCTTGCTCATTTGGGCTGCAAAAAACTCATTAAATTAACTTACACAGAGACATTTGTTTTTCCCAAATCATGCATCAGCCACGTTGGAGGGCTAGGTCTGATTATAATTCTGTTCCTGCCACATTTTCATTCTGCCAGTTATTTATTAATACATATTTGTTGAAGGAACACATTCATGAATGAGAGAGGATATACACATACTTTAAAAACCAAGCATTCTTTCCACAGATAAAAACAGGGTATCAAACTTAGGACACACTTAGAGGAACTTCTTTGATCCTAGAGATTTATTGATCTGAGTTGAGTACATGTTCATATCCTCAAACGGAGAAGATGGTTCAGAGTCATCATCCACCATCCTAATGGAGATGCATCCTGTCTTAATGAGGCTTTCTGAGGGTCCACAGCCCTACCTTCAAACCCCTCAATTCATTTTCAATATCTCTTTTGTAATAATGGAATATTAAGAATCACACTTAGATAATTTTGCTCCAATTATTATCTGCTTGCAATGACTTCATTTGTTCTTGTTAAGGTTAACTTAAGCCCTATTTCTTCAGGGAGAATTTTCCTTAAACATTATCAGGTTCACAGTTACAACTTGAATAAATGCTTTACCAACTATATACACTGTAGTCTATTTGTACAGATTGAATGACTTTTCTTAGTATTTCATTTTTATCATTACCTCTTGCATATTTTATTCTGTAAAATATTGCATAGTATCTTAACTATACTGTTTTCATTGGATATGCAAAAACTCTTGGAAAGTGAGAAGAGAAGAAGTAGGAAGAATTGCCTTTTGTGTTGTCTTAGATTTGTGTAAAAATGCTCTATCTGCCCATGACCATAGAATCATAGATGTGGGAAATATCTTACCATTATCTAATCTAATCTCCTCTTATATCTGTGTACATAGATAAATACTGAAGCCTAGAGGTAACAAGTGGGACTCTGGTAAAACTCAGCTGCTCTGGATTTAGTCCTCTGTTTCTTCCCCTAAGTCAACCAAGATCAACTCTAAACCTAATAAGAGTAAATAATAATGCACTTACACTTAAGAACAACACACAGTTCATTAGTGATGCTAAATTGTATGATACGTGGAAAGTATGAGATCATTTTTCTTCCCTGTTTTTGCAGGACTTGCTCCTTTTTCCCAGTGAAATTTGCCTCCTTCACTCATCATGCCATCCTTCAATCAGAGCATTTTCTACTCTACAGTCTTCATTCTTACTGGCATCCCTGGTTTTGAAACCTACCATGCCTGGATCTTCATCCCATTCTGTTGTCTCTATGTCATTGCTATCTCAGGGAATGGCATGATCTTGTTCATCATCATCACTGAGTCAAGCCTTCATGAACCCATGTACTATTTCCTCTCCATGCTATCCTTCACGGACCTAGGACTATGCCTTTCCACATTGGTCACCATGGTGGGTATTTTCTGGTTCAATGCCCGAGAAATCAGCTTTGATGCCTGCATTGGCCAAATGTTCTTCATTCATGGTTTCACATTCATGGAGTCCTCGGTACTCCTTGCAATGGCCTTTGACCGCTACATTGCCATCTGTAACCCACTGAGATATGCCACAATCTTAACCAATTCAAGGATCATCAAAGTGGGCTTTGCAATTGTTATTAGGGGGACAACAGCTCTGGTTCCTTTACTCCTGCTCCTTAAGCATCTGTCCTTCTGTGGAAGTCATGTTCTGCACCATTCATATTGTTTCCACCCTGATGTGATGAAGCTTTCATGCACAGACACCAAAATCAATAGTGCATTTGGTCTGGCCATTGTTATCTCTACTGCTGCCTTGGACTCTATCCTGATCCTCCTCTCCTATGTCCTGATCATTTACTCTGTTCTCAGCATTGCCTCCCCAGAGGAGCAGAAAAAGGCCTTTGGAACATGTGTATCCCACATAAGTGCCGTTGCCATCTTCTACATCCCTATGATCAGCTTGCCACTTGTGCATAGATTTGGGAAGCATGCCCCTGCCCTTGTACATACTCTCATTGCCAACATTTATCTGCTCATCCCTCCTGTAATGAATCCCATAATCTACAGTGTGAAGACAAAGCAAATTCAGAAGGCCATGGTCAAAATGGTTCTCTCTAAAATAATTTAGAGCCATTTCCAGTGTATTCTTTCATTATGTTGTCTTCTCTGACTGATGTTTGATCATTCCCTAATGTAAGTTACCATGATACATTAAAATATGTTTATATATGCTTTAATCTTCTAATGATCCAGTAACTTACTATATGGAGAGTTCTAAACTGAATTCTTTGAGAACAGGATGCATGTCTTGTGTATATGTAAGCCTCTTACAAGACTGCACCTGGCACGGAATAGGATCACGCTTAAAATATGTCTGTAAAGGACAAATTTAAACCATGAGTAAGTGAAGTGAAGTTGCTCAATCATGTCCGACTCTTTGTGACGCTGTGGACTGTAGCCTGCCAGGCTCCTCCATCCATGGGATTTTCCAGGCAAGAGTACTGGAGTGGGTTGACATTTCCTTCTCTAGGGGATCTTCCCGACCCAGGGATCGAACCCAGGTCTCCCCTACTGCAGGGGACTCTTTACCATCTGAGCCACCAGGGAAGCCCCAGTTTAAACCATGAATTGGAGTCAAAACAGTCTCAGCACCTCTAGTGTTTGTAGCTATCAAGGCAAGTCTGATGTAATTTTGATCAGTAGCAAAGTCTAATTTTCAGCAATTCTCAGTTATTGAAAATGCTTACTATTCCCCCAAATAGAGGATCATGAATAAGCACAGTAAACAAGAGGAAATATGAATTAAAATGGTACTTTTCTAATTCTTAAAAGAGTTATTCAGACCCTTTGGTAAATTTTTTAACATTTTAAGTATCTAATGTCTAGTGATTCATCTTCTAAATATATATCTAATGGGGGGAAGTGGGCAAGAATGTTATGATATGTTGAGATTCAACACATTGTTATATGTTGTAATTTATATGATAATTTAGAGACTGAACATATCTGAAAAATAAAACATGAACTATCATGAAAAAAGATAGATAATGATATAGATAAATATATATATTAAGAGAACAGATTAAAATATAGTGTACTTATCACTGTTTTGTGTATATTTCATTTGAATATACACAAGTGTACACACACATACACAGAGCACATTTGTTATAAAGGTATGGAAAGATGTGTTCCAAATGTCAAAGTTAGTTATTTTTTCATAATTGAATATTGGTTTAGTTATACTTTTTCTTTATTTTCCTGTACTTTAAAAATGTTCAATAATGAGGGTTTTGTTGTTGCTATTTTTTAACTACAGATAGCAAAATGATCAACTTCCATTTAACAGCTTTCTAAAAACACACAATTTGTTTGTTCTTCACTTTCCACCGGCTCTTTGTTACCAAGGGACTTCATAGTCTGTCTTCATACTGCCCACTGGATACATTTAGAATATGACATCCACTTTCCATTTCCATGGGATTCCCTGGTAACTCAGAGGGTAAAGCATCTGCCCGCAACGCGGGAGACCCAGGTTCAATCCCTGGGTCGGGAAGATCCCCTGGAGAAGGAAATGGCAACCCACTCCAGTACTCTTGCCTAGAAAATTCCATGGATAGAGGAGCCTGGTGGGCTATAGTCCATGGGGTCGCAAAGAGTCGGACACGACTGAGCGACTTCACTTGTTGTTTCCATTTCCATTGCATCCTTCACTGCTCTCGGTGTGGTCCAGGATGGGGGCATCAAGAACACTTGAAATTCTTTTATTAAGTGCAGATTCCTCAAGTCCCCTCCTCCCCCACAGAAGTACTTAGACATTCCTCGGATGGAGCACAAGAATTTGCATTTTAACAAGCTACCTATAGGATATCCCGTATATTACAGTAACACTTTTATAAGAGGTTTTCACATCTGAATAACACCATGATTAATCCTAACCCTTAGCTATCGTCTTTAATCATTTTTCTCTCTCTGACTGAAACATCCACCTGCTCTTTTGGATTTTTTAAATTTTAAAATATATTTTCATTTTATTATTTTTTCCTGGTATTGCTGTTTTGTCCCTTTCTTTCAGGTGGCATTAAAAAAATCTTTTTGTTACAGCTAGTTAGGCCTCTCTTCCCTAATTGATTTGAAACTGTTCATTTTTTTCTTCCAGTTTTACAGAGAAGTAATTGACATACAGCACCGTGTAAGGTTAATGTTTACATCTTAATAATTTAGCTTACATACACCACGAAATGATTACCACAGTAAGTCTGGTGAACAATAACACCTCATATAGATACAACAATAAAGAAATTAAAAAAAAAGTTTCCCTTGTGATGAGAACTCAGAATTATTCTCTTAACAACTTCACAGATAACACTCAGAAGTGTTAATTATATATATATATCATGTACATTACATCCCTAGTACTTTTTATCATCTAACTGGAAGCTTATATTTTTGATTGCGTTCATCCAATCCCCATGTCTGGTGACCCCCAAATGCTTTCTTTTTCTATGAGAGTGTTTGTTTTTCAAGTAGAATTGATCTATAACACTATGTTAGTTCCTGCTGCACAGCATAGTGATTTGATATTTCCATAAAATCACCATGATAAGTCTAGTTACTGTCTGTCACCATACGAAGATATTATACAATTATTGGCTATATTGCCCACTGATGCTGAAGCTCCACTACTTTGGCCACCTGATGTGAAGAGCCAACTCTTTGGAAAAGACCCTGATTCTGGGAAAGATTGAAGGCAGGAAGAGAAGGGGACAACAGAGGACGAGATGGTTGGATGGCATCACTGCCTCAATGTACATGAGTTTGAGCAAGCTCTGGGTGATAGTTGAAGGACAGAGAAGCCTGGTGTGCTGCAATTCATGCAGAGTCAGACACGACTGAACAACTGAAAAACAACATATTCCCCACAGTGTATATTTCATACCTGTGACTCATCTGTCTTATATCTGAAATCTCCCTCACCAATTTCTTAATCTCCCTGTTCTATTTCTCTACTCCCCTGACCCTCAAACCCCCTCCCTCTGGCAATTACCTATTTGTTCTCTGTATTTATGAATCAGTTTTGTTTCACTATGTTTGTTCATTTTAAAAATTTTTTAGATTTTACATGTAAATGAAATTATATTGTATTTTTATCTGACTTATTTCACTTAGCATAATATATTCTGTGTCCATTCAACTGTCTGACTATATACCTCTAAACTGAAATAATATTTTAACCAGTTGTTTCTTATGCATGATACTCTGTGCACATCACTGTACCAGATAATAAGAGGATTCATAGTTGGTGATCTCTTTCTATAGGAAGAACATGTAGTAAAGGGAAAATCATTAACCCAGGAAACTCTTAGGCCTATATCCTGTTCCTAAATATATACTATTTAACAGAAGAGACCAAACACATATTCAAGTATAACCAATAAAAGCAGAAATATCATGATTCAAATTCCATGGATGCTCAGTGAAAGTATTGAAAATGGAGAATTTAAAGATAGAGAACCATATTTTTCATTGTATTTTAAAATAAATGTGTTAAAGAAAGTTCCCATGGAATTAACAAACATTGTAGTAAGAAAGATGACTCAAGCTGTGTGAATTATATATGATTTTGTATAGTATAGTCATGTGTGTTGTGTTAGTAGCTCAGTCGTGTCTGACTCTTCAACCCCATGGACTGTAGCCCGCCACGTTCCTCAGTCCATGGAATTCTCCAGGCAAGAATGGGTAACCATTCCCTTCTCCAGGGGATCTTCCTGACCCAGGGATTGAACCCATATCTCTTGCATTGCAGGCAGATTCTTTACCATCTGAGCCACCAGGAAAGCCCATAGTCATATGTAAAGTAACACAATTCATTTTAAAGTATACAAATTTGTTTTCTTTTTAAAGTGACACAATTCACAGAAAATTTCCTTAGGATAGTCTTTCTTTTTTCTTACAGGAAATACTTTTCTGTTAGCTATCCAGTGTCATCAACTAGAGAGAGATCTACAGATTTTTATAGCTTTTGTATTTATTTATAGACCTTATGAAACAATGCTTTTTCGAGATTATCTGAGAATGCTAAAAATAATTGCCTGGTTAATCTGATGCAAAATTTGGAAGAGTAAGTGATCAACACTTTTCTCTTTCCTGTAATCTGTTCTTCCTTGTCGCCTGACAAGCTTGGTGCTGACCCTCCTGCAGGATAAATATATGTCTTTTGATGCCTTCACAATAAATATGCCCAGTTGTCACCATGTTTATGGCTATTTCTTCACTGGACTTCCAGCATTGAGAGGAAAATGACTCGATTCTATTCCCTGCATTAACAGTGCAAAACCCTGGCATGTGATACATACTTAACATGCTTTATAAAGAATTAATGACATTTTAAAGAAAATAAATGGAAAGTTTTGTTAGAAATGTACAAAAGTCACAGGAGATACTGGAGGCTGATATATTTACCAGCTGGGTATGGGGTAGTGTGGGGTCAGGGGTGAGACTATACATAGAACAAGTGGTTTGTTTTGGATTTTTTACTCACAAATTTACTTTTAACAAACATTTACTGGGATACAAATTCAAGGAACGATCATACCAGTCTCCGCATAGAAATGACTAAAATAAGTTTGATGAAGTAGATAGGGAAGGCAGCCCTGAGGGAGAAGGAACACTTGGGAAGCTTCATACTCTGGGGCCATAAAAATGTCCACTAGGATTTTTCTGACTGAGATATTTCATACACTCTACATCTTAGCACCTTATATATGCCACCAATCCCTGAGTAGTAAACCTCCCCTCCTGCTGAGGCCCCTTCCTGGCAAACAGGGCAGGAAAGAATTTACCTCCATACTGTGTAAGTAGAATTCAGAGAAAAAGATGAGATTTTACCCACATTGTCTTCTTTAAGAAGGAGGAAAATTTTATTAACTGCAAAAAGTACTCTTGGTGTCCAAGGAAATTTGTATTTCTGAGGACATAATATTCTAACTGGAGGGTTCCACTGGTCTTTGGACCATATGTCTTGCTGCTTAGAATGATTTGTAAGCATGTTCTTGCAGTTGTCTGAGTTTTCCGGTCAGTTGTACCACATTTCAAAACCATGTTCAAGGCCAGCTGGCACTATTACTACCATTCACCACTCATCCTCATCCTCATTTACCATTATTAAATGTCTCCCAAGGACTAGTTATTAAATGTTTACAAATGTTATTTTATTTAATCCTTAAAAATTAATGCTTTGATAAGCTACACATTTCTCAGGAGAAGAAACTAATCTTCAGTGTTCACTTGGAGAACCTCACCTAGTTGTTGGCAGGGTCAGCATTTGAACCTAGGCTTGCCTGACCCAACAACCATATTAGTATCTTTCTGTAATTAAAAGAGAGAGAGAAGTCAAGGTATTCCAGTCCAGAACTTGCAGCATACTCTGACAGTAAGACTGGAATATTATCTTATTGTAAGGAGAAAATTATTATCAACAAATGGAAGGAAGTATACGAAAGTTTACCCTACAGTATTAGGACAGAGTCTTCCACTGAAAAATCTAATATGCACATGTGCGCGTGCGCACACATACACACACACACACTCTCACTCATTTTGTGGGAATGAAGGAGAGTTCAGTGAGATTTCTTTGTCAGTTTACAACTCTTGGATTTAATTTATATCAAGAAGCATGGAGTTTCTTCCTGCACTGGACATCATAGTACAAAGTAATGGGAATATAATGATGAATAAGCAAAAATCCACCTTCCAGTAGATAATTTTTGTAGGAGAGACATATTTTTAAATAACTCACAATGGAGTAACCACAATTCTAGGTGCTGAAACACAAAAGGATGTGACTCCAGAGGAAATTTTTTCTTCTGACTTGGCTTGGAGAGAGTGACGTCATCAAATATTTTCTAATGTTAACTATTTAATGTTAAATGTAAAGAAATGAAATGAATTTACGGATGGTTCACTGCAGCAAGTAATGGGTCTAAAGTATGCCAGCTGGTTCAAAAGAGAAGAGGCGGCCCATCAGTTAAACAAAACAGTACAAAAAACTTGAGGGTATTTTGGTGAAGCAGAAAAAGCCTAGGTTAACTATATTAACAGGCTCCTGGGGCAGCAAAGAGGCTTGGTGGCAAAGTAGACTGGGGAGATTCTTGACTGCTATAAAAAAGAGATAAAGAGTTTTGACCTCATTTTGAAGGCAATGAAGAACTCTGTATGAGGAGTGACATGGAGGTGTATTTTGATGTATTTTGGCATCAATATGGAGAATGTCTGGAAACTCAGGGCAAAGAAATTATGAGAATATTGCTAAATTCTGGAAAAACTGATGAGAGTGTTACGTAAAGTGATGGTGATGGAGCTGGAAAATAAGGACAGTCAATCAAAGAATACTGAAGAAGGTGTACCTATGGAAGTTTGGAGATTAGATGGCCAGGGCAACTTGGTAGGCAGAATTCTTAAAGGATCTTCAATATTCCTGCCTCTTACACACTAGGTCAGTACAAAACACTTCCTTTGATTTTGAGTGGAGCTATGAATGTGGTGGGACACCACTTAGGGAGCTTACAGGTATTAATAAAGTCTACAATTACTTGACTTTATCAAAAGCAAGATTGTGCTGAGTGAGCAAAGCTTAATCGTGTATGACTTTATAAGAGAAAGCATCAGAGAGGTTCTTCTGCTGGATTAGAAGAGGCAAGATGTCATGTTGTGAGAAGTCCACCTGGTTGAGACTGAGAGTAGTCTCTGGGAGTTAAGAGCAATCCCAGTCTCCAGTAATCATTTCAGTCACTCAGTCGTGTCCAACTCTTTGCAACCCCATGGACTGCAGCACACCAAGCCTCCCTATCCATCACCAACTCCAGGAGCTTGCTCAAACTCATGTCCATCAAGTTGGTGATGCCATACAACCATCTCATCCTCTGTCATCCTCCTCTCCTCCTGCCTTCAATCTTTCCCAGCATCAGGGTCTTTTCTAAGGAGTGAGTTCTTTGCATCAGGTGGCCAAAGTATTGGAGTTTCAGCTTCAGCATCAGTCCTTCCAATGAATATTCAGGACTGAGTTCCAGCCAGCGGGAAAATGGAGACCTGAACACTACATCACAAGCAACTCACTTCTGCCTATAACTTGAATGAGTCTGGAAAAGGACACTGAGCTCCAGATGAGAAGACAGGGCTGACTGAAACCTCAAAAAGGAACCACACTTCAACTATAGGTATGAACCATTAAAAAGGTGGAAATCTTTAAAGAGAGGTGAGGGCAGACAAATATTCAATAAGTGGTTCATGAAGAGAAGGAGAAACTGTACAGTGAGACAAGGTTATTAAGAAAACGTTTCTTTTTGTTTATTTCTTCCCTGTCTCCCTTCCTTCCTCCCTCCCGGTCTTCTGCCCTCTCTTTTTAAGAAATTTTTCAACAAATTGCTTAGGTTGAGGAAGAACTTGGAATATTTACAGAATGTGGTAATCAAAATGAAAGAGAATGAGACTTTTAAAAAAGAAAGAGGGAAAATTGTTGGAATTATTTCACAGTACAAATATAGTTCTGTATATTCACTTTTTCCTTCAGTTCAGTTCAGTTCAGTTGCTCAGTCGTGTCCAACTCTTTGAGACCCCATAAACCACAGCACACCAGGCCTCCCTGTCCATCACCAACTCCCTGAGTCCACCCAAACCCATGTCCATCGAGTCGGTGATGCCATCCAGCCATCTCATCCTCTGTCATCCCCTTCTCCTCTTGCCCTCAATCCTTCCCAGCATCAGGGTCTTTTCCAATGAGTCAGCTCTTCACATCAGGTGGCCAAAGTATTGGAGTTTCAGCTTCAACATCAGTCCTTCCAATGAACACTCAGGACTGATCTCCTTTAGGATGGACTGGTTGGATCACCTTGCAATCCAAGGGACTCTCAAGAGTCTTCTCCAACACCACAGTTCAAAAGCATCAATTCTTTGGCACTCAGCTTTCTTTATACTCCAACTCTCACATCCATACATGACTACTGGAAAAACCATAACTTTGACTAGATGGACCTTTGTTGGCCAAGTGATGTCTCTGCTTTTTAATATGCAGTCTAGGTTTGTCATAGCTTTTCTTCCAAGGAGCAAGTGTCTTTTAATGTAATGGCTGCAGTCACCATCTGTAGTGATTTTGGAGCCTAAGAAAATAAACGTCTGTCACTATTTCCATTGCTTCCCCATCAACTTGCCATGAAGTGATGGGACCAGATGCCATGATCTTAGTTTTCCGAATGTTGAGTTTTAAGCTAACTACTTCTGCTTCATTGACAATGCTAAAGCTTTTGACTCTGTGGATAACAATAAACTGTGGAAAATTCTTAAAGAGGTGGGAACACCATACCACCTGACCTGCCTCTTGAGAAATTTGTATGCAGGACAAGAAGCAACAGTTAGAACCAGACATGGAACAATAGACTGGTTCAAAATTGGGAAAGGAGTACGTCAAGGCTGTATATTTTCACCCTTCTTATTTAACTTATATGCAGAGTACATCATCGAAATGCTGGGCTGGATAAGTCACATGCTAGAATCAAGACTGCCAGCAGAAATATCAACAGTCTCAGATATGCATATGATACCACTCTAATGGCAGAAAGTAAAGAGGAACTAAGAGCTTCCTAATGAAGGTGAAAGAGGAGAGTGAAAAAAACTGACTTAAAATTCAGCATTCAAAAAACTAAGTTCATGGCATCTGGTTCCAGCACTTCATGGCAAATAGATGGGGAAAAATAGAAACATGGGCAAGTTTACTTTCTCTGGCACCAAAATCACTGTGGACAGTGACTGAAGCCACAAAATTAAAAGATGCTTGCTACTTGGAAGAAAAGCTATGACAAACCTAGACAGTGTATTAAAAAGCAGCAAGGAGGTTAAACCAGTCAATCCTAAAGGAAATCAACCCTGAATATCCTTTGGAAGGTCTGATGCTGAAGCTCCAGTACTTTGGCCACCTGATGCAAATAGCCAACTCATTGGAAATAACCCTGATGCTGGGTAAGATTGAAGGCAGGATGAGAAGGTGGTGACAGAAAATGAGATGGTTGGATGGCATCATTGACTCAATGGACTTGAGTTTGAGCAAACTCTAGGAGATGGTAAAGGAGAGGGAAGCCTGGCATGCTGTAGTCCATGACATTGCAGTGTCGGACATGACTGAGCAGCTGAACAACTGTCTTTTATAAATGTTTACTTGGTGAAATAATTTTATGAATGCATTGTAAGTGAATGAATATAATTTATCATTGCAGAACACTCAGATTAAGATACTTCAGCTTGAGTTCAACATGTCAACTTTCAAAAATACCACATCCTCTTCTGTCGTTTTCTTTCTGACTGGTGTTCCCAGGCTGGAAGCCTTCCACACCTGGATCTCCATTCCCTTCTGCTTTCTCTATGCAACTGCTCTCTCAGGAAACAATCTGGTTCTCTTTGCCATCATCAATCAGCCCAGCCTCCACGAGCCCATGTATTATTTCCTCTCCATGCTTTCCACCACTGACCTTGGCTTGTCAATATCCACTCTGGTCACCATGTTGGGTATCTTCTGGTTCAATGCCAGGGAGATCAGCTTTAATGCCTGCTTGTCACAGATGTTCTTTATTCAACTTTTCACTGTCATGGAATCTTCAGTGTTGTTGGCCATGGCCTTTGATCGATTTGTGGCTATCTCTAATCCTCTTAGATATGCCAGTATCTTAACTGATCTTAAAATAGTGCAGATTGGAGTAGCAATCGTCACCAGAGGTACCCTAATACTGACTCCTATGGTGGTGCTTCTTAAGCGCTTGTCCTATTGCTGCAGCCACGTGCTCCACCACTCCTACTGCTTCCACCCTGATGTGATGAAGCTCTCATGCACAGACACCAGGATCAACAGTGCGGTTGGTCTGACAGCCCTGATCACCACTGCTGGGGTGGACTTGATCTTCATTATCCTGTCTTATCTTTTGATTATCAAGACTGTCCTCAGCATCGCATCCTCAGAAGAGAGGAAGAAAGCCTTCAGCACATGCATCTCTCATATTGGTGCTGTTGCTGTATTCTATATTCCATTGATCAGCCTGTCTTTTGTTCACAGATTTGGGAAACGGGCCCCACCATATGTACATACACTGATTGCAAATGCCTACCTGTTGATCCCCCCTGTAATGAACCCCATCATCTACAGTATGAAGACCAAACAGGTACGCAGAGCTGTTCTAAAAGTTCTCCATACCACTGCAACAAAGAACTAGATGTGTTTCTCAAATTTTTTCTAGTCCTGGGCATCATAAGAAGTAAAAGTCACTCAGTCGTGTCTGACTGTGATCCCATGAACTGTAGCCTGCAAGGCTCCTCTGTCCATGGAATTCTCCGGGCCAGAATACTGGAGTGGGTAGCCACTCCCTTCTCAAGGGGATCTTCCTGACCCAGGAATTGAACTGGGGTCTCCTGCATTGCAGGTGGATTCTTTACCAGCTGAGCTACCAGGGAAGCCCAAGGGTATCATATAGATGAGTAAAATGCCATTTATAGAAGCAAAAGTCATGAGGCTCATGCTTGGGATGAAAGCATCAAAGATACCACTTTAGCTTTAAGTAAGAAGACTCTTGGATAAAAAAGATAAATTTAAGCTGGAAAACCCCTGTTACTATTTTCCTCAGATAACCCCAATTAGATTAATATTTCTTCATTCAAGATGAAAGATTTATAATTACCAAGATCCCATGATCCAGTTTTGATTTCACATATGGAGTTAGTTTTTGTTTTTGATTTTTTAGACAAAGATGGGAATGAAAAGTATATTAACAATTGTAAATTACCAGATTTTATCATCTAAATCTGGCACATACAAACTGGCATTGTCCATGGATATAGAATTGTTCTAAATATGTTTACTTTTCTTTATGCCTATGGCTTCCCTGACCTTTAATATGATATCTCTTATCATCATCCATACATTTTTTACTTCTTTGTCAGTCATTTAAAATTTTTTGTCAAATATTCTTACCTTCACTTAGCTCTTCAGGCAAGATTTATAACACAATCATTCTGGGAAAATAACTTTCCTCAGATCACCTCCAAATTGTACAGTTTATTCAGAAGTACTGATGTCATACATGATGCTTAATAAATTTTTTGTTGGTTAGCAAACATCATCTAGAAAAAAAGGAATTTTGTTTATAGTCCCAAGTTTATCAGGAACCAAATGCATACACAGTTTAATTTGGTTGGATTAATGTTGCTATATTTGAATTCTCTTGTCAAGAAGACTTGAAGTAGGTAGGCTAGTCTTGCTCTAGATAGGAAAATGGAAATCACACCAGCAGTTAACACTGGAGTTATTTAATCCAAGGAACTGGATACACAGGATTAGAGAGCTGCAATGGCACAAAGGTAATACAGAGATAATAACTGCCTTTAAGGATGTCACTTCTGCCTTTAAGTCTATCTAAGCAAAAAGAAGAGTTTGCGGTTATGAAAACCTAGAGGCCTGGTGGAGGGTCTCCTCAGAGCTGACTCTCAGACCTGTAAAGAGAGGGTGCTGCCCTGCTGGGTTAGCACCTCAGAAGTTCACAGGACAGACCACAGGGAGCCAAAACCCAAACCTCTGTGGGTGGGCACTTTGTAGATGGAGCTTTTGTACCAGGAGCCCAGAAGATGACCTCTCAGAGAACTGGGACTCAGATCCCTGGAAAGGAGCCCACTGATATTGGTGCTAGAAGTGTGGAAAAACTTGAAATTGGAAAATGGATCTGATACTAGCCAGCAAAGAACTACTGCTGTCCAAGCATTGGTAGGAATGGCAAGGAGACAATGGAGATACTTGTCCTTCCAGGATAACAGGGAACCCAGTTGTCAAACAATGATCATGGTTATTTATATTCTGTCTTCTTAGCAGCTTCAGAGCATAGAGAATGGTAGTTCGTAGAGCTGAGATACAATATCTTCATACACAGCACAGTGCAGTAATGTACATGTAACAGAATTAAGTTTGATGGGACCATTACAGGAGTTTCCTTAGTTGCTCTAACCTGGACTGTTGATAATAACATCAGTATCCAATAGCTATAGGTAGACAAGTGCTTCCACACTTCACCAAACATTTCTACATACAATCTTCTGCAATGCTGCTAATTGAACATTTCCAGGAAACATGGAATGTGAACTATTCTTTAGATTAAATGGATAGGTCATGTCAGGTCATAAAATAAGTCTTAACAAAATTACCTGTCAGTCCTGCCATGGATTCTAAGGATTTCATAGATCTTCTCTGTGGATGTGACGGCTCACACATCTTGTTTCCTCTTGGCGGTGGGTCAATTCTTTAGAATGTATGTCTTCTCTCCACCCTGCATAGCCAGGTTGACTGCTGCTAGATTCCCATTTGCTTTCCCTATAGTGTGCTGTTAGTTTAACTTCATGTGCTTTCTTTTGATTCTGCCTAGTCCAGCTACTTCTCTGTGTGTGCTCACTGGCCATCTGTAAAAGCTTGCACTCTCCACCTGTGGGGACACACACTGTGAACTGTCTATGGAGGACATATAGTAAGGCATGTGAGATTGGGGAGGGCCCAAAGGTCAGATGGGGGGCTGAAGTGAGGCATCCCCAGTGGCTTTTGGGCAGGCTTCCTAATAGAGTCTGCAAAGTGGTTAATAGCATCTGAATCCCCTCTGTGAGTTTCAATCCCTGACTGCTGTGATCCCAGCTCTCCATATTCCTGAGTCATGCAAATCACCTTAGTTTTCTGGGGGGTGCAGAGCAATTGAAAAAGACATAGGCCTCTTTTGAAGCATCCTTTACTGATGGGGGAGGTGCCCCCTCACTACCCTCTCATTTTCCCCCGTGGAAGAGGTGACCTCTCTTGGCACTCATATCTCAGTGGAGTTATGCTGCCTTCAGGTAGCATGATGCAGGTAAAATGAATCTGTTTTTTTCTTCTTCAGTGGATCTATTCCTGGATATTTTTGCTGAGACTTCTTCCCAGAACTCCCGAACTCCCACAAAGTTACTCTTATCTGTGGGCGGTTGTCAAAAGCAGTGTTCTCTGGAGAGACTATTGTAGAAAATTCCTATTTTACTATCCTACTCACAGTCATAGTCTTGACCCAAGGCTATGTCCTCTTTCTGGAGCTCTGTCCTAATATAATTCAAAGAGACCTGGAATAGTAGGATATCCCACAAAGCCTCACACTGGTCCATTACATTGATGTAATGATGAAATCATGCTAAGCATGTGGGATGGACAAGAAACAGCTAGAAACACATGCACTCTAGAGCGTGGCTGGCAAGACTTCACACATGGAGAGTCCTTCCATAATGTAAAATTCTTGGTGGCCCAGTGTTCTGGAGTCTGCTAGGATATTTTTTGTTCAGTAAAGTAAAAATGTTGTGTTTTGCTCTCCAAACCCAAGAAGGATACCAATGTTTAGTAGGCCCCTTTGGGTTCTGGAGGCATTTACACTGACTCCTTCTCTCCCTACCTCTCTCCACACACAATTAGGTGCTGCCTCACTGACACTGAAATTTTCTTCAATACTCAGAGGATCCTCAGACATTTGTATGTATTTCCTGTTAAAGGGTTAGTTTATTTGGTTAGCTCTTTTCCTTCTGAGTGAAGTTCAGAGTGCTCTACATTTACAGGCCTAAGGACCATGACTGGTTAACAAGTCTGACTCTGGTCCGACCTTGCCCTGACATGTAAAGACAGCTGTCAGCACCTCTGCTTTCCCATGTCACCCCACACCTACACATTTATATTTCTGGGACATAAGTGAAGGTAGTCTTAGATATGGTACATGTATAGCTCAGATATAGGGACACCTCAAAAAGTATCTGGATTTAATATTCTATTACTTAATTCTAATGTTAAAGTGAGTGTGTGTGCATGCATGTGCCTTTTTCCTATCAATTCAGAGCTACTCTGAAATAATGTGTTTAGAAATTCTTCACTGTATGATCTTCTATATATCTAAGATTTTCTGGGTATTGTTTCTGCTTTCTGTAGACATTGCCTTCGATATATCTATGGATAGGATGACATATCTTGTCATGGGGAGGGCGATATGCTATTTGTTCTTCATCTGGGCATAAGGGTTCTCTGTTCATCCTAGATACTGACAAAAAGGTAAAGCACAGATCTGCCTCAGTGGCAGAAACATCCTTATTCATTCTTTTACATTTAAGCAAATTTCTCCTTGGCCTAAAATTTGGCACAAAGAGGGTCAGGTTAGGGTGAAAAGGGCAGAAGTAAAATCATTGGATATTTGATGGAGTTCTGCAGTCCAGCACCTCAGAATTTGAAACAGCACTTAGAGCAGCCTCCGTTTCCCCTTCAACATGCTCCTGTATGTATTGTGGGCTTCCCTGATGGCTCAGTGGTAAAGAATCTGCCTGCTAATGTAGTAATCACAGGTTTGATCCCTGGGTCAGGAAGATCCCCTGGAGAAGGAAATGACAATCCACTCTAGTATTCTTGCCTGGAGAATCCATGGACTGAGGAGCCTGATGGGCTATAGTCCATGGGGTTGCAAAGAGCTGGACATGCCTAGATGACTTTCACTTCACTTTCAGTCACAAATTCAAAATGGCTATTATCAAAACGACAAGAAATAACAAATGTTGGAGAGAATGTGGAGAAAAGGGAACCCTCATGCACTGTTGGTGGAACGTAAATTGGTGCAGCCACTATGGAAAAACAAGAGGTTAATTTTTCTAATTAAAAATAGAATTGCCATATGATTCAGCAATTCTACCCATTGGTGTTTATCCACAGAAAACGAAAGACTAATTCTAGTAGATCCATGCACTCCTATGTTCACTACAGCATAATGAATAATAGTCAAGATATGAAAGCAACCTAAGTGCCCATCAATATTTAAGTGGATAAAGATGTAATATATGCAACTAAATGTTATTCAGCCGTAAAAAATAAAATCTTTCCGTTTTGAACACTTGGATGGACCCAGAGGATCTTACGCTAAGTAAATAAGTCAGATAGAGAAAGACAAATACATTACGGTTTCATTTACACGTGGATCTAACAAACAAAACAAATGAACAGCTACAGCGACAGAGATTCAGACACAGAGAACCAACAGGCGATTGTTAGAGGGAGGCGGTTTGACGGTCAGGGGAGGAGAGAAATAGAAGAGGAAGATTAAGAAGCAGGTGAGGGAGAATTCATGTATAAAATGCATGAGTCACAGGTATGAAATGTACAGCGTAGGGAATATAGTCAATAATTATGTAATATCTTTGTATGGTGACACATGCTAACTAGACTTACAGTGATTACATTGAAATGTATGGAAATATCAAATCGCTATGCCATGTAACAGGAACTAACAGTGTTAAACATAAATTCTACTTCAAAAACAAACACTTAGAAAAAAAATCATATTGGTGGTTGCCATACATGGGAATGGGGAAAGGGGGGATTGGTTGAAAATAGTCAAAATATAAACTTCCACTTAGAAGATTAACAAATACAACATGATAAATATAATTAACCCTGCTGTAAGTTATCTATGAAAATTATTAAGAGTGAATTCTGAGTTCTCATTACAAGGGAAACATTTTTTCTATTTATTTATTGTTTCATCTTTATGACATGATGTTGTACACTAAATTTATTATGCTAATAATTTCATAATGTATGTAAGCTATATTTTCAATGTAAACATTAAACAGTGCTGTGTGTCAACTATTTCTCAGTAAATCTGGGAGAAAAATTAATTTCAAATCAGTCAGGGAAGAAAAGCCTCACTACCTACGACAAAAAGATTTCTTAATGGCACCTGGATGAAGGAAAGAAAGCAATACCAGCAAGAAATAAAATAAATATATTTTTAAAATTTCAAAAATTAATAACAGCATGTGGATAATGCAGACAGAGAGAGCAAAATGATCGAAGGCTATGGGCAAGAGTTAGGGTTATTCATGGTGTTATCCAGAAGTAAAAATCTCTTACAAGAGTGTTACACTAATACGTGTGATATTGTATAAGGTAGCTTGTTAAAATGCAAATTCTTGTGCTGATGAATGTCTGACTAAGTAGTTCCGGGGTAGAGTTAAGGAATCTGCACTTCTAAAAGAATTTCAAGTGGTTTTGATGACCTGATGCTGGACCACACTGAGAACAGTGAAGGATGCTGAAGGAAAGTGGATGTCATATTCTAAATGTATCCCGTGGATAGTATGAAGACCGATTGTGGGGACACATGGGAACGAAGAGCCTATGGGAGATGAAGAACAAACGAGTTGTATTTTGAGATAGCTGTTAAACGGATGTTATTTTGTTGTCTGAAGTTAAAAAACAGCAACAACAAAAACCTCGTTAACGAGCATTTCTAAGTTACGAGAAAGGAAAAAATACAAACCAAACATAATTAACTGACATTTGGAACATATATTTCCATACAAAATCTGTTATGTACATGTATGTGTACCTTGTTGTGTATAGTCACAAGAAATATACACACAACAGTGATAAGTACACTGTATACCAACCTACCTTTTCTCTTAATATATCATTTATATCTATATTAGTATTTAACTTGTTGGAATGATAGTTCATATATTATTTTACCAATATTCTCAAATAAACATTTAAGTAGTTTCTAAATTATATTTGCAATATATAATGATGTGTTGAATATGACAACACATCATTGCCTTCTTGCTACTTGCCCTCATTAGACACATATTTAGAAGATGAATCACTAAACATTAGATACTCAAAATGTTAAAATATTTACCAAAAGCTCTGAGGAACTCTTTTAAGAATAAAAAAGGTACCCTTTAATTCACATTTCTTCTAGTTTAAACTGTGCTTATTCATGATTCTCAGCCATGAATAATCTATTTGGGAAAATAGTAAGAATTGCCAATAAGCTAAGAATTACTGAAACATAGACTTTGCTACTGATCAAAATTATATCATATATGTCTTGATAACTGCATGTACTAGAGGTGGTGAGACTGTTTGGACTCCAGTTTATGAGTTAATTTGTCCTTTTGCAGACATACTTTAACTATCATCCTATTCTGTGTCAGGTACAGTATTTGTGATAGCTTACATATACATAAGACATACTCCCTGTTCTTAAAGAATTCAGTTTAGAACTCTTCAAATTGTATGTTACTGGATCATCAGAAGAATGGAAGCATGTGTAAATATATTTCAATTTATAGTGGTAACTCAGATTAGTGAATGATCAAAGTAATCAGGACAAGGTAAAGAAAGAATATACTGAAAAATGTTCTAAATTAGCTTCGAAAGAAATATTTTGACCATGGCCTTGCGAATTTGCTTTGTCTTCACACTGTAGATTATGGGATTCATTACAGGAGGGATGAGCAGATAAATGTTGGCAATGAGAGTATGTACAAGGGGAGGGGCATGCTTCCCAAATCTATGCACCAGTGACAAGCTGATCATGGGGATGTAGAAGATGGCAACTGCACTTGTGTGGGACATACACGTTCCAAAGGCCTTTTTCCGCTCCTCTGAGGAGACAATGTTGAGCACAGAGTGGATGATCAGGACATAGGAGAGGAAGATCAAGACAGAGTCCAAGGCAGTAGTAGAGATGACAATGGCCAGACCAAATGCACTGTTGATCTTGGTGTCTGTGCATGAAAGCTTTATCACATCAGGATGGAAACAATATGAATGGTGCAGAACATGACTTCCACAGAAGGACAGACGCTTAAGGAGCAGGAGTAAAGGCACTACAACTGTTGTCACCCTAACAACAATTGCAAAGCCCACTTTGATGATCCTTGAATTGGTTAAGATTGTGGCATATCTCAGTGGATTACAGATGGCAATGTAGCGGTCAAAGGCCATTGCAAGGAGTACCGAGGACTCCATTAATGTAAAACCATGAATAAAGAACATTTGGCCAATGCAGCCATCAAAGCTGATTTCTCGAGTGTTGAACCAGAAAATACCCACCATGGTGACCAATGTGGAAAGGCATAGTCCTAGGTCCGTGAAGGATAGCATGGAGAGGAAATAGTACATGGGTTCATGAAGGCTTGACTCAGTGATGATGATGAACAAGATCATGCCATTCCCTGAGATGGCAGTGGCATAGAGACAACAGAATACGATGAAAATCCAGGCATGGTAAGTTTCAAAACCAGGGATGCCAGTAAGAAAGAAGACTGTAGGGTGGAAAATGCTCTGGTTGAAGGATGACATGGTAAGTGAAGGAAGCAGAGTTCCCTGAGGAAAAGGAGAATGTCCTGCAAAAACAGGGAAGAAAAATGATTACACTCTCTTCTACAAATCTTACAATTTTGAATCACTAGTGAACCTTGTCTTGTTTTTAAATGCAAGTGCCTTACTATTTATTCTTTTATTAGATTCAGAGTTGTATTGATGACTTAGTGGAAGAGACAGAGGACTAAATCAAGAGCACATGGGTTTTAGCAAGATTCTCATATGTTACCTCTAGGCTTCAGTATATTAAACATATCCATGCTTGTGTGAGTGCTGTTGCTTCAGCTGTACCTGACTCTTGCGGCCCTATGCACTGTAGCCTACCAGGCTCCTTTGTCCATGGAATTTTCCAGGCAAGAATACCGGAGTGGGTTGCTGTTTCCTTTTGCACGGGATCTTTCTGACCTAGGGATTGAACCTGCATCTCCTGCATTGGCAGGCAGTTTCTTTACCAATAGCGCCATCTGGGAAGCCCTAAATATATCCATACACACATATAAAAGAGGATGTTAGACTAGACAATGGTAATATATTTCCAATGTGTATGATTCTATATTCATGGGCAGATAGGGTATTTGTACACAAATATAGGACAACAGAAAGCCAATCCATTCTGCTTCTTCACTTCTCACTTTTCAAGGAAAAATTCCTTAAGAGGACCATTAAGAGTTTGCATACCCAATAAAAGCAATATAGTTAAGATATTTTAAAATATTAGAGCTTGGACAGCAAGAAGATCAAACCAGTCAATCCTAAAGGAAATCAACCCTGAATATTCATTGGAAGGACTGATGCTGAAGTTGAAGCTCAAATAGTTTGGTCACCTGATGCCAAGAGCGGACTCATTGGAAAAGACTCTTATGCTGGGAAAGATTGAGGGCAGGAGGAGAAGGAGATAGCAGAGGATAAGATGGTTAGACAGCATCAGTAACTCAATGGACATGAGTTTGACCAAACTATGGGCAATGGTGAAGGACAGGGAAGCCTGGCATCCTGCAGTCCATTGGGTTGCAAAGAGACATGACTGAGAAACTGAAAAACAACATTGATAAAAATTAAATATTAAGAAAGATTAGTTCAATCAGTACACATAGACTACAGTGTGTGTAGTTGGGAAAACATTTGTTCAAGTAGTAGTTACGAATCTGATATTGTTTAAGAGAAATTCTCCCTGAAGAAATAGGGCTTAAGATAACTTTAAACGAGAAGAAAGGAAATCATTGCAAACTAACAGATAATAATTGGAGCAGAATCATCTAGTAAGAATATTTCTTTAGAATAAAAGGACATTGAAGATGAATTGAGGGGCTTTGAGGTGGGTGTATGGTCCGTCAGAAAGTCTTATTAAATTTGGATGCATTTCCATTTGGATGGTGGGTAATGACTCTGAACCACCTTCTCTGTTTGAGGTTATGAGCGTATACTCAACCCAGATCAAGAAATCTCTAGGATCAAATAAGTTCCTTTATATTGGTTTTTGTCCTAAATTTTCTGACACCCTATTTTTATCTGTATAAAGAATGCACGGATTTTAAAATATGTATATATTCTTTCTCTCATTCTTGTATGCATCCTTTCAAGAAATATGTAAATAATTGACAAAATGCCAAAGTGCAATGAACAGGATTAAAATTAGGCCTAGTGCACGAAGATAGTTTATATGTTACGTGGGAAAAAACAAATCTCAGTTTAAGTTAGTTTGATGAGTTTCATGCCAGCTCCTTAAAGAACACGGCACAGCTTCAACCTGAGTGTGAATAACTAGTTACAGGACTTGTAATAAAGATAGCATTTGAGAAAAAAAGAGAAATATGTTCAGTATAGGCAGCTCCTTGAGGACTTACTTTTTAAAAATGAGTGGAAAATTTGAATTAATAGGCAATGCATAAAAAAGTAAAATCCATGGAGCTCATTTGAAAGAGAACGCACACTTTTTCACATTTGACTTGCAGGAATTAGAACATGTACTTGATCTCCACATTCCCAATGTCAACTTAAAAAATATTCACAACTGAGAAGTTGAGAGTTTTGTTTTACTCAGTGGGTATTGTTAGGACATCAAGCCAGAGAGGTGGCATCTCAAGTAACCCTGAGCGATAACAGTATCTAATGCACATTTCCAGAATTGTTTTTCTTTGCTTTTTACAGATGCTAAAACCCACACCATGTGGAAGAACTTAACTACTTAATTATGATGAAAACATTGTCCCCAGACCTATTGGAGCTGGAGGATTGATGTTAACAATTCTAACACCAAACTTTCCTCACTATTAACCAACTAGAGTATTGTACACCAGCTGATCACAGAACCTGGGACACCCCTCCGTCACCTTGAGTTAAAGGTGCTTTCCTGAAATCCATCAGATATGGGAGTTTGCTTGTTTGAACACAAGTTGTCCAGAACCCCTTGCGTAACGTCCTGAACTAAATGCTGCACTTTCTTCACCACAACCAGTTAGTGGGCTGTACTTCACAAAGACAAGGGGATCTAAGTTTGGTTCCATAGCAGAAGCAGGCTCTCAAGTTATAGCTCCTTTAATTATAGTAAGCATGGATTGTCCAAGTGTCAAAGCTAGTCTTCTTAACAATAGCTATAATTTTTCATTGTCTCCTATGGGCCAAACAAGTCACATCATTTTACCTCTTTCTTTGAATCATTCTTTCCACTATTCTCTAAGGTTCTTATGATGTCTTTTTTTCCACTGATATAATGAAAGGGAAACATAGTAGGGCTAGTCTAATTCAGAGAACTCTGTTAGTAAAACATGTGGGCAGGAATGGCTTTCCCTTTCTTAATTCTGTGTTTCTTAAACTACCCTTAGTTGTTCTTGCACTAAAACTAACGAGCAAATGATAAACAACTCTTCTTGGAAAAATACATTTATGTCTCTTTCTTCCCCATGGTGACTTCTTTAAGAATTCTTAAATTCTTAAAGAATCCTTGTAACCAGACCACCAAGACCCTGTAAATAGATTGCCCCATCACGAAGCTTCACATCCATCACTCTCACAAATGCATAGTATATTATCAGCTCCTTTTTACAGATGAAAACATTGAGACTAAGATTACAAAACCAAGGCTCAGCAAAATCATGTTACTTTCTCACATTTATCCACACGGCAAAACCAGGAGTTGAACTGCGTTCTCTCTGATTTCACTCTTTTCTTCACTTCTTATTTTAAAAAGAACTTAATGAAACGTGGAATAATGAACACATGTTCACGACTGCAGTCACTATTTTAATAACTATGTTGAACAACACAGCAATTGTTTTTAAATTTATATATATGACTATAATACACTATTTTCTTGAATGCTGCTGCTGCTGCTAAGTCGTTTCAGTCATGTCCGACTCTGTGCGACCCCGTAGACGGTAGCCCACCAGGCTCCCCCGTCCCTGGGATTCTCCAGGCAAGAACACTGGAGTGGGTTGCCATTTCCTTCTCCAATGCATGAAAGTGAAAAGTGAAAGTGAAGTCGCTCAGTCGTGTCCAACTCTGAGCGACCCCATGGACTGCAGTCTACAAGGCTCCTCCGTCCATGGGATTTTCCAGGCAAGAGTGCTGGAGTGGGCTGCCATTGCCTTCTCCGTATATGTACTACCAAATGCGCCGATTTCTTTTGAACTTTGGCTTTATAAACTATCCGAAAATTACACAGCTCCCCATATATTTAGAAAAGACTTCAATGCACTGAAACATTGACCTCATGCAAAGAAGACTTCTTGAGTGTGGAAAGGGAGGTCACTTGACCCTTTGAAAGCCATCCCAGGCAGCACCAGTCTCTTAGAGATAGAGAGAATCTCAAACTCAGAAACTTACTGGCAAAACGGTCTCTGTCCTAAGGCTTAGGAAACAGTTCCTGAGCAGTCCTGCCGCCTTAAACCATCTCCAAAGTTCTCTTTTGTTAGGAGAACTCACAGGCATTTTTCAGGAATGAGAGAACTCTCAGATCTGAGAAAGCGTTTATAAGGAGTCCAGGAGCTTCCTGGGAAAGCCATT
The DNA here is from genome assembly GCA_024291935.2 of Okapia johnstoni. Taxonomy (NCBI): domain Eukaryota; kingdom Metazoa; phylum Chordata; class Mammalia; order Artiodactyla; family Giraffidae; genus Okapia; species Okapia johnstoni. The sequence goes on from CM044325.1 coordinate 27,763,970, forward strand.
TACCCAGCAGAAAAACCATCAGTTCCTAAGAGGGAACTCCATCCAGCTGTGTCCTTCTAACACTTTTGCCCCAAACAACTGACTGTTGTTGGAGGGCAATTCATTTCAGTCTAACTTTTTTTCCTTCCCCCAAAGAGAATCCTGAATGGATTATGATTGTAGTTTTCATTCAAAAGCAATATTACCCCTGTACAATTTACAAGACAGTAACTCAGCTAACAAGCATATGAAAACATGATCCACATCCTAAGTCATCAGGGAAATGAAATAAGACAGTAATAAGATACTACTACACATCTGTTAGAAACGCCAAACTCCTTAACCCTGACATCAAATCCTTGTGAGGATTTGAAGCAACAGGAAGTCTCATTCATTGCTGATGGGAATGCAGAATGGTACAGCCCCTTTAGAAGACAACTTGGTGGTTTCTTACACAACTAAACAAACATACTGATACCATGCAGTCCAGCAGTTGTATGCCTTAGTATATACCCAGAAGAGCTGAAAACCTATGTCTGTTCAAAGATTTGTTACTCTCGTTTTTTTTCATTTTCTATGCAAGGATTGATATGGTATGATACTCTCTTGACTGTGTATCCTTGTAAAAGTTTGTTCAAAGTAAATTTGTGAGTAGAATATCCAAAACACACCACCTGCTCTATGCCTAGGCTCACCCGTGATCCCCACACAACCCCACACCCAGCTGCGAAATCTATCAGCCTCCAATATCAAGTGCATGAATTTTGTACATTTCTAAGAAAACTTTACATTTCTTTTTAAAATTTCAGAATTATTTCATAAAGCACTTTAAGTATCTATCACATACGCAGGTTTTGCGCTGGTAATGCAGAGAATGGAACTGAGTCAGTACCCTTTAAATGCAGAAAGCCTAGAGGAGAAACAGCCATAACACTCGATGATTATAAAAGGGCATATTTATGGTGAGAGCCTTAAAAGGCATGTACTTATTCTGCGGGTAGATCAGTACCAAGTACGTCGGAGACATGGGATAATAGAGTACAGGAAAAACCAAAGTGTCTAATTAGCATATTTAGTGTGCCTGCAGCTTTGGGTTTGGGTGGGGCAGTGAGTGACAAGTGAGCCTAAGCAAGGGGGGAGGGTCCATGTTGCAACATCAAAGCGACCTTACCAACATCGGAGTGATTAACATAGCCAAGCTGTTGCAGATGATTTTCAGTGTTTGATTGGGATATTTTGAGTATTTTGAGTATCTCCTGCACAGTATAACTTTGATTTTTCTCAATTAATGTCTCAATTTGATTGCTATCAAATTCAACTGGTCTACCAACTGTGAAGGACCGTCCAGAGAGAAATATCCAGCACAAAACTTTGCAAACCACTTTTGATGTGTTTGATCAGTCACAGTACCTTCTTCATATGCTGCACAAATCTGTTTTTTTTTTTTTTTTGGCTTTTCAGTTGTATTCTTACTTTTCTGAAATAGTAAAACATAGTATGCCAAAAATGTTGCCTTTTTTCATCCAGCTTCAATAATAAAATGTGTTCCCAAAAGTTCCCAATTTTGAGAAGTATTTTTTAATGAATGCTGATATGATAGCTGTCACAGTACAATCTAACAGAATTGTGGATAAAGTTAAAGACGACTAAGCACTACTAGAACCATCTTATGGGAAAAAACAAAGGAAATTTTTGTCAAACCCAATGCTTTGTGTCTCTGTAGATGTGCCTACTTGAGACACTTCATATAAATTGAATCATATACTGTGTAGTCTTGTGGTACTGCCTTTTTTCAATTAGCATAATATTTTCAAGATTCATCTATTTTGTGGTAAGTGTAAATGCTTCACTCTTCCTAGTTGTCAAATAATGTTCCATTGTATAAATCGATTGTGTTATATATAAGTGTTTTTCAGTTGAGGGACATTTGAATGGCAGAAACATTTGTTAATACTGTTCTTTCCTCATTGAACTTTATTCACATCTGTGTCAAAAATCAATTGAAAAGAAATGTGAGCTTGTATTTCTATATTCTCAATTCTATTTCATTAAACTATATGTCTACCCTATGCCAGTATTATACCACCTTGATTACTGTAACCATATAGTACATTTTGAAATTGTTTAGTGTGACTCATCCAACTTTGCTGCCTTTTTATGGTTTTTGCTATTGATTTTTGCTATTCTGGGTGCCTTAAAATTTCATACATATTTTGAGGCCAGTTTGTCAATTTATGTAAAGAAACAAACTTGAATTTTAGTAAGGATTTCATTACAATTTAAGAATCAGTTTGGGAAATATAGCCATATTAAGTCTCTAAATTCAAAACCATTGTTTATCTTTTAATTTATTTCCAACTTCTTTAATTTCTTTGAGCAGTGCTTTTGTCTACAATGTTTTCAGTGTATAAGTTTTGCACCACCTTGGCTAAAATTATTTCCAAGTATTTTTATTCTTTTTGATTCTATTGTAAATGAAATTATTCCTTAATTTCAAATTTGAGTTGTTCTTTGTCAGTGTATAGAAATACAACGGATTTTTAACATATTGATCTTGTTTCATTGAACTTTATTGATGTGATTTATTAGTTTTAATAATTTTTAGAATAGATTTCTTGAGATCTTCTAAGCAAAATATCAGATCATATGCAACAACGTGGATGGACTTGGAGGGTTATGCTAAATGAAATAAGTCAGAGAAAGAAAGACAAATACTGTATGATATCACTTAAATGTAGAATCTAAAAATACAACAAGTTAGTGAATATGATAAAAAAAATGAAACAGACTTACACATATAGAGAACAAACTAGTGTTCACCAGTGGGCAAAGGGAAGAGATGAGGGGCAATATAAAGTTAGGGGACTAAAAGGTACAAACCATTATATATGAAATAAGCTACAAGAATATACTGTGCAACACGGAGAATATATTCAATATTTTATAACAACTATAAATGGAGTATAAGCTTTAAAAATTGTAAATCACTGTATCATACACCCGTAACATATAATATTGTACAACTATACTTCAATTAAAATAAATAAATAAATAAAATTTAAACATTAAAAAATGTAAGTTTCCACCAAACTACATCCCCAACCCACCCAACCAACCTTGTCCTTTTTTTGCTTTCGAGTTACAGATAGAAGAGATGATATTAACTAAACTAGGTTTTAGAAGTCATAGCTAAGGAATAGCTTTTATTGCAGAGTTGTTAGAGTCAAACTCAAATCCCTTGGGAAAAGGACTTTTTTTTAATGGTTCTAATGATCTGTTTGGTTTTCACACTGTAGATAATGGGATTCATCACTGGTAGAATAAGCAAATACACATTGGCCATAAGAGTGTGTGCATAAGGAGGTGCCTTTTCCCCAAATCTATGGACAAAGCTCAAGCTAATGAGAGGGATGCAGAAGATGGCAATGGCCCCTATGAGGGAGATACAAGTCTTAAAGGCCTTATGCTTCTCCTCTGGGGAAGCAATGCTCAGCTTGGCCTTAATAATCAAGACATAGGAGAGAAGAATAAAGATGGAGTCCACTCCTGCAGTAACTATGAGGACAGTAAGTCCTTAAACACTGTTGATCTTATTGTCAGAACATGAGAGCAGGATTATATCAGGATGGAAGCAATAAGAATGATGGAACACATGGATTTTTCAGAAGGACAGATGTTTAAGAAGTAGGGCCATAGGCGTTAGGATCACTGTGCCTCTGACTAGGATGGCAAACCATACTTTGATAATTCTGGAATCAATCAGAATGGCAGCATATCTCAGTGGGTTACAAATAGCAATGAAGCAATCAAAGGCCATTGCCAGGAGCACTGAAGGCTCCATGTCAGTAAAAAGTTTAAAAGAAGAATGTCTGGGCAACGCAGGTATTGAAACTGATCTGTCTTGCGTTGAACCAGAATATGCCTAGGATGGTGACTAGTTTTGAAATACACAATCCCAGGTCGGTGGGAGACTTGACTCAGGGATGATGACAAATAGAATTACACCATTCCCATATAAGGCAGTTATGTAGAGACAGCAGAAAGGGATGGAAAACCAGGCATGGGCAGCTTCTAGTCCTGGAACTACCGTCAGTAAAAAGATCAGAGATGAGGAAGTAATGTTAGAAAAAGGTGATATTTATACTATGGATGAAAAATAGTGTTGAAATAAAATGTCCTATAATGATAAATGAAAACACCACTCAGTAAATTCATTATGATTTTTATTAACTGCAGTTAGATAAATCAAATTGGAGATTTTCCTTAGGACCTTATCCCCATTTTTTTGCTCCCTAGTCTTTATTCTTTCTTTGCTGTACTGAACGTCTGCATAATTCTTGTCTCCTGATTTGTAATAGAGAAGAGGGCACTTTTAATAAAATCTCAAGAGTACTTTTTGTCATCTTTCACTTTGATCCTAAGTGTTTTTTTCCCCCTTTCTTTGTACTCCTCACATAAAGGAGAATTGGATCAAGATAATCTGAAAATACCAAGAAGTTAATGGAGACCTCAAAGTAATAATAGGTTATAAAAGAAAGATGTATTACTTAATAAAATTACATCATATGATAGAATATTTGTATTAATTCTAGTGCATTATTGTGGAACTTTATCATACATTTAAAAAATATATAGTCTTTCTAGGAAGCAATTTTTTAAGGGAAAAACTTTATACATGTTGAAATATCCTATTTATTATTTCTTGGTCAATGGACCTTACCCCTGACTTGATTGGGTCATTTCTAATCTAGGGTTACATTTCTGATCTTGATTTTTTTCCTTTTATGTCTGTTGTCATTGTAGTTGTGTTGAAACATAACTGGTAAAGATATACTCCTTTCGGAGGCAACAGTATTAAATTTCAGGGTTAAGAGTAGGGTGTGCAGATACCTGGTGTTAGATACTCCCTCTTCAGCCTAGTCTTGTTGCAATTATTGCCACCCTTTACTTGCCTACAGTCTCAGAACAATACCCTTACAGAGCCTGGCTTCCTCAAAGTAAGTAACACATTTGAACTTGCAGTTCCATCAGTAGATTTTTTGTTATGTAAGTTAGGTCCTGAATGTTTTTTTTTTTTTCCTTTCTCATGCTGACTTAACTCTGATCTAGTAGTCCCTTTATGTACTGCAAACTCTTGCTAAGATCCTCACTAAGCCAATCTGGTGGTGCTGTATATATTCTTAATTTTCTTCTCTTTGCCTCTTGAAGATTGGATGACTTCCTCATAGTCCCAGTCATTGACTGGAATTCCACTGGTCACTCATGAATATTGGAAACATGACTCTTGAACCACTTAATTTGGAGAATATACTCCTATAGCTGTGTTATGCCTACATGATTTTACTTCCTTAGTGATTGAAACATTTTTGGCTCCAAATCTTAGTTTGAGATGCCTCTTGTGACTACTTTTATTTTTATTCCCCAGCTATTATTGCTATCCAGTCTCAAATTTTATTCCTGTTCTTATAGGCTACTGAGATCTTAACATATCTTACATCTGAGGCTGCTCAGTTTTTGTTCAGAATAGCCACGTGTCTTTGGTCTTGTCATTTGATGTTACTATATTAAGGTGATTGAATTAGTCATTTCCATGATTTTTGTCTTATTCTATGCAGTTGCAATTTAAAAAGACTTCACTGGCACATGGTTATGGACACTACGTAGTTTCTTAAATATATGAGAGATTCTAAAAGGGCTCCACATAAAGAAAAATTCAAGTGTATGTTTTACTGATTATGGAATGGCTACTGTCATGATATAAAGTGATTCACGTTCTATTAATTTTATAACTATTTGATAGAAAGGTATATTAAGTAAAATTAAATCAATTTCTCACTCAGTCTTCTGGCATCATGAAAAATTAATATGCAAAAAATTTTGAAATCAGAAGACAGGATATTCTTGATAACATTTTCTCATTGGTAAATTGGAGATGATAATAGTTAGAGTTACTTTGAAAGTGAAAGTTACTTTGAAAGGAAGTTAAGACCAATCATTTATAGAATTCCACAGAATGTCAGGCCTGTTATTTAGCACTTTAAGTGAAGAATCTCATTTAATTTGAAAACCACATTGTTTTTAAGACTCAGGCTTTTCATCCAGGAAAGTAAAAATTAGAGAAATAAATTTTGTAATATTTCATACAATGGAAAAGCTAGGCTTTGAATTCCATCTTGGTATATTCAAAATTTGTTAAATTTCACCATGGTACATACCAATGCTTCTCGATGGTGGTAAAATTGGTAGAATAATATTAAATAAATAAACTTTTATGTTACATATATATGTGGGTTACTAAAATGTCAAGTATTCATGTGATTTTTTTCTTCAACAGCCACATGCTGTCATCTTTCTTTGTCTCTAAATAGTTGTGTAAATGCATAGACATTAGCATTTCAAACACTTGGTGCTTTGCTGGATTTTTTGTGTGTGTTCTGATTTTTATTGTTCTACTTAAAACTTATTTCCTTATCAACATTCAAGGGAGATGAAAAAGCATTATTTGTTTACATGCTAAATTATTAAGATGACTGGTAAGATTAACATTGTATAATGAGACCTGCTGGAATCATAGATTTGAGCTAAAATACTAAAAATTAGTTCTATTCATTTTCATAGTCACTGCTGGCATATTTAACCTAAGTTAAGTGACTTCAAATGCATCTCTTTGATATCAGTCTGGCTTGAATATCTTGATCTCTTGAAGAGTTATAGTCTGTTATTCTGAATGGAACAATATTGTTATAAGGAAGATACTAATGAAACTTTCATGTTCTACTAGTAGTAAATCACTATTAGTTTTGGATAAATTATTTATCTCTTTGAAACTCAACACTAGGATTTGAGCATATGACCCCAGATATCCCATAGTCAATATTTTCACTTAAAGAAATCAAATCTCACTTTTCATGGCAGAATTATATATTGATGACTGAAATTCAGCTTTTTGGGCTATTTGAACCTCTTTGTTCAGTACCATGAATAATATATTTTAGATATCTTTTCTAAAGACTACTAGTCAGTTTTCAAACTGATCACATAACCTGGATTACTTTTTGATTTTCAGAATTTCATTGTTTAAATTTTTCAGAATGGAGATTCAGTACATTGGAAAGAATATCTGTTCTTTATTTCTAAGCTGCACTGAAAACAATAAAATGAGTATAGCTGATTAACAATGTTGTGATAGTTTCAGGAGCACATCCTGTGGTAAATTCTTAAATCAAAGGCAATTCTACAACATCTTTTGTTTGCATGGCTATTATAATTTCCTCTTAAAAATACTTCCCCTGAAGAAGCCAAATCTCTTACAGCAAAATGAGTCCACATAAACCTTCCAACATTAATACACATCCATGTCTCTCTGATGCCCTTGCACTTATGTCAAGTGAAGAGGGTGAGGAAGAGACAGGGCTATGCGATCTCCTTCAGTTCCTAGAGCAGAGGTTCTCTATGAAGAACCCACTCTCGGGAGAGTCATTTACCCATCAGAAAACCCTATTCCTAAAGGACCTTTCTGGCCAGTTGTCTTTGCTTGTTTTGCCTTTGTTCTTCAGAGTCACTCTGCATGCCTAAATTGGCTTGCTCTCCCACACTGTTTAGTGTACTACAATTGCCGAGGTTGTTTTCTTTTTGACTTACGATGGTTAATATTGAAATTATATGACAGGAAAATATAAATATTGAGTAAACATGAAAAGTCTGCAAATACAGTTTCCATGCATGCTTTGGAGAAGAAAAAATATCATCGTCCTATACTAGGATTTTAGATCTGGTTATTCCACAGACAGGGCTTCCCCAGTGGCCCCGTGGTAAAGAATCAGCCTGCAATGCAGGATACTCAGGAGACTTGGGTTTGATCCCTAGGTCGGATGATCCCCTGGAGGAGGGCATGGCAACCTGCCCAGTATTCTTGCCTGGAGAATCCCATGGACGGAGGAGCCTGGTTGGCTACAGTCTATAGGGTTGCACAGAGTCAGACACGACTTAAGCGACTTATCACACAGCACATGTTTCACATAGAGGAAGATTAAATTTTCCTTCACAGATAGACATCAAAACAAATAAATTTAGGTTGGAGATAATGAATAAACCACAGATATGGTACAACAAACACCTTGTTGTATCCTTTTATATCTCAGTGGCTCCCCAAGCTGGCTAACTTTTAGATATACCCGAGGAATCTTATTATAAATATAGATTCTTAAGCTAGAACTGGTAAAATACTATATTCTGGAGGGGGTTGAAGGAGGGTAAATTTTTGTAGATTTTGTTTTTAATTTTTTTGAAGTCTTTGTTGAATTTGTTGTAACATTGCTTCTGTTCTACGTTTTTAGTTTTCTGTCCATGAGGCAGGTGGCAGCTTAGCTCCCTGACCAGGGATCAAACACAGATTCCCTGCATTGGAAGGCAAAATCTTAACCACTGGAGCCAGGGAAATCCCTAGATTTTGATTATTTTAGAGCCGTTTTAGTTTCATATCAAAATTAAGTAAAGGACCTTCATGGTGGCTCAGTGGTAAAGAATCGGCCCACCAATGCAGGAGATGCGGGTTCCATCTGTGGTCCGGGAAGATTCCACATGCTGTGGAGCAACTAAGCCCATGCACCACAACTATTGAGTGTGTGCTCTGGAGCCCAGGAACCACAACTACTGAAGCCCACGCAACTTAGAGACTGTGCCGCTCAACAAGAGAAGCCACCACAGTGAGAAGCCCATGCACCACAGCTAGAGAGTAGCCCCTGCTTGCTCCCACTAGAGAAAAGCCCACACAGCAACGAAGATCCAGCATAGCTAAAAATAAGTTTCAACAATTATTTTTAAAAATTAAGTGGAAATTACACAACGCCATATACATCCTTCTCTAACACATGCACAGCCTCCCTCAAAATCAACATCCCTCATCAATATGATACATTTGTTGCAATCAATAAACCAGCACTGACATACCATTATCATTCAATGTTCATAGTGGGAAATAAACCTTCAAGATAGCATTTCGAAGCATTTCTATGTCTGTAAAAAGTAGCAGCTCAGTGCTAATTTAACAAACAGATACTACAGACAAATACAGAAATAGACAGAGAGGTTTGAAAACAAACTGAACTGATACCTAGGAACGTGGTGAATAGGAGATATGAAGGAAGAGGGAAAGAGAGGAATTCTGGGCAATGGCAAATTTCTCTACTTGGTTTTATGTAATTCTTGAAATAACAGGCAGAACATCCCTAGGAAAGTACTGTCTGAAGTATAAATGAAAAAATTTGCTTTATATTTTATTTTTTTCTATGTTTATGAGTATACATGCATAAACAATGAAGGATAAAAATCAAATTCATACAGTGGTTACCTATGGTGAAGGTGGAATGATTGAACTTGAGGGATTATATCAAGGAGGACTTTGGATTTTTCTATAAAATCTTTTATTAGTGGGAATATATTTATTATTATTTCTTGTATAACTAAAATTTAATTCAAAAGCCATTTGAAAAAATTTTTTCTGACTACTTGACAGAAAACAGGAGGAAAAGGGACAATGTTAGAGGCTTTTAAACTTAAAAGGAAGCCAAGATTTAGTGTAGAAAGTTAAGTGTTGTAGATGGAGATGAAAGAGATATTTCGGAAAGAGATATTTCTAACACAGATAGACTGTGTTAGAACAGGCAAGAAATACAGATTCATTGCATGCAGAAGCGAAAGGAAAGTGAGCATTTAAAGATTGTTTATAAGTTTTTGTCTCTGGCATTGGAAAAAATTTCCAAACTTACCTAATAGCAGCAGTTCTGGAAAACACATTCAATTTTTAAAAAATGGCTTAAATTATTCTTAGTCAAATTGAGCTTTATGGAAACTGGGATAAGTTCCTGAGAGTGTAATCTCAAGTTCCAAAGTAACCCTTTCCCTATATGATTGAGAAATTCAGAACTGATCAATTACTAGATTACACAGGCAGAAAAACTGGGATAAGTTATAAGAGCGATTTCTTATGTTATACATGCCAAACATTGAATTGAGTAACTTATTACTGGAATTGTTCAGAAGGACAATTTGATAGTCTATTATGTTCAGTTCAACTCAACAACTATCACTATGTCTGCTCTGTGAGAGACGTTTTGCTATGTGGTGTAGATGTTTCAAAGAAAATTAAGGCATTTTTTTTTAATTTAGGGAATTTATAGCCTTGTGGAAAGTACAATAATTATATACAAATGTACAGTCAAAACATTTAAAGGCAAAAAGTATACAGATAAAGCACTTAACAGGCAAATTATGGGAAGGAGAGATCAGATATCACCTAAATAATCATGAAAAACTTAGTGAAGAAGATATTTAAAGAGGAGCCTTGAGATATCAGTAGAGTTTCAAGTTGGAGTTGTAATTGTCAGGACTGAAGTAGAGTCAACAGTAAAACACACCATTAGGAAAGTTGCATGTACATGATGGAGCATTTAGCAGACTGATTTTCTTAGAATTGCAGAATATGTGAAGAGAGAAAAAGACAGATTAAGCTTTATAGCAAAGTTGAAACAGAATTGTGGAGGAATTCATCACAGACAGGAATTTCTTCTTCATTTAGTTGGTGTATGAGGAATAACCATGAAAGAGATGCTTTGTTGGTTTGTTTTTAAATTTTAATACAAATTGATTCAGCTATTTGGAAAATTATTTCAAAGTGAATGATGGGTGTTTGGGGCAGAAATAGCATTAGAGAAAGGAATTTGGTTAATCATCTGTAAAATTAGGCTAACTGAGAGATAGTGAGATTCTGAATTCATATTTTAGTGGTATAAAAGGTAAAATTGTCTTAGATGGGATTAACTAAATCATGGAGATAACTGAAATGGATAATATCTAGTTCCACTGGACTGTAAAATTGCATATGTTTATAACTCCAATTTGTGATAAATCTTCACTGACTTCGAAATAGATATTTATGATAGCAGAATTGTTAAAGATGAGTTCCCTTGAAACATAAAAGTCTAAGCACAGCTTTTTGAATTGGCTTTGTTTTTACACTATAGATGATGGGATTCATCACAGGAGGGATGAGCAAGTATACATTAGCAATGAGTGTGGGCACATAGGATGGAGCGTGTTTTCCAAATCTGTGAACAAAAGACAGACTGATCAAAGGGATGTAGAATATGGCCACAGCAGTGATATGAGAAATGCAGGTGCTGAAGGCCTTCTTCCTCTCCTCTGGGGATGCAATGTTGAGAACTGAGCGAATGATAAAGACATAGGAAAGCAGGATAAAGACAGAGTCCACCCCAGCAGTAGAGATAATTGCAGTTAGTCCAAATACACTATTGATCTTTGTATCTGAACACGAGAGCTTCATCACATCAGGGTGGAAGCAGTAGGAGTGATGGAGCACATGACTAGGGCAGAATGATAGACGTTTAAGAAGCAGGACTAGTGGTGTTAGAATGACTGTCCCCCTGGTAATGACTGCTAAACCAATCTGTGCAATCCTCGTGTGCGTTAGAATGGTAGCATATCTCAAGGGGTTAGAAATGGCCACAAAACGATCAAAGGCCATAGCCAGGAGCACCGAAGATTCCATGAAAGTGAAGAGGTGAATGAAGAACATCTGTGATAAGCAAGCATTGAAGCTGATTTCCCGGGCATTGACCCAGAAGATTCCCAGTACTGTCACCAGTGTTGAGATGCATAAGCCAATGTCGGTGGTGGACAACATGGACAGGAAGTAGTACATGGGCTCGTGGAGGCTTGGCTCAGTGAGGACTATGAACAGGATCAAAGTATTTCCAGAAAGGGCAGTCAAATAAAGGGAGCAGAATGGGATGGAGATCCAGGTGTGGGCCCATTCAAGCCCAGGGATGCCAGTCAAAAGGAAAGTTGGCAAAGTGGAGTTATGGCAAATTGGCATTAATGTATGCAGGAGTGGAATTCTCTTGTTTGATCTTGACTTTCTAAATTTAAAATTTATTTTTAGTTCAAGTTTACTATAAGTTTAGTAAAGTTCACAAAACTTCAGAGTATAGCTAAGTCTGGCATCTATATATACCTATGTAACCACTCCCATGATCAACTGATACATCCTTACCACCAACCCAGAAGGCTTCCTAATGCTTCATCCTTAACAATATTTTCTCCTGTAGTAACCATTGTTCTGACTTCTAGTACTACAATTACTTTTCTCTGTTCTTGATCTTGATATAATAGATTCACGTAGCATAAACTAATTGCATCTTGCTTCTTTCACCAATATTATGTCTGTGAAGTTCATCACTGAAATAAGGTATTGAGTTCAATTTAAGTTCAATTTACTTAGCTAAATCCATTTGATGTTTATCACTTATTACCTTATACTCTTACCAATATTTTTATTACATATCTTATTCTTCAACTGGATTATAAACTTCTACTTGAGAATAGGAGTTAATCTTAATTCTTTTACATGAGAATAGAAGTGAATTTTAGTTAAACTTTGCTTCATAGAATTCATTGCTCATAGTAGATATTCAATATGTTTCTGGTAATTGATTTATATTTTATTTGCCTTCCTGAAATACTCTATTTAACCATGAGCAGAACTTGGTCTAAGAAAACAATTGACTAATTTTGCCTTGGAATTTTAGAATTATTAAACTCAGATTCTAAGTGAAAAGTCATTTTAACTTAGCAGAGAAACCTCAGGTTCCACATATACCTAAGACTCCATCCCAGATAACATCAGTTTATCCTGCCTCATTACATTTATTTACTAAAGTGAACTAGAGGGAAGATGCTTCAGGTCCTGTGAATCTGAAGCTTGATATTATTTTTAATTTGTAACATTAAAATACTGCCTTGCTGACCGTTATAGAGTCTACCTCTATTGTGCTAAAAATCAATAGGGAAAAATCTTCTTTTGTATCACGTATTTCCTGGTCCTTAATCTAGTCTTTGATCTTTTATAGGGTTGTTCAGGTATACAATATTGTGTGAATCTAAGACAATGTTCTATATAATGTTCTAGGTATTTGAACCTATGATAAACTTGAGAGAGAGATTTTTATTACAGATAAAACAAAGAGAAATTCAGAAGTTAGTATAAATTGCTAAAGGTCATAAAATCTGAAAGAGATTACACTGAGAATCAGAAAATAAGACTTTAGAACTTGGGCTATTAAAAACTACACTATACTTCCTAATGAAAATAATAATTATAATAATAATGATGATTACTTTTATTTCAACAGTAATATAATCTCTGTTAATAAATATGGCCACCATATTAGAGATATCTATGTTTTCAAATCTCCTATATAATATTTTTATGGTTCAGAGATGAAGCAACTGTATTTCTGGATTGCATATGTTTTGGATGACATGTAGATAAATTATTGAAACAATTTATCAATTTATCAAACAGGAAATTCTTAAGCATAATATGGGATGCATTAATTCAAATTAATCTATAGTGGACATAAATTTATTGTAAAAATAAAGCTATTGTCCAAAATATATTTTGAGCTCATTTAAGACTTCTGTTTTTCCTTTAAAAGCCATCCAAGATAATTTCCATTAAGTATATCCATTTTCACACTCCGGTACTCTTGCTTGGAAAATCCCATGGACGGAGGAGCCTGGTGGGCTTCCGTCTATGGGGTTGCACAGAGTCGGACACGACTGAAGCGACTTAGCAGCAGCAGCAGCATATCCATTTTTGTACAATTTTATCATCAAATTAACTACATAACTTACTTATGGATGTAGTCAAAGTTTAGTTTGACTATTTCTCCAACATGTTGTTATCTATTTATACATACTTTCAATTCCATAGGCATCTCATGGATAATGTTATTTTATTCATTTCATTAAAGTATCTCAAGTCAATTCAAGCACCAAATGATGGCATCTGAATTATTTCCCACAACTTGTATATTCTATTCCTTTCCATTTTGATTAACAGCTCTATAAATCTATTGTCAATCTATAGAACTATGGTAACTTAATATATCAGATTGCCTAATTCAGAAATCTGAATGTACTCTCACCTCCCATCTGTTGATCGTCAATATCTATCTATGTTGCAACTCTTTCTAATTTGTATAGCATATTGCTTTCAGAGTTTTCTAAGATTTAAAATAGACTTGGGATTAAAATACACACACTGCTATACATAAAATAGACAACCAAAGAGGACCTACTGTATGGCACAGGGAACTATACTCAATATCTTGTAATAACCCATAATGGAAAAGAATCTAAAAAAGAATATGAATACAAATGTTAATATATATATATACATATATATATACACACACATATGCATATATATGTATATATGTATAACTGAATCACTTTGCTTTACACCTGGAACTAACACAACATTTAAAACAACTATATTTCAACAAATTGTTTTTCAAAATAAAATAGAATAGACTTCCATTTTAAAGTATTTTTAGACAGTACTAACTGAAATCCTAAAGGAGATCAGTCCTGGGTGTTCATTGGAAGGACTGATGTTGAAGCTGAAACTCCAATACTTTGGCCACCTCATGCGAAGAGTTGACTCATTGGAAAAGACCCTGATGCTGGGAAAGATTGGGGGCAGGAGGAGAAGGGGATGACAGAGGATGAAATGGTTGGATGGCATCACCGACTCAATGGACATGGGTTTGGGTAGACTCTGGGAGTTGGTGATGGACAGGGAGGCCTGGAGTGCTGCAATTCATGGGATTGCAAAGAGTCGGACACAACTGAGCGACTGAACTGAATTGAACTGAAATCAGTTTCTCCCAATTTTCTCTTAAGTTTTCAAAAAAAAATAAAGGGGAAAAGAAATAGACCAAAGAAACACCAAAGTTAAAGCTGACAGATAGTCTTCATCCAGAATTTTTTGAAGGTGACTAGCTGCTTCTAACTAAGGAATATGGACAAGATTGAGTTAACACATAGGACAGCAATTAATGCCATTACGACAGACTACATTCAGGAATCCAGAATCTGTATAAAAAAAAAAAATCACCTTTTTTTTAAAGGATATTTAACCATAAGGTGCTGCTAGGGCATTTTTCTTGCACCAGACATCTCATCTCAAGTAAAACAGGCAAAGATGATGGTGTGAGGGGTGTCATTAGTAGAGACATGTTGAATATTGAAATATTCACTAAAGTACATGTTTGTCAGCAGAAGTGAAAACAGAAGAAAATTTGGCAACAGCATAATTCTGGAATTTTGGTTTTAATTGCCTCTCTTTCCAAAGTGGCAAAGAGCTAGAAGTGTTGGTAGCATGGGTGTTAGTGGGACTGTAAGTTCTAGAAACTGAAAAATGGGTCAGAACCTGCACTCTACATGATCATAATTTGTGAGACAGCATCCAGGAGCAAGTCACATGAGTAGTTTACTGGGAGTGAAAAGGTGTGAAAAGGTCTTTATTTGCACTACAGAAAAAAAAATGCTAGTATAAAATCTTTAAAATATTGCATAATAATAAAAAGAGAATAGCATCTCTGTCATCAGTATCAAAGATGTTAAAACCCCTGTAGAACGAAGAAGAAAATATCCTAAGGTAATTCAGGTAATAGATCATAAAGCATTATGAAAGAAAAAAAATTGGAGAAGAAAGGCCAAAATAATGAGATACTAGTAACAAAGAATTGAAGCAAATAGACGTAATTCAAATCAGAATTGAGGTACAATAATTTAAAGATTGTATTTTGAGGTTTTTGTTATTATATGTGCCATGAAATATACACATAAAAGTAGCACATTTTTTTTTTGCCATGATAACTAAACGGATAAGAACAAAACATCTATATGGGGTTTGGGATTTCTGAAGATATCAGAGCCATAGAAGTCAACAAAACAGTGGAAGTAAGAATAACCAGGAGTTCCGAGGGCCTGGAGATCAGGTACTAAGGTAAGTGGGGAATGCCTTACCTTTCAAGATGTGGAAAATTAGAAGGCATGCAAAGAAAGACGTTGAAGTTGCAATGCCAGAAGACTAGATAAATTGTTGTCTTCACTTCTGAAAAAAGTCTTCCTTTTATTTAAGCTAAATTACTCAAGATGCAGCCTTATTTCATCAGACGTATTTTATTATAGACAAAACAAAGTACTGTTTCTGATCTGAAAGCAGCTGCTTGACTTGGCCTTTAGAGAAGAGGAAAGACTTCTCTTACTCTTATTTGGGGTGAGTATATGAAGTCCACCCATTTACCTCTAAGAATGGAGAATTTTATAAGGAAACTTGCTGATATAGTCATTTACTCAGCGGGAATAAATACACCCCAGGGGAATGTCTGTGCCCTTCTGTTGTGCTTTACCTCCTTGCCACCAGGTTATCTTCCTGGCACCAGGAAATGTGATGCTAAGATAGACACAAAAGAACCAAAGAAGAATGAACATCGACACAGTAAATCTGTGTTTACATGGTTTAGTTAAAAATGAAATTGAATCATTATTTGAGCATGGATATTTCATTTAATGAGGATCCAGTACTCCTTAATTTTCATTCTTTGTGTTTCTCTTAAAGAATCTATCACATAGCTTTTCCTGCACAACTAAGTGAAATAATAAATACTTTGAAAGTATCTCCAGGTAATAACATAGTAGCAGGGTCATAGTGCATATGCATTAAATGTTGCTAAAATGAGCAAATACATTCCTACGGTTCAGAAGTAAGCAGTAAAACAGAATTACAAAGTCAAGTGGCTCCATGAGTGTAGCCCTTTTCATACAAGAAGAAAAATTTGGCAACATGGTTCCCTGGTGGCTCAGACGGTAAAGAATTTGCCTGCAATGCAGGAGACACGAGTTCGATTCCTGGGTCAGGAAGATCCCCTGGAGAAGGGAATGGCTACCCACTCCAGTATTCTTGCCTGGGAAATCCCATGGACAGAGGAGCCTGGCAGGATATGGTCCATGTGGTTACAAAAAGTTGGACACAACTTAGTGTCTAAACAACAACAAATCATCTAAGATGCTTCTTTCTACCAAAACCTTCTTCCATCCTTCTCTCCTAAACAGACTCAAGGTCAAGCTTGCATCAAAGAAAGTGTGACAATTCTTCTAGCCCCCTTGTCATCCATTCTTGTTTTGTTTTGTTATAAATGTTACCTAGCTAACCACTTGTTGGTTCGTTGTCTGTTTTGTCCCAGGGATGTCCCACTACTACTTGAACGTTAAGCTCTTTTGTCTACCCTTCAGACATTGAGGGTTCTTATAATTGCAGCCTCCTGGTTTTTTTCTGATTAATCACTGCTATCTGGCCTCTGTTATGTCAAGGCCTTACCGTGTGCATCATTAATGAGCCTGGCTCTATGACTGCATCTCCAATGGTCATTCCTGGTCAGCAGAGGAGAGCCACTTCTCAACTTCTTAGTGATGCTGTCATTTTCACATGTCATTCCTTAATAGGCTTTGAATGGCATGTCCTGTAGGCCCTCTTCAAGGACACACTCAAGGGTGGGTCTTATGTCTTTATGTAATCTACTCATAGCAGTTTGCTCACTTTTGTCAGCTGCTTTATTATGTTGGTTAAAGAATGGTTCATAGAAGAGGTAGAATTTGAATACAATGTAGTTAAAAACCAAAGAGGAATGAATGTGATATTCTAGAGTGGGAAGTAGTAAGATTCAATGTGGAGTTAACCTCTTACGTCAGCGGAAAGGTGAGAATTCGAATTCAAGCCTACTTAGAATCCTGGCTAATGAAGTAGGTAAGCAAGCAACTTATTTCAAGGCTGAGAGATGTCAGCTAGATCCGTCCTTCTGCAGGAAAAATTTTAATTTTTTCCATAAATTGATGAAATGGGAATTACTGGACAGAACTGGAAAAAGGGAAAGACAGAGAACACAACAGATGCACATAAATGAAAGAATCAGGGCATACGTAAGGCATAGAAAGACACAGTGAAAACAATGTTATGCCTTCACATTCACACAGCTGGGTTTTCTTTCCCCTTGTCAGCTTCTTTTATTTCTACCTGTGACCTAGGGAATAAGTTACTCTGATCTACAAGATTCTCCTGAGTATCTTTTTAATGGTGCCTCCTTGAAGCACTGAATTTTATTAGAATGCTAATTTAGTAAATTTACCTCAAGTCCACTCTTCATCTAAGCAAAGCACAAGCCAATCTCCTTTACTGATTTACAGTAAATAGCATGTATATGTGGAGAAGGAAATGGCAACCCACTCCAGTATTTTTGCCTAGAGAATCCTGTGGACAGAGTAGCCTGGTGGGCTGCTGTCCATAGGGTCACATAGAGTCGGACAAGTCTGAAGTGAGTTAGCATGCATGCATGCATTGGAGAAGGAAATGGCAACCCACTCCAGTATTCTTGCCTGGAGAATCCCAGGGACAGAGGAGCCTGGTGGGCTGCCGTCTATGGGGTCGCACAGAGTCGGACATGACTGACGTGACTTAGCAGCAGCAGCAGCAGCAGCAGCATGTATATGTAGTAGACCAATACAACTCAAGCTAAATAAAATTATCCAAGTTTCTGCTTGCACCTCATAAAATCCCCAAATATATTTCTCCCTTCCCATCATCTTTTGTGTGTGCACACACATGCTCAGTTCCAGCCAGAAGTATCCAAAGAGATATAGAATCTTTTCTTTAGCAGGTTTAGCTAGGATTACACTTTATAATGCTATAGTCCTTTGCGCATCTCAAAGTAAAAGTTCCTCAACTTTAACATTTTTATGTGTTCTATATTTCTGAAGCTCTATGCAGGAAACAGGCATGTAGAATTGTCAGAACAAAAGCCCCCTATGTATATAATTCAGGAAGAACAATGGAATTTCTAAACCAAATCTATAAACCAATTCTTCTTAAAATAGTATTGTTCAAGCAAAAGATGTTCTTTAAGCAACTAATGAAAATCTTGTAAACTAAATTCACTTGGAAGAATCTGATGGAGAGAAAAAAAAAACAGAAGGAAAGAGGAGAAATATTTTGTGTTTTCATATTCTTTGATGCTGTGCCTAATAGGACCTATGAATTTAAAATTCAGGAGAGTATTCTTCCATGAAGAGTAAAATGGTGACACAAGCAATACCTCTTACATTGTTCCACAGAATTGCTTCCAGAATACTCTTCTCCATTTACCTTTGAAAACATTTTCAGCTTAGAAGGCAGCACAAATAAGGGGTATGATTTTGTATTAGCAACTGTTGCAACACTTCATACATTATTTTATAACTTTTTTGTCTCTATAATTACTTCACACATTAGATTTTAAGGGCATTATCTTCTAATTTCTATTGCTTTTCACAAAGCCAAATGTAAGACAGACCCCAGTCATGGGTGTGCTGGCAAACTGAAACCCTAGGAAAAAAGAAACAAAGATGTCTTGCCTTTGATGGCCTAAATGTCTTTGTCTCAGTTTCTTCACCTCTAAAATATAATTAATCATTTCAGTGAGCAGTTTTGAAGGATAAATGGTATATATTAAATGCAGTTAATAGAATGCCTAGTATAAAATAGACAATAAATGTTAGTTACTATAGGTATTACTTAAATTATTTATTATTTTTCTGCTTCTATTATTGGACTGTAAAGTCTTTAAGGTCTATTATATATGTATTTTATGCTTACTAAATATTTGTTGAACAAATGGAAAGATGAGAAAAAAAAAGTCTGAAATATAGTAAGCTACCAGAATTGCTTTTCTACAATGAAAGCCACTTCTATTATGATTTTCTCAAATTTAATTGTCTCTATTTCATAAGAAGAAAACTGAGTATAGCCTTGCGAATCTGCTTTGTTTTTACACTGTAGATGATGGGGTTGAGCACAGGAGGAAAAAGTAGGTACATATTGGCCATCATTGAATGGACTACTTTGGGGGCTGATCGCCCATAGCGATGTACCAATGACAAGCTAATCATGGGAATGTAGAAAATAGAAACTGCTCCAATGTGGGAGACACAGGTGCTAAAAACTTTGCATCGTTCTTGAGGGGAGGAAATACGGAGAGCAGAGCGAATGATCAAGATATAAGTCAGGACAATGCATGGCGTATCTACTCCTGTGGTCAGGATGAGATCAATTAATCCACAGATGCTATTGGCCCGAGTATCTGAACATGCTAATTTAATCACATCTGGATGATAGCAGTAGGAGTGGGAAAGCACATTCCCTCCACAAAAATTGAGGGGCTTAAGAAGCAAAAGTAGTGGTACAATTAATACTACAGTGCGTATAACCATCAAGAGACCCATCTGAATGATTCTGTAACTAGTGAGAATGGTTGTGTACCTCAGAGGATCACAGATGGCCACATAGCGGTCAAAGGCCATAGCCACCAGCACCCCAGATTCTGTGACGGCAAACCCGTGAAGAAAAAACATCTGGATAATGCACATATCTAGATTGATTTCACTTGCATCAAACCAGAGGATACCTAATGTGGTGAACATTGTAGAAACAGTCAAACCCAAGTCAGCAGCTGAGAGCATGGAGAGGAAATAGTACATGGGCTCATGGAGACTCTGCTGGGTGATGATGACAAACAGGGTCATGCTGTTTCCAGAGAGGGCAGTGGCATAAAGACAGCAGAAGGGAATGGAGAGCCAAGCATGGGCAAACTCTAGGCCAGGAATTCCAGTCAACAAGAAAGTTGGAAATTTAGATGTTGAGTTACCTAAGATTTCCATGTTTTCCTGGGCTGGTAGCATTTATCTTCACAATGCGTACATCCTATAGAAATAATAAATTATATTGTTACATGAAGATATCTAGATAAATTTTCTCTTGGTTAGGAGAGTTATTTAAGGTCATGGGTAAGTGATTATTTATATAATATATATATATATATATAACAAAGTTTGATTTATAGCTTTCACTATATATATATACATATATATATATAACATATTTATTCTTAAACTTAAGAAAATACATCCAAATAATTCCATACATTTTGATAATAATTATTTTCTACATTGATAGAATTTTTAGCTCCATCATATTATAAGATTAAATGGTTAGAGAGTTAAGAAAAATTGATACATTGAATACATTTAACTTTGAATATCTTATGTAAGAAATGACACAGAGAAATTAAGCTAAAGATGTTGCATCTGCTGTGCCTATGTAGGCGTGACTCTCTAGGCAAACATTTCCAGATTTTTGCTAGTAATACACGTTTGGAAGCTACCACTACATAAGTGCCATGTTAATCCAGTAGCGTGGGTGAAAACCTTCAGGGAGTAGATTTCTATAAGAGAAAACCAATAAAGATGGAATTTGATAGCAGTTATTGGAAAGGACTATATAGACTAAAGCAAGATGAGCCTGGATAGCCTTCCTGGGACCACTAAAACCAAGAGAGCCTAGTGTCATGTCTGGGTGTTACATGAACAATAGTACTGGACTGCTTGAGTGGGTCTTCTAAGGATCAAAAGTGTCAAATGCTGCTGAGAACACATGAATGACCCTAAGAAACAAACAAACAAACAAAACTAGCTGAAATTCAGCAATGAAAGCTGAGAATCTGCCGCAGTGGCTTGGGGAAATGAATGGAAAAGTCCTGGAGGCATGGCATATATTACTTTTGGAAACTTGTCAGTGAAAGCAAGGAGAAAAATAAGCCATGACTAAGGGTGACCATAAGGTGGATGGAGGATATTTGTAATATAGGAAAAAGAACTGAGCATATTTATAAACTAAGGTTAAAAATACATTACATAGTGAGAGATTAAAACTATAGAATGACAGGAGTTAACTGGCATAGAAAATTCCCGAAGGAAATAGTGTGTGTGTGCTCATGATCAGTTGTGTCTGACTATTTGCGATTCTGTGGACTGTAGCCCGCCAGACTCCTCTGTCCATAGAATTTTCCAGGCAAGAATACAGGAGTGGGTTGCCACTTCCTACTCCAGGGGATCTTCCTGACTAAGGGATTGAATCCACAACCCCTGCATCTCCTGAACTGGCAAGTAGATTCTTTACAACTGCAGAGATTGAATATAAAGCATGACAGTATTGGGTTGGCCAAAAAGTTCCTTTGGGTCTTCTGTAAGCTGTTATGGAAAACACAGAATTAATTTTTTGGCCAACCAAATAATTAATCCTCACAAAGATGAGGATCAACACATCCACTGACACTAGAGGGTAAGTACAAGTGGGTAAGTTGGTGTAAGGCTCTGTGGGACAATTATTACCCAGTGCTACTAGTTCTTGTTTTGTTTCACAATTTTAAAAATTGTAGTCAAATACAACTAACATTTCACTGCAGATGGTGATTGCAGCCATGAAATTAAAAGACGCTTACTACTTGGAAGGAAAGTTATGACCAACCTAAACAGCATATTAAAAAGCAGAAACATTACTTTGTCAATGAAGGTCCGTCTAGTCAAGGCTATGGTTTTTCCAGTGGTCATGTATAGATGTGAGAGTTGGACTATAAAGAAAGCTGAGCACAGAAGAATTGATACTTTTGAACTGCAGTGTTGGTGAAAACTCTTGAGAGTCCTTTGGACAGCAGGAAGATCCAACCAGTCCATCCTAAAGGAGATCAGTCCTGGGTGTTCATTGGAAGGACTGATGTTGAAGCTGAAACTCCAATACTTTGGCCACCTGATGCGAAGAGCTGACTCATTTGAAAAGACCTTGATGTTGGGAAAGATTGAGGGCAGGAGGAGAAGGGGACGACAGAGGATGAGATGGTTGGATGGCATCACCGACTCAATGGACATGAGATTGGGTAAACTCCGGGAACTGGTGATAGACAGGGAGGCCTGGTGTGCTGCGGTTCCTGAGGTCGCAAAGAGTCGGACACGACTGAGGGACTGAACTGAGCTGAGCAACTAACATAAAATTTACCATCCTAACCATTTTAAAGTGTGCATATCAGTGGATTTAAATGCATTCATAATGTCATTCAACCATCACTATTATCCATCTCCATAACTGTTTCATCTTGTAAAACTGAAACTCTGTATCCATTAAACAAAAATCCTCAGTCTCCCCCTTTCCCAGTCCCTGGCAACCACCATTTTATTTTCTGTCTCTGTGATTTTGACTGCTTTAAGTGTCTCATATAAGGGAATCATACAATATTTTTTCTTTTGTGACTGTCTTATCTCACTAGAAATAATGTTCTTAAGAGTCACACATGTTTCAGCATATGTTACAATTTTGTTTCTTATTAACCAGTGCTTATTTTTTTTCTTACCTGACTTATCAGGATGAAATTTACTGCTCTTCAGGGAGTATCAAGTAATGGATGTTGATTAGAGTATAAATAGATTTTTTCAATAGACACTCAAGAAATAGAAAGGGCAACTTAAAAATGTTATCAATTTTTGTTCAGTTGCAATTTATTTTATTTTATTTTTTTTATTATGTTAACTTCCTTTTTCAGTTGCAATTTAAAAAATAAGTTTAAAGTAATAAATTTCCAGTGTCAAAATAAATTCTAGGAAAACTCAAAATCAAAGAATAGAAATATTAATTATTATAACTTTAATATTTCTCAATCAAGCTTTTTAAAATATTAGGTAAAACTTACTTCCTAAAAATGAATTCCCTGCAACAAGTATACATATGCTAGTTTTCTATAGTTCCCTTTGAATTATCAGTTCTCAAGTTAGCAATTCAATCTGAGAAAACCATCATCATAATATTTGACTATAAAGTAGAAAGGCTCATTTGTCTGTGTTATATGGATCTCTGAGGACAGGGTAAAACCCAATATTATCTGACTTTTTTATAGGCTCATTTGAACAATTATGAATAGAACACAAAGCATAAAATCAACACAACAAACACCTTTCTCTAGCTTCTTACCAGCTTATGTGGAAAAACAAGCCTTCTCTGTCTTTATCAGCAGAAAGTGAACAAGCTACAGCTCTGGAGCCGTTGATTTTATAGTAAAGTGGAATTGAACTGTGGAGCCATTGGTAAAATGTGAATATCCTTGGGGCTGCATATATAGAAAAGCAGAAATCCCCCTATCTCCATGTATTAATATAATATAGTGCTGTGTAATCTCAGAAGGGTTTTAGCTACTAACTTGAGTGACCATGGTCCACAGAGACAATATTGCAAAGCAAAATAAACCAAATCATCCATATAAATGGAAAGCTTAGGCATTGTTCTGGGCACTGGGGAATAGAGAGATGCATGTCATTATGTCTAGATTATCAGTAGGCTAGAAAGATAAGAAAGCAAATCAATGTTCACTGGAACAATTATGAAGACAATGAAGAGAGAAGAAAACATGTACTTCAGTCTCCAAGCCCCTGTCTTTTCACTACCATATTGATCCATAGGGATGATGATATATCCATTCTCAAATCCATCTCTCTCCAGCTACTCACTTGCTTTTTCCCAATAAATGGGTCACTTTCTGGTATGTTCAGTTCAGTTCAGTTCAGTCACTCAGTCATGTCCGACTCTGTGACCCCATGGACTGCAGCATGCCAGGCCTCCCTGTCCATCACCAGCTCCTGGAGTTTACTCAAACTCATGTCCATTGAGTCGGTGATGCCACCCAACCATCTCATCCTCTGTCACCCCCTTCTCCTCCTACCCTCAATCTTTCCCAACATCAGGATCTTTTCAAATGAGTCAGTTCTTCGCAGCAGGTGGCCAAAGTATTGGAGTTTTAGCTTCAACATCAGTCCTTGCAATAAATATTCAGGACTTATCTCCTTTAGGATGGACTGGTTGGATCTCCTTGCAGTCCAAGGGTCTCTCAAGAGTCTTCTCCAACACCACAGTTCAAAAGCATCAATTCCTTGGCACTCAGCCTTCCTTATAGTCCAACTCTTACATCCATACATGACTACTGGAAAAAGCAAAGCCTTGACTAGACAGACCTTTGTTGGCAAAGTAATGTCTCTGCTTTTTAATATGCTGTTTAAGTTGGTCATAACATTTCTTCCAAGGAGCAAGTGTCTTTTAATGTAATGGCTGCAGTCACCATCTGCAGTGATTTTGGAGCCCCCCAAAATAAAGTCTGCCACTGCTTCTCCATCTATTTGCCATGAAGTGATGGGACCAGATGCCATGATCTTAGTTTTCTGTTTAGTTTTAAGCCAACTTTTTCACTCTCCTCTTTCACTTTCATCAAGAGGCTCTTTAGTTCTTCTTCACTTTCTGCCATAGGGTAGTGTCATCTGCATATCTGAGGTTATTGATATTTCTCCTGGCAATCTTGATTCCAGTTTGTGCTTCTTCCAGTCATGTTTCTCATGATGTACTCTGCATATAAGTAAATAAGCAGGGTGACAATATACAGCCTTGACATACTCCTTTCCCTATTTGGAACCAGTCTGTTGTTCCATGTCCAGGTCTAACTGTTGCTTCCTTACCTGCATACGGATTTCTCAAGAGGCAGGTCAGGTGGTCTGATAGTCCCATCTCTTGAAGAATTTTCCAGAGTTTTTGGTGATCCACACAATCAAAGGCTTTGGCATAGTCAATAAAGCAGAAGTAGATGTTTTTGTGGGACTGTCTTGCTTTTTTGATGATCCAGCGGATGTTGGCAGTTTGATCTCTGGTTCCTCTGTCTTTTCTAAATCCAGCTTGAACATCTGGAAGTTCACTGTTCACATACTATTGGAGCCTCCTTGGAGAATTTTGTATGTTATGTTAATTGGGTCCAATTTTGCTAGTGGCTGAGGTCACTTTGGGTAAATGATTAGTTTTCATGTGTATGTGTTCTTGCTCTCTTACTCGCTGTTTTCCTGTGGTTCTCAGTGTAAGGATCTAGACTAGGGAGAATTTGGTCATCCTTGTCATTGTGGCCAGTTGAGCAATGGATACAGGCTACTGTATGGACCTAGTAATTCTAGACCCATAGGAAAGGTGAAAATTCACACCCATATATCATGTATCCCCTTTAGAGAGAAGCCTTACATTGACAGAGGGTGTCTTGTTTGCCTAGATAGCAATAAATCCAATAATGTGTTCCCATTTAGCTATTTTTCTTTTATGTATATTTGGCTATTATTCCTTGTGTAAGAACTCTTAATGGCAGAAAGTGCGAGGAGGATTTGATTCAAGCACTATAATTCTTCCTGGAACCACCACCCCTACTCTGTACCCCAGGTGTCTGGACTGATACTTCAACAACAAAAATGACCCAAATTATTGTTTGAAATCTAATGTCAGTGTTAAAGAATGAAAAGTCCACCACTATTGAATTCAAATAGTTTAGAATCTAACTAGGGTCTCCATCTACATCCTTCTGTTAAAACAGATTACAAACTAATAAAATAGTCCCTGATTATCCCTGCTTTCTTGAGCCCTTGTTTAATTATCTGATTTTTACTGTGGGTAGGATTTTTTCTTTTAGCCAGTAGAATGTGGCGTAGATAGTGGGGCATTACTTCTGTGCTTATGTCACATAGGATCTAGCTTTAATAAAATAAGCTGCCATGTTGTGTAGGCCCACACTGCAAAGAACTGAGGGCTGTCTCCAGCCAACAACCAGCTAGAAACTCAGTGTTGCCTTCTCTAGCCAACAGCTAGCAAGAAACACAGTTCCTCAATCCAACAGTTAGTGAGGAACTAACTGAATTCTGCCAACAGCCACACGATCTTGAAAGCATATTCTTCTCCTGTGGATCCTCAAAAGAGACCCTGGGCCTGACAACCTCTTGATTACAGCCTTGCAGAGGACTCAGCTCAGCTGTGCCCAGACTCTGGACTTACAGAAACTGTGAGATAAACACTTTTAAGCTACTGCATTTGTGGTAAATTATTATGCAGCGATGAATAACTTCTACGTAAAAGCTGAAATAAAAATCTGCTCTGGCTGTTCTTTGTTTTACTATCTCTTATTACCAGTGAATGCAGAAACACTGAAACACAGAGTGACATTTACTTCTGCCTTGGGTGATTCGCCACGAATCTTTATTGAGGCTTTGATGTTATTGAGAGCAAAGATTGTGCATTTTACCCTTTGTGAATCACCTAAAACAAGCTGAACACAACTGCATACATCATAGGAAGAAAGTAATGATTCATTGAATCATAAATAATATTTTAATAGAAAGATAATATTCATTCAGCAAATTATGCATTTCATGAGCATACTGCTTGCTCATTGATTTATTACATGCAACTGACACTCAGCCAATAATATGGAATAGAGGCTATCGAGTTTTTTCCTTTACTGTAAAGACTGTATAGTAAATATTTTAGGCTTTTACTGGTCATATAGTTTTCTGTTGTAACTACTTAATTTTGATGTATGATCCAGCCATAGAATATACTGAATGGGCATGGCTGTTTTCAAATTAAACTTTATTTGTAAATCAAATGGCAGGCAGATTAGACACGCAGGTCATACTTTGCCAATCCTGATATACAGCCTTACCGGATAACCTCTAGTACTCCAGCTCCAGCACATCCCATTAACTATCCCCTTACACCAAAAGTAATTACTATCCTGACTTTCAACAATGTAGATTAGTTTTTCTCATAATTTTCATCTATAATGTAATGAAATACAAATACATACAATGAATAATACAGTATGTATGCTTTTATTTTGGAGAAGGAAATGGCAACCCACTCCAGTATTCTTGCCTGGAGAATCCCAGGGACAGAGGAGCCTGGTGGACTGCCATCTATGGGGTCACACAGAGTCGGACATGACTGATGCAACTTAGCAGCAGCAGCAGCAGCATGCTTTTATTTCTGGCTCATTTCACATTATTTTTAAGAGATTTTTCAACGTTATGTGTTGGAATTGTTCATTATTTTCAATTCTTATAACTGTATGATCACCAAAATTATCAGTTTTTATTTCACTGGACACTTTCATTGTGTTCCAGTTTGGTTATAAAAAAATGATGCTGCTATGAAGATTATTATGTCTTTCAAGCACACATATATACATTTTTCTTGGTTATATTCTGCAAGTTAAATTTCTAGGTCAACTTTGAGATGCTACCAGTTTTTTTTTTAATTAACTTAGTTTAATTGGAGGCTAATTACTTTACAATATCATGTGGTTTTCGCCATACATTGACGTGAATCAGCCACGGGTGTACATGTGTCTCCTCCGTCCCAAGCTCCATCCCCATCCCATCTCTCTGGGCCATCCCAGTGCGCCGGCTTTGAGTGCCCTGTTTCATGCATCAAACTTGGACTAGTCATCTATTTCACATATGGTAATATACATGTTTCCATGTTATTCCCTCAAATCATCCCACACTCGCCTTCTCCCACATACTCCAAAAGTCTGTTCTTTATATCTGTGTCTCTTTTGCTCTCTTGCACATAGGGTTGTCATTACCATCTTTCTAAATTCCATATATATATATGTGTGTGTGTGTGTGTGTGTGTGTGTTAATATACTGTATTGGTGTTTTTCTTTCTGACTTACTTTGCTCTGTATAATTAGGCTTCAGTTTCATCCACCTCATTAGAACTGACTCAAATGTGTTCTTTTTAATAGCTGAGTAATATTCCATTGTGCATATGTACCACAACTTTCTTATCCACTCATCTGCCAATGGACGTCTAGGTTGCTTCCATGTCCTAGTTATTGTAAACAGTGCTGCAATGAACATTGGGGTACACGTGTCTCTTTCAACTCTGGTTTCCTTGGTGTGTATGCCCAGCAGTGGGATTGCTGGGTCATATGGCAGTTCTATTTCCAGTTTTTTGAGGAATCTCCACACTGTTCTCCATAGTGGCTATACTAGTTTGCATTCCCACCAACAGTGTAAGAGGGTTCCTTTTTCATCACACCCTCTCCAGCATTTATTGTTTGGCTATGTCAGATATCTTTTCATGTGTTTAAGCACTTTGCTACAGATGAGCCTGTTTGCAGGACACAGGGATAGAGACACAGACATAGAGAATGGACATGTAGACACAACGAAGGAAAGAGAGAGAGGAATTGGGAGAGATGGATTGACATGTGTACACTACTGTGTGTTAAATAGATAGCTAGTGTGAAGCTGCTGTATAGCACAAGGAGCTCAGCTTGGTGCTGATGACCCAGGTGGGTAGAATGGGGGAGGGGTGGTGGGAGAGAGGTCCAAGGGGGAAGGGATATATGTATACATATAACTGATTTACTTCGTTGTACAGCAAAAAGTAGTACAACATTGTAAAGCAATTATACTCCAATAAAATAAAATGTAAACCCTCCCCAAAAGCACTTTTCATCTAGTTTCTTATGAAGTGTTCATTCCAAACTTTTCTCCATTTTTCTATTGGCTTGTTTGATTTTTCTCATCAATTTTATAGAATTCTTTATATATCCTCTTCTTAATATCCACTTTCTTGAAAGTATGTTTTGATGGATAGAATTTTCCATTTTAATTTAGAGCAAACTTTTTTCTTATATTTAGTGCCTTATATGTTAAAGAAATAATGGTTTATAATCCAACAACTTAAATATACTTCCCAGTGTTATCTACAGGAACTTTATTTTTTTACTGTTTGCATTTACATCTATAACCCATTTGGAAGAGATTTTTGTTTAAGGCATGAGGTAGAGGTCATGCTTATTTTCTGTATAGGAATATAAAATTAACCTAGCAACTTTCATTGAAGAGACCATCTTTTCTCCACTGCTATATGGTTCCATATAGAGTGTCCATATATGTAGTGTATAAGTTTTGGACTCTTTTCTGCTTTAATACTCCATTTGTCTAATTCTGGGCAAAAATCACATTGTCATAATTATTGTAGCTTTGTAAGAGTTCTGTTATTGAGTAGAGTAAGAGAACTTTATTTCTAAAAATTTATTGTGAACGTTAGAATAACTAGTTAATACACACACTCACTCACTCACACACACACACACACACACACACCAATCTACACAGAAATTCTGAGGTTTCAGTGGGATTACACTGAACAATCTAAGGGAGAATGTTTCACAATACTCTACTGAATCATTCAATCCATGAATATGATTTATACCTCCATTTACTTAGTTTCTTTAGTTTCAATGCTGTTCTATAGTTTTCAGAGTAGAAGTGTTTTATACGTTTGTGAAATTTATTCTTAAGTATGTGGTTTTTCATGTATTTTAAATAGTAACCCTTTAAATCTACTCTCCTGGTTGTTGGTGGAAAATATGAAAAATATTCTTTCTGTGGTGACATACCATAAATCTTATTTGTTGATTCATTTCAGTCTTCTACTTAATCTATAAGGCTTTCAGTAAATAATAGTATTTACTTTTCTTCTTTCCTTTCCTTTTATTCTCTGTGTGTGTGTGTGTGTGTGTTACTTCCCTTTGAGTTCCTGGATTGGCTGGGTCCTTCTTTGCAATGTTGAATAAAATTGGTTTTATAAAACTCATTAGGAAGTGTTCCTTATTTTCCAGTTCTCTCAAAGAGTTTGTGTAGTTGGAGCCTACAGTTTAGAAATTAAAGCAAATTGTTCTGTGTTTTCTTTCTGTCTGTCTCGCTTCCTACTGTCCTTCTCTTCCTTCCTTTTTCTCTCTCCCTCCATTCCTTTCTTCATTTTGTCCTTTTATCTTTCTTCCCTCCTACTTTTATGTCTTTGTGGTGGTTTGTACATATGAATATAATGTATTTGATAATTATGGGATTATTGAGCCTTTTTTTTCCTTTAATTACTATTCCAAACTGTGCTTTTTAGATATTTTCACATCTTATCTGAATTTTCAAAAAATTGGTACCCAGGCTTTAAAACTTGTTTTCTTTCACATCTTTAAAAGTGTCTGTTGGATTAGTAATGATGTCATTCCTTCATTCCTAATTTTGATTTTTTATGCTTTTCCTCAACTATAATTGATCGTTCTTTCCAGTCAAGTTTACAGTCTTTCTAATGAGTTAACTTGTCTTTTTAATCTTATTTATTAGTTAATAGTTTTTAAACAAATCTTTTTGCACTAACATTTATTACTTTATTTCATTTTCTGGGTTATTTTTTTGGGGGAAAAGGTGTCCTTTACTTATTTTTCTAAATTCTGGAGCTAAATACTTAACTAACTCGTTTTCAGAGTTTCTTTTATTTCCTATTATACTAATTTTCTGGGCTTCCCTAGTGGTAAAGAATCCGTCTACCAATTCAGGAGATGCAGGTTTGATCCCTGGGTCAGGAAGATCCCCTGGAGAGGAAATGGCAACCCACTCCAGTGTTCTTGTCTGGGAAATCCCATGGACCGAGGAGCCTAGTGGGCTATAAAGTCCATGGGGTTGCAAAAGAGTCGGACATGACAGTGACAAAATAACAAATACTCATTTTCAACTAAAATTTCTCTCTAAGCCCAGTTTTAGCTTTATCTCCATTTTTTTATTTGTTGGAGAAGAAAATAGCAATAAGAGGAAACATATAAATACTTTATAACAGAAGGAAAACAAACAAACAAAAAAGGGTAAGACTTCATTTGCGGAGGGTGAAAGTGAGGTAAGGCATAACAGAACCTGCAACGTGGCAACAGAGGCACAATTGTATGTACATAATCAATATTACAACTTTACTAACATCACTTCTCTACCATTGTTTGCTCAGTTTTACTAACTTTTAAGGGAAAATAACAAAGGAAAAAGTTAATATTGTTCACAAAAAGCTCAGAAATGCTATTACACTCCTAAATCCAGTCACCTTAAGATGTAAATGTTTCTACAAGATATGAAATAAGGCACAAAATATCTTTCCTTCAGTGCATTATTTCATACTCTTTACCCAATTCTGATCCTTCTTTCATATGTCTTGGGGCTTGCCTGGTGTCTCAAATGGTAAAGAATCTGCCTGCAATGCAGGAGATGAGTTCAATCCCTGGGTCAGGAAGATTCCCCTGGAGAAGAGAATGCTTACCCACTCCAGTATTCTTGCCTGGAGAATCCCATGGACAGAGGAGCCTGGCAAGCTAATCTTATGCCAGAAGATTTTTGTGAGGGGGTAAAGGGGATGTATTTGGAAATGATATTGTCAGAAGAGACAGGAAAGCACTAAATTTTACTACCATTTCTGTCTTTTCCTTTGTGTGTTAGTTGCTCAGTCATGTCCAACTATTTGTGATCCCATGGAGTGTAGTCCACCAGGCTCCAAAGCCCATGGGATTTCCCAGGCTAGAATACGGGAGTGAGTTGCTATTTCCTTCTCCGTGGGATCTTCCCTCTTAGAGTCTTGTAATCTTCATTATCTACCATTGAGTACTTAAGAATTAAAGCTGGTGCTAGAAATTTTAGAATTCAAGTTCAGCAATAGTAGTTCACAATACCAGAATTATAGAATCCCTATGTTTAAACCAGGACAAAAAATACATTTATATCACATTAAGGGATTGAAGATTAACATTCCTTCAGTTCAGTTCAGTCACTCAGTCATGTCCGACTCTTTGTGACCCCATGAATCTCAGCATGCCAGGCCTCCCTGTCCATCCATCACCAACTCTCTGAGTTTACCCAAACCCATGTCTATTGGGTCGGTGATGCCATTCAACCATCTCATCCTCTGTCGTCCTCTTCTCCTCCTGCCCCCAATCCTTCCCAGCATTAGGGTCTTTTCCAATGAGTCAACTCTTCGCATGAGGTGACCAAAGTATTGGAGTTTCAGCTTCAACATCAGTCCTTCCAATGAACACCCAGGACTGATCTCCTTTAGGATGGACTGGTTGGATCTTCTTGCAGTCCAAGGGACTCTAAAGAGTCTTCTCCAACACCACAGTTCAAAAGCATCAATTTTTCGGCGCTCAGCTTTCTTCACCGTCCAACTCTCACACCCATACATGACCACTGGAAAAACCATAGCCTTTACTAGAGAGACCTTTGTTGGCAGAGTAATGTCTCTGTTTTTAAATATGCTCTCTAGGTTGGTCATAACCTTCCTTCCAAGGAGTAAGCGTCTTTTAATTTCATGGCTGCAATCACCATCAGCAGTGATTTTGGAGCCCCCCAAAATAAAGTCTGACACTGTTTCCACTGTTTCCCCATCTACTTCCCGTGAAGTGATGGGACCAGATGCCATGATCTTAGTTTTCTGAATGTTGAGCTTTAAGCCAACTTTTTCACTCTCCTCTTTCACTTTCATCAAGAGGCTCTTTAGTTCTTCTTCACTTTCTGCCATAAGGGTGGTGTCATCTGCATATCTGAGGTTATTGATATTTCTCCTGGAAATCTTGATTCCAGCTTGTGCTTCTTCCAGCCCAGCGTTTCTCATGATGTACTCTGCATATAAGTTAATAAGCAGGGTGACAACATACAGCCTTGATGTACTCCTTTTCCTATTTGGAACCAGTCTGTTGTTCCATGTCCAGTTCTAACTGTTGCTTCCTGACCTACACACAGGTTTCTCAAGACACAGGTCAGGTGGTCTGGTATTCCCATCTCCTTCAGAATTTTCCACAGTTTATTGTGATCCACACAGTCAAAGGCTTTGGCATAGGCAATAAAGCAGAAATAGATGTTTTTCTGGAACTCTCTTGCTTTTTTGATGATCCAGCAGATGTTGGAATTTGATCTCTGGTTCCTCTGCCTTTTCTAAAACCAGCTTGAACATCTGGAAGTTCATGATTCACATATTGCTGAAGCTTGGCTTGGAGAATTTTGAGTATTACTTTACTAGCGTGTGAGATGAGTGCAATTGTATGGTAGTTTGAGCATTCTTTGGCATTGCCTTTCATTGGGATTGGGATGAAAACTGACCTTTTCCAGTCCTGTGGCCACTGCTGAGTTTTCCATATTTGCTGGCATATTGAGTGCAACACTTTCACAGCATCATCTTTGAGGATTTGAAATAGCTCAACTGGAATTCCATCACCACCACTAGCTTTGTTCATAGTGATGCTTTCTAAGGCTCACTTGACTTCACATTACAGGATGCCTGGCTCTAGGTGAGTGATCACACCATCGTGATTATCTGGGTTGTGAAGATCTTTTTTTTTTTTTTTTTTTAGATTTCCTTCAATCAGAAGAATAAAGAGAGAATTTTTTTTTCCAGGGCATCATGGATGTTTTTTCAAAGAAAATCTAATAAAACTTCCAATTCCATTTGATTGTTCTTCAAGCTTTCATACTGTCACTTTACCAAGCACAATGGTTATTTTATAACATCACATATAACCTCTCATAAGGGATGTGTCTCACACATCCCTTACTCTCGCGATAGTAACCATGTACAATCCTTGGTGTATCAGGCTATGTCATATTTCATTGACTTCAGAGACCTGTGCCCTGGGCCTGGAAGATCCTTATGTTTTTACATGTTACATATTATTCTTAGTCCAAGTAGTTAGCTCTTCAAACAAGTCTTTGAATCTGCAATTTGAACTAGATATTTTCTTCAGTGTCATATAGCCTTTTGGATATAATTCTATGATAACACTCCTATTCACTGCCATTATTATATATATTTAACTTTATGTCCCTGACACTAGACTATATAGACTATAGAGGACAAGGATGTTTCTTATATAAACTTGTATTACCACCACTAAAGAAAAGTGTGATGTTACAATAAAATGTTGAAAGAATGGAGGAAGGAAGTAAGGCTATTTCTATCTAGGACATTGCATGATCAGACTTGCTACTCTGTGTTTGGAAATAGTTTGTAGAAAGCTTTACGGATTTGTTTGGTCTTCACACTATATATAATAGGGTTCAGCACTGGGGGAAATAGGAAATGGAGATTTGACATCAGTGTATGGACATATGGAGGAGCACTATGCCCAAACCGATGTACCAAAGCCAAGATGACCCAGGGGATGTAGAAAATGGCAACAGCACCAATGTGAGAGATGCAAGTGCCAAAAGCCTTCTGCCTTTCCTCTGGGGAGACGATGCTAAGGATGGACTTGATGATCAGCATGTAAGAGAGGAAAATGCAGGGAATATCTATACCCGAGGTCAGAATGAGAGCAACTAAACCACAGATGCTGTTGACCTTGATACTTGAGCAAGAACACTTAATCACATCAGGGTGGTAGCAATAGGAGTGAGAAAGCACATTAGGACCACAGAAGGATAACCTCTTAAGGAGCAGGAGCAAGGGCATCAGGTTGACCAGCATTCGTACAAAAATTACCATACCAGCTTTGATGATTCTAGAGTTGGTTAGAATCACAGCATATCTTAGGGGGTTGCAGATGGCAACAAAGCGGTCAAAAGCCATGGCCAAAAGCACAGAAGATTCCATGAGGGTGAATCCATGCAGAAAGAACATCTGCAGAATGCAAGCATCCAGGCTGATGACCCTGGCATTGAACCAGAGGACACCAAGTGTTGTGGGAAGAGAGGAAATAGTGATGCCAATGTCGGTGGCAGAGAGCATGGAGAGGAAGTAGTACATAGGCTCATGGAAGCTAGAGTTTGTGATCACTACATGCAGGATGGTGCTATTCCCCAAAAGGGCAATCACACAAAGGCAGCAAAAGGGGATAGAAAACCAGATGTGAAAAGCCTCTAGTCCTGGAACTCCAGTCAAGAAGAAAGTGGGGGAAGTGGAATTACCAATGGACAGCATGGTGGCCTGAGTGAAATGGTATTCTCCTTCACTTAGTTCCTGCAATGATACATTTCATTGAGTCAAAACTACTCTCTGTCAGATACTCTGATAATTGTTCTGATTATTATACCTCATGTAGTCCTTACAGAGTTAGAGGTAGCTTTTATCTATCATCTTTGTTTTACAGATAAGTTTCAGCTAGATTAAATTAACCCATTAAACAAGCAAAAGACACGTCTGACTCAAACCTGTCATTTTTTCTACTCTGTCATACTTAGCACATGCTATGAACAGCAGGACTGAAACTAGGGTGAGGCAAGTAAGACATTTGCCTTGGGAATGGAATATAAGGATGGTGCTAAAAAAAAAAACTCACAGCAATTGGATAGATAACATTTTTATGCAATATTTTAAAAAGTCAAAACCAATGCAAAAATATCCATGACAAACAGAACATCAAAATTCTGAACGAGAGCTGTGACAAACCACATTGGAGTCCAAAGCAAAATGAAAAATGTACATCACTATGCACATGTTTTTATGCATTTTTTGATACTTAATGTTTTCCAGAACATTAACATAACTTGAAAATGTTGACAATTGAAAAGCAATTGCATTAAATCTCACATCATTATTTTAAATTTAAATATTTTATTTATATCATAATAGAATTATAATTTTACTTCAGTTAATTATAAACTATTTATAATTCTCACTTATCTCCAGTATGGCAATTTTCTCAACTGAAAATGAGATAAGTGGGACTTCCCTGGTGGCCCAATGCTTCCAATGCAGGGGGATTGGGGTTTGATCCCTAGATCCCCGGCTGGAGAACTAAGATCCCACAGGCCATGCAGTATGGCCAAAAAGAAAAGAAAGAAAATGAGGTTAGCAAAAAAGTAGGTTTAAAAATACATTATTGATGTTTGCTTTCGTTAAAACTAAGGGTTCATATTTTTTCTTTTGCCCTAAACTGTAATATGACTTGGCATGGTACAGGATTTTATTTAAACTTTGATGTTTTATTGATCATGGACTAAAAAATTAGATTAGATTAGATTAAAATACCACATTAAAATATTATTTATCATAATTGCTAAATTTTTTGGTGTCCTCTTAAATTTTTCACTCCCGTCCCTGTAGTGTTGGCCTTTAGCATTTGCTATCCTTGCTATGTCCTCCCATCCCAACATAAATGATGCTAAAAAGAATTTTCATGATTCTGAATTTCAGGGAAAGTTTCAATACTTACTTGTATTTTAGACTTTTAGAGCGTTGCTGGAGGATTTCTTTTTCCCCTCACTCCCATTTCCACCCTCTTCCCCACTATTTCCCCAAGCCTAGAAAGAGGCAGGAAAGAAATATTTCTTTCCCTTTCAGATTTCTACTCCAGCTTCCCCATCTCTCTGTGACCTTGGTGCTTCTCCGCTACATCTTCTCTTTTTGTTGTCTCCTTACCTGCTATTCACTGGAGGAAAAAGTTCCCTGCCTTTACAAGACCCCATCAGAGATAAGTGAAAACTCCTGACTGATGGAACTGCTTTCTGGGGCACCTGGCTGGGGAAAATCTACAATTTCAGCCTTTCCAAGTAGGAGCAAATAGCCATTTAAATAGCTTTTCCCACATGACAGCCCTACCAAGAGCAGAATCCCTGGCCCCAGAGGAGCCTCATAACCCACCCCAGAGAAAATGCATGAATTTTTTCAGGCACTTGATACACTTGAGGAAAACCTCTTGAGTGTAACATTTTTGCACAGACATTAACCACAGCTTTCCTTCTGCAAATTACATCCTTGGAAGGGGAAAGAAATGGAACTGACATAACTGGTATCAACACAGGACTGCACAGGCAGGACTCATTACATATGTCATCTGATATTCTTACTTTAGCATCTCATTCCTTGCATTCTGCATTTAAAGAAAAAAAAATCATTGACAGAAAGAAGTAAGCACTAGTAAATATTGTTTCAATGATTTAAGGAGGGATTAAAAGGAACAAAAAAGACCGAAAGAAACTGAAAAAGCAAGTCTTCAATAAATAGAATTTTTTGGCATGTTCTGAAATAACAACTCTCATTTTTGAGCAGCTACTATGTTCTATATTTTATGGCTTAATTAATTCATACATTTGTGGCTGTTTTCATTGACAAATTTATTTAAATAATTATGGTGAGTATGTACTATGTTCTGACCTGTTCTGACAGTGACATCTAATAATGGGGGAAGCAGATACATTACATTTACTTAAACCAATTTCTTATTTTCATTTGGCTGTGCTAGGTCTTAGTTGTGGCATGCAGGATCTTCTCATTGCCTATGTGGGATCTTTAGTTGAAGTTGGTGGGATTTAGTTCCCTGACCAGGGATTGAACCTGGGCCCCTTACATTGGGAATGTGGAGTCTTAGCCACTGGACCACCAGGGAGAGTGAAAAGTGGTAGTCACTCAGTCATGTCTGATTCTTTGCAACCCCATGGACCGTAGCCCACCAGACTCCTCTGTCCATGGAATTCTCCAAGCAAGGATACTGGAGTGGGTTGCCATGCCCTCCTCCAGGGGATCTTCCTGACCCAGGATCGAACCCAGTCCTCCTGCATTTTATGGGGATTCTTTACTGTCTGAGCCACAAGGGAAGTCCCACTTAAACTATTTTGGATTAAATATTTTGAGCTGGGGAGACTAGCCTGGATTATCCAGGTGGACTTGGTGTAATCACAAAGGTTTTTATAAGAAGGAGGCATGAAGCTCAGAGTTGGAGTAGGACACGGAACTATGGAAGAAGAGATTGGAGATCTCTGTAAGGAAGGGGACCCAACTAAGGAAGGCAGACAAGCTCTAGAAACTGGAAAAGGCAAGGAAACAGATTTTCCCCTAGAGCCTCCAGAAAGAAGACAACTCTGCTGAAACCTTGATTTTTAGCCCCACAACATTTATTTTAGACCTTGACCTCCAAACTGTAAGATAATACATTTGTGGCATTTTAAGCCACTGAATTTATACTGATTTATGGTAATTTGTTAAGCAGTACAAAAATACTAATTCAGAGCTTACCCACAGGGCAGTGTGAGTAAAGGTTATTCCACTGGTGCCCAAATGTCTTTTCTGCTGTTGGCAAATAGCTACACTGCTTTTGGCACCTAAAGCTAAGATCTCTCCTTTTTAATCATCTTTTCTTGACACCTGGAGGATTCTATTTGGATATGAGGCTAAAAATGCCAAGAAAAAATCGACTATATGAATTATTTAAAATGTAACATTTGCTAATAAATACATAGTTTAGAAAGGATATTTCATATTTAATCATATAATTTAATCCACAAAATAACACTATATAATTTATTTATAATTATCATTCTAATTTAACAGAAGAGGAAACTGAAGTTCTAGTGTGTTAAAGCAATTTATTCAAATTTATGCAGCTGGTAAATTGCGGCATGTAACCCTAACCTTAAATACTTTTCCACTCAATTATTGCTCTTCATCACATTTGAAGGAGTGCATACTTCAGAGGTATAACAACAAATATAAATAATACAATTTTCATTTTTGCTATCACTTTCTACATGATTTCATACTGAAAATATAACCATTTTGGAATCTGACTGATATTTAAATGTTAACTCTGTCATCACTAGTTTGTGACATTGGGTATGTACTCATCTCATTGATAAAATGTGGATAATAATATAATAATATTGTGAAAATGACTTGAGACAAAGTCTGTACAACACAACATAGTGTTTGTTACATGGATAATGCTCAATGAATGGGAAGACTTATTTGGATAGAACTCGGAAAAACTGATATTTTTGTAATTACATTTGGAATATTTAAAATATTCTAGTTGTGGATTAAATAAAAGTTTCTGTATACTCTATGTATATTATATACAGTATATGAAGTATTTCGTGTGGTCTGATATGGAATAAAACTATGGAAAATGTTAATTGTTCTTATTGATAATTTGAAAGTGATAACAGCTGATTTGTTTGGTTTCTTTACCCCATTCTTTTATCTCCTTCTCCTGGTAGAAAGTAACTTTTAAAAAATGCAATATGCATACACTTATGCTATGAGGAATTGTCAGAATGAGTAGGAAAGTGTGTGTTCATCCTCTAGCTACTTGCCCAAGTTCACTATTACAAGGGACTTATTCAGTTTAAGAATCTGCTTATTCTAATTATTGAGCCAGGTAGAATAAAATTGAGGACTTGGGCTGGTGCTCTTCCTGGATATCATGTTGCAAGTAAATGCAGAAGACACGGTTCATGTCACAATCCACGTAGAACTGGACATAGAATTCTACCCCTAGAATACTTCACAGGCACACTGCAGACAATTCCTGAAGAAAAGACACTGTGATTCTATCCTTTCTCAATCTTTATTCCCTCTGCTTTCTCCAAACAAGTATGCTAACAGATACGTATTTTTTGAGTGGAATAGGCTATATATAAGACCTTGATGTGCTCCCTCTATGGGGTAATCTTTCACTGATTTTTGAAAGGAATCCAGGGTTTTAGTGGCTTGAGTTTTGAGATGCAATTATGTGTACTATTTAAGTAGGGGGAGAGGCTTCTAGGAGGCTGAGGCTCAGCCACATAGAATTTATCAGTAGTGGCGTCGTCTTCCCAATTCATCTGCTTCTTTTTCTATGTGTAACTTGAGGGATAACGGCTGTAAAGGAAAAGTGTCTGTATATGCGTCCAAAGGGGCATCAGTCACCTCATCCCCCTCGTTATTACTGTTTTCAACACTTGGCAGAGTCACTACAGAACCAGCATTCAAAGAACAGATGGAATGCCAACGAGAAGAGCAGCATGAATTTATCATGCCCTCTGGATAAGGGGCCAGTCCGGGCTTAAGAATTTTGAAGGGTTAAGAAGACAAGAGTCATGCTAAATACCAGGATAAGAGTAGATACTTTCTCAGTAAGTTCAGTGTGATTTAATTCAATAAAGCGACTAAGTATTTTGTTGACCCCTGCCCCCATTAAGTAAACACGGAATTCAATGTGTGCCTGTTGCTAAGTCTCTTTGCAACCTCACGGACTGCCAGGCTCCTTTGTTCATGGGATTTCCCAGGCAAGAATACTGGAGTGGGTGGTCATTCCTTCTCTAGGGGATCTTCCTGACCTACAGATCGAGCCCATGTCTCCTGCTTGGCAGGCAGATTTTTTACCACTGTGCCATCTGGGAAGCCCAAGGATTCAATACTGTGAACAATTGTTGAATGAGTGGATGATTGAATACAGACAGGAGACCAGACCACAGCTATGTGCTTTTAACTGTGTCTCTGTATTTGCTCTGGTCTTACCTAATGCATGAGTTGGCCATCAAGCTGCAAGGTAGAGATTAAAATCCTATTTCTCTCTGTGATTTTAAAAATACTTTTCTATTAGTGCATCTGTGAAAGTAAAGGGCTTTTCTGAATTCCTGTGAATCAGCTATTGGGTCAGAAGTCTGATAAAGAACAATGCCTTCTATTGTGAATGAAGGAAATGTGGTGATGTTGAACATATATAACTGAGAAGAAATATTTTGCATCTGTGTGACCTTTCTGAAGTTTCTGATCAGGATTTTAGATTCATGAATGCATGTATGCATGTATGTTTCTGAAGCCTTCTCTCTTGCTTTATAGTTCATTAGGATGAATTTGCAAAAACGACTAATTCTCTAATTTTCCTATCTGGGAAATAAAGTGTTTCTGGGGGTCTGCTAATATATTCTTTTTTTCTGCTAGTATATTCTTAAAATAAGTATCTCTGAAAAAATGCTAATATCAAATTTTAACTATTTTTGAAATCCTTGGATCCAGAATTGAGTTACACATGCTAGATTATCACAGATTTTATCAGTATACAAATTTACTTTTTATTTTTTTATTTTTTTAATAAATTTATTTATTTTAGTTGGGGGCTAATTACTTTACAATATTGTAGTGGTTTTTGCCATACATTGACATGAATCAGCCATGGGTTTACATGTGTTCCCCATCCTGAACCCCCCTCCCACCTCCCTCCCCATCCCATCCCTCTGGGTCATCCCATTGCCCCAGCCCTGAGCACTTGTCTCATGCATTGAACCTGGAATGGTGTTCTGTTTCACATATGATAATATACATGTTTCAATGCTATTCTCCCAGAACGCCCCACCCTCACCTTCTCCCTCAGAGTCCATAAGACTGTTCTATGCATCTGTGTCTCTTATTCTGTCTCGCATATAGGGTTATTGTTACCATCTTTCAAATTCCATATATATGCATTAGTATACTGTATTGGTATTTTTCTTTCTGGCTTACTTCACTCTGTATAATGGGCTCCAGTTTCATCCATCTCAATAGAACTGATTCAAATGTATTCTTTTTAATGGCTGAGTAATATTCCATTGTGTATATGTACCACAGCTTCCTTATCCATTCGTCTGCCGATGGACATCTAGGTTGCTTCCATGTCCTGGCTATCGTAAACAGTGCTGCGATGAACATTGGGGTACACGCGTCTCTTTCAATTCTGGTTTCCTCGGTGTGTATGCCCGGCAGTGTGATTGCTGGGTCATATGGCAGTTCTATTCCCAGTTTTTTAAGGAATCTCCACACTGTTCTCCACAGTGGCTGTACTAGTTTGCATTCCCACCAACAGTGTAAGAGGGTTCCCTTTTCTCCACACCCTCTCCAGCATGCTTGCATATTTTTGAGATTAATTTTTTGTTTGTTGCTTCGTTTGCTATTATTTTCTCCCATTTTGAAGGCTGTCTTTTCACCTTGCTTATAGTTTCCTTTGTTGTGCAAAAGCTTTTAATTTTAATTAGGTCCCATTTGTTTATTTTTGCTTTTATTTCCAATATTCTGGGAGGTGGGTCATGGAGGATCCTGCTGTGATTTATGTCAGAGAGTGTTTTGCCTATGTTTTCCTCTAGGAGTTTTATAGTTTCTGGTCTTACGTTTAGATCTTTAATCCATTTTGAGTTTATTTTTGTGTATGGTGTTAGAAAGTGTTCTAATTTCATTCTTTTACAAGTGGTTGACCAGTTTTCCCAGCACCACTTGTTAAAGAGATTGTCTTTTCTCCATTGTATATTCTTGCCTCCTTTGTTGAATATAAGGTGTCCATAGGTGCGTGGATTTATCTCTGGGCTTTCTATTTTGTTCCATTGATCTATATTTCTA
The DNA here is from genome assembly GCA_024291935.2 of Okapia johnstoni. Lineage (NCBI taxonomy): Eukaryota > Metazoa > Chordata > Mammalia > Artiodactyla > Giraffidae > Okapia > Okapia johnstoni. The sequence goes on from CM044325.1 coordinate 27,806,469, forward strand.
TCTTTGTGCCAGTACCATACTGTCTTGATGACTTTTTAAATGGAAACACCTTTTCTTTGAAGGTAAAGTGTATTTTTTTTAAAAAGGCAAATTCACACTGGATATGTTCATATTGATTCAATATAAATAATATTTATTAAGTATCTACTGTGGACCAGACAGGTTTGTAGCCCCACTCAATGTAGAGAAACATTTAAGAAGGTTATATGTATAGCATAACAATTAATTTATCATATTTAAATGTTTAAAGAATCTAACTGGGTATTTAAATAGATGGGTACACAAGTATTAAACATTAAAGTATATCTCTATATTTAAGAAGGAATCAATCGTATTATAGTAATTTTATGTAAATAGTAACTGCATTATAGTAATTATGGTAGCTAAAGCAAAGGAAGAAGTAGAGTCCCTGAGACATCAGCAACAGGATGACATGAGCATTAGGGGCACAGGCCACATGCCTTGGGCAGGG